>OX376176.1:8355355-10904561 GCA_947363495.1 Euzophera pinguis
AATGGAAAAATGCAAAGAAAAAAAGAAGGCAATGCTTCCGTCAGACGAATTTGATCTCCTGGGATTTGTCAGAACAGAGAAAGCAATATATGACAATAGTGGAGAAAGAGGAGTTTATCTTACGCAGGCATACACGTATCTTAAATCGGTGTTGCCTACCAGTGTTGAAAGTGAGCGAGTTTTCTCGTCGGCTGGATATTTTTGTAACAAAATACGAAGTTCCCTATCAGACAAAATGCTTGATGCTTTGCTATTTTTAAGAACGTATTATCAGGAATATTACCTAGTAATACATATACGTATTATGTCATTGTTCTTACCATTTTCCTATATCCACAAGAACATGCCGGGGTAGACGCCGCCGGCTGGGCCGTGGCCGTGCAATAGAAAGTGCCACCGGGACTGTTATACGATGTTATTAAACCTGAAACAATATTCATTCATTCCGAGAGGGTTTACACGGTATATCAACCCTGTACACCCAGGTGTCAGAATTGTTTCGGAACTATCTTTCGGCCTCTGACGTGGCTCCTATAATGACCACCTTATAGGGGCTTAACGTGCCCCACAATGTTATAGGTGGTAAGAGTAGCAGTGACGTGCACACCATAAAGACGTTTAGACATTGCCTACCCTGTGCAGTTGTAATTATACATTTTTTATACATGTAGAGTTCTTGAAATTTTTGCCTACCCTATGAAAAATCTCTATGCACGTCACTGAAGAGTAGGTATCAATATCAATCGAGCGTAAACTGAATATCAACTAATGTGACAAAAACTTTTTACTATGAGAACATTTTAAAAGCACTTCTATAAAAAATCTATCTTTTAGTAGTATCTTAGTTTATATAATTTTTAAAGATCATATTTCTCTAACCTGGGCCCGGAGACAAAGTCACAATTTGAAAACGACAATGACTTTCGAAATAATATGTATGGGATTGACATTAGCGGCGCTAAATCACGTGGTCGATTTTCATTTAATTCCGACGGATCGCAACACGTTCGTGTTCGCGTCGCTATCATTTATCAAAATGTCATTGCCCCCTGATAGAGACACTAACGTCAAGTAACGGATCTATAAATACTGGTATGAGTGTTCAAAAGCTATAAATAATGAATAACCAAAGATACACACCAACACTTAAAACTTGTCCAGTTGACACGGCCGTGACTGACCCTTGGCCGCAGTAGTACTCAGCAGCAGAGAGTTGGGGATCCCCGCTCTTTGAAATCAGGAGGCGGTCCATGGAGCATGATTGTGTCTGCAAGGAACTTATATCATTAAATACCTAAGATTAATTTATTTTATTTATCAAAAAAGCTTAACCTATCATTACAGAAACAACGTCTAATGCGATAGGATAGAAGTTCCATAATTATCTATCTACGTATAACATATAACATTTAAAGACGTTATTGTGAACTCATTCAGAGAACAACAGAATATATCGATTCTCTCAGCTACTATATTAAGAAGACGCAGTGCTCGCGTCAGAGGTGCATTGCGCTGCAGCTCGGTGCGGGCGAGCGGCACCGCCAACAGTGGCGGCCGACGCCGGCGTCCTACGTAACCGTTCGGAACCCACAGTGACACCAAGCTGAGACAATTCGGATTGTGAGTTCTTCCTCGTAACAAGTTAAATACGTACAGAGCTAGTGTGAGATGTCGGCGCACACTCAATTCCATGTATCCTACCATACCCAATACGAATAAGGTAGGATACCTCAGGGGATAAAAAGGATAAACTCCGTATAGTCTCATGTAGAGGTATCTAGCAAATTTATTTTGTATTCTCTCCAACATAATTGGTCTCGCGCGTCGTAGCGTCGCAATTATTAATCTAAGATTAAATACCTTTTTTATCTATTTATTAACTCTTTATTGAACACTACAGTACGGAACCTTTAATAGTCACAATAAACAAAGAACTATAATACAATATAGGTACAGAAGGCTGCCTTATCGCACAAGCAATCTCTTCATGGCTACCTGGAGACAAAAAGAGATCTGATAGGATACAAATATTTAAAGTAAATAGGCTTAAAAACTAGCAAACTTTCCAAACTAATATCTTAGACCACATTTCCACTTAACGGCCAGTCATAAAATATCAGAAACAAGAAAAAATATAAATAGAAAATTTAAAATAAAATATAGAAATATACATTATATATTAAAAAATATATATTTCCATATTAAATATATATAAAGAAGTTTTGTATTTACTGTAATGCTATTTTCCGTGCATTATAGTTATTACAAACAAACAAGAAGAAATCTTATTTCCCTTCGAAACTGAAAGAAGCCTCAATAAATAAAGATCTCGTACAACTGAGTGCTTGCCTCAATGCGTGATAATGGAAAACTTTTCGTACAACTCATTGCTCGATTCGTAATAAATAATTACTCTTACAAAAATAAAAATATACGTAGTACATAATAGTGGTGTAGTTGTAAATCCTGTTTTATACATAGTATCAATCACGGTTCATAAAAGTTAGACTTAAGTTATGTTGATGTTAGTGCAGTCTAGCCGACAGTTGTGCCCGCTAGGACACTGCAGGAGCCAACGACATCGCGCATCAGGAGTGTAGTTGTAATTGTAATTCCTGATATACACATAGTATATTTCATGGAATATAAAAGGTAAGACTTCCTTAAGGTATATTGATGTTAGTGCAGTCTAGTCGACAGTTGTATCCGCAAAGGCACTGCAGGATCCAGCGGCATTGCACGCCAGGAGTGTAGTTGTAATGGTTCCTCCTGTTGTACATATAGTGTGATTCACGGTACATATAAGTTAGACTTACATAAGGTATGTTGATGTTAGTGCAGTCTAGTCGACAGTTGTACCCGCTAGGACACTGCAGGATCCAACGACATTGCGCATCAGGATTGTAGTTGTAATTGTAATTCCTGAAATACACACAGTATAATTCACGGAATAAAAAAGTTAGACTTACATAAGGTATGTTGATGTTAGTGCAGTCTAGCCGACAGTTGTACCCGCTAGGACACTGCAGGATCCAGCGACATTGCGCGCCAGGGGTGTAGTTGGAGGGGTAGTTCCTGTTGTACACATAGTATGTGTTGCCTGGCTGGAGCTGTATGATAAATCATTAGATAAATAAGTTCGATAAACGGTCGATGAACCACGTAACAAAATCGATATGAATCGTTCATATCAAAGAGCATCGAAATGCTCAAAATAAACGTTCGTTTCTTAATGATTCGTATCGATTGGTTACGATCCCTTGTATCTACTAATGTTCTGTTCTGTGTAGTATTCTGTTCGACTTACTGTGCACATTAATTTGGTAAATAAATGAGTAAGAATAAATTAATAGAAAAATAAAAGTAAATTTAACCAACGTAAAATAGCAGGTTCGGGAAGTCACGGCAGTCACGAAATGTTTTGACTAAAGTGAATAGACCGAAAAACGAACTTGGTTGTTCGTTTTTCGGTCTATTCACTTTAGCTCAATCAGAAATCACAAATATACTTATCATCAGGTAAGATCGTGATCAATGGCTAACATAAATAATTATATTTTGTACAATTAAGCTTAGATAAATAAATACATTCATAAAAAAGAATTATTCTTATAATTAGCTACTAGATAACATATCATATTATGTATACATATGATATCTGCCTATCTAGTGTTGAGGGTCCAAGTATATTAACTACAATAACACCCACCTGTTGACTATAATCGCAGTTGGCATCTTGAGTGGAACCATAACCAAGGACTATGACCAGGAGTTGAAGAGACAGGCGTATCTGCCACATCGCTAAAACAGGATCAAAAAGTCATTATCACCCAATTTTTTCTATAAAAATGTCACAACGGCACCGATTCTCCACACTCCTTTAGAGAAAAGGTCAAATCAGGGAACCCTATTTTTTTAAAAGTATGGACTCACTCAACATCAGCGAGTTAATTGGCAATAGTTCGACTCACTGATAATGACAAATGAAAACTTTTCGATATCGAATAAAAATCATACGGTTTTCCATGAGTCATTTTCAAAAATAGGGCTCCAAAAATTTGTCGACAAAAAAAGGCGGACGTTTACAATTTTCAGTAGTGGTCCGCTATTTTTTCAACATATCTCAAATTCGATTTTATCACTTACTAGCAGCCCGTCCCGACTTCGTCCGGGTTATACAAATGATGTAGCTGAAGCTAAACTCTTCATTTAGCATTTAAGTCTTTAGTAAGATTTAGTCAAGTATCCCTCCCTAACCATATGTATTCATCATTCATTCATCTCATGATGTGGTGGTGAATCCCGCCACCGAAAGTATTTATTTCCAAGGAAGATCGAAACATAAAATAATCTATATTTATGGCTTTATGAGCATATGCCTCTGCCACTTCGGTAGGCATATCAAAATTTAAAAAAAGTAAATGTCAATGTCAAAATCAAACTATTGAAACGGTTAAATGTTTGATAGGTATTGTGTATCGATGCCCCATAGAGCTATCAAGATCGATTTTTCAAGTTCAAGTTCACTTTCAGGGGAATCAAATGTGATTATTTTTTTAATTCCAAGTCGTTCACCACTTCGTCTCTCCAGCGGTACCTTTCCACTTGGTCGTCCCGTGTACACTCTCTTAACATCTGTCTACCCAGCTGACAGTGTCAGAATGTCCCATTTTAAAACATCTTTGGGGAAAACACACAATGATTTATTTGGATAAGGATCAATACCGAGAAACGAATAATATGGCCTAGTTTGTACCGGCGTTACTATTGCAAATTTTAACATGAAAAAGTTGTTGTTGTGATTGTGACGTAACTAAAATAGATAATACATATGGTACCACGGAGATCCTTTTAAGATGTACAATACTGTTGTAGTACATTATTTAGATCTATCTCTTATGGTATAGCCAGCGTTTGCAATGTAAGAGCAAAAAACGTGTCAATTTACGACATCCCATTAGAAACCTCTAAAATTATCAGTGTTCCTCTACACATAAATGTACATGTAAATGTATAATACATGCATAATATAGTACCTTCCTTTTGAAACACCCTATCTATTAAAACAAATCCCATCTAAATCCGATGCGTAGTTTTAAAGATTTAATAAGCATACATAGGGACAGACAGGCAGGAAAGCGACTTTGTTTTATACTATGTAATAATGAAGACGCGGCCTAGCCTAAATCTCACTCCTTTACTTAATTTCGAGGGAAAATTGCAATAAAAAACAAAACATCACTTACTTGCGGCCTGGCGCTGGATGTTACTCCTCACCTATTTATGACAAGACGATAATTAACAATTAACATAACAATTCATTTGTAACAACTGAATAAATGATATTAACGCCATAACATGTTGACATCGAAGAGAGTAAATAAAGCGAGGGTTAGTTCCGCATGTGATAATGTAAGGAACTGTACACGTTATAAAATACACTTTCAAACGCCTAGATTATTTGTGTGTGTTTATTGTATGAGTTACAGCCGTACTTAGATACGTTAATTATTACTTAGGAAAATTCTTCAAACTAAAATATCTCCCTTAGAGCGAGAAATTTTAAATCAATATCTATGCAGGTTACTCTTGAATCTATACTAACGAGTTTACATAGATTTAAAAATTCTACCTCTGAGAATATTTTCTTTTAGATACAAGAATTTGGTTAAGTAGTCGTTTATATCTATAAGTGTTATTTTACATCAAAATAAATACTAAACCTACCTTCAGAAATCCGATAAGAAATGCGTTTGAATTACACACAACTTTTTATATAAAAGCAATCAAAAATTATATATTAACAAATGATACACGCTAACAGGCACGAATATAAATGAAGCATAACACAATGCATAAATCGTTTTAAAGGCTCATTAGCGCTGATAAGGTAGTGATAATCGGCGTGCAGGCTTCTGTCGCAGATAAAAATGATTTTAGTTTATTTACATACACATATTTTTACGTGTACAGTATAATTATGCTTTTAGGATGCGGCTGCCTCGCTACTGTAGTGCATCGGGGACGGTTGCAGAGGCGCGGGTCGGCTGGTTATATACAATCATCCTAGCGTGTATTCCTAGTTGCGTCGTCAACTTACGCTTCGGAGCCTAGGGTATGCTGTAAGTCATGCTCCTAAATTTAGCGGAACTGGTTATTACAATGGAGCGACTGCCGTCTGACCCCCGTAACCCTTTTTACAGAGAAACCAGACCAACAGGAACATGACCCGAGGTGTGTTAGTGGCCGCAACACTGTCAGAATTTTTCAGGCTGCCCTAAGGCATCTGACACTGTTTCACGACTGCTATCTATCTATAACAACCGGGACCAACGGCTTAACGTGCCTTCCGAAGCACGGAGGAGCTAGAAAATGCCACTAAATGGCGACCAATCCAATAGTGGTGCCATCACGCCGCTTGACACGCGCATTCGCTACGGATATCGGTATCTCTCCTTTCTTTAATATTTTAAACTACCTTAAGGTTGCCTGGAAGAGATTGCTTGAGCGATAAGGCCGCCTTTTGTATACATACTGTGTTCATATTTTATGTAACGTACTTAATTTTTATTTTACTGTGTGCAAAGAAGTGTTAAATAAATAAATACGCGGGTCGCGCTCGACTAACAAGCTCCTCAAAACGACTGCTTTTATACCACAATGTGCCAAAGGTGTGCGTCTCTGGTGCGCAGACTGCGGAGTAGCAACAACAGCACTCTACAGATAATTGCGAGTCGTGTAGACCATGAAGTAATTACAAAGAGGAGATGCCTTAATAAGCGTTTTGTAAGAAAGTGTTTGTGAGGCTACACTGGGCGGAAGGCAGACGTGCGACATGCTTGGTTTCGGCCGTGGCTCCGATTATGGAGCACGAGCAATGACAAGCTCCGCCCACTTTTGTGTCGGCGAGGCGCCAATGTTTACATCACTGCGCCATTTCAAACGGCATCTCCTCTTTGTAATTACTGCATGGTGTAGACTGTTTATACATGGGCCATTGCTGTACAGTCTCTGGCGGGATGGTGCAGGAATGGATCACTAACTAAAACTATTTAGGTACTTACTAACATAGAATATAAGGTTTACTAACAAAAATTGTGAGATCAAGTTTCTTGAAATAAAATTTTTCATTCATTTATTGACTTACACTTACCTTAGATTAATAACTTTTTCTGCACCACCACCGGTTGGTTGACTGGTAGAAAAAGCCTGCCTACGGCTTTAAGTCCGAAATTTGCAGGCGTTCATAGGCTACGGTAACCACTTACCATCAGGTGGGCCGTACGCCTGTTTGCCCACTTAGTTGTATAAAAAATACGTAAGTTAAATACATAAATAAATAAGTACTAAAATTGTATATTTACTAACATGGGCACTCGCGATTTTCTTAGCTTTGATTTAAGCCTGATATTGGGTGCAGTCAACATTTTTCCCTTAGACATATTATGTACTGTCATGAACATAGATTATTCCTGTAACATTAGCATGTTTACTTAGCAGTGAACAGGGATCAAAAACCTAATTAAAAACAATTATTTTTCACCTATTCTGGAACCCTATTTTAGAAAGTATGTCTCACGCAATCCGGTGAATCGAATGATTTTTGTTCGACACCGAATGATTTGGAAACCGTTCGACTCATCGATTTCGAATGAGTCAGACTTTTAAAAATTAGGGCCCCGGGTCTCTTAAATGTTGCACTTCATAACTGCAAGGAGAGGGACAGCCCAACGGATTGGTCAATAAAACAATCAACCAGCTGATTTTTCTGTCCATGTATCTTATATTGCGGCTTTAGGAATGCGAACGTGAGTACCTGCAGAAAGTGTTGTGTTGCTAATTTTGCAATACACGTACACTAGAGCACGCATTCTTAAATCAGCAAGCTTACCCACTATTAGACATGTATTTATCTTAGTATATAAGGTAGTGATATAATAAATAAAGACTTCCAGATTAATACCGGTTACAGTGGTTTGATTTACCCCGTCGCCATATCTTATACTAGCTGTTTCCCACAGCTCCTAAGTTAGAAAAGAATATAGGTCGATTTTTGGGTACTATTAAATATCTGGTAACCGTCATTTTTTTAACCACACGTCCATACTAATATTATAAGTGCGAAAGTCTATCTATCTGTTACGCTTACGGCCAAACTGCTGATCGAATTTTGATGAAATCTGGTATTAATATTGTTGAAAACCCGGGGTCAAACAAAAGCTACTTTTGTACGCAGGCGGAGCTGCGGGAAACAGCTAGTGTTAAACATTATGATAGTCTGGAGTGGATTTTTTAAAAAGTGTGATTTACGCAAAATCGGCGAGTCGAAAGATTTTTGTTCGATAATTTTTCATCCGACATACATTTCAAAAAAAGAGCTCCTGACACGGGGACGGTCGACCTTCGACAGGGAGTAAAACCGCAATGCACAGCTAGTGTATAAATAAAAGCCAGAAGTAACTGTGAATAATTTATTTAGATATCAATAGTATTATCTACAAATATACAACACGAGTAAATCTTTTTAAACTATACTATACAGCTACATTGACTATTAATATGACTAGTTTTAAACATATCTAATAAAAAAAATTCACCTCTGCGTAATTCTATGGCAGTGAAGAACCTACATTTTAATAATTTCTTATATTTTCGCGATAGTTACACATGAAATTAAACTATTTAAATACGGTACGCCATTGTACTTTTCGTTTTTCCATGCTTTAAGTATGTAAATTTTAACGGCTAAAACTTTACAGCGTTCATGGTAGTGTTTGAAACGTTAGGTGTAAATAAATAATCAAATTTTATTTAAATGATGTAATAATTATTTTCTTAAACATGCGCGGAAATTTTGTCATTACTTTTGAATAAAGAACAAGCGAAGTAACATATTTACGTAGACTGAAAATGAAATTCACTTCCCGGCGCGTTCTTTGAATTTGGAACGAGCAATGTTGTATGAAACGGTGTGCTGTTTGAATTTAGAACTTTTTCATCTATCGTACACATTGCGTTCTCATGGCTGTATCTGAAAAACCAAAATCACTTCCAGGCGCGTTCTTTGAATTTGGAACGAAGAGCGCGCCGACAATGTTGTATGAAACGGTGTGCTGTTTGAATTTAGAACTCTTTCATCTATCGTAGACATTGCGTTCTCGTGGCTGTATAGCCACAGATGCTTTTACCTTTCGGCACAAACTGTAAAATAAATTAAATTTATTATGTAAAAGGCCCTTTTTTATTTCCTTGCACATTTTTAAGAAAAGCATATATGCCTCGGCCGAAATGGCAATTGCCTGTCTCGGCCTTCAAACTCATACTCGACCTGCAATTGCCTATTTCGCTGCCTTTGCAATAATGTACTATTATCAAACTATATCGAATCCACTTATTACTGACGTGCAACCCACGATTTAGTCTGCCTTATTGTTGATGGCAACATCGTCGAGCGCCAACGTCTACGTCAGATCTGCGCTACAACTGCCAGATCGCGGAGCTAGTGAACAGCAAGGAACTAAAGGTAAAGATGGATGCCAAGCAGGCATACAACCCCTGTTTTCCCCAAAGTATTACCACCACTTCAATAAATAAGGTCGTTTTATAAATTTTGTTTCGTGATAAAATATAATATAATAAAATAATATATAATATATATATATATATATATATATATATATATATATATATATAGTAGAAGATAGATATAAAAACTAGGAAATTATTAGCCCTCAATAAAATACACCAACAGAAAGCTGACATTGAAAGATTATACATACCAATAGATGAAGGAGGGAGAGGATTTATAAATATAGAGATGCTACATAAAACTCAAATTATAAAATACAAACAATATTTAGAAAAAGAAAACGATTACCTAATAGCGGCAATAGTACAACACGACAGAAATAGAATTAAATATTCAATACATACAGAAGCTAAAAATAATCTACTGGAAATAGGTTTACGAGACAATCCAAATTATACAGACATTCAAATTAAAACTGCTACACTCAAAAATAGAATTCAAACCTGGAAATCGAAACCTCTTCACGGCCAATTTTACAATTCAGTTTTAGAAAAAACAAATATAGATAGGGAGCTCTCATTTGCTTGGCTAAAAAAGCAACAAATATCTTCCTCATTGGTTTCGTCAACATTCGCCATACAAGATCAAGCTGTTGCTACCAGGCAGCACGAAAGAGACATAATGAAAAAACCCGTAGATGGCAAATGTCGTCTATGCATGGAAAAGGATGAAACCGTACAACATCTAACATCAGGTTGCGAAGAGCTGGCTGGTAGCTATTATCTGAAACGGCACAACAATGTAGTACAGTACATATTCTGGAGATTAGCTAAAAAACACAAATTTGACATATCCAAATTCTGGTGGAAAGAAGAACTTACTCAACCAAAAGTAATAGAAAATGATGAGGCGAAGCTAATGTGGGAGATACCTGTTCAGACAGACAGAACAGTTAAACATAACAGGCCGGATATAATATACATAGATAAAATAAATAATGTAACATACCTTATAGACATCACAATACCGTCGGACTATAATATAGGTCCTAAAGAAATAGAAAAACTAACCAAGTACCACCTACTCAAAACAGAAATAGCCCGGTTATGGAACACTAAATCAATAATAGTCCCAATAGTAATAGGAGCAACCGGTGTAGTCGCCAAAAGTCTTCGACGGTATTGTGATTTACTGGACCCTCAAATAGATATAACAATTATGCAGAAACAAACCGCAATACACACAACAAATATCGTTGCAAAGGTTTTAGGAAATTCAATATTTATTAACGGGAATGCTGAAAGTCCCTCTCCCTGAAGGTCTCAGGGCGGGATTGCAGCTCAATACCGATCTCACGGAGGTCGAGAAAACAAACATATAATATATAGTGATTATAAGTTACTTATGTTGAAAATTTTTAATTTGAATTGTAAACTACATCATACCTCATAGATTGATAATTGGTCTCGCGCGCGCTCGACTAGATACCGCGCTATGAAGAAAAATCAGTTTCCAGAATGCGGTTACTTTATATTGTAGTGTGTGTAAGACAATTTGCACAGACGCACACTAGCGTCGATTATGGTGTTCCCAGCTACTTGACTGATGCCCGAATAATGGGAAAATTATTAATTGCTGTGATCTTGTTACTGATTATAAAACGTAGTTCAGAAAATCCTTTAAAAAATAGCTAAGTGAGACTCGACTCGCGTGGAGAGGGATCCGTACAATTTTTGTTTTCTCCAGTTGGACCTTCTATACAAATTTAAAATATCTCATAGTTTTCCGGTAATTTATGTATCGAAATTCTGGAATCCATAGTTTCGGAGCTATGGTAGGGGAAATGGTTAGTTTTGGTCTACTTTATTTAATAATTCTAATATAGAATCCTAAAATTGCAATAATCATTTTCATTTGATATACGATACCAGACGTATCAATTAACTTAAGGGACAAATCACGGGTTTTCAAGAGGGCCGAAATTTTTTTTTTTTAGATAATTTGCCTGTAAACTTTTTATGAAATTGTCCGATTTTAATGTTGTCTAGGGCAAAGTTTCTCAGATTTTACCGTTCTTTCTCTTTATAATCATTTAGTTTTAGAAAACTAAGCGGTTTCTGAGATAGCAGTCATTTACGTTAAAAAAATTACGACTTGTCCATTACACTACTTATTTTCTATATAAGACCATACCAAATGTGGTAAGCAGTAATAATCTAAGTTAAATATATGTTATTTTATTGTAAAAGAGAAGATTTTAAATTGAAATTTTATGTATTAATCTATGCTGACAAGTGTTGTTGTTTTATATAGATAGCGAATGCGATACGCGCGCATGCATGCCAGCCGCTGCGATCGGGTCGGACGATGCGCGCGCAGCCCACGCCACGGCGATCCGTCATTCCGTCCATGCGTCTCGCCGGCTCGCCAGTCCGAATACCATCTTGAGACTGAACGCACGTTGCTTGTAAACTCATTTCCCGCTTGATCCGTTCCTTCACTTTTCTCACACCTGTATTTTGTGCTTATCATAACCTTCTGTTAATCTTTAAGTTGTCGGTGTGCTTGTATTGTATTTGTTCTATTTAATTGTGCTGAACTTTTAATTATAGTGTTAAATTACATATTGACTTTATTTAATTATCCCGCCTCATAGCACACTTATCATACAAATTACGCACGCACCCCGCTTTATGTTAAAGACAGACAAAATTGTCAGAAAAAGTCAAAATTACACCATCTCTCTTTTGGAGTCGGGAGTTAAAAAACAAAATATCTAAATAATAAAAATCGAAACCTCGGGGAATTTGGGATTATTTAATACACGGCAACATTGAGCACCGAGCGGTACTTCGCGCCATATTTTAGGGTTATATTATTTTCGTGAGTAATTTATGTCCATATTTCGAAATAATACAATACTTATTTATGGTATGTAATACCAGTATCTTCCTTATTTCTTTTAGTATTATTCTTACACAGTTTGACTACGCAAACTGCACATTTTGCGTCTACTTTTACATTAAATTTTATATTTATCTAAACATCCAACTCACTCATCGGTTGCGGCATGACTGACGCGGGTATGCCGCAACCATGCCAGTTTCGGCATGGTTTTAGTTGCGAATTTATGTAGTATGCCGACGGTATCTAGTCGTAGCGCAGCGGAGGCCAATTATTAATCTATGATCATACCTATTTATTGTAAAACGTAGTCTTGAGCTAAAGACTACAAAAAATGGACTGGAAAAGCTACATTTTATCGCAAAACAACACGAAACTGTTCGCACATAAAGATCTCATGCGATTAAGCAAGAAATAATTTAATTCCGAAGTTTAACAGACATCGAAAAAAAAGCAATATGAGCTCAACAGTAGTTGTCTCAGTCTATCAATTAACGCTTATTAATTGTATTTACTGAGTCAATTGTGACCATAACTCGTAATTAAAATGGTTTATTCTAGCCCGGTGTTGCACTAGGCGAGTTTTTCCGAGGCTGAATACTATGAAATCTATATGGCGCAAGTTAAAAGCGAAAAAGGCTATGAAAATCGTCTTATAATTTCCTGCATTATATTTAAAAATAATGATCTTAAAAATTTTCTTAGAAGAACTAATTATTGAAATTTACACCTACAAGCTACGACGTAGCTTCTTATGTCGTAGCGTCACATTGCTACGATCGTAAACATCGTAGCGCAGCTCAACATCTCGGTAATCTTGTAAGCCAAATAGCATCTATTTATGTATTTTAGTAAAGCTAAAGGCATAAAAAGTTATTATTGTCTTAATAACAAAAACATTTCAAATTTCAGTTTTTTTCGTTTATTAGAATTCTCACAAAATTTTCCTATTTATATTTTTAATAAAAATGTCAGTGCGGTTAATATATATAATTGGACTTTATATTTCTATGTCAAAAACAAGTTTAGTTATTTTCCATTTTTTTATAAAAATCTACCTCAAATTAAGATTTTATTGCTATGTACGTAATTTTTTTTAAATTTTTTCAAACTTTTGGGGTTGTTATCTAGTACTGTGTATGGAAACCCAGATTCGAAGTGTCATCATGTATCAAATGTAGAACAGCCCAAAAGGCGGATTTTTTTTGTATCACCTACGAAAAAATCCGCCATTTTGAGATACGAGCAATATTTTTATAATTTATCTTAATGATTTGAAAGAATGGTAGTGTATTGTATTGTTGATGATTGTAAGAGTGAGTGGCATCAATGCTTAACTTTGTAAATGAAGTTGTTCAGTAAACTGATTTATTTTTCAGTATTTTATCATACTCTAATTTATCGATTTAATCTTGAATTTTATATTCATCACTTGTTTTTGAACCTAGCTTGATCGAATTACCTCAGGGGTGTTATATTTAAAAGTGATTTGAAAGTAGTTTTTGATTTTGGTCATTACATATCTGAGTGAACTAGGGTGCATATAATCATTCAGTTGCTAGAATTTTCTTTCAAAGATAACATCTGTTTTCGTCTCCTATTATTATTGTTATGGATGATGTGCGCACGGCTCGCCCCTATGTTTTAGTGACAGTTGCTTGTTATAACAGTATAAATAATAATTAATATTTGTATAATGACGTCACATGCTTGTTTTGAATGAAATATTTATTTCAGATTCCTATCAAACTCAACATAAAGAGAAAATGCCATATTGATTTCTTATGTTTTCGCGATTGTTATTCATTAAATTAAAATATTTTAATACGGTTTTATCGCGTTTATTACTTATTTATTTACACCTGACGTTTCAAACACTTTACAGCGTTCATGGTCGCAGGCAGACTAAGTTAAAATTTGTCTTTGATGTCATAAGATTACAAACTGCCACCTGAAATTTTATTGGGAACTATTCCGATTCACGCAGTATTGGCTCACAGTATCTAAGGGTCTTGCAGTCTGCTTCCGAGTTTGCGATTTTATTAAGTTAATGACTGGGTCCCAAGCTGGCGGTACCTGCCATCCATCCTCTCTATTGAAATTAGGATGTTGTAAAGTGATTGAAACGTCAGGTGTAAATAAATAAGTAATAAACGCGATAAAACCGTATTAAAATAGTTTAATTTAAAGAAAATGCCATTTTATAAATGCTAAAATATGGTAGTCTCCATTTTAAACCTACATTTACCATTGTATCTGGAATGAGATTAAAGCATGGAGCAGTTGCATTTATTTTATTATAGATATGATCCGGGTTCTTTATTCCACGTAAATAATCATTGCTTAAAAAACTACAACCATTAACTACATTTGGTAGTAATTTTAAATCGATTGGCACGAATAATTTGGTGGATATTGAAGTTCTTGGCGGATATTGAAGATAATATTTCCTCACTCTTCTGATGCGGAAATTGATGGTTTGCGAAATATTATCGTTTTTGAAAATTCTAACCTCAAAATGTATGAAACTTTTTGAAAGCATTTAACTTCGTCTACATGCCTAATACTTTTTTTTTAATAAGGCGTTGTTACATATTGATTATGAATAAGTGAAAATGTCAAAAACTGCATATGTGATGTAAAGATAAAAAATGAAACTGACTGATATTAATAACATTTTCTTTATTTTCCCCTCAAAACATGATCCTTTTTGAACTCAGTTTAGGTCCAAAATGAGACCATTGCTGAAATTCGGTTTCGGTAGTAAAACAAGTTTCGGTCGGACACTAAATATTTTACTGCGAAACTTGCAGCCAATTTTTTTTTTTCTTTTTATTTTAGCCTACCTAGTTCCCACCTCCGATGATGAATCCCTTGCAAGATTATTAATCGCTGCGTGTTCATCGCTCCACTCATTAGCTTAGAATCGCAACTTTTAGACTATTTAGCTCTATGTATTTCACTTTGATTATTTGAAAGTTAGGGTGTGACGAAAACATTATGTCTAATATTGAATTTATATTAAATATCAATAATGAAAGACATAGATCATTCGGATCATTTCATATAAATAAAATCAATTTTTTTACTCGGAATTCTTTATTCTATGTGTTCCACGAATGTTGTAAAATCATGGACATCCTGTGTTAGGATATCACGAGTTAGAAAGAGAGAGGTGGGTAACGAAATGCATTCAAATCAAATTTTTTGCCGTCAGTTGCGCCATCCATTTCAATCTTAGATCCATGGACCAGTAGTGTCACTCCACCAACGGATCGCTCTTCGAACGTGACTTCGTCTCACTTCTACAGACTTATTGTAAATCTAATATTCGAATAATATCATCATGCAGTCCATACAATCGAAGTATTACTCAACATTACGGGTATCTGCCGATCTACTTATTAATACCAGAAATTTGTATTGTTCATATCAGCAATGTTTTGCGGCTTGCGCGAGAGTCCATGGTACGTCTTAAACATGCTTGCTCTGGTTACTATAATTAAAAAGTACAATGAAGCGACTACCATCAGACCAATAGTACAAATTACCATGGAGCGACTGCCCGTCAGACCTAGTAACCAGACCAATATTGTAGTACGAACGAAACCAAGTAGTAGTGACTTCAATTCACACTAATTGCGTCCTTGTCTCTTCACAGTATCTCCTTCCACTGAATTTCAAAGGCTTATGATTTAAGCTATAATAAATTGAACTTGTTACTTTTTTTTAAAGTTCCGCTTGCTTTCGGTTTCTGGTACTTCATTTTTTTCATATGAAAACTAAAACCTAAAGATATTTGATAAAGAGCGCAGAGTAACACCAACGCATCGAAAGGTAAGTAAGTTCAAGTTCTTTTATTTGCATAAATGTAGGTAGGTACAAAGTTGACAGGTAACTTAGGAGTTCCAATACATTTTACCTTAATAAGGTGTGCAAATTCATTCCCCTTTACCGAACAGAACTTACGTCAAACTCATTCACTCTTCAAGTTCCCCGACTCTGGAATGCCTTACCCGAGGATATTAAAAAGATCACGGACAAGCTTTACTTTAGGAAAAAGGTTCACTCTTATCTTTCTGATAATTTTGTACTGCAAAATTAGATGTCATTTTTATTTATCAATTAATACATATATTTTTTTTGTATTATGTGTAGTATATGTAGTTCTTTTTATTTTTATTTTTATGTGTGTATTTCGTGTGTTGTTTATTTATTAGTATTAATATTCACAAATTAAGTTGTCGTTTAACGCCTATCGCATTGATTTCTGTTTTTCCTAAAGGTTGACTAGTAGATAATGCTTCAGCATTAAGTCCACTATTGTACCATTTTAGGTAATATAGTTTTAAGTACAAAGAGGCAGGCATTTGCCCAGCAGCGGGACCTAAATCTCTGATAAAAAAAAATTAGAATACAGATCGCGCAAAATAACTTGGCGGCTCGGAAGTTAGCTGTCAGTGTCATTTCGCTCGTTTTCATACAAGTCGTCTACTGCGCAGCGTTCTGCGCGAAGTTCAGATCCGCCAAGTTATTTTGCGCGTACTGTACCTTATAACTGCTGGCGGGACAAAGCTTTATTTTTAGTGATGCAATGGAGCACTGTCGCGAAATCTGTTGTCACTCGTTATTCAATATGACATTGGAAAATAATTAGAAATTTAAAAAAAAAGAGCTCTAAAAATTTAAAAACCCGACTGCTTTTCTATGTAAATTGGAAATGAAAATACAAACTGGTCAAAATCATAATAACCCATGGTCGCTTTTGTTACAGTCGGGTAAATGATCAAAAAAATCCGCCATTTTGTTTTTATTTTGTTAAACCCAGTGTCACTCTCACAGTAAATACAAATCTAACGACACCTCTCAAGCTAAAATCCATCGAGTCGTTTAGGCTGCAACAATTATAAATACGCATACTTATCTACTTAAATACATACTCTCGAAAAACATAACCCTCCTAGCGCTACCAGGTAATAACCCTCCTTCTGGCACAGTCGGGTAAAACAACATAACCCTTCTTCAGGCGCAGTCGGGTAATAACTGTTTAATCTCACGACTTTCTCCTCCTACCCTCCTTCTCTTGAAAGTATCCTCCAGGTCCAGGAACTAATTTAACAGAGCCTTGCTTCCCGGCTTTGTTTACAGGCGACGAGTCTGAATCTGATACAATTCCTTGAAGACGGCTCGTGTTTGTTTGGCTCAATCTGTTGACAATAGGAGAAAATATTTATAATGGGAAAAATTATTTGGAAGTTTTAAAATAA
This sequence comes from Euzophera pinguis, assembly GCA_947363495.1. Taxonomy (NCBI): domain Eukaryota; kingdom Metazoa; phylum Arthropoda; class Insecta; order Lepidoptera; family Pyralidae; genus Euzophera; species Euzophera pinguis. The sequence goes on from OX376176.1 coordinate 8,373,056, forward strand.
CAAGTAATAAAAGAAGACTGACACACTAAGTTAAAATATAACTAACTTACGTAACTAATGCAAGTTCGCCTTCTTGTCCTAAACTAAGTTTGACTGGAAGAGATTGCTTCGGCAATAAGAGAAGAGAGAAAGAGTAATATAGAAGATATAGCTATCTCACCTGACTTCCTCAACATCGGCCACCTTATCGATAAGGCTGCGTATGATGCCCACCTTATGTTCGAGGGCTAACGAAGCCCTTTCAAGTTCCCTTCTATATTCTACCTGGGCTTTTATTTCACACTAATAAACATAATAAAAATAGGTCAAATGTGAAGGAGAATGAAAATATAACTATCTTACCTAACTAATGCAAGATCGCCTTCTTGTCCTAAGCTTAGTTTGACTGGAAGAGATTGCTTCGGCAATAAGAGAAGAGAGAAAGAGTAATATAGAAGATATAGCTATCTCACCTGACTTCCTCAACATCGGCCACCTTATCGATAAGGCTGCGTATGATGCCCTCCTTATGTTCGAGGGCCAACGAAGCCCTCTCTAATTCCCTTCTATACTCAGCCTGAGCGAGCGCGGCGCGACGTTCCTGTTCCACTATACGACGTTCTAACTCTTCTAATGATGTGTATGCTCGGGTTTTTACCAACTGTAAAAAATAATGTTCAAACTGAGGTGTCAAGTTTCTTAAGATTCAGAAATAACGGTGCAACTTTCCCCATTTTTCGCCCAATCAAAAAAGCATTTGACAAAAATACCATATCCATACTGAATATCATAAATGCGAAAGTCCATCTGTCTGTATGCCTGTTACGCTTTCAAGGCCATACCGTTGAACGGATTTTGATGAAATTTAGTATGAATATAGTTGGAAGACCTGGGGTCAAACACAGGGAAGACGGAGCTGCGGGAAACAGCTAGTATTTCATAAAGTTTTACGTTGTCTTATTATATCAGCGGACATACTTTCGCATTTATAATATTAGTATGGATGGATTTGAAACTACCTTGATCTCCCTCTTGATGTTCTCCAGAGCGTCCAGAGCATGTTTGAGTGGTTCCGCAGAAGGTCTCGCCTTCTTAGCGCCGCGTCGGGCGCGAGCAGCTCGAGCCACGGCTGACTTGTGTCGCTGGCGGAATATCTCCGCTGCTTTGCGGTACAACCTGCAATTTTTTCTGCAAGGTTTATAATATGCTTTACGGCCATGGATTTGTTTATATTACCCTACCCTATCCAATGGATTTGTATCTGTACCCAAAAGGGGAAAACGGGATCCTATTACTTTAGTAATACAGCGAAGTCTTAACTTCGCTCTCCGTCTGTCAGTCGTTCACCAAGCTGTACCTCATGAACCATGATAGTTACAGTTGAAATGTTCATAGATGATATCTATTGCCACTATAAAAACAAATACTAATAACCAGAATAAAATAAATTTTAAGGGGGTCCCCATATAAAAACGTGACGTTTTTGGGATTTTTATAGATATACGAAAACCGCGAGTCCGACTCGTACTTGACCGGTTATTATATCTTCTTCAGTCTTACAGTGTTGTTTAGTCGAGTCGTTAGTTATGTCTTGTCAAGTCTGACTAGAAGAATCAGACTAAGTGAAGTGATAAAAAAACTGCACTTAGCGATTTCCAGGAGCTTTTGGCAATAATCAAGAAAATCACATGAATCAAACACTGTATCACTTCCCAACACTCACGCTTGTTCTTGAACACTTTGCGAATAATAACCCACAATTATTATTATGCACAAACACTAAAAAAACACAAATTTTGGAAAATACAATAGGTACAGCGCCGAAACTGCTGTTCTCAATTTCCCGCCTTAAGTCCCTGCTTAAAGAAGCTGTCTTAGAAAATGAAATATCTAGAAGTAGTACTCTAATATGAAGGCACACACTTGCATCCTAACACAGTACCTGTTATGTTATATGGCCAGTCTTTTTTGACACGCGATAGAAATCATTTGTTGTGAGTTGCTGTTGAAAAAAATTCGAATATCTCTGTCTGTGTACTTCTTACATACAAATATTTTACTGGGCGAGTCAAAAAATATGTTGGGATCACTTTATAATTTTAATTTAAATCTCTATATTTTTTTGTTATTTTCTTTATTTATGCACACAATAAAAATAAAGTAGGGATTTAAAATTTATGGTTTTAAAAATAGGGGCGTCAATTATTTATTCGGACAAAAAATGACGCATACAAAGTAATAGTCTAGTAATTTCTTAAACCTATGCTAGCCGTTTAATTATATTGTTACGGATCGCGGCCCCACAGTTGACAACCACTGGAAAAGATTGAGCAGCCCTGCCCGCAGAAACTTCCCGTACAATAGGAAACAGATAAAAATTTCAAAAACGCTTGATTATTTTTCTGGTGACAGTTTCCTTAATACCCGAACAAAATATCAGAGATTTAGGATCAGCCAATAAATTTTAATTATATTGCTGTGTGTTTCCATACGAGAATAATTGCGCGAACACTCTAGTACATTGCTTGTCTCGCTCTCACGTATTCGAGACTTGAATGAACGAGATCGAGAGTATCGCTGTCTCTCTCATACTCTTCTGGAGTATTTGAGATCTTTCTGGAAACTTATCGAACGCGTTCCCCGGGCTATATAAACAGCGGAAGGTGCCACAGTAGAGGAGTTCAAGTTTGGTGAGCTACGAGAGCGATCGTTGAAGTTAAGTGACGTCGGCGACCATCCTTATGGGAATAAACTTTTTTCGTGACACCAGGTGTTTTTCTCCAAATTGCGAATCCCCGAGCACTTGTAATAATCGCGAAAACATAAGATAGCATTATGGAATTAGTTGTGCCTCACGGTGTCTAGTTTTAACTAAACAACACGGTGTGTTGGACAGCTTTAGTCTTACAGTCCATTTGCTTCTTCGATTTTCACTTACAGATTCAATGACCGCAGGTTCAATGCACTGCTAAGAAATACAAACTATTTAAACTTACTTGACATTTTTCAAAGCAGCCTTCAACTCTTGCGTCACGCTTTCATGTTCCTCACACAGCTTATTGTGTTTTTCTTCAAGCAATTTTAGCTGTTCTTGAGTTTTCGCAAGCTGCTCCGTCTTCCTTTCCGTTTCCATGCTGTACTGGTGTTTGAGCTCTTCTAATAATCTGGAAATGATGGAATTCTCGATAGTTAAGATGATTCCATGCTTCGTAGATATCTGTTATACCTTATACGCCTTTTACGACACTCAGAGGAAAAAAAATGTCTATCCTGAGCATATCTTCTGTGCACGTCACTGATATAACCCATTCTAATGAATAGGAAAAGAGGGAGTGCTCTATCGTCACTTATCATATGAGACTGAAAACATTAAGCTTTCTGTAAGAATCAAACCCTCGACCACCAAGTTACCTTTTACAATGATCGAGCCTCTGAAAAGAGGGAGTGGTCTATTGCCATCATCATCCGATACTGGAAACATCATACTTTGCTTACGAATCGAACCCACGACCTCCGAGCTACCTTTTACAATGATCGAGCCTCCGTTCGTGCAAATCGGCGGGAACAGTGCGGAACCGAAAAGCGTCTAGAGCCGCCATCTTGCCTTCCGTAGCTTCTAACGCGTTACGAACTGTGAAATACTCGCGATGTACCGTCTCGTAGTCTCGCATCATGGCTGCCACTGAAAAGAAAAAATATATTTTGGAAAAACATTCATGTAAACTCTACCTTAATTAATTAAAAATGTATTTATCCCGCACTAATTACTAACATAGAATTTAAGATTGCTTGATTGCTAACACTACATGGATGGAAATCTGAAATAAAAGTATTTTATTTTTTATCTAATCCCGTCGATTGACTATGTACAGCTCGCCCTAACAATAAAATACCTTCGCCATATTGCGGAAAAATATTGGAACTAATTTATTTTACTGGTAACTAGGCATTCAGGTAACAACCTGGCCACGAAGCAATTCGCCACGATGCCACCGGCGACTGAAAAGAAATGCATACAAATGCATTTGTTTCAGTGCACTAATCGTTACTACTCCTTATTTCGGCTCGCCAGTCACCAGTTCCCGTGGCCTTTTTGTGCATTTGTTATGTATTTGTTTTAGTCGCCGATGGCATCGCGGCATTTCGCCGTGGCGAATTGTTTCATGGCGATTACGATTTATTTATCAAAATGGCAAAATTAGTCATAGCAATGAGAGAAAATGATATACCTAAAAGATGTTTGACGTGAATAAAAACGACGGATTGGTTTCTATTTGTTTGTAGTTTAGTTTCAAACACTAAACACAGTTTAAAAATTTTCCTAGTGTCAAAAAGTTAACACTAAGAGCCGATTTAACCAAATTCGGATAAGTTTTATCCCAAGGACAATGACTCAAATTACTCACGTATTATGAAGTTTAAGAACCCGAGAATATACTGTTAATCTACTTATAATTCCGGTACAAGGACTCTGTCTTAAGAATAAAAATGTCTGCCATCCATTTTTTTATGCTAAGATTAGTTACTCTTGGATAGGAACAATGGTGGTGAAATCGGCCCTAAGTAATACATAGCCTTATATAATCTGTGGTAATACGTAGGTTGTAATTTTTCAAGTAAAAACTTTAATAAAGATTTTCCATACTCACTCTTATCCTCATACAACTCAAAAACTTCCTTCAATTTCGCCTCGGCCCGTTCAGTCCTTTCCAACAACGTAGCTCTCTCAATATCCGCCATCTCTTTCTCACCAACAGCCTTCTTATAGCTCTGTCTCGCTCGCACCAACTCTTCTTCCACGTTAATTAACTTTTCGCTCAAATTTTTGTTCTCTTCGACAATTTGCTTTGATTTTTTGTTGATGTTTTCGAATTGCTTCTCGTAATCGAGTATTAGACTGTCCTTCTCTTGGAGGTTTTCTTGGTATGCGTCGAATAGTGGTGCTGTTGAATGTGAATTAAACTTTACTTGCAAAAAATAGTAGTTACAATTAATAATATAGGCTACGGTAACCACTTACCATCAGGGGGGGCCGTACGGCTGTTTGCCTGCCTACTTAGACGTATAAAAAAAAAGTATGAAATGTTTAGTCATCACTACGACAGTGATGAGACATCCGAGTACCGTAAATATATAAATGTTAATATTTGCAAATCAATGGATTGGTTGAATGCAAGATAATTAATTTCCATTTCCATAAATAATTAATATAATATATTTACTGAAATACAAGGTCAATTAATTATACAATACACTTTTTTTAATATTATTTTATTTTTTACAATATATTTTAAACGTAAACTTTTTGACGAAGCTTGTTGCTGATATTTTTTTGTGTACTTACAACGAAGCTTATTCCTGATAAGTATTTGTAAACTTGTGACGAAGCATGGTACAATATTTAGTGTCTTTGTTTTTAGTAATGGATTTTACGGCCACGGATACAAGTCCTTTATAGCCCTTCTTAATTTTTCAATCTTCTTCAGTCCTACAGTGTTGTTTCGTCAAGTCCTAGTCAAGTCTAAAAGTCTAGTCGGTGGTCAAGTCTGGTCAGAAGAATCAAGCTAAGTGAAGTGGTGGAAAAACTGCACTTAGCGATTACTAGGAGCTTTTGGCAACAAAATCAAATAAATCAAACACTCTATCACTTCCCAACACTCACGCTTGTTATCGAACACTTTGCGAATAATAATCTACCATTATTATGCACAAACACTTAAAAAAACACAAATTTTGGAAATTAAAATACAGCGCCGATATAGCTCTTCACAGCTTCCCGCCAAAAGTCACATATTTAGTGTACTTTAGTACTATTGACACGAAAGAAGATGATAGTATTATTATAGTTAGGCCGCTGAAAGAATGCGTTCCTGACACCTGTCAGTTAGTCGTCAATAGTGATAGGCTATGAAATCACAGAAAAATAACACGTTATTCTACTCTCGCATTAGTGGTAACTGTAATAGTCGATTAAGTGAGTAAATATATAAAATAATAACATATTTTGAGATTTCAGAGAAGAAAATAACAATTTCTGTATTATTTAGATATCTACACTTCTACACTAATATTATAAAGAGGAAAGATTTGTATTTTTGTGTGTGTTTGTAATGAACAAACTCAAAAACTACTACTACGATTTCAAAAATTCTTTCACCATTGGAAAGCTACATTCACCCTGAGTAAAATAGGCTATATACCGCAGGTGGAGCTACGGGAATCAGCTAGTCCATACTAATATTATAAATGCGAAAGTCTGTCTGTCTGTCTGTTACGCTTTCACGGCCAAACCGCTGAACGGATTTTGCTAAAATTTGGTTTGAATGTAGTTGAAGACATAGGCTACTTTTTGACGCAGGCGGAGCTGCGGGAAAAAGCTAGTTTATTATAAATATTAATTGAAATCCTTTAAAAAAACAAGTTTAATCAGATTCTGATTCGCTTGAGTTGGTGTCTTCGTCATCGTCTTCACCGACATGTATAATTATATTATCAATAATGCTATCAATTCGGATATATCGATCGTAGTCTTCCATTATTTGTTTTTTAGTTTTTTCAACACATTTAGCCCACTCATCTTTAGTGACCTTCTCGCAGACTTCTTTTAACAGCGTCATCATCTTTTTCGTGATAAAGGGCGGGGAAGTATTGTGGCGGGCCGCGTATCCTTTTATTTGAGCCCAGATAAGCTCAATCGCGTTATATTGGCAACAATGGTATGGTGGTATTCTCAAAACCAGTTCCGCCAAATCTAGGACCATGACTTACAGCGTTCGAAGGCACCGAAGCGTAAGCGGACGACGCAACTAGGAATACACGCTAGGGACGAAGAAGAGGCATAACTGCCTTCGTGGTAGTGGTCGATTCCCACGGTAAGCATACTTTGTTGTTGTTTTCTGTTTGGTCAGAACATTGCCGGCTTGCATCAGCGGATCTTCAGGAGCCCAATTTTTGAAATGTAAGACATATATGTCGAATGAAAACAAGTTCGATATCGTACAAAAATTATAGAATAGAATAGAATATATCTTTATTGAGAAAGCTATCACGTAAGTACAGCAAAGGACTTAAGCATAAGCTACATGTTTATAATGTACGTGACAGACGTCTCAATAGGTGGTGGCTCAGTGATACGCTAGACATGCGGGCATGCCTAGCACTGATTTTCAGCCACCACCTTCTGAGGAGTCCCGGAACAAAGATTTAAACCCAAACAACATAATCCTTGACTGGTGTCTCACTACCATCTCACATCCCCATCCAGGTCTGAAATTCAAATTCCAGCAAGTGATCAAGATATCGCCTTACATACCATATTGCAAATCCCACCACTCGCACCCGGACGGAAACAAGAGATGATAGTAATCCACCGTTACGTTTATTATACGTTTCGCCGATTTTGCCCGAGTCATATTTCATCAAAAATATCACTCCTGATACGAGTAATATTGATGATTCCGCTATTCGGAAGTTCGTTGACCCCGAGTGAAGGAGAACAAACAAACAATTAACTTACCTAAATATATTTAATTGTTTCAGGCGTTACTTTGCGGAAGTTAAAGTTACAAGCACTTACCAAATTATTTTGAGTGCTTCCGCCACCGTTTAGTTCATGCAAACTATTGCCGGCCGGCACCCACCCGCTACTGTTAGTCCCAACATGCCCGCCACCATTAGTCTGCACATGCGTCACGTGTTTCGCCTTTATATTATGAAACATGTTAAGTAATGGAGAATTGTTTTTAAATAAAAGAAATTTAAAAGCAATAGTTTGCATGAACTAACTGGTTGCGGAAGCACGCAAAATAATTTGGTAAGTAATCAACTTACCTAAAGCTTGAGCGCTGAGCAATCCACTGAGGTCTACGAGACGACTATGAGTGTGATCTTCTGTTCTGGCTATCCCATCGCCAGCGGTCGTTGTTTCTGTAAAGGAAGGTCCAAACATCGATAAAAGATACTAAACATAAAAGATACGGCACTAGAGCGACCGCGTGCATTGTCCCATTGCCCTCATAGATCAGCAGCCTTTGCCGGCAGTTTTCGCTACTTAGCAACCAAATGTTGGAACAATATACCTCCTCCTATAAGGCAATTATCATCCAAACATTCATTTAAACTACAGTTTAGAGAAACTTTATTAAAAAAACAAAATGTAGGTATACCACTTGGTTGGTCTGTAGCGGACTTTGCCATTTAAAGGTTCATTGTTCTGTTGTCTGTCTTTTGTTTTATTTTATTCATTTATAAATTGTTTGTGATATTGTGCGTTCTGGGTGTAAGCAAGTGTATTTAGGTTTTACACACATTCTTTTTCTTTTTATATCTGTCTAGGTTAATGAATTTTTGTTTCTGTGTTTGTGTTTGAAGTCGATCGCCGGTCAGGTCACAGCAGAATATCAGTGCTTTGCTCACTACTTTTGTGAGTAAAGATCTTCGCTGAGCTGTGACCTTTTTGGTTGTTACTTCAATACACACTCGCTGTTAGTCATAGGTTTTAGTTTTATAATATGTATTGTGTTAGCTTGTGTGTGTTTAAGTATTGCCAAATAAATAATTCATTCATTCATTCAACATATTTCAAAACATATCATTACAGAATTAAGTGCTTAAAATACTTTTATAACTTCCGACGTTACTTCTAATATGCGGTGCGTTAGTTTACAAGTTTAACATATTTTAGTTAAACTAAGCTTAAACAATGCATACATACATACCATCACGCCTTATTCCCGTAGGGGTAGGCAGAGACTACGGATTTCCATTTGCTACGATCCTAACAGACTTCCCTCGCTTAAACAATGATCGTTATTTTTTTATAAAAAAAGCGGTTAATGTACGATACTTTATTATTTTACTTATTTGGTAGTATTTGATCTTCAATCTTAATTTTTTATAGTATTCTTTTAACATTAATTGTTAATAGTATCCATACTAATATTCTCATATATTCTCATAATATAATATTCTCATATATTCTCATAATATAATATTCTCATATATTCTCATAATATAATATTCTCATATTATTATTCTGTCTGTTACGATTTCACGTCCAAACCACCGAACGGATTTTAATGAAATTTGGTATGAATATCATTGAAGACCCAGGGACCAAAGTGAAATATTATACCTTGCGTCTGATATCCCAAACTAGCCGTGATGAGCGAATCTAAAATGTCATTTTTCTCAGCCGGTTTGTATATTTGTTGCACTTTATCGCCGGAACCTTGTGTATTGCGGACTTTCTCTTGATATCTGGATAATTGGACGTTTAATCTGAAAATAATATAATTAAAATAAATTAGGATAAAGTTATTTAACCACTAAGCTATAAATTGACGACCTATGTGGCGCAGTGATCAACATGCCTGCATAGTAGCACACTCCGAATCCTGCATATAACAGCGGCGAACCCGATACCTATTACTACAACTACGATTCGGTCGCGTACGCACGCGAGTCAATGTGTGTGTGTCACTCGTAGGATTGGTTATTTACCGTGTCTGCGTCATAGTCGTCGCAGCGGCCGGGCAGCTGAAGGGAGGGTGTGAGTATCCGTTCTGTACGTTGGTACTCTTATTAATTTTGTGCCGGTACTAAGATCCAGTACCAATTACTGAGTTCGATCCCTGGTCAGCTCAAGATGGAAAATGATCTTTTCCTGATTGGCCAGATGTTTATTTATACATGTATTTGTTTAAATCGTTGAGTATCCCTTTTGCACAAGTCTCAAACTCACTTTGGGGCTAACTCAATCCATAATTGTCCCTATAAAAATATAAAAACATTACCTGTACAAAACATCTTTGAGAGCTTGCATATCTTTCTGTAATCTAGCATTGTGTTCCCGCGCTTGGTTCAGTATTATCTGGCGGCTGCTGCAGCTCATACACACTTCCACTAACGGAATGGCTGTAGGTTCTGGACAGTCTGTGAATTTTGAAAACGAGATTTAAAAAAAAAACATTACCATAGTCTCTTAATTTCATCCAAATATGAGTGAGTAAGAGGAAAGATGAAGCGTGGCTGTCCTAAACAAAGCTGGAGTGCTATTTTTGAAAGTGTGACTCACACAGAATTGGAAAGTTAAATAATTTTTGTTTGATATTGAATGATTTTCGTTCTGTATCAAAGGATTTTTTTTTCTTTTATATGCCATACATTAGAGGCCAAGAATATTGACAAGAACTTGAGTGAAAATAAGGGTGAAGCCCAAGACAGATCAACATGGAGATTCACTGTGGATGCCTTCTGCATAGCCCGTCAGATTACTTCTTTAAAGGTTGCAGGCAAAAGCTTACAATCGGACATTTTGAAAATAATTAGGAGATGCCTAAGTCCAGCAGTGGACTGTCTGACTCATGATGATAAACCCTCCCCTTTCAGCAACGTACCATAATTAACATGTTTTGCATGTATTGTCTGAGAATCGCCTATCAATCACATGAATATTAAAAATGTCCAGAGTTAAATCCATTAAAAAAAAAGAAACTCACCCCTATCGGGCACTTCATACTGCTTCACCTTCTGCTCCAACTCATTACATCTCTCCTCCAACACCTTATTGCTATCTCTCTCTTCTTTAATAGCTCTCTTACACTCCTCTACATATTTCACTAAGGTAGTATATTGGGTTTTCAATTGATCATTCTCTTCGGCAAACAATCTGTTGTATTCTAGCACTGTTTTTAGTTTCTCTTTCAGTTTTGATATGTGGGAGTCTTTTTCTGATAGCTGCAAGATAATTTAGAATAATTAAAAGGTGAAGTCTGTCACAGACGTAGCCGCATGTGCAGTCACTCGAAAGTTTGTTTAGAAAATATATATTAATAATAAATAACTCTTTATTGCACCAAATTGTAGAAAGTACATGAATATTATTATTATCTATGGTACAAAGGCGGGCCTTATCGCCAGAGCAATTTCTTCCAGGCAACCAACAGGTAGGAGACATTGAGATGTATCTTTCTATGATATTACAAACGTTAACTTAGTCTACCTGCTGCAACCATAAATTCTGCAAAGTGTTTGAAACTAGTTTAATGTTATTCTATTGTTATAAACATTATACAAATCATATTAAAATTGTTTAATTTAATTTGTAAAAATTGCAAAAACATAAGAAATCAAAAACTATTAATACAGAGAGTTTTTTGATACACTTTTTTTATACAATAAGGTAGGCAAAAAGGAGTACGGCCCACCTGATGGTAAGTGGTTACCGTAATCTATGAACGCCTCTAACGCTTTCTGCCAATTGGGACAGTCACAACCTTTAGGTAAGAGAAACACAATGTTGTCACTGACCTGAATGACATTATCCTCGCACCGATCCATAAGCGTCGTGATCAGACTCTCATATTTCTTCGTCAGCTTTCTCTTCTGTTCCCGAAGCAGAGACCGGTTGTCTTTGGATTTTGGAGACGAAGTCACAGCGATACCTTGCATGTTGCGCTTCCTTGGTGGTTTCGCTGGTTTGTCACCTGAAATTTGATATAACATTAATTTTACAGAAAATAACAATTGCTGTTCGCCGTGAAAATAGACCTCGCGAATTTCACTCAATAAAGTTTAGCCACAAAAAAACTTTCGTTCATATATTGGGGCCATTTTGAAGCTATTCCAAACCTAAAAATTTTGTACATCAGGGAGAGATTCATCATTATCCTGTGTCAGATGCCCATTAGGCAGCTCGAAAAATCTGACTGTGAAGGAGATTTTCCTTAGATGTGGACTAAACATTAAAATAGTATAATTTCTTTTCCTGTAGTTCTTACTTACTTACATTACATTTACATTTTATGCAAATAAATATTTGATTGATTGATTGACTTACTAAGATGGTCCAGCAACCCAAAGTGAAACTTGGCCTCCGATAATAAGGATCTCCACTCTTATAGTTCTAGGTACAATTTTAATGTTGAGTACTTTTGTAGTTACTATTTCTATTACATAGTGAAACGAAAAACTATATAGATAAGGTCTCTCCGTAAACATAATGATGTGTTGAAGTTTTTGCAATTATGACACATCAAATTGAATAATTTAACATGATTTTACCACATTTATTTTACACCTAACATTTCAAACACTTTACAGTGGTCATTTTCGCAGGTAGACTAAGTCAGTTTTAATCATATTACCAATGACATCCCTAGGATCCTCATACATAGGGTTCTCACTGAGGAACACCTTCTTATCATCGTCATGCCCCATCCCAGACTCGGTTCTCTTCATCACCGCACTGAGTATATCTCTTTTCATACTGGCTCGACTTCCGGGAGAATTAATGTCAAATTGTCTATTGCTAGGAGTGAAGTTTCCAGAGAATATCAACCTTGCAGAGCTTCTTGCAACTTTGCCGTAGTCTGGGTGCTAAAATTAAAAAAAATACATTTTAAATTAAATAGCAAGTTTTTAAAATCTATGGAACTACTTTAAGGTTTAGTAAACATATTTCTGCACCGCTCACACAAGTGTTTTTTTTACCGCAGCTCATTTCTACCCTAAGGTTGGCTGGAAGAAATTGCATTAGCGATAAGCCTTTGTACCCATTCAGTTGTATTGGATTTAACTATGTGTTTCTTTTGTTGGTAAATGGTGCAATAGTGTTCATTAATTCATTCATTCCATTTTATTAATTCTGCTTTTTGTTTGTCCTTTCCAGTAAACCACTGTATATAAATATTACTAGTTTATTGGGTTCCATACCCAAAGGATAAGTAACGGAATCCTGTTACTAAGACTTTGCTAGCCATCTGACTGTCTGTCCGTCTGTCATCAGGTTGTAAACTTGTTATTTTTACAGATGATGTATTACCATTGCCACTATAATAACAAATACTAAAAAATTGAATAAAATCAATAACTACTTAGGGGGTTCTCATACAACATACACAATATTTTTGGTGTTTTTACAGATAATGGCACGGAACCCTTCTATACGTGTCCGACTGGTACTTGACCGGTTTTTTACATACTAATGTAAAATATTAAAGCAATTAAGCTGTGAAAATATAAGTTATGTACAGTTGTAAAAAAAACACAAACCTTTGTAACATATTCATCGTCCATCATCAGCTTTCCTTGTCAGACAAGATCACAGACGAATACATTTTCATACTTTATTAAAACAATAATGAAAACAGTACCTATTCTAAATCTATACAGTACCGAACAGGTAGGACCCTTTGTTTCAGAATTTAAGGATTTCGTGACTATTTACTGGGTCAAATAAGAAAGGGAAGTATTAAAGTAGGTCAGCTATCTAGCTGTATAAATTCCACAATAAACAAACGTACAATAATGTTCATTTTATTGACAAAACAAAGGACTTTTTCACCACACAATCGACATCGTTTCCAACTTTCAAGTTGTTTATTTTATTTTAGTTAGTAGGCATTGTACATATAATTTATATTCACTTAACTGTTTAAAAAGCTTCCTATTTTATTTGTTACAACTTATTTTACTTTCAAACAGAATAAAATTTCATTGTTTGTTTACATTTGTTTGGAAGACAGACAGTGACAGTTCAGTTGACATATTCTAGAGGTGTGACTAATATTTTAGTAACAGGTATAGGTATTATAATATACGCAACATGCAAGCAACCATTATTCATATTAGGATATAATGTATGCGTCTCAGACGATATTAGGTTTATTTATTTATTTAAACTTTATTGTACATAATACAATTGTATAGCACAATAGGCGAACTTAATGCTAAAAGCATTATCTGACAGTCAACCTTAGGTTATCACGTATTAGTCAAATAATAGGGTACAACCGGCGCCGGCGATTGCCACGTCAGCGTCAGGCCAGGCAGCGCTGCAATCACGGTGAATACGGCGATCAATCACTAGTCCGGAACATAGAAAAAATATATATATATAAAAAAATGAAAAAATACAAATGAAGAAGTAAAAAAGACTATAAACATAAAAATATGATTTTTTGCTGATTCACTTTTTAAATATGCCAACGTTGATTTAAAGTTGGCAGTGCTAAGCCTGTTATAGTTTAAAGGAAAAGTGAATCCCTCTAAAAATTTATAGGTAGCCGTTACTAAGAATTTTGTATTCGGTTTGATTATTGAGAATGAGTTCGCGTATGAGATCATGAGATTCAATAATATCTAAAAATTAATATGGAACCTCTAGACTAATATTTGACTAATACCCAGTAATAGTTACGGTATCCTAATATGAACTAATATATTTAATAATATGAATATTGGAATCTGACCCTAATATAACACCTCTAATAAATTCTTTCTATAGCAACTAGGATGCCATAACCCTAAAAAACTATAATGGCAACTTCAACTGAAAATGGCAACTTTACACTGGTCTAATTTCATGGTACTTAAGGTAAAGATGGCAGCCAAGCAGGCTTACAACAGGCTGGTTCAAGAAAATTTGACCTGGAGTTACTGTTTTCCCAAAGTATAACCATCACTTCAAAAATTTTGCCTAGTCAGAAATACAGTAAAATAAAAATGTCAGTTTGCTTAATATAATAGGGTATTTACTAAATTTATTTTTTTCATTCATAACAAACATTTCACTACCAGAAACTGAAAACAGAAAGATTTTTTTTAAATCCCTTCATAAATAAATAAGTTAAATGCCTTTGAAATTTAGTGGAAGGGGAAATTGTCAAAAAACAAGAAAAGGATTCACTGTGTGTGCAGTGACGTCACTGCCACTAGGTTTCGTGCGTACAAAAAAGATAGCAAGACGTCCCCACCACGCTCTTACTTTTCTTCTTGAGAAAACTTTAAAATCCAATTACTGCCTTAATTATCAACCAATTTTCTTGTTGTTTTCGGAACCGGTTCCTTTTTAGTGCACATATTGTTTTGTATGCAAATATTGCTCAAGTATGAATACAGTCAAGTAGCCTATTGGGCTTTATATTTCTATATCAAAAACAAGTATAATTATTTTTCATTTTTTAATAATCTACCTCAAAATAAAGATTATATTGCTACGTAACTGTTTATCATTTTTTCCAACTTTTGGGGTTGTTATCAAGTGCTGTGATGGAAACCCAGATTCACACCTAACACATCACGAGTTAGAAAGAGAGAGGTGGGTAACGAAATGCATTCAGGTCAAATTTTCTTGAACCAGCCTGTTGTATGCCTGCTTGTCTTCCATCTTTACATTTAGTTCCATGTCTATACTCTTTGGTTTAAATTCTAACATGGATTTAAAAATTAAACAGGAGTGAGTACTTTTGCAAAATTGTATGAAGGTTTGGAGTACGGCGGAAGCTATAAGGAAATATGCTCGACCGCCGCAAAGCGAATTACTTCCCGCCAGGCGTGGTGTTATGCCTGGGGAACCGCAGGTCCGACGATGTTCTGTCGGAGGTTGTATTTATGCTCCAATCCTTAGAAATTCTGATATCGCGTTTCAATCCTCTACTAATTAGGTTTCTTGTATGGGAATTTCTGTTTTTCTCTTTAGCGCCATATCTTGCGTCGGAGTTGTAGTTACTTACTGTGTTATGGTGTCGCCACAAGGGCAAGGCCGAGCCATGCGATATTGAAATAGTGGAGGATTCTGTCTCTTTCTAACAAAAACTAGGGCGTCTGTCTTATTTTACATAGTGCACAATTGAATCGCAATGACAACTTTTGACGTTTTTGGTATTATGTTACCAATTTTAAGACTAATCGTATTCCATTAGCATGCCATTGAACTGCGACTGAAAAATTTTAGTAATCGAAAAAACATCAATTCTCTCAACTTTTCGGCACTTTGTTATTTATTTTATTTACATTTTTTCTACTATTGTCATTAAAATACGTTTTAGTTGCAAATAAATAGAGATTCAAATTGTGTTAGCAGAATACCAATATTGAGCATATTAAAAAATGCATCGTAATTGAATTTGATTGAATATCAGTTGCATGGTCTTATTAAAAATTGTGTTAGCAGAATACCAATATTGAGCATATCAAAAATGCATCGTAATTGAATTTGATTAAATATCAGTTGCATGGTCTTTTTAAGTTTATTAGCGGAATTAACCCTCAGTTATATTGAGTTGGTACTTGTGCAAAATATAGTGACAACGCTCCTATGGGTCCTTCGTCGAACCTATAATTTATTGTAAAGTAGTATATTTTAAAATGCTATTGCGATTGTGTGACTCGTATAAATATCTATATATAAAAGAACAAGGCGACTGATTCATCAACGCCCAGCCTAAACCATAAAAGCTATAAACTTGAAATTTGGACCGAAGTTTTATGTTAATACGTAGTGCTCAGATAAGAAAGGATTTTTCAAAATTCCACCCCTAGGGGGGTAAAAATTGAAGGCAAAGTTTGTATGAAAAAAAATTTAAATCTCCACCGATTTACTTGAAACTTGGCAAGAATGCTTTTCAATAAAAATAGAAGAAGATACAATAAGAATAGAAATTCGACCTCTATGGGTGTAAAAAGGGGGAGGTAAACTGATTTATCATCTCAAAACCGAAACTATAAAAGCTATAAACGAGAAATTTGGTAAGAGTCTTGATTTTACTATATACTGCTCACATAAGAGAGGGTTGTTCACGATTTCAACCCTTAAAGCCCAAAAAGAGGGGAATGCGTATCTATAAACAAATCCTATTTGAAATTTCGCCAGCTTCAAGCAACGCATGGTGACCTATCGGTAGAGATCGCGGATCGTTTTTTTTTAAGTAGAGGGTTCGAATCCTGCTACACATGACTTCTTTTTACCTCCTTTTTTTTCGTTTTGTATTCGTTTTTTGAATTCTATATTTTTTTAAATATTTTAGTAAAGAAATTTTTCAAGAAAGTTGGTGGATCGAATCCTGTCACAAACAATCATTTTCAATTTATTTTCTTAATTTTTCTTTTTAATTTCGAAAAGAAACACTTAAATAAGTTCATTTGCAAATTTATTTCCGGTCATCTACTGATTGTGCCAAGAAAAAATACCCCTGATATCCAATAGATGGCGTCGATAAAATGATAATGGCGTCTTTAAAGTGATTTAATTTAAACGTAGTTCCTATGTAAATTTTTGCATATAATCATAAATCTTAATCCACTGAGTCTGCACGAAAAATAGATGGCCATTATACATGTACTATATATTCGATAGCCAGCCATACAATGTAAGCTAAAATTATTTCTCAATGTTCCCAATAGATGGCGCTGCACCATTTTGGTGATTTCTACTTCGCGCTATTAAGATTTTTAACAACATAAAGGGGTCGTGGATGTCTCGAAAATTACGAATTGGTCGTTTTGTATCGTTCGTTCCCAATATTTTCGAGTTGAATTGAATTAGTGGTTGTTTTGGTTGGTTGGTAATTAAAAATAAGAGTTGTTTGTTTTGTTACCCGTTCGTTGTTCGTTCATTAGTATTTTCTATTTTGGTGGCTGTTTTAGTAGTTTGGCTAAGGCTAACTAACTAACCAAGTTAGATTAAACTTTAAAGTGAATGAACATATATTTTGTTTGTTGCTATCTATATATATAAAAGCGAAAATCACTCACTCACTCACTCATCACGAAATCCCGAAAACTACTAAGCCGATGAAGATGAAATTTGGCAGGAATATAGATTGTGGCTGGGAAACGTCCGCTAAGATAAATAGGGGTTGCCAGTTTGTATGAATCTTCGTCATTTTTAAAGTGAGACACATGAAATATTTATTCATTTTAGTAGTTAGTAGAAAATAATAATGCATTTATTAGATTTTGAAAACTACATCCCTATAGGGGTGAAATAGGAGTTGCAAATTTGGATAAATCTTTGTCATTTTTGAAGAGAAATACTACATATTTGAATTAATGGTTAGTAAAAAATAATAATTCAATAACTGGATTTTTAAAAATCGCATCCCCGGGCGTGCATTTGGGGTTGCAAAATATTATCTATATATTGACTGATTAATCAACACCTAGCCTAAACCTAAATGCTATAAACGTGAAATTTGGAAAGAAGTTTTATGTGTATCACATAGTGCTCAGATAAGAAAGGCTTTTACAAAATTCACCCCCTAAGGGGTCAAACGGGGGCCAAAATATGATTGGGGGAAGGAGATTAGTTAGTCCGTTTCATTAAAAACTTCACAAGATTATTATTTCGATTAATTATTAGTTACCTGTTTCTAGATTTTTCAGAATTCACCCTCTAAAGGGGAAAAAGGTTGTGTATCATTGATTGTGTTTATTTTAGCATCCTTTTTTTAATCAGGAAGTGCACTAAGCAAGAATTTTCAAAATCAACCCTCACAAGGGAAACTGTAGTCCAAAGTATGTACAGGGAAGGAGATTAGATATTCCGTTTTAGTCGAAACTTTACACGATTATTTGTTTTGATAATGATTTGTTTCCTGTTTTTACAATTTTTGTTTTGGTGCAATAAAAAGTATTTGTAATGTATTGTACACTAAGGAGCTCGGTAGTCGAATGCGACTCGCATATCCGTAGCGAATGCGCGTGTCAAGCGACGTCGAGACGCAACCACTATTGGATCGCCATTTAGTGGCATTTTTTTCTCGAGCTTCTACGTGTTTCGGAAGGCACATTAAGTTAGTCCCGGTTGTTATCGACAGATAGCAGTCGTTAGGCTGTGTCAGATGGCTTTAGGCAACCTGAAAAAATCTGTCAGTGTTGGCCACTAACATACTTCGGGTTATATTACTGTTGTTCTGGATTCTCTGTTAAAAGGGTTACGGAGGTCAGACGCCAGTCGCTCCATTGTAATAACCAGTGCAGGCAAATCTGGGACTTACAGCATACCCTAGGCTCCGAAGTGTAAGCTGACGACGCCACTAGAAATACACACTAGGATGAAAAAGTATTATATTGTACAATTCAGCCCCTGAATGGGGGCATGGGTGTTTTTGTATGGTCAATCGGGTTGCTGACTACGAAATTAACAGTGATATAATATCAATCCCTATTGGGATCCGATGGGGCCGTTATCTTCTAAATATATAGGAAAATCCTGAGAGACCTGCCATAAATAATCTAAGTGATTTAAATCTCATGGAAATACCTTTTAACCAGGCGGGCGAAGCCGCGGGCAACAGCTAGTGAATTATAAATAGAAAAGGCCAGACTTCATTTGATCCATCAAAATAACCAGTACTACTTAAAATTGACATTTGCCGTATAATTTTGGCTTATTACTTTCATGGACACAATAAGACTCGAAATCCACTCGTAGGTTATAGTATACTCAATTTATTTTTATCATTCATATGAAATATTTCACTACCAGAAACGGAAAACAAAAGATTTTTTAAATCCATTCTTAAATAAGCAAGTTATAAGCCTTCGAAATTCGGTAGAAGGGGAAACTGTCAAAAAACAAGAAAAGGATGCATTGTGTGTACAGTGTCGTCATTGCCAGTTGGTTTCGTGCGTACAAAAGAGATATCAAAACGTCCGCACCACGCTTTCACATTTCTTCTTGAAGAAACTTTAAAATACATACTAAATATAAAATATATACTGCCATAATTAACAACCAATTTTGTTGTTGTTTGCAGAATCAGTTACTTTTTGTTTTGTATGCAAATATTGCCCAAGTACGAATACAATCAAGTAACCTATTATACATAGCTCGGATGGAAACAGATTTCTTTCAAAATGTGAAGTCAAAGTGGAATGATGGTACATTCATTTTATTAGGTGCAATCAAATATTCCGAGTACGCACCTCCGTTACCTTCTCCCAAGTAGTTCAGTGCAGACTTTAAGGAAGTTGGAGTCTAGTCGAAAATTACGTTTCGTAGACATGTCTCCCCTATTGGGGAAGACAAGGAAACTTTACTAGTGGCTTTGGCTCGACTAGATCAACGCAGGACCAACAGCTGAACGTAATACGCCAAGTGTGGACAACTCCAAGTTAGGTCGCAACTGCTGTTGCTTAACTCGTAATCGTCACCAACAAGCACTTCCCGCTAAGCTATCTAGCTAGCTACTTATGTGCAGTATTTACGAAGTTTAAAATATTTTGTTCCAATTAAAAACATTATCATGGTTACCCTATTAAAAAGAGATAGAATCCTCCACTATAGCTATCTTTTTCTGCTCGGGTTTTCGGTCTATGAGCTCAGTCTTGTTTAATTTATTAAGTCCATGTTCATTAAATAATTTATAATTACAATTTGTATACTTCTGTGGTGGGATATATAACGCAGTATATATCCAGCTTAAGAGTAGTACACTTCTCTTTTCCCTCGCCTCGAATCGAACACTCCTCCTGTCCCATTTCTGTCCTGCCTGCCATGCCACTGCCATAAAGACTTCATAAAATATTTTTATACCTGTTGCATAGACTCATGGAACTTATGGTAAAGATGGAAACCAAACCGGCATACAATAGGCTGATGACAGAAAATTTGACTTTTTTTTTTTTTTTGTTAACGGATGGGAAATGCATTTACGCACTGAGTGTGGGACTCCCAGGCAGAGTGCCTGGACTACCCACTAAAACCCCTCCAGCGTTTCCGCCACCGGCTGTTGAGGGCGCCATGGGGTCGCGTTAGCATTCTACCACGACGCCCTCCAGCCATGGCCTTTCGGCCCCGTCCATTGGCCTTTCGGCCACCCCCCCAAAACCGGACAGTGGCCCATAAATGGACCACGCCCATCCCCCAGACCCACATCCATTCGCCGTCTCATCATAGACGGCGGTGGAGTGGGCTGTTGGCAGAAATTGGCCGACAGTCAACAAGACCGTAATCGTTTTGTTTTTGCATTACGACGATTGAGGCTGACTATTTCTAAGGAATCATCATTATTGGCCTATCATGGTTATGTGTCGTCTCGACTAAATTATGGTCTTATTTTATGGGGAAATTCGGTAGAAATGGAACGGGCATTTAAGGTTCAAAAAAAATGCATTCGTGCTGTCTGCAATGCTTGGGTCGACGATAGTTGTAAACCGCTTTTTGCAGAGCTGAAGGTACTGCCCCTACCTAGTCTTTATATCAGAGAAGTATGCATATTTGTGGTATAACATTCGTATAACATTATTTAATTATCTACCAGATGATTTGAAAATGTTAAAAGGAATGACATTTAAGTTAAAATTGACGGAATGGTTACAGAAACATTGTTTTTACTCTGTACGAGAATATATTGACTATTGTAAATTGCACAAAAGTAATGACTAATTAGGTACTGGATATATTTTCATCTTTCAATGTAAAAAAATTAATTTTATTAGTAACTGGACTTAGAGTGTGTTTGATAATTGTTGGACTTATTTTTGAGTAGAATACCCAATTATTGGTGTAGAGAACGCGGAGAAAACAATGCGCTCATTCTAGCGATCGCTCTAGCTGAAATATATTCGATATTCTTCAAGAAAATATTACCACGAAGATGGTGACAGTGTCTTCTAGTTGTCCTCAGAAACGGAAATTGTTTTTTTTGTTCTTTGGGAACAACTCCGTCATCATGCTTGTTAGAGATATATCTAATTCGACTATAACTCTAAAGGCGTGAGAGTCGTATCTACAAGTATTTACTACCCTAAAATCTACCTACCTTTAAGTAATATTTTCATTAGGAGCCCTATTTTTGAAATGTATGACTCTATGTGGAATGATAATCGTTCGACTAACCGATTATGATGAATGAAAATCATTGGACTCACGGGTATTGCGTAACTCATACATTCAAAGATTCTAGTTCTATAGTTTTTTTTCGTCATGTTAACGACGAATTGAATTCGATTGGTTCTACGCCTTCTACGGAGTACTTAACCTGGGAAACCGTTCTCTAACTCTTGACCGTTCAAATCACTCAAAAACGCCATCTCTGCCGTCTCTGGTGGTTTTGATTTGTTGAATAAAGTACGTTTATGTATAACTAGATGGCGTTAGCCGGTAAAAATAGCATAACCCGACCAAATTAAATATTAGTCCCATGTTCAGCAGGTGAAGGACACATCAGTACGCCGTAATTTG
This sequence comes from Euzophera pinguis, assembly GCA_947363495.1. Classification (NCBI taxonomy): domain Eukaryota; kingdom Metazoa; phylum Arthropoda; class Insecta; order Lepidoptera; family Pyralidae; genus Euzophera; species Euzophera pinguis. The sequence goes on from OX376176.1 coordinate 8,395,005, forward strand.
GCCGGTTACTCACCATCTGAGCATGCGCTGGAACAGCTGAGCGACAATGGCGGCATGTTGCGGTTCAATCGAGAACTACACAGTCGCATCATGTCTGCCCGCCGGTTCGGTGTATGACGCTCGGTATTAATAAATAATAACCTAAAACGTCTTGTCGTCGGTCCGTCCCTATAATCTCAGGTTCCTTTCCAATTATTCTAACTTTGACTAAAGTTATCGTTTATTTCTTATTGTTACAAGTTAAAACAGTGAATAACAGTTCTGTGGCTGGCTGAACAACGCATTTGCCGTATTCACCGTAGTTTATCGATTTTCATTTTACAATGAACATTACGTTTTGTTTACTTTCCTATGTGTAACGTTTATTAGATTATAAAATGTGCAGTATTCGTTAATGTTGTGTTGTGAGTTTGATTCAAGTATGTGCGAAGGTACGCGCGAGACTTCGCGTTTTGGATGACACAAACATGGAATTCGAGAACGATTTCAGCTTGAAAGAATGGGCAAAGCACAAACCTTTGTCCATTCTGCAACTGGACCCGGCTGACCGTGCTGTATTGAGGATAGCAGGTATGTTTCAGCCAAAAAACCTTCAGTACACCGACGCATATGGTAGACACCGTCACAGTAATTTTCAGCATTACCTACTTGTTTTAATCGTGTTATCGCTTACGATAGCGACAACAGTTAAAACTGTAATATTTGCCCTGTATAGATAAAAATATTGTAATGAAGCTGTAGTATTTAGCGCGTGTTTACACGCCTAGATTTCAGCATTAATTATTTCATTATTCGCGTGACGGCCTTGCATAGATTTTCACTCTCGTTTGTAGCGTACAGTGTGTTCGATATTCGAAATTATAAAAACAATTGTATTTCCATATTATTATTTTTTTGTTTTTTATTTGTAAGGTTAGTAGACATATCTACATCATGGCGATTGCCGCCACCGGTAGCATGCATGTTGCCACAGAGCAGTAAAGTAATACATATTCCCCTCTTTATACACGAAACTTTCCCATGCCGCGACTCTTGGTACTTTGCCCTTTGTTATTATTGTTAATAGACTTCATAACTTCATGATTGAATTGCAACGAACCATACAAAAACATTCTACGTATTGCCATTAATATAAAGTGCACAGGGAACAAACAGTTTTAATACTATAGTCTAGTATTCCGTAATCGGTGTTTTCCACCTTCTTCTGAATTCTAGGCTCCGTTTCAATTTAAGAAAAAACAGTCAAAATATTAAAAAAGTATTTCGCGCGTGATAACGAAGTTATGAAGATTGAGTTGAGTTGAGATGTAATATACCTACCTATACGTAGATCGCTATCTATGTAATACGTAGGTCATTGACCTCAAATAAATTGTATTTTTAGAATAAATAATTTTAGTTATGTTGGCACTAATGTCTGATTCTAAATAGGCAAATAGGTATATTGGTGGGTACTAAAGTCCATCTGCTACTTCGTACCTACATTCCAAGTCTTTTCAATCTATAGGTATTCCCTTACTTCAAAAGCCCTATTTTTTATAAGTATGACTCGCATCCAACCGTTAGTCGAATGATGTTCGTTCGATGAAACTAATTTATCTAGGTACTTATTATTTTTTCGATTTGTAAGCAGTTACCCAAACATATTTGCTGGCTGACCAAAAAAAATATCCATCATTACAGTATGTATGAAGAGAGTGATGAGCGTAGAAGAAGCGAGGGAAGTCTGTAACGATGGTAGCAAATGGAAATCCGTGGTCTCTGTCTACCCTTACGGGAAAAAGGCTTGATGGTATGTATGTATGTATCATTACAGTATAAAACTCTATGGCACCAAAATTAATATTGCACACGTTTTAAGGGTCAAATGCATCCAAAAAAATTATAAGAGGTGGCCTTATCGCCTAATCAATCTCTTCCAGGCATCTACGATGATGTATCATCTGCAATGATGAAAAAAACTAAGTTTTCCCAGTTGGCTCCAGATTTGGAGAACAGGATGATGGTTACCTTTTACAGTCTCCAATAATCTCTTCTTAGCGAGTCGACTCTGGCAAACTATATTTGTGATGACTAACACCCGTATTCTTAAACATAACCTTAAGGACGACCTTCACTCAAACTCATTGGAGGAAGTCCTCGAACTTTCCTTAAAAAAGCAAATTCTATTGAAAAAGAGCAAACTCTATTGAGGAACGATACAGGTTATAATAACAATTCAAAGCACAAAAATTTAAAAATACAAAAAATTGAGTAAAAAGCTGCAAAATTAAGTAAAAAAGACTGAACTTTATTTAATTTCGAGGACGCCATAAGGTACCTCTTTACCAACCTTATATTTGACAGTTCGATACTCACCTCCAACGAGGAATTTCCTTAAGTCAAGGAAGCTAGTGAATCATACTAATGAGTTAGAGGAAGGTTGAGTCGAGTTTGAGAATATGGGTGTAAAAATTCGCAACTGACAAGGCATTGTCAGTGGTTTCATTGAGATCCATAAATGGCTGGGCACGCAGGGTATCGATCAATCAATCAAATCATTTATTTGTGAAAACATAGGTAGTACATAAAGGTGTTAGTGTTAGAGCAGCAATTCAGAATCACTATGATTTTGCTGATAGTCACAGCTTACAAATATACCTTTATTATAGCACAAAAGATGAGCCACGGTCTGGGCAGAGGCACCACAAAAAAGTACAAACTTTACAAAAGTAACAGCCGCAATCGCCGCCACGCCACGTACTGTCCATCGCTTTTTTCCATCATTTCGCATATCCTTACCATGATACCATTTGTACTAATCCGCACGACTAGGAGCTCGATAGCCTAGCACGACGCGCGTATCCGTAACGAATGCGCGTGTCTAGCGACGGCGAGACGCGACCCGTATTGGATTTGTCGTCATTAAGTCGCATTTTCTATCTCGAGCTCCTCTGTGCTTTGGAAGGCACGTTAAGCTGTTGGTCCCGGTTGTTATCAATAGATGTCAGACTCAGATGCCTTTAAGCAGCCTGAAAAAATCTGACAATGTAAACAGAATATCACACATAGAGTAATTTTTTTTTTAAACTTTATTGTACATAATACAGTTGTATAGCACAATAGGCGAATTTAATGCTAAAAGTCATGTTCCTGTTGGTCTGGTTGCCCTGTAAAAAAAAGGCTAGACCTAGTTACAGAAGTCAGATGGCAGACGGCTCCATTGTAATAACTAGTACCGCCAAATCGAGGACCATGACTTAAAGCGTACCCTAGGCTCCGAAGCGTAAGCTGACGACGCAATCTAGAAAAATACGCCACCATGACGACAAACAATTACCTAATAAGAATTGTTATAATAAGATAGTTATTTCTATATCTATTTAAATAGTAAACTAAAATTAGTTATTTCTTTACTATCTACTAGCTGTTTCCCGCAGCTCCACCTGCAGTATATAGCCTATGTTACTCAGGGTGAATGTAGCTTTCCAATGGTGAAAGAATTTTTGAAATCGGCACAGTAGTTTTTGAGTTTATTCATTACAAACATACACACAAAAATACAAATCTTTCCTCTTTATAATATTAGTGTAGATGTAGATTTATTCTGTGACTGAATGCAGTTATAGCGATCTCCGCCCGCCATGAATCAAAGTCGATTTATTCATACAATTTGCGACCTCATAAACTTTCATCAGAACTAAATTGATTCTTGAATCATGAATTGATGAATAGTGAGTTGATGAAGTAAGTTTAGGTAGTCAAGAAATTATGTCTGAGCGCTCAGTTCAATCATAGGTTCAAACTAGTCCAGCCGATTCGTAAGACAAAATTATTATATTGGTCTGCTACGTTGTCTCTATACCGATGATGTCGATATTCATATTTCCATACTATCCATATCCCCATACTCCATACTAATATTATAAATGCGAAAGTCTGTATGTCTGTCTGTTACGTTTTCACGGCCAAACCGCTGAACGGATTATTATGAAATTTAGTATGAATATAGATGAAGACCCGGGGTCAAACATAAGCTACTTTTTGAAGCAGGCGGAGCTGCGGGACACAGCTAGTTACTACTAACTATGTAGGAAATAAAAGAAGTGGACTTTGGGCGATATAGGCTTTTCACTCCCGTTTTCTTTATGGACCAACTGGTATGCACTAGTTCTGTAGGTCTTGACCGATGGACAATATGGACAGTGCAGTTTTGAATATTCGATCGCTAAGTTTAAGGTTTAAAGATTCTTTATTTCTCAAAACAAGACCTATGAGTCACTTACATGAGAAAACTAATATAACTTAATTTAAAAAATATAAACAGTAGTTATACACTTCCATCACAGAACAGTAATACAATGGAGAAAATAAGAATTTCAACAAAACATACTGGTATGTAAGTACTTACTTACAAAAATTCCAGAATCAAGTCATGTCGGTATTCAAACTAGGTTTACCAAAATTATTTAATACAATCGGTATTATACATATATGCTTCCACACCTAATAGTTTTTTCTTAGTGTTTATGAGGATAATTTAGGTAGGAGTACTGAGAATGACATAGTTAATGGTACATTTCATCCCGGAAACCGCGCAAAATAAACATTTTCTTGAAAAGAGAAGTTTTTTTAGAGAATTACTTGCTTCGCTGGCTCAGCGACCCGAATTGAATCTTGTCCTCTGAGAGAGCGCCAGTGTTCTATTCTGCACGATGGCTGCCAGTTGTCAGCTCCCATCTCTCGCAAATCACCCTGCACCGCATCGCTCCACCGGTATCTCGCACTGCCGACCTTCTTTTGCCTGATATTGATATCTAAGAATAGAAATAGAATGCTAAATTTTCTAAGTCCTATCTTACAAAAAATTACCACTGGATAAAATTACTGCATTCTTACAAAGAATACGACTACGAGTGGGGTAGATTATTAGTCAAGATAACATGAAGTAACTATTTTAGTAATGCCGAAACAACTGCCTCCTTATTCATATCAAATAACAAACGTTCAATAAGACCAAATAAACTAATTTATCGTTCGTCTCGTTCTTTCACGTCAAAAATAGATAAAGCGGAAAGGGACTAAACATAAATTAGTTAATTTGGTCTTATTGAACGTTTGTTTATTTTTATGAATAAGGGGGCTAATAAATACAAACCAAATAAAAAAATTGATTTCAAACCCTTTAGTTATTCGAGCGCTAGCTTTTTTACTACGTCATACACTAGCGTATCTATCCTAGGCTACGAAGCGTAAGCTGACGACCGAACTAGAATGATGACACTAACTAATATCACCTTTGGTCACAAACACAATATCGATATCCAACCAATGAAAGCGTCCTGCTTAATTGCATTGTGATTCATCGAAAATGTGGTGCAATCAAAAATGTTATCTATTTCCCGCTATAAAAACAAAAACTTAAGTGCAAAATACTGGAAATAATATCCACGAGCAATGGATTTTATCGAATAGAACAACACAGATATTTAAATCCAAGAGAGACACTTGTAATCCACAGGCACGCGGAAGCAGAATCGCTCTGACAATTTTTTAATCTGATCTTTTTTGGTCTATGGTTACATCCATACTTCAAATCCGGGCCGTGTTATAGTTAAGCGAGATCCAATCTTGGCATTCCACAGCCAAATCTTTGCCTAATAAATTCAAATATACTAGCTTATCATGGTCTTTCGATATCATTTGAATCTATTTATTTTGACACTAATTAGTGCAATAAAAATTAATTACTGTTTGTCCTTTATCGTAGATTGCATCACTTTGACCAACTACCTAATTTATTTCTATGTCTAGATAAGGAAATAATAAAAGGGCTGTTTTGTCGCTAGCCTTCAAAAAGCGTCATATTAGTTACGAGCTTCAAATAAATGTTATAGAGTAACTATCATTCGACTCAACTCATCTCAATTGCTTCGTTTGAAAAGCAATCGATTCCACTAACCGATTTTGAGTAAGTCACAGATTTCGAAAATAAGTCTCTTGATCAATTTTTTCACTGGAATTATTAAAGGGGGAATATTTTATTGGTAGATTTGTTTCTAGGATGATCCGAGCTGTGATGGAGATCGTTCATCGTTTTATCTACAATCTCGACCCTAATTAGCATTTTATCAGAATGAATGTAAACACGTTCATCTTAGTTTCTCACGATTAGAGGCCTCAGGAGCTGAACTCCCAGCGAAGGTCATCTATTTAATTTGTTTTTTGCATAATTCTACATAAAGATGAGATCAAAAAGTGTAATAGTATGTTGATGTGAACATACAGATAATTAAATTAGGTATTTTGCTGCTGATTGCATAACATATTAAACTAGACTAGTTAATTGGTTAGAGTTATAGTTGTAGGTTTATCGTAGTAGAAATCGAGATATTATGTATCTACTAGTACGTTACGTTAGTACATAATATCTTATCAAGCGTTTAGATGCTCAGTGAACTTATATATGACTTTAAGTTCTTTAATAAGTTTACTATACACATGTTCACATCCTATCTGTGTTACTTACTTGTGTAAAGGAACTAGATAGCATGAATTGCTAGATAGCCCTTACTAGTGACAATGACATGTTATCTTCGTGCTTCGCGAGTCACACTCGGTTTCCTTTGGTTGGTCCCAACTGATATCGTTAGATACAGTATCAGACACCAACCAACACCCACTGAACTGACCATAGAGCAAACTAGCCATCGAAGCACTAACTAGACGAAAATCGTTGCATTCTACCGTATCGCTCCATCGCGGTGCCACGAAACTCTTACTTCCTATGAAATTTACGCAAATTAGCGCCACTGTCTAACAAAAAATTTGATTAGTATTGCGTTGTTTATTTACCGATAGTAGTTAGCGACCAACTGCTTTCACCTTTCATTATGTAGAGTAGACAATCCGAGCGGGTCCAATGAATGAAACGGTTATGGTGACATTAAATTACTTACGAACATTTGAACAAGGTTCTTTATTGTTTAGGTTTTTGCGAAAAATGGAACCTCTGCACACTGCCTTTAGGATTTTGTTTATGACCTTACGTAAGGGCGACACTGAAAGTCTTTAGAACTGACCACTTGTAAACAGTATAATAAAAAAATAAGTTTAAATTTTGAAAATGGAACTCTTTGCAAATATTATCGAGTATGTATTTTATGAATTTGTCATTTGTTTTACGATTTGGCGGCAAATTGAAAATTGTCTGTCACGTCAGCATGAATTTAACGCGATAAAATTTTCGTGCAATGATTTTTTATGACTTTCGTTGTCATTTAAGTCTACAAGAAAGTTATGATAGACTTCGATTGGCCTTTCACGATGAAGCCCCATCTCGTGCCACTGTTTACAACTGGTTTAATGAGTTCAAACGTGGTCGCACTAATCTCACTGATGATCTGTGTGAGGGACGGCCTTCTACGGCGACGATTGAAGATAACATCAGTGTTGTGCGGCATATGATAGAGACTGACAAAAGAGTGACCTATCAGCAGATTCGGGCAAGTTTAGGCATCGGTATGAGCCAAGTGCACAAAATCCTGCATGAACATTTAGCGGTCAGGAAGCTTTGTGCCCGGTGGATACCTCACGATTTGACCGAGGCCCAAAAAATCCGTCGTGTTGATTGGTGCCGTGAAATGGTTCAAAGATTTAACGGAGGTGACTCAAATGCTGTGTTTGACATACTTACGGGTGACGAAAGCTGGATTTACTGTTATGATCCCGAAACCAAAAGACAGTCTGCTCAGTGGGTGTTTCCTTCCGAGGAGTTGCCAACTAAAGTGAAGAGAGGTCGAAGCGTGGGAAAAAAGATGGTGGCCTCGTTCTTCGGAAGGACCGGACATTACGCGACAATTGTTTTAGAGGATCGAAAAACAGTTACTGCAGAGTGGTATACAAACAATTGTTTGCCACTTGTCTTGGGAAAAGTTCGGGAGAAACGACCTCGCAGTAGGATCCTCCTTCACCACAACAACGCCTCGTCGCATACCGCCAGGCGAACGGTCGACTATTTGGCGACATCAAACGTGGAATTACTAGGTCACCCGCCATATAGCCCCGACCTCGCACCTTGCGATTTTTATTTATTCCCGAAAATAAAATAAAAACTTCGAGAAAAACGTTTTATGGACGCCGAGGAAGCAGTGGCTGCGTTTTAAAACGCCGTCGAAGAGACCCCTAAAGACGAGTGGGTAAAGTGCTTTTCTCAGTGGTTCCATCGGATGCAGAGATGTATTGACGTGAAAGGACACTATTTTGAAAAGATGTAATAAAAGGAATAACTTGCTAGTGTGCTCAGTTTTTGATTTTCTAACAACTTTCAGTTTGAACCTCGTAGAGTAGATAATCGGGTGGATCTTAAGAAGGATACCGACTGTAACTATTAGTTAGTGAAGCACGACGTGAACGGGTGACACTGAATTACCTGCGTGCACCTGTTTTATATCAGAATTCTTGCTTGACATTCCTAGCTCTCTCCTGGTTGTATCTTAAGATGGCTGGCACAGGGTCAGCTTATAAATTTTTATCTTCCACTTCTCCCGTTCATATTTGCATATCCTGCGTTACGACGTCAAACCACTACTTTTTCGGTTTGGCCTTTCTACGCCCACGGAAGATAGCCAATAGTTAGTGCTATATTTCAAATCCTAAAACCGACAAGTAGAATTTTCATTTCAGGTTTTGAGTGAGACAGAGATTTTAAAAATAGCACTCCAGACACTTGTTCCCAGTCGTTAAGCTATCGCGCCTACTTCAACAAGGTCACGTGTTGGTTAAATGAAAAGGCTTAATATATTATCTCGATAAAACAATGAGTTTAATGGACTTTTGTTGTTGTGCCTTATACGGCGACACCTGCAGACAGAATAGATAGTACGACCAGTCAAGCGTGCCGAGCTAACATACAATTCACATACGTAACTATAGTTAGACCGTTTCACAAAAGAGCGGCGACAATTAGTGGATAGTGGAAGTAACTATTTTTTTAAGGAAAAATTCCGCAATCCATAATAAAGTGCTCATCAATTCGCCAACAAACTGTTTCACAGTTTGGCAAAATTGTTAAAAGTTGAAACATGTTAAGTTCAATTTTTATTGATAAATAAATGAAACAAAAAAACGCACCTTAGCCTTTAGAGATGAGTAACTATGGATAAGTAGACAAAATTAAATAATGGCAACAAAGATATATTATAGGAAAGCTCGTGATAGGTGCTGGGGACATGCTCCCCAGCACCTATCACGAGCTTTACGTGAATTTAATGTCTTAACTATCTAACTATTACACTTAATTGACACAACACCTTTACATCGTTTAAATCGTTTCTTTGTTTGTAATAATATTTATTGTACAAAACACAATTCAATATCATACAAAAGCATGAAAAATCAAAAGTACAATGGCGGACTTATCCCAATTAAGGATCGTCTTTATTGTACGAAACTTTAAAGTAAAATAATAAATTTACCAGCGCGACAAGTCCTCAATTCCTCCATAATTCGTAGTTTTACGACCTAAAGAGGATGTACGTAATACTGAAGGTCATTGACCCAGCTATTACTACCACAGAGCCACCTACATTAATTAAGAAGTCACTTGTTTAATGTATACTTATTTACTATACTTATTATACTTATTTAAATATTCACACGGACTGGTAAATGTTTCTTAGAAAAAAATACTTGTTTTTAACAAATAAATTGGCATTTTAACTACCTCTATGGTTGACTGGTAGAGAATTCTCAGTTGTGTAGTTAATATATAAGACCTATTCGTTATATATATGTCACGAATAGGTCTGAACATATCATTGAAAGTGCTTCTACCACCCTTTACTAGTTATTAGAGTTTATAAACTATTTTGTATTTCTAATTTCTAAGTGTTTTTTTACCGCGAAGTGTGTAGTCCCTAGGTCCCTACAAGTTTAGAACTTTCTCTTCACATGTACTCGTATTACCAAGAGATATATCCTTGTGCATGTACCAACTTAATACAATACTAAAATATTAGTGCGAATCTACCGAATTTTTGTTTTACAATAAACATTTATCTAAGCCTGAAAATTTCGTTCACTTCGCTCACTCATTATTTTTTTCTAAAAAATATTAATGTTATGTTGCAGTTTATCGTTCCTGTCCTGCCACTACCCTTCCTCTCCCGATCCTGTTTCCTGACCTGAAGAAAATAAATAAAAAATCTACCGCTATTATTTATTTTAACTTTATTAATCACACCTATTTATCTGTTACATTCGTATTAGTTATATTGAGAAATGGAAGAATAAACGAATGTTCTTGTCCTATCACTTCTAACCCTCTCCTGGCCTTGTCTTCTGACCTGAAAAAATATAAAAAAATTACTTACGCTTTCTGTGTTACCTAAACTATTAAATTGTAGTGACTGTCATGTTAATAGTAACATCGAAAATGGCGAAACAGTATTCGTGGGGCCGACCCCGTATAGAGATAAGGCAAGAGTTACTTTAATGTTAGCGGGTCGACACTGGCAGTCATATAAGTGAAGACCAAAAAAACCAAGACTCAAAAAATTTTATGAAAAACTTGGTTATATTATTAGGGCATTCTTCGTCAGGGCGAGTATCCCTGTTGCGTCTTCAGCTGGTTTCAGGTGAATGTGGAGCGGGCTTTAGAATTCAAGAAATGCAATTAGTATTTGAAAAAAAAAAACGGTTTTATTTATTTTTATGTGCAAAAATTACGTTGCGGCTGCAATCCGCTTGATTTAGTTCACTTTTACTAGCTCAGTGACGTAATTTATTGCAGCCAGCCAACTAACAAGTGTAATAGTGTTTTTTAGGTTACAAAAAATGGCAGTTAAACAATTAAAATTACACGGTATGAGTCAGTAGCACCAAAAACATTTCGTCAGTAATAAAATAAATAATTATCATTTTAGTAACTAGACTTTTTTTATAAGTAGTCATGTATGTAAATGGTGCAATAAAGTGTTCATTCATTCATTCATTCATAATTGTTGAGCAACTATAATATGCATAGATTTAAGAACAGGTGCCATTCGCTAATGAACTCGACGAACGGAGAAACCCTCACGAGACTCGAGGAGTCTCTGGATTTCGACGTTGTAGCACCCCTGGCCCCGACCCGCTATCCAATCACGGACGGCCAAAATTGTCTTGGATTTTGCCCTACTAAAGAATATCACCCTTCAAGTGTGTTCTTTAGAGGTGCACTCAGACCTGAGTTCGGACCACAGACCGGTCCTCCTACAAGTAGGACAGACAGACAATGGGCGTCCCGCCCATACAAGAACGATTACTGATTCAAAGAAACTCTCAAGAGTGCTCAACCAATCCTCCCCAGACCTGGACGCTATCCCTGACAGGATAACGTCCACCGAACAGACAGACTCGGCGATCTCGTCCCTCACCAACCATTTGCAAGCAGCCATTAATGACTGCTCCAGGCAGGTCCCTTCTGTGGATCCGAACCACAGATTCGAACTGCCGGAAGATGTAAAAACGCCGTAACAAGAGTACATGACCTCTATCCCACCGATGAAGTCCGTTCCAGACTTCGCTACCTGCAACGTCGAGTTATGGAGCGAATGAAGGAATTAAGAGACGAACGGTGGAGGGAATTCCTCTCTGAACTCAAACCGTCACATGTCACTTACAGGCGTGTGGCGCGAAGTCTGAAGTGCGATCAGATAGCTTCAACTCCTCCTCTTAATAGACCAGACGGCTCCTTTGCCTTTGATGATGACGAAAAAGCTGAATGCCTTGCAGACAGCCTAGAGAGCCAATGCTCTCCTAGTCGTGAGCCAGTAGACCCCGAACATGTAGAACGTATGGAAACGCATGTAGAGAGCATAGCCGTCTCTGCATCGAGTCCACCCGTTATCGCACTCCCGCACACTACGATTGACGAGGTATAATCGATATTAAAGTCCCTAAAACCCCGTAAAGCTGCCGGAGCTGACGGGATATCCAATGGCTTACTTAAATGCCTCCCTCAGACCCTACTACTGCTGATAGTAAGCATCTTCAATGCTTGCTTAGCAAATTGCACGTTCCCAGACGCCTGGAAACAAGCAACAGTAATAGGCATCCCCAAACCAGGCAAAGACCTGAAAACCCCGTCCTCATATCGGCCAATCAGTCTTCTGAGCTGCATTGGTAAGATATACGAGAGAATCATTTCAGCCAGACTCAAGGATTACATTGAATCCATGAAGCTGATTCCCGACGAGCAAACGGGCTTTCGCGCAAAACACTCTTGCGTGAACCAATTGCACCGCCTAACCGAACACATCCTAGGCAACCGCCGTCGCGGAAGACCCACAGGAGCACTCTTCTTCGAAGTAGCGAAAGCTTTCGACAAAGTTTGGCATGTTGGCTTGATAGCCAAATTAGCCGTAATGGGCCTGCCGGACAGTCTCGTGCGCATCGTACGGGACTTCCTGTCGAATAGATCCTTCCGGTACAAAGTTGAGGGTACGCTCTCTAGTCCCAGACCCCTAAGAGCCGGAGTCCCGCAAGGCTCCGTGCTTTCCCCGACCCTATACTCGTTGTACACCAACGATGTACCCCGCACCCCGCACGTGGAGCTGGCTCTATTCGCTGACGACACTGCGCTATACACGCCCAGTCATGGAAAAGACATAATTCCCAAACGACTGCAACAAGCAGTCGATGCCCTCGGATGCCCTTGGTTCAGGAAGTGGCGCATCGAGGTGAATCCGGAAAAGAGCGCAGCAGTGTTCTTTTCCAAAGATTCATACGGTGCAACACGCCCACCAGCATGGAGTACGGTCTCGTTCTTAAAACGATATCTATGTTTGATAAACCCATTCCATGGGTGAACCAAGATGACCTTTGGAGCACACATCCAAAGAGTTCGCAACAGAGCTGCATTCTACCTAGGCAGACTCTCTCCCATGATCAGCAACGTAAAGTTGTCACTTAGAAATAAGCTGACTCTTTATAAGCTAGCCATCCGCCCTGTCATGACATATGCGCGCGTGATCTTCTCACATGCAGCTCCATCTCTCCTGAACAAGTTCCAACTCATCCAGAATAGGTTCGCACGCAGAGCCACGGGTTCGCCCCCGGGCCTGCGTACACGCGACCTACACAGGGACCTTGAGCTTCCATCCATTTCGAGATATCTCAAAGAAACGTCTCAACGTTACTTTGAGAAATGTCCAACCCATCCGAACCCGTTAGTTGTGCGGGCTGCCAACTACAGCCCGGCAAAAAATGTCCCTCTGCGGCACAGACGCCCGAGGAATGTTCTTTTCGACCCTGACGATCCCATTACGGTGGCGAACCTTCCCTTCGAAAACCCCTCGACTCAACGGAGTCCAGGGTTTTCCATAGGAACATATAACCGCACCCGCCGGCGAGTGCGACGTAGTAGGAACAGTAGACAGTTTACCAGGTACCGGAATGTACCAGGGCGCTTCACGCCACCGATAGGTTCTCAGTAGGCCCTTCAGGCACAATAGTGTCGGCCCTTATGGCATTGAGCGTTTGCTACCGCTCGCGAGTTTGCATTGCTCGCTTGATCAAAGGCAAAGCCCATGGCCGAGGTTCGTCCCAACTGGGAGTCCCTTGTGCATTTGCCGAAAAGGCTAGAGTGGTTAATAGCCCTCGCCTCAAACTGTCCCGCTGTAAATTTAAAAGCTTACAGGAGCTAAAATTGTAGGGCCAGTCAAAAAAAAAAAAGAACAGATGGAACGGGATTTTTTCCCCTTAACTTTTTGCGTCAAGCTATCTTTTGACTGGTAAAGAATGCTCTTAGCATTAAGTCCGCCAATTGTTTTAAGTATATGTGTACTTTGTGGAACAATAGTTTTAATAAATAAATAAACGGGAGTTGGTTATAGGAGCATTTGTTCTTATTCTTTATAGTCTTAATGGCTATAACTACGTACGGTGCGCTTTAATAGAAATTTTCTCCCACGTACGCTGAGACTGTGGAATGAGCTCCCCAACATGATTTTCCCAAGAGATTACAACATGGGGTCTTTCAAAAAGGGCGTTTAAGGATTTCTCAAGGGCCGGCAATACGCACGTGATGCCCCTGGTGTTGCGGGCGTTCATGGGCTACGGTTACCACTTACCATTAGGTGGGCCGTATGGCTTTTTACCTACTTAATTGTATAAAAAAAAATTATTTGAAGAGTTTTGATCAGCAGGTCAATCGCGCTAATTTCATATTACTTTTCAACATCATTACCAAAACCAAACCACGACCGCGAAGGCATTTGAGTATGTAAAACGAAAAATGAGTGAAAATCGTTCGATTCACTAATTATATCGAATGAAAAACGAAAATCATTCGACTCACATGTTTTACATTGTCAAAAATAGCATGGTTGGGTTTTGGTTCAATTATTATTCATTTGTTCTCCTGTTCATATAAGATTCGCGAGTAAGTAAAAGTAGTAAAGTAATTCAAAGTAATCTGCTAACAAAATATGAAAACTTTGAAATTCCCGTAACTGGTTAGTCAGGCTGATCTGCGAGAGATAGGAGTTGACAACTGGCGAGCCATCGCGCAGAATAGAACTCTCTGGCGCTCTCTGTTTTCGAAGCCCAAGATCCACTTCGGGGAGGGTTGCCAAACCTAATAAATAGCCGGACAGACCAGCGAGTTTGGCCGGACATTTGGCTAAAACGGCCGGACACCCTACATTATTGAGGATTTTGTGTCTCGGTATTTAAAGCTTTTCTGATTATTACCATAAATCGTGTTAAATTAAATAAAATGTAAAAAGCCGGACAAGGTGGACACCGTTTATTTTGGCCGAACATGCAATCAAAAAGCCTAACTATGTCCGGCTTTATCCGGACAACGCTAACTTGGGGTCACTGAGCCAACGGAGTAAATTAGTAAGGGATTTTTTTATTCTGCGCAGGTTTATTCCACTTGAGTCACCTGGGTGATGAAATTCCACATTTTTGATGGTGTGCCGCATGATGATAACTATACACATACATATAGATGTATGTGTGTGATGAAACTCTTTCAGTAGGTAACTAACTTTCTCGTTGTTTTAATTACTCTGTTTGTAAAGACCATTTTAATGTTCAACTTTACACACATGTGACCTCCGGTTTTCTTAAGTCAACGGCCTGCGCCTGCGTCGAGCAAATATGCTAACTACCATTGTTCGAGATTTACACATCTTGTAAACAAAGAAAATAAGGCGCCCGCGCACGGTTTTCAACCTGTATTTATTTGGACTTTAGGTGATAATTTTTATCAAATGCTATTGAAATATCATTTATCAAATTGTGATTCAAATTTTTAACACAATAAACAGTTAAAAAATTTGGTATTTTGATTTTTAGAAAATGTTTATATATAGGTATGCTTTTCTTTCTTATTCTATACACAGGTTAAACGTTGATTTTTTTGCAATTTGAACACAAGAGGGTGAGGGACGTTAAAACACTTTCGCTGACAATCCAGTAGCGTAGTGCCATTGATATAACGATACTTCGCGAGGCGTGTCGACGAAAGTGTTAACGACTAACCTTTACATTATGAAAGACACTGTTTGTATCTTAGACTATGTCAAAAAGTTCCTAAATCTATGGTATTTATAATATTTAATGTTTAATGGTGTTTCACAAGTTATAAAATTCAATATTCATGTCCAAGGATGATAGTGCCAAGGTTATACGTCAAGCTAAACAATACTTGGCGCTCGAATCTAGTTCGAACAAAATAGGGTTAAGGGTTGCCATATTTTATATGTAAATTGTACCAAGTATGAGCCGAAATATTCTAATAACATATTTCTTATGGGTCACACACCTTAAAATTTTACATTATTTTACAGCCTAACTTTCTCTGCATCACTGATTGGGTTGACTGGTAGATAAAGCCTCAGCCCCTTATTCATAAAAATAAACAAACGTTCAATAAGACCAAATTAACTAATATATGTTTAGTCCTTTTCCGCCTTATCTATTTTTGACGTGAAAGAACAAGACGAAACATAAATTAGTTAATTTGGTGTTATTGAACGTTTGTTTATTTTTATAAATAAGGGGGGTCAGGCTGAAAATCCGCCATCTTATTTAATAAAGTTAGTAAATAAATATTCGTAACATTTTGCAAATATAATAATTTTTCCCCAAATCCAGGTAAAGTAAAACCTGTAATATGGCAACCCTGAACTGGGTCTGCCTCGGCTATAAATATTGTAACTTCAGACAGAATCGATACTCTCAGTCGGCAAATATTTTAAGATTATTTAATTCGAACTTTAACAGTTTCATTTCAGGTCAGGAAGTTTACCAAAATCTCTTCATTCTATGCAAATGCGAATGAGTGAGCGAGAAGGCGTATTGATACGGGATGTAAGGCGACATCTCGCTTACCCAATTAAGAGATGATAGTAAGCCACCTGCTCTAAAAGGTCTATCATCTCCAAATAGCCGACTAGTTAGCAGGATATTGAGCTGCGCAGAGAACAGTGAGCCGATCGCGGTAAAACTCATGGTTTGATTTTGGTAAACAAGTCATAATTGGGTATTCTACTAATTGTTATTTTTTCTTTCATATCAATATTTTTATTTCCAAAAACAAAATTATAAAAGAATTTTTGTAATCCGTTCAAAAATAAATAAGTTATAAGCCTTTGAAATTTGGTGGAAGGGGAACCGGCAAAAAACAAAAAAAGGATGCAATGTGTGAGCTGTGACGTCACTGCCACTCGGTTTCGTGCGTACAAAAGAGATAGCAAGACGTCCTCACCACGCTTCCACTTTACTTCTTGAGAAAACTTTAAAATCGAACAAGTGCCTTAACTAACAACCAATTTTGTTGTTGTTTTCAGAATCGGTTACTTTTTAGTGTATATTTTGTTTAGTATAACAATATTAACCAAGTATGAATACAGTCAAGTAGCCTATTGCAGTTACTGCGATCGGCCTCCAGGTAGAAAGCTCTAGTGTCGAAAGCCAAGATTCTCTTCAGGTCGCTGAGCCATCGCAGTACAGTAATTTTCGGAATTATCATAATTAAGTATTGAAATAATATATTTAATTAGACTTTCATCTAGGGTAGCTAGCTGTAAAAAGAAATCTGGCGTTACAAGGACAAGTGTATTAATTACAATCCCCTTTAACAAACACCTCAAATCGCCAATCGTCACTTTACATCCCCTACACTGGAAATACAAGTCCAATAATTACACTTCCCTAAGTCACCCTAAGTGATAAACTGCACTTGAGTGGAACTTTGCAAGGGTGCTGCATGACATCACACCCCAAGTCACCCTTGTTATTTCACGTTGCCATTTAATTTGTGATTCCAAATGCTTCCGTGCAAAAAATGTTGGCACTTTCATGGATTACCTAATTTATGTAAGTTAGGCATATTTTAAGGTGTACTTTGGTGGGTTTTTTGTCATCGTTACTAAACAAGAAATAGTTAGTATCTCTGACGGAAATAAGTGGATTTCTTTTTTTTTTTCAAAACAAAATCACTAGCCTAGGGGACTTCTTTGGAGCAGATGATCTGCTCTGTACAAGAAGTGAATAGTTTCTGCCAGATACTATTCCATGACCGGTCTAAATGTAGGTTCTTTCCTTTCTCAAAACATGTAGTAAATAAAGTATTGCCACAGAATAGATAGTTAACTTAATATTATTATCACGCAATATAACTAGGTATAAAAGAAGTAGCTACGCATTTACAGTGTTTTTAGCTACGTCATGTCTGAAGACTGAGTCAGGTCCTACGAGATCACGAGTTCAAGGTCAAAATCGGCGTCTTCGGCAAACAACGGCGCGGCAGGGTTATAATTTACATTAATGTAATATGAGCAGATTTATTATTTTAATGTTCTATATTGTCACCATGATTTTGGCGCTACAGACGATTGGGCTTTGGGCTTTCCTCCTTACTTTGTGCTTGGGGCAACTTAGTCTTTACTCTGTAGGTCTCAACCTACGGACAGGTTCCAGCTGCTCTATCTATGGCGACATGTTTCGTTGAATGCTTTCCTACATTAAATAGACGTAGGCACACCCCGGACACTCCATACAACAGCGACGAGCGCGATATTCTTTCTTTAAGCGGGCGGGCGACAAAAGCGACATCGTTGCATTGATGTGCTCTCGATTTTTACCCTAAATCCGCGCGGTGAGGTGCGGTATCTGTTTCGGGTGGGAAGTTGTGAGTGTCCGTTCTGTACATCATAATAATTCTATGACGTAAGTGTAACATAGGGCTTTGTGACCAATCCATACAGCCTAGCTCTCATTGTAGCTATTATCCCGTAACCTCGCTGGCCTGCACGATTGCATTGTTAAACAAATGCCTCTGAAATTCTGAAACCCCGCCAACTTTCAGCTGAATTGTCAAAGAACTACTAACACAAAGGACTCCTTTTAAGTGCTTTGTGGTCGACAATTATAGATTCATTGTTTGGCGAATTGCTTTATGATTCAGCTTACATATTTATTACGTTACATTTAATTAGGGTAAATGTAAAACAGAATTAGAAGCAATTACGATCATTCCATGCATAAAAAACTGCAAAGAACCCTTTTTACAGAAAAAGTCTGCTATTTGGTGGTCGTTAGAGGAACCACGTCAGAGCCCAAAAGGCGGTTTCGAAAAATTCTGACACCAGGGTATACAGGATTGATTGATGATGAAGCCAACTCGATATGAATGAAGAAATGACGGGAAAAGGAGGCTAGAGTTAGTAGCTCAAGTATATTCTCTCAATATCCATTGAAAAAACCCACTTTATGCTGACTCCCTCCCACGCATTGTTATTCTGTTTAATTGCTAAACACATAAAACAATTGAATCCAAATTACGGTATGAAAAAGAAATATAGTCTTAAAATACCAAATAGGTTTAATATTTATTTATTCTACGGAATTTAATAAGTACGCAATCATTATTACGAAAGACCTCACAGATTTAAAACAAATTAAACAGTATCTTTAAAAACTAGGTGAAGATTACTTTCAATTAAAGATTACTAGTGATAAAATATGTAAAAACAATCTTCAAGAATTTCTAACCTCTTTTATTAGGGCTTTAGGCTCTGCTAGGTTATTATTTTATTCTTTGCTAAGTTCGAAATTCAAACAAAGGAGTAACAAATAGAACGCCGTTGCCTCCCCTACTTCATTACCAGCCTAATTACCGTTGGCATAGAAAACGTATTACGTACGGCCAGTATTATTATCTATTCTGTGGTATACAATGGACCTTATAGAAAAGTGTACCACCTTACCTTACATTTGCGTCTCAGGTGGTATAGTTTTCTATGTGGCCTACTGTAACCGACTGAGCCGTGAAACGATAACTGGAACACTTTCTTTTTGTTGAAGAAAAAATGTAAACTAGTAAATTACTAGCTGACTGACGCTACAACAGTGTTTATTAGTAATAATGGAATAAATGAGTCTATGATTTTTGTTCTATTTTGTTTAGGAAACGGAAGTTGTAGTAAGTGTATTTCAGAAGCCGGTTGAAATTACGATTTTTGTTTTTCTCAGTCAAATAATAAAATTGCATGTGAAATATGCATTAGGTATTCAATACTGAGTTCAAAGAAATATGAATTAACCAAGTGTTATTTATTATGTCATTTCTTAATCATGAAAGGAGTTTTGTTTGGTTAGTTAGTAAAAAATGCAAAAATATTACACTTTACGGATGACTGCCTGCAAGTGAAAGCAGTCATCGTAATTGCAATTTTATCGATTGAAAAGTAATTGCCGACCTGTTTGAAGTTTCATAAAAGGAACACACAATGTCAGGCCGGGACCCTGACCGCACATTGGTCAGCTAGGCCGCTCGTCGGCCAATGACCCGCGATTACAACCACTAGATTGGTGGATTACGCGCATGCGCTGAGTCACGCGGGAAATCATGGTTCGAATTTGAAATTGGAAGGTGATGTTTGAGCGAAAGAATCCATTATTTTCTTCTTCCTTCTTTCTAATTCATATGCCTTTCTAAACTCTGAAGCTAGCTAAAATGTAAATACCGTTGTAAAAAAATTCCTACACTCTATGAACCCAGGTTGAAATTTGAGAAAATGCTGAGTGTATGTTACGGCTTACGGCTAAACTGTTCTAAGAGATTCAATTGACACAAGAGATTTATAGGGCAATTTCCTAATTAAGTAAGTAGGCTTCTAATCTTTCAATTTAAGATGAGAAAGTTTTATCGGCATTGTTAATATTCGTTGTAATAATAAGCTCCTTCCGTTGATGATGATTTTTTTCATTTTTGATATGTAAATTGGAATAACACTAAACACGTATTTTGATTAACGAAGTACTATGGTGGCTAAAAGACCTAGCGACCTTAGCTGCTGATTGTTATTTATTTTGTTCATTCATTTGTTTGTTTGTAATAACTTTATTGCACAGAAAAATACATTACAGTAAATACAAAACTAAAAATAATTGCAACGGCGGACTTATCCCATAAAGAGATCTCTTCCAGTCAACCGGGACGATACAGGAATACAGTTAAAAGAAACAGATGGTAGAAGTTGTGCAACCAGAACAGAGCTCTATTTATTAAATATTAAACAAAAATAATACTTTTTCGTTTCACATTCATTGTCGTTCAGAGTGCATTTTTACGAAATTACGTGCAAATTCGCTAGAGGCAGTAAAACTGATAAACTGACTGCCACTGAAACTGCCAAGTAACAGCTTCAAAACCGGTGGTACTTATACGAGATGTATATGTACCTACTTCCATTACATAAGTTTATATAGACGTATGAAGAAAAGAATGGCTAAGTTACAATATTATGTTAATCTTCAACATTTTCGGAGGCCATTCCGCAAACGTTTAAAAGAATCTGCTAATCTGTGTCAATCTATCAAAGGTAACTTGGAAACACACGATCGAAAATATGCACAAAAACGTCGTGAACGTCGATCGAGACCAATTAATAATCTAAGGCTTTTAGCATTAAATCCGCCAATTGTTATGTTTACTGGTTGTACAATAAAGTTTTAATAAATAAATAATTAAATATTTCCCTAAGGAAAGAATGTTCAAGTCTATACTCAAAAGTATAGATTTAGATAAGCAACTTCTTAGTGCATTTTAGTGATTATATTCTTTTTGATTTAAGTCTCCAAGTACGACTATAAGTGCAATAACAATAACTAAAACTTTTATGAGCTCGTTACTTGACTTATTTCATTTACAGAACTGTTATTATTTGTAAATTATATTGCTTTTAAATCATATTGCGTGATCGACTATGCACTTCATATGCAAACATGTCAGGCGGTTTGCACGACACGCCGAGAATAGAAAGTTTTGTTTTGTTTATGCAAATTTAGTACTTGCTCGCCTTTCTATGCAATTATTGAAAAAAAATATTCTTGCATCGGGAATAAATATAACAGAATTAATTGATAATTCTTTGTGGAAGTCGATTTAAAATAGAATACTGCAATAGTTTATCATTTTGGTTCTTTGATTATTATTATTTTTTATACAACTAAGTAGGCAAACAGGCGTACGGCCCACCTGATGGTAAGTGGTTACCGTAGCCTATGAACGCCTGCAACGCCGAAGATGTCACGAGCGCGTTGCCGACCTGTCCGCTATCAGCACAGCGATCCCTCTGGAGCCTGGCGACCCTACTCACCAGCAGGAACACAACACTGCATCACAGTGTTATTTGGCTGCGGACTTCTGTAGGGTGGAGGTACTTCCCCAGACGGACTACTCCTTGAGTTGTTGATTGATTTAACTTCAAAGTTATCCCGTCCAATCAGTGGACAAGACAATTGTTTTATTTTTTAAAGAAAGTTGTTATTGAAATATTTGTACATCTATGGACAAAAACCTTAGTAGAAATAAATGATTCAATTAGGACGAAATTAATAAACGCTGGACGCAGGCCGTTTTTAAGCGGTCATTTTGAAAAACAGGAGAGTCAGTAGTGGACTGACTGCGGCTAAGATGATGATCAAAATCTAAAATTCAACAAACGTTTTTAAACGTAACACAATTTTTATATTTCCACTCAAAACTTACATCACGATTAGCCTTGTAGTTAAGTATATACAATTATCATAATACTGCACGACTGAGCTAACAATAAACTAGACCAACCAGTTGTTTACGCTACTGGAATTTGGCGAAAACGTTTTATTTATTTTTTTATTTTTTTTCGGCCCGAGACGTGACTGAGACCTATCTTCACAATCTTGTTTTATGTTGATCCGGTTGTATTCGAAGCAGGAAGAGCTCAAAGTAGAAATTTCTTCGGCCAAGCGTGTTTTTGTCCTTCTGCGTCTTCAGCTTACGCTTCAGGAGTACACATTTTGGAAAGTGAACCGATTTTTATTCGACATAAATGTTCGACTTCTTCCAAGCGTGTTTTTATATTGTCTTCGTCCTATTGCATCTTCAGCTTATGCTTCAGAGTCCTAGATTTGGATGTGCTGGTTATTTCAATGGAGCGACTGCTTTCTCCGTAACCCATTTGTAGTAAACCATACCAACAGTTCCGTACGTGTTGCAGTTCAGTACATGTTCCAGTTGGCCACTAACTCACTTCGTATGAATGAATGAAACCTTAGATCATACATAACATAACACAAAAATTTTTGGGCTGCATTTTGAAATCTGGCACTGCCAACTATGGTTACCAGACCTATGGTTGCCTTCCAGAACACAGCGCCGTCGCTTGACACGCGCAATCTTTGCGAAGAACACGCATGCTGCACTCGGCTATCGAACTGCATATAAAATAAGGGGAAACATAACACATAAAAATGACCCTTTTATCTCACAACAATTTTATTTTCAGCGTGTTAAAGTACCTAGTACATTTTTGCGTCGGGCGATCAAAATGTACAGAGTTCAATGTCAAATTAAATTACAGTACTTAACTGGATACCTCAATATCTTTGTCCACGATTGACTAAACAAGTAGGTACTTGTAATGATGTCACCGGGCGCGGTCCACTTGTCGGCAACCTGTCATTTTGTTAACGAATAGGTGACGAGAGCGCACACCTGCGACATTTTTGTTGCGCGACAATCGCAGAATTACACAATACAATACAATATAACTTTATTGCCCACATCTGGGAAATCACAAAACTGAATTATAACATTGTTAACAATATGGAGCAAAGGCGGACTTATTGCTAAGCAATCTCTTCGAGCCAACCTTTGTACAGTAAGAGAACATGATGTATGGGTGGGCCCAGCAGAATTTAAAAAAAAATGTCTACTATATAGATAAATCAACACAGACACAGATATAATTTGGGAACAAGGGACAGTCACTAATAAGAAATACATAAAAGTACAATAAAGATATTACAAACAAACAAACATATGATATATATTCTACATACCTTGAAGGGACAGATAGTGCTCCTTAACCTGGCTCTTAAAACTAGTAATAGTTTGAGCCATGCGTACATTAACAGGCAAAGCATTCCACAGGCGAAACGTACCGTAAACGACTTGAAGTAAGACGCAGAAGAGTGGGTTGGAGTTTTGAGAAGTAGGTCATTAACACTGCGCGAAGGACGGTTTTGATCTGATTTCAGAAAAGTGAAACGTTCTTTTGGCTAAATAGGGTACAAGGAATAAAGAGAACTGAGAACAGGAGTACAAGGAATCGGAAGCCACTTGAGTTGTGCGCGGAAAGTAGAGACGTGATCATATTTGCGGAGTCCAAATATAAATCGAATGCAAAAGTTTTGGAGGCGCTCAAGTTTATTCAATTGTTCTTCAGTAACATCAAGGTAACATGAGTCGGAATAATCAAGAATAGGGAGAAGTAAAGATTGTGCCAGCGAAATTTTCGTTTCTATAGGTAAAAAGTTTTTTAGCCTAGTAAGTGATCCCGCCGAAGCAAAAATCTTCCTACTTACTTCCGCAATCTGTGGAGACCATGATAGTTGTCTGTCGAAAATGACACCTAGGTTCTTAACTGTGTCACTGTAGTCTATTTTAACCCCATCAAACATTATAGACGGAAGGGAGGACCAGTCTAGTCTAGAAATATGCCATGCATTACCTATGATGATGGCCTGTGTTTTTGCTGGGTTTACAATAAGTCCATGAGATTTACTCCATCTGGAAATTTGAGAAAGATCGTCATTAACTTTATTGATACCATTTGCGAGGTCCTCTACAGAGGCATGACAATATATTTGTAAGTCATCTGCATTTAGGTGGTAGGAAGTGCAGAGTTGAAACAAGACTGAATTGATAAAGATAGCAAATAGTAAAGGAGATAGAACGCCGCCTTGAGGAACACCAGCAGATGTGTAGCACCAAGAAGAACAATCATCCTCAATGCGCACCTGCTGCCGGCGCCCATGCAGATAAGAATGAAACCAGTCGATAACAGAAGGAGATACGTTCAGTGTTCGTAGCAGACCCAGAAGAATATCAAAATCCATAATGTTGAAAGCATTACTAAAATCAAGTAAAGTCAGGACCGTAACCTGTGAATTATCTACTCCATAGCGGATGTCATCCGCGATCTTCACTAACGCAGTAGTCGTACTATGACCTGCACGGAAACCAGACTGGTAAGGGTTTAGAAGGTTGTTTTTTGTGAGGAAGGAGTGAAGTTGAAATTGGACTAATCGTTCCAAAAATTACGTCTATAATGTTTGCTGAATATTAGTCCAAAATCACTAATAAAATAAACCTAATAGAATAGTGTATGCCATTACTTGTTGTTAAAAAATAAATAAATAAGTCTTTATTTTAAAATTAAATTTTTGATAATTAAATATTATTGTGTCCCTCCTTATGGTAAACTGTCATTTTGCTAACGAATACGTGGGGCGCACTATAAGTTTCCGGAATGAATATGAAAAAATACTATTAAAGGTACAAAATTAATTTATTGTTTTTCAAAATAATCTCCCTTGGCGTCTATGCACTTTTTCATTCGATGAAACCAGTTTTGAAAACTTTTGTGCCACTCCTCTGTGGTGACCTCTGAAACGTGTTTTTCATACTCCTCGACAGCCTCTTCTGGTGATGAAAATCGTTGACCGCGTAATTGGTTCTTAATTTTTGGGAACAGAAAAAAGTCACAAGGTGCCAGGTCGGGACTGTATGCAGGATGACTCATGAGTTCTACATTTTTCGCCTTCAAAAAGTCGTTTGTCTGTCTGGCCGTGTGAGAACTAGCATTGTCGTGGTGCAGGATGATACGGCGTTTACGGTTATTTTTACGGAGTTCGTCAATACCTTCCGGCAAACAAATGGTCGTGTACCAGTCACTATTCACTGTACGACGATTCTCTAAAGCAACAGTAGCCACGTGTCCAGTTTTATAAAAAAAAGAAGCAATCATCCGCTTAGATGCACTTTTCACGCGCGCCACTTTGGTTGGTTTCGGCTCATCTTGAAAGACCCATACGCTCGATTGCTGCTTTGTTTTGGGATCGTAGCAATAAATCCATGTTTCGTCACCTGTTACTATGTCCCACACCAAATTTGACGCACCTTCGTTGAATCTGGTAAGCATGGCACTGCACCAAGTGACGCGGTCCGTTTTCTGAGCCTCGGTCAAGTTGTGTGGGATCCACCGCGAGCACAGCTTTCTCACACCCAAATGTTTGTGTAGGATTAATTGTATTTGACTCATGCCTATTTCTAAGGATGCGCGAATTTCATGGTAGGTCACATGCCTGTCTGTTTCAATCATACGGCGCACAGCATTGATGTTTTTGTTGGTCACAGCGTTGGACGGCCGACCATCGCGAGATTCGTCACTGAGATTGATACGACCACGCTTGAATTCTGCAAACCAGCTATAAACAGTTGTCTTGCATGGTGCTTCATTGCCAAAAGCTGTTTCAAGCCGAGCGATGCTCTGTTGAGCTGTCAAATTACACTTAAAATCGTAGAAAATCATACTACGAAAATTTTCCCGAGTTAAATCCATGTTGATGCAGACACACAATTTTTTAAATGGCGCCACAAGGTAAAAACAAAAGACAGTCAGATGATACAAACTGCATTCTACAGCCAAAGAGTTCTATTTTCAAATGTTGCAATAAATTTTTAAATATTGTTTATGTAAGTGGCCAGTTCCGGAAACTTACAGTGCGCCCTATGTAGGTGACGAGAGTGCGCATTTGCGACCTTGCTTTGAACTGCGCGACAATCGCAGAATTACAGAAATCCCTACTAGTTTTGTTTATGTCCATAAATTTGCTGAATATAAGTCCAATTTCTTTGCGGGTTCCGTTCTCATCTTCGGCGGTATTTATACAGAATCAAAAAGACCTCCCTTTGCCTGTTTGTGTTGGATAAATTAGTTACAATGCATTCTCTATCAGAGCATTAGGAGAAGCAAAAAGTTAGTAAAGAAAAATTATTATGAAGAGAAGAGTCAATTTTAATTTAATTTCAAATAGCACGCGCTTTCTAGCACATATTATAAAATTTTCTCGAATGCTAAGTATAAGACAAAAAGAGGCAATCCTTTTTCCATGCTGGCAACACTTAATCACCATAAATTTCAAGTTAACGACTTGCCTGTCAATTATTCTGTTTTTGCGGTATGAGAAAACCCTGTTCTATTTACTTATAGACAGCGAATTATCTTTAATTGAACCATTATAAATCAAACAAACAGAGTCAGTTGCTTCCTTTAGTTTCCGCTCCAAAGCCCTATCTTTGAAAAGTATAACTCACGCAAAACTTCGAATGATTTTCATTCTGAATAATTGGTGAATCTAACGATTTTCTCACCGATTTTGCGTCAGTTAATAATATGATTGACAATCGACAAGTCGCTAGTCAGTAACAAAACTCAATATCGAAAGTAAATTGATTAATAACATCTACCTCCAGCAAACTATAGCATTTGATAAATTGCTTGAATGTTTACATTTCATTTATCGTATTAAGAGTACATTAGATGCGGCTATATTACTGTGAAAATATTATTAATGGAACTACAAGCTGTACCCGCGGTTTTGCTCGCATAAATCCCAAAGGAACAGTTCTTCGGGATAAAAGATACCCTATGTTCTTATATCTATGTATATGTAGTTATACTTTAGCAAGATATTGATTTCTGATTTCAAGATTAGTTCAGTGTACATAAAGCGTGAGTTCGTAGGTATCAAACCTTTAAAAGCATTATCAAAATATTACAATTTTGTTTATTTAAATGGTACAATAAAGTGTTCAATATTGACTGGTTGGGATTAGGATTAAACCGACAGAAGGGCCATCTTTTGCTAAATAAGTTCTAGAATATCATAGGTTGTCTTTGTCCTTTAGACAATAGACTACTTGACTGGGTTCATATTTGATTAATATTGTTATATTTAACAAAATATACACTAAAAAGTAACCGATTCTGAAAATAACAACAAAATTGTTTGTTAATTATAGCAATAATTAGTATTTAAAATATTCTCATGATAAAAAGGGGGAGCGTGGTTGGGACGTATTGTAAATGGCATTGACGTCACTACACACACAGTGCATCCTTTTCTTGTATTTTTGACGGTTACTCCCTCCGAATTACAAAAATTCTTTCTTATTTTTGTTCCTGGTACTAAAAATATTGATATGAAAGAGTTTCTCTAATAGGGTTATTAGAGGTACTTCAGGTCGTATCGTATTCCTTGAATCCGTCACCATAACCTCCCAAAATAGGCAAGCTCCATAGTTGTTAGTTGTGACATCCGACACCGGTACCCGGTTGAGCACAGCTGTACGTGCTCCGAGAGACAACACTATTGTTTTTATTATTATAACTATACTTTATCATGAATAATCATTTAATCATGTTTCAAGAATAATCTAATCACGAATTGGTGACAAATCTTTTGAAATCCGGGTGCAGTTTCCATTGAAATTCATTATTTGAAATGATGCACAAGACCTTACTAATACTTATTTAAAACTAGCTGTTTACCTCCGCCAGCGCTAAACGTTAAAGAAATTTTATGTGTCTTTTATACAAACTTTTACTGCCCATAACAAGCCCTTGAGGTATGATTATTGAAAAAAAAAATGTCATATACCTAGACCCCGGGTCTTCAACTTCAAGGCGTAATAGATAAAGACTAGTTAGACTTTCATTACATTGATAATGTATATGGAATACAAGTACTAGTATAGATTTAATAGCTAAATAAAGTATTTTACACTAGTCTCATGAGAACAAAAATTTCCTGATATGAAAAAATCCTAATATTTCTGTAGCGCTGTTACAGCTCTATTCACAGATTACTTAATCTACTTTTACTAAGTATTACTTAAATGAATAGTTTCAATCAAAATGATTGAATTAATCATTACCAATTAACATGCAAGTGTACTGCCAACTGATGTTATCTTAGTAATCGACCAATAACTTATTAATGGCTCGTTGCTACCACCCATAGCTGTACACCTGCTTCTGATTTATGAGGTACTAGTCCTTCAGTTAGTTGCCTCCGTGGTCTAAAAGGCGTTTGCCTAGACTCGGAGGTCGTGGGTTCGATTCCCACGGATAGCAATATTTGTTTAGTTTGGTTAGGTTAGGACATTGCAGGCTTGAAATCGCCTGATTCTCTGATAATAAAGATGATTCTGTGCTTGTGGAAGGAACGTAAAGCCATTGGTCCCGGCTGCCATCTGGTGGCAGTTAACACTTTCACGGACAGTCAAGAAAATAAAAATGACACTCAATTGTTATCTACGTCGAGAGACGTTACTGTCCGCGAAAGTGTTAAGGAACCACATCAGAGAACGAAAGTTCTGGTTCCCAAAAACTGACACCAGGATGTACTGGGACGATTGACCATGTAAACCACTCGATATGAATAAATTAAGTCCAGTAGGCATGGTTCACATGCAGTGCGTTAGTTTAAAAGTTTTAGGTTAACATCTTCTGCAATGCACATTCGCCGAATCCAAAGCTATCCAGGAGCCCATTTTTGAAATGTTTGACATATATGTCGAATGAAAGTCGTATATCGAACAAAAATTTTATTAACGAATAAAAATTAGTCGCACTTTTCAAAAATAAGTACTGTTGCGGCGTCCAGCCTCCTTGTTAACATGACTCTATGACTATAAAAAACAAAGACTGACTGGACTTTTGGCGGGAAGCTGTGAAGAGCAGTATCGGCGCTGTATTTTATTTTCCAAAATTTGTGTTTTTTTGAGTGTTTGTGCATAATAATAGTGGATTTATTGTTCGCAAAGGGTTCGATAACAAGCGTGAGTGTTGGGAAGTGATACAGTGTTTGATTTGTGTGTCTTTTTATGCTTGTTGCCAAAAGCTCCTAGTAATCGCTAAGTGCAGTTTTTCTACCACTTCACTTAGCCTAGACTAGACTTGACTACCGGCTAGACTTTAAGACTTGACGAAACCACACTGAAGAAGATAAAAGAATTAAGAAGGTAGCCCTTCTTAATTTTTTTTTTTAAAGGACTTGTATCCATGGCCGTAAAACCCATTACTAAAAAAAAAAACAAAGACTGACGACGAGACGACAAGTATTGATATTTCTCGCGTTTTATTAACGACAACAACCCCGACAAGCCGACAAATCTTCGAGCCCGAACGAGCAAGTACTGTTATCTATTCTGCTCTGTATAACATTGAAACCATGTTTAAACCTTGGAGGTTTAAACTTCTACAAACGCGAGATCACTAACTATCTTTACAATCTCGTCACGAACGATTAGGCAGTAGATCGATACCCAGATAATTTCTTGTTAAGCACTCGTTAGAAAAAACAACATTAACTGATCGCATTGTAGAAAATGAAAGTATGAAACTAGTATATTTATGAGGCGACCATTTTTGTTATAACCTATTTTGTTGATTTATTTCTACTATCATAAGTTATCATGAATATGCTAGTTTACAAAATTTTAAAATGTAGTTATTATTATACGTCATTGTTTAGTTTAAACAAAAAATGTTGCATTTTTTGCAATACTTCAATCATTATGTTTTTTAAAAAACACATTTTATATCGTGCTAAAACGCTATGCACTGTCATGGCGATTCGAATTACGCTATAACTTTTTGTCGCTGTACACTCTCGCCGACCCATACAGAAATAAGCTTAAGTTGTTATGTTGTTTGTGGGCCAGTTAAGCCTCTTGAGTCTTAATTTTATATGGACAGGCTGAACTGTTATTATTATATTATTAGTAATATTATATTAAGTTAAGACTCGAGAGGTTTCATTAGCCCACATTCATACGAGAGTGTAAAGCCGCCATAAAACAAACATTATGCCATTGAGTTTAGAAACAACTATTACTAGGAACCCCGTCAGGAGCCCTATTTTTGAAATGTATCCATACTTATATAAGTCTCTCTGTCTGTCTGTCTGTTACGCTTTCACAGCCAAAGCGCTGAACGTATTTTGATGAAATTTGGTATGAGTATATAATAAAAAAAAAATGATATATATACAATATACTAGCTGTTTCCCGCAGCTCCACCTGCGGTATATAGCCTATATTACTCAGGGTGAATGTAGCTTTCCAATGGTAAAAGAATTTTTGAAAACGGCACAGTAGTTTTTGAGTTTATTCATTACAAACATACACACAAAAATACAAATCTTTCCTCTTTATAATTTATTATTTGTGTAGATAAAGAAATAAAAATAAAATATATACCCAGTGTCAAACATAGGCTACTTTTTGACGCAGGCGGAGCTGCGGGAAAAAGCTAGTACTAAATAATTTATTTATTTATACTATTTTAAAACATAGGACTAGTGAGAAAAAAAATACCATTAGTTCTACCATTAGAACTGTTCAATAGATCAGGTGGGAACAAATGGCAATCCTTGCTATCGCTTGTACACGCATGCCGTGCTAGACTCTCGACCACCTCTTTTTAAAGTCCGCAGGCGATTAAACACCTTTTTAGCCTTCAAACAGGTGTGTGTTTCACCTGCTCATAGATTATTGTTTTTATGCAGTCATGCATGTTAACTGCTGTGTTGGTAGCATGTCTATGTCATGTGATGAAAGTTAAAATTAGCATCTTAGTTAAGAATATCTAATGATAACATCATTTGTTTTGAAGATACTTTGCAGGGCATGCGTGTTTGTAACAATCGTGTGCATATAGATGGCGAACGCGACCCGGCTTGGATTGGTCGCCACTAGTGGCATTTCTATTTTGAGCTCGTTGGTCTTGGCTGTTACCAGATTGCAGTCGTTAGCTGTCAGTGTGGTCGCGTACACACCTAGTTTATGTTTATATTGGTCTTCATAGCTTCTCTATAAAAAATTCGGCAGTCTCTCCACTGCAGTGGGTAAAAATAATCAGCGCAGCGCAGGACTCTGAAGTGGACCAAAAAATACACAAAGTTTAAAAACTTACATTTTGCCACTTGCCCTGACTGTCATACTGTGTAATGATTTTATAAAATGTTTACCTAGGTAGGTTTAGTCTTCACTTTTCCTTTCTTTTTTGTACACGCTCATTACTCTTGTCATTTCCCCTTTTGGGTCTGCTGGAAAAAAATTCTTTAGAAATAAGCAGCTCCCTTGTACTTTCTTTTCCTCTTATGTATAATCCTTTGCATTTTTTATTGTGTACATGAATAAAGTAAATAAATAAATAGAGGGTTGCCAACCGTCCGGGCTTTCCCGAATTTGTTGCTATTTTAGAGGGCATCTGGGAAGAGTCGTCTTTAAAAAAACCTGTTGCCTCAACAGGTCCGGGACTGAGCTCTTAAATCGGTATGAATGAATCAATGAAAATAATCTTGTCCTGGTTGCCAAATTATACAGATGGCAACCCTATTTACGTATATAATTTACGAGTATGATAAGATAAACTGCAACGTCCGTTACCTAACTGTACATCCACGTGCGAGGCATACCGATCAGCTGTTTTATATTTTTTTGTTTTCTTCCAGGTACATGCACATGTCATTCAATGAGCTGAACGATTAACATTGAAGGTTTTTATGATACACAGAAGTGAGGTTTAAGACGAGTTTTTAGAGTTCCGTACCCAAAGTGTAAAAACGGGACCCTATTAAAAACTATAACGTCCATTTGTCTGTCACCAGCCGGTTTGTTTTTTTTTTATACAATTAAGTAGGCAAAAATGGCATACGGTCCACCTGATGGCAAGTGGTCACCGTAGCCCATGAACGCCCGCAACACCAGGGGCATCACGTGCGTATTGCCGACCCTTGAGAAATCCTTTAACGCCCTTTTTGAAAGACCCCATGTTGTAATCTCATGGGAAATATATATTTATAATATGTTTATTATTAATATATAATTCCATAAAATAATAATTATATAAAATACATTTTGTACAAAAAATACATAATACAAGAAAAAAGGAACAATAAAAAGTTAATGTTGGCAACCTGTATCTCATGATGCTAGACAATTGAAATTTTCACTGATGATAGGTATTTTACTGTTGGCGCTTACAAATAATACTAAAACAGAAAAAAATAATATTTTAGGTGCTCCCTACAATAAACGTGATTCTTTTGCCGTTTTTGCTCGATATTAAAAACAGCTACAGAAAGACGCTGTTCATAGAGGTACGGAATCCTCCGTGCGAGAATTCGACTCGCACTTGGATGGTTTTTTGTTGTATGTCGCCATCGTCACTATGATCGCGTTCCTAGTAAGGTGACAGGAGAATCTTAGTGGAAATAACAGGATAATGGAGAGGCGCTTAGATGTGTTGTGTACGTGACTTCGGTAATTTCAAGTTTTTTTTAGATATTCCTGTAAGGTCTGAGTTTTAAACGGTTGTGTTTAGCTTAACACATAAATAAATTCATGTTTGTTAGTAGGCATAGACAATCTGAGTCAAATATATAAATACTTACCTCCTTGAACTTTTGGCGGGAAGCTGAGATCTGTTTCGGCGCTGTATATTATTTTCCCAAATTTGTGTTTTTCGAGTGTTTGTGCATAATAATGGTGGTATAATTATTCACAAACTGTTTGAGAACAAGCGTGAGTGTTGAAAAGTGAGACAGTGTTCGATTTATGTGATATCTTGTTGCCAAAAGCTAAGGAGCTTTTGGCAACATGAAAAAGTAAAATTACTAAGTGCAGTTTTTCCTACCACTTCGCTTAGCGTGACTCTTCTAACTCGACTTGAGACTTGCTTGACTTAACAACTTTGTTATTTATTTAAACTTTATTGTGCCTAATACAGTTGTATTGGGCGAACTTAATGCTAAAAGCATTATCTAACAGTCAACCTTTGGGTTAAACAGATATCGTCATGTGGGTATTAAAAATGTATAGATAGATTGTAGAATTTATGTATAGATTTTTTGTTGTTATTGGCTAAATAAGAGTAAACGCCATAATGAAAAATAAATTACCCCCTTATACATGTTCTGTCTCGTTCTTTCACATCAAATTATTGGTAATTATTATTTTATTAAATTGGTAGGTTTAACAAACGTACTGTATTTTTTTTTATGAAAAAGGGGGTTAGTCTAATATCTAAGAGTGAAGGTTCTAAGATAAGTACGAACAAATCTAGTGGTAATCTTGTTAGGAAATATGCATTGCAAAAAAAAAAGACACGCAGAGTAGTGTAGTACATTTGATTAATGACTAATATACAGTGTCTTCATTAACTAATCTCTTTACATCTCATACATTTATCTTCTCAATTAAACAATGTAGCGCGGCAAAAACCCGCCCACAGTGTCACTGACCTATCCCAATGAGTAATTTACAGAATGGTCACTTTCGTTTGTTACGTAGGTTGTGCCTACAAGAAACTATCAATACAGTGATCAATGTAGTATTTGACCTTAGGGTTAACTTTTAATAAATTATCGAGTTAACATAATTTACATTTATTATCAAGTAAGTCTAGGTTAAATCCTCAATGAAAATACATTTTGTTATCAAATGACTGCATAAAAATATAGTCTTATTTTGTACGATTCAAATTTAAGAGGTTCCGTAGTAAACACAAGAAACCCTTATAGTTTCGTCATGACTGTCCGTCCATCTGTCTGTCCTAGGTTTTTTGACGTGACAACGTCTAATAACTCGATACTACGGGCTGCATGCACGAAAAAGATGTCATTGTCATCGTCAGCATCATGTCAGCGCGGCACGAACCAGAGAGAGGCATGATCATGTGTATTATACTACTGTAATGTTTGACGTTGTCACGTCAAACTACCGTTCGTAAACCGACTTTAGAGACAACCAATTTTTTACTCTACCCTAGTGCTCTATCCACAGAATAAACAATAAATAATATTATTATGGTCTTGTGAAAAAGTCATTGACTTACTGAATGTAAAAAATACTAAACTATCGGTGTTTTTAGATACTTTTGCATTGTATATGCGTAGAGTATATAGATTTTAAAAGCAAAAAAGGACATGTTTTACTCCCCAACCTAATGACAATTATTTCTCATATTTTCGCGATTGTTACACTTTAAATTAAAACGTTATCAAAATAGTTACCATTGTATTTCTCACCACTTTACATGGTGTCTATTCTATTGTTTTATTTAATCTTTGCGCCCACGAACTATTCGTTAGCCGTATTGGTTCTAAAAATAATCATTTGATTGATATGACGAAAACAGTTACGAGACATGTGATGGCTTGTGACGACAATAACGTCAACATTCATTTCCTATCTTATTAATAGCGTGTCCCACTGCTGGGCAAAAGCCTCCCCTCTTTTCTTCCACTCATTTCCTATAGGTAGTAAGTGCATGTACTCTGTTTCCACCCACCTTTCGTGTGTATGTAGGGATTGTTACCAGTATATTAAGATCCAAATATCTGATAGCGATTTCAAGCATTGTGGACCTACCCCTGACAGATACCATACCACCGGCCATATTACTGGTGATATGGTGGGTCTAAAACTATACCACTGACAAATTAGTGTTGTGGACTATTAAAAGAATTATAGACGCAGTCTCACAGACAACTCTTCGGCCCTGCTGTTTGTTAATATTCGAGTTTCACCATGGAGTAATTACAAAGAGGAGATGCCGTAATAAGCGTTTTGTAAGAAAGTGTTTGTGAGGCTACACGGAGCGGAAGGCAGACGTGCGGGGTGCTTGGTTTCGGCCGTGGCTCCAATCATGAAGCACGAGCAATGACAAGCTCCGCCCACTTTTGTGTCGGCGAGGCGCCAATGATCACATCACTGCGCCATTTCAAACGGCATCTCCTCTTTGTAATTGCTCCATGAGTTTCACTCACACAAATATACCCCTGAGATACCGCCACCCATCACTGTTGCACATCGCGAACTGCCTCCGTGGTCCAGTGGTTAAGGAGTTCGCCTTCGACCCGGGGCTCGTGGGTTCGATTCCCACGAAAAGCATACTTTGTTTAGTTGTTTCCAGTTTGGTTAGGACATTGCAGGGTTGAATCACCTGATTGTCTGATAATAAAAATGATTCCGTGCTTTGGAAGGCACCTTAAGCCGTTGATCCCAGCTGCCGTCTGGTGGTCGCCACATCAGAGGCCGAGAGGCGGTTCCGCACAACTCTAACACCAGTCGGTCGATAGCCAATGTTACCTACACATATACGTTATGTTGTCTTGACTGTGTTTTTAAGTCTGTTTTACGGTACTAATATTTTGGGTTAATATCATAATACATGGTTCTATTTGGCCCAAATTGCCATAATTCACATAATGTTTTTCGCGTAATTTTATGTAATTAATTTCTAATTATGTAAACTAATTAAGCTACTTAACTCGCATTCTCCAGTGAAGTCAACATCATCGCTGACCATATTTATAATTATTTTATGTACCTACAATACTAATTAAGTGGCGCACACTTGCAAAACGTCAATATAGGGTTGTCACATATCATATTCTTTATCGCAGTGACGAACCTTCGCGAAAATTTCGCATCGCGCTGACAAGCTTTTGCGATACCGGGCCATCGCAATCTTGTGGTACTGCGGTAGCGTTCATCGACATTTTTTAAATCGCGGTAACGTACTCAAATAACCTCCTTAGGTGGGCCCAGTTGCCTGGATTTTTTATATTTACATCTCTAGTAGTTTCATCTGTAATTAGGTTTCAGCAATCAGGCAAAAAAAAAACAACTGATTTGATTTTTCAACTTCTTATCGGCTTCGAACAAACTCTTCAGATTAAAGAGAGATATAAGCATAAAAGTAGAAATTATTACTAGCATATCAATATTGGTGTCCAACGATTGATCACGATTCCACCTGAATTTATAGTGCAGATCTGGTGTAAAATGGAGCTAACTACGAGGGAGCGTTTTTAATTCCGCGGAATGGGGGGCAAAGAGTGGAAATAAAAAATCCAAATTATTTTTCTTTTTCAATATATTCACCTGCAAGACGGATACATTTTTCAGATCTTTCAATTAACTTATTTATACCTTCATAAAAAAATGTCTTGTCTTTGTCCTCAAAATATGCTGAAACTGCCTCCTTGACTTCATCATCGGTGGAAAATTTCTTACCCCGCAGCTCTTTTTTCATTTTTGGAAAAAGATAATAATCACTGGGGGCCAAATCTGGACTGTAGGGTGGATGATTTAAAATATCGAAGCCCACCTGATGCAGGGCAGCCAATGCAACGCGGCTCTTGTGAACGGGCGCGTTGTCGTGCAAGAGCAGCACACCTCTCGTTAATTTTCCCCGTCTTTTCTCTTTAATGGCTTCTTTTAACTGCTCTAATATTGAAGCATAGTATTCTCCGGTTATAGAAACACCTTTATCTTTATAGTCGATCAATAATATTCCTTCTGAGTCCCAAAAGACCGTAGCCATGAGTTTCCCAGCTGACTGCGACACCTTAAACTTCTTGGGAGGTTCTGTGCCCTTTTTATGCCACTGCATGGAGTCTTGTTTCGACTCAGGTTCATAATGATGAACCCAAGTTTCGTCTCCAGTAACAATTCGACTCAAAACACCATCCTTGTCTTCACTGCAGAGGTCTAAAAATGCGCGTGAACACTCTACGCGCTGTTGTTTTTGCGGCGGCGTGAGCATTCTCGGCACCCATCGTGCGCTGACCTTAGTCATGCCAAGATGATCGTGCAAAATTTTAAAAATGGTTGTATCGGATACTCCAACCATTTCTGCGAGTTGTTTCTTCTTTATTCGCGCATATTCGACTACAATTTTTTCGACTTTTTGGACAAGTTCCGGCGTGGTCACCTCGATGCTCCTGCCCGGCCTCGGGTCGTCTTCAAGTGATTCTCTTCCTTGTTTAAATAAACTGTGCCACTTGTAAACCATGGTTTTTCCTGGACAAGAGTCACCGTAAACCGACGACATCTCATTCAGTATGGTCGGTACTGATTTTCCTTGCTTGGTAAGGAACTTTATAACGGCACGATATTCGATGTTTTCCATATTTCACTTTTCACTCCCGATTATGTTGCTTGGTTGACGATAGCTCAAGGACTAATTGACTTATAACAATGAAACCTCGTATTTATACTAATTACGAGTCACTGAACACTTTACGGTCCTAATGAGTATAATCACCCCCCTCCAACCCTCTCATTCCGCGAACTTAAAAACGCACCCTCGTAGGTGGAAAAAACATACCAAACTGTGACTTGCCTTTTTGTAATTTAAACATTATAATTGAATGAACACTTTATTGCACCATTTACATACATATAAGAAAAGATACAGCACAGGAACCAATTAACATTAAGAGAAATGAGTACAAAGGCGGCGCTAATGCATTCTCTTCCCGCCAATCTTATGGTAGAAAGGAGCAGAGAATTAAAAAAAACTTGAGCGAGCGGTGCAGAAAGCTAAGATGTTATCTACAACAAAACAGATAATAAACTTACATAGATATTTTGTATATATAGACATATTCCGGATTACATAATATTATTAATGTAATCCGGAATATGTCTTCATATTTCGGTGTGGGGTTTTTCGCTGGGACGATGAGGTGCTGTAAGACCTACGGAGCCTGGGAGTGAGCGACTGGCGCAACTGGCGGAAGACCGCAAGAAATGGCGCCTCCTCGTGTCGGAGGCCAGACCCACTTCGGGTTTCTGCGCCATCGTAGTAATAGTAACTAATTATTCGGTGTAGGTAATAAATATATAATGTTTTTCGCCCTTCATGAGCTGATGAATTATTTGTAACGTTTTGTGCAATGTTTTAGAGCAAATTGACTCTATAAGACTGGTTTCGCAAACGGAGAATATCTAGCTGTGCCAACCCTGGTCACAGGCGAGCGGCGTTCGCGTCTCGCTGAGAAAGTGCTCGTTACGGTGCACAAGCTTAGCGTTTTTACGCAACCTCCAGATGGAAGCTGCAAGTTATAGGCGACAAGCGGGTTTTAGCCATGGCCGTGGTCTCTGACTCGGTCGTAAATGTTACGTTCTTCAGGGCCAAATGTATACATATAGTAAATTAGTGACACGAAAGAAGGAGCAAATAACTATATTGTGAAGAGTATAAAAATTACTAGTATATTAGTCTAAATAATGTGGGTTTTTGTCGTAAATTCACGCACATAGTAATTTTAAACAAGATGTTCTATTTATATAAATTACTGAATAAAGAAATGTCACGTCATAAAGGCGTAGTATTTTTACACACAATCTAGATGCTAAAACTTAGAATTGTCTAAATACGTGAGAATTTATCCTTTATATCTTGGACATACTAGACAAGAAAATACTACTTATTGTAAACTAGCTGTTTCCCGCAGCTCTGCCTGCGTCAAAAAGTAGCCTATGTTTGACCCCGGGTCTTCAACTATATTCGTACCAAATTTCATCAAAATCCGTTCAGCGGTTTGGCCGTGAAAGCGTAACAGACAGACGGGCAGACTTTCGCATTTATAATATTACTAGTATGGATTAGTAAATATACTAGTAGTATTAGTATGGATGGATATAGATTTTTAACTTAGAATAAACATGTTTTCGCTATCATATTTTTTACACACTGTTATATAGTTGATTTTTTGGCAGTATGAAATAAAATCAGTCGCCCACATCTCATAAATTAATCTTCTTCATCAAACTATGACGCGAAACGATCTATTAATTTAAAATTTTATTAGTATCGATACAGTATGTTTTCGCTGTGTTGGACTCTCCTTTGTTTCTGTCTTCTGAAATAATGTTATATTCTAAAATCGACCTTTTGTTAAATAGCTCTTATTTAAACAATTTGTATTCTATGTCTGTTCTTATTGTTTGTATTAACATAATAATGCTGTTTTTGTAACATAAGTATGCAAGTATGTGCCTCGTTTCGCGTGAATAATTAACTTTGAATATTTTGGGGCAGGTGACTCTTTAGTGAAATTCCGTAATACAAGTGTCCAACTAAGTATTCTATTTATTTCTGAAGAAGAAGATACAATTATTTATTAGGGCTATCCCGATTGCATCCCACTTGTACTCGGAACCTACGGTCCTATCCGCTAAGGCGTCTTTTTTCCCCATTGCCCTCGTGGGAACGTGCGACATCAACAAAGATATAGCGCATAAGTACTGCACAAAAAAAACTCACTCAGAGGGATTTTTTTTAAATCTATACCACAGAATTATCTATACTAAGGTTTTGTAATCTTATTGATTTGAAATGTCTCCGTCTGTAGTTTTTAAACTGAGAAAAATTTACGTCTCTCCGTGCGAGGTCTTCTTTCCGCATTACTATAACAACCGGATTTTTTTTTTTTTTTGAATGACCTACAATTTTAGCTCCTGTGAGCTTTAAAATTTACAGCGGGACAGTTTGAGGCGAGGGCTGTTAACCCTCAGCCTTTTCGGCAAATGCGCAAGGGGCTCCCAGTTGGGACGAACCTCGGCCATGGGCTTTGCCTTTATCAAACGAGCGATGCAAACTCGCGAGCGGTAGCAAACGCTCAATGCCAAAAGGGCCGACACTATTGTGCCTGAAGGGTCTACTAAGAACCTATCGGTGGCGTGAAGCGCCCTGGTACATTTTGGTACCTGGTAAACGAGCTACTGTTCCTACTACGTCGTACTCGCCGGCGAGTACGGTTGTATGTACCTATTGACAATCCCGGCCTCGGCGAGTCTGGAGATTTTCAAGGGGTTTGTTGGCCACCGTGATGGGGTCGTCTGGGTCAGAGAGAACATTCCTCGGGCGTCTGTGCCGCAGGGGGGCATCTCTGATCGGGCTGTAACAACCGGACATTTTCCACCATACACTTATACCTCAAGGGTTTTTCCGAGGCTCAGTGTACAGTTGAGATACAAAATGCATGGATATTTTGCCAAACCTTTTCTAGGGAAAAATGACCATGGAGAACTGACGCCGATTGTACTTTACAGGTAGTTACTGACCTTAAGCATTTTTTGGTATTTTTATGACTTAATAAAGTAAACATCATGTTGACCACGACATTTTGTTGGCCCATCTCATTTCCTCATAGATCAGACCTTGGATTAGTACTGATAACGTTATCAAAGGGCGCTTTAGTCAACACTGATGTCACGCAGGTGAATAAAACGGTTATATTTAGATCCGACGAGATAACGAGGTCTTTTCAAGTTACTTAATGTGACTAACGACAAGCTTGGACAATTAAATCTAATGCCAAGCCTATGCTAACTTCTTCTTCGTTCTTTCACAACAAATATCGATAGGAGGTAAAGGGATAGAATATATTTTACTTATTGTTCCTTTGCGAGTGTAAGAATATATTTTACTTATTGTTCCTTTGCGAGTGTAAAAGTTTATTCCCAAATTTTGATAATTAGGACTATACCTATAACTAAGCTTACTACATCCGTCCAAAGACCCCAAGATTATTCCGAAAGAGTTTCAAATATTAAAAACTAGCTGTTTCCCGCAGCTCTGCCTGCGTCAAAAAGTAGCCTATGTTTGACCCCGGGTCTTC
This sequence comes from Euzophera pinguis, assembly GCA_947363495.1. NCBI lineage: Eukaryota > Metazoa > Arthropoda > Insecta > Lepidoptera > Pyralidae > Euzophera > Euzophera pinguis. The sequence goes on from OX376176.1 coordinate 8,435,862, forward strand.
AACTATATCCATACCAAATTTTATTAAAATCCGTTCAGCGGGTTGGCCGTGAAAGCGTAATAGACAGACAGACCGAAAAACAGACAGACTTTCGCATTAATAATATTAGTATGACTGGATACTCAGTAATCTTTCAAAAACGTACTTTATGAACGTCAAAATCATTGAGAAAGGAACGTTTATGGTGTTTGAATGGTCTTTGTTCAAAATGAACAAGTCTTCTATTTTACAAACAAAGCGAATCGCGAAGCTCACAAAAAAAAAAGATTTTGTGAAAAAAAAACTCAACTTCATTAAACAAAAACAAACATCGGTATAAAAAATGTCAAAGAGTCAGGTGTCTTAAACCTAAAGTATAATGAAGCCATAAGGTTGATATCAATAAGTGCAGATTGTTAATAACCAGAGCGCCTACGCACTTGTTATCATTACGATCTTAAGTGGTCCAAGGTATAAGATGTAAGCGGTCATTGTGAAATTTATTTATTGATTTATAAACCTTTATTTGTATGCACCAACCGTAAAATACTTTGATAAGTGGCGGACTTAGACTAAAAGCAAAACCAAATTAATGTGGTTTTTCTGATGGATGTTACACGGAGCAATATCAAGAGACTCGTCATACATTAGAGTTAACTCTTGATTGCACCAAAATGTTACAAAGAGTTTAATAATATAATATTTTATTGCATGAATATAACTATGTTAAAAAGCAGGTAATATATTTTTTAATCAGTTTAGTAGTTTCAAAGCTAAAGGTTACTAACAAACAGCAAACGAGCTCACCGGTAGCCAAACAGCCAGAGTCGAATCGCAAAGAAGCAGACCGGGAGCGATAAAGGAAAAGCTGGCGTTTCACTGTTTAAAATTTTGGGTACTGAAGTAAAATACACTCAACCATTGTCTTTACTCTGTTGAGAGTTTGCTCACTAAACAAGATATGTAAATAAACAGACGAAACCTTGATAATTCACATAAATATTTTATCGAGTGCCGCACTTACGTAGTACGTAGAATGCATTTTTTCGTCTCAACTCCATTTAAGATCGAGTATACCAAATAATCAATAAATCACCTTTTGTATTTCTTAAAAAAAATAGGGACCATATTAAACGCTCTAAGTTAACAACTTAATCCGCCAGACTTCTTAATCGTTATTCAATGATTGAGGTCTTAAACAGTAAATAATTTGCATTACGTGTTCAAAGGTCCCCGACCTCTGCTTTGGCAGATTAATTTGTAGTCAAAACAGATATGCGGTCTCGAAAATCTACATTGTTTTAAATTGCAATTTGTAGTCATGGAGTTACTAAAGTAAGAATGCAGTTTCTTCGGTACATTTAAACATACTTCCAAAGCCCAAAATATATTCATTTGTATATTCAATTCGCCTGTAAGTCAATCCAAAAACTACTACTTACTAGGATGATGCAGCGAACCAAAGCGAGTCGGCCTTCTATTTTCTAAGATAATATCAGATACTTTACAATATATAAATGCTAAAATCTGTCTGTCTGTTTGTTACGCTTTCACAGTCAAACCGCTGAACGGATTTTGATGTAATTTGGTTTGAATATAGTTAAAGACCCCCCGGGGTCAAACATAGGCTACTTTTAGACGCAGGCAAAGCTGCGGTAAACAGCTAGTATACTTTATTTATGTAAGAAAGTACTTGTAACTAACTGTTAGATACAGATTGATGTAGATATCATTTTAAGTCCCGAAAAATTTAGTCTATTTTTTCATTAACGGAACCAACTTCTCATCTTAGCAAATGAAGACTGGTCGAAAATAATTAGTTAATATGGTAGAATAAAATTATGTTGTGCAAATTTTTGTTTCCACGTATCTTTTATTGCCACTGTTTATTAGAATTTTATCGAATAAGGTCTCTACACAAAATAAAACAATGCCAATGCTATGCATGTGTCCAATTCACGTCAATTCTAAAACGCGTTCCGCTTATGACTTGTATCCGTTACAGGGCAATTGGGGCTATACCAGTTCAAACGTTAGTTTTATGCATCAAAGGACAATGCCCCTTGCGTAAAGGAAGATCTCGCCAAATCGTATTGAAAAGCGTTAACAAATAATAATATCTTTATTCACGAAAAACATGGTATGTATATTGGTGTTACAATTTTCACATATTGGATCACATGTTTTGTCACATTTAATGACATGCGAATAATTAGGCTATTCATAATTAAATTAAATCAAATCGTAGCGTAAGCGTAGTGAAGCCGTAGATAGTGATTGAAATTTGCATTTTCTTTTACATCTTCTGCATAATAGATAGTATGTAACGTGTTTCTAGTTTCTAAAATGCTATTGGACTGCTTATAAAATTCGCGAATTTTTTCACCTGGCGATTGTGGGACATTTGATACGACACAGTGATGAGAGGGACGCGCCCAAGAAGAGCTGGCTTGACGTCGCAAAGCAGGATATGCGTGCTAACATACTGTACATACTCTCTGTCAAGGATGCTGAAGACCGGGCGAAGTGTAGACGTAAAAGTAGCAATATGTTATCACTATGTCTACACTATCTACATCTACACTAATATTATAAAGAGGAAAGATTTGTATTTTTGTGTGTATGTTTGTAATGAATAAACTCAAAAACTAGGTACTGTGCCGATTTCAAAAATTCTTTCACCATTGGAAAGCTACATTCACCCTGAGTAACATAGGCTATATACCGCAGGTGGAGCTGCGGGAAACAGCTAGTAATACATAAAATTAGATTAATAAGTGTTCAAAATAGCTTTTTTAAAATTAGTTACAATAACCCAGATTAGATAAAATTTATCAAAAACACTATTTATTATTCGATAATAATCTTTTTGTTGTTTGCCGCCTAATAAAGTATAGTTTTCGGTTAGAATATTTTATTGTTGGGAAGATTAAATTTATCGACGATCAAGATTATATTCTTTTAAAAAAATTATCACAATATCTTAAAAACCTAGATCCGAACTTCCCAAAGTATTACGCGAGTAAAGACGCGTGGAAAAGATAGATCAACCTATTTGCTAGCGGCTTCATAAGCGTGTTTGAATTTCACGGGGACTGTACTTTCTACGCGATGATCCTATCTCCTTGGTATTTCTAATTATGTGTTTGCAAAATTTGTGCAAGATTAGTTCACTAGATGTAGCGTGAAGAGGTAACAAACAGATATACAAAGTCACTTTTGTCGTTATGATTTCGCAGTCACATCCTAGTTAGGATTAAGATAGGATTATATCCATACTATTTATACTTCTATATCCATACTTATTTTTCTCCATACTTTCATATTATGTGCGAAAGTCTGTCGGTCTGTTATGCTTTCACGGCGCAACAGCTGAACGGATTTTGATGAAATTTGGTATGAATATAGTTGAAGACCCGGGCTCAAACAAAGCCTACATTTTGACGCAGGCGGAGCTGCGAAAAACAGCTAGTTTTTAAAGTAGATAAATAAAGATACGACTCTAATACATGTCAAGTAAATTAATTGACAATTGATGCTGCACTAAAAAAACATCACAATGATTGCTCAATCAAAGCGCATTTAATGACAATCGTTCAATCTCCTTTGACTAGTGACGTCATTTGATCGTTAAGTGGATTATGCAAAGGTCAAGAGCGATGACCTTGATGTTGTGTTTACGATCTAACTAAGATATTAATGACTAGTGCCTGCAGTTTTCCTTTGTTTCGTCTATTCAGTACATTCGTTTTTCAGATTTTTTTTTTGTATCTTGGATTGGTCGCCGTTAGTTCGTAGCTTCGTTGGCCCCTGCTTATTCATTCATGCAGTCGCTTCATTGTAATAACCGTTATCGCCAAATGTAAGTTACACATGAATAAAAGCTAACTCTAGGCTCTGAAGCTTAAGCCGATGCAACTGAGAAACACGCTTTGGACGCCGGAACTATACCCCTATTTAAAAAAATATGATTCGCGCAATACCGGTTCGTCGAGTGATTTTTGATATCGAACGGTTTCCATTTTACTATTTCTGGGTGTGTCATAAATAATTTTCTTTTCAAAAATAGCACTCCCGTTCATATTCAGGTTCAGTTTTTCTGATCTATGGAGACCCTACACCTGCAAGTAAACTTCTGCAAGAAATGCCTGGCAGACTCTTGCAACGACAGCAACTTGCAAAGGAAAACACATAGTTAACATTTCCATCTTGCTGTCGAATACAGTCGGAAAACACTTGCAGAAGTATACTCGCAGAACTAAACTTGCAGAGGTTAACTTGCAGGTGGCCTAAGAACAAGCATCCTTCAAAATAATACTTTGATGCAAATGTTCAAGTAATAATAATAAAGAAGTTTTTGATAAACGGTTAAATGCGAATATTTTATCATGCCATTGAGTATAAAAATAGATATTAATAGGGGCTAAAGTTTATCGAATGTTACTCCCACAATTCACACATTATTAAAAATTTGATATTTATTTCGTGTGATAAAAATGCAGAATTGTCGTATGGTTTCCGGATTATGAATTGCTGAATTAACAAATAATTTTTAAATTGCAAATAAGCCAAATGACCTCGACGACAACGAGACCAAACGCGCTATTTTAGTAAAAAAATATTTTCGATCGATTTCGAATAATTTTCACTCTACATAATCGGTTAGTCGAACGGCTTTCATACTCAGACAATCCCCGGTATTGAGTGAGTCATAGGTCTCAAAAATACTACTCTTGGTCGTGGTTTATTTCTGTTAATAACATTAAAATTAGAACTATTGGGCACCGAATTGAATAATAAAATAAAATACTTTGATTTCTTTGAACGTTAGCTATTTAAATTCCAAAGCTTATGAGTAACCTTAGATTAAGAATTTGTATCGCGCGCGCTCGACTAGATACCGCGCTATGAAGAAAAATCAGTTTCCAGAATGCGGCAACTTTATATTGTAGTGTGTGTAAGACAATGTGCAAAGACGAAACGAGAAAGAGTTATTTCTTGTACTATTATTCTTACATAGTTTGAATACGCAAACTAGCATTTTGCTTCTGTTTTTAAACTAAAATTTTAAATTTATCTCGACGTCCAACTCTCTTATCGGTTGCGGCGTGACTGACGCGGGTATGCCGCAAGTACGCCCAATTAGCGTAGTTTTAGTTGCCGCATTTGTCTAGTACGCCGACGGTATCTAGTCGAGCGCGCAAGAGACCAATTATTAATCTATGCGAGTAACATTCAAGATAAAATTTTATAGTCTACAAAAGTGTGATAATTTGTTAGTGGCTGGTTTTAAAAGTTTTTTTATATGGTGTGCGCGGTAGCCGAGTGTGGGTATTGAAAGCTATGATTTATTGTCTGTGGTTCAAGTGAAAACTATCAATCTTTCATTGATGTTTACCGGTTTAATAAATGTTAAAAGGTTTCGGGAACAAGTTAAAAGATAATGGAAGGAACTACTTAGCTTTATTTTTCTTGTTACTCTCTCTTTTATATCTGAATTGTAAAACTAGTTTTTTTTTCATCTTCTGTAATATACTCATCACTGAACAGATTGTAACAATTTGGCTTTCAAACACTCATTACGAGCATTCCCAAAAATGATTGACGTCAAGCAAACGTCCGACAGTCTTTACCTGATTGCTTCGAAGCCAAAAAATGGGGGTCATTAATTCGAGATTTCTTCAAAAGGATATAGCACCATGTCAGGCTCTCCAATGACTGTAGGAAGCCATTCGTTGTCTTGACAACTTCCTTCGCCAAATTGATGGCATCCTCGCTAAACTGTTTATGCCGCTGTCGACATATCTGGGGGCCGATTCTCGCGCATAGACATAAGTCGAATTCGAGATTCCTCGAAATAATCATGGCGAGGACTATTTAAAAAAATGCACAACCGGTGAATGGACTGATCGTCGCGATCGTGTTTGGTTTTAGTAAACATCAGGTGGGCCGTATGCCTGTTTGCCTACTTGTATAAAAAAAATAAAGTAAATGTGTTAACGTCACCGATTGCCTCCCTGATTCACGTTAGATCAATTTATGTTTTCCAAGAAAAGAAGTAACTGATCTTTTTAAAAAATCGCAAAATTGGCGATATCATTTCATGAGACAATACCACTTTGTGAATGAGTTTCTCAGAAAATGATTGTCACTGCATTGCTCCGTAACTTTATGATCGAATATTTGCATGTACCCAGAATTGGGTAATTTTGTTACCAAAGAAGTTCCCAGGAATCATAAAAAAGGTTTAAAAAGTTTTCAATTTGGCTATGACAGTGAGCATTCTTTAATTGTTAGATCATCATTAGCATTTCGTGTAGGTTACATTGTCTATCGACCATGCACACCCTGGTGTCAGAGTTGTTCGGAATCGCCTCTCGGCCTCTGAATAGAATAGAATAGAATATATCTTTATTGAGAAAGCTATCACGTAAGTACAGCAAAGGACTTAAACATAAGCTACATGTTTATAATGTACGTAACAGACGTCTCAATAGGTGGTGGCTTAGTGATACGCTAGACATGCAGGCATGCCTAGCACTGATTTTCAGCCACCACCTTTTGAGGAGTCCCGGAACAAAGATTTAAACCCAAATAACATAATCCTTGACTGGTGTCTTACTACCATCTCACACCCCCCTCTGACGTAGTTCCTTTAACGACTACCAAATGGCAGCTGGGACCAACGGCTTGACGTGCCTTTCGAAGTACGGAATCATCTTTATTATCAGACAATCAGGTGATTCAAGCCTGCAAAGTCCTAACCAAACTGGAAACAACTAAACAAAGTATGCTTCCGGTGGGAATCGAACCCACCACCCCCGGGTCAAAGGCGAACGCCTTAACCACTGGACCACGGAGGCAAATTGTAAGATAATAAAGATGATTCTTAAAGAAATTCCCAGGAAACATGTTTTGTTTAAATGTTGCAGTATGATGGTCGTTAAACACATTTAGGTGATGATCCTGTTGATGTAATGTGGTAGGTATCTAGAATTTTACACTTTTGCTGAAGCGTAAGATGTACCTGGGAAATACGCTCGAATGAAGTCTTCATCGAAGAGAGATAAACTTAACCTTACCGTACCCACCCTTGTCTGAGGGGGCAGGTTTATCTGTCTTCGACTGTACATATCAGCGAATCAAAACAAACAAGTTTCAAAAAACAAAATTCATCATTTCAACTAATTTTAAACGCGCTAATTACATTTTACATAAAATCCCGCCGTTTTTTTATTACACGGCATCGCGTGAGATTTAACCAACATGGCCGTGAAGTGGTGTTATGTAATTCAATTTGATGCTTGACTTAATTCGATTAACATTCGTGTGTTTACGTCATTTTTATTTACCAAGTCGTTAGTTTGAATGGAAAATATTTTTTCGCCCTGTAGCCACAATAAATAAATAAAAATATCATGGGAGAATATGCCAAAAATCAGGGAACGGATATAATGACTCATTTATTCAACTGTACAGACCATAGAGGCGATACTATTCTAGTATTTATTTGGCTCATTTTTCTATCCTACCTTTTACTTAACTACAAAGTGGAATCCTGACGGGCGATGAAAGAGATAGACCACAAAGATGGACAGATGAATTGAAAGATTTTGATAGCGACTGGAAGGCACCAACAGGGGACAGAAATGTGTGTAAACAAAGAGCTAATGTGTGTAAACAAAGAGCCTCTTCAGCAGTGAGAACTAAAACAGCAAGATAGTTTACAGCGATTTTGGTTCTGCTCAACTGGTAACATTTCTGACCCGTAGTCACACTTTTTACTTAACCAGTTATGTAATTACTACCGACCACTATTTAAACAGGTTAATTAAAAACTTCGCGCGGGAATGATCTTCCTACCTTTTTCAATCCTTCCATATTTATCAAAATTGTTATAGGCGTGCGCTCACAAACAACTATCTACATATATACATCGAAACGGTTTGTTGAGTGAATACCAATCAGGTTTTCGTCCCGGGCATAGCACGATATCTGCCCTTCTTAAGGTCACTGACGATGTCAGGGTCGTAATGGACAACTCTAAAATAACTATAATAGCACTAGTTGATTTCTCAAATGCCTTTAATACTGTCGATCATGACATATTGCTTGCAATTCTTTCTCACCTCAGGGTTTCATCTTCTGCTATCGATTGGTTTTCTTCTTACCTTCGAGGACGACATCAATCGGTTCGCATTGATGACACGTCATGAAATTGGTGTGAGGTTAATGTTGGCGTTCCTCATTGTGGAATACTTTCTCCTTTACTCTTTTCTATTTTTATCGATTCAATTACAAATATCCTTCAGTGTTCGTATCACCTGTACGCTGATGACTTGCAGCTTTACGCTCAAGCAGATGTAGATAACTTTGCTTCAGCTATTCAGCAAGTTAACTCTGACCTAAGTGCCATTGCAGACTGGTCCCGTCGATTTGGGGTTAAAGTAAATCCAAGAAAGTGCCAAGCCATTTTGGTTGGAAGTCCACATTTTATTAGAATTGCGGATGTGGGCTCACTTCCTAATGTCGTTTATGAGGGTACTCCTATTGAATTTAGTGCTTTTGTCAAAGATTTAGGACTATACATTGACTCCAACCTTAGCTGGCAAAAACAGGTCACAGAGTTGTGTAGGAGGGTTACAGGCGTTTTGCGTTCCCTTTATAAATTAAAAAAAATTCTTCCCAGTGAAATTAAATTAACCCTTATTAACACTTTGGTTTTACCTATAATTAACTATGGTGACGTGTGCTATCCGGGCCTGACTTGTGAACTTCTTAATAAGTTGGATCGACTTCTAAATAATTGTTTGCGTTTCATTTTCGGGCTTCGCAAGTACGACCACGTGTCTCCTTATCGCTCTCAGCTACATTGGCTGCCAATTCGTCATCGTCGCAATCTTCATCTTTTAACTACCCTTTTCTCTATTCTCTTCCTTCCTATGACCCCCTCATATCTTAAGTCAACTTTTCTATATCTTAGTGATTCTCATGGCAGAGAGCTTCGTTCGTCTAATAATCTCAGAATTCGTACGCCGATTTTTCAGAGTGGGTTTTATAAGCATTCTTTTAACGTACAAGCGGTACTCCTTTGGAATGCCCTGCCTGTTGAAATCGGTAAAGCGCAAACCCGGATGGCTTTTAAGTATAAAGTACGTGATCATTTTCTCCACAGTTTGTCAGACGATTAGAAATTGTATATGTAGTTTATGTATTGTTTATATTAGTATACAATAATATTATGTATTATTTGTAAGTAGTTTATGCGTAATATTTCTTATGGATCTCCATTACAGCTTGTTATTTTACATTGACTTACCGCTTAACTTTCTCAGCGTCGCCCATTTGGTTGACTGGTAGATAAAGCCTCAGGCTTTAAGTCCGCCATTTACAATTATGTAATAAAGTTAAATAAATAAATAAAATAAATAAAAAACATGATAGTCTTAACTACAATACGTTCAAATTGTAAAAGTGAATAAAACAACACGGCATTATAAGACCATTACCCCCATAAAGTGGAGGTTAGCACTCGAATTCCTCAGCCTGCGAAGTTTCAGGTGCACAATGAGAAATTCACTTCAATTTGGGGCCATTACAACAGAGATCCATACTTACTAAGTAAGTATACTTACATTAGTAAGTTATTATTACTATCCATACTTCCATCTTCCTATTACTTTCTTTACTTTGTTAATTTGCACACACAAAAATCTCGAAAAGGTCCGAGCAAATAGATATACTACTCTTTTCTCACCTTGTGCTATTCTTGTTGCGTCCCTTAGCTGGTTACTTATTGCTGGTCCTTTTTCTTGTTTTGTCTCCTCCGCTCAGCCCGGTCTTCGGCATACTTACGAAACCGTTTGCATACCTTCCAAAACGATGTCGAGCCAGCACTTGGGATCACATACAAAACTCTTCATTACTAACACCTATTCATTAAGATTGAGACCCTTCTAATGAGCTTGAACACTGCATTTGCTGTAAGTTGCCGAGGAGTTAAATACCCCGCAGATTTCCTCAAGCATTAGTTTAGAGTTTCTACGCGTTCAGTAATTTATAATACGTAAATGCCCAAAGAATTTAGTTTTAAAATATAATTTATGCCACTTAACTAAGTTCAAGGTCAATCGTCTGTATCATAGTTTTTGGCATGATATCAGGTCCTACTTACTTCCTTGGCTTGTAGGCATTATTCCTTTGTTGTATAAGTATTAAATCGTGAAAACTTCGCGTCGATTGGCTAAAAAGCTGGCGTTTTACCAAGTGGGTCAGTGAATGAGGAAATACGAGCAATATGTGATTATTTTATTTATAAAGCAGATACTGCCAGCCAACTTTGGTCCTGATGATTTATGTATTAACATGAAAGCAATAATTATGGACTTTAGGGGCAATAGACAGATTTTTAAGAAGGCAAAAAGGCATACGGCCCATCTGACGGTAAGCGGACACCGCAGTCTATAGACGCATGAATATTTCTTTATTTTCAACTAGCTGTTTTCCGCAGCTCCGCCTGCGTCAAAAAGTAGCCTATGTTTGCCAAAAAAATGCGCTGGTTAATTGTTTTAAACAGGCTGCTAAAATAAAAAATAGAAACGGACACAAACTATTTTTCCCAGTCCTCGTGTTTACTGGCCCATCACGTACGTGACCAGGCTGCGAGATTGTCGCAAAGTATGTTTTGACTGTCCGCTTTTCACACGGACCATCGCAAGTAGAATACTAATATATTTTCTTTTATTAGGTCATGAATCCTACCGGTTATCATCTAAGAAGAAACAGCCTTTTTTAATTTTATTTTGCACATAGGTACTCAAATGGAATACAGGCAAGAGTAAGATAAAATTAACCAAACAAAATAACATGACTATTACGTCCCACTGCTGGGCAAAGGCCTCCCCATCTCTCTCGAAACATCTCTGTCCAAGAGCAACTCACACCATCACTGTTGGAAGCCTTTCAGTTCGTCGCTCCGGCGCTTCCGTGGCTTGCCTCGTTGTATGTGACCATCTTCCGGAATCCCGGAGCCCTATTTTTGCAATGTATGAAATTTTTGTCGTTTTGGACCCATCATCGTCCAGTGACTCCAATCATGCAACTGAACAAATTTCCCCAAGGAACATAGCTTGAAACATGAAAAACAAATTTGGACTTCCCATAGTAAGTTAGGTCACGTGATGAGACATTTTGTATGGGAGGTCCAAAAATTTACTCTAATCAACATCTAACAAAATGTAGGCGGGGTCTACCACGAAGTGTTCGAAGTTTGGTGTTTGCAAACACAAAATACCGTCGCAGGAGACACGGTTCGCAGATGTAGGACATAATGCTGCTAAGTTGATGTGGGTTTGGGCGTGTCATGTTTGTCTCATGCACCCTAAAAGATAGGCACACGGAGGACTGATAAAGGTCTTATTAATCAATTAAATTCGGCGAGTTCAACTTATCTAAATAATATGATTAGTTTGTAAACAATATCACGAATTCTTTAGATTAGTCATGGTTTAGTCATATTTATATCAATATTGCACGTGAGTAGATAAACTGAGCTCCGTACTTTAACTAGCGACGGTTATGAAGTTTTGTAAAATGTTCAATTTGTACCTCTAGATGTCACAACATCTCACATCACACATACACACACAAACACACACACACACACATCCCACACACATCCCACACACACACACACACACACACACACATCCCACAGGTGGGACACATCCCACCGCTGGGCAAAGGCCTCCCCCATTCGTATCTTGTTAGAGCTCTTTGCACCCAATCCGGTAGATGATCCATACTTCCAGACTCCATCCATCTGTCTGTTACGCTTTCACGGCCGAACCGCTGAACGGATTTTGATAAAAGATATGAATATAGTTGAAGACCCGGGTCAAACATAGTCTACTTTTTGGCGCAAGCGGAGCTGCGGGAAACAGCTAGTAATGAATAAACAAACGTACATACGTGCAAAATAATTGTACATGACTGTTTCTCGCGACTCCGCCCGCGGTACAAACTATATTTTTTGTGTGTTTTCCACACTAAAACTCATTTTATTGTTCCGTGCGATGTTTTCATCCAAATTTTCACCTTCCGCCTTGATGGTAAATAAAATAAAAGTAAACTTATATTGTGATTTGATTTAATTATAATATACCCATTCTCCAGTTTCTTCGACTATATCTATCCAAAAAATCAAAATAAATCCAGCATTAGTTTAATTTAAAGAATAATAATCGCGAAAACATAAGAAATCATAAATCCAGCATTTCAGCATAACAGGCAGAAAGAAGACTATCTCATTTTTAATTATAAAAGAATATAACTTATTGAAAAATCTATGACATACAAGAAAGGTCTTAAAATGGTCTTAAAATATTTTGTATGGAAGGATGAACTCGCTTTTGCCTGTGAAACCTGTCTCGTACAATAGAGAATTATTCTAATTTACAATTTAGAATCATACTAAATACCAGTTCAAAAAACTAGTTATTGCATAATAATTCAAAAAATTTTTTGGCGTGGTTAAAATTTAGTTCTCATAATAATAAAAAGACAGAAAAAAATGCATTCCATTGACATTTAGTTAATGATAAAGGCTTTTATTGTCTATTCAAAACCGACTGGTTTTATTTTCTCAGAATAGAATATAGAAATAAATTACTAAGATATCTTTTTTATTAATCGATTTGGTTATTTAATAATAGCGATACAAAAAGGACACTCCGTGGGTACATTAATCTTTGAACCGGTTTTATAAGTGCTGGAGTGCTATTTTTAAATGTGTGACTCGCGCAAAATCGGTGAGTCGAATTTTCTCTCTTTAGTTTTATAATATTATTATTGTGTATGTCCGCTTGGGATTCACATGGGTTGCCCCGGTCCTTTGAAAGGCTTGCGCGGGGATATAGATCCAACGCGTAGAGGCCCTTTGGAAAAGTTGATTTCATGTGGCATGTGGTGGCAGGAGCCAATCCCTACACCATACTGGCGGAAACGGAATATTCTTTTTTTATATTGTTTAAGTTTTATTGGTATAATTACGAGAATTTTATTGACAATTTATATTAATAATTTTTAGACACATTTATTATTATTGACTAATGTATTATTGTTTTTTTACCTTATTTTAACATCGTAATATTATATAATTAAATTTAATGTTATAAATAATTTGACACATCTGCTAGCAGACAGAATACACTGGACGGAAAAAAATTTGTAAACTTTTTACACATGTATTCTGGCAAAATAAATGATTCTGATTCTGATTCTCGTTCTCGGCTATATCAATAGAATATATTCATTTCCATGAACAAGTCTCGGCGGGAGAAAGAACTATTTCTAATGAGTGAAAAGAATAAATGGGTTTTACATCATACATCCAATGTCCAATCTATAGCTGTTACAAATTTCATCTATAGATTTTTACAGTTTAGGCACAATACATAATATATTTACTTTCGTAAAATTATAACAAACAGACAGATATCCACATGGGTTTGTTTACAGTTTTCGATCAAAAGTTTATATTTCTCTACTACTGCTGCAATCTAGCGGCAAAGTCTTAAATCATTTTGTGTTTAATAACACAAGCACGAGCAATAGAGTTGAAGCTAGTATTAAGTTCATATTGGTAATTGAAGATGGCGTTACTAGTGTCTTACAATTTTTTTTTGTTTACAGGTAAAATCAACTGATAATTTCTATAAATGTCAAAGTTTAACAACGAGCTTTTGGAATAGAGTAAGTAAAATTTTGTTTTTATCAAATGGTTTAGCTAAAACAAGGGCTGGTAAAGCTGGTTATTTCACAAACGATGCATTTTGATAAGTGTTAGGTATATTACAGAGAAAACGACTTTATTTTTATTCTGTAATATTATGAAAAAGTATGCTAAAAAGTTAATATAAATTTTTTTGTACTTAACCAGACTTAACCAAAATTTTTCCAAAACAAGCTCTAAGACTAGTCTACTGAGAAATGAAAAAGTTCGCTTTCAAAGACTAAATTATATTCAAAACATATTACAACACAATCTTCAATCCGAAAATAAACATATTATAAGGAATTAAAAACTAATTACCGTCAAAAATCGTGGATTTAGAAATAGGTTATCTATTTTCTCCTATCGGCTTCAATCTTAGCCTTTTCTTGAACTATTTCAGCTGAAATGGAGGCTACTACATCGTCTTCCAACAGTTTCATGGGGTTTCCATTCGTCATGACTGCCACCTGTAAAATGAGAAATGAAAATTTTACGAACGAAACGAAAATAACGAAAAACATATATTCGACTCGCCTATTATGCATTAGACACACTTTTCACAACAAATAGCGCTCCTATGTACGGGCTTTTCAGGGTCGTATGTATGGCGATGCTGGTTGTTATAATGTAACCACTTCCATCTGAACTCAGTTACCCGCTTTAGAGGGATCTGATACTCATACTGGTGTGCTAGTGGAAAACACTATCAGAATTTTCAGGCTGCCTAAAGGCATCTAACATCCCAACCTATGGTCATTTAGGAATGTTAATTCAAGCATTCTTACAATCCAGCGCAGTGATATACACGCATCAGCTTATGCTGCTCGTGTATAATTAAATTATAAATCTATCTATCAACTAGCAGCCCGTCCCGACTTAGTCCGGGCCTATAGCCTTCCTCGATAAATTACTCCATGGTCTATCCAACACTGAAAGAATTTTTCAAATCGGACCAGTAGTTCCTGAGATAATCGCAAACAAACTCTTTAGCTTTAAAATATATTAATGTAGTATAGATTATAATCGTTACAAGTGAAGTGACTTCATCTATACGGAGGATCTCAAGATAGGTATTACAGTTTTGCGATAGGGATAGTTTAACTAGGGATAAAATTCGCAAACTATCGAAATTAAGCTATAGTTTGTCGACCCATGTCAATACTATAACTTATTTAAGGCTATCGTTACTATCGATAGTATCGAAACTATCGTTACTATCGATAGTATCGAAACTATCGTAAATTTACGATAGTTTCGATAGTCCTATCGATTGTGCAACTGATTTTCGAGGTCACGATAGTATCATGATACTATCGATAGACTATTGCTATCGCAACAGTTCTTATTGATATACAGATATATTTATAGTCCATTTCTGTATCCGTTACGTACGATAGTGTACGTCAAGTGTTAGTGAAAACGCAGCCTGCATTATATTGGGTCGCCATTAGTGGCATTTTCTATCTTGAGCTCCTCCGTGCTTTGGATGGTGTTGGGCTGCTATCAGACATCATTATTTCATGCCCCTCTTGCCCGGTGAGCTTCACATAATAGACCTAATTTCAGCCACGGAAAGCGGCATAGAGGTACTGTTGCCAGATCGAAAAATCGAAATATCTGGATAACATTTCAAAATGTCGGGATTTTGGGATTGTTGTCTAGAGAAATTAATATTTGTAAGTAAAAATTGTAAACTATATTTATCTACTAGATACCGAGTGTTTGAAATTAGGTAGGCCTTATTTGTATCAAGAATATACCTTGTTTAGCAAACTAAACTCTTTCACAATAAGCATTGCTCACTGGAATTGCGCTACGAGGTAGTAGCCGGCCGAGGGGCAAGCACCGCGTGTGCCATTTTCAAATTATTATTGCGGTAGATATGATAATATGTTGATAAGATACGTATATTTGTCGGGAGTTTGGACATGGCATGAAATGTCGAGAGAATCCAGTCGATTCCCGACCATCTGGCAACCCTACATAGATGTGGTATGTTTCTGAAAATATAAAAATAATGTCTAAGTTTGAGCTAACGAAAAGAAGAAGAATCATTATTTCAACCGCAGGTCTACTGGTGGGCATAACCTCCCCCAAAAGATTTCCCAAAAGTTAGGAAAAATCTTTTAACTTTGCTCAGTTCTTCATCGGTCTTTCACTACCGAGGATCGTGTATGAGCTTTGATGCTTAATAAATGTAATGAAAAAATTGTTTAGTCTCATGCAAATATTATGTTAAACCCAGTTTCTTTGTATGATTAATTATTACCAGTGTTAGCGACATAACACTACTAATGTCTCAATTAAAGAGGCATGTGTATATTTGTCAATAATAAAATGGTTGTTTTGACAGTCAACATTCTGAGTCAGGATCCGGTGACGGCATACCAAATTGTGGGAGTTAATGTCAAATGTTTGCCCTGACTGGCAGTGTTAGTACTAAGGTCATCAACCGAAAATGAATACGGTCACTAGATAAAGATGCAAAGTCGGGATGGCTTATGTAAGTCATTCAATCGACCTGTACACCCTGGTGTCAGAGTTTTTAATAACTGAACAATTTCTTCAGTACATTTATTAAGCATCAAAGCTGATACACACGATCCTCAGTAGTGAGAGACCGGTAAAGAAGAACTGAACAAAGCTAAAATGATTTTTTCCAACCTTTGGGAAATCTTTCCAAGGAGGCTATGTCCACCAGTGGACTGCCTACGGTTAAAATAATGATTCTTCTTCTTTTCGTGTCGATAAGCTCAAATTTAGACATTTCCTCCAGAAACATGCCACCACTATGCCGCTTTATGTGTTGACATTAGGTCTTTTTTATGCAGCTCTCCGGGCAATAGGAGCATGAAATAATGATGTTTGATCTCGAGATAGAAAATGCCACTAATGGCAACCAATACAATGCAGGCTGCGTTTTCACTGTCACGATGTACACAATCGTAACGGATACAGAAATGGACTGAGCACCACAAATGAGACATGATGAACTGAAAATATATTCGTATTTCAATCATTAAGATTTGTTGCGATAGCAATACTATAATGATACTATCAACAGACTTAATAGACAATGATTTAGATAAATACAGACACCATGGTTGTGTGAATCCGCGGAACACAGCTAGTAAAACAAATTAAAAAAAAAAAACCTAATACCTCTAAATTCTTCTGGCCTGATTGTATCACCTCCAGCAGGGCTCTGATGGCCAGTTTGACGGCCCCTTTCTCTGTGGACACCATCTCTGACTTGTAATTCTGCTCCAAGAACTCCCTGACAGATTTGTCACAACGGCCGATTGCACACGCCTGAGGAATAATAGGTCAAATTACAATTTTCGTGACTTATAAATCCAATATCATTAAATAATCTCCTCATCCCAATCTAGAATCGGTCCGACTCCGAACAAAAAACCATAATGATAAAGTTTAAAGGATTCTTTTATTTATCACTTTTGGTGACGCGTTATTAACTGGCAGAAGCACCAACAACTTTAGATGTCTTCCGAAGCACAGAAGTGGTCATAGAACATACCAGAGTCTGGGTTGCTTCACGTAACATTGATATGCGGAACTCCACAGAGTTATTAATAGTACTAACGTACAGAACGGATACTCGAGCCCCCCACCTCCCACCCTAAACAGATACCGCACCTCACCGCGCAGATTTAGGGTAAGAATAGAGACAAAAACATGACAGTTCAGAGCGGCCGAGACGGACAACTATGACGCAGAAACGGTAAATAACCAACACTACGAGTAACACACACATTGACGCGCGTGCGTACGCGATTGATTGGTGTAGTAGTTAATAATATGTATGGGGCTGACCGCTGTTGCATGGAGTGTCCGGGGTGTTCTATCACTAAAACCTAGAACTCCACCAACAACAGCAAGTCTCTTAATCAAATCAAAATCCCAACCACTAGACATTATTGAAGTCTGTAAATACCTTCCATTCAAAATATATCCCCGAAGGTTCAGTCTGGAACAAGTGTGGCTGTCCATCGTAGTCGAACCCCCCAATTAGACAGGAGATACCAAAAGGTCTTCTCCCATTGCTCTGCGTGTACCTCTGCTTCATCTCTGCCACGTACTTTGTTATGTACTCTATGGTAACCGGGTCTTCTACCGTTAGGCGGTATGACTGACATTCTATTTGGGATCTGAAAGATGATGAGAGGATTTTTGTGATTACCGAAATGAGTTTGGCTTGATTTGGGCTTTGACAACCGGTAATATTGAAGAAGTCAAAAATGTGAGTAGATAAATATTGGATTAAATCTACCCCTAGATATCGTTGCGCCACTTGGCTCCATGAGATTAGAGAAAAACCGAAGTCTCTATTAATTTGCCTCGGGCTCCAAAGCCACACGGTTTACTATATAATGGGAGAAAACCATTTTGCCTTGATTTCAGGTTCAAGTAAATTAAGACTATTTTATCCCTTCATCATCATCCGACCCTGTTTTGCAGTCACATCCTCTACAGCTTACGCTCAGCCCAGGATACGGCTTTTTTCCCATGGCGTCACTGCTATGACAATGGCTTAGCTCCTCGGATGCCAACACCTGCTGATCCTCATTAGCCAATTTCTGAGCAATCTCGATTTGCCACATACTTCGTTCAGTTGTTTCAGGTTTGGTTAGCCCATTACAGGCTTGTATAACCTAATTGTTTAATCACCATCATCATCATTTCGTATAGGTTACATTGTCTATCGACCATGTACACCCTGGTGTCAGAGTTGTTCGGAATCGCCTCTCAGCCTCTGACGTGGTTCCGTTAACGACTAGCAAATGGCAGCCGGGACCAACGGCTTAACTATAATCAGACAATCAGGTGATTCAAGCCTGCAAAGTTAGGACTTTGCAGACTAAACTGGAAACAACTAAACAAAGTATGCTTCCGGTGGGAATCGAACCCACCAGTTCCGGGTCGAAGGCGAACGCCTTAACCACTGGACCACGGAGGCAGTTTGATTATAATGATTCTGTGCTTCCACAGGCACCCACATCCCGGTTACAACTTGGTCGTTAAAAGCACACCCCTGATCATAAAATAAACAGGAGATACCTTGATATCAGAACTCTGGCATCAGCTCTCCACCCAGCAAATGCCAGCATGACATGGTTGTCCAACGCTACGATTTTCTTCTCCAATCTAGCGTCTTGCAGCTGAGCTACTGACTTCTTCTCCACAGCTATGACAATGGTATTGGATCCTTTGATGCCAACAGCTGCTGACCCTCGCCTGGCTGCTTCCTGGGCATATTGGACTTGGAGGAGCTGACCGTCTGGTGAAAATACGGTTATTGCTCGGTCGTAACTTGCCATTGTTTGTATGTTTTGCAATGGCTTGACGTTTTAGACTTTGACAGGTGCCAGCTGTGTCACAGAGACTAAAACTTTTTGTGTTTTAATCATGTCCTTATGGAAGTATGTAGGTACATATTACCGGTAGATACCGGTTAGGTACCTATTACTTCAATAGTTCTGTATTGTAAAGGCGGTGCTATAATTCACACGTTTCTGTGCCCCGGGGTACTTAATCATGGTCCAATGGAGCAATTGCCATCTGACCTCTACAACCTCTTGTTTGTTAAGATGTTGTTATATTTTAACCCTAGTGCTATGTACCATCACCTAGGCATATTTTTTACTCCCATGATCTATAATTTACTGATTCCGTAATCAATATAACAGGAACCTTTGCATCAAAATATTGGTTTAACCAATAAAGTACAAATAACTATGGTCTTGGCATGGTGTCATTGAACAAATATTACATAATTATTTGCATGAGAACCGTGCGTTATATTAGTTATTGTGCGAACAGTAGCATTCTTGAATCAATACATTTAACCGACTTCACAAAAGATTTTGATAATGCGGAGGCGCCAGAATGTAAGTACAGTAAGCAACATAAAAAGTATACCACCTTACCCTTTTATTCACGCCAAAGTGAACAAGCACTTTTTGAATTTGATTTTTTTTAAGAAGGATGACTCACGCAAAATCGGTTAGATGATTTTCATTCGATGTAGAATTATTTTCGATATAATCGTTTTGGGCGAGTCATACTTCTAGAAATAGGACTCCTGTGTGGTACATGAAACACAAGTTCTTTCAAAATTCGGCAAAATACCTACCTACTACAAATATTTCGGCCTATATACAAAGACCCTTTAGCTGAACACAGTTATTTATGTTCAAAAAGTCGCCCTTATCTAACTCGCTCATACAGTAAATACGGAATCTCGAAACTACTTGCCACATATATACAACATTCTCCAAATCCCGTCACTCGGATTCGATTCCCGTTGACTGTCAATTTTTAAATATCATTGTATTACAAACCCCTGAAATGCCATCTTTCTTCAATCTATGTTGAAAAATACCTCTTTAGATTTATTCTTCAACCTTTTTTTTTTGTTTTTAACCAAAGAGCCGACAAAGTAAAATGTTCATTTCGCAATGTTTTTAACAAATGATGTGAAGTCACATCAGAAAATATATTGCCATGTTTTTGGGCATATCGCTAAATTTTAAATATACTTTTGGCGTGACATAAACAATACATTAAAAAAAAGGATTTTATCCAAAATGTTTTAATTTCCAAAATGGGTGACCGGGTCAAAGACCTTTCTAAAATGGCGGACAGGCACGCTCTGACTGCCGAATTAGTTCTGGGCCTAATAAATTGGCTTACGACTCCTTTACATGCGATTTTATTCCGATTCCCGTTTCAATAATGGGTCTTGTTTTAGTTAGATCTTAAGAATTCGACGTCATTTGATTTATCAGACCATGGCGCATCTTTTGTCTTGACCTGTACCACAGATTGCGACTAAGGCTGCGTTTCCACCAGATGTTGTTGATGTGCGATGTGCGAGGATTCGTAGCGAGGGATGTGTCTTTGAAGAACTAATAGAATCGCATCATTTACCTAGCCTCGCTTAGCACAGCTCTGGTGGAAACGGTTTTACAAGGTGTTACAAGGGATGTGTCGCGAGGAATGTGTTGCGAGGTTTGAGTCATGATGTATCACCCAGTCCATAGACGGTGCTTGTTGGAAGTTTAGAAGTAGATGTGCGCAAAATAGATATGGATAATTGGATAAGGAAGATACTTTTGTATTTAACAATTTGTGAAGAAGAAATGAAAGCAGAAGATACACAGTTTTGCAACACATCTTCGCACGGCTCGCACCGTATATTAATAAGCATTTTCACAGCTCCGCAACACATCCTCGTACGACACATTTTCCTCGCACAGCTTTGGTGGAATCCCCCACACATTTTCAAAGCACAGCTACACATCCTCGCACGACACGTTTCCCTCGCACATCTCTGGTGGAAACAGTTATAAATTAAGATTTAAACTGTTTAAATACAGCACTTATTCAACTTTTCAAGATAAGATAAGATAATTTATTTATTTGCAAGAATACAGTGCGTACATAGATCTTAAGTTAATTATAATTTCGTGTATTCCACTCTCAGATGGGTATGCAAAAAATGAAAATAAAAAAAACAGAAAAAAAAAATATGTCCCATTACGTCAGTAAAATTTATAAAATAAAATTATTTAAAAAAATGTCAAATACTAAAGATAGATACAAAATGTCAAGATTATTTTAATTAAGTACAATTATCGTTCATAAATTCATCAACACTATAATAACATTTAGCCATTATAAAATTCGAAAAAATTTCTCCCAAATACATCTAATTCGAATTCTTTATATGCTGAGGGTATATGGTTGTATATCTTAATTGCCATACAATATGAGTTCCTATGTGACATAGTCAGTGTTCTCATTGGCAAACATAATCTATCTTTGTGTCTTGTTCTCGATCCCTCATTATCTTCATGTTTAGTAAACAAATATTCGTGTTTACGTACAAAAAGACACATTTCTAAGATATATAGACAGGGCAGAGGAAAAATAGAATGCTTTTTAAAGAGCGGTTTGCAACTTTCTAGTGGGCTGTTTTATTAGACATTGCCCTTACACATTTTTTCTGTGTTATGAATGCTCTTTTAACCTCTACTGAATTTCCCCACAATATCAAACCATATCTAAGAACAGACGACACATAACCATGATATGCAGTCAGAGCTGCTTGCATTGATGCAATTTTCTTAACCCTTCTCAACACATATACAAATTTATCCAACTTATTACAAACGGTATAGATATGTGATTTCCAGTTGCACATACTGTCAATGGTTATACCTAAAAAAACTGTTGACTCTATTCCTTCTAACTTTACATCATTATATGTAATGTTAATCTGTGTTTTAAATTTGTCAATATTATGTGACCTAAAATTAATAAGTTTAGTTTTTGTTAAATTTAATATCAAATTGTTTTCATTTAACCAATCGTTTACGTCCTTAAGTGTATTACATATATCATTTTCGAAGTCAATACCATCTCTCTTTTCTATAAGTAGAGTAGTGTCAAAGTGCAAAGAGTTTGCATTTATGATTAATTGCGTCCGGCAGATCGTTTATATATATAAGGAACAGTAGTGGTCCCAATATACTTCCTTGGGGTACACCGCACTTAATTCCACTATATGTCGATTTATATTCCTTTTTGTTGTTACCTGTAACTTTAGATATTTGTACACACTGTTTGCGAGATTGGAGGTAACTTGTTATCCATTTGTGTGCAACGCCCCGTATACCATAGCGCCACAATTTGTCTAACAGATCTTCATGTGAAACAAAATCAAATGCCCTAGTCATGTCTATAAATACAGCAGTTACAGGAGTCTTTTTATCAAGATGTTCAGTAACTTCCTTTATTAATTCAATGCAAGCTAACGTAGTTGATCTATTTTTCCTAAATCCATATTGCTGTAATTTCAATATCTTAGATTCAGTCAGAAATGAGTATATTTTGGCATTAACTACTCTCTCTATAATTTTTGAAATCACTGACGTCAAAGATAATGATCTGTAATTGTTTAATTTATTTTTTTGTCCTTTTTTAAATAATGGTTTAACAATTGTATTTTTTAAACGAGATGGATATATACCTTTGCTCAAAGACAAATATATAATATGAGCTAGTGGGATACACAACTGTTTAGCACATAATTTCAATACCTTTGTGCTTATATTGTCGAAACCCGTTGAATTGGTGTTCTTGAGACCCATTACTATTTTAAATATATCAATGTAATCAACTGGGGTTAGAAAAATACTATTAATGTTATTTTCTATATTTTTAATGTAGGAATTATTTTTATTTGTGGAGTTGGAAGTTAAAAAATGTTTATTAAAAAGTTCTGCTATGTATGTAGATGTATGCAAAAAATTATGTGAGATATTTTGAAAATTTAGTTCTTAATTTCTCTATAAATAAGCGAGATCAGTACATTATTTAAATATTTTTCCTTTTGAAGCGCCCCTTACATCAAATAGGGGAACTAATTATTTTTCTTGGGCAATGGAACCCCTTGTCTGTACGAAGATAATGTTTTGTCGGTGGCGGATTTTTGGCCTATTTATTTATTAACAAATATGATTTGCTAAAGTCGATCCACTCGGGAGCCTTCAAGAAGGGCGTGAATTAATTCCTTCAGGGTTAGCAACGCGCTCGTGACATCGCCCTTGGTGTTGCAACCAAGGACAGACTGCCTTAGCGATACACGAAGAGGGTCCACCTCAAATAAAGGCACAAAGGAAATATACATTTAAAAAAAATTTTGTACATAGGGCGCACTGTAAGTTTCCGGAACTGGCCACTTACATAAACAATATTTAAAAATTTATTGCAACATTTGAAAATAGAACTCTTTGGCTGTAGAATGCAGTTTGTTTCATCTGACTGTCTTTTGTTTTTACCTTGTGGCGCCATTTAAAAAATTGTGTGTCTGCATCAACATGGATTTAACTCGGGAAAATTTTCGTAGTATGATTTTCTACGATTTTAAGTGTAATTTGACAGCTCAACAGAGCATCGCTCGGCTTGAAACAGCTTTTGGCAATGAAGCACCATGCAAGACAACTGTTTATAGCTGGTTTGCAGAATTCAAGCGTGGTCGTATCAATCTCAGTGACGAATCTCGCGATGGTAGGCCGTCCACCGCTGTGACCAACAAAAACATCAATGCTGTGCGCCGTATGATTGAAACAGACAGGCATTTGACCTACCATGAAATTCGCGCATCCTTAGAAATAGGCATGAGTCAAATACAATTAACCCTACACAAACATTTGGGTGTGAGAAAGCTGTGCTCGCGGTGGATCCCACACAACTTGACCGAGGCTCAAAAAACGGACCGCGGCACTTGGTGCAGTGCCATGCTTACCAGATTCAACGAAGGTGCGTCAAATTTGGTGTGGGACATAGTAACAGGTGACGAAACATGGATTTATTACTACGATCCCAAAACAAAGCAGCAATCGAGCGTATGGGTCTTTCAAGATGAGCCGAAACCAACCAAAGTGGCGCGCGTGAAAAGTGCATCTAAGCGGATGATTGCTTCTTTTTTTAATAAAACTGGACACGTGGCTACTGTTGCTTTAGAGAATCGTCGTACAGTGAATAGTGACTGGTACACGACCATTTGTTTGCCGGAAGTTATTGACGAACTCCGTAAAAATAACCGTAAACGCCGTATCATCCTGCACCACGACAATGCTAGTTCTCACACGGCCAGACAGACAAACGACTTTTTGAAGGCGAAAAATGTAGAACTCATGAGTCATCCTGCATATAGTCCCGACCTGGCACCTTGTGACTTTTTTCTGTTCCCAAAAATTAAGAACCAATTACGCGGTCAACGATTTTCATCAACGGAAGAGGCTGTCGAGGAGTATGAAAAACACGTTTCAGAGGTCACCACAGAGGAGTGGCACAAAAGTTTTCAAAACTGGTTTCATCGAATGAAAAAGTGCATAGACGCCAATGGAGATTATTTTGAAAAACAATAAATTAATTTTGTACCTTTAATAGTACTTTTTCATATTCATTCCGGAAACTTATAGTGCGCCCCACGTATCCTAATAATCCGAACGGATTTTTATCTTGATCAATGAAAGAAATTGTTTGAAATTCCAATCTTATGCATGTATGTATTTATTTTGTCACTTCTCTCTCTCTCTTAGACGACTTAGCAAAATCTCAGAAAAATATTTGTTTAATTCGCTTCTGGTGTAATATGCTAGTTTCCTAAAAAAATATAATTTCAGTTAGATAATCAAAAAATATTTGAGACGTATTTTTTCTTTTGAAAATTAAACAAAGAATAGTAAAGATATGGCGTGTTAAAGTTCCGTGTGATGTCACAGTGTGCTACACTTTTTCGCAATATGTGACGTCACGAGCCCCCACTCCTAAACTTTTATTCGATAAATCTTTATAATTTATCGCTCAATTGACAAAAGAAAAAAATAACTCACTAATATTTTTAATTCCCTAAATGACGGACTAATTTTAGTTTTTTGAACTACTAGCCTATTCTAAATCAATATGCGTATTCACCAATCTTGTCAAAACGTTCGGGTCATTGTACTCATTAACTTCTAAAATTAAATGGAGCTTGTAAAAATTAATGTCTAAAATTCCCAAACACCATAATAACATGCAAATTGATTTCAATGAAAATATCCATCTATAAGTTAGTTCGCTATCAGTAATTTGGAGTTGTATAATCAATTGGATTCAAATTCGCCATGTTCTTTCCGGCTTGTGAATAGACCACTCCATTTGGACCAGAGGATGTCGTAAAATGTGTTCGCGAATTATCAAACCATACATGTATATCACGCACTCCCGTGTTGAATAGCAAGCAGAATGGTTTACAAAATTCATTTACGACTTTGTGTCACAGAAATCCCATCGTCTGAACACCAAAGTGATGTTTTAGCTGAGATCGAAATCGCTACACACGTTTACTACTAAAACTAGGAGGACTCATACTGATTGTTTATAGAAGAAAAAGATAATACAAATACTTACAATACTACCGATGAAATTATCATTACAGCCCAAAAAGCATCGCAACAGCACACAAGTAAAACGTTCTTTTCCCTATGTTACAGCCCTTTTTTCACACATGACCAGAGGAATAAGCCCTCATTTGTGTTTACGAGTTGCTTCTGAAATGTTTACTTATCGTAACTTTTACTTGTAGTTCTGTGAACAGTACATTTTTCCGTACAAAAGCAAAATTGGCCAGTCTCAAAATGGAGACTTCACTTACGCTCAGTCAATAAGTAAAAGAGGCCGCTTGCACAATGAAAAACACATACAACAATAGTAGCTTATTAAATATATTATTTATTTTAAAAACAGTCAAAATTATACAAAAACATAAAAATCACAAATAAAAATAGTCTACCAACGTATCGCATGGAGGCATGGTGCCCAGAATACTGGCTGCGTTTCCCCTTTGTATCGCCAGACTTATACGCTGAGCGAAAAAGCTGCCGGCTCTACAGTCCCCTGATGCCTCCACGAGGCGCGTTGTTACTCGTATGCCCCTTAAAAATTATTTAGCCTCAGGGCCCCAGTTTGCCAAATAGTATTTTCAAAAGTTACCACATTTCTCCACAAAACACTTTTATCATAGAAACTTCCAAATTCCAAGGCTTTACTTTCAATACCCATGAGGTGGTCGTGGGCGGGCGGAGGCGAGCGAGCCTATTGCCAAATACAAAGGTATGATGTCACTAAATGACGATATGGTCAGTTCGTAAAAGGAGCCTTCGATTGATACATAAATTTGATCATTTTCATGTATCACTATGCTATCTCTACCCACGTTTTCTAGCCGAATCCCTTTCCCAGAAACCATCAGCTTCAACTTTAAAATCCCCGGGGTACGCTATAATAATGGTCTAGAAATGGCGGCACTGCGGCAATGCCTTTATGCATCTTTATTTTTGCAACCTACTCTACTATCTTAGCGTTTTCCCAGGCCCAACCCCAGCTTCCATTCTTTATAATGCGGCTTAGCTATAGCTAGGACGCAAAAGTAAGGCCGAGTAAGGGATTTTCCACAGGCACGTTCCTAATATTATTAGGTGTAACTTTGGTAACTTTTTAACCTCCAACTATTTCAAATTTTCAATATGACATGATTACGCCAGCCTGATTGTTTTTGTATGATTGTTTTTTTATGACTGCTGAATTTACACTATTAGTATGAAATCCAAATTAGAGCGAAATAAACTCTACTTTTTTTTTACTTTCATAATGGCTCTTACTTTCGTATTTAGACAGTAAAAAGTATTTTTTTTTAATTAAAGTTATTTAGTCAAGCAAGTCTAAAGTCAGGTCGGTAGTTAAGTCAAGTCGATTTAGAAGAGTAGAAAAACTGCACTTAGCGATTTCGAGGAGTTTTTGGCAACAAGCAAGAAAATTACATAAATCGTACAATGTATCACTTTCCAATACTCACGCTTATTCTAACACTTTTCGAATAATAATCCACCATTATTATACAACACTATAACACTCAAAAAAACACAAATTTTGGAAAATAAAATACAGCGCCGATACTGCTCTTTTCAGCTTCCCGCCAAAAGTCTAAACTCTTCTTACTCTTAATTTTTAAATTATAATGTCAAAAAAAGCGAAAGTTTATCAGGCTTACGGCCCGTCAAAAAAATGAAGTCCCCATTTTTTTTTGACGTGACCTAACGTAATACTTAGCACCGTTACGACCATTCATACATTTTTTGCTGTTCCTATCCGCCGGTCCATATATAGTCCTGTTAATGAAAAAAACATATACTATGCTATGTAAATATTTCGTAGGTGTTGTTGTTACGCTTATGATAGAATATTTATTAATAGATTTATGTCCTGTGAATATGGCGGCTGATAGCTTGTGTTCGATATAAAGTAACTTTTAATTTCAACTGACTACAATCCTTAAAAAAATTATATCGGGAGAAAAGAAGTTCCCACTGGGGAACCCCCTCGACAAGCAACCATTCCATTAACACATCTGCTTATAGTCTTAACTGATTGCAAGATTTAGAAAAACAAAAAGAAAAATACTTATTTCGAAGAGTCTATTTACAGACTGTAAAGACAGTGGACCCTAATACTTTTAATAATAATAATAATATAACTCTTTATTGCACCAAGAAATTAAAATTACATAAGAGATTTGCAATGAACAACTTTTCTTTACATTGAATATGTTGATGCTAAGATATGAATACGTATTTTTTTTTTAAGTTGTATTTTATGCATCTCGTTTTCGATAGGGGCAGCCTTTGTCCAGGACAAATGAACAAGAAAAAAAACTAAAACACCCGACTGCGTTCCTGGGCAATTTGGCAATGAAATAAAACCCTGAAAAATCCGCCATTTTGTTTTTTTATTATTTTGATTTACCCAGTGTCACTCACCCAGTAAATGCGAATCTAATGACATCTCTCAAGCTAAAATCCATCGAGCCGTTCAGGCTGTAGAGCGTGCCAAACAATTATACATACATACTCTCGAAAAACATAACCCCACTTCTGTCGCAGTCGGGTAAAAAGAGTATCACGTTTTACTTGTGGGAAAGAATAACTTTATGAAAATTTATTTCTGTGCCGCAAAATTTTTTACTTACGAACCAAATGAACATGCTTTTTTATTCTTACATACTTGTTCCTAAGTCATTTCTAAGTATTTCTCTAAATCGTTACCGCGAAAGGGTTCATTCACATCCAACTATTTTGCCCAAGCACCTGCGATCAGACAAATCATTCCAAAAGTAACTTTAAGTCAATACTTATAAGTTCGATAATGCTTTGTGTCCACAAAAATCATAAAGGTAAGCTATTACCATTGCAAAATGAAACCTTACGTCATAGACAATAAAGAGTGTTTTTTGTTATTTTGATGTACTTAGGTCTTCCAAGTAAGGGTTTTACGATCTAGGAAGTTTAAGTTTTCTAAAATAGTCCTGACAAGTTAATATATGCTTCCTGTTTAGTTGTTTAGTACTCAAACAATTGCTTGCAGTTCAATGTTTATTTTTATCCATAGACAAAAGACAGTATCTTAAGAGTAGATTGCAGATTCAGATTCACAGGTTTTTCTCGCGAGAAAAGACCGAGAAATGTGAATGCGGACAGCGTTCTCGTACTCTTTCTCGCTTCTCGCCGAGAATTCTCCCGAGAGTCCGGATGCCCTTTCTCGCCTAGATTCTCGCGTGACTCTGGACCCTCAGATGAGGAATGTTGGACCAAATTTCATATTTCTATGTTAACCCATTTTACGCCAGAGGCCGAAAAGCGTTTCCAAAAAACTCTGACACTATAGTGTGAAGGGTCAGATAATGATCAAAAAAGTGATAGTTACAGACAAGATATGGTGCTAGTGGTAGATGTATTTTCTTCTATGCGATTTGTTTTCACAGGCTCACAGCTACTCTCTACTCTACACTTACAATTTCCCAAGTCGTGTAATATAATGTATTCATCTATTTAACTTTATAACACGACATGTAAATGGCGGACTTCTTCTTCTAAGTGTCAATCAGTTCAAGTTTAATTGAGCAACGAGAATGTTATTTTGCACCTATTTTGCGAGATTTTGATACCAAATATTATTTAAAACCCAATGTTAAGTAATCAGAAATAATAAGACTGGTGCGATTATATATTTAATCACCGATTCAACATAGCATCGAATACCATCACTATCCATTCAAAACATGTAGGATTTTATGACTAAAACTAAATCACTCCACATCGGCTGTCATCGCCAAAAACAAACTTTGTTTTTGATAACAGTTGACAATCGAGTCGATGTCGTAATTCCGCCTACGTGCAGACAGACAAACCTACACAGCACTAACCAGGGTGTTATTAGTATTCTATAGAAAACTAGTGTTAAATAATGATTTATTATGTTTTTTGCGATTGTTACACATTAAATTAAAAATCTTCAATCTTTTGCAAGCACTACATTACTTCAATTTCTCCAAAGTGCCTCTACGCGTTGGATCAATATCCTCGCGTAAGTCACAAAAATCCGGGGTGTAACCCGTGATCCACAAAGGAGATAAAATAAAAATACGATCTAATCAATCAGTCTGGTTTTCCTGCAAAAAGGGTTAAGATAAAATAGAATATTGTATATTCGGAAAAGAATGGCAGGCGGCAGTCACCACTCCAATGCCGCGTACCTTGGAGTCTAAAGCGTTATTTGAGGAGGCAACACTTTTAGCCGATTCCGCAACTGTTATTACTGTTGTCTATGTCCACGTACTCATCATCGACATCATACAATCAATTGAAGTTTTCCGCCTTTCGGCCTCTGGCGTGCTCCATTTAACGACCACCAAGTGGTCGCCGAGACCAACGGCTTAAACTGCCTTCCAAACCACGGAATTATCAAATAATCAGGTGATTCAACCCTGCAATGTCCTAACCAAGAAACAACTAAACAAAGTATGCTTCCTGTGAAAATCGAACCTACGACCTCCGGATTTAAGGCATACGGGTTACTGAGAAACAAGTTGGGATGATAACTCCTATTTGACATTCGTCCTCAGATATGTGGAGTAGGTCACCAGGCTTCTATTCAATCAGTACAGATCCATAATGGTGTCTACCTACTCAGCCTTGTCGCGGTAACTTGAACAATGGTCATATTAGCATTCTGCCCTGATTAATCACATTTTATGGTAAGATCGTATAGTTCAGGGAACACGTATAGGTGGGGAACTTGATAAATTCTTTCTCTAGCACATATCAAATTACATTGCGTGCTTCCACCATCAGTTAGTTACTCTATGGCACGGATTATGGATGAAATATAAAATAATGTTGGCATGTTGGGACTTAAAGAAGTGGGTGGTTGCCGGCCGGCAATAGTTTGCTTTGCAGGAACTAACTGGTTGCGGAGGCACTTAAAATAATTTGGTATGTGCTTCTGAATAAATAAAAAATCTTTCTGATTTTGTGTGATCGTTAGGATATCACGGGTCTATAGTTCATAGTGGGGATATTGATAAAACAGTATCATCATGCGGGGCATATGTCAATCCTGGCCTGTATCTGTATCCTCATGCATCCCAATCCAACGACACAAGACATCTTTCAATGGCTTTCCATAGCGATAAAATTGGTGAATGCTGCTAGCATTCTGGGTACTTTTGGACCTGGTACGTAACGGGGTAAATTTTTGACAAAGTTTGATGCGAATTATTCTTATTAACCGACTTCTTTTGTTACTGGCTTTGTGGATCGGATATTTTTTGGCTAAATCCTCTTTGACAAAGCTTGTGCTGATGATCCATCCTATGGGCCTACATTGTCCTCAAAACCCTCTGGTGAAGTGGCGAAAGCGCAGATAACAGGTTCGAATACCGGTATGGTAATGTAGATTGGTACCTAGTCGTGGGTGACAGGGTGACAACTGATAGTTGGCGTAATTGCTTTCCTGTTGCTTGAGAATTACGAGGATTTAGTTGCAAGTTGCAATTGCAACTATTTTTAGTTGCCTTAGGCAGCTTGAAATTGTGAAGGGTAAAGGTATTTTTATACACTTATGTCTCTTTAACCATTATCGACCCACTGCTGAGTGTAGGTCTCCTCATGCTTTTGCCATTCTCGACGGCCTTGTCTCCCCTTGACCGAATAGCCGAATATTAGGCAAAAGTAAGTATTCCGCCGGATTTTAGCGTCAAAACTTGGACAGACGTGATTGTTTGCCAGGAAGTAGTGTTTATTCAGAGCGTCTTTTCTCTAAAGCTGGGATGGTCTACAAGAAAAAAGAAGTAAAGTACTTCCTAAAAATGCAGAAAATTCGTCTTTCTGCACCATAACCTTCACCTTCTACATTTTAATTATGAAAATAATTCAAACGCACAGAAAAATTCTTAACTTGTCTAATACAGAAGATGATTATGTACCAATGACTACTTAAATGATTATAAGAGAAATGAAAATATGAATGTATACGTAATGAATCGTTTTTTTTTTCATTTTACCAATTATTTCCCTATAACAAAATATATTACTTAACTATTCGGTATTCGGCCGAATATAATAAAAGCAGCCAAATAGGCCGAATACCGAATAGTAACAGAATATTCGTTGCAAGCCTACTATGAACCGAAAGCTAATGATACAACCGGGAAAGTCGCCCGAATATTAATAATAAGTTTGAACTTTTTTGTTTTTGCCTACCTGCATGTAATTGTTGTTACCGCAGCAAACTGCACTTATTGATTGAAAAAAACGATTAAAAATTCTTGAAAGTTTGCCACAATAAGGTGAAAAAATATTTGATTTGGAAAATTTTGTGAACTCGCCTCATATAAAATTTCAATTTATATTTATGTCTCAATTTCGAAATGTGCTAGTAAATGTTATTGTATTTTCATTGATATTCCTTACTTGGGTTGTTATGTAAGGGGTATTGAGGTTAAGGCACTTTTACTTGGTGCGTCATCAGCGGATGGCCCTGAGCCCCGAAAAGCTCCGAAATTTAAAGTAGATTGGTCACAAGCTGTTTCTGTTCACCAACTGTAGTTCATCTTCCTGATGTCCATTACAGGTCTAGAACTGTTTTTTTCTATTGTCCACAAACTCAGTCTAATATATTTATTTATTCACATATAAAACCCAGGTGTCAATTTCTTTAATAAACTTTAAAAGACCTTGCATGGTCTTTAAAGTATATTAGCGAAATTGATACTGATATTCAATTACGACTCTAATGCGATGTATTTTTGATATGCTCAATATTGGTATTCTGCTAACACAATTTTGAATCTCAATTTAATTGCAACTAAAACTTACGTTTTGAATGGTAATAGTACAAAAACTGTTAATATAATAAATAGCAAAGTACCGATTATTGAAACAATGTTTTTGATTAGCAAAATTTTCCAGTTGCAGTTCAAAGGAATGCCAATGGAATACGATTGGTCTTAAATTTGGTAACAGAATCCAAAAATTGCCATTCCAATCCAATTGCGGTTAACTGTGCGCTATGTAAAATAAGAGAATTGACGCCCTTTTTGATAGAATAGTTATGTAATTTCAATCATAATTATTTCTGTAACACAATTCATACATAATTTGTGAACTCAAATAATATATAATACTTTGTTATATACCTACTTCGTACAACTAAACAAATTTATGTTATCGCCACCGCTAAATGCAAATCATCATCATTTTACGCGCATCAGTTCACTGTTGGACCTATGACCGGCCTTCGGAAGCGGCCTGTGACCACCGAAATTGCAATTATTGCAAATCACTTTTACGCACAATAACATCTCGATGCTTTAACGTAATTTAAACCAAAACGAACCCTCTGACGGCTATTTTTGAGTTTGTAATGTCGAATTAAAATCAATCGAAATCGAACAAAAATTATTCGACTTTGATTTTGTATTTTCAAAAATAGCCCTCGCAGTCGTAGTTTGGCGCGATTGCCCTCCTGGTTATTGAGGCTTGCCTTAGTTTCTAAGATGGAACTCACTGGCTCATTAATAACCTATTTATTAACTTTAACCTCGAAAAGACTCAAGTTATCTTTGTCCAAGCATGCTTCCCAGTTGTATCTTAAGTGTTCACTAGAATTGTGACCCATTACAATCTTGACTTCGCCCCACGTTGTTTATCATTACTAATGGCACCTACGCCCGCTAATTGCCTCGTAATCAATATGGCGCAAGTTGGGATTTATGAGGTGAGTAGGATTAAATTAACATACAGTTTTCATAGTGCAGGATCGCTTGCCTAATATGGTTTAGTCATAGTAAAGACGGCTCTGCTCAAGCCATATTTGAGTAATACTGTAGTGCAGGAAAATCCGACGGCGATTTGAAATATTTTTTCTATAAAAATAAATTAATTTTTGGTTAGATTTCTACAACATTTTAAAATTTAATAATCGACTGTCAAACGCGAAAATATATTTAGAACTAGCTGTTTCCCGCAGCTCCGCCTGCGTCAAAAAGTAGCCTATGTTTGACCCCGGGTCTTCAACTATATTCATCAAAATCTGTTAAGCGGTTTGGCCGTGAAAGCGTAACAGACAGACAGACTTCCGCATTTATAATATTAGTATGGATTAGACCAGTCATCGAATCGAATTCTAGATTAGTCTCCCAGGTCTACCTGTCGATCGATGATATATGATGATGATGATATGATGATAAAATCGATGTGTTTTTCCAGAAGGCGTTCAAACAAACGTTTCTGCTTTTTCTTCTACACTTCGCTCTTACTTCGGGCATCCTTGGTATAATCATGAGACCAATCCATTTGCACGCATCGTCTCTACTGCGATATTTTTGAAAAGTATCCCTCACATGTCCATTAGAACAGTCTCCAGCCGTGCCAACTTTAAAAGGCTTGTCTACGAGCTCTTACTCTTAAATTTAGGCAGTTAAACATGAGTTGATATAACTCTTAAAATTAACTGTATTTCGATTATTATTTCATCGTATACATGTAAGTACCATAAGTAAGTTTATTATCATTCCAACTTTTAGTATTTATAGCTATACATTTTTAATACCCACATGAAGATATCTGTTTAACCCAAAGGTTGACTGTTAGATAATGCTTTTAGCATTAAGTTCGCCTGTTGTGCTATACAACTGTATTATGTACAAAAAAGTTTAAATAAATAAATAAAATTATACGATATCGAACAAAAATCATTCGACTTGCCATTTTTTCATTCGACATATGAGTCATACATTTCATAGATAGAGCTCTAGGCCTCTAGGTCCTATTCTCATTAAAATAGACACGATAATCAATGAAGTAATGAAGAGATTATTGACATATCAGACAAGTTCCCTTGCAGTCCGCAAAAGGCACGTCTTTGATCTGTCTGACCTAGAAAGCTAGACATGGAAATCTAGCTTATTGATGTTGGAAGTACTGTCAGTAAATGTAATAATAACCAAGCAAGACCTTTGACTAGATCGGTTTTCTAAATTTGTTCAATCAAGAAGATTGTTAAAAGCGTAGAAAATACTCAGGAGCCGAATTTTAACCCGACTGCGCCAGAAGGAGGGTTCTGTTTTTCGAGAGTGTTGTATGTTTTTATGTGTAACTGTTTGGTACGCCCTGCAGCCTGAACGGCTCGATCGATTTTAGCTTGAGAGGTGTCGTTAGATTCGTATTCACTGTGAGATTGACACTGGGTACATATAATTTTTAAAAAAATGGCGGATTTTTTTTGAGTTTTTCGATTCCAAATTACACAGAAAGGTAGTCGGGTGTTTTAGTTTTTTTAAATTACCGATATCTTGTTAAAATGAACTCGTGAAAAACCGGTAAGTAGAATGTTTTTTGTTTGATATCGAAGGATTTTCATTCGTCATAATTAGTGAGAACAATAAGGTTCCTGAGCTAAAGTGTTTCCTAGAAAATCCTCCTCGCTTTTTAGGGAGGAGGATTATGAGTAGGAGAAGCATCTGTTGTCTGTGTCCGTTTAAGTTATTTTTTACTTAAGGCGCTGTGCATCAGAGGAATACCGTAAGACGTTTATTTTTACGTTGCACAGTTAGCCTTATTTTACATGGAATACTAGCATGAAAAAAATATGACGATGTACAGTTCAAAGATCAAAATAAATAATTACATCAAAATATTTTCAAAAAAGTATTTAAAACCTAGCAAAATAAAATAGCAAAAAAGCTATATCCAGAAAAAGTTTCGTCGCGAATTACTTGATATTTTCAGCGAAAACTACCAACTTTTTTGCGTCTATAAAAAGTATAACTTAATGAGCAAGAGGGATACCTAAAAATATTACAATATTTGGTTATAATTATTGAATTATTAAATTAAAACTGAAAAAAAAAACAACCGAAATGGCAGACACGGGTTTAAAACTGAGACGGTGGCAGGCCAACCGGTGTCGCCACTTTCAACCTTATTTCATTACGAGTACGTACTATATGTATAATCAAATATCGGGATAACAAATACCGAAGGGTTAAGGGGTACAGCACCATAACGAAATATTTTAAATAGGTGCACATTGATATTGTTTTAAAGTTTTCTCTCCATATACATTAAAAATCACTCAATTTATATTAAACTAGCTGTGCCCGCGGCTTCGCCCGCGTGTAAACCTCCTTTGGGAACATGATGTTTTTCCAGGTCCAAAAGTAGCCATGTTACTCTCCATCCTTTCAACTAATTCGATTGGTTGCTTAGTTAGGGCGTAAAGGAAGGACAAACAAACAAGCAAACTTTTACATTTATAATATTAGTGTGATGTCTGTGGTATGTTATAAAGAGTTAATTTAACAGTCGTGTCGTTACGTAACAATACGAGTACAAATAAGAACAATCGTTTTGGCAACACTGCGGTTCCCGACGCGAATTAATTCGGTCAGATAAATCGATAACTCGACAATCGTTTTCAATTGATTCGCATTGCGCTGTGTGACATCACGTCTTCATTGATTTTATTTTGTTTTATTTTGTTTTTCCTCCTGGTTTAGACAAAGAGCAACGAAACCACCACCATTCCTTTCTCAATGGGTTTAGATCGTCGAAATCAAGTTTTTGGAGTGACTTTACCACTGAGAAAGAAACGTTTATTTGTAGGTATGCTATATAGTATAGTCGTGGATCTAAAGCTAAAGGGATAGCGCGCGGGCATACAATGCGCTGATGGCAGAAAATTTGAGCTGAATGCATTTCGTTACCCACCTCTCTCTTTCTAACTCGTGATGTGTTAGGGTCTGAATCTGGGTTTCCATCATAGCACTTGATAACAACCCCAAAAGTTGGAAAAAATGATAAACAATTACGTAGCAATATAATCTTTATTTTAAGGTAGATTTTTATTCAAAAATTGAAAATAATTATACTTGTTTTTGATATAGAAATATAAAGCCCAATTGGCTAGTCAACTAAAAAATAAATTGTGTATATTATATATTTTATTGATAGAATAGACTATTTCGGAGATACAATTTAAACGAAAAAATTCTTAAAATTATATTTATTTTGTTATATAATTTTAAAGATTTTATAGTGATGACGTCACGCAGCTATAATGGCCATTTCGAACTGCAAGAAAGCAAAAATTACTAAGGTATTAAAAAATATATATGTCAGTGTCAAATGTCAAAGTCAGTCAGTTACAATCGCCAAATATTTTTAGGTACCCCATTTCTCGTATCTATTGCATATTGGCCTGTTTATTGGACTTTACTGCAGTCTCTTCATCCGTTTACATCTGATTTTCCAATAATTGGACACCGCTTCTTCATTATAATGTATGAATGAATGTAATTAGGTTATGTTTACTTGAACAGAGATGACATTTGACATGGATGACAAGTACGTGAAGGGCTTAGTTAGCGCTACCAAACAAAAAATATTTATTCACTACGCTGTGCTGCCAACCTAAAAAATTAAATGTGAATAGCCGGAAGTTATCCGGCTACGTCATACGTCAACCTTGCTAAAAAATGAAAGTCATTGGGTTTTCTGCGATTTTCTTAAAAAATACTTGCTTATTTAAAGATCTGATTAATGTAATCTGTTTCCTAAGCCTATTCCTCGAAATGGTTTACGAACTAGACATTTTCATGAAAAAGTTTACTAGCCAATTATACTCGTATTGAGCAAACTGACATTTTTATTTTACTGTATTTCTGACTATGCAAAATGTTGAAGTGATGGTAATACTTTGGGAAAACAGGGGTTACTCCAGGTCAAATTTTCTGCTATCAGCCTATTGTATGCCGGTTTGGTTTCATGAGATGTTATCATTGAGTAAGGAATGACGCGATATAGACTAGCGACTGTGTTAATTTTGTTTGGCATATCTGAGTTACCTTATTATCCCGTCAGGGTATATACAGATTCGCCATACTAAATTGGCGTGTATAGGACGCCCTTAGCACGTTTAGACAGCTTCAATAATCTTTCTAGTGTTGCGTTATATTCCTGTTGGTCTGGTTTCCTGTAACTATGTATGTCAGGCGGTAGAAGCCAAGATAATAACCAAGACCTCTATTTTTAAAATGTATGACTCATTATGTCGAACAATTATCATTCCATATTGAACGAAAATTATTCGACATCGAACGAAAAATTTTCATTTCGACCAAAAAATTATTCGACTCGCCGAACATGCGTGAGTCACACTTTTTAAAAATAGCACTCCAGTACCGCCAAATCTAGGACCAGGTTAAAAGCGTACGCAACTGCGAAGCACGCTTGCATGAAGAAGAATATATTACTAATGATAATGTGATTATATTATGGTCGAAAACAGACAAAATTCATTGTAAGCTAAAATACTCTCAAATTAAAACAGTTTGGACCATTTATATATTCCTTACTAGCTGTTTCCCGCAGCTCCGCCTGCGTCAAAAAGTAGCCTATGTTTGACCCCTTCAACTATATTCATACCTTTAATCAAAATCCGTTCAGCGGTTTGGCCGTAAAAGCTTAACAGACAGACAAACAGAAAGACAGACAGACTTTGGCATTTATATATTAGTATGAAAGTATGGATTGCTTCTTAGAAAAGTTACTAAAATGTTGACTAAGTCAATTTAATTGTGTCAACTTTATGTCCATCCTGACTCATAATCCGACATCTGGTGTTACTAAGAACTAAGATGACGTGACGTGGTTTCTTGATTATTGTTTTATTTATATAATTCGTTATAAAATAATGTAAGAGGAAAATAATGACCTTATTAGAAGTAGGTCGTTATTCTCTCACGTCTGCTGCTACCTTCAGTTTTGTTGTCACACTGCAGTCCCCCTTTTTTACTACCTATTTAATTTCCACTGCTGGGCAAAAGCCTCCTATTCAGTCTGTAGTATTGAAAAAATATTTATTTATTTAATCTTTATTGTTCCTCAAGTACAAATACTTATAACTATTGGCGGACTTAATGCTAAGATCTCTACCAGTCGAAACAAAACGATAGTTTGGTCCAAAAAAATATGACTAGAAATTGTGTCCATACAAAATCCTAATTAAAGCTTAACTACTAGTTATATCCTATCATCTAGTTGTAAAACTGTCTATAAAAATTTCTAACAGACTACCTACGCATTAATTTCGTGTATATTTAAACTAGCTGCTTCCAGCAGCTCCGCCTGCGTCTAAAAGTAGCCTATGTTTGACCCCGGGTCTTCAACAATATTCATGCCAAATTTCATCAAAATCCATTCAGCGGTTTGGCCGTGAAAGCGTAACAGACAGACAGACTTTCGCATTTATAATATTGATATGGAAGTTAGGATGTACGTAGTTGGTCACATAGTGTTTGATATATTTTGATAATGTATGCGTTGTCGAGATGCAAGAGGCATAACATTGTAAAACATGAGCACACCTGAGTCGTCGCATACTCATTACCTTTTGTTATGTTCTGTAATTAATATTCTATGTTTCTTGTTCCAGGTAAAATCCATCCCTCCGGTTCACGGCAAAGAACTTAATCAAGGATAAGTTGACCATAGACGGCATGTGATTCAAAAGCTGTATGTACGATTGATTATGATGAGTATGACTCATTCATTTAAATCGAGTGGGTTACATGATCAATCGACCCTGTGCACCCTGGCGTCAGAATTATTCAGAACTAGGGTTGCCAGGTCGCCAAACCTAATAGACAGACCAGCCAGTTTGGCCGGACATTCGGCTAAAACGGCCGGACACTCTACATTATTGAGGATTTTGTGTCTCAGTATTTACAGCTTTTCTGATTAATACCATAAATCTTGTTAAATTAAATAAAATGTAAAAAGCCTAACAAAAGCCGGACAAGCTGGACACCGTTTATTTTGGCCGGACACGCAATCAAAAAGCTTAACTATGTCCGGCTTTATCCGGTCGCCTGTCAACGCTATTCAGAACCGTATTTTTGCCTATGGCGACCGTCTTAGCAGCGGGGACCAACTGCTAATCGTGCCTCCTGAAGCACGGAATCGTCATTATTATCAGACAACCAGGTGATTCAAAGGAATCGAACCCACGACCACCGGGACGACGGCGAACGCCTTAACCACTTGACCACAGTTGTAGAAGTAATAAGTACCATGAAGTTACTTTTTCGGTTACGATCCAACAATCAAATAGGCGATTGCAAGAAAGGTGTCAAGTTAACGGTGAAATTGCACTAAACTGCATTTACTACATCAAGTTAACGAGAAAACAGAAGGCGTCGAACTTTCTACACTTTTATGTGGTTCCATCAAAGTTTCTTGGTAAATCCATATCAAAATCCTGACGACATCTCCTAGATCAGGAAGACAATCGCATTATTACAAAGTTATAATCTAAATAAAGTTATTACCGAAACAAAACCCCCACCAAAAGGGTTTTTAGATGTTTTTCTTAATTAAATTTTTATATGATTGAGCAAATCCTAGCTCTCTCTTTTGGTAATAACAATGCAATACAATAGGCTACTTGACTGTATTCATACTTGGGCAATATTTGCATACGAAACAATATATACACTAAAATGTAACCGATTCCGAAAACCACTACAAAATTGGTTGATAATTAAGTCAGTAATTGGATTTTAAAGTTTTCTCAAGTAGAAAAGTGGGAGCGTGGTGGAGTTGTCTTTTGTACGCACAAAACCAAGTGGCAGTGACGTCACTGCAAACACGGTGCATCCTTGTCTTGTTTTTTGACACGTTCCCCTTCCACCGAATTTCAAAAGTTACGAGTGTTCAGTTACGTATATGGATGAAGGGTTTCTGGTCTCTGATACTGGACACTCAATAGCGTACACGCTCGGATTATTTAAATGGATATAC
This sequence comes from Euzophera pinguis, assembly GCA_947363495.1. NCBI lineage: Eukaryota > Metazoa > Arthropoda > Insecta > Lepidoptera > Pyralidae > Euzophera > Euzophera pinguis. The sequence goes on from OX376176.1 coordinate 8,476,386, forward strand.
CATGAATTAATTACTTTATCCATTAGGTACTATTAATAATTCTGTGTTAATAGCTCGCCCGTGTACTTAAATCCCATGGGAACATTACTTTTTGGAACGAAGTTCCTTATCGCGCGTTGCGAAAGGGGGCTAGACGGAAAAAATTAAGACCAAAAGTTGTAACGACACTTTTTGCTATAGTTGTAAGCCGTGCGGCGTGCGCGTGTTTGTCTGTCTCTCTCTCTCTCTCTCTCTCTCTCTCTCTCTCTCTCTCTCTCATAGAAAGCAAGCCAGTTATTTTCGTTTAGTCTTTCTATTTCGCATTGAACAGTGTGGTGTTCAACAAAACTTCGTTCCATCCGGGTTTCCCTTGACAACTCACCCCTTTTTTTCAGGGTGGAAGGTACCCCATGCCATTCTCAGTACTTCATCCTATGTGTATGCAAAATTTCATAAAGATTAGTTCAGTAGATGAAGCTAAAGTAAAGAGGTATCAAACAAATATACAAATTAACTTTCGTTTTCGCTTAATAGTACTTATCATGTTAGTTTAAGGTTATGAAAAAGCTGAAGAAGTTTTTTTAAACGCCTTCTAATTTGGTACTACAGTTATTTATGTTTTACAAGTAGACATGATTGATTTCTTTTTCTATACTTTCCATATTTTTTGCCGCACTTCATTCATTCATGGTCTAACGCTCAAAGCTCATTCTATGACAGCATTTTGCAATGGTAATGTACATAGAACTATTGTAAACGAACCATCTGCATTATACAAAACACATTTTTTTATGTATAACGGGATAAAACTGAACTATTACCACGAGGTCCGTATTTAAATAAATTTAAATAAAATAAACTAAATAAAAATTCTATAATTGAAGAAAAATTAAGAATAATATTTTGTCAATCACTTTGATAAAAAATATTTAAAGGTTCAAGTTCCTTTATTTGCATAAATGTAGTAAAAGAGTTGACAAATAAGTTACAGTTAACTGACGAGTTCCAATATGGTTCCAATAAATTTTATCTTAGTAAGGTGTGCAAAATATGCGTTGGCTTAATGTCTTCAGGTAGGTTACGAATACGGGATGTAAAGCGACATCTCGTTTACTCACTCTCATTTGGATGAAATTAAGAGATCGTGGTAAGCCTCCGGGCATCCTCTACTCTACATCATAATTTCCGTCGTGGGCAGTCCTCTGCTGGACTTAGTAATCCACCATGATATTCGCTTGTCTGCGACACTTTTACCATGTGAAAATATGCATGCAAATTTTTCTAAATTTTCTTCTTTACCTTATCCCACTTTGTAATGTGGGGTCGGCGCAGTATGTTAGTTCCTTCCACTTCCCTCTATCTCTAGCCATTTCATTCTCAACGCCCTTCCTACTCATGTTCTCTCTGATAAAATCCAATCATTTATTTTTTGGTCTTCCCCTATTTCTGGCTCTCGCAACCTTCAAATTTAACATTCTCAAATTTTTGTTACTCTCAATAACACCAAATGGCACCAACCAAATATGTCTGATACTAAAATTTAACGCTCCTAATGATTGATGCTCCTATGATTCAGATGCTAGACATGACACTGATGTCATATTCTTTGTGTGCTAATAAAATTATGCCGAAATGTTTATATTGAACGATTGATATCTTCACACTCACACTGTCATAATAGGGCTAAGTACAAATTTGTATGCTTTGAAATAGTGCGTCGTCTGTGCTTCGAAAGGGACAAATGTACAGCTGTCTACATGGGAGCCTGAAAAATTTAACAGTATTGGTCATTATAAACACACTCTGATCATGTTCCTGTTAGTCTGGTTTTCCTGTAAAATTATTAAGGATCTCAGACGGAACCTAACAGATTTTCATCACTTTCTATACATAACTCTCGCCGATTATATGTTCTCCTGATAGCGTATTTGGTTTCTCAACTTCCAACGATCCACAGATATCCCTTGTCCCTCAGAGGTTCAATACCAATGTGGTCATCCGGTTCAAACTATTCCACATCTTTTATCGTACCCTACTTGACCTGTTAGATGCACAAATCAAGATCTTATACTACAGAAAATGCCATAGAAGTCGAAAATTGCTAAATTCACAAAATTTTTAATGCTTCGAACTTGACAAGTAAAAATATGACGCTATCGTCGCTCAACGATACGCAAAATTTTTGATGTGACCTATTGTCCAGTGTCCTGCACAGCTGAGGATTTGGAAGCGGCTAAAGATAGATCAGTAACATTGGCAATTGACACCACCGATGCCCATGTTTCTTTTTTTACGTTTGGTTTGCGGGTTGACTGGAAGAGATCCTTATCAGGGATAAGTCCGCCTCTTGTTCTGTTCTATTTTGTTGTAACAATGTTCTTTCTGTACAATAAAGTTTTTACATACATACATACACTGTTCAAAATACATCTAATCAACAGTCAAATCGACTTGAAAAAGAAGATAAAAAAAGCAAACAAAAATATACTTGTATAAATGGTTGATGGCTGAAGATAAGCTTGATAAACGAGGAAATTCTAAATGAATTTAAATAAAGTCTTTGATAGTGTTTTTTGTGGTTCTTAATTATCTAACGGAAAACGGAAATTAGAATGACGTCATTTTGTATTGCGGATACAGTACCTACTTAGTACTAGCCTTCTCTTGTCTGAAGTTCCTTTCTCAATGCCTTCTCTAGAAACCTTAGAAAGAATTCGTGATGAATAGATGAATAATATTCGTTTATATAATTATTAACTAGTTTTTTCCCGCAGCTCGGCCTGCGTCAAAAAGTAACGTATGCTTGACCTCGGATCTTCAACTATATTCATACCAAATTTCATTAAAATCCGTTTAGCGGTTTAGCCGTGAAAGCGTAACAGACAGACAGACAGACTATCGCATTTATAATATTAGTATGGAAACTTTATTGTTCCACAAGTTCAAATACTTATAACAATTCTGAAAGAGCGACCTATTATTTTCAACTATTGTTAAAAATTTCCAATATTTTCTTGATTGTTACACATTAAATTAAACTATTTACCCGACTGCCCCAAAAGGAGGGTTATGTTATTAGAGTTCATCAAAAAAACATTCATACATACTGTGTGTATGTTTTTTTTTGTTTGGCACGCTCTGCAGCCTGAACGGCTCCATGGATTTCAGCTTAAAGAGGTGTCGTTAGATTCATATTTACTGTGAGAGTGACACTGGGTATATAAAAATTAAAAAAACAAAAACAAAATGGTGGATTTATTTGGTTTTTTCATTTCCGAATTACACAGAAAACCAGTGGGGTTTTAGTTTTTTTTTAATTATCTTTATCTTGTTTAATACTGTTTTTATCGCGTTTATTATTTGTTAAAATAGTTTAATTTTACATTGTATTGTTTTTTTGTCAATTTCGTAATCATAAATCGTTTTCTTAATTTATTAGGTTAAGAGTTCTATCGTAATTTTCTTATTGTTATCTCGGCACCAAACCCATCGAAAATCGAATTTGATGCTGCGTTCAAGTTTCCCGCCATCGGAGCAGAAATTTGAATCACCGAATGTCGAACGAAACGTTCAATCGTTCATACGCCTCGTCGACCAATCACCGCCGAGCTCCAGTGTAGAAAATTCTGGATCTCTCTCGCATATCTCGCCTGCAGCTCTGCACAAGGAGACTGTGCCGATCGGATTCTCTTCGCGAGAGAAAGTCGTGTGTTCCGTGTGACGTGGAGTCGTGTAATAATACGAAATTTAAGACAATTTGATCTAAAACTATTGTGTTTGTGATAAAGCTACTTTTCGTAGACTCTTGAGCTGTGATTTTTCAAAGGTGCGAAAATCAGAAGATCAAGTTCATCATTCCAGAAGTGGAGCATGTTAGCTTGCTTTTGGACAAGGCGTACGTGACTGGAGGTGAGCTATTTCTTGTTCTGGTTACGGGGTCTTGATCGCGGCAGCTACATATCGAATTTTCAAACGGTAGCCTGCCACCCAATATGGCGAGGAATTTTATCATTCTCGCACATATTTTTTGGTGCCGAAACCCGGGAATAAAATTCTATTTATCAGGTTAGAATTTGTCTAATTTCCTTTTTTTCTCATTATTAAACACGCCCGAAGTGTAGGTAGTTTCTTGTGAATTTTTTGTGATCATCACAAAATAAAAATTATCTAGATGTGAAACTTGCAATTTGTGTGGTAACTTTTATCTTTGACTTTCGAATGCATATGAACTAGCTAGATATTGTTTCTTGTTTTAATGTTGGACAATACATATTCCGAGTTCAGTTAAAATAGGTAATTCATAAAAAGAACAAAGATAATAACGTTCCGTGTAAGTTTACACGAGAGGTCACTTCTGCACATTTTATATTTTGCTTCGGAATTTATTAACTCCGTACGTAACTACCTACATATTTGCCTCCACCAAAGTGTTTTAATGCGTAAATTTCGTTTTATAAAATAAACATTTTCGTTCAAATAACACCACGCACACGTTACAAATCTCAAGTAAGTAGGTAATTTGTACCTACATCGATTTATAGGTAGCATTCAATGCGTCAACACGAATTTAACGTACGTACACGTTTATTTTCGCTGTATCCTATCGTCAACTACCTATAAGTATTTTACGTATCGACTTATAAATACGACATCTTACACATCGATTGAATAAATACCTAATAAAAAATAAAATAAAAAAAACTTAGCCTTTTCGTGTATTGTTTTGGAATCTCGTACTATACAATTACTCGTTTTCATTCTCTTGTATAGTGCATATTCGTACCCAATTCGATTCTCAACGATCGTGCTATGATTGTGTTAGGTATTTTTCATTTTCTCCAATATTCCTAGCAAGTAGGTATATCATCCACTCGTCCTACATTGAATATTAGTTTGGAATTCTCGCACTATACAATTATTCGTTTCTCATTCTCTTGTATAGTGCTCATTCGTGTCCAGGCTAATATATATCAATATACTCGCGCAATATACCTACCGTAAAAGTGTTCGGAGTACAGACAGATTCGTATTCGTTGGTGATCAGTGACAAAACGGTTGCATTTTTTCGTTTCATTGTTTTATCGTCATCCGAATTGTAACTTCATGTATGACAAGTAAATTATAAGGGGTGTTCATATCAGTTACAAATTTTCAAACAAAGTGATAGATAAATATAAAGTGTATTTGTATTAGTTGCATATTGCAACCGAAGTAATAGTTAAATATAAGGTGAATTTAAATAAATACATTTTACCAAACCATCATTAATATTCGTTTGTAAATTAAATACTAAATTTACACCTTATTTTTTAGTAAAAATGTCTTACAACACAAAACGAAAGCAGAAGCTTGATCCATCTAAGAAAAGAAAATCTTTAAGTATGGTTGACGATGAACCTGCTCTTACTGCTCGAGACTTACCCATATTGCGGCGCAAACGCACTCTCGCTTTAAATCGTTTGAGGAAGACACTTGAAGTTGCTGAATTAGCCCAAAAGGATCTTTCTCATCTAGACGCGTTTTTAGCCCATTTTACGTCTGTGCAAAAGCTTTGTAGCAGCTTTGAGGATACCCATTCTGATATCCTCTGCATTGTAGATAGCGATTCCGAGGATCAAGAGGATGAGGTCCGAGCAGACTTCGATCAAATATATTTCGATATCATGACCATTTATAGGCAGCTAATTCCTACTGGTACAGGAGATTCTAATTCAAATACAATCGCTGTCGACCGCTCTTGTATCTCTAACGTAAAGCTACCTAAAATTAATATTCCTATATTTAATGGGAAAATTAAAGAATGGCCTCAATTTTATAGCCTTTATAATTCGTTAATACATCATAATTTGTCACTTTCGGATGCTGAACGCATGCATTATCTTTTCTCAAGTCTTTCAGGAGACGCTCTTACTCTTATACGTTCGTACCCTCCAGAAGGTACTTTTTATCGTGAGGCATATCAGACATTGACGAAGAGGTACCAAGATAAACGTGAGCTGGCATTTACGTGTTGGAAGGAAATACTAGATATAAATTTAAACTTTAACTCACCTGATGAGCTTCGTCGTGCGCTCGACCATACAAAAGAAAATTTAAATGTTTTGAGAGGTCTTGGATTACCTACTACCGAATGGAGTTTCGTACTTAGTTATCTTTTCTTGTCGAAGCTAGATTCACAAACGCGTTGCGCTTATGAAAGAAAACACATATCTACTGAGTTACCGAATTTCGAAGAATTATTGGAATTCGTGTACACCAAAAGTGAGGCCCTCATTCGAGACACTCACTTCTCACGTCAAAATCGATCTAACGTTTCTAATAATCATAATCAATTCAAATCCCACGCTCAAAACAAATTAGATAATTCTTCGAGGTCCAAAACTACAGTTTTTCTTTCTAGCACTGAGGAGAGGTCCAAGCCCAACCCTCCGACATCACAATCCGTCAGTTCAAACTCAACCTCTTCATCTACGGTACCCATTCTTAAATGTTCGTTTTGTTCTGAAAATCATTCAGTTAATCATTGTAAACAATTTGCTCAGATTTCTGTAGCCGAACGGATGGAACATGCGAAAACTAATCGTTGGTGTTTCAACTGTCTGAGGCCGTCACATCGTCTATCTGAATGTAGATCTATTTTTAGATGTCAGAAATGTCATAAGCGTCATCACACACTTCTTCACCTGGATAATCCCAATATCGCTGATTCTTCATCGACTCAACCTACTTCTGGTTCCCAAAGCAAAAATCAAACTCAGGTTCTTACAAGTCTCGAATCCCAACCTGTGGTGCTTCTATCTACAGCCAGAGTTCAAATCCGAGATTCCTCAGGCAACTTTCAGTCATTTCGAGCCCTTATAGATTCTGGTAGCATGGCGCACTTTATTTGTGAGAAATCATTAAAGCGACTTGGTTTGAAGAGTGACTTCACTTCTCGGCGAGTCAGTGGCCTGGCCGAGTCATCTGCTTCTGTTTCCGGTACAGTACAGATCGAACTTGGGGTCAATGACCAAAGTCTGTTTAAGATTGAGGCGCTCATCTTGCCCAGTATATGTGGCGAAATGCCATCAGCTCGTATCGATCGCTCCTCATGGTCACATTTACAGAGCCTAAAACTGGCTGATCCAGATTGTCACTCGCCTGGATCTATCGATGTCCTTCTCGGTGCTGAGATCTTCGCTTCATTACTTCTTCCGGGTAGTGTAAGTGGAGGATCTAAGCAACCAGCAGCGCTTAATTCGGTATTCGGTTGGATCTTGCTCGGCTGTGCCAATCAAAAGGATAAGGTGCAGTCATTTTTTGTAAATGAGGCTGATTGCCTTCATAGTGAAGTCAAGCGCCTATGGGAATTGGAATCTTTTGATGGAACTCCTCCTCTAACTCCCGACGAACATCGTTGTGAAGAAATATTTGCAACGCAACACTCACGTGATATCATAGGTAGGTATATTGTTACCTTGCCGTTTAAGGAGGATAAACAGGATCTACATTTTCCAGGTTCTCGCGAAACTGCTTTACGTTATTTTCATTCTATGGAACGAAGATTAGTTAAGGATCCAGAATTATACAAGAAATATAGTGAGTTTATGAGGGATTATCTAGATAGCGGTCATATGAATGGTGTTCCGATTGATGAGCTGAATGCTGGAAGGTATTATCTTCCTCATCATTGTGTGCTTCGCCCCGATTCTGCTTCCACGAAGTTGCGCGTTGTTTTCAATGCAAGTTATCCTGATGCTACGGGAACTTCTCTTAACGATACTCTTCTAATCGGTCCCAAGCTTCAAACTAACATTGCAACAATTCTTCTCAATTTTCGTACTCATTTTGTTGTATTTACAGCTGATATGCGGCAAATGTATCGCATGATTCGAATTTCGGATACTGATCGTGAATACCAACGCATCTTTTGGCGGTTTGATACAAACGAATCCGTCCAGGAGTATCGGCTTAATACTGTGACTTACGGCGTGTCTTCGGCTCCCTTTCTAGCATGTCGTACGATTAAACAGCTGATTTTGGATGAGGGTCGTGAGTTGCCAATCGCTAGTAGGGTTTTATCTTCTGACTTGTATATCGATGATGTAGTGACTGGTTTTGAAAATCTTGAGATCGCTTTGCAAGCACGAAATGAAATCATTGAATTACTTGGTAAAGGAAACTTTGAACTTCGAAAATGGGCGACCAACACTCCTGCGCTTCTCTCTGGTTTGCCTTCGGACCATTGTTTGACTGCATCGGTGACTTTGGATGATAAGGAGAGTTCAACACTCAAAGTTCTCGGTTTAAGGTGGGATCCTGTGACTGACTGTTTCTTCTTTTCAGTTGTTCCGCAACAAAGGAAGTGCACGAAGAGGAACATTCTAAGTGAACTAGCGCGCGTATTTGATCCCTTGGGCTTCCTCTCGCCTTTAACTTTTATCGCCAAGGTTCTGGTACAGCGTCTGTGGCTTCTTAAAGTGGGTTGGGACGACGATCCTCCTAAGGAAGTTGTTAATCTTTGGGACCTATACTTGGATGAACTTCCTTTGTTGCATTCTCTGCGTATTCCTCGCTGTGTTTCAGTGAGAGATATCCAATCTTGTGAACTACATGGATCTTCTGATAGCTCGGAAACTGGTTACGGTGCTGTGGTCTATCTACGCATCGTTGATGAAAATCAAACTGTCCACGTATTTTTCGTATGCTCGAAGGGCCGAGTAGCTCCTGTAAAGTCCACATCATTGCCGCGACTTGAGCTTTGTGCCGCAGTACTCCTTGCTGATCTTTTGAGATTCGTCAAAGAATCGTACTCTTCCATTTTTTCATTCGATGGCGTATACGCTTGGTCTGACTCCACCGTAGTGCTTGCGTGGATTCGCTCTCATCCATCCCGTTGGAAAACTTTTGTCGCGAATCGCGTAAGTCACATTCTAGACGTCATTCCAGATGTTACTTGGAATCACGTGAATTCCGAGAATAATCCGGCAGATGTAGTGTCTCGAGGTCAGCTTCCGTCAGCTCTTGCCAACAATCGTTTATGGTGGGCGGGTCCCTCGTGGCTTTCTCAACCAGTTCTTCCTTGGCCTCGTTCTGACGAAGTACTGGATCCAACTACATTAAATATGGAGGAAAAGAGTCCACATTCTTTGCTTGCTCAGGACGCAGCTTCTACATCTTTCTTAGATCTATTACTTGAACGTTATTCTTCGATTCGAAAAATCCAACGCGTTATATGCGTTTGGATTAAGTTCATTTATTTCATTCGTAGTAAACGTACAGCTCGCTGGGACGCGGCGTTTAATCAAATAGAGCTTCATAAGTCTCTCTTGATTGTCGTCAAGCATATCCAGTCCAGTTATTTCGCTACTGCAATCCAACAACTTCAAACGGGAAGGCTCTTGTCCAAGCAAATGCGTAAGCTCAATCCATTTTTGGATATACACGGTGTGCTCAGGGTGGGCGGCAGGCTGTCGAGATCGGGTCTTGAATTTGAACACAAACATCCTGCTCTTCTTCCGCGTGATTCAAGACTCACCTACATGATAATTGAAGCGTTCCATCGTGAAAATTGTCATGCTGGTGTTAATACACTGCATTACCTGTTAACTCAACAATTCTGGATACTTTCTCCCAAACGCGCAATTCGTCATTGCTTATCTAAATGCTTACAGTGTTATAAAACCAACCCTATGCCCTTAGAGCCATTTATGAGCGATCTACCCGCTGTTCGTGTTAATCAAGTTAAGCCCTTTTCTATTGTAGGAACGGATTATGGCGGTCCTTTTAAGATAAAACTTGGAAAACATCGTGGTGCTAAAATCGGAAAAGCTTATCTTTGCCTATTCATTTGCTTTAGCACTAAAGCTCTTCATCTCGAGACTGTCTCGGACTTGTCATCTGACGCTTTCCTTGCAGCTCTCCGTCGTTTAGTCGGCCGTCGTGGTAGGGTTAGCATAATTCACTCTGATTGCGGAACTAATTACGTAGGCGCAAGCAATCAACTAAATGCTCTTATGCAAACTGCTGCTCATGCGGAAAATATTGAATTTCGATTCAATGCACCTTCAAGCCCCCACTTCGGTGGAGTGTGGGAAATTCAAATCAAATCCGTCAAATCTCACTTGTATCGTATCATAGGGGAACAAGCCCTTACGTTCGAGGAGTTAAGTACTGTCTTTGTTCAAATCGAATCGATGCTTAATTCTCGACCACTCTGCCCGCTGAGTTCAGATCCAAATGACTTGAACGTTCTTACTCCGGGCCACTTCTTAACGTTAGAGCCGCTTACCTCCGTGCCTGATGAAGATTTAACTCCCATTAATCTAAACCGTCTCGGTCGATGGCAGTTAATACAACGTTTTCAACAAGACTTTTGGACTCGTTGGAAGCAAGAATATTTACAAACTCTAACTCAGCGAGCAAAGTGGACCAAACAATCGAAACCACTGGACGTAGGGTCGATTGTTATAATAAAAACCGATAACTCAGTCCCGTTACACTGGCCTCTTGCGCGCGTTGAAAAACTTTACCCTGGCCCGGACGGAGTAGTTCGCGTGGCAACTGTACGTACAGTTGATGGCTCTCACCTAACGAGACCATTGGCAAAACTTTGCCCTTTACCTAATCATATCGATTAATTTATTCAGTTCGTATTTTAGTTAAAACATTATCGTAAACTCTATTTAGTTTAAGTCATATGCATTCGTTTCGTTCACATAGTTTTATTAGTTTAACTGTTTTCTAAGTAAGAAAATACACAAGTGTATTTTGGTGGGCGGTATGTTTCGTAATCATAAATCGTTTTCTTAATTTATTAGGTTAAGAGTTCTATCGTAATTTTCTTATTGTTATCTCGGCACCAAACCCATCGAAAATCGAATTTGATGCTGCGTTCAAGTTTCCCGCCATCGGAGCAGAAATTTGAATCACCGAATGTCGAACGAAACGTTCAATCGTTCATACGCCTCGTCGACCAATCACCGCCGAGCTCCAGTGTAGAAAATTCTGGATCTCTCTCGCATATCTCGCCTGCAGCTCTGCACAAGGAGACTGTGCCGATCGGATTCTCTTCGCGAGAGAAAGTCGTGTGTTCCGTGTGACGTGGAGTCGTGTAATAATACGAAATTTAAGACAATTTGATCTAAAACTATTGTGTTTGTGATAAAGCTACTTTTCGTAGACTCTTGAGCTGTGATTTTTCAAAGGTGCGAAAATCAGAAGATCAAGTTCATCATTCCAGAAGTGGAGCATGTTAGCTTGCTTTTGGACAAGGCGTACGTGACTGGAGGTGAGCTATTTCTTGTTCTGGTTACGGGGTCTTGATCGCGGCAGCTACATATCGAATTTTCAAACGGTAGCCTGCCACCCAATATGGCGAGGAATTTTATCATTCTCGCACAACTAATATTTTCTTTTATTGTTTTTATCTTTTCTTAGTTATGTAAAAACTAAATAAAAATAATAAGTAGCATGTGGTCTGAAAACGGCCACATTTAGGGTAAATGATCTAATAGTTACACTACTAGTAAACAGGACAAAAAGGAGTATTTTAACTTGACAAATGAACGGTTCACGTTTTATGTTCTATCATTAAAATCTTTTATTTAATTTTTTTTTTTTAGTAGGACATATGGAAAAGATGACAAAATTCTAAAAACGCTTGATAAAATTTCTGGTGGTAGAAATAAACTTCCATAATATCCGATTTTTTGAATCTGTATTTCATTTCAATGTCATTTCACAGTTGACATTAGTTTTTTTTTACAATTCTTATGTTACACGTGACGTGAAGGAGGTCAAGGAATAGACCATTCCGAAGAAGAGAAGTAATTATTATTATTGTTTTATTAATTATGGCTGATTCAAAAAGTCAATTTTTTTTTAGGTAACGCCAGTCGTTCCGTGACCACGGCCGTTGAAACACGGTTGAAACGATTAAGCACGTAAAATAAGTATGAACGTATTTTAAGCGCTTAATCCTGTAATTTTATGTTTTAAATATGCAGTGCGTTAATTTAAAAGTTTTTTTTTGTTTTATAAAGCCATAAAGGAAGGATGTTGTATAAAATTTTAAAAAATTCATAATTACTCTCAAAAAAGGCACAAGTATCAACTAAAATAAAGATATTTTTTTTTTAATTCTCAAATAATAATATTACGAAACAAAATTTCACGTCTCGTCTGACCTTGTAGAAGATTGGAAATGATCTGAAACCGGCGAAGCTCAGAATAATAATTACATTTTTCTACCTACTCAATACTGACTGGCTGAGTCACATGTATGCATACTGTGGGACGAGGCACCTTTACCTTTATCCATTCAAGCCTCCGTTTTTTAGGTATATCGCACACTTAATATGCACCTGAAGATATGAAATTAACATTGGTGAAATTACTATATTTTCCATCCTAGAATCGGACATTTACAGATTTCTTCGTAGATTGCACATTTAGAAAAATGTTCCTATTAGAATCGGTCATATTTTAACAAAACAGTTAGTTAGAAACTCTTTATTGCCATCTGACAGTATTTCTGTCAGAATTCTGTTTTCTATTTTTATATGTATCATTTATTTAACCTTTATTGCACGTTATATATTAAACACAAAAGATGGAGGTGATGTGTCATAATTTATTTAAAAAACTTACATGTTTGAGATACAAAACATTATATCGTATTAAAATTTCAATCCTTATTGTAGGGTAAAGGTCACTATTATCGACATCATTCTTGAAGTCGACATGTATAATGAGGTTATATTTTAGTTAATAATTATCGCTGCAGATTTTCCGCTTGAAGTGGAAAACCGGCTCAAAACATAGACATCGCACACGTGCTAGTGTGCGGCACGTACCCACACCACCGCACCGCAAGCCAGTTTGACAGTTCTCGCCACACAATCAGTTAGCCGAAGCACGGCGTCGCGGCACGATCACTTACCGCCGCCATTTTGAATTTTCGAAATTCTCGGTCAGTTTATTGAAATTAAATATAAATAAGTGTATTGTGATTAGTGTGTGTAAAGATCTTTAGGAGGTTCAAAATTTTGATATTGGAACTTCGGGTGTCGGAAAGAGGATTTCGGTATTTTCAAAGCGGTACTCTTTGAGGTTATAATGTATTCGCGGTTATTTATTAACATTTTTTTTTATTTTATGTTGACGCCGACGTGTCGCCTATCATGTAAATTGCAAAATAATTATCAGCTATTTGCATTGCTCATGCTAATACGTCCTCAAGGCAATGTTATGGTGATAAAGAATTGTTGTCTATGCTGTATTTATTTTTAAAGTTCGGCAAATAGGTTACGGTTTACGTTCTGCTAAAAAATAGGTTATGATAAAAAATTCTACGTGGGCAAGTTAATAAAATAACGGTGGAATTTTAATTACGTTCCGTCTATGAGATTAAAGTTTAAACAGCTTGAAACCTGTATATTGACAATGAGATGCAAAAATAAGTAACATTCGTTAGTCAGAATAAATTATTTAATGCTAATGATGTCATTTACTTCGTAATCCTATAAACGGTCTTACTTTATTTGAAAATGGACCCTGAACTGGATGACGATATTAATAATAATCAAATGGATCCAGTATTTGGAAGGTAACGCGATACTAACGAATTAATTAACCTCCTGTGGCTATTAAAAAGTAAAAAGTTTGTTATATCCTTAAAATTTTTGCTCTCAAGCTTCTAACAAGATCGCGAGAATTAATAAACTAGATATCTATGGGTATTAAATCGAACATAAATTATTAAATTATTATCATAACTAAATTAAATTACGAAAAAAATTTAATTTTCTTAGACTGACGTACCAGCAGTTAGATGAAAATGGTTAAAATAAGAAATAAAAGAATGACGTAATTATAAGTGTATTAAAAGTAATAAAACTAAACTATAATTGATTATGTATACGAGCAATAAAAAAGTAAAATAATAGAAAGCAAATGATAGAATGTATAATATTTAAAACTTAATAACAGAGAATAACGAAATAACGTTTACTCACACGAATTACACGAAGAAACGTGCATATTCTAACTCTTCTCTTTAATGTCCTTTTTAATCCTACTTCTCCTAATTATCTTAGTGAACAATTCTCTTTCCTCAAAATTGATAACAGGTTACGATCTTCCAATAAGCTTATTCTATGTATTCCTCTATTTTCTTCATTTTCCTATTCTAAATCTTTCTCTGTCAGAGCGTACAAATTGTGGAACTCCCTCCCCGTTGACATTAAATTGTCTCCTTCTCTTCCCTCCTTCAAATCTCGTGTTTTAAAATTCTACTCCGATTCTTAATTGAGCACAGCCTTGAACTATTATATTTTTTGTAGCTATAATTATGTATTATTGTTTTTTTTCTTTATTATTCTAAGAATATGTATGTATCTAAGTATTTATGTAGCATATTTTTATGTAGTTTATGTCATTATAAGTATTTTTGTTTAATATTTAATAAATAGAGTTCTGTTCTGGTTGCACAACTTCTACCATCTGTCTCTTTTAACTGTATTCCTCGTCGTCCCGGTTGACTGGAAGAGATCTCTTTATGGGATATGTCCGCCGTTGCAATTATTTTTAGTTTTGTATTTACTGTAATGTATTTTTCTGTGCAATAAAGTTATTACAAACAAACAAACAAATAAAATACGAACTCTTAAACTGCAACTTGTATACATTTTCAAATTCTTATATTGTGTAAGAACACAAAAAATATCTCGTTTTTAACTTATCTCATCGTGATAACGTCATACTTTATTTAGGTAATATGTCACCTGGTGAGCAGACGATTTTAAACCTTAATACTTTTGTGATAGTGCGTTAACAATTTTGTGAAGAAGGCAACGTTTGTTCTTTAGGATGCTAAGTCTATGAGTAAACAGGTTGATCATAATAATCGTCTAAGGTTGTTTAGATCTTTGTCCTTGTTTTAGGACTGTAAACAAACACATATTTTTGTCATTTTGTGTAAACATATTTACTGAAAAGTATGGTATGTCGTTTGAAATTGATTGCTGCAAAAAGAAGTGTAATGACTTAGGTAATAAATACATTGAATTATATTAGACTGTTAATAATTTAAATGCCATCCATTTTATATGTGACAATTTTGGTAAATCATGTTTAAATTTTGACGTCAATCAAAATATTCTTTGTTAAGGAAATGCAAAAATCTTTGCTAATCTTTATCGATCACTTTTTTAAGCGAATTCAATTTGACGTCATATCAGAAAGATATAAGATTGATATTACCGGCCATATTATATCTGTATCAGTCATAAATATTTAAAAAAATATCAAGTATTTTATTGTTGATGTCTGTCAATGCAATATAAAAATAACCTCAACCAGTCCTCAGGTAGACAAAAATTTATTGCAAGGAAAAAATGTGAAATTCAAATGGAAGTATTTTACGATCAAATATTCAGAAAAAAATGTCACACTATTAATCCATCCAAACTAATATGATAAATGCGAAAGTCTGTCTGTCTGTCTGTTACGCTTTCACGGCCAAACCGCTGAACGGATTTTGATGAAATTTGGTATGAATATAGTTGACGACCCGGGGTCAAACATAGGCTACTTTTTGACGCAGGCGGAGCTACGAGAAACAGCTGGTACAAAATATATAATCGAAATATTGGGTAATACAAATCAATAGAAGATTATAATGCGATAGATTATAGGTTTCATATGTATATTTTTATCTATGTAAACGATCCTATTTAGTTAGAAGGCTTCGTAAGTCAACAACACGCTGCACTTTACTGGTCAAAGCCCTCCGCGACAATAAGAGGAAGTCACTGAGTTTTTATAATTTATTCTGTTATTACGGTTGTCAACCCATACTAAATACGCGTCTTGTCATTCGAGTTTTGTACTGAATCCGCATCTTTCCAACGGTATTCTATTTCATTTTTGTTTTTAATTTTAAGCCCTATTTTTCGGTGGACTGTTATTGGTCAAGTGTGAAATTTCTTTTGACTATACTCAGTATTATTTAAATACTTATTCAACAGTTTTATTCAGTTCAGTTAGAACATAAAATCTATTTATATTCAAAAGAATGCTGTAGAAATTTAGTAAAAATAAATGTACCTAGAAAATATACACACAGGTAATTCTGCGCAAGTAACACTTTGAAAAATATAGACATGTTGTTTTTAGTACGAAATGTATTTTTATTATTATAATTTTGAATTTAAAATGTTGGTTAATATTTAATATGTCAGCATATGACGCAAAAAAAAAACACAAATTAATTTAATTTCAATCAGTTACCTGCTTGGGACCTTTACCCTATTTTGAATACTATCACTAGACTACGTCATTTGTGCCACATTTTTGTCGCGATATAAGACTTTATTGCAATTCAAATAAGTTTCTTGTTGTTTTATTATGGCGTAAGAAAGTTCACGTCAAGAGGAAAGTTTCTCACGCCATTAAAATAAAGACAGATATGTTCCAGTGTTAACAAAGCACGTGGCAGATTCTACCAGCAACAGCTTTCCCAAAGAAGATTTACGTCAGGGGGTCGCTCATAAAAATAAATCTCAAATTTAGTTTACATACAATACAAAAACCCTTTATTGCACAACATGTTTCGAAGTTACACTGGATCTTAAGATTACTTATGCAAAAGGAATTGCATACGACACAAATCAAATAATTTATTTCAATTTGCTTATTAATATTTCTTCGGAAGGCACGTACTTCTTTCTTTGTCCACGCACTACTGCTATTTGGTAGTCGTTAAAGGAACCACGTCAGAGACCGAAAGGCGGTTCCGAAAAACTTTGACATCAGGTAGCACAGTGCCGATTGACCATGTTACCCATTCGATACAAAAGAACTTTAATTTAATTTATTCGCTTTCCTTTTGTTATGATTACGCCAATGAATTGTAGTTCAGGATAACATTTTCAACTTTAGCCTTAGCCCCTTTCTGGTTTTATCCTCTGGTCCAGCTGGTTGTTTCGAAGCACAAGCCCCTTACCTGCTTGTTGTCATTCTTGTAAGCCAATATTCATCATCATAGGGATAAGTCCGCCTCTTGTGTTCTGTTTTGTTGTTATGTTACATAATTTAAAGAGCTGTTCTCTTGTCGGTCTCCATTCTTGTGTTTTATTTGCGAGCATTTGTAATTTTTGATCATCGTTTACTCTATCCTTTATTTGCTTTATGTAACTATGCCTAGGTCATAGGCATGTGGTCCGAAGATTAGTTCCGCTATTTGATGTAAGATGGCTCTTCAAAAAGAAAAATATTTAATTAAGTACTGATCTCGCGCTTATTTTTGGCAAAAAAATAACTGACTATTTAAAACACTTTTTTATTCTATAACAAGTTGATTAAGTGATGTATTTTTGTAACTTCTTTTATTTTCGATAGATGACATCATAACAATGACTTTGTATTGAGAGTAACCAGAAGTAACCAAAAAAGTTGGCGCGTTTCAATGTATGGCTATTGAATATCTGTATAGCATATATTCTGTAATCTGTGGTCACAGGCAAGACCAAGGTATAGTTGCATGCACACAATATCAGTATCTAAAAAAAATCTTAGCAGATAAAGTAATTTTAGATAACGAGTGTTCCTGAAATGGTATCAACTGTCGACCATATCGGCCATCAGTCAATAATGGTACGGTTATTGATACTAACTTTCTTAGCCTGAAGCGGCGTAAAAACCCGAAGAAATGAGGTTATGACTTTTGAAATATTTTTTTTCTTTATGATGGTACCAATCATACTTTCACGGGTTGTTTGATTTCATTCGTGAATGATACAGAGACGTTGGACTCTGTTGTCGTCATTTGGTACCTTTGACTTCATTTGTGAATGATACAGAGACGTTGGACTCTGTTGTCGTCATTTGGTACCTTTGACTTCATTTGTGAATGATACAGAGACGTTGGACTCTGTTGTCGTCATTTGGTACCTTTGACTTCATTTGTGAATGATACAGAGACGTTAGACTCTGTTGTCGACATTTGGTACCTTTGACTTCATTCGTGAATGATACAAAGACTTTGGACTCTGTTGTCGACATTTGGTACCTTTGACTTCATTTGTGAATGATACAGGGTCGTCGGACTCTGTTGTCGAAATATCATACCACACTGTTTTTACATTGTCAAAAATCTGAAACATGATATCTGTGGAGACTCTGTTCACACTTTTTCCTCTTGACTGGTAGAAATGTCTTGTCTGATTCGCCCAGACCAATAAGTTGCCACGCTCACCGTACTATCGTTGGCCGATTATAGATCTTCATACGTGCAGGAGTCCGGGCATTCGGGACACACCAACAGATGCGCCATGGACTGAACATCCCTACACTCACAAAGGCTGTCAGCCGAGAACCCCCACCTTTTAGTTGTTACCATTTTGTTTAGGATATTGCAGGCTTGAATCACCTGATTGCCTGATAGTAAAAATGCAATTAGTTTTCACTACAGAGACTGCATTCTTCGTACAGTCATCATGCGCGAAAGGACACGTCAGTCAGCCTTCATTAGCACTAATTTGGAGTCATAATGGTGACAATAGCCAAAATAGTTCCAAAATAATTACATACCTTCGTTCGGGTCTATTGGCAGAATTTTTTTACATTAGTATCACGTATGTATTCCAAATGCACTATGTGGAAGACTTGTGTTCCACATAGTAGTAGATTGTGTCGAATCATCGGGCAATAGAGGTGGCAAAACAAGTCAAATTTAAGATATTGGGAGTCCATATCCATTCTGACTTGACAAGAAAAAAAATTTCTAATACTGAACATTAGGAACGTTTGATGAGTTTCAAAGCCAGAGGAATATCAGATGGTCTATAAAAACGTACAGAAAAAACAGTATGGTGGTTTCCATGGCAGATCGCAATAGTTAGTCGTGGCCTACACGCCAAGTCCGCCATTCCAATCCCGTTAGAAACCGGTTAGCCCGCGATCCAAGCATTGTTCGGTTGTTTATTTTTACCTTTTTTTATCTAAATCGTGTTTACTTTCAATGCACTGATTTGTTCTATCATATGAGATGAGTTTGTGGTTAATTGAGAGGTTATTAATAGTTCTAGGAGCACGCGTTCAAATCGTAATGTATTAATAATTTATTTTTTAATTTTAATAATGGATTGTACTTACTGTGTATGTTACTGTAGCAATAAGATTTTTGTTGTTGATGTTTTTGCGTCCGTGTAATTTTTTTGGATCAAAAACTGCCTGTCTGCGAAACAGATACCCTTTAGCTAGTCAAGTATGGAAGAGTAACAAAAATCCATTCTGCACTTATTGATATGATTTATTATCCAACTGCTGGACAAACTTCTCTTTGCTTGCCCTCTGACCACCTAGTCTCGAATCTTCCAAGTGGTCGCTCCAGCGCATCTCAAATATAGCGCAAATATATGTTCAATAAAAAAATATTTATTGGACAATAATTTTTGTAACCTCATTCCTAATTCACTATATTCCCGATACGTCATCTTATCAAAATCATTACAGAAATCAATCGCGAACGAATGAATCGTACGTACCGCGCGTCATACAAAAATATGTCTATAACTATTTTAAATTACTACTTTAAAATTCCCTTTAACTTACATTATTATTAAATCTGTATTATGTAGAATAGTTATAAAATATAGATCACATTTATAGCGATAAGCCCGAACTTTAAGAAGAATAAGTACTTTATTTATTTATTAAAATTTTACTGTTTCACAAAGTGTACATATACTTATAACAATTGGCGGACTTAATGCTAAGAGCACTCTCTACCAGTCAACCATTGGGAGAAACGGAAAGATAGATATAATAGATAAAATGAATTCTGTAGAATACAGCGATTTTATTCGCTTTAGTTTCGCAATGGGAAACAGCATCCCAAATCCTAACGAATAAAATTAGTATATCATTGTATTAAAATCCATTCTGTATTTGGCATTGAAAGTAATAGACAAGCTTAGACTTTGACTTACTATTTATTACAAAAATTACACATCACGATACTAATTTAAACAATGTGAACAAAGGCGGACTTTTTGATACTGCAACAACAACATAAATATGTATCTCCTATTTTAAGGTTAGATGTAACTATGAAACGACTAATTAAATTAATGATTTTTAGATATTTTTAACACTTTTCGTCTAGGATTAACTAAAAAATCACTAATAGGAGAGGTGTTAAAGTATTTTGTTCACAATACTAACTAAACTTTTAAGTCAAGTTACAATCTTTAATACCGCTAGAGTAAGGTACATGATTATATCAAAAACCAAGATAATTATGCCGATAACTATGTAATATTTTTAGGTTATTTCAATTGTAATTGAATGAGTTCATTATCAAAATCGAATCATTATGATAATCGTTAAGACAAGTGTATTGTGATCGTATCGAAGATGAACGCCATTCAGTGTAATTGATGACTAAGGCGAATAAGATTTCAACAAGATTGATCATTAATTTTACTGCCCATAGTACAAAAGGAGAGTTTAAAAAAAAGACCTCTTTATCAGTTGGGACACCTCTTAATTATAAAGGGATTAGTTTCGCTCACGTTTTTGGAGTCTTCAGAAGACCTTGGTCTCCGAAGCAACCAGCTGAGGACGCAACCGGGGAAGCTCTAACATGAGAGATATAGAGCGCTCTGTTACTATTGTCTTTCACTGAAACCTGCCAAGATCTTTATTTAGAAAATGAACAGATTAAGCTTAACATTCTTTAACTTGCAAATCTAAAATTATGAAAATAGAGTGCGTAAGTTTGCGTTGTACGTCTACACTGTTGGACAGATTTCCACTGAACAAGAATAAAAATTGGAACTTTAGAATCATATATACTGTGTATATCCTATACTTAAGAGTCACAAATGAACTGAAAACGTATGATATCACAGTGCCGAAGCAAAAACAGCTGGACTGGCTCAAAAACCTTTTATTCAAAGTGTCTGGTTTTTTTCACACGACCATATATACAGTGTATAATGTATATCCTATACTTAGAGTCACAAATGAACTGAAAACGTATAATATCACAGTGCCAAAGCAAAAACAGCTGGACTGGCTCAAAAACCTTATATTCAAAGTGTCTGGTTTTTTCACACGACCATATATACTGTGTATAATGTATATCCTATACTTAGAGTCACAAATGAACTGAAAACATATGATATCATAGTGCCAAAGCAAAAACAGCTGGACTGGCTCAAAAACCTTATATTCAAAGTGTCTGGTTTTTTCACACAACCGTCCAGGTGGAACCGGCAATTATATTCGGTTATCACAACCATATCACGATTCTGATCTAGTTTTTGCAAACTTTTGAGGCTCTTCCTTTGGTGCCTTGTTAATTAAAATATGGCCTTCGTATTTAAATGAAAACTAGCTTTATTAGAATTTGGATTGTGAAATGACTAGTGTATTAGTTATGAGCTGAAAAATAACTGTTATCATTAGTCTAAGCATTCCAGTACACTTCTAGTTACCGAAACCACACTTAGCTACTTTTAGGAATAAATTTACTTTCAGAAATGTTAGTGCATCAACTTTTACAAATAATACATACATTTTAAAATTACTAGCCCGAGGTTTTTTAAGACAAGAAAATCGCTTTCTTATTTGACTTTTATCGTATAGGCACTTCCGATACGTTTTTGACATGTCGAAGCTTTTGTAACCCTTGCGACACATGTTTTGTCTTAATAGCTTCGAGACTAAAGCCCGCATTTTGATCCTTCTACGAAAATGCATAAAAAAGGCAATAAAAATGCAGATGTATCAAATCTTTCGGCTTCAGAATCGCGTGCGAACAAATTAATTTCACAGCATTGTGCGTTGCGGCTTACAGTTTGAATATCTCGTATGATCCAATTAGTGAACGTTGACCTATAGACCGTTAGGTCATAAACAGACTTGCATATTTTTAAGACATTCGCTGCCAATCAATAATAACTATACGTTATCAATTATTAACAATCACGATTTTGCATTTCCGGCACTGTTTTGATGAAATTTTCCCGACCTTCTCTTTTACTTTATCACACTTTGTTATGTGAGGCCAGTATTTATTTATTTATTTATTAAAACTTTATTGTACCACAAGTAAAAATACCAATTGGCGGACTTAATCCTAAAAGCATTCTCTCCCAGTCAACCATTAGGAAAAACAGGGAAAATACAAAGCGGCGCAAAAAAGCTATGTCAGTTCCTTCCTCTTTTTTCTATCTCTAGCCATTTCTATCTCAACACCCTTCCTGCTCATATTCTCCCTGATACAGTCCAGTCATATCTTTTTATCTTCCTCTATTTCTTGCTCCTTGCTCTTTCGTACTCTGAGTAATATGGTTCTCCTTCTTCCAAACACATGGTTCTCCTTCTTCCACATACATGACATTCTACAACTCCTTTCAACTATTAATTCTTGCATAGGTGATACTTTCTTACATATTTTTCCAACCATTCAAAAAATATACTAAGGATGTATTTTGCCATGACTTATTTGTAATGATGTTTATATCTTTTTCAATTAATTAAATGCTGTACACATTATTATTAATGAAAACTTGTTAAACGTGAGAAGAATCTACAATCAATACAGGTTCTAAGGCTATTATATGCTAAATATTTGCAGTAATCAATTACAACTACACAAACACTTCATTAATAGCCATTGCATAATGCGGTTTGGAAGAAAATTTGACGAACATGTTCCTAAAAGAGATATTTAAAATTATTTCCATCAATCGGGAGAGAATGATGGTGAAAATATTTATGCGTGTAACATTTATAACAACAAAGAAGCTGTGTTATTTCTCTGTGATTAGTTTGAATTGGCTTTAGATGATATTTTTCTCAGCTCTACACTTTTTTAACACATCATAAACCACGTAACAGTAGTTAAAAAAGCCATGTCACATAATACCGTAGTTGTAAGATATACTTTGCTCATATACGCTATTTCTATTAGTTTGGCCTAGATTCGATATAAGCAAACTCCGTTTGGAACTTCATTAGGTTAATGTACAATTACGTAGAAAATTGTACTTATATATTTATTAAAACTTTTTTTTTAATAACCAATTTCGTCCCACTGCTGTGCAATCTCTCACAGGTCTCTCACATCTCTCTCCAAACATCTCAGTCCAAGGCCAACACTGACAACCTAAACTTTATTTTACTACTAGCATTTTTCCGCAGCTCCGCCTGCGACAAAAAGTAGCCTATGTTTGACCCCGGGTCTTTAACTACATATATTCAGACCAAATGTCATCAAAATCCGTTCAGCGGTTTGGCCATGAAAGCGTAACAGACAAACAGACAGAAAGACAGACAGACTTTCGCATTTATAATATTAGTATGGATAAGTCAACATACTTGCGGACTTAATGCTAAAAGTGTTCTCTACCAGTCAATAGAGAAACAATATTTGTGCGGCGCAAATAGTATACTAACGATAATAAGAAATAAAGCCAAATTGAAGAAATTCTAAAAATTACACGACAGACTTCACATACATACATACTTATTTATGTTCTCTTATCGCCCATGTAACATTGTAAAATGAATTCGTTTCACTTTTACAGTAAAATGTAGTTTTGTTTTATAGGTTTGGGAAATGTTATATTGTACTAGCTGTTTCCCGCAGCTCCGCCTGCATCAAAAAGTAGCCTATGTTTGACCCCGGGTCTTCAACTATATTCATACCAAATTTCATGAAAATCCGTTCAGCGGTTTGGCCGTGAAAGCGTAACAGACAGACAGAAAGACAGACAGACTTTCTCATTTATAATATTAGTATGGATAGTATGGAAGTATGGATATTGGTCACATTTGGACTGAGACTAGTAAAATATTATTCGTTGCTTTCCAGAAATCCTCTCGTTCCATACAAAAGGCCTTCAATTCACCTTTTGCTGATAATGCAACTCTCAACAGTCTGTACGCATTACCAATGTTTTCAAAGCACAAAAAATGTGTGATAGAAACTTATTTATTCTATAGATCGAGAACTATGTTATACTAGCTTTTTCCCGCAGCTCCGCCTGCGTCAAAAAGTAGCCTTTGTTTGACCCCGGGTCTTCAACTATATTCATACCAAATTTCATCAAAATCCGTTCAGCGGTTTGGTCGTGAAAGCGTAACAGACAGACAGACAGAAAGACAGACAGACTTTCGCATTTATAATATTAGTATGATTAGTATGTTTACTCGTCTCGTTGACGAAAATACTGTTCTTATTCATAAATAACCATCTGTATTTATAATAATAAAAATATATAACAAATTACTTCACACATGTACGCGACGATTCGCGTGGGCGCCTAGTCTGTGAAAAGAGCCGCCAATTCAGGTCCTTCGGTAAAACGCAATTTTCCAATTTAGGCCATTGTTCGTAGTGTCGCCGAGTAATTAGTGGGTGGCTGTGAAATCTTGGACGAGAATGTGGAATCTACTGTAGCTAAGCTAGCATTAATTTTCTTTATGAAAGTTTGTGTAAATTTTCATATGACCACAGAATAGCAAATGGTGCTAAGGAATGCATTAGAAGGAAATGCTTATACAATTATTTGATTATTTTTTTATCAAAAGTATAAAGAGTACATTATTATCTATCTATCATTTTATTTACTTTACCTCCGAGTGTATTTAATATCGATCTAATATTCCTAAATAAATGGAGACTTTATGTCTATCGCTCGATCTAATATTTGTCCATAAATGAATGTCCATGGAAATATTATAAAAAGATTGATTACAGTAGATCGTATAAATTCTTTGTGATATTTTTAAAATATGTACTGTAAAGTACAGAAGACAAAGCCTTCTTTAAAAAACAGCTTCTTATTTTATGAGTTTGTTAACATTAAACATCGTAAACTGCATATATGTTAGCTATAGTAAGTAAATATCGGTAACTTACCTGAGTAAATAATATCACAGAACTGAGAGAAATACTACGACTACTGGCAATATTTCAACGTAAAACATTTTATATTTTTAAAGAAGAAAATTTGGCTCTTTTGACAATGTTTATTTAAAAAATAATTAATATATGTCCAAGAAGGAACGTGTTGAAACGGGAATATCATCAAAAAATAATTAAATTAAATAAAAATTATGTAAGTTATAAATTATTTTATAATTAAATTCATTAAATTTATGACTTAAAAAAATGTGTTAAAACTCTTTTACGGTCGGCAATGCGCTAGTGATACTAGTAAGCGCCGTAGGCTTTTTTTTTGCCTATCCAAGAGTATACAAAAATATATTTATCAATCTCTATATTGCTAAATATCGTGTGAGTGTTACCACGCCATACAAATCCATCCAAAACATTTTGCGTAACTGTATGAAGAGAAATTGTCTCGTATTGAGACTCTTTACAAAATACAATGTAATGCGGCCCTTGCGTGTCATTGTGTGACCTCACATGAGGTCGGGGCTTAGTGTAAGCGGATCGATAAGCGAAGCGATTTACTTTTATTTTGACTTCTTTCAAGTACATATGTATGATAATACATAAACATTATTTGGATCAGGCGTTCAGACACACGTGAAATTGAAGATGTATAGCTAAATTAATTATTTCTGACGAACAAAAGTTTAGTGAATAATTTACTGAACAATATAAGTTTGTTTTTAATTATAGAGCGCATTATGTTAAATTAAAAAATACAGTATTTTATTTATATTTTACACGTTCTTGTTAAACTTAATTTAATACAGATTAAAATTATATTTTTTCTGCCTAGAATGATAAATGTCATTCATATCAAATTCTTTTTTATATACTCCTGTCTCATTATATATACTCATATTTTAAAACAGAATAGGAAGCTAATAATTTTTATTAATTTTTAACCAGCCACTTTTGAAGTCATCATAAACTCCAAATAAAAAACGCTCATTTAAAACATAAAATTAACTGATTAAGCGCGTAAAATTCCTTCATACTTCCGACGTTTCAAGGAATTCTACGCGCTTAATTCTGTAATTTTATGTTCCAAATATGCGTTAGTTTAAAAGTGAATTTAAAAAACGCTCATATTCAGACCCCAACTACATCATTGTATCCACATTCCCACGACCGCATTGGGCAGTTTCCAAGGTCGCACAACCTTGTATTTTTGTCCTCTGGACGTTCCAGTCCGCGATTCTAGGGTGCCAGTATTATATTCAAACTGGTTTTGTCATTTTTTTTTTAAATTATTTTTGAGACGTGCAATCTTTATCTATAGGGATTGATTGTCCTTCCGGTTGTAAAGACCGGTGAGCCATGCCACAGAACAAGTATAGTACTTAGCCATGCGTACATACATTGAATGAAAGCTTTCCTTTCTTGGAAGTGTCTCATCTTGCTGTCTTTCTTTATTCTGATTGAATCATAAATTTAAGAGCTGAGCTCTTGTCGATGGAATTTTTCCCTTCTTTCAGAAGTATAATTAATAAGGCTGAATCTTAATTTTAAAATTTGCAATAGGTAAAGTTAGGAGGATCAAGTTCTACTAACATATTTAGGATTAGAAGGGATACAGTATTAAAGATGTATGCTATGGCATACTACATATAATATATTAAAGAGATGCAGCACTAAATTAGCTCTCACATAGGCTTTTTAATTTGTAGGTATACCCCTGGGCAGGGTATTGATTCAATATAGGTTATGTACCTGACGAATTGCCTTTCTATACTACATGTAATGACTTTGTAATAAAATGTACGATCAAAATAATTACACCACATTTTTACCAGCCCAAAATGTTAACAAAAAACCCATACACACTCAAAAAAGATGTGAAAAAGCAAAAGATTAATGACGTTGGTTTTTGTTGCCGGCGAAATAGCAGTCACTCCCGGACGAGTCTACCACGCTATTTCGACAAACAATATCTCGATCAACGTTTGTCCGATGGCTCTATCATTTTTGTTGCTACAATATATCCGAAATAATTTGTAATGATTATCTTACTATTTTTGTCGCAGTTTGTAGTCTTATATGTTAAAATACTTCCATGCGATATCTATAATCCGAATTAAAAATAATAATTTAAAAAAATTGCTAAATCCTGGCCCCTAAACTGGTGACAATAGGGCCGGCACATTTCTCGTGCAGAGGATAGCAATCGCCATCCAGCGCGGGAATGCTGCCGGAGTTCTTGGCACTACGCCACAAGGACAAACATTACATTTTAATTAGTTTTTATTTAGGTTTCTTTTTCATATTAGGTCTTTTTTATTTAGTTTCAATAAAATTATGTTTTTATTCTCATTGTAGTTGATTAATTGTAGGTAAAATAATTGGTTTTTGTTTTATTAGGATTATTTAGGGCTTGCAAAGTGCGCGTGAAACTTCTGTTATTAAATCGTCCTTAGGCTACAGTAACTAATTGCTTTCATAAGAATATATGTATGTCAATAAATAGATTGCAGGTGCAAAAACAAGAATAACGTCATTCTGCATTTAATTAATAATTATTATTGACAATATCCATAAAATTAAAAGACCTCGTGTTGCTATTGTTATTGAAATTATTCATAAACAGTTTCGTCATCATTTAATATTGTGTTATGTGTTTCTTGTGATGATATTTTTTTGCTTTTATCCTAAAACTGGAAACACAATCCTGTTTACATATAAAATTATTTTATACTAGCTGTTTCCCGCAGCTCCGCCTGCGTCAAAAAGTAGCCTATGTTTGACCCCGGGTCTTCAACTATACTCATACCAAATTTCATCAAAATCCGTTCAGCGGTTTGGCCGTGAAAGCGTAACAGACAGACAGACTTTCGCATTTATAATATTAGTATGGATTTCTTATGTGAATTAGTTATCTTCAAATAATCATTAATCCTAGTCTTTTCACATTTCAATTAGGATCGACTCTCCGTATCTTAAAACCAATATATTAGATGCAAAATCAATTATTGATAAATTAGTCAATAAATACTACAAACTTTACATATTTACTACTTTTAAATGTCCACAACAACTATATTCTGTGTAATATTTCCAAATAATAATGTTCGAAGTAACAAGATTTGGCTATTTATTAGGATTGGTTAATATAAATTAAGCGTCCATTACAGAATCCTGACAAACCAGAGTGGTGTTCTAAACCAGTTTTGTATTTTAAAGTTTTATTGCGTTCCGAATATAAAAATCTTTTCCAGCAAAGAACGAAGGTTGTTCAAAACCCAGCATAGACAAAATTATCTTTTTTAAACAAGGCCGCAAACAAATTACCGAAATCCTCGCTCTCGTGACCATTGCTAACGTAACAGTCATTATAGAACTACTAAAGAACTTACACATGAGTCATTATTTAATGATGCTATTTAGACCTCGAAACATAATATTCAAATTATCTCATTCTTTTGTCCCTGCAGGTCGTGTTTCCATCATTTCGTATTTACACAAATGTCAACGAAACTACATGTGAAAACCCAGAGACAACCGAGTGTGTAGACGATAGCAAAACCGAAACGAATTTAATAACATAAAGTAACCCAAGCATTCCAAATTCAAACTAACGCTTAATTTTAAATGTTGCCATATTAACATTAACAATCGTAAATAAGTACTCGATAAACTAGACATTTAAGTGAGTAATCGATAATTAAGTGAATAAAAAAATAGTGTCAAGAGCAGTAAGTGTGTGTCAAGGGGTTCAGCAACTTTCCTTTTGTAGAACTGTGTCTCGATGACATCGATCGTAATAAAATAGTGGTGAATCGTATAAAAGTGACCTTCTCGGAAGAATTGTGGAAGGATTTGGCGGTCCCTTCACAGTTGTTCGCGGGCTGGTGCGTGGTGAAACGGAACGTGTTTAAGAAAAAGAAATTCGAATTATGAAAAGTGTGTGTGCGTGATCATGTCGACGCAAGCGTATTACAAAGAGCGCCTGGGGTTTGACCCTCAGGAGGAAGGTGTGAACGGGAACGCGTATTATGACGCGCCCCCTCCTCAGCCGAAGAGACACAGAGGCGAGCGGAACGGAGCAGAGAGTCATGACCACGTCTATGAGGAAAACCTAACCAAATTCAAAGGTACAACTTGTTGGGAGTTCTTTATACAACAGTCAGGTTCGTGGTGATGGGTTATAGAGAATGCGCGTGGTTTGTCGTTGTTGTGGCAACCCTAACTTTTAACCGTTCGTATGTAGAACAGATTTGTTTTTATATTTGTCTAATTTTCGCATAAGATTGGTTAATTGAGTGTCGATTGATATATTTCTGGTATTATTAACTAAATTGGTTTCTTAATAACGTCTACAAAAACTTACACATTTTGTACGTTTCCGCGTGTTGATGTAGTTTTAACATTACTATTACTAATTTTAGCGTGTTTCTTATTTCATTTTCATAGTAAGGTACTTAAAGTTTTCATCTATTTATGTAATCATATTTTTAGTATTCATTGATTTAAAACACTTAATATTTTAATCAATCAGATTTCGTTTTAAAATGTTCGTTTAAATTTCTCGCCAAGGTCAAGTGTTGTGTGTCAATGTCACCGTTTTTCAATGTGAACCACAAAATTTTATTTTATTTTGCATATTCAATTATTTAAAATTACGTCTTTGGTAGAAAAGGTGTTATGTAATGTGTTATGAATATAGTAAACAACATTTCAGCACGTAAATCTTTTGCCTATCGCTTGATAGCAGTCTTAAAGTTACGATGATCAGGATGGACTACCATGGTCTCTTAATTCCGTCCAAATACGGGCGAGTAAGCGAGATGGCGCAATACTGTTACTCACGCTTATTTTGATGTTATTATGAGATAATTGTAACCGGGGTGGGTTACCAGCAGCGTAGTGATAGTAGGTTAACCGTAAAGTATATAGTGCCGTGAACGTAAATATACTTTCATGTAATCGGGAGTTCTATAGAGGGGTTTCCCCTAAATATAAAACCGGTTTACAAGAAAAATATTCCAATTGGATTATGGAGTTAAGATAACTAAGATTGGTTTTTGTCCTTTTCTCTTTTTATCCTTAGGTTCTTTCATGTTTTTTTTTTTTTATTAATAAAGTATTATTTTTCAAGAATATGAAACAACACATTGAACGTTTAAAGAAACCGTAGTAAATAAGGAATGAAGCGAATTGGGAAAAGTATGTATTATTGAAAAAAAAAATATATCTGAACTAAGTGCAGCCTTTTATGAATGATTTCTATAATTAAAGTTGACCTCAATGACATAATCTGAGTTGTTAAGATCTTGTTTTGTTTATTAACTGTGCAGTTGCCGCCCACAGCGTTTTTTGCGTTGTTTCTGAGTCCATACAGTAAGAATTACTTTCGATTTTCAATTCCATGTGTGGGGGCTCTTAACATGCTTTATTCCAGCATTAAATGCAGTTTCCTCATTAAAGATTTCATTCGCTCCTTACACAATTTAGGTCCAAAAGTTAAAAATGCCGGCCAGAAAAAGAGTGATTTATTCTGTTAGATATTGTCTACCTAATCATTTCTTATTATGGCACCAAAGCTGTATCAGCTTATTTTTAATTTTCTAAAATGCATGGGAAGGTATATAAGTTTTGGGCTCAAATAAAATCACTTAATCACATACAACAAAACTTAAAAATACATACATTTCCGTTAACACATACATACCATCACGCCTTTTTCCCATAGTGGTAGGCAGAGACCACGGATTTTATTTTTACGATCCTTACAGACTTCTCTCGCTTCTTCTACGCTCATCACTCTGTTCATACACGCTCGTCGATTACGGGTACTCCTGACATCTCCCTTTTTTAATATGTCTGCGATTTGGTCGCAGTATGTTCTTCGAGGCCGGCCCTTATATAAAAATACTCTAAAAATGTCGAGAAAAGGCTAAATTAAAAACTGTGTTATCATAACAAAGCAAGAAAGGGATAGACTTCGCAAGTAGAAGCGTTATCTCTTATCAGTCATAAACAGTGATAGCGCAACACGTGAATCTAGGTGATTGTAACACATACAATCAACCGTGCAATGAGTTTAGTCGAAAATCTGTTTGTAAACATCTCTTATACCTTAACAATTCATCTTCATCTCAGCGTGTTTCCCACTTACATTCTCAGTTATGATTCTGAAGTCTAAACCCTTGGTTGAGTAAAGAAGAATTAGTGATTTCCGCAACTCTTGTTACAGGGATATCAGTCATATGTGATTACGATCCAGAAAGCCTAAATATTAACGTTATTACTAACACTGTTACGACCAAAAATGCTATTTTTGAGAACTAAATACCGGTGAGTCGAATGATTTTTGTTGGACTTGTCGATGAGGTGAAAGATTCTTATCTGACTCGCCGGTTTTGAATAAATCAGAAATGACAAAAATAACACTCTCGGCCGTGATATGGTTTTGAGACCTTTGAAACAAAAAGTTTTGTAGACTGCCTAATGACATCTGACACAGCCTAAAGTCGAGAAACTAAACCACTGATCAACTAGCTTTATTTCAGTTAATGTACAGGTGGTGTTTGTAACAATGTTCTCGAAGTGCGTATAGTTGCCCAATCATTTTAAAATGCCTACGACATGGAAATATAAAGTAATTCCTACTGCTAAGTGAAGCTTTCTTAAAATTTCGACTTGGCATGATCGTTCATGCGTCAATTTTAATAAACGAAGTTTTTAGTTAGCCTACGGGACTGGCCCGCTGTTTATTGTTTTGACCTCTCCATCACAAAATAAGGAGGGTGATAGATGTGACACGTCACTTCTTATAAAAAATATACTTAGTTAAGAGGAAAGACATTTGTAGTTACACATGTAGTGATTTTCTCTCCCTCATCCTAATGCATTTCCAGCTTTTATTTCAGATTACACGTTATATTCAAATATATTTTTTCTTGTCCATGTCGCACTGCCTGTTTTGCAACTTATGAGGAAGGTACTTAAGCTTTCGTGTCTTAAGAGAGAAAATAATGAAACAATTACAATATTATTTAAGCGAGGATACCCTTCTGGTTTCTAGATATTTTGTGTCTCTGCGTAACCGATTGGTTGATTCTTGATTAGTCAATCTAAGAATTGGTATCGTTCTGGTAATTCTCGGAACATATTTCTGTCTGCGCTGTTTCCTAGTGCATTTCAGTGGACGTTTCATCTTTTTACATGATATAAAGTGACGATTGATGACTGAATAATAAAAGAACGTGTTAATGAATAGACCACTCCGTTCCTTGCTGCGATTTGGGCTAAATAACTAACATCATATCTTTTGCAGGAAAACTATTGATGGTCGCTCGTATTGTAAAAGTCTTATAGTAAGCTAGCGATTTGTTCCGCGAGCGGCCTGAAATTTCAGACCACATCCAAAAAAAATTATGACTAGTGATGAAAAGTGATACCCACGATTCATTCACACATTTCGTCCATGATGTGCTTTTATTTTCCCAAAGAATGAGTTATCTTTTAAATTTCAGCGTAGTAGCTCCATAGCGCTTAAACAATTCATTTATTGAGAGTCGGAAGTTGCTAAACTAAAATCCCAAATTTCATTTCATACTGCAGTCAAATCGTTTTATCGCTAAAAGAGCTTGGCTATGTTTTTTTTGTTTCATTGGCCTTATGAATCAGAAGTTGCAAAGCTGCAACAACCTAGTTCCTTATCAGCGTATCCTGCATTCCTGATGCATTTGATGGTATCTCATCAGTTCCGCAGTGTATGCGGAATTCCTGATTTGCGGCGTACTTGGGCCAAACTTTTTAAAGATACGTTTTCATTGCATGTGCATTGTTTTACGTAGATTTTTATCCTATTGTTGCTTATAATAATAATGGAAATCGGTGGTCTCTGCCTACCCCTACGGGAAAAAGGCATGATGGTGTGTATGTATGCATATATGCTGCTAAGACATAAATAGAGGTATGTGTTTTACTTATACGTATACGTGGGCATACGTACATACATACGAGAGAACATAGAGATGGCTCTTAAATATGTTATCTCGTAAAAATAACGGTTTACCCCATTTTCATTACGCGAGTGTACTGGGTATATCTAAATTTGAAAAAAAAAAACAATTTGGCGAATATTTTGTCGTATAAAATAAAGATTTTTTTCATTGTGAAATTGACTTTTGAATAAATGAAAATTAATGTTTAAGTATTTATAATCACGCCTATTTCCAATAGGGGTAGGCAAAGACTTCGGATTTCCATTTGCTACGATCCTTACAAACCTCCATAGCCAAAATATTGTCAACTAGTAATAAAGTATTCATGTATATATTGTACTTTGACAATCATTTTTGTAATAAAGTTAATGACGAAAAGTTGGACTTTTGGCGGGAAGCTGAAAAGAGCAGTTTCGGCGCTGTATTTTATTCTCCAAAATTTGTATTTTTTTTTGAGTTTTTGTGTTTAATAATGGTGGATTATTATTCGCAAAGTGTTCGAGAATAAGCGTGAGTGTTGGGAAGTGATACAGTGTTCGATTTATGTGATTTTCTTGCTTATTGCCAAAAGCTCCTGGAAATCGCTAAGTGCAGTTTTTCTACCACTTTACATAACCTGACTTTTCTAACTCGACTTGACTAGACTACCGACCTGACTTTAGACTTGCTTGACTAAATAACTTTACTAAAAAAAAAATACTTGTTACTGGCTAAATACCAAAGCATATTAAGAGCCATATTAAAAGGAAAAAAAAAACTATAAAAGTAAGAAATCTATGTAAAATTTCAAGTTTCGACATTTATTTAGAAAGAAGTTATCACTTAGCATTTTCAGTAGTATTTTATTTTTACCGTTTGGTCCTAAGGTTTCGAATCGTTTTATCGCTAAGTCCTAAGGTTTGACTGGCAGAGAATGCCTGAAAGCATTTAGTCCAGCTTGTATAATTAATACTTTAAAGTTTAGTAAATAATATTATAAAGGTTATCCGCTTGATATTTCATTTACTCTAGACAAGTCTAGTCTTGTATTATCATAAATAGATAATATTATCACAGTCATCAAAATACAGATCAGGGGTCCGATCGCGCCAACTGCCAAACACATTAACGTATTTACCAAAACCAAACCACGACTTCGAAGGCTATATTTGAGAATTAAAACCCGGTTTGTTTTCATTTCATTCGACATAATAAGTGAGTCGAACAATTGTCAATCGACTCATCGATTTTACATACTCAAAAATAGCCTTCGCAGTCGTTGTTTGGTTTTGGCACTGAGAAAGGATCGTAGGGATTTTGGTAGATACGTAAACATCATTTGCATTTAGTGCGATTGCCCTCCAGTTGATTGACAACTAGGCTGTAATCTAGTGTAGGAAAACCCACGCAGGCAAGTTCCACTTTATTCATGAAGCTTGCACCAGAAGTTGCTTAATTGGGTCAAAGTGGGCGGGTAGTGGTTCTATTCCTAGTATTCGAAGGTAATATTAGTAGATTTGACAAGAAAAATGTTTTGAAAGTTCGAGAAATATTTCAGTACTAATCGGATTATGATTTCTTATGTTTACCTACCT
This sequence comes from Euzophera pinguis, assembly GCA_947363495.1. NCBI lineage: Eukaryota > Metazoa > Arthropoda > Insecta > Lepidoptera > Pyralidae > Euzophera > Euzophera pinguis. The sequence continues at coordinate 8,510,843 of OX376176.1, forward strand.
ACTTATCATGAATACCTGCGATGTTGAGCGCTGTAAAGTGTTTAAAACATAACTTGTAAATAAATAAATAATAATCTCGATAAAAACCGTATTAAAATAGTTTAATTTAATGTACTATTCGGATTTTCGGAACACGGGTTATTTTAACTTTTATTTTCAAAGGACAGATTCGCAAAAGGATCAATTCACAGTAAACGCAGTCATACATAGGGCGCACTGTAAGTTTCCGGAACTGGCCACTTACATAAACAATATTTAAAAATTTATTGCAACATTTGAAAATAGAACTCTTTGGCTGTAGAATGCAGTTTGTTTCATCTGACTGTCTTTTGTTTTTACCTTGTGGCGCCATTTAAAAAATTGTGTGTCTGCATCAACATGGATTTAACTCGGGAAAATTTTCGTAGTATGATTTTCTACGATTTTAAGTGTAATTTGACAGCTCAACAGAGCATCGCTCGGCTTGAAACAGCTTTTGGCAATGAAGCACCATGCAAGACAACTGTTTATAGCTGGTTTGCAGAATTCAAGCGTGGTCGTATCAATCTCAGTGACGAATCTCGCGATGGTCGGCCGTCCACCGCTGTGACCAACAAAAACATCAATGCTGTGCGCCGTATGATTGAAACAGACAGGCATGTGACCTACCATGAAATTCGCGCATCCTTAGAAATAGGCATGAGTCAAATACAATTAATCCTACACAAACATTTGGGTGTGAGAAAGCTGTGCTCGCGGTGGATCCCACACAACTTGACCGAGGCTCAAAAAACGGACCGCGTCACTTGGTGCAGTGCCATGCTTACCAGATTCAACGAAGGTGCGTCAAATTTGGTGTGGGACATAGTAACAGGTGACGAAACATGGATTTATTGCTACGATCCCAAAACAAAGCAGCAATCGAGCGTATGGGTCTTTCAAGATGAGCCGAAACCAACCAAAGTGGCGCGCGTGAAAAGTGCATCTAAGCGGATGATTGTTTCTTTTTTTTAATAAAACTGGACACGTGGCTACTGTTGCTTTAGAGCAGTAGTTCCCAAACTTATTTTTATTTATTTATTTATTTATTTAACACTTCTTTGCACACAGTGTAATACAAATTAAATGTTACATAAAAGGTAAACACAGTATGTATACAAAAGGCGGCCTTATCGCTCAAGCAATCTCTTCCAGGCAACCTTAGGGTAGTTTGAAATATAAAGAAAGGAGAGATACGGATATGGTGCATAAAAAACAGAACAGCGCTAGGCAGAATAACAGAAGTACACGATACATAAACTACTTAAAATAAATACTAATATACGTAAATAAAAAATAAATAATTATGTATATATATTTATATATAATAAATAAACTATAAAAAAAGAGAAGAAAAAAAAAACACGAGAAGTGGAGACTGAAACAAGATGCACTGAAAAGGAACGAAGCTACAGTGAGGAAAGAAAGTGGGACTTTACTTGCGACTTAAAACTGGTCAGAGTTTGAGCCGTTCGAATAGGCAGTGGAAGGGAATTCCACAGTCGCGTTGCCTTGGCCGTAAAAGAATCAGAGTAGAAGGTAGTGAAGTGAGCAGGAGTTCTTAGGCGTAGATTTTCGGCACTACGTAATTTACGTTCTTGTTGAATCTCACTGAAGAATTCGAAGCGCTCTCTTAAGTAAGCAGGGGATAAAGGATTGAAGAGAATTGAGTATAATAAAGATAGGATATGCCAGTCACGGCGAAGTCTGATAGGCAGCCATTCAAGTTTAGAGCGAAATTGAGAAACATGATCATACTTGCGAAGACCAAATATAAATCGAATACAAAGATTTTGAAGCGCTCAAGTTTATCAAGTTGCTGCTCTGTGAGGTTGGTGTAGCTGTTATCAGCATAGTCTAGGACAGGTAGAAGAAGGGAATTTGCGAGCATAGTTTTGGTCTCTATAGGTAGGAATTTACTTAGTCTTTTTAAGGTGTTGAACGTAAAGAAGAGCCTCTTGCTAACCTCTGAAGTTTGTGGAATCCATGTCAGTTTGCTATCCATCCATACACCTAGATTTTTGACCCGATCACTATAATTAATAACAACACCATTAAATTTAAGTTGCGGCAGGACTTCGCTGTCTATCCTTGAAGTCAGTTGAGGGTTGCCAATAATAATAGCCTTAGATTTGCCTGGATTTACAAGGAGGCCATGTGCTTTGCTCCAAGTAGATATTTTATCGAGGTCCTGATTGACTATAGCTATAGCGGTAGAAAGGTCATCAACATCAGCCTGCATATAGATCTGTAGGTCATCTGCGTAAAGGTGGTAGGATGACTGAAGCTGGTTCGTTATAGAGTTAATAAAAAGAGAAAACAAAAGTGGAGATAACACGCCACCCTGCGGTACACCTGCAGCGGTATAGCACCAAGACGAATAATTATCTTCAATGCGCACACGCTGTCGGCGCCCAAACAGGTACGATCGAAACCAAGCAATTACCGTTGGAGATATATTGAGAGAATGTAAGACCCCCAGTAATATATCGAAATCTACTGTATTAAATGCATTGCTGAAATCGAGCAGAGTCAATACTGTTAGTTTTTTGTTATCCATTCCTTTACGGATATCATCCGTGACTTTTATAAGCGCAGTAGTCGTGCTATGACCAGGGCGGAAACCGGATTGTAGTGGATTGTGCAGATTATTTACAGTGAGGAAATTATTCTCGTGGACCACTTTCAAAATTTTACTGGTTTCGGTGGACCCCCTGCTGCTACATTTCTACCACATTCTTAAAGTCGCCAAAAAATAAAAATTGTGTCACTTCTGAGTTCTGTCCCTATATTTCGATATGTAAAATAAAAACGAAAAATGGTACATTTTATATCACTTTATTTATTAAAAGAATAGAATTACAAGAAAAAAATATTAAGGTAATATAGGTTCAGGTCATAATTTTAATTAATGGGAAGGATGTATCTGATGGAGTGTCAGCAAACGATCAATGTTTGGCTTTATTTTTGTGAGCAATAACCGCAAATCCCCCCGCTCTGTGATGTTTAATTTGCTCCTTTTTTTTGTTAAGAGGTTTGTAACGGCACTAAAACTCCTTTCGACAAGATATGACGAGGGAAAAGCTATTAAAAATTTCCTTGCGATTTCCCACAGTCCAGGATATTTTTCGGGTATTTCTGCTTGCAGCCAAAATGTTGGGTAGCCTTTTCTAAATTTCACCTTCAGCTCCTCATTAGTGCTTAGCTCGAGCAGCTCCTCTTGTAATACAACATTGGCCACTTCCGTTTCATCAAATGGATTTATTATCCATGGTGGTATATCCATCGTCAGTATATCTTCAAACCTGGTTTTGAAGTCATCATGCAGGGCACTTAAATGTTGACTGTAGGTATGGATATCCTCATCAATACATTCTACCTGCGACAAGTTTGGAAATTGAGAGAATTCGCGCCGACTAATGTTTTGCTTCATAAATTTCAATTTCCCAAGAAAAGCCGAAATTATCCCCTTTGTTTTTATTAAATTCAGGCTGTCCCCTTGTAACTGCAAGTTAATATCATTAAATTTTTTAAACAAATCTGTCAAATACGCAATGTCTGCTTTGAATTTGATCAAGTTTTCTTTTAAATCTGGATCTCTACTTTCTAAGAACTCTAATATGGAATCGAAAACAGAGTAAAATCTCGTTAAGCATGCACCTTTCGACAACCAGCGTACTTCAGTATGTAAGAGCAGTCGTTGGAAGTCTTCATCATTTTCGTCGCACAATTGAGCAAATAAACGTGTATTCAATGCATTGCTTCTGATTTTGTTGACAGCTTTTATTACAAAATGAAGAGATTGGTTCAACCTGTCACTTAAATGTTTTGCCACAAGATGTTGTCGGTGGATTACGCAATGAATAGCTGTAAGTCCTGGTATAATTCTTTTGAGATGACTTATAAACCCACGATATCGCCCGACCATTGCAGGAGCTCCGTCTGTTGCCACTGAAATAATGTTTGTAAATGGGATCGATTTTTCCGTAAAAAAATTACTCAGGACATTAAATATTGATTCGCCTTTAGTGTCAGTCTCCAAAGTTCTGGCAAATAGCAATTCTTCGTGAATTTCTTCCTCAACAATAAATCGGACATATGCCAATAGTAATGCTTCATTACTGGGTAACGTTGACTCGTCCAGTTGTATAGAAAAATGAGTTTTTTGCAGATGATTGCACAAAAAGCTTTCGATATCAGAGCTCATTTCATCAATGCGTCTTTGTACAGTATTGTTACTTAATGGAATTCTTTTTAGTACGTCAAATGGAGATTTGTGCAAAACAGTTTTTAAAACCTCTTCAACAGCGGGTAAAATTAATTGTTCTCCGATAGTGTGCGGTTTTCCAGATTTTGCTATAAGTAATGAGATATTGTAAGATGCCCGCAAGCCATCATCGTTACTTTGAGATGTTGAAGCGAACATACTGTGCATGGTGGGTCTCTTTCCATATTTTTCTTTCAATGTTTGAAAATATTTTAAATCTTTACCTATTTTATCAGTATGACACCTTTTTAGATGATCTTCGAGCTTTGATGGTTTCATAGAGTCATTGCTCAAAACTTTGTTGCATAATAGGCACATGGGCAATTGTTTGTCTGCCTCTGATGGAACAAAACCATATTTCAAATAATCGACACTATATTGTCGACATTTTTTCTTTGCTGTAGCCATGTTTCGTGTCAGTTACCTTACCTGTAAAAAAAATGTTTTAGTAACCAAGTTTTTTTCTGAATATAGGTATCACACCGCAGCCTTTGTCAGCACGCGGAAATAGAATTACGGCTTGTAAAGGGACCAACTAATAAACCGCTGAGACAAATACAAACGTTTTCACAAAACGGTATCAATTTTAAAGTACATAATTTACCACTAATTTTTAATAGTATAAATAAAAATTAGTGTACTCAGTATCGAATACTGATCATATTTGTGTAGGAAAAAATAAACGTCGAAATCCCAAAATTGTCCATAAAAACGATAACTAACATTTTATTAAATCAATGAGTTCACGCGCTCCGTGTATTTGCGTATTTTTTGTCTGCGGCTTCATTGTTAAAACGTGACAAACAGGCATCGAAGTTCAAGCCCCGCCCTTTTCCCGTCGCCCGCGCACCGCTCGCTCTTTCCGAAAAGGAATAGTTTTGATAAAATAGTTACTTCAAAATCAATTTAACATGATTATGAAATTACTGTTTTATAAAATTAGTAGTTATTTGCAAGAAAAATTACAAAATTAATTGCTCTGCAATATTGCTTATTCGGCCTTTTTAGAGAGGCAGTGCTTCTCTCGTGAAAAAACAATTGAATAAAACGTGCTGTGTTTGTCTTTAAATCGAAAGAGGACAATTAAAATATCTGTAAGTTACTAAGTTACCTATCTATACAGGCCGTTGTGATCAACCGACTAGTACACGTAAACAAAATACTTAAGTACTATAACAAAAAAAAGGTAGGTTACTTACTTTTCTCCGGCACTAGCAAACACAGATATAAATTTTCTCACAACTTTTTTCCAAATTCCGCCTTGTTTTCGAAATTCCGGAAACAAATGAATGCGTTTGGTTGCCTTTGGCATCAAGTATTTATAGTGTTGATCAAGTTCATGTCTGAACAAGCATTAAGCATTGTCGGGCGGATAGCGCTTTGCAAGTCTGTACACGAAATTGTACGTAATATCGAATACACAAGTTTGGACAAGTAACAGTCGCTTGCCTTATTAAAATATTATCTGCTTAGATAGGTACTTAAAACAATGTAGGTAGGCCCTTATAAAAACTATGCTTACATTTTTGCTCTTTACTATCAAAAGCAGATAAATTTTCGTGGACCCCCATTAACATCTTATGGACCCCCATTTTTTGTTCACGCCTACGTAGACCCCCAGCAAGTCTCCCGTGGACCCCTGGGGGTCCACCTGGACCACTTTGGGAATCACTGCTTTAGAGAATCGTCGTACAGTGAATAGTGACTGGTACACGACCATTTGTTTGCCGGAAGTTATTGACGAACTCCGTAAAAATAACCGTAAACGCCGTATCATCCTGCACCACGACAATGCTAGTTCTCACACGGCCAGACAGACAAACGACTTTTTGAAGGCGAAAAATGTAGAACTCATGAGTCATCCTGCATACAGTCCCGACCTGGCACCTTGTGACTTTTTTCTGTTCCCAAAAATTAAGAACCAATTACGCGGTCAACGATTTTCATCACCAGAAGAGGCTGTCGAGGAGTATGAAAAACACGTTTCAGAGGTCACCACAGAGGAGTAGCACAAAAGTTTTCAAAACTGGTTTCATCGAATGAAAAAGTGCATAGACGCCAAGGGAGATTATTCTGAAAAACAATAAATTAATTTTGTACCTTTAATAGTATTTTTTCATATTCATTCCGGAAACTTATAGTGCGCCCCACGTAAAAAGCACATTTTAAACAATTCTTTTTTTAGCAAAAATCTACACGGCTGCAGAGTACGTCATTAAATTTGGAATTTCTCATACCGAAATACTTTTGAATATATAAGACAATATAAGTCATATATTTTTGTGATCGCCTTAAAAACTCTTATTTTGAGGTACTTTTTAAGGGCTAAAAATCCTTTTTTTTTTTACAATTTAGACCCAGTGACACTCGCATTAAGACGAATCTAGCGATGTATTATTTGTCAAAATAGTTTCAGCCGTTTTTGGCTACGAGAAAACAAAGGCACCGTTATATTTACGTACAGATAAAATTCGCCGCAGTCTGATAAAAAAAAGCGATAAATAAAGGAATAAGTACCTACGTATAATTTACAGTACATCTCAGATGGTGTGCACGCATGTTGCATTAAGTGCAATGTGTTGATTAGATTGATTGCGCTTCGTCTCATAACTGTTAACACTTTGATTTGGATCGCAGTGTGCAAACTGTCATGGTACTTTTTTATAACAAAGATTGTACAGAACGGTAAAATATTAATAACATGCCGCACGCATCTCATTCCGTTTCGTATTGTTTTGGGATCCTCCTTACTGTCTGTTACGATTTTACGGGTTAACTTTTTTCTTTTTGGAAGTCTCCATTATACATTCCTACTACAAATTATTAAAAATCATTTTTTTAGGTGGAAATAGGTAAAGTCAAGTTGTGGTGACTTATTTTAGTAAATAAGTAGGTACTTAGATCAAAATTCGCAATAAGTTATGGTTTTGGTAAAAATTATGTCGTAATTTAGCCATCTCTCAACTCAAATGGAGAGTCACAGAATACATAAGGTAGAGTGCACTTACTAACCCCTATATTCTCAAACCTTTCCTTAAACTCAACTCAACCTCGCTCCAATTTGTTGGTATGATTAGTCGACACTAGCTTCCTTGCCTTGAGATGATTTCTCATTGGAGGTGAATATCTAACTGTCAAATATAAGGTTGGTCGAGAGGTACCTTGAGGCGTCCTTGTAATGAAATAAAGTGGATATAAATCGGGTTTTGCCACTTTTGGCTTAGGTGTCTGCTTACTTTATTTTATTTTTACTTTCTTCTTTTGTAATTTTTATTTTTTTGTGCTTTGTATTGTTTTTATAACTTGTGTTATTCCTCATTGGAATTTGCTCAAGCAACCAACTAAGAAGGCCGTTTTCAAGGAAAGTTCAGGACTTCCTTAAGGCTTCCTCCAATGAATACGAGTAAAGGTCGTCCTTAAGGTTATGTTTGAGAATACGGGTGTTAGACTAGACGCTTTAAGGCCGTTTAACTGTGTGGTGAAATGTAAACTTCATTATACGAGAATAAAACTTAACCGACCTTTTCGAAATCGGCCCTTATACAAATAAAAAATATTCCCAATAATTAAATATAACCTAATGTATTAGTGTAAACTTTTTATTCGAAAAACAACAAAACGCATGTCTTCTTAATAAATTCAAATGAACAGAACACTTACTTTAAAGTAGCGACTGTTATCATTTTAAATTTTATTAACGCATGTGTTCAATTTAAAAACGGCTGTTTAAAATGCATAAATGTCTCACTGGTTACATTGCAGCGTGAATTGGTTTATTATGACTTTGTTTATATACGTATTCATATTGCATTCTATTGTTTTGTTGTTGCAAAGAAGTCTTTTGCTGAATGTGACAGAAGGAGAGTTTTGGTTTTTGTTGTTAGCAGGCTTTGTAGCCTAAACCTACTTGACTAGCTGCCGCAGGGACAATTTAGGATGAAAGAGTAGAGATGACACTAAATCGTGACGTCTGTAGGCTTGCAGGAGCTCCGATATCGCCCCTGCAAGCTTCCTTCACCGTAAATCGTGTCGTGGCAGCGTATAGCCAGTCTATAATTTGATTGCTAAATATGAGGTGACGTAGGAAGCGTCTTTTGTCTTTCTAAGTCTTTCCAGCCATCCCCAAACCTATTTTCATTGCAATTTATTCAGGAGATCAGCTCTACTAAAATCGTCCCGTTAATTTTTTATACAATCTGTCCTTAAACTGAAAATAAAAGATGTTCGAACCTGTACTTTAGTCGACGTTGTTTTTCTATGTTTTGGAGAATTGGAATGAAAGGAATGACGTAATCGTAAATGCCAATCTGTTTAGCTCATACAGTGCATGCTGGTATGCGCCTAGATCTCATGTTTGACTTCTTACTGTTCATGACAGCCTGGTACTTAAGGTTGTAATGAGCCGTCTTGTCTATTAATTAATACGCAAATATATCTCCATCTTGTTCTAACAAGGAATGTTTGATAAATACAGTGTAAGTTTATAGTAATTTTGAGGTAATGGAAGACTTAATGATTTATAATGTTCTAAGAGCACTGGTCTCGTCATCAAAATCGGTGTTCTTAATGATAGTCAGAAATAGAAACCGGTTATTTAAGACCCAAAGATAACAGCCTTTTACCAATTAAAATAGTAGAAATAGAGTTCAATTAGATTGGTCGAAATGGAACATGGAGGAAAGAAAATTCAACTGTGTAGATGTAGATGGACGCATTATCAATGAATGTTTTTGTAAAAAAATAAAACCTAGAACGATTGTCGAAATAGTTAAAAATTCCCTAGGTAATTGCAGAAGTATATGTACCCCGCCTGAACTCTTCATTGGCAAAATATTCTAAACAATCTTAGTATTTAGGATTGATAATTGTGATAACCAACACTTTTCATTAACAGAACAGACAAATTGATGTATGATGTTATGTTCAGAATTAAATCAAAGGGTCTTTTTAAACCCATCATCCGATGTTAACATATTCGTCGTTCATGATGACATCACTTTTGAAATCGATACGCACTTTCTTCATCGCTCATACTTCCGATAGCGAATATTTTGGCACAGCTCTGTTTGTAAGCAAAAATAGTCCAGTATTAATAGACCAGATTAGAATGTCATTAATCAAGAGCGAAGTTCGTTCACCCGAGGTCTTTTCAATTCGGTCGGGTTGCAATGTTGACATTATTGAAAATGATGCGTGTTTTAACAATGAATTGTTTTGAATTGTGTTCGTTCACGCGTTAATAGTTTCATTCATTATTTGTTGAACTTGACCGAGAAAGAAAAAACCTGTAATCAAGTACCACTATCAACAGAAGGCATAATAATTTTTGCGAACGTAAGAATCCAATAAGAAACAAATTATGTTTATTATTTATTTATTTATGTCAAATTATGTTGGGCATTTTTAGTTTTCGGCTTCTGTAATTTACTCTGAATATATATAATACTGGGTGGACCGTTGCCTGATTTTTTATGGCTTTTCTATTTGATTGTTTTTTCCTTCTAAAGTTAACAGATTCTGATCTAATGATGTTAACATAAGAATGTTAAGATCATCACCATCATAAATTTAAGAGCTGAGCTCTATTCCATGGAGCATCTTGTTTATGATATGACGTTTACTCCCTCCTTTCTTTGCTTCATGTAGCTATGCCCTGGTCGACCTGGACTGGACCCCATCTTCCCTTTATCTTTCTTTTGACGTTTTTCATGAAGTTATAGTTATATACGGCACGATAACTTCAGGAAAATTCCCTAACATGTTTTCCCTTCTATCCTCATTTACCCTGAAAATGCTCCTCTTTTGTTAACACTTCTTGTTTGTTCTGTTTTTATGTTGTCGATGTGTGTAATTAAATTAGTAATAACAGCGATCAAAACCGCATAAATAGTTTTTTAGTTTTAATTTAGATTTTGATCTATCATTGGCTTGTCTTTTTTGGATTATTTCTTCTTCATAATGCAAACTATTAAAGGTGTATTAGAGGTAGATTCTGATTCTAATCTATGTTAACGAAATAACTTTACAAATGTCAAATATATCCCTATCCATACTAATATTAAAGATGGGAAAGTCTGTCTGTCTGTTACGCTTTCACGGCCAAACCGCTGAACGGATCTTGATGAAATTTGGTATGAATATAGTTGAAGACCCGGGGTCAAACATAGGCTTTTTGATGCAGGCGGAGCTGCGGGAAACAGCTAGTTATCAATAAATTGATAAATGTATGTTTATCATCATCGTATGTGGTCCCACAACACTGTCTCTTTGAATAATGTTCATAATAATCTCTTTCATTTATACATTTACTTACTAATTTGTGATAAACTAACGTTTCATATGAAGGATGAATTGTTGATTATTTTCAGATAATATTTTGACCTAGTGACATCGTTACTAACTGACGTCAGGTTGTAAAAATAATAATGAGTGTCAATTTAGTTATTTATGTCCTTACACGAACACTATAAAGTACACTGTTTGACATAGATATAATAATTCTACTTCAAGTTTACTTTTACAATATCATTGTTATTTTTTAATAACATATTCCGTGAAAATGCTAGCGGAACTGCTGAAGGTAGAACCAACTCTACAGACAAGAGCACTAGGTAGCTATTTTTGAGTTATAATATGAACTGGAAACCAGTGTATCGAATGATTTTCGCTCAATTTACACATAGGTTTTGAGCGACTCATAAGTCCAAAATAACATTCCTGTTTAAATTTTCATCGAAATCCATTCAGCGGTTTGGCCGTGAAAGCATAGCAGACAGATAGACAGACTTTCGCACTTATAATATTAAGCATGGCACTATGGGTGTATATAATGGAAGTATGGATATAGAAGTATGGATGGATATAGATTAGTATGGAAGTATGGCTTTACTTTGCCACCTCTATAATATTTAAAATAAAATTCCTTTCTATCAGTTGAATTGCTTCAATTCGTTCATTCAATTATGTCATCCGATAGTAACCGTTACTGGGTGTTAAAATGTTTGTGTAATCTAGGTCGTTGTTTATGCCAAGTGGGTCTGGGAATCGGATGTATCTAGGCTGTGCACATAGCTATGATACAACTAGAAGAAGAGACGTACATATGACGCTTATTTGCTCCATTGGGCGAATGACCTGAGGGCCCTTAACGTCCAAAGCATAGGTATGCTTAATAGGTAAATCTGTGAAGTCTTTAATTTTTTCAATAGTCAGAGGCTGAAAGGCGGTTCTGAATAACAGGGTCGATTTACCATGTAACCCACTCGAAATTAAATAAGTGAAATTTTTGACAATTTGTGGTTAACTTTTTTCTTCAAACTGAAATAAAAAAAATCTCTTAGATGAGTTAATTTTTTTTTTATAAGAAGTTTAATGAGTATATATTTTTTTTTTGGTTTGTAGAATTTGGTTTTATCATCAGAACTTTTATCTGGTTATTCTATGCTTTATTGATTATTTACTCAGAGAAGTGCGGCTTTAAGAAATTTACAAAGGAAAGTTATTCTAAAATTAAATAAATTTACAACGTTGACACTTCTTCTAATGTATATGTACCTCTATGTTATAAATTCCTGTCTATTACTATGCAAAGTTACTTATTTTCAGCTCGCTGAAACATACTTTCACAATAACCCAACGGGAATATTTCCGGACAATTCCCTACATGATTTGTTTTTAATTTTCTTCACCCTAAAATATTTTTATAATTTTTTTTCTTTTTCAGATGAACGAGATGCCATTCAGAAGAAAACGTTCACGAAGTGGGTCAACAAACACCTTGTTAAGGTATGTTTTTTTAATATTTACATAAATTTCAATTGTTTATGAGCTGTCACAATTTCCATATCGCGAGAAAACAACGCAAGTAATTTTTTTAGAAATGTTAACATTTTGTAAATTTATAAAAATTTCGGCGCACGGTACTAGACGAGGCCAACAATATTGACAAGACCTGGAGCGAAATTAAGCGTGAAGCCCGAGACAGATCGACATGGAGAGTTACTGTGGATGCCCTCTGCTCTGCCCCAGATAGGACTTTTTGTATTTTAGAGAGGTAGGACATTTTGTAAGGAGTAGTCCGTCTGGGGAAGTACCTCCACCCTACAGAAGACCGCAGCCAAATAACACTGTGATGCAGTTTTGTGTTCCTGCTGGTGAGTAGGGTCGCCAGGCTCCAGAGGGGTCGTCGTTGTGCTGATAGCGTACAGGTCAGCAACGCGGTCATGTCATCTCAGGTGTTGCAGGCGTTCATAGGCTAGTAACCACTTACCATCACGTGGGCCGTACGCCTGTTTGCCTACTTAGTTGTATAAAAAAAAATAGGACTATAGGTTAAGCCCACAATTGTGTATGGTGTTGAGAAGTGTATGATGTTAGCAGTTTTATCAGGCATTATATTATGAAGGGCCTTTAGCTTTACCGATGTCACAAAATATAAAAAAGGGTACGAGACTCCGAGTAGCGATAGCGACGAAAAGCACGAACTTTTTTCTGGAGTGCTATTTCTAAAAGTATGACTCACGCAAAATCGGCGAGTCGAATAAATTTTGCTCGATAACGAAGGATTTTTGTTCGACATAAATGACGTGTGGGAATGATATGTATCCGAATATGTGACAGATTAGAATGAATGAGTTTCACTGTATGTATCCGAACGCTGAGAATGATAGGAGGGATGTCAGAGCGAGAAAGAAGATTAGAGACAGACGTTTTTTCTACGATGTACAAGACGCACACTGCTAATATTCTCAGAAAACATACATTTCAAAAATAGGGCTCTTGGGCAGAAAAAAAAAATTGCCATTCATATTGCTACAAACTACAAATAAACATTCCTTTCTTAATCACTACAATAGAGTATCCGAAATACAGTACACATTTTGATTTAAAAAATACCTGACATTATTTTTTAATCTGTGTAGGCTTAGATTAATAATTGTTCTCGCGGTAGCGCCGCGGAGACCAATTACTATTCAAAGTGTGTAGGACTGTTAAAGATATAAAAATAAGGGCCAAAAAGGACTTGTATCCATGGCCGTAAAACCAATAAAAAAGTATCATTTGCACAGCAAAATTGTAAAGCAATAAAGGACTTTTGGCGGGAAGCTGTGAAGAGCAGTATCGGCGCTGTATTTTATTTTCCAAAATTTGTGTTTTTTTAAATGTTTGTGCATAATAATGGTGGATTATTATTCCCAAAGTGTTCAATAACAAGCGTGAGTGTTGGGAAGTGATACAGTGTTTGATTTTTGTGATTTTCATGCTTGTTGCCAAAAGCTCCTAGTAATCGCTTAGTGCAGTCCTGATTCTTCTGACTAGACTTGACTACTGACTAGACTTTTGGACTTGACTAGGACTTGACGAAACCACACTGTAGGACTGAAGAAGATAGAAATAATAAAAAGGGCTATAAAGGACTTGTATCCATGGCCGTAAAACCCATTACTAAAAAAAAAACTTAAAAAAAATCAATTTATATTTTTTAAAGCCACATGCATTCAAAGATTATCACTACGTTTTATGTACCTAATGCACGTTCGATGCACGTTCATTGTCCATATCCATACAGCCATTCCATAGACAAGGGTCTATGTCAAGATGTAAAGAACTGCGCGTGACCAATTAATCGTTTAGTTATGACATTACACGTCAGAATTAAACGCAGTCATGATTACTGTATGCCATACAGTGTATGGGATCCCTTTAGTTGATTGATAAGAAAAGATGATATTGATAAAAGAGAGAAAACTTATGATAATTGATGAAAATTATAGTGATGAGTACGCGTCCGCGATGATAGTGCGATGAAAGTGAACTGATTTGACAATTATAAATAATGTAAAATGCGCGGCGTGGCGAATTGCTGAGTTATAAAAAAAAAACGAATTTCTAAAATGTGTGGTTTGGACCATACAATTACAATTCACTTGCGCATTGTAAAGTAAAGTCATCAGTCTTTACTAGGTAAGATTTAAAAAATTACAAAAAAATAAATTGGGTATCCATACAGACTAATTCACATATGAAGTTCCCTGCCGTGGATTACGTAATATATTTTTTTAATAAATCATTTTAAACTCCTGGGAATTATATTCTGCGTACTGACTTTATGTTTTAATAGACTAGTTTCCTAAAGAATATAATTAGTCCGTCAGCTAGATAAACAAAAAATATTGGAAACTTTCTTTTTTTTTTTAAATTTAACAAATAGTGGTAAAAATATGGCGCGTTAAAGTTCCGTGTGACGTCACAGTGACCTACACTTTTTCCCAATATGTGACGTCACGAGCCCCCATTCCATTCCTAAACTTTGATGCGTTATCTCTTTATTATTAATCACTCAATTCACAAAAGAAAAAATATGTCACTAATAATTTTGATTTCCTAAATGACGGAGTAACTTTAATGTTAATCTTTTGACCCTGGAAACTAGCCTATTTGTTGGGTACTTAATTAAAAATCAGGTACGTACTCTTATGAAAAACTATAAACATTAAATAAATAACTACCCAATGTTTGCATTCCAAGCTTGGCTGGGCTTGATTGTTATTAAATAATGATAACGATACTTTATAATGGTATTCAATAATAATGCCAGAGACATGCATGCAGTAATCATTGTAATCTTAGCGTTATCCTGGTTGCCTCCTAGGAGTGCGATTCTCGTGGGTTTCGAGAAAACTTCGCATTCGAGATTTGTCAGATTCGAGTAATGTCGAATTAAAAATTTGTCGAAAAGACATGACTAGGAAATCCTAAGGTCCGCCATTTTATTTTTATACAAATCTCAAATGCGACGTTTTCTCTTTAAGAGTGAGAATCGCATTCGCTGAATGACATCAGAGCCTGGGGTCCGCGATATCATATATATTTTTATCCACTTAGACATTTTAAAGATTTGGAGTAACTTTATCACTGGCCGCCTGCCGTATTGGGAATATTGGGAGTGCCAACTACTGGAATTTTAAAACTGGAAAATTAAGATCTCTGTGTCCATAAGTTATCTCAGACTCTCAGACACATACACGCGAAGAGAGGAAGTTAATGTTAATATGTGCGGCACTGGTTATTTATTACAATGGAGCGACTGCCATCTGACCTCCGTAACCTTTTTTACAGGAAAACCAGACCAACAGGATCATGACCCAAAGAGCCACTTACAAGTGTCCAACACTGTCTTTTCAGACTGAGGCATCTGACACAGCCTTACGACTGCTATCTATCGATAACAACCAACGGTTTCACGTGTCTTCCGAAGCACGGAGGAGTACGAGATAGAAAATGTTACTAAATGGCGACCAATCCAATTGCGGTCGCGTCTCGCCGTCGCTTGAGATACGCTACGGATACGCGAGTCGCGCTCGACTATCGAGCTCCTAGGAGCTGGATGGATAATCTAATAAATAATTTGCTGATCTAAAGCTGTATCTCCTGTGCTAAAAAATAACAAAACATGTTTCCGTCCTCCGCGAAAACCATTTTGTGTGACAAAATTGTTAGGCCGCGCCTAAATATTGTTAAATTTTTGATGTTAGGTGTTAGCAAACATAAAATAAGGTCGCAGGAGACCCGGCTTAAGCCCTACCACAGGCCCTAAGAGAAACGGCAAGTAAAAGCCATTGAAATGCTCTTTAGGCCAATCGTTTGAACATATTGCCTGATATAAGAAAAGACGGACTTGCTATATGAATTCGTAAATCAATAATCTGCAATGATTCGTAGAACAAGGAACAGAGATGACTCAGACAGACAGACAGACACTCCTTTATGTGTGAAAGTAACATCTGCAGTATATATCACGTTTCCGACATATATTTCATGAAAGTGTTCTTGTATAATTTGTGTGCAAATTAATGACTTTTGTCTTGCGGCGGCATAACGGCGGCTTTTATTTGATTTGTTTTTAGAGTTCCGTAGACGAATCGACTGTTTTTTGAAACATGGACAGTAAGATAAAAAATAAAAAAATGTCAAATTTTTGTTAAACCCAATTAATATAAACCGCATTTTAATTAAAGTTGACAAAGGTATGTTAACTTTTATGAATAGGTCACCGGTTAAGCTTTATTGCAGTTTTAGAGAAATAACTAAGTAACTAATAACAAAAAAAAAAAAAAGTCAAAAGGGATCTCCATGTGACGCGTTTTTCTTAAAAACATTTATTTTTTACTAGCTTTTTCTCGAAGCTCCGCTTGCGTCAAAAAGTAGTCTATGTTGGACCCCGGGTCTTCAACTATATTCATACCAAATTTCATCAAAATCCGTTCAGCGGTTTGGCCGTGAAAGCGTAACAGACAGACAGACTTTATTAAGTATGGATTTCATTAGATTTAATTTAATTTTTAGACTTTATTAAGTATGGATTTCATTAGATTTAATTTAATTTTTAGACTGGCGAAATTAGAATAGTCCATCTATTATACTTTTGACCTATCGGTCTGAAATATCTCGTGTATCTCAAAGAGTGAATGTACAGATATTTTTCCTGCACGAAAAAAAAATACTACTGAAACAATTCAATACAAATTATAATAAACATGCCTATAGAATGCAATGTTAATAATATTTTATCGTAACATTAGCTACCTAAACATAACTATAGAAGTTCCTGTGACTCAGGCCTCGTCGTAACAACAGATTACAAACACTACTGGTAGTGTGTAACGGAGCTTAGTCATGAATGATAAGCTTAAATTTTTTAAAGCTGCGTAAGCTCTATTCCTGCTATAAATAGAACTTGGGAATATACTTTTATATATTCCACTAGACTAGATTTTACCCGCGTTTCGCACGCGTACTTCATTTAATATGTCCTTTCAGTTAGATGCACCAGTGAAGAAAATTGAGCTTTTTTTTAAGTTAATACTTGCTTTAAGTTAAATTCCGGAATCAGTTATTTTTTGGGATATGTGCTATGTTCTTCTCAGTATTTCTACCTGTATGTAAAATTTCAGAAAGACTAGTTCAATAGATAAAGCCTGAAAAGGTAACAAACGAATATACAAAGACACTTTCATACCCAATGAAAAATTAGGATTCTTTTTTATTCATAACGTTTTTCAAGCTCTCACTTCTCTTGCATTTTTCCTTGCCCATCATCACAAGCTGTAGATGTAGATATTGGTAGTATCTGAAATGGTGTCCCAATATGCTACTTGACTGTGTTCACATTTTTATAATATTTTACAAGGAACAATACACACACTAAAAAGTAACCGATGCCGAAAACGACAACAAAATTAGTAATAAATTAAAGCAGTTATTAGCATTTAAAGTTTTCTGATGAAGAAAAGTGGGAGCGTGGTGGGGACGTCTTGCTATCTCTGTTTTAAGCACGAAATCAAGTGGCAGTGACGTCACTCCACCATTAAGTGCTTGCTTTTCTTGTTTCTTGACGGTTTCCACAAGATTTTAAAGGCTCATAACTTATTTAATTTTAACATATTCAAAATATTCTTTCAGTTTTCAAATTCGGGAACTCAAATTTTAAATATGAATAATAAAAAAATATTCAGTAAAGTTGCCTATTATTTTGTCGCTTAGTCAAAACCAAAAAATTGAGTAGTTATTATTATTGATCGTTACTGTCATAAATGTCCGGTGTGGGGGCGCCCTATTTCTATGATAAACATGTCATCTGATCATCCCAGACCATATAAAGTTACATCGAATTCCGATTATTATGACTGATGACGTAATACGGTAGGCGTTGAGATGTTTACGGCCACTGACCATATGTGGTAGGTAACCGTAAGACTAGGTGTACTTTTCGCCCACTAATGTGAAGACCACCATAGGGTGTTGAAAGATAAGAGCTGGATACCTCTTCTTTCCATCACAGCGTGTATTCCTAATTGCGTCGTCAACTTGCTTTTCGGAAACTAGGGTACGCTGTATGTAAGTCATGATCCTAGATTTGGCGGCACTGGTTATTTATTACAATGGAGCGACTGCCGCCTGACCTCCGCAACTCTTTTTACAGGGAAACCAGACCAACAGGATCGTGACCCAAAGAGCCAATTACAAGTGGCCAACACTGTCAGATTTTTTCAGACTGAGGCTTCTGACACAGCCTCACGACTGCTATCTATCGATAACAACCGGGATCAACTGCTTAACGTGTCTTCCGAAGCACGGAGGAGTTCGAGATAAAAAATCTATAACTTATCATGAGGGTGACTTTGAATTCGGAAAGAAATTTTCTATTTTTTTGCCACGATTCGGAGACTTAATAATTGGACCTGCATACTACTTGTCAGGAGCGCTATTTTTGAAAAGTATAACTCACGCAAAACCGCGAATGAAAATACTCACTGGTTATGTCGAATGAGAAATCTTTCGTAATCAAACAGAATTCATTCGACTCGCCGGTTTTGCGTTAATTATACTTCTAGCTTCATCTAAATGCCGTATACAGAAAGCTAAGTTTAGTTGAAGCTACACATCAATCAACACCAAATTATAATCGCTTAGTAAGTTACATATGGTCTCAGAATGCTAAATGCATATCTTAGCCAGATTGCAACATTAATACATGCATTAATCATATGAGTCAACGAATCCTTTCAAGAACATTTGTCTTCAATTAAGTGATGGTAAGCAAATATGGAGAACCGTAAGATTTGTTGTTTTATTTTATACGAGCGCTTGCTACACTAACAAATATTTATCCGTGGTCCGTGTTAATTTCTTTTTAACAACTGATAGTGAAGACATGTTCGACTATAGGTTCGGTAATGCTCACGTGACATTCCTGGTGTTTCGAGCGTCAATGGGCTGCGACCACTTACAATCAGACCCTTTCAGGTGCCTTTCAATCTGGTAGTATCAGAAATGACTCATATTTTTAGCGTTGTTTTTCAATAATTAAAAAATGTTTAATATTCATAGCCGCGTTGTCTAATAATTATCATGATTCCGCCCGTACTTTGTTTTCTGCTGCCATTTGGTAGCCGTTAAAGAAACCACATCCGAGGCCGAAAGGCGGTTCCGAAAAATTCTGACACTTATTTTTGCCGCGTATTTTTTAAACTTATAACATTTTTTTAATGAAAAATTACATTTTAGACATTTTGCTCATCATTTCAATGAGCGCGTTGACTCAGATTATGATTCCTTTCAACAACAGTTTGTTTTCAATCAGACGTGAACCCTCTGAGCTGAACCCATTTGCAAGGCAAATATTTATCTGTGGTGTCTGAGTCAGCTGTTTAATTACTTCGCAGGCTTTGTTTCAGCTCTTTGTGAGTGTTGTAAGAAAGTAATAAACAAATTTCTTGGTAAAATAGACCGAATAGGCTAGTTTCCAGGGTCAAAAGACTATCATTAAAATTAGCCCGTCATTTAGGTAATCAAAATATATTAGTGACATATTTTTTCTTTTCTATAAATTATAAAGATATAACGCATCAAAGTTTAGGAGTGGAGGCTCGTGACGTCACATACTGCGAAAAAGTGTAGCACACTGTGACGTCACACGGAACTTTAACGCGCCATATCTTTACCATTCTTTGCTTAATTTTTAAAAGAAAAAATACGTCTCCAATATTTTTTTATTGTCTAACTGATGGATTAATTATATTTTTTTAGGAAACTAGTCTATTCTTACAATGGAAGATTTCATTAGATGTTTTATGTTTTCGTAATGTGCAGATTAAATTTAACTAGTTTAATTCGGTTTATATCGCGCTTATTACTTATTTATTTACACCTAACGTTTCGAACACTTTACAAAGATCATGGTCGCAGGTAGACTAAAAGCATTTACAAGTGTTAACATAACATGTCACATACAATGTAATGTTCTAAGAATGATTGAAAATGTCTTAAATTGTTTAAGGATAAGTGGGAGTTCGATAGTATAGTTGGGCATGCATGTTCGTAACGATCGTGTGAGTCAAAAATGCGGTGTGACATGGTCACCACTTAGTCGCATTTCTGATCTCTTCCGTAAGTCCAAAACATAAAATTTCAGGATTCACATACAATGTGATGTTATAAGAATGATGAGGCAGCCTAAAAATCCCGACATAGTCACACACACCTAGGGTTGCCACCTCTCCCGGTATTCAGCATTGAAAATTTAAATCTCCCGGCTTCCGGAAAGAAATTCCAATTAACAAATTTCTCCCGGAATTTTGAACAAATACGACGAGAAATCTAAAGAATAGCGATTGACGAACTATTGACTTGAAAGACTGCACTATCGATGCATTGTACTTAATGTTTGGCGCTGAAAAGTGCTTCTATTGTTTTTAATATGATTGCTATAAAGGAGCCATTTTGTCTTCAAAGGATCAGCTAATCTGCGTTTCCGACTAGACTGTCCCCGCAGTTAGCCCAGAGCACGTCGGACGTACAGGGGAAAGTCCATGGGGCCGATTGCGGTGATTGCTAAACACGTAAACGTATTTACCAAAACCGCGAGGGCTATTTCTGAGTATGTAAAATCGGCGAGTCGAATAGTTCGTCTCGCCTATTATGTCGAATGAAAATCATTCGACTCGCAGTTTTTACATACTCATTATTGTGTTATACGGTTGTGGTTTGGTTTTGGTAAATCTGTTTACGCCATTTGCGTTTATCGCGATCGGCCTCCAGTACGCCTACCGGGCTGGCTACTTTCGTGTGCAAATGAATGAATGAATTAGTAATTAGGAAACATATATGTATTGTCCGTCACATACGTAAATTGCGTAGCTGCATGATATGCGTGCTAATGGACTCTTTAATAAGGATGCTATAGACCGGGCGAAGTGGAGACGTAAATGCAGGAAAGCGGACCCTGAGTTTCGAAGTGAACGACTGAGCATGCAACCGGGATGACGCTAGGATGATGATGATGATAATGTCACATACGTAAATTCCGGCTTTCGGCGTCATCAAACCAATTTGTGCTAACAGGATGACGGACTGTTGACGTCATTAGTATGGACGTTGAGTCATCGCATACCTCAGGTCGACAGGTCTTCGTGTTTTGTAAACTTTTGTTCACGGATGCTTATGTAAATCTAACACACGGATTGTTAGTTTTATTTTTATATAGAAATCAAACTATCCTAGTGATAGTTACAAAATCTTTTTCTAAGAATTCCAAGAATTTCTGCGCCATCGTAGTAATTTTTTTATACAATTAAGTAGGCAAACAGACGTACGGCCCACCTGATGGTAAGCGGCTACCGTAGCCGTGTTGTAGGTGTTCATACACCTGCAACACCGAAGATGTCGCGAGCGCGTTGCCGACCCTGAAGGATTTTTTTCACGCCCTTTTTGCAGTAGTAATTTCTTTATTCGTAAGATAGAGTCTCTTTTTTCCGAATTCAAATTATTTATAATTTTTATTATTTTATGATAAATGAAAAATAATAATCGGTTAACGTAATTAATTGTGACAGCTCATTTTAATTACGTAATGTATTTTATCATCAATCGGCGTTTTTGACATATTTCGTAACCGGAAGGCTGGAAATTACCTCGCACAAAGGATTAATTAGCATTGCCATTCAATTTCGCAATACTGCCAGCCTTCTGGGCACTCTATCGCGGATTGAGACCTTGGCGAAACATTAATAAATATGTTTATTTTCGATTTTTTGCAACTTTTGGAATGCAGCACTGGAAATATCTCAAGGTTTGTTTTATACACAATTTAATCTTTTTTAGAATTAACAGTCTGTTTCGTCCTGTTTATCTCATATATTACGTTTAGGTCACAAAATATATGTATAAGTAAGTCACCTATGAATTGTATATTAAAAACCTTATGTGGATAATACAGAGATAATACATTTTTTTTCACTTCAACATTATATTATTTTTGTATTATACATTTTAAGAATCAGACCAAATGCGACTTGGGTCACAATCTTCTAGGGATAAAAAGACGAGTCCATTTCACAAAATTTCCACAACGATATAGTAATTCGTCTGTTTCAATTAAATCTGTCGATTATTTTTTAAAAAAATCTTCATTTATACACTGTGGCTAATTTGGAATAAATACCACATTAAATTATAAGCTAAATTGGGTACTTATTCATGTAAAGGTAAAAAACATGAAATTATCTATGCGTATGTAGCATGAATGTAATTGATTTGGCGCGTAAAAAATAAAAATATACTCGCTTTAACAGACTGCTTACAAGTTATTAAGATAATCAATCAAGCTTGATTATACATTAAATACACGAGCAATGGCTACACAGTCATAATAATTAAAATGTGAAACGGCAGATTGATTCTCCAAGATTTTCCTTGCAGTTTCTAATTATTTCAATTTTGCATCTAATTAAAATAGTAAATAGTCATCAAGTAATTCTGTTGAATTATCTATGCTGTATTAAAACAGTGATTAGAAAACATTTAAACAGTTTTTACCAATAAAATAACGATCTTTAAATAGGTCGCCGTAAGTCGTAGTAATTAACTTCATAAACTAAATTGTTTTGTGGGTATTAAGAATAATATTATATAAAAACTTAACAAAAATATCATAGACTAGCTGTTTCCCGCAGCTCCACCTGCGGTATATAGCCTATGTTATTCAGGGTGAATGTAGCTTTCCAATGGTGAAAGAATTTTTGAAATCGGCACAGTAGTTTTTGAGTTTATTCATTACACACAAAAATACAAATCTTTCTTCTTTATAATAATAGTGTAGATGTAGATGTAGAAGTGTAGATAAGACTCCTCTTGGTCGACTGGTAGAAATACTTTCAGATTTACATTATTTTAATGAAGTTAAATAATATAAACTCTCGCAGTTTGGCAAGAAATTTACATTAGCATCTATGGTAGCAGCTAGGTGTCAGCTAAGAAAAAAAAACAATAATAAGTCTGATGATCTCCATGCGAAATTTATATTCTGGATACTTTTTAAAACGTTCTACATCACCAAAAAAAATAAAAAATGAACTAGGTCAGTAAACTTTTTAATCTTTGTACTTGACAATGCGCTACTGCGTTTCCTACTTGACTATATGTGATACCGATTATTGAATTCGCTCGAATCTCACCAGGTGATAAAATATTTTCTCCCTACGCTGCTCGGACAGACATACACACGGCTTCACGTGTGCGAATTCGTGAACAACCAACCGTGTTGTCCGCCACAGCAAGTAAGTTGTAGATGGTGTTGTTCGCTTCTTTTGTTTTTGAAAATTAAATATTGTAAGGTCGTTTTGAAGTAAGTGCAAATATCGAAGGGCAATTTTTATGGACAATGCAAAAGTATACAAATAATTTATTTTTTTTGACCTGTGTAAGGTCGAATTGGCGCGTATACTATTTAAACCCAGTTTCTGGCCTTATCAGGCCTCTGTAGATACCCAGAGAGAATAGCCAAAATTATTGCTCTACATAGCCGAAATTACAGAAATTGTACATTATTGCTTATTGATTTAAGTTAAAACATTGCCTTTTCTGTATGTTTTTTTATTAATGTCTGCACTATGTTACCAGTATCTGCAATAAAGGTTGTGCATTGTTGATACGAAAATAAACATTCTTGCAAACAAAAATCAGCGATCTCTGATTAAATATTTGTTCTTAATTTTAAATGACCTTACAACAAAAATTACTAAAAAGAAATCTGCGCGAAATGTTTTGTTAATTTTGCAAACTAATTTTTTTTTTCGTTGTTCATTTCTTTTCTTAACACTGCCACAGACAATTGTTTTCTTGTTTTTATGCAGGTCTTTCACATTGATGTGTTTTTTTAGAGGAACTTGTGCCGACAGGATAATTTTGTTGATCGATTTTTTATTTTCCTCATTCGATTGTTTCAATTCGTTTCGCTTTAACGTATGGCTTCGTCTTAATGATAAAATTAATTAATTATTTATATTGATGTTGTGGGCTTTTTATCATTTTTTGTATTTTGATGCGGAAAACAATTAAGTTATTAGTAATGAAATACGTTTGTTTTGTCCTGTGCTGCCATTTTAATAGCTTCTATGTGATGTAGATATAAGAATAGCAATTTTAGATAGATTGAACCGATATCGTCCAAAACTGCGTTCTGTCATCAAATTTAAGTATCAGTATAGCATGACGATGATCAGATGACGCTTTTTTGCAGTTATTTTGTCTAACGTAAAAGCTGGCCATTTTGCCCCCAAAAACAGCACGTATCTTAAACCAGTAGATTTCTGTTCCTTCTTTGGAGTCAGAATCAGAATCATTTATTGCCAGAATACATATTATGCATTATATAATATGTACTAGTTAGTGTATTTTGTTAGACTGAAAGCATACGTTCTAATAATTATATTTGCCCAAAATTAAAAGATTATTTTATTTAGCTGTGGATGTTTATATTTAAGTTTGTTACTTTATTTTTAAATTTCTTCAGAGTGATACGTTTGGTATTGCAGGCATCCATAGGCTGCGGTAACCACTTAACATAATTGTATAATAAAAAATCACAACTAATTGGATTTTTCTTATACAGGTGAACCGCTTAGTCAACGATCTTTTCGAAGACTTGCGTGATGGCCTTAACCTCATTTCGCTGCTGGAGGTGCTTTCTGGCGAACACCTTGTAAGTATATTTTCTTTTGTTTTTTATTTCTTATAATCCTCCTAATTTGCAAGAATTATATGATATATTTGCAAGATGAGTAATTAGACGGACAGGACTCTTATTTAATTAAATACAATGCTGGAAGAATAAACCAATTATTGCAGTAATTAATTTTCTGGAAGATTTGCCTGTTTGCCTACTTAGTTGTATATAAAAAAAAGATTACTGCAATAAAGAGTTTTGTATTGTATTGATTTTTGTAATTGGTTATTTTATAGTCCGCTCCAACGTCCTTAGTCTTTGCAAACACAATTGCTAAAGTCTTAGTTAACTTACTATTTAATAGAATATTATAGCGAAATATAGCAAAATTAACTCTTAGTAGAGTCTTGTTAAATATTTTAAACCATAGACATCTCTATGGACTCAAGGGTATGCTAGATCGATTGACCTTGTAATCTACACTATATAATTGATTGGATCATCTTAATAATTTAATAATTAATGACACTTATTACGTAGCATCTATAGTTCACGGTCAATAAACAAATTATTTCATCGGTAATTTAAATTTGATGACTGTTTTTAGGTAGGTATTTGTTTTGGCCTTTTAATTACTATTGAAATAACTAAAAAATATCGTTCGCACTGAATATTTATTTATTTAAAACTAGCTGTGCCCGCGGCTTTGCCTGCGTGTAATTCCGTTTGTGTCACGGAAAAAAGTAGCCTATGTCACTCCCCGGGTCTCCAACTATCTCAACACAAAAAATCACATCAATCCGTTGCTCCGTTTTAACGTGAAAGAAAAACAAACAAATAATATTAGTATGGATTTATATCTATTATTTTTTCGGAAAAACTTAACAAAAAAATTATCGACAAATAATGTTTTTCTTAGTGTAATAAGTGCAACGTTCTCCCTTCACTCTCCACTCTTTTTTTGTCATCTTTGATTAGTTGGCGTTTATAGTCAGATTCGAGAACATGAATATGAACATTAATAACATTTTAGGGATTGACCCATTTACGTTCTTCTGTTTTGCGAATTGGGCCAAATGCGACTAAATCCATTTAGGCTGTAGAAATCGAAGTACAAAACTTTAATTGAAATAAAGCCATTAAAGTAGAGATATAATTATGATGAACTTTTCGTTAATGATATTATAGCGTGTTAAATATACATGGTTGATTGAATTAAACTATTTTCATACGGTTTCTACTTTGTTTATTCCTGGAGTGCCATTTTTGAGACACAAAATAGCTATAAAAGAATTACTTGACTCAAAAGTTTTGAAACTTAACTCACGGGTTTTCGGCAAGTGAGTGAGCCATCTCAAAAATATCACTTGGTACTTACTCATTTTCGACAGATGCTTGAAAAATGTGTTCTCTTTTTTTTATTATTTATTAGACTGGAAGATCACAGTGGTACTTTGCGACAAATAATTCGTCTATGATGGTAAATACACACATATTAGGTACTTAAGTTTGTTGTTCTTATGGCTAAATTCACCATTTCAGCCGCAGTTAGTCCACAGCTGGACATATGCCTCTACTATTGATTATAATCAATAGTTGATGATTATCAATATGACCGGTTGAAAGCGGTCTGCATTCAGCGTTTGCCTGCAACCTTTCTTAGGTAATCAGATCATCTGGTCGATTGACGGCTAAATTTTTTGTAGTATTTTATGAAGATTTTATAGCCAGTAAGGTGTCCCATGAATCTTAAGTGAGCAAATCAATTAATATAACTATCCCTTCAATTTTATAGGCAGGGTATCGATGAAAAAGCAAGTCTTTAAGACCTAACCCTAATCTATATTGACCTAAATATGAACGGTCAGGGTGGGGTTAGTATCCCCGCCCTACACCTGGCGATCTGAGAGATAAGCTAATGGGGTTCAAACACGTTTGGGGTTGATGGGTTTAAAGGTGTGGGAAGTATAGTTGATAGATACTTAATTGTTAACTGGTAATGAAAACTGACTGAAAATAATAAACCCTGTATTAAAAATATTTTTTAACCACATTTTAGCTAAAACATGTTGCCACTTAGCCTCTTTCTTTCGTAGTTCCTGTCGCGGGTCTGCTTGAAGAAATTTCTTTAGAAATAAGTAGAACCCTTGTACACAGTTTTCCTAATGTTAAGTTTCCAATGTATATTTACAGTACAATACGTGTACATGAAATAAATGAATAAATAAATAAAATGTTTCGTCCCTTTTCGATATTCAGCGTGAAGAAACGAGACGCAAAACGAGACGCAAAACATTTTAGCTAACACCAACTTAACAAAATTATTTTTAATACGAGGGCAAGTATATATGTTTTTAAAGTCCACTTTTTAGCTAATCTATGGTTTGTGTACATTTTATGTAAAAGTAATCATTTTTATAATTTTATTTATTACGTAGCATAATTTTCACGAACATCATTTCGTGTAGGTTACATTGTCAATCGACCAGGATCCCTTTCGTTGACATAATGTATTTAATCCTAAAATGTTTTGGCACAACGAATTTGGCATACCTTTTTTTGGCATAATATTACTTGGGCATAATTGATTTTTAGCAGTATATGTACTGTTGCATAATTATATTTAGGTCTAATATATTTATACATAATTATAATTTGCACTAGACACATTTGTGTTAGAGTTGTGCGGAACCGTTTACACTACTATTATGACAAAGCCTCAATATTGCAACCTTCCAACGAAGTAAATTAAATTCTTCCTGAGAAGCATCATAATTTTGTAATACCTTGTAAGGTCTTGCAAGCAAAGGGTCTAATTTTTAAACAATATAACAAAAATATGCAATTGAATGAAGACAACACAAGTTATTGGTAGGTGGTGGTACTCTTAATTGAATCCACAAAATTCACTGTTTGGTAATATGTGGTCATGTAGAAATACGAGAATATGTTATATGCAGAAATAGTTTTTCAAGCAGTAAAAGCTCTTTAGTTTTATTAAGGAACAGATATCTACAATGTAGTACGTATTACTAAGAGACAAGGCACGGAAGAAGAAGACAAATATCTGTAACAAAATTTGAATTTAGAAACTCAGTCCCCATTTATGTCTTTCCACAGCCGCGCGAGCGAGGCCGCATGCGTTTCCACATGCTGCAGAATGTACAGATGGCGCTGGACTTCCTCAGGTACAAGAAGATCAAGCTGGTCAACATCAGGGCTGAGGACATCGTCGACGGCAACCCCAAGCTGACATTAGGCCTTATTTGGACCATCATCCTGCACTTCCAAGTAAGTCGCATGCTTTTATATAAAAAAAAAATTAGACTTCATTAGTCTATTACGCTAGGGTTTTTTTAAAAAAAAATTGATTTGTCATTTTTCAAAGTTCTATATATGAGAACTATATTATAAATTTTATTATATTATATATACTTTATAGGTAATTCTACTGTAGGGTAAATATATCTTACCGCGTTTGTAATGAAATAAAATCCATAATTTTTTCTCATGATTTATCGTGACTTGACGTAGTTACAAAAAATATAATTTTATGGGATTGCAAAGGCAATTTCAAATACAACATAATAAATTTATAGACGGTAAAATATATTAATAAACGAAAATTTTTCAATAAATAAATGAAAACCATATTTAACATTAAAAAAAAATCATGCTGATTTCCATAAATTTGTGAAAAACTCTAAGTAGACATTTTTTTATTTGTAAAATAGTTTTTGAGAGCCAAGTTTACAATATAATAAACTTGGTTAAAGGCTAACTTACATAATAGTTAATAGGTACATATATTTACAATTTTATTTGTATATTTAATAAAACAAATTTAGAAAAATAGTCCCTTGGGACCTAATTTAGATTATATTTAGTTTTTTGTTTTTATTATTTTTATATAAGATAGTTAGTTTTATTTTTTCTATGTTTATTAATATTAGAAAAATACTCGATGAAGGAAACATTCCAAAATACACCAACGTGCCTACGTAATCCTTAATTGGATTGGCTTAAAATGAAGTTAAGTCTTGTCAAGGACCTTGGAAGTACTATTATTATCTAGTCTGTAACCTTGCGCTCTAGGTATTAAGTTTTCAACTATTTTGTTAACAATTATAGAAGAAAATATTCTATCATAGTTATCTGATTTCGACCACATTTTCATATAGACTTTAGTTTAACAATGGCATTATAGAGGCAAATTACACATATTGACCTATTAGAAGCTTAGCCTATACTGTAAATATTATATTGTGTAATTTTTTATATATGAATTATTGAGGATTTAGCCATAGATAATAATAAAATAAATGCAATAGTCTGTCTGTTACGCTTTCACGGCTAAACCTGTGAACTGATTTTGATGAAATTTAGAATGCATATAGGTCAAAACCCGAGGTCAAATAGTTTTTGACGCGAGTAGAGTCGTGGGAAATAGCTAGTTTTTAATATATTTTATAATACTTATACCTACCTCTAATTAAAATATTTCATACATAAATGAACGATGATTTATTATGAATATTTAAAACATAACTTGCAGAATTAAGTGCGTATAGTGCCTTTATACTGGCGACGTTTCAACCGTGTTACAACAGCCGCGATCACTGAACGACTGGATAAGCATTTCTACAGCTCCATACTTCCAATGCGTTAGACTAAAACAATTCTTAATCTTATAAAAAAATTAATTGTTCCTTTATTCAAATTAGTCAGATTTATTCTACAGTAGCTTTTCCCCGCAGCTCTGCCTGCGTCAAAAAGTAGCCCATGTTTGACCCCAGGTCTTCAACTATATTCATACCAAATTTCATCAAAATCCGTTCAGCGGTTTGGCCGTGAAAGCGTAACAGACAGACAGATTTTTGCATTTATAATATTAGTATTTTTTATGATTGTATTATATATCAGTAGTCATTCGTTTACACAACCGCCATTTCGTCGCCACAATAAATCACTTCAATCTAATCCTATTAAATTACAATACAGTTGCACTGTTTGCATAATTTAACAATTTAAGGTCACTTGCAGATTATATTTACGTAATAAGTTTCGCTGAAAATGATTCGCTATCTGTGGTCAAGCCGCAGATTGAATAGACACGATTCTTATTTTGGATAGGCACTTACATACTGTTGTAAAAGTAGTCGTTTTAGGAGCTCGATTTTTTGACCCTCTTCGATGCCCGAGCGCGGCGGACAAATTATGCATGTCAATCGATGGCTGAAACGGGCCGCGTTTTTATTGTATTGATTGGTCGCCATTAATGGCGTTCTCTATCTCGAGCTCCTCCATGCTTCTGAAGGCACGTTAAGCCGTTGGCAGCCTGAAAAATCTGACAGTATTGGCCACTAAACACCTTGAGTTTTGTTTTTATTGGTCTAGTTCTCCTGTATAATGGGTTACGGAGGTCAGACAGCAGTTGCTCTATTAACTTTTAAATTACAAGTCAGTCTATCTTTTTTATTATTAATACCACTTTTTTTTATTCAACTAAGTAGGCAAACAGGCGTACGGCACACCTGATGGTAAGTGGTTACCGTAGCCTATGAACACCTGCAACACCGGAGATGTCACGAGCGCGTTTCCGACCTGTCCGCTGTCAGCATTGCGACCCCTCTGGAGCCTGGCGACCCTACTCACCAGCAGGAACACAACACTGCATCACAGTGTTATGTGGCTGCGGTCTACTGTAGGGTGGAGGTACTTCCCCAGACGGACTACTCCTTACAAAATGTCCTACCTCTCTTAATCTAGGGATATGATTGAAAGCGTAAGCGTGAGCTCTGAAGGGTAAGCTGAGGACGCGACTGGGAGACAGACACCTTTGACCAAGAAGACAATTATTAGTATTAACCATATAGAAAGGAACGTTTTTTTTCTATGCTCTTTGGTTGTAACAGTAGACAAAGACAAGAAATATCTCGTAAACAAATTTGCAATACCTAAGGTTTTCCAGTCGCCGTGACATACATATCTAGTATTCAGATCACTACGCGTTGCAATACCTTTGATATCATCTGTGGAAACGCCATATATGGCGGCCATTACCGTAAAATTTAAATCTCCCTATACGTGCATTCCAAGATTGTGATTAAAATCTTTTATGGGAATTTAGCATTTAATATTATAATGTTTTCCGCGTTTTTAATCGCTGTGATATAA
The DNA here is from genome assembly GCA_947363495.1 of Euzophera pinguis. Lineage (NCBI taxonomy): Eukaryota > Metazoa > Arthropoda > Insecta > Lepidoptera > Pyralidae > Euzophera > Euzophera pinguis. Next base: position 8,541,808 of record OX376176.1, read on the forward strand.
GGTAAAGATTTATGATGAAATTTAATCGATCATGTTTATTGCACAAACCATTACTTCGTTTAAAGATCAGGTTAAGTCTCACTACCTTTCCGAGGTAGAATAATCCTCTCTTTTATTGTGATAATATATCGACCGTCACTAACTTCTTATTCTTTTTGACAGTATTTATTTATGTATGTTATTTGTAAGTTTAATCTTATTATTTATTTATGTAAGTTTATTATATGCGTCTTAATATAGGCATGTACATTTAAGCTTTCTGCACCGCTCACGCAAGTGTTTTTCTACCGCAGCTCATTTCTACCCTAAGGTTGGCTGGAAGAAATTGCATTAGCGATAAGTCCGCCTTTGTACCCATTTAGTTGTATTGGTTTTAACTATGCGCTTCTTTTGTTTGTAAATGGTGCAATAAAGTGTTCATTCATTCATTCATTTATTTAAACTTAATTGTACACAATACAGTTGTATAGCACAATAGGCGAACTTAATGCTAAAAGCATTATCTAACAGTCAACCTTTGGGTTAATGATATCGTATGTGGGTATTAAAAATGTATAGATAGGTACTTAAATACGAAAAGGTGGAATGATAATAAACTTACATAAGGTACTTACATAATATACTTACATATATACGATGGTATAGTTATCAAAATACGGTTAATTTTAAGAGTAATCAACGAAATAATAACAGCAACTCAACTCTACTCACGCTTAACTGTCTAAATTTGCTCCTGTAACCAAGAGTAGGAGCTCGTAGACAAGCCTTTTAAAGTTGGCACGGCTGGAGACTGTTCTAATCGACTCAGGAAGATGATTTATTTGTTAATGTTCGTAGGCTTTCTAATACCTATTAATAAATAAGAGTTTCATAGGTTCAGAGAAATGACGTTCATTTCTCAATGGTTCAGAGTTAGGTGGTCGGAAATGCACGTAGGGAATTAAATATATAAACGGACAAATCACACAGATTATGCAAGCCCCAAAGTATGTTCGGGACTTGTGTTATGGGATACTGAACAATATGACATAATAATAACAAATAAATAAGTACAGAAAGGTAAACATTCAAAACCCTGGCCAATCAGAAAAAGATTATATGGAATTTAATTTAGTATTATAATATGACCCGTGATTCGCTGTGGGTTCCAAAATTATCAAACTTCCATGTAAACTTCTTGTCAAATTCCATTTTGTAACTTTGTTTTTTTTCTAGATAAACATTTTTTTTCTTTAACCTGGCTTATGTACTCCCAGATAAAATTTGATAGATAGAGCACATTCGAATTTCAATTTTAGAAGTCGCTCGATGTCAAATCGTGTACACTATTCAATTGCAATCAGGTCACGAGACATGCGTCAAATTACATAACCTCAAAATGTCGCATGACATCAAAAGCTTTTACTTTTCCTTTCGCGTTACGTCATCCTGATCCCAATATACCTGTCTCTTTCCAACACAGGATCCCACTTTCACTGAAAGGGATAGTGGATTTTGGTAAAAGTAGTGAATCGATTTGTTTTCTTTTTTTTTTTGCGTTTTTTGGTAACCGGTCACAAGAGAAGGTTTATTGATTGATCCTTTGAGATAAACTCTTATTTTCTTGTCAGAACTTATTATGTTAAATGTATTTCATTTATTAACTTATATTAGGCATTAAGTAGTTTGACATACAAAATCAGATCTTAATTTATTGCATCAGGAAAAATATTAACATAAAATACTAATAATAATCTTATGTAAATATTACTAAAAAATACCTCCCCGGATAGTATCCGGTATCCAGTTCAAAGGTACCCATTACACTAGCTGCGTTTCCTCTTTGGATAACTTAACTGATTACTTTATTTGTTCCACAAGTAAAATCAACTTGTATGTATTCTAAATAAGTCATTTTGTTCATTTAATAAATAAATAAAAATACATATTTAGCTATGGAAGCAATAAGTACCTATCATTAACTTCATTTTCTCTGACAGTCAACCATAAGGAGAAACAGAAAGTTTAAGCGGAAAAAAAAGTTACTTCATATAAATAGGATTCGGGGCATATGATGAAATTCTGTAATTAAGTAGAAAACATACGATTATCATCAAACTGTTGAAATGATCGCCACAAATTATAGCTTAGAACCTCTAGCAAGTCAGCTTTCAAACGAAAAAGACTATCTAAATGGAGCTACGATGCCACAGATAGATTATAGATACGCACACACAGACGACAGGTCAAACTTTCAAATTGATACCCTATTTTGTCGGGGGTTAAAAATGCAGTAAGTTTTTTTAAATAACTGTTTACACCTTGCTTACTAGTTAATTGAATGAGCGAGCGAAGCGAACGTCCATACTAATATTATAAATGCGAAAGTCTGTCTGTCTGTCATGCTTTCACGACCAAACCGCTGAACGGATTTTCATGAAATTTGGTATGAATATAGTTCAAGATCCGGGGTCAAACATAGGCTACTTTTTGACGCAGGCGGAACTGCGGGAAACAGCTAGTAGTTTATATTTCAAGACTGGTCAATTTTGCTTTTTTGGAAAATTACGTTTGTTCCGGACCGAGGTCACATTTCTGTATAGATCGTTATAAATTTGACACATACATACATACCATCACGCCTTTTTCCCGTAGGGGTAGGCAGAGACCACGGATTTCCATTTGCTACGATCCTTACAGACTTCCCTCGCTTCCTCTACGCTCATAACTCTCTTCATACACGCTCGTCGATTACAGGTACTCCTGACAGTGGCACAATTTGGCACATGAATTCAAAAATTTAACGGAACATTTAAAATAAATAAGTGATCATATAGATTAGTATTATTAATAATTCTGTGATGTAGACTATGCTTTTATCTATTCTAAGCTATGACAGCGTGGGCGGAAAGCCAGCCTCCGTGGCATACTTTACTATGTTTGGCCTGACTGGCACACAAATACAGTAGGTATCTTAATGTCATATAGCCTAACCTTTTACGGACCAATGTGATGATTTTAATCATAAAAATACTATTGATAAATGTACTTTTCGAAGAATGTTTTAGTTGAGCTTTGTGCATTTTAAGTTTTGCATGAAAATGACAGCGCTCCGAGAAATAATTCAGTTAAAGTATATATATATATATTTAAATAACTTTGTACGGTTTTATCGTATTTATTTATCTAACTAGCGGATTCCCGCAGCTCCGCCTGCGTTAAAAAGTAATTATATATTTGACCCCAGGTCTTCAGCTATATTCACAACAAATTTCATCAAAATCCGTTCAGCGGTTTGGCCGTGAGAGCGTAACAGACAGACAGACAGACTTTCGCATTTATAAAATTAGTATGGATTTACACCTGACGTTAGATTAATTTAACCTTTGTCTATGATGTGATAAGAAGAAACAGCTAGAATAGAGTATAGTTATTTTCTAGTCCTGTATATAATCCTAACATCCTTGGCACGAATTATTCATACAACCCCAGCGAAAGTATGATTGATTGTTACTATATATTCAGCTGCTGTCCGGAACAATGCCTTACGTCACTATGACACATATCAGTGATTCATGGGAGGAATCAACTGACGATTTCATTTTGAACTCTAAAAGACGGTTCAAGAGATGACCTAAAGGTGTAGGAATCATTAAGTAGTTCTGTGAACAGTAGACTTTGCAAACATTCTCCAAATCTTTTTTTATAACGCTACAACGCCCTCCTCACTTAACCCCCTTTTCGAGGTTTTTTTTTCACATCAACCTGCAGAAAATCCAAGATACAAAAAAAAATATGATTGATATCCGTTCATAAAAAAATAACAACAGCAAAATTTTGACCGAATTTTTCCCCCAATCACTAAAATCTCTCGATAAAAAAATAATAATATATCAAGTTTTGTTACAATCCTATCATAAATGCGACTTCTAAATCTGAACAAACATTTTGACGTACAAAAGCAAAATTGACCAGTCTTGAAATGGAGACTTCGCTTACGCTCTAAGATTTTTTGTTGGGGTTTAAAAATAAGGTCAATAATATAGAGTTAGTAAGTGTAGTATTTATAACATTATATGTAGACATTTCCCATTAATTTCTTTTGTCTAGCAATAAGTCCGCCTTAGCCATGTTGTAAACAATGTTGTATTCTCATTTCGATTTCCCAGATGTGGTCACTAAAGATATGTTGTGTTTCAAATTCATTTTTAACTGTCTTCATAAAGTTACTATATGTATTTTTTTTAATGAAATTAAATGAAATCGAAAAAGGCCTTGGTGACTAGTTATCATTGTTCATTCGGATATGAACCCATATTCCTACTTTAGATAAATCTGCATTAGTATGAAGTAGATAAATTTTAGCTTTTGCATTCTTGGCAGATTAGATTAGAAGTAAAATATAACTAATAGATATGATAACAATGGCATATAAACATAATATATCATTTTCTTATCTCAAAGTTTCAGGTTGTCAATTAGTATTTTACTAGCTGTCCGTCCCGGCTTCGCACGGAATACTCAGAACGTCTCGATAAAGTATGTGTAATTTCCAAATATGTATTTAAAGTCGTTGGGTCTACAAATGGGTGTTTTCAATGGATTTAAGTGGATTTTGGGCTTGGATGTTTATCCAAATTATGTATTAGTTATAAAATATTGTATCGTTGTCTCGAACTTTTTGACGACTTATGAGGCTTAAAGTCGAACCCGGGACCTCTGAATTACTTCAGATTATAATGAGACTAGCAGACCGTCTCGAATTCGTCCTAGCCTATATATAGCCTTCCTCGATAAATAGGCTATCCAATACTGAATGAAAGAATTTTTCAAATCGGACCAGTGGTTCCTGAAATTAGCGCGTTCAAATTAACAAACAAACTCTTCAGCTTTATAATATTACTATAGATATAAAAAACTAGCTCTAAATATACATTTTGATATACTTTGTTCTGTAGCTTTATATAAGGCTCTAATTCCTTTAGTATAACAATTGCCTGCACCATATTAAATGTGTCCAATACTTAACCACCTATATTGACCTGTGATAATCCATACTAATATTATAAATGCGAAAGTCTGTCTGTCTTTCTGTCTGTCTGTCTGTTACGCTTTCACGGCCAAACCGCTGAACGGATTTTGATGAAATTTGGTATGAATATAGTTGAAGACCCGGGGTCAAACATAGGCTACTTTTTGACGCAGGCGGAGCTGCGGGAAACAGCTAGTCTTCCATAGTTCAAGAAACGGGACGTTTGATGCAACTTCTTATCGTCTAGCCAAAAACTATACAGAACTCTCTGTATCTATATTTGTCACTATGGCATTGACCCACACCATAGACGAGCGAATTCCCGACAACCCGGAACAGCATAACCTCCGGAGGCTGCGCGTGCGACGAACAGTTACGCAGGTCGGGGGTCGACGACCGCCCGCCATTGTGCTCGACTGCACGCGTGTTTGTCTTTAATTTAGGAATAAAAAAAAAAATTGAGACGCAATCACATTACTAAAATAGGATAAAATACAAGTCCTAATTAGGTATTGGGACGATCACATTAGAAAAACAAATGACAAAATAAATGTAGAGTAGCAATTTGTGGATACGTTTATAAAGAGAAAAAAAAATTGCTATACGAAGACGTTAGCGCCACATTCGGGGGAAAACTTTCGTGAAACAGAACGCAAAATGATCTAGGTTTTTTAAATTTATATTCGGCCGTATTTATTTTTATTTATACCTCTGCATACATGCCAGTAGGAAAAACTTACAATCACAACATAAATATAAATGGAGTAATTTTTTTTCAATTTTTTTAATACATTTCTTAAAATAGAGAACTTCACAGGTTCCAAGTAACATCGATAAATCTGTCAGTAGAGACGGGGAAAGGTGTCGAAAACCGGAAAACGCCGGATTATTCCGGATATGACCTAGTCTAAGCGATTGCATCTAGAATTCTAGACTTTCTAGGAATTTGATTGAAATATGCAAACACTGACATTGGATACCATTGGACCTAACTAGGTATTTATGAACTGTAATTAATTACGTATTATTACGTCGAAGTTATTCAGACAGTAATTTAGTTAAATATTTCACAAATAAAAAAACATACTTTGATTACTGAATTTATTATAAAAAAAGGTCAGCTAAATTTTAGATAGTTATCAGAAAGATAGGATAGGACTCCTTTGAAAGGCATTTAGGTTCATAATTTATTTAATTTGTTCAAACGAAATGATAGACAATACAAAAACATGCAAAACCTATTAAAAACTGTCTAAATCAAAATATCGACGTGCTCTATCAATTATCATACTTATTAAAATACATACAGTCGAGAACATCCTCCCTTTTGAAACCGGTTAAAAATACATCAGGAATTCTACTGGTAGAACTTGTGGCGCCATCTGTGTTTTTTACCAGCAACTAAAACGTAAAGTTTATAGAAAGTGAATCGAGTTGCTTTAGTAACTTAGGAGGAGGTTCTAGGTTCGACTTTGTGTATTTTATCTGAATTATAGTAAGTAGTACATAAGTTATAAGAATATTTTACTTTATTTCTTCTTCCTCGCGAAGGTCCTTTATAGCCCTTTTTCATTTTTCTACCTTCTTTAGTCCTACTTAGTGTGGATTGGTCAACCAAGTCTAAAATAAATAACAGCCGCATTCTGAGTTGTTGATGACTATTTTTCATTCGTTAGTGGGAGAGTTAAGAAATTCTTTTAAAAAAAAATGTTTTAGGGATTTTAAAATTAACTCTGTTAGGGAGATGTTTTTAAGTTAAAAAATTCTAATAAATTAGTCTGTGTTAGGCTGTAAGTTACGTCATGCCAGTAGTCATATCCAGTCACGATTAAAACACGCTCTTGAGAAGACTTCACGTTAAAGTTATGGTTTAATTTCTCTTACATATTAAATTTAAAAATAATTCATGAAACTCATTGAGAAACGGCGCCTCCACTGTCCTAAAATGGCATGTACCAGGGCTGCATAATGACGTCAGTGATTAATATTAAAATGTTTCACATCGTAGGGTCTGATGTAGGTCGCCGCGAAGGTCAGGCAGGCCAGATGGTAGCGCCCACGCCGCCCTCACACCCTCTTATGAAATACTTTTAGTTTTTATGTTATCCTGGTATAATGACTATCTGTTCCGGTATTGGCAGGAAGTAAAAGATGTTAAATTGTAGATAGATAAATCGTTGATTCTCTTTTTTTAAATCTTTAAGGTTGCAAACGCGTCAAGACGAAACAATATTAATTTTACATGCGATATAAAATAGTTAAGCAAAAGTGGAACTCGTTTTTATAAGGATGTGAAAATACTAGCTCATAACAGGCTGAGATAGATATTTTTTAATTTTTTATCATTAACCACTTTGAACTACAAAATGATGTAAGGATTGATTACTTCTTGCGTGTCGACGGCACGTGTCAAATTTTGTCAATCCGGAAAGAACCAGATAACGGCTTTGTCAGATGCTATATTCAAGTCATTTGTGATGCAGGTTCTCAGATTAATTTGATATATAATTTCGAGAATTCGAAGTCTAAAATGTGTTAAGATTTTCATATAAACAGCAATTTATGATTCAAGATCGCAATCCGACATTGCGCTAACTTGCATTCTATTCACTTCACTTCAAGTACTATTACGTCAATCATGTCGTGTTGTTAAGCAATTAGCATACAATATGGCGGATAATGTGGCCACAGATTATCTCATGGTTGCTAATGTTCTCGTGACAGATTAGCTGGTAGCATTACAGTAGCAGAAATATTAATATTTACTAAATATTGAGTGTCATTTTTGTTCAACTTGCTTTTACTTTGCTGAATTGTGAATAGTTATTTTAAAAATGTTCTGAAAATATCTGTCATTTAAAGAGATATGTCATAAAAGAAAATTTTTGATGTTTTTATTTATTAAAACTTTATTGTTCCACAAAGTACACATATACTAACAATTGGCGGACTTAATGCTAAGAGCATTCTCTACCAGTCAACCATTGGGAGAAACAGAAAGATAGTTTGGCGCAAAAAAGTTAAGGGGGAGAAAATGTATTACTTATAGAGCAAATTTTATCAAAAGCTTAATCGTTAAAATCTTATTAGTTCATACACTACGTAAACATACATAAAACATACACAAATACTGTTTCATTTTAAATATATACCTATACTACTGATAATTTAATATTACCGAACAAATATTAGTATAGTAATTGCTACATACGATAAATATCCTTAAAGTAGTTGTTGCATCGATGACCTAAAGCTATTAGTCAAAATTTATAACCATAAACCACACATAAACATAAAATTCTCTGATCGATTTTACTATATCTATTAGAAATGAATCTCACGGATGCAATCACAGCAATAAGATTAAGTTGAATTGTCATGTGGGCGACACTTGGCTAGAAGGAACTATAGTAGATGGAGTAAGACTGCAACAGAGTGGTATCCAAGACACGGAAGTTGAAGTACTGGCCATCGAGCTGCTAGGTGAGTCGACGATATTCGGCAAATGGCTGGCAACAATTGGATTGCGATGGCTCAGGACAGAGATAATTGTCTTAGACAAAGGGAGGCTTATGCCCAGCAATGGGTTAAAAAAAAGCTGATGACGATGATGTGGGCGTTTACCTATATGCCACATTTACGAGTAAGCTTCGCTAATATAAAGTTAAGACTCGAGAAGCCGAACTTGCCGATACATACGGCACTTCTACCTAATCTTGTTTTTGTGGTTGCAATCTTGACCATTGTGTCAGTATGATGACAAATGGCAAAGGATTCTGTTTTTTCCTCAAATGAGCATGAGTAAATGCATTTCTTTAGGAGTAATGACGGAACTCGTACGAGGAAAACCCGGTTTTAGCAGACAAAGACCATTTTAATAGACTAGATACAATACATTGTTTGTTATCAAGAGTAAGCCTTCGTAAGTAAGAGTGATCGTCATCATCATCATCATGTTTTCTATATGTTTCTGCCACCCAAGTAAATTTAAGTGACAGCTTGTGGTGATAGATAGCATTGTACTAATTGATTTTCTTTAAATATCCGCGGTTAAATTTTTAGAACAATTATCTATTATGTTCAAATAAAATAGTTACTGTATCTGTTAACATGAGAAAAAAATTAGACCTAGGTTAGACTTAAATCTGTCAACTAGATTTTCATTTGAAACAGAGGATAACCACACAGAGATATGGAAAAAGGAAAATATTTCCGTAAAGAAAGTAATAAATAAACATATATGATAATAAATGTATATAATAATCATTAGTGGTTGGATTCGTATAATGATTTATTTGTATGCACATGCAAACCTCTGGCAGACCATTATGGTAAGTTGTCAGAGATATTTCGCGCCAAAAAGCCTGCTTGCTTAAAGCTTGAACAAGAAACTAGATGGCGCTGTTTATATGGTTCGTGTACGCAATGGGTTGTTATCTAAACCAGCAGCTTCGCACCGCTTGGCTGGGGCGTGCGGTAGATGTCGCTACTAGGTTGTAATTTTGATACATAGAGTATATAAAAAAGATTGATATAAGATAAAATAACATTGATGAAAAGTTACAATGTTTTGATCAAAAATTTTTTTTGAGCCAATAAAATGTGTCAATTTTTTTGTACGTTTATTTATTAACTGATCTAATTATCTCTTTAAACAAATTAATTTGCATACAGCAAAAATAAGTATGTAACTGACAGGTGGGTGATTATCGCCCCCGCGGATTTGCGTTTATTATTATGTATTTGTATGATGTTTGTATGGTGACTTTTATTATTCCGAGTGGGTTTTATGTATGTAACTGTGCTTCCGATAGAGTTCCGATGCCATTCCAATGTCGACCAGGTTCAATTTTGACAATTTAATCAGTGGAATTAAAGGTAGAAAAAACAAAATAACGGACGCTCGATAAGTCCAAGTTAACTAAAATATATTTCGTCTCATTCTTTCAAGTCAAATATAGATATGACAGAAAGGGAATAAACATATTTTAGTTAATGTAGGCTTAAAGTACGTTCGTAATTTTTTATGAATAAGGGAGATTGTCTCTGATGTTTTTGATTCTTTAGCATTTACAGCATAATATAATATTTGGCGTGGTTTTGTACACACTTAATAATTTTATTTCTTTAAAAATTTCTTATACTTTTCATTTACTTAAATTTTTTTTAAGTTATGACTTTATTTTCTGTATTATTTTATTGGACTTAATACAAAATAAAAAATATGTACCCATTTTAAATAATTTCATTAGGAAAATATCTGAACAGGCAGGTCTAGTTGTTTCCTTTAGATTATTATAATTTGATCATATAATATAATAACAACACTAGTTAGTTATTTACTTATTACGTAATTACTAAAATTAAATTGGTGCCTGATGTGTATGAGATATACAGATCACAAATAATTTTAATTCAAAATAATGTTTTTGTATTTCTCTCAATCTTCCAATTAAATATTCAGTACATTTGTATAACGTGTAAGTATGTGAGTAACCAATACTAAAATCAAAAATACTTCTCTAACTCTCAACTTGGAACAAAACGTGAAAGTGATATCTCAAACTAACATTGAGATCAACTAACGCAATTAATTGTGAATAATTATTATCCCACGTACAAATACAAACTTTTCATTGCTCCGTCATGGGCAGTTTGACAGATGTGCCATGTTGCGCGCGCATACAGTCACCTGTAAGCGCTCGTTGATACTGAACGCGTCGCCCGCGCAATTCAAATTCAAAAATCGAAACTCCGAACTCGAATAACACGACTAATTTACTAACAGTGATTTTTTTTTATTGAGTGGTGTGTTTTGTGCCAGTGTTGTGTATTATAATGTATTACCGATTTTTTCTCGAACACCGGTGACAGTTACGGCTTTTAACTTTAGTGGATTGCGAACAATTCCAGCGCTAATTGCAGCTAATTTTTATTGGCCAACAGAATAGATAGGCTTTGTTGCCCGAAATGTTTGAGGTTAAACAATAAAATCTATATATGGTGAGGGATTGGTCAAATAGTTATTTCACGTTGCAGGATATCCTTAAATGCCGGTGTATTGTTTAAAGGCGATTAGTTTTACGAACTCTAAATTTGTAAATTTTAAGGCGGGTTGATAACCGTTTAATCTATACAATTGGATTATTATAAAATACAAATATTATAAGTAGTTTTTAATGGCTCTATATTTTAATTATTTGTATAAGTAAATGTTGTAGAAATCTCAAAAAATATATAATTCCGCTGCGGATCAAAATAATCTCATTCAAATAACAATTACTTGTGAAAAAAATATTCTATAAAACCCATCCAATTGATACTCCTCATAGAATAACATTAAAAAAACTCACAAAAACATTGTTGAGAGAATCCGTTCTATTTTTAAAACACAGTTCGAGCACACAATTTGTTATGCTCAGTATAGCACCTGGCCCTATTTTACCGGTTTATTTGCGCATGAATGAGCGTTTATGGTCACCGGGATATCCGATTTAGGGCTGTCCCTACCGGTAACGTTACGTTGCACAAAAAAATACTTAATATACAATTATTATTTTTTTACCGTTATTAACATATCGCCATAACCTTATAGTGATATTTTAATAAAAGGTTATGGCGTATATTTTAAACACATTGCTCTTTGGGTCGACTTTGTGTGCTGATTGCATGTTACACAGTTAATAAACATTTTGGATTACTTATATATTTTTCTTTTTTTAAAAAGGAAAGGCACACAAATCATGTTTTCTAAAGGTCTGATAACCCATATATGATATTTTTTCTCTAACATTAATTATGTGGAAAAAAAACATTGGGTTCATTTAAAAAACGTTCAAAAATCGACTCTACCAAGAAAAGACATCAACGAGTGACTCGTTGCCCAACTACAGATTTCAAATTCAGATTTTCAAGTTCAGTTTTTTTTTTGCTTGCATTCATATCAAGTGGGTTACGTGGTCAATCGACCTTGTACACACTGGTATCAGAGTTTTTAGGAACGTTTTTGCTTACTGCTAAGCGTCCTTTTTGATGATCTTCCATTTGTGTTGATCTTTTGCTCCGACTGGGCTAGATGTTCATAATTTAAGATTCAATATACTATCCCGCCCGCCTAATGCCACTTTGACAGATCTGTTTTCATTTCAAAATCTGTGTTTTGGTATATATCAGATTCTATTTTTAAACACGGAACCCTAACTGGGTTCTTGAGGCCAGCAATCATAGCAATGAATAAAATCAAAGCTATTAAAAGTGAACCAGCAATTAGCACCTTATAAGTCAAGCAAGGCTGGCCGTGGGCGCCCACCGTCGTGGCTACCACGCACGTCACCCACATGTAAAGGAATTTCACGACAAAAAACGGGAGTTTTATGAAAAAAAAAGTTTTTTTTTTAAATTATTAAAAAAAATGTCTTAATCGCGTAATCTATTATCAATCTAATCTATATTATTCGTGTGGTTTCTGACAAATAACTCTACTTTTATATTGTTTTCATATCAGGAGGCCGATTCTTGCGCCTTTAGAGAAGTCGAATTTGAGATTTCGCTAAAAAACATGACGTTAGAAAATCCTATACGTCTGCCATATTTTTTTCCAGAAATCTTGCGTTTGACTTAAGGCCCAACAGAGCCTCTATCATTAGTTTTTATTGTTATAAGTGATCTGTTTTAAATGGCAGGGACCACAGACCAAAAAAGGTAGAGGCCCTAACTCTAATGTTGCAAACTGGTTTTTGCAAAATAAGAGCAATTTTGTAATATTATTCGTGGAAGATTGCATGAATCATGGCCAGTTCGTCTCACGTTCTTTCTAAATTTACAAATTTTTTTGTCCTCCTTTAAAGAAATGACGACTTGATCTAATTATTAAAAAATAATTTATAATTTCAACTCGCAACAATATAATTAATTTCAACTCTAGGCTTCGGATAAATATGTAATCCACTTCAAACTTTTGAGAAATGAAAACTGACCCTTCAACCGACTTCCAAAATCCAAAATGGAGGCGATTTGGTTGACTATTAAAATTGTAAACGTGTGAAAAATACTAACGTTTTAGATAAAAACTAGTCATAAATCATACACCCCATAATAATCACACCAGTGTTGATATATCGATGTTGTCTTCGATAAAAAAGTGGGTGCCTTGATTACCCAAGCCGTGGCCTTAAGCCTGCCCACTGCACGGGGGCGGCAAGTGAGGAAAACTTAACTCTAGTTGTATCAGCTGTTCTATAAAGCTTTCAAGCACATGCTTGCAAATCCACATGGATTTGAGCTAATGTATATAAGTAAAAATATTATTGCACCAAAGAAAAATACATCCCTTGTAATACTTGTTATAATAAGATGTGAAGAGATGAGAGAAGTGGCCTTATCGCTTGTGTAATCTCTTCCAGACTATATTTAGGATAGATAAATGTAATAATGCTTTATATCCGAAGCTACTCTAGCGTAAGTCCCACGGGAACAATTCTATTTTTGTCGTGAAGTTATGCTCTGTCATTATCAGTATTACATACTTCTAGAAGATGGTTCAGAAGAGGAAGCACAACTCAGCGGAAATTGTAGGTAGTATATTAGTACTCGTAGAGCTAGGCTCGTGCCTGTGTTGCACTCCACTGAGAAACAGATCGAAAGCTAAATAAAAATACATGTGACGACTTCCGATCTATTAAATGAGTAGCTGTTTCCCGCAGCTGCGCCTGCGTTATAAAGTAGCCTATGTTTGAACCCGGGTCTTTAACTATATTCATACCAAATTTCATCAAATTCCGTTCAGCGGTTTGGCCGTGAAAGCGTAACAGACAGACAGACTTTCGCATATATAATATTAGTGTGGATGTCTTACTTTTTTCGCGATTGTTACACATTAAATTAAACTATTTTAATACGGCTTTTATCACGTTGATAACCTATTTATTTTACACCTTACAGCCTGGCCACGAGGCAATTCGCCACGGCGAATTTCGCCGGATGCCACCTGCGACTAAAAGAATTACATAACAAATGCACTAAAAAGCCACGGGAACTGGTGTCTGGCGAGGCGAAATGAGAATTAGTAACGATTAGTGCACTGAAACAAATGCATTTGTATGTAATTCTTTTAGTCGCCGGTGGCATCGCGGCGAAATTCCCTGTGGCGGATTGCCCCGTGGCCAGGCTGTTTAAAACACCGTACATGGTCGCAGGTAAATAATAAATGCAATGAAAACCGTATTAAAATATTTTAATTCGGTGTCCGACCTATTTTCTATATAACGATGACTTCAGCAAGATGATATGTAAAAGCAGATTAGAGTTAGGGTGCTTATAATCTTCACGGATATCCTACTAGAAAGCTGTCAGTTATTCATGGTCGCTCCAGAAATGTCAAGTGAAAATAACGACAGAGAGAAATATCCAACTTTCATATGTATATATTTTGACCCAAAAGATGTGTTGTCAAAGTAAAATTTAAAACTTGCTCTTACAGCATAAAAATACAGGATTATAACGTATAATACTTTTATACTTCCGACGTTTCAACCATGTCTCTCAGCATTTCTACAGTTAACTTTCCTTTCACCTGCGTCAAACTGGATAACAATAAAAATTCCGTTGTTAAGAACCAAATATGGTTTAAAAAAAAAAAATTTTTTGCTCTTACCATATTCAAAGCGATACAAAATACAGAAACAACAATATGATAATATCTATGTTATCTTATACGTAGTTTATTGAAATAAAGTCATTTACAAGCAGAAAAGACAAAAATTACAATTACTCAAAAATTCCGCCCCGGATTGTCCCCGGTTCAAAGGTACCCATTACGTTGCCTCTATGAATAGCAATGGACCTTATACGTTGCTGATCTTATACGTAGTTTCTCTGATTTTTGTATGAAGAGAAGCAAATTAATTGTTATAATTTAATTTCAAAATCTTTATTTACATAAACATGCACTAAATTTAGTTGGCCTATCTACAATTAATCAACAATTCACCTAAGAGGGTACAAACTGTGTAAATCTCACATCACAATATCGAATACTTAACACCAGTCTTCACTACGTTTACGCAATGAGTTAAGGCCTTCTTAGGCATATACAATGATAATTAACACATTCGAGCCTTACCCAGCTCGTGATTCACAAGGTTCCGTCCCTTTTTGAATTTCAAAACATCTTAGTATGTCTTGTTATATCCATGGATCAGTCAGTTTACCATCTAAACTTGTTATTTCCACTGCAGTTATTTCTCCTATCTCTAATATTTTCACCCGGTTGGTTTCTAGTATCTAAATATATTTCAAAATGATATTCCAAGTCTCTTGTTATACTTACGTATTCATATTTATTAGGATCTTGTATCTTTGGAGCAATATTTTTTGAGTCACGTTACTACGATTGAAGTAATTTTGTGGTAAATAAACTAATTCAATGATTTATGTCATGTAGAAGTATCAGCAATGAGTTTACATAACCATTCGTATGTGTTTTGCATCATAAAGACACATATTGCATTCATTATTATCAACGTCACCCACGATATAAACTTGATCTTGTAGAATATGAGCGGCATTTAGTCAGTACATATTGTTTACTCAAGCATTTCGGTCAAGGTTAACCACATTCTGTTCGCATCCATATTACATTTCTTTTGTACTTATCCCATTCATCAGTTTCTGTTAAAATGTCTTCGTACTGATGACTTTTCTCATTAACAGTACGCGCGTGTACATTTTCTTTTGATTTTATAACTGCTCATCGAAGTTCTTTAAAAGGATCCGAGCATATTGTATCGACGGCCGGAAGGGTCTGACCAAATCCGTCGCCCGCACACACCATTTAAGGCGTCAAGAACGCACCTAATCCTTCGCATACTTAGCATAGCTTGTTTTAGTTACCACATCGAAAAATACCTTATTCACTTTCGAATCTCTGTGATAATTTCTCACTTATTGTCTATTATTCTGAAGTTTAGAATCTAAACCGTTCATATTTTGGACTTGTCGCCGGTGTACGGGTAACTTGCGGAACGCGTCTCGAATCGGTAATACATCACTTAATGTGATTCCAGTGCGTACTTGAATTGCAAGAACATTATTATGCTTCACGAAGGCCCGACGGCCTAAGACGAATCTGCGATGTCGATGTATCGATTCGTGAAAGAGGGAAGTAGCAAGCGGCTCTTTGTCCAAGGCACGCTTGAGAGTGACGATTCTAAGCCACTGAAGTCCAGTTTGAAGAAACCTTTGCAATCTCCTGTTGGCTCACCCATTACTACTAGTCTGAACCTGGCTTCTGTTCCGAAAAGCCTGCGAGAGGGTTTGACAAAACACGAGACAATATATGATGGGAATTACCCAGGCATGGAGAGGACATCGAGTTACCGTTCTGGGTCGTATAGAGAGGAGAGTTACAATGGTGGCAGGATTGTTCACGATGGGCATCAAACGCATTTTGAGTACGATGGCGGCGAGAGCTCCCTAGCTGTGCCCACTTCAGCTGGAGGTAGAGGCATATCCGAGCTGCAGGCGATTCATACGAACAAAAGATTGTCGACCGAGGTCCTAGGCTCTTCTTTAGAGTCGACAAAGATCTCGAAGAAAGACGACAGCGGGCAGAGACGCATCACGACCAGAATTGTGAGGAAAGTGACGACGTTGAGTCGTGGCGAAGAGAAGGCGTCGGCTGAAGACCTGGCAAGGGGAGGTCGTGAAGTGCATAGATCTGCTGAACACTACAGACATGTCGAAATGGAGGCGACGCATCCTGGTCCTAGAAAAGTAAAGGTATTTTTGTTTACGCATTAACTAATGTGTGCTTTTTTTTTAATTAATATAAAATCATTGATACTTCTATCTCGTTAATCTTTACTTAACTTGAAGAAGACTTTATTTTTAGGTTTTAAAAGAAATAATAGTCTAATCAATATCTCACGAGAAACATCACGTTCATTTTTTACAACAACTAAACCAAATCTCTCCGCCTCTAATCTAAGAGTTAATACCATCTTGTCGGATTACTAATGACAAGAACTAACGATTAAATGACCAGGTATCACGTCTACAGTAATTGTTCCAGACATTTGTGTAATTGCATTGTCTTGAGTGATTTTAAATATAATCTTAGTCGATTTGTCTTATCTTGTCGTCCACTGTTATTATTTTGTTCTGTTTTGTAAATTGGCGTTTGATATTAGCAATTATCAATTTTGACGGTTCAATATTAATTGTGTCGGCGATTACTTTCATTAACTTACTAAATCAGCACAATATCACTGTTTACAAAATAGGTTCGTTAAAATCTGCAGTTAATCTTCCGTTGCTTAATTGCTCATAATGCATGTGACTTTATCTTCCGTAGCTATGTCTTTAAAGACACTTTAGATATATTTCATACTTTTTATTCGTAACTGTACATGAAGAACTATCCAGTTACTATCATTCGTCACTCAGGACTTGCCCAATACAGGCAACGATTTATCTGCTGTCAAGGCGAAGTCTTGTTCGTCTAAATGATTTCAATTAGACTGATGTATATGGACTGTAGAGAAAGGAGACCTAATATGGCTGTAGATGCCTTTTGAGTGCTATGCATTATAAAGTTTAAGCTGTTTTTTTTTTTTCGATATTTTGAAGGTCACATTTACAGTTGTTCCCACTCTAGATTTAAAAAAAAAAGATTTATAAAATGATTGAAATGTTTGACATCGTCTTGACGGTCATGACGGTGTAGTTTTTCC
The DNA here is from genome assembly GCA_947363495.1 of Euzophera pinguis. NCBI lineage: Eukaryota > Metazoa > Arthropoda > Insecta > Lepidoptera > Pyralidae > Euzophera > Euzophera pinguis. The sequence continues at coordinate 8,559,550 of OX376176.1, forward strand.
ATATTTGTCTATCATTAGCGTTCCTTATTTCTTGATACTATGCCAAATTTTCTTATATTTTTATCAACTCTTTTTTTTCTAGTTCAGTCATGGCATCATTATCATTCTTTTAGCGTTAGATGTGCACATCACATAAATGCCTTTTTAAATGTGTCCTCAAACCTATCGACGCATACTAAATCTCATGTCTATTGCAGAATGCTGTAAGGAAAAACGACGCCTTTAGCAAAAAGTTTACAACGAGTAGGTTCCTAGCGGTGCTTAAGCATTTTCTTGCAATCCGGTTCATAATTAGTGTTGCCCTTATGTGTACTGTTATCATCATTTAATGTTTTTCCTACAATTCTATCTATGGAATAATCGTTGTAATGAAGCGGTAAATCAAATATACAAAGAGCTTCGCAGAGCGGAACGTATGTAATGGTCAATACGTTTTGTCAATATTTTAACTGAAAAAAAAAAACACCGGAAAAAAGCAACAACAAAATTTAGTTTTCGTACATTCTCTTATCTAAAACGTTTGCCTTCCCCAAGTTTTTTTTCTTCCTTTCCTTCAATAATAAGACAAAATGACTTGGAAATTAAATCCTATACAGAATTACAATTATATTCAGAATAACATTGTACACTGTAGGATCAAAACACAAAATGGTCTTGTATAGCGCGACTGTAGAATGCTAATGCGACCACGATTATGACCTAGCCTTAGTGACGTCACCGCAGATTTTGTGATAACTTTACATTACATTTTGTCCACTGAATGGCAGCCGACATGCTCCACAAATATTATTAAGTATATAAATATCAAAGTTGTCTATTTCGTTTGTATTGAATCACCTCACGCAGGTTAAGTTAGGTCTGAAGCTATTTATTTTTAACAATTCAACAAAATAAATAAACAAACAAAAAAATACTTAAGATTTTTACATACACACATACGTACATACATACATACAATACTACCCTGGGTTTGTGATTTCCCATATTTAACTTTGTGTTAGGCTAGATAAACTATATGCGTGCCTAATTTCAGATATTGTTTTACAAATTTCATATTTGACACCTCAGTTACATACACTATTTTATCATATACTTTAAGCTCTGAATTATCTGTTCAGCAAACTACTTTTGTGTAAGAATTCTCTTTATCTAGCAAACGTATTTATCTCATGTTTATGAATCGAACTATTTATGTTATGTTTTCAATTAACGGTTATTGAATTAGCATGTATAGATTTGTGGTTAGTTCGGTCTCACAAGGCTAAATTTTAATAGGTCGTTACAAAAATGTTGTTAATTATTCAGTTCAAGTCTGATCCGCACAATTTTGATTTAGCGATTAGGTCATATAACCTTAACACTTCAATGTATTTAGTATTTAAGAATTATGTTTTTGTTTTAATTGTTTTTGAAACGGCTCTAAGTTTATCATTGTCATCATAATATGCATTCTCATTTACATTTTCCATTTTAGCTAAAATGATCTTAGGTATAACTGTACTAGTTATTAACAACAGAGCGACTGATGTTTGTATTTAAATTAATTTCCATTCAATTTCAATTATTGTCCAACACTGTCATTTGGGGTAGCTAAGGCAAATACGCCACCAGTAGCAACAAATCTTACAGCATGATCGTTACAAACTCGCAAGCCCTGCTCGTTTATCGAGTTCCCCAATAAAGATGTTACTGCCACTAGATCTGTAGTTTCTAGTCGTGCGTACTATAACTAGGTTGGAGTATTATTTGTCTTTATATTTTGGAGTCGTGATGGCACTCTCACGCTTTAAGTCCTACATTGCTTGCAGGTTATCTGTAGTCACGGCCTTCCCTTTAAATATCACTTGGATCTTTGGAAAGTTTAATTCTGTAGATGATTTCATGAAGATGTTAAAAATCATCTATTTTTATCTGAAATTCTAACTTTATATAAGTTTTTGGTATTCGTGTTGCATTCGCATATTTTGCATTATTATTTAATGTATTAATTATCAATAACAGCTCATTATAAAAACAATCTAAAAGAGTTTTACAGCCGCTGCATTCAGAGATGTTAATTCTTTAAACTCGAAAATATATTCTCTCTCAGAGGAAGTCAACAACTCAATAAGCAACTCCTTAGTGTAGATGGAAAATCTACTTTTGTGTGATACTTTTTTGAGTTTGAAGAATTTGTTAAAGTACTCGTAATTATTTACATCTCGACGTAAGAAATAAATGTGCATTATAATAGTACATTAAGTCCTAGTAAGATTCAAAATGATTCTACTATCTACCTTATAATCAAGTTTTAGACTTATAACCTTCTTTAACACTCACTTTGAAAACATTCGGAGCAGACGGTTCGTTATTTATATAGCTGAACTTTAAAGATCTATTATTGTTCGGACTATCGGCTACTTTCTATCTTCCTTTGGTAATTCACGGTATAGCACCTTCAAACTATAAATTTTGTTGAGGTCTACGCCCATTATCATTGTCCATTATATTATTTGCTTTTGTTTTGGGAGTAGCTTCATGTTATTTATATTTTGTTGGAAAAAATTTCCATGTAACACATAAAATAGTTTAAAAGATAAATCTATACATTTCCGGAATTATCTAATGCAGTGATCTCTTTTAGTCAACCAGTAACAATTATCCATTTCTTGGTTCAAATCTTTTACAATTCAAGAGCATTTAACTAAAAATCACAAGCATAACGATATTGTAGAAATGTAAAAAGAAGATAATGAAAATAGAAAACATAGTGAGTATTATAATAACCCATTACATTTCTTCATATCAAAAATCTCAATCGGAGATGATCTAATTAGATACTTTGAAGTAAAAACCGTGCTGTCCAATCAATTAAACAATTTCTACAAATTGCCGACTATGGTGCTTCCATCGGGTATATAATAAACATAGTCACGAATGTTTTCACCTAATGAGAGCACTGGATCAGAATCGACATTGTAGCTTGTGGAAAGAGATGTTTAATTGAGCGTGGTGTGTTCTCATGCTATGCAAATATAACATGTAGGATTAACAGATAAAAGATGTTGTCGTTTCTTAAGGCATGCCCAAATCCGATCCGAAATTGGAAATTCGATTTCTAATTGATTTTATTGCTTCTTTGGATGTGTTGACCAAAGAATGTCCAATACACTTTGACAGATAGAATTTATAACATTAAAAAATGTAAAGAATATACAGGTCCATAGTAAAAAATAAATATTAGCGAAAAGCATTGCCGGAAATCTTGATCTAATAAAAAAAAAACTTGAACTGCTCGAGTGTCCTAACGCGAAAATTTAACAAGTGTGCAAATTACAGAAGATATTAGCTTCAATCTTATCTCAAGGTCCAAGAAGTCGAATAATTCATAAAAGTTTTAGTGGCTGCTGCAATTTCTACTTTTCAATGCTATCTCAAGACAGATCATTCACTAGCGATAGTAATAATAGTTGCGTATGCATAAACAATTTATTTTAAAGTTGGTTGAGTTTGGAATCTAGAGGAAATAAATATCATTTCTATTCAATACACGTTTCTAATAATGAACTGAACTTCACGCGCTTGTAAATACAAAAAGCTCTAATGTAGAAATCCTTTAATTTATATGCGTGGAACGTTACTAATGGTAATTCTTATGAACAATTGAATTAATGTAATCTATTGTATTTAATTACAATTACATAGAAACATTCTAAGTACCTATTAATTTATACAAATTAGTATTATTTTCATCGTCTATTTGTTTCAGATTATCACAAGTAAAATCAGACCAATTTCACTTATTCATGTTGAGTCAAAATGTCAATTGACTGCACTACGAGTAGGTATATTAAATTTATCATTGATTCATCATACTACTGAATTGAATATGATCTTCTTTTCTTCGTTCGTCATTTTGACTTTTCACCGAATGAATATTTAATTCTATGAAAATGTTGATTGTTTTCATTTTACATCACGAGAATATTATTTTCGAATAGATTTTTATAAAGTGATAGAAACACATTTGCCAAAAAAATGCTAGTTTCGTCCAGAAAAGTGTAATGAAACACTCACTAATAGTTTTAGTAATCAATCTTAAACAGATGCTCGTATTGAGCCTAATGAGGATATAAATATAACGGGCACTTAATCTCGAAATGGTTACATCCGAATCACGACTGTTCACCATGCTCCAACAGCTAGACTGTAAATATTGCTCTTCGAAGTCGTGCTTCACTAATTCGAACGCTAAATAAGATTCCTTACCATACAAATCGATTTTGCAAGGATTTGAAATAGGTTTTTCCTTTTTTTTCCTAGTTTTTATTTCAACATTCATCATGAATTTATCCTGAAATCTTTAAACCAAGATCTCATGTGTCTTTGCAATTAGCGAGTTAATTTTATTAAACTCTTTCTTAGGTCATGTACCCCTAGTCATTTTTTTTAGCTAATATTACTTGCATTTACAATATTGATCTATCTACATTTTTAAATATAAGTAAAAAAATGTGAAACGTTTCTTTATCGATAATAAAATTATCTTATTGTTAGGATAGTCGAATAAAACAGCTAATAATCTCTTGAAAACTTGTATTTCTTTTTACTCATCTTTTTCTCATAACTTATTCACTTTTCAACTTTTATTATTTTCTTTACCAATTTTTCTGAATCAATCCCACCGGCTCATCACTGACATCTGTCAACTACCGTTCTACTTTTTTAATTTATTATTGTTGCCTTAAAAAATGGCACAATCATCGTTAAGATTATTTACAGATTCTTCTAAAAATATTAATAAAATCTATTAGATCTTACATTATGCGTAAACTAATATTATGTATTACAATTTTACGAATATATATCAATGGTTTTACTTAAGGAACACTACTTGCACCAATTATTTTCTCGCTTATATTACGCAAATCAACGTTTTGTCTCTCCCGTTATGTGTATTGAAGAGCAACGAGTTTTTACATAAACAAATGTAATTTGCATAGACTTCCCCTGCTAAAGCTCGTCATGTGAGAAATCATTTTATTTGTGGTCTGTATGCTCTTTTATTATTTCATTATGTCTAAGAAATAGTGCATTTTATACTAAATACTATTATCTATTTTAAAGCAGTCCAATGAATTTTGATCATGTTAAATTTTATATATCGTGTAAGTTTGTACGTATGGTGAATTCCATCTATGTTACATTATATCGTCTTCAGATTTCACCAAAGTGTACAGTACCGATCGGTCATGTAACCAACCTACTTGAAATCATGATGATGATGGTGATGATGATAATAATAAGAAAATAAATCTCGATTGGCTTTCGAAAGTTTGACAAAAATCCTGTAGGCAAATAACCCTGGAAGACCTGCAAATTCTCAGGTATTACTCAACAATGGATTTCGACAAAATCACCGGCGCGCATCTCCGCTAGTGATTTATGAGTCTGTGAACGGAGCCGTGACTGATCTCAGAAATGCTAGACCAGTGTCTCCCACAGCTTATCTGTGTGTGCTCTTTGTCTATGGGAACGCTCATTTAATTTAAATTTAACTTTATGTAAACTTCACTAAATAGATTGTTTGTTAATGAGAGAAGTAAGTTGTTAATTTCCTTTTCTTTTTCTTTGGATCACTGAATTTGGATTTTACAACCTCGAACCGTAGTTTCTCTTGGTTATGAATTTGAGAGTATCTTTTTAAGGGAAATTCTTTCGTTGTCGGATGCCATCTTTGATTCATTCGAATTTTTGACTATTTTTTTCTAATCTTGAAGGTCAGTTTTTTTTACATTTTTAGAAACACTTATACTTTGTATTTGTGTTTGTATTTTTTTGTTAGATAACCCGTAAAACCTTAAAAAATAATAACACAGAAGAAAATGTTCAAACTTAGGGCAGCCAAGATGGCGGACAGGAAGCGCACAGGTGCGTCGGCACATGACAGCGGCGCGCGAGCACCCATGCGTTAACATTTGTGCACTTGTCTGACGCTCTATGGTTCTTAATTTTTTGTTTAGGTGCTTCATACCATGCAGTGATTTATAAGATAATTTAAACACTCATAGACTGATTAATGAGTGAGTTATTACCTGTCCTTGTCTCTTTGGTCAGCTGGAAGAGATTTCTTTAGAAATATGCAACACCCTTGTATTAATGTTCTGTTCTATTCTATGATGTATTATTTTGTTCGACTTATTGTGGACATGAATTTGGTAAATGCACAAATAAATAAATGAGGCGAATTGGGGGTAGATTATTTTATGACTAGGTTTAACTCAAAAGTTTGATATTTAATTGGTTTGACTTTCACATGAATTTCCGAAATTGATGAACTAGTAATGAACAGCGATTAATGATGATATATTTATTAAAGTTATATCGATGATTTTAATCTTAAGAATAACTAGTAGAGTATAATTTACTTTGAAATCATAATTTCACACTTTGTATCTGTTATGGTTATCATGCCGAAGGATTGGAGTCGCTTCATTACTCTTTATGACTAGTTCTGCCACCGACTACATTGTTTCAACGAGATAATTGAATTCTATGACTAGCATCAGATTATTGATATCAATGATTGTTTTATTACTAATAATTTATTGCAATAAAACGTATCATATCTTTACTAGTTATGATACGTTTGCCTTCAAAAAATTCATTCAGAATAAAAAAATGTAATTCCTTTAAAGTTTAGTAAAATAGACAAAAAGAAAAATGAATGAAAAAGAAGAAATACGTATGAACTTTTGTATAACTTCTATGTAAGACTTTTCGTCTTTAAAAAAGTTGTTGTTCGTTTCGATTTAAGTTCCATTCCGCCTAAAACATTATATTAAACATTAATTTTTCATCAATTCTGTAAGCATAGAGCCAAGATTTAAATTATCGTAGCGCTATACCCCTACTAATAAATATACTAAGATATACTACCTGGATTAACGCACTTGGTGCCGACGCATGGCCACAAATGCCATCTATCGTATTTCTATTCTATTATATATGTTTAAAATATCTCATGGTAGAGGCATTGTAGATTTTACTTCAAATAACGCACTTGATACCGACACATGGCCACTAATGTTATTTATCGTGTGTCTATTCTATTATACACCGTGAAATTTTAGTAGTTTTGGACCCATCGTCCAGTGACTCCATTCATGCAACTGAACAACTTTCCCCAAGATCGAAATTTGGAGTAAATTTTTGGACCTCCCATACAAAATGTCTCATCACGTGACCTAACTTACTATGGGAAGTCCAAATTTGTTTTTCATGTTTCGAGCTATGGTCCTTGGGGAATTTTGTTCGGTTGCATGAATGGAGTCACTGGACGATGGGTCCAAAACGACTAAAATTTCACGGTGTATGTTGGAAACATCTCTTGGTACATAAGTTTATACTTCAATTAACGCACTTGGCGCCGACACATGGCAGTTAATCCCGCCGATCGTGTGTCTAGTTATCGCCTCACTTTCACGATCCCTTTTGCTTTCTCCCGGTTATCAGCGCGGAACCAACACTTTCGATCGGTTTCCTTGCATGTGACCCTTGTATTAACATCAGGTTGCTTTTTCTTCCAGCTTTACTCATCTACGTCATAGACTGTGATGAATACAATACATTACAAAACTACTATGAATCTTTAGTTTCTATTGATAGTTCAAACATCAAGTTTATTTTTCTTCTTTACAATTTCACTAACATCTTGTATCGATCGTTATTGGCGTAGTCTTCATTTTGAGACTGGCCAATTTTGCTTTTGCGGGGATGTTTGTGTGTTACGGAATACGTTTGTTCCGGGATAGAGGTCGCATTTCTAACTCTAGAGTTACTCTGATTCTTATAATTTCTGGTAAAGCCTATTTGATATGCAAATATTTTTTTGATCGTGAGTTTTGTCCGTACATATATAAGTATATTGTTTTTAATTGCATAAAAATTTTCGGAAATATGGGTTAAACTTGTCTAATATGATCAGTTTAATAGGACATTTACACTTCGGACATTCTACCAGAGTATCAAAAAGAGTAGCTATCATAAATTGCCTTCCCACTCTTGTTTCACCGTTATTTAAAAAGGCTTTAACTGTATCGGATTTTATTTATCCTTTTCTGCTTTTCATATGGTAAGCCCAACTGTGAAATCTGCCCACTTGTTTAATAAATTTCGGCGACAATTGGAAATATAATAGCTTTTTACTTATACATTTGTTGTTATAAATCATTCAATACGTGGGGCGCACTATAAGTTTCCGGAATGAATATGAAAAAATACTATTAAAGGTACAAAATTAATTTATTGTTTTTCAAAATAATCTCCCTTGGCGTCTATGCACTTTTTCATTCGATGAAACCAGTTTTGAAAACTTTTGTGCCACTCCTCTGTGGTGACCTCTGAAACGTGTTTTTCATACTCCTCGACAGCCTCTTCTGGTGATGAAAATCGTTGACCGCGTAATTGGTTCTTAATTTTTGGGAACAGAAAAAAGTCACAAGGTGCCAGGTCGGGACTGTATGCAGGATGACTCATGAGTTCTACATTTTTCGCCTTCAAAAAGTCGTTTGTCTGTCTGGCCGTGTGAGAACTAGCATTGTCGTGGTGCAGGATGATACGGCGTTTACGGTTATTTTTACAGAGTTCGTCAATAACTTCCGGCAAACAAATGGTCGTGTACCAGTCACTATTCACTGTACGACGATTCTCTAAAGCAACAGTAGCCACGTGGCCAGTTTTATTAAAAAAAGAAGCAATCATCCGCTTAGATGCACTTTTCACGCGCGCCACTTTGGTTGGTTTCGGCTCATCTTGAAAGACTCATACGCTCGATTGCTGCTTTGTTTTGGGATCGTAGCAATAAATCCATGTTTCGTCACCTGTTACTATATCCCACACCAAATTTGACGCACCTTCGTTGAATCTGGTAAGCATGGCACTGGACCAAGTGACGCGGTCCGTTTTTTGAGCCTCGGTCAAGTTGTGTGGAATCCACCGCGAGCACAGCTTTCTCACACCCAAATGTTTGTGTAGGATTAATTGTATTTGACTCATGCCTATTTCTAAGGATGCGCGAATTTCATGGTAGGTCACATGCCTGTCTGTTTCAATCATACGGCGCACAGCATTGATGTTTTTGTTGGTCACAGCGGTGGACGGCCGACCATCGCGAGATTCGTCACTGAGATTGATACGACCACGCTTGAATTCTGCAAACCAGCTATAAACAGTTGTCTTGCATGGTGCTTCATTGCCAAAAGCTGTTTCAAGCCGAGCGATGCTCTGTTGAGCTGTCAAATTACACTTAAAATCGTAGAAAATCATACTACTAAAATTTTCCCGAGTTAAATCCATGTTGATGCAGACACACAATTTTTTAAATGGCGCCACAAGGTAAAAACTAAAGACAGTCAGATGAAACAAACTGCATTCTACAGCCAAAGAGTTCTATTTTCAAATGTTGCAATAAATTTTTAAACGTTGTTTATGTAAGTGGCCAGTTCCGGAAACTTACAGTGCGCCCTATGTATCGCCAATATAGTTTAGTTTATTCAGATCAAATTTTTGTAAAAGCAGTATTTTTTTTAAAAATCATTGTCTTTGACCCTAGGCTTTATGCCAATTGTAAAATCGTTTTTATTTTTAAACAGTGAACATAAAAATGCATTGGTTTAAAACGTTTATTCTTAAAAATAAAACATAAAATTCAAAAATGTTTTGCCATATTTTTTTTCTGGCTATTTCATGAAAGGTTTATTTTTTATTTTATTTTTATACAACTAAGTAGGCGTACGGCCCACCTGGTAAGTGGTTACCGTAGCCTATGAACGCCTGCAACACCGGAGATGTCACGAGCTCGTTGTCGACCTGTCCGCTATCAGCACAGCGACCCCTCTGGAGCCTGGCGACGCTACTCACCAGCAGGAACACAACACTACATCACAGTGGTATTTGGCTGCGGTATTCTGTAGGGTGGAGGTACTTTACCCGACGAACTACTCCTTACAAAATGTCCTTCCTACCTCTCTTAAATAATCCATACTAATATTATAAATGCAAAAGTCTGTGTCTGTCTGTCTGTTATGCTTTCACAGCCAAACCGCTGGACGGGTTTTGATGAAATTAGGTATGAATATAGTTGAAGACCCGGGGTCAAACATAGGCTACTTCTTGACGCAGGCGGAGCTGCGGGGAACAGCTAGTTATAAATAATTATAATTATTTAAGAGTAATATATATCTTAAATAATTATAAATAACTAGCTGACCCGGCAAACTTCGTACCGAATATATTCACCTTTTAAACCTTCCCTGGACTTCCACAAATAATTCAAAACCAAAAATAGCCAAATCGGTCCAGCCGAGTAGAGTAACGAACAGCAATTGATTTTTATATATATAGATTATTTAACGTAAATATAACTTAAATCGTATATATTTGACTTCAATATGTTGCCTAACACCCACAAGCATATCCTGGGGCTCTGAGGCAAAGCTAATCTGTAATAATGTGGTGATGATTTTGTAGATTTTTATCAACATAATCCTCTCTTAATACCGATTGCCTCATTACTTTTTGCTCCGCGAAGTTATGATCTACGATCTATGATCGACTATTTATCAGCCTTGGTCGCTGACCATATACGGTAGTGATGTCAACAAACCAGTATCTGATCTCATGTGTTTACTATTCATTCATATTTGAACCTCATTTTTATTACTTGAATATTTTAAAAACTGTTTAAAAATATTCACGTAATTTAATTTTAATCATTTAAATTGCTTCAATGTTATTTATATTTAGTGCTTTTGATGGTTGTTTCCGTATTGAGTAACTATCTTTTTCCATCTAATCATAGACTTCTTTATTGCGCTCTTTTTGATATTTGAAGGTTTCCAAAAATATTTCGGCGATAAAAAAATTTACTTAGTTTTTGGGTGAATAAATACTGAAATGACGAAGTGAGAGCCAAAGTGAGTCTTGTTTTACGATGGAAAGAACATTGATTTTGGAAAATTTAATATAGTCTTATATATAGCAGTCGATAAAAAAATTGACGAACAATCGCGGAGAAGGATTAATAACATGTTGTAATGCCAGGAATAGAAAATGTTGACGACATAGATAATAACTTATTACAAACTAGCTGTTTCCCGCAGCTCCGCCTGCATTAAAAAGTAGCCTTTGTTTGAACCCGGGTCTTCAACTATATTTATACCAAATTTTATCAAAATCCGTTCAGCGGTTTGGCCGTGAAAGCGTAACAGACAGAAATACTTTCGCATTTAAGGACCGTTCCAACTGACGCGAATCCCGCACAACTGGCGGGACGCCCATAGAAATAAGAATCGGTAGAAGTGCCGTTGCGTGTGAAAAAGTTAACTGGTCTGCTAATGACACTTCTATATACTCTTATTTCTGTGGACGTCCCGCCAGGCGAGCGGGATTCGTGTCAGTGTGAACGGTCCTTTATAATATCGGTATGGATATAGAAGTATGGATATAGAAGCATGGATATAGAAGTATGGATATAGAAGTATGGATATAGAAGCATGGATATAGAAGTATGGATATAGAAGCATGGATATAGAAGCATGGATATAGAAGTATGGATATAGAAGCATGGATATAGAAGTATGGATATAGAAGCATGGATATAGAAGTATGGATATAGAAGCATGGATATAGAAGTATGGATATAGAAGCATGGATATAGAAGCATGGATATAGAAGTATGGATATAGAAGCATGGATATAGAAGTATGGATATAGAAGCATGGATATAGAAGTATGGATATAGAAGCATGGATATAGAAGTATGGATATAGAAGCATGGATATAGAAGTATGGATATAGAAGTATGGATATAGAAGCATGGATATAGAAGTATGGATATAGACGTATGGATATAGAAGTATGGATATAGAAGCATGGATATAGAAGCATGGATATAGAAGTATGGATATAGAAGTATGGATATAGAAGTATGGATATAGAAGTATGGATATAGAAGCATGGATATAGAAGTATGGATATAGAAGTATGGATATAGAAGCATGGATATAGAAGTATGGATATAGAAGTATGGATATAGAGAAGTATGGATGAGACGGGAGTAGTGAATTAGAAGACAGTGAGTTTGAGAACGCAAATAGAGCTTAAAATAATTTCACTAAAATGTTAGTAATTTGCTAGACTTGGGACCAAGTCAGATGTTCGATAAAGCAACAATCAAGCGATTTTTCCTCGACAATACAGTTCTCAGTGTATCGGCCGACAATCTGCAGACAACGCGTTGTAGTCTGAATCTGAATACGCGATTGTTTTTAAATTATCGCTGTAAAAACTTGGCTTTGAAAGTATATTAAATTTTAATCCTTAGAAAAGTTTAGTTTAGGCCAGTCTACCTTTCCGGGACAACCCAGGACAGACAATCCTAGGGACGAGTTACGAGGAGGCCCGACCCCAGATAAATTGGGAAGATGGCAGGAGAATGAAAGAGAAAAGTTTAGTTTAGGCCAGTCTACCTTTCCGCGACAACCCAGGACAGACAATCCTAGGGCCGAGTTACGAGGAGGCCCGACCCCAGATAAATTGGGAAGATGGCAGGAGAAAGAAAGAGAAAAGTTTAATTTAGGCCAGTCTAGAAAATTAGTAGTATTTAGTAATTTGAAATAGGTCAATTCGGAAGACTAATGTGACGACATAAAAAGATGTAAATTTGACTAAAAATCCCATCTATGCAAAGAAACGGAGTTGGTAACTCTGACGACTTGTTGGAAACCATCCAAACTATAAATAAATAAATAACTATTGCACCAAATTGTAGAAAGTACATTAATATTAGTACATATATATTAACTATGTTCTCGATAAAATCAAAATCAATGCTAAATCAAATCAAAATATTCATTTAAAAGTATAAATCAAGATACAGTTACTCTTGTACACTAGGAACATACTAATGTTTTATTGTGGTTCCACACTAGGCAACAATGTCTGTCCTGTGGCCTTAGTTTTAAGAAAACTTGCGTTTGAAATTTCTAATATCGATGTTTTTCTCTTAATTTATCCGTTATATTTACAAAGGGCGATCAGTGACGTCACGATCTCCGGTCACGAACGCACGACTATCACGAACAAATTAGATCGTAATTTACGCATTCTGTAATTTATTTCTCTATTTCAATGTGTTAGTGGCCAACACTACCAGGATTCTTCCAATTACTTAAATTTAGAACTTCAACTATATCAAACGGCTGTCTGATTTTTAACCTCCTCTATCATAGCCATATTCTATTCCTGTTTTTAGCATTGTCCATTGAGAAATGACTTCAATTTAGAATTTTAAAAATGTTAACGTCTACTTGGTATGAATTTTGTATCGATGATCGGCTGGTTGAATGGAATATCTACTAAAAAGAGGTAGTGATTACTTTTAGTGATAAAAAGTTGACGTAACGGCGCGTTGCATATAAATTAGAAATATTCAATGTTGTGGTTGATCAGCTCTTTTTGGCAGACATTGAGACATCAGTAAATCAGCAAAAGGAACGTGTTTTCGTATGAACAGAACGAAATTCAAAGCTGTTTCTTTAGTCTTCTTCATCTTACCCGGTTGCATCCTCAGTTGTTTGCTTCGTAGCCCAGGGTCCGCTTTTCTGCTTGTACGTCTCCACTTCTCCTGGTCCTCAGCATTCTCGACAGAGTCCATTAGCACGCATATCCTACTCTGCGACATCAATCCAGCTCAAGTACCTCTTCTTTAGTAGATAAACTTATCTCAGGATGCAACTGGTAATACTGAGACGAGAGTTGTATTTATATCTAAATAAATTAATTGTGGCCTATTTCTGGAACTTTCCACTTACCAGTATAAATCTCCGTACTTATACCAATATCCGTACCCACTTAATCCGATAGAGATGATCTCGATTCAAAATGATTGATGTCCATCCAAGATATATTTGGTTCACCAATGAACTTCATTTTGGGGTCACTGATCTTGTATTTACGTATTGGAATTAGTGTGTTGATACGTTTTGATGTAATTAATATTTTGTTAATGGATACCTACCAAAGAACATCGAAATGCACAGGGTAAAACGATCCTTGCTCAATGGATGCGACCAAGAGTTAAAAGACAAAGAGAAAAATATATTTATTTACTCCAACAATCTTATTAATACAAGTTGCCGTTTTACAAGGTTATTACATTTAAGGCTTTACGCTAGAAGGAAATTCAGCTTCAAGAAATAAAAATGTGATGAATTTGAGTGCTATTTAGCACAATAGAAATTACAAAAGAACACCAATGTTTATTTACAGTGTGTACATGAAATAAATAACAAAAAAACTTATAATTAATTTTAATTAAAATATTTGTAAATTGTGCATTAAAGTGTTTTTGCACTATTTATAAACGATTTATATATTTCGGAACATTTCTAGACAACGTGTACCAATATTTTGAATGGTTTACAACTGAATTGTCATGCTAGTTTTTTCCTCATTCCAACACAAAGTTAGACAACATTTTAAAATGAAGTCAATTTTAAAATCGTATCAATAAATTTGAAGCTCAGATCGATAAGTTAAAAAATCGGTCACTCACGATCTCATATTGTTTGGTTTCGATAATCTTTATGATATACTTACAGACTTAAGTACTGAGGCGGTTCCGCACATTTCTTGACATGACACCAACATGGTCGATTGACAATGTAAGCTACTCGAAATTATGATGATGAGTACTGTCTTATATTCCTGTTTGTTATCGATAGCGGTGTTACGAATCCGAATCTTGGAAAAATTAGTAGACCGGTTGCGAACATTACGTACAATTAGCACAATTTGAAAGAACAATAGTATCTATGTCGAAATGTAGAGGCGAAAAATTACTACTACGCACTGATCTACTTAAAAAGCTGCCCAAAATGCGTAGATCTAGGAAAAAGTAGGTAAAGTAGGCAACACTGAAAGCTTCCAGCAAAAGTTAATAAAAAAATATATATCGTGCAATACTGTACATAGTACGAGTATTATCTATTGTCTGTCTGAGTGTACGAGTCTATTCTCAAAGTCTCATGAATAGTCTAAATCATTTTCTTAATATTCAATAGACGTAAAAAATATGAGGCGCATTTTGATTGACGAATGTTATATTTTATCGATATTTCGATCTTAGTTTTATCGTTTGGTAAGATCTGTTCGAAGGAAATTAGGTTTCTGGCTTAATGTTATCGCTTTTTTTATTTGTTTTGTTATTGCCGGTTTTATTTTTATTTCACATTTAATTGCTTACGCGATTGAAGAGAAATGTGGATTGCGTCAGCCAAGGGTAGAGGAAGACCAAGAAAGATGGCGTGACAAATACGACAGTTTTCTGCAGAATTAGACATCTATTGCGCTGAAAAAGGGCCTTTACCCAACACCGGGACATAACATCTTTATGCTAAGAAAAAACCAGACTTTTTGATAGTCTTGATCTACTGCCATAAAATCAAGATATTTGATTGGTATTTTAAAAAAATTGTACGATTCTTCGGCAAAATCCGATACCATATTCCATCACTATTCCACTAAGAAATAGTTTTTCAGTATCCACCGCAAAACCGCAACTTTGGAACGCTTGATAATTCTAGTCTAATTTTCTAGCCAGTAAGGTCGAACTTAAGTGCTTGTTGGAATTTGGCTGACTCCTGAAGCATGACAGTTTCGTTCTTAATATTTAGCTGCTATTTTAAGAGTTACTTATATGTGTTTTATTTTCAGTTCACATTTATCTATCTAAAAATTAAGAACTGTGCTTTTGTCGGTAGGTAGAAATCCTTCCATTCGAATTCAATTTTATTTTTAATTCGAAACAAATTCTATATGGTCTGTGTTTGTTCTTGTTATTGAAACTACGATTTTTTAATTTAAGCTTTCAATTGTTCAATTTAATGTTTTTAACCGACTTTCAAAATCCAACAAAGAGGAGGTTATCAATTCCAAAGGGTCTTTTTTCTTATTTTTGTATGTTTGTTATAACTCCGTAATGTCTGAGTCGATTTCAAAAATTATTTTTTGGACGAAAGTGCTTTCAATTAGGTTCCATAAAAATTTTATTAAAATCGGAACAGTAGTTTAATTGTAAAATAAAAATGGGAAAAATGTGATTGGATAATAATGTCATCACAACATTTATATTCTCTGAGTAATTTTTTGTTTATCACGAAGTCTAGTCTAGAGGTTCATATTCTCGGATATTTTAAAAAGGATGAATGTATGTTATTTCAGTTGCCCCGAAATCCCAAATGCAAAGGATTTCGAAAATAATTTGATGATTCAGTCTGATTTATCACCTTAAGTCATGATTTTTCTTTGAACTGCGTTTTGGGACAGCATACGAAAAGAATTTATCGTTATTCTTATGAATACGCCTTCCTTGACTTACATAAAGTGGGATGGTCATAAATAAATATACTTAGTGATTTCTTTATTAAAACCATGTTTTTTATATCAGTTGGATTGGAGTAGAGCCACTCCAAGATGTAATACATACATAAGTACACCTAATCCTAATTTCTATAGATCAAATACTTTTCTTTGTCGTTGACGACTGACGGGTCAGTTCTCATTAAGGAATAAGTCCACCTTTTATTGTATTTCTTGAGGCTTTAAGCCTGTCATGTTCTGTTTCAAAAACATAAATACTGTGTCTTAGTTTTAACCGAAACTTTAAAAACTTAAAAAATGTGTATACCGTTAGTCCTTGATATTGAAATTCCGATTTAAAGAGAAAGACTGTTTCAAATTGGTCGAATGCAAAATTATGAGCCGATTATACCATTTAATACGATTATATTTGGAAACTTGTTCGATGTATTGGTGTCTCGATATTAACTTCGGAATATTTTAATTCACGGCATTCACTTGGCAGTTCTCTGATTTTATAACATACTGCAATATTAATCGGGACAGAAATTACTGTATGTTAGTACAAAAATATACATCACGAACTTCGAAGAAACGATCTCTTCTATAAACCACTAGCTGGTCTCAACCGATTCACCTTCGCGTGGCGAATTTTTACCGTAACGTAGTAGTAACCTTCTGAGAAATAAAAGTATAATTTGAAGAAAGGTAATTCCGGAAATTCTCACTAAAACAAACTTTCAAACACTTCCTCTTAATCATAGTATAGGTCATCATCATCATAAATTTAAATGCTGGGCTCTTGTCTTGAGCTTCTTCAATTCTTCTCGATTATTGGCAAGATACTTTAGTAACATAATGTTTTCTTATGTTTTCGCGATTGTTATTCATTAAATTGCGCATGCATTAAACGCCTGAAATTTCAGGCGACAGTTTTGTAATCTTATGACATCAAAGACAAATGTTAACTTAGTCTGCCTGCGACCATGAACGCTGTAAAGTGTTTGAAACGTCAGGTGTAAATAAATAAGTAATAAACGCGATAAAACCGTATTAAAATAGTTTAATTTAAAGATACTTTAGTTTTTGATACGACACGACATTTACACCCGTATTTCTTAAACCTTCACTCAAACTCGACTCAACCTTACTCCACCTCATTGGTATGATTAGACGTTACAAGCTTCCTTAACTTGAGATGATTTCTCATTGGAGTCGAGTATCGAACTGTCAAATATAAGGCTGGTCGAGGGGTACCTAGTGGTGTCCTTAAAATGAAATAAAGTAGATATAAATCGGATTTTTGCCACTTTTAGCCTAGGTTTTACCTACTTCATTTTATTTTTTACTCAATTCTTTTGTAATTTTCATTTCTTGTGTCAAAATTGTTACTATAACCTCATTGGAGTTTGCTCAAGCAATCAATTAAGAATGTCGTTTTCAAGGAAAGTTCGAGGACTTCCATAAGGCGCCCTCGAATGAGTTTGAGTAAAGGACGTTCTTCAGGTTATGTTTAAGAACCCCCGTATTCTTTACTCTCTCATTTATTTACTTAATGTAGATAGGATATCCTCTCTTCTATCTTTTCTGCGACGATGTTTCTCGTAAAGCCATCGTGTCGTATCAAATGTATGCATGCCGTGTAGTAAAAGTCATCATCATCATTTCAGCCGCAGTCAGTGCACTGCTGGACATAGACCTCTCCCAATGATTTCCAAAATGATTGGTTGGCAGCAGTCTGCATCCAGCGTTTGCCTGCGACCTTTTTCAGGTCATCTGGCCATCTGGTCGGTAGATGTCCAACGCTGCGTAGTAAAAGTAGTATAGATTTATTTATTCAAAAATCACATTCCATGATGTACGAGTAAGTCACAGTCACAATAAAATTAAGTTGGCCATTAAAACGTCAAGTATGAACCGTAGTCCTTGACACCATGATCACAACATAAAATAATTACAGAATACAACCTCATAAAGTGTTTTTATCTCGTTTAATGTACAGTTAGTAGCCAAAATCAAATATAAATATTTTTTCTTAAAAAAGATTACAGTACACACAATATAATATATAATACTCAGTTTATTATGTTTATCATTATTTACACACTATAATTGTATTCTACTAATTTTTTTTCTTCTTTCATATCAATATTTTTATTTCCAGAAACAGAATTATGAAAGAATTTTTGTAATCCGTTCAAAAATAAATAAGTTATAAGCCTTTGAAATTTGGTGGAAGGGGAATCTGTCACTGCCACTCGGTTTCGTGCGTACAAAAGAGATGGCAAGACGTCCCCACCACGCTCCCACTTTTCTTTTAGAGAAAACTTTAAAATCGAATTACTGCCATAATTAACAACCAATTTTGTTGTTGTTTTCAGAATCGGTTACTTTTTAGTGTATATTTTGTTTAGTATAACAATATTAACCAAGTATGAAAACAGTCAAGTAGCCTATTAATAGCTGTTGGTTTAATAAATTAAATACCCTTTATCCAAAAACAAATTATTCTAGCGGTAAAATCAACCCTAAGAGGTTGAAATATACTCCAGTAAACATGCTCTCTTATGAAATAAAAGTTTATTATATAACAATATAAAGAGTATTTGTACGCTGAAAAGTACAGCTTTACAATCCTCCTTCAACAAAATATTGTAACAAAATATTTTTTCTTACATAACAATAACATAAAAATGAGGTACAAAGTGCGGATTTATCGCCAGACGATCTCTTACAGTATTGACGGACACAGATAGGTGTATTATTTCCGTACAATCGTTATTTTGTCGCATGACATCATGCTGTACCTCACCTCGACGGACGCCCACGCGTGAAGCCCGACCAAACACACGGTTTCACTCTATATTTTATATAAGAACATCTACATTGTATCCGTTATTTTCGCATTTTTCTTGCGCACTTCTAGTCAAATAGTATTAACACAAAATCAAATTACGTTGGAATCCCCACCATTGGATATAAAACTACCGTTTACTTCAAGATGATCAGATTCCACTTGTAACAGATCGCGCGATCACGGAAAGAAATGAAATCGTTTATTTTCCATTTAGGATATTAATATCACTTATTTACGTCAACTTTTATTTAAATTAAGTTTACCACGACTTCCAAAGGGCAAGTGAAGAAGCTGCGGCGCCACACATAAATAAAATGAGTAAGGATAAAAATTCAATTTTTGGTTATAATTATTAATTGGGATTAGTCCTTGAAGTGGCAGCGGGCGGGGCACATAGCGCGGAGAACCAATGGGGCAGAAAGGTTCTCGGATGGCGACCGCGTACCGGGAAGCGCAGCGTTGGACATCTACCGATTAGATGGTCAGATGACCTGTAAAAGGTCGCAGGCAAACGCTGGATGCAGACTGTTGCCAACCGATCATTTTGGAAATCATTAGGTGAGGCCTATGTCCAGCAGTGGACTGACTGCGGCTGAAATGCTGATGATTAATTAGGAGGAAAAGCAGGAAAGCTGATCTAGGTTTCGAAGCAACCAAGTAAGCAATAAAATGACAAAGAGGAATGCATTTCTCATGCCTATTTACCAACTTACTTAGTATATCAATAGAATACAATATATATTTATTGCCCACATTTGGGAAATTACAACATTGTTTATAATATGGAGCAAAGGCGGACTTATTGCTAAGCAATCTCTTGCCAGCCAACCTTTGTGTATATCAGATGTCCCAGTAGCAGAAGAGCTAATAGCGAAAGTGGCCAAACAAAATATGTTTATGCATGCCACGAGCTGATTACCAAGCTTACCGTGACATCGCTGACTTTCATTCAATATGAGAGAGTATTGTTGGGGAGATAACAAATAGCTGTGATGTATACGATCCTAGACTTATCTGCTTCTTCTTCTTTGTCCAAGCGTGGTATCCTAGTTGCGTCCTTAGTTTACGCTACGGAATCTCGAGTACGCTTCGCTCGGTACGCTGCCATGGTCCTTTTTTGGCGATACTGGTTATTACATTTTGAAACCGGCAATACTTCTAGAACAGTAGTTCCCAAACTTATTTTTCTCGTGGACCACTTTCAAAATTTTACTGGTTTCGGTGGACCCCCTGCTGCTACATTTCTACCACATTCTTAAAGTCGCCAAAAAATAAAAATTGTGTCACTTCTGAGTTCTGTCCCTATATTTCGATATGTAAAATAAAAACGAAAAATGGTACATTTTATATCACTTTATTTATTAAAAGAATAGAATTACAAGAAAAAAATATTAAGGTAATATAGGTTCAGGTCATAATTTTAATTAATGGGAAGGATGTATCTGATGGAGTGTCAGCAAACGATCAATGTTTGGCTTTATTTTTGTGAGCAATAACCGCAAATCCCCCCGCTCTGTGATGTTTAATTTGCTCCTTTTTTTTGTTAAGAGGTTTGTAACGGCACTAAAACTCCTTTCGACAAGATATGACGAGGGAAAAGCTATTAAAAATTTCCTTGCGATTTCCCACAGTCCAGGATATTTTTCGGGTATTTCTGCTTGCAGCCAAAATGTTGGGTAGCCTTTTCTAAATTTCACCTTCAGCTCCTCATTAGTGCTTAGCTCGAGCAGCTCCTCTTGTAATACAACATTGGCCACTTCCGTTTCATCAAATGGATTTATTATCCATGGTGGTATATCCATCGTCAGTATATCTTCAAACCTGGTTTTGAAGTCATCATGCAGGGCACTTAAATGTTGACTGTAGGTATGGATATCCTCATCAATACATTCTACCTGCGACAAGTTTGGAAATTGAGAGAATTCGCGCCGACTAATGTTTTGCTTCATAAATTTCAATTTCCCAAGAAAAGCCGAAATTATCCCCTTTGTTTTTATTAAATTCAGGCTGTCCCCTTGTAACTGCAAGTTAATATCATTAAATTTTTTAAACAAATCTGTCAAATACGCAATGTCTGCTTTGAATTTGATCAAGTTTTCTTTTAAATCTGGATCTCTACTTTCTAAGAACTCTAATATGGAATCGAAAACAGAGTAAAATCTCGTTAAGCATGCACCTTTCGACAACCAGCGTACTTCAGTATGTAAGAGCAGTCGTTGGAAGTCTTCATCATTTTCGTCGCACAATTGAGCAAATAAACGTGTATTCAATGCATTGCTTCTGATTTTGTTGACAGCTTTTATTACAAAATGAAGAGATTGGTTCAACCTGTCACTTAAATGTTTTGCCACAAGATGTTGTCGGTGGATTACGCAATGAATAGCTGTAAGTCCTGGTATAATTCTTTTGAGATGACTTATAAACCCACGATATCGCCCGACCATTGCAGGAGCTCCGTCTGTTGCCACTGAAATAATGTTTGTAAATGGGATCGATTTTTCCGTAAAAAAATTACTCAGGACATTAAATATTGATTCGCCTTTAGTGTCAGTCTCCAAAGTTCTGGCAAATAGCAATTCTTCGTGAATTTCTTCCTCAACAATAAATCGGACATATGCCAATAGTAATGCTTCATTACTGGGTAACGTTGACTCGTCCAGTTGTATAGAAAAATGAGTTTTTTGCAGATGATTGCACAAAAAGCTTTCGATATCAGAGCTCATTTCATCAATGCGTCTTTGTACAGTATTGTTACTTAATGGAATTCTTTTTAGTACGTCAAATGGAGATTTGTGCAAAACAGTTTTTAAAACCTCTTCAACAGCGGGTAAAATTAATTGTTCTCCGATAGTGTGCGGTTTTCCAGATTTTGCTATAAGTAATGAGATATTGTAAGATGCCCGCAAGCCATCATCGTTACTTTGAGATGTTGAAGCGAACATACTGTGCATGGTGGGTCTCTTTCCATATTTTTCTTTCAATGTTTGAAAATATTTTAAATCTTTACCTATTTTATCAGTATGACACCTTTTTAGATGATCTTCGAGCTTTGATGGTTTCATAGAGTCATTGCTCAAAACTTTGTTGCATAATAGGCACATGGGCAATTGTTTGTCTGCCTCTGATGGAACAAAACCATATTTCAAATAATCGACACTATATTGTCGACATTTTTTCTTTGCTGTAGCCATGTTTCGTGTCAGTTACCTTACCTGTAAAAAAAATGTTTTAGTAACCAAGTTTTTTTCTGAATATAGGTATCACACCGCAGCCTTTGTCAGCACGCGGAAATAGAATTACGGCTTGTAAAGGGACCAACTAATAAACCGCTGAGACAAATACAAACGTTTTCACAAAACGGTATCAATTTTAAAGTACATAATTTACCACTAATTTTTAATAGTATAAATAAAAATTAGTGTACTCAGTATCGAATACTGATCATATTTGTGTAGGAAAAAATAAACGTCGAAATCCCAAAATTGTCCATAAAAACGATAACTAACATTTTATTAAATCAATGAGTTCACGCGCTCCGTGTATTTGCGTATTTTTTGTCTGCGGCTTCATTGTTAAAACGTGACAAACAGGCATCGAAGTTCAAGCCCCGCCCTTTTCCCGTCGCCCGCGCACCGCTCGCTCTTTCCGAAAAGGAATAGTTTTGATAAAATAGTTACTTCAAAATCAATTTAACATGATTATGAAATTACTGTTTTATAAAATTAGTAGTTATTTGCAAGAAAAATTACAAAATTAATTGCTCTGCAATATTGCTTATTCGGCCTTTTTAGAGAGGCAGTGCTTCTCTCGTGAAAAAACAATTGAATAAAACGTGCTGTGTTTGTCTTCAAATCGAAAGAGGACAATTAAAATATCTGTAAGTTACTAAGTTACCTATCTATACAGGCCGTTGTGATCAACCGACTAGTACACGTAAACAAAATACTTAAGTACTATAACAAAAAAAGGTAGGTTACTTACTTTTCTCCGGCACTAGCAAACACAGATATAAATTTTCTCACAACTTTTTTCCAAATTCCGCCTTGTTTTCGAAATTCCGGAAACAAATGAATGCGTTTGGTTGCCTTTGGCATCAAGTATTTATAGTGTTGATCAAGTTCATGTCTGAACAAGCATTAAGCATTGTCGGGCGGATAGCGCTTTGCAAGTCTGTACACGAAATTGTACGTAATATCGAATACACAAGTTTGGACAAGTAACAGTCGCTTGCCTTATTAAAATATTATCTGCTTAGATAGGTACTTAAAACAATGTAGGTAGGCCCTTATAAAAACTATGCTTACATTTTTGCTCTTTACTATCAAAAGCAGATAAATTTTCGTGGACCCCCATTAACATCTTATGGACCCCCATTTTTTGTTCACGCCTACGTAGACCCCCAGCAAGTCTCCCGTGGACCCCTGGGGGTCCACCTGGACCACTTTGGGAATCACTGTTCTAGAACAATCCAATAAAATAGCAACATCAAATGATCAGGAAAGAAGACCAAAAACTAGGGTTATATGCAGTGCAGAATGGTGTAAAAAGAGAAAGATATATAAACTTAAGAAACTCTAAAAGTATTCACGCTTTTAATGATGTACGCCTTGGAATAAAGATGCTTTCAGAACCAAAAGTGCCATTCCCAAGACTCCTGGAGGCGACCATATACTGTAGCTTGAAGGAGAAAAAAATATAGTTAATTTACTTTTCACATTTATTAATAGTTAAGCTTGTTTTAAGCTCGTATATTTTTTATCAAATCTAGTTGATGCATCAAAAAGAATCTCCAGAGAACAGCATGTCGAATATATTGTAAACTAGATGTTTACCGCAGTTCCGCCTGAATGGATGTTGAGAATAATCCATCAAAAAGTAGCCTATGTTTGACCCCGGGTCTTCAACAATATTCATACCAAATTTCATCAAAATCCGTTCAGCGGTTTAGTCGTGAAAATGTAACAGACAGACAGATAGACTTTCAAATTTATGATATTAGTTTATAATATTAGTGTGGAAGTATGAATACCACAGCCCAAATAGTAACCGAGAACGGTACAACGATGGGCACGTACTAGAATGCTATTGTGTCCGTCTTTAACAAAAAGCGTATTTATCTAACCAACAGTAGATGAATGGAATGGTGTCGGCTTGTGAATAGTAGGCCCTTGATCTTGAAAGCATTTCCTTTTATTTTTAGTTCAATCAACATTTTACAGATACTTGTTTACATGCATTTAAGTCGTCTAATTTTTCGTTGCTGAATACTTAAATAGGCGATGTCCATGTTGCTACAAAGTGAGTTCAAACTGAGGACGGATGTTTCTCTATTTCATGGTTATTAATATCTTTATCCAAGGTATTAGTCTACTCTCTATCAATGTCCGTCTTCTCTATCCTATCTTTCCTTATTCTAGGTTATTTTCTTTTTTATCTACCTTTCTAACATGTATTAGCATTAGGTCATAGACTAAAATCCAACATTGCTTTTCATTTTTGGGCTACTTGTGTTGAGGATCTAAGGGCTCTACCATCGTTTTACCTAGCTAGTTGTCCCTATTAACTTCCCAGTTTTCTACTACTTTAGCTTATTCCATTTCTTAAGATAAGTGTATTTATTTAAACTTTATTGTACAAATACAATTGTAAAGCACAATTGGTGGACTTAATGCTAAAAGCATTATCTAACAATCAACCTTTGGGTCAAGCAGAGAGCTCGAGAGTCGAGGGTGCAGTGCTCGGAGTTAGCGTTGCCAGGCGTCCGGCTAAAGCCGGACATAGTTAGGCTTTTTGATTGCGTGTTCG
The DNA here is from genome assembly GCA_947363495.1 of Euzophera pinguis. Taxonomy (NCBI): domain Eukaryota; kingdom Metazoa; phylum Arthropoda; class Insecta; order Lepidoptera; family Pyralidae; genus Euzophera; species Euzophera pinguis. Next base: position 8,584,613 of record OX376176.1, read on the forward strand.
GCCAAAATAAACGGTGTACAGCTTGTCCGGATTTTGTTAAGCTTTTTACATTTTATTTAAGTTAACAAGATATATATATGGTAATAATCAGAAAAGTTTTAAATATTGAGACACAAAATCCTCAATAATGGAGGGTGTCCGGCCGTTTTAGCCAAATGTCTGAACAAACTGGCTGGTCTGTCTGGCTACGAGTATTAGGTTTGGCGACCTGGCAACCCTACTCGGAGTCCAGGATTTCCTTTCCTACTCTCGTTTACGTCGCCCGATCTTTGGCATGCTACTCCTAACGCCCGGTTTTTGGACCATTAGTACTCGTATCAGACGCAATTCGGTGCAAGATACGTAAGAACAATTTTGTAATAAGTCTGTCGTCCAAAGGAAATCTTCATTTTTTCCAATAAAATGTCTGTCAGTCAGAACCAAATCGATTGGTTTAGCGGTCATTAACCGGGCCACGAATTTTGTCATATTGTGCGAGACTGTAACTGTATTGTGATCGAGTTTTAGTTTGTTTGTTAGTGAAGGTTAGTTCGGGGAACTGGAGTGGAAAATGTGCTATCAATAGTATCAATACATATTATGCCTAATATAGAAGGAAATTGTTGTTTTTATGCGTTTTTTTACATAAAGCTGTCAATACTGAACGTCTTTAATTAATTTTTTTGATTTATTATTTAATTTAAAGTTTCAGCATTGGTTAGTTCACATGTTACACGATATTTTCTTTTCTTTTTAAACTTATCTTTATATATTTTTTTTAATAGGTATTTAGACACCATGACGACACATAACCAGCCTACCGTGTAGTGTACGAAAAATACTTTCACAATTTTGATACGCCTAAATAACTTAATCTAAAAACAGTACAAGACTGATTGATTCTACCGTTTGGTCGTTATGGATGTTCTTAAAATAAATTTGATTTATTACTTTGTAAACTTAATCATTCGGTCTATCAATTATTTTAAATACTACTTTCACGTAAGCTTTTTGATATAAATCTATACTTAAAAAGTCATTAATCTTCATAAACCATTCAATGCTTTCTGGATGTATTATTTTCTTCATACAAATAAGTACAGTAATAATAATAAGTAATAACTCATTAGAAATAGTTCCTCCTTCTGCCGAGTTCATGGAAATGTCATCATTGATTGACAGATAGCCGAGGACGGGTTTTGGCAGGAGCACCACATTATATCAACTTCTCCAAAGGTCTAGGGCAACCCGTGAAACCCAAGCAAAAATTATTAATAACTACGCAAAATCAACGAAAACTAGATTTTCTTTATTATTTGATTGCAAGCTATCTGTATCCTATTTCAAAGCGAAAGCTGACACTTGTATTCGTGTATTTGTCCCACATTGTCGCACTACATGTCACTATTGCTGTAGTCGGAGACTCATAACCATCATTTCGTGTAGGTTAAATTGTCAATCGACCATGTACACCCTGATGTCAGTTGTTCGGAACCGCGTCTCGGGCTCTGACGTGGTTTTCTTCAACGACCACCAGATGAACAGGATCAACGGCTTAACGTATCTTCCAAAGCACGGAATCCTTAATATCAGATAATCAAGTGATTCATGCCTGCAATGTCCTAACCAAACTGGAAACGACTAAACAAAGTATGCTGCCCGTGAATTAAGTCTTAGTCGACTTGCATACTCATGTGTAAGAAGAGGCTTATTTTATAAGGAGTTGTCTTAGTGCGCTGTATTTGAATCCTTTGGAGATGTGTGGTCTATGCATGCCCACCGAAGTTATTGATTACCCGCATCTAGCCAGACGTATTTCCTCATAGTTACTCTAAATCTGATCCTGGATGCCAGCCAGACGATGCATTGACCTGCACTGTTATTTTTAACTGTGCAATAATATTTGGGACTTTTATTTGCTAATATTTCAATATCCGTTTTATGACTTCTCTTTGTCGAGTCAAAACGGCTATTGACTGCTCTAAAGTAAAATTGTTCAATACTTTGCCGCCTCTATAGACTAGTTTCCAGGGTCAAAAGACTATCATTAAAATTAGTCCGTCATTTAGGGAATCAAAAATATTAGTGACGTATTTTTTCTTTTGTCAATTGAGCGATAAATTATAAAGATATAACGCATCAAAGTTTAGGAGAAGGGGCTCCTGACGTCACATATTGCGAAAAAGTGTAGCACACTGTGACGTCACACTGAAATTTAACGCGCCATATCTTTACCATTCTTTGTTTAATTTTCAAAAGAAAAAATACGTCTCCAATATTTTTTGATTATCTAACTGACGGACTGATTATATTTTTTAGGAAACTAGCCTATTTCCCCACTCTTGTATTTTAATTTACATCCAGTCTTAAGCTGTCGTATACTTTACGAAATTCACACGCCAATTTTGTGTTGTAAAATGGATTTATTTTCAAAATATGTTGTTGTGTAAGTTTTTTCAGCCATATTAACAGGCGGGCTATACGCAATCTGAAGAAATTGTTGAAGCCATGATAGAGTTATGACCTGTGTCAACTTTATTTTCGATATTATTTTTCTTCTCTTATTGATGGTTTTGTACATTGGATTATTAACAAAGCAATAATTTTTGCTATAATTATATCTGCTTTATTGGTTGCAAGAATCCGAGCACAAACAGGTGCCTACATCAAGACAATTTGTGATTTTGTACCCATACCGCCCTTTTAACGTAAAGTATTTGCTAACGGTAGATAGTTGACTGCTTAAATAAGAGCACCCGTTCGTTTTACAAGTTTAAACACAACAAAAACAACAATGTTTTTGCATAAATTTGTTGCACTGGGCCCATAACCACTTATTTAGTAGTATGAAAAGATTGATTGAACATATAAAGCGACGTGCTATTATATGTAGTCTATATTTTTTTAAATTTGGCGCCATTTAAATCCATAGACATCAACAACTTTTTTACTTTACATTCGCTGCTCCGGCTTTGGATACTATCTATTCGGCCGCACATTTTTTTATTAGCTATTGTTGATAATAACTTAATTGGATTTTTTCTCATGAATACGATAGCATCATGTAATTGAGATTTATCGTCGTAGTTGACGGTTGTTCGCTAGGATAATTATGTACGTTCCATGTATACCTTATGTGTGTGTGTGTGTGTACGATTTTTTGATATCGACATAGGATCGAATATAAATACTTGAAATTGCCTTTGAACTCGGAATTAATTTTTTAACTATTTTGTTTTGATTATTATCTTCTGTCTTACTAGTGATGGTTGTGGCCACGACTTTGATTGGTCACGGACGAACGTTGCAGCGTGTTAGAATACTGTATAATATCAGGTGGGCCTTATGCCTGCTTGTCTACCAAACTGTACAAAAACAATTGTCGTAAACATTATTGTATTATTTCTTAAATCCACGATAAAGCTATATTTTCCACTTAAAAAAAAACATTTTTCTAACAGTATTTACTTTCTTACAGATATCAGACATAGTGGTTGGACAAGAACCGAACGTGACCGCACGCGAAGCGCTGCTGAGCTGGGCTCGGCGCTCCACAGCCAAGTACCCTGGAGTCAGGGTGACAGACTTCACGTCCTCGTGGAGGGACGGACTGGCGTTCAATGCGCTGATACACAGGAACCGGCCTGATCTGATTGACTGGCGTAATATCAGGTTGGTATAACAAATCTTTACTCCACGGCCTAGTCACAGAACTAAACGTATAGAGAGAACACGTAAGTTTTAGATGTGAACCTAAAACAGATACCGCACCTCACCGCTCAAGGATGACACTACGGCCACCCGGCCGCTGCGACGACTATGACAAAGATACGATAAAAAACCAACCCTACGAGTAACTCACATTGACGCGCGTGCATACGCGTCCTTATCGGTGTAGTAGTAATAGGTATATTGCCGCTTTTGACTGGCATAATATCAGGTTGGTATAACAATATGCTACTTGACTGTGTTCATACTTGGGCAATATTTACATAGGTAACCATATATACACTAAAAAGTAACCGATTCCGAAAACAACAAAAAAAATTGATTGTTAATTAAGGCAGTAACTGGATTTTAAAGTTTTTTCAAGAAGAAAAGTGAGAGCGCGGTGGGGACGTCTTGCTATCTCTTTTGTGCGCACGAAACCAAGTGGCAGTGACGTCACTGCACACACAGTGCATCCTTTTCCTTATTTTTGACAGTTTCTTCTTCCACCAAATTTCTAAGCCTTATAACTTATTTATTTAGGAACTGATTTTAAAAAATCCTTGTGTTTTCATTTTCTGGTAGTGAAATGTTTGAAATAAATGATAAAAATAAATTGAGTAAAATACCCAATTCTCTGCGCCAAGTACCATGGAGTCAGGGTGACAGATTTTACATCCCTGTGGAGGGACGGACTATGGCGGACTACGAGGACGATGAAACAGCTAGTCATAAATAAATGAAGTGGTTAAGACGTTTGCTTACAAACCCAAAGTTCATAGTCTCGATTCCAACGGGAAGCATACTTTTTCCCAGTTATTTCCTGTCTGCTTTAGAAAATTTCAGGCTTAAGCCACCTGATTACTCCCGGATCGAATTAGGCGGCGGTCTTGAGTACAATTCCTGTGAGTCCTGTTTTTAGGAAAATGCATACCAATGAACGCCAAAAATAGTTATTCTAAAGCTGAAAGAAAATTAGTAAGAGCATAATGATTTTTGAAACGCAGTTGGGTAAAAAATATCTGAATATGTACCCCGAGTTTCATATAGACTCAAACACCATCTATATTTTTCAGATCAAGGCATGTTCGCGAGCGCTTAGAGACCGCTTTCCACGTGGTGGAGAAGGAGTATGGAGTCACCAGGCTGTTGGACCCCGAAGGTAAATTATTTTCTTTTAACTGTAGTTAAATGTAGTTAGGCTTTAATATGTTGGTTTTCTAAAAATGCAAAAAAGTTATTATTTCCTCTCGGTTTACCAGGGTTGCGCTTGGCTTACAATGAAGCTTTAGGGCAGGTTAAGACGGAGCCGAAGCTAATTTGATGATGATTTAACTATGAGCGTGTCTACATAGACACGAAATTGTTTGCGTATGTAGGTAAATTTCGTGGACATGATTAGCACAAGCTACTGGATTGCCAGCACTGAATCCGAGTAAACGAGTCATTAACTTGCTGTTATTTTTTGAAATTTGTGAATTGGTCAAAATTATTCAATACAGTTCATTCTTTAGAAGAAGTTTAGTTCATGCAAACCAGTCCATTCATAGCTTCAAAAATAGTGAAACATAGAATGGTGTCTTAGAAGGAACATTATAACGCGGAAAGCCTATGTCCAGCAGTGGACTTCTTGCAACTGAAATGTTAAATAAAACGCGAGGCTCTATCTACCCGTAAGAAATATAAACGTAAAAGTATGTCACGTCTTCCATATCTCGGTTCACATTAACACGCCATGTCGCAATTTTCCCGCCTAATTATTACAGAGCTAACTGTACAATTAGCGTGGTCCGTCCGTCCGTTGAACCTGTCAATAGGTAACCTTCGACATTGAGTGTCGTGAGAAAAATGGTTTAAGATACGTTACTAAAAAAAAAAAAAAATGTTTTTAGAAAAGCAAAGGAAGTAATACGAACTGGAAAATAATGCTTCATATTTGTAAAGCTTTTATATAATTAGAAAATAAATTTAAAAACAAATTATTATTTTCTAGTCCGAAATGTAAAGTAGTTCCACAAGAGAATGCGAGCGATGCGAGTGTCCCGCGTAGTTTGTGGATTAGGGCTTCCTTCCCTTCAATGAATTTAACATTTATTTTACTCTCCGTTTCTCTGGCAATCAGCCTCTTGGAAAGCAAGGCTCAATTTTTCTACCACTTCAGATTTCCTGATTCTTTTGACTAGATACACTTGAAGAAGATACAACAATGAAGAAGGACCATAGATTTGTATCTATGGCCGTAAACACATTTAAAAAAGCAAGACTTCTAGTAAAACGTTCCTTTCTCAAGGAGAATGTAGATTGTATGATAACCTATTCTGTGGCTCTACTATGCACAGTTTTATGTGTACTTAAAACAATTTACGTAGTTTAGCGTCTCACATCGCTATTATCTACCGTGCTTCGCAGGGCACGGTAATCGCTTGGCCTGATCGCAATCTAGGATGTCAAAGGCCTGCTAACTTTATGCCTAGGGCGAGTCATGTACATGTATTTACTAGCACTATAAGTAGAAACTCTTCGTTGCACCATAGAGAATATACAAATAAAATATTGTCTGTGATAAGATAGGCGGCCTTATCGCAAATTCAATCCCTTCCAGGTAATCTTAGTGAGAAGAAATACGATAAAAAAAAATTGATTTTATGTTCAGGGCGGGTTTAATGCTAAAAATGTATCTACTCTCTAGTCTCTTACTCAACCTTAGGGTTAGGGAAAGACGAAATTAGAGTATGAATTTAATGAATACTATTTTATTAATTACTAGCTGTTTACCGCAGCTACACCTGCTGTATATAGCCTATGTTACTCAGGGTGAATGTAGCTTTCCAATGGTGAAAGAATATTTGAAATCGGCACAGTAGTTTTTGAGTTTATTCATTACAAACATACACACAAAAATACAAATCTTTCCTCTTTATAATATTACTAGTTGTTTCCCGCAGCTCCGCCTGCGGTATATAGCCTATGTTACTCAGGGTGTATGTAGCTTTCCAATGGTGAAAGAATATTTGAAATCGGAACAGTAGTTTTTAAGTTTATTCATTACAAACATACACACAAAAATACAAATCTTTCCTCTTTATAATATTAGTGTAGAAGTATAGATGTAGTAGTTCAATGTTAATGGTAATATAAAGAAACCCTGAAATATGAAGGGATGTTCATTACAGAATGATTATCCCATTGGAAGTACAGACTTCCAAAGACACGGTTCCAGACTGTGTCAGCACCTCTTAAGCTAGGTTTTACACCAAACATCGAACATTTAACAAAATGTGGGCGTGGCCTAGCAAATTTTTCGTACAAAATGTGATGCGCGGCTGACAGAAAACATTTTATGTAAGAATGTTTTATTTTTTGGCGTAGGAGACCCGGCTTTAGACTGTCATAAAATAACAACTAAAGAGTGTGAAATATTCAAGAAATTAATTTCAAATTCTATTTTCAAAAGTTAATTGACCATAACTCTTAAACTTGTCCATAGGAGTAATGATAATCAATATAAGATAATAACAATACATTAGTAGGATGGACAGGTTGCTATGTCAGGTCCCTAGTTTATTGTCCATTGTTCACCGCTGGTTTGGCACGAGTGACGTCATCTTGTCAGGTTTATCCACTAAGAATTTGGCGGATTTGTTCGACATGTAAATTTGATGTAAATCATATGGTCAGCGTTATGTTAATGGTACTTTAGAATAAGTATATCTAGGCTCCTAATTAGTTGTATCATTTTGAAGCAAAGAACTTTATAACATACTAGCTGTTTCCCGCAGCTCCGCCTGCGTCAAAAAGTAGCCCATGTTTTACCCCGGGTCTTCAACTATATTTATATCAAATTTCATGAAAATCCGTTCAGCGGTTTGGCCGTGAAAGCGTAACAGACAGACAGACAGACAGACAGACTTTCGCATTTATAATATTAGTATGGATAGTCATACAGTGAGGCTGGAAATAATTACCTCATAAGTTAGTATTGAAAATTACTATGTATATTTATTTCTTAATCTTCTTCATCAGACGTGGACACCCACGAACCGGACGAGAAGTCGCTCATCACTTACATCTCGTCCCTTTACGAGACGTTCCCGGAGCCCCCGGCAGTGCACCCGCTCTTCGACGCCGAGTCTCAGAGGCGAGCCGCCGCCTACACGGAGCTGGCCGCGCAACACCGCGCCTGGCTGCATGAGAAATGCGCACTTATGCAGGTGATTATAGAGTCTATTTTAGCATAAGCTTTAAAACTGAAGGCATAATCTAATAAAGCAGGTCTAGTCATAACGAATAGGAGGCTAGAAACCAGCTTTTCGACACCGAGTCTCAGAGTCGAGCCGCCTACACTGGGCTGGCGGCAACACCGCGCCTAGATGCATGAGAAATGCGCACTTATGCAGGTGATTATAGAGTCTATTTTAGCATAAGCTTTAAAACTGAAGGCCCAACTCAATACCGCATCATAATGATTATAGAGTCTAATAAAGCAGGTCTAGTCATAATGAATAGGAGGCTGGAAACCCGCTTTTCGACACCGAGTCTCAAAGTCGAGCCGCCTACACTGGGCTGGCGGCAACACCGCGCCTGGCTGCATGAGAAATGCGCACTTATGCAGGTGATTATAGAGTCTATTTTAGCATAAGCTTTAAAACTGAAGGCCCAACTGAATACCGCATCATAATGATTATAGAGTCTAATAAAGCAGGTCTAGTCATAATGAATAGGAGGCTGGAAACCCGCTTTTCGACACCGAGTCTCAAAGTCGAGCCGCCTACACTGGGCTGGCGGCAACACCGCGCCTGGCTGCATGAGAAATGCGCACTTATGCAGGTGATTATAGAGTCTATTTTAGCATAAGCTTTAAAACTGAAGGCCCAACTGAATACCGCATCATAATGATTATAGAGTCTAATGAAGCAGGTCTAGCCATAATGAATAGGAGGCTAGAATCCCGCTTTCCGACACCGAGTCTCAGAGTCGAGCCGCCTACACTGGGCTGGCGGCAACATCGCGCCTGGCTGCATGAGAAATGCGCACTTATGCAAGTGAATATAGTCTATTTTAGTTCTTTAATTCATAATGAACAGTCTTATTACATGGCATGGCTTCGTATTGCATTGGTAGTACTAACCGCTGCAGTACGACTATTCGACGCAGAGTCGTCGCACACTGATCCTCTCCGGGGCTTTACATTATAGTCGTAAAAAGTCCAACCACCAAATAACAATAGGAGGTCCTAATAAGTCAGAGGCGTCCGAGGTTTCTCGAGTATAATATCGTATAGACACTGGAAGTACACCTTGTCACTTTTTGACACCGAGTAACTGAGCCGCATCTTGAATGTCATCAGCACTTTTCCAAAATGATTTAGCTATTCGAATAATGAATCCGTTCTTCCTTTTATCGTACCGATGTTTTATAGGCTAATGAAGAAAAGTGGGAGCGTGAGGGGGACGTCTAGCTATCTCTGTTGTACGCACGAAATCAATTGGCAGTGACGTCACTTCACCACTAAGTGCGCCCTTTTCTTGTTTCTTAACAGTTTCCCCTTCCACATTGTTTCAAATTCTTTTAACTTATTTAATATTGAAAGGATTCAAAAATCTCTATCTGTTTTCGAATCCGGTACTCAAATTTGAGATATGAATAAGGATAAAAAAAAAATATTAATAAACTAGCCTATTTACCATAAGCTTGGATCATAAGAGGCGTTCCGAAGCCTTTGAAATGCTTTTAAAGAACCGAAATGACGACTTTTCTGATGATGGTTTGCTTTCCAGGACCGTGCTTTCCCGTCAACTTTGATCGAGATGAAGAAGCTGCTCAGTGAGAGCACGCGGTTCCGAAACGAGGAGGTGCCGCTGCGGCAGAGGGAGAAGCAGAAACTGTTCCACCACTACAGGGAACTCGAGGTGAGGAACAAAGAACGACATATCGATTATTTTTAAAACTAAACCAGACTGCGTTTCAGTGTAATTTAAAAATGAAAAAACAATTTCGCTTTTTTAAAAAAATTCTTATATACCCAGTGTCACTCTCACAGTAAATACGAATCTAACGATACCTTTCAAGCTAAAATCCAATGAGTCATATTTACATTTACATACATACTTTCAAAAAACATTACCCTCCTTCTGTCGCAGTCGGGTAAAAACAGACGAGGTTGAAGATAACACATAATAAGAAGGCTATAATGTATTTTTTTATTATTTATTTATTGAATACGAGTACAAACACTGACAGCACTTACAGTTTACCAATGCGTCCTGTGAGTTAGGACAGGGAAAATTACATAGGTTTTAATGTAATGTAACAAACAAGTCGTAAACAAATAGATGCTTATACCCAGCAGTAGATTGGTGGAAAGACGGTGATGATGACCCAAAGTTAGTCTCGGACACATTATCAGATCGTCATTATCAGATATTGAGTATCTTGAAGATGGTAGAGTGAGAGGTGGAGATAATCTAAAGAATACATCATTTTAGTCACTCGATATTTTATTGTGGCTATAGATAAAGATGGGTTATAGCAGATGCCCAGCAGTGGCTGGGCATCTGCTATAAAACCTCCCCATCATATTTCTATCCCTTCCCCATTTCTATTTTTTTTTTGTTTGATAAATTTGTCTGACCTTTTGCGGGCGGATTCTGTTTGGGTTAACGTTAGGTAGTTTGTCGATTCTAAAAAGACCGTTTAGACAATTTTGTCGTCCTCTTCTTAATTTATATTATAATATATATAAATTAACCGTCAGCCTCAAAAAGTGCCATAGAAATTCGGATTCTTGTGTGGGACTTGAGATTATTTGCTTTCAGCGCCATCTGTTGCGTAGTATAGAAATTACTATTCGTGCGATAGTGTCGCCACTCAAGATTTAGACACCATCGGAAACGTAATTTTACTTATGACATAATTGTTTACAGAAATACTTCGAATCGGTCGGAGAATGCGACATCGAGCCGACCCTCCGGCCCGAAGCTCTGGAGCAAGCGTGGTCGCGGCTGATGATCGCGCACGGCGAGCGCGAGCGCGACCTCACGGACGAGATCCGACGTCTGGAGCGACTGCAGCGACTCGCGGAGAAGCTGCACAGGTTTGTACGACTGGCTTCACAGGACATCAGGAGAGCCGCTTGTTATATCGGCAGTTTCTTGCTCTTTTGGAAATCAATCGAAATCTAAATATTTCAAACAAACATGCAAACCGGCTGTTTACAGAAAATGTTTGTACGCCCGCCATTTTTTTTTCCGACAAATGTCGAGTTCGAGTATTTCTCTTAAGGCACGAGAATCGCCGCCATAGTGATGAATTGTAAATGTGTGTGAAACGTGTTGTGAATTAACAATGTTATAATTGTTGGCAAGCCGGCCACGTGCTTTATGCTGGTACGAGAACAAGAAATTGTAGCGGTCCTAAAATACTTCCTTGAGGGACGCCATCATTCTTATTTCCGAACTTAATTATTTCAATCAAAAATTAACATGTTGCACATTGATATCGATCTTAATACTCTGACATTAAGAAGCACAGGGTCCATTAACCAAGCAACCAACTCGATATGAATGAATGACGATTTTAATAATTGTATTTCTTACTATCGTCCCACAATAAAAAAACTTATTTTAATATCCTTTCAGAGACATAAAACAAACGGAAAGTGGACTAGACAACGTCGAACGACACATCGAGAGCGAAATCCGTCGCGTCGAGCGTGGCGTGCACCCCGCTGAAGCTAAAATGGCGGCCGAACAGATCGAACAGGACCTTAGGGCCATGGAACACACCATACAGGAGATGTTCCAGGACTCGCACGCGTTGAGAGAAGGGAGATATCCTCAAGCTAGCGAGTTGCATAGACGGTAAGTTTTGTAGTTTTGCAGTCGCGACAATGTGACGTAGATGCCCCTTTTTCCTCACTTCATACTTTCATAGCCAGAGCGCTATTTATAAAGCAAGAATCACTCTTCGTTTCGCGTGCTTAAATTGAGAAAGCGCAATTTTGGCTTTTAAAAACAGACCGAGTTTTGGTACTCAAAAATATAACAGAGTTATAAAATAGTTTACTTTGAAATATGGAAATCTACTCGTAATTACTTTTAGTAACAATATTTACTCCGTAAAACAGCTTAAGGCCTGCTATTCAATAATCCTGATACTACTCTCGGCAAGGCTTCGTGCTCCTCCCCGCACGTTGACTGTACGTTACAACCAACTCTAATGATAATAAATCAAATTTTGCCAGAGTTGGCAAACACGCAATGTGCGCTATTGATAAAATAGGTGATTACACACTATCCTCTTTATTAAAAAAATAACAAACTTTTGTTAAGCCTATATTAACCAAAATATGCTGTCTGTCCATGGAGTAATTACAAAGAGGAGATGCCGTTTGAAATGGCGCAGTAATATGATCATTGGCGCCTCGCCGACACAAAAGTGGGCGGAACTTGTCATTGCTCGTGCTCCATGGTTGGAGCCACGGCTGAAAACAAGCATGTCGCACGGCTGCCTGCCACCCCGTGTAGCTGAACAAACACTTCCTTACAAAACGCTTATTACGGCATCTCCTCTTTGCAATTACTCCATGTGTCTGTCCCACTAGTCCTATGGGACAACTCATCTGGGCCCCTTACTATCACCTCTAGGCGACATCTCGCTTACTCACTCGTTTCTGTCCTATTATTAGGGATGATGGTAAGGCACCTGATACCAACATGTTTTAAATTGTGTCTAGTGTGTTGTTGTTTTTGTGTAATATAACGCCATATTTTTCCTACAACAGAGTCCAACAAGTCCACGACCGCTGGCTAGCCGCCCGCCAATCCTTCACCGGCCGCTTACTACCGCGACTATCATCAGTTCGACTGCCCGTACAGCAGACCACCGTCCGTCGAGAAACACGCACTGTCACTGAGACTAGAGTCCTGGACGCTGATCCCAAGTTCCAGCAGCTGCATGAAGCTACTAGGTGGTGTAAGGAGAAACTGGTAAGATTTGGTTTTTGTTTAATTTGTGCCAACAAAATCTAGAGAAACCTTTCCAAAAGTCAGTCATGTTAGCTCCATGGAGGCGTAGTACTCTTATTTAGTGACTCATTAGGTATGAAATATGGGTGCAATATGGCCTCTGAAATAAGGAAGACTTTAGATCCAAGAGCCAACAGCTTAATGAAAAGCTCATGTAGTATGATAGTTGGTTCAGCATGACTGCATTAGGTATCTGGAAGAAGAGCTAGAGGTTCGCAAAAATGACTCCCTTAGACGACGGGCGAGTCAAGAGAAACCGTCCCAAAGTCAGGCATGACAGCTCCATGGAGGCCAGGGGCGTAACTCCAATTAAGTGACTCATTAGGTGTCAAATATTGTCTCTGACTGAACATAGGAAGAATGTAGGTCCAAGAGCCAGCAGCTTAATTGAAACACCAGGTAGGTATAATAGATGGTTCAGTATGACTTCCCGTGCCGTAGACCACCGTACGTCGAGAAACCAACACAGTCACTGAAACCAGAGTCCTGGACGCTGATCTTAAGTCCCACGCCACCAGGTGTAAGGAGAAGCTGGCGAGTGTATGGTTTATCACAGATTAGATATCTGATAGACGAACTAAAGGTTCCTAAGAAAGACTCCAAGACGACGGTTTCTGTAGAGAAACCGTCCCCAAAGTCAGTCAAGTCAGCTCCATGGACAGGCCATGGTAGTAGCTCTTATTTAGTGAATCATTAGGTATCAAATATGCGTGCAAATGCTTCTAAACTAAGAAATAATGTAGATCCAGGAGCCAAGAGCGTAATGAAAAGAACAATAGGTAGTCCGTTCAGTTATGGGATCTAGAACTATCCTTCTGGTAATAGCTCTTAATTTAAACTCTAAACTAACGATATTTAAACTGAATATCGATTAAAACTCTCCTTTCAGAAGAATTTGTAAAATGAATTTATGTAGGTTTAATAAATGTAGATTTAATACAATTTGCGTGGTGGTGAATCATATTTATTGAACTGTCTCTTTTTTTCAGAAAAAGCTACACGAATCCGAATACGGCTCGGACTTGCCGTCCGTACAACACGAACTTGATAAGCACCAACGAGAACATAAACAGATCGACCAATTCCATTCTAAGGTATTTTCATTAACATTATATTATTTTTAATTATGGGTACCTTTGAGTCGGATACAGTTCGCGGTTGGATGTTTGATTAATTTTCATGATTTTTTTTTACGAAACTGTTGTAAATGCGTTTTATTAGACCATACATCAACTCTATGCGACCCTGTGTTAAATAGGAGGATGGTTTACAAAACACATTTTGCGACTCCGTGCTACTGAAATTATAATATGGCTCAACACCAAAGTGATGTATGATTTTATTTGAGATATTATAAATTCGGACGTCTTGAATCGCTACACTTGTGAACACTAGGATGGATGAATTCAGAACACAAATCAAAGTTTTAGAGACGCGGGATTCATCCTCGCTGTCAAACCGCGCCGCCGCCGCCGCGCATTTTTGATACCTATTGAATGTATTCAGTAAAGCTATATCGTTCTATAGTGCAGAGAATAGTATGTCGACGTCTCTTTCGTATCACTTCATCAGAATCAGAAAGCGTAAGTTATTTACCGTATCTGCGTCATAGTTGTCGCAGCGGCCGGGCGGCCGAAGCGTCATCCTTGCATTGTTTTGCTGTCGATTTTTACCCTAATCTGCGTGGTGCGGTATCTGTTTTGGGTGGGAGGGTGTGAGTGTTCGTTCTGTTCGTTACTACTACTAATAATTCTGTGCCTGAATTGAAAATGGTAATTTAATATTGTTGGCAAATAATTTCAACTGCCTCAGGCTCAGTATTTAAGGCGCTGCCTTTGACCTAGAGGTTTTGTTGTTTTCCCGTTCGATTCCGACGGGAACACACACACTTTGGTTGTTTTCAGTTTGGTTAGGACATTGCATGCTTGAATCACCTAATTGTCAGAAAATGAAGATGATTCCGTAGTTCGGAAGGCAAGTTATGCCGTTGGTCCCGGCTGCCATCTGGTGGTCGTTACAGAAACCACGTCAGAGGCCGAGGGGCGGTTCCGGACAACTCTGACACCACATGTACATTGTCGATTGACAATGTAAGCTACTCGAAATGATGATGATGATTTAACATTGCCATCTTTTAGGTGGAGCAATGCGTCCACAACCGCTCAAACTTCAGCGGAGAAGAGTTAAACTTGTACAACCAGCATCTCAGTCAGCTGCAGAAACTGTACGCTGAGCTGTTATCTACTAGCACCAAACGGTAAGTATTTGAAAATCCTTGTAAGAGCTAAAATCAATATACCCTAATTTTCACCATCTTTAAATGATTTTTGGCAAGGAAATTGTTTAATTCAATGGCATGTGGATTTAGGTTCATCATTAGGAAGAATCTTCAGGACTTTTTAAATACTAGTAAATAGGCAAACAGGCTCACTTTACGTGAAGCGTTTATCATACAAATCCGCTTTTTTTTATCGCCATGTTATAGTTGCTTGGTTAATGTAATGCTGTCATTATTTTTTTCTCAAACCAGCATGTCTGACCTGGACGCCCTGCAAGACTTCCTGCAATCAGCCACCGCCGAGTTGAATTGGCTCAACGAGAAGGAACAAGTGGAATTGTCTCGAGATTGGGCCGACCCACACATCAACTTGCCTGCTGTACAACATTATTATGAAGTAAGTTTAGAGGTTTTCTTGTGCATTGTGTAAATAGTTTTACTCCCTTATTCATAAAAATTAAGGAACTATCAATAAGACCAGTTACCGTAAGGTTTATCGTATGCTCGTATTTTTTTATGATGGGGGTTAATGTAAATATATAAAGTACTTTAATGTAATAATTCAAATTAATATATTTTATCAGGTCCAGTGCTGTATATAAAATACTCTGCGATTTTAAATTCCAGTGCTGTAAATAACATTCTCTGCGATTTTAAATAAAATCATCTGGCTATTTTAATAATATTATTTAACGTTGTAAAATTCATTTTAAATGCAGCCTTTTAACTTCATTTTAATGCTGTGTTCACACTGAACCTAGAAAACAATATGATGTTAGATTTATATTCATATCCTAGATAAAAATAACTGCTAAGTAAAAGAATTAATAGTTTATTTTGATGCGTAAAATTCGGGAAAATAATTAAACTTGAGAATATACTCGCGATAAAACCGTATTAAAATAGTTTAATTTAATGAATAACAATCGCGAAAACATAAGTTAAAATATTAAATTGTTTTGTTCCTGTGTGGATCAAATATCTCCATCCATCCAGGTTTATCAGCCAGCTTCCGGCGGCAGGTGTGAGATTATGCAATTCACACACGTGGGATATAGAGCTCTTTTTCTGAAATGTATGACTCAAATGTCGAATGAAAATAGTTCGACTCGCCGATTATAACGAATGAAAATCATTCGATATCGGACGAAAAACATTAGTCTTTTGCGTAAGTGACACTTTTCAAAAATAGCATCTAGCTCTGCAATTCTCAAATACAGTGTGAACACGGCATTAAAAAACCACGTCATTCCATCCCACGCTTCTTGTATCATCCATAAAGTTATTGTATTATAAATATTTTTTATATTTCGTTTCTGTGCAAGCATTCATTTGGAGACGACCAGGAGGTTTGTTGATTTCACAATATTTTTGTTAAATTCGATTCATTTTTTATTTGTGTCTAAGTTGCGTTTCGTTTTCGGTGTGCTTTTTCTGTTTTTTAAATTTTGTGTAATTAGTATTGGGATTATCATTTATCTTTGATAGGTCCAGCAAATTCAATAATTTATTGAGTTGAGTATAGCCCGACCAGGAAAATAAAAAACCCTGCATTGGCGTCGCTACTGATCGCCTTTACGTGGCGACATGTTTTAGTGTCATGTCAACAACAAAATTGAAAATGTCATTTAATAAATAAGAAATATCTTTTACATCACTTTTCCCTCATTACAATAAAATATTTTTGCTTTATGTTAGATAAATCGTAGGAAATTATCACAACATACACAATGTCAACTCCTGCCTCTTTTTGGCAGATGACGTTGAGATGACGGAATGTTACATGCATGCTTAGTTGCCAGAAAAAGAAATAAGTTCCAATATTTTTCCGCAATACGGCGAAGGTTGCTATTTTCCTGGTCGGGCTATAACTGAAAACGAAGGGGAATAGATAATTTTTAATAGACTCCTAGAAAATGGTAGTAATTGAATTTGAAACCCTTCAAGTGATCACAAACCAGATCCGGCCAATAACAATGGGATTTTAATAGGCTACTTGACTGTGTTCACATTTTGACAAGATTTTTATACGGAACAATACATACACTAAAAAGTAACCGATTCCGAAAACAACAAAATTGGTAATTAATTAAAGCAGTAATTAGCATTTAATGTTTTCTAATGAAAAAAAGTGGGAGCGTGGTGGGGACGTCTTGCTATCTCTTTTGTACACACGAAATCAAGTGGCAGTGACGTCACTCCACCATTAAGTGCGCTCTTTTGTCGTTTCTTGACAATTCCACAGGATTTCAAAGGCTTTTAACTTATTTAATATTGAATGGATTCAAAAAATTCTTTCTGTTTTCTAATTCACGGACTCAAATTTGTGGTATGAAATAAAAAAAAAATGAGTAGAATAGCCATTGTTATAAAATTTCTGCCAGCATGCGGGGTTATTTTTTATACTCCAACCACACTCGTATCTATTGTTTGGACTATAAAAATTAAAACGCTCTGTATTATAATTATTATTTATATAGAAATACAATTTTTAAAATTAGTATTATCTATGCCTCCCCATTACTTATCTCCTTAAAAAATAAGTCAAATTACCATAGCCGCCAGAAGAGACTGCATTAGCAAAAAGCCCACCTTTGTACTCATTTCATTAATTAATTACCAAAAGAAAAAGGATATCTCCCCAAAATTCGGTATTCCAAATCCAATACTAATAAACTACTCTTTACAGCAACTGATGTCGTCACTAGAGAAGAGGGAGCTTCAATTCAGTAACGTCATCGATCGCGGGGAAGCTCTCATTGCCCAACATCACCCTGCGAGCAAAACTATCGAAAGCCATCTGCAGGTATGTGGGATTTTCAGTCTTATAGCTTTAGATTTAAGTTTAGTTTGGAATCTGTAATTTCGCGAACAAGAAGGTTGAATGTCGTCTGTAGGCTTGTTACATTTCCGGTGTTATTACGTCAGAACTAAAATTTATTTTGTAAACCATCTTAGCTTATCGTCTATTTGTGGCCACAATATAGCTTATTGTAATTTTCACAGCATAAAATCATTGAAATACAACCGCCGACGCGATTAACTCTAGTATATTGTTTCTTAAGGTTGAGCCTCTACAGTTTTTGTACCTTCAAACCTTTTCGCTGGTAAAGGTAAAAAGTTATGAGTTTTACACGACAGTATAATTTTAAATCACTCACTACGCTCATTGTCTATAAACTCCCTCGCTACTTTCGTGATTGAATTGTACATTCCTCAGCTATTTTAAATTTATCAAATACAGCAAAAAAAATAACAAGTTACTACACAGAAGCGCTTACTACGAAGTAACGAGTGAGCAAGCGAGATGGCGCCTTACAGCTTGTATTGCGCTATTTCATTCACTCACTCGTTTCTACCCTGCTTTATGAGATGGTGGTAAGGATTCAGTTGTATGTCAGTTAAAACATAAAATTATAGGATTAGGTGCGTATATACCTATATACCTATAATTTTATGTTTTAAATAAGCATTGCGTTAGTTTAAAAGTATGTCAGTTAACCATTCCAAATTGTGCCATGTAACCAGGTGATGCAGTCCCAATGGGCGTGGGTGTTACAACTGACGCTGTGTCTTGAGACCCATCTCAAGCACACCACGCAGTACCACAACTTCTTTGAGGAAGTGAAGGAGGCTGAGAAATGGATACAGAAGTAAGTTATATAATTTAAAGAGCCCTTTGATATTAAAATTGCTGTGTAAAAAGCGCTTCTTAAGCTACATTAGAGATATTACTGTAAGAGATTTAATTTGAAATAAGTAGCACCTTAATTTATGTTTAATACTCTGTATCCTAATATTCATGGACTTTCTACAATTTGGTGCAATAAAGAGTTATTTATTTATTTATTTATCCTGTTTATTTTGTGTACATAAATAAATAAATAAACATTCTCCCCACAGACGCGAAGAAGCTCTCAACACAACATTCTCGCAATCGGAATTCACCCTGGACCAGGGCGAGCGTCTCCTCAAAGGAATGCAAGACCTTCGCGAAGAACTGAACTCCCACGGAACTGTGGTGTCTCGGCTGGTGGAAGAGGCACAAGAGATCAGACCTGTGAAGCAGAGGAAAGCACCGGTTACGAGGCCTTTGAGAGCTGAAACTGTTTGCGCTTATAAACATGCTAATGTAAGTATTTATTTAACCTTTGTACAATTATAACAAAATACAAATGTATGGACTTAATGCCTTAAGGCAGAACCTTCGGACCTTAAGACCAAAAAGAGAAGGAATTAAATTATTCTTGCGTTAGCATAGTATTGTAGGAGATCACTTCTCCTATTATATGCAATACGCAGCGTCTGACTTGAGCGCAAATGTTCCGATCGACGTCTGTGTATTAATGAGGCTGATGTTCGATGTATTATGTGGTTGACGTAATACATTGAGCGTCATCCTCACCAATTCTTTTTATTTTTCAATGTGGCTTTAAGGTATTAGACAGCCAGTAGCACGAAAAAAATATTTAACAAAGTTCAGTCAAGCAAGTCTAAAAGACAGTATTTAAGTCAAATCAAGTTGATAGTAAAGTCGCGTCAGAAGAATCAGGCTTAGTGTTAGAAAAATTGCACTTCACGATTTCCAGGAG
Organism: Euzophera pinguis; assembly: GCA_947363495.1. Lineage (NCBI taxonomy): Eukaryota > Metazoa > Arthropoda > Insecta > Lepidoptera > Pyralidae > Euzophera > Euzophera pinguis. The sequence goes on from OX376176.1 coordinate 8,604,196, forward strand.
CTTTTGGCAACAAGAATGAAAATAACATAAACAAGAATGAAAAACCTATAACTTTCCAACACTCACGCTTGTTCTCGAACCCTGCGAATCATAATTATGCACACTCAAAAAAAAAACACCAATTTAGGGAAATAAAATAGCGCCAAAACAGCTCGTTTCAGTTTCCAGCCAAAAGTCTAAAATTATATTTTATTTGTTTTTATATTAATAGGTAGATCAACAGCATACAATTACACATATAAGAATCTTATTTATACCACTGATTGCCAATAAAAGGTTCTCACAAACAGAAAGCTGTTTGTTTAACAAATTGCGAACGTAAGTAATGATATAAAAAAAACGTAAGTAATGAAATAACATTTTTTTAGTAATAGGTTATACGGCCATGGATACAAGTCCGTTATAGTCCTTCTACATTTTTCTATCTTCTTCAGTCCTACAGTCTTATTTCGTCTAGTCCTAGTGAAGTCTGAAAGTCTAGTCGGTAGTCAAGTCTAGCCGGAAGAATCAGGCTAAGTGAAGTGGTAGAAAAATTGATCTTAGAGATTACTAGGAGCTTTTGGCAACAAGCATGAAAATCACATAAATCAAACACTGTATCACTTCCCAACACTCACGTTTAATATCGATATTAACTACACAAACACCAAAAAAAAAAAACAATTTTGTAAAAAAAAAAAACCGCGCCGACACTGCTCTTCACAGCTTCCCGCCAAAAGTCCTGAAAAGAACGAATGATAAAAACGACAATGTATTTGCCAACAGGTGGGCATAGAGAAGGGCTCGTCGGTGACGGTAGTAGACAACTCCGGCCGCAGTCGCTGGCGAGTACGGCTCGGCGGCGCGGGCACGGAAGTACAGCTGCCCGGAGCTGTCGTGGCCTTGCCGCCGCCGTGTCCGGAGGCGCTGGATACCGCGGCGAGACTCAGGAACGCTTATGATAGGGTGAGTTTACCTTCTTCTTCTTCGTCCGAACATAGGTTTCCTGCTTACGTTTGCAACTTGCGCTGCGGAGACCAGAGTACGTTGTATGTTATGGCCCTAGATTTGGCAGCACTTGTCATCTTTACATCACTTTAGGTGCTAGGCTCTCGTTTCTAAGATATTATCTGAACTGTTACACTGATTTTAAAAATTCTTTCTGCATATTATAGTCTGAATAAGGTTTTTAGTAGTCTTGAATTAGGTTATTTCCTATAGCATAAGTACATTAGAGGCAAGTAATTTACTTTCGAAGTGCAACTGCACGGAGCCGTCGTGGCCTTGCCGCCGCCGTTCCAGGAGACTCAGGAACGCTTATGATAGAGTGAGTTTATCTATCACTACATTAGCTTACCACCCCGGACACTCCTTATGGGCTATCGAGATACTCAGGTTTTTCCCGCGAGAACGCGAGAAAATCCCAAGAACCGTGAACGTGGACAGCGTTCTCGTACTCTTCTCGCTTCTCGGACTTTTCTCGTAAGAAAACTATGCACATTCTTATCTCTCAGAGGAAAACCATCTTTGTCAAATGCGAGAATGGTTCTGAGAAAGGTTACGATATCGGTTTTTACCGCAGTTCTCGGTAAGATCCTCGCCGTGAATTCTTGCCGAGATTCTCTCGTGTATCTGGACAACCCAATACAACAACGGCGAAACCGATACCTATAATTACTACACCGATTCGTTCGCATACACACGCACGTTAATGTGTGTGTTACGTGTAGGGTTGGTTATTTATCGTCTGCGTCACGCTGAAGCGGCATCCTTGCATTGTTTCGCGTCTAGACTTAGGAATGCTTATGATAGGGTGAGTTGTTATACCCGATAGCTAAATCAAGCACGAGTACATAAACACATCACTCCCGCTGTTACTGTCATTTTTCTCAATATACTAGTAGAGCAGCTCGATAACGTATCCGTTGCGAATTCTCGTATCAAGCGACGGCGACACGCGACCGGTATTAGTTTAGTCGCCATTAGTGGCCACTTTCTATGTCAAGCTCTCTGTCCTTCGGAACGCAGTTTAATTTAGTCGTAAATTTTCGTAAAGTGTAAAATTGACACCGACCTCGCTTCTAATTTATATGGACACCAAAATAATTTCTGATACTACTAATGATTACCCTAACTTATCAAAAACAAACACTATGTGCTGACCCAGACTACATTTTAATTACTGATAATATAGATTCATTTTAATACTTATTTGACAAAGTAAATACATTATTTACCAAATAATTATCACTTGAATACGATGTTAGCGGTCGTCCCGCACGTGTTTTATTTGTTATTTCTTATACATTTCTATTGGATATTTAAGGTAATAGGTTTTTTTAATGATGTAAATTAGTTCCAGATTGATTTTAAAAATAAATGTGATAACTTATGGTCGACCTTTATGTTTTTGTTTGTCTTTACGTCCAAGCTGGTGCAATACGTGGTCCAGTGGTTGCCTTAAACGCAGATGTCGTGGTTTCGATTCCTACCGGGAGCATACTTTAGTTGATTCCAGTTTGGTTAGGACATTGCAGGCTTGAATCACCTGATTGTCTGATAGTAATGATGATTCCGTATTTTGGAAGGCACGTTAAACCGTTGGTCCGGGGTGCCATCTGGTGATCGTCTGTGATGCCATAAGAAAACAAAACTACCGCTCATCATTTTATTGAAAACTATCCCGATTCACGCAGTGTTGGCTCACCGTCCATCGATCCAAGGCTCTTGCAGTTTTTTGCTGAGTTTAATTTAATGTGTAACAATCTCGAAAACATAAGAAATCATTGAGATGTTTGTTTTATAATGAAAATTATGTTTGTCGCAGGTGATACAACTATGGCAGAGGAAACAGCTCAGGATGAGACAAAACATGATCTTCGCCACCATCAAGGTGGTCAAGGGATGGGACTTCCCGCAGGTATGTATGATATGATAATCACAGTGTTAAAACTGATTCCATTTCAACCTGGGAGGAACCAACCACCACCTACATAAATGGGGATTAAGGGAGTTACCACCAGGACCCTATCCCACGGAATAGCAAAATTTCTTTCTTGCTGTCGGAAGCTGGCTGAGAAACCTTAATGTCAACTTTTGATCCACAAAATACATACGGTGGATTTAAATTAAATACAAATACTTTCAGGGCTAAATAATTAAGTCATATAAAACAGATTTATGTTGGTTTCATGAATTTCTACATGCTAGTTTTTCAGAAATGCGAACTTTTATGGTTTACTAAATAGTAATAATTAAGACATCCTGTAGTGGTTTTCCTTTTTTGTTTTATTTCTATTTTGCTGGCAATACTAGCGGAAGTTGTAAAACTAATTTTGTCTCTGTACATACGGAATGAGGAAAAAAGCAAATAAATTGCATTCAAACGTAGTTTGGGGTAGCAATGCTCTCTGCATTGCTAGATTGTTACGATGAATAAGTTTTCTACTGCGCTTTTAGTTATCTACAAAACATAATTTTGTGAGGAAAACTGAAAGAAAAACTAGCGAGTAGATTTAAAAATTTTTGCTCTTAGTACTTTTCTTTGGCCTTAATAAACCACCCCTCAAAATATTTGGACTTAATCAAATTCACCTTATATATCCATCAAATATTTTCTTTCTTACTCTCATTAATAAACAAGGTTCGCTTGACGTTTAGCTACTGCTTTAAGTATTAAGCTCGCTTAATGTGCTATACAAATTTTGTACAATAAAGTTTAAAAAAAATAATAATTGTTAAGTTGATGTTAGCTAAAAATGTCTTGCATCTCATTTTTTCACGCTAAATATCGAATAGGAGAGAAAGGGGCGAAACATGTTATAGCTAACATATGCTTAAGAATTTATTTTTAATACGAGGGTAAATAAATAAACAATATGTTTTCCCCACAGTTCGTAGCCATGGGCGCAGAACAGAGACAGGCCATTCGCCGAGCGTTAAACGAAGATGCTGAGAAACTCTTAGCTGAAGGAGATCCGGCTGATCCTCAATTGAGGAGGTTAAGACGAGAGATCGATGAAGTCAATAGGTTGTTTGACGAGTTCGAGAGGAGAGCCAGGGCCGAAGGTAAGCTACTTTTTTAACTAAACTGTTTTTATACGATTTTGTAAACAGGCAAACGATGGACGCAGACCGCTTACAACCGGTCATTTTGGAAATCATTAGGAGATGACTATGTCCAGCAGTGGACTGACTGCGGCTTAAATGATGATGATGATGAATACGGTTTTTATTGCGTTCATTGCTAATTTATTTTATAAATTTCAAACAGCAGCGTTCTGCGTCGCATGTGGACAAGTTAACGTATGTCTGAGAATGTCACAAGAAAACAAAAGTACTGCCTATAATTTTATTAAATTATCCCGATTTCACGCAAACATAATAAAATTATTACTTTTTGAAGTTATTGTTGTTACATCGCTCTAATCTTGAACTCTTTATTTTCGAAATATGGGATTTCCAAATCAAAATAGAATGATATGCGTTTGGTCCGCATTTAGGTAAGCGGGCCCTGGGCTCCGAGGCAATCAGCCGAGGATGCAACCGGGAAGGCGCTAAGATGTGTAGTAGCGTTTTTTCCGCTTTTTTATACCTTTTTCTAGAATATGTCAAGCGATTTGCAACGAGTGTTCAATCAACTTATTTTTGGATATTTCAAAATGATTTTCTGGTGACACGCCCGTATTAGAGTACCAAGATCTTGTAATCTACCTTACGATGAAAAACAAATGCGTTTTGCTGTGTATTTAAAAGTGTGTAGATTAATTCATATCGATTGGGGTAAATGGTCAATCGACCCTGTACACTAAGGTGTCACAAATTTTCGGAAACGACTTGCGGGGTCTAGCGTGGTTCTCTGAACAACTACCAAATGGCAGCCGGGATCAACGGGTTAACGTGCCTTTCGAAGCACGGAATTATCATTATTATACCTATAGCTAGGTGACAATAAGGTGATTCAAACCTGCAATGTCCTAACCAAACTGTAAACAACTAAATAAAGTATGCTTCCCGTAGAGTGTGTAGATGATAACTACACATTTCATTTCTTTAAATTGTAACTAAAATATATTTTATCTTTCCAAAGTACATGCAAAAGTTACACTAGTACAAACGCGACAATTTAAAAAAAATTATAGCCGAAGGTTAAAATTATTTCGTAATTAAATAGCAACACAATTGATTAATTAACATTTTTTTTGTCCACTATTTAATTGGTTTCCGTATTGTCCGTTACGAGTGTCATGTTGTTCCGAACCCGACCTATATTTATTGTGAAGAGCAATCATTCAATTAGTACAAATTGTATGTGTAAATTGACTGCTCAATACCTGAAACGCCTTCGATAGGAAGTAAATGTGGCAGTAATCTTAAAAAATATATCTATCCATCTAAATGTTCGAAATATCTCACTCGTAGAATTTGACGAGTACAAGACTCTACAAAACTCAACTCGTCAAAACAGAAATCTTACCCTTAGCGATCTTATGCAATTAGAACTTCATTGCACTGTAATGCTAATACAATGAAGAGATTATTTTATAGAAAATACAATTTATTTTCCAAAATATTTGGCTTATAACTAAAATTTCCAGACTGTTGAGACAGATTGTTCATTTCAATTTTGAACTCTATTTAGTGGGCTAATATTTCATTCATAAATCAGATTTAGAACTATGCTATGATAGCCCTATTTTTAACCGACTACAGCAAAGCGACCAAGAGGATTATGATTTTTTCAAATTACTTTGGAGCAAGGTTATACGTAAGTAGCACTAGAGTTTACAAAACGTGATACCTACCTGATTTACACATAGTGTGTTTGTATACTGTACATATACAGTATATATCTCGCACCACGGGCTGGTAATATTGCGGGCTATATATCAAAACATGCCCAGTTAAAAACACTTATTTTAGTTTGGTTTAGGCTAATTTGGCTGTACATTTTATTACCAACAAGTCCTAATAGCAGGTTAGTCAGCGACAATTTAATGTATGACATACCCTGTTGAATTCTAGTTAGAATACATCATTGACTTGTTTACCGAGCAATTTATAGTCCTTTAAAAACTAAACTACAATTTCGTTGTATGTTTTCCGAATTGTTGTTTATTGAATTGTCATTGTGGTCTTAGGTTTATGAAATGTTAAGAAATGTATATTCGTTTTGGATGGTACCTCGTTCAAAGAATATCCATTGCTACACAAAGAGGAAATGCAGCTAGTGTAATGGGTACCTTTGAACCGATGCTATCCGGGGAGGAATTTTTTAGTACTTGTAACATTTGTGCAACTGATAAGAATGTAATTATTATTAATTAATTGGAAAGAGGGTTTCATAAGTTGAGCATTTCCTTGTGTTCTTTTATTTCTTTATATACTTATTTGAATGCTTTTGTTATTAAATTTATATACGAGTATAGAAGATAATGTGGTGAATAATTATGCTCAATGAATGGAAAAATTGTGTCATCTTTTTTTAGCGTCTTCCGAGAAGGAATGTGTAGTATTTTATTTCTAAAAATGGTACAAATACATTTCTGTTTAGCCCAAAAGGTTGGCCGTTAGATATGTGATTAGCATTAGTCCGCCTATTGCGATATACACTTGTATATTTGTACAATAAAATTTAAATAAATATTCCAACACAAATGTTTATAGTACAAATCAATTAATAGAACCGCCCACTTCGTTCATCTTGCCATTCGACCACTGTCATTTAACTTTACCTAAGTACTTTAGTAAGGTATCGTCTTTGTCCGATAGACGGACGACTCGTCTTGATAGCGTAATTTATTACGTGGGTGTAGGTTGCACCTTCTGAAATGTGTAGCTCGAACACTTAATCTTGAAACTTGATGATTATTTTATAGTGGATTTGTTCAGTGGATTTGGTCAGATAACAGGGGGTTTTATGCTGGGTTTATGTATGCAGGAGTTCGGAATGTTTTTTTTTTTAAATACCCAGTTGTATTTTGGGTAACTGGGGTAACCGTAGCAGCAGCTATAGAGCAGTAGTCGTGTAAATCCAAACGAAGATACTTTTTTATCTGAGCGTGATTTTCCAGTTACATTTTTAGAACCAAGGATATGCTTAAAGCAAAAAGGGTCATTTTTTTGCGTTAAGAAAATAATGATCTTCTCTAACACATATTTAAACAATGATGAGTGTAGCATCTAGCCATGCCTGCCCTAGGTATTTTTCTTCCTTAAAACTGCTTTGAGCCGTTTTTGACCGGCTCATCGATCGATCTGATATTAGTTTTTCTTAAAATCTTGGTGAATGCCCTTCATAGTGTCTTGGTAATGCCCTTACTGCCGACGATCGTGACATATGTGTGTCCGGAGAACGCGATCGAAAGTATCTCTGTCTTGGCTAACATAATAGTTAGGAAGTCCGTCAGGAGGAAGGAATTAATAATTCTATGGATAAATTCAAGTATCAAGATGACATAGCCGGTGTACGACCGTCATCTCAGCGTGACAGCGTCCTACGGGATCATTGCCAGTCACAATTATCGCGTACTACGATACGCTGATTGACCGCTCGCGTAGGGAGGAGTAACGTTTATAGTGCGATTTAGAAATTAAATATATAGAATATCAAGTACCAAGATGACATAGCCGGCGTACGACCGTCATCTCCTCAGCGTGACAGCGTCCTACAGGATCATTGCCAGTCACAATTATCGCGTACTACGATACGCTGATTGATCGCTCGCGTACGGAAAAATAACAGTTTAGTACGTTAATGAAATAAAAAAAGTTTTTTTCTTGTTTTGTATAAATAACGGCCAAAAAGTCAACGGGTATAATATATGTATTGAGGTTTACAAAAAAGTTCAAAAATTCCATTTTTGATTTGTTTAAATATTAAATTTGATCTCGTTTGTTTCATGTTGCTATTTAAAAGTTAAAGGAACGAAGAAAGAATAGTATAATTTTCTAACATTATATTAAACTAATTTTTAGAATTTTTTCGTTCTACTGATCTTTGAATAAATAAATTAAATTTTATCTCACTATAAAATTGTTTAGGCTCTACAAGTATTTTAAGTTAAATTTTTTATTTACAAAAATAAAGGTTACATTGGAATAATTTAGTTCGTTTTTAATACAAGTTATCTTTCGATTTAAGGCGCTTGTAATTGTTGTCCAAGGCAGTTGAGTGTATCATCTACATAAACAAGCACATTTACTATAGGAATACTTTGATAAAGATACGATTATGACGAGTATCATCTTGTGGTTTAGGATTACGGTATGTGTAAATGTGAATCGTTATAGTTTTGTGAAGCCAATGGACGTAACGCGAAAGAGTGCTCAAAATATTGGCTTTGGTAATCAAATGTTTGTTTATAAAATATTAGCTGTTCCCCCCAGCTCCGCCTGCGTTAAAAAGTAGTCTATGTTTGACCCCGGGTCTTCAACTATATTCATACCAAATTTCATCAAAATCCGTTCAGCTGTTTGGCCGTGAAAGCGTAACAGACAGACAGACTTTCGCATTTATAATATTAGTATAGAGATCCATACGGATCTATGACTGACCAATTAAAAATAATGTCTAAATGGTATTAAAAAAATATTTTTTATTTATAGAAAAATTGACCTGTACCGATTTGTGATGGTGTTATATCGATGAAACGAATAATTAAATGTAAATAAAATAATAACTATGTGCAAAATATAGTTCTTAATTTTAGTGTTGTGCCGAACGAACTGTTTTCGCATTTTTATTGCGTTAAAAAAGTGTGAAAATGAAGAAAATCAAGAGAATATTCACGAGAGGGAAAAAAGAAGCAGGTACATATTATTTTAATTGAATTATTTTTTAATTTTTCATTAGTAAGAATTAAAAATGTACGTTGTAATTGCCAATTGTACTTTCCTTTGTCTTATTAGGTATGGAATTTTAAATAGTTATTATGCCAATTAGCTCAAAGTGTTTCGCTAGCCTGTGTAAAAAACTGTATTTTTAAGATTTTGACCACCTCAGGCAAAATACATAAAGCTGACAAAAATATTTGAGAATTTCAACATTCCTTTTCTAAGTTAATATATTATAACTTGGCATTTAAAAATATATTTGTTAGTATTAGAATAAGTATAAAGATTTGACATTCAAAAAGATTTAATGGCTGTCCAGACAGTAATAAGATTAGGTCTCGTAAATCAAAATAATAAAATGTCACGACGTTTTTGAATCCGGAAATTTTGATGTCAAAGAAGCAAGTCGCTCTGGTCGCCCTATTACGGATAAAATAGATGCCATTTTTGAAAAAGTGGAGCAAGATCGGCATATCAGTAGTTACGACGTAGCTGAAGAACTTTGAAAATAACTGGGTACACAAAAAAGCTCGATATTTAGGTGCCTCACAAGCTCACTGAAAGAAACCTAATGAACCGTGTACTCATTTGTGATTCTTTATTACGACGTAATTAAACTGAACCATTTTTGAAGAAGCTAATAACTGGTAATGATGATTGCTAGTTTTCCTTTGTATACTGTATACAAAACAACTAAAATTATGTACAGTGGGCCACAAAGAAAAGTATACTGCGATTCCGTTAGTATTATTATATACTAGCTGTTTCCCGCGGCTCTAGCTGCGCCTAAAAGTATATCTTATGTGTCTTTCATATAAACTTTAAGCACCTACTACGACTGACAATAACTGTCGATATTCAGAATGACACACACAGTCTTGTCCTTGTCTAGTGTGTGTGAAAAAAGATGAAAACTGTTGAAGAAAATTATTTATGTTACAAGTCTAAAAAAATAATAATTTTCAGCTATCATACGTTACCTATGAGTCGAAAGCTCTTTCCTCAATACCAATTTCCATTCATCATCATTTCGTGTATTCAATTATTGTCAATCAATCATGTATACCCTGGTGTCAGATCAGATTTGTGCGAAACCGCCTTTCGGCCTCTGACGTGGTTCCTTAAACGACCACTAGATGACCAATATCCATTGTAAATATTTCAATCAAGTGACATCCTAGCCAGTTTAGGACCTCACCTCCACTGATTGGACCCGTTGTACTGGTAACCCTATTTTTGGCGATGTGATGTCATCGTTTGTGTTCCAAGGGCATTCAGTAGTCAGACTTGGGCATTTCTTATTGATAGAGGTCATACACTGATTGTTTGCGTGTAAAAGATTGGGATATTGATTTGTTATATGAAATTCCAACACCATCTATGATATATTACTTGTAATACTCCTTTGGTTGCCTTTTACGATAGGGATGGAGTTTAGTCATATGCCGGCCAAATGGATAACTAACTGTTATTTAATAAACTTTATGGATGTAAATAATCCAATAAGATACTCATTAATTTATTGGCATGGTCAGACACTTGATTCCGATGTACGTTGCCGGCTTTCGTAAGACGTGGCCGTACTACAGGTGATTTTCCTGAAGCTTATCTGCTATGTCACGGACATTAAGACTACTTAGTTTAGTAGGTCCCTTTGACGATCACCAAAAAGCAGAAACTAATGTATATAGAAAGGTTTAGGAGGGATACTCATATAATATCAGGTATATTTTTGTAATTAGTGTTGAAGACCAAATAGAACTCCCGGGGGAGATGATAGTGTCATCAGTCTTCAGAGCAATGAACACAAATCTAAAAATTACAGTTCTCAACCATCATTATCCACTATCAAATTAGGAGATCTATTCAGTGATGTCATTCAGTTTTCCAACGACACTTCATTTGATTGACCTTGTTTTTGTAGCAGATTGACACTGCAATTTCTTATGATACATTGTATTGAGTAGGCCGTGCCACAGAGGAGTATTAGCAATAGGACTGTCTGTTTAGATCTTATTTTTCTGGCAATGGGGAAAAATACGTATCTAGCCCAGAGACCGGCTCTTCAAAATCATTCCGGTCGTTGTCTATGGTACCGGAAGCGGTGCGCAATAACAGATGCGCCATCAATTAGGCACTACCCAAAGAGCATCTAAACTTAAACGTTTTTTTCTCAATGGTACTACCAACCAAGTTACTCCTAGAGCCGCACCTGTCGTCATTACGGATACTCCATTTCTTTCACAATTTCTGAGGTCTTCCGCCGCTTAGAAAATTTTTCTTGTAAATTCCATAAGTAAAGTTTTGAATAACCGCGTTTATGGGTCTACAATCTTGTATGAGAACCTCGTGTTTTACACTATCTATTACCTCGAATTAGTTTAACACTATCTATTTATGAGTTATAGCATTATTGAAATCGATAAAAAGAGGGTAAAACCGTACTCTAAGCTTTTTTTTTAACATTCAAACAGTCTCCAGACCATGGCTCATCTCTTGTCCTGTTCTGCGTGCACAGCCAACTGCATGCTTATAGATCTTTATGAAGCTACTGACAATGCCTTGTTAGTGGCGAAGTTTTAGTCATTTAGTTAGGTGTATTTAACAATGTATCCTTATTGTGCAACAAAGAGTTTTTGTATTGTATAGTATTGTACAAATATAGTTCGCATAAGTAAGAAGAAGTCGACTAAGTTATACAGAAATCACATTTACGTTTAGTCAGACCAAATTTTTTATACTGTGAATTGTACCACAAGACTTCAGTCTCAAATTCTCAAATTACACAGTTGTATCATACGAACTGAACATTTGAGGTGGATTTAAAGTTTTTTTTTTAAATGTCACTGAAGATTTTCTTTATTTATAAATCAAGAACCATCGAGAGGACTTTCACTACTTGGAACCTATCAGGTTTTACATACAAATACACTTTATTTACTAAACATTGGTGTTCCACAAGTAAAAATATTTATCACAATTGGCGGAATTAATGCTAAGGGCGTTCTTTACAAATAATGTTAAAAAAACATATTATACTATTATATACTATAACAAAAATATCATAATAATAAACATGTTTTTTATGTGCGGAATTTAATCATTTTATAATGCGATCAAAGCGCGTTGAAACTTTTGATATTTCTAAAGTACTTAGGTGATTCTCAGAGCTGCTCTGAGCAAAATGACATTGTTAACCGTATTTATTAATCTGACCATAAATACCGTAGTATATTTTTCCATGTTCACAAGGTTAAAAGACCAGTTAGCAAATCGTTCCCTGATAAAAATCCCTTTAATGGTTTTACCTTTTTTTGTTATAGGCGTGACTTGCAAAATAATCAAAAAAACACTCTAATTGAGTACCTCTTTTTAGGATTTTGGAAGTCAGTTGAAAAGACTATCACAGCGAAATAATTTTACTAAAAATCGTTCAATTCTTTTACAGAGGAATCAAAGAATGCCGCGCGCATCTTCACCGAACAATCATCGAACCTTCTCGAACGTCTGGAAGTTCTGGAACGCCAGCTGCACGAGAGGATCGCCAGCCACATTCCTCGGGACCTCGACTCCTTGGAGCACCTGGTACTGCAGCACAAGGACTGGGAAGGCAGTCTGATGGCTCTGTCGGGAGACGTTGAGGAAGTTCAGGCTACTTTTAGAGGTTAGTTTTCTTTGAAGTACGGCAATTTCAATTATGATCTCGCTGGGTGGAATGTTACTAGGATACTTGACTGTATTCATACTTGGGCAATATTTGCATACGAAACAATATGTACACTAAAAAGATCCCGATTCTGAAAACAATAACAAAATTCGTTGTGGCAGTAATTGGATTTTAAAGTTTTCTCAAGAAGTGAAAAGTGGGAGCGTGATGGGGACGTCTTGTTGTCTCTTTTGTACGAACGAAACCAAGTGGCAGTGACGTCACTGCACACACAGTGCATTCTTTTCTTGTTATTTGACAGTTTCCCCTTCCATCGGATTGAGGACGAATTTTAAAAAAATCTTTCTGTTTTCTATTTCTGGTAATGAAATGTTTGTTATGAATGACAAAAATAACTTGAGTAGGTGGTTCTATTGTCTTCAAGTTGTTCGGAAAACAACTTTATAATTTAAAAACGATACTTCAACTGACTCTTTGCTAACCTAGGCCAACTAGGATATTATTTATTTATTTTTCTTAGATGGCGTAGCAACCCAAAGTGAGTCTTGACCTCCGATAATAAGGATCTTCACTTCGATCTATCCTGCGCCACCTCTGGCCAGCGATCGACGTCATAATAAAAAAATATTAATTGCCGACTTCCGTGAAATCCAACATAAGGGCTGGTTTAGACGGATCCAATGCTAGCAATCCAGTATTCCGGATTGTCTATGTAGACGCGCTTATAGGCACGCAATTATTTGTGTCTGTGTGTGTATTAATCACGTGTCCATGAAAGCTACTAGATTACCAGCGCAGTATCCTTGTAAACGAGCCCTAATATGTGCATTCCACTTAGGAGGTGCTAATTTATGACTACAAGTAATTATACCATGCATTCTCTCTCGACGACTCTTGTGTTGTCTATTGCATGTCAACTACTGACGAAATAAATTATACCTATGGTCACACCATGTTTAAAGTTCATTGAATATTAAATGCTTTATATCTCTTGCAGGTATCGCCCTTAAGACCCCGGCGATGAAGAAGAATCTAGACAAAGTGATGGGCAAGTGGAACGAGATGCAATCCAAGAGTCAGCTCTTTGTTGAAAGGTGAGATACTGGATACTGGAAATCCTCAAGCATGGGGTCCCATTGCCTAAGAAAAGGAATTAGTTTCTCTATCTGATGATAGACTGACAAAAACAAAATATTTCAATGAATACTGATCTCGCTTTTTTTTTGGTGAAATAATAAACTGATTACGTTTTTACGTATCTACATTCTATCACAAGTTGATGTAGTGCTATATTTAAGAAGTTCTCATGTTTTCGATAGATGGCGTAACGATGATTTTGTATGGGCGTGCCCGAGGAGTAACCGAGAAAGTTGGCGCGTTTTAATATATGTTGGTTGAATATCTGTGTAGCATATTATACTGTAATCTGTGCCTCAAGTCATCACAGCCATATTCATGGGATAATTACATTCTAACAGTGTGATTACACTCAGCACTTTTGGGCAGGGAATCGTCATTGCAAGTTTTTGACACTCGTGTTATCATTACAAATTTTTACCAGAAAAAATGTTGTTGCTAGCGACAGGGGCTTTTTTCCATACATTTTTGGCTAGCGGGTCAAGGAGTAAAACAAACACGAAAGAAGGGAAGCCTCTGTCAGCGAGGTTAATCCAAAATTAAATCTATTTTATATGTTTACTTCTAATGAACGTTTCCTACAGGTTGAAGTTCGTCGAGATCGTAGTCAACAGCATGGAGGAGAACCACCAGACCATTTCCGAGTTTGAGATCAAACTGGCGCAGTTCAATGACCTGCCCAATGACGTCGAGCTGCTTAAAGACGTGAGTAGACCTTCTTTTTGATATGATTAGTTGTTATATAGTATGCAATACATACCGCTAGATGGCAGTGATTTAATTTGTAACAATATTTAAATTAGCGGGCTTAGATACTACCTCTGTGATCCAATGGTTAGGCGTCTGCCTTAGACCGTGTCGTGGATTCGATTTCCACGTGAAGCGTACTTTGTTTAGTCGTTTCAAGTTTGGTTAAGACATTGACTTGAATCAGCTGATTGTATTATAATAATGATGATGATGCTTCGGAAGGCACGTTAAGTCGTTGATCCCGGCTGTCATTTGGTGGTCGGTAAAAGGAGTACAGAGCCTGAATGATGGTTCCAAAAAACTGACACCATGGTGGCCCCGGAGGAGTTGTTTTAGGTTTATCGCAGTCTGTCATAAAGAACTTTCATCGGTTTATATGTATAGACACATAAAACAGAATAAATAAGAAGGAACAGAATTTAAGGTTCATACAACGCTCCGTGAATATCACTCAAACAAGCGTAGCCCGCACCATACTTTGAAAACTAGCGAACGTGTCTATACAGACTTCGCTAGTCAGTCAAAGGCACCCGCGTCGCTTGTGTGAGTGCATCGTTTACGGCGCCTTGTATGGACCCTTGTCTTCTGTGTATAATTTACTTTTATGTCTGAAATGAGTTTCTTAACATTCAAATAATATGTTTCGGTGATTAAATTGAAACACTTTTTTGTCTCTAGATCCACGAAGATCTTCTCCGCATGCAAGTAGCGGTCAGCAAACAACAAATACAAATCGACCAAATGAACGACGACGCCGAAAACTGTCGCCGATTGGTCGAGAGCTCCCGCGCGGCGCTTCCCCATTCGTCACTTCCTAGATCCGGCAAACACATAGACCTTGAGAGATTGGATAAGGAAGTTTCACAGTTGAATAACAGATGGAACAGCGTGTGCAGCCAGTTAGCTGAAAGGTCAGTGATATTTGAATTTGTGTTCCATTGACCAGTCAGCAACAGCGTTCTTTAAATCTGTCGGTGATTGGTCGAGAGCTGCCGAACGGTGCTTCCTCATTGGTTCCTAGTCTTTTCTTGCAGCCAATAAAAATAAGCCTTGTGTCACCTTAAAACAATGCCAGGTCATCGTTGTATGAGGGTAGGATAAAAATTACACATAAGATTGTAGAACTTGATTGCCATACAATTAAGTTCCTATATGACAGAGTAATTTTCTGAACGCAGATTGAAACCTTTTATTTTCACATGTCGTTTTATTGTTTTAGACTCCGAAGCTGTGAAGCGGCCTACCAACTCCTGCGTAACTACAATGCAGGTCTAGAGAAGGAAGCCGAATGGATTGACGATGCTTTCGGCAAACTACAGAGCCAACCGCCTATTGAAGTCAGGCCGAAGGAACAATTCGAACCGACCCGGGTGAGAAAACTACTCTTCAACTAATTAGGCTGTCATATGACGAGAAACTACCAAATGGTAGATTTTTTATTTGTAGCAATTTGGAATGTTGTTGCTAAATCTCTAATTCTACTATCAATGGTAGATTTTGCTAAGAGATCTACGTGTGTCTATCACTTCGTTTGTGTTGTGTCGAAGCGTATTAGATTTTGAGTTCAAAACGTCCAATCGAGCAAATCACGATTTTAGATTTTTGCTCAGACTGGTAACAATTGCATGCATTTTATTTATTGCAAAAACAATATTTAACAAGACGAATAATGTTTTATGGTTTGGGTACAGATTACATTTTATTTTCAATGTATATTGCATGTTCTTTTATGTAAACACGGCAAAACATAACTTCGTAAATTGATAATCGATGAAACATATGTTTCTGCATGCTTGGATTTTATTACGAAACAAATCAATATTGTACAAAACATTTGTACACTTGCATGATTTATTTTTGGAATTTACTTAATTTAGCATGCCAAATTTTTCACAATAGGAAGGTTATCTAAAAATATTTTACGATAATCTCAGTGTTGGTTACTAATTATTAAAGAAAACTACCACACTACCAATTGGGAAGTGTAGTAAATTCCCAAAGAGACTTATGCCCAGCAGTGGGGCATTATATATACACCTAGCACAAATATTACTATTGCACGAACTAATTATAATATATTCGGGTGTCTTGTGGCTAATTTACAGAATCTACTCACAAGCGTGGTGGAGAGGACGCCAAAGATTGAGAAAGTTAACGTGGACGGGGGAAGGTTCATACGAGAGGCGAAGGTAACTATCAGTACGCTAATGGAATTACTAGGAATATTGTTAGGCTATGGCATTTTGAGGAATATTCATAGTGTGGCCTTCTTATGAAAAATATTTTTATCTCTCTCATTCTTTATCTATCAGAGAGAGACAGAAAATGTTAAATGGGCAGGTGTTTTCAGACCAGACCATTGTTTTAAAAGTTTCTGTATTCGACTTCTTGTCTACTTCGGGTAGCAATGCAATAAAATTAAGAAGGACATGGGTCGCATACAGAAACGATCAATCTCGAAGTCTACTTTTTTATTCTTCATTCAAAATTGGAAGTATTCAAAGATTATTTCGCAGAATGCCAATTTCAGAGGTTGTGAAAGTATCTGAAAGAATTCGTCAGTCCAGCGATGTTGCGTTTTTCTATCACTTCGAATCGCTTGGTCGTTTGTTTCTTCTTCCGAGGTCTCTTTGTTTTGCAGAGGTTATCATCTTTCTTTTTTAGTACCAACTTCTTGCATGAGGCTTACGCCAGCACATCAAAACGCTTCTGCCTTCTAACCGCTTAAAATTTAATCTGTGCGTGTTTTGCGACCATAGATTTAAATTAAAAAAAAAGTAACCACATTACTAACTTGTCTATGAATGTGGGATGTTTGTGTGATTGAATAATATAAAAACAACAGTTTATTACTGTTTCGTTTTTTGTTTTATTACTTAGCCACTGTGACTAAGATTTGAGCATTTTGTAAAGAGGCACTTAACATGACATAAATTATTGTATGCAAATTTTTCCAAACCTTGCCAATTGAAAAAAATGTGAGTTCAATGTTTTCTTATTAAAGGCTTTGCATGCATATTATGGACGTTTGAGCGTTATTCTTTTATAATATTTTTTTGATTTTTGAGTTACGTTTTTATTGTCAAAACTTTCCATCAAAGTACTTTTATGATTTGAGAAATATCTTCATAAAATCCTCTTTTTGCTTTGGGATTGCGAAATTGGGTGTTCATTCTATCCGCACCAGCATAGCGGTTGTGCACGCTTACACAAACCTGTTTACAACAGGCGTATATTATTCTTCCAGCATGACTTCTTCTCTGTCTGTAGCTGGACTTAGTGTTGCCAGTTAAAAATAAATTTGTTTATGGTAGAAAATTTGGAAGTTGACTTTTTTGAATGATTATGTAATAAGTTAAATAAGCAAATATAGTTTTTATTTAGGTGTACGTAAGGTTGAATGAAAGGATAACGAATAAAAATTAATACGATTGCCAACGCAGATTGTTTTTAAAATTCTCAATTCAAATGAAAAAGAAAACAATCTGTGTAACTAACCAGTAATATCTAACCCGCTTGAATCCTAACTCGAAATAGATTCACTCGTCGAGATGTCAGCGGTATGCCGAATGGTTGTGCGACGAGGTTCACCCGTCGTTGGACATGAAACATGTAAAACGGCAAGCTGAAGTGGACATGGCGGAGAAACTGAGGAATCGAGGAAGGAATGTCGACCCTGAGAAGCTGCCGACAGGGTCCGAAGCCGTTGCTAAGGAGTTGGATGAGCTGAATGCGAACCATCAGCGTTTGTTGGATATGCTATATGAAAGATTGAGGAGGATCGCCGCTGCCAACCCGGGAGACATCGTTACATTGGTGAGTTACTTTTTTTACAATTGTTAATCCTTTATTCATAAAAAATTCTATGACACGTTAAGCCTATTTTGTCTCGTTCTTGCACGTTAAATATCGATAAGTAGGAAAGGGACAAAACATATTTTTTTACTCAATAAACGATTGTAGTTCTTTATGAATGTGGTAGTAAGACTTTGGCAAAGATTCATTTATTTGAAAGTACCTCATGAAAGTAATAGTGCAAAAAATATTGAAAACTCTTATTAATGCTTATAATATCAGAATTGTGACTTAAGTGTTATATCAATCAATGAAATAATTTATTTGCATAAAAAAAATTAGTGAATGGTTCGATTTTAGCCATTGCCTTGCTTTATTTAGCATTTTTTGTTTTTGTATATTCTGGAATTTTCTTCGCGTATATTACACGCTGTGTCGACCTTTTATTATCTGTTATTATTATTTATAAACTGGTTGTGAAACCGGTTAGCTTAAATTTGTTATAACTTAAATAAAATTCTTAAAACATCGTCTAATTTACAGCACTTCTTTTTTGACACTGTTAATAATTTTATTATTAAATAAATAGGTTCTGAGAATTCGAAAACTAGATCACAGGAACTTTCTGATTAATTTGACCTCTGTATGCTAAGGTCACCTTTGTGGCTTAAGGGAAGGTCATTACCTTGCATAGAAAACAAGGTCTTGGGTTTAATAAGAGTTAGGTTTATTTCATTTAGGTATCCGAAACTTTAGGTTATTTATAATTTAAAATTTTTATCATAAATTTCGTCAAAAATCTTTACAATATTTGTATATTTTTCTATTCTAAATTTTTTCTTTTGCAAATAGCTGCAAAAAAAGTTACTAAGTTTGTTACAATTGTTGTTATAGGTAATCGTCATTTGGCATAAAAATCTTTAAGAATATTTTTTGTAGTACCTAAATTTTTTTTCTGCACGTCTTCAAATTAGTTTTCCATATAGCTTATTCCTTTTCGTGTGATCTTGACCACTATATTCTTCAATTTGGCAGTTAATCGGCTAACAGGCGCCTCCAATTAAATTCCCCCATTACATTCAAAACGTATGACGAAACACATGTTGACTAGAGCGCCACGTGCATACATCATTTTACATAATTCCCATACTGATGTCATCGTAACCGCCGCCGGACCTCGCCGAAGGCTGTTCAAGGTTTATGAGAAATGATTTGCGAATTCAAAGAAATCGTTACACAAGGGCACGCGATTAAATTAAACTAACAAATTATCGTGACTTTGTTTTGCCTGTTTTATGTATAAAAATTCTAAGCGAATCTTTTAAAGATGGTATTATGGCCTCTTTCTGTCAAAGTTTTCGGGCGGGTGTGCTGGAAGAAATTTCTTTAGAAATAAATACAACCTTTGTACCAAGTTTTCCTACTGTTAAGTTATATTTACAGTGTGTACATGAAATAAATAAATTAGTTAGGGAGGGTAACATTGTTATAGCTATCGTCAAATCTACTGTGATTAAAGCCTTCTCGGATGACTGACGCGCTTAAGCTTTTAGCTTACTAAAGATGCACTTAGAAAACATGTTCAGATCATGAAGGGCATAGAGTCCCATATTATGATTTTAGAGTTACATTTGTATTTATTTAAACTTTATTGTACAAAAATAGTATAGTATAGTACAATACTCATAGTTATTGTATTGTTAGTTAGTTCCACATATATTACCGCGGCTTTTCTTGGTGTATGTGTAACTAATACCACAGAATAAATAATAGTTGCTAATTCTACGATCATTTCTTTAAATTTTTTGATAAATAAAACAGATCTCACGACCAGTTTGGTGGGGTCGATCCCTTTACAATAATAACGACAGGTGTCCAGAAAATAGGGTCGAAATCAGTTCATCTGGTTTGAAGTATTTAGTGACCCAGTTTCTAACAAACCAACATATGCCATTATGAACCAATATAATCGAAAATCGAAATAATATGATTAGGTCTATTGTTATTTTTAAAGAAATCTGTACTTAGAAGGTTTTTAATTTTCTACTCTAACAGCTGCACTCAAAGAAAATTTTTCGAACTCACATTAAAGGTTATCCGGTATTGGATGAATAGATATCTCCGATATAGTTTAACATAACTACTCCTTGGTATAGTTTTAAAAGTTCTATCTCTAAGGCAAAATGTTTTATTTTATTACAGACTCTGAGTGCGGTGGTAAAAAAACTAAACAAATGACTATTATTAAAAAATAAGACTTATATTGCCCACATTTATTGTCAAACAGCACGCATAGTGTAAATAAACGATTTATATAGCATCGTATATTGTACCCACGCACGAATCTAGCGTGGGTTAGCCTCTGTATAAGGAAGATCTCCTTGATTACGTCACTAAAATGTAATGTTTAAGTTCTGTATGTAGGTATATTAAGGCCGCAATAGTAGGAAATCAGACACCAACTGTACTGCGAGAGTAGTGCATCACCTGAAACAATGGCACCGTACGTACAAGGCGTGTCCCGACTCCCGACACCTGCACGTTGGATGACTTAGAGGGCTACATGACTGATATTTTTGAGTCGAACGTATGAGTCATACTTTCCATTCCATCTCCAGATAACATTCTACGGGTGGCCTAATTTTTGCCGTCGAAGGGTATATAGTTGAACGTCGATATTATAAGAATTTTGAATCAACCAGCTTAAGACGCAATTGGAAAAGCGATAAGATATGAGAGAAAAAAGATTTGCGAATTTCTCTATTATGACCTTCTCTCCTCAAGTCGATTAAAATATTCCCAAGGAGGTTTGACATGAGGCAAGCGGCCGGTCCTAAAATCCAAAAGATTCTGATAATTACCGTTGAAAGGAAGCAGGCTAAGTAATCTTGACTACGTGGCAGAAAGCAGATAGTTAATTGCATTGAGTGTATCTACAACATTCACTGTCATTCAATTATTATAACCAGGAAATAAATTCAAATAAATTCGAATCGACGCAAAATATGTAGTGAAGTCATAGATCAGTAACGCATTCGTGATTTCGAGATTAACTAGTTTTTGTCGCCACAAAATGGCGGTGTTTACCTGCAATCAGTGTATGTAGTCATTTAGAGCGGTTATTTTATGTTATTAGGTCTTAGATGCGATTTATATGATAGTAAAATACTCTCCGTGATGTTAAAAATTGAAATCATAGACTTAGTTTGTTATATTTAATACTAGCTGTTTCCCGCAGCTCCACCTGCGGTATATAGCCTATGTTACTCAGGGTGAATGTAGCTTTCCAATAGTGAAAGAATTTTTGAAATCGGCACAGAAGTTTTTGAGTTTATTCATTACAAACATACACACAAAAATACAAATCTTTCTGTTTATAATATTAGTGTAGAAAAAAATGTCGCTCAAATAGGTAAATTGTGCTCCTGCTACTTGTCGAAGTTGAAAAGTGTATGTGCTATCATCACCTGATTTAACTACGAGGAAAGTAGTGGCACCTTTTCACAAAGCATATATCACCTGGGGGCGTGTCACCGGGTGATCTTCTGGGGGCGTATTATCATGTCTTAATTTTATCGCATTTGGATGGAATTAAGAGATTGTTGTAAGCCTGGCCATAGTTTTTCAGTAAAACACACTGTGTGTAATGTTTTTAGTTTCATGTACTTTGTAAATAGATATAATTTGTGTACTGTAATGGAAACCAATAAACCAGTTTTATGTTTTAATTTGAACGTAAAATATAACAGCATCGTTCATTAAATTGCAAAATATCTTAATCCACTCGTAAACAATTTATTATTCTACAAAGTATAGGCATTTAAGGATATATTTAGACGGTGATCTAAACAGTAGCTCACTTAAATTCCAATTTAGATATTATGACATCTGGAATGGATTGAATCGATACTTACACGAAAGTGCTTGATATAATCGATTACTTTAGATTGAAATGAAGCAGAGTATTGCAATAAGCTACGAAATTTTATCTGTCGAATTAGTTTAAGTCATAAAATTATATATGAAGGTGAATTTTTTCAACCGTAAAATTAAAATAAATTTTAAGTATGTCCCAAATTATAAGATTATTATTATTATTCGACATCTATCTCGTTTAACAAAAATGTAAAGAGCAGTCGCGAGTCAATGACACTCTGGCAAAAACTTTGCTTAAGAAATATTTTAGTCAGTGCTTCCTCGTGCGAATCGCGCTAACATTAGTGTAACGGCGCCGAATTTCTCGACATGGCATGATATGCGTTTCTGCTGTTTTCAACTTCTTGTCGTTTCGACGTCCATCTCATATGCAATCAGATGCCCAGAATTGAGCCATCCGTACAGCGTTATCGGTAACGTACAAGTCTTCCAGCGTGCAGGTGTCGGTTCATGCTGGGCAGGTCAGAAGGTACTCATTATCTGTGTAGATGGTCATTCGCTGTCTAAGTATTCTATTTTATCTTTTGATACAATAGGTTGTTGTAGTGACCTTGTCTGTCTTTTTTCTAAGAACAGCTATAAATGTTTTGCTCTCTTGCAAAATTCCGGATGTATTTTATCTAAAACTGTTTGAGACCAAGCCAGTCCATGTGTGTAGGTGTAAAAAGGCATACTAATTCACGCGCTATTATTTTCGTATAATATTAATGAGTTTTCTGTCGTAGGTATAGCCAGTTTTTAGTTATTTTGTCGAAAATGACGTGTCTCGTAAAATGCCGTCATCTTGCGTCACCGCACAACTTTAAAAGGATTATCAACAACATCAGGCAGTTCAAAATATTTACGACTTAGACAAGTGTTCCAACTTTGATACTTAGTTCAAGGATATTTTGTTAAGGCTTGTCAAAACTATTTGTAGATTAACGTCGACCTAGGTATAGGTTCCACCGACGAACTTTAGTTCTGTCAGGAGATCGACAAAACCTTTCTTTTATTTACATTCTAATTTTATCATTTATATTACTTCAGATTTCAGAAACACATTTTGATTTTCGATCTCTTCCTATTCTTCGTCTACTTCGGCGACCGTGGCTACACTTGGACTTTATTTTGTAAATCCTTAGCAGCTTCAAAGATTTAGGTAGATTTAGGTATGTATCCTTGTTGAACAATATAGAATTTTGTATTGTACCACATTTGTCATGTTTGATTTTGACTGTTGATTTATACTCGTGAGTGCACGCGTCAAATAGTGGCGCATGGCGTCGTGCTTTCTCTCTGCATTGTTGATAGTATACTCCTATTCATTTACACAGATAATACTTACTGAAATACGCCTATTTTACACAGACAGGCGAATCCGCGAGCAATACCTGTTAATACCATATTGATAAACCAATCGTGTTAGCATTCAGAACGTCCTTACTGCCACTTGGTATTCTTGGTAAAGGAAACAGTCGCTGTTATAAATACTAGTGATGTAATACTGTCACATTACTCACGACGCACGGTCAGGATGTCAAGGTTGGCACTACTTGGCGATAACCGGTGTTTTGAATATTTTGGCTCTTTTATTTTTACGATTACGTTGGCAGTAAACCCCGCGAAATATGGATTATTTAGTGCACAGACTACTAAAGCAGATAATTATTATCATAAGTGCTTCGCGCTTGTCACAAACAATATTTTATTTTATTTAAATTATGGTGCAATAAAGAATTTTTACTTATGCTCGTGATATCTTGATGGTTTACCTGCCAACACGTGGCAATAGATATTTCTCTATATTACCCAGTTATATCACTGCATCTTTCACTCTTCTAACCGGAATTCTACAATGCAGAAGACTACTACACAAATAGGAGTTAGACATCCAAATAGACGACATTTAAACAAAATCTATTTCTAGTTGGATCTCTCCGTACTAAACCGACTTCATTCGACTATAACATAAATCCATAACATGAAATTTAGGTGACATATGAAAACAAATAGATGCATAGATAAAATAATCCCTCAGTAGTATTTCAACCTATTTTATCTACATCATAAATAGATTATATTAGGGTAGGGTAGGCTACTCGCGGACGGCACCAGGGTGACCTGGATAAGGCAAGGGCATGCCCATACATTTATCGGTATATTACGTAAGTGAGCGATATTTTATGCATATTGATAACGCGTGTATTATATGCCTACACTTATTCTTAACACACTCAATGATTAAATGTATTTTTTTAAAGAACGTCACTCTTTGGTATCTTTCAACAGAGAGTTAGTATGTTTTCATTATCGAAAAAGAGTTCGTTGTTTGTTTCGGGCATCGGGAATTACTGGTCCGATTTGAAACGAGAATAATATTTTTATCTATCTATCAATCACACAGCTTGAAAGATTAGAAGATAATCTCACCTTACGATAATACCTTTGATTTATTGTATTTATTTCTTTTACTTGTGATTCAACATTCCCATTGTTCCCTTGACCTCCTATCAAAGGAAAATGCAAATTTATTGTGATCATCATTGGTAATATCTTTTATGGAAACTATTACCTTAAAGGTAATATGTCCTGTAATGGTTTGTTATTTACTTGACCCTGTAGTAAGATGGGCTGCCCGAATGCTATGCTCTGTTCTTCAGAAAAAATTAAATAACAAAATGTAACCCCAACTTTTTTCATCACCAATTACGAAAAAGTCTTCTTTAACAGTATGTCTCTATATTTTAGGTCCATTAATTTACCTTTAAGTAATATCTGAGTAATAAGCATTCGCTGCTCTGAATATTCATTGTAATAAAGTTAAAAATTTATGTATCTCTATACATAAAAAATTTGAGGATTTGCCTTCAGCTAGTATGGAAACTGAACAAAGTCACTGGTGAACTACAATTGTGGATGTAAGTGGACGGGTTACGTCAGCGTTGCAGTTAGTCGTATATCGTGGATTCGCCGCTGATAGCAATAGCCCCAACAATTTGATACGATGACGAGCGTCCGCTTTTCAGTAAAGCGCGAACGACGGCTGGCGACCGACGCATGCGTCCTACTAAACGATTTTCACGACACGAGCGAATTCGAATTTTGAATTGTGTGTTTTCGTTTTTTTGTGTGTTGTGTTTATGACAGTGTTTACTTGTGATCTGTGAAGGTTGTCTATGGATGAAGTTTTTTTATTCACAATCTGCGATGTACTGGGAAATATCGCGAATAATTTTACGGTTTTCAGTTATCTTTATTGCATAGGTTTATCTATCTTTTGACAGATAAACAAAACATTGTCGATTGTTGTAATAACCTAACAATTTTATTATTAAGTACTTTTAACTATAATCTTTTCAATTTTTAAGCTGACGACCTTAACCGAGATATATATTAATGAGTTGTTACAAAAAATAAGGGAAATAATAATTGAAACCAGTTGATTTGACAGTAACATTTAAAAAAAAATGCATTTTATTATATAGTAGTATTATTATTTTGATCCAGAAATGAAGTCATTATTTTAAATCGGTTTCATTCTTGTATCGTTTTTATGTTCAGAAATTTCTTCAAGCCCCACTTATTAAAAGTTCGGGGCTCAATTGTTTTTTATTAACTCTATTATCTCTTTTTATCTTTATAGAAATGCTATTACAATAGGTTGCGATTCGATAATATCTTAACACATGTCGATAATGCATTTAATTTATCAATTTCGCGATAAACAATTATATCACATTGTAAACATTTCTGACACTGTTAAAATAAACTCTATTGTTCAATGACAAGTACAAATATGATTGATTGTAGTTTACATGTCTAAAATAATTCTGTTTTTTTTTTATAGTTTTACTTAGATCTTTATTTCTTTTTGAGTTGTTAGTGGCCAGTTGTTATAGGTTAGAATTATTGATTATGCCCAACACACAAAATTACCATGCATCTACTTTAGCTAATAATATTCATATTCCTGAAGTTGGTCGCCATGACCGAAATCGGTCCTATCTGACCACTTGGTCCGACAGCTTAGTCCTATAGGAGTTTTTTTTAAGTCATCGTCATCATTCTCGATGATATTATTGCACCTCGAGCATTAAGGCTTTGGAGCCTGCTGTACGAAACCTGTACTGTAGCTGTACTGACCCCTTGTTTTTCTAAAATTTGAATCATTTGCCACTTGCTTCCAAATATTTGCAAAGTAGACTGAAAACATTGATGTGGAAACCTCAAACCGATTACTACCGGCTATGTAAATTTTGATTGGTATCCAATCCATTTCATGAATAAATTTGCAAGTTCCGTGCAAAAATTTCCTAGTGGTTGTTCCAAACACAGAATAAAACTATCATCATTTCTCATATCTCAGCTTACAAATATTTGCTCCTTCTGGGTTTCATGATGACCCATACATAATAAAATATCTAGAAGTAGTATTACTAGTATAATGTGAGGCAGAAACTATAGTATCCTGACTTTTACATGCAAAAGTGTTCGATCTATCTGTAGTAATTTCTTTAAAAACTGTGTGATGACCACTCACTACATGGTCTACACAATGCTATATATACATATATCAAATCTTCGTAGTTTCGTTTCAAAGTGTTCACTGTCTTCACAAGCGTGCCATTTCGAGGCGCTAGCCAAGTCACCTTGATTAATTCAACAATGGTTACCGCTTATGTTTGCCACCTGAATATAAACAGCACGTGCGGAGTTTTTGGTATTAGATTGCCTAAAATGCTAAAGCCCTGTTGTTTAAAAGTATGACTCGCCGATTAGGTCGAATGTGAATCGAGGTCTTTTCTTAGCGAGTCGATTTCTTTGACATTGAGTCATTAAATGCTGGTTTTAATTATGTATACCTAGTTTTACTATCCGTGGTTAAACTATTCGTTTTAAGTGTTTTTGGTCGTTTATATTTCGGTTTGACCATCGTATTTTTTCACATTCATAAATCAATAATATAAGTACCATTGTTGAAATGGAGTTAAAATATATAGAATGTTAGTTTTTAATTTATTGTTTTGACGCTTTTTTCATATTTTTAATCAGCCTTTGAAAATAACACCTTTCTTACGAGTAGAATTTATTTGGGGTGTAAGTATTAATTTTAATCGTGTTCATGCAACATACATGTAATATTTATAAATTACATTAAATTTAGCTCTAACCTTCTCTGCCCACTACCAAACATAGACTCTATAATTGTATGAAATCTATTTCTACAAAGTCATCAAGTAAACAAAAAGTTTTCTCTAAAATAAAAGTCCTAAACAATCGCTTGCACTATTCATAATAGAATTTGGCAACGTTTACTGTGGAATGAGTTCACGGCTTAATCGATATAACTATTTTTACAATATCAACTTCGATAATTTTTAGTGCACTCGATTATTCGAATATAAGCAATTGTATGTCGACAACATTATCAGTATCCACATTTTCTCGTACGGATCGAATTTTAATTTTAGTCGTACAAACGGAGTTCATTCTAGTGTCGTATTTGACAATTATTTTTGCACTTACTTCTTAGTTTTCATACATAACTTACATGTCTCAATGTCAATGTACGGAATTTGTCTTATGTTATATGCGAAAGAATCAGTTTCGTTTTTGGTGTAGTTGAGATTTTGTCTTTGAATTCGTCTAAAATGTGAATAAGAAATGTTACTATCTGGATCGATTAATCGAATGGAAATCAAATGGATTATTTCTGCTTTCTGTTGCCTTTCGTAAGTCTTATTTTCATTTAAGTGCTTGTGAGCGTCTTTTTCATATATGTTGTAATATTTCATTTAAACCATTATTAAATTATTCACTCACTTGTAACGTCATCGTTTTGTACTAATTTGAGATTAAAATATTGAATATAGAAATTATTAAACATGTTTTATCTATACTATATAAGTATAACAGTTCTCTTAATTCATTGTGAAGATACAGTATAATTTTCGTTGTACTCGTAAGTTAATGAAGATTTATATATTTAGGAATGATTTGGTTGATAGATTTTGTTACTAATTAAAATAAAATACCAGTATTTTATAATATACATATGGCTATGATAAGTTCGTAAAATTCTGGAGAAAAAAAAGGAAAGCGATCCTTGGGTTCCGAAGCTACCAGATGAGTATCCAACAGCTAAACACAGCAACAGGGAAAACACTAAGATAAGAGAAAAATATATTCTTGTAAGTACTTGTAAATCAATGAATGATTCATTGCTTTAAATCACGTATTTTGCAAACTAAGGTTCAATGACTACAATATTACATCCACCAAATAAATCTTAGTTGAAGGTCGTAACAAACATAAAATTGCACATAACTTAGAAGTAAAATGTACGGAAGCAAGAGAAGCCTGTAGGGATCGTAAGAAATGAAAATTTTTAGACTCTGCCTACCTACTTTGATTACGTACTATGCTATGGCAGATAAAATTATGATTTGTAAATTGAGATCAGATTTAACATACCTAATCTTTTACATGACGAAATGACGGGTAATTTCGTTAAATCTATTTGATCTATTACCATTAAAGAAGCTGTTGGTCTTCCTAATAAATAAATAAATAAACATATCTATCAGTCAATGCCATCAGTGTAATCAAACTGTACATCCATACTTCCATACTAATATTATAAATGCGAAAGTCTGTCTTTCTGTCTGTCTGTCTGTCTGTCTGTCTGTTACGCTTTCACGGCCAAACCGCTGAACGGATTTTGATGAAATTTGGTATGAATATAGTTGAGAGAATATAGTAGACCCGGGGTCAAACATAGGCTACTTTTTTACTAACAGTAGTAAACAGCTAGTAGTTTATAAACAATTTTAAAACTGCTTTTCCCACTTCTTTATCTTTAAACATTATCGATATCCTCGGAACCCAGTGATGTATTTTGACTAAATAACAAGATTTAACGAATGATCTCAACCGCAAGTCATTTTCCATAATATGAGTAAGTGCAAATCAACTTCAACATTTTAATATAGAGCTGAAGCGCTTAGCTTCCTTCAACAAGGTAACTTCAAAAAAACAGCATGATGAATGGACTGAAATGCATCTGACGTAATGTTTGTCCGTTTCTAACAATTCTCAAAACATCACAAAAGGAACCCTATGTTAACGGAATTAAGCTGATTTTCCTAAAGCGTTTGATATGTTTAAACTGCTTCTAGCTGACCAAATTTACATGTATAGGTAAATAAAGTCAAATGACTTACATATTTACATTGTAGTTGTTTGTTTACTACAAATATTTCTACCATTACGGATGTACGTGTAAATTGTAAGTTATTTTTTTTTTGATACAACAATAGTGTTACGCAAGGAGCTAATTTAGGACCTAGCCGATACATAGCCTCGTAGTTATTGAAAAAAAATAAGATGTTATGCTGAGTTGTAAATTTTAACATAACTGATCTTTAATACATGATAATAACTGGCTAGATAATAGTATATTTTACTACCGCTGTGCTTATCTTGAAGCAATCCCTTAACTCCCTTATTCATAAAAATATAGGATCGCGTATTCAATAAGACCAAGTTAACTAATAAAACTAATAAACTATAAAAAAATTACTTATGTTTCGTCTTTTGCTTTCATGTCAAAATTAAAAAGAAAGGCACTAAACATAATTAAGTTAATGTAGGTTTAACGAACGTTCGTTTTTTTTACGAATAATGGTGTAAACTATAGTGTATTGCACCTGACCTTTTGAATTATTATCGAATTTCTGATGACAAAAATTAATCTCATTAATTTACGGCCAAAGTTATTATTCTATTAGAAAAACAAATATTAATAACACATCACGAATTTATTTTCCCAAGCCTAAATTACTAATTGTAATATTGACATATTGAAAATGTACTTAATTCTAAAATTAATAATTACAATGTTCATGAAGTCATATAGAAAATTAAAGTTATTCTTTGAATTTTTACAAAAAAGTGATTTCAAACGACCGTAGCACTCGAAAGCAAAGCAAGCGCATTAGTTGGGCATTGTCATGCCTTCCTATTTAGTCCGAAAATAGACCGAAGCGATAGAATTAGGAAGATGGATGGCTTATACAGTTAGGAAACGTGTAGTTTTATTTTGCTACAAATAGCTCTTGAAATCATTTTGTCTGTTTTTCTCGACTCCTCTCAATTATTTTTAAACATTAATAAAGTAATTTATTTGATCTAAAACAATTGGTAAAAAACTATTTATATTTAGATTCGTGTGATGTGATCTTATGGATATCAAATTTATGATCGATTTTACAAGCTTGTCCGAGTACTCATCATGATTGTAAATATCATAAACTGGGTAATCATTATTTTATGTGTCAATACAGTACTTATGTCACATATTTTTGATCCGCGGAATAAATAAATGGCCACGAAACCAAAACATATTTTCTTTGTTTTTTAACAACATTAAAACAAATAGGGATAGACCACGATTTATGGACATCCATAACCAAGAAATTATTTATATTTTCAAAGTGGGTCATAGTAAATTTATCAATAAGCCATTTATTAAAGTTCTTTTGATCATGTATTGACAAATACCTTCTAAATCAAATGCGTAGAATAGTTAGTCACCGTCTTTGTTACATTACATTGATTTAAATTGTTTTAGGCGTAGGTATAAAGAAATATAACATCATTGAGATTAATTGAGGAAACCCGGGTGGCAGATCGACCTTTGTAATTAAGAAGGTTGGATTGTGTCCGTGTTAGGTAATTTGTTTGTCTTTTGTCTAGCCTAAGCGCGTTTTTTAAAACTATTTATATAAATATATTAGATATTGTTATTGCTGTAATAATAACAACGCTGGATGAAAATACAATTATTATTAAAATAAGTGGATAACCCAGTACCGCAACTCCGACACAAATAACTTTAGCATTATTCTGAAATGATGTAACATTTAAAGTTTTTATTTCATAGGGCATAAGGATTTATTCCGAAAAGCATGTTAAAAGTGCCATGCTTCACCGGCACCGCACCGGGGCGGATTGCGCGCGCAATTTCCACTGAATATCTGCGGTGGTATCGAATCGGCTAGTCACTTTTCATAACCTCAAAACCTGTAAACAGCTGTTTTCTTAACCACCATGTTAAGTAACAAGCCTAATTAAAAGAAAAACAATATTGGCGTACTATCGCGACGAGACGCGTCTAAAGCCATTACGAAATATTTTAAATTTAGAATAGATACTTTTTTCGATTTACGGTTTTCTTGGCTTTCATTCAGTTTTCAGACAGTACTGCACGCAGTTAGCTGTATTCTTTTTTTTTCGTGAATAATTAAGAAGTATTGTTGTAGTTCGTGTTTTATTTGTTTTCAAACATTTTCTTAAATATTCTTTTTCATTTAATTTTAACATGGATATAGTTTTTAATATGAAAAATTTGTGAAATACTTTTAAATTGTACTTCAAAATGATGACAGTGAAGTGAAATGAACATAGTGTGTGATAGACAATAAGAAGTGTTACCATGGAGGAGTACGAATATGACTTCGCGTACGAGTGTCGGGTTGGTATTTTTTTTAATCACATGTGCTTGCCATGGCATCTTGACAGTCATTTGTTACAAGTAAAAAACTCAAGGTCCCCTAGTTTTGAAAATTTAATGATAATCGATTTTGTATGTCCCCATAGGGTTGTCCTTGCTAGTTAAAACTCGATTGATATTATGATACCGTTATCATAAGAATATACTAGATTTATTATATTTATTTATTTAAACTTTATTGTACGTAATACAGTAACTAACAGTCAACAGAGATATTATGATATACTGTATTTTTCAATATTGTAACTTTATTAAAAACGTTCCGTTTTCCGCCGATACATAATAATTATGAAAAGTTACTGGCCAGTGGGTATGCATTCCTTAGAACCATAGAGTATGAAACTATTATAATCTACTTTCACATGATGCAGATCTGTGGTATTTATTGGCGGGGAAACTTTATTACGAGAACGATTATATAGCAATTATTTTGAATTTATAATAAAAATATCTAAAAAGAAATATTTAAAAAAAAATGTTTTGTTGAGACGTAGGATTTCAATAAGCTTTTATTTGAAAAAAAAAACTTAATCTAAAGTAGGTATATTGACGATTTTTTTTATTTATATTCCAGAATATACAAGCTATCAAAAATGTTAGATAAATTCATACTAATATTATAAATGCGAAAGTCTGTCTATCTGACTGTTACGCTTTCACGGCCCAACCGCTGAACGAATTTTGATGAATTTTGGTATGGATAAAGTTGAAGACCGGGGTCAAACATAGGCTACTTTTTGACGCAGGCGGAGCTGCGGGAAACAGCTAGTTATTATAAAGTTTTAGTTAGCCTATAATAGTGCATGCAAGATTTTAGAACAATATATGTACTACAGATTTATGTGTGCACTTGACTGACCGTTAGTCAAGTCTAAAGTGGAGTAGGAGTACCTAGTAGGTAGGTTTGACAACAGTAGAAACATAAATGTTTGTTAAAATGCCATAAATTTAACGAACGTTCAATAAGACAATGTTAACTAAGTATAATATGTTTTTATACAACTAAGTAGGCAAACAGGCGTACGACCCACCTGATGGTATGTGGTTACCGTAGCCTATGAACGCCTGCAACACAGGAGCTGTCACAAGCGCGTTGCTGACACGGAAGGATTTTTTTCACGCCCTTTTTTTTATCTCTTTCACGTCAAATATAGCTTAAACAGAAAGGGACTTAAATATTTTAGTTAATGTACGCTTAACCAACGTTTGTTAATTTTTATGAATAAGGGGATTAATATTTTAGTTAAGTTTTTACTTGCTATTTAATGAAGTGATGAAAGACACAGGAAATGTTCTTTTTGATGTAGAAAACAGCTAGTCAAGAATAAATGAGGCTAACAAAAATGCCCTACATTTAATACAAATAAATGATTGTTTCTCCTCTTCCGCAGCGTCTCGTCGAGGCGATGGCTCCGCGCTCGGCTCGCTCCTTCCGCCAGGAGTTCAACATGCAAGACCTGGCCACTGAACACACCTACACGACACAGTATACCTCTGAGAAGTAAGTGAACCGTTAAACTCCCTGCCTTTTGTAAATCTGCTTGAAACATTTGGAGAGCATACATTCTATTTATAGTCGTCTGTAAAAAAATTATAAAGAGACAACATTTGTTAAGATATTTGTTTCTTTGTTACAAACATGATCTAACACACAAATCTTGTAGACTATCTCGTCTCTCACTACTTCTTATACCATCTTAGCTTATATTATTATAGTCTCTAGCTGATTTTCATCAGCTAGAGATCATTACGCATTAGGCTTACGGCCAGAGTTGTTATTTATTTTCGTTAACATCGTTTTTTCGTCACTAAACTTTTATGTCTTAAGTTTTAGCGATTGTTACACATAAAATGGAAATTTTTAAATTTAACATCGTAATACTTCACATAGATGCTAAAAGTGGAATGTTCTTATAAAGATAGTTTGACGCTGATTATAAGATGTTAAATGTTTTATTTTTGATATTTTAAAACATTTATATACATTATTGAATATAATAATTTAGTCGTGCTCAAATCAGATGTTAAATTGGCTGCACATAGTTTTAGATTGCATGTGTCTGTTTAATATTGTATATTAATTTGTTTTTTCCCTGATCGCAACAGATATGTCAGGACGTCACATTCCGAGATAGATGCGCCCAAATCAATGGCCAACGGCAAACTAAATTCGTCTAAATACACAACTAAAACAATCATCACAGACGATGACAGACCTGACTTAAGGAATCTCAAACGGGTCCATAAAATGTACGAAGGACCTAATATTATAGAATCCAGAGGAATTATTCACCCTGAAACCAGGGAAATACTAACAGTAGGTCAAGCGATTAGTATGAGAATACTTGATGTAAGAACAGGGAGATTACTTTCGTCCCCCGAAACTAGACAAACCATGACAATTGAACAAGCAGCAAAAGAAGGTCTTATTGATCCCAAACTGGCTGCACGGTTAACGGGACCATGCGGCATGACAGAAGACGGTAACGAAGTATCATTACTGGAAGCGATTCAACGAGAGCTGTACGACGCAGAACAAGGGTTGACGGATCCAGCTGAGAAGAGAATAAAGGTAACTGTGGAAGGCGACGCACCTAAAATGCAAGGAATGAGTATCTCGGACGCATTAAACCGTGGACAAGTTGATCTTCAAAGAGGTCTCTATAGACTGCCCAATGGTAGTTATATTTCAATATCGGAAGCATATGAAAGGGGCTACCTCATTTATAACGAGATTATCAAAATCAAATCGAGTGCTCTGTCTCTATCTGACGCGATTAGTCAAGTTTTAGTAGATAATGATGGCTGGATTTTGGACAGAAACTCTGGCGATAGGTTCCAATTGGATGTTGCTATTAAAAACGAACTAATTAATCCTAATCTAAGAGAAATAGTTGACCCTAAAAATGATACAAAAATTACGCTTGCTGAAGCAATACAAAAAAATATAATCCATACTAAACACTCTAAATACATTCACAATGTAACTAAAGAAAAATTATCTTATAAAGACGCGGCCCAAAAGCGGTTTATTTGTAAACCAATGACACTAAAAGATGTGTGCGATAATAATCTAATGACAAACGACGGTAAAATACTTTCGCCAGCAAATAGAACTCCTTTGAATATTCTAGAGGCAATCTCGGTGGGCGTTCTTGATAGTGACAATGTTAAGTGCATTACTGACACAACAACAGGTCAACTTCTCACCTTGTCTGAAGCTTTAGGTTCTAAAATTATAATGCACGATAATAAGTTCCGTGATAATTTAACAGGGGAAATATGCACTATACCTGAAGCTGTAGACCGTGGTCTAATAACATCAGTTTCCCAAAAATCTATTTTTGACATAGATGGCTTTAGGGACCCAAAGACAGGTGAATTTATTTCATTTAATGCTGCCTTAAGTAAAGGTAATCTAAAATACGCAAATGGTGAGGCATTTTTAAAATCCGAAAGTGGAGATTTTGTTTACTTAGAAGATTGCATCAAAGTTGCAACAGTAAGACCGGAAGTTTTAGAAATGTTCAATAGAAAAATAGGCATTTATGAAAATGGTAAGGAGCTCAGTGTGTTTGATGCAGTATTTAAAAATATTTTAGACCCCAAATCTGGACATTTGCTTGACGCAACCACCAAGAAGCCTATTCCTTTTAATAAAGCTGTCGAGATTAACATGATTACACCGGAAGGTGCTGCGTTATTAAATTCCCTTTTAAATATTACCCTTACCTTACAAACAGTAACGAAAACAGTAAAGCGATATGTGACCGTTACTAATACAAGTGCTTCTCAAAGATCTGAAACTATAATAACATTTGCAGAGGCTGTAAGGCGTGGTCTCATTGACGAAACAACCCAGACGTTTACAGACCCGATGACAGGAACTGTGTTTCCCATTCAACAGGCTTTAGATGAAGGGCTATTAGGCGTAGAACAGAATGAACCTAGAGTTGTACGTATTTCCGATCAAGTAAGTAGGAAAGATTTAGTACCAGGACAGGTCGTAGAGCTAAAAATCACAAAGAAGTCTTTTATTAAAGATCTACCGTCAAGTCCTGAAGGCAAAGTCCAACGTGACAGCAAGCCAGAGACTATTAAAAGTCCCGATTTCACTACTCGCGAAGTCATTTACCCTCGTGAAGGTCTTATGAAAGAGATCAAAACCGTGACATCAAAATCTATCACGACAGAACCATCCGTAACATCTCTCACTATTAGAAAAAATACTATCGAACTACCTCGCGGTGGATGGACTCTCAAAGAAGCCATCCAGCAAAATCTTTTTGATCCCGTGGCTGGTACATTTACGATTCCCGGTACAGACAGAGTTTTAGATCTTGGAGAAGCGCTTAAATTAAATATAATCAATTCAGATTCTGCTAAAGTTGTTGATCCCAGGAGTAAGAAAGAAATGTCTTTAAATAATGCGCTGGAATTACGCGTTCTTGACAACACAGGTCATTATATTCTTCAATCGGAAAAAATTACTATGAAGGTCGCAATTGAAAGAAAGCTTATTATTTTTGTGCAATATACAATTAGAACGTCTTCTCAAAAGATCATAACCATTACATCAGTTGCAGGCATGCCTGATAAAATGGAAATATCGGAAGTTTCAGATTTACCATCATACGTAGTTACGGACGAACAATCTGTTCTGGAACCCGTACAAATAAATCAAGGGACAATTTTTGACCCTGCAACTGCATTAATTATATCAACTACTTCAGGGGTTTCGGAAAATATTATTGAAGCTGTGAATCGGGGTACGGTACCGGCTAATACTGTTAAAGTTTTTGAGCCACAAACAGGCAAACAAATCACTTTACAAGAAGCATTTACTAAAGGTATAATAAATAAGGAAACTGGTGAATATCAAGACAAAAAAGGAAATACAATATCTCTAGTAGATGCTGCAAAAGTTGGTATTATTGCAGTCGTCGGAGTACCTTTAGTAGGTGCGTCGAAAGTCATTCAAGTGGTTAAGAGTACAATGGTTGTAGACCCTATGACAGGGGAGAAACTACCAATGGAAGTAGCCTACGAACGTGGTTTAGTCGACCCTGTAACATACAAAAAGTATGAAGAATCAATAAGAGATAAAACTCCAGAAAGTGATCATGCATCGAATATTGATAATTTGCCTTCAAAAGCCTCCGAAGTACTCGTGATGGATCCTAATACAGTGAAAAAAATTCCAGCTGATGAAGCATTAAAGAAAGATATTATTGATATTACCAGCTATAAGAAACTTGCGGAATCGATCGTAGATTCGCCTTTGACAGCTACAGTAGCACAGACTCATGTTAGCTCCAAACCTGTTTCTATTGGAGCTGCAGTATCTGAAGGCTTTATTACTGTAGAAAGTATACAAAATAGCCTTTCAGAAGATAATAGAAAAGTCATTAAGACTATTTCGTCTAATGAATCAAAACTGGGCCGTCCCTCTGAAGTCATTAGTATAAGTAAATCTACTGTAACTCAAATACCAAAATATGAGGTTCACGTGGCTAAGGAAGGCATTATCAATAATAAAGTTTCAGAAACAAAACCAATTGTTTTACAAAAGCTAAGAAAACGTGTTGTGACTCCTTTGGAAGCAGTTGAAAAAGGGTTGTTGGATAAAGAAACGGCAAAAATTTTGGAAAATGTGAAAGTTTTCACAGATAAAAATGGTTCACCTATAACGTTACAAAAAGCAATCGAAGAGGGCTTGGTAGATCCTAGAAAAGGAAAAATTATAGATCCCATTCATGGTCACGTTTTGAATATTAATAAAGCATTAGAAAG
Source organism: Euzophera pinguis (assembly GCA_947363495.1). NCBI lineage: Eukaryota > Metazoa > Arthropoda > Insecta > Lepidoptera > Pyralidae > Euzophera > Euzophera pinguis. The sequence continues at coordinate 8,641,644 of OX376176.1, forward strand.
AGGCATACTTGATGGAGAAGGACAGGATGAATTATTGATTCCACTTGCTAGAAGTCTTTCAATTCCCAAAATTCTGGAACAAGGTTTGTTAGATCCGGTGACAGGAAAGATTATACATCCTGAAACCGGCACTCATTTAACATTACGGGAAGCAATCATATGTGATATCGTTGATCCATTATCTGAAGTTACTATTACACCTGGTAGAAATATCACTCTTGCTGAAGCAATACAAAGAAATATTGTTGATAATGATAAAAATATCGTGAAAACTAGTGATGGTCCTGTAAGTTTAATATCTGCAGTTAACGAAAATATATTCCCAGAATCTCAAAAGGCGATAGCAATAGAAAATATTCCACCAGCGGCCATGACACTCTCTGTTGCCATTCAAAGGGATATCATAAATCCTGCGACGGGTGACATAAAACACCCATTAACTGGTGAAGTAATACCTATAGGAACAGCCATTAAAAATGATTTATTGATGGCTATTCCGTATCCTCAAACTCCTGAAACGGTAACATTAGAAACTGCTCTGGATAAAGGTGCAGTGAATCTGAAAGAAGGCACATTTACCAATTCATTGACAAAAGAAGTGTTACCTATAGATCAAGCTATGGAGCAAGGTCTTTTGGCAGTCAAACCAAATACAGAGGCAGTACATACTACTGGTGTAGTGACTACTTTTACAGAAACATTTACTTCTCAGCACACTATAACAACAAGAATGATTGAACTGTTAGCAGATTATGTATTAGTTAGTTCTAACGAAGTGAAGAACACAAAAACAGGAGAAGTAATTTCTATAGATGAAGCTAGGCAAAAGGGCATAGTAAGAGATGAACAAACTAGTAAGGAACAATTTATTACTAGTGATTCTAATATTAACTTCGATGAGGCTCTAAATTTGGGATATATTAATATTGAAGAAGGAACTTTTACTCATCCAAATACTGGCGAGATCCTCTCTATTTCTGAGGCAGTTACTACCGGTTTATTAAACACTGAAGTTCCAGCAGAAGCAGCTCAATCAATTCCTCATAAAAAAGATAAAGATTTACTGGATCTAAACGAAGCTTTTGAATTATTATTTGATGAAAAGACACAGAAGTTTAAAGATCCAAAATCGCCCAATAAAGTTTTGACGTTCGAGCAAGCAGTGAACAAAAGTATAATTAATCCCGATTCTGTAATTTACGATATACAAGCTAGTAAACCAGTAACGGTCCGTGAAGGCTTGAAATCTGGTCTAATCGACAAAAATACTGGTAATATAAAAGAGCCAAAAACAGGTAAGTCAGTAGACTTAAAAAATGCTGCAAAAATGGGTCTTATTGCTTTAGTAGCAGCGCCAGTTCTTGCTGGAATGGCTGTAGTTCAAGGAGCTAAAACAGTCACAAATAAAATAATGACGCCTAAGCAAGATACAACAGTGACGTCTGAGAAAACAAAATCTACTTGGCCACTAAAAAGCGAGGAAGAAAAAGTGGTTAAGGGACCTGAAGTGCCACCTAAACCGGCTAAACGGGAAAAGAGTATTCCTAGAACACCGGAATTGTCTGCAGAACAATTGTCAAAACAGTCGGAGAGACCAAAAATACCGAGCGAAAATATATCTGTAGATGCGAGCAAACATGATATAGCTTCTATTCAAACCACAAGAGAAAAGCAAGAAATGATTTCTGAAAAGTCTTATAAAGGTCAAATAAAGGAGAAAAAGAGTAGCATTTTGGAATCTCCATCACCACATATACACGAATCAACCTCTTCTGAAATTGAATATGTTGAAAAAATACCAGGGGAAAAGGTGATTGTTGAGAAATTCAAAGAAATTACGCCAGAGGGCGAGGAAATACTAAAAGTTGTTAAAACCGTAATATCTAAACAAACAACGACAACGAAAAGTAACCCTGAACAGACTGATCAAACAGTAATCGAATCAAAACCTGTTGTTGAGGAATATCATCAAAACACACCTAACAGAGACCAAGTAATAAATGTAACAAAACCGACCGTCAAAGAAACAGGATCAAGTGATATCTCGGATGATCCTAGATACACACAACTTGTTGAAATGAATACAAGCCCTATCTATAGTATCAAAGAAGAAATAATTGACGGAAGCCCAGTTGTCCATGAATTCCGACAGACTACCACCGAAGGTGACGAAATTATGACTATTGTTAAAACAGTAGTATCGAGGTCGGAACAGTCAGATCTAACGACTTCTAAGAATGTCGAAATATTACAGGAAGAACCTACCTTGCCCATAGAGTATCAACAGTCTGTAATATATAAAGTTTTGCCTGAGATGACTCAGCAATTGAAAGAAAAGAAAGAATTCTCCATTGAAACGCATCCATCTAAATCGGATAATTTAAATACGCTGAAAGATGTCAGTGAGTCTTTGATTGAAAGTGAATCAAACCAATCAAAAGTTCCTTCTGAAAAGAAAATCACGACTGGTGAATTAACACAGGAGAAAATTGATAAAAACTCGCCACAATTTGAAGAAAAACCAATAATACAGGAAATCAGGAACAAAACTCCAGATGGTGAAGTAATTACCACCATCGTAAAATCAATATCAAAATCTGAACCTACGGAATATATTACAAAACATAGTAGCAATGTAACTACAACAACAGCTTCAATGGTAACTATTGTAGAAACTCAAAATGAATCTACTTCTTATCACGTAGTAACGGAAGAAATAAGTGGACCTCAGAATGTCATAGAAACTAACATAGAGAATTACGAAAGCGATGTGCACCCCGTCACAACAGATGTTATTTTAGCCAAAAATAAAGAAAATACTCCACCTGAAGAGGATGGTAAACAGGACCCAAGACCAATAGCGGTTGAGACTGACACAAATTCAAAACGAGGAAAGGATGAAACTGATCAACAATTTGCCGCCCATGGAAGTGATATCAAAGATTCGCCTACTAAACCAGTTGAAGTAGCTCCTGGTGTTATTTATGATCCCAATACCTGTGTTGTTATTTCTTCGACCTCTGGAATAACTGATAACATTTTTGAGGCAGTGAATAAAGGTGTTGTACCGTCAGATACAATTAAAATAATAGAACCAAAAACTGGTCAGGAAATCGATTTGAAGGAGGCTGTAAATAAAGGACTCGTTGATAAGAAATCTGGTGAAGTTAAAGATAAATCTGGCAACAGAATTAGTTTTGCGGATGCAGCTAAAATAGGACTTGTGGCTGTAGTAGGTGCTCCAATATTTGCTGCCTCTAAGGTTATTGAAGTTGTCAAAAATGCAGTTGTAATAGATCCTAAAACTGGTCAAAAAGTGCCACTTGAGAAAGCACGTGAATATGGAATTATTGATAGTGACACTTATCGAAAGTACGAAAAAAGTTTACAACATTCAAAAGAAGAATCGCCTATTGAAATCATAGACGTAGCTGAGACGAAATCGCTACACACAGTTATAGAGCCTGAAACAGTTCCTAACAAAGTAGAAGTTACTGAAACACAGAAATTTGAACCGGTTCTATCCGAGACTATAACAACTGAACGTTCAATAGCAGGATTTGAAAAACCAGATATTATATTACCAGATGTAAAGAATGTATCTGCAATGCTTATAGACGCTGAAAGACAGCCACTAAGAGTTATTGAGGAAATAACAGAACAAAATGTAACGAAAGTTAAACCTCAATTAGTTAAACCTATGTATGAAAACGTAGCTCTTATTGATGCTATAAGTCAAGGCAAAATAGAACCTAAAGTATGTAGAATTATTATGCAAGGGGTGGAGTCACCATTTACTGTCCAAGATTCATTGGAACAAGAAACAATCAGCAAGTTTGTACCCGTAGATGTAATTTCTAAAAATTGCGTTGTTGTCAGAGAATTAAAGCCTAAATATAGCATATCCATTTCACAAAAATTGACTCCAGAAGAACTATCAGAAATGGGTTTATATGATATCGAGCGTCAGGTGTTTTTAAATCCGGAAACAGGGGCTAAAATTTCATTCGAAGAACTTGTTTATGGTCTTCATATTTTTGACCCTGAAACTATTTTGGTTAAAGACCTCGGTTCCAAATCTGATAATTACATTTCTTTCGATGACGCTATCGCAAGACCTATTATTGACAAAACATCTGGCCATATGGTTAATCCTAAAACTGGACAGCGTATTCCATTTTTGAAATGCGTGCAAATAGGTTGGATTGTAGAACGCCCGGAAGATGTTTTAGTTAATGAACAACTGTCTATTGAACAAGCTGTAGATCAGGGACTTTACAATCCTAAAACCGGTGAAATCAAAGATGTCAATACTGGACAATTAGTCCCTATTGGCCAAGCAATAGAAAAGGGTATTGTTGATAATGAGACATTATTAATTAAAATTCCTCTAAGTAACGAAACCATTACCTTATCGGATGCCATCGAACGTGGCATTGTTGTTATTCATCAAGGTGTTATAACAACTGTTGAGACTCGCGAAACAATTGAAATATCCGTTGCTATCCAAAGAGGTATGATAACTATTGTTCAAAGTCCAATTTCAATTCAGGCTGTAATAGAAAATGACATGTACGAACCAAAATCTGGAAAGATTAAAGACAAAGTCACTCAACAACTGATTACAGTGGGGGATGCCGTTGACAGAAATATAGTTCATCCTACCATTTCAGAAATAAAAGACACGGCATTAGAGAAATTTATTCCGCTTTCGGAGGCACTTGATACGAAACTTCTTAATCCGGAGACAGGAAAAATTACTGATAAAAAGACCGGTAAAGACATTCCATTAGATGATGCATTAAGAAAAGGCTTAGTAGCTACGAAAGATGTAACGTATTCGCTATTTGATGTCATCGAGTTAGGTTATTATTTACCGGATTCTGGTAAGGTTTTAAGTCCAATAACAGGTAAATCTATATCGCTTAACGATGCAATTAAACAAAAACTTATTGACCCCTCTACTGTTAAAATTAAAGATGACAAATCGGAGTCAGTTGTGCCATTCCAGCAGGCAGTCAAGATTGGTTTGGTCGACTTAGATCAGGGTATTATTACATCTCCGGTCTTTAACCTTAAAGATGCTTATGACAAAGGTTATATATTAAGCGATAAGAAACCATGGACACTACAAGAAGGTTTAGTGCAAGGTTTCTATGATCCAGAGACAGGGCTTCTCACTATTCATGAAAAGACTATGACGCTTGAGGATGCGATAAAAGGGGGCAATATTAATCCTGAGGCTTTGACTGTGAAAAACTCCGTTACGGGAGAAATAGTATCATTAACAGATGCTATCCACGTAGGTATAATCGATTCTAAAGAAGGCAAAGTTTGTGATCCTGCTCATGGTGATAAAATTTCTCTCACTGATGCTTCTGAGCGTGGTCTTATTGTTCCAGCTAAACGTAAACTTAGCTTACCAGAAGCTGTTTTCAAAGGATTTTATGATCCAAAAAGCGGCAAATTCTCACATCCTCAAAGTAAGGAAAAGATTCAGACTGATAGGGCAATTAAAAAGCGTATGTTAGATCCACAGTCTACTTTAGTACACGTAGCGGGTAAAGTGATACCATTCGAATTTGCCGTTGATAAAGGTGTTGTTGATAGTAAAACAGGAACAGTTGTACTAGGAGATGAAAGAATTGATTTCCGTGAAGCTTTTGAAAGAGGTGTTTTAGTTGAAGTGCGTAAACCGCTTTCTCTTATTGAAGCATTAGAAAAAGGTGTATATAATGAAATAACAGGATTATTCATGGATCCTCAAAGCGGTAGAAAGTACACTCTTAGTGAAGCTATCAAATTGAATTTAATTGACCCTCATTCAGTTCATATCCAAGATAATAGATTAGGTAAATGGGATAAGATCACGTTGCCTGAGTCGATTGAATCTGGTGTCATTGATGTTCAAACAGGCAAGATTAAAAATATTAATAACGAAAATGAAGAGATTAGTCTCCGTAAAGCTTTCGAAATTGGTTTGTTAGTTGACAGCAAAGCCCCAATTAGTTTGCAAAGAGCATTGCATCAAGGTTTATATGACGATGCTACGGGCAAAATTGCTGATCCGGTTACAAACCGAAAAATTACTCTCCACGAGGCTATTAGGCGTTCAATTATTAGTCCTAAATATCTTTGCTATTTTGACAAAAAGTCCGAGAAGCCGTTGACATTAGCCGAATGCTGTCGTAGCGAAATTGTTGACAGGCGTAGTGGCAAATTCCTTGAACCGGGTTCAGACGTTCAAGTTTCTCTATCTGAAGCTATGAGCCTTGGTTTAATAGTTGATATTGAAAGCGCAGGATTTACTCTTTACGACGCTTTAGCTATGAATATGTATGACATCACTGAGCTCCTCTTTGTACATCCTGTAAGCGAAAGAAAAATATCACTCCGTACTGCGGTAGCTCAAGAACTTATAAATCCCGAAACATCGTTAGTAAAGCATATTCCAACTAGTAAATACATAAAATTAGACGAAGCCATTCAAAATGGAGTCGTAGATGATAGTAATAGCGTCTATGTTTTACCCAATGGAAATCAAATTAATTTGTTAGATGCCAAACATCGCGGGCTAATTGTCACGACTAAAAAGAATTTAAGTCTCGAAGAGATAATAAGGAACGGTTTATTTAGGGCTGACAACAGTAAAATTGTAGATCCCAGTACTAATGAATTTATCGATATAAACAAAGCTATAGAAATCAACTTGTTAAATCCAAATCTTACTGTTGTTAAAGACAACTTCAGCAATAAGTTTAAACCCTTGCCACTTGCTATACAACAAGGAGATGTGGATGTTATAAAGGGAAGGGTTCTTGATACAAAGGCGAAGAAAACCTACAGTCTTGATATTGCTTTCGATAAAGGTTTACTCGTGACTGTTATTCAGCCTCTTACATCCCAGGTTATAAGCAAACGGTACGTACCAGAATCTTCTGCATCTAGGGAACAAGCTCTAAGAGAGTTTACATTAGATGAAGCCATCAAGTACGAATTTATCGACCCAGATACGGCTGTTATTAAAGATCCTCACAAGAATAAATACATTCCATTAAGATTAGGTATTAGCGAAGGCATTATTGACAAAAACGCAAAAGGTTCGTTCGATACACAAAACAGATCGCGAACACTTTGTTTCATTTTCGAAAATGGTTTAATTGTGTATGTTAGGGAACCCTTGACGTTTGAGCAAGCGATAGAAAATGGTCAACTTAATGTAAATATCGCTCGTTTTACTGATCCACATTCCAGAGAAGTATTAACTATCAAAGACGCGGCTACATTGGGCTACATTGATTCTGACACTGCGCTCATCAAAGATAATCTCAAGAAGAGGTTAGTCAAGCTTCCTGAAGCGTTCCGCAAAGGTCTAATGGACGCTGAAAAGGGCAACATACTAGATACGGAGACCTCCAAACTGAACTCACTGCCTGCCGCAATTGAAAGCGGTTTGCTGATGACACCAAAGAAGAGCTTCTCTTTGATCGAAACATTAAACTTTGGTATTTATAATCCTACCACTGGAGCACTTAACGATCCATTTATTACAACGAGTGTCATAGACAGAAAGAGACTTAATTTAGGAGAAGCAATACAACAAGGCATAGTAGATCCATCCAGTACAGTTGTGAAGGAGCCCGAGACGGGAAAAATTTGGCCATTGGTTCAAGCTATCGAACAAAAGCTAGTTAATCCCATTGAAGGCAAGCTAATCATAGACCCAAAGAAAGAGATCAGTCTCGATTTGGTCAAAGCTCATAAAAAGGGATACTTACTGCCAGCAGAAACTAGGGTAAGTTTACCAAATGTTTTTGTTTCTTTTTTGTGCTTCTATCAAGCAAAGGTGTTGCTTTATTCATCTTTCTATTTCCATTCTTAGACGGTGATCTATCTTATCTGAAGCGTTTGGCTTTAAACATTGGCATGGCACGACACCCACAAGACCTACCGTGTCCAATATTGGGTTATTTGCAATTTTATGGTGAAGTCACAATTAGTTATCGTGGCATCCACTAATAACCCATTGTAACATTCAGTACATATTACTAGAACTTAAGTCATCTTTGAAATTAGATAGATTTTTATCCTCATTATAGTAGTTAAATAAAAGCACAATTATATAGAGTTTTGTATTTGAATCTCCAGTTGCCATAATTTTAGTTTCTTTCACTTTTTGATTAGAGAAAAGCATTTTGCTTTCGTAATTGTATTGATGTAGTCGATATTATAAATTAAACTTCTGCCTCTTGTGTTGTGTCTAGATGCTTAAGTTTAGGTTAATGGGCTCAAATTCAATTGTTAGTTTTTCCTTTTACTATTTGCTTTGGAAAAGCTATCAGTTGGATGTGTGCTTACACCCACAATGTACTAAGGCTCGATGTATGTTGTTTTTATTTCCAGCGCCTGCGATGCTAAGAACCCCTTTTGAGCTAAATCGTGAATGCTTGCCTGTGAGGGATCATATTAACGACGATAAAAAGAACCATCACCGTCCCGTCAAAAATACCTAACATCCCATAAATCACTTGTGCTAAGATAGAAACCGATCCGATCCCGATCATCGGTTTCGTTTTCAGCTTTTTTGTTTGCTTCCTCATCCTAAGACCAGCGAATTATGACTGTTGGTTTCCAGACGTGAAATTTTATGGATTCCTCAAATCCCCCTCTTTGAATTTTACGATTTACTCATTCCTTGGAGCCGTGCTCACACGAATGCATGACTACGCTATGCTATTGTGATGTTGGTTAATATGCCGGACACTCGCGACGCAAACATTCACAATATCATGAAATGGTAAAACATTTTCTTCAAACACAAACACGGAAGGTAGTATTTATGATTCATTTTCGTCTTATTTTAAATGCTCGTCTACATGGGGCTTTATTTCATCAAAGAATTTGAAAATATAGTTTTTTTGTTGATTTAGTATTACACTTACGTTATTGTTTTGAAATAAAGCCTTATTCTTTTAATTTTATTAAATGTTAATTATTCGTCCGTCTACTTCGTCATTTACGTGTATATTAGAATACTTTACTGTCTTACTTTACCTCATTTACTGTACAAACAAAACTTTCGAAATTTCAGATTTCCGAGGAGGTACTCTTAACTTTATTTTACTTTTTAACAAATAACTCTAATCAAACGTTTATTAATACAAATTGAAGATGTTGGTACCATTAATTAGGGTTACTCGACAGTCATATGTCAAAAGCAAACGATCGAATTTCAAATGTTTAAATATTTTGTTTCTGACATTGACTGTGTTCACTGCTTGCATGCCACGCTTTTTATGCATGTCTTTTAGTTGTCTCTGTTTTATGCGCAAACGCAACTTATGGACTTGTTGTGTCGTCACTTTCATGCTGGTTGTACATTGGCTGTCTATCGTTGTTGCCTGTGTCTTTGTGTTCTCGATTTGTCTCTGCTTTCTCTCTGCGTAGTCCGATGTTTATTTTTTTCAGGTACATGGTGAATAACTTAGTCGCCTGCATGTGGCTAAGTTATACACAATTTATTGTTAAAATTATGTAAATGTTCAACGTTTAATTTGTAAATAAATCGCATCGTTCGTACACTGTTTAAATGCACAAATGTCTGTAGATTTTTATCGTCCTTTGAAAAGGTGTTGCACATATAAATAAATGTAGATAGATGCAATGTAAATGCTCGGTAGCCATAGACAATTACACGTTCGAGGGAGCATTGTTTTAAATTTCGAAGGCATAGACTAAATGTTATGTTTTTTAATGTGTAGCAAGCAGTAGAAGAGAAGTACAGGCTTTGTGATGAGACGCTTTCGAAGTTGCTGGAATGGATTGCCGTAGTGGAAGAAAGGCTTGCCAACCAAGAGGCAGTCAAAGAAGATATGGACGAACTTCGCAATCAAATAAACATTCTCAAGGTAACTTTTCTACTAGATTTTTTTTTGCGAAGAACCAAGTAATAATCTAATCTATAGTCTTCCGACTAGACAGTAAGCGGTATTTCTGCTTTTATGCTGCAACGTAAAATTATGGAAATCAAAGGCCCTAAAATACATCCTTGCGGCACCAATTTCAATTATCCGTTATCTGATGTTAAAAATTTAGTCACATCAAATGAATTTCTGTTAAATATGTCTATTATTTTCGAATATTCTTTCAGTAGAAATATTCCTATTATTAGAAGCAAGGTTAGTTTCTGTTATTGAAACTAACCATTTCTGCGTTAAATATTTATTTTAAAGTTTATTACCTTATTTTTGTTTATTTATTTAGAAACTTAAAACAGTACATGAAATATTATCTATGACGCCTCAAAACCGCTTTGGTGTTTTCTAGGCGCTGCACATTCGCACAATTTTATTTTACCTTAAATTGTACAATGGATTTATGTATTTTTTCTCTGTCCAGTTGATCAAAGACGATCTGGAAAGTCATCAGCGTCAAGTCTCCGCGTGCGCAGACCAAGCAAAGCAACTCCTCGTATCTGGAGGCGACGTTCTAGCTCCACATGAGGTAAATCCCTTCATTATCCAAATTTTTTTACTGGCCATTGGGTTGCTTCAGTTATCGCTGGAGCGATTAGGTGCAGACGGATCCGCATGAAATGAGACCTGGAGTGCTATTTTTGAAAAGTGTGATCCACGCTAAATCGGTGAGTCGAATAATTTTTGTTCGATAACGAAGGTTTTTGTTCGACATATATGTTATACATTTCAAAAATAGCTCCTGTGTCAACCGGGGGCTCTTCCCGATAAATGGGATACTCTTGATATGATTTTACTTTTGTGATATGAACAATAAAGTGTTATATCATCTAGCGTTCTCTTGTTTGTGAGACGAAGATCGCCTTTGGGTCACTGAGACAGCTGAGTAAAACACGCGCCAAATAACTTTGCGTCTCTGAAGTTGGCTGCGTTGGTTGTCAACAGATTGCAGGCGCGAGTTGGGAGGAAGTTGCCTAGCAACGCTTATGTGTGCGCTAACGTGGCTGTTGGCTAACTTTAGATGCTAAGGGCCGATTTCACCAACATCGTTCCTATCCAAGAGTAACTAATCTAAGCTTAAAAATTGATGACAGACATTTTTATTCTAGAGCCTTATACCTTATACTGGAATGATACGTGGATTATATTCTCGGGTTAACTGTGTGTTGAAATATAAACTTCATTATACGAGAGTAAATTACGTTATCCTTGGAATAAAACTTATACGAATTTGGTGAAATCGGCCCTAAGTTATTTAAACTAAACCATTTTAAATACGGTTTGTATAAAAAATATTCCCGATCCACGTAATACATCGTAATGTTTTGTGCAGGTGGCAGCACTGGAGCGCGGAGTTCGCCAACTGAAGCAGCGCTGCGACAAATGCACGGAGAAATGCGACAAAATGCTCAGGCGGTTGGCCGCCGCCAGGGACGAACTTGGAAAGTTCACGTAAGTACCAACATCAATATATAGCCCGACCAGTAATATAGCAGGCTTCGCCATGTTGCGGAGACATGTTGGAACAGATTTCTTTTATTGTCAACTAGGTATTCATGTAACGTTCCGTCATCTCAACGTCATCTGCCAAAAAGAGACCGGAGCGGACGTTGTGTATTTTGTGATTATTTCCTACGATTTATTTATCAAAATGGAAATTGAGCTAAGATGAAACGTCGTCTTCTAAATATCGTCTTTTCTTTCAGCAATGAACTAAACATTTTCAACACATGGATGGAAGGTGCCTACCGCACTCTAGAAGACAAGGAGGCAGCGCTGTCGCGTTTGGACAAATTGCCGTCACAAGGGGAGGATATCAGGGAATTCGTATCTGACGTCATCGCGCATCAGGCCGACCTGAGATTTATTACCATGGCCGCGCAGAAGTTTGTTGACGAAAGCAAGGTAAAATATGTTTTATAGTCTTAGTATTAAAGATCTTTTTTGTAGTTGTGAAGAGTTGCCGTCACAAGGGGAGGATATCAGGGAATTCGTATCTGACGTCATCGCGCATCAGGCCGACCTGAGATTTATTACCATGGCCGCGCAGAAGTTTTTTGACGAAAGCAAGGTAAAATATGTTTTATGGTCTTAGTATTAAAGATCTTTTTTGTAGTTGTGAAGAGATGCCGTCACAAGGGGAGGATATCAGGTAATTCGTATCTGACGTCATCGCGCATCAGGCTGACCTGAGATTTATTACCATGGCCGCGCAGAAGTTTGTTGACGAAAGCAAGGTAAAATATGTTTTATGGTCTTAGTATTAAAGATCTTTTTTGTAGTTGTGAAGAGATGCCGTCACAAGGGGAGGATATCAGGTAATTCGTATTTGACGTCATCGCGCATCAGGCCGACCTGAGATTTATTACCATAGCCGCGCAGAAGTTTGTTGACGAAAGCAAGGTAAAATATGTTTTATGGTCTTAGTATTAAAGATCTTTTTTGTAGTTGTAAAGAGTTGCCGTCACAAGGGGAGGATATCAGGGAATTCGTATCTGACGTCATCGCGCATCAGGCCGACCTGAGATTTATTACCATGGCTGCGCAAAAGTTTGTTGACGAAAGCAAGGTAAAATATGTTTTATAGAGTCAGATTCAGAGTAGCTTGGAAGAGTGGCCGTTAAACGGTAAAGGTATTACGGAGGTCGCGCAAAAGTGTTTTGACGAATGATAGGAAAAATGTTTTCTTATCATTCGTCGTCCGATGTCATCGCGCATCACGCCGATCTAGCTTTCACATTTTTTTTTTTTTTTGACAAAAGCAATGTAAAATATGTTTATTCTCATGAATTTAAGGTTTTTTCTTTCAACCCTAGCAAGACTCACATATTAAGGAGATCTAGTCTAGTCTCATCTCAATTTCAAGCTACCTGCAACTCTAAAAATATATATGATCCAATTGTCCAATATTATAATAATACTTTAGCGTTTATTAAATCATTATTTTTAATTTTCTTCATATTCATGTTTTAAAAGTTGACGGGGGGGGGGGGGGGGGGGGGGTTTAAATATATTTATTGAATAGTAATCAAAATACTATCTCCCAGGAATTCCTCACAATTCTGAACGAGTACCGCACATCGCTTCCATCTCGCCTCTCGCACGTCGCGCCTACTTCAGACAGCGCCGTCAGAGAAGGCGCAGCTTTAGCTCGAAGAAGACACGGAGATTTGACAGCCAGGGCTCAAAGACTGCAGGAAAGATTGCGTGGGGCTGCCTTACTGACAAGGCATTATAATGATGCCCTCGACCGCGCTTCTAGATGGCTTTCTGACGTGAGTATTCTACACATAACTTGCAAAAAACTTACCCCCGTATTCTTAAACATAACCCTAAGAACGCCCTTCACTCAAACTCATTCGAGGGCGCTTTAAGGAAGTCCTCGAACTTTCCTTGAAAACGACATTCTTAGTTGGTTGCTTGAGCAAACTCAAATGAGGTTTTAAAACCAATTTTAAACACAAAATTTTTTAATTACAAAAGCTTAGAGTAAAAAATACAAATGAAGTAAGTAAATACCTAGGCCAAAAGTGGCAAAAACCCGTTTTTTATCTACTTTATTTCATTACAAGGACGCCTCAAGGTACCTCTCGACCAACCTTATATTTGACAGTTCGATACTCACCTCCAATGAGAAATCATCTCAAGTCAAGAAAGCTTGTGACAACTAATCATACCTATGAGGTGGAGTAAGGTTAAGTGGAGTTTGAGTGAGGTTTAAGAATACGAGTGTTAGAGACGTGGTAGACAGAGCTGAAAGATTACAAGAAAGATTGCGTGGGGCTGCCTTAATGACTAGGGATTTTAATGATGACCTCGACCGCGCTTCTAGATGGCTTTCTGACGGTAGATAGGATTCAAAAACTGCAGGAAAGATTGCGTGGGGCTGCTTTACTGACTAGGCATTAAAATGATGTCCTCGACCGCGCTTTTAGACGGCTTTCGACATCAGCGAAGCTTTATTTAACTTTGATAGACTTAATCAGTCACCATAGCCGAAGACTGCTAGGGATATATTATTATTTATTGTTTATTCCATCAGGAATTCTTAGGCCAAGTAAATTTGTAGGGCGTTTGAGCAAGTGCTAACTCCCATTTTTTTATGACGTAGTTAATAAGTTTTCAGGATCTAACTATAAAAATCGTACTATTCAGCAGGTATTTAGTATGGAAGCGTTTTGTAACATAATGTATGTACTTTTTGGAAAGCCTAACTGTCATAACCTTTTTTGTTATTATTTGTGCTTCGGAAGACACTTTAAGCCGTTGGTCCCGGCTGCCATTTGGTGGTCGTTAAAGGAATCACGTCAGAGGCCGAGAGGCGGTTGCGCGCAACTCTGACACCAGGCTGTACATGATCGATCGACAATGTACCCTACACGAAATGATGACGATGATTATTATCGCATGTATGTATGTATTTGTCAGATCGAACCGCAAGCTCGTTCCGTGCTGTCTGAGCCGGTCGGTGGCGAACCCCGAGCGGTGGAAGCTCAGCTCACGAAGGCCAAGACATTGCACAACGAGATAGTGTCGCAAGGACGGCTAATTGACAACGCTAAGGAGGTAAGTACAAGGCTTATTTCAGACTAGCTGTTTCCCGCCGCTCCGCCTGCGTCAAAAAGTAGCTAACTATATTCATGCCAAATTTCATCAAAATCCGTTCAGCGGTTTGGCCGTGAAAGCGTCACAGGCAGACAGACAGACAGAAAGACAGACAGACTTTCGCATTTATAATATTAGTATGTAAGTATGGATATTAGTGAAGGTATTGAAAAAAAATGTGTTTTTAAAAAAAAAAAAACTATTTAGTAGGCAAACAGTAAAACTTACTCTAAGGGAACTCTTACTTTATAGTGCATTAAAATCTATACTATTAAGTGCGAAACTCTGTCCGTCTATAACGCTTTCATGGCCAAACCGCTGAACGGATTTTGATAAAATAAAACCCTTCATTTTTGATGGTTGTGGTCAAAGTACTAAAGGAATCTTCTGAAATAAAAAATAAATGAATTTTAAACATCGGATTACTATGTTCCTAGGCTATGAAGATATATCCATCTGTCTGTCTGTTTTTACGTCTAAATCGCTTAACGGATTTTGATTAAATTTGGTATGAATTAAGTTGATCCGAGGTCAAACATAGGCTTTTATAGGCGGGAAACAGCTAGTATTTAATAATTGGATAAGAAAAGTATTTTTAACCTAATCTCTAATTTCCAAACAGGCATGCGACCAACTAGTAAAATCCCTCGAAGGCAACCTAACACCATCCGAGATCCGTCAACTGGAAGTGCCAGTGTTAGACCTGACATCTCGTTACAAGGATCTGAGCGGAGCCGTCGGTTCTCGTTGTTCGGAACTCGAGGCCGCACTGTTACAGTGTCAGGGATTACAGGATGCTGCCGAGACACAGGCACACTGGCTGGGACAGGTCGAGGATGTCTTCAAGTAAGTTTCACAGCCCATTTTGTTAAAAATGTTTTCTTTACCACGCAAAAAAAGAATTTGACGGCGCTCTTTAGGAGATTTTTCTAAAAAGCGGTTACAATCCAATCTACCGTTGATTTAAACGCAGCAAAAACTCCAGAATGCAACATGGATTCAAGTGAGTAATGATAGATTTAGGGTAAAAATCGAGAGCAAAACAATGCAAGGATGTCACGTCGGCCGCATCGACGACTTGACGCATACACAGTAAATAACAAACCCTGCGACACAACCACACAAAAAGTAGTAGTAATAGGCATCAGATTCGCCGCTGTTTTATAGAGTGCTCGGGGTGTGTGTACTAGATTTGACAATCTGGAAGAAGAATCGTAGTTCTACTTCTACAATGAGATAATTAATAAGTTTACAAGATCCCTATTTCTTCGGTTAGCATAATGTTTGCGTTTTAGTAACTTTTTATGCCCGTTTGTTTATAATAGAATCGTCAAGGTGTGTGACGTAAGGTCATGCTCCTTAGAGGAAGTAAAAAGGCCTATCTCTAATCTACTGGTGTCGTGGACCTATGAGGATGCCGAAAATATCTGATAACTTATGTATGAAGTTTCTCATTCATGCCTCACATGCCTGCAAGTAAATTTATTTCATTCTGTCCATGCAATCAGACTCCTGCATTGCATTATGTTTTCGCTAGTCCAACTTACTTTGCTTAGTTTATAAAGCTAAATACCTAAGTCCTTTTCAGTTTGTAATCGTCTCGGTTACTTAACTGGCACATATAGTAACTATACTTGGTTCGTTGACGCCCACTATTCAGGCCCAGCCTAGTGTGGGGTCAACTGTTGTGAATGTAATGGCTGTAATTATGTTTTGGTCAATACACTAAACTATTCTAAACTATTTTATACTTAGAAGTTATCGCAAAATGTGATGAAAACTAGTTTATCATTGGTTAGTGCTAGTCGAAAGTGTTTTCAAGTAAGTTTCACAATTTGTAACATATAACACCCTCAAACTATAGATTTGATAGTTCTATACAACGATCTGTGAAGGTTTACTTGCGATTTCTTTTATCGAAATATTTTAAAGATATTATTATTATTTTTTATCAAAATACCCTTTGATTGAGAGCTCACTTTATTTTTTGCCCAGCCAAATCCTAATAATATACCTAAACTTAATTTTTATTTCCACGAAAGTTTTTAAGTTACATAAAGATGTTGTTACAAAATTATTAAGTCCCGGAAATGCGGGTTACTTAATAATTCAGGAAGGAATATCCATATTATTCTTTCAAGAAACGATGTTTGGGTATAAGCGCCCGATTATCCGATCACCGGTGATTACATTTATTACATAACTAACAATATCATTATTTTTCAGGAACCAACAAAAACCAGCCTCACTGATTCGCGAGCGGCTCGACGAACAAGTTCGTTCGCATCGCATTGCTCACAACGAGATCGAAGCGAGAAGACCAACTCTAGCTAAGTTAGTGAGCGCGGCAAGAGATGCCGCACTAACGCCATCTAACGCTCGAATTGCGAAGAAATTGGAGCAACGCGCTGAAGATATTTACGCAAGGTAAAATAAGAAAACACTTGAATCCGTTCTTAATATTATAAGTGAAAAAGGTTGTCTGTCTGTCTGTTACGCTTGAACGGCCAACCCGCTAAACATATTTTGGTGAAATTTGGTATGAATATAGCTGAAGACTCGGGGTCGCCATGGGTCACTTATTAACGCGGGCAGAGCCGCGGAAAACAGCTAGCTGGAAATAAAAAAGTGCGAAAAACTAAATTTTATTTTATTCATTACCATTTGTCTGTTTGGCTACACAGTAGATTTAAAAAAGGCATATTAAAAGTTAAAAATAAATGTATACAAATATGGCCGTCTGATATTGAGGCAGATTTGTCGATGGTGGTTTTGTGAAAATTATTTGTTGGTTCATTGAGATGTAAATGTGATAAGCATTGATAATCGAATTTCAGTGATTGATGCGTAATTTTAATAAATTGCCATTGTTGTGGTATGTTAGCAAGAATGCTGGCTACATTTCCCCGTTGGATAACAATGCTTATGTTTATATTATATTTATTCTATTGAGACAGATTGCTAAGAAAATAGACCAAAATGTCACAGTTTAACTTTTTCTTGCAGATACGAGAAACTCCTAGAGAAATCGATCAAGCGAGCG
Source organism: Euzophera pinguis (assembly GCA_947363495.1). Classification (NCBI taxonomy): domain Eukaryota; kingdom Metazoa; phylum Arthropoda; class Insecta; order Lepidoptera; family Pyralidae; genus Euzophera; species Euzophera pinguis. The sequence continues at coordinate 8,659,266 of OX376176.1, forward strand.
CAATTCCTGGACGAAGTATCAGTGGAACTGATGACCTTCAGCCAACAAGCGTCGCAGTTAGAAGCTGCTCAATCTCAACTAGGAGAGTTGGCTGATGCCAGGGAACTGGCTAGATTGCCTGCTACCGAGCTTAGGGCGAGATTGCAAGATTTGGCTCATGCTAGGTAGGTTAAATAGTTGCTTAATTAATTACTCATTATTCAGTAAAATATGAGTTAAAGTTAGAAGCCGCTCAATCTTAACTAGGGGAGTTGGCTGATGCTAGGTGCATGCTACCAAACTTAAGGCGATTGCAAGACCTGGCTCATGCTAGCACGAAAATATTTCTAGTTTCGCTTACCATTGTCGAAAATAGACGAAATCGTATGCATGATGAGTTTATGACGTTTTTAAACTAGAATATCGCGCGCAAAAACTCAAAATATCTGCCAGATTATCTGCTATGGATGTCAGGGATTTGGCTAGATTGCCGGCTAACTTAGGACGAGATTGCAAGACTTTGCTCATGTTAGGTAGGTTCATTCATGTCGAGTCAGTTACATGGTCAATCGACCCTGTGCACTCTGGTGTCGGAGCTTTTCGGAACCGCTTTTCAGCCTCTGACGTTGCACTGTAAACTAGCTGTATCCTCGTACACGATGTTCCCCAGGGAAGTTTAGGTAAAGTAAAAAGTCCCGGAGATCTTGATAATATAAAGGTATATTGAAGTAAAAACTTTACAATTAACTGAGGTCTGTTAGATTAGAACTAGCTTTTACGAAGGTTGGTGGATGAATGACAATTTTGGGGTCGGTAGCTTTTGGCAGATGCAGCATTCGCCTGGTTTGATTGATAGATGAAGGGTTCATGATAATTTGCTGGTAACTTGCAGTAGGCGCGTGAATACTAGCTATTTATTAATGTAACTGTAAAGTACAAGTGTAGTGTGTAGTCAAAACTGTATTTATGGAGTAATGTAATGTGCTGTATAGCTAACTCACTGTACATGAACTTAAAGGGATACCTATTCCCTACAAACAACCCTAACCCCTAACTCCCTAGCCCTAACCATAAGTTAAGAATATATATACGTAAATAAATATTATTGGTAGTCAAGGGTGTTCATGTCCGATGTTTGAAACATGGCATACGGGTACGCGAACCCGACTCACCCGAGCTGCTACGTATTCAACTCCAAACCATCCGAGTTAGAAGCATCCCAATACCACTTCCCCATCCCAAATCCCACCCATCTTTTGCTTGTAAATTCTTCCGATGTGCAGCAGCGTCGGAAGTACGATAAGCCGTCAAAACTGCGCTCGCCAACCCGCCTGCCAAGCGTGGCGAGTATGGCAACAACCTCCATGGATCTAGGAAACCCATGAGAGAGACCTATGTTCAGCAGTGGACGTCTTGTGGCTGAGATAATGATGATGATGATGATCTAAGTAAATAGTCAAGGAAGTTTAATATCGTGAGACCTAAGATAAGGGTTAGTGCACGGGGTGCAATATGCAATGGACAGGATTTTCCTTCCACCAGTCAAGCAGACTCACAAGACTGACCAGTAAACTGACGGCTAGGGTGTCTTTACCGCAGGTGTCTTTGGCAGGTGGATCGTCAAGACCCCAGACAGTAAAACACAATCATTGTCTGATACCAAAGAGAGTTTATTTACAAAATAACAAAGTACTTATACTAAATTTATTTACATTTGTGTAAATAGATTATCATAATATTTCGTATGTTAAACTTCAAGTTCTGCGCTGCGTATATATTTTGGATCGGGCACTGCACTGCTGAGTTGCATGTTCATATATGGTTGAAAAGACGTGGTTCCTTAGACTACCACCTGATGACAACCGAGGCCAACGGCTTAACGTGCCTTCCAAAGCACGGACTCATTATTTGATATGTCGTCTCGACAATAGACAAGGATTTTAAAACAACAATGATGGTTAATATTTAATTAAACTTACAGGGATAAACAGATGCCACTCTTGGAAGAATGCCTCCGCAACGGCAAGCAACTGATTGCCAAGAAGGACGTCACGGACACGCATGTCGTCCGAGACAGAATGAAGGTATAATATATTTATTGATTAATTTATTCATATGAACGTATTAAAAAAACACAAGTCGATTAAAGTAACCTTACTGATATTTAAAATAAATCTTTATTTACCAAACAATTACACAGTACATTTTTAAATTCGTACATTAGACCCTGCACTAAGCATTTAACATAAAATTGAGAGAATTTGGTGTTGTTATCAAATAAGTGTGATTGAAATCCGTGAAATAATGCTACACAACTTTCCCTCTCTTTGCCCTAATTTTTCTCCCAATCAAGAAAAGGTCTCTACAAAAAATTTCATATAAATCAAGGGGCATGTGACTAGCAAGAACATACATTTTTCCGTACAAAAGCAAAATTGGCCAGTCTCGAATGGAGTAAATTTACTCATTAGGCTATTCTACTCAATTTTTTTTTCATTGTTCATATCACAAATTTGAGTACCTGAAATCGAAAACAGAAATAATTTTTTGAATTCGTTCATTATTTAGTAAGTTATAAGCATTTGAAATCCTGTGGAAGGGGAAACTGTCAAGAAACAAGAAAAACAAGAAACGGACACAATAAACGAATTGAATTGAATTAATTTAAAAGGACGCACTTAATGGTGGAGTGACGTCACTGCCACTTGATTTCGTGCGTACGAAAGAGATAACAAGACCCCGTCTTGTCACCACGCTCCCACTTTTCTTCATTAGAAAACTTTAAATGCTAATTACTGCTTAAATTAATTACCGATTGTGTTGTTGTTTTCGGTATTGGTTACATTTCAGTGTATATATTGTTTCGTATAAAAATATTGTCAAAAAGTGAACACAGTCTCCTATTTTGAGTAATCAATTAGTCTTATGGTATACTGATGGAATCGTAATTCTAAAACAGGCATTAGAAAACCAATGGCGGGAATTCAACGCCACTCTGGAAGAGAAGGAGAAACTGTCACGACAACGTGCTGATCAGCTCAACCAATACGAGACTCTTAAAGTGCAGGTAAGTGGAAACTATTTGCGAATATTTCTTAAAGCATAACAGACACACAGACAGACAAACTTTTATAATATTAGTATGGATTCTATTGTTGATTGGATTCAGGGCTGTATTTTTGTACGTAAGTATATGGTGCAAAAAAAGTGTACATTCACTCATTAGTTCAAAGGAACATATTATATAGATATTTTGTTATCAACTCGAAGATATCCACAACATAACAAATACAATCGTCTGAATTGTTTTCCATTTTAGTTACAAAGGTAACATTTATTGCAGCCTTGATATACGAACGTGACGTACCTGCAGGAATTGTTAATTTTGCTGTATATTTGTGATGTTTTTTTTTTAATTGTTTTTTTTTTTGGAGGACATAACATACAAATTTAACTTACGAGGTCTTATCGTTTTGTTCCCCAGGTGCTAGAATGGCTTCAATCTATGGAAGGTCGTGTCGGTCGTCTCCAACCAGTGGCCGTAGATCTGGAGGTTTTGAAACAACAACAAGATGAACTGCGCCCGCTCGCTAAGGAATATCGAGATTTCTCTGTCACTATTGATAAGGTTAGTTTTTCAGGTTACATTTCTTAGAATGCCTCTGTGCTCCAGTGGTTAAGGCGTTCGCCTTCGACCCGGAAGTGGTGGGTTCGATTCCCACCGGAAGCATGCTTTGTTTAGTTGTTTCCAGTTTGGTTAGGACTTTGCAGGCTTAAATCACCAGATTGTCTGATAATAAAGATGATTCCGTGCTTCGGAAGGCAAGTCAAGCCGTTGGTTTCGGCTGCTATTTGATGGTCGTTAAAGGAAAGACATCAGAGGCCGAGAGGCGATTCCGAACAACTTTGACACCAGGCAATGTAAATGTAATGATTTCTCTGAATCGCCCGAAGAGTGAAGCTGGTCAAGTAAAAAAAAAGTCGTCCTTATTAATATATATATAAAAAAATATTCCTAGAAAATTGTAGTAAATAATGATTCAAAATTTTTGTAGAATTTCAAATAGTTTTTTAATGAAAATCACTTAGGTACTAAATACGAATAATAAAATTTTGCATGTAGTTTCAAAATAAGTTTTATTTACCTTCCATTACGAGTAGCTTATCTTTCAAGCTCCGTCTTATCAAATTCCTTCATCATCATTTTAACATTCGAAGCGTAAAGTCTGTATGCTTTAAGATTTGATTTTCATATTATCTATGATTTGATCATCCTAGCGTGTATTCCTAGTTGCGTCGTCAGCTCACGCTTCGGAGCCTAGGGTACGCTGTAAGTCATGGCCCTAGATTTGGCGGAACTGGTCATTACAATGGAGCGACTGCCGTCTGACCTCCGTAACTCTTTTTACAGGGAAACCAGACCAACAGGAACATGACCTGAGTTATGTTAGTGGCCAACACTGTCTGAATTTTTAAGGTTGCCCTAAGATATCTGACACAGTCTCACCACTGCTATCTATCGATAACAACCGGGACCAACGGCTTGTCGTGCCTTCCGAAGCACGGAGGAGCTCAATATAGAAAATGCCACTAAAATGGCTACCAATCCCTATTGGATTCGCTACGGATACGCTGGTCGCGCTCGACTAACGAGCTCCTCACATATCAATATTATGAATATTCTCTATGATTTGTGTAGTACTTATTCTTTCGAGCCAAAATGGCTAATGTCTGCACTATAACAATACTTTGACACCTCTATAAAGTACTTATTTATGAGTAAAAGTTTGTTTTTGTCTTTCGAAAGGTGAACGAAGCTGGCGCAGTGTACGAAGCACTATCTCGTGGCGAACGCGCAGACAGCCCGCAGCGCAAACGACAACTGTACAGCCCTACCAAGAGGCAGACGCCTAGTAAGTATACATGTATACACCGTGACTCCATTCATGCAACTGAACAACTTTCCCCAAGATACATGGCTCGAAATATGGAGTAAATGTTTGGACCTGCCATACAAAATGTCTCATCACGTGACCTAACTTACTATGGGAAGTCCAAATTTGTTTTTCATGTTTCGAGCTATGTTCCTTGGGGGAATTTGTTCAGTTGCATGAATGAAGTCACTGGACGATGGGTCCAAAACGACTAAAATTTCACGGTGTATAAGCTGTCCTTTACGATTTCGCCCGCTTGTGGGATATATTTACTAAAGTCTCTCTATAGTCGAACGCCAAGAATCAGATTATCAAATGTAGACATTAATTAATAATCCGACCGTTTCCTGCGGTGTGAATAGTTAATAATATGTATTTTTACTAATATTATAAAGCAGAAGTGTTTGTTTTTATGTTTGAACGCGATAATCTCAAGAACTAGTGGTCCGATTTGAAAAATTGTTGTTGGATAGCCTATTTATCGAGGTTGACTATAGGCCCGGACGAAGTCGGGACAGGCTGCTAGTGTTCTATGTAGATGTAATAAATAAGTCTTTTAATGCGACCGTTAGATCCACAGTTAAAAGTGTTCAAACAAAAAATAAGAATAAATGTTATTTCCTAGTAAACTTTATCACCCAAAACACTCGAAAATACGTGCTTAGCTTTTCCTAAAAAAGGACCCACTTTAGCGTAAGCTGTTAGTTTAAAACAGCCTAAGAGCTAATCTTCCGTTAAGCCCACTAATACTCAACTTTAAGTATGGTTGCAAAACAAAAATAATTTTGTACGTTGGCCTATGATTACCTGTCTCTGTTACTACTGTACTCTATATACTTTGTACCTAAGATTTCTTTGCGTGTTGTGCCCTCTTCTGTGCCCATATGTCTATGTTAGTTTGGTTGACTGGAAGAGATCCCTATTTGGGATAAGTCCGCCTTTTGTTGTAACCTGTATTCTGATACTATGTTCTTTGTGTATAATAAAGATTTTTACATACATACATACTGCGTTTTTATGTTGCCGTTCTGTCCTAAATTACATGTAGGCGAGCAGGACGGCAATATAATCACGCGAAAGTAACTGAGACTTGTAATCATAGGTTAACACACACATTTTTTTCTGCTCCGCGACTGTACTTTAGATTATAGATTACGATAGATAAGGATAGCTATATCAGTTATTTTTTATTCACCAGGCCGTACCCTAGATGGTCGATCACCGTCTCCAACTAAAGGCCACGGTCTAGTGAGCCCGGCCTCCACGCATTCCACTTCAAGCGGATTCTCATCTCGCCGCTCGAGTCAGGAAGGATTCCATCTCGAAGGTAAGAATTATTCCTCTGAAGCCATATTTTTGAAATGTTTGTCCTAAAATCCTAAAAAAAAGATCCTAATAAATTAAATCGAACCTACTTCATTTGATTCGCTGATTTCGCATGAGCCACCCTTTTAAAAATAGAACTCCTGATCTGAAATATGATCATATACAGTCTTTCCACAAAAAAATAGACATCTGTTCATACATACATACATACATACCATCACGCCTTTTTCCCGTAGGGGTAGGCAGAGTACGGATTCGATTGCTACGATTCTTACAGACTTCCCTCGCTTGTTCTACGCTCATCACTCTCGTCATACACGCTCGTCGATTACGGGTACTCCTGACATCACCCTTTTTTAATATGTCTGCAATTTGGTCGCAGTATGTTCTCCGAGGCCGGCCCTTACATCTGTTCAATAAGTGTCTAAAACATGGCTACCATAATACTACGTTTATAAATTACAAGCTTTTTCCCGAAACTCCGGCTACGTCAAAAAGTAGCCTATGGTTGACCCCGGGTCTTCAACTACATTCATACCAAATTTCATCAAAATCCGTTCAGCGGTTTGGCCGTGAAAGCATAACAGACAGACTTTCGCATTTATGATATTCGTATGGATAGTCTAACGTGAGACATCTATGATTCATTATCTAAACTGTCTGTCTGCCTGTTACACTTTTACGGCCACTGAACCTGTGATGAAATTTTGGTATGGATATAGTAGAAGTTCCGGGGAGAAACACAGGAAACTTTTTAACACAGACGGAGCTGCTAGGAAACGGATAGTATTCAACCATTCGAACTGATTCGGTGGGTATGATTGTCGTACCTGTTCATATTTGAAGCAAAGAATTTCCCTGGCCATCCAGCGAGGCAATGTTGCTCAGGTCAAGGGTACCTTTGGTTCAGGCATGAGATCGGACATTTTATTTAATTAATTGTTGTAATTCATAATTATTCTTGTTTTCGTTTATTTATTTATTTCTCGCTTACATGCACATCATATGAATAGATAAAGTTCGGACAATTTTTGTAAGTACATGCACCCAGACTGGGTGTCGCGAAGTCTCTTAGAGAATGACTGTTAAAATTATAACATTGTATAATTAGGTACAATTAAATTAAATTTTTACATGAAAGCAAAATACAAAATTGAATGTCAAATTTAAATTGTCACAAGAATTAATTAAATATATGACATAAAAAAAGAAAATAATAATTATGTCTACACAGGTAAAATTATAAAAAGATTCAAGACTGAGAAATCCTCAAAACGCCGGAGGTAGCCATTAAAGTAACACCTAAGTTTTTTGTTTTCCTGAAAACTCAAGTTTAGATTATAAATGGTCTCCGCGGCGCTACGACGAACGCGAGTTTTTATGTTAACTTTTAAACTAACGCAATGCATCTATACTAATATTATAAAGCTGAAGAGTTTGTTTGTTTGTTTGAACGCGCTAATCTCAGGAACTACTGGTTCGAATTGAAAAATTCTTTTTGTGTTGGATAGATCATTTATCGAGGAAGGCTTTAGGCTATATAACATCACGTTGCGACTAATAGGAGCGAAGAAACAGTCGAAAATGTGTCATCTTTGAGGGCTTCCGTTGCGTGCGCTGCGAAAACAGTTCTAGATACCAAAAAAATATGTATGAAAAAAATTTTCCTCTTTAAATGATCTAAAAAAATGTCCGCGACACTAGTATATGTCTATCTTTTAAGATTAACTTACAATAACAGTTTTTATGATAATCAAATTTGGTCGAAATTAATGCATTATTACAAATTATTTGTCAGAGTTGTATCAACTTAATAATATTAATCTTTATCCAAATAAATGTGTCATTGATTCTGCCACAAGAAAAGAAAACTAAAAATATAATTTACGCAGAAGTACTTTAAAATATATCCTTTTTAAAACTATTTTAAAATATATTCTATTAATTATGTAACTAAATCGTCTAAAATAAGTCATGGGTAACAGCTATAGGTTATTTATAATAAAGCTGAGGAGGTAGGTTTGTAAACAAAAAATAAATATGATTCCCAAAATAACTATTCCACGCGAACGAAGTCGCGGGCACAGCTAGTAAAACATAAAATTACAGAATTGACTGCGTAAAGTAACGTAACGTCGGCAGTATAAAGGTATTATACGCACTTAATCCTGTTTTGTGTTTCGTTTATTTTGTCCTTATAATTCGAATGTTTTTTTTCTTTCTAGAACTATCGCCAGTCCAACAACAGCTGTCAGAGATCAACAACCGCTACAGCCTGCTGGGCACCAAGCTGTCGGACCGACAAGCCGAAATCGACGGGCTCAGGGAGGAGTTGAGGAAACATATCGACGCTCTGCGAGGCCTTAACACATTCTTGGATAAGGTAAAGATCTTCTATCTACATCTACACTAATATTTTAAAGAGGAAAGATTTGTATTTTTGTGTGTATGTTTGTAATGAATAAACTCAAAAATTACTGTGCCGATTTTAAATTCTTTCACCATTGGAAAGCTACACTCATCCTGAGTAACATAGGCTATATACCGCAGGTGGAGCTGCGGGAAACAGCTATTTTGTGGCCCACTGCTGGGCACAAAATCCTCTTTTCTTTCACACTTATCTATCCCGGACTATTTCCAATATTTTATCATCATAGGACCGTCTTATATTTGGCCAACCTCTCTTTCTGTACCCAGCTAGTCAATATTTTTGCTCATCTTTCCGTCATATCATTTATATTTCAAGAAATATTATAATGGCAGGTAATTTAAGATCGACATCCATGAGCGAGAATTGAGCTCTTTAAGATTGCATAACGGTTTATTGAATAAAATAAACTTGAATCAATTCGACCCTGTTAAATAAGAGAAAGATGATTGATTCCCAGGGCGCCACCTGGCGAATGTCAAAAATATTATATGCAAATTTGTTTAGAAATAACTTATATATTAAGTAGTTCATGTTAAGATTTCATAAATAAAAAATAAAATAACAATTCAACAAGAAAAATTCATAATAAAAAAAAAAAAAAATTGTAATTAGGATTTCTTATGCACAAGAATTGACATCCGTAATACCTTAATTTTTGGCTCTTTATAAATAAATATATTGCAATATATCCTTTTTCGCAATAATGAGTAGAACAATTACACATTCTGCTGAATAAACCAACATATTATGTTTTTTTTAGGTCCAAAGACAATTGCCCAAGGAGTCTGTTCCGAACACGAAGGAGGAAGCAGACAAGACCATCAAACAAGCGAGAGCCGTACTCGAGGAGATGTACGAGAAACAGAGCATTCTCGACTCTACCAAAACCCAGGTAAGACTCGAAATTGAATGACATTTCTCGGTATTGCTACCAAGTTGTGATCAATTAATGGGTTTAATTAAGTTTTTTTTGTTTTTTGTTTTATTGTTCTTTATGTTCAAAATTTAAACTTTCAAGTTTCCTCGTTATTAAACATTGCTTGACCGATTTTTGTAAACTAAATATCGTTATCGTCTTCCATTTTGGGCGAGTAAGTATTGTTAATACGAGTAGGATGGAATGGATATTCTTTTCGGTCGGATTGAGTCAGTCCCATACAAAACGTTGCTCATATTCATGAGTATTTTCATTGGTGCCAATGTTTTGAATTCACCCTGTATAAAAATTAAATGACTGCATACATGTACCGTTAAATTTAGTTTCAAATAAAACTGTTTTAAAACATCTATATATATTCTTCTTCTATATATATATATATATATAAAAATCAATTTCTGTTCGGCTGAACGGCTGGATCCATTTGGCTATTTTTGGTTTTGAATTATTTGTGGATTAAGTCCAGGGAAGGTTTACAAGGTGAATATATTCGGAGGCGGTACGAAATTTGCCGGATCAGCTAGTAATTACTTAAATGTGTGCATCTTTTACAAAGGTTGCATATTATACATTGGGATATATAAAGCTGTCGGGTCGTGTCTTTTTCAAAGAGTTTATTAAAATATGTTTAATTCTTTAGGTGCGCGAAGTACTCCGTCGCAAGCAAAGCGTAGCCGGCGCTGACCAGTTAAACCACAGTATGGAAGATGTGGCTTCCAGGTGGAAGGCACTGCATGATGCGTTCAAGGACAAGTGAGTGACGTCACATTACTCTCTCTCTCTCTCCTATATATTCCAAAGTTGTTTTATCATCATAGCAAATTTTTTTATTTTTGTGTGATTTTAATCTATTTTTCTTTTCCAGGATCCGCCTAATGGAAGAAATGAAGGACTTCCACGACACACACAGCAACTTATCCCAATGGTTGGGCGCTAAAGACCGCATGATGACCGCACTGGGACCCATCTCGTCTGATTCCAGAATGGTCCAGACCCAGGTTCAACAGGTAGGAAATGGTTTCTCATTTCAGCAGCAGTCAGTCAACTGCTGGACATAGGCACAGAGTTAATAGTACTAACTTGCAGAACGGACACTTACACCCGAAACAGATATCGCACCGAGCCGCGCGGATTTAGGGTAAAAATCGAGAGCAAAACAATGCAATAATGTAGCTTTTGCCGCGCGGCCGCTGCGACGACTATGACGCAGATACGGTAAATAACCAACCCTACGAGTAACACACACATTGACTCGTGAGCTTACACGACTCGTAATAGTAGTAATGGGTATCGGGCTCGCCGATGTTGTATGGAGTGTCCGGAGTGCATGACGTAGGCTAGCCATCCTTCAAGGATTTCCAGAATTACCGGTTAGAGTAGCCAGCCATATCCAGCGCTCATCTGCGACTTTCTTTAGAAGTTTATATCGAGTGGCTTATACGATAAATCGACACATTTTCATCCTGGTATCGAAGTTTTACGGAACTGCCTCTCGGTCTCTCACGTGGTTTTCTGTAATGAACACCAGATGGCAGCCGAAATCAACGGCTTGTCTTCCGAAGCTCGGAATTGTCTTTATTATCAGACAATCAGGAGATGAAAAAAACAGAGTGTTTTACATGTATAATATACATTTGTATTTAAACTTTACATTTGTAGTACTTATTATTGCTACAAAGCGTCATATACTCAAATAATCTATATTCATACACGTTTATTATTTATTTATTTAAGCCTAACGTTTCAAATACTTTACAGCGTTCAGGGTCGCAGGCAGACTAAGTTGACATTTGTTTGTGACGTCACCCGAATACAAAACCATAGTCTATAAGTTTATTGAAAACTATTCCGATTCACGCAGTATTGACTCACAGTATCAATTGTAACAATCAAGAAAACATAAGAAATCATTAGTCTTATTATTACCCTGTGAACTGATCATACCTGTTGTTCCGACGTTGAAAAATTCAATTCTATTTTCTTCTACAGGTGCAAGTCCTCCGCGAAGAGTTCCGCAGTCAGCAACCACAACTGACACATTTGGAGGAAGTGGCTTCAGCTATATTGGAGAGATTAGAGCCAAGGTCGCAAGACGCGAACAAATTGAGGCAGAAGGTCAAAGAATTACAGGACAGATGGAATGATCTGCTTAACAAGTAAGTTCAGAGTTGTTTTTTTAAGGGGTTCAGTTCAAATTGAAGCCAAAGTCTGAAAATGTCAACAAACTAAGACAAGGTCAAGTAATGCCAGGACAGAAGGAGTGATTTTTTTGACAAGTTAATTTAGAGTAGTTTTTGATGGCCTAGTTTCAATTTAGTTAAGAGTTTAGTTATCAACGGGTGTTATAAGTTTTGTTTAATATAAAGCACACAGTTGTTAAGATTGTAGCAAACATCATAGAACAAGAAGAAAGGGCTTACAGATTAAACGAGTATTTATCAAGAAAATTGGTTCGTGTTTGCATATGATTGGTGTAGGAGTTAATAATGTCCTACACTGGTGATATGATGGTGATGAAGAGTCGAAGGATTTATCACTGATTTGTGAGAAATAAAACCGCTAGAATTAATACCCAAAAAATTACGTTGTTTTATTTAATGATACTTATCGACTAAAAATGATTGAGGCACGGATACTTACATTACATTCTTATGTGCGAATAATCGTATTTGCCATCTCGGCAAAGATGTCTAAAAGAGATAAAGCAAGTAAAGCAGCTAGTTTAGATAGGTCAAAACTCTTAGAGAAGTTCGAACAACGTTTGTCTCCGTGAGAACTTAATTTTCACCTCCTTCTGCCATATTAGTGCTTTTTAGTATTTGCTTCATTTCCCACTTATTATTTATCTTTTTTATTAACTATATTATGTCTATAAAGATATATAATAAACTGCCTGGCGATATAAAAAAACTGCCATTTAAGAAGTTTCGCAGAGCTTTGTTGAAATTATTAATTGATAAATGTTTTTATAGTATACAAGCGTTTTTGGAATATAAATAAATATAGCTTTCGCACGGGGATTCGCTCCCATTCATTGGACTCATAATATATATTGTACGCCTGGAATGGCAGAATTTGGAGATTATTGTTATTTTTATTGACATCTTACTTGTACTTAAATTCAAACAATAAAGGCCTTTTATCTTTATCTTTATCTTTAACAGACTGGAAAAACGCGCAGAAAGCCTCGGCGCCGCAGCTGATACATCTCGAGAATTCGACGCAGGACTTTCTCGTCTTCGTGACGCCTTACAAGCCATCTCTGATAAGCTTGACGATGTTGGTCTAGAGAAGGAGCCTACTGAACAACTGAGGAAGATTGAGGTATGATTATTTTAGTATGAAAATAGAGATAAGATAGAAGCGGGTGGTTCTTGAGAATTTGACACTGGATTGTGTTTTCTTCGTGACGTGTCTCTGATAAACTTAATGATGTTGACTTGGAGAACGAGGTATGAATCCTAATCTGGTAAAAATAATATTAAGTTAGCTTTTATTCGCGTATCATCATCCACGTGTACTTAAATTCCACGGGAACACTTATTTTTTCCTGATTGAAAGGTATGTCTTATTTAATATTCCCCTATGAGTATGTGAAATTTCAGGAAAATTAGATCAGTAGATGAAATGCGTGAAGAAGTAACAAACTAACAAAAAAATACTGAAACTTAAGTCGCATTATAATGAAAAATTTGATTGTGCGTCGATATATAGATTGAATTTTATTGTTAAATGTTTTTGTTTATAAATAAAAAAATTCTTAGTTGGAATTTAACTTCAACAAAATGAAGCAGCGACATGCGGTTTCGCTCCATATAAAATATCGTTTTTTTTACTTTTATGCATACTTTAATCCAGAACGGCCACTTGAACCTTTTTTCAAGACTTGTCCATTAAAAATAATTCCAGACCACGAAAAAAGCAACCTTCGCCATATTGCGGAAAAATATTGGAACTAATTTATTTTACTGGCAACTAAGCATTCATATAATATTCTGTGATGTCAATGTCATCTGCCAAAAAGAGACAGGAGTTGTCATTGTGTATTTTGCAATTGTTTACTAGGATTTATTTAACAAAATAGAAAAATAATTAATAGTCATGAGAGAAAAGTGATATGAAATATGTTATAATATTTACCGCGAATGAAAACGGAGGATTTATTTCTATTTAATCAAATGACATTTGTCAATTTTGTAATTGACATGACATGACACTAAAACATGTCGCCATATAAAGGCGATCAGTAGCGACGCCAATGCAGGGTTTTTATTTTCCTGGTCGGGCTTGAATATAAGTATTCTATGTAATCCTCAGAACCTGGAACGTCAATTAGAAGGTCAACGCCCTCTGCTGGCGGATTTGGAAGCTGCGGGTGCCGCGCTCGCCGACGTGTTGGCCGAGCCTGCCGCCAAGCAAGACATTGCCGGGAAATTGGCCGCCGTTGCCCGCCAATATGACGTATTGCAGAGGAAATTGGACCATCGTAAAGCGGAGATTGAAGCTGCTCTCAAGTAAGTTTACTTAATAGTGCGTAAGTACCTTAACATACCAGAAAAAAATAGTCTTTAAAAGTAAAAGATATGTACTGTTGACTAGAGAATAGAATTTGGGTTAGCGCCATCTATTGGTCGAATTGTGAGAGTTACCTTCCAAACAAAAAATTGTCCGGAATTTGTCCGCCTTGCCCGCCAATATGACGTAATGCAGAGGAAATTGGACCATCGGAAGGCGGTAATCGAAGCCGCTATCAATTAAGTTAAACAAAAACATACGGAAAAACAAAAAATACAGTCTAAGAAAGTAAAAAATAAGTACACCGCTGACTGGAGAATATAACTTGGGTAAGCGCCATCTATTGGTCGATTTATTAGAGTAAGATGTATCGCAGAGGAAATTGGACCATCGGAAGGCGGAGATTGAAGCCTCTCTCAATTACTTACTTGGTACTTATACGTCATCCATACCTTACATTATAAATGCGAAAGTCTGTCTGTCTTTCTGTCTGTCTGAACGGATTTTGATGAAATTTGGTATGAATAGGTATATTTGAAGACCCGGGGTCAAACATAGGCTACTTTAAGATGCTGCGGGAAAAATCTAATATTTCATAAGTACATTAGGTGATAGTTTTCTATGTCGCTTTGTAAGAGTCAACTGCCAAACAAGACATTGCCGGGAAATTAGCAGTTGTAGTCCGTCAATACGATGTACGACAGAAGAAATTGGACCATCGGATGGTTGTTAAAAATATTAATTGAAAACGTAAATAAAATGGCGGACTTATCAAAGGGTAAAAACTGATATCATTACTTACACTGTCCGTCTGTCGCGTATTGTATAACTACAGGGTCCATACTCCCAACGCCAGCGCCATTAATTTGACGAATACAAATCTATACTTTTTTTCGTAACTTTTTGATACTTTTGACGTGAATACGTCTTTAAAATTGCTTTCATAGGGACGCAAATCAAAAAAACGAATAATAATAAAATCGGGGGATACAGTTTAGTAGTGTAGCTGGATGGGGTTGATAGATATGCATCTATCAACCCCATCCAAATTTCACTTACACCACTAGATAGCTAAAGAATCAAAGAATTTATTACGCTAAGTAAGGACTGAAGGGCATAGCGCGCGGGAGAGGGGGTAGCCCCGCCATTTTGAAGGTCATTCTGCCGTACGAGACGTATTCACGTACAAGAAACGGCCGTATCCATAACACAGACACCCCCCTTTTTTTAAATACTGCATTATATATTATACTACGAGTATATGTACAATAAGTAAATTTATGCCAATGAATTTGAATGCACCCTGTACGATACGTTTATATTAATATTTCGTGACAATCTTTACGTTAACCATCTCGTTAAGCAACATATTCTACCTCAGGGACGGACGAAACCTCGAAGAGAACGTCGCCCGCACACTGGGCTGGCTGCAATCTGAGCTGGGCGCGTTACCGAGCCGACTGCAAGTGTCCGCCGACTCTGTCAAACTGCAGCAACAACTGGAGAGGCACGAGCCCTTGTACAGGGATCTCACGCAGAGGGAGCACGAGCTTATCATGCTGCTTGATAAAGGTCAGTATTTGACATGAAATACCTTCATACTAATATTTTAGCCGCGTTACAGTCAGCACTCCAGCTTTTTCTCTTCCGTTGTCATCATTTGAATTCTCCAAGTATTCTTACAAAACTCATTAATAGTGTCTAATACACGCAAAGTAGGCTGCAAGTGTCCACTGATTCTGTCAAACTGTCAGCTTTTGTACTGGGATCAGACGCAAGAAAAGTCACCGACATAGCCCAGCGGATCAGTTCTTTTAAGTGACAATGGACGGGGCACATAGCGCCTAGAACCGAAGGGGCAGAAAGGTTTTCGAATGGCGACCACGAACCGGCAAGCGCAGCTTTGGACATCCACCGACCAAATGGTCAGATGACCTGAAAAAAGTCGCAAGCAAACGCTGGACGCAGGCCGCTTACAACCGGTCATTTTGGAAATCTTTAGAAGAGGCCTATGTGCAGACTACGGCATAAATGATGATCATCTTAGGCTAACCTAAAAATATATATTTATATTTTTTTTGTTTGCCAGGTCGTGAAATGGAAAAGAAGCCAGCGCACCAAGGTCTCCGCAAGGACCTCGACCGCATTCAGACGCAGTGGGAGAAACTCAAGCGAGAAATCGTCGACCGCCACACGAGACTGCAGACGGCTATGGTACGAAATGTAGTATATTTTCAGTAGGGATATTGTCATTTTTCTTTTCTCTTCCAGTTAATTAATCTCGCCTTTGTGGGGCGTCAGCCAGGCCGCAGATCATGGATTCAGTTCCACCTTTGTTTACTTGTTTAGTTTTCAGTTTGGTTAGGACATTGCAGGCTTGAATCACCGGATTGTCTGGTAGTAATACAATACAATATATCTTTATTGCCCACATATAGTAACAAATAATATAACATTTACAAAGACTTTCACATAATATGAGCAAATAATAAGTAATGATGATTCCGTGTTTCGGAACCCACGTTAAGTCGTTGGTCCCGGGTACCAAGTGGTGGTTGTAGAACCACGTAACTGTACACATTTAACCAATGGTTTCAATAAATAAGCCTGTTTGTGGCTTAGATCTAACTAACTGATGTATCGTTTGTGTTGATAATGAACGGCGTCGTGACCATGAAACTTTTTTTCTTCTTTTATTGCGTGGTCACATACATTTTTCCATTCTTGTACAGTGATAGTGTCAACTTTTTCTTTCGCTAATCTCATAATGGGATCCATATTCATTGACACGTTTTTTTTAAGAATTAAATATGTCACGCTGCTACCAGTACAAGAGGTGAAGTATGAAAGGTGCGCGGCGGAGATGCGTCGCGCGAGGGACGAACCGCGCCTCAGGCCGATTGCCAAAAAGCAGTATAAACCGGTTTAAACCGAGCAAAGGACGTGCCGTGCCTTAGGCCGACATCGCACCTACACTATCTATATGCACTCACACAAATGCAAAGCTCAGCTAAGGCCTCGCGAACTGTATAACCTTGTAAAACCCGTATTTGACAATAAAGTTATTTGTATGACTTTATCCTTAGGAACATTGCCGTAAATTCAGCAAGGCACAGGAATCGTTCGTGCCGTGGCTCGGCGAAGCTGAAGAGCGCCTCGCCAAGCTCCCGCCGGCCGCCTTCAACAAGAAGGACGTCGAAAAACGGCTGAGGGAGCTGCAGCATATTAGGAACGATATCTGGAAGAGGTATGTTATGACACAGTACACTTTTTTTCAATATGACTTCCGTATTTGCCAGTAACGAGTATAAATTATTGATTAAAGTTGTTTAGGCAAGCAAGTCTAGTCAATTCGTGTCAGAAGAATTAGGCTAAGTGAAGTGGTAGGAAAACTGCACTTGGCGATTTCCAGGAGGTTTTGGCAACAAGCAAGAAATCACACAAATCGAACACTGTATCACTTCCCAACACTCACGCTTGTTATTGGACACTTTGCGAATAATAATACACCATTATTATGCAAAAACAATCGTAAAAGCATAAATTTTGGAAAATAAAATACAGCGCCGATACTGCTCTTCTCAACTTCCCGCTAAAAGTCAACGATATACAATTTTTATTTATTTTCGACAGGGTCGCTTCACTCCCACTTTTTGACAAAAAGCGAATTTACCGACGACTAAAACAAATACTAACAGATGCATTTTTTTTTTGTGTAATAATCGTTTATAATCGTCATTCGCCTCGCCAGTTGTACGTGTGGGTTTTAGTGCATTTGTCATGTATTTTTGTCGTCAGTAGATTCGCGAAAATTTGTGGTGGCGATTCCCTCGTGGCCGATTCTGTTCAATCATGTTAGGTTGAATTAAGTTTTTGCATAAGGCAGATTTAATGCTAAAATATACTCTATTTGTCGTCATTGTTCATTGTAAATTTTAACCTTCTTATTGTTGAAGTATAGTATTTATAGCCCGACCAAGAAAATAGCAGCCTTGGCCATATTGCGGAAAAATATAAGAACCAATTTCTTTTACTGGCAACTAGGTATTCAAGTTACATTCCGTCATCTCAATGTCATCTGCCAAAAAGAGACAGGTGTGGACGTTGTGTATTTTATGATTATCAAATAAAAATATTTATCAAAATGTTAAAAATAATATATAGTAATAAGAGAAAAGTGATTTATAAGATGAAAACGAAGGATTGGTTTCTATTTCATTAAATGACATTGTCAATTTTGCTTTTGACATGACGACATACAACGTGTTGCCACCTAAAGGCGATCAGTGGCGACGCCAATGCAGGATTTTTATTTTCCTGTTCGGGCTATACATTAACCTTAGACTCTGTCCATGTCGGACCGAATACCTCTCAATTTTTATTTTACATATAACTACAGGTCTGGCGAATACGAAAACAACAAAACGCTAGGAGAAACGTTCATCTCATCCTGTGACGTGGACCAGGAAATCGTCCGCAAACAGCTCGACTCTCTCAAGGAGAGATGGGACAGACTTAACAACGGTTCGTACTACACTTCTTATCTTCTCTCTCTCTCTCTCTCACACACACACACGTACGTGCATGTGAGACCTATTTCTTTAAATGTGTGATGTATATGTCGAACAAAAATCATTCGATACCGATCAAAAGTTATTCGACTCGCCGATTTTGCATGAGACAACAAACCACGTGTTTCTTTTTTTGTGTAAATATGTATTTATTTCGTTGAATCTGTCTTTATAGGGTAGATGATGTCTAATTGTCTTCTCTAGCCACTGCACACTAGAAAGATAAATGAGATAGATTGATAAGTTACAATAAATGGCAGTAACTTTACATTGAGAGAGGATCGATATTCTCTCTCCTTTTTCATTTTGAGAGAGAATGACATTGATTCAACTATGGCTCATAACATCTTTAATTAATTCTCTTTCTTTCTTCTTTTATTTAGTTATTAGAGATAGACACAGAGGTTTGCAATATTTTTTGTTTAAATTATATGCAAAAACAATAAAACGTTGGAAACATTATGATTTTACATCTCAACCAAATAACAACAAATTATACATTAGATTTAAAATTGTATTTTTTCGATATTAAAGATGGCTCTAGTTGTATTTATTTTTTAAACCATGTAAATTTGTTCAATAAATGGTGTAATTGTATGGTGTTTTTGATCAAATTTGACATAATTAACAATTGAGGCTTTATTCAATCAATCATCACTTCACAGAGGTGCTCCAACAAGTGGAATTCCTAGAGACTACGGCGCGAAAATTGGGAGATTTCGCCGAAAGAGTGCGCGGTGTTGAAACGCCCTTACAGCGATGTGAAGAAAGACTGCAAGATGCTTTACACGCACCACCGGCACAGGCAGCCGAAGCCGTGGCCAGGATTGCTGACCAGATTCATGCTTTAAGAGCACCGTTACAGGTAAATATCATTAAAAAGTACTAGGGTAACATGAGAACATGGTCATGTTTTGAGGGCAACACATATAAAATAATTATTGAAAAAACTACTAGGATAATATGAATAGCTCATTATTACTTGCTTGGGGATTCCATTTCACACAAAGATTGAATAAATAATATGAACGACAAATCAATGAATCGAAAAAGTACTAGGATAGCATAAGATTGTAGACTATCCTGCTCAAAAAGCGAATCCTTGATTTCGCAACTGTAGATGATTAGCGTTAGTAGTGTACTAGGATAACATGAGTGCTTAATATGTAAGCATATCTATATCGATGTGAGGAAAGACTGTAAGATGCCTGTTATATTATTTATGACTCCTTTGAACTCAAAAACTAACAAAACCATATCTTTCAGAGCATAAACGCAGCCGCCGACGACATAGTGACCCTCGCGTTAGAATGTGTCGGTCCAGACGCGGCTTCCAGAGCTAGACAGGTCCTCGAAGAACAGGCACAGGCTCTAGGAGACAGACTGGACGACCTGGAAGCGAGAGCTGGAGATGCCAAGGGAAGATTGGCTGGAGCTGCTGAAGCTATGTCGCATTTCCAGGTAAGAATATTGATCTAAAATAATACTCTATTGATGCAATTAACTTAATAAACAATGTAATGAATGGTGAATCAAATAGGTAGTTCAAAGAGCGAAAGAATGAACAATGTAGTGACAAGTGAATGGCTCAAAAAGTGAATGAATGAATGGCTTTTTAATTAATGTTATTTTTGCCATGGTTAAGGTAAAAAGGGGTAGGTAAGTCCTGGAAGAACAGGCACGGGAGTATTGTTACGAGCTAGGGGTTCGCAATTTGGAGGAAAACGCCTGGTGACTCGAAAAGACGTTTATTTCCACAAGGATAGAATAGGATAAAAGTTTCCGCGGAGAGGGCTGCTCTATCTTTTCCAGTGTATTGCGAACCTCTGAGCATTTGTTCACATAATTTATATCCTCTCGTGACGGGGACTATAGTTGAGAAGAGCGAATAAATTAACAGAGAAATATTAATTTCAAATGAATAGAATTTTTAGGGTTTGCCATTAATATTTAAGAGTTCTTGAAACGATGGTTTTTTTTAGTCAAGAAATTAACATCCATCCAAATCTGTCCATTTGATTTTGCCTTACAGTTATAGGTCACGTGTCACAGATAAATATAAATATTCTAACCTTAATTACCCATTACAGGACAAAGTCAAAAGCTTATCCCACGACTTATCGGACCTTGAAAAGGAACTGGACACGATGAAACCTCCAGGCAGAGACATCAAGACCGTCAAACAACAACTTGACGATATCGGACGATTCTACAAGCGTCTGGAAAAGGCTGATGATTTAGTTGGAGATACTGAGAGAGCCGCTGAAACCCTGGTCGATAGCGGATATGCTTTGGATACGGCTAAGACAAGGGATCAGGTAAATATGGTTACCTTTCTAACATGCTTGCTCCATGTACAGCACACACAACTTGTAAATATAGTATAACGCCATGGATTTCACTTTGAAATTTTAAAATACTTATAGAGGTCTTTCAAATAAACATCAAAACAAAAATTAAGAAACTAACCTATTCTTCCTATACGGTATTCTACACAATCTGCGATCCACTCAACCTCAGTTCACTACATTTTTCATCATTATTTCAATCCAATTCCTCCTTTTCGTGATTCTACTCAAGGATCTTAAGGTTGGAATTTTACTAAATAAGTATTGAGATTTAACAAAACATTTTTTCCCAACAGGTTGAAGGACTACGCAAACAACTGGGCAAATTGGACGAGCGAGCGCGCGCTAAAGAACAAGACCTGGACGACACTCTGAGCAAACTGGAGGCCTTCTACAAGGCCTACGATAGTGTTATGGATGACGTGCAAGAGGTGAGATAACAATGCAAAATATTATTAATGCACACACCGGGGGAAATCGCAAAATAAAAATTCGTGGTATGAATACATATGTATATGTGTATGTTGTGTCTATTTACCATGTTTATTGCAAATAAAGTTTCATTAATTAATTCATACACACCAATCACACCACACGGTTATCTTCACCTGCGCGGAAACCATATTTGGTTCTTAACAATATTTTTTTTTATCTAGTTTGTACTCGTAGCAAGCGAAGGGACTCCATTTTTATCCGAAGGAGAGTTAATTAATCTAATAACGCCAATGCGTGTTGGCGGATTCTTCATGCTATGTTTGCCTGAACTGATTGATCCACACAATTGGCCATGTGTCAATCGACCCTTTACACCCTGTTATCAGAGTTCTTCGGAACCGATCTCTCAGTCTCCGTCGCGGTTTTTTAACGGCTGCCAAAATCCACTCGGGAACAATGGTTTACGTGTCTTGGTATTGATTGATTGATATTAATTGTTTGTCTTTTATTTATTCAGGCATCAGAACAAGTTCGCAGTCTTAAACCAGTGTCCTCGGAAGTGGAACAAATTCGCGCACAACAGAAAGACTTTGCGGAGCTAAAACGGCGCACGCTAGAGCCTTTGGGACAAAATGTGGCGCACTGTAACAAGATCGGGCAGGGATTGGTCAGATCTGCCTTACAAGGTGTTAGCACGCAAGTGCTTGAGAAGGACTTGGAGAAGATGAACGATAAGTGGAACGCTTTGAAGGAGAAGGTAAGATATTACTCTCTCTCTCTCTCTCTCTTTTCGAATGAAAATAGCCTAAGCTAAGGATCTTTGGGACAAAATTTAGATAAGCGGAAAACTTTGAAGGAGAATGTGAAATAATCTTTTCTCTTTCCCACTAAACGCTGGAATTTTTTAAAGCAAAGTGTGGAACATTGTTTGTAGTTTTGTATTCTCTTCGAAATGTAATTTTCTGCGAATTTGTCTTCTGTGTTTGTTTTCTTTGGATATACCCTCGTGATAAGAATTGTTTTTAAGCTCATATTGGCTAAAATGTAAAAAATAGATAAGAGGGAAAGAGGCGGAACATATTTTAGCTAACATGGGGTTAACAATAGTTTTTTACGACTATGTACGCCCTGTCTTATTGTTTTATATTTATTCATTTAAATTTTATTTAAAAAACATGTAAATCTCGGACAGTTTTTATTTTTATTTTATTAGCCTACCAGATTATTTATCTATCATTTTCCAATAAAAAAATAATTCAAAACAATGCATTTCACAAAACGAATGAGGTCGTCTTTCTATCTTGTCTTTAATCAGCTCATAATCCCACAGATGAACGAACGTGAGCGTCGTTTGGACGTCGGTCTGCTGCAATCCGGAAAGTTCGCGGAAGCTCTCGCTGGGCTGGAGAAGTGGCTCGCAGATACTGAAGACATGGTCAACAACCAGAAGCCTCCGTCGGCCGACTATAAGGTCGTTAAGGCGCAGTTGCAGGAACAGAAGGTAAGCTTCTTAACACGTAGAAGAATGAGGTAACCAGTAATATAACTCGTATAACTCGTATATAAGGATAATTCGCGCCACACTATACTTCTCTGTTTTCCTAAAGGTTGACTGGGAGATAATGCTCTTAGCGTTTAGACCGTCAATTGTCAAAGTATTTTTTTACTTGTGGTACAATAAAGATTTATTAATAAACTAGCTGACCCGGCAAACTTCGTACCGCCTCCAAATATATTCACCTTTCAAACCTTCTCTAGACTTACACAAATAATTCAAAACTAAAAATAGCCAAATCAGTCCAGCCGTTCTCGAGTTTTAGCGAGACTAACGAACAGCAATTTATTTTTATTTATGTAAACTGAGGCAAAAACTAGTACGTCAAACCGGTGTAGTACTTGTTAATCTGTGGTCAGTCTGCACCATCTTGTCATTGATCGATTAAAGAATGAATTTTAATGCAACAAATGTGATCGTGACTTGTTGTTGTGCACTAACATGCACGAACAAACCGAAAATGTAGCAATATCATAACATAAAACTGTTGCATATTTCGTTAATTAAAAAAATCACGTTATTATAGTATCAAGATTAACTAACTTTTATAATTTGGTTAGTTTGACGAGATCCCTGTCATGATCCTGTAAAACTCCATCTCTCGTTTTCCTATTTCTGCATTATTATTTTTTTTGGGGTATTTTGATTTTTTTATGTAAATATATATACGCATTTAATCTTGCCTAAATCAAGGTCCCTGCGTACCTTCCGGTGGTAGAAACAAAATGGGAGATGAGAAATATCTTTCTAATGAGACATGTCAAACAAAGACTGTATAACAAATATAAATAACTCGCTATACTATTCTTACCTTCATGATTTTAATTGACCATTTGTTCAACAGTTCCTAAACAAAATGCTGATGGACCGTCAAAACTCCATGTCTTCACTATTCGCGATGGGTAACGAAGTGGCAGCGGGTTGCGAACCTGGCGAACGGAAAGCCATAGAGAAACAACTGAAGGGATTAATGCAGAGATTCGATGCTTTAACTGATGGAGCTCAACAGAGAATGCTGGCCTTAGAACAAGCTATGAGGGTAAGTGACTCTATGATAAGGTTGTACTCTTAAATAGGATTGGGTACAAAAACGCCATTAAGAGAAAACAAACTGATTAGAGTAAGCTTAGTGTATGTTAAATAAGGCCATAGAGAAACAACTGACACCGGAGATGACACGAGCGCGTTTTTTGAAGGCTCCCATGTTGTAGTCAACTAAACTAAACTATTTCCCGCAGGTGGCCAAGCAATTCCAAGAACAACTACAGCCGCTAGTAGAATGGCTGAGCGCTTCCGAACGCAAAGTGAAGGCTTTAGAACTTGTACCCACGGATGAGGAGAAGATCCAACAGAAGATCAGAGAACATAAGGTACGACTTTGTTATAATTGAATGAAATATTCTAAATCTAATTCTTTCTTTTTATAATGAGTTAAATATTTTTTTGTTTTCGCGATTGTAAACCGAAAAACCGTATTATAAAAGTTTAATTTAAATTGCAATAAAGTTTAAGTAAATAAAAATAATTTCGTTTTGCACAGGCCCTTCACGATGACATCCTGTCCAAACAGCCCGCGTTCAAACAACTGACAGAAACGGCGTCCACATTGATGGGTTTGGTCGGAGACGATGAGGCTACAGTGTTGGCCGACAGGCTGCAAGCTGCCACCGACAGGTACCAAGATACGGCAGCGTTCTTGCGATACTCCTGATCTTGCAGGCGACTTATTGGCTACGATTACCGCTTCCAGAAGGATCGTTAGTTAGACAGACTAGAAAACCTTTTTTTCCTTGTCTATGATTCAAATGTTTTATTTATTTATGTACAATAAAGAGTTTCTTTAATGACCGTCAGATGGCAGCTGGGATCAACAACTTAGAAAAAGTTTATTATTATTATTATCAGACAATCAGCTGATTCAAGTCTGCAATGTCCTAAGCATACTGGAAATAACTAATTAAAATATGCTGCACATGAGAATCAAACCCATGACCGCAGGGTCTGCAACACTTGACCTCAGAGGTAGTTAAAGATTATACAAAATTTGGGGAATGTGAATGGAGCATGAATTTTCGTAGGAATTGTGAACTCAAGCGACAGGCTACGTGAACTTTCTTGAATTAGCTGATACTAGTAGCATTTTTTGTGCTTCGATAGACAAGTTTAGTCATAAGTTCCGGCCGTTATCGCTAGATGGCAGTCTTAAGGCTGTCGAATATAAAAGTCTGATAATGTTCGCTCCTCTCTTGACCATCCATATTTTTGTATCTTTTAACATTTTTTTATTCAAAATATAAAGGGGTTAATATTTGAGCTAATACAGACATGTCCTCGCCTTTTAAGCCAGCACGTTAAATATACATTTTCATTCAAATTTTTAATATAGTCTATTTTTAATATAGCACAATTTAATCCAAAAATCATTGATCCCCAGATACCAAGCTCTGGTCGACCACAGTCTGAACATCGGGTCCCTACTGGACAGCTCCCGTAAAGGTCTCCGACACCTGGTTTTGACCTACCAAGACCTGTCGGCGTGGATGGACGCCATGGAACAATACCTGGCTAAGAGGAAGGTGCTTCCGGTTCACATGGAGAAACTGCTGAGACAAATGGATGAACTAGCTGTAAGTTTTCCTTATTATAGCGCTTTTCTAGATTTGTCCTCAACAATATAAATAACATCATTTAATTATGAGTTTTCAATATTGCTCTTTGGATGTTCTGTAAATTGAAAATATCAATTAGCAGACAGCTGGATGTCAGCAAGTTTACTATTTATGTTTAAAGCCTAAATTTAATTATTTATCCGGGTTGGGAGCGGTATCGTGTAGACGGCTATCACCTTTATAATCCAAGGTCTTTTCTACCTTTATTTTAGTCTTCGATCGCCGATATTCTATTAACACGCTTATATATTAGTAAAAAAATATATTTTGGCTGCGGTAACCGCTCACATTTGGTGGATGACTTATTTGTCGATCAAATCGTGCCTTTGTATTTCTTTATTTAAAATACAAACTGTTTTAACATGTCTACTCTATGTAAATGGTGTAATAAAGTGTTCATTCATTCATTCAAATCTTATAAATAAAAACCAGTTATAAATAAACTCTTGTCATTTATCGCATTAAAGTAAACAGTTTAAATTTTGGCTAATGGTTTCGAAATAACTGCAACACACTCCTTTTTCCAACAGGAAAAGACCGAGGAGATCGCATCCAAGCAAGAGGAAGTTGACAGCACCGTAGAATCAGGCTTGGAGCTCATGAAGCACATCTCAGGAGACGAAGCCTTGCAACTTAAAGACAAATTGGACGCGTTGCAAAGAAGATACAACGATCTGACCAGTCGTGGGGCAGAATTGCTTAGAGTGGCTACTGAAACGTTGCCGTTGGTTCAACAACTGTATAACAGTCATAGCAAGTAAGTTATCATCTCTGTAAATATATTTCCTTTTTTTTCGAATCTAACGCATTGTCTCTTGAAAAAACAGATAAAACAAACTTGTCCTTAGGCTGAATTGCTAAGAGTAGGTACTGATATAGGAGCTCGTTAGTCGGGCGCGACCCGCGTGTCCGTAGCAAATGCGCGTGTCAAGCGACGGCGTGACGCGACCACTATTGGATTGGTCGCCGTTTAGTGGCATTTTCTATCTTGAGCTCCTCCGTGCTTCGGAAGGCACGTTACGCCGTTGGTCCTGATTGTTGTCGATAGATAGCAGTCGTGAGACTGCGCCAGATGCCTTAGGGCAGCCTGAAAAATTCTGACAGTGTTGGCCACTAACACACCTCGAATCGTGTTCCTGTTGGTCTGGTTTCCCTGTAAAAAGGGTTAAGGAGGTCAGACGGCAGTCGCTCCATTGTAATAATCAGTTCCGCCAAATCTAGGACCATGACTTATAAGCGTACCCTAGGCTCCGAAGCGTAAGCTGACGACGCAACCAGGAATACACACGAGGATGATGATGATGCTAAGAGTAGGTACTGAAGTTCAGCTCTTGTTTCAGCAAATATACAATATATAAAAAATATGTACATTAATAAATTTAGGTATCTGTTTTCTACCCCCAAATTCTTCTTAAAATTACTACCAAAGACAATGAATGTCGTATCTTTAATGATCTGACTAGTCATGGGGCTAAATTGCTTACTACTTTACTTTCATAGCCCGACCAATAAAATAGCAGGCTTCGCCATATTGCGGAAACCTATTGAAACTAATTTCTTTTACCTAAGCATTCATGTAACATTCCGTCATCTCAATGTCATCTGCCAAAAAGAGACAGGAATGGACGTTGTGTATTTTGTGATTAATTCCTACGATTTATATATCAAAATGGCAAAAATAATTCATTGTGAGGAGAAAAAAGTGATATGAGTATATCTTACGCGAATAAAAATGAAGGATTGATTTCGATTTATTTAAATGACTTTGTCAATTTTGTTGTTGAAATGACACATACATGACATACAACATGTTGTCACATAAACTTCATATTCTTTTTTTTTTTCTTCACATATATTTAGTGTCGTTAGGATATCAAACACAATTGTTTGTCATTGAATAAATAAATAAAATCTTAACAATTTGTCACGTTGACGAGACATTTAGGTTAATATCTTAAATATTAAGCTGCGTATCGTGTTAGCAAAGTTCTATTAAAATCTGCACTTCGTATTTGAATAATGAAATAAATTCACCCCCTTTTTCACCCCCAGACTGACCGACTGGATGTCAGGCGCGGAATCTTGTCTCCAAGCCGTGGAACCGCGAGAGGAAGACATCTTGAGATTGGAGGCTGAGATTCAGGAGTTCAGACCCGTTTTGGATAACATAAACCTGATTGGACCACAGCTGTGCCAGGTAAAGAAAAGCTTTGATTTAACATTATTTAAATATAAAGTAATTGAACTTAAGGACCCCCCCATTTTTGAAATGTCAAACAAAAACACTTCGTTATCGAACAAAAATCTTTTGTTAACGAACAAAAGTTATTCTAATCGCCAATTTTGCGTGAGTTATGCTTTTCAAAAATAGCACTCCTGGTGAAAATAACGTGGTTACTGAAATTGAAGATAGTCTGCGTCAAAAAGCAGCCTATGTTTGACCCCGGGTCTTCAACTACATTCACACCAAATTTCATAAAAATCCGTTCAGCGGTTTTGCCGTGAAAGCGTAACAGAAAGACAGACAGACAGACTTTCGTATTTATAATATTAGTATGGATGTATAAAAAAAGTAAGGTAATCGATAAGTAAATAAATAATTATTTCACGAGTAAATCATATTGGTTTACTTACGTGTCATATTCTTCTAGTTAATTTTATTTAACAAATAATAATTTAATATATTCATTATCAGCATTTCTGCTATAACAATGTCATATTTTTTTCTAGATTTCGCCAGGAGAGGGCGCCACTCACATCGAAGGTATCGTGACCCGAGACAACAGAAGGTTCGATACGATCGCCGAGCAAGTGCAGAGGAAAGCTGAGAGATTGCTGCTTAGCAAGAAGGTAACTTCGATACTAGCTTGTACCTTAACACTTTCGCTGGCAGTAACGTCTCTCGACGTAGATAACAATTGAGTGCCATTGTTATTTCCTTCACAGTCGGCGAAAGTGTTAATAAAAATTTGCCCCAAATTTCATCTTCTCACAATTGTGATATTTTTGGATGAAATTTTGGGTGAATTTTGATTTGATTTCTATGAGATGTTGTTACAAGATTGAAATAATACGAAAACGGTTATACCTACAATATAATACAAAACTTGACCCTTAAATTAATAAGATAAATTAGCCATATTGTATTGTCCAGTCGTTAAATTATTGTTAATTAATTAAAATTTGATCATACAATGTCATATCTTTACTTCCTTCTCTTTTTGGACTTAAAATTTGACTGGTAGAGAAATGCCTCTTTTATTTTTTAAAGTGTCAAAAGTATTGACCTCCTTTTTCATAAAAATTAAGGAAGATTCGTTAAACCTAAATGAACTACAATTCGTCTCATTGTATCACGTCAATGTAGGTAAGACAGAAAGTGACTAAAAATATTTAGTTAATGTAAGCTTAAAGAACATTCGTAAATTTTAAGGATAAGGAGTAAATAAATAAATACCAATACTGACAAGTTTATTTCTCTTCTTATGAATTAAGGGGGTGAATAAATGAATAACAAAAAGAACGACTTTATTCCCTTTCCAGCGTTCGCTAGAAGTGGTAGGCGACATGGAAGAAGTCCTGGAGTGGCTTCGAGCCGCCGACGCACAGCTCCGAGATGCTGAACCGCCCAGCAGCGTGCCTTCCAGAGTCAGGGCTCAGTTGAAGCAGCAGAGACCCTTGAATGATGATGTCGCTGCTCAGAGGGTCAGGGTTCGAGACTTGCTCAGTCAGGCTAAGAAGGTAGGTCCATTTCTGTTTTAAAATGGTGTTTATGTGGTAAAATTTGCAGCAAAACTAGTTTCTTTTCAGTATCTTTCACTTCGCTCAGTAGTCAAATTGAAATCACCCGCTACGCTTGTGATTGAGACGCTGAACCGCCCAGCAGCGTGCCTTCCAGAGTCAGGGCTCAGTTGAAGTAGCAGAGACCCTTGAATGATGACGTGGCTGCTCAGATGGTCAGGGTCGAGACCTACTCAGTCAGGCTAGGAAGGTAGATCCTTTCAGTTTCAAAATTGTGTTCAAAACGATAAAATTTTCAGCCAGGTTCTTGTCGATATTACTTACTTCGCTCAGTAGTCAAATGGAAATCACTCATTACCCTCGTGATCCAGTACCCAGACTTATAATTTTAAATGTCAAAATGGTAGTGATGACAAGAATCTGAGCTCAGTTACTGCCCAGATGGTCAGGGTTCGGGATTTGCTCCTCAGCCAGGTTACGAAGGGTTTATTCACTCTTTTAACTCAAAAAGAGATATTCGTTATCTGCGTAAAATAAAGAGTTTTTATATTCAGGAGCTCGATAGTCGAGCGCGACACGCGTATTCGTAGCGAATGCCCGTGTCAAGCGACGGCGAGATGCGACCACTATTGGACTGGTCGTCATATTAGTGACATTTTCTACTTCGAGCTCCTCCGTGCTTCGGAAGGCACGTTAAGCCGTTTGTCCCGGTTGTTATCAATAGATAGCTGTGTCAGATCGGCCCAGAACATTCTGGTGAAGGGGTTTTCAAAAACATCACCAGATGACAGTGGGTACCAACTGCGTATGTTTTGCAAAGTACTCAATCATCTATGTTATACTACAATCAGATGATTCATATCAGCAATCCTCATCAAACTGAAAAAACTGAACTGGAAGAGATTTCTTTTGAAATAAGTAACACCTTCGTACTAAATTTATTGTATAATGTTTCCGTGTTATATTATGTGTTCATGAATAAATAAATAAAGGAACAATTTGAATACCAACAGGTTCTCCGCGAATGCCACTCGTCGGAAGAGACAGCAGTGATCCGCGAACGCAGCGAGGAGCTGAAGGAGATGATGGAGGAGGTGGGACAGCTCAGTGGCGACCGCCTCGCGGCCTTGGAGCAGGCGCTGCCGCTCGCCGAACACTTCGCCGACACTCACCACGGGTATGTTGTGGTGTGTCCGGCACCATCATCCATATACGGTTACAACTACATGCACATGCACAGACGCGGTTGAAAAGTGTCCCTGCCAAAACTCTACCCATTTCGCCGATGGGCAAAGTTTGAAAAGAAATTCTAATCAAGCTATGTTTTAACCAGTGTAATTAGTCTTAGTGTAAGTTTTCTATGTTGTAAATATTAATTAAAATATGGAAGATATAAGATTTTGAACTATTTGTTTGGCATATTTATAGTTTTTAGTAAGATAGCTACAAATCGACTCTCTACTACATAATTGGCTCCTTTTCAATTTATCCAAACGAGGTTACAGTTTTATTCTTTTTTGACACACATGCCCCGATAAGTCATGAGTTTAGGTTACCTCAAGAATATTGACTGTATTATTATCCATATTTTCGTGTCGCACTACAATAAACATAGGTTGGAGTAGTAAATTTTCGGTATAGCAGTAATAAAGATAGACTCTAATAATAAAAAAAATATGTACCAATCATGGAGCAACTACAATGAGGAGATGCCGTTTGAAATGGCGCCGTGATGTGATGACACTGCAGTGGGCGGAGCTTGTCATTGCTCGTGCTCCATGGTTGGAGCCACGGCCGAAACCAAGCATGTCGCACGTCTGCCTTCCGCGTCGAGTAGCTGAACAAATACTTTCTTACATAGATAGATAAATAGATATACACTTTATTGTACCAATCACAAAATAAAATTAAAAGTAATAATTTAGAAAATTGAGTACAAAGGCGGACTTATCACTATTGCAGTTTCTTCCAGCCAACCTTAGGGTACATACATACATACATACCATCACGCCTTTTTCTCGTAGGGGTAGGCAGAGTACGGATTTCGATTTGCTACGATTCTTACAGACTTCCCTCGGTTGTTCTACGCTCATCACTCTCGTCATACACGCTCGTCGATTACGGGTACTCCTGACATCTCCCTTTTTTAATTTCTTACAAAACGTTTATTACGGCATCTTATCTTTGTAATTGCTCCATGGTACCGATCGACTTATTAAACTTTGTAAAACCAATTGAGTGGGGCTCGTATAAATGTGAATATATTGAAATTGTACCTGTAAATGCGAAATCAATGTGTGTATCATGTTTTAGAATTCACATCCTTGCTGTGAAAGTAATACTATTTACATTTAAGACAATCACCGTTCGCGTCTGCTACAGACTCGTTCGGAAAGGAAAAACACGCTTGGACGAAGAAGATATGGCCTATATAAGAATGTTTTTATTTCGAGATACACTTGCTATACATGCAACTAAGATAGGTGAAAACGAAAAAAAAAAAAAAAAAGATGAATGAAATCTAGAAACATGTGTAAAGTGACACTTCCCCGACAGTTTATCATCGTGGCTGGACGACATGGAGAAACAGATCGAGATGCTCGCGATGCCGGCGCTCAGGCCCGAGCAGATCGCTCAGCAGCAAGACAAAAACGAGGTGAATATACCCGGATTTTTTTTTATATTATAGACCATAGGCTACTTGAGTATGCAGAAACTTAGTTATTTATACTACTAATAATATTATAAAGCTGGAGAGTTTGTTTGTTTGAACGCGCTTATCTCAGAAACTACTGGTCCGATATCGAGGAAGGCCTGGGCTAGGTCAAGACGGGCTGCTAGTTGTTTTTATACAAAACAAAATATACACTTAAATAAAATATATACACACGAACATATAACCTCCTCCTTTTTTGAAGTCGGTTAAAAATAACCTATTTAAAAAAAAACAACAAAATTGGTGATCAATTAAAG
This sequence comes from Euzophera pinguis, assembly GCA_947363495.1. Lineage (NCBI taxonomy): Eukaryota > Metazoa > Arthropoda > Insecta > Lepidoptera > Pyralidae > Euzophera > Euzophera pinguis. The sequence continues at coordinate 8,691,680 of OX376176.1, forward strand.
CAGTAATTAGCGTTTAAAATGTTCTCGTGAAGAAAAGTGGGAGCGTGGGGACGTATTGCTATCTCTTTTGTACGCGCGAAACCAAGCGGCAATGATGAGTTACTTATTTTCGAACGGATTGAACAAATCTATATATATAAAAATCAATGCCACTTTTCGTTGTAATTTTATAACTCAAGAACGGGCTCGCCTATCCAAACCAAATGTTTAGGCTTTGTTCGGACTATTTAGTAGATGGTTTATGTGAAGTTTGCACAAAATCGGTCGAGCGGTTTTTCATTTATCACTTTATACGTAGCGAAGCACGTACCGGGCCGCTAGTTCTTTATGTTTTCGAATCCAATAGTAGATACAATCCAAACCAAAAACACCCAAGCCAAGAAAGCGCGTAACTAATTTTGTTTGGAAAACTTACAGCTAATGACGATTCATATTTCTAATTTTTCATCATGAACAGATGCTGCAATCATCGATCGCCGGGCACAAGCCTCTAGTCGACAAACTGGTGAAGACCGGAGAAGCATTATGCCGTCTGTGTGGAGAAGAAGACGCAGCGAGAGTGCAAGACGTGGTCGAGAACGACTGCGAGAGATACAACGCTTTGAGAGCCGAGCTTAGACAGAGACAGCAGGAGTTGGAGCAGGTGAGAGATAGTTCTCTGTGTTACGTATTTGTATCTATTAGCTCGTGTGTGTGGGGAAGAAGACTGCGAGAGATACAAGGCTTTGCGAGCCGAGCTTAGACAGAGACAGCAGGAGTTGGAGCAGGTGAGAGATAGTTCTCTGTGTTGCGTTTTGGAATCTATTAGCTCGTTTGTGTGGAGAAGAAGACTGCGAGAGATACAACGCTTTGCGAGCCGAGCTTAGACAAAGACAGCAGGAGTTGGAGCAGGTGAGAGATAGTTCTCTGTGTTGCGTATTGGCATCTATTAGCTCTTTTGTGTGGAGAAGAAGACTGCGAGAGATACAACGCTTTGCGAGCCGAGCTTAGACAGAGACAGCAGGAGTTGGAGCAGGTAAGAAATAGTTCTCTGTGTTACGTCCCTTTGTCGAAATTTGTGGCGAAGAAAACGCGGCAAAGAACTTAGACAGAGACATCATGAGTTGGAGTAGGTGAGAGATAGTTTCGTATCAATTCAATCGCGAGATTGACTCCTTGAGTGCTTTTAAAACTTACAAATTTCAGAGTGTCTAATATGTCAATTTGTTTGCTGTTTTCCGTCCGTCCAAATGTATTTAAGCTGAATGAATAACAGCTTCATTCATATCAAATAGATTACATGGTCAATCGACCTTGTACAACCTGGTGTCAGAGTTTTTAGAAACCGCCTTTTTTCCTCTTTCCTTTAACGACTACCTTCCTTCCACCGACCTTCCAAAACACAAAATCATTATTATTATCGGGTGATTCAAGATATTCTAACAGCTAAAACTGACATAACTAAAAAACTAAATTTCAAAACTACTGGAGCTATGTAAATATCAGCTCGGAAGAGATATCCTGAAATTCTAAAGTAATTAGAACAGATTTTCCGAAGAGCTGAGCTATGGCCGATCGTTAGCTCTTCCTCTGCATTAAAATTAATCATTACAATGCATCGTTTTAGGATGTACTAATTAACCCGCACCGATAAAATGAATTTCGTTTATTCAATTCAAATATTCCTCATAATTTTTCACCAACTAATTTAAAAACATGTTTCGCAGGCGCTACAAGAATCATCCCAGTTCTCTGACAAGTTGGAGGGAATGCTTCGAGCTCTATCAGGAACCGCGGAACAAATCGCACGAGCCGAACCAGTGTCGGCACATCCTCCTAAGATTGAGTGAGTTTCATAACTTTTTTACACTTAAAAGTTGGCTTTTTTTTTCTTTAACGGTTCGTGTACCTTACTTACTACGATGCCTCAACCCGGACACTCCATATAACAGCTGCGAGCCCGATACCTATTCCTACTACTTCGGTCGCGTTAGCGCTGTTAGTCGAAGGGTTGGCTATTTGCCGTATCGGTGTCATAGTCGTCGCAGCGGCCGCGCGGCAAAAGAGACATCCTTGCATTGTTTTGCTCTCGATTTTTGTCCGAAATCTGCGCGGTTCGGTGCAGTATCTGTTTCGGATGGGAGGGTGTGAGTGTCCGTTCTATTCGGTTGTGCTATTAATAATTCTATGACGATGCCACAGAAACGAGACGGCGCTAGAGGTTCTTGCTCTTAGCACAGCTAAATAAAAATAAGTAATTTCTGTAGGGAGGATTATTTTGTCCTAAGATTTTGTTATGTTTAAGTTTACTTTTTTGTGTGTAGGATTTGTTTTATGTATATTCAAGTATCAAGTACAAATCCTTCGTCCTTCGTCCGAACGTGTTTTCTTAGTTGCGTCCTCAGCTTACACTTCGGAGCCTAGGTACGCTTAAGTTATGGTCCTAGATATGGCGGCACTGGTTATTACAATGGCGCGACTGCCGTCCGACCCTTTTTTTCTGGGAAACCAGATCAACAGGAACATAACTCAAGGTGTATCAGTGGCCAACACTGTCAGATTTTATTAGGCTGCCTAAAGGTATCTGACACAGCTATCTATCGATAACAACTGCTCAGTATACATAAAACAAAATAAATGCTTCTTGTAAGCTTCTTCAAATGAAACCATTCTTTAATTCTGACAGAATTTCGGAAGTAATATAAAATATGAACTTTTTTCATATAAAAAACGTTTTTCATTTGCCACATTTTGACCTTATTTTTTCCTATAACAGAGATCAAATCGACGAGAACAACGCCTTGGTAGAAGATCTGGAGAAGCGCACGGAGGCTTACAACGCCGTACAAAGGGCAGCCTCTGACGTCATTAGTAAGGCTAACAAGAGTGATCCCGCCGTTAGAGATATCAGAAACAAACTGGAGAAACTGCACAAGTGAGTTTTCATCTTTACTTGAATATTAATATGGATTTTTTACTTGACTAAATTACTGTGTTGATCAGATGTTTAAAATTTAATTTCATCGGCTCGCGCGCTGTTTTGCTCACAGTTATAACTTAACTTAACATACTTTTTTAGTAGCAATTGGGAGTACAGATTTTCCAAAATTAATACTAGAATAATAGAATGGCTTACTAAAATAAATGTTAGTATCAAACAAATGTATCATTATTGGCATTATGAATTCGAATGATAAGGTCGTTATATCATTAGTACAAGAAAATATATGAAATTCTTTTCATTTATTTTAAAAATTAGTTTATGAGAGTTGTTTGGTTAAATATTTGATTGTTGATTTGATGAATTGTTGATTATGAAGTTTAATCGTTAGTACTTCAAAATATGAAGAGAGGTCGTTATGATGTAAAATTGTAACATTTTCTTACTTCCTTTTATAAGACTTATAAATTTATGAGAAAAAAAGTGCTCGCGAAAATGAGATAGGGTTTCGTTTTTTCCAAAACACTTACAATCATCCCTTCTACTTACTAATGAACCAATTTTTTCCAGACTATGGGACGACGTACAAAAAGCGACATCGGACCGCGGCAAGTCCCTCGACGACACATTAGAAATTGCCCGCAAGTTCTGGGCACAACTCAACGCGGTCATGTCCACGTTATCAGAACTACAGGACACATTAACTGCCCAACCGCCGCCAGCTGCCCAACCCAGGGCCATCCAGGCGCAACAAGTAGCTTTGCAAGAAATCCGACATGAAATTGATCATACTAAACCTGAGGCATGTATATTTTTTCCCCGGTCATGTCTTCATTATGCTAGCCAACGACATGTCTACATTATTCTAGACAAAGTCATGTCCGCGTTATCAGAACTAAGGGACATTTTCACTTCTCAACTACTTTCAGCTGTTTGAGTTTGGGTAATCCAGGGGCAATTAGTAACTTTACAAGAAATTCGACATGAAATTGATTTGAAAATGAAATTGACTGAGGTTTGTGTTTCTTTAATTTGTTTCTTTGATAGTTTAGGTCATGTTTACATTGTTTTAGCCAACTCGAGGCAGTCATGTCATTATTAAACTTTGACCCTTTCTCATCGCTACGAAGAGAAAGAGATATTCCAATTATATAGATAGATAGTGCGAAAACTCTTTAAGAATTCAGGAAATTCATGTCATATATCAATAGTTGATTTTTCAACTTTATTTCCACGCCCGTAAGATTTAAATTAAATCACAATTTTGTTATCAATTGGTTCAAGTACTTTGAGTAATATTTCTCTCATTATTTTTAAGATTTCATGAATTTGACCGTCAAAACTTAAATGACTACCGCCAAACATTTTTCATGCAAAGTCAATCAAATAAAGTAACATTTTCTCACTAGGTCGAGAAAGTCCGCAAGACCGGCTCAACTCTAATGTCGCTATGCGGCGAACCAGACAAACCAGAAGTGAAGAAACATATGGAAGACCTTGACAATGCGTGGGACAATATCACCGCTCTATATGCCAGGAGAGAGGAGAACCTTATCGATGCTATGGAGAAAGCCATGGAGTTCCATGACACATTACACGTAAGTGTAGTATAAATTCATTTTTGAGTAATAATATAAATTTATTTATATCAACTTTACTGTACATTATACAGTTGTATAGCCCAATAGGCGAACTTAATGCTAAAAGCATTATCTAACAGTCAAACTTTGGGTTAAACGGATATCGTCATGTGGGTATTAATAATGTATAGCTATAAATACAAAAAGTTTGAATGATAATAAACTTACTTACATATATATGATGAATTAAATATCAAAATTCAGTTAATTTTAAGAGTTATATCAACGAAATAACTCAAAATTTACTTATTAACTGCCTAAATTTGCTTGATATCTTCTGTCTTCGTTTTATTAAACTAACTGCTCGCGTTTTTACCAATTTGAATACTCAATTCGCTCATTAGTTTATGTTGAAATTACTCGCTACGCTCGTGATTAAATCTGGGTTCCTTCGCTAATTCTTAACAGTGTACTATTTTTATTACTTTTCATCGTTTACGCGAACGAAGCTTAGCACATATGAGTGAGTAATAGAAATGCCGCAATATGTGATATAAGGCGACATCTAGCTTACTTACTCTCGTTTGGGTGGAATTAACACATAAGGAGTGCCTAATGTCGTCGACTAATTTTTGTTCGATATCGAAGGATTTTTATTCGATATACACCGTAAAATTTTAGTCGTTTTGGACCCATCGTCCATTGACTCTATTCATGCAACTGAACAACTAAAAACGACTAAAATTTTACGGTGTATATGTCATACATATATTTAAAAAATAGATCAGTAAATAAAAACAAAAATTCCACACAGAATCTCCAAGAGTTCCTGGACGCGGCCGAAGACAAGTTCTCTCACATGGGCCCGCTCGGCTCCGACATCGACGCGGTAAAACGCCAGATTTCGCAATTGGCCGCGTTCAAGCAGGAGGTCGACCCGCATATGGTCAAGGTTGAAGCGCTTAATAGGTATGTTTACAATCAATATGTTGTTTTGGTGGAGGGATAAATTAGTGAACCTAAAATCGAATGAAGCGATCAATTGAATCTAAAGATGTGAATATTGAATGATTTGAACAAATCTCAGACTAGGATAAAAGAAAGAGAGGAACTTCCCTCAAATAATGTAACAGTTTAATTATGTCATTTAGATTCACTCAGAAATGAAATAAACAAATAAAAACACACATTAGTTCATCAAGATGATCTGATTGTAATAACCAGTTCCGCCAAATCGAGGACCATGACTTACAGCGTACCCTAGGCTCCGAAGCGTAAGCTGACGACGCAACTAGGAATACACGCTAGGATGATGACTTATTTGTTTCAAACATGTCCCTATAAATTTTGTCTTTAAACTAATTACAACCTCCCAGCACACTATAATCGAACTATTACCCTGTCCATTTGTAAATGAAATAATCTGTATTTACAAACACACTAAGATCTTTTTATTATGCCCTTATAACTTTGTATTATAACCTAAGTACCCCCTCAGTTTTAGTGAAGTGTGCACCCTATTGGCAATGTACTAATGTTGTATTTTTTCACGAATCCCGCCATCGTTCAGGAGTCTAATGAGGCAAGGAAAACATTTCTTGTGTGAAGCTTGTATTGTAAGCCATGTAGATAGAAAGTAGTAGCGCATTCTTACAAAATTAACTTGAAACGTACGTTGAGAACGAGAAACAAATAACGAAAGACAATGCAATTATTTCGTTAAAAATATTTCAAAAATCATCATTACAGCCTGGCCACGAAGCAAATCGCCACGATGCCACCGGCGACTAAAAGAAATACATACAAATGCTTTTGTTTCAGTGCACTAATCGTTACTACTTCTCATTTCTCATCGCCAGTTCCCGTGGCTTTTTAGTGCATTTGGTTTGTATTTCTTTTAGACGCCGGTGGCATCGCGGCGAATTTCGCCGTGGCGATTTGCTTCGTGGCTAGGCTGTCATTCTCATTATCTCTGGTCGGCGCAATATGTCTTTTCCTTCCAAAGTTCTACCATGGTTTTATCATCACTATATACTCCTACCATCCTCAAGTCCTCTCTTATGCAATCTATCTATCTCTTCTTAAGTCTCCCTCTCGCTTTGTTTCCATCCACATTCCGTTTAAAAATGTTTCAAAAATATCGCATAGTAAAAAAGTTGTAAATTTTTCGTTTTATGTCTTAACAACCTTTTAACCAATCCAAAACAGTACTGTTTTGTTCGCGATGCTGTGATTGGTTGAAAATGGTGAACGTTACTATCGAATACTTCAATTTCAATATCTGTGATAGTACGTATAAATCGTTCAAGCGACGTTTTGTTTTATAAATTACTTTTTTTAATTTTATCTCATCATTTTATACCTTTTTATTACTGCCACGCGATTGTGTTACTAAACATTATCCTTTAAGAGTTAATTTTGTAGGACTGTGTTTATGCACTGTATAACTTAACAAATTAGTAGTGTTGAACTGTACTAAGCGTATGTGTGTGTTATATTTCCTTATCTTCCTGTATTCTTGATTATTGTTTAGTTAAGCTTCTTCTATCGTAGCTATGTTTTGATGTGCTGTCTAAGATTTTTACAAAGACTTCAGGTTAATCGCTAACAAGTTGGAGAGACACACATGGAAAAAGGATGTACAAAAAATATATATATTAATTTTAAAATTGTATTGCCTCTCTCCTTGTTTTTTTTTTCATAACAGCCCGTACTTAAAACCCTTCGTTCGTCCGTACTTACAAAAAAAATTTTTTGAAATATGAGTAGTTTAAACACAACCAAACAAACAATTTCAGCTCTATCAAACTAGTATAGCAATAGACAAGTACCGAAATATTTGTATAAATTTTTGACAGTAAATCATTAAGCAAAACCACTATAATTTCTCCTAACCAATACAACGAATACCTACAGGCAAGCACAAGAGCTCACCGAACGTACGTCATCCGAACAAGCAGCCGCCATCAAACAACCACTGACAGAGGTCAACAACCGCTGGTCGACGTTACTTAGAGGAATGGTCGAGAGACAACAACAACTAGAACGAGCGCTATTGAGGCTCGGTCAGCTACAACACGCTTTGAAGGAACTGTTAACATGGATTCAGAATACTACTGATACTTTGGATACTCTCAAACCGGTAATTTGTTTTAACTTACTTGGGTAAGACATTGTTTCCAAAAGCTGACTTAATACTAGAATGATAACAGTCAACAATAATCAGTTTTATTTTCTGCCACTATCGTATCACCAAAGTGTTCTTAAGTAGTAAAGGAAGTATGTTTGTTGGGTCTGATTGTGATGAATGAATGAATGAATACTTTATTGCACCATTTACAAACAAAAGAAACACATAGTTAAATCTAATACAATTAAATGGGCACAAAGGCAGACTTATCGCTAATTAAAAAATTATTAGAAAAGTCAATGATCAAGAAAAGTCCAGACTATGATTTTTGTAAAATTCCGAAATACTTAGCTATAACATTTGCAATTAATGGTAAGGTATTAAATAGAGTCCAGTTTATAGATTTAAATATTTTTGACCCTACATCACCCTTAAAAATCAATTTTTCTCTTCCCAGGTGGCTGGAGACCCTCAAATCCTGGAAGTGGAACTAGCCAAGCTGAAGGTCTTAGTGAACGACATCGCAGCTCACCAAGCAAGCGTGGACACCCTCAACGACGCGGGAGCACAAATAGTCCAGCAGGGTACGGGTATGTGCGCGCGCTTTCTGCTTTTTTTTCTACCATTTTCTACCATTTTCATTGTTTTTAGTAATTTTCTATCGATAAATAAATTTATGGTTTTCTACCATTTCCATTGTTTTTTTAGTAGTATTCTATCGGTTAATAAATTGTTTATGTTTCTCTACCAAATTCATTGTTTTGGTAGTATTCTTTTCGTTGATTAATAAATTGTTTTGGAGGGTTTTTTAATACTTTTCGTCAATCCGTTTGTCACTGTTTACAATGAGAAAAAAAGAATGAGTTTTTGTTTTCAGCATTTATTTTTATGAATTTGAGTACCGTCAACAGTAGTGGTTAGATTAATCTATCGATTTATCAAAGACTTAAAAAAGTGAATGATTATTTTTTGTAAACATGTTAGTCTCGAAACCGTTCGTAGATACCATTAATATTCGTTCAGTCACTATTCCACAATACATAATAAAAGTCATAAAAAAGAGTAACAAAAAATTTCGCTGTCTCATTTTTTTTTTCATTAATTTTTTTTTTCAATCTTTGTTCAATTCATACACACGACAGTTCATGTGTACCAAAACTACCAAATCGTGCGTATTGCACTAATGCTTTGAGCTTTAGATGTGTGTTTTTGTGTTCGTATATTCATGCTTTTGTCAATAAAATACTTCAACAATAACTTGTACGCTTCTTTTCATGTCCTATGAATAGTTTTTCATTGTTATCTGACTTCTACAAAATAATTTCTAAGTACCCTTTCTTTAATTTCATCTGTACCTTAGTACGGTTTTTTTATGTATTAACATTTTCTGATTATCTCTCAAAACAGGGGTCGATTGAGTGAATGTCTCAAAAATATAACAGTGGTTCATTTATTCACTGTATTAGGTATTGAAGTCATTCTTTGAAAAACAAGCCTAATTTATTTGTCTTTCAATTTAAAAATAATACAATGCTTTATGAGTGTAATAAGCCTTTGTGAATTATTGAGGAGCTCGTTAGTCGAGCACGACCCGCGTATTCGTAGCGAATATACGTGCCAAGCGACGACGTGACGCGACCACTATTGGATTGGTCGCCGTTTTAGTGCCATTTTCTATCTTAAGCTCCTCCGTACTTCGGAAGGCACGTTAAGCCGTTGGTCCCGGTTGTTATCGATAGATAGCAGTCGTGAGGCTGTGACAGATGCCTTAGGGCAGCCTGAAAAATTCTGACAGTGTTGGCCACCAACACACCTCATGTCATGTTCCTATTGGTCTGGTTTCTCTGTAAAAAGGGTCACGGAGGTCAGACGGTAGTCGCTTCATTGTAATTACCAGTTCCGCCAAATCTAGGACCATGACTTATAGCGTACCTTAGGCAACTAGGAAATTATGCTAGGATGATGATGAGCATTTGTGAATTACAGAAAAACTTGTAAATTTAGGTACTTCGGCACAAACAATATATATTTGCAGGTATTTCTAAAAAAAACGTAAGGTGAATTCATTTGTCAGAATCAGATATCGAAGTTCCATACTGTATTTACCAGCTTGTTTTATCAAAATGTATCAATCCAGGTACGGACGAAGCCGGCGAAACCGCAGAAAAGCTGGCAACACTGAACAGGAAGTGGCGCGAGTTGCAGCAAAAGGCCAGAGATCGACAGACTGAGCTGGAGGATGCCCTCAGAGAGGCTCAGAGGTATGAATGTGGTAACACTTTAAATGCAACACTATAAAATATAACCGGTCAATGTATTAACCTGTCGTCATTCCACTACAATCCACCATTACGATCCACTAGTGGATCCCAGGATACTTTTTCTTCTCTTCGATCCACCTAGGGTTGGCAGATCGCCAAACCTAATAGCAGGACAGACCAGCCAGTTTGTCCGGACATTTGGCTAAAACGGCCGGACACCCTACATAATTGAGGATTTTGTGTCTCAGCATTTAAAGCTTTTCTGATTATTACCATAAATCTTGTTAAATTAAATAAAATGTAAAAAGCCTAACAAAAGCCGGACAAGCTGGACACCGTTTATTTTGGCCGGACACGCAATCAAAAAGCCTAACTATGTCCGGCTTTATCCGGACGCCTGGCAACGCTAGATCCACCGTTCAGTGGATTCAAATGCCGCTAAATCTCGGATCATTACCTACAGACCTGAACGAAGAAGAACAGGTCAAGTGCGAGCAGGTCGATTGACCATACAGTCCATTCAATTTCTCTAAATAAATCTAGACAGTTCTTATACATAGTGTTTTTACAGCTTCAACGCTGAAATCGGCGACCTTCTATCCTGGTTGTCGGAAGTGGACAGCGTCATCGCGGCTTCCAAGCCCGTTGGAGGTCTTCCTGAGACCGCCTCTGAACAACTTGAGAGATTCATGGTAAGTAAAAAATTTATACTTTGAGCCAAAACTGCGTGAATCGGGATAGTTTTCAATAAAATTATAGGCAATAGTTTTGTATTCTATAACCTATAACACACAGACAAATGTTAACTTAGTCTAAAGTGTTTGAAACGTTAGGAGACATAAATAAGTGAATGAAGAATAATAAATAAGAAATAAACGTTAATTTTAATACGGTTTTAATTTTAGTTAGTAAGAATGAAAAAGTACCCCAATTGATCTATATCATCTATAATATTATAAAGCCGAAGAGTTTGATTGTTTAGTGTTGGATAGCCTATTTATCGACGAAGTCGGGACAGGCTGCTAGCCTATAAAATACATATGTAACATGAAACATTCACTAATAAATTAATATTAATCCTAACAGGAAGTGTACAACGAGATCGAAGCCAACCGACCAAAAGTGGAAGCTGTACTACAACAAGGACAGGAATACCTGAAACGACAGGAGAAACCCAACCCCACTTCGCTGTTGCATCATAATTTGAAGAACTTGAAGAGCAGATGGGACAGCGTCACTGCTAGGTAACATTTTAGACCTTATAGCTTTGTCACAAGGTTGAGAGTTCTTTGAACGCGAGCAAAAACGAATCAAAGTGTATTTTGAACCTAATTGCTGTAGCACAAGGTCGATAATACTTGAAATGACAGAAAAAACCCAATTCCACGTTGCTGTTGCACCATTACTTGAAGAACTTGAGAGCCCGACCGATAAAATAACAAACTTCGCCATATTGCGGAAAACTGGAACTAATTTCTTTTACTGGCAACTAGGCATTCATGTAACATTCCGTCATCTAAACGTCATCTGCCAAAACGTTATTTTGTGACTATTTCCTACGATTTACTTATCAAATTGGCAAAAATAATTCCTAATAACGCGAAGAATTGATTTCTATTTCAAATGACATTGTCAATTTAGTTGTTGACATGATACATACAACATATTGCCACCTGAAGGCTGATCAGTAGCGACGCCAGTGCAGGGTTTTTATTGTTCTGGTCAGACTTTAGAACATTTTAGATTGCATTTTAAAAAAGACAAATTTTCTTAATATAACTTATCGCTTTGTTTCAAGGTTAAAAATTACCTCAAACAACAGGGAAGTTAAGTCCTACATCGGCATTGCATTCTTTCCACCCATCTCTTCCCTGCTAGGAATAAATACAAGGGGTGGGGTGACGAAGAGAAAATAATAACTTACCTTATTCCTAACTGTCCTGGTACTTAATTATGTAAATAAAAAACAATATGCAATTGTAACAATTGAGAATAAATGTTTTTTTTTCCTCGTTCTTGTTTGAATATAGTTGATGATTTAAGATATTCAGAGTTGTGTACATGCCATAAAGTTGTTACAGAAACCACGTCAGAGAAAAACTCTTTGGCCAGGGTCGATTGACCATGTAACCCATATTTTTATGAATGAACGAGCGTTGTATATTTCTATATTTTTTCAACAGAGCGTCAGACAAGAAGATCAAACTGGAAATAGCTCTGAAGGAAGCGACGGAGTTCCACGACGCTCTCCAAGCCTTCGTGGACTGGCTCACTAGCGCTGAGAAGACATTGACTTCAGCCAAACCTGTCTCCAGGGTCATGGAGACTCTGCTTAGTAAGTTTTATAGAAAATTCTAGAGTTTTCGTGATAAAACTGTTGCGATTTTGAACCTTATTGCTATGCATATTATTGCTTAAACTTGAGTATAGAGATTATAAGACCTTAACTTCTGCCAAAACCTGTATCCAGGGTCATGGTGACTCTGCTTAGTAAATAGTCTAAAAAGTTCTGGCAATTCCGTGTAATATTTTAGTTTATACTGGTAAGTTAAGGCACAGTATTGGACACATTTAGTAGAAGAAGACTTATGAAACCACACTATCTATAGAAAAAACTGTAAAGTATCGCAAAGCTCTAATAATCTCATTTTCTCAACAGCCCAAATCGAAGAGCACAAGGCATTCCAAAAAGAAATCGCGACCCATCGCGAGACAATGCTCCACTTGGACAAGAAGGGTACTCATCTTAAGTACTTCAGTCAAAAGCAAGACGTCATTCTCATCAAGAACTTACTGGTTTCGGTACAACATAGATGGGAACGAGTGGTGTCGAAGGCTGCCGAAAGAACACGAGCATTGGACCATGGAGCGAAGGAAGCTAAGGAGTTTGCTGATATGTGGTATGTTATATCACTGTCTTAAAGTTAGCGTATTGTTGGATAGAGGCTTACAAATTACTGATATAACTTTAAACGTCCTAAATTCAAGCCAAGGAAGGTTAGGAGTTTACTGATATGTGATAATTTGCTACTATGCCTTTTACCGATGATTTCTATATTACTTTGTAGGAAATTGACCGACATAGGCTTTTTACTCTGAAAGTCTTGCCAATGGACAGTATTGTATCATTATCTTAAACTTAGCGTATTGTTGGATAGAGGCTGGCAAATGACTATTATAACTTTGGAGCCAAAACAGTTAAGGAGTTTGCTGATATTTGGTACATTGGATAATTATCTTAGACTTTGCGTATTGTTGGATAGAGGCTGGCAAATCGCTATTATAACTTTCGAGCCAAAAAGCTAAGTAGTTTGATGATATGTTATACGATATATCGTTATCTTAAAGTTAGCGTATTGTTGGATAGAGGCTGGCAAATGACTTTTATAACTTTAAAAGCGTTTCAAAATTCAGTATCTTGCATGGAGCGAAGGAAGCTAAGGAGTTTACTGATATGATTATCTTAGAGTTGGCGTATTTTTGGATAGACAGTCAAATCACTATTATAATTTTTAAAAACGTTCGAAATTCAGTATCTTAGGATGACCGTAGCTTAAGAAACCTAGTAGTATTCTTGAGAAAACATTCAAATTTTCATAAATAATTAGTAAACAGTTTTAATTTTTTTTAAACATTACTGATCGATGCCGATACTGCCTGCATTAAATGCGCTAATAAATACTCTCTGTCTCATATTTATCATAGGTTCAGAAACTGTCAATTATGTGTTTTATATCGATAGATTTGCTAACAAAATGTTTTTTACAGGAACAACTTAATGAACTGGCTGTCTGATACTGAGAAACAGCTGGACGAGTTGAATTCGGAAACCACGGTCAACGACCCCGAGAAGATCAAACAAAGGTGAGTTAATTCTACAAATAGTTTAGCAACCAAGCTTACGGACTTTTAAGATGTTTATTTTTTTTATCATGAATCATGATATTTTTTCGCCCATTAACACATTTAAATCAAATAATATGTATTATAAATATTTCAAATAGTTAGACGTAGGTAGTTTTTATTACCTCTACATGCTCCCACTATAGTTACACATTTTCCTTTGTTATATTGGTTGCCTAGAAAAGATCCCTTATAAGGATAAATCCACCATTGTATATATGTTCTATCATATATGTGTTTTTCTCTTCACAGATTGCACAAACACCGAGACTTCCAAAAGGCATTAGCCGGCAAACAGCCAACTTATGACCAAACCATGAAGACAGGGAAACAACTCAAAGACAAAGCGCCAAAAACGGACGAATCAACACTCAAGACCATGTTAGCAGACCTCAAGACCAAATGGACCACAGTCTGTTCCAAGGCTGTTGATAGGTAAGGTCTCCATTAGTTTTTAAAGGTATTTAAAAAGCTGGATTGTGACTAGACCATGAATATACGGTGAATACTAGACCATAGAGACTGGAAACAATTTAAAGACAAGACAGACGAACCAATACTCATAAAGATAATTAGTAATAAATAGAATAATTAGTAAGTATTAATAAAGATAAGACAGACGAACCAACACCATGGCATTAGTATTAAATAACATACCATATTCATTTTATATAACTGAGATAGCAGCTTTCGTCATATTGCAGTAAAAAATTGGAACTTATTTATTTTACTGGCAACTAGGCATTCATGTAACATTCCGTCATCTCAACGTCATCTACCAAAAAGAGACCGGAGTGGACTTTGTGATTAATTACATACATACATACAATTTGTTATTAATTCACACAGGCAACGCAAACTAGAAGAGGCACTGCTATACTCCGGCCAGTTCAAAGACGCGATGTCGGCATTACTCGACTGGCTGAAGAAGCAGCAGAAACTTCTTAGCGGAGACTCGCCTGTGCACGGAGACTTGGACACTGTAATGGCGCTCATTGAGCAGCATAAGGTTAGTTTGTTAACATTTATCCTTAGTCTTCTTCTTAGCGAGTTAACTCTGGCTAAATTATATTTTGTGTAGACCAATATACCGGCTTCATAAAGCAATTTCATCCATGGTTGATCAGTCCAAATCGTTGTGGAATTAATCTATAGTGTCTCTGTTGATGCCTTAGTTTTTTACGACGTTCTTTTTTTAATGAATAAAAATATATTTATTTATTACATTATTCATTTTATACACTGCCAGTAAGATATAAGATCTTTATTATATTGTAAGATCTATCCAACAGTTATCAAAGAATGTTGAACTTGAATTATTTAAAACGTACAAACGAACAACTGATATAACTTTACCATAGAGATCAATTCTATCATCGGTACGACTGAACATTTATTCAGATCAGTCCGATTGACTCTAATAAAATAAATTAATTAATTAACTGTATTATTTCGCAGCAATTCGAGGAAGACCTTCATTCTCGAGAGCAACAAATGCAGTCAGTACTCAAGACCGGAAAAGATCTGGAAACTACGGTAAGAAAAAAAAATATGAATTATTATTATAAATCGCACTTTTGTGTAGGCTTACAAAGTTTTTTTTTTAATATTGTCTCTTCTGTAAAAATCAAATTTAATTATACACATCTGTAGTGTTATCTGTAATGTAAGTTCGTGTATGTTAACTTACTCTTTACTTATCGTTTTACCTTGCTCTTTGTTATGTTAATTCCGCGCTGTCGCTAGTGTCGGCGTTAAAAATAGAGGTGGTAGAGGCACTGAATGTGTAAATATCGTGTGGTGTTTTTTTTTTCGTTAACAAAAAAATAAACTTTCCATTGTCTGTGTAATGTAGCTAACAATCATAATTGTTGTGCAAAAATCGTGGAAGTTATAAAATATTTATTATCTTTTTTTTTTTTAATTTAGGTCATAATAATAAATATATTATATATATAAATTATTTTACTCGAAAATTTGTCTAAATAATCCTTTCTGTAATTGAAATTTTCCTAATTTCTTGCAGGTGCCACTTGAAGATGCCAACAGCATTCGTAAACAATGCAGCGAGCTCCGCCGCGCCTGGGACGATGTTCTGTCTCTCAGCGAGAAGAAAGCACACAAACTGGAAGGGGCACTCAAAGAGGTACTACTTTTTTTATTTATTACTCCACTAGCTTTTTCCCGCAGCTCCGCTTGCGTCAAAAGTAGCCTATGTTTGACCCGGTTTCAACTTTATTCATACTAAATTTCATCAAAATTCGTTCAGCGGTTTGGCCGTGAAAGCGTAACAGACAGACAGACTTTCGCATTTATAATATTAGTATGGATAAATACCTAATAATTTTAATTTTAATATAATATAGAGCCAAAATCGCTGTCATTTATTTTATATTTTTAATATATAAAGATTAAAAACTAAAAAAAAAGGAAAAATAAAAATAATAAATGAAAATATTTATTCACTCAGGCGGAAAAGCTGCATCGCTCAGTGAACATGTTACTAGAATGGCTGTCGGACGCCGAGACCAAGCTTCGATTCTCAGGCCAGCTGCCTGAGGGAGACCATGAGACTCAGCAACAGATTGTAGACCACGAGAGGTGAGGGCATACAGTGGTGGTCTTTCTTTCTTTCTTATTTTAAATTATGGCTTCCACCGATATTTCGGTGATTCTGCCAATGTCAAGGTTTGAAGAGACACGATGTGCTGTTGATATTCAAGTTACGGGGCGGACGAGCTGAAAGGGAAAGGAAAAACAATGTCACAAACACAAAGTCACAACACAACATTTAAGATTAGTAAAAAGGTATTAAAAAGAGTAGTTAAAAATAAAAAATAATAAAGATAAAGTAGGTGTTTTTTTTTTAAAAAAATATTTGGAAAGACATAACAAACTTGAGATCAGAACCTGAGAGAATTCTTTGTCAAAAATTTTGCAAGGATGTAGTAATATCGACTATGAACTAAGTTAAGGAGGAACGGAACATCAATTTGGTTTTGAAGTAAAGTGGAAGGAAGTATATCATGAAGATTAATGGAAAGCTTAGGGCAATTGAAAAAGATGTGATTTAGGGAGCCCTCGTCAAGGCCACATTCGCATATTGAACTATCTCGTATTCGGAGTTTGGCGAGGAAGACAGGTGTACATGCGTGTCCTAGACGAAGGCGAATAATAACAGACGTGATGCATTTATCCAAATTACGATGGCGAGAAAACCAAGGACAGTTGGGAATGTTCGGTTGAAGGTTTCCGTACCAAACGCCTTTATGTTGTCTGGTTGTTTGCCACAGGTTTGACCATTTCTGAGACATTGCTGGTTTTGAGAAAAGGCGAAGATCCCTAGCATGGAGGTCATTATGAACCTCGGAGCCCAAATTACACGCTTGTTTGGCCCACATGTCGACAGTTTCATTTTCTCTGATACCCGAGTGACCATACAGTGGTGGTCGTATAGTTAGAAACACTATCAACGGTCCTTGACATTATGTAAGACACTTCACCGCAATCTTTTTTTTTTTTGAAATTGGAGAATAACATTTATTTTTTGGCTTTTTCTATTATTTTGGCGGCAATTCGAAATTTAATCTGAATTTTATTTTGTTCAAAATGGGCAAAAATAAAAGTTGTGACGCGTCAACTAGGCAAATAATTGTTAATTTACATATAGATCAAAAAGTGGGCGTACAGAAGAATACTTGAGCATTTAAATGTTTCTAATTAGGCGTCCAAGCGGCCAGTAACAGAAAATAAACTCCTACTTGTGTGAGACTCATTTTATAATTAAAAGTAAGATATGTTTTATTTTTATTCATTTAATGAGTTTTTTATTTGAGTGGCTATATTATTGCATGATCCTTAATTATTGAATGTACCTATATATTTTTCACGAGCATTTGTACGTTGAAGTTATACTTTCTTTATTCATATAGTGTTTCTAATTATATGACCACCACTGTATATACTAGTAGTTCTATGAACAGTAGACTTCGCGAACTAACTCTAAATACGAGATTTATTCATAACACACTGATATGAACTTTCCCCTTTTAGCCCCCTCTTTGAATTTTTTACAGCATTTGTAGAGAACCCGACATGTAATGCTGTTATCAATTCACCACACTTTTCCCTTTTTTACCTTCATTTTCCCTCAATCAAATAAAGATCTCAACCAAAAAAAACACAAATAAATGAAGAAACATGTGCTAAGTTTTGTAAGGATCTGTTTAGAAATAATAATACAAAAATCTTCCCCTTTTTACCATATTCTAACCCCAATCAAAAAAATCTCTAGACAACAAATTTCAAATAAATCAAAGAACATGTGTATCAAGTTTCGTAAGAATCTGTTCAGAAATGCGACCTTTAGCCCGGAACATACATTTCACATGAAATGGAGACTTCGCTTACGCTAAGTCAATAAATAGATATACAGACATACTTTCGCATTTTTTTTAATATTAGTATGGAAGTATAGATTTCATTTTCTTTATCTAACACAGATTCATCTTCGAACTGAAAGAGAAACAGCGAGACAAAGAAGACACCATCTCGCTCGCTCAATCAATCCTCGGCAAGGCTCATCCTGACGCCGTCACCGTCATCAAACACTGGATCACCATCATTCAGAGCCGGTGGGATGAGGTTAGTTGTATATTTGTTAGTTATTTTAATAGAAGCAAATATTAAATACAAGACAGGTGTCACTAAGTAAGTAATAGTAAGTTGTTAAGAAAGCAAATATATCTTTTTACATTTAAATTTGAGAGATAATTAATTATAACAAAATAATTTGTTCATTTTCTCTGCACCGTGTCTTGGTTGACTGGTGGAAAAAGCCTTCAGCTTTAAGTCCGCCCTTTACATTATTGTAATTGGGTAAAATAAATAAATAAAGAAGACACCATCGCGCTCGCTCAATCAATCCTCGGCAATATAATAGTTGTATATTATATATCTTTCTCGGAATTCATAAAGCGAAGCCGTAAAAAATAATTAAAAAGGAATAAACGCGATAAAAACTGTTTTAAATGAGTTCAATTAATAAGTCTATTAAAAAAATATATTTTTTTAACTCGATTACAAAGGGTGATTACAAAAACATTTCATAATAAAAAAGTTTGTAATTTTTTTTTTGTTAGCTTAATTTCACATAAAGAGGGTCCAATCTAATGAGGTTATAAATATGAAATTAGAAACTTAATGAAGTTTCTAATTAACGTTAAAACTGAAAATTAGGTGCTCGTTAAGGTAAAAAACACAGTATCAGAGATTAATTTATATCTGAATAATTAATCAAAGCTATATCTTATCAAATCATGTCAAAAGATATAATGCACTTTCCATTCGCCAATTGACTTTTGAAAACAAACTGCGCGTTTTTTTAAATATTACATAATAATGTGGTCAAAGTAATATGAGATTTCGTTATTTTATTATTATATTTACTTTCACTGTACATAAAGGTTAACTCCTTTTGTTGACAATGTTAATAAACGTCGGGGAAATAAATAAACGAAAGTAAAGTTGTGAAGTAAATCAGTCGGGTAAAAGGAAAAAAAAGAAAGGAAATCGAAATGAACGGCCCTCAGAAATCTAGGAATTTAGTGGCACAAGTACTACCCGTTGTGAGAATTTTCTCAAAAGTCACACCCATTCAGGTTAGTAAAAGTTATTCCATCAATAGGGTTATTCCACTACTAAATTAGTTTTTATTATTCATATCAAAAATTTGAGTGCCAGAATTCGAAAACAGAAAACAAAATTAATCCGTTCAAAAATAAATTAATTAATAAACCTTTGAAATCCTGTGGAAGGAAAAACTGTCAAGGAACAAGAAATAGACGCAGTTAGTGATACAGGGACGTCACTGCCACTTGGGTTCGTGCGTACAAAAGAGATAGCAAGACGTCCCTACCACGCTCCCCACTTTTCTTTCTAAGAACTCCATACTCACTACTTCTATCGGAATCTACTTCCACCAGCATATTTTGATTTCTCTAAACACACTAAACACACTAACAGTATCCTTTTTACGTGTTCTGGTAGGAAAAAAGGACACTGTTATGTGTTTTATGACGGTACTTAGGAATTATAAAGACAAGTCAAGTAGTCTATAGATACGAATAATTCCGATGTGTTTCAGGTTTGGCAATGGGCGATGCAGCGCGGCGGCAAGCTGGAGGCGCACATGCAGAGCTTGAAGGACCTGGATTTGGTGCTGGAAGAGCTGCTCAAATGGCTTGTCGGACTCGAGAACACGTTGCTATGTAAGTTTATATTTTTAACTTGCTCAGAAATAAAAATAACAGTACTACAATTGACATATTTAATTACTAAAAACTAAATGCTCGTTTGTACAATGTTTTTTTTTTATTAAGGCGGCAAAGAGTCATTTTTACATAAAATTATTTAATATGAAATGACAATGTATAATTAACACTGATTTTTTTTATACTACTATAAAATTCAAGATTCCATTTATGGCAGGAGTCTCTGTGAAATCTATGATAATAGTAATGTATGATTTGTTTGAACGGGACCATTTAGTTGTAATTTGATTTTTTAAACTAGAGAGTGATACATTGAAAATGTCAAAATTCGTGAATTCTTCGTCGTTTCATACATAGTTTTAAGTTACAAAATGGCGGGCGTACAATATTGCTCGTCCATAAATTGCTTCAATTCCGGCCTCGAAAGTTTGTACTATTATATAAATACACTAGTTGTTTTTGGCGAATTTCTACCTACTTCTTCATCTCTATAAATATATTCATTGTTAACAGCTCTGGAGTCGGAGCCGCTGCCAGAGTCCATAGAACTGCTGGAGGGTCTGATAGAAGACCACAAGGAACTGATGGAACACACGCAGAAGAGGCAGAACGAGGTCGACCGCGTCTGCAAGGCTTACCAGGTACTCAATTATTAAATTAAACTATTTGAAAAAAACAAAACAAAACAATAAAGATATTTATATTTGTATTTTTGAATACGATTCCTTTTTTTCTATACTGAATCAAAATCAAATCATTTATTTGCATAAAATAAGGTAAGGTTATAATGCTCGAACAAGGAGCTTGATAGCCATATCCGTAGCATATCAAGCAAAGACTAGGCGCGACCCGTATTGGATTGGTTGCCATTTAGTGGCATTTCCTATCTCGGGCTCTTCCACGCTTCTGAAGGCACGTTAAGCCGTTGGTACCGGTTGTTAGTGATAGATGGCAGTCGTATGAATGGCTGTGTCAGATGCCTTTAGGCAACCTGAAAAATCTGACAGTGGTGGCATTGGCATTAACACACCTTAAGGCATGTTCCTTTTGATCTGGTTTCCCTGCAAAAAAGGTTAGGAAAGTCAGACGGCAGTTGCTTCATTGTAATAACCATTGCCGCCAAATCTAGGACTATGACTTACAGCGCACCTTAAGCTTATAAACGCAACTAGGAAACACGTAAGAAGAATCGTTCAAACATACAACATTTAAACTTAATAAGTATATTTACTGTTTGCGAATCAACATTAACGTAAATAATGTTTTTTCTCTATTCGCACAGATCAAGAGCCAGAGCCAAGGCCGCGAATCTACACCAAGGAAGGTTTCAGCCAAGACCGCCACTAAAGGAGCGCCTGGGTAAGCTATAAACTACCTTATGCTATACGCAATAAAGCCTATTGCTTTCTATGTTGTTTGTCCCAGTTTTTGTTTATTTTTTATTGATATGAAGTTAAAGGGAATTTTGTTGAAGATTTGTATTGCAGAAATTTAATATTATAGCCCGACCAGGAAAATAAAAACCCTGCATTGGCGTCGCTACTGATCGCCTTAATTAGTAACATGTCTTAGTGTGATGTCAATAACAAAAATTGAAATAAAATAATAATAATATCGTATTAAAATAGTTTAATTTAATTCATAACAATCGCGAAAACATGAGAAATCAACAAAAATTGACAATGTCAGTTATTTAAATAGAAATAAATCCTCCGTTTTTATTCGCGGTAAATATTATAACATCTTTAATTATCACTTTTCTCTCATTACTATGAATTATTTTTCTATTTTGTTAAATAAATCGTAGGAAATAATCACAAAATACACAATGTCAACTCCGGTCTCTTTTTGGCAGATGACGTTGAGATGACAGAATGTTAGATGAATGCTTAGTTGCCAGTAAAAGAAATTAGTTTCAATATTTTTCAGCAATATGGCGAAGGTTGCTATTTTCCTGGTCGGGCTATACTTGTTTTCACATTTGTTTTTGAATCATTTACAACAGCAATCTAAAGAGCAATCGCACTAATTGCAAATAACGTTAACGTAATCAAACAAATATTAACAAAGCCAAAGCCTATATTATTACAAGAGACATTTCTTCGTTGATTGTAAAAAAAACACAATTTGTGTGTAATATTATGTTTTTAGTTCATTTCGTCTTTGTCCTTATAAAATATTCCCACTAGCTCCATATACGGCTTCTTACTTTATCCGTTCCTTCATTATTTTCTTAAATTCTTGCAATTTACTCCCCCCCCCTCATTATTGTGTTGTGACGTCATGGCATGGTGTGATTTGTCAGGCGCGGCTCGCAACACGACCTCAATAGGGACAGATCCGTATCACCAGATTATTATGGCACTAGGCGTTACAGGTGTGTTTATTTTTATTATTTACTTTTTTGGATTTACGGTCCGCCATTTTGTTTTTTTTTTAAATTTTCTCTGAAATTTTTAAATTTTTATTTCTTTTTTGTCATTTTCATTTTTTGTTTGTTGAATCGTTTTGGTTAATTTTTTTTTGTTGTAACAAAATGTACACCGTTCACTTAAATCAAATAATAAAGTGGCATGGTGATAAGCTGAGTAAATAATAAGAAAGTTTTAATAGAAGAAAAAAGTTTTATTCGCCATTTAATAAAAAAAATCAAAAATATTGTTTCAATAATAATTTTTATTTAAAATATTGTCTATGATATTATTTATGATTGACTATTGTTATCTGTTCCAAACATGACAATGGTAATGAAAATGGCAGAATGTGTGATTTCTCTTAATGTGTTTAATGTTGTGACATGTGATTTTAACATTCATTTCATTACGCTTGTGTAATATATTCAAATTGTTATGTTTGTGGTCAAATGAACAATGCAGATTAAATAAAATCAATTATTTGACAAGGAAACGCTAAGATAAGCTTGTTTTTCTCAAACAGTTGCTTGCTGTAAAACAAGCAATCAAACAGAAAATCGTGTTTTTATATACTTTTAACGTCACAAAGTTAATAAATTACCTGCAGAAATTAAGGTTCATACAACTCGCCCTGAACGATGCAATTTGTTAATATTCGGCTTCGCTAGTTGTCACTCAAAAGTGCGCTTGTGTGAGTGCATCGTTCTCGACGAGTTGTGTGGAACCTTATCTTTCTATGTGTAATTTATTTATTCTATGGTACTATTCTGCATTCATTTGTACACAAAACCTCGGGACATCGCCCCATCCCGCTTTAACCCGTGTAAATGTTGCTTTCTGTCTCGTCCGCACACGCAGGTCCAGGATACACAGTGGCAGTAGGCGAGGAAGGTTTGACATTTCTCTTTTAGGATTGACTGTGTGCTAGATAGTTGTGGCTTTGTAGATGTTTTTTTTTTCTTCTGTTGAATCTGGTTTGAGAATTGTTAGTTTTAAATGTGACTGGCTGGAAATAATACGTGTGTACTTTATTTGAATTTAATAAAATAACATTTACAAATAAAGCATCTTTGGCGCGTAATTCCGTAACGAAGGGGATAAATTGAAAATAAAAATGTTGCCGATGTCACTCTAAAATCTGAATCCGATCATGGCCGATAAACTCACACACTCTTTGTTTTTATTGAATTGTTTTATCTCTTTTGACAGTCAAGAGTTTTTGAGAGGCTTGCGCGGGAATCCATCGATCATTTCGAATTGCGCGTACCATTCAGGAAATTTTAGCAAAATATGAATTAAAACAGATTCAACTGAATTTAGAAAAATGTAGTTAGTTTATTTGATTTAATAGGTTCTTAGTATTTTATTAGATAAAAAAAAAGAATTAATTTTAGTACCTACATAGTTAGTAATGATATATTTTTTATATTCTTTCTTGCTTTCGTCAGTCGATTTGGATTTTATTTTAGGTAAATAGTTTTAGTATTTATTAAATAGTCTGTAATTTCTTTATGTAGTATATTACGATGATTTTTCTATTAGAGATGACTTTATCACGGGACGTCCATATTTCATATCATAGATTTAGTTTTTTTTTACTTTTCAGACATAATGTACCCATATTGTCACTACTTATACAACTCGTGCGAATACTTGACAATAATGTAGGAAATAGTTTAGGAACAAGCTAAATATTAAACTCAACACCTTTTTTTAAAAAAATACAATGATTCATCCGCAACACGCATCCTCAAAATTGGTACAAATTACAAAAACTTATTCACAAAATGCTTACTCAAAATATTATTAATCCATAAGTCCGCCTCGTATCGTACCTGGCTCAAAACCATTTCATACTGTGGATTATTATTTATGTGAAAACAAATTATTGAAGACACATAACCAAATGAGAGTGTGACTTTCTCCTCAAAGTATCTTTTGTCAAGCTAAGGGTGCTCAAACATTTATACATAGGGCGCACTGTAAGTTTCCGGAACTGGCCACTTACATAAACAATATTTAAAAATTTATTGCAACATTTGAAAATAGAACTCTTTGGCTGTAGAATGCAGTTTGTTTCATCTGACTGTCTTTTGTTTTTACCTTGTGGCGCTATTTAAAAAATTGTGTGTCTGCATCAACATGGATTTAACTCGGGAAAATTTTCGTAGTATGATTTTCTACGATTTTAAGTGTAATTTGACTACTCAACAGAGCATCGCTCGGCTTGAAACAGCTTTTGGCAATGAAGCACCATGCAAGACAACTGTTTATAGCTGGTTTGCAGAATTCAAGCGTGGTCGTATCAATCTCAGTGACGAATCTCGCGATGGTCGGCCGTCCACCGCTGTGACCAACAAAAACATCAATGCTGTGCGCCGTATGATTGAAACAGACAGGCATGTGACCTACCATGAAATTCGCGCATCCTTAGAAATAGGCATGAGTCAAATACAATTAATCCTACACAAACATTTGGGTGTGAGAAAGCTGTGCTCGCGGTGGATCCCACACAACTTGACCGAGGCTCAAAAAACGGACCGCGTCACTTGGTGCAGTGCCATGCTTACCAGATTCAACGAAGGTGCGTCAAATTTGGTGTGGGACATAGTAACAGGTGACGAAACATAGATTTATTGCTACGATCCCAAAACAAAGCAGCAATCGAGCGTATGGGTCTTTCAAGATGAGCCGAAACCAACCAAAGTGGCGCGCGTGAAAAGTGCATCTAAGCGGATGATTGCTTCTTTTTTTAATAAAACTGGACACGTGGCTACTGTTGCTTTAGAGAATCGTCGTACAGTGAATAGTGACTGGTACACGACCATTTGTTTGCCGGAAGTTATTGACGAACTCCGTAAAAATAACCGTAAACGCAGTATCATCCTTCATCACGACAATGCTAGTTCTCACACGGCCAGACAGACAAACGACTTTTTGAAGGCGAAAAATGTAGAACTCATGAGTCATCCTGCATACAGTCCCGACCTGGCACCTTGTGACTTTTTTCTGTTCCCAAAAATTAAGAACCAATTACGCGGTCAACGATTTTCATCACCAGAAGAGGCTGTCGAGGAGTATGAAAAACACGTTTCAGAGGTCACCACAGAGGAGTGGCACAAAAGTTTTCAAAAATGGTTTCATCGAATGAAAAAGTGCATAGACGCCAAGGGAGATTATTTTGAAAAACAATAAATTAATTTTGTACCTTTAATAGTATTTTTTCATATTCATTCCGGAAACTTATAGTGCGCCCCACGTACCAATTTGAACTTAGTGTTTGGGAAACTCCTTGAAGCCTTCTATCTATGCCAATTAATATTGTTTGTAATTTTTTTTTATATTGTACTACAAGGCATCTTTTTTATCCCTACACTTACAAACTGGATAACATTTTTTTTTATTGTTGTAACCAAATCGGGTTTCTGCGCGTTTGAGGGGTAAAGTTGTTCATTTAAAAACGTAAGTCATTCGCACGGGTTGCAAGAGTACAAATGTATCATTAATTTAGAATAACAAACACTCAACTTTCTATAATAGCATCACATTTTACTAACCACAAACTAACTTGCATTTTGGATGATAATATTAGGTTTTGATGCATGAATGATGACCAATTTAATTAGATGATTATACAAAAAAAAAATATGCATGAGAATGTCTATAAGCGCTATTTTTGAGATCTATGACTCCGGAACCCAATGATTTTCATTCGACATAATCGGTGAGTAGAATGATTTCCACTCGACTGAGATTTGTTAAATTGGTCAATCGTAGTATCGTTTTCATATAACAAACAGCACGAAAATAACGTAGGGTTGTCAATCACAAATAACACGAAAACTAACGTCACGCAATTCGAATTTGGAACACAAATAATAGTATCGCCATCTAACATTCACGTCGAAACTAATCAGGTAAACTAACTGGGTTTGGTGCAGTGTCTGTAAGTTGTGTGATTACATTGTTGCGTGTGCCTTTAGTCGCATCAGTCCCGGACGAGACAGCCCGGATCGCAATCTGCCGCACTACGGCCCGAGGTTCCCGCCGAAGGGCAGGTAAGGCTTCAAATATTGTCTCCTTTTAAATGTCATTTTTTTAATAATGACGAACTGTTTCTTGGGCCTCATTTACAACTGCAAGAAAACTTCAAGTCTGTTCGACAGCAACTTTCAAATGTAAACTGTATATTTTTCTTTGCAAGTTGCTGCCTGATAGATTGTCAGACATTTCTTGCAGGTGTAAACGACGCTATGGGAGGGTTTTCATTTAAAATTTGCATTTACATATTAAACACATCCAACTTAGGTTCCAACTCGCCCGAATTCAAATGGCGAGAACCTTATTCGGGCGAGTTGTCCATAAACTCTAAATTTCATTGCTTAGCATTAAGTGAGAGACTAATGTTGTAAAGCTCTATATATTTATTATTTTTTAATTTCTTAGAGTGATGCAAACGTTTTTTGTGTTATTATTCCTTGGTGACAACCCTATTTTTGATGATTTTGAAATTTATACTTGCATTGCATGTTATAGCCAAGTAATTGGTGGTTAGCTAAGTAATTTATTTTGAAAGCATGTAACAGTTTACAATCCCAAGTTTTCATGGTATTAGTTAAGAAGAAATATCTAACTTTAGTGTAAAGAAAAATAGGAGCAACCAAACTAAGTAGCAGTTTCTAAAATGAGGATTAAGTACTTCCTTATACTGTAATTTTTAGAAATGCCTTTAATGGCCTTTCGTGGGCTACAATTTTGATTTCACCATATTATGCAACAAGGTCACATTCCGCATATGTATGACTCATATGTCGCATGACAATCGAAAAAACAAAAAAAAAACTAAACTTGTTCGACTCAAAGTCGTACTTTTAAAATATAGGGCAATATGCATAAAATTTGGTTTGTATACGCAGAACTTAGAAGAGTTCAAAATTACCACATCACCTATTGAGACGTCTGTCACGCACTTTATCTATCTTGTACCTTCGCTTGTAAGACCTTCCCTGTAAGTGATGGATCTATCAATCAATCAATATTTTATATGTAAAACATAGGTAAATACCTACAGGTGATATATTTTTTTACATAGAGATCGCTTTGTTTTGCCGTGATACACCATACGTTACGTAATAAGATTAAAACAAAAAACATTACAAATATTATTAATAAATAAGAAAAACAATATTATGTGAAATAAAAATATGTCAAATTAGGTAACAATTTAGTCATAATTCATCAATAAAATAGTCATTCACAGAATAGTAACATTTCTCAATTAAAGTCTTTAATAATTGTTTATTTGATCTATCAATAAAGTTATTCTATTCTATCACTAAATCTCTTGAATAGGGTACAATAGGGCTGGCATATCTTAAGGATAAAAGTCCCCATAAACAACAAGAACTATAAAAAAAAAATATGTCACTAAACTCAATTGTCTTACCATACAGCAAAGGCTCAGAGCCTGAGTTCCGTTCGCCACGCGTCAAGCTACTATGGGACAAATGGCGCACGGTGTGGCTACTGGCTTGGGAACGTCAAAGGAGACTGCACGAGAGGCTTGCTCATCTGAAGGAGCTGCAGAGGGTGTCCAACTTCAGCTGGGACGACTGGAGAAAGAGGGTGAGATTTTGACACTTCTGTTTTTGTCTCATGTGTGTTAGGAATCTTTCGACAAAAAATGTGAGTGTAGAAAGGTTCAGCCAGAATGTCGGTCGCCACGCGTCAAACAACTGTAGAACAATTGGCACACTCGTAAAAGATTACACTAGAGAATTACTCATTTGAAGAAGCTGCAGAGGGTGTCCAACTTTTTCGTCTCATGTGTCATGTATGAATAGGAATCAAGTTAGGGCTGGATTAGACGGATCCTGGCAATCCATTAGCGAATTTGTCCATGTAGACGCACTCATAGACACAAAATGTACGTGTGTGTGGGTAAAATTCGTGTCCATGAAAGCTACTGGATTGCCAGTACTCCGATCTGGATCCGTATAAACGAGCCCAATATATTTATTTATTTATTTGGAAAGCCAGGACTTAAATACAAGAAACATATTAGAGCTAATATGAAGAAACACGAAACCACTAAAAGGTTATCACAAATAGAAACAATATGTTTTATAAAAAGTCATGTACACAACAACACCATCAAGGCAAGACAAAAAAAAATGTGAATTTGAACTCGAAAAGTAAGTAATTGTGCCAAACTAGGTTTAAATACGTCAAAACAAAGCCTAATTAAAGAATTGACCCATCAATTTACCTTTGACCATATTAACGCTGTCTGCAAATATAACTATATCGAACTTTTTAGCCAATTTGTTGAGTTTGTCACTTGCTCGCCATAGGTAAGAATTCTGTCTGTAGTTTACAGCCAGAGACGCCAGATATGGAAACAATAGAATTGTTTCTGAGATTTATTGCGGGTATGTGGAAATCTATAAGACCCGAGACCAGTTTTACAAAGAAAGTGATATCAGAAATTTCCCTTCGTTTGATTAGAGTTAAGATACAATACTTCTTGTATAGATCCTCATACATCTCAGAGCTGTAATACTCATGCAAGTGGAATGCAAGGAACCATATAATTTTTTTTTTAAATATTTTCTAAGCGTGATATCTAAATTTGATGTCTTGGATTCCAAATTTGTGAGGCGTATTCTAATCTAGAACGTACATATATGCTTATAGTATCATCCTTGTCTGACATATGTCTTTAGAAAGAGACTTCCCATCCGCCATTTGTTTTTATCACCGGAAGGCATGCTGATAATTTGGCTAGGGCATTTCTATGTAGGTAATTCTGTAATCTGAGGTTAAGTCCCATAAACTCAAGACTCCCGACAAAAAAGGAGGATAAAGTTTGACTTTATCCTTAGATTATTTATTTATTCCAGATTTTGACGCGATTATTTTAATTCTTATTTAATTTGTATCTATAGTTTATAAAGAGATTGTCCAAGTTGAAACACTGTTTCTTTAAAATCGTTTTCATAATACTAGATATAAATTGTTAAAAGTATTCTAATATCAGTACATTGCATAGTCTCCACAACCCTGGTCTAACGTCCATCGTTGTTGCAGTTCCTCAAGTTCATGAACCACAAGAAGTCCCGGCTGACGGACCTGTTCCGCAAGATGGACAAGGACAACAACGGCCTAATACCCAGGAACGAGTTCATTGACGGAATCATTAACACCAGTAAGTATTTTATTTCACATTTTTTTTACGATTGGTCTTGGCTTAAGATGGGCGCAATTCATTAAATCATATCGAATGGTTTACTTGGTTAATCGACCCCGCTCACCCTGGTTTCAGAGCTTTCGGCCTCTGACGTGGTTTCTTTAACGATTGGTTGTCGATAAAGCATGGAATCATCATTATTATGTGACAATCGGATGATTTAAGCCTGAAATGTCATAGCCAAACTGGAAACAACTAAACAAACTATGCTTCCCGTAGGAATCGAGCCTACGACCTCCGGGTCGAAGGCAACAGTTAACTATTTTGTGGATGCCTGGCACCCACTAGGTACTCAGTAATTTCCATTTAATTTAATTGCCTCTCTAATAAGTATGTTTTAGCGGCAGAAATAGAAAACAGTTCATTAGCAAATTTTTTTTTTTTTCTTAGAGCATATCATATACCAAAATTATCAAAGCTAACGGATGACTGTAAAATAGGAATATTTCGTGTACCTCTTATTAAAATTAAAATCAACGTGAAGTCTTGATATATTTTTATTTAATAATTATTCGGAGAACCAAGATTTGATTACAATAGCAATAATAATAAGACTTGACCTACGTCACTATCATTAGTTTCGATAGTGAATTAGAACCTTTTCTGTATTCTCTTTACCAGAATTTAATGTTCTTCTTTTTTGTGAACGCAGGAATTATTTACAATACAATTTATTTTTATTGCCCCCACTTTTGGCATGTCATTTACGTACTTCGTTCCTTTTTTTTTGTTATTCTATCTTTATTGTACCACATAAAAACACGTAAATCACAACAGGTGAACTTAATGCTAAAAGCATTATATAACAGTTATTTTGATTAGGCAAAATAAAAGTAAACTTTATTTAGTGCGCGTGTACTTAACAAGCTCCTATTACAGAGTTCGACACGTCCCGTTTGGAGATGGGTGCGGTGGCCGACCTGTTCGACAGAAACGGCAGCGGGCTCATTGACTGGGAAGAGTTTATTGCCGCACTCAGGCCTGACTGGGTAAGTCATGTTACCAAATCAGCTGCAAGAACTACTAACCCACGCAACTAGATCATACTGAGCTCAGAGTTTCTCGCACACATTTTTTTTAGTTACTTTTGCATTTATAATATTAAGCAGGTACTTTATCATTGACTGGGAAGATTTGCTGCTCTCAGGCCTGACTGGGTAAGACATATCATTATCATTTCAGCTGCAACAACTTACCTATGCAACTACAACATACTAAGCTCAGAAATTTTTGACAAGAGCAGTTTCTTGCACTTTCTTAAGCATTTTTTTTTAGTTACTTTTGCATTTTAAGTCATACAGCATGAAATTCTAGCCAAATTTTTACAGTGTGTTTCGTATGTAAAGCTAGACCATTTTCATTACAAAAAGAAGTTGCAGTAAAAATTTACCATTTGAAACCCTGTCAGCTGATTACTATATTTGTATGGGAAATGGAAATTAAAACTGCTATAGTTTCACGTACTAAACACACTGCACTTTAAAAATTCGGTTGGTGTTTAAATAGTCTTCCTATATAATGAATTCGAATGCCAGCGAATGATTATTAGATTTTATTAGGCCCCCTTATTCGGTTTCCGAAGTATTTTCATTGAATAGGGTCTTAATATTTGTGTATTTAGGTATTGCTATTCAAAAGTTTCGAAATTGACGTGTCGGCTGCTTAGGTTAATCCGTACGTGATATTAAATTTAAATCTGTAGGTATCGTGTTCACGAGGAAAATTTTAAATTATTAAAAATATTTTTATTATATGATGTAACTAAAAATGTACGGTTTTCGCAATTTTTCTTTTATCTGTGCTATAAGACGTTGCTTCGTATCTACTAAATTTCAAGATTCTGAGTTCACGGGAAGTACCCTGTAGGTTTTGATTCCTTTGCGAGTGTCGAAAATTTGCGGCATAAACGGCTGTATATGATTGCGTTGGCTTAGAAGTTTAATTTTTTCACAACTCCAAGGAACAGTAGACCTGAGTATTTGATATAAATTCCAGCTTGATGCCTCCACGCGTTCCTGAGAAAAGCGTCTTAATAGACAGACAGACGGACGGACAACAAAGTGATCCTATAAGGGTTTCGTTTCTTCCTTTCGAGGTACGGAACCCTAAAAAATTAGGATAACCAAATAAATCCACCCTTTACATGTTATTTTAAATCTTAGGTGGAAAGACGAGGTCCCCCAACGGACGCAGACAAGATCCACGATGAGGTGAAACGACTCGTGATGCTGTGCACGTGCAGACAGAAGTTCAGGGTGTTCCAGGTCGGAGAGGGCAAATACAGGGTGAGTACATACTGTTAATCAAATCAAATCATTTATTTCAGATGTCAAAGATCCATAAACTACAATACAATATTCAATACCTATTATAATAAAATAATAAATCTGAATTCCGCTAGAAAAATGTTTGCGCCACAGAAATAGAAGTGCCATAGCGTTTGCCAAAGTTAATCCTCGCCATACTAAGTTAAGACTCGAGAGGCTTAACTACCCTGCTTCAGACACTTCTTTCATTCTTATTTCTGTCTACGCCATAGGTACTGCGCCTGAGGCATGTCTGTCACAGCATTGCATATAACGATAGTCCATTCTGTTTCCTATCATTTCTAGCAAAGTTTATAATTACCAAGCATTTCATGTCTTAATAACTTGAGATTATCTTGATTGAGAAGAACAATTATAACTTAATTAGGTGAAGGTCGTGGGTTGGAGCTTCGCGTTGGGCGCCTGGGTCTCGTTAAATGTTCAAATTATTGACTCTATAAGAATGAATAACAATATCTTCCCAAACAGTTCGGAGACTCACAAAAACTCCGGCTAGTCCGTATCCTCCGCTCCACCGTGATGGTGAGAGTGGGCGGCGGATGGGTCGCCCTCGACGAGTTCCTGGTTAAGAACGACCCCTGCAGAGGTACGTATTGTATGGTAGAAGAGATCAGCGGTGAATGGTTAAGGTTACGCAATGGCGGGTTTGGATGATTCGTTCTAGATTTGTTTTTTTTCTTATTTTAAAGTCCGTGATATGGCCAGTTACAAAGTGCAGCGCTGTTTGGGTGCTTGAAATTTTTGATTGTTTTTTTTTTCAATTTATTTTAAAATTCAGGCCAAAGGCCAGTTACAGTAAAAAAAAATTAACCTGTTTGGGTACTGGCCAGTTACACATCGATAGTCATCCACATTCGCCAATAATGATGTTTTAACAAAGTTATGGAAAATATAGAATCTTAAGAATATTTACAGAATGACTAGGTTCAAAAATATTCTTCACTTTAAGTGAAGATTTTTCAAAAAGTATTTTGAAACGGCCCGGAAAAATACATAGCCAGGGGGCTTACTATCACTAATAAAGCAGGGCAACGAGTGAGTAAACGAGATGGCGCAATACAAGCAGTAAGGCGACATCTTGCTTGCTCACTCTGCCCTGCTTTTAGATATGATAGTAAGCCATCCTGACCTCAATCCTGTCTAGTCACAGTTTTCTACCTCTACTCAAAAACTAAGGACTAGCCCGAGTATAGAAAATAATAATAAAAAAATGTCATCTAAATCAGTCTACCTTTTTGAATGCTTTTAATGAAATACCTACATTGGTATATAATTATAATACCAAACTAGACTCATTCCATACAGACATACATTGATCTTCATTACGGGCACCTCAGTTTTACTTCAAAACTCTACTACAATGTTAATTTGATCAAAGTATTATTAGTATTATTTACACATTTGTATATTTTTAAAACATTCGCAAAAATTCTCACAAACTTTGGTCAAATTTCCACACGAAGAATCTTAGTAGTAATCTAAATGGAAATGTCATTTATGGACTATTTGTATTTCTTTATTACTTAACTGCAAATACCAATTTGTAATTATTGCCAAAGCCTAATTGTTTACAAATAAATTATAAAGATTTTTCCATAAAAGACTTTTTCAGATGACCAGAAAGAATGTACCTACAAAGAATATTAATTAGTATAATTCATAGAAATATTAGTCAAAATAGATTTTTTCTAACTAATTCTTTATGGTCATTTTATAAACTCGGAAAAAACTCTGCTCTTTATGAAAGAGCAGTTTTATTCCGTATTTTTAAGACTGTGTTTGTTTATGGTTATTCAAAGTGTCAATCAAATATACTTACTCGGGAAATATAATAAAATAATGTGTGTTATGTTAACTACTTTAACTCCCGTAACCAGATTACTAATTGTGACGTCATAACACTAAAATGGCGGTATATTTTTTATATTTAACAAATAAAAAGAAATAACAATAACTATTCCAATTAAATAATTTTATTCATTTGATCGCGTACAAATCCCATCGGGCTACATTACAAAACTACATTTAAAACTTACAAATAACATGCGAATACTGGCAACACAATCATTTAAAAAAAAATCTAAACTTAGCAATACTGAGAATAAATGCATAATTCAAAAGCTATCACAGAAATTATAAGTAACAAATTGGCAATTTATATCCTAAAACGCTTATTTTGGAAGCACGGCTAAATGGCGACAAGGTCAAGAAACTTGTTTTAGGTGATTCATACTTAGCTAGCAGACGATTAATCATACATTGAAGAATCTTATAAAAATAGACTGCTATACTAAAACATGAAATTGGATCTAAAATTAAGAACATCACAAAATATCTGAGATTATTTCAATATAATTATTGGATTACATTACACTTAACTCTAAAAGGTTATTGCTTGAGACTACAGAGCTACCTTATATGGAGACTTCCTAACAAATATTTGAGTAAATATTCAATGTTTGTTCAGGAATAGACATTTGCTTGGTGTCACATAATGGTGGTTACAGGAATGTACTCCAAAGCAAGAGATTTTATATATTAACAAGTTGAATATTTGTCCTAACTGTAACCATTCAGCATATTGAGTTATGGCAGTATTCATTTTCTGATTTTTTATTCATTTTACCAATGTATCATGTTGTTTTGTTTAATGGATTAAGGGAATATATGATATCTGTCCTCTTCTTATTTTTTCCTGATACTTGATTAGATATAAATCCGGTAAAATGCTTAAAAATTGATTTTTTAAGTCCAACTTAAAATCTAGTCAATTGTAGTCTTCCTTATGAACGATGTCAGTGATGATATCTCACTCCTTTCTGCAGGCAAACGGTTGAATTCAATCTCTTCGCTCAAGTTCTGTGTGTCCGAAGTATTATCATTCACTGGCCAACGCTTGTGACTTGGTGCATACAAGACTAATAGAGCGAATATGTAAATATTCCACATCCCATACACTCCAGTGAAAAATGCCGAGGTATACTCCAATTTGATGTTCTCGTCCCATTTCCACTGACCTTCAGCCACTTGTCCCAGTATAAAACCAATTACAGTCAAAGCGGCGCACAGCAGTGTAGCCAACATCAAGAATTTGAAACGATAAATGATCCCTTCATAATGCAAACGCCTCACTGAGCACATGGTTGGCAAAGACTGGCGCTTGTGCGAGATGTTCTTAAATACTTGCCATACCAAGTAGCAAAGAAACAAAAAGTACACCCCAGTTGAGATTCCAGCCAGTATTATAAATGTCAGAGCAAGATTTGTACCAATATCGGTCACCCATATGGAATAGAATGGATTTCGCAGTTGCACTCCTCTTTCACACATGTCGAAAATGAATAGAGAGGTACATCCGATTGCAACAGCGCTTAGATGACGCCAATATTGCTTCAGAGAGCTCTGTGTTGACGCTTCTTGAATCAACATGTGTTCGCCAGCAAACACAAGCCAGAATGAAAACAACATTGCATAAAACACCCCTTGTCTTATATCTCCCAATAATATCATAAATGGTAGATCATATTGTAATGTTAAGTACTCCAGTGGCATATTTAGTACACAAACAGCTATCCCCAAGCTTAACAACATCTTCTCGAGCAGCACTGGCTTTCGTTCCAACATGTGTATGCGTCTCCAAAACCATACAAGTATAGCAATGATACAGGGGAAGAAAGCAGTCTTCAATGACACCCAAACCTTAGTGAAGCCTCCGTTTTGATTAATCACAGTCAGCCACATATCTTTAATGTGTCCCAAATTAGAGTTCATGTCGGGGGAGTCAACTGGCAGCCTCACATTGAGTAAATAGTAGTCATGGTACAATGAGCCGAGTTCAAAGAGTGGCATGGGAGCACAGTTGTGCAGATAAGCATCAGTCCTAGTATAAATATCGCAGTCGAGATGTCGTTTTTCGATAGATTGAGTGTATAATTTCCACTCGTCTTGAGGGTCCCCTTTGTTTTGGTAAGCCAGCCGCGCGTCAATGGTAACAACACTTCGTGGCTTTATTTCCATTTCGGAACGGTACCCGATATCAATTTGTAACACACCGATCAAATTTTGCTGCCATCGCGAGTAATCCAAAATCTTGCTTTCACGCGGCAACGGCATTTGAAATGCAAATACGATGTCCATTTCGGAAATGTCCGGGTCCAAGTTCTCCAGGTCGACCGTCTTGCAGGCACCCTTCCCTCGGTTGTAGAACCACTTAGTCGTGTCGTTTTTCACCGTAGAAGTATCTTTACACACTGTTGCGAGTATATTTTGGAAGCTTGCGGGCATGGGTGCGACCAAACCCCCTATCAGGAAGCATGTTAGTTGACACAACAGCAAAAACGTCACGAGCACGGCTAATTTACGCCCGCTTAGATTTTCGATGATCGTACCACTCATTTTGCAGATTTATCATACATTACACGAATTAAAATTCACGTGAATATAAAACCATTGTTCTTGTTTGCGATTCCGATTCCGACGCGTCGTGTTTGACAAGTAAATCAAAATGACATGCGCAAAGGTCGATGTTGCCAGTTCATAAATAACATGTTAATAACTCGTTATAACGGTTAACGGTTATTGCTTAGAAGCAAAACAACTAATTATATGCTATGAAATAATTTAAAATGAAATAATTTAAAATATTGTAATTTAAAAAATTAAACATTTTCTTCTTATTATTCATACATTAGTAAAATTCGGGTAAAAAAAATTTATATAATTAAACCAAGCATTAGTTTCCCATTTGCAAACTTTTTAATTAAATTAAATGAAATAAATTTATTTGAAAGCTAGATACAGTTGATCCCTACGGCACAGCTACAGTAAGCGTCAAATATGTCCACAATAAATGTTTGGTGTTGCTACTAATTTACTAATTCGTAATCGCTTTACCCAATCCAAATCCCACATCTCCCTTTAAAAATTCATTAATTTTTCGTTAATTTATTTTATATTGCGTTATATCCTTCATGATATTCCCTATACATATGTAGTTTCATTAGTGCTACCGCTGCCTGATCCGAGCAAGCCGGAGCAGCATGAAGCTTGTTGCCCGCTCGGTAAGATTAAACTGTATTTGGAACCAATTAGGTACTTAATTTATATAGTTAAATTAATAATACTTATGTATTCAATGGTATTCCAAATATTGTTCTTTATTTATTTATTTACAAAATTATCATTAGTCGTTGGTTCCAAAACAGAGATATTCATTGGTGTGGCTTAAAGTTGATTTTGCCATGTCTAGACTTATTTGCTAAAAATATTCAACATTTTGTAAAAGAAGATGCTTTAGTTGTAGTTAGTGACACATAATTTATTTTTACATAAAATTTAGAATGCCTTTGTAGTGTGTATGTGGAAATTAATATTTAATTTCAATGGCGTAGTGGTGATTATTTGTACTAATTATTTGCTTTATTTTAAGAGCATGAAAGATTTGGGATTTATATGCATACATGAAATTAATATTTTATGTAAGTAGTTGATGGATGTATATAAAACAAGTGCAAGAAAATTATTTGTAATATATCCTATTTAATATTGCACCTTTCAGAAATATTAAAAGTTTATATTTGAATTTCTTGCCCTTGATTTATTTTGAATGCATTTTTGGTGAAAGAATAATCTAATTGTATTTTAAAATTCCTATCCCTAACCGCACACAAATACAAACATACCCAATGTTGATTTTGTTTTATAATTGCGTTGTTTGTTTATGTTTGACATGTTCTGATTTTGTTTGTTGTTTTTTTTTTCTTTTCCTCACAACCACTGCACGCTGTCCCCTTTTTATATAACACTTTATGGTGTTATTTTTCTCCTTCCCTTTTACCGAACGGTTTTCTTTCACCTTTACCTCTTCCCGACCCGTTTGTGATCCTCTACACGGACGCCGCCCGCATGCAGCCAAGGGACGCACCAACATCGAACTGAGAGAACAGTTCATTCTGGCTGATGGAGTGTCACAGAGCATGGCAGCATTCCGACCGCGTACGCCCCGCTCTAATACAAACACTCCTCCTTCCACCGGACCGATCACTAAGGTAACTTGCTAAATATTTTTTCTTAATTATTAGTTTAAAACTTTCTATTTCTCCCACAGGTCATTAGTTTTAATTTTGCACAAATACTACATAAACTGCACAGTAGTTATTATAAAGGGAGCAATCGGTTTGGGATTACATTTTTGCTTTTTCTGTTTACAATTCACTTAATTTGTACATGGATCCACGAATCCATATGCAAATTCTGCCTTTGTGAGTACAGCATGTGTTGAGCTCGTAGCGTTTGGTCGTATTGCATTAGTGTGTTCAGGCTATGCGTTGATGCACAGGCTCGTGTAGTGTTTGGTGTTGTTTAGTGTACTCATTGGATTCACTGCATTGGAGAGGTGGCACATCAGCGCATATGGATGTCATGGTAAAGTATTTCGTTCATCCTTCCTCCCGCTAGTCCTATCATATCCACATACCGCAAAAATCGAATCGCGTTCGTCGACTAAATGTGTGGACTAATCGTAACTTCTAAAAAATCCGTCGCAAAATTACGCGTTACAACAAAAAGATTGGCACTATGAAGGCAACACTTTGTGTTTTGAAGAATGTGTTCCCTTCCATCCTTAATAAGTATCCCGGTTTTGCGTTGGTGCGTTTAGCTGAGGAGTTTATGGAGCAACTGAAGCCTATATTTGAGGCATTAAGGCAGCGAGAAGAGCTCCCCTGTTCATATCCGCTGCACGTCGGCTCAACACACGGCACAAAGCAAGCGTTCATATATGGACATTCAAGATCTCAAGGTTCAACGACGCCTGGAGCACATCACTATACTCATCACCATGGATACCAGCCCTCACCAGGATATCATTGGGTAATGCTAAATAGGCTATGATAGTGTCGTGGTTGATTGCACCTTTGACTTCGAGAGTTCAGCAGATCATTATTTTGTTTGTCTGAAGTGTCCATTGTCATTGTCCTAGTAAATCATAGATTCTTAAGTCCAGTAAAGCATGTTTATTTATTGCTAAATTATTCTGTCCAATAGAATTTTTAAATTGTGTGGTTTGTGATCATCGTGTAAAAAATTCTTGGTGTTAATTAATGTATTATGCACATAGGTGAGAGAACGCACAGTCCGGTCAGTGCCGATGTCAGGCGGAGGAGTAGCAGGACGGGCTTCAAGATCTTCCCTCAGCGCAGGCACACCTGATTCACTTAGTGACAATGAAGCCGCCAGTGGACTGGGATCGAGATATAGAAAGCCTAGTGTACCAAGGTGAGGAAAAACATTTTATTTCACTTTATACGTGGTTTTGCTGTTCTTACGTATACAGAACTTATATGACGGCAAAATTTTTCATGATTAGTTTTGCATCGAACCTCATTTATACAAATTATTTATTTATGCTTATAGATCAACACTAACACCTGGAGGATCAAGACCTGGTTCCCGCCCAGGATCAAGGACGGGATCAAAACCACCTTCAAGACATGGATCAAATCTCTCATTAGATAGTACAGGTTTGTTTTTTATTCTTTTCTCTCTAATATATTGTAAAAGTATATTGATTATGCATACAGATGACTGAAAATAGGTCTCTCTGGCAGGAAGAAGATTCTAGCAAAAAGAAAAGAATTCCTAATTAACGCTGATATCAGTCATTATCTGGCATTTATTGTTTTTTTTTTTTGTTTTATGAAATAACTATATTTGGTCTATAATTCGAACATGTATTATCATCATAGAAGTTGCACACTGTTGAGAAATTGGGGTGCTACTTCACATATTCACAGAAGAGTTTGCCAATTATGCGTTTTTCCTACCACGTTTGCTTCAACTGAATTTCAATTTAACTGGGCCAAATCAGTGCAGTTTTTTTGCCATTGACACAAAAGTAGAAGAAGCACCACATAAAACTCTCTATTTGACCCAAAGGTTGACTTTAGGTTAGTTAATACTTTTACTATTAAGTCCCAAATTGTGTTTTGCAATTGTATTTGTATAAATATTAAAGTATAAACTTTTAATTGTTAAAATTATTAAAACCGATTACTTTAATTAAACCAACAGATGATGTCACAACACCATCCCGCATTCCAATGCGCAAAGTGACAAACACGCGAGCTTCAACAGCCCGCGCTGCCGCTACTGCCAGTAAATTCGGCTTAACCACACCGAATGGAAACTCGCGGCCTCGTACACCTACTGGCTTCTTAACACCAGCGAGTGGAAGGTAATTACTCGTTTTTTTTATATATTTTTTTTTTATAAAATGGACAAAGACACATGTATATTTAAAATTTAAAACAAAAATGAGTTTCGTCCGTCTTTGTCCAGGAGCTCTATTTTTAAAATGTATGACCCAAAATAGGTGAGTCGAATAATAATCGTTCGACTCACGGTTTTGTGTGAGTCGGACATTTCAAAAATTAAGTAATAAGACATGGAGAAATTTACGATGAAAATGTAGGAATTTTTATATGTAGATATTTATGAAGTTGTTGTTTGAATAGATTATGTCTAAAATGCAAAAAAAAAAACTTACTAGCTGTTTTCTTCGTGTCTCCTATTTTAATATTATAATTTATTAAACTGCAATTAAAACTGGTGAACTGATAACGCACGGACAGGTACGGTAGCGGAGCGATGTATCGCACTTCCAGTATTCCAACTCTGGCACCAGTGCCGGCGCTACTGAGGTACACATTGAGAGTTTCATCAGTTGTTTGTCCCGCCATAACTGTTGCGATCAAAATTTGAGACGTAATATATATATGAGCTTTTGTAAATTTTCATCTTATTATAAAATTCACAAATATGGTAATTAAAATTTCAAAATTGTACGCAAATTTTATAAATTTTTGTCGCATATGTTGAAATATACGGCGTTTTGATTGAAACAGCACGTAGCTTCTCTAGGGATTATTGGTGAAGTAGCAGCGGTAAAGAGCATTTTGAAATTTGGAAGCACATTGTTGAGGGGATACACCATGCGGCAGCCTTTGTATTGTTTGGTCGTGTTCATGGAAAATACTGTACTGTACAACATGTTCCATTATGGTGGTGGAAAATCAAAACAGACTTTTGTTGGTTAGAGGTTGGATGACTGCAAAAAGTAATGCAAAACAAAGCTAGCATGCTGATATCGTAGTTAAAACTAATACGTTATTTTATTGAAGTGAGCCTACTAACAAATACAGGTATTTCAATGAGGTCGTTTTAATAAGATATTTTTATTTTTCCTTTCCGCATGCATCGATTACGAAAATGGATAAATAACAGTTCAACACATTCCCAGCCATCTTCAATGGCTTCCGAACATCCTAAATCCCACTCATACAATCACCCAGCATTCCAAACTCCAGGTTCCACTAAAATTCCTATTTATGTGGGAACTCGTTCGCAAAGAACACCTTCAGTCGAAAGGCGAATCAAACAATCCAGAAGCTCTCGGTCTAGAGAAGTTTCCCAAGAACCTAGTCCTACTTCCCAAGATCCTTCAAGGAAATCAGAGCAGAGAAGTCCCGAAGACGACTCCTCACTATTCAGCATATCGGGAATGACAAGCGACAATGAATATGAAAGCAATATAAGCGAGTCGAGTGGCGAAGCGTCAAAGCCAACCCAGCGAGATGCCAAAGGGTACAAGCTTGTAGAATGCTAGCTTCGATTTGTGCTCGATTTATTATGACTGACACACCTTTGAATTTTGGAATTTGTTTTTGTCGTCATTTATAATTTAGCCTGGTCACCCCGAGTCATCATCATGTTTCAATGTCATTCTTTTCAAGCATTCCATCATTCATTTATTCATTGTCAATCCTGTATGCTTCTATATTATTATGTAATGTTTAACTAAAACATGCTTTATCACTAACAAATGTAGATACAACGGCCTGCTAGTTTGAAGACAGCACATCAAGTTAAATCACTTTATTCATTACCCCATTGATTACAGGCACTTCCGTATGCTTTCATAAACTATTTCAATACTTTGCATCATACATTTGATAAAATTGAATGGACGTTTAATATGGTGAAGGTATTATGTGAAATATTAACACAGATTGAGCTTTGATTTTTTTTTACTTAATACATCAATACCTCATTGCAGCTTTTATGTGCACAAAATATTTATTTGAATTGTTGAAAATTGGGCTCGATCACTATGTATGGAAATTTACCCAAAGTCGAAATCCCACAAGATTGTTTACAAGACCTACTAGCCCAGTTTTCAAAAAAACTAATTACTATGCCACTAGCTCTATTAATTTTCCTACTGTATAAATTTTCTTTCTTTTATCTGTGTTAGGACACATGTATGAAAATATCCCGATTCTATGTACCTGCTTATAAAATTGTATTCTTCTGCGGTTGTTCAAAGCATTTTAATAGATGTGTTCATGTGTCATAACACGATTTTAACATTGTCTACTTTCTACTGTCCTGTGACTAATTTATCTTTTATTATCTTTGTGCTCGCTAACACATCATCTTAGAAGCGGGTCGTTTGCCTCAACCGATGGACAAACGCCCGGCCGGAGTCGCATCCCCGTATTAAAGGATCACCATACTAACTGTAATCTCAATAGGTAATTCATACTAAACTACTTTCATAAAAAATCTGTTGTATGCTTTCGTAGTTCTTGGTTTCTTTTGTTGTTGTTTGAAATGTAGTTTAGAAAGGAATGTGCTTTTAGTTTTTGTTATATGCATAGGTTAGTATTACAAATTGAATATAAATGTAATTGGTGTGATTTATTTTTTTGGGATTTATTTGGTTTTTTTTTAGTGCTTGCATGGCAATACCTATATTCTATCATTGTGTAACATTTTTCTTTGTTTTATTTAGACAAAGAACACCGTCGGGAAGCACAACACCCGTCCGATCAGGTCAGCAGACCGCCGTGACGAGGTTGTTACGCAAACCCTCGGACGCATCCGACAGCGGGGCTCCTGCGACTCCCACCTCACGACGCGGAACTCCGGCATCTTCTCGAACTACGGAGAAACGCGAACCATTCCGATTGTAGATATAATAAACAAAATGCCAATGGGTT
This sequence comes from Euzophera pinguis, assembly GCA_947363495.1. Lineage (NCBI taxonomy): Eukaryota > Metazoa > Arthropoda > Insecta > Lepidoptera > Pyralidae > Euzophera > Euzophera pinguis. The sequence continues at coordinate 8,734,796 of OX376176.1, forward strand.
TGTTAACGTCGTCACATTGCTATTCTTAATTGCATTTTGAAAATAATGATGTGTCTACAAAATAACGAATCTATGAAATGCTATTCGCTTTGATGATTAAATTTATTCAATTTGTCTTATTTTGCAAATTTATAATCATGTTGTACGCCAAAGTAATTATTATGTACCCACCTTTGGAAATTAAAATCCGTCAAAGCGGCTAGCAGATCAAAAGAGGCAAGTGCCCATATGTTATTTAAATAATAATACTAACAATGAAATTAACCAGTTCGCGAGTTAAGCCAAGCTTAAAAAATCGAATTTGCGAATGTGGCTTTCTATTAAGTGAAAACAATAGATGGTAGTAGTAAAACTTAAAGTCTGCACTTGTTGCCTTGTATACTTATTTTTTCTACGATCCGTGCGTTATTGTGCACGTTTGACTATTTATTTTGTGCTGTCAGTATTTCCCATTACGTTAACGTTCATTTTTGAGCGATCTATCAAAACTTTGTGAATAGTCCCCCTGTTTCTCTTATTTATTGTCAACGTTGCCATAATTGTTAGTGTATGTTTTGTATTTTATACGTATTAGCGTCTCAGCGGAGACTTGAAAAGTGTGATTTATAAACCTTTTTTTGTAATATTTTTTTAGGGACCATTTTGTTAACGAACTAAGAGGATAGGTAATTGCCAGTGACTCCTTTTAATGAATCTGAATCTAACTCATAGTAACGCCAGACTATGTGTCCTGATAGAAGTATTGAAAGTTGTCACTAGCAATTTGTTAAGGTGATAATAGCATTATTTATAAATATTTTCTTTTGTAATGCACAATCATGATTTCATATTAGATCCTTTGTGTTCGATTTTTCGTTGTGATGTATTTCTATACTATCAATTATAATTGTACATTTATGTATGTGATTTATTCCTATGTTGATATTTTCACAATATTTTGTTGTGATGGGATATTTTGGCTGGTAAAATGACACTTACATACCAATGACTGTCGCCAGAGTTGTTGATGTTTTGTGTTCATCGAAAATCTGCTCATTTAAAATTCCACAGTGGACTTTTATTTTTAAGTGATTAATTAAAGTACACTTTGTTGTCGCAAAAGACATTTACTTAATAAAATCTAAGATTATATAAGAAGTAAACGCTTTTGAATATAACCTTCCTTGATTTGTAATGTTAACCAACTTTCTCACGTTAATTTTTATTATAAATCTGACTTTACTCTTAAGCCATTCATTTATTATTAGAGTTATTAAACTATTAATCTGGTCATTTTTATTTAAATCATTGTTATATTTGTTAAATATAAAAAACAAAGCAAATTTACTAAAGAGCTTGCAATTTGTTTGTATAAAATAATGATTCTGAACAGCCGCAGTCTTAAATCTCATATTGATATCAAAAATATAAAATAAAGAATAACAAATATTACACACTTTGTTTCATTTACTTCTAAATTAAAACTATCCAATATAGGGACCATAATAATTCACATTCCAATGACATTAATAATAATAATTGATATATTTTTGAGGTATAGGTCTAGCTTGTAAGGCTCTGAATCTAAAAATACCAGTAAAATAGCAACCTTCACCATATTGCGGAAAAATGTTCGAACTAATTTCTTTTACTGGCAACTATGCATTCATGTAATATTCCGTCATCAATTCAGGAGTGAACGTTGTGTATTTTGTGATTATTTCCTACGATTTATTTATATATATATTTAGGCTAAAACAATTCATAGTAATGAGAGAAAATTGTACATGTTATCATATTCGACGCGAATAAAAATGAAGGATTGATTTCTATTTTGACACTTAAAACATGTTGCCAACTAAAAGCAATCAGTAGCGACGCCAATGCAGGGTTGTTGTTTTCCTGGTCGGGCATAATTGATTAATCGAGTTGTGGTGTGATAAGAAGATGAGATCGGTAGAATAATTCAGATTCGAATACTTATACTATAAACACGTGTTTCATTTACGGTAGGTATTACTTTCACGGTTAAATACGTGCTTTATCTGCGTTTGACTTATGCAACTACCTGTTTTCCGCGGTTAAAATATGTTTTTTCTTCAACTTTCTCGGAAATGGCTACATTATTTTAAAAACATTGCTGACTCAGGCAAAAAAATATATATTTATTCCCAGCCGCTAACGGAGGTACATTTTTTCATTGTTTCATACGTAGTTTTTAATTATAAAATGAAAATCAATGATTTAATGCAATCATCATCATTGCGTATTATGGCGTTCTCCATGCGTGGATCAAACGTCGACATCAAGGTAGACAACCAGCTTGCGACGGCAGGTATGAGGAAGCAAAGAATGCAATGAATTCGAACACGAAACTACTGCGATTGCTGCTCCGATTGGAGGCTGGCGTCAATGAAAAATTTTGTAGGTACGATGTAGTTCCCTCGCAAGTTAAAAAGAAAAGCATAGTACAAGCCTCGATTAATAATTCTGTGCCTCGGCTGACATAGCATACCATCCGCGTTACTTTAAAAGGCCGAGGACGAGACGAAGCCTTGTCTCGTCCTTTTAAAATCCTTTGTTCTCATTAGTTCCTTCGGAGGGACTAAAGGGACTACAGATAACTACAGTATTTTCAGTAGTTCCTTTGATTGTGTACCTATAGAATAGTTTATAAATAGTATAGTATTTTTGCTAATTCCTAATATGTTTAGAACACACTTGGTACTTCTAATATTACTCGTCCGTAAATTGCTTCATTACCTGTCTCGACAGAAATGTACTATTCTGTTGTTACAACTTCCATTGTATTGCGGCCCCTTGGGGTAAATTTTTTAGAAGTATCATATGTTTAATCTCGAATCAACAACTGTATTCATACCAAATTTAATCAAAATCGGTCTAGCCCTTAAGCCGTAAAAGCTCACAGACAGACATTATTTTGATCATTATTGACGGACGAAACGTTTTTTAGATGCTATTTTTACTGCTTTTTAATCATATCAAGTTAAACTCTGGCAACATCTTAATTTAAATGTCATATCATGACTCATTCATCATTCATTTTGACTTTGACATTTGTTTGACACGGTAAATAATTTGAGATTTTGAGATGATTTGTGAATTTTGAGTGTACCTACCTACCTATAGTAATTTCGCGAGTTTTTAAAACTTTTCCAAACAATTTTGAGGTTTAAGGTTGAGTTGAGTGATTATGGTAGGCTATACCATGGATGGACCTGCAAGAGACCGTGTTATGAGGTTCATGGAGGACAAGGATCGAATAGAGCGAGAGATAGCCGAATGTAATGCGGTGCTGGAAACCAATAATGTTGGGATGTCTGACCCGCTGGTGGACGGGGAAGGTTTCCCACGAGGGGATATTGACGTCTACAGGGTAAGACACGCCAGACATCGCATTATCTGTAAGTGGCTCTTTGTAATTTTATAACAGACATATTTTATGAACTTTTTTCTCATTAGCCTTGTGCAATTTTAATTTTAATTTTCCTTTTCTTAATTTGAATAAAATGTTCTTCCTAGATGTGGCACAATCACAATTTAAATCTTGTTTGGAAAAGTTAGAAAAGTGGGCACTGTCATTGTTTGCTCACTTTGTTATTATGAAAGCGGACCCTGGGGTCCTAAGCAAACAGCTGAGGATAGATAGATATACACTTTATTGTACCAATTACAAAATTAAAATTGAATTGAGGATGCAACCTGGAAGGCGCTGAGATGATGATGATTGTTTGTTTTCTTTGTAAATATCGTTTTATAAGACTTGATTCCATCCATATAATTTTAAATAAAAAAAATAAAAAAAAAGTTCTATTCTATTTCTATTTTTATTATAATGGCTCCATCGTTTAGCCAAACGATGATTCTGCCAATGTCAAAGTTTGAGAAGCACACAGTGTATGATTTCAAAAATACTCGCTAGGACAGATGACCTGTTTGAATAGCTCTGTGTAATCTAAAACAAAACGAATAAGTTGTAGCCTGGAAGAGTACACTATAGATAAATTAGGATGCCTATTGTAAAACTTGTCACTGACAATATTTATATTTCTGTACATTTCTTTGGTGCAGTATTTATTATTACTACTTTACTTACTTAAATTACTTAAAAAATGTTGGATTAGGTATGTTTGAAATCAGCCAAATCGTAAAATTTTATTGCCATATTTAGGCAAATACTTAAACTAAATCCTTTTTAATAATATACCAAAAGAATCACATAATAAGCTCAAAGTCAACCATCTTATTTGCACCGGTAAGCACTGCTTTGAACACCCGCAGACCAAATGGTCAGATGACTTAAAGATGGTTGTAGGTAAGTTCAGGTCATTCTAGAAATAAAATGGTTACAGTCCAACAGTGGATTGACTGTGGATGAAATGATGATGATGCTGCTGTGATTGAAATTTATTTCCAGGCTTACAAAATGACCATAAAGACATCATGAAGAGGATAGAAAGAGGCCTGGCCGAAGTACATTCACATCTTGTTGAGGCGAACGGAGAGGGGCCATCGGCACCACAACCTATGGTTAACAGGAATGGCCATGTTGGAATGAGTATGAGTAATGGTGACAATCAACACAATGTACCGTTTGCGACTGTTGGATTTGTGCATGACGGATCTCCTGCTGATATTGCTGTAAGTTATAAAACTGATATTATATCCATATTATTGGATTGGATATTACCTTCTTATTAGACAGAAAGGCGTAAGGACAAACTATAGAAACTTACTATTACAACTTTTTCTGACTCTTTAGTTCAATAGATTACTACTTATTCTATCAAAGGCACAACAACTACAATATCGATAATGTGATCAATTCGGGAACTACTGGACCAATTTCGAAAATTCTTTCACCATTCGATAGGTAGCTATCCCTGAGTGCCATAAGCTATGTATGTACCACTGGCGAAGCCGGGGCGGACGGATAGTTAAATATATAGTTTGTACAAAAGTAAATAACCTTAAAAATATTTTTGCTCTTTTCATTGAGAAAAAGGTTTTTAAATATTTTTATATAGAGTAATACTTTCTTTGCAAAGGTAAATAAACCATTTGTCATATAAAAATCAACAATTACTTTCAGGGGCTCTCAACAGATGATGAAATCCTGCAATTCGGCTCTATCAACCACACAAACTTCTCCGACATGACCCAAATCAACGACCTGGTCTCCCATTCAGTAGGCCAGAGGATCCACGTGAGGGTACGAAGACAGGAACATGTGATGACCATGACCATTATACCGAGGCCCTGGCAACAGCCTGGGCTACTTGGTTGTCAGATTCGGAGACTTACAAATTGATAAAACCAGTGATTGTGTTTGTTTATTGTGGATGATGTATCATTTGAAAAGATATTATTGCATTGGATGCGCGTATTAAAAGTGATATTTTAACATGTTTGTTGACTTTTGAATACATACACTGCATAATAATAAACTTCAGGATTTAATGTGTAAAACCTTCTGTCAGTTGTTTTGTAGTTTAATAAATTGTTATAATCTTAATTCTATGATTTTATATTTGCTTATTAATAAAACAACTAACTGGTTATACATACTCTTAAATAATCCTAGCAGTTGTGACGTGAATAAAAATTGTCATCATGTCTACTTTCAAATTTATTTACTTGCATTTAATTGTTTTTTGAATGTGTCTGTACCGTAAGTAGTGGAGTTTCTACACACTAAAAATTTGGCTGGTGTGTGAATCATCAGTATGTTGTGCTTACGTGAATTACATTCTAGATTGCGCTCAATTGTCAACCAATCACAACAGTAGCTTTAGTATTGTCATCTATTGTGAGTTGTTTGCTAATGGAGTATGGCTAAAGTTGGTGTTTTTCTGTCTTACTTTTGCCTAAGGATAATAAAAAGCTTATTTACTTACAAAGCCTTTACTCACAAAAGTAGAAACGTACAAAATTGTACAAACTTTTTCGTGTTTAAAAACAAATGTAGAGCTAAAATCAAATCAAACGCTCCATGGGTTATAAAATTATCGTGCTTATTCGGTATTATTATAACACACATAGATAAATAAAAAATTTGTTACAAAGAGAACAAAAATTCTAAAAATACATTTTATGATTTATGATCATTGCTTTAGACTTTTTCTTTGTCAATTGAAGCGTCTCGATTTTCTTATCTGTGGTGATATCCTCATCTTCTCCGTCATCTTCAGAATTTTCTTCGGAGTCCATGGATTTCATGGTACAATCGAAGTAAAGTTTGTCTTCCACTAGTCTGTAGTCTGGTTTGGTTATAGTGCCTCGGACGCAGTCGTGATAATGACAGACTATCTTTTCTTGCTCATATGTTTCGCAGGATCCTGGAAAAAATGTTAAATATTTTTTATTTACTTGAGTATTATTTGCTCAAATACGGCGCCTGAAATAAATATCGATACATGTGGCGCCATCTATTATTAATTTAAATTAATGATTCTATTTTTTTTAAAAGCAGCTTCAATTGATTTTTTAGCTTAATCTCCAATCTGCTTAGGAATTCGGAAGTATGATTATCATTTTCATTTGACATTAATGTCATACATTTCAAAAACAGTGCTCCTGATGATGTTATTACCCACCAGGTCGCTGCACCCTGACAGTGAGCACGGCTCTCTCGGGCGCCATGTTCTTGAAGTACACGAGGTAGCACGCCAGCATGGTGCCCGTCCGCCCGCGCCCGTGACGGCAGTGCACGCCCACTACCTGCGAATGTTAAAGAACTTTAACAACCGGTCATCATCATTTCGTGTAGATTACATTGTCAATCGATCATGTACATCTTGGTGTCAAAGTTGTTAGGAACCCCCTCTAGGCCTCTGACGTGACTCCCTTTGAATTTTTTTTTTCCGAAAGCTGCTAAAACTACTTGAGACATAATGCAAAAAGATCCATCAATGGATTTAAGTGGATACATATATAATATTTGTTAAAAATAGTAAATAGGCTATAAAATTTTGTAGGTAGGTAATACCCGTAAAATCTAAGAAAATACCTAAAGTCTGTCTGAATGGAAAGAGACAATAATGTAAACAAATATGGCCGTCTGGAATTGAGATGGTTTGTCGATGGTGTTTTTATGAAAATGACAAATGAGTTCGTTGAGATGTGAACATAAGCATTGATAATCGAATGTAATTGTAATTAATATTTTATTTTAGGTTTTGTGCAATAAAGAGTATTTGTTTTTTATTGTAAGTTATCATAGTTGACATTTTCCATTAAGACAGATTTTACTTAATAATATAGAAATACTTACCTCTCCTCTAATCTCGGCACGTTCACAAATCTCAATGAACTTCAAAATTTGCTTTAACGTCGGAGTACCGAACTCTTTCACTCTTATGTCGGACCATCCCAGCTTCTTCTCACACTGCAGAATAGGTGGTCTTCTCTCTGGCGACAGGGTTATCAAATGGTTCACTCCCACATCCGCTAAATAATTTAAATTTTCAACGGTTTGTGGCCAGCCCATCGCAGCGATTTTGTTTTCGATGAACCATGAAAAGTTGTATGGTGGATATGATTCGTACTCTTTCTTTTCTGGTATAGGTGTCTCTTTCTTTTCCGTTTCCTCTTTTTGCTCATCAGCGTATTTGTATAGAAGTTTCGCTAGCTTCACATTTGGTCTTAGATTTACGTAGCTCATTTTTTTTTTTTTTTTATGATAACTATTTATTCAGCCTTAGAATTTTTGGTAGACCCACCCATTAATCACTTTCACTTACCTACTTTCAATTAAAAACAATGTAATCTGAAAATAAATAAACAAATTTTGTTAGGATATTTGTTAGTGCCTGATTATAAACTGGCAAATAATAATCCGTAAATAAACTTAAAACATTACTTAAATTTTATCTACTATTTTGCTCCTTCGAATTTTGTTCTTCAAAATAGGTTCAGATTGTGATCCCTAGATGGCACTATACGAATGTTAATCACCTCAAAATAGGTCACTTGATATTAGCCACCTAGATATAAACTCAGTGACGTATCAAATGAAACTACGTCAATGCACTTTAATACTTCAAGGTTATAGATCTTTTCCTCAAAACTTTCTATAATAAATGAGATATTAACTCACCTAACACGTATCACATCAGAAAACAGTTATTAACTATCCATTCACCCACAATATCATCGTCACTTCCGAAACATACAAAGCAATATAATTTTAGGACTAAGTTTCTCAAACTGGCAATTAAATAACATGCTGTTTTATCATCGACATAATATACGTTATTATGAAAATGTAACAACCCTGCTTTCTATTGTGGCCTATTTTTATGTCTTTTTTAATTTAATACTTATTTTGTTGTAAAAATCTGAAAATAAAAATGTAACTATCGTAGAATTAACAAATTGTTCATTTAAATTAATAAAAGTTTACTCTTACACGATACAACGATATGATAATAATAATTTACTCAAATTATAACGTTACCCCTTAAAACTGTTGCCCCGGTTTATCCCCCGTTACTACATACGGGTACGGGGATACTAAACTCCAAAATCTGGATAGCTATTTATGAAATGTACGACTGAAATGAAACACGGAATCATCTTTATTATCAGACAATCAGGCGATTCAAACTTGCAATGTCCTAACCAAACCGGAAACAACTAAACAAAGAATGCTTCCCATGGGTATCGAACCCATGTCCTCTGGGTCTAAGCCAAATGGACCACTGGGGCCTTTAGAGAATAAATGATTTTTTACTTTTACTCTTTACGAAAATAATATTTATAAAATTGACAAGTTTGAGAACCACTGCTAATGCTATTTCAGCCTTGCTTCACCAGACTCTGTCTTGTGGTTGGGTGTGTGCCAGGTTGGCTAATTTGGCACACGAATTGACATTTCGGTGTACGCTACTGCCAATTGTAAATTAGGGCTTAGATGTATTTGAGTGGTCCTTGGATGTTGAGAAACTTGAACTGAAGTACTTTGACCCGTCTTGCAACTTGAGATATAAGCATAGGCTTAGCTACCAAAAAATACTGGCACGACGACGCAATGGAGGACACGCGTGCTTAACCAAAATCCAATGATCAACCAATAAAGACACAACCAAGGATTCCGAAGACCGGACGAAATGGAGGAGGAATAGTAGGATAACGGACCCTGTGTTCAAAGGTAGGATGCAACCGGGAAAGCGCTAAGATGCGTAGTAGTAGGCTTGATGTTATTTATTTTTCTTTAGACCCGGTGAGTTTCGTCCCGCCTATAAAATTCTTGATTCGTCCCAATCCAATCCCAAACTACATGCTTCGTGCTAAAACAAATTTGTATTGTTTGTTTGTATGTAATGTCTTTATTGAACTGTAAATAAATAAACATACATAACAAAGTAAAGAATGCAACGGCGGACTTATCTCATGAAGAGATAGATAGATATCTTCCAGTAAGCGACACTAATTGTTTTTTATATCTCGCTCTAGCGCCTTTGCATTGTGGCTCATAGTACCTTCCCTATAGTACCAGGGGGGCATGCTGCTGCAACTGTAAGCGCACAAGAAAACTCATTCATCATATCAATCTATCAGTTCCCTTCCCTCTAACGGAAAAATAATTTATTTGCTATATTCTGTTTCTGATAGTCAGAGACAAAATGAGTTTGACCTATTCTGCCAGTATATACTTCCCGCAAAAACAAAAATTTAAAAAAAAAATTGTAATTATAATTTCAACGGGTATAGATTACTTTTTCATTTTTAAAATTATTACTTGTTAGAGTGCATTTGGATGTTACCAGAAGAACATGAAGATGGAAGAGTTATTATTATTTCAAAATATTTTCTCGCTCTAGCTTCTTTGTATTGTCTTGTAGTCATTGGACCTTTTACCCTATAGTCACAGGAAAACATAAAGTTGAAAGAGTAATTTTCAAATTATTACTCGTCATTCATGTTGCCTTTAAATTGTGGATCGTTGCTGCGGCATACTTCCCTATAGTACCAGGAGATCATAAAAATGGAAAACTAATTTTTAAATTACTACTCGTCATTCATAGCACACTTTAATTGTGGATCGTGGGGCCTTCTAGTAGTAACAGGATAGCATGAAGATGGAAGAATTTTTTTTTTTTAAATATTACTTTTTATTCATACGGGCCTTTGAATTGTGGATCGACGGGCTTACTTCCCTATAGTACCAGGAGATCATAAAGATGGATATGTAATTTTAATTTTCAAACTATTTCTCACTCTCCTTTGCATTGTGGACCTGCTTTATTTTAAGTACCAAGAGATCATAAAGATGAAAGAGTCATTTTCAAATTACTACTCATCATTCATCATAACGCCTTTGAATCACAATTCGACGATCCACAGATCGTTGGACATTCTTCCCTATAGTACCAGGAGATCATAAATATGGAAGAGTAATTCTCAAATTTACTCGTCATTCATAGATTTAATAATTCTTATTTTGAACAATTATTGTGGATCGTGCGGCCTTGTTTACCAGGTATCTAGTACCAGGATAGCATCTTTATGCTCCATCCATCCATCTTTATGGAAGAGTAATTTTCAAATTATTACTAGTCCATTTGTGCCTTTGAATTGTGGATCGTGGGCCATCATTCATTTCTAAAGTGCCAGGAGAACATAAAGATGAAAGAGTAGTTTTCATTTTCAAATTATTTCTCATTCTCCGTGTCACGTCTCTGTTAGAGCGCATTTGGATGTTACCAGGAGAACATGAAGATGGAAGAGTTATTTTTATTTCAATATATTTTCTCGCTCTGGCTTCTTTGTATGGCCTGTAGTCATTGGACCTTTTACCCTATAGTACCAGGACAACATAAAGTTGAAAGAGTAAATTTCAAATTATTACTCGTTATTCATGTTACCTTTAAATTGTGGATCGTTGCTGCGGCATACTTCCCTATAGTACCAGGAGATCATAAAAATGGAAAACTAATTTTTAAATTACTACTCGTCATTCATAGCACACTTTAATTGTGGATCGTGGGGCCTTCTTTCATTATACTACCAGGAAGACATAAAGGAAAGAGTATTTATCAAATAATTACTTTTTAAAGTCAAGATAATCAATTTATTTATCAAATTAGAAATTTAATTGGAGAATGATGAAAAAAAAGTTTGATTTGCTCAATGGTAAATTTTCTTGAATATTCCCGGCAACATTCGAATGGTTGCTAAAAATACAGGGAACGGCACATTACTATAGGATGAATCCGGAACCTTTATAATGACAGGTACGAACAAAGATTTTTTCCAAATAAGGTCCGAAATATTGCAAAAAGGGTAAGAGTATGTTGGCAAGTATACAAATCTGTAATACTTATTTATTGGTTATCGCCAACTTGACTACTTGCACTGTAAATAACGTCGCCTGTAACAGTCGATTGAGCACTGCAAAGCTAATTGCATAATTAACATTGAATAAAAAAAAAATTACTGACGTCATAATGCTTGCTTGCCAAGTTTACAAAATTAATAGCCACTGGAATTGTAATGAAGTTTTATTTATATTTTAGAATTTAAAAGATTTATTGACAACAGTAATTAAAATATATAGTATTCTTAAAAACATCCTGTTTACTTTAGAAACTGTTATTTATAAATTACTTCAAATACTGTTGTCAATAAATCTTATAAATTCTGAAGTAGAATGCGCACTTCTTCGCCCGTAAAATTAAAAAAGAAGGAAATAAAAAAATCAAACATTAAAAAAAAAAGAATTTATTCAGGTACATCAGATGACTTTCTTTGTGCTTTCCCGCGCATTTTCTATAAACTCTTCCATGACGTCACCGCTCACTCCGAACTTCAATGGATTGTCCTCTGTGAGGTACTCAAAGTATCTTCCGACGGCTTCCTCGTGCTCAGGGAAGTCTAAGGATCCTGGAAAATGGAGATATTTCTTGTTCAACGTTAATTTTATTATAGGCGGATAAAAGCATTTTTCTACCATGTTACAGAATTATTATTGGTACTAACGCAACCAAGTGTCCAAGTCAACAAGGAATTTTGAAAACTTAACTATAACTCACCTAAAATCCGTGAGTCGAATGAAAAGCGTTCGACTCACCGAAAATGTCGATTGAAAATTATTCGACCCGCAAATTTTGCGCGAGTAATACTTTTCAAAAATAGAGTACCGACGACGTACTAACACTTATTAATAAACCTAAAAAATACTAAAAATCTATAGATATAAGTTACAAACAATAGGTATCGATCCCTCAGAACTTCAGGAGTTGTATAATAATAACTTTAAAAAATTTAAATTTAGTTTGAAAAAATACTTGAGTACTTTCTGAATGTAATAGCGACTCACCGAACACAGATAAACCCATCGAGGTTTCCGCGGTTCGGTAACTGTTTTATGTGTACATTTGATATTTACTGAATAAATGATTTAAAAAAAAAAAATCTGCCTAAAAATTAAAGTCCACGATTATTTTACGTAAAAATAAAAATGTTTACGATTTAAACATGTAAAAAATGAGCATACTTAAATAGTTTTATCAAATAAAATGCAAACTTGTATATTTTATCTGTTCTTACGGAAATGAAAATAAAAGTATAAATATAAATATAAAATAACAGGGAAAATCTGTATCAGAAAAAAAAAGCAAAAAGTTTTTCCCGTACCGGGAATCGAACCCGAGCCTCCTGGGTGAAAGCCAGGTATCCTAGCCACTAGACCATACGGGAGATGAAAGAAATATCGAAATTACTGTATTATTACTGTTTAAAGATGGGCGCCTTCCCGGTAAATTTCCTATTTACTCTCTTTTTTTTTTAAATTCTCGGGAATAAATGGGAATTAATAATATTTTCCCTCTTGTATTTTTTTTTCTTTTTAAATGACATTTTCTAAAGTGCGCCGTAAAGAAAAACGGAAACAAAATGTACAATTTTCGTTTGTTAATTCGTCACTTACCAGGCCGAATCATCCGGATAGTGTTCATGGCTTGATCCGGCAGAAACCGGTGGAAGTGTATCAGGTAGCTGGCCAGCATCACACCGCTGCGGCTGCGTCCTTGCCGGCAGTGGATGCCCAATACCTGATGCCGTAAATATTTACTTTACATTATGAAAATGTTGCAAGTCGGACGGCTGTTTATGATCTAAGATTTTATATTTCGTTTCGTTGACATCATTGTACATGTACACACACACACCCATAGATGCAATACAGTTATTTGAATAAATATTTTTTATTGACACTAAAATTAATTATAGGTCATCATAATGCACTATTTTTTAAATACTAATTAGGTTATCCAAAAGTGGCGGTTGGCGATGGCGTTAGCTTAGATACCAAGATAAATTTTGAAGATGGGGAAGACCTTTGTCCAGCGGCAGGTAGGACTAAATCATGACTAAATCTATCAAATATAATCTATTATTTTTTTTTTAATCAATATACCTTCAAACAAAACACGAAACTTTTATTGAGTATCAGAGAAAAGTATAACGAGTACTTAAGTAGTATTTTGTTTGAAAAAAAAACAAACAAAAGAACAAGTTATTTGAATGCCGATAATAAAGGCACAGGGCCTCGTTTTCGCAACGATACTCACCTAAAATGAGGAATCTCCTTAAGTCAAGGAAGCTAGTGACGACTAATCATACCCATGAGTTGGAGCGAGTTTCGAGCGAGTTAGAGTTTGAGCAAACGGTTTGAGAATATGGGTTAGTTTTAGAGGTCGTCGTCTATATTATTTTGAAACGGGGTCACACACACAACACAAAACATACCTCGCCATTTTTATCCGCCTTTTTACACACGTCAATTAACTTTTTAATCTGTTCTGTAGTGGGAATTTCAAACTCTTCAATAGGTATTTCTGTCCATCTTAACCCGGGCATATCATCTACAGGCGGCTTCTTACCCGCTGTTAACGTAACTAAATGCGTTATACCCTGATTTGTCAAAAACTTCAAATTCTCTTTGTTTCTAGGAAAAGCCATAGCTGCAACTTTTTTAGGAATTACCCATGAGAATTTCAAAGGTGGATAAGCATCAACTTCTATTTCTGGAAATGGGTTTTCTGGTATTATAACTGTTAACTCATTTCTGATTTCTTTTTTCGCGCCAGCTAGGGCTTTGTCGTCTTGCTCCGTGATGTCCTCCATCCTAGTGAACACTTGATACTCTTCATCGGCCATAGTGCAGTTCGCTTTCACTGTCACGAGAAATTAAAAAGTTAAAATTTTGGCGCCAAGTTTCAAATGGCATGTATTTTTTTATTTAAAATACGAACACTTGCACTTTTCACAACAGCAACTTGAATTTCGGACCATCGGTTTGCGACGGTTATTGTTGACTGACGAAAGGGCGGGAAAACTTGGCACAATCTCCATTTTCTGGAGAGCATGTAACATTTATTTCTGGAGACCCACCTTGACAACGTTAAACATGTCAATGCCAAGGTAAACTTTTGTTTAATTTTGAATCTTAACGTTTGGAAATAAAGGATTTTGCTGTGCAATATTTTTGTTTTTCGTCTGCAATTTGTTGGTTGATCATAAAGCATTTACGCCAAAACATCTGTTGTCGGATATATCGTTATAAAAGAATAATGTGCTGTAAAGATAAATTAGATACCGAAGTACTTTTTAGCGCGACGTATAAAAACAAAAGATGACGTCTATGGTGAAGTCGACGTCCGATTTATCAATGAGCGATGACGTCGATAAGTTCGTGTAAATAAAAGGGAAACAAACAACGTCTGCGTAGCAAGAACGAAATTATATATTTTTCAAATACTTACATTTGTTTATATTCTGTATAATTCCAAGTTTTGCTACAAGTACCATCGATTCGATGCACAAGTTACCGATGTCTTCTAAAAGTCAATCCTCGTTGATAATTTTTGTAGTTACCTACCTAAGTATTAAGTAAGTACCTAATGATTGTTCATTTAATAAATATTACTACCTAAAACTTTAATATTTTCCCGTTTAGGTAGGTTCGTAATAAAATAAATACCATCAGAAAAAAATCGATAATACTTACGTGAATCCAGTTACACACAATCAAACTTATTACAGTGAAATTAAAACCAACACTGATTTGATACCTACATCAACTACATATGGACACTTTAAGATTTATTAATATTATATAAATAATATTTCGAAATAGACGCTAATGTAAACTACAATAAGGTTTCAATTGATTTAGTCGTAAAGAAATGGAGATGTTGGCATGATTTAGGCTCAGAAATGGGCTAAGGGCTTAGTCAAAAAGATTGACAAGATATTGGGTAACAAGATTCATTCAATCAGTTCATATGTGTGTCATTTAAAAACAGGTCAACAATTTATAAAGAATTTGCCCATCATTTAGGCAACTTTGGGGCTCGATTTTCGGTTTGTTCCAGTATGTTCATTCGGGTGAAGTGAAACACAATATCACCTAGGGGAGATTCTAGCAACTGTTGAGATAAGTCGAATTCGAGACGGAAAAACATGGCAACTAACTACAGAAATCCTAAACTTCCGCCATTTTTTTCGACAAATCTCGCGTTCGACTATTTCTCTAAAGGCGCGAATGTCGCCGTGTGTAATTTTCGACTTCGACTTCAAGATTTCGGTTTTAAGATTTCGACTTTATATTATTTATTTATTTGACATCTTTGAATAGTTTCATCTAGATGAACAAAGGCAACTTTTTAAAATAATCTTGTGGAATTTTATACATCAAGCATGTTAAAAAATTCTTTCTCTCTTTTTTTCATTTGCATTTCGCTTTTCATCTGTTTCGAACACTCGCTTAGGTGCTAATCTTCTTCATCCTAAGGTTTACCGGTTGCATCGATCCCCCATTTGCTGGTTGCTTCGGAGCTCAGAATCCGCTGCACCAAAATAATGTGACATTGAAGGTCTTACGATATAAACAAAATAACTCGAAAGGTCACAGAATAATTTAAAAAAATACAGTTCTGAATTTAAATAAGAATATATTTTATTACAACACAAGTGCTAGTGTAAATAACATATTTCCTAAACTATAAAATCATAAGACAGAAGATCATATTTGGACCATAATTTTGAGCCAATCAAATAGTTACTTCCATTAAGGCATGAACTGACTGAGAGCATGTCGTTACGATTCTATTCGTTACATATCAATTTGATTTCTAAGTTAAAGTCCATTCACTGACGCGGAAATGCCCACAGAAATAAGAATCGGTAGAAGTGCCGTAGCGTGTGTCAAAGTTAACTGGCCCGCTAATGACAGTTCCATATTATATTCTTATTTCTAGGGGTGTCTCGCTAGTCGCGCAGGATTCGCGTCACTTTGAATGGACCTTTAATTAATAACATTTCGTATGAACGAACTAAAAAACAAATGCTCTCGATATAAACACACCTTGATATAACATCGTATAATTCGTAATACTAAAGGCAACCTGTGATATATAATAATAATTAAGTACATTAAACAAGTACAAAATGATGTGATAACATAAATACATGAAAACATGATTCCAATGCTGATCCTTAAAAATACGATTATGATTAGAACTAATCAGAATTTCAATATTACAAGTTTAACATTTCATTTGATTTTAGAAAATAAGTCTCCAGGGTTAATTAATAAAATTCTTTTAAAAAAACATAAAATTAAGCAAGGAGTGCCTCAGGGTAGTGTTTTGGGTCCTTTAAGATTTTTTAATTTTTATTTATGACCCATTTCTACTCATTAACTACGAATAAATCTCCTTGCGCAGCGGTGGTTCTAGATCCAAATATTTATAAAAAAAAATAAACAACTACAAGCTTAGAACTTGGAAACTTATTTTTTTAATAATGTCTTTATTTCCAGCCAGCTGTAAAAGCTGCGTTCATGTAATATATATTTACTAACATATCTTGAATTCTTTACTAGCAGAATCATTGCCGCTATCCTAACTCCTACATATGTATAGACTACACTCAAATGTAGTCATTTTTACAAGGCTATATTTACAGTGATGCTACGGATTGCATTAGCAAAACATTGAATGTTTTTTTAATTATATATAAGGCACAAAGCTAGTATTTACTATCCATTTATTTGCTCAGAAATAACTTCATTTAAAAAAACTATGTTAAACGGCCGGGCTCTTCGATGCAATCTTCAAAATTGATACAAAATCAAAATTAAACTTTTCGAGTACATTACTCTCAATTAAGATGGGAGAAATAAATTCTCTTGTAACTTTATATCTTCGAAAAATTTCCGAATCATAACAAAAAAATTGTAAAAACCGAAAAGGCTAGATAAAGAATAGGACATACATATGTATCTATGATTCTACATTTAAAAAAAACAAAGCGATACACTTTTTCCGAATGTGAAAAATTACAAAAACGGTGGTTTACCCAATATTAGAATTAGATATTTAATTGAGCAGTAGTATGGTATCTTATTTGATATGTTTTCTCTATAGCTTATTGTTTAACTAAAGCCTGTCTCAATGGAAAAAGACAATAATGTAAACAATAGCAATTAATTAAAATTACATATCAATCACTTACATTCGATTATCAATGCTTATCATATTCACATCTCAATTAACCCACAAATCATTTTCACAAAAACACCATCGACAAACCAGTCTCAATGTCAGACGGCCATACTTGTTTACATTGTTGTCTTTTTCCATTGAGACAGACTATACACGAAAATTTCGTCACAGTTTTAAAAATACTTGCAACTTCGATATGAATGTCGTAAAAAATGATAATAATCTAGCATGTAGGACGGGAGAATGGAATGTACAGTAGTTTAGCACTAAGATAATAGCTCTTTTGAATAAACAATATTAAGTACATTCATATGATTAATTAAACACTTTAATTTTTATATTACATATTCCATAAATCTATAGAATTTGGCCCCATATTTTAACAAGCTTCTAAAGTAGTAAAAACTAATGCGAATTGTGTCAGTTATTTGATTACGTAGGACCAGGGAAACCAGGAGGGTAATCGCGCTAACCGCAAATCGATTTATTGTTATTACTAAAACAAAACCACCAAGTTCGATTTCAAATGATTTTCAATCGACACGATTGTACACGATACGCAGTTGCAATAACCAATTGCAGGCGAGCAAATTAGATGGTAAACTAATTGTTTATTTGATAATACGAAATTTCTAATAAAAAAAAAGCATTTTCAATCAACGTAGGCCGAAATTTTTACTTACATTACTTCGCCAATAGGGCTTGAATACGAAAATGAAATGTAAAATATATGGGACAGATTTTAATCTGAAAAATACTGATTGCCGTAGATAATACTTTTATCACGTGATACATACAATTAATACGCAAAAATCGCACAAATCAACCGAGACTATTTACACGACTGACAAAAAAGGTGTGTTATGTTTTTTTTATACAATGCATAGTGTTAGACAAAATGTTATTAATATTTCGATTTATTTAGTAAAATATATAATAGTTACCATTTTTAAATTACATAAATTTTACATTAAATTTATTAATTTTGTGAGCGAATATTACAAGTTTAACTAATCAATATCAACTGTAATTAAGATTTCGTACAAAAATTATAACAAGATACTATAATTTTAAACATCATTTTGAAATATTTAACAAATATTGAGCACCTTAGGTTGGAAGTTTGAAAATAGGAAAAATATTTTTGACACAATTGTGGAAAAAATCTGCATTCCATTTAAAGAAGGATTCAAACCGCCCTATAGATGGATATTTCAAATAATTAGAAGAAAAACAAAAGATTTTTTTAACAAATTTCTGTAAAGAAATTTTATACAGAAATTTGACAGACTATATAACTTGTAAGGCCGTTTATTTATTTAAATATAGATAGAACGTAAAAGATTTTTGTAATTCTTTAGATCCTTAAGAAATGTAAACAAATGTATAAAATGTCATAATTTAAAAAAGGAACACGTCTCCAAGACACTGGAATGTTTTTTTTAATGACATTTTTTATCGTATATACTGATTAAAATTCTTAAGTCTAGGTCGATTTCAATTAATTGACACGAAAAAATGCGCGTATCCAACATTCAAACTTATTTCTAATAATAATAAAGCACATTATCGTTCTCACTTGCTTAAAAGCTCTCGATTCGAGTATAGTTACGTCAAGTTAAAAGTTTATTGAATAACTATAATTGTTTTTTTTTATACATATATGATTTGAATAACCGAAGGTCGGATTAAGAACGATATTTCGTCAAATCAAAAACGGATGTTTTTAATTGACAATCTTAATACAATTGACTCTAGCATTTCATAAGTGTTTTTTATGATCCGAAGCTTAATACTGCGAGTGACTTTTAATTACAACAAAAATTACCATATCTGCCCGAATTTTTACCCAATCTGTCCAATCCCGATCGGGCATTTATTTACTGACCGTGTATCAAAAACGTGCACAGGCACTTAGGGTAGGCAAAGATATTTCAACAGCAATGTATTTACTGTTTGTGTAAAAAATTCTTAATATTCTTCTGACTATTTAATACAGTGTTCAATTTCTAAGCTTCATTTTCATATAAGTATGCATCAATGCTTATCCATAAGTCAGGACCGATATTTGACTCGCCCAGAACCGGTGAGCCGAATTGTCATTCGTTTTCGAATGATTTTTCTTCGACATAATCGGAGCGAGTCTTCAGTAGTGCTATTTTAAAAAAGTATTAAGCAAAATCGGCGAGTCGAATAATTAATGCTCGATATCAAATGTTTTTCGTTCGATATCGAATAATTTTGTTCGATATCGAAATATTTTCATTCGACATAAGAGTTATTTTTAAAAAATAAGGCTCCAGATCACAAAAACAGCACTGATTCGGCTTATTTTATTGTCAAATCCTGATCTGCCTTATACATTATCCGCCATATAAGTTGACCAGAGTGTGAGCGAGACAAACTCATAATTATGTTAGGAAAAGTATAAGTTTGTCCCGCTCACACTTAGGTCCTACTTATTGTCCGCTATCTATAGTATAATTTAAGGCATAGTGGAATGCAGCCGTTATTGTCACGCACCATTTGGAATGTGTTTAATCTCACAATATTATTTTAAATTAAGACAACAAACAGGAGTGCTATTTTCGAAAAGTGTGACTCAAGCAAAATCGATATCGAACGATTTTCATTCGACATACATGTCATACATTTCAAAAACAGAGCTCCTGGGCCCCTAGATTCGTATCAGTATGCCTTGTTAGCTTAAATGTGTTTTGTCTCGTTATTTGCTGTTGTACCTTGCGTACGTTGTTAATTTGCTTTAACGGTCATTAACGACTTAAAGTACGGCTGTTAGCTTACAGTCTGCCATCTAGCGAAAAATAGTAGGAACACTCCCTATGAAGAAACCATTTAATTTAATAAAGAACAAAAAATTGATTAAACTTTTATAATTAAAGTATATTTGTCTTATTTTAATTAAGGTAAAACTCAAATCATTTCAATCGCAAGACGTTCACTGTCCGACATAGGCCACCCTCATAGATTTCAAATCTGACCGATTTGTTGCGGCCATATCCAGACATTTCCTGCGACCATAATTTTGTTCTAAGATTTGTTTTTATATTTTTCATGCGCTTCCTAGAATTGCATGTATACCCTGAAAATACTACTAACACTGCTGCAAACAACGATAGTAGATTAACTTAAACACTTTCCATCTGAAATATAGAGAACTTTCCTTACTGATATCTGTTCCTGTACGGTTTCAAGACATTACTGTACAAAATAAATGTGTTACACTTGTAATTAACAATTGACATTACAAGTTGTCAAATAAGACTGACAACTTCGTGATAAAAAAAAACATTTTTTACAAATGTTTTTTATTGCTATCTATTCCTGTACCGTTCCAATACATCCTGCAAATACTAAAGGTTATTAACAATTTGACATTACAAGTTGTCAAACTGACATATTCTTGATAAAAATCATTTTTACGAGTGTTCATTACTGATATCTGTTCCCGTACCGTTTCAAGACATACTGTATACACTAAAGGTTTAATAAACGATTTGATTAATAATTTGACATTACAAGTTGTCAAATTAGACCGATAACTTTTTGATAACCATTTTATGATATATATTCTTGTTACGGAACATAATAAATTTGTTATACTTGTTATTAAGAATTAGACATTACACCTTGTCAAACTGACATGTTCTTGATAAAAAAACATTTTTACGAATGTTCGTTACTGATAACTATTCCTGTACCTGTATGATAAATTTGTTACACTTGCAACTAAAAATTTGATTAATAATTTGACATTACAACTTGTCAAACTGACATCTTGATAAAAAAAAAACATTTTTACTAGTGTTCGTTACTGATATCTGTTCCTGTACCGTTCCAACAAATACTAAAGGTGCAACACTTGTCCGTCGTCCTTGGCCGTGAGGTGCTGTAAGGCCGCTGCAGGCTGTTCTTGAAGTGTGACCGCCGTGAGATCTACAATCTCGTCTCTTTCGTCATCTTGGTCGAATCTGTAACAAGTTGATTAAAATCCTTAGGCAATCAGAAATTTTAAAACAATTAATATTTTATTGTTGTTGGGACGGTACCGTGCCAAGGGTCACACTGCCTGCTTGCCGGCTCGCTGGTTGGCGTCGAACCGTGATAATCGGAATTGACGAGTTCTAGTAGATATCTCCTGCGTAACTATTATTTTTGCGTAAATCTAAGTGTTTTTATGCCCGTTTTTCATCTATTTGTGTAGATTTAACTAATTTTTCGTCTTTACATTAGCAATTAAAGTGTTTTACTTTCTTACTAAAATATCTACATTATCCTCACCAGACCAGCAATACTTGGCTAAAATCACACATATTCTAAAATATAAGTTACATACTGCGATCAAATCGCAGACATATTAAAAAAGGGAGATGTCAGGAGTACCCGTAATCGACGAGCGTGTATGACGAGAGTGATGAGCGTAGAAGAAGCGAGGGTAGTCTGTAAGGATCGTAGCAAATGGAAATCCGTGGTTTCTGCCTACCCCTACGGGAAAAAGGCGTGATGGTACGTATGTAAGTTACATACTTGTCCTCGTCCGGCTCGCTGTCGTGCTGCTCGCTGCGTGCCACACTGCCTGCTTGCGCCGGCGCAGGTCCGGCTCGCTGGTTGGCGGGCCGGACCGTGATGATCAGGTTTGACGAGTTCGCTACCATCATATCTGTCACCTGAGGACAAATGACAGTAGATAAAACAACTACCGAATAAAGCTCCGTTCAAACTGACGCAAATCCCTCGCGGAACGCCAACAAAAATAAGATTTGGTAGTAGTGCCGTAGCGTGTGCCAAAGTTAACTGGCCTGCAAAAGTTAAGGCACTTCTACGTATTTTTATTTCTGTGGGCGTCCCGCGTCCCGGGATTCACGTTAGTTTAAATGGAGCTTTATTCGTAAATTTTAACGACTAACTGTTTCCTGCAGCTCCGCCGGATCTTCAACTATATACATACCAAATTCATCAAAATTCTTTCGCGGTTTGGCCGTGAAAACGTAACAGACAGAAAGACAGACAGACAGACAGACTTTCGCAATTATAATATTATTATAGAAGTATGAATTGTTCGTTAACGAAAGCAGTCTGTTTAAACCAAAAGTATTAAAATTAGTCAATTTTAGTCTAAAAAAAAATCAAAAGCAATGATTTTAACCAAAGATATTTTTAACGTTGTCAAAAAAATTCTAAATCTATGTTTAACTAATATGTTTAGTCTCTCAGAGACGCAATCAGTCGTTAATGACCATTAACTTTATTGTTAACCCCCAAAAGCCCCGTGAATTCTGCGAGCCCCCAGGCACCACCCGCGAAATTGACATCATACTCACGCGAATATAACTAGTCTGTTTCAATGGAAAAAGACAATAATGTAAACTATGGCGATTTATTAAAATTACAAATCAATCACTTACATTCGATTATCAATGTTTATCACATTTACATATTTGTGGGTTATATTACAAACTAGCTTTTTCCCGCAGCTCCACCTGCGTCAAAAAGTAGCCTATGTTTGACCCTGGGTCTTCAACTATATTCATACCAAATTTCATCAAAATCGCTGGACGGATAACAGACAGACAGAAAGAAAGAAAGATGTCTATCTTTCGCATTTATAATATTAGTATGGATAATTATCACAAAAAACACTATCTACAAACCTTGTCTCAATGTCAGACGACCATATTTGTTTACATTATTGTCTTTTTCCATTGAGACAGACTTTAGCTAATTTACTAGATACTGTTTTACCTAAAGTCGCCGTCACGAGAAGGTATAAATTTTATAAAACAAACTAATCTCTACTATGGTGGGTTCTAATGGTTACCTAGCGACAATATTATGAGTTTACCAAATACAATCGACTTAAATTACTATACGGGTACGATTAATTCCAATTAGTCGGGTTATATTTTGCGATATGTCAATGATGCATGGTACAGGAACGAGTCCGGCTCAGTGAATGTAAACATTTAGTCCGTCATTTAATTTTGGTGACGGTTCATCTTTTCACATTTGAAACAAATAATTGGGAAAAAAGTAATACAATTAATCAATTATGAAATATACGCGAGTGGTTGCGGCGGTCAACAGAATCATCTAAAACCACTCATAAATTTAAATTCTCTCTAACCATTAAAATTTGTCATAAAAATAATATTTTATCTTATATTTAAATGTCGCGAAAATGTTTGTTTACATAATTTATATACTCTCGTGACGGGGACTTTACAAGGACAAACTTACCTGATCTAGAGTTTTATTCGACACATCAATGCCATTGACCTCCAGCACTTCATCGTTGACCCCCAAAAGCCCCGTGGACTCGGCAAGTCCGCCGGGCACCAGTCGCGATATAAAAATGCCCGGCGATCGCTCTACACCGTTTGGGGTAACTCTTACTGAGGTACCGTCCCTGAAAAAAAATTGTAAGAAAAATGATAAAATTGCTCACATTTTTTTTTCTATTTTGTGCTAATTTTGCCACCGTAACTAGACGACATGAATAGAATAGAATAACTTTATTGATAGATCCATCACTTACAGGGAAGGTCTTACAAGCGAAGGTACAAGATAGATAAAGTGCGTGACAGACGTCTCAATAGGTGTCGGCTCAGTGTTACGCTAGACATGCAAGCATGACAAGCACTGATTTTAGCGGTGATGATCATTTTTCGTTCAACTGTGAACGATGTGTGACGTGGAGCGAGCTCTTATGTTTTTTTTTATTTACGTTTCGTTTTAGCTAAGAATATTTTGTAAAATATTTTAAACCATTAAGTGTTTCAATGCTGTATGTTATATGAGCACAAAAAACGTAAGTAAACGATATATTTTCGAAATTTACATGATTAATTTAGTGTTACACAAAATATACATATGTTTTTAATTTTAAAAATATCTGTAATATAAAGAAATATAAATATATTGTTCATATTGAAATCTTCAATTTGCTAGAGGGGATCGTCAATAGGGGCGGAGCCACGGCCAAACCAAGCTCCCCTCACGTCTGCCTTCTGCCCCGCGTAGCCTCACACATTTTTTGTAAGGAAGTTCTCCATATGCCATCTCCTCTTTTTTATTACTCCGTGATAAATTCTTACCTAATAAAAAATCCTAACGGTCGATCTGACCCGTGTTTCAATAACTTAACCCGTCTACACGTCTCTGGTACTATATCCACGTCTATGATTGCTGATACCTGAAAAAAATTAAGATAGAATTTAAGAAGTTAAAATGCTTCATCATCATCTCAGTCACAAGGCGTCCACTGCTGAACATAGATCTCATAGATCTCTAATCTGACCGATCTAAAGCGACCTGCATCCAGCGTCTTCCTGCGACCTTGTGAGGTGTGAGTGTCCGTTCTGTACGTTTGTACTATTAGTAATTCTGTGACTTCGATGTATCCAGTGTCACCTCTTGCCAGTCATCGGCGTGCAGCTCGCGCAGATCCGTTCACACCTCGTCAATCCAGCGATATCTGGGCCATGCCAGAAAATATACTTACTTTTTAAGATGTCGCAGCGACCCAAAGCGAGTCTTGGCCTACGAAAATAAGGATCTCCACTTGGATCTATCCTGCGCCACCTCTTGCCAGTCAAAGGCGTCTAAACTCGCGCAGATCCCTGGTCAATTCAACTAAATCAGTGCCGGCCGACCGGACGCCGTCCCCTTGGCCCCTCCCACACATGCTCTCTTCACTGCTCGATGTTCCTCCATTCTCACCAAGAGCAAAGCCAGCCCAGTCTCTAGTCTCCATATCTCCTGCCAGCGCAGTCTCTGTATTCCGCATTTAGGGTGATTTTGCGGCTGCCGCAATTCTGCAGCGCCTCGGGAATGTTCGCGATTATTAGAAAGAGAAGTTCGTCGCTACTGTCTCGCTTGCGTTCCAGCCATAACAGAATCCTAAACGCGTTAGTGGACCGGTGGGACTCCCCGTAACTGGGACGTTGGATTCGCTTACACACCTTGTTGTGCAGAGTGTAGTCTGATGTCTTGGTGTGGTGGGGTCCTACTACTTTGTATTTGACGTTTGTAATATTTGACATTTAAAATTTTATATTTTTGTGATAATTTGTAATTTTGGAAATTAATTTAATTATTATTTAGTTCCTGTCTCGTTAAATGGATTTTTAATGTAAAAATAAATGATTTATTATTTATTATTATTTATATTTCATAAAATCTATCATCATCATCATCATTTCAGCCGCAGTCAGTCCACTGCTGGACATAGGCCTCTCCCAATGATTTCCAAAATGATCGGTTGGCAGCAGTCTGCATCCAGCGTTTGCCTGCGACCTTTTTTAGGTCATCTGACCATCTGGTAGGTGGATGTCCAACGCTGCGCTTACCGGTACGCGATCGCCATTCGAGAACCTTTCTGCCCCATCGTCCATCGGTTCTCCGTGCTATGTGCCCCTTCCACTGCCACTTCAAAGAAAAATAAAATCTATAAAATAAAACATATAATCTATGAAACTCACCATTCTAAAATCGTGAGGGTTCGATATAGCTAATCCTTTGTTCTTGGCCGGTGTGCCGCTAAGTATAGAAGAGATGATGTTCCTGGGACGCATCGTGCCATAGCCGTTTAGCTCTTCCAAACTGTCGCCTGTTGATAAAAAAATATTTTGGTTTATTTATACATGTTACGAACATCATTAAGCTTTGGTCGAAACGATACAACAATATCATTTCAGTGAGAAATGGCTTTAAAGTCATTGAAAGTATAATAATTAAAGTATGTGCGTATTTTTTTTTAAACAGACGGCTGGATTGTATCAGAGAGGAAATGAGTAGGAAGGGCGTTGAGAAGGAAATGGCTAGAGATAGAGAAAAGTGAAACGAACTAACACACTGTGCCGACCCCACACAGCAAAGTGAGATAAGTTAAAGGAGAAGAAGAAGTACGTATTTTTTTTTAAATAACCGAATGAGAATGCTAAACCTTTCGTGGCTCAATAAAATTTTAAGTAAAAACAACATAAATGGCAATAAGTCCACATTCCCACAGCTAAGGAATTCCATTCACAGCCATAATACTAGAACAAAACAACGTGAACGATTAGTAATACACCGCAGAGTTATCATAGCATTTTTTTTTTTGTACAGAGTGCGCGTATCCACGTGACAATGAGTTACATAAGATTTGTCCATTACAATAACGAGCGCAATATTATTTAGGACTTATTTATAGACCACTGCACTATACACATGTCTTAAAAGGCAACCACGTCACAAAAAAGAGATCTTAATTTCGTTATATCTTCAACACCAGAACGGAAAAAATAAAAATATTTTCTTTGTTCTGGTCTGGTGATTGGATATTTACGCTACATGATTCAGCAATTTGGTAATTAAAAAAAAAATAGTAATAAAATAATGAACAAAAATTGATGACATCATCACGGCGTCGTGTTTCTCTCGTTTTGTTTGTTAGTTAAGAGAGTAGAAAATAAATAAATGAGAAATATGACGATAGCGTTTAAGGGTAGACGAGGAACCGCGCACATTGCTGGAGTTTGCATTATCATTATCACATGCCGCTACTAAACGTTGCTCCTTATATTTAGGCATATAATCTTATTGAGTCGGGAAGAAATCCCGCGCCGTCACATACTTAATGAAAGCTTTCAAAAAAATCTACAAACTGTGCACACAATATTTCCTCATATCAGTATTTTCCATGGAGTAATTACAAAGAGGAGATGCCGTTTGAAATGGCGCAGTGATATGATCATTGGCGCCTCGCCGACACAAAAGTGGGCGGAGCTTGTCTTGCTCGTGCTCCATGATTGGAGCGACGGCCGAAACCAAGCACCCCGCACGTCTGCCTTCCGCCCCTTGTAGCTTCACAAACACTTTCTTACAAAACGCTTATTACGGCATCTCCTCTTTGTAATTACTCCATGGTATTTTCCTAATTGGTCCTCAGCAACATGGGCACGCTCTATAGTCAACATAAACTCTATGTTAATATGGCCTTATTTACTAAAACGGTAGGTCTGCTGACTCACTAGACTAACCACTTACGCTTAACAATTAGTAATGTTTCCTTAAATTTATATATACTCTTGTTGACACCTACCGCGCAAAATCTTTAATATTTTTACTCAATTTTCTGTAAGGTTGCCTGGAAGAAATTGCTATTGCGATAAGGCCGCCTTTGCGCAAGGTTATTTTTCTTGTAATTACTTGTATTTAACAATGTATCCTTGTTGTGCAATAAAGAGTTTTTGTATTGTATTGTATTGTATAGTAGCGCAATATTTTAATCGACACCCTAAATTATTAAGAAACAAGCTGTGCCCGAAATGTACGAGGAAAATTATTGATCAAAGCAACCAGCTGACAATTTAGGTATGTGACAAAACAATCTTTGATCTTCTCTCTCTGTTTTAAAATTGCTATTGCGATAAGGCCGCAGTTTGCGCATGGTTTTTCTTTTTACCAATGGTTCCTTGTGTGCTAGCTGACCCGGCAAACTTCGTACCACCTCCGAATATATTCACCTTTTAAACTTTCCCTGGACTTATCAAGTAAATCAAAACCAAAAATAGCCAAATCGGTCCAGCCGTTCTCGAGTTTTAGCGAGACTAACGAACAGCAATTGATTTATATATAGATTATATATCAATTAAACAAATAAATATGTATATAGGGGCAATTTAATCAATAAATATGTATTAGCCCCAAAGTATAATATTTAGTTAAATAGTTTGAACGCAACCGCTGTACCCGCTCCTTGGGTATGCGCGGGGAGGTGGGGAGTGGGAAAGAAAGAGCGTGAGATTCGTAGTGCCAGACAGATCTTACGATATCAAATTACAATTTTTGGAGCTGTACCTATATTTACGAGTATAAATTGGTTCCAATCTCTGATTTTACCCGACTGTGACAGAAGGAGGATATGTTTTTCGAGAGCATGAATGTATGCTTAACTAGCTCTTTCCCGCAGCTCCGCCTGCGTTCAAAAAGTATGTTATGCCTATGTTTGACCCCGGGTCTTCAACTAGACCAAATATCATCAAAATTCATACCAAATTTCATCAAAATCCGTTCAGCGGTTTGGCCGTGAAAGCGTAACAGACAGAGACAGACAGACAGACTTTCGCATTTATAATATTAGTATGGATTATTAGGCTATCGAGCGTAATTTATATATGCTTCCACTTGTTGAGTCCTATTTGTAAGTTCGCATTGCTAGTGGTCCTTCTACCGTGACGAAAGGTTGAACACATGTATGACGGCTCAATTTATAAGCGGAGAGCGATTCTCTTAATCCGGGTCTCCTGCGATCGTATTTTGTGTTTGAAAACATCTAACAAAATGTGGGCGTGGCATAACAATTTTGTCATACAAAATGTTATGCGCGACTGACAGAAAACATGACAACATCTATAAACTGATTATAAAAACCTAAAGAGTTTGTTTGTTTGAACGCAATTTAACTCTGGTATTACTAGACTGATTTGAAAATTCGCTATTTATTTTGAATATGAGCATAATTTTAGATATTTGTTAGACAATATTTCTTTGTAACTTTATTTTCTTTGGTGCCAGAAAATGTTTTTACATAAGCTATTAATTTATTTAAATACAATCCCTAAAGTGCACGATAATAAATAAAGATAGAAGCAAGATTTGAATGGGCAAAGGCTAGAATTGATGATAAATATTAATTAATTCATATAAAAAACAAGCGACATCTGCCTTTGGGGTACAGTGGTTAAGACCCTCTGGGCGAGGACCTGGTTCGAACCAACTAGTCATGGGCAGCATAGTTATTTATTTTCCAGTTTGGATAGGATACTGCAGGCTTGAATCACCGGATTCCCTCATAATGATGATGATTCCGTCCTTCGGAAGGCACGTCAAGCCGTTGGTCCCGGCTGGTAGTTGTTAAAGGACCAGCGCTGGCTGTTTTGGTCTAAACCACGGGTCTAAACTGTCAACTTATGCTGAAGTGTCTTTTTTTATGAAAACGTACCTACTGTGTTCAATATGTAATTTTGTGTTTTTTTAAAATATTTTTTTTATTCTTTTTCACGTCAGAGGCTCTCGAAACTACGTTGTACGTGGTCGATGGACCATGTAACCCTCCGATATGAATGAATAGATTCCGCTCATCTTAAAACTTTGAGCCGTTTACAAACGATAGGTATTTGCAGTAATCTCGTGTCACGGTCACGGCATCGGATCGTCGGTGGCGTGCGAGCTGTCATTATGTTGTTCTAGCTGTTGTACCCACTAAACTAGTTCCGAGGAAAAATATATAGAACTGAAAGTCCGTTATTGGCCGTAACATTTTGTAATATGAAATATCTGCTTAGCCGTGGGCGTTACGACGTAGGCTCGTTTACACAGATACAGTAGCTTTCACACACTCGCGTCTCGCGTCTATATGAGCGTCTACATAGACAAATTTGATTCTGGATTGCCAACGCTGGATCCGTCTAATCTGGTGCGTTTGAGTTTGGCCTTTTTTTAAAGTTTTACCTGCTTCGCACGCGTTCATCCATCCCACGGGAACGGTACTTTTTACCCGGATAAAAGGTACCCTACGTCCTTCTCTGTCTACCCATCTGTGTGTATGCGAAATTTCAGGAAGATTGATACAGTAGATTATGCGTGAAGAGGGAACATACAAACTCACTTTCTAATTCTTGTTCTTTGTGTGTCGATCGATTCTCCCGACAATTTGAATTCTTTCTGGAGTGCAATTTTTGAAATGTATGAGTCACGTCACATGTCGAATGAAATCCGTTCAACGAGTCGTAGATCTCAAAATAGCACTCCTTACCTGTGTTGTGCACAGCCTCGTTGATGCAGGTGCATTTATATTAGTTAGAATACCTAGGCACTAGCCTATCTCTCGGCTTTTGACGTGTCCAAAGACCACCAGATGGCAAATTCAACGAGTCACAGTCAAGCGGCTTCGGACACACGGTTAATTACAAAAAAGACACACAATCGCGCCAAAGCGGAACTACATGACAGTAAAATTTACACTACGATGGTTATACATACAAAAAAGTTTTTTTATAAGCGATCTTATTAATAAAGCCATAAGGTACGAAATGATAAGACTCAATAAATGTCATGACCAGCCAGCGTGACGCATTTCTAATTAGCTTTAATGTGCAATGGACACGTTAGACAGATTTTGATTCTATTAATAAGAAATATATGGTATGGCAGCTTCCAGAAGCGTCCACTTGAACTAGGAAAACGCTAAAATAGGAGAGCTTTATTTGAAGATTTAGATAGCCAGCCGAGTGGTGCAAGCTGCATCATCAAGCTGCAGACATGCCCAATGCTTTCCAAAATGACAACAGTGCTTGCCTGGACCAATCTTCAGGTCATCTAACCATTTGGATGGTCAACGTTGCGCTTGCCGGTGCGTGGTCGCCATTCGAGAACATTTCTGCCCCATCGGCCATCGGCGCTATATGTATGCGGCCACTTCTAAGAGCTACGTCGGTAACTTTTGTTTTTCTACCTATACATATTATGATCACTCCTGCAGCAGCTTTAGACTGTTCGAAATGCTAAATTCATGAAAAAAAAACCCGGGGATAGGAGACAACCGGAAAACACGCTCGGATGAAGAAGTATTTAGTCAGTAAATCCATAGCACCGTAAAACCGGTTAAACGGTGTTCAATTGATTATGATTAATTATGTACAGTGGTCCAGTAGGAAAGTATACGAATTCAACCTTATATTCACATCTAAGATAGTATAGTTCTATTTGTTGCCCAATGTACATAAGGAACAACAAAACAATAGACAATAATCTTGGTTCTTCCTTGGTCAGTCATTGTATAAATAACAAGGTTTTACCCGCCCCATGTACTATACATTTCTTTTAATTTAAATTTGGTCTTTGGTACGATAAAGTGTATATCTATTTATCTATTTAAACAAACACTTCAGCTTTATTATATAGTTTATTTATTATTAAGTTGATGTCATGTGGTGCTCCTGCCAAAACCTGTCCTCGGCTATATCTATAGATGACATGTCCATGAACAGGTCTTGGCAGGAGTAGGAACTATTTCTAATGTATGAAAAGGATATATGGGATATAGTGATGAAGTTTGGGTGGAGATGAAACTAGGTTATTGTAATAGAGATTCGGACACATGCCATAATCATGATTACTGACTATAAGTGGCAGGCGGTGATTCGCCACTCAGTAAATGAGTGCCGAATAGACGCCGCGTATGGCAACAGAGGGGCAACATTGGAATGAGCGGCTAAGGGTGCCGAAAGGCGGCTCCGGTTTCGCCATCGCGAGTTGCCTCGTGAGCGGGTTTCTCCGTTATAACGCCATTATGTGCAATACACTTCCACCTTCGAGCATATAGCTCTTGCGACTCCACTCTGGCCGGCAGGCTAGGGCATGCCAGAGGGGCTCCTGTCCCTCATCGGTATGCACTCCGACCTTGGCGAAGGAAGGCCAGAGGCCTCCCCTGGGAGCACTCAGGTCCGCGGTGTCGCCACTCACCAACCGTTCGCCACAAGCTGCCCTGCGGAGACTGACTGCACTGGGAAGTGCAGTGGGAAATGGGGTCGTCACATCCCTACGCCATTTAGTAGATTATTATTATTTGATTAAAATGACACAGTTCTTTCTTATTGATCTTGATTTTATAATTTTTAACCAAGACATTTGTTATGTGACAGCGGAGTTTGTGGTGCTTCTTCTCCACTTGCGCTTTGGAAGTGGTGGTTATAATTGATATAAAAAACAAAATTTAAGGATTAAGTGCGTACAATACCTTTAAATGTACCTCGCAGTTTAATGCAGTATGGGAGTGGCGTATCTATGCAAATTCAATATCAATATATAGCATTCTAAGTACATTTGACTATGGCTGTCATTGTTATGTTGACAATTATGGGCGGTGTGCTAAATTGTGGTAATAGGTGTCATGATGTCGATATGATAATGTTATATACTAGCTGTTGCGCACAGTTCCGCTTCCTTAGGCTTTAGATATTCAGAGGATTATAGGTATTTACATTGAGGAATGAACAATTCTGAATTTACAAGCTGCGCTGCTTACTTTTCACATACATACAAACTCACATTCTTGTTTATTATTTTGTAGCTTTTAGTCACACCCTCACTATTAACATAAAAAGGAAAAGCTGAAATATTAAATTTTGCAGGAGGTAGATGACGTCAACAACAGGTAAAGAATTTCCCAAAATTCTCACAGGTATGGCAGCATAGAAGGTAGGGTTGCAGCTAGTATAGTATAAATATTATATGCATGATAATAGATTTGTCATTAGAAGTAACACTAACCCTGGATGTCTGTCTATCTAATCTGTGGTTCAAAGATGTGATTGTATATGGGCTTTGTGTTTCGAACATAAACAGAGTTAGCCATATCATATGGGATAGCCGTTGGATTGGGTGAGTCAATGTTCTGGTGACAATAATATTGGAATCCCCTTCAAAGGCAACAAACGGTTTTTCCTGTCCCTGCAAATAACCGAGAAAGTGCTAAGATGAGAGAGATAATGGACTCACCTTTCCTCTGAATAATAACCCTGAGAAGCGGTCTTGCTGTGAGCAGTGCTCTGGCCAGATTATCATCATTGTTGATCGGAAGCAGGTCACCATCCCGAGGATCTGTGTACGAGATCAGGAATGTGACGTCGTGAAGCCGGTGGAGTTTTTCTATTAGAGCCTTAAAGTCTTCGTACTTGAGCTTCTCTGTTCGACTTAGGGAGAACCTTCGGAATTCTGCGTCGAACTGAAAAAGGTATCATTGATGTAGCTAGGCAGTTCAATATTATTTACATTAGTTGGTTGCTATGTTGGTTGGACTAGCACAGATATTTCACACTGGGTACATAAAATATGCACTGAAACTGCTTAAATATTTTGTTGGTATCTTAAGAGGTGTGCTCACATGCTTGCAATGCATACACATACTACTCAAGCCACATAAGAGCTCACAAGCTTTAAATTGCTGATGTTGTTAGCATGAATGAAATTCATTGGACGTCAATAAATCATAATATGAGGTAACATAAGGAATGATGTTATTTACTTGTTTATCTTTCTAACCAATGCCAGCATTTCTAACAAATACTGTTGGCAGGCGGCCGGTCTTAAGAATATTAATAATGTGTAGTATCTCATGAAAAAGACTCTGAGAAGTCTTGTTTTAGGAGACCTCAGGGTCAGGGAAGCTTTAATTATGAATGTTAATCATAGGTCCAGTGATTAATTCTACAAGAGAAGTAAAGTAAGACTATTCCAAGTAAGTTATTAATACCAAATTTTTTGATAGTAAGATAATGCAGTAAATATTTACTACCACCATAGATAATCCACGCCTTATCTACTAAGGCCAGATTATATGATGTTTACTTTTATTTTCTTTTAAATAAAGGTTTATGAAAATCTAGTTCTTTGTAAGACAGTGACAAAAAATAGGTATGTTGCTTAAAACAATTTCTTTGTCTCCACCGATCCAAGCAACTAGGATCATATTAATTTTGCCATGAATCTTCATCTAGACATTGATTGACCCTCCAGCCTTACAATTATAACAAAAATACATGTAGTCAGATGTATTAATGACACTTTAACTGACAAAATCAGAGTAAGCCTTAAAATTTTTCACATTATTAGTGTGTAATAGTGCTTTATTCGCATTTCATAACTATAATCTCCTGCCTATATTACCAATTAGTAATAGGGTGTCCAACTTAAGAATAGGTTTCCCTTTTTTCTCTTCATTTAGCTTCTAAGGATATTTTAAAACATCATTATCCGCCCTCAACTGCGCACAGACATAATATCATCATCATTTCAGCCACAAGACGGCCACTGCTCAACATAGGATATAATTTCTGTTGTCTATTGTCTCTTAATCGTTGTGCAGAGCACATGTAATGGACAAGCAAGCAAAAATTTCTGTTCCCTACTGGTCCCAAGTCAGATGTATTGTTTGTCAATGAAAACAATGTTTTTCTCAGAAATTACATCTTCATGATGACATGACCCCAGAAAGAGAGGCAGATTGCCCATACATTATACATAGGAGGAAAACCATAGGAACCAATACAGCTTTTAATGTAACCATATCTTCATCCTAGCATGTATTCCTAGTTGTGTTGTCAGCTAACGCTTCAGAGTCTACAGTACGCTGTAACTCATGGTCCTAGATTTGGCAGCACTGGTCATTACAATGGAGCAAGCGCCACCTGACCTCTGTAACCCCTTTAATGTAATCATATATATGTCCGTAAAGTTGGATTGTCATTGAGATACCTTTTACTGATTTCATTACTACTGATATAGCATCATGAGTCTTAATACTTCAGTTGTGATTGGTACGTTAGATTAAATGCAGAATTTATAGCTAACGGTCTTTGGGGTCCGATTTCATAGTAACCAATCGACTAATCAACAACATCTATCTAATTCAATACCAATATCAGTAGGTGTAACCTAACAATTTTATTTATTCTGTTATTCTAAACTAAACCTGTGTGTTCTGTGTGATGGTTAGGTAACGGCTAACTAATATCAGTAGTTAATATTAAATAAAGTACTTTTGAATCACAAGAAAACTTATTTCGAAGAACAAGTTGCCAAGAACAAAACTACGTATTTTGATCAGATGTTTCCTTTTATTGTGTTTTTGTATCAACAATGGCTCACAGAAAATAGGTAGAATTACTTGAAAATGAGTAAGAACTCAAAGGTTTACGGCCCTAAACAAAAATCTAGGCTAATAAGCTTGCGTGTCTCAAATAAAGTAAGGAAATTATTAATCGGTTACTCACTTTGGTTTTGACTTCTACACTTTGGCTCTCGATTCTTGCTGCTATTTTGTTCTTCGACATCTCGATTTCATTTATTGTAAATCACTTAAATGTATAGATTCTAACACTAATTTAACAGGCACTTTATTTCTTACACAGCATAATAAAATATCAAAAATATTATTAAATTAAAACGACGTGATCGTCGTTCAACTCTCGCGTCGTAATTTTATAAGTTTGTCTCCTTTTGCGACTTTTTTTATGCATTAGTAACGATTGACCAATAGCGTGTAAGATAATTTTAATTTCTTTGATTTTATTGGTGGATATGGAACCAAGTGCGCTGCAAGCTGCAATAGAAAACAGCTCCAAACTTATCAGACTTTGTCAGCTGTCAACACGATGTCAAAATTAAGAAATCCATTCCGTTTCAAGTTAGAGTGCGTTTGTATTTTTTTTTAGTTTATATAAATATCACGTGAATATACCTACGAAAATAACGTTTCGTAGACATGTCTTCCCTATTGGCTCACTCGGGGAAGACAAGGAAACTTTCACTAACACTAGACAAGCAGGACTAACGGCCGAACGTAATACGCCAAGTGTTACCCACTGCAAGTTAGGTTGCATCTGCTGTTGCATAACTCCCGTAATCGTCACCAACAATCACGTCCCGAGAAGCTATCTAGCTAGCTACTTATATGCAGCAATTGCTATGCAGCTGGCGTTCTTGGAACCATGCCACAGGGACACCAGTTATTAGATTTTTAGGTTTTTTTAGTTGTAATTACATTCTAGTTTTTGAGTTTAGTGTTATTTTTTATTATTTTATGTCTGATTGTGATAATGTCTCAATAAAATACTGTTTATTGTCCCAAATAAAGGAAATCTTTATTTAAAACGGGTTTTAAGGCATGTAACAACGGGATGAACAGTAACATGGTCAGAGGTGTTTTAGTTACGGGTACGCGAGCCCGACTTACCCGAGCTGCTACTGAGTCAACCCATGTCCATCAAGTCAGTAGCATCCTAGTACCTCATCCTTTCCCTAAACTCAAATACTTCCCACCCTTCCTTAGCTTAAGAATACTTCCGATGGGCAGCAGCGTCGGAAGTACGATAAGCCGCTTAAACTAACCCTCAATTAAAGGGGAGGCCCAAGTCCAGCAGTGGACTGACTGCGGCTGTAACGACGAACTAACCTACCTAACTACTACTACTACTACGACCTAACTTGGAGTGGACAATCATAATCATAATCATTTATTCCTTTAAAATATGTGTTTATAGGATGGTCAAAACAAACATAGTATCAAACATATTTTGCCAGCTGAGGCGTAGGAAATTTCAATATTGTCAATATTAAAAAATAAAAAACTTCAAATGTCAAATTAAATTACAATTACAATATCAATTTATAATAATATTTAAAATTAAATGAATTTTGTAACATTATATTTTAGCCTCAAGGAATTCATTAACACTATAGTAACGTTCCTTTATCAATAAATCATACACTGCTTTCTTAAACCTTCGAAACGGTAGACATTTTATGGAATTAGGTATCTTATTATAAATTTGTATACACATAGCGTAACAATTTTTATGATATATCATTGTCCTTGGTATATGAGCGTGCACCAGTCTATCTCCATTCCTTGTGTTGCGGGGATACATTTCCCTTGCCTTCATAAATAGTATCAAATTAAGCTTTACCAATTTCACAATTTCTAATATGTATATGCATGGTAGTGGCAAAATATTAAATTTTTGGAAAAGGGGTTTACATGATATATAAGGAGCAACTCCTGCAATAGCCCTCACACATTTTTTTTGAGCGATAAAGGCTTTATTTATGTCAACACTGTTTCCCCAAATAACAACATCATATCTAAGGACTGACTCAATATACCCATAGTATGCAAAAAGGGTAGTTTCAAGAGTTGCAACTTTCCGCAATCTGAATAATACATAAACATACCTATTTAGTTTGCAGCATATATTGTCAATATGTGTCTTCCAATTAAAACTGTCGTCAATCGCAATACCCAAAAAAGTTACAATATTGGCATGATTAAGAGATTGTCCATTATAAATGACATCTATTTCTTTTTTTCTTTTTAGACCTTTATTATAATGCATAAAGTTTGTCTTACTCAAATTTACAGAAAGATTGTTCTCATTTAACCATTGTATTACAGAATTTACGGCCTTGTTTACTTCATTAATATGTTCTTCTACCGATGACCTTTCGCTGTTTTTGATTATCAATGAAATGTCGTCCGCAAACAGAATAATTTTATGTTGTATTATATTTGGAAGGTCATTGATAAAAACGAGAAAGAGAAGTGGGCCTAAGACACTCCCCTGTGGTACACCAAATTTATTAGTTCGATAAGACGATTTACATTGTTAACTTACTTTTTCATCATTAATATATTCAATCTCGACGCATTGCCGTCTATTTGTCAAATAAGATTGTAACCAATTTAGAGTTGTTCCCCTAATGCCATATTTCTCTAATTTATGTAACAGTAAATCATGTGGTACCATATCGAAGGCCTTCGTCATGTCGAAAAACAAAACAGTTGTACTCATTTGTTTATCAATACTACAAACAGTATCACTTACTAAGTCAAAAACAGCACCTATAGTCGACTTGTCTCTTTGAAAACCATGCTGTTCAGTCTTGATTACGTTATATTTTTCAAAAAAACAAATAAAACAAACAAGAAGATTGATGGCAGAGCTATTGGCCGATAGTTTGTCAAAATATTCTTGTTACCTTTTTTAAATAATGGTCTTACTAGAGAAGTCTTAAGTGATTCTGGAAAACAACCCTTTTCAAAAGACATATTGATTAAAAATGTTAAAATAGAACTTATTTCCTCACAACAAGATTTAAGTACTGATGTTGATATACAGTCGTATCCTACTGCATTAGTGTTTTTAAGTGAGATTATTATAGATTTTATTTCATGAGTCTCAAAGGGTTTTAAATAAATTGAATTTTGGACCCCTATAATATCTTTTACTTTTTTAATGTCAGTATTTGATTTATTTGTAATGTCAATAAAATGATTGTTAAACATATTTGCAATGTCAATAGGATCACTATAAGTTTTGTTTATGTGGGATATAGTTTTAATATTTTGCTGACTGATAGACTGCGACGTTTCATTTTTTATAATATTCCACGATGTTTTACATATATTCTTACTTCTCGACAACAATTTACTATTTATATTTTTTCTTGCAGTTACAAGACAACGCTTTAGCAATTTAGAGTATTTTTTATATTTTGTTTGATTAAGATGAGACTTGTTTTTATAGTAGTTATATCTTAATTTTCTACTTGTCTTACAGCTTTGTCGTAAACCCTTGGATATCCATTTTGTACCTGAGTTTTTATTTATTTTTACTTTAACTTCTGGAAAGCAAAGCTTGTATAATAAACAGAATAAGTCATGAAATTCACAAAATGCTTTATTAAAATCATCTTCAGCAATAACGTTATTCCAAGAGACGCTTTTGAGATAACCTCGAAATTTGATAATGTTTTCTAAGCTATAATCTCTTTTTAATATGTAGTGACATTTAGATTCTATATTTTTAGTTTTTATTGGAATGGTTAACATTTGAGCTGTATTATGGTCTGACAAATATAGAGGAATAGTAGAACCCCTTGCATTTTTTATGTTACTTATGATATGATCAATACACGTTTCCTTGCGAGTTGGTTCATCAATATGTAAAAATAGATTATTATTTTTCATCATGTCTTTTAATCGCTTCGAGTTAATAGTATCAATCAATGTATTGATATTTATGTCACCTAATATAAAAATTATTTTTTTACTAATCTTTTTTGATATTGTGTGAAGCATTCGTTCAAATTTGTCAAAAAAAATACTAATATTTGTTGATACTGGTATTCTATATAAACCTATTATGATAAAATTGTAATTTAAAACCTCAATTGCACAGCATTCGAAAGTGTTTTTTTGAGCCAAGCAATCAAAATCTGTAACTTTTCTGAAATCTAGCTCATTGGCAATTAGCAAGCACACTCCACCTCTTTCTTTTTCCTTTCTAGAGAAAGACGATCCAAGTGTATAGCCGTTTATAATGACATTGTCCTCACATCCGGATCTTACAAATGACTCAGTTAAGCAAATTATGTCTGGTGACTTACCAGTATTATTTAGTTCATCTAGTGCTAATGTAAATATTTCCTTTTTCGATATAATTCCTGCGATATTTTGGTGCAATAATCTAAAGAAAAAACTGTTTAGGTGATAAATTATTTTGTGTATTGTCCGAATTTAGATTCGTAGTTTTTAATTTGCGATTTTTTATCTTTAGTTTTTACAAAATAATACGGTATTGTACCTTTTTTGTATATTATTTCATGTTTATTGTTGTTTGTAATAAGTAAGCTCTGACTATCAGAATTATTAGTTTTAGCTACAGGTTTAAAATAATATGGTATTGTCCCTTTTCCGTAATTGGAGTATTTTTCGATAGTGATAGTAGCTGATTTTTCTTTAGCATTACAGTTATTTGAGTTTGTGTATTTTTTATTAAAGTTAAGATATTTATTATTATAATCTAAACAGTCTATTGCAAAATTTATCTTTTGACAAACAATCTTTTGCGTTAATACATTGTTATATCTTAAATCTAAAAACTTACAGTTAGGAAATTGTTCACATACAAGTTTTATTTCTTTGTTCAATAAATTTACATTTAGAAACCTATTATGAATTACGCCTAATATTATTACATTATAATCAGTTATTAATTTAAGAGTGTTATACAATTCACATGTTATTGCTAAAGGATTAGAGTCGTTCTCCCCCATAGAGATGACTATTTTATCATTCTTCTTCATTTCCATATGATTGGTACATCCTTTTAATATTTCCGACGAAACTGCATATGGTTTTGAAGTACAGGAAATAGTATATTGTTCATATGTTGTGTGTTTTCGCATATCTGACATTAAAGCTCCAAAACCCGCGACTTGTTGGCCTCCAAAAATCCAAATTTTATTTTGTTGTTGTGGTTTTTTAAGTCACCAACACTCAGCGTATTACGTTCAGCCATTAGTCCTGCTTGTCTAGTGGGACCAAAAGCACTAGTAAAGTTTCCTTGTCTTCTCCGAGGGAGCCAATAGGGAAGACATGTCTACGAAACGTTATTTTCGACTAGACTCCAATTCCTTAAAGTCTGCACAGAACTACTTGGGAGGAGGTTAGCACCTCCTTATTCAAAATATTTGATTGCGTCTGAAAAAAAATCTGCATACAGTATATACCACCTTTCCCCTTTTTTCTAGAGGAGTGTGGTTGCCTTATTTTGCACAAGTACCAACGTGATAAAGCTTGTATTTGCTAGAAAGAGACAGGTTCCTCCACTATTTTTATCTCGCTTGGCTCGGCCTTGCTTCTATGCAAATTTGCAGATTTACTCAGTCCTGCTTAATAAACTAACACCCGTATTATAGGAAAGAGTAAAAAATAAACAAAGTAAGTAGTCAACTAGGCAAAAAGTGTCAAAAAACTGATACTTTCCAAGCCGTGTCAAGGTACCTCTCGACCAACCTAATACTTGACAGTTCGATACTCACCTCCGATGAGGAATCTCCTTATGTCAAGGGAGTTAGTGATGACTAATCATACTAATGAGTTGGATTACGGTTGAGTCAAATTTGAGGAAACGTTTGATAAGTCCATGGCATGAAATATTCTCAAACATTATTACAAACTCGAATCAACTTTATCTAACTTTACTCCAACTCCTTGATTAGTGAACACTCTAGCTTTCTTGACATAAGGAGATTCCTCATTGGAGGTGAATATCGAACTATTAAACATAAGGTTGGTCGAGAGGTAGATACCTCGAGGCGTCCTCAAAATGAAATAAACTGGTTATAAATCAGTTTTCTTTGCAACTATTTGCCTAGATATCTACATACTTTTTTAATTTTTACTCTATTCTTTTGTATTTTCAAAATTCTCGAGACTTGACGAAACGTAAAGACGTAACGTGACGGAAACGAAAGATGGAAAAATGAAGACGGGCCATAAAGGACTTGTATCTATGGCCGTACAACCCATTACTAAAAAAAACGCCTGCCTTGCCTGCATGGAACTAAAGGTAAAGATGGAAACCAAACCGGCATACAATAGTTTGCTTATTATAGTTGGGCTTTATATTTCTATATCAAAAACAAGTATAATTATTTTTCATTTTTTAAAAAAAATCTACCTCAAAATAAAGATTATATTGATACGTAACTGATTATCATTTTTTCCAACTTTTGGGGTTGTTAGCAAGTGCTGTGATGGAAACCCAGATTCACACCCTAACACATCACAAGTTAGAAAGTGAGAGGTGGGTAACGAAATGCATTCAGGTCAAATTTTCTACCATCAGCGTATTGTATGCCGGCGCGCTATCCCTTTAGCTTTGATCCATGTTTGCCTGCCTGTCAAACACCTGTCAAATTTTAATTTGCTCTTTGCTGTCAATCAACTGTCAACGATAAAAATCCAAAAGAAAAGACCAAAACAATTTGTTTTGTGATTTTGAGAATGTAGCTAAAAAAAGAAGAAAATTAAAGTTCTAAAAAGAGTGGGTACCTACATATAATTACAAAATGACAAAAAACATAGATGCAGCGCGGATTAACCCGTGTTTGAAGGTGATCAAAATATATTTTTATAACTTAAATGTTATGATCGATAAAATAACATTATATAACTAAAAAAAATTGTTTTTAGGAACAAGAACAATCGTATAAATGTTTAGATAAAAATGGATTTGACCAAGAAAAGTGTCAGGAGCATTTCGATAACTACAATACATGCAAAAAATTTTGGGTTAGTATATAAACTTTAATTGGATTACACCAAACAAGACGTGCGGCTTACATCTCGTCGCCCTTTTGGACTCCTGTGGGGATTCATAGCATGCCGCACCTCACTGATCATAGCTCACTATTCCATATATGGTGGCATTCTAAAAATCCATGAAGCCGGTTGACAAATGGATTGACAGCCTCCCGGTCTTAAGTTGACTTTGCTGCAATACACCATTCGCAAATAATAATAAAACATGATATTAGTGTTGCCATTCCTAACTTGTCTCTAACTTGGCCATGCCATACGATCTAGAGGACATGCTTCAAATCCCGCGGGGGAATCCTTTATAAAAACGGAACATCCTATTTTATATAAATTGACCCATTATGCTTAAAGACTGTAAGTAGTAAGACACCATTCTATCTTAGGGGCTACAGAAAAATTGTCCAAGTGAGTCAAACACCCACTTGACTTTTTTTTTTGTTACAGGGCAGTGTGTACAAGGACAGAAAATCAAAGAGGATATACCCATACCTACCAGATGTAGAAGAAAGGGACAAAATCAAACAGGATTATTTTAATAAACTAAAAGGGAATTGAATTAAAATTTGCATTTAACATTTTGATTACTTGCACATAAACTTATGAAAGTGCAGGATTACTAATGTACTAACATACAAAACGGATACTCATACCCATACCCTCCAACCTGAAACAGATACCTCACAGTTCAGATTTAGGGCAAACATCTAGAGCAAAATAATGCAAGGATGGCACTTCGGCTGCGAATAGATATGGGGCTCGCCGCTCTTGTTTCGAGCGTCAGGGGTGTGATGACGGGCTCTCAATTATGTATGGAAAATTCCTTCTAGACAAAATCTATGACTATGAGCATGCTAAGTCCACCTGAAAAGACCGATTCACAAGATACACAAGTTATTTCAGAGCAGTTAATAATGAATTGTTAATATATTTTATGCAAGTTAAGATTTTTTTTTGTTCTTGAACTAGTGTAATTGTTTACTTTTAATCTTACTGATTCAGATGCCAGTAATTAAGGTTAGATATTTTACATGATAATGTTTAAAAAATATAGGAAAACTTATTACAGGTGCCTTTTTTTACCTAAATTTTATTTCTCCTTTACTTCCATTTCAAAAACATAAAAAAGGGAGATGTCAGGAGTACCCGTAATCGACGAGCGTGTATGACGAGAGTGATGAGCGTAGAAGTGAGGGAAGTCTGTAAGGATCATAGCAAATGAAAATCCGTAGTCTGCCTGCCTACCCCTACGGGGAAAAGGCGTGATGGTATGTATGTTTATTTTACTTATGTGACATATTTCAGCATGTAAGCTTCTTCCACTTAAGACTATATAGTGGGCAAACAGGCGTATGACCCACCTGATGGGAAGTGGTTATCATAGCATATGTTCGCCTGCAATCAGTATGTCAACCATAAGATTTTATTGACAAAGATGCTAATGACTGCATTAACAATTTACTATGGTAAACTTGTACAGCGCCTCTGGCGGATAGTAAGTAAGAAAGTCCATACAAAATATCGATGCGGCCCTAAGCGTCAGGACCACGGAGCAATTATAAAGAGATGCCGTTTGAAATGGCGCAGTGACATGATCATTGGCGCCTCGCCGACACAAAAGTGGGCGGAGCTTGTCATTGCTTGTGCTCCATGGATGGAGCCACGGCCGAAACCAAGCACGTCTGCCTTCCGCCCCGTGTAGCCTGACAAATACTTTCTTACAAAACGCTTATTACGGCATCTCCTCTTTGTAATTGCTCCATGGTCAGGACCCTTGGACCACTAGCGATATTTGATGTTTGCTAGCGTCTGCGTTAATAAAATCTCTCGTGTGAGGTGTTTTTTTAAAGTGTAACTATCAAAAAATCGGTAAGTCAAATAATTTTCATTCGTCACAATCAGTGAGTCGAACGATTTTCATTCGACATGAGTTTTTTCAAAATTAGGACTCGTGTAAAGAAAACAAACGAGGTATTCGTTAGAATTGAATATATTTCACGAAATATAAATACAAATACAGTGAGAAGCGATGCCGAAGTGTCATTTTGTAAAAGCAGTCTCTAGCTAAGTCTAAACTAGATCTAGAGGGCTATTTTTGAAAAGTGTGACATATGTCGAATAAAAATACTTTGATATCGAACAAAAATCATTCGATTCGCCGATTTTACGTGAGTCACGCTTTTCAAAATAAGCACTCCTATAGACAATCAAGGCCAATTTGGGAAGAACAAGTTGTGTTTAGGCGTTTGGATCTTACATATGCACAGATAGACAAATACAATGGGTCACAGAGTCACAGGGTAAATAAGTGAAAGTCAAGATCAAAAAATAAAATTGCGGTCGTATATTATGGTATCACTAGAAGACAATCGGTTTCTAGTCTTCTTCGACAAGATGTCAATAAGGAAATTATCTACACATACTACATAAGCTGTGACCTATAGTAACAACCCTAAACAAAAGCGCGTAAGTCTGATTTCAACATATGAATAGTTTAGATAGGTAAAGAGTGAAGTGGAACTTCCACGGGAAGTGATTTCTGTTTATAAAGTATCTTCCTAGTCATATCTTTGCACATGTATAAATCCGAAGTACATATTTATAAATACATCGAATATTCTATGAATCGATCCTATGCTTGTGCACCGCGAACGATACTATCACCTCTAAAAGCAGGACAGGAGTCCTATTTTTGAAATATATGACATAATATATGTCGAATAAAAACCCTTCGATAACGAACAAAAACCATTCGATA
This sequence comes from Euzophera pinguis, assembly GCA_947363495.1. Taxonomy (NCBI): domain Eukaryota; kingdom Metazoa; phylum Arthropoda; class Insecta; order Lepidoptera; family Pyralidae; genus Euzophera; species Euzophera pinguis. The sequence continues at coordinate 8,779,794 of OX376176.1, forward strand.
TGCATAGAACAAAATTTCACACTTTTAAAAAAAGAGGGCTCCTGAAACGAGTGAGTGAACGAGATAGCGCAATACAAGCAGTAAGGCGACGCGTCTCGCTTGCTCACATCGTTGCCCTGATTTTCTGAGATGATAGTAAGCCACTAAAATTTCGATGCCTACATAAAAACGTCCTACAGCGTAACTTCAAATTCGAATAACTATCGTCCTCATATTCAACGATAGAATTAAAAATGGTTATCCTTTCTATCTTCTTTTAAGTTATGACTTTCACCGATATTTCGGAGTTGCGGCCAATTTTTTTTTAAATAATTGTAGATGGGAGTCAATCATTTTTGAAGTTACACTACAGGCAGAATGGTTTATTTATACATAGTAAAGGCATATTTTGAAAGATTATGATAATTACATAATATTTTGCAGTAAACTACCTCTTAAAGATTGACGAATCGAGAACCTTTTCAGAAATTGGTCAATTAAAAAGTATGTTTACTGCAAATCACATGTAATTTTACAATATTTTAAAGTTGTATTAGAAGCTAGTTACATCTAAGTACGTCCGTCCGTAAAGGCATTTTTAATCTGTTTTCATTAGAAGTAAAAATAATCTATGGTGTCATAAATATGAAAAAAAAATCTACAGAAAAAGTACGTACGTTCCACGCAAAGCGAGTTTCCGCTGGTCTGTTTTTTCTCTTGCAGTTATTTTTTTAAACAAAGTAGTCAAACATTTATCCGGACTACTTGATAGCAAGTGATTACCATGCCAAGTGCCCTTTGCCGTACCTACTTGACATTTTCTTTTTATCAAATTTTGATATTTTATAGCGTATAAAACTATATATGTACGTATGTATGTAAAATTATTTATTGTACATAAAATAAAACAGTTTATACAACATCAGAAAAGTATATAGTTAGTAAAACTTGAAACTTCGGTTGAAATGTTATCTAATAAAAAACATCTGCAGAACGAAGAACATTCTTTTTGGTTTTCGGAATTCGGTTGAAAATATAAAAATATTGAGACAAACTGACAGACATATTTAGATGTAACTCATATAATTGGTTTACCTTGTACTGCTACTTTCAAAGACTATGCTTCAACACTAGCAATTTTACATATAACTAACTATTAATTATGAATGTACATATATAAAATCATGGGAAAAATATACCACAGTCAACGAAAAGCCACTTTGACAGTAACCCTGTTTTTTTGTCTCACTCTAACACCTGTCAAATTGCGATCTTTCGTCAACAATATGTTATCAGGCACTTGATTTTGTATTATAATGAATTAGGTATAATACATCACTAAATAATTTAACATCAAATCAGGGTACATACTTCCTGAGACTGCTAGTTGTTAGGCCAAATTAAACTTTATATGAAGTAACATATAAGTTGAATTTACATTGACATAAATGAAATTTATAATAATTCATAAAGGTTGTGGATCCTATAAATAGACAAAGAAAAGAAAATTAATTTGCTTCGTTTAAATACAAATTTCATACTTGGAATATATATACCTGACGTAATTTTAAAAGCAGACTCCTGTATAAATTGAAGACTGAAAATATACAAATTTATTGTTTTTATGGCCAGTATTATATTTGTAAACTTCTATTGAAATGATCGAAGGACAGAATATATACAATACTTGTAAAAAATAAAATCATCTTTGGAAGTACCATCCTAGAAATCTTACTCGTGTAAAAAAGTTCCAAAAAATAAAAATGGGACTTTAATTTCAACTAATCTACAAAATATACTGCAAAATAAATACTGTAATAGTGATTTCAGTAATAATATTTTAGTTTACATAAAGGTACACAACACTCATACAGCCGCGAAAAAGGTATTGCAGAGCTCAATTTTTTATAGCTTAAATATATGCTAAGATATGTGATAAAGTTAGTCACGATAATTAAAAAAAAAAAAAAAATATTATTTTATTTTATTCGGAAAACCATACAGTGAATATGCCTAGAATACACCATTTTCCGGTTTTCTCATAATAAAATGTTTTATGGACTTTTGACTTCGAGTGTACGCCACGGTACATGCAATGTTTTTCTATATCTTTGAAACTATAATTATTATCTTTAATAAAATAATTAGCATAAGCTCTGCAACTGGACTGACTTAAAATTAAATAAACATAAAACAATTGAAAAAAAAACAATTGAACTATGAGATTTCAGAAAACTAATTATAATTTCAACCTCGTTGGGAGCGATTTTCAAAATCGATTCGATACATAGTAGAAAAAAAAAAAAGAATTGTTGATTCAATTCAATACAAACAAGTATGAATAAGTGCGTCTTATGCTCGAAATCAGAGCGTAAGGGAACGTCAAAATTTGTTGTGTTGTATGGCTTACTACACTACATCGTACACTGATTTGACACGATATCACACTACGGCCTTTTGATTCCAAATGCGAATGAGCGAGCCATCTTGCACGTGATAAATCCCGTATTGCGCCATCCCTCTTACTCGCATTTGGATGGAATTAAGAAAACATGGTCACCTCCTAGGTTTTGATTTGTTCCCGCCCGATGTGTCACACTGAGACACAAAAGGAAAAAAATGTGTCACAGTATTACACATTGCAATTAAAGTTTTTTACGATGTGTAACACTGTTACACATTGACACTCTGTATTTCCGTTGAGTATCAGAAATAAAATAAAGATTTAAAAAAAGTCGAAAATATTATTAAAAAAACAAAAAATCTTATAATTATACTATACAGAATGGGAAGTAGTTTATTATATTTATGAAAAACTATTCAACACACATTTCGGGAACAAATCCTAGGTTGCGGACAATAGCGATAAGTCCGCCTTAGTAGACATTGTTTGAATTTGTATCCACATTATAATTGGTGTTCACATTGTAAATGGTACACTTATCCTCACAAATCTATCCACACAAATCCATACAAAAATGAACTTTGACTTCGCGTACGCTCTGATTCTGACGCAGTGTACGCATTACATTAACGTCTTAATAATCAAAAGCTTTCCAAAATTGAAACATATTTTGTCCTTATCTCAAAGAAAGAGACAAAACATTTATATATTATGCATAAACATTTATGATATTTCAACTAAATTTAGTTTGTCTAGCTTTTATTTATTTTAATAAAAAGAAATATGTAAAAATAATACAATTTTAAAGATCCGATGATCTTCTAAGAGCAAAAGATACTTAAAAATAAAGTCATTGATTAAAAATAATAACATTAAAATACTGGTTTTCAAGATTTGACACTAGGTATCCGTTAAAGATCAACTTCACTTATTAACGGTGCCTTCACAAAAATAAAATTAGGTAGAAGTGCCATTGTTAAGCCTCGCCATATTAAGTTAAGACTCGGGAAGAACTAGGCCACAAATGGCACTTCTGCCTGATATTATTTCTGTGCTAGCGTCTGCAAAATTTTGTATGGAATTTCTTAATTACTCTACTATCCGCCAGGGGAGTTGTACATCAACGTCCATTCAAGCTGACGCGAATCTCGCGCTAATGGCGGAACGCCCATAGAAATGAGAACATATAGACGTGCCATTAGCGGGCCAGTTAACTTTGGCGCGCGCTACGGCACTCTACCGATTCTTATTTCTGTGGGCGTCCCGCCAGTCGCGCGGAATTCGCGTCACTTTGTATGGGCCTTAATTGTCATACAAAATTAGTGACGCAGTCGCTAATAAAATCTCAAATAGAGGCACTGGTGAGGTCGTGGTAAATCACTGGACATTTTATAAATAAATCTAAAACACATGAGTAGTAAGCGGAATAGAGGTAATGTGTACCTTTCGCTCTGTTCTTTTTCCTACTCATGTGCCAATACAAAACTGGCCCAAGAATCAAGCCTCCACGATACGGTGTAATCGATTTGAAAAAGCATTTTTTATTAATTATTTTCGAAATAACAAATATGACAGATTTTATTTAGACAAAAGCAAAAAAGAAATTATTTTCAATTTCAATTTTATCAGAAATATTAAACCAAATTTGATAAAAGAGAAAGGGATCTTTTTTATAAAATTTGGTTTAAATTCACTTATCCAGGGATCCACACCTCAAAAGGTAAAAAAATGAATCCTTATTTATAATATTTTTGTCAACTACCAATGACGATCGTGAAGGCAATTAACTTAAAACTATTAAACGGGCTTCAAATATACATTTTTTGTACTTCATCAATACAAAATTAATTTAAAAAGCCTAAAATTAATGTAACACAATGTTAATGACTGTACAAGAAGAGAAGGTCTGTGCCTGAGTGAAGCACAAACAAAAAAAAAAAAAACAATACATACCTACAAAGAGGATAACCCCTTATGGCGCGACCACACATGGCCCATTTGTGTACGATTACATGATTTGCCAAAATAGAAACAAATACTAATATATATAATAAATAGTGAAATAAGGAAAAGGTGTGAGGTGAATGAGGATGTAGTGAGAAAGATAGAAAAATGGATGTTAAGATGTAGAAAGGATGGACGAAAGGAGACTTACGAAAGTTATTTACAAATCAAAGGTGAAAGGAAAAGTCTGTAAGGGCCGGCGCCGAAGAACACACTGCGACCAAATCGCGGACATATTAAAAAAGGGAGATGTCAGGAGTACCCGTAATCGACGAGCGAGTATGACGAGAGTGATGAGCGTAGAGGAAGCGAGGGAAGTCTGTAATGATCGTAGCAAATGGAAATTCGTAGTGTCTGCCTACCCCTACGGGAAAAAGGCGTGATGGTATGTATGTTTGTAATAAATAAGTGATATTTTAGCAAAGCATTAATCACAACACGAGTAGGCGAATAGGCAATCTGTGGTCGCGCCATTAGGATCTGAAGAGAGCGCGGTTGAGTGGTGTTTTAAGCCATTCGAAAAACAACTTGAAAACTATTACCACAGAAGAATATATGCTTTACATATAACCGCCCCATAACTTACTCCTTGTACTCTCATATAAAGTATTGTCACGCCATCTATTGATAATAATACATCACTAAATAAACTTGTTATAGAATTTGGATACGTCTAAAATAGTGTTTTAAAAAATTCAGTTTCTCATTTCGCCATAAAGCGAGATCAGTTCTTAATTTTAATATTTTCTTTTTGAAGCGCCATCTGTCGTCAGATAGGGGAACTAATTCTTTTTATTTTTTATTTTATTAATTTATTCATAATAAACAAAACAGTAAGCTAGGTGAGTTTTTTTTCTAAGGCAATTGGACCCCACGTTAAAGTTGATTTAAGAGTGTCTTAAAACTCCTCTCCACTGCGTTCCTCTCGGTCTGAGCTGACCATTATTCATAAAAAAATAACGAACGTTCGTTAAGCTTGTTTTAACTAAAATATATTCTGTCTCGTTCTTTCACGTCACAAATCAGTACGTGATAAAACATTATTTTAGTTAAAGTAGGCTTAACTAACGATAGGTATTTTTTGTAAATACGGCTAGTGAAAAATTATACCACGTATATACAGAAAGCATTAGAAAACTGCAGTGCAACCTATAAATTTATTAAAGGATAATAATTGTAACGCGCTGTTGTAGACACATTTAAATTCAAGATTTGTGTAAAAAATGACCTCAAATCAAAATTCGACAAAAAGATTAATAACTAGTTAACGGTAATACAATAAAAAATTAAAAAAACCCGACTGCGTTTGTGTGTAATTTGAAAATGAAAAATCCCGAAAAAAATTCCACTATAGTCTTTTTGATATATCCAGTGTCACTCTCACATTAAATACGAATCTAACGACACCTCTCAAGCTTAAATCCATTGAGCCGTTCAGAGCGTGCTAAACAATTATACATACTCTCGAAGAACATAAACCTCCTTCAGGCGCAGTCGGGTAAAAATTTATCATGATTTTCAATCTATAAACGAATGACTCGTACAAACACGCGCGTACATGATCATGACCTTTAAATAAATAACAAACATTTTATTATGCTTACAATTAAAGTTATTAAATTAAAAATATATTTTTTAAACAATAAAAGACAATGCGTGCTAATATTCCCAAAATAATAAGACGTACACAATTTATTTGTTACAATTTATTAATTACTAGCTTTTTTCCGCAGCTCCGCCTGCGCCAAAAAGTAGCCTATGTTTGACCCCGGGTCTTCAAGTATATTCATTAAAATCCGTTCAGCGGTTTGGCCGTGAAAGCGTAACAGATAGACAGACAGACTTTCGAATTTATGATATTAGTATGGAAGTATGGATTTATTTGGTTCAATATGCATAATGTTTAAGAAGAGAAAGATAATACAGTTACTTTTAAATAACTTTTTACTTACATACATACATTTCTAAATTTAGACCTGCCTTTATAAAGTACTCTTTATCTTGACTCAACTTTTTAATGTTGTGTACAGTCTTTAAAACATAACATAATTAACATAATGTACTTTTTCTGATTAATATATTAAAAATAAAAAAAAAATGAAAAAAAAGTAATTTTTTTTTAGTAGTTAATATGTATTGTAGTGAAATGGATATGTAAGCGTACATATGTTATATGTATATATGTTATGTTTAGCACGCATCGTCAGCTAAGAGTCAATCTGACCTCTGCTTTATATGGAAGCAGTTTATTCTGAAGTGATCGCACATTTGTCGTACCTGTAATGAGTAACAAAAGTATTTTTTTAATAAATGCAGCCTGATTTTTTGAAGAATTATTTTATTAATTATGCACACTAGAGATAATTCTATTGCAAAATTGACATATTGCAGAAAAATATTGGAACTAATTTCTTTTACTGGCAACTAGGCAACATTCTGTCATCTCAATGTCATCTTCTAAAAAGAGACAGGAGTGGACGTTGTGTATTTTGTGATTATTTCCTACAATTTATTTATCAAAATGGCAAAAATAATTCAAAGTAATGAGAGAAAAGTGATATAAAAGATGTTGTTATATTTGATGCGAATAATCACGAAGGATTAATTTCTATTTCATACAATGACATTGTAAAACTTTCAAAAGATCTCTGTACAAGCAAAAAATATTAAATTAAGAATTCCACTCACCACACACGTCCCATAATGAACGTGAGCTAAAACGCTGAGTGACGTCACGGCGTAGAAGCAAACCGACTCAAGGGCGGGCAAGGTCAGCGACACTAGCGCCGCGACGGACAGCGGCCACAACAGCCAGTTGAACAGTTCGCAACGCTGGTCGCTCATCTGACTTACGATTAGGCGGCACTGTACGATGAAAAAAAAGAATCAATGAATACTTTATTGAACCATAACATAATAAAGGTAATTTAAAAAATCCTTTCTGTGTAATTTGAAAATGAAAAAACAAAAAACCGCCATTTTGTTTGTTTTTTAGTGTGTGTAACCCCAGCGGAAAGTTGCGCCCCAGAAAAATGAGAGTATTGCAAATACTTAGTCCATAGAAACAGGGTTACACACACACTGTTTTTTATTTTGATATACCCAGTGTCACTCTCACAGTGAATACGAATCTAACGACACCTCGCAAGCTAAAACCCATCGAGCTGTTCAGGGTGCAGAGCGTGCCAAACAATTATACATACAGACACACTCTCGAGAAACATAACACTCCAGTCGCAATCTGGTAAAAAGGTTTATTTCTTTTCAACATGTCCTGTCGAGTAAGAAATTGTAGAACTTACCTTACATTATAAAATCTTACCACTATAATATACTTATAAAACTTACTGCTACATTACTAAACACCGTTCCGATCAACAAGAAAAGCGCTCGGAGATCGTAGTTCGGTAATAAAGGTGATTTGTGAACCCAAATCGAACAGACCACTAATACCGATATGAACGACCATAAAGGACGTAGCGCTTCGCCTAATGGACGCATCTTGCCTGTTCTCAGTTTATATGATCTGAAATAAAAATAGGTGGTAAATTACCAATTAAATAAAATCAAATTATTTTAATATGTACTTAATAAATGTGAAAAAATTGTAATTTAATGTGTAACATTCGCAATAGAAAAAAAAAATACGTACGTAAATACGATTTTTTAGCGAAGCATGAATCACAGCACAAATAGGCGAATAGGCCATCTGTGGTCGCGCCATAAGATTCAATCATTAAGATTAAAAAGTTTGATTTCCAACAAACTCATTTTTAATCCTCAAAAATTTATAGAATAGGTCAACGTGCAAAATTCTATGTGTTCCGCGAACGTGTTTTAGTTTTAAAGAAAATCTAGCGATAACAGATACTAATCCTAGGCCTCCAAGGATTATATAGAACCAATGGTTGGAAGCGACCGGTCTGTGTTTTCATATATATATATATTCTTTATTTATTTAATGTGACACTTAAACATATAAATTGGAAACTTAACATTACGATTACTGCCTCCGTGGTCCAGTGGTTAAGGCGTTCGCCCTCGACCTGGGGGTCGTTGGTTCGAATCCCACGGGAAGCATACTTTGTTTGGTTGTTTCCAGTTTGGTTAGGACATTACAGGCTTGAATCACCTGGTTGTCTGATAATAAAGATGATTCCGTGCTTCGGAAGGCACGTTAAGCCGTTGGTCCCGGCTGCTAACAGGCGGTCGTTGTAGGAACTACGTCAGAGGCTGAAAGGCGGTTCCGCACAACTTTGACACCAGGATCATCATCATCCTAGGCTGTATTCCTAGTTGCGTCGTCAGCTTACGCTTCGGAGCCTAGGGTACGCTGTATGTCATGGTCCTAGATTTGGCGGAACTGGTTATTACAATGGAGCGACTGCCGTCTGACCTCCGTAACCGAAACCAGACCAACAGGAACATGACCCGCGGTATGTTAGTGGCCAACACTCAGAATTTTTCAGGCTGCCACAAAGCATCTGACACAGCCTCACGCCTGCTATCTATCGATAACAACAGGGACCAACGGCTTAACGTACCTTTCGCAGCACGGAGGAGCTCAAGATAGAAATGCCACTAAATGGCGACCAATCCAATAGTGGTCGCGTCACGCCGACTAACGACATCCTCAACTTTGACACCAGGATGTACATGGTCAATTGACAAGGTAACCTACACGAAATGATGACAATGATTAGGAAAACTTGCTGCCCCTTGGTCGTAGATGTTCCTAAAATTCCAAACAAAACACACAAAAATAAACATCAATACTAGAATAAAATACTATACGTACTTGTAAATATTGTACAAAGCAACAGGCAAATTGGTGAACACACCAGTGCCGTAAATGAGCAGTTCGAAAGCGTTCGCGAGCGTGTACGAACCGAACACGTAACGCTTGTAGAACACTGTGCCGTTCATGTATGTATTGATGAAGAAGATTGCTGATGCCTGCAAGAGAATTATAAATATATAGGCACAGGTTAATAACACTAACGTACAGATGGTACACCCTTCCACCCGAAACTGATATCGCACCTAACCAAGCAGATTTAGACCGTTTTTACTAAGACCTCGCTGTCCGTCCGACAGTCACCTGGCTGTATCTCACAAACAGTTGAAAATTTCACACATGATGTATTGTATTTCTGTTGCCGCTTTAACAAGAAATACTGATTTTTTTTTTTTTTCTTTTTTGCGGTTTTATATATACGGAACCCTTAGTGCGCGAGTCCGACTCGCACTTGGCAGTTTTTTTATTCTAGAAAAGCTTGTACGATAAAGGGTACATACCCACATACTGAAGTCATATCCCCACGGTAGGAACAGCACGCCAGTGTTGTATTTCTCCCAATGGCTGATGTAAAAATTGAGGAGTAGGTTCCACATCACGTAATACATTCTGAAAAAAAAAACTTTTTTATGACAACAGCCAAGAGATGTCCTAACCTAAATATGCTATACTAGCTTTTTCCCGCAGCTCTGCCTGCGTGAAAAAGTAGCCTGTTTGACCCCGGGTCTTCAACTATATTCATACCAAATTTCATCGAAATCCGTTCAGCGGTTTGGCCGTGAAAGCGTAACAGACAGACAGACAGAAAGACAGACAGACTTTCGCATTTATAATATTAGTATGGATGTTTATGCATGAGGTCCCATTGTTTAAGAAAAAAGAATTAGTTCCCTTATTTGATGTAAGGGGGCGCTTCAAAGAGAAAAATATTTAAATTAAGTACACTAACTAAAAATAAATATTTAAACTAAGTGACTGACACTGGAAACACTGGCCATGTAAACATTAGCTCTGTGTATGTTTTAATTGAAAAAATAGTTTTGAGCTTATTTTTAACTCAATAATAAAAGGAAATTATTTTTTAAGTGCAGTAAAGTAGTGATATTGTTTATTTTGAATTAGTGTCAAGATTTACTTTCAAATTATTGGAATAGTGGTGCCTACAATGATGTGAAAATAATCTTTAAGTATCACACAATCAAAATTCCTATATTTTTTCGGATTTTTAATAAAAATACTTACGTACAATGAATACAAACGCCGCACAGGAGATAAATAAATTATCAAGAAAAATTATAAATATGAAGTGAACTTAGTGAAATAATTGTTGAAGGTGTTTATTTAATGTAACTCAATACCTTCATTTACCACTATTTACTTTTACGAAAATAAGATAGTGATGGATCATTTTTTATCAATGACGTCATATGCTGTTTGGTGTGTTTGGTGCAGAACGCGCCTTCCGTACTTGAGTTAGAAGTTCGACTCCTGGTCATGAAACAAACTGAAGGACTTTATTCTCTTTTCTTTTTGAAAACATAAGTTTCAAAAACTTTTTTCAACATCTCCAGTGTTCGAGCCAAGGATGGACACATTTATTATTTTTAAATATTGTGTAAATTTGTTTGTTTTTTTTTTTTTAAATTGACGAATATTTAGGTGTATTTACATTTTGCATGTTGTTTGTAAATATTGTGACCTTTGTTTTAAGATAAATTCAAGAAAATGCGAGTTATTTTTGTGCGGTGAGCAGGCTATTACTTCAGTTCCGCTCTTCCAAGCTTTGATACCAGGTTTGATGGTAGTTGACGATTCAAACTTTACACTTTTGAGAGCTCCAATTTGCGAAAAAGCTGTGCCTTCGGTAGTCCGAGAAAAAATTTCATCTTTTGTGGCTTCACACGATAGACTCAAGTGCTTATCTTCGCATGTTGCGTTGGTACTCCTCCGTAACTCCCTTGCGATTCCTCGAATGACTTATATTATTAGAACTAGTCCGACTTGGTTATTCCAAAGTGAAGTCAATGAGTTTGATAATGCTGTGAGAATGTCTTTAGAGACGGTGCTCAATGTCAAACTTAGTAATCGACAATGGATCCAGGCGTCATTACCTGTACGTCATGGGGGTCTTGGTATTTGCCGTTTGGAGGATGTTTCGCTGCCGGCATTCTTGTCGTCCTCTTGTGATCAATTTAGTCGCTAAAATTCTGTCAACTAATGGCGATGGATTGGTTTTGCCGTATGTGGGTGATGCCCGGTTGGCCTGGTTGGCGAGATGTCCAAATTCATCCCCTCCAGATAAGCCCGAGGTACAGAGGTTGTGGGATGAGGAGGGAGTGCGAATACATTTTAAGGAATTGCAGTCAGTCAGGTGATGTGGATTTGGCGCGAATTAGGGCTGCAGTCCAGCCTGAATCTGGGGCTTGGTTGCATGCGGTTCCATGCCCCCATGTGGGAACCCACCTAGACAACAATTCCTTAAGAATAGCTGTAGCACTTAGGTTAGGTTGTGCTGTGTGCGAGCCTCATCGCTGCATTTGTGGTGTAATGGTGACTTCTGATGGGCATCATGCTCTAGCATGTACTCGTTGTGCAGGCCGTATGCCTCGTCATAGTGCAATTAATGACATAATTCGCCGCGCGTTAATATCAGCCAATGTGCCTTGCGTGTTGGAGCCCCCGGGACTTTCCCGCACGGATGGTAAGAGGCCGGACGATTTAACATTGATACCGTGGCAGAGAGGAAAAAGTTTATTATGGGACGCCACATGTGTTAGTACATTTGCGGCGTCGTATCTCTGTCATACAGTAGGGTCACCGGGAGCGGCTGCACGGGCGGCGGTCGGACAAAAATGTATTAAATATTCTAATCTCTCCTCACAAAATTTTTTTTTGTTCCGGTCGCAGTCGAGACGGCTGGTCCTTGGTGTCCTGAAGCTAAAGATTTTGTGGCAGAGATAGGGCGCCGTTTAAAAGATTGCGGTTATGACTACCGCTCAGGGTGGTACCTGGTTCAAAGGATTTCTATAGCTATCCAAAGAGGTAATGCTGCAAGTATTATGGGAACCTTTGAGCCGGGTACAATCAGGGGCGGCATTTTTGATTGAATTATTTTATATTAAAATTTATCTTTCTGTGAAATAAATGGATTAGAGGATCAAATCCAATTAAGTACTAATTTAGCTTATTTTTGGCAAAATAAAGAACTTAATTTTTAAAACACTATATTTTTATGTACCCAAATTCTATCACAAATTTTAGCTAACGAATTAGTGCTGTATGTATTTAAATAGTTATCATAATTTATAACTTCTCATGGTTTTGATAGATAGCGTAAAAATGACTTTGTATACGAGTAAGCATCACAGGGAGCGCTATTTTTGAAATGTGTGACACACAAGTCGAATTAAAATCGTTCCATATATAACAAAAATCAATCAAATTGGGGAAAAATATCGATTTGTCGATTTCAAAATTAGCACACCAGTGATCAGTAAATTACTCTATCGGCTATATATATTATATATAGGCTGAATAAAATTTGTGAACCACTCACCTAATAGGAGATATGGAGTAATCCAGACTCCCAAATATGGAATACAGGCACGCCGGTATAAAGAATACTGAGTAAGAGTCTAGTCCGTGGTCGAATAATTCTCCTAGGGGACCAGACGTTTGGGTGCGACGCGCTTGCTTTCCGTCGATGCCATCTATAAAAATAAAATAAATAAACAAACGTTAAATTGAACTTTTAAGAGGCACTTCGGAATCAGTATCGTTGAGAAGAGGCTTACTAGCTGCCTCAAGGTTGTTCACTAGCACCTTTACATTTTTGGATTGATCAATATCTATAGATTTTACGTGGATATACTTACAATATACAAATGAGGAATAGTAATACAGCAAGCGCTTATTGAAGTGAATATACAATAGCACATTCAGAGCATCACCTACATATTCATACAGGCGTTGCACAGGGTTGTTTCTTAGGACCTCTACATTTTTTAATTTACCAATTTTAACATGTCTTTAACTTACCTAACGTAAAAGCGACTGGGTTATCCTATATACATTCAGAGGCAGTTCAGAAAACCTATCGTAATCGTAGTAAATAGGCTTATTGTCTGCCTCAAGGTTGTTTACTAGGACCTAAGTTTTTGTATTGATCAATATCTGGCGATTTCTCTTTGATTTACTTATCCAATATACAAATGAGGAGTGGACATAGAGTAAGCGGTACTAAAGTGAATATACAATAGAACACCTTCATATAGGCGTCCCACAGGGTCGTTTGCTAAAACGTTAACATTTCTGAGTTTACCCATATTCTAAATATGACTTACCCAGCGTATAAGCGAGGAACAGAAAAACAGCAAGCGCTAACCAAAGCGACCGGGGTATCCTGTCAATATGTCCATTTAAAGGCACTTCGGACACTGTGTCATTATGTAGTGGAGTGCTTGCTGCGGTGTAGTCGTAATCGTAGTATGATAGTAGCAGAAAGTCCAGGACTGTTAGGAGGAAACCGGCGAATGTTAGAACGTTGGGAGCCACCCACCGGGGAACAAGCTGGAACAAATTATTCATATAATTATTTATCTACCTATAAATACATAAAATTCCCATTGTTGGGACCCAAGAAGTTAAAATGTAGGCCCATCTTTCGTCGTGCATGCGGCAGACGTGATCAGCCCAATCCCATTTCAGCCTAGCCAACCTTTGCCCAGCAGTGGGACATAAATAGCTAATTAAAAGAAAAATACATAAAATAAAGTCGGGTAGGTTACACAATTTATAACTCAAATGTATTTTAGTGTAGGAGTAGCTATAAGTTTACTTCAGTGTACGTGGTATTCAGTGTAACATTTTTCAAAGTCAGGCATCACATTCATTTGATAACCCGCTTATTCATACAAATTAATAAACGTTCGTTAAGCCTACATTAACACATGTTTTGTCCCTTTATGTCTTATCTACATTTTACGTGAAAGAACGAGACGAAATATATTTGAACTAACTTGAACTTATCGAAAGTACGATCAAGGGATGCTTGGAAAACGAAAGCGGAGATCTTTGCCTAGTTGAGGGACGCTTGAGGCTTCAAAATAAAGTTCTAAGGTAAGTACGAACTGAATCAAATCTTTTGCGAAGTTGGTCAATACAAGTGTAAGATTACAAGAATGCGCTATATGGTAATGGTAAGCACTTGTGGCTTGGGAACAATGAGCTATTGAAATGTTGTTTTATGAGTTTCATTGTATTTTGAAAGATATCATCAGTTATATGAACATAAGACTGGTTTTGTTTTTTTTCTGTAGCTCATTGAAAAGATAAATGGTTATGAATGAATGTATGTGATATTGAAGAATTATATATTTTTTTTTTTTTTTTTTTTTAAAAGATAAAAAGATATTTATTTTCTCCAACAATCTTAATAATATAAGGTGTGTACAATATATGTAATGGTTCCATCTCAGATTGGAGGAGACTGGAGCCTGTAAAAGGCAGGGCCTGTGCCACAGATCTCCAGTGCTCTCACTTCTGGATACAAGTATGGATTAGATATAAAAGATCTTAACTATAAAATTCTAACGCTTACAAACTATAGATATAATTCAAAAACAAAAATTATTGAATAGAAGACGAAGGTACCTTTCATATTATATGTATATCTAATAAACATTTTGGAATGTTATTTCAAATATGTTTGTGTGAGCATGGATTGAATAAATGAATTGGATGGAAGTAAATAAATAAATAAATAAATAGGGCCATATCAACGTTAGAAATTAATTATTAGATTAATGGTACAAGAAGGTTTTCCGTATCGTCGTAATTTAGAGGTTGGAGATATTTAGTGATAGTTAATTTGCAGGAATATTTAGGAAGAGAAAAGATGCTGAGCTCGCTGTGTAGATTATTGTACAGGAAAGGCCCTAAAAAGCAGAAAAACCGATGGGAGAATTCAGTATTTAGAATAGAAGCATTGACTACAAGTCGGTTCCTTCTTATCAAATTTGGATTGAAGACAGTGATGGCATGTTGCTGTAGGATGATATTTAAGATAAACAACTGACGAACAGTGAGAACTTCACAAAACTGGTAAAGATCATGAGTTGGAAACAAAAAAGGTTTAAATGTGCATACTTTGAGCAGTGCCCTCTGGGCCCTTTCAAGTTTTATTAAAGTGGTCTTACAAGTACCACCCCACGATGTGATACAATAAGTAAGTAGGGATTGACCGAGAGCTAGATATACCATTTTGACTACCTCAGGAAGAGCCACATGTCTAAGACGCTTGAAAATATATATTAACTTGCGGATTCGACCAGCGGTGACATTTATATGAGATTTGAAATTTAAATTCTTATCAATAACTACACCCAGATATTTCACCGATTCCACAGATGCTAGGGAAGGACAATCACAAGAGATATTTTCGAAGGAGGAGTGGGAGTGAGCAACAATAGACAGGTTTGCTAGAGTAGCGGTATTTGTTTGCAAATTGTAAATAGAAAAGTTGATAACATGTGATTTTTTAACATTTAGGGTAAGAAGGTTAAGACGAAGCCATTCAGATACATCATTCAGACCGTTTTGAGCCAGTTGATAAGTCTCATGCCAAGTTTTGCCAGTAAAAACTAAGGCGGTGTCATCTGCATAAGATATAATTCTGCATTGAGGAATATTTATGGTAAAAAGGTCATTAACATAGACTAAAAACAGAGTGGGGCCCAGGATACTGCCTTGCGGCACGCCGTAATGAATAGGAAGTTCTGAACTAATGTGCCCATTTATAACTACACGTTGAGTGCGATCCGTAAGAAAACTCTCGAATAGCTTCAACTGAACACCTCTGACTCCAATAGCTTCAAGTTTTTGAATGAGGATTTTTGTCGAAACGGTATCGAAAGCCTTCGCCAAGTCCAGAAAAATGGAAAGACATTTATTTCCTTCATCTAGATTGCGAGCAATAAAGTCAGTAAGTTTCAGAACAGCCCCATTTGTGGATCTTCCGGATCGAAAACCGTGTTGATTGTCAGCAAGAATTGAGAAAGTATTAAGATAAGAAGTTAAGCGAAGGTTAATAAGTCGTTCTAGTATTTTAGAAAGCGCAGGCAAGATGGAAATCGGACGATAATTGTTTGCTTGATTTCGCTCTCCAGCTTTGTAAATAGGATGAACCAGAGCTTTTTTCAAGGCAGCAGGAAAAATGCCTGTAGTGAGAGAGAGATTACAAATGTGGGTGATCAAGGGAACAAGTATATGCTTGTTACGTTTAATCAAAGACATTGAAATGTTGTCCCAACCTACTGCGCAATCTTTACGTGAAGTATTGATGATATTCTCAATTTCAACATCAGTAGCGTGAAGCATGGCAAGAGAGTGAAATTGTGAGGAATACGACTTGGGTTGTGTATTATCATTACTTTTATGAGAGAGGTTAGGATTTGATGATAAAATTTTATTTTGGTTAAAATTTTCAGCTAGTGATTTGCCCGTGTTTGCGAAAAAAGAGTTAACATGATTTAGAGAATCGCTAGTTGTGGGCATACAAGTAAGTAAGGGATTTGCTGGTGTGGGGGCTTTGGAAGAATTTGTAACATTTTTAATGGCATTCCACAATGTTTTGGGATTATTGCCAGCATTTTTAATTAACTCAGTATCGTATTTTTTCCTAATTGCCCTAAGTATGTTATTGCAGAACAAGCGATACCTAGAATATGTCTTGCGTAAGTTCTCATTTGCTGGGTCTTTCTTCAGTTTTTTATGAAGGTTATTCCTATTTCGAATGCACCTAAGAAGGCCTGGTGTAATCCAGGGTTTTAAAATTCTGTGCCTACGAGACGCATCAGTGGAAATAGAATGTTTGGTAACTAAGTATTGGAGAGTGGAAATTAATATATTCGTAGCAATTTCGGGGTCAGTAGCAGAAATAATGGGGGTAAAATCTGTAGATTCAATAGCGAATGTTAAAGTGTTGTGATCTATTCGAGTCGCAGGATAATTAGGTACTTCGGGTTTTTTAGTACACAAAGAAAGTAAGACTGCGTTATGGTCTGTAATTGTAGAATGAATTACAGCACAATGTGCAGGAAGAGAGCTTTTTAAAAATATATGGTCGAGGCAAGTGCTTTCGCGGGTGGGGTATGTATGTGTTGGTAATAAACCATGAAGTGCCAGAATATCGAGATAGTCGTCACTGTCTTCGTCCAATCGAGAGGAAGTGATATCAATGTTAATGTCTCCCGCAACAATTACGTTTTTAAACTTACGTAAGGTCTGAAGTATTACATTCAGAGATTGTGCAAATTTCAGGTAATTTCGAAAGGCACATGGACGATAAATGCCTAGTATAACAGTATCTGTACCTATTTGGATTTGCAAACAACTGGCATCATCAATTTCAGGTTCCGATATAATGACACCTGCTAATGAACTTTTATAGTACACTATTACGCCATCGTTCTGATTGGCAGGGCAAGTTGAACTGTGGGTTGAATAGCCCTGCAGAGGGGGATGGTATGGATTATTCGAGATCCAACATTCGGTAAAGACTAAAACGTCTAACTCAACATTTAAATCACACATTAGGACTTCAAAACTAGGCAGGTTCGCAGATAGACTACGAATATTTTGAGTTAATATATTAAGAGCTTTATTATGTGATGGGATCTGGGTCCTTACTTCATGAGGGTCACATGTGCAAGAAGTGGCATTGGAGATGTTATCGATGTTATTGACCAGATTAACGTCAAGAATCATTTTTAATTACGCTGTAAACAATTTTAGCTAAATATTAACAATAGCTTGATACTTAAATCACATAAATTGAGATGGCTCCAAAGTAAATTTATTTGTATCATGGAATACCAACTCAAATATGCTATAGTTTGTATCTAATGCATTATGTATAATGTAACTAATAAAAATCTATATAATATTTCAGGTGAGATGTGTACATTGGGGTAGGAAAGGAATTTATAAACTTATTTTAGGTAGTATTTATTTGTTATTAAGGATCTCTTTTTATGTTAGTAACTTCAGGAATAAATTATGTACTTACATAATATTGGTAGCCAACAGACAATACCAAATGCATTGGAAAGCAGTTTCCTTTATAGTTATATAGTTAGTGTACATAATTAATTGGCCCTTTATATGTTCGGTTTTGATTTATTGAATATTAACCACGTAAATGTAATATAAAAATTAGAGAAATAGCACATAAAAAGCCTTAGGTCCTCTATAGTAGTGTAGTTGTGTACTTGTGAAGTTGTGTACATAATAAACTTAGTTAATACTACAATTTTGAATCTCAATTTAATTGCAACTTATATTCTATTTAATTTTAACCTATTTAATATTGACCTATGTAATGTAATACAAAAATTAGATATTTAGTTTTAATGTGGCGAGTTGTTCTTCCGAGCTGACAATTATATATTTGGAGTCGTCGTCCTTCCGCAAGAAGACTCTGCCGGCGGAAGTCCAGCAGTGCTTATAATGGTGCTCGCGGGCCAGCTCGCGTGCCAGGTAATGTAGATGGCGGCCAGTGGCGGTCAGGTTTTCCGATATGTATATTGGTTCACGGGGAACGTCTGATCCAAAAATAGAAGAATTGAAGCGGTTTCCGCCGTTTGATTTATTGTAGTGTCTATACGCTCTCAGCACATTATTTTTTAATAGTACAGAGTTTAAGGATATAATTATTGTTTTTTTGTTATCAGTTTTAGACTTTATATGATGTATGTCATAGACATCAGAGGTTAAAAGATCAATCGACAACTCCTTAAATATTCTCGCTGCAATGCCGAGTAAATCCTTCTGAGTAGCTGTAGATGGGTGCGGGACATTACGCAACTCCAGGCATGCTGTACGGGATGAACGGTCTAATTCCTCCGAGGCGAGTTCGATTTTGTTAACCCGATCAAAACACTCTTCTGTCCTGGTTTGAGATTTCTCTAAACGGGAACACAAGTCGTCGTACTTTGCTGTTAATGCGTTGATAGATTTTCCTATCTCTGCGTTTGATGCAATTATGTCTAAATTCTGACGATGGATATCATTCATAGACGTTTGAATGCAAGACAACGTTTCATCGGTTGTTGTTTTCCAGTCGGTGAGGGACTTAATGAAAGTGTCTAATTTAGACTCATATTTTGCACTACAGTCACAGCGACGCCTTTTAGAACGGATGGTCACAGAGTCCTCTGGGCTTTCAATTTCACTTACATCTGGGGCTGAACCAAATTTAATTCCAGGCGAGCGTAGCATAGTCGAAAACTATTGTTTCTAAGTGCGTAGGCCCAAATGTAACGCGTCCGTCGGCAAAGAGTGTGTTCCGGTTCTTAGGTAGATATAGGTTAGTAGATGTACGTAGGTCAGTGAATCAGGCGGGGCGTGGCCAGCCTATTGTATAAGAACTCCTGCGCCGTCAGGGCGGGGCGCGGTTAACCAATAGCAGTGATCGTAGGTAAGGGTGGGGTGCTGCGCTGGGGCAAGCAAGTAGGTGTCAGTTCGCAGCGGTGTATGAGAATATATATTGGATTCACTCACTTCACATAATGTCCTTATCTAGCCACGCAAAAGCAACTTCTCTGCGGTACTGCGGTCCTGGTACATAACACTGATTTATACAAACTATAATTTTGGAAATAACTGAATAAATATTATGACACACGTCTGTCTTAGTGAAGCATCCACGAGCGAGGATTTTAGATAGGATATTAGATAGATGTATAAATTCTATAATAACATTGTATATGATAATGCGAAGTTGGTATCGTATTTATTATATAAGATTAATTAAGAATTAAGATAATGTAATTATATAATACTAAACATTGATTTAAATATATTAGGGACAATAAAGATTACATCGCTTGCGTATACTTTTCGTTTTTTTTTAATAAAAAGTTATAAGAAAATGATTCGTTTAAAATAAAAATAAAAAGTATTAAGTACATTATTTAGACCACAGATTACAGAATACCCATACTTTCGTACTAATGCCCATAATATTAATAAGTATTATAAATGCGAAATTCTGTCTGTCTCTTACGCTTTCACGGCCAAACCGCCCGGGATTCCCCGGGGTCAAAAATAGGCTACTTTTTGACGCAGGCGGAGCTGCGGGAAACAGCTAGTAGCTAACTTTCTTGGTTACTCCTGGGTACTCTCATACAAAATCATTCACGCCATCTATCTCAAACATGAGACATTGTCTTTTTTAATTTGCTAACGTATTAAACACAGGTAGAAAGTGGTCGTTTTCACCAGATAATCATAATAGTGTTTTACCCGACTGCGCCAGAAGGAGGGTTATGTTTTTCGAGAGTATGTTTGTAAATTGTTTTGCTCTGCAGCTTGTCGTCGTTAAATTCGTATATTTAGATTTTCGTTTTATTAAAAATTTGCGCAATCAGTGGATAATTTAAATATTTGCGTATATTAGGTCCATCTTCTATACATATAAATAAAATTGGAGTGTCTGTTTGTAATATTGAAATAACCGTTTTTTACTACATGCATATGAATATAATACGGTACATGCACCAAAATATATTTTTTTTTTACAATTTTTGTCTGTCTGTCTGTCTGTTTGTTCAGGCTAATCTCTGAAATGGCTGGACCGATTTTGACGGGACTTTTATTGGCAGGTAGCTGATGTAATAAGGAGTAACTTAGGCTACGTTTATTTTAGAAAAATTCTTTTATTTTAGAAAAATAAAGTAATGTTGCAATGTTCAAGTACTGTCCAGTACGCGCGCAACTCAGGCGCATGCCACCACATAAAAAAATACTAAAAAATTAAAGAATCGACTGTTAGCCGGAACGAAGTTCGCCGGGTCAGCTAGTCTATTATAAGGTAGAACAACTATGCATTTTGTTAGGCAATAGTACCTCATATACAGAGCAATCTTTGGAGACTGAATGCCGTATCGTACGGCATTCAGTCTCCATTAAGACAAATTGTACGGCAAATGGAGTGGTCAATGCCGAACGTTGAAATACGGCAATCGAAAATAAAATTTTAATAAAAAGTTTTGTTTAAAAATGAACGTATTTCTAATAATTACTATATTGTCTTTGGTTTTAGGGAATACCGGAATTCCCTTAAATTTTACCTCGCTCATATAACTACTCGTTATTGTATTGTCTTTGGTAATTAATCTCATTCATTCATTTCGCTTCTATCGTTTTCAGTCAGTCTGTAATCGAAACATTTTGTTCGTACTAGACATACCTATTTGTTAGTTTAAAAACATTATTTATTTACATGAAGGAGACTTAGGGGATGTTGTCCATTTAATGAGAGCAGATAATTATTAATTTGTAGTGTTTTTTGTTTTTAATTTCAAATTATGTTTTCATAAAGCGGGGTTTCTCTTGCTTGATTCGTGTGAGTTTATTTATTTGGTTAGTAAAAAAAAAACCCGGTACGGTATTTTTCGCTGAAATACGGCAATTTTATCTTTTGTGTACGGCACCGCAATGATTGGCCGGTGGCAACAACAGGGTATGGGTAATAAAAATACATTCCTTCTAGGTTGATAATTTGATAACTACTGTCTTGATAAGGTTATGATTCAAATTATCTATGACATCTCTAAAACAGGTGAAACTTCCTTATTTGACAACATAGATTGTTATAGATAAGATCAAACATTTGGGAAAAAAGAAGTCGGTTAATTATTTTGTATTGTCTTTGGGCTTTAGAAAGTTCATAATTTGTTTATTAATAAGATCTTTAACATCATAAAAGGGGAGATAAGACTCATGGCTGGGCGCTACAAGAATCGTCTAACCAACCACTCGAACGAGCTGGCTTCAAATTTAACAAAAGGCTAGTTTCCTAAAAAAAATATAATTAGTCCGTCAGTTAGATAATCAAAAAATATTGGAGACGTATTTTTTTTTCTTTTGAAAATTTAACAAAGAATGGTAAAGATATGGCGCGTTAAAGTTCCGGGTGACGTCACAGTGTGCTACACTTTTTCGCAATATGTGACGTCATGAGCCCCCACTCCTAAACTTTGATGCGTTAAATCTTTATAATTTATCGCTCAATTGACAAAAGAAAAAATTGGTCACTAATATAATTTGATTCCCTAAATGACGGACTAATTTTAATGATAGTCTTTTGACCCTGGAAACTAGCCTAATATCGGTTTCCAAAAACGCCTAAAACGACACGACATACAGGAACTGGATTCCAGATTATAACGGAGGTTGCTGCCACTAGGGAACGCCTCCTTTCTGCCACATTCCATCAACAAATCCGCTAAAAGTGAAAAGACTGATTGCAGATATTAAAAAAAGACCTTTACTATGTTCACTTACTAACTAAATATATTTATACACACGCTGTTTTCCGCAGCTCCGCTTGCGTTAAAAAGTAGCCTATGTTTGACCCCGGGGTCTTCAAATATATTCATACCAAATTTCATTTAAATCCATACGCGTTTTGGCCGTGAAAGCGTAACAGAGAGACAGACTTTCGCATTTATAATATTAGTATGGTTTTGTTTTAAGTTTTCAAAAAGTTTATAAAACTTACCATGTTTACTAAATGTACTATACAAACATATAAAGAATCAACACAATTATTTAAATATGTTGATTTGAGGCAAAAGCAGTGATCGGAAACCAGGTTAAATATTTAATAAAACAATTAATTGGCTCAATTTCTTTTTGGGTATTAAAGATACTGGTTTCAATCAGCCTATACCACGGTCTAACCGTAATTTAAAAAAAAAAACAGCTCATATTTTGTTTTGGGTCTTTTATATAACGCTGTCTATCTGTGGGCCTAAAAAACTGTAGGCATAGTCTCAAGTGCCATGCAATGCAAGTGAGCGAGGTGATATCTCACTTACTTACTTTTGGATGGAATTTAGAGAAGATAGTAACGCTGGACTATAGAGGTAGATAGTGTTCAGTTGAGTGGAGTAGAGTAGTTAAGACATGTGGGCACATATGGACTCTTTATCAGTTTTTTTTTTACTTATTTATAATTTTTATTAATAATTACTCGACGATAATTGTTCAGATTGTTGTTAGTATGAACGGATTAATAGCGAAGAGTCTCGACCGTTATCTAGAGAGACTCTCGCTTGGCAGTTGGGTCAATTGGGTCAAGGCACAGATGCAGAAGGCGGTACTTGTTGTGACTTCAGACACATTGTGAGGAGATTCCTCTCCCTGGAGCCCTGACCACCAGCAGCTTGGGTCTAACTCCGTTGTCGACGGGTGCCCCTTTTTTGTAATTTTTAAATATTATTAAAGTAAAATAAGACGAATAAAATAATAATAAGTAAGATGAATAATAATAAATAAATATTTATTAAACAAAAATTCTATATATTTAAACATAAATTAGAAAATAAAGTATAACAATATTTAAATAATGTTCCCAGAATAATAAATAAATCTCTTAGATGTTATGTATACCTATTATTGGTGTTTATATTAGAACTAAGTCTGTAGTGTAGTTGTTAATGTTGTATATAAGCACTGTTGGTGTACTTCAATAATAAATAAATAAAATAAAAAGATATTGCAGCTTTCCAAAACGAGTATGTCATGTCCATAAAGTGGATAAATATGAACTTACCTCTACAACTTTGTTCCAAAATGGGTGCATAACATACACACTCAACGGGCTTGTGTCTATTGCCATGTACTGAAAAAAAAAAACAAATATCGTCAACAAGCACAATTGTTATATTTCATGGAGTAATTACTAAGAGGAGATGCCGTTTGAAATGGCGCAGTGACGTGATCATTGGCGCCTCGCCGACACTGCAGTGGGCGGAGCTTGTCATTGCTCGTGCTCTAAGATTGGAGCCAAGGCCGAAACCAAGAACCCCGCACGTCTATCTTCCGCCCCGTGTAGCCTCACAAACGCTTTCTTACAAAACGCTTATTACGGCAGCTCCTCTTTATAATAAAACTCATCTTAGCGCCTTTCCGGTTGCATTCTTGGCTAATTGCCTCAGAGCCCAGGGTCCGCTTTCCTACTATTTAGGTTTATTAGAATTTACATATTTCATACTAACAATAACTAGTATAGTTGTCCAGGATCTCCCTGCACGCGGAGTCATAAAACATGTTTTGCGTAGTGTTGCGCTTGACTCAAAAATATCCTTACGATAGTACTAAAAAAGTAGTGAGTATAAAGTATGTGCCCCAAAACTATTAGCAGACGATTAATTATGATAACTTTTATTATTCCTTTATTAACGAGGGTAATTTTGAAACGGTGAGTATTGGTGGGCATGGTTGTAAATAGCAAATTAGACTATTCAACATCATGGAAACTTTTTTCAATAATTAATTCTGTTGGTGTGAATATTCATGAACAGGCGTGCAATGTTTGTTATCAATAATGTATTGACATATTTAAACAAAATGAAAGAAGATACACGTAAATTCTTATTGTCTTTGTTTATGACTTAAACATAAAAAAAAATATTTATATTAAACTCATGTTTAATTTTATAAATATTTGTCGATAACATATCAATATGCATGTTGCCATGAGAGTATAAGTGCTTCTCAGCTATTGCACATTTTATTACCCTACATGCAGCGAGATCCTGTGATGACTATAGCCACATGTTCCCAATGATGTTCTGAAACTATTTTTTTAATTAAAATAGATACGATTTTTTTTTAATTATAGATAGCAAACCTACTTATGTAATACAGGTCAATTAAAAACACGATTAAATGTAAAGAACGAATTATTTTTAAGAACACGGCATTCAAAACTAATGTATTCCCCTGTTTTCCGGTTCCATAATTGAAGGCCGTACAGAATTATTGATTTTTAGGTTAAGTAACCATAATGCGTTTATGAGAGACTTTAAAAAACTACAAACATTTTCAAAAGTAAATTAATAACGTTACCTTGTAATTGTCAAATCCTTCGAGGTGTTCTCGAGTTAAATATTTGTAGTTAAACATTGTAGAAGGATCACTTCACTAAACCACTTTAATACTTAAATAATATCATAAAATTGTTACTTAACACATTTTTATGTATGAAAACTCATTCTGATTTCTTTGATATTACCAAAATGTCTATTTTAATCGTAATCATACGATCGAGCTTTGAAATTAAACCAATTAAATTATAGTAATTTAATACTGCAGCAGACAAAAACTTCACTACTGAACTATAGTGATGTCAACTAATAATTGATGAAAAATCTCAGCTACATGCAATCATGCATTTAAAAAAACCGATTTTAACGTTAATTGTAATAATCGATAAAAATATATCGATTTTGCATTAGCGATAACTACTCTGATTATATATAATATATTCTGAATGCCACTTGAGTATAATACGCAAAACTACCTTTAGCTTGCGAGTGCGAGTTTTCCTAGTTGCGTCCTCAGCTTAGAAGCCTAGGGTAGGCTGTAAGTCATGGTTTTAGATTTGACAGCACTGGTTATTACAATGCAGCAACTGCAGTCTAACCTCTGTAACCCTTTTTTTTTTACAACTAAACCAGACCAACAGGAAAGGACTCAAGGATTACTAGTAGCTGACACTGTCAGATTTTTTCAGGCTGTCTACATTTTTTGACACAGCCTAACGACTGTAATAGGCTACTTGACAGTATTCATACTTGGGCATTATTTGCATACAAAACAATATGTACACTAAAAAATTAACCATTCCGAAAAAACAAAAAAATGGTTGTTAATTATGGCAGTAATTGCATTTTAAAGTTTTCTCAAGAAAAAAAGTGGGGGCGTGGTTGGGACGTCTTGCTATCTCATAAGTACGCACGAAACTAAGTGGCAGTGACTCCATGACATATTTATGGCGTTTGTTTTGAATTAACTGTCAAATTAAAAAAAAACAATAAATATAATAAAATTTTACGATTTTACGTAAATATAAAAAATAAAATAAAAATCGGTTTTTTTATGTACATTGGCACATCCCTATGAACTCACCGGATTGCTGTCATCCATCATCCGTGACATAGCTGTCACCTGACTGTCACTGTCACACATAAAATCTTGAGCTGTCAGTGTCAGAAATAAAAAAGTCAAATACTTTTTTTTACTTTTGAAACTTTTTTTACAGTAGTGGATACAGACTTTTAACGTCTTGACTTGCCCCATTATACGCGAGTGTCGTAAAGCTGAAGAAGTGTTATGCGTTTGACATTTATATAAGTTTGTATTAATGTTTACCATTGTGTTCCCTCGTGCCTTTAATGGTCGGATTCCCAAAAGTGAATTTTTAAGAATTATAATGATACTGTCAGCTTTAAAAGTGCATGCATATATTTTTGAACAAATTCGTTGCTCTTGGAGCCCTATTTTTGAAATGTATGACTTAAATGAGTAACGTTTTTCAAAAATAGCACTACTGGAGTGCTATTTTAAAATGTATGAAATATATGTCGAATGAAAATCGTTAGACTCGCCGATTTGAGTGAGTCATAGATTTCAAAAATAGCACTCCTGACAAATTATAATTATAAATTCTTCGGTAAAGTATGTATCTACACAAATAATGATTAAAGCTCCTTTGGTGAGTATTCAAGTTAAGTGTATCATAAACATGATGACTAATTGACCTTCCTCATTCCATGATACTGCAATTGCATCTAAGCATATATTATTCATAACTGAGTCAAGGTGAGTTTGAGGTTCGGTGGGTGACATCACAGCGTCCGTGTAGTCAAGTGGTTAAGGCATTCGCCTTCGACCTGGGGGTCGTGGGTTCGATTCTCACTGGAAGCATACTTTGTTAGGCTGTTTCCAGTTTGGTTAGGGCATTGCAGGCTTGAATCATTTGTCTGATAATAATGATGATTCCGTGTTTCTGAAGGCACGTTAAGCCGTTAGTCCCGACCACCATTTAGTGGTCGTTAAAGATCATTATGATCCTATTGGTCTGGTTTCCCTACTAAAACAGGATTACAGAGGTCAGACGGCAATCCCTCCAATGTAATAACCAGTACTGCCATATCTAGGACCATGATCGTAAGCTGACGACACAACTAGGAATACACGCTAGGATGAAGAAGATATATTATTCATAACTGAGTCAAGGTGAGTTTGAGGTTCTGTGGGTGATATCACAGCGTGGGCTGGTGTTGTCCAAAGGACAAAATAATGTCTGGTCATTGAGGCTTTTTGAAGGTCTGAGTATGACGAGTACAGTGTTTGTATACATGTACGTATCTGTCGTGGCCAGGTCGTTAAATTGGTCATTTCATGATGTGGTCAATCATATCATGAAACGCGACCATTTCATGATATGGCCAAAACAGATCGTCGTGCTTCCAATATTTTATTATATTGTCAACCAATGTACTACATCTTAATATGGTCAAAAATCAGTGATAATATCGTAGAATTGTTACAATTTTAACCACTAGAGGCGCTGATGTTGCTACTTTTTAAGAATTTTCATGGCGGCGGGCAATCAGCTGTTGTGAAATCCAAGAATATTGTTGTAAAATTAAAAGATAAAGGGTAAATTGATTAATGTGAAACCCTTAGTAATATTATACTAAGCTTAAAACAAAACTTTCTCAATATAAGAGTTATGTTTTGAGCATAAAATATACGAAGTAGTTAAGTAGTAAGATCGCTTAAGAGGTGGACTGGCAGATAAGAGCGGCAACTAACTCATCACTACTACACGAATGTACGAGGAAGGCGGCCATTAGAGAGGAGTGGCGTCGTGTTGTGAAGCTTGCCACCAACACCTAAAGTGATGACCACGACCACTCTGCCAAGAGTGATATCGACAAGGAAGAAGTAGTATTGAAATGATCTGGCCAAACGTAGGTGACCATATCATTAAACGCTGATGTTTTAATGATATAGTCGATTGTGTTTCGGCCATGTCATGAAACGCTCGCATTTCATTATGTGGTCGACCATAACATGAAATGATCAATTCTACGATTTGGCCATATTTATTATATTTATTAGCTATGATGTTGATATTTTTATTTAATTAATAGCTATGTTTTTTATTTAATTGTATCTATCTAGTTTTTTTATTTAATAGCTATGATATTTAATAGCAATGATGTGTAGTGACATTAAGTCATGAAACTTTATTCTTCTAAGTATTATTAGAAAGGAAAATGACAAGAGACTCATTCCTGATGATCACAAAAAAATCGTTTCGATATAAAGATGAAGCTTACTATAAAACATCCTGTTTAATATATGTATTTATATGTTAGCACACAATATTTCAAAGGTAATCTAAAGGCCACGGGTCAAGTGACAGTTACTTAGCTCTACGGAGAACAGTTAGGGCCCTAGGGTGCCGCGTACATACGAACCCTTATTGTGGGCGTCCCCGCTATAAAGGGCTCTTTGTTTGTTTGTAATAGGTATCTTTATTGCATAAAACACAATTATATAACATACTAGCTGTTTCCCGCAGCTCCGCCTGCGTCTAAAATTAGCCTATGTTTGACCCCGGGTCTTCAACTATATTTATAACAAATTTTATCAAAATCCGTCCAGCGGTTTGGCCGTGAAAGTGTAACAGACAGACAGACTTTCGCATTTATAATATAAGAATATATGGATGGATAAAAGCATTAAAAAACAAAAGTACAATGGCGGACTTATCCCAATTAGAGATGTTTTTATATGCAGGGTTTTTGGAATACAAGTCAGTTTTTATACCGGGTTGACGTATACATACGTGCACCGGTTCGAGGGATGTGGAGCATAAGAAAGCACATGGTCCTGGCAATATGCGGTAGGCGTTTGACACCGTGTGGTCCCACATAACCACCCAGCTTCCCGTTCCTGGCTAGGTAGGCGATGGCCTTTTCCACAATAAAAAAAAGGGTTACACGCGGACGGATTTTCTGTATTGTACTCATAAGTATTTGGCGGTTGAGCTCGAAATTTTCTCCCGTACATTCCATTATTCGTCGGTTTGCATTGAACCAGAGAATCACTGTTTAACCTGAAGGTCGTGTGATTTACGGTACTCATCTTTATCTTTTACTCGAGAACGGACATGAAAGGTTGTGTTTTACTTGTATCTCTCTACTCAGGGTTGGAGACTTATTTTTA
Source organism: Euzophera pinguis (assembly GCA_947363495.1). Lineage (NCBI taxonomy): Eukaryota > Metazoa > Arthropoda > Insecta > Lepidoptera > Pyralidae > Euzophera > Euzophera pinguis. The sequence goes on from OX376176.1 coordinate 8,809,073, forward strand.
ACTAGCTGTTTCCCGCAGCTCCGCCTGCGGTATATAGCCTATGTTACTCAGGGTGAATGTAGCTTTGCGGCGGGTGCGCCTGCGAGCGCAGACGGAAGTCGTGCGGAGGTGGGAGGCGGACCTGGCGCAGGCAGCGTTCGGTGTCCGCACAGCGGAGGCCCTGCGTCAGGTCCTGGAGAAGTGGATGATGAGGCGGCGCAAGCCTCTCACCTTCCGCATGACGCAGGTGCTCACCGGGCACGGTTGCTTCGGTGAGTACCTGCACCGCGTGGCCCGGAGGGAGGCCGAGCCTCGCTGCCACGATTGTGGCGAGGCTCAGGACACCGCTCAACACGTCCTTGAGCGGTGTCCCAGGTGGAGCCGGCAGCGCCATGAGCTGGCCGCCGCGCTTGGCGTCACGGACCTGTCGCTCCCGAGTGTCGCCAACGCGATGCTCGAGAGCGACAGAGCTTGGGCGGCAATGGCCTCCTTCTGCGAGGTCGTCATGTCGCAGAGGGAGGTCGAGGAAAGGGACCGCGAGGACGATCCCCTCGCGGACCCGATCCGGCGGCGGAGAGGGGGGGTGCGACGCAGGCGCTACTTAGCGCGCCTGGAAGCGCCCCCCCCGTAAACGGTGGGACTGTAATAGTCCCACCCGGTGGCAGAGGTCCTCCAGGTGTCGGAGGACTTCTGAGAGTGGAGAGTCCGGTTTCTGGTGAGAAACCGGCCAGTCGCAGAGGCGTCTTGTGCTAGTTAGATCCGAGGCGCCTCCCTGCAATGCGGCCGACGGCACCCGCAGGGGTTTAGTGGGTAGTCTGGGCCGACTAGCGGCCCAGGAGCCCCACACTTCGTGCGTAAATGCATTCCCCTGCGAAATCAAAAAAAAAAAAAAAAAAAAAAAAAAAAAAAAAAAAAAAAAAAAAAAAAAAAAAAAAAAAAAAAAAAAAAAAGGGTGAATGTAGCTTTCCAATGGTGAAAGAATTTTTGAAATCGGCACAGTAGTTTTTGAGTTTATTCATTACAAACATACACACAAAAATAAAAATCTTTCCTCTTTATAATAATAGTGTAGATATTTTTAAAAAGGATGACTCACGCTAAACTGTTGATACAAATGATTTTTGTTCGATATCGAATCATTTTCATTCGTGATAATCGGTGAGTCGAACGATTTTCATTCGACATATGAAATTGGAAGGGTTTAAAGACCTGGTGACCTAAAATACAGGCTTAGCCTCGCTTAGGCACCAGTCTTCCACATTTAACTGTTTATTTTTATTTAACATAACTAAACTAAACTAAATAACATATTCTTCTCGAAATAAATTAGTATTTTGTATTCTTCAAAATATTTACAGCAAAATAGGGTAGTTTCCTAAAAAAAATATAATGAGTCCGTCAGTTAGATAATCAAATAATATTGTAGATGTATTTTTTCTCTGGAAAATTAAACAAAGAATGGTAAAGATATGGCGCGTTAAAGTTCCGGGTGACGTCACAGTGTGCTACACTTTTTCGCAACATGTGATGTCACGAGCCCCTACTCCTAAACTTTGATGCGTTAAATATTATAATAAAGAAAAAATACGTCACAAATATATTTAGATTCCCTACATGACGGACTAATTTTAATGTTATTCTTTTGACCCTGGAAGCTAGCCTATTTTTAACGTACATACTATTATGACATTTTGGAGGTTCCTTACCAAGCGTGTGTGTAAACGTGGCAGCGTGAAAAATTCTAACAGTGTTGGCCACTAACACACCTCGGGCCATGTTCCTGTTGGTCTGGTTTCCCTGTAAAAGGGGTTACGGAGTTCAGACGGCAGTCGCTCCATTGGAATAACAAGTTCCGCCAAATCTAGGACCATGACTTGCGTACCCTAGGCTCCGAAGCGTAAGCAGACGACGCATCTAGGAATACACGCTAGGATGATGATGAACTGTTTATTTTAATTAGCATTTTGTCCATACTTATCTTATTGTTAATAAAACTTGACCTTAGCTACTGCTTATTACAATGTGTCATAGAGAATATTGTATATTACTTATTTACTTTGTGGATCACGGGTTAAACCCGGTCTTTTGAGAGGTTAGCGAGGGGATATAGATCCAACGCGTAGAGGCCCTTTGGAGAAGTTGATGTCATGTGGTGCTCCTGCCGAAACCCGTCCTCGGCTATATCAATAGATGACATTTCCAGGAACAGGTCTAGGAAGGAGGAGGAATTATTGCTAATGAGTGAAAAGAATAATATGGGATAAAGGTTATGAAATTTCGATGGATTTAAACTGGGCTATTGTAATAGAAATCGGACACCTGCCATAATCATGATTACTGACTATCAGTGGCAGGCGGTGACTCGCCACTCAGTGCCCATTCACTTATTTACTTATTATTAAAAATAAATAAATAATAATGTAACTCATAGATTTTTACGAAAAACAACTTTGCCAGAGCCGACTCGCTAAGAAGAACACGAAAATCAAACTGACCAAACGTGTAAAACTTGAATCAATAGCGATATAAATTGATCGAAATGACTCTACAGTTTGTCTTTGATGCAGATTTATTGGGTTGTTTGAATGTCTGTTTGTTTGTGAGTTCAACTGAAAATTTATTCTTGCATAGGACTACACCATCGCGTATATTCTTCTTCCTCCGACCGTGTTTATGCCTCATCATCATTTCATTCGTAGTTGATCGATTGCTGGACATAGACTTCACCTAATTCCCAACATGACCGGTTGGAAGACGATCTAGTGTTTGCCTGTGACCTTTTTCAGGTCTGACCATGTCGACCACCATCGTGGTCGCCATTCGAGAAGCTTTCTGCCTCATCGGCCACCGGTTCTCCGCGCCAAGCCCATTGCCACTTCAAATAACTAATCCGCTGGGCTATGTCGGTAGCTTTTGTTCTCCTTCGGATCTCCTCATTTCTCATTCGATCTACTAGGGAAACACCAAGCATCGCCCTCTCCATAGCTTTTTGGGCGACTTTGAGCTTTCTTATGAGACCCATAGCCGAGGACCACGTTTCGGACCCATACCTATCAAAGGGAGGAGCTTACTATTTGTATACCCCCCCCCCCCCCCCCTGCTCCTGGCGCCTTTGGAAATATTTTTGTATCGGAAAACATTTTCAGGGACAGCGGGTGTGTTTACATACTGTAGACCTATTTTTTAAAAGCATGACTTACACCAATCGTTCTATTGAATGATTATCGTTCGATATCAAATGATTTCCTTTCGTCATAATCGGCGAGTCACTCGATTTTCATTCGACATATGTGTCATGCATTTCAATAATAATTCTCCTGGTGCTGTCCATAGTGTGAATTTCTCTACCCAAATGCTGAGTCTAAACATAAGACCATAATTCGAAAGTTTAATTGCCAACCTAATAATAAAGTAGTGTATGAAACCAACATCAAACGCATTAATTCGTTCGATATACTTACTTCGGGTTTCCCAACTACTACGAATACACAGCGCCACACGTAGTCGACCAAAATAATCATTCATTCCATAGCCCATTCATTCATGCATAACACCTGTTTTGCAGACGAGCTATTTTTACAGAAAATATTATGAAAAAAATGAGATTAAAATTTTTAGAATGCATCCATACTAATATTATAAATGCGAAAGTCTGTCTGTCTGTTACTCTTTCACAGCCAAACGGCTGAACGGATTTTGATGAAATTTGGTATGAATATAGTTAAAGACCCGGGGTTACTTTATGACGCAGGCGGAGCTGCGCGAAAGACCTAGTTTGAAATATATATCTATATATTTAAAAATCAATAGCTGTTCCATAGTCTCGCTAAAACTCAAGAACGGCTGGACCGACTTCGCTATTTTTGGTTTTGAATTATTCGTGGAAGTCCATGGAAGGTTTAAAAAGTGAATATAATCGGAGGCGGTACGAAGTTTGCCGGTTCAGCTAGTACTTAATAAACATTGTCATAGATACCTAAATAAAACTGTAAATCGTAAAAAATATAAAAAAAATTGATTGACCACCTAAGGAAGTACTTAATAAGTACCTATTTAACCAACCGAGATTATGTATGTATGTATTACTAGCTGTTTTCCGCAGCTCCACCTGCGGTATATAGCCTATGTTACTCAGGAATGTAGCTTTCCAATGGTGAAATAATTTTTAAAATCGGCACAGTAGTTTTTGAGTTTATTCATTACAAACATACACACAAAAATACAAATCTTTCCTCTTTATAATATTAAGTGTAGATGTAGATGTATGTATAGAAACTGTAGATAATTGTCTCTAGAGAGATTATATACAATAGTGGCTGGAAGGCAAATGATTCTAGTAGGTGGTCAAATCAATGCTCTCTAGATTTTTGTGCCTTGTTGTCGTCGGAGTAGTCTCCGTTAACAAAGTTCAAAAGTATCATCAGATTACAAACTATTCTAAAAGAGTTCAATATCTAATTAAGCCTTTGAACTAGCGAGAATTGGTACAAAACTAGGACGACAATCATACTGAGCCTCTGCAAAAATTAACTAAGATTTTCATGGCATTTTTGTCGTACAAAAAAGTAGCTGGTTTGCGACTTAAAGCTAGCGCGCCAAAATTGAACACCTCCGATTGGAATTCAATATGTCACGTCTATAATTAGAAAGAAAAACAAACACATTCTTCTCGAAACAAATTGTTTTGTGTTCTTTAAAATAATTACAGGAAAATTTTTAATGTACCTACTATTAAGACGTTTTGGAGGTTCCTTTCCAACCGCATTTTTTAGTAATGGGTTTTACGGCCATAGATGCAAGTCCTTTATAGCCCTTCCTAATTTTTCTATCTTCATCATTCTTACAGTGTGCTTTCGTCAAGTCCTAGTCAAGTCTAAAAGTCTAGTCGGTAGTCAAGTCTGGTCAGTAGAATCAGGCTAAGTGAAGTGGTAGAAAAACTGCACTTAGCGATTACTAGGAGCTTTTGGCAACAACCATGAAAATCACATCAATAATACACTGTATCACTTCCCAACACTCACGCTTCTTATCGACCACTTTGCGAATAATAATCCAACTTTTTTATGCACAAACACTAAAAAAAAACACAAGTTTTGGAAAATAAAATACAGCGCCGATATTGCTCTTCACAGCTTCCCGCCAAAAGTCCTTTTCAACCGCATGTGGTACAGTACAATTCAGAAAAGAACGTTTGTTGATATCGATGCTCTTTGGATATAAACGTGGTGTCGACTACCTATGGGACTTATAAGAAAGCTCAACGTTGCCCAAAGAACTATGGAGAGGGCGATGCTCTGTGTTTCCCTACGGGATCAAAGGAGGAGCGAGGAGATCCGTAGGAGAACAGAGAGAAGTAGAGTTTGAAGTGGCAGTGGGCAGGGCACCTAGCACGGAGAATCGATGGCGGATGGGGCAGTAAGGTTTACGAATCCACGTATATGAAAGCGCATTTATTTTTTATACAACTAAGTAGGCAAAAAGGTGTACGGCCCACCTGATGGTAAGTGGTTACCGTAGCCTATGAACGCCTGCAACGCCGAAGATGTCACGAGCGCGTTGCCGACCTGTCCGCTGTCACATTAATTTAACCATAATAATAACCAGGTGGTAATTAATATTAAGCACATCTAGGACCATGGCTTAAAGCACACCCTAGGCTCCGAAGAGTAAGCTGAGAACACAACGGAATAACACGCTTGGATGAAGAAGATTTTAAGTAATTATTTTCTATGTTATTGCATCTCCTAGTGGTTACCCTATAGGCTATAAATATATAAATAATATTAGGTGTGTACTTAATATTATTTATAGATATTTTTTATTTTTTTCTAAAACGAGTAGTGAGTTAGTTACTCAACGTCTAAGTAATTAAGTGCCGTGCTTTGGAAGGCACGTTAAGCCGTTGGTCCCGGCTGCCATTAGGTGGTCGTTCAAGAAACCAAGTCAGAGGCCGAGAGGCGGTTCCGCATAACTCTGACACCAGAGGGACAATGTAACCTACACGAAATGACGATGATGAGTAGTTAGGTTAACTAAGATTTACCCATAAGTAATTAGTCATATTTGTTACTGTTAATTGTTATTCTATACTTAATTAATCTATTGTTTTAATGTAGTATTGTTTTACTTAGAATATGTAAAATAAATGGAATATGTCTCATGTCGCCTTACGCAAACAATACATATTATGTAATTAATTAAATTTGTAATTATGACTAACGTCTAATTTATTACGCACAAGTTATTCATTATTTCAGGAAAAATCTGTAAACCATTAATTGGTTTCCAGCGATTCTTATATTTTTGGAACTAAGTATGTATTGTATAAAAATATAAGGAAGTATTAGTATAAATTATACTATTCATCATTTACGTACAAATGAAGAGCTCTACTTTTTGTCCTGATTTCACGAGTCCTAATATGGGCGAGTCAAACTTTTCAAAAATAGGGCAATCAATCAATCAATCAAATCATTTTTTTGTGAAAACAGGTAGTAAGCTTACCTGAACCAAGCATGGTATCAAACCTCCCCGAACATTTCTCGAAATGTGAATGCTAAAGTCTATCCCCACCTTTATTCCACCTTCTTTACGTCATTGCGTTCTCAATTTTCAAGTAGTCTAAATTCGGCTGAATCGAAAAACAATGAGTTGAGTGCATTTCTGGTCAATTAATCATGGCTATATAAAGATTTGAAGTGTTTATGATCGTGCGGGGCATTCTTGTGCAGTTGAATCATGGAGGTGGTTAAACATCTTAATTTCTTGACGTCAGTCAATTTCCTCTCTTATAGAAATTAAATAAACAAATATTCATAGAGATATTCTTGAAATTCACATGCGGTACTTCTGTTATTGTAAGTTTTCTCTCCCTTAGTAGGTATACTCTCCCTTAGTAGGTATGTAGGGTACTTTGTTAAGTTGTTTCCAGTTTGGTTAGGACCTAGGTACATGCTTTAAATCAATTGATTGCCTGATAATTCCGGAAGCCATCTAGTGGCCGTTAAAAAATTCACGTTAGTGTCTGAAAGGTGGTTTTAAAAAAATCTGTCACCAGTGGCTACAGAGCCATTGACCATGTTTCCTTCAATATCAATGAAGTGCCAAAATTTTATTTAAAAACGTCTCTCTGCCACGTACGTGGTTTTTGTATCCAGGTTAGTTCTTGTCTCTATCAAAAGCCGTATTCGCGTACTCTCTGTGACTTTATTGTACTTGTAGTATTTATTTCCAATTCTGCGGTATCATTTCCACAATAACTGATTAATCAATAGACTTAGGAAAATAAATTCGAATCAAAATGGCGACAGTTTGTCGCCAACGTGCATTTTTTTTTCTGAAACTCAACGAGTGTACTCAGAACCGGTTCAATGTTTATTGTTTCCAAATCTGTTGTGTAAATTACCTTGTTATCTTTTATTGAAAAAGTGCTTGAGATTGAAAGGAGCTCATAAATCAATTAGCCGAATTTACATTACATCAAATGTGAATTCGGTTTATTGGTTGTTCGGTTTGGTGCATTTTTTTAAATTTTGTCCTTGCGACTTTTCGACGCCTCGCCGCGCTGGGGACCATAAACTATTTAAATACCTATCCTACCTAATATAAACAGGAATACTTACGTCGCGGGACAAATTCTTCTATAATTTTTTTTTAAAATATTGTGTATATCTTTTTGGCTATCTTTTTGACCATATCCCTAGCTGTAAGTGTGATCCCTAGCTCTACATAATTCTGGTATCGAGCATGTTAACACTTTCGCTGGCAGTAACGCCACCCGACGTAGATAACAATTGAGTGCCATTTTGTTCACAGTCAGCGAAAGTGTTAAGAATAGGTACTTACATTCAGTTTTTAAATTAGTTACTACCAGTAATCTGCCACCAACATCAATTGCCCCGTTTCTTAGCTGACATCCTTGCTTGTATGTGCAAGCAAGCGTGGGTTCGCCTTACACCTCATATTGCGACATCTCTCTTACTCACTCACATTTTGATGGATTTAAGAGATCAACCCCCCAGGTGGAAGTATTTCAATTCTCAGTACGTATTTAGATCCATTGTAACTATCGATTAAATATTTATGACATCTGCATTATCAAGATCTAAATGAAAAATGTAAGAGTCGTGACGACTGATGACCATAAGCGTTATTTCATTATCTGTAGTCAGACAGCTATAACATCCTCGGTGTCCAATGGCGTCGATATGCGTCGTTTTAACAATTCCCCGAAGGAATTTAAATAAAGGATTTTATAGCCACAGACTGCTTTGAGATCTGTTTACCATTCTAACAACAAAGGATCAGCGACGCAACACTGACCTCTATTAAACATACGCACGCTGGACCACATATCGACTTGATTTACATAGGTACACCACTTTAAATATACATACATTTCTTTATAATCTGTGAATTTGGCATGTGTGCCTGGTGATCAACTTAATAATTTAAGAGATGCACTATTAATTGGTTCAAAGACTTGACATAGTGTTAAGGGCGTTACCTTAGATACATTTTTGTCTGTAAGTTCATCAGTACTATCCATTGATAAATGTCAGTTGTTGTAAAAAAGACATTAAAACTTAGTACATGCCATTATAGAGCATTACTAAATTCGCTTTCAAAAGAAAAGTCAAAATTCACCTCACTAGCATAATATCACCCTAAATCGTCATCTTTTTCCGTTTTCATCTCTTATTTTATGTATGTTTTTGTATAGTTATGAATACTGTATGTAAATCTATGTATGTTTATTTAGCAGTTAAGTGTTTTTTTCTCTCTCATTGTATTTTTAAAATAATTCGCGCCGCACATAACTTTTCTGTTTTTCCTAATGGTTGATTGGGAAAGAATGCTTTTAGCATTAAGTCCGCCAATTGTAAACTTGTGTTACAATAAAGATTTATAAATAAATAAATAGAGTAGTTACCTTCTTATGCAATATCGAGTCCAATGATTTTCATTAGACACTAGGAGACATATATTTCGAAATTAGAGCTCCAGAGCTGGAGTATTAGTGTTTCGAAAAACAAACAAAAATTGTCGACGACCCTCTATACAAAATCTCAGTTAGTTTGGAGGCATTTACTTCGTCAGGAATCTCAAACCAGCGTAGATATTTAATGAATGTCAGTGACCAAAGTCGTTCCATTTCACGTTTGCGAATTGCGGTTTTTGAATGTGGAAACATTTGGGAATTCTCCATTCATTCCAGAATGTTTTCACAACACTTCAATATTTTGATGTGTATTTTTAGAAAGCAGAGCAAGGATGTTTAATCTTAATCCACATTTGCGACCAATAAAATATTTTATAAATTTAAAAAATGTTTAACGGACATTCATTATTCTAATTTTCTAAGTACCTAGCTCTTGCCCGGACTTTCGCACGCGTTCTTGAGATCCATGTTCTTCTCAATACTCACAGCTACATGTCCTCATCATCATCATCATCATCTACAAATATCTATCCAATAATTAAGAAACTTAATTTCGCTTTTATAATATAATATTAGATAAATTATAATTGCTCTTTTTATCAAGTTAAACTGAAATACAGAAACAATTTTGATTTGACAGTAGATGTTAATATAGTATTGATATTAATGATAATGTAAACATTTCCATCAGCAGTAAAATCATACTTTTTCAAGACAATATGAAGAGAAGTTATTTGTAAAGTATTAAATTTATACATTTTCCATACAATACAAATAACTAGGTAGTCTTTATTGCATCAAAAAAAAAAAAAACAGAAACACAATCCAAAAAAAACTGTGAGGTATACAGGCTGAAGCTGATGAAAATAAGCATACTTTTAAGAGTTCAACACGATCAATTTTCAGTAACTTATGATTCAGAGAATTTATTTCGTTGTCCTCATTTCGAAATCGTAACATTACAAGTTAGTATGAATTAAGTGAAATGTTATGATTTTCGTCAGGGTTAGCAACAATTCAAAGAAACAACAGCGTTGGACTTCCACTGGAAATGGTCGCAGGCTGCTTCCAATTGGTTATTTTGCCTAGGTAGCCTGGAAGAGATTACATTAACGCTAAGGCCGCATGCACATCTTTGTTACAGACATATTTTTGTATGTAATTATCTATGGTGCAGTAAAGTGTTTTTACTTACTTATTTTGGAAATTATAAGGAGAGGCCTATGTCCAGCAGTGGACTGACTGAGAGCTAAATTATGGATTTGGAAACCCTGATGAAAACGTGTATTTATAGAATGAATGTGATTCGCGATTGAAAAAATTTGGGTCACGATTTTGCAATGGGAATGAAAAGGTTTATGTTAAATTATCCCTGGCCCTTATTACAACCAACATTAAAAATTAATATCAAGTAGGTTACACGGTCAATCGACCCTGTACAGAGTGATTGATAAACGAATGCTTGCCGTGGGAATCCAAGATCTCCTTGTTTAAGGCCGTTTAACCACCGGATCGAGGAGGAAGTTAATTGAGATTGGGACACTGATCTCGATGGAGGGGAATAAACAGATGTCTAAAGTCAGACATAATGATCATAATAACTGTAAGATTCGGCTATAAAATACATATAGTGATATGAAATGACACACCATTGCCATGTGTTATGGGAGAATGGTTCTATGAGAACCGAATGAGCTATATTTTATTATAGACCTAATTATATGACCTAAATATGGTTACAAAAACAAATTAGCGTGTTTTTTAATTACGCTGATACAAAATCCAGTGGTAATAGTCGCGGAGCGTAGAATATCTGTGGATTTTTTTTTTTTTATTGGTTCACAAAACCAACCTTACACAAAAACATCAAAATATATACGAAACAGAAAAAAACACATGCGAAAGTATAAAGTCTTCTAGATAGGAACACTACATCCATACTAATATTATAAATGCGAAAGTCTGTCACGCTTTCACGGCCAAACCGCTGAACGGATTTTGATGAAATTTGGTATGAATATAGTTGAAGACCTGGGTCAATCATAGGCTACATTTTGACGGAGGAGGAGCTGCGGGATAAAGCTAGTGCAATATAAATAGGCCCCACTTCAATTAGTTTTTACAATAAAATAAAATTAAAATTAAACCAAAATGTTGTGTCATATTATAACAGTAATTTTATTAAAAAAAATTACATTTTTTTTTTATTGGCAGACAGGCAATACCCAAAAAGGGAAGGTTTTTTATTTTAGATCTTTGTTATTTGGCTTTTCGGTAAAGTGGCCCATAGAAATAACCCGTCAGTGAAATGGCTCTTGCCAACATGGCAGTTCGGAAATGGGTTTCGTTTATAAGACTTTACATGAACAGTTCTACTCCCAGTTTGTAGGTATACCTTATGGAGCAATTACAAAGAGGAGATGCCGTTTGAAATGGCGCAGTAATGTGATCATTGGCGCCTCGCCGACACAAAAGTGGGCGGAGCTTGTCATTGCTCGTGCTACATGGTTGGAGCCACGGCCGAAACCAAGCACCCCGCACGCCTGCCTTCCGCCCCGTGTATCCTCAAATACTTTCTTACAAAACGCTTATTACGGCATCTCCTCTTTGTAATTGCTACGTGGTACATCTATATTGCTCCTCTGCTGTATTTTATGATTCGAAATAAAACTTCATGTGAACAATAAGCTATGGCCACACACAGCAGCTATAGACTGCAGTATACTATACACTCTACCACAGATTTAACAGCCTCCGTGGTCCAGTGGTTAAGGCGTTCGCCTTCGACGCGGGGATGGTGGGTTCGATTCCCACCGGAAGCATACTTTGTTGAGTTGTTTCCAGTTTGGTTAGGACTTTGCAGGCTTAAATCACCTGATTGTCTGATAATAAAGATGATTCCGTGCTTGGTCGATAGACAATGTAACCTACACAAAATGATGATGACCACAGATCAAAAAAATATAACTTAATTGCCCACATCTGGGAAAATACAAAATTGAAATTAAAACATTGTTCATAATATGGAGCAAAGTCGGACTTACCGCTACGCAATCTCTTCCAGCCAACCTTTGTGTAGTAAGAGAACATAGAGGGCAAGGTGTACTAAACTTCTGCAGTTAACTGTACAATGGCTGATTTGCATCAACGGAAATAAAAATTGGCAAAGAACATCTTTGCTCAAGGCAGGTAAATGAGTTGTTTGGCATCATTCATTAGCTGAATGAAAATAGAAATTATGTCACTAGGTATTTATTTTAATGAAAAATATGCAGTATTACGAGTGGCTACTTGGATTTTTGGGGTTCCGTAGGCAAAAGGGAGAAAACAGACTGGTCACAATGACTGTATAATTATTTTGTACAAAAGTAGCATTCCATTAGATTCGCTCGTATAGGCACGGAACTCGAGATGCTCGAATTCGGCTCACGCTTGACTGTTTAAATTTTGGATAATGCGTTGGTTCTCCTCCGAAATAACCAATGACGTGACTCTCGTGTTGCCTATTCTGAATGCCTAGGGACTGCTAGGTCTAGATTTTTGCTTTCCTTGTTACCCAAACCCATAGGAAAAATAACTTTGAACAATTTATCTAGACTGCATTAGGAAATTGCAAACTTAGACGCTTAATAATCTATCTTAATTAATAAGACATAGGTAAATAACTACAGAAATACAAAAAGACCAAACAGTCTTTCTATTTTTTGTAAACCAATCAGTGGAACCGACCAACCAAACCAACACACTAATAGAGATGTATGTAGGTAATATGCTATCGATAAAGTTAGTTTTATTTTTAATTTGTTTTATTTCTAAGTTTTAGTCGTTATTGTGTTTTGTAAGAATAAGACTGTTTATGTTAGGTATTGTCTTTCGATGCAATCGATATGAACATAATTTTCTAAAATCTTCGGCACGATGCCGCAGGGACCATTTTTGTATTGAGTTATTATTATTTTTAGACAAGATAAGTTTTTATGTTATTAATGTCACTTTCATCACATTTTTCTATTGCGGCAGCTTTCGTGCATGTTCAGTCGAATTAACTAAAGCTGGACTATACTTGGCTCGGAGAATCAGTATTGCAATGCTGTCAGCCTTCTGGGCACTTTCCCATGTGTTTTTATATACATACAAAGTACATATGTTGACACAAATATTGCACAATACTTATTGCTAACAAAACACAAGTTTATCAAGCGGTTCGAATGGTAAGGTAAGTAAGTTGTTAACAGAATCATATAGCAGATACGAAATGAGCTTTGACAAGTGACTTAAAAACGGGGAGAGTTTGAGCGCCTCGAATGGTGACTGAAAGAGAATTCCATCACCGAATTGCTTTGACAGTTAACGAGCAGGAATAAATTTCAGTAAAGTGGACAGGTGTTACCAAACGTAGGTTACACGAGCTGCATGTCCTATTTCATTCTTCAGCATGTAATAATGATGTCATGTGTTTTGACGATTGTTACACATTAAATTAAACTCTTAATCTTAACTAATAATTTTTTTCAGACCACCAATATATATAGCACTGACCTATTTTGAAGTCGAAGGAAATTGAACATTTTATTCAAATTAGATTAATGGTTCGAGAGTTGTCGCGGAGTTTACATACAAACATACATATATATATATATATATATAATGATTTTTCGCTCCAAACAGGCGAAGACTTGGTCTTTGGCTTGACGTCGCAAACCAAGATATGCGTGCTAATGGACTATCTGCCAAGGATGCTGAAGACCGGGCGAAGTCGAGACGTAAAACTATGAAACTAGGGCTCCGAAGCAAAGAGTAGATGATGCAACCGGGTTAACGCTAGGATGATGATGAATGTTGTGTAGCATTTGTAGCCTTCGCTCGTTCGTTCAAAAACTTTTTATATAAAACACGCTAATGTTGTATCATAAGAAACCGTGTTAAAAAGTATTTCTTTCAACTATAAAACAACATAAATTGAAAACCCATGAAAATGTTCAATTTCCGGTTACAATCCGAAATATAAATTTCATGCAATTTTTTCATTAGTGCCTAGATCTCATCTCATGTCAAAAATAGACCTGCCATATATTGTCGAACGATATCGAAAAAACCCTTCGATAGACTAAAATTATTCGACACGCTAATTATGCGTGAGTCACATTTTTTTTTAAATAGCACCCCAGGTTTAATAAACTTTACTATTCGATAATTTTGTAAAAATGTGACAAATTTGTAGACTTTTTTGACAAGTGCTGCAACCTTACAATGATGTAAAAACTTTACAAGCAAAAATCTTACAAATATTTTACAGTTGCTGTTTAATAAACTTTTACATACGTAGAAAACGCCTGTAGATTTTGACGATTATTTACAAATTTGTAGTGGTAAGATACAATCCATACTTCCATACTAATATTATAAATGCGAAAGTCTGTCTGTCTTTCTGTCTGTTACGCTTTCACGGCCAACCCGCTGAACGGATTTTAATTAAATTTGATTATAAATGCGAAAGTCTGTCTGTCTTTTTGTCTGTCTGTTACGCTTTCACGGCCAAACCGCTGAACGGATTTTGATGAAATTTGGTATGGGTATAGTTGAAGACCCGGGGCCAAACATAGGCTACTTTTTGACGCAGGCGGAGCTGCGGGAAACAGCTAGTTTACTATAAATGTCAGTTTTTACAGAATCATTGAATAGAGAGAGCGTAGTAAATTTTAGTAAAAAAAATATTTTGTACATTTTTTTTTTGCACCACAACAAAGTTATGGAGAATAATTACAAAATTACCGTTGTCATCGTAATTTCCTAAAACAAAGACAATTTTATCTATCTAGCCTTAATATTAATAGTTGATTATGATACAATTTCGCTCATGAGTTGTCATACGACGATTTTTAACACATTTGCGAGAAAAAACACACACTTACATTAATAAAAGTTCTCAAGCGATATCAAACATTTCTTCATCTTAACTTTTGTTGGTACACATTGAACACTTTTCACAATTAGATACCTACTTACACCATTACGGTAAAATTGGACTTGTGTGTTTGTTAATGCATTGCTAGGTATCTATCTCCAAATATATAAATAAGTAGTTTTTGATTCTGTTTTAAAGCTTCGTCCACGCTTCGTCCTTCCTTTGAAGATTTAAGTTAAGTAGCTAAAATAAATAAAAAATAATTTAAGAAATTTAGTGTTGATTTATCATTTGGAAGCTAAAATAGTTTATATTTTTTCCAAAAACAATGAATTGGTTTGAGACTTAAAATCCTCTAGGCGTAAATTTAAAAAAAATGTACCGTAACCATGGAAACCATTACTTTACAAGTGCGTTTATAATATAAACAGCGTGTCGTTTACAACCCCTATTAATGGCCTAATTACAATGAAATAAAAGTCACTTTATTAGCAAATGTGTTGAAATAGTTGATTATGAATAGTTTTAAAGCTTCGGCCTTATTTCTTCCTTTGAAGATTTAAGTTAAGTAGCTGTAGTCAGCCTACTTAGTCTTTTATCAACATTCGATTTTCGCCTGGATAATATATCTGGCGCAGTCAAATTTGGGTATTCTTTACTAAATTAAATCGATATTTGTTAATAATAGTTAAATAAATACAAAAACAAATAGATTTAAAAATGGCGCCACTGATACAGACAGACAGATCAGATCCTGATAGTAATTTTTTTATAGTTATGGATTTTACGGCCATGGATACAAGTCCCTTATAGCCTTTCTTAATTTTTCAACACAAATTAATATTTGTAGACGATATACGGCTAATGTTTAGTAAAATAAATATAAATATGATATTTAGTGTTGATTTATCATTTGGAAGCTAAAATAGTTTATATTTTTTGCAAAAAACAATGTTTAAGACTTAAAATCCTCTTGGAGTACATTTAAAAAACATGTACCGTAACCATGGAAACCATTACTTTACAAGGGCCATTATAATATAAACAACGTGTTGTTTACAACCCCCATTAAGGGCCTAATTTTCTGGTTTCGTCCTCAGCTTACGCTTCAGACCCTGGATACGCTGTTAATCATGTCCTAGATTTCGCAGTGCTGATTAACAATGGAGCGACGGCTGTCTGATGTCCGTAACCCTTTTACAGGGAAACTAGACCAACAGACAACACAGATCATTGGATCTTTAGTTCCATAGAACCTCGGATGAAAATTGCTAATTGTTTACGACTCCGAATTTAATTGATTGTGTATTTTCATTTATTTTAGTCAGATATCCTTCTATCTTTTGAAGTGTGCGAAGTAACTTTAAGTCAAATATACAGTAATGTTGATACTTAAAAAAAAAAAAATTTTATAACGATAAATTTTGTTCCACAAATTTGAATATTTTGAAAGAAATTTTTTTTTTATAAGTTTCTGCCAGTCTTCAGTGTTCAACGCTCATAGCTAATGTAATTTAATCAATATCCCTAATTTTTTTTTTAAAGTCTAAAGTCTGTCTTTCCGCGTCTCGTCATAGACGAAATTCGGTAAGTGTCGAATGACAAATATTAAATAAATAACATGCGATGTTTTCCAAGGACAACATATGCCTACTTATAATAAAATTAATCATAAGGTACAACGTCATGTTATCACACTGAAACACCTTTATAACTATATGCATTTATGATGTGTTTATATGTAGATCAGCTGTTCACAAGTTCAAAAGCAAAGCGTTATGATTACGCCAGTTTTCAGTCTGTCAGTCGCGTCCTGCGCAGTCGAACGCATTTTCATACGCCAAGAGCGTGTACGAAATTCGCGCGCCAATTCGAAATCGAACAAGTTTTTCGAAATTTAAATATTCTTAATTGCCAGTGCCTTCATTGTGAACAATGGTTTAAATGTTTTTTTTTTTCTAAGTTTTTATGAATCTGAACTTTGATTTTACGATTGAAAGACTTATTAGACAAGTTTTGGTCTCTTTGGCTGTGTTATTAAATAAGTGTTCAAATAAACTGGCATGGCGAATATGTAAGTACTAAAATCACCATATAATTATCTTCAATTTGAATATTTTTTTTATTGAAATTAATCTTATTTTGTTCCTGGCTGGAAAGTAAAGCTGACTCTACAAATGCACCGAATAAGTTTTTATTTTGAAAGTTAGGTTTATTAGGTTTTCACAAGGTAGGTTATCTGGGGGATCCCTAGGGAATTTCGAAGAAACACCAAAGCGACATGAGAAGATAAGTTTTTTAAACGGTTTTTTTGATTAGAAAAAGAAAAAAAAAGGAAAGTTGATTCATACATATCATCGCGCCTGTTTCCCGGGTTTCCATTTGCTATTATCCTTACAGACTTCTTCGCTTACTCTACGCTCATCATTCTCGTCACACGCTCATCTATTACAGGTACTCCTAACATTCTTCATAACAAAAGTTGATGCTTATGCTACCTAAACGCATACCTTTAGAAACATTTCGAAAAAAAAACATTATTTTTTTTATTCAAATTGTAAACTTTAACTTTAAATTCTTATCTGGAAAACCTTGAATCATTTAGCAGAATAAATGTATAACTTGCTGCTTCCAGTTTTCATACTACTAGATCTGCCTTTAGTAAGCACTAAAGGCATATCAGGTTGTTCTTCTGGAATATTTCTGGAATAATAAAGATACAGTAGAGAGAGATAGTGGTATATACTACGGATTTCCATTTGCTACGATCCTTACAGACATCCCTCGTTTCCTCCACGCTCATTCATTACGTAATAAACATAATAAAAACCGAATTGTTAAGCCTAAAATAACTAAATAATGTTTAGAAGAAAATATGCCATTTTAGTTAACTTGGACTTAATAAACGACCGTAAATTGTAAGGGTTAAATAGTTTAATTTATAACCAAACAATATATCTTCATTGCCCACATCTGGGAAATCACAAAATTGAAATATTTACAATATGGAGCTAAGGAGAAGATATTGGTATTTAATCTCTTCCAGGCTTCCAGCCAACCTTAGTGATGCGTGATTCGAGAGAACATGACGAAATTTAATTATTTAATGTGTTATAAGTCGCGAAAACATCGACATTAATCAAAAATCGCTTCTAAACTAGTAAAAATATTTTATCAATGGGAAAAATGACGATAGCGCGAAAGGAATGTGAATGAAAATATTTGATAAGGTATTTTAAACCGGATAATGTTGAAGTTAGTTTGCTTACGCAACTGTGGTTGTTGAGATTTTGTCTAGATTTTTTTGATTAGTTTTGAAAATGATTCCTGTCAGAGTTTCGGGATGAAATGTAATTGACCAAAAGCCCTATTTTTGAACGTATAACTCACGCAAAAAATATGTCTCATGAAAATAATTTCGATATCGAATGAAAATCACTCGAATCACCTATTTTGCTCATGAAGTGCCAGACGTCTCATAAGTCCCCAAAAGGCATTTATTTATTTATTTATTATAAGGAAGACCAACAGCTTATATCTATACAATAGGTAAAAAAACTTAAGCAATTTAGAAGCCAATTAAAGGTCCTCACAGATAGAACTAGAATAGTACAAATAACAAACCAAACATAGTACAGTACACATACTGCATTTTGAAAAAAAAAAAAACAATATATTTTATTTATTTAAATATTGCCATTAATCGAAAGCAACACCGTTTAGTTTAGTAAAGGAAAACAATTTAAAGCCAAAAATCATCAAACCAATAATCAATGATGACGAATAATTTTCGATTTCATGTTCAAATAAAAGACCTCACTTTAATAGGCACATTGGAAAAAAAAAACACGTCGATAAAACTTAAACTAACTGAGATATGACGAATTTTAACTCACGTGCATTTTGGACGATACCAAACGCTCCATACCAATGGATACCTAGCGGTTATAGTTGCAAAACTTCTGAAAAATTCGGAATAATTCCGGAATACTTCTGGGAAAGTTTCTTTACATCAGAATAATTCAAAATAAATTTAATCAAGTTTTTTATTTATTTTGTTGAAAAATCATATTTTGTATCGATCGTCGATCGCCGCCGAGTCGTGCGTGCAGGCGGTGCGGGGTGCGGTAAGAAGGGAGATGCTCCCCGGAGAAGTTTTCCCCCGCGCAAGAAAGATTCGTACCCCGCAATTGAATGTTTCCGAATATTTCGCCAGAATAATTCAATGGTAATAAACGTGTTTGCTTGTGCTATGGCGAGTTAATTATTGTTCAGTAGCATTTAAGTAAGTAACATATAAATGTTTATTTTATTATACTTAAATGGGATTGATTATATGTTGATATTTTTATAAATAGATACGTTAGCCTGCGATTAATAGGATTTTTATTCTTTTGTTTTAGGTAGGTACCTACTTATTTCGAAATCGAATGCTATAAATGTCAGTTGTGCAATAAAAAAAACCAGGCTTAGCATATTTGTTTTTTTGAAAAAAGGTTACCTATGTTTTTGGTTAGTTTGTATGAAACTCTTTGTAGCGTGCGTGCAGGCGGTGCGGGGTGCGGTAAAAAGGGAGATGCTCCCCGGAGAAGTTTTCCCCCGCGCAAGAAAGATTCGTACCCCGCAATTGAATGTTTCCGAATATTTCGCCAGAATAATTCAATGGGAATAAACGTGTTTGTTTATGCTATGGTGAGTTAATTATTGTTCAGTAGCATATAAGTAAGTAAAATATAAATGTTTATTTTATTATACTTAAATGGGATTGATTATATGTTGATATTTTTATAAATAGATACGTTAGCCTGCGATTAACAGGATTTTTATTCTTTTGTTTTAGGTAGGTACCAACTTATTTCGAAATCGAATGCTATTTTTATAAATATCAGTTGTGCAATAAAAAAAACATGCCTAGCATATTTGTTTTTTGAAAAAAAGGTTATCTATGTTTTTGGTTAGTTTGTATGTAGCTCTGTACGCATCGCGAGTATTCGCGATTATTCGCGTAGTATAATAATTCCCAACTTCCAAGCGCGAAATAGGTAGTTAGGTCGATATTCCTCGTTATATTTGACTGTTGAAATATTCCCAAAGTTTCGGAATAATTCGGAATACTTCCGAAGTATTCGACGGGAATGATTCGGAATTTTTCCCGCCAGCATCTAGGGCGGTGACTACCTTAAATATTGCGTTTATGTAAATAGTTCCTAAATAAAAGTTTCTTTATTTTTTATGTGTTCGTCGATTATAATATAATTTCTTAGTAATTAAACATTTTCAAAATGGACTTTCCCATCTATTTTTAAATTGTTATAAAAAATCTCCTGTGCAAAAATTCAAAGTGTTAATTTTAATAACGAATTTAAATACATGTATGCTATCATGAAATATCATTACTTTTTAAATTTTTGAACCTTGTCGTCATCCCAATTAATCATGATTTTTTTAGTTGATTGTAAACATGCTTATCTATCGAATTAACACCGATGGGTTTACATAGCTATATTCGAACCCTTGACCAGTAAGGTTACAACCTACGTTTTTCATTCATACATCGAGTGGGTTACATGATCAATCGACCCCTTATACCTTGTCGTCAGAGTTTTTTGAAACCGCCTTTCGGCCTTTAATGTGATTTCAACCAACAGACTAACGTGCCGACGAAAAACCATTGGTTGATTTTTATTAAGGTCTATAAATCTAGGACCATGATTAAAGCGTACGGCAAGTGCATGCGGAAGATGCAACTGGGAAACTCGCTTGGAGAAGAAGATAATAAAACAATTAAGACACCGATTTTGAGTGACCCGTGGATTTCAAAAATAAGTCTCTGGAGAAACAAGGAAGAGTGAACTTACATTTATTTCTAAGAAAGAGTTCGATAACCCAAGATAACCATATCGATTTTGAGCAATGTTCTTGTTATCATGAATCGATTTATACCTACCGTGGTAATAGAATTGATTACACACTTGAATACTGGTTATTTGCCAAGCTGAATTTTATCAGAAAATGCCTACGTGGTCTAGTGGTTAAGGCGTTTGTTTTCGACCCGGAGGATATGGGTTCGAAGTGGGTTCGAAGCATACTTTTGGCGCGCTCGTTGTAGCGTCGCGGAGACCAATTATTAATCCAAGATACTTTGTTTAGTTGTTTCCAGTTTGGTCAGGACATTGCAGGCTTGAATCGCCTGATTGTCTAATAATAATGATAATTCCGTGCTTCGGAAGGCTCGTTAAGCCGTTAGCCATCCATGGCTGCCATTAGGAACTACGTCAGAAGCTAAAAGGCGGTTCCAAAAAAACTCTGACACCAAGCTGCATAGGGTCGTTCGACCATGACCACTCGATAGGAATGAATGAAGAACTTAAACTTAAACTTTTGACTTATATTTTGTTGGTGCAATAAAGTATTCATTATAATTTTTATTAAAAGAAATGCTCCAATTTTTACAGTAACAACTTACTCCGCCATTTCGTTGGCAATGAAATTCAAAAGTAGGCTACTAGACCACAGACAATAATATTGCGTAGGCTCACAATAATGTGTTATGCAAATATTTTCAACTAACTTTATCTATGGTTAAACACTAACAACGACTTTGAAGGTGAGATTCCTGCTTGTATCGTGTCTATGGTATGTTGACGAAATAAATAAAATCATAAAATCATGAATGACTTCTAAAAAAGATGCGACGACGCATCGTATTTTTTTTTTGCTCAGAATTGGCGGGAGTATGTCTTTTTGATTGTATAAATCAAATATAAAAATATTGTTGTAAAGCTTGGGGTTGAATAAAAAAATACATGTCAGTAAATAAGTTTTATATCACATTTTATCGCGATTTTTTTTTTTTTTACTTTAGTAAGTTATTTTTAAATATTTATATTAATAATACTAAAAAACAAAGTTTCCCAAACTTTATCACCATAGCCCATATGTTCTTTTCACTCATTAGAAATAATTCCTCCTCCTGCCAAGACCCTGTTCAAGGAAATATCATCTATTGATATAGCCGAGGATGAGTTTTGGCAGGAGCACCACATGACATCAACTTCTCCAAAGGGCCTCTACGCGTTGGATCAATATCCCCGCGCAAGCCCCCAAAGGACCGAGGCACCTCGTGAGATACAAACGGTAATACTAATCCATACTATTATAAGTGCAAAAGTCTGTCTGTCTGTTACGCTTTCACGGCCAAACCGCTGAACGGATTTTGATGAAATTTGGTATGAATATAGTTGAAGATCCGGGGTCAAACATAGGCTACTTTTTGACGCAGGCGGAGCTGCGGGAAACAGCTATTAAGTAATAAATGCGATAAAGCTGTGTTAGCACAGTTGTGTAACAATCGCTAAAACATAAAATATAACACTAAACCTTGCCTGCTCTATTTTATTTTTATTATGATTTATTAAAATATCTTTTATTATGTCAGAATCAGAAACATCTAGATCAAGCTGTTTCTATCGACCTGAATGTGGGCTATCAATCGATTTTAAAACCAATAATTCAGTCAGATGAATAAAACGATTGGCATATCGATACAATAAAATCGATTAATAAAATATGAGTCAAGGTTATTTAGGTGGAAAATAGAATATAAGATCACTCGAATTGAGAATGCAAATTAAATGTTACATCTAATAAACCAGTTGCAACTGTTCGGACAAAAAAAAACATACCAGACGACCAAGGAGTCTACATGGAGTATTATTTTGAAAACTTAAGCTATTTTTTAATTTAAAACCATCTTATATTAAATTAAACTTAAAAATTAAATTTAGTTAAATAAAAAAAAAAATAAGTAACAGTAAGTTAAGTACCGTGAAAAAATTATATTATTTATTTATTTACCTAATATTTTAAGTTCATTACAAAGTAATTACATTAGAGCATTAAAAAATAACTAAAATTAAACTCAATCAAAGTAATAAAATATAAACTAATATTTAAAACTTGGAAAATGTGCCCAGAAGGCTGGCAATATTGCCACGTTGAATGGCAATGCTAAATTGAAAAAAAATCGACCTCCTATTTGAAATTCTGTCAGCTGATTATAAAATGGGAGGATGTTTTTCTTGGAGCTCGTTTTTCTATGTAGACTTCTTGGTCATCTTCTTTGCCTCGACTGCGACAGAAGCAGGGTTATGTTTTTCGAAAGTATGTGGGTATGTATGGCAAGCTCTGCAGCCTGAACGGCTTTATCGATTAGCTTGAGAGGTGTCGTTAGATCATGGAGTAATTACAAAGAGGAGCCGTTTGAAATGGCGCAGTGATATGATTATTGGCGCCTCGCCGACACAAAAGTGGGCGGAGCCCTCGCGGAGTGCTCGTGCTCCATGATTGGAGCGACGGCCGAAACCAAGCACCCCGCACATCTGCCTTCCGCCCCGTGTAGCCTCACAAACACTTTCTTACAAAACGCTTATTACGGCATCTCCTCTTTGTAATTACTCCATGCGTTAGATTCATATTTACTGTAAGAGTGACACTAGGTATGTCAAAATAAAAAAAAAACAAAATGGCGGTTTTTTTGGGTTTTTTCATTTCCAAATTATACAGAAACGCAGTCGAGTTTTTGTTTTTTAAATTACCGTTATCTTCCATGTAAACTTGTTGGTCATATTTTTTTGCGCCTAGGGTACGCTTTTAATCATGGTCCTCGTTATTATTACTTGGACACTGGTTATTGCAATGTTTTTTTTTACTTTATGGATCGCGATCCTTTGCATCAAATACCATCTGAGGAGCGAACAAATTAAATGCAAAAAAAATAATTAAAATGATATCATGAAGATATCGCTATGAATTTTAATTA
Source organism: Euzophera pinguis (assembly GCA_947363495.1). Classification (NCBI taxonomy): domain Eukaryota; kingdom Metazoa; phylum Arthropoda; class Insecta; order Lepidoptera; family Pyralidae; genus Euzophera; species Euzophera pinguis. The sequence goes on from OX376176.1 coordinate 8,832,719, forward strand.
TTCCATTAGCTTATAAATATCGAGTTCATATCTATTAAGTTAATTAAGTATTTGCGGGACATGTCTATAGGTAGATTTTATTTAAATTTAGTTTAATTTTTTTTTTTATTTCTAAGCATCATTTTCTATTTTTATTTGTTAGGTTTCTTGGAGAAAATGTTTATTATGTTGATCTGCATAAAATGAAGCGAATTTCAAAAGTAGAATAAATTATTAATCACATTATTGTTTCTCGCTCAATTTCTTTTTTATTTTATTTAATAGGTGATCTCAAATTATTTGCCGCTTGGACATCACCTGCGCAAAGTCACGTGGAAATCTCAGTTCGGGTTTGGGTAGAGATATAATTTCGTATAGGACAGGAGTGCTATGTTTTAAAAAGTGTCGGCGGAAAATGTCGGCGAGTCAAGTAATTTTTTTTTCACGGTCAAATTATTTTCATTTTACATAATTATGTCATACATTTCAAAAATAGGGCTCCAGAAGGGCAATCGCGCTAATTGACACATGTACCAAAACGGTGTCAAATGATTTTCGTTTCGAAATATTTTGATTTGCAATTAGTGCTTGTTAGCCTCCAAGAGGGTTAATATTAATGTTTTTACCAAAACTAAAACATGAGCAAGATTTTTATTTTCGAGATCGCTTGTTTAACACCTAGGTCAAATGATTTTCATTCGACATAATCGATGTGTTTATTTTATTCTGCCTTTATGAATCTGCATACCTACTAGAGAAAACGTTTCTCGTGTGCGGTTACAATGCTCTGGAATTAAAGCCCATGGAATTAAAGGTAAAGATGGAAACCAAAAAGCATACAATAGGCTGATGACAGAAAATTTGACCTGGAGTAACCCCTGTTTTCCCAAAGTATTACCATCACTTCAAAAATTTTGCCTAGTCAGAAATACAGTAAAATAAAAATGTCAGTTTGCTTAATATAATTGGGCGTTATATTTCTATATCAAAAACAAGTATAATTATTTTTCCTCAAAATAAAGATATTTACCTCAAAATAAAGATTATATTGCTACGTAACTGTTTATAACTTTTTCCAACTTTTAGGATTGTTATCAACTGCTGTAATGGAACCCCAGATTCACACCCTAACACATCACGAGTTAGAAAGAGAGAGGTGGGTAACGAAATGCATTCAGGTCAAATTTTCTGTCCTCAGCGTATTGTATGCCCGCGCGCTATCCCTTTAGCTTTAGATTCATGGGCCTACCCCTACGAGACGGATATTTGTACTGACGTAATGACAGAGGCGAACCATAGACAACAATGCTATGTAATCTGTGGAAACTGGCGCCATAGCCCCGCTAATTGATGTCCAACCTTGAGATTCCAATGTCAATATATTGATGACACGTACATTGCACATGGATCATATTGTTTCGTGTGTTGCTATGTATGGCTTTCTAGTTTCAATCAACATTATTTTATTTATTTTTTCATATCGTGTGTGTTATATGATCAATCGACCCTGTTTTGACTCCAATCCTCTTCAATTATGAATTGAAACTATGGTTTTGTTGTAGTTGTATATTTTACAGAAATAACATAGGTAACAATTATTAATTATTTTAGCCAAGTAAGTTGGTGCGCAATGCACCCGGAATCCTCATTTCTTTTTTTTGTCCTCCTTCCGATCGGCGCCATATTTCAAAGTGACATTTTACTTTTTTAAGTTATGTGATGTCGCCGTATTCTTCGCATAGAGCCTAGACAGACCCTGTACATCATGGTGTCAGAGTTTTTTGGACTTTGACGTGGGCCAACGAGCCTTCCGAAGAGCAGAATCATCTTTATTATCAGACAGTCAGGTGATTCAAGCCTGCAATGTCCTAATCAAACTGTCCTAAGGAAACAGCTAACGTGTTTCCTATTGAGTTTTATATAACTATTTTTAAAGTGGAAACTATTCCAACACATTAAATTATCTTCTTCAGCCCGGTGTCATCCGTAGTCGGATATACGCCTCTTGGATTTTCCATTTCACCCGGTATCTTGCTGCTCGCATTAAACTATCGTTTACCTCTTATATTAGTTGATTTGCTCAAATATTATTATTTTTTAATGAAATTGTGTCATGGTATATCGAAATCAAAATTCTTTGAAACATGTTTACGTTTCTAATCTGTGTTCGTCAAATCAATGATAAGATGATCATAATGACATCATCAGTTGATGGCTTAATTCGGCGTGATGTGGAATGTTGGGTAGACTTGACCCACAATTGAGAAACATACAAAATAATCAGAGATTATGATATCATATTGGTTAACGGGTATATGTACCATTTGGGCATTTAGCACCGCTAATAAATCCCACCATTTTTTGGTTCGAAGGTTTTTTATTTGTTTACCAAGTTTCAACCGTCTTCCAAAATAATAAAAAAAAACATACACATGAACATAGAACCTACTCCTTTTTTTGAAGTCTGATAAAAAGTTGGAGGTTCTATGTTAAGGATTTCTTTCATGTTTGTTACCGCCTAACTCCGTAATTTCTGAACCGATTTAAAAAAAATAAAAAAAATATGAAAGTTTATACTTTCAATTAGGTGTCAGTTAAATTTTATTACAATCGATACAGTAGTTTTTAGTAAAATCAATACGTCTGGAAATTTGAAAGAATTATATATTTAGTATAACATTAGTCGTCCAAATAAATCAAATTCAACATTTTTAATCTTTTGATCTTTCATATTTTGAAAGTAGTTTGCTTGATCTTGAAATAGTTTTCTAAGGGTGATCGACCCCATATGCCCTGAAGCCCTATTTTTGAAATGTATGACATATATGTCGAAGGAAAATCTTTCGATATCGAACAAATCCTTCAAAAAATTCGTTCAGGGTCGGTAACGCGCTCGTGACATCTCCGGTGTTGCAGGCTTTCATAGGCTACGGTAACCACTTACCATCAGATGGGCCGTACGCCTGTTTGCCTACTTAGTTGTATAAAAAAAAAGGGGGCTCTCATACAACAAACGTGTTTTTTTTGTTGTTTTTATAAATAATGGTACGGAACCGTTGGAGTTCGACTGCCACTTGATCAGATAATAGGCTACTTGACTGTATTCATACTTGGTTAATATTGTTATACTAAACAAAATATACACTAAAAAGTAACCGATTCTGAAAACAACAACAAAATTGGTTGTTAATTAAGGCCGTAATTCGATTTTAAAGTTTTCTCTAAAAGAAAAGTGGGAGCGTGATGGGGACGTCTTGCTATCTCTTTTGTATGCACGAAACCGAGTGGCAGTCACGTCACAGCTCACACAGTGCATCCTTTTCTTGTTTTTTGACAGTTTCCCCTTCCACCGAATTTCAAAGGCTTATAACTTATTTATTTTTGAACGGATTACAAAAATTCTTACATAATTCTGTTTCTGGAAATAAAAATATTGATATGAAAGAAAAAATAAAAATTTGTAGAATACCCAATTATACACGGAGCCCTAAAAACACAAACAAATGTCTTTACGTCTCTTACACGTCCATAACATATTAATGTCATTCACCTGCCAAGCCACGGCGCCACAGCTGGTCCTAAAAACAATTTACCTTAAGGTAATCCAGTTTATGCAAATCAACACCGTTACATTAGTGTTAAATTGTTGTTTGTATGTTTATCACGAATAGTATTAGCCATTAAGAGTATCTATTTTACCTCCCATATCATCCCATGGAATCCCGTAGAAATAAGAATATATAAAAGTGCCATTAGCAGGTTAATTAACTTTGGCACACGCTACGGCACTTCTACCGATTCTTATTTCTGTGGGCGTCCCGCAAGTAGCGCAGGATTCGCGTCACTGTGAATGGACCTTATGAGATAAGACTAAACAATGGAAAAAACATGGCTGCCAAATACAGAAATACGTTTATGCCTGAAATTTTTTTTTCAACTAATCTCGCAATCGACTTAATTTCTAAAGAATCATAACCCTCGTATAGGAAACGAGGCTAAAATGCGATAGACATATGAAATTGAGTTTTGATAAAAACTTGTAAGGGTGATTAAAGCCTGCAATATCCTAACCAAACTGGAACATTAAACAAATTCGAACCCACAACCTCCGAACCAGTAGGCCACGGACGAGGTTAAAGAAATTATACAACTTTCATCTATTTTTTACAAACATACATACATATCATCACGCCTGTTTCCCATAGGGGCAGACATTAATTTTAATCCATACTTTCATATCCATCCATACTATCCATACTTACTCCGCACTAATATGATAAATGCCAAAGTCTGTCTGTTGTGCTTTCACAGCCAAATTTGGTTTAAATATAGTTGAAGAGCCGGGGTCAAATATAGGCTACTTTTTGACGCAGGCGGAGCTGCTGGAAACAGCTAGTCAAAAATTAAAACGTTTATTAATCTCATCTTTACATAAATATAATCTGCCTCGTTCTTTCACATCAAAAAAGGTTAAAAGAGAAAGGGACTTTACACATTTTAGTTAAAATGTGCTTAATAAGGCAGGCGTTTCAACTCATTTGCGTGACAAACATACGAACAAATGTCTTTGTTATAGTTTTAAAAGCAACATTACACATGTTAATTGGATTTTAACAGTGTTATGTTAAAATTACATTTGTGTAAACATACAAATGCGTTCCGGTTTTTTGTTATGACAATTTTCCAAAATGTCTCCTGTCTCCTTGAAATTAATCTTTTATTATTATTATCTGTTTCTATTAGTAAAATCGACGTGTCTGTACATTTATTATTTTGGGTAGAAAATGAGAGGGAACGACTAATTTGAATAATAGAGATGAAAAAAATATTTTATAAAAATCTTGTCTGCCTGTCTGTCTGTCCGTCTGTCGGTCTGTCTGAACATGCTAATCTCAGGAAATACTAGACAGATTTGAATTTAGTTTTCACAAACTGATTGGCCTTAGCTCAGGGCAACATCTAATCTTTGTTTCATTAAAATCGGCCATTAAGAAAGAAAGTTATCGTCGTTCAAAGATTTTTTAAATTTCCCCTGATAAAAATTTCATAGCAAAGTAATAAGCGGAGTAAGTAGGTTAGTCGTCAAAGTCACATAATTTCAGCATTTTCCTCCGAGTTCTGAGCTAGATCATGAAGAAGTTGTCTCGGTCAATCGACCCTGTAAGCCCTGGTGTTATTGTCCGATTCTCTTGGTTCATTCAATTCATATCCTTTAAGCTGCTCATTCTGGTGTCAAAGGGTCAATCGACTCTGTATGCCTTGGTATCACTGTTTCAGCGTTGCCCCACTGTCAATATTCTATAATCTACATCTACATCTATATACATGTAATAGAACTGTAGAAAGGTCATCAAAAACATAAATGTGAAATGTAAGCCAAGTTCAATATTATGATATATGCCTTGGTTGTTGACTTCAACGACAAAAGAAGTGAGTTCTAAATGGGTGCCAAGTTCAATGGTCAGTCCTGAAATTTATTTATAACTAGCTGTTTCCCGCAGCTCCACCTGCGGTATATAGCCTATGTTACTCAGGGTGAACGTAACTTTTCAATGGGGAAAGAATTTTTGAAATCGGCACAGTAGTTTTTGAGTTTATTCATTACAAACATACACACAAAAATACAAATCTTTCCTCTTTATAATATTAGTGTAGATTAGTGTAGATAACATAAAATATCTGTTCTTCTCATAATTCAGGATAATTGTAGCCTAAGGTAGCCTGACTTGGCTACTTCTCATATACGAATTCGATGGCTATCGATGGCTAGTTTCTACCAGCAAGGCAAATTTTCAGAATAATAAAATAAGAACTGACAAGTAACAGGTTTAGAACTTGCGAAGGCTATTATATAAATCGTATATGAAAATTATTTTATATCCTTGGACTCCGGCCCGACCACTGACGTGTTGCGACGGTTACGACCGTGTAAGAACGCGGTAGGACAAATTGATGTTTACAATATCGAGTAGACATCCTTAACGGGGTAACCAGAGCCTCGATTTGTTTTCGCTTGAAGCTGCCATACATAAAATCAAAGAATAATATTCATACAAAATGTATGAAAGCGCCCTTTCACTAGAAATATTACCAATACAATCATATTGATTTAAAATGATGCACTTTTAATCACTACTTTATTATTTTTTATAAATTTGTACTCTATTCCTTTGCATTTACGTATAATTTATGGCTACATTTAGATGCATGTATGCAAGTAAAATTAAAATTATATATGTTAAGCTTTGATAAGGATTAATGGTTTTATGATTGGTTTAAATACTTACATTAAGTCACTTTAATGTTTTCTTTGATAAAACTCCTTTTGATATATGATTTATCTCTCTTTCATTATATCGTTTTCCCAGTTGCATAGATCTGAAAGAATATTTTTAACGTGCTCAGAATCAACTTTTTCTAACTAGAACAAAAATGCCAGCTTGTCAGCTGAGCCACTCGTTGCGTGACCACGGCCGTTGTAACCCGGTTGAAACGTCGGAAGTATAAAGGTATTATACGCACTTGACCCTGTAATTTTATGTTTTAAATATGCAGTGCGTTAGTTTAAAAGTTATTAGTAAAAACATTTCTCAGAGGGAGAATTTCAAATTAATAGTACTAACGTACCTTAAGGTTAGCTGGAAGATAAAAAGACTACATAGACATTTTTTATTGTCGATATTTTTATATCAGTAAATGGTGCAAGAAAGTGATTCATTCCCAAAGAATATCTCTAGTATTTTTATTTTCAATTGACCAACTTAAACAAGAAGCAAATAATATAAATTACGAATGTTTACAGCTTTAAAAATAATTCGTACGAGGCCAGACGAGAAAGTGTGCGTTTGTTTTTATAATTCCTTGAACGACTGATAGGGCAACACAAATGCGAATGAGACTGGTAACTTTTATAAGGTTGGTGGCACTTCCCGCACTTTTCATAGCGTTTATCCGGTCGTATAGTTTGACAAGATGATTGCTTAGGGTGATTTTTATTCTGTGTTTTAGTTAGCCCATCACTTGCGATGAAAATGATGAAAAATACATTTTGTCTCTTCCGAAACTTTTAATTCTTTCTGTGAAATAAGCATGTAATTTTGTATTAAACAATTTCAAGGTCGTCTCAAAAATATGATCATAAACTGAAAATACTGCTGTAAGTATTTTACTTTGTATTTAAACAAACGAGCCATTTTAGGGTTCCGTAGTAGGCTGTCTGTCTCAGGTTTTGCTCAGAAGTTTCTGTATTTTATTGAAAGATAGATATGAAAGATCTTTTAAAAGATACATGAATTTTACATGTCATTTTCAACGCCTCTTAAGTAGGCTAACTAAAACGCTTTTTGTTATAATTATATTTTTAAAATCGCTGGTTTGTATACTCAAATATATATTACCCTAACAGTCGTAGATTTTGGTAATTAAGATAACACATGTTTAGCAATAAGCGCGATTGCCCTCCAGGACAGGGTAAGCTTACATCTCGTGCAAAATCACAAAATGTAAACATATTAACACATTATAAAACAAATAGCCACAGAGTCAATGATCTCAGGTTTAGGTATTCGTATAATTTTAGTAACGTACAGAAATATGTTTACGCGAATTTAAAGAACTTATGAGCATAAATTCGTTGTATTTACGATGTCGTCCAAATACAAAATTAACGAGTTTGTTTGTTTAAATGCACTAATCTCTTACACTACTTTTACCAGTTATTTATTTAATCAATATGAACTAATGACCCGGTTCAAAGGTTTCCGTAAAACAACAGCTTGCCTCTTTGGATAGAGATAGAAAACGATTGAACCAGATTCAGTCGAAGACAGATAAACTGACCTCTCAACCATTACGGTGGGTACGTTTAGGGTTGCCAGGTCCTGTCCACCGTAACGGAGTGGCAGGCCGACGGCTAATAAGTTCTGTGCAGCCGGAGCAACTATTGCAATTTACAATGGCAGATTCGCAGCCACTGCGAGACGCCTCCGGGCGTTTTGCGAAAAAAGGCCCTTCTCAGGGCCAACCTAAAGGAAGACTGAAAAAGAAGGAAGGGAAACCTTTGGATGGGGGAGGGAAGGGTTCGGATCGATCCAGATCCGAACATGAGAGGAGTCGGGGGGAGACTGAGGTGGAGGAGCTGTCCGATGGCTCGGCGGTAGGCCAGCGAAGGCTGGGAAGCCTGTTGGGCAGCTTGGGCTCCATCACCTCGCTCCCGGAGTCGGTGCTCGGTGCCAAGCGCCTCTACTTAGAGGTGGCGAGTGGCTCCGACACCGAGGTTGGCGCGCCGCGGCCGAAACTATCGGCATCGAAGAAAGGGAAGGCTCGGGGTGCATCCAATGCCACGAGGGCCCGGGCTGAGGCACGAAGAAGCCAGGAGGGGGATGCTGAGGCATCTTTTTCGGCCACTCTGGAGGCTCGGGCCTTCAGAAAGGGAGGACCCCCGAGTGGGGATGATGGGTCGGAGATGGCCCCCATTGAGGTGCGGGACTTCGGTTCCATGGGAGCCGAAGGCCTCATGGACACCGCGGTGGAGAGGCTTGGAGTAATAACCAGCCTTGTCCGGAAGACCACTGCCCTCAAAGGGGGCTACTGCGCGAAGATCTTGCGGGCCTCCTCGGACATCCGGGACATCGTGGATACCCTGGTGGCGCGCAGCGAGTCGGATGAGGTTAGACGCCTCAATGCCGACAATGGCCGCCTCCAAAGAGAGGTGGCCAACATGAAGGCAGAAGTCGCTGCACTTCGCCGGGGGTTCGAGGAGTCCCGTCGCGAGGTCAGCCAGGCCACGCGGACTGCGGAGAGGCAAGCGGCCCCTTTCATGGAGGAGGAACTGGTGCAGAGACTGGAGGCCTCCATGGAAAGGATGATCGGTGTCCGCCTGGCAGCCATGGAGTCTCGACTACCTCGCAGGGTCATCCGCCCACCGCTGGCGGGCGACAACTCCGAGGTGGCGAGGGCTGCGAGGGCGGCCATCGAGGAGGCCTCCGGTTTTAGCCCGGAGCCGCGGCCTGCGCAGCCTGCGCAGCCAGCGACGGTGGAGGTGTTGGAGGTCCTGGCCCCAGCACGCCCGGCATCCAAACAGCGGAGACGCAAGGGTGCGGCTGAGAAGGCGGCGGAGTGGGGGCCCTTCGGGCCGTCGACCTCAACCGCGGCCGAGGCATCGCCAGAGCTCCCCTGGGTGGAAGTGCGAGGGAAGGGGAAGGGTGTGGGGAAAAAGTCCCAGCCCAAACCCACCACAGCACCCACGACGACACCCACGGGGAGACCCACGGCGGCTCCCGCAACTATGCGTAAAGCGCCTCCAAAGACGGCGCCACCGAAGGGGAAGAAACTGTCGGTCCCGAGCTCCTCGGCTGTAATTCTCAAGTTACAGCCGGAGGCAGCGCAAAACGGGGCCTCTTACGCTTCTGCCCTATTGAAGGCCGAGCAGGACGTGAACTTGGAGGAGCTGGGCATTGGCTCGCTTTGGATTCGCCCGAGTGCGACCGGAGCGAGGCTAATCGAAATCCCCGGCTCCTCCAGTTCGGACAAGGCTGACGCCCTTGCTTCGGCCTTGAAGGTGGCGCTGTCCGGCGTCGCGGAGGTGTCCAGGCCCGTCAAAACCGCGGACTTCCGCGTGACGGGCCTGAACGATGCGGCTACAGCGCGGCGAATAAAAGCCGCGGTCGCAAGGGTTGGGGGCTGCACGGAGGAGCAGGTCTGGGTGGGCGAAATCCGCCCAGACTGGCGGGGCTCTCGCTCCGCCCTAATGCGCTGCCCGGTCACGACAGCTAAGAAGCTGATCGAGGCGGGCAGCCTTAGCGTTGGTTGGGGCTCCGTGCGACTCCAGCACTTGGCGGCGCGACCCATGCACTGCTACAAGTGCATGGGGAAGGGGCACACCGCGGCGCTGTGCCTCTCGCAGACCGACCGCAGTCGGCTCTGCTACAGGTGCGGGGAGGCAGGACATTTGTCCGCTTCCTGCACCGCGGCACCCCGCTGCGCTGTGTGCCGCGACGCCGGAAAGCCGGCGGACCATGTAATGGGGGGTAGGTCCTGCAACCCCCCGTCAGTCCGCGGCAAAGGGCCGTCCCCTCCTCCGCGAGAGGGCACCACACAGGCGGCGCCAGCTGGCCAAATGGAGGAGTGATGGGGGTCGCCTTTCTCCAGGCCAACCTCAACCACTGCGCCAGGTCGCAGGATCTCCTCCTGCAATCGATGGCGCAGTGGGACATCGATGTCGCGGTGGTCTCGGAGCCATACGCGGTTCCCTCCCTACCCCACTGGGCTGGGGATCTGGATGGCTCTGTGGCCATTGTGGCCAAGTCTGGCGCTGCCTCTCCCCTCACGCTCCGGAGGAGAGGACACGGATATGTGGTGGCGGTTCGGGGAGAGTACGCCATTATTGGCGTCTACTTTTCCCCGAACCGGGATCTGCCGGCCCTGGAGCAGTTTCTGGACGCTTTGGGGCCGGAGGTAAGGCGGCTAGCGCCCCTAAAGGTCCTCGTGGCCGGCGACTTCAACGCCAAATCCACGGCGTGGGGGAACCCGGCCACCGAGCCCAAGGGGCGAAAAGTGGAGGAATGGGCGCTGGCCGCGGGGCTGTCCCTTGTGAATAGGGGGACAGCCCAAACGTGCGTGCGGCGGACGTGGGGATCGGTGGTAGACTTGACGTTTGCCACCTCGGCCGCCGCGCGCACCGTGACGGGTTGGAGAGTGGAGGAGGGGGTGGAGACACTATCGGACCACCTGTATATACGGTTCGAGGTGTCTGCCGCCCCCAGAAGTCAGGCGGCACCGTCGTCACGGGTGCGCAGTCGATTCCCGCGCTGGGCGCTCACGCGGCTCGACCTCGAGCTGGCGGAAGAGGCGGCTATCGTTGGCCGCTGGAGCCTCCCGTCTCTCGTGGGAATGCACTTGCACTGCAGTGTGCAGGGCGGCCATGCCTAGCGTCAGTCGCCCGCCCCCCCAGGCGGGCGGTGTACTGGTGGTCGGCGGAGATTGCCGCTCTCCGAGCCGCCTGCAACGGGGCCCGTAGAGCGTACGGCCGGAGTCGACGCCGCAGCCCCCGTGACGAGGAGAGGGATGACCAGCTGTATGCGGTGTATGTCCAGAAACGCGTGGAGCTACAGCTGGCCATCAGTCGGGCCAAGGAGGAAGCCTTCGAGGAGCTGGTGGAGGGCATAGAAAGGGATCCGTGGGGTCGCCCGTACAAGTGGGCGCGAGACAAAATGCGTCCACAGGCGGCCCCATTGACGGAGACCCCTCAGCCAGCTCTGCTGGAGGGGATTGTCGGGGAGCTATTCCCCGGCAATCCGCGGGGGTTTTCCCCGCCAAGAATGGCCCGACGGCCGCCTGACGAGGCGGAGGCTGATCCGCCTTCCGTCACCGACGTCGAAATGGAGGTGGTCCAAGATCGCCTCCGGACCAAGAAGAGGGCACCGGGTCCAGACGGGGTGCACGAGAGGATGCTTGCGCTGATCCTCGTGCACCTCGGAGAGAGGTTTCGGGAGCTGCTCAACCGCTGTTTGCGGGAGGGGCGGTTCCCGAAACTCTGGAAGGAGGGCCGACTCTGCCTTATTCCGAAGGGGAGTCGGCCCCTGGACTCGGCCTCGGCGGTGCGACCTCTGGTCCTGCTGAGCGAGGCTGCGAAGGCCCTGGAGAGTGTCGTGGCTTCGCGCCTCGTTCGGCACGTGGAGAACGGCCCGGGACCGCGTCTCTCTGACGCGCAGTACGGGTTCCGGGCCGAGAGGTCCACCGTGGATGCCCTCAGGCGTCTACGTTCGGTGACGGAGGAGGCGGATCGGGATGGAGAGGTGACCCTGGCGACGTCGCTCGACATCGCCAACGCCTTCAACAGCATCCCGCACAGTGTGCATACGGGAGGCGCTCGAGTATTTCGGAGTGCCCCCGTATCTGCGGAGGCTGTTGGGGGCGTACCTGGAGGAGCGCTTCGTCCTGTTCGAGGACAGGGGGGGTCGGATGATTCGGCGAAGCGTCGGGTGCAGTGTCCCGCAGGGGTCGATTCTCGGCCCTATACTGTGGGACATCGCGTACGACTGGGTCCTGCGGTGCCGGCTTCCCCCCGGGACTGGTGTCATCTGCTACGCGGATGACACCCTATTCACGTCCCGGGGTGCGAATTTCGGTGAGGCGGCGCGGTCGGCCGAAACGGGTCTTGCCCTATTGGTCGACCGCATAGAGAGGCTTGGGCTTCGGGTCCGTTTGGACAAAACCGAAGTCCTCCTCTTCCGCGGGGCCCGGACGCGAGGACCCCCCCCAGGAGCGCGCCTCCGGGTGGGTCAGGAGGAGTTGAGGGTGAGCACCCAGATGAAATATCTGGGGCTCATCCTCGACGGACGATGGTCTTTCGGCCCCCACTTTCTCGAGTTGGGGCCGAAGATCATCAGGACGGCTGCTTCGCTCGGCCGACTCCTCCCCAACCTGGGTGGACCGAGCGAAGCAGTGAGGAGGTTGTACTCTGGCGTCTGCCGGAGTATGGCGATGTACGGTGCCCCCATCTGGGTGGACGCCCTCACCGCGACGAACAAACGCCTATTGCGTCAGGCACAGAAGGTGATCGCGGTGAGGGTGATACGGGGGTACCGTACAGTTGCCTTTTCTGCGGCCACGGCCCTCGCGGGCGACCCGCCGTGGGAACTGGTGGCGGAGGCGCTCGCCGAAGTGTACCACTTTGTGGCGAACAGGAGGGAAATCGGCGAGCGCCCCTCGGCGGAGATCGTGCGGCGGTTGCGCCTGCGAGCGCAGGCGGAAGTCGTGCGGAGGTGGGAGGCGGACCTGGCGCAGGCGGCGTTCGGTGTGCGCACAGTGGAGGCCCTGCGTCAGGTCCTGGAGAAGTGGATGTTGAGGCGGCGCAAGCCTCTCACCTTCCGCATGACGCAGGTGCTCACCGGGCACGGTTGCTTCGGTGAGTACCTGCACCGCGTGGCCCAGAGGGAGGCCGAGCCTCGCTGCCACGACTGTGGCGAGGCTCAGGACACCGCTCAACACGTCCTTGAGCGGTGTCCCAGGTGGAGCCGGCAGCGCCAGGAGCTGGCCGCCGCGCTGGGCGGGACGGACCTGTCGCTCCCGAGTGTCGCCAACGCGATGCTCGAGAGCGACAGCGCCTGGAATGCAATGGCCTCCTTCTGCGAGGTCGTCATGTCGCAGAGGGAGGCCGAGGAAAGGGACCGCGAGGACGATCCCCTCGCGGACCCGATCCGACGGCGAAGAGGGGGGGTGCGTCGCAGGCGCTACTTGGCGCGCCTGGAAGCGCCCCCATAAGCGGTGGGACTGGAGCAGTCCCACCCGGTGGCAGAGGTCCTCCAGGTGTCGGAGGGCCTCTGAGAGTGGTGAGTCCGGTTTCTGGTGAGAAACCGGCCAGTCGCAGAGGCGTCTTGTGCTAGTCAGATCCGAGGCGCCTCCCTGCAATGCGGCCGACGGCACCCGCAGGGGTTTAGTGGGTAGTCTGGGCCGATTAGCGTCCCACACTCTGTGCGTAAAAGCATTCCCCTGCGAAATCAAAAAAAAAGGGTTGCCAGGTCGCCAAACCTAATAGCCGGACAGACCTGCCAGTTCGGCCGGACATTTGGCTAAAACGGCCGGATAGCCTACATTATTGAGGACTTTGTGTCTCAGTATTTAAAGCTTTTCTGATTATTACCATAAAATGTAAAACGCCTAACAAAAGCCGGACACCGTTTATTTTGTCCGGACACGCAATCAAAAAGCCTAACTATGTCCGGCTTTATCCGGACGCCTGGCAACGCTAGGTACGGTAAGGGAGTCACGTTTAACTGTCTCCGACAGTATCACCCTGTCCCGTAGTCAAAACCACAATGTTTTATGCAGCGTCCTATCTCTGCAAATATATATTTAGCTTCAGGACATTATAGATAAGCCGTTCTTTTTCTTCTCCTCTCCTTGCTTTATCTCTATACGGCTCCTCTAATACTATTTCGCCATTTTTGACGATCTGCCATCTCGACAGCGACCGGAAAAAAAACTTGTAAGGAAATATTATATTCTTTTTCGCCACTGAATAGCAAGTCCCGCTAAGCCTAGCTTGGTAGCCACCAAGCCACAATGTCTAATGCCCTTGAATGAATCTAATTCAATCGCTAATACGATTAGACGCTAATAAGGTAAGCAAAGAAAGTAAACGAGATTAGCGTTATCACTAAATATCCATCAACTGATAAACTGATAAGATGACAGGGTAATATGAAATCGATTTAAGCGACCTCACTCAAGGACTAAAAGTCAAAAAATCGTTGAAATTTATTAATTTATTTAATACTAGCGGTTTCCCGTAGCTCCGCCTGCGTCAAAAAGTAGCCTTTTTTGACCCCGGGTTTTCAACTATATTCATACCAAATTTGAAATGTGAAAGCGTAACAGACAGACAGACTTTTGCATTTATAATATTAGTATGGATTCGGGCATGCAACAGGATACACCCGATACAGCAGACAAGAAATTTTAAAATAATAATATATTATTACCATTTAATTACTTATTTCTATAATAAAATTAAATAAAACATTTTTAATTTCAATAATCAACAAAATATCACAAATAATTTGTTTCCAACAGAAAATAAATATAAATTAGTAATTTTTCTTTTCTACATAAAACTATAAATAAAATAAAATCGAATAAATAAGCTAACAGGCCAAATAATGTAATGTATAAAGTAGCTCGTAATAGTGATAAGCAGCTATGATATAGTGGAAGTCAAGGGGAGTTACCGAAAAATATATCTCTATCATTTTGATAAAAGGTAAATACTATGATTTACATAAGATATGCTAATCATTTTGTACACATGCATTGCCTACATGAAGTATGGGAATAAAAGACATAACTAAATCTGAGTCAGAAAAGATAGCCTGAAAAAAATCTAATAGGCTACTGTTGGTAAGGTTTGTTAACAAAAATGGTAACAGTGGTTACGACTGGTGTCGCTCCATAATCGCAAAATAGAAAAAAATATATAACTTTGTTTGGTTAGGACATTGCATGCTCGAGCCATCTGATTGTCTGATAATAAAGCCGATTCCGTGCTTCAGAAGACACGATAAGCCATTAGTCCTGGCTGCCGTCTGGTAGTTAAAGGGTTACGGATGGGCTACTGCTCGGAGGTGGCCTGCCAGTATGGTGTCTCTCCCCAAACCATGACGCATCTCCTGTCCTGTCCTGCGTGCCCAGCCACCTGCGCGCTCAGGGACCTCTACCAAGCGGAGTTTTGGTCCTCTGAAGTTTGATAACAGCCAGAGTCGACTCGCAAAGAAGAAGAAGTATTGCGTTCAAGGGCGGTTCCTCAAAACTCTTATCTCCAGGGTGTACAGGTTCGATTGATCCAACCCACTTTGATGATTTTAGGCATGTTTGCCTACATAGGTCTTCTTACTTACGTGTCGATGGCATTACACTCTCCCAACCCAGGAAAAAGCAACCTTAACAGCCAAGCACAAGTCGTTCATGATGCAGGTGTTTGGGCACCCGGTACACGACAGCAGATGCGCCATAGTTTGAGGGGAGAAACCCCACTCGCACTGGTTATGTGTGCCATCAGTAATTTCCCACTTGCTAAGGTTGTCTCTACATCGACCAACTAGGGTTCGTAACCTATTGAGAGGCTTCCAAACAGGCCAAGGAAAGTGATGATCCGATGGCTATTAAGGCCACGAGAAGCACTTCCATCGGGAAGTTCATCGAGCATATGAAATACCTATCTACGTTAAGATGATGCAGATTTGTTATGAGGAGATCGATAGTCGAGCGCCCGCTTTTCCGTAGCGAGTAAGCGTGTCAAGCGACCACTATTGGATTGGTCTCCATTTAATGGCATTTTCGATCTCGTCCGTGCTGCGGATGGCACGTTAAATCGTTGGTCCTGGTTGTTATCGAGATAGATAACATCCGTGAGGCTGTGTTAGATGTCTTTAAGCAGCCTCAAAAAAAAGTGTTAGCACTAATACACTGGTCCCTGGGCTGGTTTCCCTGATAAAAGGGTTACGGAAGTTAGACGGCAGTCGCTCCATTCCATAACTAGTGCCGCCAAACTAGGACCATGATGACACGTATAGTGTACCCTAGTCTCCGAAGCGTAAGCTGACGACGCAACTAGAAAATCACGATAGGATGAAGGAAGGATGTAGATGTGTAGAATATTTGTGTTTATTTCCGTTGTTATTTGTTTAGACTGGGTTCTCAAGTTACTCGCTAATGCACAACTGAATGTTCAGCGAAGTCATACTCTGACACCGTGAAATAACACTGTTAGTGCTGCCATATATTCAAGAAAAACTGTTTTTCTTGAATATATAAGGCAGGATACATTTTTTGATTGGATTGTCCTATTCCAAGGGTCGCCTGAAAAAGTTGCAATCAACTTATATAAAAACGTTAAAAACGAATGTGCATTATTTTAAGGTTTTAATTTTCGCATGATAAAAAATTTACACTTTGTTTTGTAGTGTATCGTCTTTGGACATGGATATCTAAACATATTATGGTACATATCACCATAATATGTTTACATATCGGGTTTTATTACCGCGACTCTGTCTACGCCAAAAAGTAGCTTATATTTGACCCCGGGTCTTCAGCTATATCCATACCAAATTTCAACATTATCGGTCCAGAAGTTTAGATTTGAAAGCGTGACAGACGACAGACTTCGCATTTATAATCAGTGTGAATGGATATTCACTTTCGAATGTTTGTTTTTTTTTGCCTGTAGCTTAAATTCCCAATTATTGGAAGAGATGTGGTCACCACCTTGACAAAACATAAATACCTACATCCTCTGTGAATCTATCACTCATCCTTAGCTTCGGTTAATTTCAGTTCAATGCAATAGCGTAATGTAGAGCAAGGGCTTTGGTCATTTGATAATACTTACTGATTCCTGAGAAACCAATTGCATCTACGGTAATGACGACAATGATGATTGATTGATATCCGAGTTTATTTCAAAGTATTCCATTTTTATTACCCGACTGCTCCAAAAGGAGGGTTATATTTTTCAAGAGTATGTATGTATGTATCATTGTTCGTTGGCAAACTCTGCAGCCTGAACGGATCGATGGATTTAATCTTGAAAGGTGTCGTTAGATACATATTTACTGTAAGAGTGATTCTGGGTACATAAATCAAAATAAAAAAAACCAAAATGGCTGATGCTTTCGGGTTTTTTTTTTCATTTTATTACACAGAAAAGGAGTTGGGTTTTTTAGTTTTTAAATTATCGTTGTCTTGTTTATTTATTTATTTAAACTTTATTGCACAAATACAATAGTAAAGTACAATAGGTAGACTTGATGATAAAAGTAATATCTCATAGTCAACTAAGAGTCAAGCAGAGAGCTTTATATGGATACAAAATTCTTTATTCACACTAATATAAAAATTTTAAATTCGCCTCTGGTCCAGTGGTTAAGGATGCCTGAAGACCCCAAAGGTCGTTGATTCCAACGGAACCTTGGTCTACAATACAATACAATACAATATAATACCAATACTCTTTTTTGCGCCAAAATACAAATTTCACAAAAACAATTTACGAGTATGTACATAAAAATTGAAGTACAAAGGCGAACTTATCCTACCTACCTGTCTTTCTCCATCCACTTGATCACCAAATTGGCGCTTTTTAACCGACTTCATAAAAGTAGGAGTTTCTATGTTCGTATGTATGAACCCTTTTCATCTTCGTATTCAGATTTAAAATATTGATCGGTTCATTTTATTAGCGTCAAATGGCTGGAAAAAGTCTCGGAATATTAAAACTTCACTAAGTATTAAACTCCTACCGTGTCTGGTCTCTTGCACTATGGAAGACTTAAATATGGCGAATCACCGGGAAATAGAGGTGGCAAAGTATTGTAAATAAGTAATAGCTCTTTACTACACCAAAAAAATTCAAATCAAATGCCATATCTTTTCTTTAATGTATGTTAATGGTGCAATACAGTGTTCATTTATTCGAGACAAAATGTAAGTACAATAGTGCAGTCAACAGCCATTTTCCCTAGACAAGGAGAAAACTTCATATGATTATAATAATAACAGAAGTAGTCAAATTAACATGTTTTTAAACAAAATAATGTTATTTGTCCTTTGAACCGACCTCAATGCTAAAATAGCTTAAACGCTTACGTCATAACAAGATTCCTAACAAGACACCGAATTTTATTACCCAAATTTTATTTTAAACCCTTTGTTATCTCTGAACATAAATTTTATATGCTAATACCTTTTCAATGTCTCTAAAACTGATAATTTAAAAATCGTTTAATAATGTACCTTAAGTTCTTTGATATAAGGCGTTTAAAACAAAAAGCAGATTGAAAGAAGTTATAAATCATTCAGGGTTTCAATACACTCGATACTGTGTTTAGTGTGACAGAAATCGGAAACCGTGACTTTCAAGATGGCTGCACACCTCGGATGCAACTTTTTTTTATATTTAGGCACTAATACTGACTTTAAAAATGGTAGAGTTTGTGTAACGCTAAGTTTTTGGTTCTTCTTCTTAGCGAGTCGACTCTGGCAAAGTCAAATTTGGAAAGACCAAAATTCCGCCACTGACAAGGCATTGTCAGTGGCCTCGTAAAGGTCCCTGAGAGTGCAGGTGAAGTTTTTGGTTGGGGTTTTAAGAAGTAGTAGCAGTTTCAAACAAATACGTTGTGCACATTTTTGTGATTAAAACTAGGTACTATTTTAATATCACACTCAAAATCATACTCGCTTTAGGAGAAAAAGAAATTGGCGCCTAAAATCCGCACCTATGATTTTTAAAATTTTTATTAATTGCCCATTGCGCCTTATTAAAGCCTATATTTGACCCCGGTTCTTCGACTAAGTATATTCATGCCAAATTTTATCAAAATTTGCTAAGCGGTTTAGTCGTGAAAGTCCCTGCCATGGTTTACATGGAAGTCTTTAAACAGACTCCGGATTCTCGTAGGCCGAAGCAAGGAAAACATGTTCAGGTAGGCTACTGCTCGGAGGTGGCTTGCCGGTGCGGTGTCTCTCCCCAAACCATGACGCATCTCCTGTCCTGTCCTGCGTGCCCGGCCACCTGCACGCTCAGGGACCTCTAAGAAGCCACCGACAATGCCTTGTCGGTGGCGGAGTTTTGGTCCTCTGAAGTTTTGATAACAGCCAGAGTCGACTCGCAAAGAAGAAGAAGTCGTGAAAGTAGTCAGAAAGTCTGTCTGTCGTAACAGACGCATTGGGATGAATTCGCGCAACAAAGAACATTTAACTGTATCATCTCTCAGTTACGAGGGATGTACTTATATTCATACATACAGAACAAGTACATTGCGCTCTTTCTTGGCTACGTCTCGCAGTCGGGGAAAAGTAGACGATCGACGAAATCACCGTAAAGACTAGAATAGGTATTTTGTAATCTGTGATAATACTTGCGTAGTAGTGTTAATGAAACGCCGACAATGACCGTGATGGTATCGATACATCAGTGTCTTTGCCAAACTGTCACGCTGACCTTGCCGAAAATAATTCTTGCTAATCTTCCGTACTTAAATCTACCTGCATTTCGTTACTTTGTTTTAGGCTTTCTACCCGATTCCTTGGAGTGCCGCTTTTCGACACCCACACAAATGCCTCCGTGGTCTAGTGGTTAAGACGTTCGCCTTTGACCCGGAGGCAGTCAGTTAATTCTCACGTGAAGGGAAATTTTGTTGTTTCCAGTATGACATTACAGTCTTGAATCACCGGATTGTCTGGTATTAATTATGATTCCGTGCTTCGGATGGTTAATCAGCTAGTCCTGGCAGTCGTTAAAGGTACCACGTCAAAGGTTGGGGGCTGTCCGAATAACTCTCACACCAGGGCTTACATGGTCGATTGATCATGTGATCCAAACGATATGACTGAGACTGACCCACCCACACTAAATACAACAAAGTAGTTTAGTCAAGCAAGTCTAAAGTTAAGTCGACTTAGAAGAATCAGGTTAAGTGAAGTGGTAGAAAAACTGCAAATAATGATACACGATTAAGTAAACACACTAAATAAATACAAATATTGGAAAATAAAAAAAACAGCGCTGAAGCTGCTCTTCTTAGCTTCCTGTTAAAAGTCCAAGAACCGATTTGTGACAGAAGAACTCTTTGTAACATTGACTTCCGCGATGTAACACCTGAATCAATTAAAGTCAATCATAATCTTAATGGCGTGCGGAGTAACGTTGAAGTGTTTGTTATCGCCCACGATGTAGGCCAGTGCGCTTTAGAGTTCATAAAGATCTATATTACAACACAATACTAATACCTAATCTTTAAAATGTATTAAGTACAGAACGTATTTAGAAATAACATTACCGTCAGAGACCGAAAGGCGTCGATCAACTCTAGACTCTCAAGTAGTCTCCAGGGTATACAGGGTCGATTAACCATGTAATCCTCTCGATATAAATGAATGACAGTGGAATACAAATAATCTTGTATAGCAAAACCGCAACTAGTTGCCATTAAATTCTGTGTTTTTTTTTTGTATTCTTTGTAATGCAAGTACCTAATTCCAAAAAAAATTTAGACAATGATTTTTGCTGCGTCCATTCGACTTGGCGAATTTCGTTACAACAAGTTTTCCACGACCTCCGATTCTTCAGGTCAGAGGCCCTATTTTTGAAATGTGTGACATGTATGTCGAATGAAAATCGTTCGATATCGAAAAAAATCCTTCGATATCGTACGAAAATCGTTCGATATCGAACAAAAATTATTCGACTCGCCTATTTTGAATGAGTCACATTTTTCAAAAATAACGCTCCATATATCAAATGTATCATACTACAACAATTTATTCTTTCTTTGCAGACTAAACCTCCTAGAGTTAGCCCTAGCGCTATGCTTTCTACTGGCCCTTCATCACGTCACAGCGTACCATGGAGCTGATCTTCCACCAGGGCCTTACTGTCGGAGGGGGCCTATACAGTGTTGCCAGGACAGGAAGGATGATTGCTCACATGAAATCTTAGGTAAGTAGAGTAGGTTTCTATCCTGTTATGTGTCAAGTGGACATCTTCATAGGTCCCTGACTGCTAAAGATTGCGACCACGAGTTACCAAGTTTACCAACTTCATATATGTATATATATATATATATATATATATATATATATATATATGTATATATATAGTATACGTCTTCGTCCATATTGAATAAGAATTGTGTTTTGATTCGAATCTAATCCATACGAGTTAGTGTTGTAAAAAACTCGAGTTCGGGAGTCTGAAAATTCTGACTCGACTATAAATCACAAGACTCGACGCATATATAGGGACTCCGCTGTTCGATTTCTTAGTTATACTCAAGCTCCCGTAATAGATTCTAGTTCGGTATAAGTACTCGAGTCTATTTTGTGCTCGAGTCTGATTATGGACTCGAATCGAGCTCAAGTTTGGTAAGTAGCTATTAAAGGGTGGTGTGAAATGTATGTTAGGCTGGTAGCACATCAGGATTTAGGCTGTTGAAATACAATCCGACGTCACATTCCAGTAACACTTGAGTATCCTACTAATTATCCTACTAATGTTACTTATAACTTAAGAACGGCTGAACGGATTTGGGTGAATATGGAACACAGATAGTTTATAACCAAAATTAAGATATAGAATACTTTTCATCTCAAAAATGCAGCGGTTTCCGAGGGGTAACTTGTATTAAATGTAATTATTAAAATGTAATTCTTAATCAAAATAATTTTTTTTCTACCTAAATTATAACTGAATTAGATGACGAACATTTAGAAAGGGTGTGGGTGCAACTGAAGTCTACTGCTTCGTTATACAAAACAATCATGGGGTTTAGAAAATCATAATAGCTTATTTTAAGTTAATACAACAAATATTGTAATTTGTAGTGTACCTATCATTAATATCAAATAAACTTTTAATTGATTGTGATTATTTGTATAACTAAACTAAATAACTTGTTGTACTGGAGAGTTTGTTGAGTAGAAGTTGTTTTGAGTTTGGTACTCGAACTCGAGTTGGTTCTGCGACTCAAGTTCTTATTCGACTTGAGTCCGTGCTCTGGCGATTCGTGCTCGACTCGACTCAGACTTATGAATGTCTAAGCCTAGCAAGCATGCAAAATTAGGCGAGTTTGCAAATGTAGACTAACGGACTCGAGTTTTTTACAACACTAATACGAGTCCATACTGATATTATAAATGCGAAAGCTGAACGGAACGGATTTTCATAAAATTTGTTATGAATATAGTTAAAGACCCGGGGTCAAACGTCGAAAGGTCGAAAGGTAGCCTATGTTTGACCCCGGGTCTTCAACTATATTCATACCAAATTTCATCAAAACCCGTTCAGCGGTTTGGCCGTGAAAGCATAACAGACAGACAGCCAGAATACAGACAGACTTTTGCATTTATAATACTAGCTTTTCCCCGCAGCTCCGCCTGCGTCAAAAAGTAGCCTATGTTTGACCCCGGGTCTTTAACTACATTCGTACCAAATTTCATCAAAATCCGTTCAGCGGTTTGGCCGTGAAAGTGTAACAGACAGACAGATAGAAAGACAGACAGACTTTAGCATTTATAATATTAGTATGGATAGTATGGAAGTACGAGGGTCAAACTGAAAGTTCTTAGAAAATCAAAAACTGAGCACACTAGCAAGTAATTCCTTTTATTACATCTTTTCAAAATAGTGTCCTTTCACGTCAATACATCTCTGCATCCGATGGAACCACTGAGAAAAGCACTTTGCCCACTCGTCTTTAGGGGTCTCATCGACGGCGTTTTGAAACGCAGCCAATGCTTCCTCCGCGTCTATAAAACGTTTTTCTCGAAGTTTTTCTTTTATTTTCGGGAATAAATAAAAATCGCAAGGTGCGAGCGCGGGGTTATATGGCGGGTGACCTAGTAATTCCACGTTTGATGTCACCAAATAGTCGATCGTTCGCCTGGCGGTGTGCGACAAGGCGTTGTCGTGGTGAAGGAAGATCCTACTGCGAGGTCGTTTCTCCCGAACTTTTTCCAAGAGAAGTGGCAAACAATTGTTAGTATACCACTCTGCAGTAACTGTTCGATCCTCTAAAACAATTGTCGCGTAATGTCCGGTCCTTCCGAAGAACGAGGCCGCCATCTTTTTTCCCACGCGTCGACCTCTCTTCACTTTAGTTGGCAACTCCTCGGAAGGAAACACCCACTGAGCAGATTGTCTTTTGGTTTCGGGATCATAACAGTAAATCCAGCTTTCGTCACCCGTAAGTATGTCAAACACAGCATTTGAGTCACCTCCGTTAAATCTTTGAACCATTTCACGGCACCATTCAACACGACGGATTTTTTGGGCCTCGGTCAAATCGTGAGGTATCCACCGGGCACAAAGCTTCCTGACCGCTAAATGTTCATGCAGGATTTTGTGCACTCGGCTCATACCGATGCCTAAACTTGCCCGAATCTGCTGATAGGTCACTCTTTTGTCAGTCTCTACCATACGCCGCACAACACTGATGTTATCTTCAGTCGTCGCCGTAGAAGGCCGTCCCTCACGCAGATCATCGGTGAGATTAGTGCGACCACGTTTGAACCAGTTGTAAACAGTGGCACGAGATGGGACTTCATCGTGAAAGGCCAATCGAAGTCTATCATAACTTTCTACACGACAACGAAAGTCATTGCACGAAAATTTTCTCGCGTTAAATTCATGCTGACGTGACACAGACAATTTTCAATTTGCCGCCAAATCGTAAAACAAAGAATAAATTAATAAAATACATACTCAATAATATTGGCAAAGAGTTACATTTTCAAAATTTAAACTTATTTTTTTATTATACTGTTTATAAGTGGTCAGTTCTAAAGACTTTCAGTGTCGCCCTCGTATGGATGTCTAATCAAACATTTCCGGCTCCGAAGCAAACAGCTGAGGATGCAACTGGGAAGGCGTTAAGATGATGATGATGACCGATTATGTCCAATGAAAATCATTCTCAACGGTTTCACACGTCACGTAACGGTCACCGTCACTTGTTAATACATGTTTAAAGCAAATAAAAATATTGATTGATTGATTGTCTTGCGACGCACGGTTCTTACCATCATTTCTTTGTCGCAGGCACAAGATGCTACTGTGACGAGTTTTGCAACCGCAACCATGACGACTGCTGCCCTGACTACGAGGAAGTCTGCCTGGGTATAGTGCCCACTACGTCGCCTCCACCCGCGCCTATCATCTCGCCGTGTTACGATGGCAGCACCAAGTACTTCCCAGGAGAGAAGGTTACCAGGGGCTGTAATCAGTGGTGAGTGAGATTTGTTTTTCTTTTACGTTCTTCTGTTGTTTTTCTTATAGCTGATGGTCATCGTAAGTTTTTTTACGTTAACATTGGATCTATCGCTGTCTTAATCCAGCGGCAATTGGAACTTTATTATTAAGTTAGGGCGAGAAATAAAAACTTTTCGGAAAATATACTTACTTTAAGTTTAAAATGATTTTTTTCTTTTAATATCAATTGGATTAGGATTAGATCGCTATATTTTTTTCTTGTTAAATGGTGCAATATAGTGTCCATTCGTTCATTCATTCAAAGCATACTTACTTAGAATAAATTTTACTACAGAACCCCAAAAAGTGATATACTAAGTCTTAGTATTTATTCAAAGTTGCTAGAACGATAAAAAAACTCGCTCTTGACCTGTAATATAGTAAATTTAAATTTTGTAACGTAATCGGTTTTTTTATGCAATATTGAAAACTGAAAAATATGAGAAATGACCTTAGTTAAAGATCAAAAAGATTAACATGACACAAAATCTAAGAAAATGCGTAAATACTCGTAGTACTACTATGTGGAAAAATGTTGGCGGTTTTATTGTTTGTTGTTCAAATAATTGTCCGCTTGCGATGCAGCAGTATTTTTTTTTACATAAATTTCAAATATGGAATTCACTCTAAATCGGTTTGTCGTTTCACTCGTACGAAAGCGATTAATCACTACGTGTTGCTCGAAACTGCGTACGTGATCAAAATGCGAAAATTAAGGAAAATTGGCGTAAGTTACAGATAAAAAAATCGTCAGTGCAACGTAATCATAACTACGTGTCCTGTTTATTAAGAATCTTCCAGTGCAGGTGCCAATAATCCGTTATTTAGGTTGATTTGTTTTCAGCTTTAAGTCAGGGTATGACTATCTGATGGCGTAATACAAGCAACGAATATAATAGGCGTGAGAGTTTAAAAATATCGTACCGATTTATATAATTTCTATGGAACCAAATTGAAAGATCCTTTTAAAAAAAGTAACAAACCTAACAATAAAATAGTCCTGCTTTTTTAATTTTAGAATTCGGATAACAAATAAA
Source organism: Euzophera pinguis (assembly GCA_947363495.1). Classification (NCBI taxonomy): domain Eukaryota; kingdom Metazoa; phylum Arthropoda; class Insecta; order Lepidoptera; family Pyralidae; genus Euzophera; species Euzophera pinguis. Next base: position 8,858,039 of record OX376176.1, read on the forward strand.
GTTCCTGTAAACAGTTTTCGCGCCGACTGTTCTGTGTACAAAACACATATACTTGCGTCACAAAAGAATTCGTACCAATAAATAATGGAGCGACCCAAATGTGTGACACTCGAATACACCGTTTCAGTTTCAGGTATGAAAATGATGTCATAATCTATGTTGAAAATATTTAACGTTACAGTTTTATGTGAAAAATATTTTAGTGTAAAATTAAACGTTAGCCTTGTGGTTGAATGCTGTGGTGATAGGTTAGATTTGTAGTATTAAATTCAATGATAAAATGAAGAGCTCGATATTGGAGCGCGAAGTGAAGACCCGCAGCGCGTGTGAAGTGACGGCGCGGCGCGACACATATTAGATGGGTCGCTGTTTAGTTGCATTTTTCAGAGGTAGAGAGGTGGTTCCGAATAATTCCGTAACCTGGGTCGATTGACCATGTAACCCAATCAATATGAATGAATGAATGATGAAGTATCCATGCCTTTTTGATCCCGATTTAGGTTCACTCGTAGAGTACTTGGTTAAAATTGAAACTACTTTTAGGTTCTAGGAAAACTGGTAGGTATTTAGAGCTAAAGGGCTAATTTTAGTATGTGAGTCCTACTCAGACGGAACAGCGGGAGACAGTTAGTTTATAATATTTATGGTCTGAAAAAATGTATACAAAAGCATTTTTCAAAAGAGTAACACAAAACATTTTAGTCATAATGTTACGCTTGACGTTCCTTTCTCAATGTATTTACGACATACGACGACTAATTTGTCCCAAATGTGTTGCAATTTTTAACGTCAACCTCCTTTAATTAGACCCTAATAAATCTTTATAACATCCAATGTCACATTCGAATGAATGATAGCGGTTGGTGTTTATACCTGTAATAAATTTTGGGTTAATCTCTTTAGGGCATCAAGAATAAGCATGCAATGCATCTTATAAGATTTTAAAATAAAAAATAAACATAATTTGTATACTCACTTAAGTATTTGTAATTTAAAAAATCGTGTTACAAAAAAAAAAACAGAATTTCTGTTGGGCATAACTCGCGGCCTTTTTGCATTGTATTCTGTTGTATCAATGTTATTTCTGTTCAATAAATCTTTTACATACATACAAATCGCATAAATTAAAAAAAATGGTGATGTCAGAAGTACCCGTAATCGACGAGCGTGTATGACGAGAGTGATGAGCGTAGAGGAAGCTAGGGAGGTCTGTAAGGATCGTAGCAAATGGAAATATAAGGTTCTGCCTACTCCTATGGTAAACATGTTTACCGTAACATACATCGGAACTAGAGAATACAATCCCGAGCATGTTTTTCAATCCCGGGCTTACGGGATTTTTGAAGCCTTTTCCCGGGATCCCGGGCCTATCCCGGGATTAGACTATTTGGTTTCTAATTGGGCTAAAATAAAAAACACGAGTAATTAAAAAAAATGTCTTTAATGTCTGTGCACAACACAAATCAGAATAATAATAAGAAAAGAAAAAACACAAACCAAAAAATACTATACTTTTGCAAGAAATTAAAAAACAGCACAAAATAACTATTTAGAATTTTGAACAGTTAACTTCAAAATTTTAAATACTCAAGTTATTGATTTTGGCCTATCAGACCACACAGCACAAATTATGAAATGTCGTGCTAAGGCAAACCACCTTTTTAACTCATATAAAGTTAGAAAGAGAGATTTGTGTCGGGATAATTTATGTAAATTTTATGAAGCTATAAGTAGTTTGAGTTTCTCTGAAATTTATGACATGACGGACGTTAATGAAGCTTACAACAGTTTTTACGACACTGTTCGATTGTTCTATGATCTATGCTTCCCATTTAAAATAGTGAACTATAAAACTAGGAAAAAACAAAAATGGATATCCAGGGGCATCAAATCATGTAGCAAAAATAAAAGAAAATTAGTTTGGCAATTCTGGAAAAATCCTACGTCATCTAATAAAAAAAAACTTAATGATTATACGAAACGTCTAAGGAAAATTATTGATCAAACAAAGCGATCTCAAAATAATTACTATATACACAATTCTAAAAACAAATCAAAAGCAACTTGGAATATTATTAACAAAGATAAAACTAAGAATAATAACACAATTAAGCAAATTAGAGCGAAAGATAAAATAATAACAGATCCTATTGAGATTGCTAATGCATTCAATAACTATTTTGTTGACCAAATTACTGAAACATCCAAAATTAAATCAAATAATAAAAACTATGAAAACACACCTAATAATAGTAATTTGAATTCTATTTTTTTATCACCTACGACTATACCAGAGGTACATCAGCATATAGTATCTTTGAAAAACACTAATAGTGTAGGGTATGATGAGTTGAATACAAAGGTAATAAAAAGTTGTGCTTTGTACCTGGCTCCTCCACTTACCCATATTATCAATTTATCTTTAAGTGAAGGAGTATTTCCGGATGCCCTTAAATTATCGATTATAAAACCAACATACAAAAAAGGTAATAAATCTGATCTTAATAACTACAGACCAGCTTTAATACCGATCATCGCAAAAGTTTTTGAAAAAGTAATTTATGAGACTCTCTATGCCTTTTTTGAAAAAAGTAATATATTTGCTCCTGAACAAAATGGATTTAGAAAAAATAGATCTACTAAAAGGGCCTTATTTGATCTATATAAAATAGTCATAGAGGCAATGGACAACAGAGACCACGTGTGTTCCATATTTATGGACATGACTAAAGCATTTGACTATGTTCACCACAAAACTCTTTTACGCAAACTATATAATTATGGAATAAGAGGATGTGCTCTCAAATTAATAAAGTCTTACCTAACTAATAGGAAACAGCAAACAATTGTAAAAAAAATATGTCCAAAGTCTAAAATGGAACAAGGTTATTTTTCTGAATTCAAGAATGTAGAATACGGTGTTCCACAAGGTACAATTCTGGGTCCACTCTTATTTTTAGTCTATATAAATGACCTCCCAGCAAGCATTGCATATCCAATGACACTATTTGCAGATGACTGTACACTTATTATAAAATGTAATAAAAATATGACATCATATGAAAATGAAATTAATTTGACATTAAGTAAAGTAATTGATTGGTTAAATAAAAATAATTTAATCATAAATATTAATAAGACTACAGTTATCCATTTTCGACAATATTCTCAATCACCCGATGTAACAATTCGATATAATAATAAAATAATACAGCCATCAACATCGACGAAATTCTTAGGCTTATGCTTAGACTACCAAATGAACTGGAAGAGGCATACAGATGACCTATGCAAAAGAATTCATAGTTTTATTTTTGCACTCAGAAATCTATCTAAAGTTACTAACACAGATACGGTCGTAGTTGCGTATAATGGATATATCGCATCTATCTTGCGATATGGCCTTATTTTTTGGGGTAACTCTGTAAATAAACATAAAGTTTTTAAGGCACAAAAGAGGTGCATTAGAGTTATAAAAAATTTAAAATCAACTATAAGTTGCAAAAAATATTTTAAAGACCTAAAAATACTAACGGTTCCCTCACTTTACATCTATGAAATAGCAATGTTTGTTAAGCATAATCAACATCTATTCCCAAAATTTTCAGATTTACTTAATAGAAGACCACAACGTCATAATCATAAAATAATAACACCAACTTCAAAAACACAATTAAAAAGAGCCAGCCTGTTATGTATGGCCGTAAGAATTTATAATAAGTTACCCCGACACTTATTAGAAAAAGACATTCCTACATTTAAGAATACTTTGACATCCATTTTAATTAATAAGGCCTACTACTCTATGACTGAATTTTTTATTGACAAAGAACTAGTATTAGTAAATTAAGTGTACTTACTTTATTTGATATGTGACATAATAAGATATTGCATGTATGATATTAATATTTCTTTATAAAATGTGAATTTGTACGCCTAAATAGTGGCAAAACATAGTGATACAATCTAAAAATTGTCAACTTATCTATGTTACCTATGTTTAACAAATAAAGGAATTGATTGATTGAAAATATAATCGCAGAAATATCAAAGCATCCAATGTTTGACTTCCGAGCCTGCTTCGTAGTCTATTGCCAACATAAGCAGCAGCTGAAAACGCTCGTTCAGCTTCTACGCTGGTCGGAGGAATAGACAATAGATACTTATATGCTGTTTCTAAGTGATATCCACGAACTCCTCCATTTTCGAACAGGCTCATTTCACGTCTAATACTATTTGCCAACCCCAATTCATTTTGTACTTGTACTTCAGGATCTGGGGATTTCATACTCTTGTTAATTTCCAGCTGTAACTTTTCCTTTAATGTCAATTGGGGTTGGGATTGGGAGGTTTCTGACCTTAGCTCATCATCTGTTTGTGATCCTGACCTTGCTTCTTCTTCCGTGTTATCTCGACTATTAAGTCTTTTAACAATACTCTTTATTTGCTTCCTCACTAAAGCCTGTGTCGGAACTGGAAATAAGTCGTGCCATTCCAAATCCGATAATAACTGATTTTCATCATCCATTCGTGGATTTTGTAAATAATTTAATACGCCAGTTAAATCATCACTTCGTCGTTGCTTTATACGTTCCACTAAGGATGTTGCTGAGTTTTTGCTAGACAGTTGTTTTATAAGAAATTTCAAAGCGGCATCAGCTGTGCATAAATTAGCATCTCGCCGACAGATTGCTTCTACTGTCAATTTAATTGGGGTCAGCACATCAACAATTTTATTTACCAATTCAAAATCAACATCTTCTAAACGAATTGGATGATTGAGATCTATAAGAGCTTTTTGAATGCATGCTTTTAAAAGATAAAATCGCTCCAGCATTGTTAAAAGACTATTCCACCTGGTTTTACAGTCCAAAAGAAGTGACAACTCTTTTCCATGTTCAATTTTCACATATTTTTGAAGTACTGTTTCATTTTTCAATGGAGATCTTTTGAAATACACTACAACTTTGCGGATTTTGTTTATCAGCTTATTAATATTTTCATATTGTTTTAACTTTGGTACGTGTTCTGGCGCAAGGTCATTTTGTGACATTACGATTAAACCTGATTCTGGACAGTCTAAGTCTTCTAAATGGTGTTCATCATCGCTGTCGTCCATATAATCAACAGTCACAGCTGGTTCATTTATAGTATCATCTGAGGTAGGGCTATCTTGCAAATTATTATGTTTTTCATAAAGCACATCACAGACCGCCAAATTGATACCATGTGCGAGACACAGTTGTTGTTCAGTGCAAACAAGCCACAACAACCTTTATCATAACATTCGGTCCATCGGTTACAATAGCCACGATGTCAGTTTCTAGGGAAATGTCAAATTTACTTAGACGCTCTTGCAATATACGAAGACAATTTTCAGCTGTCATACTATCGTAAATAGGAACAAGTCCTAAGTTCCAAAATTTTTTATATGAATGAACGTTGACCGCCATGTATCGTTTATTGGAAGTTGAAGTCCACTCGTCGAAAGAAAGACTAAATCTTTCACCTGCACTTTTCAAATGTTTTAATTCTGCAGTTACTTGCTTTCTGATTTTTTCACTGTAATTCATAACACGTTTTCGAACAGTGACGGCTGACTTTGGTAAATCCGTGTATTTTGCTAAGAGCAATTTTCTCAAATCATCTGAGGTTAAATTAAACTATTTTAATACGGTTTTATCGCGTTTATTACTTATTTATTTACACCTGACGTTTCAAACACTTTACAGCGTTCATGGTCGCAGGCAGACTAAGTTAACATTTGTCTTTGATGTCATAAGATTACAAAACTACCGCCTGAAATTTTTATTGGGAACTATTCCGATTCACGCAGTATTGGCTCACTGTATCTAAGGGTCTTGCAGTCTGCTTCCGAGTTTGCGATTTTATTAAGTTAATGACTGGGTCCCAAGCTGGCGGTACCTGCCATCCATCCTCTCTATTGAAATTAGGATGTTTTTTAATTTCAATAGCTTCACGTAACATCCTTGGAATGAATCTGTTTTCCTTTGCAAGGACTTGAGGATTATCAAAACGCATATAGTGGTTGGGTTTGTCTAGAGCATGTTTACAGACTGCAGACTTGGTTGAGCGTCTATTTTTCATGTCAGCAATATGTTCTTTTATACGAGTATTAATGCTTCTCTTTGTTTGCCCAATGTATGATAAACCACAGTCACAGTCAATTTTATAAACTCCAGCATCTTGCAATGGGATATTGGATTTTACAGGTCTTAAAAATTGGTTTATTTTCTTATGCGGCTTGTAATAGGTCTTGATTGAAGCTCGCCTAAGTATGTTACCAATCTTGTCCGTGACTCCCTTTATGTATGGTAAGATGGCAGGAAAACGATCAACTGTGTGTGGCTTGGGTCGACTTCTGTGACATATGTGTGGGAGGCTGAGATTGTCTTGGTAAAAAACCACTTAAATAAAGAAGATTTGGAAGCGATACGCCAAGATGTGTCATCAGTACTACGACATAGCAAGCCGCCAAAACCGAATCTTCCTCGTGAACAATATCTTGCACTCACCAACCTTCGCAAGAACCCAGACATTACTATTTTACGAGCTGACAAAGGAAATTCAACTGTTATAATGGACACCTCTGATTATAACACAAAAATTCAACAACTGTTGTCGGATGAGAATACATATAAACAAGTAAAAAGTGATCCTACTAACAAGATCGTAACAAAAACCAAAGAATTAATATTAAAATACTCCGACACATTAAACTTAGACATCACGTCGCTCGTGCCTTCCTGTGTGAAACCACCAAAATTATATGGCCTTCCAAAAATACACAAAAAAGACCACCCATTAAGACCAATTGTAAGCCAAATAGATTCGCCAACTTATAAACTAGCACAACACCTGGTGAAGATATTAACACAACTTCGTGGTCATACTGATACTGATGCCAAGGACTCTTATCACTTTATCAGCTTAATAAAAGATCTACGATTAACTGATGAAGACACAATGGTCAGTTTTGATGTACAGTCATTATTTACCAGCCTACCTTTGCATGACTGTATTGATATTGTCAAGAGAAGGCTTGAGGACCACCATCTACCTCAAGAGTATGCAGAGTTACTTGAGCATTGCTTAACATCAGGCTATCTCTTCTGGGAAAACAAATTCTACATGCAAATTGACGGTGTAGCTATGGGGTCTCCAGTCTCTCCCATTGTTGCCGACATTTTCATGGAAGACCTTGAGGAGAAGGCTCTTTCAAGCACCCTGGCTATGCCGAAGATGTTCAAACGGTACGTAGATGATACTTTTGTTGTACTCCCCAAAACTCAAGTCTCTGTTTTGTTAGATCATTTAAATTCCATTAATAGTAAAATTAAATTCACTATGGAACCTGAGATCAATAATTCATTAGCCTTTCTTGATGTTTTAATAACTAGAAATCTTGACAATAGTATCAGTCACACTGTGTACAGAAAGCCCACCCACACAGACAAATATCTCAACGGTAAATCTCACCATCATCCATGTCAGTTAGCTACCGTAGGCAAATCTTTGTTACAGAGAGCACACGGCATCTGTGACACCCACCATCTTAAGGAGGAGCTTCAACGAGTCAAGTCTGTCTTAAGAAGCAACAATCTCAGCCTCCCACACATATGTCACAGAAGTCGACCCAAGCCACACACAGTTGATCGTTTTCCTGCCATCTTACCATACATAAAGGGAGTCACGGACAAGATTGGTAACATACTTAGGCGAGCTTCAATCAAGACCTATTACAAGCCGCATAAGAAAATAAACCAATTTTTAAGACCTGTAAAATCCAATATCCCATTGCAAGATGCTGGAGTTTATAAAATTGACTGTGACTGTGGTTTATCATACATTGGGCAAACAAAGAGAAGCATTAATACTCGTATAAAAGAACATATTGCTGACATGAAAAATAGACGCTCAACCAAGTCTGCAGTCTGTGAACATGCTCTAGACAAACCCAACCACTATATGCGTTTTGATAATCCTCAAGTCCTTGCAAAGGAAAACAGATTCATTCCAAGGATGTTACGTGAAGCTATTGAAATTAAAAAACATCCTAATTTCAATAGAGAGGATGGATGGCAGGTACCGCCAGCTTGGGACCCAGTCATTAACTTAATAAAATCGCAAACTCGGAAGCAGACTGCAAGACCCTTAGATACTGTGAGCCAATACTGCGTGAATCGGAATAGTTCCCAATAAAAATTTCAGGCGGTAGTTTTGTAATCTTATGACATCAAAGACAAATGTTAACTTAGTCTGCCTGCGACCATGAACGCTGTAAAGTGTTTGAAACGTCAGGTGTAAATAAATAAGTAATAAACGCGATAAAACCGTATTAAAATAGTTTAATTTAATGAATAACAATCGCGAAAACATAAGAAAACATCATCTGAGGTTATGAATACACTGAATGGAAATCCATCTAATGCAATCATTCTTGCCCTTGCTCATCAAAATATCATCCAGGCTATCGTCGGCACTTTTAGTAAAATAATCATCTAACTTTCGCTTGGCTGGCGGCGGTGCTGTGTTCAGATTTTCAGAATCTTGACTTGTTGAAGCTGATATAACCTTGATGTTATGTTTTGATAACAAATGTGTATGTAATCCCTTAGTTGATCCACCCAAAGTCTTGAGGATGGCTGGGCATCGCTTACATTTAGCATTATTCCCGTCCTTCGCAACTAAATAATAACTCCACACTGACGTCGTATCACTGTCTTTTTTATGTTTAACAAAGTCTCCCGCCATTTGAAATACTTAATTTCGGATAATTGACTTTTAAATTTTAATGACGTAGCCTACGTAACCCGTCACTGACAGAACAATAAATGAAAAAAATAAAACCGGATTTGCATATTTATACTTTCGTACAGGGAATCCCCTACGGGAAATACCCGCAACAATATTATGATATGAGATGATCGGGTGATTCCCCTGTTGGTTCGTTGGGGAATTACCTTAAGAGTATTGTATTAAAGTATTCCGAGTGGGGAAGTCCCTTCTAAGTTCTACGACAAACATATTATTAGGACTGTACCTGTGTAGTAAATAGTGGGTACCTAACTACCTACGTATTGTACGAGTTGCTTTTTGTCGTAATGTATTAAAATAATCTAGGCAAGGTTATTTTCAAGACTCTGGGTGGACGCCCTCACCGCGACGAACAAACGCCTTCTGCGACAGGCGCAGAAGGTGGTCGCGGTGAGGGTGATACGGGGGTACCGTACAGTGGCCTTCTCTGCGGCCACGGCCCTCGCGGGCGACCCGCCGTGGGAATTGGTGGCGGAGGTGCTCGCCGAAGTTTACCACTTTGTGGCAAGCAGGAGAGAAATCGGCGAGCGCCCCTCGGCGGAACTCGTGCGGCGGGTGCGCCTGCGAGCGCAAGCGGAACTCGTGCGGAGGTGGGAGGCGGACCTGGCGCAGGCAGCGTTCGGTGTCCGAACAGTGGAGGCCCTGCGTCAGGTCCTGGAGAAGTGGATGCTGAGGCGGCGTAAGCCTCTCACCTTCCGCATGACGCAGGTGCTCACCGGGCACGGTTGCTTCGGTGAGTACCTGCACCGCGTGGCCCAGAGGGAGGCCGAGCCTCGCTGCCACGACTGTGGCGAGGCTCAGGACACCGCTCAACACGTCCTTGAGCGGTGTCCCAGGTGGAGCCGGCAACGCCAGGAGTTGGTCGCCGCGCTTGGCGGGACGGACCTGTCGCTCCCGAGTGTCGCCAACGCGATGCTCGAGAGCGACAGCGCCTGGAATGCAATGGCCTCCTTCTGCGAGGTAGTCATGTCGCAGAGGGAGGCCGAGGAAAGGGACCGCGAGGACGATCCCCTCGCGGACCCGATCCGGCGGCGGAGAGGGGGGGTGCGTCGCAGGCGCTACTTGGCGCGCCTGGAAGCGCCCCCGTAAGCGGTGGGACTGGAACAGTCCCACCCGGTGGCAGAGGTCCTCCAGGTGTCGGAGGGCCTCTGAGAGTGGTGAGTCCGGTTTCTGGTGAGAAACCGGCCAGTCGCAGAGGCGTCTTGTGCTAGTCAGATCCGAGGCGCCTCCCTGCAATGCGGCCGACGGCACCCGCAGGGGTTTAGTGGGTAGTCTGGGCCGGCTAGCGGCCCAGGAGTCCCACACTCTGTGCGTAAAAGCATTCCCCTGCGAAATCAAAAAAAAAAAAAAAAAAAAAAAAAAAAAAACAAAAAAAAAAAAAAAAAAAAAGGTTATTTTCAAGACGCAACGGACTACGGAATACAAACTAGACTTGTTTGTGGCAATCCCAAAAATCCCGAGATTAGCCAAGTACAGTCCCGGGATTTTCGGGGCCAGAAAACGGTCGGGAACCCGAGATTTGGGATCCCGGGATTGTATTCTCTACGGAACCTGTATTAGCTTTATCAAATCTTGATAAATAATTCTTGAAATCAAATAATCAACTCGAATTTTTTTTTTTTTAATTTTATGCTCATTACAAATTACTGATTGTTTAAGTATTTATGCGAAAGGCTTTTCAGTTCAGGGGACCAAAGGCCGACTTTAAACGAGACAGTCTCTTGCGACTCAAATAATTGGTAACATTTTTGTTAATAATTATTAACTTAATAAATCTTTTCCGGAATAAACATTATACTAAGTTAAAACTCTAGATGCGTAATTCTAATGATAAAAATATTTTTAGAAATGTTATGATCACATGTAGATTTTAATTAACATACTTATTAATGTTATATGTGCTTGCGAGACGTATTAAAACATCAAAAATGTATAAAAAGATCTTTAGTGCTTATAAATTACCTGCTATTTAGAGTAGTTTAATTAAAATGCAGTATTTTTGATTACCAAGTCAAAGGTGAAGGACTTGAAACTGATTATTTTTGACCATCTTTAAAAAATACGGTTCTCGATTTGGCTATCCGACTGAAGGAAAGTTATGTTTATTGCTCGTATGAATTTCTTTAGTCAAAAGTCTCTCTCTCTTTCTTCTCTTTAGTCTTCTCTATAGTCAAAAGGTTCGGACATTAAGTATAGTGTGTTTTACAAAGTCAGTTAAAAATGCACACCCTGGTGGTAACTGTTTTTTAACAAACAAATAATATATTATAATGAATGCGACCACGGCTCTTTTCAATGCCTTCTGAAGTACGAAATCATCTTATCGGTTGATCAGTGAAGCCTGCAGGTCAATCGCGCTAATTGCTTTAATGTAATTACCAAAAATCATTCGACTCACCGGGTTTGCATTCTAAAAATCAAATATAGACCACCGTCTCGGTCGTCTGCGCGGTTGCCTCCCTGGAATGTGTTATCAGACTGGAAATAACTTGTTTCTACAGGATTCGAACCGATATCCCCCGAATTGTAAAGAGAACGCTTAGACCACGGGAGCCACGGGATTCCGTGCTTCGGAAGGCACTTTAAGCCGTTGGTCTTGGCTCCCATCTGGTGGTCGTTAAAGGAACCACGTCAGAGGCCGAGAGGACTCTAATGTGGTTCCTTTACAACAACTCTAACAACTGGGTGTACTTGGCCGATTGACAATGTAACCTACACGAAATGATAATGATGACGGGAGCAAAGCATGATGTAATAACTAATAAGTATATTGTATTGGGTATTTTACTTAATTCATTTTTATCATTCATATGAAACATTGCACTATTAGAAACTAAAAACAGAAATCTTTTTTAAAATCCGTTCATAAAAAGTAAGTTATAAATAAGGAAAAGGATGCACTGTGTGTGCAGTGACGTCACTGCCACTTGGTTTCGTGCGAACAAAAGAGATAGCAAGACGTCCCCACCACGCTCCGACTTTTCTTCTTGAAAATAAAATCCAATTACTGCTTTAATTAACAACCAATTTTGTTCTTGTTTTCAGAATCGGTTACTTTTTAGTGTACATATTGTGTCGTATGCAAATATTGCACAAGTATGAATACAGTCAAGTAGCCTATTACCATAAATGTTAAGCATGTTTCATTTCAAAACCACAAAATACCATTTACTTGTGTTATTTTGGTTGACGACAATAGGTTTTCAATCTGAGAATTACGAATGTTCAAATAAATTCAAACAATAATTATCGTGGATATTACTCATCTATATATAAGTACTAACTAGTAAGAATATTTTGACGAAGCTTGCGGATCGTAAAATGTAACTTTTAATTTGATTTAATAAATAAATAAATATAATAAATAATTCTGTGGCAACACTGTCACACAGCAAGTAATTACTACACGACTTAACAGATGGCGCTAAAAGCAAATAATCTCAAGTCCCATATAAGAACCCGAATTATAAATCTGATTGTACTCTTTCAATACAAAACAATATTTTCTTTTCTTCTTCTTTCTTTTACTATAGAAGACTAAATTGCGCTATCGAAGTTTCTACGGATTGGAGCATAAATACAACCTCGAACATCGTCGGAGCCGCGGTATCACAGTCATCCACCACGCCTGGCGGGAAGATCTTCCCTTTGCGTCGGTCGAGCATAACACCATCGCTCCCGCCATACTCCAAACTTCTAACTAGTACTTTTATACAATGTGGGTACATCTAACCTATCAAATGAACACTCTATTTCCCAAGTTACATTGGCTGTAAACTATGGTCCGGCGGCGAACGAAATCAGGTGGGCTATATTTGAAAACTGTGACTCATCCAAAATCGATTATAGCATGATTTTCATTATTTTATACTTGTTCAGTCGCTATTTCGCTAACGACTGTAAATTAGCATAAAATAACTTTATATATTATAGAGAACTTTACTGTAATTAGGCTTTTTTTTATGATGACATTATTAGTGTTTCTTTTATCCACCACTTGACATGTTTGGCCAAAGTATTATTTTTTTCGTAACAATATATATAGCCAATGGCGAAAAGCGACTGCCGCAGTATAAATCTGTTTCAGGAGCCCTATTTTAAATTACGACTCACAAGAGAGGTAGGATTTTGTAAGGAGTAGTCCGTCTGGGGAGGTACCTCCACCCTACAGAAGACCGCAGCCAAATTACACTGCGATGGTTGTGTTCCTGCTGGTGAGTAGGGTCGCCAGGCTCCAGAGGGGTCGCTGTGCTGATAGCGGCTATAGAGAGGTCGGCAACGCGCTCGTGACATCTCCGGTGTTGCAGGCTTAATAGGCTACGGTAACCACTTACCATCAGGTGGGCCGTACGCCTGTTTGCCTACTTAGTTGTATAAAAAAAAAACAAAATCGGTGACACATTTAATCGTTCGACTCACCGGTTGAAAATCATTCGATATATGTAGAACAAACGTCGTTCGGCTTTGCGTAACTCACACTTTCAAAAATAGGGCTCAAAGATTGCCACGTGTACTCTGCCGACCATGAACCAGATCTACCTATGCAAATTAATACGTCGATAACATTCCCAGTAACAGCTTATCAGGAATAATATTATTTGACTTTCACCGTGATAAGATAGTGATGTTTATTTATAAAAAAATATATGTGAAAAATGTGGAATTCTGATTTGCAGACAGATAAAAGTAGATATGATAAGATTTTACGATGTATTTAGTATTTTTTGAAAACCAATGCTTTTTAGTTTTTAATATGATAATTTAAAAATTAAAACCGAAAAGATTCGCGCTCTGCAATGTTTTCACGATAATAAGAAAGAAAATCAAAAACGTTAAAATGTCTGAAAATTTTATAAAAATTTGATTATTAAATTTACATCGCGTGACTTGCATCTCTTGGAGCTCTACTTTTTAAATGTATGACGCATAAGTATGTCGAATGAAAAACGATCGATATTGAACGAAATTCATTCGCTCACATATACATAATATTTTAAGAATTATTTTATTGTGAATTGAATTATTTTAAATGTTAATGTGTAATGTAGATTGAATTGTTAAAATTGTTTTAATTTTCTTTGCATAGCTAATAAGGTTGATTGTGCGGCCATATTGTTATTTAACACCAGACTGTACCACTTTTATTGCAAATAAACAACTTCTTTCTGTCTTTTTTCTTTCAATGATTTTGCGACAGTCATACTTTTCAAAAAAACCGCTTCTGATTTCAGCTTTCACTTTCAATAACCGAGTTTCATATAGTTAAGAATAAACAAAAAATTATTTTGCCAATAAACTAGGAATCCTACACTTCGCTTAACCTTCTAATAGATAGGTCTAATTTCTAATAGTTAACCTTTATGTATTATTCTGTCTATTTAACTATGTGTGGTAACGACTATTATAAAATGTATACCGACAAAAGGCAACCAAGTATGAACCTCGGGCGAAATACATTTGGTATAGTATGAAAATTTATTAATTTTTAAATTAAATTTTTTTTACTCAATAATTGTACTTCCACAAAACTTTGTGTATATTAAACACAGATACTAGCTTCAAATATCAAACAAATAAAACAATGCAAACTCGCCAAGTGGCTTAAACGCTCGATACCTAGGGCCGACAGATATAGTGCCTGAAATTTTTCATATTTTTATTTCATTTCACAGTTTCCTCCGCGTGAGTAATATGCATAGGTATACCAAATTTTAGCTCACTAGGTCTAATAGTCTCTGAGAAAAACGTAGGACAGACAGACAGACGGACAGACATGACAAAACTATAAGGGTTGTGTTTACTACGGAACCCTAAAAAAGTCGCCATTCATGATATTACTTAGATTCTACTGTTTACTACATTTTCTGTAATCTGTGATTTTATACTGGAAACAACATTTTGTTTCCACCGCAATCGAGTAATAAAAATACGGATTAGGTATTGTTTGTGCAGACACGACGCGCCATTTAATTTTGTTGTTTTTATTATGACAACTATTATGTGACCTCATTCTGTCAACGTCATGTCGGCCATGTCGCGTCACAAATTCCCGCCAATTTGTTTGACCATGAACTCTGTTTGTTTACTTTTATTTTTAAAACAATTGTTTTCAATTGAAAAATTCGCTCGTGACCGTAACTTGTGATTTATTGGTTTTTAAATGATCCTGTCAAGTAATCTTTACTATTATATGCCTGGGGTAATAAGAGTCAATAGAAATTGCGGGTTATGCAATATCGCCTCAGTAATTTTCTTTTAAAAAAATAAAATTTAGGAGAAGTTAAGGCAGAGTAGAGTAGGAAAACCAGGAAAGTGGATGCCGGGCCACTGAATTATTTATATTATAGTAGCTGGGCTCAAAAGCTAAAAAATGGCTAAAATGTATGTATATGAGATAGACCATAGATTAATTCTGTTTGGTATAGTTTACCTTTCTTTACACTGGTATAGTTTAAATTAACTTTAAAAAAATACGTTTGATTCATAGCAGGTATGAAAAAAATATTTTTTAGTATGTAAATTATAGTCACAACGTGAAATTTAAAATTCAATATAGTTCCGGTGAGGTAATACAGAATAGCAAGTTGGTATGTTTTTCTCATTTACGGAAACTTTTCAATGCTAAATGTAAATACGCAGAGGTATTTTGTATAGTTTCGTAAACACTTCATTATATTCGAATTATAATGAGAAGGTTACCTAATAATATTTAAGTATTGTATTGTCGCTCTCTTAATCTTCTTATGTTCTATGCATATCATCTTTTTCATATTTTACCTTATGAATAATAAATTGTATTGTTCTATAAATTACATACCTTGATTTGTATCAAATATGCTTGTGCATATTGTCGACAGATTAGGTTTTTTTTTTAATTTATTAAGTACTAGCTGAGCCCCCGGCTTCGCCCGTGTGGTATTCCGTTTTTGTCACGGAGCCTAGCCTATGTCACTTTCCAGGTCTCTAACTATCTCCACACAAAAATTACATCAATCCGTTGCTCCGTTTTAACGTGAAAGAAGGACAACCAAACCAACACACTTTCAAATTTATAATATTAGTATTAGTTATTATAATATTAGTATGGATAAAAAAACAAAACACAAATAAAAATACTGCAATCCAAAAACCACGCAGGTTTATACGGATGCATATATACATCTGCGTGCAATCAGAAGAAAATTAAAAAAAAAAAACGAAAGAAAGAAGCACTTTTTCAGCCCAAAAATTTTGTAATAATTTCAATGTTTCAGAGCCCTTGTTTTAAAATTACTTTCACTTATTCATAGTTAATTTTAGCCACACAATTACTCAGCTAATGCATCGTGATGCATTCATTGCACAACGCATGCCAAGCGTTGAACGAATGGCTTAGAAACACCTGGTGGCTAAATTTAAATTTTACTTTAAATTCTTGGCCAGAAAATGGAGCAATTCTTCGAGATAATTACTCTCTCTCATCTCAGGGTCCGCTTTTCTGCTCTTTCTCCTCCACTTCGCCCGGTTTTCGGAATTCCTAGTTGTAAGACCATTAACACGCATGCCCATCTCTGCGACGTCAAGCCAGTCACTTTTATGGGCGCACTCCTTCTACCAGGGCCTGGTGGAGGCGGTATGGCTAAACACTTGATCTTCACGTAATTAGGTTTCAGTAAGACGTGGCCATACCATAAGCGGCTTCCTTGAAGCTTTTATTTTTTATTTCTCGAGTTAATGTAGGTAACTGGAGAGTAGGGTAGAAAGTAACCAGATCAGATGCCGAAAGGGTGGAAATCACACATTACAGTTATACTAAAACTAAACCAGAACCAAGAGTGCTATTTTTGAGACCGATGACTCACCCAAAATTATACTAAGCTAAAACAATTTAATCCTGGGATCAGTTGGGAAAAACCCGATTTAGTGTGTCATCAAATGTGCCTTTGAACGTCTTCTGATGTCATCCTTTTGGCACAAACACACCTTTTGAAACACTTTTGAGGTCCTACGTGACATTTATGTTCTGATTGATCGTTTATTCAAACAACGTAAACTTTCTCAATTTTAAAAACGGATTCTTGCCTCCTGAGGAACCATCTGACTAAACCTAACGACTGTCATCTAGCTAATGCCCCGACGACATTGGACGATGAAAAAATAATAGCTATATTTTTTGCTTGAGGTCAGAGAGAATAGATGAATTTTTAAAGGCTACCCCTACGATCACGTGTTATGAAACATTGGGAACAAGTGTCTGGCCATGCCGCCTCCGCCGGGGCCGGGGTGTTTTTTTTATTCCACTGAAAAATATTTCTACCCTTAACACTACTGGATTGCACCACCAGTGGTGTAATCCAGTAGTGTTATAGTGTTATAGTGTAACCTGTAGATGTATACTTTTGTCTATACCGGTCCGGTCTATGTCTTTGCTACATTCGGTGGACATTTCAATTCAAAGTATCTACTAAATAACGTCACATCATATAGAAGATGACGTCACAATCAAGTCATACTATTTACATACTCATATACGATCAATTACCAAGTTAGTATATGTGTATATGTACTTATATGGTAATTATGAAACATTGTCGTGAAGTGCTTATTTTTACGTACCGCCTTGTTGTCGACGGCTTATTTCAATTCGATTCAATTCAAATCATTTATTTTCGAGGAAATATTAGGAAGTGTCAATAGGAAAAAAAAAACTTTAATAAAATTGAAGTTGTCAAGCCGCAGTCAATCCATTGTAGTAACTAGTGGTGCTATTTTGAGACCTATGACCTTACTTGAAACGGAAATCGTAATAGATACCAAAAAACCCCATAAGTATAGTTTTCTCTGAAGTTGCGAGAATAAGCCCCCTAATGTCCTTGTCTTAAGGTCCTAAGGCCTTAAATATTGTCTCCCCTGGGCTCTGAAACGTAAGCTGTAGGTGTAACTGGTGCTTAACATTCGAATAAAGAATATTTGTTAAAGAGATAGACGGTCGATAAATAAAAAAAAAAAAACAATCCTGAGTCTATGCCCTATGTTAATGACATCACAAACTTGTAATGCTTAAGATTATGCCAACTATACAACCAGTAGCAAATGTTATTTAAATTGACAGCATTCCAATACAATGACCTACGTATTGTGTGGTGATGTGTACCTTTCGCTTTCGTTGGCAGAAAGTGAGACGATGCTAATTTTAAAATTGTTTATTTCGTTGTATTGTTTGAGAACAGATTGGAATGATTCAGAGTGTTGTCTTGTTTTCCTCAATACCAACATGTTTTCCCAGACAAATTTCGAGTCGAATGATATATAACGACTCATCCGATGAAACCTATTTATTTATGGCTGAAATCATTCGCAACTCGAATTTTGAGCTCAAATAGTGCGTTTTAAATTTTTTAAAAATCCACACGAAGATCCTTCCTTCCTATTCTCCAGCATTAGACTTCTTGTATAGTTAAATTTACAAAAACTTTATGTCCATCAGATTCAGTAACGTATTTATTATTTCTAATATATAAATTCAAGAGATAGGCTCTTATTTATGTGTAGAGTTGCGGTACAATCTTGGATCGATTTAACCTTAACACTGTTAACAAAAATTAACACGAACCAAAGTTACTCGCTACTAGAATTAATTCTGTAATCAACGACTTTACCTTACACGTCAACCAGTAAATAAAATATGACCCATGATTGTGACAAACAATTCTATTTAAAAATATTGACATCACAGACCACGCAATACTTTACGTACAATTTGTAAACAATGACATATTTATAGTATGGGGCATAATGACACCATATTCTGTAATTTCGATGACAAACAAATGAAGAACGTGGTTTAGAATAAAATAATAGTAAATAAGAGCTGCTCATTGATAGATGTTAGTCATTATTAAATGAATCAGTCGGAATACTACGTAGTAAATGACTTTAATGGGATATGTTGCGTATCTATACTAATATTATAAATGCGAAAGTCTGTCTGTCTGTTACGCTTTCACGGCCAAACCGCTGAACGGATTTTGATGAAATTTGGTATGAATTTAGTTAAAGATCCGGGGTCAAACATAGGCTACTTTTTATTACATAAAGCAATGTAAATGCAATGCAATATTTAAAATTATTTGTCAGTGACGCATTGATAACTGTTATTTATAAATATCATCGGAAATATTTTTTAAGAAGTTTATAACCTAACAGGGCATGTATGTTAGTAACGATAGTCCGTGTAATGCAAAGAGGTAGTTTGGATTGGTCGCCACTAGTAACAGTGTAGTCTTTTGTTAATTTCAACTTTAATGACCCAAAAAGCATCCTCTGTACCCTCAGATTTTACTATATTTTCTTGAGCTACATCTTAACAATACAACCTATTTCAATACAAATTAAAAAACCCGACGGCCCCGAAAACATCTGAATTATGTTTTTTTTTTAAATTTTGAGAAAGGTACCCAGTGTCACTCTCACAGTAAATACGAATCTAACGTCACCTCTCAAGCTAAAATCCATCAAGCCATTCAGGCTGCAGGGACTGCCAAATAATTATACATACATACATACCTACTTATTATCGAAAAACATAACCCTCCTTCTGGTAAAGTCGGGTAAACAGGTATCCTTTCCACTCACAGATTATATTATAAGTACCAAATAATTTTCTTTGCCTCATAACATCATCCTAGCGTGTATTCCTAGTTGCGTCGTCAGCTTATGCTTCGGAGCCTAGTGTACGCTATAAGTCATGGTTCTAGATTTGACGGAACTGGTTATTACAATGGAGCGATTGCCGTCTGACCTCCGTAACCCTTTTTACAGGGAAACCACACCGAGAGGAACATGACTCGAGGTGTGTTAGTGGCCAACACTTACAATTTTTCAGGCTGCCCTAAGGCATCTGACGCAGCCTCACGACTGCTATCTATCGATAACAACCACGTCCAAGGGCTTAACGTACCTTCCGAAGCACAGAGGAGCTCAAGATAGAAATTGCCACTAAATGGCGACCAATCCAATAGTGGTCGCGTCACGCCGTCGCTTGACAGGCGCATTCGCTACGGATACGCGGGTCGCGCTCGACTAAATAGCTCCTCATTAATAATTTTCTTTGCCTGACTCTAAATAATAAAACGGTGAAGTCCAAAGTAGTAAATTCGTGAAAAGATCACTGACTTTGCTGTTTTATTGAAGACCAATATTTGAACATTCGTCTGTATAAACATACGAATAGCTTCTGCACACGGTTACCTCAATTGTACGGTTGGTTTATAGACAAATTAGCTGTTTACCGTGGCTTCGCGTGGCCCAAAAATTAATAATACATTGCGTGATATAATACTTACCAATATCTACAAGTGGACAACCCTTGATCAGGGCGAATTTAACAAATGAAGGTCAATTTAGGGTGCGTAATAACAAAATATTGGCGGCGGTTAAGTTTAATACAAACTTTAACCCCCACCATAACCCACCAAATGATTTTGAAAAAAAAAACTTATGTCCCAGGTACAGGTTGGTTAAGTGTCTGTTAAACAAACTTTCACCACCAGTACAACCCCGGAGGGATGAGTTATATGAGCCTTGAAATAGTAACAGACAGAAAGACTTTCGCGTTATATTGACTAATATGTCGCTTGTTCTAAATAAAAGGGATGCAATCCGGTTTTAAATCCCAAAAATTATGGCCTTTAACCTGGTAAAAATAGGCCGATTTTAAAGTACCGAATAACTAATTGGGTTAATACTGGTTAATAGTAACCGCAATCGCTGTAAAATGTATGGAGATTTAAAACCTTTTACGCAACTAAATACTATTGATTGATTTAAAAATGATAATAAA
This sequence comes from Euzophera pinguis, assembly GCA_947363495.1. NCBI lineage: Eukaryota > Metazoa > Arthropoda > Insecta > Lepidoptera > Pyralidae > Euzophera > Euzophera pinguis. Next base: position 8,878,698 of record OX376176.1, read on the forward strand.
AACTATCAACTCAAAATTTATATTAAAATAATGATATAATTCAGCTGCATATTAACAAAATTGACCTTCATTTGTTAAATTCACCTAATCTAGGGTTGTCCACTTGTAGAAATTGGTAAGTATTATGTCACGCAATGTATTATTAAGGCTACATTTTAAGACAACGTTAGCTATATTTATAATAGAGACTCTAGCTAGGGGCAAATATTTTATCTACTAATTTATATTCATTATCTAGTTTATTTTTATTTACAAGAGAAAGTTGTGCAGATAAGTCTATTTAATATTTTCTGAGGTCATTAAAAAGAGAAGACTTTGAACTACCTTTCTGAATTTTGATTCTCAAGCAAAAAGCTATAGCTCTATTATAACCGACTTCAAAAATAGGAAGATGTTTTACATGTTGATGACTTTTTTGGAATTTGCAAAAAAATTGCACTTAAAATATTTATTTATTTTTTACTTTATTCATGTACACAATAAAAAATGCAAAATTTTTGTGAAGAAAGAGAAAGATTTTCAGCGATCCTTGCTGAAACGAGTTATCTTGTACATCACAATCGTTCGACATACCAACTCTTGAAATTATAAGTTCTGCCACCAATTAAAAAAATAGATAAAAAACTACAGTACAATAGGCGAACCTAATACTAAGAGCATTATATACAGCCACAGAGAATATAGAGGCAGGTGGCAGCCCTGTTCGAATGACATAATTTAATAGGTAAAATAATATAATAGAAGTCAATGGACAAACGTGTTTGTCAGTGACATCATTATATTTCCTCAAAATCTTGATTTTATTCAAGGACACCGTATAAAATAGTAAAAACATACGTCGGCTCGGATTGATGACTATTCATTTTGTTACCAACTTGTGTTTGTGTGAATAGAAAACAATATAAAAAAACTGCCAACTATCTCTGTGGTCAAGTGGTTAAGGCGTTCGCCTTCGACCCGGAGGTGGTGGGTTCGATACCCACTGGAAGCATACTTTGTTTAGTTGTTTCTAGTTTGGTTAGGACTTTGCAGGCTTGAATCACCTGATTGTCTGATAATAAAGATGATTCCGTGCTTCGGAAGGCACGTTAAGCCGTTGGTCCCGGCTGCCATTTGGTAGGCATTAAAGGAACCACGTCAGAGGCCGAGAGGCGTTTGCGAACAACTCTGACACCAGGGTGTACATGTTCGATAGACAATGTAACCTACACGAAATGATGATGATGAATATAAAAAATATCTTGATTTAGGCGCGGAACGGAGCAATAATATGGCAAAATACCATAGGTAACGTCAAAAGCGCTTATTGGTTAAAGATCAAATTAGTAACTGAGCAAAATGGTAAAAAATATCGTCCACATAATGGGGTCCAAGATTGTCAAAGCAAATTATATAAAAATCAATTGTTGTTCGTTAGTCTCGCTAAAACTCGAGAACGGCTGGATCGATTTGGCTATTTTTGGTTTTGAATTATTTGTGGAAGTCCAGGGAAGGTTTAAAAGATGAATATAGTCGGAGGCGGTACGAAATTTACCGGGTCAGCTAGTCATTTAATAATAATGTTAGTCGCGAAAGTCATTTTCCTAAAATCCTGCTATTTCTAAACAAACCTCAGTGGTTTTGTGAAATGCATGTTATGTTAATTTCTTTGTATCAATTTTTGGAAAATGTTAAATAAATAATAAGCGTTTTTCATATTTTCAATTTTCTTTGAATATTTTTTTTTTGTTACATTACATTAACTTTTATAGTTACATAACAACCCGCCTCTATATATTAAACTTGTTATATAAAACTAGTGCATTAAAAATTTCATGACACATTTTTTACGACTATTTTAACAGTCTGACTAATCACCAAAAAAATCAACAATGACTCACTACAATGAGAAATGAACGAGCAAAAAATTCACTTGTCCCGTTGATCATCAGAAGGACAGTTTTTGTAGTCCATTGACGTATAATTGTATCTAAACGGTAGCTGAAGATATTTTGTGAATAAAAAAAAAGAATACAGTTCAACAAACCAGACGTAGGTAGACTTTGGAGCTGGAGTCATCATATACATCCTTACTAATCCATACTAATATTATAAATGCGAAAGTCTGTCTCTCTGTTACGCTTTCACGGCCAAACCGTTGAACGGATTTTGATGAAATTTGGTATGAATATAGTTGAAGACCCGGGGTCAAACATAGGCTACTTTTTAACGCAGGCAGAGCTGCGGGAAACCACTAGTATTATAAATGCGAAAGTCTGTCTGTCTGTTACACCCTTCAGGCATAATAGTGTCGGCCCTTATGGCATTAAGCGTTTGCTACCGCTCGCGAGTTTGCATTTCTCGCATTGCTCAAAGGCAAAGCCCATGGCAGAGGTTCGTCCCAACTGGGAGCCCCTTGCGCTTTTGCCGAAGAGGCTGAGTGGCTAAAAGCCCTCGCCTAAAACTGTCCCGCTGTAATTTCCAAAGCTCTCTGTAGCTAGAAATGTAAGTCCGGTTCAAAAAAAACAAAAAAATGTCTGTTACATTTTCACGGCCAAACCGTTGAACGGATTTTGATGAAATTTGGTATGAATATAGTTGAAGACCCGGGGTCAAACATAGGCTACTTTTTGACGCAGGCGGAGCTGCGGGAAACAGCTAGTATTGTATAAAACTAGTACTAGAGTAGGCGTCAATATGTACCTTCCATGACAATGCAATTAAGGTAAGTTTATGCACAAAAAGCTTTTGTATTGTATTGTATCCAATCTGTATGACCTTCTGATACATTGAATGTTACAATTGTCCAGTTGATTATCATTGATTAACAAAGTCTGCGATGGAATTAACGTACATCTAAAATATTGTATTGTAAATGTGAGTTAAGAGGATGTATTCTTTGTAACCACTCATAGAGTTGGTTAAACGGTCCCCCTGGTTCAAAGTTTGTGGAAATCGCCTCCAGGGTTCTGACGACCTTCTTTGTAGTTTCAAAGATTAAAAAACATTATTCACAAATAGAAAATCATACAAATTTCAAACATAAGGTTTCTTCTTTCTTGTGGTTTAACACTTACCTCTATCTGTCAATTTAAGTATTTTTCAAACATAAAAGAAAATTTTCATTTTTCATCAGAGAGCAGCAAACTAAGCAACTGGGATAGAGAACTTCAGCCACTGGGGAGCCAGAGACTGCCAGACACACACTCCTTTCGTGTTGTATAGCTTTTTTTTACTCTTTAATCCTTCTCCTTAAATATTACGTTTTAATTAAGAACTTACATAGCCTTCACCTGGCACAGGGGGCTCTGCTGGGTGCGACAGTTTGTGTACCCCTACACTCGTGGAAATGCTATGATTTTGGAAAATAACAAAAATCTAAATGGCGGCAATGCAGTTCGCAACTCATTACGTCTCATTTCTCGCGAGGGCGAAAAGCGGGCTAGTAGTCTCTGCCTACCCCTACGGGGAAAAAGGCGTATGTCTAACTTACATAGGCCGCCTACGCTCCCAGGTCGGCCGCTGCAAGTCTAACCTGCAGAAATTGGGGTTCACAAATGGGACAGAATGTTAGTGCGGAGAGCCAGTACAAGCGATGCCACACCTGCTGGAGTGCCCCTTGTGGCCTGCTACCTGTAGCAGAAGCAATCCAGGTGGCAGAGGAGCTCTTAAATCAGTGAAAACAAACAAAAAATACGAAATTCTTTTAATACGCGTATCAGCATGCTTAAATTAGAATTTCGCTTTTTTGAACCATTAACTTTGAGCAAGTTTTGAGCATATTCAAACGATTAACAAGAAAATTTTCACTTGATTTAAAATAATTTTAATCATCGTTTATATGTATTAGGGATATAAATCTAAAAAAAATTGTCTGTGTGGCTTAATTTGACTAATTAACCGGTGATATTGATATAATCAGAGATCTTGTGGTTATATTTATTATTTATTCTTCTATATTAATACCAATCTTGACCATGAAATGTGTATAACACCTCTTAACAAGCATTAGATGTGTCGGATCTGTAGACAGTTAATCGATTACAAATTAAACTAACAATCGAGTCTGGATTCGATTGTAGTCTTTTATTGATTTGATTGGCACAGTAAATTGGCAATTCACATTGTCACGTCACGTGATACATGCGTCTGCGCATTTGTGTTGTTGCAAATTGGGTCGGGCAAAGTTTTGTATATATATATATAACCAACTGTTTCTGCGCCTACGTCCAAAAGTAGCCTATGTTTCGTGCCGGGTCTTCAACTATATCCATACCAAATTTCATCAAAATCGGTTATGCAGTTTAGCCGTGAAAGAGTTACATCCACCAAAACATACAATTCATAATCTTTCGCGTTTATAATATTACGAAGCTTACTATTACCCCCGTGTCACTGGCTTAAAAATTAGGTACCTCCTACTAACAAACTTCCTAAACTTTCTTGTAATAATAAATATTATAAGTCCTCCAATAAACTTGAGCAGACTTTCCCAGAACGGGACTTCTTACAGTCAACGAAAAAGAATGACAAAGAACGAACAATGAAGATAGATTTACCTACTCGCTTCAAGTAGAATTTAATCTAAACCAGAAATGATTATGATATGTTTAATTAATTAATAGAAAAAATGTTATATTCTCAAGACCTTCACATATATATGCAATGTATTTGATATGCATACCACACATTAATTGTTAACATTTTATAGTTGATTTCCGTGATAACTTGCATGACTTTGTAACTCAAAATATTGATGATTTAATTTACTGGTTTTTTTTAACAACAAGACTAGCAGATGTCGTTACGCCTGCCTGGTAATTTATGATATTATTATTTATTTTAAAATTACTTAAGATACAGTAAGAATGAAGAGTAACCATAGGTAGGTCGTTCATTCGTTCTCATCGAACACAATTACTTAAATGAAAAATAAAATACACCTTGAAAACTGCTCTTCCCAGCTTCCCGCCAAATGTCCTTCTATTTTTATGTATGATTACTATAGACTAACCAACGACTACCTTACTCTATAGAATCCGGGCATCTATTTACATGTAATCTCAGGACCCAACAACATGCAATCTCAGGACACAACAATTTCAAAATCGACTTTTAGCGTAAAAGTTGAGGACAGCAGTTTCGGCGCTGTATTTTATTTTCCAAAATTTTTTTTTAGTGGTTTGTGCATAATTGTCGTGGGTTTTCACAAAGTGATCGAGAACAAGCCCGAGTGTTGGGAAATTATACAGTGTTTGAATTATGTGATTTTCATGCTTGTTGCCAAAACCTAGTAATCGCTAAGAGCAGTTTTTCTACCACTTCACTCTTCACTTAGCCTAATTCTGATTCTGACTAGACTTTACTACCGATTAGACCTTTAGACCTGACTAGGACTTGACGAAACCACACTGTAGGACTGAAGGAGATATAATAATTAAGAAGAGCTAAAAATGACTTGTATCCATGGCCATAAAACACATTACTAAAAAAAAGTAACGGTTGAAAGAAAATCGCTAATGAAAAATTGCGTCTCAAGCAAAGAGTCAACATTTTCAATTCTGCAAACGCTAAAATTAGCACATATTTCGCTAATAAGGCATCATTGTTAATTTTCAAGGCGCCAAGTTAGTTTTTGCAAGTGCTAAATGGGTTATTTACTGTTTTTGTAGAGTCTTCAGCATAAATTTGTATTTTTGTTTCTTCAAATTAGTTTTCTTCTTAGATTTGGGTCATGACCAGCAAAATGTAGATTGGTGATAGGTCTACAGGGTTTAAAAAAAGTTAGTACAAACTAAATCACTTTTACAATTATGTTCACGTCTTGTACTTATCTGCTATTTTTTTAACTTTATAAGCATTTTTAATACATAAAAAATAAAGTGTTTGTTTAAATGTGACATCCTGCACTGAAATGCATCTGTTTGGTCGCCTATTGTCAGCTAACTACCTACTTACTAACCGGTTTCGACTGAGACGCTTCTCTTGGTGGCGATATTAATTCATCGATGTACTTATTCGGCGATCTAAGCGTAACTTGTCTTATATAAATATATGTGTTGTTGTAATCTCCCACATAGAATGAGATGAATAATCAGTGCCGGGAAAAACTTAAGTTTATAGCTGTTACGTATATATGTTTGTTTTTATTATGTAGTTAAAAAAAATACATGTAATTACATTTTATTAACTAACCGTCGCTTTCAGTGTCGATTATTTTTTACTATTTTTATTAGAGTTTGAACAATTTGCTACTTTGAGTGCGGTTGTAAAAGCAAACAATAATTCTATCAGTACAGTGAAGAACAGAAGGTTATCAGCACCGCCTATATAAGTTTTGTACAATATTAACAATGGTGAATTAACTAAGGCTACCTGTCCACTCAAGAATGGGTTTTAATGGTATCTTTTTCCCATATGAATTTAAGAAAATAAAGCGCCAAAAGTAGCCCATGTGTGACCCCAGGTCGTCAACTATATTCATACCAAATTTTATCAAAACCCGTTTAGCGGTTTGGCCGTGAAAGCTAACAGACAGACAGACTGGCAGACAGACTTTTGCATTTTTATAAGTAACTAGCTTCTTCCCGCAGCTCCGCCTGCGTCAAAAAGTAGCCTATGTTTGACCCCGGGTCTTCAACTATATTCATACCAAATTTCATCAAAATCCGTTCAGCGATTTAGCCGTGAAAGCGTAACAGACAGACAGACAGACAAACAGACAGAATGACAGACAGACAGACTTTCGCATTTATAATATTAGTATGGACTAGTTATTTCCCGCGGCTCAGCCTGCGTTAAAAAGTAGCCTATGTTTGACCCCGGGTCTTCAACTATATTCATACCAAATTTCATCAAAATCCGTTCAGCGGTTTGGCCGTGAAAGCGTAAAAGACAGACAGACTTTCGCATTTATAATATTAGTATGGATATGGATTCCTGTCAGTCCCTAAAGGCAGATGGCAGAGCTCCATTTTAATAACCTGTACCCCTAAATTTTAGAACATGATTAACAGCGTACTCTAGTTTGAATTTCGAGCTGTAAACTGATGTAAGCTAAAATTTAGACCTCGGTGGACAGATGCCCTTAAAATCTCATGCAATAATACGACTTAATAATGCAAGGAGGGACGTTTGACTGACAACACAAAGCCTGCGAGCATTGTGTGGCTTGGCCCCAATAAGATATAATGACATCACTAGGTTAGATAGCGAACTTAAAGATGTTATCTTAGCGCCATGCGTGAATATTCTGAAGGATATCCTTTTTAAGCAAAGAATGATTTGACTAAGTCGGTAAGGGCCGGCCTCGGAGAACATACTGCGACCAAATCGTAGACATATTAAAAAAGGGAGATGTCAGGAGTACCCGTAATCGACGAGCGTGTATGACGAGAGTGATGAGCGTAGAAGAAGCGAGGAAAGTCTGTGAGGATCGTAGCAAGTGGAAATCCGTAGTCTCTGCCTACCCCTGCGGGAAAAAGGCGTGATGGTATGTATGTATGATTTGACTGCGGCAGTGAATTGGGATTTTACAAAAAGAAAACGATATTTATTTCCATCCGTATTCATAAAATAATGCCATTTTTTTAATTAAAATAAGTTCTGTCTCATTATTTTACGTGAAATTATCGAGAGGGATGTCGGTATATGATTTATAAATGTATGAAGGTAGACAAAGAAGAAAAATTAAACAGATTGACTAAACATATTTTAGCTAAACCAAGCTGTAAATTCATTTGATAACCTCATGATCGGTTTTATTGAATTTTAGAATGCCACAATCTATGGAATTCAGTGGGCAGTGATCAGTGAGGTACACAGCATGCTTTGAATATGTGGGGACACAGGGACACGGAGGATTGTTCGAAAAATTTCATCTTCACAGCAACTCAGCACATCTTCCTTGCTAAGTTCGACACCTGTTTATTTGAAACTATAGTAATTTCAAGGAAGATTGAAACCAGGGACAGGTAGATAAGGGTCGGAGATATTCCCATTAACCAATTCGGAATTGATCCGTCTCATCATCATCCTAGCGTGTATTCCTAGTTGCATCGTCAGCATAAGCTTCGGAGCCTAGGGTAGGCTGTCACGGTCCTAGATTTAGCGGCACTGGTTATTACAATGGAGCGACTGCCGTCTGACCCCCGTAACCATTTTTACAGGGAAACCAGACTAACAAGAACATGACCCAAGGTGTGTTAGTGGCCAACACTGTCAGCATTTTTCAGGCTGCCCTAAGGCATCTGACACAGCTTCCCGACTGCTATCTATAGATAACAACCGTGATCAACGGCTTAACGAGCCTTCCGAAGGAGATCTCGAGATAGAAAACGAAACTAAATAGCGACCAATCCAATAGTGGTCGCGTCTCGCCGTCGCTTGACACCTATATCCGTCGTGTTGTTCAGAGTCTAATAATGAAATGACACGAAACTGATGAAGTAAAATAATTCTCCCAACAAGCTATTCAATGAAACCTTTACTAAGACTATGCCATGTCGTGACCAAGAATCTTGTAAAGCAAGTGCTCTCACAACACTTTCCAATCGAGAATGGGGTTTAACGATATGCTTTGGTACAAGCACTTCCTTGAAAACCATTTCAAATGCTAATTAGTGGGAGCTATAGTCGCTATTGAGCCTTGATTTTCTTTGCATTTGTAGACGTATGACCCGTTTACAACCTATATGGTCCTATATTTACTTAGTTGGTAAGGGCTACATTTAGGGTTGCCAGTTTGCCAGGTCGCCAAACCTAATAGCTGGACAGACCAGCCAGTACGGCCGGACATTTGGCTAAAACGGCCGGACACCCTACATTATTGAGGATTTTGTGTCTCAGTATTTAAGCTGATTATTACCATAAATCTTGTTAAATTAAATAAAATGTAAAAAGCCTAACAAAAGCTGGACAAGGTGGACATCGTTTATTTTGGCCGGAAACGCAATCAAAATGCCTAACTACGTCCGGCTTTATCCGGACGCCTGGCAACGCTAGCTACGTTAATATCTATAGTCTATAGGGCGTTTGCATGAAGACGTTTCGCAAATCAAATCAAATATTGTCAATTGCTCGAAAACCTTTTTTATTTTTGTTTCACTTGTAATAGTTCACAAGTGAAACAAAAATAAAAATGGTGCACTTTAATTGAAATTTTCTCCCACGTACGCTGAGATTGTAGAATGAGCACCCCAACATGATTTTCCCAAGAGATTACAACATGGGATCTTTCAAAAAGGGCGTTAAAGGATTTCTCAAGGGTCCGCAATACGCACGTGATGCCCCTGGTGTTGAGGGTGTTCATGGGCTACGGTGACCACTTACCATCAGGTGGGCCGTATGCCTTTTTGCCTACTTAATTACTTGCCTACGTATAAAAAAAATTATCTACTAGGTAAATGAAGCATTATTTTATTTGGTTTACCAGTAGTTGCTTCATTAGTACATTTCAAAAATTGTACATGGATCTATAAAATGCCCAATTTTGACTTCGAATTTTCTTTTCAGCGAATGCATATCGGACCCCTACCGCCCTGAGAACACCACGTGGAGATGCGAAGAGGACGAGTGCCTCATGGATGACCACCTGGTCAGCGAGGTCAACTACAGACAGAAGGACTGGCGAGCGAGGAGATACACAGAGTTTGAGGGCAAGAAGCTTAGAGACGGCTTGATTTACAAACTTGGTGAGTGATATTTATACTTCTTCTTGTCGAGTCGAAATGGCTGATTCTTTAGTTTTGTTTAGACCAACAAGTGGCCACGGGCTATCGTTGACCGCTAACAGATCCAGATTACACGAATACTAATAGCTGTTTCGCGCAGCTCTGCCCGTGTTAAAGTAGCCTATATATGACCCCGGGTCTTCAACTGTTTCTATATGTAAGAGATAGACTTCATCCTGTCGACGAGGCAAGAGATATTTATAGATGTCTCTGTGATCAGCAAGATCAAAATCGAAAACGATCACCGAATTTGTACGAGGCATCTTAAATATCTCTTTTTTCGTTCGATGCGAAGAGGACGGTGTCTCATGGATGACCACCTGGTCAGCGAGGTCAACTGCAGACAGAAGGACTGGCGAGCAAGGAGACACACAGAGTTTGAGGGTAAGAAGCTTAGTGAGGTTTATATGAACACTAGGTTTTTCCTGCTCTACCGGCGTCAAAGAGTAGTCTATGTTTAGTCCCGCGGGTCTTCATCTTCAACTATATCTAATCCATACCAAATTTCATAAAAATAGGTAGGTCCAGAAATTTAGCTATGACAGAAGCTAACAGGCAGACAAATAGACTTCTTGCTGATAGTTACAAAACACATACATGTTTCTTAACTATTGGCTGTTGTTCTAATAATTAATTTTTAAAAATTTGTAACGTGTTAAAATTTGAATTAATGAAAAAATGCCAGCAGGATAAAAAAATTGCGCTTGAAATAAATAATTGCACATACATAAAAAATACATAGATACTAATTGAATCAATTTTTTAAACAAAATGGCTGAAAAGGCCTTGCTAGGTAAAGGTAATCATGACACTTCTGGTGCTACAAACGTCCATCTTCCAGGTGATAAAGCAACGCTTATAAAATTATCATGCATATGCGCTGTACAGATTGCAAGTATGCTATTCTTGAAAAGTATGGCTCATGAAAATAGGTGATTCGAATTATTTTCGTTCAATTACGAGTGGTTTTCATTGTCATAATCGATGAGTCGAACGATTCTCATCCGACATACATCATACAAGTCATACATTTCAAAAATAGGTAGGAAATAATGACACTTACTTCGATTTTCTGCAAATTTCATAAACCAAACAATTCAGCGTTCAGTCAGTTTTATCAAAGTCACAAATATTGTGACACAAATTCTTGAATCCAAAAACATTTAAAACAATCTGATAATCGTGACTGCAACATAAATATTTGGATAAGACTCATCGCGCTAAAATGTGCCATATTCCCATAAAAATACAGCTCGTTTTCGAATGACAAATTGGAACCAAAAGATTTTATTAGCATACAAAAGTGCACAATAGCTTATGTGGGGTTTAGCTTTTGTGCTAGTTGGTGATACGGATCTCTTTAATGTTAAATGTTAATGACAAAACATGAGCAAACACTACCCGCTGGCATGTGATGTAAACCTAGATTATGCATAAAGTCCGCCAATGCCAAAATATTTTTTTACTTGTGGTAGCAATAAATAGATTGATTTTGATTAGATTTAACGTGACTAGTATTATTAATAATTCTGTGGGGGTAAAGCTCTTTATTATTACAATTAAAGTCGTACCTACTAGGCTAGTTTCCTAAAAAAATATAATTAGTCCGTCAGTTAGATAATCAAAGAATATTGGAGACGTATCTTTTCTATTGAAAGTTAAACAAAGAATGGTAAAGACATGGCGCGTTAAAGTTCCGTGTGACGTCACAGTGTGCTACACTTTTTCGCAATATGACGTCACGTTATATCTTTATAATTTATCGCTTAATTGACAAAAGAAAAAAATACGTCACTAATATATTTTGATTCCCTAAATGACGGACTATTTTTAATGTTTATCTTTTAACCCTGGAAACTATTATTTTTCCTGAAAATCAAATTTCATAAATCATAATAAGGATCCGCTTAGAAATAAATAAACAGCAAACTCTCATTTTTTCCAATCAAACAGAAAAAAAAAATGTCAAAAAAAATATTTAAATCAAGCAACATATGTGTCAAGTTACTTAAGGATCCGTTCAGAAATGATCAACCTTTAGCCCGGGACATACATTTTTTTCGTATACAAAAGCTAAATTGGTCAGTTTCGAAATGGATATTTAGCTTACGTTCAGTCATTAAACAGCATTTTTTTTTTTTGGGTTTGCACTAACTTAACAACTATTTAAAAAAATAAAATTTAAGTTTATCTTGTTGAGAACCACAGACAAGGCTATTAGCTCACTCACGAACTAGATAGCACGATTAAAGACTAGATAAATTGAATGAAAGGATTATAATGCTATTGAATGGACGAGTGAAAGTTCTTAGTGATTGCTAGTTTTCACCTTTGCGAGATAGAAAAGATTGTTTAGCGATACTCGAACGCCAGCTTGCGTTTGGTCTAATTCGCAAAATGACCACACGGTTGAAATGGGCAAATTCAAAGACGAAATTCTCTTTCCTAAATGGCCAATTTGCATGTGGTAATTGTTTTGAATATCCAAGATCAATTTATAACTTTAAGTTGTCACTCATCGCTTATATTTATTTTTAATTATAATGAATTAATTGGAATTTTTAAACCAAAAAATCAATTAACGAGTGCCTAATTTTCAGTTGGTAATTAGATTATGAAAATAGGCTAGTTTCCTAAAATATATAATTGCCCGTCAGATAATCAAAAAATATTGGAGACGTATTTTTTCATTTGAAAATTAAACAAAGAATGGTAAAGATATTATGGCGCGTTAAAGTTCCATATGACGTTATAGTGTGCTTCACTTTTTCGCAATATGTGATGTCAAGAGCCCCCCCCCCCCCCCCCCCCCACTCCTAAACTTTGATGCGTTATATCTTTATAATTTATCGCTCAATTGACAAAAGAAAAAATAAGTAACTAATATATTTTGATTTCCTAAAAGACGGACTAATTTTAATGTTAGTCTTTTGACCCTGGAAACTAGCCTATTGATAATATTGCCTTTTTGAAGAAGATTTTCCCGCTTTGAAAATGGGCCATTTAGAATTAAAGAGCCGTCCTGAGTATTGACTCTATCTATTTATGCATTGAGAAAGGAACGTATATTCGTGTGCGGTTTTGATGCTCTTTGCATTTATGGCTTTACAATACTTATTAGACGTTTTTACGAGTTGGGTCAAATGCGAAATGCGGCTGTGCCAATTGCGCCTAAAACATTATCTTGCATTGCGTTACGTTAATGAAATCTCATTACAGGAACCCTGAACTTCGACCCTCAAACCCTGATGATGAACGTCATCAGGTACGACAAGGAGGTGGCGTATCCGACCAATTTCGATGCTAGGAGGCACTGGCCATCCTACATCTCTCCTGTTATCGACCAGGGCTGGTGTGGATCTGATTGGGCTGTCTCTATTGCAGGAGTAGCTTCTGATAGGTGAGTGTTGCAATGTTTTAAGCATTTTCTACCAAATGGTAAAATTTAGGAAGATTATTTTAATTCGCTTTTAAACTAATGCACTGCGTATGTATATACCTTCCTGTATGTCTGCATTATCAACCACGGCTGGTGTGGCTCTGATTGGGTAGTATCCAACGATGAAGTAGCTTATGATAGGTGAGTGTCAGCATTTTCTACCAAATGGTAGTAATTATTGCTGGATATCTTCTGGTAAGTAAGTGTTGTATGTTGATTTCCTAGACCTAAGAAAGGAAGAAAGCTAAAGCCTATAAGTATCACTCAGAAAAATACAGACTGAAGATACAACCCTATAAACTAGTTGTTTCCCGCAGCTCCGCCTGCGTCAAAAAATATATTCATACCAAAGTTCATCAAAATCCGTTCAGCGGTTTGGCCGTAAAAGCGTAACATACAGACAGACAGACTTTCGCATTTATAATATTATGTATGGATGCACATGAATCCTAAAACATAACACCCTTTTTTGTCAGTCGTGTAAAAATGAATATAGAACTACGGTTAAGCACGGTTCTCCAGACAAGAGGGCATCTTGTGCTGAGTGAACTAAAAATAGACCTCGTAGGCTCTTTGTTTGTTTTGAATTGTTTCTTTGTTGGATCTTAGTTTTCGTTTATACAATAGCAGTGCTAGTAGATTTATGGTTTGCTATTTACTTAGTAAGTTTTATGAAGTAAGCTAGTTAGATGTTGCAGTGTCTAGCGCTTTTTAATAGAGATTAGTTTTACCTATAATTGGCTTCTTAATTGCTTAAGTTACCTATTGTATAGATATAAGCTGTTGGTCGTCCTTATAATAAATATAATATAAAAATATAAAAAAATACCAAACCATAATAAACTTAGGCGCGATCTGAACTGTGTGTTTGCTTCAAGAAAATTATAGTTAAATGAAAAATTAGAGAAAAAATTGTTTAATAGTCTGTATACTTTTAAAATGTTATTGATTTAATTTGATGATCGTTGCAATGATCACTTTACTTACTATATCGAGCTCCTTGGTGCTTCCGATAGATGGCAGTCGTTAGGTTGTGTCAGATGCCTTAATAGGCAGCCTAAAAAACAATCAGACAGTGTTGGCCATTAACGTATCTCGGGTCATGTTCCTGTTGGTTTGGTTTCCCAGTAAAAAGGGTTACGGAGGTCAGACGGCAGTGGCTCCATTGTAATAACCAGTACTGCCAAATATAGGACCATGATTTACAGCGTACCTTAGGCTCCGAAGCGAAAGCTGACGAAGCAACTAAGAAAAACACGCTTGGGTGAAGAAGAAGAAGACCAAACACCACTTGAAGAACAATGACCACTTTCTGGAGAAGTCTACCTCACTACTTCTACCTAAGCTTATACAATACAAAATATCTTTATTGCCCACATATAGAAACAAATAATTGTACACAAAGTAAAGAGAGGTAGGACATTTTGTAAGGAGTAGTCCGTCTGGGGAAGTACCTCCACCCTACAGAAGACCGCAGCCAAATAACACTGTGATGCAGTGTCGTGTTCCTGCTGGTAAGTAGGGTCGCCAGGCTCCAGAGGGGTCGCTGTGCTGATAGCGGACAGGTCGGCAACGCGCTCGTGACATCTCCGGTGTTGCAGGCGTTCATAGGCTACGGTAACCACTTAAAAAAAAAACACAAAAACTTACTTCTGAGGTTTAAACTGGCCATATGTACAGTAATAAATAACCTTTTAACAGGTTTATTTTCTCCCGGCTATAACTTATATTCCCGTGTTCATTACACGCAATATCTATTACACGGATGTTAGCATGTAAATATTGATTTCAACCGCATTTCTGCATGAATTAACAACTTAGTAATGTATCAGATTACGAGTTTGGTCGGGATACAGGATTCGCACTGGAGAAATTATCGTCAAATAGGTTTTGTCTTAGCTCTACCAAAGTTCACGAAAATGCAATTCTCCAAAATAGTCCTCGCGGTCGTGGTTTCGTTTTGGTAAGTACGTTAATGTAACGCGATTGCCCTCCTGGAAACTGATGAGGGGGATAATTGACGTTTTTGATTTTTTTCTCCGAATTCAAAAAGAAGAAAAAAGACCCAAGAAATGCTTGCACTTTGACTTTCGCAAAATAAAGTCTGAATCCTCTTTTTCCACTGACCAACTGATTGCTCAACTCAGTTGCACAAGTTGAGCAGTCGAGTCGGTCATTCGCATTCGTTTAAGGTATTCCCCACTGCCCAACTAAACAGCTTAACTGCATTTGACTATCTTGGTCGTCTATGAAGTTATTGATCAACATCAAAAAATGTCTTAAAATGATGAGGTAGGTATTGCGTGTACATTACTGCATCAGACAGACGATAATAAAACATTTTAGTGAAGTATCGAATTTCCAGACGTTTATAATTACCGTCTAGTAATTAGTGAAGTAAGTTTTGATTGAAACGTAAATAGGGTATTAAGAGCTAGGTCGTGCAAGGTCGTGCAAGGTCGTCTTATTTATCATATTTATTTGGCTACAATGCTACATTATCATTAAAATCCGTTTCTCCCTGCCTATCATCCTCCTCGTTTGTATGTATCTGATGTTTCAATTAAACGATATATTATACAATACAATACAAAATATCTTTATTGTCCACATACAGTAACAAATAATTGAACATTTACAAAGACTTCAACATAATATGAGCAAAGGCGGACTTATAACTAGGCAATCTTTTTCAGTCAACCCTTACGAGGTTAAAGAGAAACAGTTATGTTATTAACCATATGTAAATGGTCATTCGATATTGTGTAGTATTGTTGTTGAAATTGAAGACTGTATGTTCTCCGAATAAAGTAAAATAAATAAATATAAAATAAACATACATAAATAACTTACATAATGTAACATTCATACGTACAGTAAGTATATCTAAGCGAAAATAACAGCAGTATCAAGTCAAAGAGAGAGGTAGTATTCTTTCAAGCGACTCTTGAAACCGGTTAAAGTCTGAGCAGTACGAATATCTTCAGGCAAAGCGTCATGGAGAGGTGCTGCTTGTACAGTGAAAGATTTAGAGTATGCAGCAGAAGTATGAGTTGGAGTTCTATTCTCCTCCTCCAGTCGTTTGCTCAATGATGAGCGACGTGATGTGGCCGTCCTATCTTTTGACGATATCTTTCCACTTGTGGCGGTCTTTTGCTGCGTGGGTTGCGTTGGAGATCGAGCTGTTGATTGTTTTGGTCAGACTATCGTATCGCGCTGCGTTCTCTGGATCTCTTTTCGTCCATCCTGACAGTGAGACATCCTACGAGCTTTTCCGGTTGTCATTTGGTTTTCAGGCGATGTGACCAGAGTAATGTATCACTCTATGAACGCAGATGCCCAATAGCCTTTTTTAAACCTTGTCTTTACTAATTATGTTTGTGATAAAGGAACTTTAAATGTACCAAATCGTTTTTATTGCAACTTCCACTCATTGATAGTGCTTGTTGGTATGGATTAGGTATAAACTATTGGTTTGATTAGGAGGCCTTTAAAGCATACAGAGGGCCCTGGGCAACGAAGCAACCAGCTGAGGATGCAATAGGGAAAACGTTAGGATGAAGAAGAAGGTACTTAGTCATTAAAGTAGATCATATTTATAGGAATAAGATCCGTAAAACGGGTTGCGGAGGTCAGATGGCGGAACCGGTTACGCAAAATTTAAGACCATGATTAGGGTTCGCGTACCTGTTTGTTATGTATCCGTAGTCCAGTGGTTAAGATGTTAGCCTTCGACCCGGGAGTCGTGGGTTTAATTCCCACGGGCAGCTAGTTGTTTTCAGTTTGGTTAGGACATTGCAGGATTGAATCACCTGATTGTCTGATAGTAGACATGATTCCGTGCTTCGGAAGGCACATTAGGCCGTTGGCCCCAGCTGCCATCTGGTGGTCGTTAAAGGAATCACGTCAGAGGCCGAGAAGCGGTTCCAAACAACTCTGACACCAGGGTGTACATCGTTGATTGACAATGTAACCTACACGAAATGATGATGATCGGAAAGACGCTTGGAAATAACACCTCTGACTGCCGTCTGTTCGGTATTCTTGAATGACTTCTTGAGTAACTTTTCAGATTTGCAATCCAATCTCGTGGTGCTGAGAACGTGGTGCTAAGTCCGCAAACGCTGCTGTCCTGCAACTGGCGGTACCAAGAAGGCTGCAAGGGCGGCCATATTGACGTGGCGTGGAACTTCGCCAGGACTCATGGGTATGGTTTTATACTATTTCGTAGGCAAACAGGCGTACGGCCCACCTGATGGGAAGCGGTTACCGTAGCCGATGGACGCCTGCAACACAGGAGTGATGCCGACCATCGATAAATCTTTTCACACCCTTTTTTAATAACCCCATGTTGTAGTCTATTGGGGAAACCGTTGTTTTTTGTTTAGCTATAGGTGTCCCACTGCTGGGCAAAAGCCTCGCCTCTCTTCTTCCACGAATCTTTTTTCCGCTACCATCCATCTTCTTCTAGGCCTTCCTCTCTTTCGTTGCCTATCAGTAGTTAGAAAATTAAAATATCAGCCCATCTTTGTGAATGCAATGTTATGGCGTTCCCCTTTGACCCGGAGGTCATGGGTTCGATTCCCATGGGGAGCATACTTTGTTTAGTTGTTTTCAGTTTGGTAAGGACATTGCAGGCTTGAATCACCTGATTAACTGATAATAAACATGATTCTGTGCTTGGGAAGGTATCTACGTTCAGCCGTTGGTCCCGACTACTATCAAGTGGTCGTTAAAGGAATCAAATCAGAGGCCGAGAGGCGGTTCCGCACAACTCTGACATCATACATGTTCGATTGACAATGTAACCTACACAAAATGATGATGATGATGATTAAAAATAAGAGACTAACTACGTTTTTCGTCATTCCAGTCTGGTCGAAGAAGACTGCTATCCGTACACAGCAACGACGGGCAAATGTCGAATCTCTCAGAGGCTAGACCTTGCTGGTAACGGGTGTAAGGCGTCAGGGCAGAGGACACATCTGTACAAAGTTGGACCCCCTGGCTGGTTGAAGCAGGAATATGACATCATGTACGATATTATGGAGTCGGGGCCGGTTCATGGTGAGTATTTTAAAGATAACCCCCTTATTCATAAATATAAGGGTTCTTTTTTTACCTTTTGAGGTACGGAACCTTAAAATTTAGCTAAATTATATTTAGTTTATTTCTGTTTTTTCTATTTTTTGATGTGAATAGCCTACTAACGGCACTATTTTTGACGTGACTGTGTTCGCATTTTAACAAGATTTTTTTAACGGAACAATAAATACACTAAGAAGTAACCGATTACGAAAACAACAACGAAATTGGTAATTAATTAAAGCAGTAATTAGCATTTAAAGTTTTCTGATGAAGAAAAGTGGGAGCGTGGTGGGGACGTCTTGCTATCTCTTTTGTACGCACGAAACCAAGTGGTAGTGACGTCACTCCACCATTAATTAATTAATTTGGAGATTATTGTTATTTTTATTGACATCTTACTTGTACCTAAATACAAACAATAAAGGCCTTTTATCTTTATCTTTAAGTGCGTCCTTTTCATGTTTCTTTCAGTTTCCTCTTCCATAGGATTTCAAAGGCTTATAACTTATTTAATATTGAACGGATTCAAAAAATTCTTTGTTTTCGAATTCAGGGACTCAAATTTGTGATATGAAATATAAAAAAAAATGAGTAGAATAGCCTATTATAATCACATTAGATAACTTGGTCTAATTGAATCTTCCTTAAAATTTATGAAAAAGGGGGAATGAATTCGAATTCCTTCTAACCGCGGTTTTTGTCTTAATAGAAAAATCCTTTCAGCTGGTCAGTAGATTTGTATAGGAGGTGAAACTTTTTCAGTTTTCATTTTTTGTTTTATTGAAATTGGTTTAGTTTCACGTACTAACCCTGTAGGTAGCGTTGCCAGGCGTCCGGATAAAGCCGGGCATAGTTCGGCTTTTTGATTGCGTGTCCGGCCAAAATAAACGGTGTCTAGCTTGTCCGGCTTTTGTTAGGCTTTTTACACTTTATTTAATTTAAATAAATACTGAGACACAAAATCTTCTATAATGTAGGGTGTCCGGCCGTTTTAGTCAAATGTCCGGCCAATATGGCTGGTCTGTCCGGCTATTAGATTTGGCGACCTGGCAACTGTAGGTATGTAAATGGACACTATGCCTGGCCCAGGTGGGATATTTTTAAAAAGGACTCACGCATAATCGGCGTTTCGAATGATTTTCTAATTTTCTTTAGACATATGAGTCAAACATTTCAGAAATAGAGCTCCTGAAATAATAATTGCAACGAAGTAAATAAATAAATACTTACGTAAATAATATGGCATATTCAATACTTGTGCCATCATCATTAAATGCAGATTGCATTAGGTAGGCACTTACTTTGTGAAGATATTTATGACGACTCACTGTCGATTGGTACTCAATTTTATTAGCAACATAAATATTATAACAAATTGATGACAGACGGGAATTTATCGTTAGCTTGTATCATGGACAAATCAATCAAGGTAGCCGAGACTTGAGAGCCTATTTCCGGAGGTCTATTTCCGAAATGTGTGACTCACTCAAAATATTGTGCGATAACCACGGCCAACATTACATCGTCCCGTAGATGATTTTGACGATGGCTGTTGTAGCATGAGGTCCCATTGCCTAAGAAAAATAATTAGTTCTATTTGATATAAGAGGGCACTTTAAAAAATATATATTTAAATTCAGTATGTACTGATTTGGCTTATTTTTGGCGAAATAAACTGAATTTTTGAAATACTATTTTTTTCTATCACAAGTTGAAAGAGCTGTATTTTTTTTTATACAACTAAGTAGGCAAACAGGCGTACGACCCACCTGATGGGAAGTGGTTACCGTAGCCTATGAACGCCTGCAACACAGGAGATGTCACGAGCGCGTTGCCGATCCTGAAGGAATTTTGTCACGCCCTTTTTGAAGGCTCCCATTTTTTAAATAATGCCTGCCATGGTTTTCCCTAGTGACTATAACATGGGAGCCTTCAAAGAGGGCGTGAAAAAATTCCTTCAGGGTCGGCAACGCGTTCGTGACATCTCCGGTGTTGCAGGCGTTCATATGCCACGGTAACCACTTACCATCAGGTGGGCCGTAAGCCTGTTTGCCTATTTAGTTGTATAAAAAAACAGAAAAACAAATCTTACCTGTCTGCGACCAGGAACGCTGTAAAATGTTTAAAACGTTAGTTGTAAATAAATATACACGAAAAACCATATTGAAATAGTTTAATTTAATGTGTAAAAACGAAAACATAAGAAATCATTAATTCTTACTTTCATAGCTCTATCATTTATTAACATTTGTATATTTTTATTTCAGCCGTGATGACGGTGTACCAAGACTTCTTCCACTACCGTGACGGCATCTACAGGCACACCCGATATGGAAACAATCAGTACAAGGGACTGCACAGCGTCAGGATTGTGGGCTGGGGAGAAGAGAGAGAGGACAAGTATTGGGTAATTTTTTTATATATATATTACTTTAAAGCGTAACAGACGATAGACAGACTTTCGCATTTATTAAGTAGTATGAATGCCTATTTTGTCTATTGGACATTAGAGGACTTAAATGAGGTGTAAGACCGGATGGTAGAAGTGGCTATAACATCCATTATGATTTTAAAAAAGATGGATAGATAGATATACATTTTATTGTACCAATCACAAAATTAAAATTAAAAGAAATATATTTATTTAATTGATTCAGGCGTTACTTTGCGGAAGTTAAAGTTACAAGGACTTACCAAATTTTTTTTGCGTGCTTCCGCCACCAGTTAGTTCATGCAAACTATTGCCGGCCCGCACCCACCCACTACTGTTAGTCCAAACATGCCCGCCACTATTAGTTACTAAGCACTAGACCAAGCTGTTAATAGTTCGACGTATAAACGACGAATGACACAAGGCGGACTTATCGCTATTGCAATTTCTTACAGCCAACCTTAGGGTATATAGGATAAAAAGTGAAAACAAACAAAAGATCACTTTTAATATCCTATTAACTTTTAAATTTAGCACAAAAGCAGAAAGGAGGCAAGAAGCAACTTTATAAAAAGACAAGAGAGTATACCTTTAGTAATTTCCACCGACCATATGCGTGCTATGGATATTCTACCAAGCGTTTGCCTGCGACCTTTTCCAGGTCAACTGACCCGCTTATCCTTAGCGAGGTCAAGCCAACTGTTTTGTAAGTACCTAATTAATATATTTTTTTGTTTTTTAACAGATCGTGGCTAACAGCTGGGGTCCACAATGGGGCGAAAACGGTTATTTCCGCATCGCTCGCGGCGAGAAGGAATCCGGCATCGAGTCATTCGTCGTAACCGTTCTCAGCAACGTTGTAAAAGCCAACAAATAACATACGATGACGTCGCTGGTGGCGCCACTGTGTGTGGGCACTCGAGTATTGAGGACCAGGAGTGGGATTGTATTGTTGAATGCTACTATTATCAGACCAGTGAACTAAATATCAGGGGTGATCTGCCTCTCAAATCAGAGTTGAACGGTTTTCATCTGATTAAAATCAAAAATAGCTCTCCAGGAGTCCTCTTTTGAAATGTATGAAAATCGAAACAAAATTTATTCGATATCGAACGAAAATTATTCGAGTCGCCGAGTTTGCGACAGTCACTCTTTTCAAAATGACAATCCAGGAGCCATCTTTCAGAGACGAGCATAGATACCTATTCATTTATTACTAACGAACTTTATTACAAGCGACTTCGCTCACAATTCTATAGGGAAAATGCCGTAATAGATTACCTTTCGAGGTGAAAATTATCCCATGTGTTAATCCGGGTTTTATACTATCCGTGTTCCTAATTTTATTTTATTCAAACCCATTCAGTCATTTTTCCGTGAATGAGTAACAAATAATAAACATCTATTATTAAGACTATAAATAGATGAAAAAGGTCGACAGATGGGGTGAATTTGCACCTAAATTTGGCCAGAAAAACTTGTATTAAAATATTAGTACAATTTTGTGGCGACCCTATCGCATAGATGATTTCTACACAACGTAACAGATGGCGCTAAAAGCAAATAATCTCAAGTTAGGACTTTATTACAATAATTTTATAGAAATATTATATTTGGGTACAAGAAGCCGAAACCGAAAACTATGGAAAACTAAAACGAGATATCGAAGTTTCTGAGACTCGACTGATCATCGTCGGAGTGCTTTTAGCGCCATCTGTTGCGACGTGTAGAAATTATGATCTGTGTCAATTTAAAAGAACATTCAAAAATATATTATCTAATAAGTTAGTTCCCTGGTCTGTTGATAGTAAATATATTTTTAATACTAAAATGTATTTTATCTGTTATTTTTGGAGGCAATTTATATTGAACTTCGAAGTTCATATTTTTTTAAATCTCGTTGCATCACACGTAGGTATTTTTAAGTATTAAATGTTTGGAAGGACAACATCGTATGCATTGTTATGGGAAAGTGTTTGTTGTGAAGTATTGCTTGCGATATGCCTAACGTTACGCGATGGTATCATACATTTGTCGTTATCTGTCACAATGATGGTTACTGTAGTGTATGTAGATACATACATACATTTAGTAGATACTGTCCGCTGTCTCACTACAAAGTCTGATATACGACTGCACTCGGTGCCGTCACTGTGACCACCGTTGTCACTGTGTTATTTACTTGTGGTTGTGAGATAGCGGGCACTATATACTAATTAGGTACATACACTACAGCGCTAATAGCTAATTGAACTAAACGAGAGAAATAATATCCTCACACTCGCATAATAAACGCAATAGGCTACTTGACTGTATTCATACTTGGTTAATATTGTTACACTAAACAAAATATACACTAAAAAGTAACCGATTCTGAAAACAACAACAAAATTGGTTGTTAATTAAGGCAGTAATTCGATTTTAAAGTTTTCTCTAAAAGAAAAGTGGGAGCGTGGTGGGGACGTCTTGCTATCCCTTTTGTACGCACTAAACCGAGCGGCAGTGACGTCACAGCTCACACAGTGCATCCTTTTCTTGTTTTTTGACAGTTTCCCCTTCCACCGAATTTCAAAGGCTTATAACTTATTTATTTTAGAACGGATTACAAAAATTCTTTCATAATTTTGTTTCTAGAAATAAAAATATTGATATGAAAGAAAAAATAAAAATTTGTAGAATACCCAATTACTTATAATGTGCGGGTGAGATGAGAGGTAATGACTTCAAGTACTTCTTTATTGAAACGGCTTATACAATAATATTTTATGAAGTATTGTATGTTTTAAGTTTTAAACATAAATTAATCAATATTTCCTATTGGGTCACTTTATACATTATTTCAACTAACAAATCGAAATATCGGCATTTAATTACGAGATCGAATTTCTTAAGAATATAACATGAACCCATAGTAACAAAAGATGGCGGTAGATCGCAGTAACGGTAAAAAAAAACACGGTAGCGGTAAAAGGAATCGCGGTAACGATAGACAAATCGCACAGTGAAAGATGATCTTAATTGTTACTTAGATACGATCTCCAACCGACTAGGTATGTAAGACGTGTATTTTTGTATTCATATGCTGTATGGTTATATGTATACTGGAATTAGTTTGTAACTTCGATCTTTGTAATAGAAACTGTAAGAAATACATCACACACACACACACATAATTATGACAAATGGATTTTAAAAAAAAGTTTTTTTTTTAAGAAAATGTCATTTACACCTTTGTGAAACCATTTTTTTTCGCTACAAGTTACATTTTAATAGTTAAAAAGAGCTTTCGGACAGTATAAACGTTGACACCTGTGTCGATTGTCCTTGTAGTCGAAAAATTTAGGTAAAAAATTACACCTTTTTAAATACTTTCTCAATTGTGTATTTTTAAGTCTAAAATGTAGTATTATGTAACTAATTCCAGTATTAAAATTAAAGTAATGTAATAAAAATGCGCTTTTTTCCATATTTTTCAAACGTATTTATTTTGTGAATGTTAGTATTATTAACTGCCATTTTATTATAAGTTTAACTTCTTTACTTATAAATTTTGTTATTAATTTTCAAAATAACTATATTCTAGGCAAGGCACTTCAACTTACTTTCAAAGTATCAACGTATTTTTCTTCAGGTTCTGTTTTAAAAGTAGATGTACTTAAAATTATGAAAAAAATAAATATTAAGGGTACCGACACATATCATTCTCGTTTCACATGCACTGTAAAATTTAAGCGACTTC
Source organism: Euzophera pinguis (assembly GCA_947363495.1). Classification (NCBI taxonomy): domain Eukaryota; kingdom Metazoa; phylum Arthropoda; class Insecta; order Lepidoptera; family Pyralidae; genus Euzophera; species Euzophera pinguis. The sequence continues at coordinate 8,903,105 of OX376176.1, forward strand.
AATCAATGTTTACAAGTAAAGTTGTGAAAATTTACTTAATTTACATATGTTATAAACAGTGATCGGATAATCGGGCGCTAATATACCTAAACTTATTTTTTATTCCTACGAAAGAATTATAATAAGTTACTTAAAGTTGTTTTTACGAAATTGTTTAATTCCGGGAATGAGCGTTACTTATTAATTCAGGAAGGAATATCCTTAATATTCTTTCTAGGAAAGTAGTTTAGGTAATATAAGCGCCCGATTATACGATCACTGGTTATAAATTAAAAAAAAAAACTAGTCTTAGTCTGAAAATCATAACATAACGTGAATAAAAGTTATATACTAAGTATAACATATTTTATGATATAGAGTATTTTTTAATATAAGCTCTTTAAATATAACAATGGAATGTATACTTAGTAATTACAAGTGTGATCAATGCAATCTATGGTTATTAAATTATAAATCAAGAACATTGAAGATACTTTTTTATATTTTTCTTCGACTTCAGTTTTAGCAATTATATGGTGAAGGAAGATCAATTTTGCTTTCTGAATATTGTCTTTTTTTTTTATTTGGAAAAATATTTTATCACAGATATCTGGTAAATAAAATGTTGATCACATGCCTAACTTCTTCCAAAATCTTTTAAAGATAGGAGGTGGTATAAATTTATTTGAAAATTGATAAATACTTTATTTTTATTGCACATTTTAATTATTCCTTTTACATTTTACTTTTGCCAGTATGTGAATATATCTTCACTTTAGTCTGCTTTTACATTAAACACAATAGTGTTATCTCTACTTAAATAGTAATAAGTACCAAGTATCTTCTAATTTAATAGTTAAATCAGTTATTGTAACCAAGTTAATAAATGTTGAAATTTTCTTTCTTTTTGTTTTATTTTTCAAAACCATTAAGTTTACAAACATTAAACTGACGTGAAATCAATTGTGGGCCATATTAACTTGCATAGTTTTTGTCCAAAAAAAAAAAAAAAAAATATTTTATGAGCCTTAAGATAGGCTACTGAAAAAAACCTAGTAGGTACACAAAAAGTAGGCTGTTTTTTAAGTACTTAAAAACATTATGTAGTCACAGCCTACTCCTACAAAAAATAGGCATGATGATATTATATGTATGCAAAAGTAGTATTTGTCAGTTTGAAGTACTTGCATGTTTACTCTGCACTCCAATTAAATTGAATTTTAAGTTAATATGTAATTATTCTTGTTCGCTAATATTAACTAGACGGACGATCCTGACTCTGGCTGGCTCTGCTTCTTGCAGCTTTTTCCACATTAGCAGCTCTTGCCTGGAAATTTTATTCTATTTAAAAAACCTCTGACAAGTATTACTTACTTACTAAGATGGTGCAGTGACTCAAATTGAGTCTTGGCCTTCGATTATAAAGACCTGATAAGCTTTGACATCTTTTTTTTTTAATTTTGCAATCAGCGACTCAAACAACTATAAGCAAATGTAAAAAAATATGCGAAATTAAACACATATATCAAAAAAAAATTATATATATATATATATATATATAAGGGAAAAAGAGATTCATTTGCAATTGTTTAACTAAACTGGAAACAACTAAATAAAGTATGCTAAACAAACATTACCTGCAAGGATTGGACCCTTTTGTGCAGTCCCAGCATGGAGCTTGTAATGGACACCAATTTCTCTCGGTTTGTCGCTATATCTGCCAGCTGGAAGGCCGAAATTACAAGGATTGCAAATGCATACAAAAGGTATAAAAGGAGGCTGTATATTCAAACAATTTCTTCCGTGATCATTAATTGGTATAAATACCATCTTTTATAAACCTTTTAAATACCATAAAGGTCTATTCAATTCCGGGTAAGCTCAAACAATGTAGAGTTAAGTGAAATAGGTGGAGATTTGTACATAAAAATTATAAGTTCCTAAAAATAAATCATGTCCAATGGATAGATTTGGCTCTGGAATGGTCTACCCGATGACATCAAAGAGACCATTACTAAATTCGCTTTCAAAAGAAAAGTCAAAATTCACCTCACTAGCATAATATCCCTAAATCATCATCTATTTCCGTTTTCATCTCTTCTTTTATGTATGTATATGTATAGTTATGAATACTGTATGTAAATCTATGTATGTTTATTAAAATAATTCACGCAGCACATAACTTTTCTGTTTTTCCTAATGGTTGACTGGGAGAGAATGCTTTTAGCATTAAGTCTGCCAATTGTAAACTTGTGGTACAATAAAGATTTATAAATAAATAAATAGATGGAACAGATTTTTGATTCTATCTACATAATAAAAATAATAAAAAAAATTCTCTTTTTCACCCACGAGTGTCATCATAGTTGCGTCATCAGCTTACGCTTCGGAGCCTAGGGTATGCTGTAAGTTATGGTCCTAGATTTGGCTGCACTGGCTATTACAATAGAGTGACTGCCATCTGACCTCTGTAACCTTTTTCATAGATAAACCAGACCAACAGGAATGTTATTGTTACGAGCTCGGGGTTCGCAATTTGGAGAAAAACACCTGATGACTCTTAAAAACGTTTATTCCAACAAGGATGGTCGCCGACGTCACTTCACTTCACTTATCACTAACAATGTCCAAAACACTTGCTAATCACAGTCACTATAACTTGCCGAGGTCGCTTGTATCACTTGTTATTCGCTCCGGATATCGCTTCTTGATCGCACTTGTAGCTCAGTTAAATTAGAACTGCCCTCCTGAGGCACCTTCCGATATTTATATGGCCCGGGAAATCCGCTCCATAAGTTTCTAGAAAGATCACAACTACTCCGGAATAGAGAGAGAGGGATACTCTCTGTCTCGTTCCCTTAGTACATACGTGAGTGCGAGAGCGAGACAAAGCAATATGTCAGAGCGAGATAATCGATGTACTAGCTAGATCGTTCGCGATATTATTCCCGTATGGAAACACGCGACGATTGTACGAGAATTTTCCGCGGACAGCGCTACTCAAACTTCCGCGGGCCGCATTTTATTTTTATTTATTTTTGATTTCGTAACACTGCCCCCTTCTTAGAGATGTTCGTCCCGAGCATCATCATTACTTCCGTGATATTTCGCCAAGCGGTCGATGTGAACAATCTTCATTGCTCCTCTTGGTTGACGCTGTATCCGATACGTCACATCATTTAGTCGCGTTACCACCTTGTATGGGCCCTCCCACTTGGTTTGTAACTTTGGCGATTTACCTTTCCGGCGTGTCGGGTTGTGAAGCCAGACTAGAGCGCCTTCCTCGAAGCCATTTGTATTCGACATTCTGTCGTATCTGGTCTTCATGTTCTGACTCGACTGCAACCCGTTTTCTCGAACTGCGGCGTGTATTTCTCGCATTCGGTCACGCAGATCAGAAACGTAGTCTTGAACACTTTGAGGTTCATCTGGTGAGCCTCCTGTTAGGAGGTCCACTGGCAACCGCAGCTCACGACCGTAGTTGACATATGCCGGAGTTGCCTTTATGCTTTCATGTTCCGCGGTTCTGTACGCTAGCAGGAACAGTGAAATGTACTTGTCCCAGTCCCTTTAATGGCTTTCCACTATTTTTGCCAGATGTCTCTCGATCGTCTGATTAAACCGTTCGACCATCCCGTCTGACTGAGGATGGTAAGCCGTGGTTCGGGTTTTGTTCATTCCCATAATCCTGCAAACTTCTTGAAAAACCTGTGACTCAAAATTCCTGCCTTGGTCGGAATGGATTTCCAAGGGCACGCCAAAGCGACAAATCACTTCTTCCACTATCTTGGTTGCAACTGTCGTGGCTTCTTGGTTTGGTATGGCGTACACTTCCGGCCACTTAGTGAAGTAGTCCATGACAACCATGAAATACTTGTTCCCTGAGTCAGTGACAGGAAATGGTCCAGCTACGTCGACTGCAATGCGTTCCCAAGGTGCACCGGCGTTGTACAGTCGTAGATTCCCTCGGCTCCTGGTATGTGGCCCTTTTACGGCAGCACAAGTTGTACACTTGCGGCACCAGTCCTCCACATCCTCCCGACAATGGAGCCAGTAGAACCTTTCGCGGATTTTCGTTAGCGTCCTCTTGACTCCCAAATGTCCACCGGACACGCCGTCGTGTACTTCCCGAAGAACATCACGTATTTTTGTTCTTGGAACCACAATTTGCAGTTGAAACTCTCTGCCGTTAGGTTTATCCCATTTCCGGTAGAGTATTCCGTTTTGTACAACGAGGCTATCCCATTGCGCCCAGTACGCCTTGGAAACAGTGCCTGTCGGTGCAACTTCACTCCACTTTGGCTTATCATTACTTTGTGCCTTCCACCTGATGATGTGCCGTAGGTCATCATCATTCTCTTGCTCCTTTCTCATCGCATCGTTCTCCCAGGTCTCTAATGGTTCAGTCCGAGTTAGCTTTACTGTCATTTCTTTTAACTCCTGCCTAATACGGTGCTTACAATCTTCTGGGCAGGGTCTGCGTGACAGCGCATCCGCGTTTCCATGGGCCCTCTCCGATGATGAAGCCTCCTGCTTCTTCTTCAGTTCCTTTACGTCGTCTTCAAGCTTCTTGATCTTTGGGCAGTTCATTTGTAGGTGCCCTCGTTCGCCGCACCTATAGCACATGAATCCAGGTCTCTTCCTTAGCGGGGCTTTTATTTCCCTAACTTCCTTCACTACTTCGCGCACTTTGTGAGTCGCGGAATGACGAATGTCATGTCTGACAGCTTCCACCTCCAAAGCGTGGGCCAGTGCATCTTTCAATGAGGCATGATGGTTTAGCCTTACTGCAGCTCTGACTTCCGAATCCTTGATGCCGTCGACGAACGCCTGCACGGTGTTGGACTCAAGCATCTTCAAATCGTCCCCTGGATACGCCTTGCGGACGAGTCTTTTTATTTCCAGCGCCCATTGCTGCAGACCCTCTCCTGAGCGCTGGACTCTGTCGCGGAGTTGAGCGCGGAAGACGTGCTCCAAATGCCGTTCCCCGTATCGCGACTCTAGTGCCTCCAGCAGGTCCTTGAATCCACTGCCCGACGGAAGAACCTCCAAGACCGTCAGAGCCTGTCCTCGGAGTGCGACGGTGAGAGCTGTCAGGCACTGTTCATCTGTCCATCCGTTAGCAGCTGCGATGGTCTGGAACTGTTGACGGTATGCGGTCCAGGACGAGGTTCCGTCATATGGCGGCAATTTCACGCTGGGTCCGTGGTGGGCAATGACTGTTCCGCCAGATGCAACTGCTACTCCCGTTGTTTCAAGGCGCACGACCTTCTTCTGTAATGTGGAAAGGTCCGTCTTCATATTTTCCATGTCGTTCCCAAGAGTCGTGACGCGTTCCTCCACCAAGTCAACATCCTTGCGTAATTTGGTAACCACGCCACTAACTTCACCAATAGCTGACAGGAGTTGCTGTTGAGCCTTTTGTTGTTGCTCTTGAGCCTTTTGTTGTTGCTCTTGAGCCTTTTGTTGTTGCTCTTGAGCCTTTTGTTGTTGCTCTTGAGCTTTTTGTTGCTGCTCTCTTGTGTCTTGTAGAAGCTTCTCCTGCATTGTAAATTTGTTGTCCAGCATTGTAAATTTGTTGTCCAGCATTGTAAATTTGTTGTCCAGCATTCGCATCAATTCCCCAAAATCAAAGAAAGGCGCAGCCTGGTGGGCGTTGGACTTGTCCTGGTGGGCGTTGGACGTGGCCTGGTTGGTGTTGAACGTGGCCTGGTGGGTGTTGGGCATGGCCTGGTGGGCGTTGGACGTGTCCTGGTAGGCGTTGGACATGGCCTGGTGGGTGTTGGACATGGCCTGGTGGGTGTTGGACATAGCCTGGTGGGCGTTGGGAGTGTCCTGGTAGGCGTTGGACGTAGCCTGGTTGCCGTTGGACGTGGCTTGGTGGGTGTTGGACATGGCCTGGTGGGTGTTGGACGTGCCCTGGTGGCCGGTGGGCGCGGTGGGAGCGGCCTGGTCAGCAGATCCAGTAGAAGTGGCTTCCGCAGCACGCTTCGCCCTCGTCTTCACACCCTCACTGGTGACGTCTTCTCTCGGAGTCAATGGCATCTCCAAATCCCACTTCTGACACCAATTGTTACGAGCTCGGGGTTCGCAATTTGGAGAAAAACACCTGATGACTCTTAAAAACGTTTATTCCAACAAGGATGGTCGCCGACGTCACTTCACTTCACTTATCACTAACAATGTCCAAAACACTTGCTAATCACAGTCACTATAACTTGCCGAGGTCGCTTGTATCACTTGTTATTCGCTCCGGATATCGCTTCTTGATCGCACTTGTAGCTCAGTTAAATTAGAACTGCCCTCCTGAGGCACCTTCCGATATTTATAGGCCCGGGAAATCCGCTCCATAAGTTTCTAAAAAGATCACAACTACTCCGGAATAGAGAGAGAGGGATACTCTCTGTCTCGTTCCCTTAGTACATACGGGAAGTGCGAGAGCGAGACAAAGCAATATGTCAGAGCGAGATAATCGATGTACTAGATCGTTCGCGATATTATTCCCGTATGGAAACACGCGACGATTGTACGAGAATTTTCCGCGGACAGCGCTACTCAAACTTCCGCAGGCCGCATTTTATTTTTATTTATTTTTGATTTCGTAACATTATATATGTATGTATATAAATAAGTTTTTTCTAAAGGAGATTAATGTTCGTAGTATATTTGACATAGAAAATAAATAGTTCAAAATTAATTTATTTTCAAACATACCAAAGCATCAAGCATTGCATCATTTTGCAAGTCTTCGAGTTTTCTTCTCTCTGACATTAACATACATTGAACAGTCTCTTGCTTTTCTCTGAAAAAATAAGAATAGAAAGGAGGTTTTTGTTAACTTATATGGGCTAAGATAAGTTTATATAAAACTGTATGATACACTTACGTTAATTCTTTTAAATGAGTATTTATAGTGGCCAGTGGAGGCTCGTATATTTCCATAACACCCTTGGCTAGTAGCTGAATAGTTTTGATTTCTTCGGGACCTGAAGAACTGCCAAGAAAGTTGAACACAATTATTATTGATTTGTACTAACTATAAAACTGTACTGAAAAGAGAAGAATTTAAGTGTTGAAAGAAAGTGTTTTTCTTTTTTACCTTTCCATCTTTTAGTTCGTGCTCGATTCGATTTTTTATTTACAAATTCTGCACAACACAAAACACGAAAAAATTAATACAGCTGCACCATATATTTCTAATTTGTGATTGTGACTATATAGATAGACTGTAATAAATAGTATTTATTTGTGTTTGTGTTGTGACCTGCACTGAAAAATAAATTATTTTCCCGGAATGGCAAATTCAGATGTGTCAACTTCAAAACCTGGTCACGTCATGTGTCGTCAAAACCACAAGCAAACTTTTGTTTCATTTTTTTGCCAAACTGTCTATCTGCGTATTTGTTTGTTTCTTTCTACGCTATCTTAATTTGATTTCAGTGGGATTTCAGATAATAGTTTTTAACTTTTTAAAGTATTAAATACCTGGTGCCTTACCATCACTGCTAATAGCAGGACAGTAACGAGTGAGCAAGCGAGATGTCGCCTTACAGCTTGTATTGCGCCGTCTCGTTCACTCACTCGTTTCTGCCCTGCGTTTAGAGTTAATGGTAAGGGCCCTGATTTTAAAATAATAAGATGAAAGTGAAGCTTATTTATTTTGAACAAGTGTAACTCTGTTTTATTTGTATTGTGAAATTTAGCTCTTTGAAACATTTCAAATAAACAGGCTATCAATGTGCTGCTGACATCCAGAAAGGATTTTGTATTGCGTATAACGTAACAATTATTTTCTATGGCCGCGGATTCCTTGTTTTGACGTTCTTTCATCTTTTCATGAAGAGGGGATTATTTTCACATACATATTGCAATTTAGCATCGAGCATATTAGCCGACAAAAAATACTTTTCTAAATAATTAGCACACGAAAGCTATCAATCTGGAAGTACTACAAGCTACTCGTGAGGACGCTAATATGACGTCCGTGACCAGAAGAAGAGACCAGGATGATTCCGGGGAATATTCGGATGCATCTCAGGACATCGAGCAAAGCCACTCTGGAAACGTAAGTTGAGCGCTCAAGCGACGTATCACAATGCCATAATAAGATAAAGAACTTTCATTTTGGCGTTAAAAGTTGTACGTTGGTCAGTACTTTCTCCCGCGCGCTCGCGTGTTGGTATGCCCATTTCTTTTCATACTATTGAGGTCACGGTTTGGACATTTACTGAAACTCTTCAAATGCGTTGAGACCTTATTAGATCGCCACGTCATTTGTGAATAGAAATTCCTAAATTTTTTGTGAAATAAATAAAAATGCAATTGTTAAAAGTAGCTGAATGCTTGCAGGATGGTGGTCAGCACGAGTCTGATTATGACTCTCAAGGGAGTGACTCTGACCATTCTGAAAGGGATCCTGAGAATCAGGTATGTTTTTAATTTCCTTCAAATTTGGTCATAAATCACACACTGATTTAAATTTACATTTCCAAATCACCTTTGCTTTCATAACATCAAATAAATTAAAAGGTTTGAAAACAATGTATACGAGAAAAGGTAAGGCTTTAAAGTAATTCTAATAAGACAACTTTAGGGTGGATAAAAAAAACTGCACAGTATGAAATTACTTTATTCTGCTATGGGAAGGCCAAATCTAGTTTGTGTGTATGTTTGTTTAATGACACACTGAAGATATCAAGGTCATTGAACTTGCTAATAGATCCTGCATTATTAATTTGAAATTAGCTATTGGATAAGATTAACTAAACTGCATCTACAGTATAATCTGATTAGTATGACTTATGTATTTTGCGATATAGGCATTTGGTTTAATGTGAGCCAATGTGAAAGTACATCAATTTTTAACAACTTAAGAGTTGCCAGTTTGTACAAAATATTGGTATTGATATTTTGTATGAATTCACAACACAATATAAAATTTCCTAACAAAGAATAATTGAATAAATTAACTTTATTTTCCTCTAACCAATATCTGGCCTTGTTTATTTATTAAAACCTTATTATATAACAAGTAAATGTTTTATTCATCGATCTATATGACTATATACATTTGGTGGACTTATATTAAAAGCTTTAACAGTGAACCTTATGAAGAAACAAAATTGTTTGTGAAAAAAAAATTGTTAGTTGTTTTCAATGTATCAGCAATATTAATATATTTGTGTACAGTTTTCATACCATATGGCATAATGAACATAATGGAATAATAGATAAACCTGGAAGCCAATCCGGCATATAATAGGCTGATGTAAGAGAATTTGACTGGGAGTAACTAACCCTTTTTTCCCCAAATGTTCTCATTATTTAAAAAAATTGGCCTAATCAAAAAAAAAAGTGGAATATAAATGTCACAAAACTTCAACTATTTGACAGGACCATAAATCTTAAAAATAATTTTTTAACCAAATTTTACCAACTTTTTGAATGGTCAGTGTGTCGTACATGGAAACCCTAATTTCAAATGTCATTCATGAGATTTATTAAGAGCGTAGTAAAATGCTTACAGGACAAACTTTTTATTCTAAAAATAATTTGAGCAATATCAATATTGAGGGTTTTATATTGTAAAACTCTAAGAGTGCTATTTTTGAGATGTTATGAGTCATACAAAATCAGTATGTTGAATGAAAATCGTTTAATTCCCCCGTTTTTTATGATTCATAGATCTCAATAATATCACCCAAGGTCTATTAAGGACATTTGTAATTTTACAGGAGACAGAGCGCCGTGTAGATGACGACGAGGACAGGAGCAACCCTCAGTACATTCCCAAACGTGGGACATTCTACGAACATGACGACCGTACTGCTGACAAGTAAGCCCGAAAATCCTAAAAGTGTATACATAGTGTGTAGATACTTTAATTATACAATTTTTGTTGTCCTTTTTTCATGGGTTAACTGGAAGAGATTACCTCGGCGATAAGTCTGCCTTTGTTCCTCACTGTATTTGTTAATATGTTTCTGTAATGTTTTCTTTTTTTGTGCAGTAAAGAGTATTTTTATTGTATTTGTATGAAAAAATGAAGTAGGGCAAGAGATTTGTGAAGCTTGCACTGTTTGTTGGTGATAATTTTTAAAAACACGCAATAGTCAGTGTTAAGATTTGAAGAAGCCTATATTTCCGTTGATATTGTGAAAGGCGATCAAGGTGAGATACACCTCTGTTTAGTGGTTGTGCCTTATAAGTGTCTCATCAGCAAAAAAAATACAATTTAGACATTATGAATGTAATTATCGCAAACATATAACAATTCCTGTCTCCGTCACCTGCAGTTCACCTTCTTTTATAAGTATTCTACTGAAATCTGTATTCAAAGTTTCATGCTTACTTTCAAAATTCGCTAAGTGAAATTTTCTCCCTCGCTAACGCTTATGTAGGATTAGGCTTTTCCAACTTTATACAACATGGGCAAAAATATGAAAAAAAAAAATTAGTAGGCTTCGCTAGCTCCTAGGGTCCGATTCTCGCGTCTTTCGTGAAAATGTCGAAAATAGGCAGACGTTTATGTTTTTCTGTAGTCAGTCGCTATCTATGTATTTTTTTCGACAAATCGCGAATCTCTAGAGGCGCACGAATCATTTCAGGAGGCGATCGCGAGGAATCTCATATACGGTAACTTCCAAGTAGGCCATAAGCTTGTTTGCCAACCTGTAAAAAAAAAACCGAAATCACCTACCTACTTCTAAGTACTTACCCTCGCATTAAAAATAATTTATTAAGCTGAAGTTAGCTAAAATGTCGTCTTGTTTCTTCACGCTAAATATTGAATGGGAGAGAAAGGGACGAGACATGTTTTAGCTAACATGTGGTAAATAAATTATTTTTAATACGACGGTTAATACAACTGCCAGATATCGGCTTTCACTGTTACGATACGGTTTCCGCTCGAACGGACAGGTCGGTCGTTGTTGCACGAATTCATATGATAAAAAGTTGCTTACACACGCACTGTGTTCTATTGAGAGATTTGCTTACGCAGTTGCCAGCCAGTATGGAAAAAAAATATTGTATAATTGAATGAGAAGACTGAGGCAAAAGGGGGGAAGCCCAAAAAAAAATAGTTTACCTACTTAGTTTAATATAAAAACAAAAAAAACACTTTAGGTCTTATTTTCAAGAGTACATAAAAATAAGTTACCAATTGTTTGTGCTTTACATATGTATTTGTACAAGAAAGTTTAATTATGTAAATAAATAAACATTGAATCAACAAAATAGATCACAATAAAGGATTTTTAATCGACTTCTATCACTTAGGTACTTTGGGCAAACTGTCTGATTTTCCGTATTTAAAGGATTAGGGTTGCTAGTGCTAAATCGCCAAACCTAATAGCCGGACAGACCAGCCAGTTTGGCCGGACATTTGGCTAAAACGGCCGGACACCCTACGTAATTGAGGATTTTGTGTCTCAGTATTTAAAGCTTTTCTGATTATTACCATAAATCTTGTTAAATTAAATAAAATGTATAAAGCCGGACAAGCTGGACACCGTTTATTTTGGCCGGATACGCAATCAAAAAGCCTAGCCATGTCCAGCTTTATCCGGACGCCTGGCAACGCTAAGGATTATTTTGAAACTACGGGGAAGTCCGGGAATCTAAAGAAATTTCAATATAAACAGTAAGTGATAACAGAAAAAAAAATCGACCACCCATACAAAATCCTATCAGCTAATCACTAGATTTGTTTATTCTAAATCAAAGCAAAAAGGTTCAAACATTGTGCTCAATAGCCTAGCTAGCGATCGTCTGTTTAACTGCATACTTTGTTTAGTTGTAGCATGACATTTAATTTCATGCTTAGTTATTCAGCAGGTCCTAAAAAAATTATGAATTCACTTCAATACTGTATACGTTATAATCGCATGTAGTTTCTCTTTGCGTCCGTGATTACCTCGATTGGCTTGATTTCGTCACTGAATAGCTCTAAGGATGTAGCGATACAAGTACCAGGAGTGCAATCGCGCTAATTGCAAATGACGGTAACTAACGTAATTTCCAAAACCAATCCGCGACTGAGAGGGATTATTTAGGTGGCGAAACCGGCATGACGAATTATTTTGACTAGACATATTTGATGAGTCGAAATTTTTTTAATCGTATTTACTTTTTTTCAAAATAGTCGTAGTTTTATTTTGATAATTAGGTTAAAGCGATTTACAATAATCGCGATCGGGTTACAAGGTCAAGATCATGGAGTAATTACAAAGAGATGCCGTTTGAAATGGCGCAGTGATGTGATCATTGGCGCCTCGCCGACACAAAAGTGGGCGGAGCTTGTCATTGCTCGTGCTTCATGGTTGGAGCCACGGCCGAAACCAAGCGCCCCGTGTAGCCTCACAAATACTTTCTTACAAAACGCTTATTACGGCATCTCCTCTTTGTAATTGCTTCATGGTCAAGATCTACATTACGACGCGCGCGTCGCTGAGTCAGCTGGGTAATATTCTGGTTCTGATTCCCCTTTTCCCTTGATTACTCCATACCTTAACGATATCATTACCCACCTTAGTTCATAAATCTCGACGATGCCAACATACAGAAATATAACATTCCTACTTCTCAAACTTATGGAGTCTAGTCTTGCTAAGCAATCGCTTCCAGTTAACCTTTTCATCCTTTTTGCCGCTACCGCAACTGCTTTTCACAAGTTTACGAGGTCTTTTTAGTATTTACTGACAACCAGTTGCGGTAGAAGAAAGCTGACCCTGGGCTCCGAGGCAATCAGCCAAATATGCAACCGGGAAGGCGCTAAGATGAGTAGTAGTAGTTGCGGTACAAGATTAATTAGTCCTGTGACACAACTAGTCGAGAACCATGAAAAAATTTCGATGCTTTTGCAACTATGTTTCATAACCAGTTGACTGGATTGAATGAATGAATGATTGAATGAATGAACACTTTATTGCACCAATCACAAACAAAAGAAACGCATAGTTAAATCCAATACAAGTAAATGGGTACAAAGGCGGACTTATCGCTAATGCAATTTCTTCCAGCCAACCTTAGGGTAGAAATGAACTGGTATAAAAAAAACTTGCATGAGCGGTGCAGAAAGCTTAAATGTACATGCTGTTCGGTCTAACACCAAACAGTCACGTTAAACGCATCGTATGTCAATGCGCTTGACCCAGAAATCAGTGCACAAATCGCCGCGACGCCAAACGGTAGCGCTCATAACAATTTTCATTATCATTTCAGTTCGTAACAATTTTGGCTACACATACATTCTTTTATTATCCTAACATTTCTATTATTTAACTCAACTCACTATAGTTCAGGCACTAACATATGGTCCTTCGAGCTACACCTCGTTCGCGTAGTAATAGATTCGTGGTTTGAGGTTAACAACCAGTGAACAATAAATTGTGAACATTGTGTGTGTGGACTTAGTGAGTAACATCTGGTGAGAGACTATCTCGTCAACATCTACAGTTCAACATCGGTTACTCAGCAGCCCGTTGAGTAATCACCGCCGCCGTCAACTTCTATCAAGTAAGATCTTTCCATATCACTGTAATTCTATTTTCTTACTTACTACCTTTTTTCAACATGGAAAACATTGACAACATTCTTGAACTTCAATATGAAACCCTTTCCGCGATGGAGAAGGTCCTTATTAACTTTAAAAAGGAACCGACTGCACGCAAATCATCAGCTAGCACTACTCGGCGCTTAGAAACTGGATCTTTATTGGAAAGAATTCCAAAACAATCATTCTCAAATAAGCGGTATTTCCAATCCGTCATCATATCCCTATTTTACAAGCAATTACTACAAACGAGCAGAAACATTTTACACTGAAGCAAGGGATTACATCGAACAACATCTTGAACAATTGTCTCTTTCGACTGAAAAGGAGAAAGAGGAATTAGCTGGTACTAGCAAGGAAACTACACCGATAGTGGAACCTCGGAAAACATTAGATCAGTCTAAAGAAAAACTCAAAACAAGTCGTCAACTAATAAACAAATCTACTGAGATCGATAACATGCTTCATAAACAGGAAACAAACTTCAAAGCCTTCAAGAGGACTATGGAAAATATCGACATAGAGGCTATGTCTGAAAAATGGGAATTCGAGGATTCCTTAAAAACATTGCAGTCTCGCTGGTCAGTGGTCGATAAACAGCATTGGGAAATTATTAATGAAGCTGGCGAGGAAATAACAGATTAGGAAATCAAATTCGACTTTCATGAAAGACAATACAACAGATTAAAAAGAGAAATTAACTCAAAAATGTGGTCAGTGGCACATCGTGAAAAAACAACCCCACAGCTAGAAATACCCATATTTAATGGAAATTTTAATCAATGGGTACCGTTCAAAGATTTATTCAGTGAGGCTATCCACAACAACAATTCTATTTCTAGAGCCCAGAAGATGCAATTTTTAAGAAGTAAAGTCCGTGGAGAAGCCGAAAGGCTTATACAACATTTGCCAATAAGCTCTGAAAACTACGCTACTTGTTGGGACATTTTGAACAACCGGTACAATAACAAGAAACTTATATTCACTTGTCACATGAACACTCTTCTCGGTCTTCCTAACATGCAGCAACCTTCAATGGGACAAATTAAAAAACTTCACGATGTTACCATCGAATCACTCAATGCTATCAAGAATCTTGAAGTCGAAATTTCAACATGGGATCCATTATTAATACATCTATTATCTCAGAAGCTGGATACGGAAACACACGGTGATTATATTGAATCTTTGAAGAATCCCCGAGACCTTCCTAATTTGCAAGATTTTTTAAACTTCCTCGAGGCAAGATTTACAGCAATGGAATCATCGCGCCGTAAACCTGAAACATCTTTACAAAAACCTAACAACTATCAACAAAAAGATTGTGAAGTAAAAACAGAAAACTTTACGATCTATTCTCATAAACATCTGGAGAAAAGAATAACTTTAGAAGATTCTTTCGAAACATCTTACGTCGCTCCTATCAACCACATAATTAACATTACTGTAGAAACTATAACGGAAGACAATCAACCCTTGGTTAACAAACAATTATTGGACAGCATCGACGAGAGAATTCAGTACATGAAGAAACAAGAACCCATAACAGACAACATAAGTGTACATGACGTTCATCACTACGCCTTAATTTATAGCATACTAGGCGTATTCGCTATTGTAGTAATAATCGTCGTGTGCCAACGAATTCGCCATAGGAGATCTTCGGACGTGGCTGCGCTTCCGCCGCCCGCCACAACAGCGCCGCGCCCGGCCGTGCGCCGTGGCCGCGCCGCCTCCCAGCTAGCTGACTCAGCAGTGTCAGTGTCAGTGAATGAGTGTAGTGCGCGAGTGCAAATGAATGATTCGCGACCTAAAGACAGACTTTCAACCCCCGTATTTTTACGAAAACTTTCTATCGGTGAAAATCAAATATGAAATAATCATTTTTAATTATGGACCTTAAGGAAACACTGTTTTCACCTTGTATCATACTATCACAGCACTCATCTCATATTCATCTCGCACCTCATCTCTCGCCCCCGGCAAGATGTTCGGTCTAACACCAAACAGTCACGTTAAACGCATCGTATGTCAATGCGCTTGACCCAGAAATCAGTGCACAAATCGCCGCGACGCCAAACGGTAGCGCTCATAACAATTTTCATTATCATTTCAGTTCGTAACAATTTTGGCTACAAATACATTCTTTTAATATCCTAACATTTCTATTATTTAACTCAACTCACTATAGTTCAGGCACCAACACATGCCTACATTAAGACGCATATAATATACTTACATAAATAAATAATAAGAATAATCTTACAAATAGCATACATTACAATTATTCAAATTAAATTTCTATTAAAGAAATAGTCCTAGACAGAGACATGTGGAAGAAAAGAGGGGAGTCTTTTGCTCAGCAGTGGGACAGAACTGGCTAGAAAAAAAAATGTTTTAGAAAGGATATAAACATCACTTACTGACGACAATTAATTTTTATTTTCTAAATAATTTATTCATTTATATTCATAAACGCACTGGCAGCATATTTAGCTGATGCCTGTGCATATTGCCTTCATGGCACTATTTTTACAGCGGCGAAGAATCAGCCAATACAACTTCTGAGACCGCTTCCGAGAAGAAAGAAGGAAGTGAGACGCCGGCCGAAAGACGTCGAGCGCCGCGCAAGTCTGACATTATCAACAAGTGGTCGCACGACAAATTTAATGAGAACGAACAGGTAATTAAGTAATTACATCCTTGCAATGTTATTATTTCATTAAAGGGGCATAGAATGATTAATAGTACTAACGCACAGAAGGGACACTCACACCCATGGAGTAATTACAAAGAGGAGATGCCGTAATAAGCGTTTTGTAAGAAAGCGTTTGTGAGGCTATACGGGGCGGAAGTGCTGGGGGCTTGGTTTCGGCCGTGGCTCCAATCATAGAGCACGAGCAATGACAAGCTCCGCCCACTGCAGTGTCAGCGAGGCGCCAATAATCACGTCACTGCGCTATTTTAAACGGCATCTCCTCTTTGTAATTACTCCATGCTCACACCGTCCAACCCGAAACAGATGCCGTGACGAGCCGCGAAGATTTAGGGTAAAAATGTGGTAGGGAAGTAACCAATCATACGAGTAACACACACAATGACGCATGTGCGTACGTACGCGACCGAATCGTAGCTGTGGTAATAGGTATCGGGCTCGCTGCTGTTGTTTGTAGTATCCAGGGTGTGATAAAGGTGAAGTATCAGCAAATATTAATTCAGGTGTGCTATTTTTGTAATGTAAAGTAAAAATGAACGGTAACACACGCCGTAAACTGTTTAATACGGCTTGTATCACGTTTATAACCTACTAGCTGTTGCCCGCAGCTCCGCCTGATTCAAAAATTAGCCTATGTTTTCAACTAAGTATATTCATACCAAATTTCATCTAAATCCGTTCAGCGGTTTGGCATTGGAAGCGTAACAGATAGATAGACATTCGCACTAATAATATTAGTATGGAAGTATGGTCTTCTTCCTTGTCGATATCACTCTTGGCAGAGTGGTCATGGTCATCATTTTAGGTGTTGGTGGCAAGCTTCACAAACAGAACAGCAAACTCCAATGAGGATCGTCACAGGTTACAATAACAATTCTAAGCACAAAAATTGAAAATGTAAAAAGAATAGAGAAAAAAAAAAATAAAGTAATGGATATCTCGGCCAAAAGTAGCAATAAACCGATTTATTTTCACTTTATTTCATTTCAAGGACGCCTCAAAATACCCTCTCGACCAACCTTATATTTGACAGTTCGATACTCACCTCCAATGAGGAATCTCCTTAAGTCAAGGAATCTAGTGACGACTAATCATACCAATAAGTTGGGAGTAAGATTGAGCCGAGTTGGAGCAAACGTTTGAGAATGGGGTTAGCCCCTTCGCACTCAAGGTTATTTATTACCATGCCTAAGAAAAATCATTAGTTCCCCTATCTAATAATAGATGGCGCTAGATCGTCGATGACAAAAAGTAAATTATAACGTGAGGAGAGACCTCAACGTCACAAACTATTTAAATTAACTACACATTCATATCGAGCTTAATACTCTGGTGTAAATTTTTTGTGACCGCCTTTCGGTCTTTGACGTGGTTCCTTTAACGATCACCAAATGGCAGCCGGGACCAACGGCTTAACGTGACTTCCGAAGCACGGAATCATTATTACATTCAGGTGGTCCAAGCCTGCAATGTCTTAAGTGTAAATTCATTGTCATCAGCTTTCCATATCCCACTGCTGGGCATAAACCTCCCTCTGTCTACGGCCTACGCCAACCATCTGTCCCGAGCCATCGCAATCCTGTTGTTTCCAGCTATTTTCCTGTCGTATATATACGTATATCGTCGACCCACCTAGCAGCTGCCTCCGTGGTCCAGTGGTTAAGGCGTTCGCCTTCGACCCGGGGGTGGTGGGTTCGATTCCCACGGGAAGCATACTTTGTTTAGTTGTTTCCAGTTTGGTTAGGACTTTGCAGGCTTGAATCACCTAATTGTCTGATAATAAAGATGATTCCGTGCTTCGGAAGGCACGTTAAGCCGTTGGTCCCGGCTGCCATTTGGAAGTCGTTAAAGGAAACACGTCAGAGGCCGAGTGGCGAATCCGAACAACTCCGATACCAGGGTGTACATGGTCGCATGGTCGATAGACAATGAAACCTACACGAAATGAGATGATGATCTATCAGTTGGATGTCCAGTACTTACTCTTCCGTTTCTTGGATACCACTTCGTTGTAGACTTACACTCCACCTTCCATCATTTCTTCTAGCCAAGTGTCCCGCCCAGTTCCACTTAGTTTTTTTGCAACCCTAGAGAGTATGTCTTGGACTTTGCTTCATCGTCAGATGTCAAAATTCGCATAACAACAGTAAATCAAATATGTTTGTATATAATTGATTCAGATGCCGAAATCTCGCGATGAGCTGGTTGCCATCTATGGATACGACATTAGAAACGAAGACGCACCGCCCCACGCTCGGCGTAACAGGAAATATGGGTAACTCTATTTTTATTCTAGGTATAAAATAGTACGTTATTAGGATATTTTACTCAATATTTTTTTTATCATTCATATCCAAAAATTGAGTACCCGGATTCGAAAACAGACATTTGAAATTCTGTGGAAGGGGAAACTGTCAGGAAACAAGAAAAGGACGCACATAACGGTGGAGTGACGTCACTGCCACTTGATTTCGTGCGTACGAAAGAGATAGCATTACGTCCCCACCACGCTCCCACTTTTCTTCATTAGAAAACTTTAAATGCTAATCACTGCTTTAATTAATAACCAATTTTGTTATTTGTTTTCTGAATCGGTTACTTTTTAGTGTATGTACTGTTCCGTATAAAAATATTGTCGAAATGTGAACACAGTCAAGTAGCCTATATTAATGTCGGGGCCGTAGAGTGTTCTTTTAAACAGACTTCATTTTTTGTGATGTCCTGCATCATGGCAATCTGTTATATTTTATAATGAGCCCTATTTTAGTCTTGATTCAAAAATGGATAACGTTTAAACATGTCTTATTTATCTCGCATGTGTGTGTAGTATAAAGCACTATGTATCACTCAGTAGAAATTTCGATTCGTAACTCGTGTGTATTAAGCAAGGCGTGAACTACGCCCTCGTTAGTAATCGGTCACTTTCTTCCCTCGTTGAACAATGTTACTCTTCACCTGCGCGGAAACCATATTTGGTTCTTGACAATGGAAGTTTTACTGTTAACTAGTTTGCATCAATGAAGAATTAGTAGGCCAGCTTTGAGTCAATAAGCTAGTTTCCTAAAAAAAATATAATCAGTCCGTCTGTTGGATAATCAAAAACATATTGGAGACGTATTTTTTCTTTTGAAAATTAAACAAAGAATGGTAAAGATATGGCGCGTTAAAGTTCCGTATGACGTCACAGTATGCTACACTTTTTCGCAATATGTGACGTCACGAGCACCCACTCCTAAACTTTGATGCGATATATCTTTGTAATTTATCGCTAAATTGACAAAAGAAAAAATACGTCACTAATATATTTTAATTCCCTAAAAGACGGACTAATTTTAATGTTAGTCTTTTGACCCTGGAAACTAATATTGACTTTAAATAATGAAGCTATTTCGGATCAAGTTTAAGAAATATCTTTCTATTTTTAGCCGAGGCCCCAACAAATACACTCGCACCTGGGAAGACGAGGAGGCGTACAGACGTCAGAACGCTGCTCAAGTACAACCGAGAAAACCGCCCAACCCGGAAGATTTCCCCGAATTGGATACTGCTAATAAATACAGGTAATTATATTAACTTTTTAACTAACGCACTGCATATTTAAAATATAAAATTACAGGATTAAGCGCGTAAAATACTTTCATACTTCCGACGTTTCAACCGTGTTAGGCCGGTCTCGCACCATATTTTGATTTCTCCAAGTACACAGTCACAAAACACACTAACAGTGGATTTATGCGCTATTACGGTATTTCACGCGCTTAATATTGTAGAAATGATACCGCGGAATAGAAATAAACAATTACAATAAACTCACAGCGTGTATAAAGCATTTGGAGTGACAATAATAAAGTGACAGCACTGGGTACGAAATCACACAGTGCATCTAGCAAACAACGTGGGGATGAACCACATTCAAAAATATCTACGTGGTTTGTTCCAAAAGTTAGACCAATTTTGAATTTTTGCGGGGCTAGGTAATATAGTTTTTTTTACTTTTTTGTGGCGTTAAGTAGGTATACATATCCCCCACTTATGTTGATAAATTCGTATGTATGGTATACTCGTATTTATTCCAACAAATATTATTACAAAGAGGAAGGGTCTGTCAGTTTTTTTAGGGAAGTTATCTTAGGTTTTTTTTTTTTTGGTATTAAAGTGATTTTAAGAATTGGGTATAGAGGTGTATATGATGACTTCAAAACGCTGCTCAAGTTCAACCGAGAAAACCGCCCAACCCGGAAGATTTCTCCGAATTTAGAAATCTACTGTATAAATGACATTTTTTCCAGCTTTCTCAGGCCAGGCGCTTTAAAATCATAGTCATATGTATAGTATATTTCGTTGTATTGGATTTAACCATGTGTTTCTTTTGTTTGTAAATAGTGCAATAAAGTGTTCATTCATTCATATGTTTGGCTCTACTGTTACGTATTACAATGGAACGAGCCGTCTGACTTTCGTAAACATTATTATAGGGTAACCAGGACCCCTAGTTTTGAAATGTATAACATACTAGCGTTTTCCCGCAGATTCGCCTGCGTCTAAAAGTAGCCTATGTTTGACCTTGGGTCGTAAACTATATTCATACCAAATTTCATCAAAATCCGTTCAGCGGTTTGGCTGTGAAAGCGTAACAGACAGACAGACGGACAGACATACAATATTAGTATGGATATGTCGCAGGAAAATCATTTGATATTGAACAAAAATTATTCGACTCACCAATTTTGCGTTAGTCATACTTTATAAAAAATAACACTGCAGACCATAATATGCTTTAACGATAGACGGTAGTCGAGACCAACGTCTGAACGTGCCTTCCCTGGAAGTTGAACCCGCGTCCCCTTTGTCTACAGGCAAATGACTCCAGAAGTTAACTATTCTATTATTAGGCGCCGTTTAAAAGATTGCGGTTATGACTACCGCTCAGGGTGGTACCTGGTTCAAAGGATTTCTATAGCTATCCAAAGAGGCAATGCTGCAAGTATTATGGGAACCTTTGAGCCGGGTACAATCAGGGGCGGCATTTTTGATTGAAGTTTTTTATACAATTGTCTTACAACTAATAATCTTTTTATTCCAAACTAGCGGTTTCCCGCAGCTCCGGCTGCGTTAAAAAGTAGCCTATGTTGGACCCCGGGTCTTCAACTATATTCATACCAATTTTCATCAAAATCCGTTCAGCGGTTTGGCCGTGAAAGCGTAACAGACTGACAGACAGACTTTCGCATTTATAATATTAGTATGGATAACAAAAATATTAACTATTCTATTCTTCCTTGTTCTAGCAAAAAGCGAGCGCCTCGCCCTAGATCCAAATCTCAGCCGGCGTCCAACGATTCTTCGGAAAACGGCGAGAATCGCTCTCAGAACAACTCTCAACTGCGTAGAAATGCTTCTATCAAGACTACCAAGCCTAAGGTCGAACGGCCTAAGATTAATAACAGGTACTGTATGTAATAGCCAGCAATCATTTTTTGTTAAAAAATGAATATAAAAAACTTCTTGAAAATTATTATGACAAAAATTATGATTGAGTAGATGGGCGCCTTCCCGGAAAATTTCCTCTGGAAATATTTCCATTGATTCCCATTTATTTCCTCCCAATAGTGATTTATTCTGGAAAGAAAATATTTTTTTTATTTACACTGAAATATATATATTATTTTATTTACAATAAAAATGAAAATTTTATTAAGTTTAAGAATAACAAATTATCGAAACAGTACCCTGATACATACAATGTTTGTAATCTCTTCTCAGAAATATGACGTAATTTCACGAAAGTCTCGTTATCGGTACTAGCCCTAGTCACTGGAAATTAACTGACAATCGTACCGTCGGTCGCGCCACTCCACATACGTTTATAGTCAAGTTTTTTTTTGCGTACTCTTATCAATTTAAAAAAACCGAAATACCTTAACTTTACTTCCATCTCAGGTAATAAACTCTCTAAGGTATTTGGTATAATTTAATATAAATATTAAATGAAATTTAACAAATTCAATTTCTTCCCGTAATAAATGGGAATGCATTGTTTTTTCTCTTTCTTTTCTTTCCATTTCTTCCCTTTTTAATTTCTTCCCGCTGCCCATCTCTAGTATTGAGTATACATACTTTAAGAATTTGTTTGTTTGAACGCGCTAATCTCAGGAACTACTGGTCCGATTTGAAAAATCAGAAAAGGCAGATTTATCGTGGAAGGTTATAGGCCCGGACGAATTCTGGACGGGCCGCTAGTCTACTTATACATATTAGCTATATATAGCCTGACCAGAAAAAATAACCCTGCATTGGCATCGCTACTGATTGCCCTTATGTTGCAACATATTGTACGTGTCATGTCAACAAAACAAAATTGACA
Source organism: Euzophera pinguis (assembly GCA_947363495.1). NCBI lineage: Eukaryota > Metazoa > Arthropoda > Insecta > Lepidoptera > Pyralidae > Euzophera > Euzophera pinguis. The sequence goes on from OX376176.1 coordinate 8,925,719, forward strand.
ATGACATTTTTGTTCTTGACACTTTTATAGATGACAGTACGGAATCCTATGTCCTCGAGTTCCATCGCACTTGACCGGTGATACTTTGTCACAGTGTAGTGCTGCCAAAAGATAAAAAATATTGATGGTCGATTTTAGTAGACTTTTTTATACATTCAACCGATTAATAAGTCGGTGAATCGTATCGATTGTATTTTTTATTTTTGACAAGATTAATAAAAAACAATGCTTTAAGGTACAAGAGGCGAACTTCGTGCTAGGGGCATTGTCTAACAGTTAAATTTTTCAATAAAAACAATATTTTTACAAATCTTTATGATTATATATATATTTTTGTGTATTTATTTTATCAGGGTGGTGAATAACAACATCAAGCCAGCTGTGAAACAGCCGCCGAAGGAGAAACTGCCCGCCATTGAAAATTTGACTATAACCGCTTCTGTTTTCAATAATAGGTGAGTTTAGTCATATTTACAGCTTCATTTTAAAAAGAAAAGCTGCTTTACAAATCGACGAGCGTGTGTGACGAGCATTTTTGATTGAATTATTTTATATTAAAATTTATCTTTCTGTGAAATAAATATATAATATGGTACATAATTATGCGGTTTATAAATTATTTATCTTAGGAAAAGAGCTCTGTGAGTTAATCGTAGGAAACAATCACAAAATACACAGCGTCCACTCCTGTCCGTTTTTGGCAGACGACGTTCAGATGACGGAATGTTATATCAATACCTAGTTGTCAGAAACGAAGGTTGCTATTTAACTGGTCGGTCTATAAATGGGGGAAGTTCATAGCAGCGTTTAATGAATAAATCACGTTATCTGGATGTAGTTCGCGAAGTCTACTGTTCACAGAACTACTAATATTATAACTGGTGTTTATTGTTAGTCAAGGCCAGCCCCAGCGTCGAGTGAGCTCCGTCGCGCAGCAGCGGCCCGTGCCCACCGAGCAGAGGAAACCGGCTCCCCCCAAACCACAGGTAATGCATCGTTCACCCGTTCATTCAGTCGTTCACTCTTTAATTCACTTATAAGTCAAGCGCAGCAGCGGCCCGTGCCCACCGGCCACCGAGCAGCCAAAACCGACTCCTACACCACAGGTAATGTATCGTTCACTCGTTCATTCAGTCGTTTACTTAGTAGTCAAGCGCAGCAGCGGCCTGTGCTCACCAAGCAGCGGAAACCGTCTCCCAAACCACAGGGTAATGTTTCGTTCACTCGTTCATTCAGTCGTTCATTCACTTGTTAGTCAAGCGCAGCAGCAGCCGGTGCCCACCGAGCAGCGGAAACCGTCTCCCAAACCACAGGTAATGTGTCTTTCACTCGTTCATTCAGTCGTTCATTCATTTGTTAGTCAAGCGCAGCAGCAGCCGGTGCCCACCGAGCAGCGGAAACCGTCTCCCAAACCACAGGTAATGTGTCTTTCACTCGTTCATTCAGTCGTTCATTCATTTGTTAGTCAAGCGCAGCAGCAGCCGGTGCCCACCAAGCTGCGGAAACCGGCTCCCAAACCACAGGTAATGTGTCTTTCACTCGTTCATTCAGTCGTTCATTCATTTGTTAGTCAAGCGCAGCAGCAGGCGGTGCCCACCGAGCAGCGGAAACCGTCTCCCAAACCACAGGTAATGTGTCTTTCACTCGTTCATTCAGTCGTTCATTCATTTGTTAGTCAAGCGCAGCAGCAGCCGGTGCCCACCAAGCTGCGGAAACCGGCTCCCAAACCACAGGTAATGTGTCTTTCACTCGTTCATTCAGTCGTTCATTCATTTGTTAGTCAAGCGCAGCAGCAGCCGGTGCCCACCAAGCTGCGGAAACCGGCTCCCAAACCACAGGTAATGTGTCTTTCACTCGTTCATTCAGTCGTTCATTCATTTGTTAGTCAAGCACAGCAGCAGCCGGTGCCCACCGAGCAGCGGAAACCGTCTCCCAAACCACAGGTAATGTGTCTTTCACTCGTTCATTCAGTCGTTCATTCATTTGTTAGTCAAGCGCAGCAGCAGCCGGTGCCCACCAAGCTGCGGAAACCGGCTCCCAAACCACAGGTAATGTGTCTTTCACTCGTTCATTCAGTCGTTCATTCATTTGTTAGTCAAGCGCAGCAGCAGCCGGTGCCCACCAAGCTGCGGAAACCGGCTCCCAAACCACAGATAAATAAAACATAAAATAACAGGATTCATCATCATCCTAGCGTGTATTCCTAGTTGCGTCGTCAGCTTACTCTTCAGAGCCTGAAGTACGCTGAAAGTCATGGTCCTAGATTTGGCGACCCTGGTTATTACAATAGAACGAAACCCTTTTTACAGGAAAACCAGACCAACAGGAACATGACCCGAGGTGTGTTAGTGGCAAATATTCAGAATTTGTCAGGCCGCCTAAAGCAGGGTTTCCCAACCTTTTTTTACATCAAGGCTCCCCGGATCACAAAAATATTTTCATGAATTTTTTTTCTCCACAAATCAATTTCATATATATGATATTTTTTTTCGCATAGCCGCCCCAACCGCAAAATAATGTCGCCCCGAACAAGCCTCCGCCTCAAACAGCACAGCAGAAGCCTCAAGCACAACAAAACCACCAGCCACCAGCTTCAGGTAAACAATCTCTTTTTTATTCAAATTATTCAAAACACATAATCAATTTCTACAATTATATGTCGAAATGACGAAAAGTGTAGGCTGTCAAGTGACAGGACAGGATGGCGGTAATGAAAGCTCTCTTTAATGAGAGATATGTGATTAGGTAAACAATTAATTATCATTAAGATCTTATTAAATTGGACAGAGGACGGTATCCCGAATCATGGTTAACCCGTCAAATGTCCTAGTAACCCGTATGACTAAGCGCTTTCTTTTTAGTTACTAGGACGCTCGACGGGTTAAAGCGGACGCACACGACTCCCCGCGTCATACGATGGTCCACAACCAAGAGTATACCTGAATCTCTCCCATGCTAACATATTAGGAGATAACTCATCAAGAGTCGAGAGTTAAATTAGGTTAGGTTTAGATTTTCAAGAATGATGATAGAGATTTTTGTTATAATTTTTCACGTTATTAATTTTATGTAACCCAATTGTAAAAACTTAATTTGCTTTGTCTAAATTTAATTAATTACATTCACCTAATTTTGAAAAGATAATTGATTGATTGATTGATTTATTTGATAATTTTAAATATGTAGGGAAAATTTTTGCATTTCTGGAGGTGGGCGTTGACACTCGCGACACAGTTTTTAACTACTGCGGGTGCCATCGTTAACCTTGGTTTACTGTAAACACTTTTTTGTTCCCAATAAAGATTTATTATTATTAAATAAGTATAGTGCATCGAAGTGCCCCTCACCGAGTCAGAGCAATGACTGGCTAAGACTGACGATTCAGTTTTGAACGGACCTACAATTTTAGCTCCTGTGAGCTTTAAAATTTACAGCGGGACAGTTTGAGGCGAGGGCTATTAACCACTCAGCCTTTTCGGCAAATGCACAAGGGGCTCCCAGTTGGGATGAACCTCGGCCATGGGCTTTGCCTTTGATCAAGCGAGCGATGCAAACTCGCGAGCGGTAGCAAACGCTCAATGCCATAAGGGCCGACACTATTGTGCCTGAAGGGCCTACTGAGAACCTATCGGTGGCGTGAAGCGCCCTGGTACATTCCGGTACCTGACGATTCAGTCTTTGGGCGTTTTTTTTGTTTTTTTTTTTAATAGCATACAAAACAGATTACAATCAATGAAGCACTTATAATCTAGATTAAGGAGCTGATATTACGAACGATCGGACTTGAGCTGAGCTTACTGTGTTTATGTGTAATTGAATTTGTATGTTAGATGTAAGTCTATGCACCTAAGATTTCTTTGCGTGTTGTGCCCTCTTCTGTGCCCATATGTCTATGTCCTATGTTAGTTTGGTTGACTGGAAGAGATCCCTATCTGGGATAAGTCCGCCTTTTGTTGTAACCTGTATTCTGATACTATGTTCTTTGTATATAGATACTATGTATACTGATACTATGTTCTTTGTAATAAAGATTTTTACATACATACATACATAAGATATACTAATATTTTCCGCCTGAACATATATAGTGAAAAGTGATAAATATCAATATCTCTGTTAGATACAAGGACTTCATTGTATTGGCGGCACATTCTAACCATTGGGTTGTAGTATGACGTGTCATTTGTGTAAACCTGCAGGGTGAATGCATTATAATTTCGATTACGAATCCTAAAGTGAGTGTTAAAGTTAAGCAAAGAAAGAAGATTTGGAGAATCTAGCAGATGGTGAAGGTTTTTTACAGCAGTACCAAACTGGCAAGAACACGACGTATTCCAAGAGGAGTTACATTGAAATATTTTAAGCGTTCCGTGTAGGAAGACAAACGTCGACCCATGCCGCATCGATAGCTGAGGATTTTCAAGCAACGTCTTTGGATTCCTTCAATTCGATCGCTATGAACACTGTAAACTGAACGTTTGATTTATACCCGTTGCAAAGAAGGGGCAACAGTAGGGATAATGGTGGAGGTGGTAGGCGCACGTGTTGTTTACAAGAACGCGTCATACCCCTCTCCTTTAACCTTCGATATTAATTATAGATAGTTAGGTTATTCATATGCCGCCACATACAAAATACAAATCCACATTACAAATATAAATCCGCTGTTTGTTAGTTCGCGATAATCAACTGTTTGCCGTACCCACCCGTAATATACTAACAAATGTATATCATATAGATATTAGTTTAAATAAAATTAAATGAAAAAGAGGTGTGAAGAATGTTTGTAAACATAAAACTTAGAACAAAAGTTATTTGGCCGAGCATCACTACGGTCAAAAGTTTTGCGATCCAATGTCATATAGGAGTGACGAACAAAAAAAAAAAAAGAATTGATGATAGGTCAACTGAAACGAAAAAGGTTGAAATGTTCTTGGTAAAATGAAAATCTAAAGAGAAAAAATCGACTTTATGATAGGTACCGGTATCTGATGCTGATGAATGGACGAAGTGTAGACGTAAAATTAGGAATACCTTATGCTCCGCAGCAAACTGGATGTAACCGGGATAACACTAGGATGATTATGATTGGCTCACAGTATCATCATAAATTGAAATCGTTTATTTCAGACCCAATTACGTCCATATTGGTTATCATACTTGCCATAACTGACTTTATTTACTCTAGGGAATCTAGGGATAAGGCACGAAAAAAGACATGACTTTAGTTCGATGCAAAAATGTCCGTGTTTGTCCCAGGGCCAGAATCCCGCGGTGGTAGCAAACGCTATAGTAGTCTTCGTCAACGACCACTCGCCGAAACGTACTCGCCGCAACAACAACAATCACAACAACAACAGCCGCAGCAACAACAACAACAACCGCAACAACAACAACAGCAACCGCCACAGCAACAACAGATTAGATATAATGGTAAGTATGTGCTATTTATTTTTGTCCTGTTTTACATAAGGTATCTATGTCAAATGTTTGTAAACTTGATTCTGGTATTGCAGGCGTCCATAGGCTGCGGTAACCACTTACCATCAGGTGGGCCGTATACCTGTTTGCCTACTAAATAATATAAAAATAGTAGTTTATGAAACTGTTGCATAAAAAGGGTTCTTACATTACGAGTGTAAGTTATAGCGTTACACTCGTATTATAAAGACCTAATTATGTGTAAATGGTCAGATGACCTGAAAAGGGTCGCAGGCAGACGCTGGATGCAGACTGCTGCCAACCGATCATTTTGGAAATCATTGGGAGAGGCCTATGTCCAGCAGTGGACTGACTGCGGCTGAAATGATGATGATGATGATGAATTATGTGCAGTTTCATACACTATTTTATCTAATCTCATAAAATTAAATAAAACACAAAAAATGGTGTAAATTTTTCTTAAATATCGCTAAGTTTTCAGAATTTTTATTAAAACATATTTAAAAATGGAATACATCGCTGTTTCTGATCGCGCACGCATGTTGGTCCGCGTCCACAGATTATAAAGGACCAAGGAGGTCGCAATGTAGCAAAACTGAGTTTCAACCTCCATGGTCCAGGTCAAGCTGTATGTTAATGTAAAAAAAGTAGATGATACAGTTGTCCATAAAATAGCTGTAATAATCATAATTATTATTTTTAATTTTATTTCGATAGCACGTGTATAATGACTGACATTTAAGTTCTATTTTTTTTTAAATCTTTACAATTTAGTATGATATTAGATAAAAAAAAACAAATATTGGGAGCACCATTACACTCATTTGGTACGAGGTTCAGAATATTTTAATTATTTTCTGCAAGGTTAGGTTTTTAATTTGGAGTTGCTATTTTTACCCGACTGCGTCAGAATTTTCGAGGGTATGTTTGTATAATTGTTTGGCACGCTCTGCAGCCTGGACGGCTCAATGGATTTTAGCTTGAGAGATGTCATTAGATTAGTATTCACTGTGAGAGTGTCTCTGGGCACATAAAAACTTTTTAAAACAGTGTATAATTTGTGTTGCATAAAAAATAAATATATTTTTGTATTTGTATAAATAAAAGTAAAAAAAGTCAGGGGTGTTGTTTCCAAGCATCTGTCCGATGGCTTGGATACATAACACACGGGTACGCGAGCCCGACTTACCCGAGCTGCTACTGAGTCAACCCATGTCCATCCGAGTCAGTAGCATCCTAGTACCTCATCCTTTCCCCAAACCCAACCACATCTCACCCTTCCCTAGCTTAAGAATACTTCCGATGTGCAGCAGCGTCGCGAGTACAATAAGCCGTTGAAACTGCGCTCGCCAACCCGCCTGCCAAGCGTGGCGAGTATGGCAACAACCCCTCAATTCGGGGGAGGCCTAAGTCCAGCAGTGGACTGACTGCGGCTGAAACGAACGAACGCATGATTTGTATAAATAAATATGTTACTTTTTTTTTTTTCTTCTTTAAAGCGCCCATCTTATTTTATCGAAGCACCGTGACTTCCCAGAAGGTGGTGGCTGAAAATCAGTGCTAGTCATGCTTGCATGTCTAGCGTAACACTGAGCCGCCACCTTTCAAGACGTTGTCATTTCTTACTTGTATCTTTATTATGTAAAACACTTTTTTTTATACAACTTAGTAGGCAAACAGGCGTACGGCCCACCTGACTTGTTAATAACGTTCTCAATAAATCATATTCTATTCTATTTTATGTTTCAATTCTGGTTTTTAACAGCAGAGTACCCGGCGAGCTCCCAAGCGGGGACGCAGCACCAAGGGAGCCCTGTTCCGCAACTGCATCCGCAGCAGCTTATGCACCAGGTAACATTAGTTTACGACCGCACGCAGAGTCGTTAATGACTACTTAAGTTACGTCTTTGTATAAATTTTGTTGTTATGTAATGCATTTTTATGAATTATAATGCAATAAAGTTTTCATTCATACACTCGTTAAGAAAATTGTTCAAACTCAAATAAAAAATTTACCCTAGAAAGAGAATTTTTAAATATTAGCGTGTTGCTTTTGTAAGTCTACTAATTAGTATACATTTTAAAATTCTCTTAGGTAGATATTTTTATTTGAATTTAAAGAATATAACCATTATAAAATCATATCATCCTGAAGTTTTGTCAGTTGCGTCATAAATGGACTTCTATCAAGATTTTTACAAAAGTAGCTTTAGGTGCCTCTCTGATGGGCAAAGCCCAAACATTCTGTGGTTCTGAGGGACGCAGACCTAGTGGGAGACCACATAAAAGATGGCGGTATGACCTGAACGAATTTAACAGTGAAAAGTGCACTTGGCCAATATTTGTGAAAAGTTAAAGCGGAGGCCTTTGCCCAGTAATGGGATACCTAAGTAAAATTTAGATTTATTTATTTTTTATAACAGGTCCACCGTAACGTATCGCAGCCGCACGGACCTTCACCGCCTCATCAACACACACCTCATAATCAACATAACCAACACTCGCAGCAGGTAAAGAAAATATATCGAGATTAGGGATTGCAACGCAATCCAGCGGGATCCCGCACAGTTTAGGAGCTGCGGGATCCCGCAATATCCCGCAGATCCATGGAAATAGAAGCATTCGTAGCAGTCTAGCGGAAAGTCCCCGTTACGAGAGGATAGAAATTATGTAGACAAATGCTCAGGGGTTCGCAACATTTGAACGAAAGAAAACATAGTATTTTTGTGATATATTTTAATGTTTAGAGAGAATTTTAATTTAAGAACGGATTTAGATGATTCTGTTGACCGCCGCAACCACCCCGCGTGTATTTCATAATTGATTATTTGTATTATTTTTCTCTAATTTATTTGTTTCAAATGTGAAAAGATACCTCGCTAAACTAATATGACAGACCAAATGTTTACATTCACTGAGCCGGACTCGTTTCTGTACCATGCATCATTGACATATCATTAAATATAACCCGACTAATTGGAATTGGTCGTTAAGCTTCTTATTACCCATATAGTAATTTAAGACAATTGTATCTGGCAAACTCATAACATTGTGGCTAGGTAACCACCCACTAGAACCAACCTCAGTAGAAATTAGTTTGTTTATAAAATTTATACCTTCTCGTGACGGCGACTTAGTCTTTATCTTGCATGTGGCCAGCGTATGTCTAAAAACGACCGAATAAACGCTTGCTGTATCGATGCGTACTTCCCATCGTGTTCGGTTTTATTTATTTAAACTTTATTGTACATAATACAGTTAAATATATAGCACAATAGGCGAACTTAATGCTAAAAGCATTATCTAACAGTCAACCTTTGGGTTAAACAGATATCGTACGTGGGTATCAACAAAATAACACCAGCAACTCCAAATGTACTCAAGTTTAACTGCCTAAATTTGCACCGCGTAACCGCGAGAGTAGGAGCTCGTAGACAAGCGTTTTAAAGTTGGCACGGCTGGAGACTGTTTTAATGGACTCGGGAAGATTATTCCAGAGTCTAACAGCCGGTTTTGATGCTTTTGGGATGATTAGTATGCAACAAAAGTCTCGAACTTGGTTTTTGGAGCCAACTCGATCTGTGTGGTTAATCATCTGTCATCTATATATATATTAAGATTTAGTGACTGACATATCACGGTGCAGCTCAAACCGCTGGGTCGATTGGTTCCAAAATTGGCACGTGGGTTCCTTTTGTGGACTAGGGCTTGCATTAAGAAGGGATTTTTCAAAATTCATCACCTTAGGGGGTTAAATGGGGGTTTAGACGTTGTATGGAGAAACGAGATTAGTTTTGTGGAAACTTCTCAAGAGCATTGATAATATATAAATGAGTAAATACCTGTTTTAGGATTTTTCAAAAATCAACCCCTAAAAAGGTGCATGTGTCTTATAATCGACACGGATAACGTTTTCATGGTTATATTGGCCACAGACTACGATAACACACATTTATTTTTAAATCCTTCTTGCTCGTACGTACGCGTGCGAAGCCGCAGGATAAAGCTAGTATTTATATATTCATGTTTGTTTACAGGTGAGATTAGGAATTTTGGAGCAACAGCAACTAGTCGCACATCCGCATCACCAGTTACACAATATACCTCAACCGCACACAATGGGTAAGATATTTTTTTTGACTGTTTTATATAAATACTAGCTGTGCCCGCGGCTTCGCCCGCGTGGATCCGCTTGGAATTCCGTTTGTGTCACGGAAAAAAGTAACCTATGTCACTCTCCAGGTCTTCAACTATCTCCACACAAAAAATCACATCAACCCATTGCTCCGTTTTAACGTGAAAGAAGGACAAACAAACAAACATACTTTCACATTTATAATATTAGTATGGATTAGCTTGTGAACGCTCACCAGCTCGGCTGTCTTGCATGAGACAGGGTCATGTACTCACATACATGAGTCATTTATGGGAGTCCTGCCACACGAAGTAGATGATGGAGCTCATAGTTTGTGTAATTCTTCGTAAGTTAAATTCACAAATCTTCGAGACTACAAATTTATTCCACATATTAATAAAATTGAATTGAGATAGAATAGAGAATACAGAGAGCTCTTGCTCTTGTGAGATGAATATGGAAAGTGATGAGATGACGTGAAAACAATTTGAATAAAAAAGATGATTCAAAACACGAAATGATTTTAAAATGAAAATGTGGTAAAAGATGGTTATGAAATGAAAAGTATGGATGCAATGAGGAAAACAGGATACAAGCTGTTTTCCGCAGCTCAGCCTGCGTTTAAAAGTAGCCTATGTTTGACCCTGAGTCTTAAAATTCATACCAAATTTCATCAAAATCCTTTCAGCGGCTTGGCTGTGGAAGCGTAACAGACAGACAGACTTTCGCACTTATAATATTAGTACAGACTTTTTTTTTTAATGAAGTTTTTGAACTATATTGTAGCAATTATGTATAAAAAAATAAAAACTTTATTGCACAGGAAATAACATCACAATAATACAAATACTAAAAAATATATGCACGCAATACAAATCCTTTTTTTATTTTTAATACGATGGCAAGAATAAATAATTATGATTAATAATTCGCAGGTCAATTACAACCAGCTCAAGGTTATGCCCCACCGGCGATGATGCCAGCCCAATATATGCAGGTAACACTTCATTACTATGTCAATAAAAGACTGACGGGACGCCCATAGCAATAAAAAACTAATAGAAGTGCCATTAGCAGGCCAGTTAATAAATATCGTTCTATAGTCTATGTTCGTAAGTCAAATAGACTGCAAAGATTGCTTTTTTTTTCACTTTGCTTCTCCTTGTTGGATTTTTCTATTGAGACGTCTGTCACATTAGGCTAGTTTCCAGGGTCAGAAGACTAACATTAAAATTAGTCCCGTCATTTAGGGAATCAAAATATATTAGTGACGTATTTTTTCTTTTGTCAATTGAGCGATAAATTATATAGATATATCGCATTAAAGTTTAGGAGTGGGGGCTCGTGACGTCACATATTGCGAATAAGTGTAGCACACTGTGACGTCACACGGAACTTTAACGCGCCATATCTTTACCATTCTTTGTTTAATTTTCAAAAGAAAAAATACGTCTCCAATATTTTTTGATTATCTAACTTACTGACTAATTATATTTTTTTAAGGAAACTAGCCTATTATTAACTTGTGTCATATGTTTGTAAGACCTTTGCAGTACATCCACAATTTGGTGTCAGTTTATCGGAACCGCCGCTCGGCCTCTGACGTGATTCCTGTAATTATGATGTCAGTCGAGTGGGACCACCTGTTTTACGTGCCATAGCACGGAGACATCTTTATTATCAGTTAACTTTGGCACACGCTACGGCACTTCTAACCGATTCTTATTTCTGTGGGCGTCCCGCGAGTAGCGCGGGATTTGCGCAGTTTGAATGGACCTTTAATGTGTTTCTCTCAATATTTGGTATAATTGTTGGTAGACAGTATACTTGCGGCAATAAACTACTTTGATCAATTTTATAACAACTAGAATAGTATTTCCTCCATAGTTTCCAATTCTCCAATTCTACTATTTTCCTAGTAATTTCTTAAACGAAAAACATCTAAGATTTTTTTTATTTTTATTTAGTAATGTAAACGCCTGTGGGTACAAGTCCTTTAAAGCCCTTAATTTTTCTGTTTTCTTCAGTCATACAGTGTGGTTTCGTCAAGTCTTTGTCAAGTTTTAAAGTCTAGTCGGTAGTCAAGTCTAGTCAAAAGGATCAGGCTAAGTGGTAGAAAAACTGAACTTAGCCATTACTAGGAGCTTTTGGCAAAAAACATGAAAATCACATAAATCAAACACTGTATCACTTCCCAACACTCACGCTTGTTATCGAACACTTTGCGAATAATAATCCACCATTATTATGCACAAACACTAAAAAAAAAACCACAAATTTTGGAAAATAAAATACAGCGCCGATGCTGCTCTTCACGGCTTCCCGCCAAAAGTCCTGTGTAAGATTTTACAATTATTTCAAAACCAAAATAAGTCAAATTTGTCCGACCCGTCTCCAATTTCGTGCTGTCTTTGGATCATTTGCCAAACTAATTAACTACTGAAACACAGAAGCAGTTAATATTATACTCGTACTAGCACATTTTAATGTTGCTGTTGCTCTAACAGCTGATTGTTGATGTATGAAATAAAATTAAGAACAATAAGTTCATTAAAAATAGATTTATAGACTAAGGGGGTCCTTATCATAAAATTCTTTTTGATATTCCAATGTTAATAATGTGTTCCGTCTCTTTTTATCACGTCAAATTATCAATAATAAAGAATGGCTTAAAAAACTTTCGTTATTTTTAATGAATAAGGCGTTAATTTATTTTTTATTTTTAATATTTAAACATACATTGTCATAATACATAACTGCTAACAGTGTACAAAAACCAAGCATTAGGTTGTAACGTACACTGGCATGACATTCACCGTCGAACATAAAAAAGAAAAAATGTAGGTAGGTTTTAATAGAGGTAGGACATTTTATAAGGAGTAGTCCGTCTGGGGAAGTACCTCCACCCTAGAGAAGACCGCAGCCAAATAACACTGTGATGCAGTGTTGTGTTCCTGCTGGTGAGTAGGGTCGCCAGGCTCCAGAGGGGTCGCTGTGCTGATAGCGGACAGGTCGGCAACGCGCTCGTGACATCTCCGGTGTTGCAGGCTTTCATAGGCTACGGTAACCACTTACCATCAGGTGGGCCGTACGCCTGTTTGCCTACTTAGTTGTATAAAAAAAAGCTACACAATTTGCTACAGCTCTGCATCTGCAGTGCCGCGCACACGCATCCAATCTAATGATTTGCAATGTTTTCGCGATTGTTACACATTAAACTACCATGAATCATGAATGTTGCAAAGTGTGTAGTATGATTCAATCATTAGGCGTAAATAAATAAATTACTTAATTGCAACAAAATCTTTTTTTTTCAAACAGCCCCCGTCGCAAAGCGGAAACAGCGGTGTTCTATGCAGCCCGATGTACCCTCAACCCGCTGCCCCTTACCCGCATCAAGTTTATCCGCATCCGCATAATTATGTGAGTAACATTTTTTATTTTATGTTTTACAGCTCTAGATACTAGTTGTTTGTGTCTGTCTTTGCTATTTTAATTTTTTTTGTTTAGAAACGGATTTTACGGCCATGGATACAAGTCCTTTATATAGCCCTTCTTAATTTTTCTTCAGTCCTACACTGTGGTTTCGTCAAGTTCTAGTCAAGTCTGAAAGTCTAGACGGAAGTGGTAGAAAAACTGCACTTGGCGATTCCTAGGAGCTTTTGGCAACGAACATGATAGTCATAAATCAAACACTGTATCACTTCCCAACACTCACGCTTGTTATCGAACACTTTGCGAATAATAATCCACCATCATTATGCATAAACATTCAAAAAACACAAATTTTGGAAAATAAAATACAGCGCCAAACCTGCTCTTTTCAGCTTCCCGCCAAAAGTCCTCATGCCTTTGCTACTTTCGGTATCAATGTCAATCATTATTATATCAATATTTTAAAAAATACCTGTTATCCTTTGAGAGTGACATTAGTTTTTTTTTATTTATTTTTTGTATTGATACGGTTATGGAAGGACCGAAATAAAATAATAGTGCAGCACTACCTTGTTCTTCTGTCTTATGACATTGTCAAAGTTTCATAATAATATCCGCAAAGAAAGATATCTAAACCACTTTCAAGAAATATTTAGTGGTGGATTTTTTTTAAGAGAAAATATTTTGAGAGATTTGGTTTATTAAGACCAAAGAAAAGTACTGAGAGTAAAATTTTAAAAATCTACACGCTAGTTTTTTTTACATTTTTCCTATATATATTTTTTGAAAGCCCACTAGAAATCTTATTTATCGTAACAATCTATCAATGCTCTCTCCCTATTTCCTCCGCTATTATCCTCATTCCGTTTGTGATAGACAGAGACAAAATAACTTTTACAACTTCTGCCAGTATTGCCAGCCAAATAGAAGTAAAACAAAAAAGGAAAACCGCTACAGGATGTCTTAATTATCACTATTAAGTAAAACATAAAGTTCTATTTTCTCGAAAACTAGCGTGTAGAAATGTATGAAACCAAAATAAATCTGTTTTATTTTATTTCATACATTTCTACGAGAATTAGATAGTATAAGTTTGTCCCTCACACATTCTTGAAAACTTTGATGCCGGTGTGTGTAATAAACACACACAATTTTTTTTTCTGGTCACAACAAACAGTCACCCTGTATAGTTTCGTTAAATAATATCCCACAAGTCTCGAACTTACTTTGGGGCCAACTCAATCTGTACAATTTTTTGTGATATATTTAAAAAGGTAATGTTTTTTTTTTTTTTTTGTTTAATATCATAGGCGACGCAAGCGGGCGGAGTTACGTACTACAGTTGCGCCGAACAAGAACAGTTGCCGCGCGCGCAGCGACGTCCTACGGCAGCTATTCCAATTGTAAAGCCTCATAATGAGCGGTAAATATAGTGTTTATTTCTATCATAGTATGGTAGCAGGAGGTATTTTCGAATAGATAGATATAGGTAACAGTATTGAACAGGTGGATTACTATCATCTCTTGTTTCCGTCCGGGTGCGAGTGGGTGGGATTTGCAATATGGTGTGTAAGGCGATATCTTGCTCACTTGCTGGAATTCGAATCTCAGACCTGGATGGGGGTGTGAGATGGTAGTAAGACACCAGTCAAGGATTATGTTATTTGGGTTTGAATCTTTGTTCCGGGACTCCTCAGAAGGTGGTGGCTGAAAATCAGTGAAAGAAAGAAATGCTGCATGTCTAGCGTATCACTGAGCCACCACCGATTGAGACGTCTGTCACGTACATTATAAACATGTAGCTTATGCTTAAGTCCTTTGCTGTACTTACGTGATAGCTTTCTCAATAAAGATATATTCTATTCTAATATCAATTGACGCGAGCGTAGTTACGTACTATGGTCACCATTCCTATTGTAAAGCCTCATAATGTGAGCTAATTATAGTAATTTCTATCGCAGTGAGGTTAAAAATAATAGGGGGTATTTTCGAAAAAGGAACAGGTAAAATTTTAATGGCAACGCGCTCGTGACATCTCCAGTGTTGCTGGCGTTCATAGGCTACGGTAACCATTTACCATGAGGTGTCAAGGGTGTCAAGGTATAAAAAAAAGGGGTGAGGTGTCAAGGGACACCCGGATGGAACGAAGTTTTGTTGGACACCGCACTGTACAATGCGAAATATAAAGACGAAACGAGAATAACTGGATTGCTTTCTATGAGAGCGAGAGAGAGAGAGAGAGAGAGACAGAGAAACACGCGCACGCCGCATGGCTTACAACTATAGCAAAAAGTGTCGTTACATGTTTTGGTCTTAATTTTTTTCCGTCTAGCCCCCTTTCGCAACGCGCGATAAGGAACTTCGTTCCAAAAATGGACTTTAAAATTATCAGCGTATCTACAGTTGCGCGGACGAATATCATTGACGCGTGCGTAGCCTCATAACGAGTGGTAAAGTGTTTATTAAATTAAACTATTTAAATACGGTTTTATCGCGTTTATTACTTATTTATTTACACCTGACGTTTCAAACACTTTACAGCGTTCATGGTCGCAGGCAGACTAAGTTAACATTTGTCTTTGATGTCATAAGATTACAAAACTACCGCCTGAAATTTTTATTGGGAACTATTCCGATTCACGCAGTATTGGCTCACAGTATCTAAGGGTCTTGCAGTCTGCTTCCGAGTTTGCGATTTTATTAAGTTAATGACTGGGTCTCAAGCTTGGGACCCAGTCATTAACTTAATAAAATTGCAAACCGTATTAAAATAGTTTAATTTAATGAATAACAATCGCGAAAACATAAAAAATCGGTAAAGTGTTTATTTCTATTGGTTTAACGGTTGTTAATACTGAGATGTAATGTCGAAGAAAGAATGGCTTAATATAGACTTTATAATTTAAGAAATACGGTCTAATATACTAGAGTTACGTACTACAGATGTATAATAATAATAAATAAAAATTATTTATTTACCAATAAACCAAGATCTAAACAAGCATTACAGTAAGTTTTGTAAGTTTGATTAGTACATTTAGGTTTGACTTTGGACTCTGCACTAAGCAAAGCTTGTATCGCAGAAGTTCCTAATTATCCTGCTTAAATATGAATATAAGAACTAAACATCGGATGAAATATAATATAAAAATAAGAACATTCGCTTATGCGAGGTAAAATTTGTTTATGCGAGTACAAAATATTAGAGAGAAACAAAATCTGTCATTATTATTATTATTGTTTGTGTGAGTGTGCAATAGTGTTGTGTGTGTGTATTGTGTGATTGGGTTTTGATGTATTCAAACACTTGTTTGTAAGATTTCTTCCGTTTCTGTGTAGTCTAGCGTTACTGACCAAGACTCAACAGTGCGCTTGACCCTAAATGTTGATAGCTTTATTAGACTGGGGATGCCATGACATACTTTATTAAAAATTTATTAATGTGAAGTGGTTTAAATTTAAAAATACTAATTGAAAGTAAAAACTTAAAATTAAAAAAAAAATACTAAAAATTTAAATCTAAGCAATGTCCGTGTGGCATGGTGCCAAGAACACTGGCCGCATTATCTGCAATTCAACGTGGGAATGTTTTAATCGTTTAAATTCTTTACAGGGCCGCAAATTCAACGGAAAAGGACAACATAGACAGGATCGTGGAGAATATGTTCGTGAGGAAACCTTGGCCCGCGACGCATGGAGCTGGTAAGTTAACTCCTTCAGGGTCGGCAACGCGCTCGTGACATCTCTGGCGTTGCAGGCGTTCATAGGCTACGGTAACCACTTACCATCAGGTGGGCCGTACGCCTGTTTGCCTATTTAGTTGTATAAAAAAAAAAAAAAATGTTTTCTTATGTTTTCGTGATTGTAACACATTAAATTAAACTATTTACCCGACTACGGCAAAGCTACCGGGAAGGTTATGATTTTAACCGATTTGTATGTGTATTTTCATCTGTGCGCGATTTTCTTCTAAACTACAAGTGATAATTAAACAAATGGGGTATAGTTTAAGGTCTTCGTTATCCGCTGGTTCTTATCTATGTAACGTCATGTCAAATTTATAACAGCGCCATCTAGAGGGCATAAAGTGAGGTCCTGAAATATTTTTTTTTTTGCTGATACCTTTTGGCGTATCAAATGAAAGGGCTAAATCAGCACATCTCAAAAACATATATATTGTTAGGTTTAGATCGCGGGTTAGCTTGCTTCCTTTTGAAATTTGAAAATTTTCTTCATACAAATTGAATTTGTTTTTGTTCGCGATTTTATTCTAAACTACTAGTGATAATCAAACAAATGGGTTATCGTTGGAAAGGCCGTATTTATGCGGGTGACATAGGCTATGTCACGTCATGTTAAAATTGAAACAGCGCCCTTTAGAGGACAAAAAGTTTAGACGAAAATATAAATATACGAATCGCGATTAACTTCTAAATTACTAGTGATACATTAAATTAAACTATTTTAATACGGTTTTATCGCGTTTATTACTTATTTATTTACACCTGACGTTTCAACAACTTTACAGCGTTCATGGTCGCAGGGAGACTAAGTTAACATTTGTCTTTGATGTCATAAGATTACAAACTACCGCCTGAAATTTTTATTGGGAACTATTCCGATTCACGCAGTATTGGCTCACAGTATCTAAGGGTCTTGCAGTCTGCTTCCGAGTTTGCGATTTTATTAAGTTAATGACTGGGTCCCAAGCTGGCGGTACCTGCCATCCATCCTCTCTATTGAAATTAGGATGTTTTTTTAATTTCAATAGCTTCACGTAACATCCTTGGAATGAATCTGTTTTCCTTTGCAAGGACTTGAGGATTATCAAAACGCATATAGTGGTTGGGTTTGTCTAGAGCAGTAGTTCCCAAACTTATTTTTCTCGTGGACCACTTTCAAAATTTTACTGGTTTCGGTGGACCCCCTGCTGCTACATTTCTACCACATTCTTAAAGTCGCCAAAAAATAAAAATTGTGTCACTTCTGAGTTCTGTCCCTATATTTCGATATGTAAAATAAAAACGAAAAATGGTACATTTTATATCACTTTATTTATTAAAAGAATAGAATTACAAGAAAAAAATATTAAGGTAATATAGGTTCAGGTCGTAATTTTAATTAATGGGAAGGATGTATCTGATGGAGTGTCAGCAAACGATCAATGTTTGGCTTTATTTTTGTGAGCAATAACCGCAAATCCCCCCGCTCTGTGATGTTTAATTTGCTCCTTTTTTTTTGTTAAGAGGTTTGTAACGGCACTAAAACTCCTTTCGACAAGATATGACGAGGGAAAAGCTATTAAAAATTTCCTTGCGATTTCCCACAGTCCAGGATATTTTTCGGGTATTTCTGCTTGCAGCCAAAATGTTGGGTAGCCTTTTCTAAATTTCACCTTCAGCTCCTCATTAGTGCTTAGCTCGAGCAGCTCCTCTTGTAATACAACATTGGCCACTTCCGTTTCATCAAATGGATTTATTATCCATGGTGGTATATCCATCGTCAGTATATCTTCAAACCTGGTTTTGAAGTCATCATGCAGGGCACTTAAATGTTGACTGTAGGTATGGATATCCTCATCAATACATTCTACCTGCGACAAGTTTGGAAATTGAGAGAATTCGCGCCGACTAATGTTTTGCTTCATAAATTTCAATTTCCCAAGAAAAGCCGAAATTATCCCCTTTGTTTTTATTAAATTCAGGCTGTCCCCTTGTAACTGCAAGTTAATATCATTAAATTTTTTAAACAAATCTGTCAAATACGCAATGTCTGCTTTGAATTTGATCAAGTTTTCTTTTAAATCTGGATCTCTACTTTCTAAGAACTCTAATATGGAATCGAAAACAGAGTAAAATCTCGTTAAGCATGCACCTTTCGACAACCAGCGTACTTCAGTATGTAAGAGCAGTCGTTGGAAGTCTTCATCATTTTCGTCGCACAATTGAGCAAATAAACGTGTATTCAATGCATTGCTTCTGATTTTGTTGACAGCTTTTATTACAAAATGAAGAGATTGGTTCAACCTGTCACTTAAATGTTTTGCCACAAGATGTTGTCGGTGGATTACGCAATGAATAGCTGTAAGTCCTGGTATAATTCTTTTGAGATGACTTATAAACCCACGATATCGCCCGACCATTGCAGGAGCTCCGTCTGTTGCCACTGAAATAATGTTTGTAAATGGGATCGATTTTTCCGTAAAAAAATTACTCAGGACATTAAATATTGATTCGCCTTTAGTGTCAGTCTCCAAAGTTCTGGCAAATAGCAATTCTTCGTGAATTTCTTCCTCAACAATAAATCGGACATATGCCAATAGTAATGCTTCATTACTGGGTAACGTTGACTCGTCCAGTTGTATAGAAAAATGAGTTTTTTGCAGATGATTGCACAAAAAGCTTTCGATATCAGAGCTCATTTCATCAATGCGTCTTTGTACAGTATTGTTACTTAATGGAATTCTTTTTAGTACGTCAAATGGAGATTTGTGCAAAACAGTTTTTAAAACCTCTTCAACAGCGGGTAAAATTAATTGTTCTCCGATAGTGTGCGGTTTTCCAGATTTTGCTATAAGTAATGAGATATTGTAAGATGCCCGCAAGCCATCATCGTTACTTTGAGATGTTGAAGCGAACATACTGTGCATGGTGGGTCTCTTTCCATATTTTTCTTTCAATGTTTGAAAATATTTTAAATCTTTACCTATTTTATCAGTATGACACCTTTTTAGATGATCTTCGAGCTTTGATGGTTTCATAGAGTCATTGCTCAAAACTTTGTTGCATAATAGGCACATGGGCAATTGTTTGTCTGCCTCTGATGGAACAAAACCATATTTCAAATAATCGACACTATATTGTCGACATTTTTTCTTTGCTGTAGCCATGTTTCGTGTCAGTTACCTTACCTGTAAAAAAAATGTTTTAGTAACCAAGTTTTTTTCTGAATATAGGTATCACACCGCAGCCTTTGTCAGCACGCGGAAATAGAATTACGGCTTGTAAAGGGACCAACTAATAAACCGCTGAGACAAATACAAACGTTTTCACAAAACGGTATCAATTTTAAAGTACATAATTTACCACTAATTTTTAATAGTATAAATAAAAATTAGTGTACTCAGTATCGAATACTGATCATATTTGTGTAGGAAAAAATAAACGTCGAAATCCCAAAATTGTCCATAAAAACGATAACTAACATTTTATTAAATCAATGAGTTCACGCGCTCCGTGTATTTGCGTATTTTTTGTCTGCGGCTTCATTGTTAAAATGTGACAAACAGGCATCGAAGTTCAAGCCCCGCCCTTTTCCCGTCGCCCGCGCACCGCTCGCTCTTTCCGAAAAGGAATAGTTTTGATATAATAGTTACTTCAAAATCAATTTAACATGATTATGAAATTACTGTTTTATAAAATTAGTAGTTATTTGCAAGAAAAATTACAAAATTAATTGCTCTGCAATATTGCTTATTCGGCCTTTTTAGAGAGGCAGTGCTTCTCTCGTGAAAAAACAATTGAATAAAACGTGCTGTGTTTGTCTTCAAATCGAAAGAGGACAATTAAAATATCCGTAAGTTACTAAGTTACCTATCTATACAGGCCGTTGTGATCAACCGACTAGTACACGTAAACAAAATACTTAAGTACTATAACAAAAAAAGGTAGGTTACTTACTTTTCTCCGGCACTAGCAAACACAGATATAAATTTTCTCACAACTTTTTTCCAAATTCCGCCTTGTTTTCGAAATTCCGGAAACAAATGAATGCGTTTGGTTGCCTTTGGCATCAAGTATTTATAGTGTTGATCAAGTTCATGTCTGAACAAGCATTAAGCATTGTCGGGCGGATAGCGCTTTGCAAGTCTGTACACGAAATTGTACGTAATATCGAATACACAAGTTTGGACAAGTAACAGTCGCTTGCCTTATTAAAATATTATCTGCTTAGATAGGTACTTAAAACAATGTAGGTAGGCCCTTATAAAAACTATGCTTACATTTTTGCTCTTTACTATCAAAAGCAGATAAATTTTCGTGGACCCCCATTAACATCTTATGGACCCCCATTTTTTGTTCACGCCTACGTAGACCCCCAGCAAGTCTCCCGTGGACCCCTGGGGGTCCACCTGGACCACTTTGGGAATCACTGGTCTAGAGCATGTTCACAGACTGCAGACTTGGTTGAGCGTCTATTTTTCATGTCAGCAATATGTTCTTTTATACGAGTATTAATGCTTCTCTTTGTTTGCCCAATGTATTATGGCATACAACTGCACCGCATCGGCGCGCGGACTCTGGAACACTGCGACGCGCACTCGATTTCTCGCAGTATTTACGTAAAGGCGACGGCCCCGGTTCATCATCTATCTCGACGCTGATTGGTCGTTTATAGATTTCTATTTTCTTACTATTGTATGATATAAAACTGTATATAAACAATTGATTTTACAAATAAAATATGCATTAAGATATTCGTCTTTCATTCTGCAACAAGACACCCCACATTGGTGACCCCGAGAAAAAAAATATACTTACGAAAAAGGTCATACACACACATCGTCATGGAAGATAATCGCGGTGGAGCTGAAAATCAAGAAGCAAGCAAATCCGAAAATTTTGGAGCAAGCAGTATGGATCTAGCAGCTGTGTCAGTGCAATCAAGGCTACTATCCTTTTGGCGAGAATACCCCCGTGCCTGGTTCATTCAGTTTGAAGCGGTTGTGGAACCCTTAAAGACATCCGATGACCAGAAATATAACTATGCACTACAAAAGCTACAGCCAGCGGATCTGCAACAAGTTACAGATATTCTGTACAATCCGCCTGCCAAGGATAAATACATCACTCTAAAAAAGCGCCTGCTATCGGTTTACGAACAATCCGAAATCAAGAATGCAAATATCATTACCGCTTCGGAGATAAGGCGCGACGATGTGAATCACCCTGCGCAAAGAGGGCTAAGAAATCGGAAAACTAATTACTACACCGACCGTGGCGGACGTCGGTGTACCCAATACAAGCAACCGCCTTTGTGTTTTCGACTTAGACTCTCGAGAAAGGTACCTTGTCGACACTGGGGCGGAAATATCCGTCTTTGCCTGCAAATCTAGAAAGAAACCTACAATTAGCGACTATCAACTATACGCAGCGAACAACACGCCTATAACTACATATGGCACAAAGACTATGCAACTTAATCTGGGGCTGCGTCGCTCGTTTCGCTGGACCTTCATACTTGCCGACGTCAACACATCAATTATTGGAGCTGACTTCCTACGTCACTACAAACTTCTGGTCGACTTACATCAAAGAAAATTAATCGACACTGTAACCAAGCTTTGCGTGGACACCTTGCAAGTCACAACGACGGCTGAGACAGTTCACATGATAAGCAGCGATCAAGAGTACTACGACATTCTGAAGAAATTCCCGGACCTGTTAAGACCCATGTCACTGAAAACACCGCCGAAACATGACGTTGTTCACCATATCGAAACCACTGGTCGCCCGTTGTACAGTCGTGCTCGACCCTTACCTCCTGAAAAATTCAAAGCAGCTAAGGAGGAGTTTGAATCCATGATGGAAAAGGGACTTTGCAAACCATCTTCAAGCCCATGGGCAAGTCCTCTACATATTGTTAAGAAAAAGGATGGCGGATTAAGAAAATGCGGTGACTATAGACGACTGAACGCTGTGACTTTGCCAGACAGATACCCAATACCTCGAATTCAAGACTTCGCGCATCAATTACATAACAAGAGAGTATTCAGCAAACTCGATTTACAAAAAGCATTTTTTTCCATACCTATTTCTAAAGAAGACTCACCGAAGACAGCAGTTATAACACCGTTTGGTTTATATGAATTCAACTGTATGACGATGGGACTACGTAACTCAAGCCAAACATTTCAAAGATTTATGCACGAAGTTCTGCGTGGCCAAGACAACTGCTACTGTTTTGTTGACGATTTGCTGTTATTTACAAAAGACGAAGAAAGCCATAAGATTCTTTTACACCAAGTTCTGGAACGGTTGGAAAAATACGGGATGACACTAAACATCAATAAATGTGAATTTGGCAAAAGCAAGATAAATTACCTTGGCTATGAAGTATCGGCAGAAGGAATAAGACCTACTGAAGAAAGAACGAAGGCAATTTCTGATTATCCTCAACCAAAAACTGTCATGGAGTTACGAAGATTTTTGGGCATATTAAATTTTTACCGAAGCTGTCTACCCCACCAAGCCGAGATGCAATCAGAGTTAAACAAATATTTACATAACACCAAGAAGAACGACAAGTCACTAATTACATGGACTCCCGAATCCATACAAGCTTTCAAAAATTGCCGCGAAAGCATTTTGAAGGCCACTACTCTCAGTCATCCAATTCATGGAGCTCAACTCTGTATTATGTCGGATGCATCGAACCATACTCTTGGGGCGGCGTTACATCAAAAATAGGAAAACAAATGGATTCCTTTGGCATTCTTTTCTCGAACAATGAGTGAAACGCAACGGCGATACAGTACTTACGATCGAGAGCTACTGGCTATGTATGCAGCAACAAAGCATTTTCGACCACTCATAGAAGGATGTGACGTAACAATATTCACAGATCACAAACCACTCGTTTATGCATTGAACAAGCCGCCTAGCAGCAGCGATACGCCGCGACGAGAAAGACAGCTGCACTACATTAGCCAGTTTTGTACGAGTATACAATACCTCCGAGGAGAAAGGAACGTCATCGCCGATTCATTATCACGTCTAGAAGAAATAAACTGTCCATCAACCGTAGACTACGAACAGATAGCCAGCGATCAAGTTGACGATGAAGAACTTCAAAAATTAAGAAAAATGCCCAACCTGAAATTCATTAACGTGCAGATGCAGGGAATAAGCCAACCAATCACGTGCGAGTGCTCGACTGCTACCGCCCGCCCGTACCTACCGAATGCTCATCGTTTTGCCGCCTTTAAAGCACAACACGACATGTGTCATTCAGGAGTACGAGCTACAAGAAAACAAATGGTCTCAAAATATTTTTGGCCTAACATGAATAAGGAAGTCGGGGAATGGACAAGGTCATGTATTGGCTGTCAAAAAGCGAAGATAAGCCGTCACACAATCACTCCACTCAGCAAAATTCAGCCATCTGAGCGATTCGACCATTTGAACATGGATATTATTGGACCCATGCAGATATCAAACGACTGCAGATACTGTATCACCATGATCGACCGCTGTACCAAATGGGTGGAAGTAGTTCCTGTACGTGAAATCACAGCTGACATCGTCGCGAAGGCATTATACCAACATTGGATCTCACGATTTGGATGTCCACTACGCATCACGACAGACCAAGGACGTAAATTTGAATCCGCTCTTTTCAAATCCATCCTGAAGAAATTTGGAATAACAAAAATACGCACTACTGCATACAACCCAAAAGCTAATGGGCTAATTGAGAGATGGCATCGTACATTCAAGGCTGCATTAATGGCCCGAGGCGCAACTTCAAATTGGACAGAAGAATTACCAACAGTTTTGCTTGGCCTGCGTACCGCATTGAGAGAAAATAACATTTCACCAGCCTTAATGACGTATGGTACGACACTCCGCTTACCGTCTGATTTCGTGCAATTTACAAAGGCAGACATAGATGAAGCAGACTACGTTCGTCATCTCTCATCTACAATGGCATCCTTACGCCCCACTACGGAACGCGCCCATAACGTAGAAAAGCCGTTTGTACATAAGGAGCTGCACACATGTACACACGTATTCTTGCGAAACGACACCGTTCGAGCGCCGCTAATACCTCCCTATGACGGCCCATATGAAGTACTTGAACGACACGACAAGTTCTACAAAATCAAATTACCATTGAGGACTGCAATTGTATCATTAGACAGACTGAAGCCAGCCTACATTCTTAAGGAAATTGAGAACGTTCCTACCAATGTAGATACTTTCAAGACTTCCAGCGATCAGCAAATGGAGAAAAATAGGCCTCCAGATAAATATATCACACGATCGGGACGAGCGGTGAAGAAAACTATACGCTTCTCTTGAAGGGGAGATATATGGCATACAACTGCACCGCATCGGCGCGCGGACTCTGGAACACTGCGACGCGCACTCGATTTCTCGCAGTATTTACGTAAAGGCGACGGCCCCGGTTCATCATCTATCTCGACGCTGATTGGTCGTTTATAGATTTCTATTTTCTTACTATTGTATGATATAAAACTGTATATAAACAATTGATTTTACAAATAAAATATGCATTAAGATATTCGTCTTTCATTCTGCAACAAGACACCCCACAGTATGATAAACCACAGTCACAGTCAATTTTATAAACTCCAGCATCTTCCAATATCCCATTGGATTTTACAGGTCTTAAAAATTGGTTTATTTTCTTATGCGGCTTGTATTAGGTCTTGATTGAGATAATAGAGAATAATAATAGAGATTGAATAGAGAGGATGGATGGCAGGTACCGCCAGCTTGGGACCCAGTCATTAACTTAATAAAATCGCAAACTCGGAAGCAGACTGCAAGACCCTTAGATACTGTGAGCCAATACTGCGTGAATCGGAATAGTTCCCAATAAAAATTTCAGGCGGTAGTTTGTAATCTTATGACATCAAAGACAAATGTTAACTTAGTCTCCCTGCGACCATGAACGCTGTAAAGTGTTTGAAACGTCAGGTGTAAATAAATAAGTAATAAACGCGATAAAACCGTATTAAAATAGTTTAATTTAATGAATAACAATCGCGAAAACATAAGAAATCATTACTAGTGATAATTGAACAAATGGAGTATTATTGGAAATGTCTATAACGTTCTAGTTCTAGCCTATGTGACATCACGTTAAATTTGGAACAGCGCCATCTAGCGGTCATAAAGATAGGACGAGAAAAAAGACAAAAATATATATATTGTAAGCTTTTGCTTGCGGATTTGCTTGCTTTAATCCGATATTTGAGAATACTTTTCATACAAATCGAAAACGTTCGTATGTTCGCGAAATTTATTCTAAACTACTAGTGATAATCAAAAATATATATAGTTAGCAGCTTTTGCTGGTGGTTTTACTTGCTTTCATACGATAATAAGAAATATTTGTCTACAAATCGAGCAGAACCAAATAATGTGTCTTGGTTTTTGCTGGAATTTTCCGTTTTTCGCTAACTTGCAAATAAAATTGTAATAAATCACTATTCAATTTTCCTTTCCCAAAGATTTGTTATGGGCAAGATTGTCCCTGCAAGCCTGGATCAAATCCCGCATGAATTAAATACAAGATTCTAGTTCAAGAGAAGAGTTTATAGAAGATATTTTCAGTTCAAGAAGGATTTCCGTTTAAGTTTTACTTTTGCATTTTTTGTTAGTAGTTTTTTTTTTTACTTCAGTTCCAGTAGCTTTGGTAGTTTTTTTTAGTATCATCGTCATTTTATTATAATACTTGTTTTTGTTTTGAGTACTTTAGCATCGCTTTTTTATTTATGTGTAGGCAGGTATTTAAAAAGTATTAGTCAAAATTTAAATATGTTTTAACATTATTTTATTACATTTTTCTGAAATAGACAAAATAAATGTAGATATATAACAATAAATACAAAATTAACGAATTATGTGCATATATAAAAAGTGTCGTGTATGGGAGGAACATATTTTTTTTCATTAAATTTCTCATAAATTAATTCTTTAATTTTAATCTGTACACATTTTAATCATCTTGATTTAGTTTATTTTTTTAATTTTCGACTTGAAAAGCAGTTGCTTAATACATTAAATTGACTAAATCTTAAATAGTTCAAGCAATGTTTAGAAATGTAATTAAACAGTAAAAGTAATCATCATTTAAAGTAAATCTACATATTCAATAGAAACCACAAAAACTGATTAAAAAAAAAACCTTCGCAGATTCGAAAGAAAAAGCACAGATAGACAACCGCAGTTCCCAAGAGCCACAGAGCAAAGAATCGTCACAACCCAACAGCTTAACGTCAAGCTCAATATCAACAGATTCAAAACCGTCTGAGAGTAAAGAAGAAAAAACTGACGAAACGAAAGAAGAACAGAAAGATGTTATCGAAGAAAGCATATCAACGGATGCCTGACTGGTAAGGATAAGATATTATGAAAGCTACCAATCTAAGTACTATAGTGGTAGATAATTTCGTTTTTGGGACGGTCACACTGAGCTATTTTTGTTTTATGGCAACACTGTTTGTTGGTGCGTGTCTATTGCTTTGGAATTTGAATGTATGGGATTTCAGAATTTGTTTGCGTTGATTTCTATAGTAAGGTGCATTTTTGTACTGGACAAAATTTGTTTTACATAAACAAATCATACAAATGTATAAATTAGTTTTATGTCGCCAATCTTGCACTGAATCAGTGTGTTTCTAGCGTTCTGTACGCTCGCATTTCGACGCAATGCACGCGCACTTAATAAGAAAGGATTGTTACATTTATCGACTTATTAAGTAATGTAATTATACTTTTTATATTAATGAGTCAACAGGTTAACTTTGTAAAAAAAAATATTCTTTACTTCGGCAAAATATTGTTTTTCGAGCAAGTCACATACGTTTTTTTTTAATAGAAAACCCACTTTTGGATGCTTCAAAAAATTAAGGGTTTATGTTGTTTATTGTTTTTTTTTTTTTATAAAATATATATTGCAGGCAAATTGTTGTATGCCCGGGCAAATAGCATTCCTCCATGTGCCCAAACTGACATTGGGCAGATTTATTAATGACGTGCCCAACCTCATGGGCATATTTATTCATGATCAATGTAAAATTGGGCAGAACGACGATGCCAAGTCAAATATTTTATATATTTATTTCTTTTTAAGAAAGTGAGGTACTTTAAAATTAAAGAGGTAATTAAAATTATTTTCAGTAAATCATATGTTGATTCCGCAATAATTTCGTTTTGTTTAAAACAACTTAAAAATATAACTCTTTAAGCTCGAAGCTTTAATTGGTATTTAAACCAATATTGAAATTTAACTTTTAATATTTGTATAGTATGCATATATGATCGGAATACGTAATATATTTGTCGAACAATATAGATGATAGGATAATATTTTGTTAAGAAAACAAGTAGCTCAGTTCCTTATATCAAATAGACTATTTTTAAAAGCTTCGACTCAATCTGTTGTTGAATAAATAAATAAAATCAAAATCGATGTTTTTCAAGTAGTTGTGACAATTGAATTAAAAAGCGAAATTATAGATAACGAATGCAAATGTTCGACACGGAGTTTCGGTGAGTCTCCTAAATTCTGAAAAATAACACACGACGAACGCACGCGATTATAAAACAAAGATCGTCTAATTTCTTTTCCAGTTTTACTTTTAATTTGTGACCGTCCTGAATTCGTATTCTAAATTTGACTTTAGGCTGTGTTCAAATCTGTTTAGGCTATAAATGAAATTTAATCCGTCACGGTGTATCGAAATTTTCCCTTCGTACTAAGGCTCAATTTTTCTCCGGCAAAAATGCGTTATGAAGTTTTGATGTCTTGCCTACTACATGACATGTGAGAATAATTTGGTGTCACAGTGTCTTGTTAAATATGGTGACGTAAATGTTCAGATTTTAACAAATTTCTCATAAGTACCATGAGAGAGCCTATACTATAATTAAATCAATTCGGCCCGAAGAAATGTTCTAAACTATAAAAAATATATTATATTTCCTAACGTAAATGATTGGAATCCTTAACGTCAGTGGGTAACAAATGGTTATCTTTTTAATAAAATACTGTAGTAGAAGAATATGTCATAAAATATGTTTGAATTAATTTTAAAAAGTATTTATATTGTATCCTACTTTCAATTATTATCATCTTTCAATGTGATTAAGAGATTAAGAAAAAAAAAAAACAAAATTATGAAATTAAATTTATTGACACGTTTGTTAAGTCTTTTAACTAAAATATGTTTTGTTCTTTCGCGTAAAATATCGATATTAGAAAAAAGGACAAACATATTTTAAGTTGTCATTGGCTTAACAAGCCAGCGTTTTCTGTTTTATAAACAAATAGGTAACTAAATTTATGTTTTATAAATGGTTTGATCGTCAAATTTACAGAATAACAAAGTTTTTTTTTATAAATTAATTTTGATATACATCACGAAATAATATAAAATTGTAATCGTAGAATCCTTATGTGTTCGTCAACCTTATTTATTCATCGATTGTATCGACAGTACAGTTAGAATAATTTATCTCGATTACTAATTTATGAATCGCAGAATATGCTTCCTATGTTCCTTCAGCTTTGTATGTGGCGGGGCTTGTTTTACCTTGAAAAAATATAGTAAAGTTACCTCGAGCAAAAATATCGTTAATTATCGATATCGACAAAGAGTAACATTATCTTTAAAACGAAGTTGTTTTTATACTGTGGTAACGGTATCAAGCCCTGATACGTGGATCTCAGTTTTTTTTCTTTGCAATGAAGGCTTATAAAAGAGTTTGAATGTGACGTTTTAATTTGAACAGACAAATTATAGGAAAACAATGATAATAATATTATAGGCGTTTCTACTGCCGTCCCAATCCTAGAAATTATTTATGTCATTATTGAATTTCAAGTCCCAGTGATAGGGCAAATAACTGATTCATGCCAACAAAATGCCTGGGCAGATTAACTAATACCTAAAAAAAGTCTTTATGGAAATTTTGTCCTTGAAGTTTTGTGACAGAAAATATTTGGACAAGGCACTACTTTTGCAAACGTGTTAAAAGAAAAGACTCAAAATAATGAATTTTATTCATTGTGTTAATTAGAAATAAAAAAAAAAATTACTTCAGCAATTCTTCCTCTCAAATTGTTATTGGGTTGCTAAAGTCGTCTTTAAGACAATTACTTGAAGTGTTCATTTTTTATGTGATTACTCGTTTGCTTAGGTTTATGCTATCTCAAATTATCATTCTTATACACCGTGAAATATTAGTCGTTTTGGACCCATCGTCCAGTGACTCCATGCATGCAACTGAACAACTTTCCCCAAGATACGTGGGTCGAAATATGGAGTAAATTTTTGGATCTCCCATACAAAATGTCTCATCACGTGACCTAACTTACTATGGGAAGTCCAATTATGTTTGGAGCTATGTTCCTTGGGGTAATTTGTTTGGTTGCATGAATGGAGTCACTGGACGTTGGGTCCAAAACGACTAAAATTTCACGGTGTATACCAAGTTATACATGTGACTTCCGAACACCAGATATATTTTTTTGCAGTGTGTATCAGCGGAGAAGCCAAAAATTATTTTCACTAATTTATTTATTTTATTGAAAATGGTTTAGTTTCACGTACTGAACGCACTGTAAAAATTTAGTTTACTGTTTAAAAAGTCATTCTGTACACTGTGACAAGAAGTGCTATTTTTGAAATGTTTGACTCACATGTCGAATGATAATCGTTCGACTCGCCGTCTAAATCATTCAAAAACGAGCGAAAATATTTTGAGTGAGTCAGTAGGGTCAAATATAGCACTCGAGGACCGCAACAAGTAATGCAATTAGGTATGGAACGTAGTATAAGAGTAAAGGTAGCTTAGCGAAATAATTAATGTATGAAATGTGTTATTCAATTGGGAAAACAGAGCATTTGTTATATCCGTTTTTGTGAAATATAATATTTAATTCTAATGAATGTTTGCGTGATTCAGACTAAATCGTACGTGTTAATTGTAAAAAAATGTCGTGTAGATGGTAAAATAGATAAACTGATCATTTTTTTTATAATTGTCTTGAATGTGATAGCAATTTCCGATACGGCAATAATTATGAAATATTTTCTATATTCATAGTCTTACACATATAGCTTAGTTGGACAATATAATCTGTGACCAATGTCCATATCAGCCATACTTGCTTGTCTGTGCACTAGAGTTGACCAAATGCCCCAAGCATAATGGGCAAATTGACACGAATCGCCTGGCCATATTGATAGGAATTGCCTGGGTAATTCCGTTTTCGTAACTTGTAATCAGGCAAGAAAAAAAATCCATGTTCGTATCTGGTTATCAAAGGTCTAAAGAAAATTAACACGACTTTTCTAGGCAAATTAAAATTACATAAAATGTGCCCTTAATTATCCCACAAAAAACGATTATTTTCTAAAATTTATATAAACCGCTTTTTCCTCACTGCTTAACTGTGAATGCGCAACTGGAAATAGTTGCGCAGTGGGAACTACTCACAGCTCAACTTAACTGCTCAACTATTTTTAATTGAGCAGCGGGGCGTTATCCCTTTTACCGACTGCTCAATTGGGTTTTGTCAAAACTCCTTATAATATTTCTGTGCTTCTTACTCTTCAAAGCTAGCGAATTGAAGGTTCCCTATGAAGATCCTTACCGATAAAAGCGAAAAACATATTAATGCTTGAGAGCGAACAGGCGTTTATCTGTTTTTCTCTTCAAGAAAATTCTAGTACTAGGATAAGAGAAGTTATGAGGTTGTTTACAGAAAAAATAACATCGAAGCCCGCAATATGGGCGGAATGTTTTGAAATGAAAAGATCTGTTGAATCATGTTCATAATTTCTGTAAGCCTAGTATTTCTGGAATTGTTTAATATATTTCTTGAAAAACAGACAAACGCCCATTCGCTCTCAGTTGAGCAGTTTATAGTTGGGCAGTGGGGAATACCTGTAACCAATGACCGAATGCTCAACTTGTGCAACTGAGTTAAGCAATCAGTTGGTCAGTGGGGAAAAAGGGATATAAACAAAAATGGTATTTGAAATTGTAAGATTAAATTAAACATAAATAAAAATAAAATTTAAAATCTATGTTAGATTTTTTGTTTATAAAATAGAAATATAAAAATTAAAAAGAAGCTTTTGTTCTTAAAGATAATCAGAATTAGTTGAATTTATTCGGCATATCTTTAAAAATAATTGTGTCATTGTTATTTTTACTCATGTGTGTTTGTGAAATTGTCGAGAAATGAGTGAAAACGCTACTGTATATTGCTTTGATGTAAATAACAGAAAAAAATACTGAAATGTAACTTTGATTTAGATTTCGAACAAAAATGTGCTAGGAATACCTATCTATGTACAATGAGAACAGTTGTAAAATTGAGAGTATGACTTCTTGGTAACGAATAAAAAATAAAAAATAGGTACATTTTAATTAAAATATATTCTATCTTGTTCTTTTACAATAAAATCGTTGAGAGAAAGGGATTAAACATATTTTAGTTAAAAAGGGGATTAATAAAAATTTCCTTTTTTAATTTTATAAGGAGGTTAATATTTTATTAGTTCTCAATGGCTTTTTTGTGGCGTCTCCTGTTTCAACAAAATTCAATTTTAATCGGTTAGTCGTCAACAGACTTGAGTTAGTATTTTACAAAATAAAAATAAAAGTTTGCAATTAAGAAAAATATTTTTTATTAAAAGTTATGTTAATAGGTATTGAGGCAATTAGTCCAACTACATAGGCAATTTCCGACTATATCCCACGGACTTCAATTTATGGAACGTAGTTCAGTTTTCTCTTTTTTTATCCAGTGACTAACAATCCCAATAAAAATTTAGGCGCCATAAAAAATAATCATATTTTCATAAAATGATGTTTCTTTGCAAGTCAATCGCTGAAAAAATTAATTATTCTGTGAAACACCATTAGTTAAATAAAACCATTTTTATAACTAGTC
This sequence comes from Euzophera pinguis, assembly GCA_947363495.1. Classification (NCBI taxonomy): domain Eukaryota; kingdom Metazoa; phylum Arthropoda; class Insecta; order Lepidoptera; family Pyralidae; genus Euzophera; species Euzophera pinguis. The sequence continues at coordinate 8,958,453 of OX376176.1, forward strand.
CTTTTTATATGTGTCGTGGGTCCGATTAACGGATCATATTTTTTTAATAAAAAAAAAAATTGTTGAAAATCGCTCTATTATACTGGCAATAAACACTTGAGTTAGAAGGGTATTTTGTATAAAAAATAAGAAAAATAAAAAAAAAAATGCTTTTGTAACTAAGTTGGTTATTTATTAAATAAGTATATCTTCGTAAACTCAAAATGTTTGTTTTATTTATTTCATCTAATCTATTTAATAACAATTTCAATTATTATAGCATTTAATTATCACAGATTAAATAATTATTTTATAACTATTAGTATTTACACTTACAGTTATACAGAAGACCAGAGAAATTTTTTTTCGACCACCCGTACAAAAATAAGGCTGGCCCATGCAAAATTTTTTTTTTTTTAAATGTGTGTGGGTTATTCGCCCGAACGAAATTTAAAGTCCGGGTCAATATGTCGTTAATAAAAATTAAAATAGAGAGGTCGAAAAAAATTTCTCGATTTTCGCTTACTTTTAGTTATTGAATTAGTTTAGTTTCACGTAAACGTAAACTCGCCGTAAAAATTTGGCTAGAACTATTAAGTAACACGAATATAAAATTTAAAAAAAATGTGGAGATTCTTTCCATGGAAGAAGGAAACCGTTATATTTTTAATTTTAAAACTTATTGACAATTCTAAAAGCATTGATGTACGAGTTAACTCCCATTTTCCCATTACGAGGGTGACACTGAAAGTCTTTAGAACTGACCACTTGTAAACAGTTTAATAAAAAAATAAGTTTAAGTTTTGAAAATGGAACTCTTTGCCAATATTATTGAGTATGTATTTTATCAATTTGTCATTTGTTTTACGATTTGGCGGCAAATTGAAAATTGTCTGTGTCACGTCAGCATGAATTTAACGCGAGAAAATTTTCGTGCAATGATTTTTTATGACTTTCGTTGTCATTTAAGTCAACAAGAAAGTTATGATAGACTTCGATTGGCCTTTCACGATAAAGCCCCATCTCGTGCAGTGGCACGAGATGGGGCAAACAGTGGTTTACAACTGGTTTAATAAGTTCAAACGTGGTCGCACTAATCTCACCGATGATCTGCGTGAAGGACGGCCTTCTACGGCGACGACTGAAGATAACATCAGTGTTGTGCGACGTATGATAGAGACTGACAAAAGAGTGACCTATCAGCAGATTCGGGCAAGTTTAGTCATCGGTATGAGCCAAGTGCACAAAATCCTGCATGAACATTTAGCGGTCAGGAAGCTTTGTGCCCGGTGGATACCTCACGATTTGACCGGGGCCCAAAAAATCCGTCGTGTTGATTGGTGCCGTGAAATGGTTCAAAGATTTAACGGAGGTGACTCAAATGCTGTGTTTGACATACGGGTGACGAAAGCTGGATTTACTGTTATGATCCCGAAACCAAAAGACAGTCTGCTCAGTGGGTGTTTCCTTCCGAGGAGTTGCCAACTAAAGTGAAGAGAGGTCGAAGCGTGGGAAAAAAGATGGTGGCCTCGTTCTTCGGAAGGTCCGGACATTACGCGACAATTGTTTTAGAGGATCGAACAACAGTTACTGCAGAGTGGTATACTAACAATTGTTTGCCACTTGTCTTGGAAAAAGTTCGGGAGAAACGACCTCGCAGTAGGATCTTCCTTCACCACGAAAACGCCTTGTCGCACACCGCCAGGCGAACGATCGACTATTTGGCGACATCAAACGTGGAATTACTAGGTCACCCGCCATATAGCCCCGACCTCGCACCTTGCGATTTTTATTTATTCCCGAAAATAAAAGAAAAACTTCGAGGAAAACGTTTTATGAACGCGGAGGAAGCAGTGGCTGCGTTTCAAAACGCCGTCGAAGAGACCCCTAAAGACGAGTGGGCAAAGTGCTTTTCTCAGTGGTTCCATCGGATGCAGAGATGTATTGACGTGAAAGGACACTATTTTGAAAAGATGTAATAAAAGGAATAATGTGTGCTCAGTTTTTGATTTTCTAAGAACTTTCAGTTTGACCCTCGTATGATAAAGCTTACTGTACCAATAAACATAAATCAAATTACGAAATGAAATTGAATTTTATGCTCGAGTCAAGTCCTGTAATAGAAATATACCGGTTTCAACTAAATTGCTTTGTATCCTTAATTTTAAAAGGTCTGCTACCTTTGTTTTTATTACGTAAGACAAAGGGTTCTCGAGTGCTATTTAAAGTGTGACATACGCAAAAGCATTGACTCGAATGCTTTTTATTCGTCATTTCAGTCATAGGTACATCAGTACTAAAGGAGGCCTATTTTGAGGTCTGTGTTTGTGATCCGTCGAAACTGGCGAGTTGAAAATTGTTCGTCATGTATCTAAGAATAGCTCTTGTATCGGTTACAGGAAAATTACGTTTAGTCTACATTGACACGAAAGAAGAACTTTTGTTTATCAGTTATTTCGAACAGAGTGCACAGAGTCGATTGACCATGTAACCCGCTCGGTATGTCGATTGAAAATTGAATGATTATGCGTGAGTCACACTTTTCGAAAATAGCACTCCTGCGCACATTTAGTACCTACACTAAACGCCATTTTGTGAATTGCTTTAAGCCGCCATTTTGTGAACTGCACCGTTTCTTGAACAACCTACATCAGTCCGCCATTTCGTAATCAAACATCATTATTCTCAACAGGTTTTTTACTTCTATTTCTGCCTTCTAAATCTGCGTAGATGTCTTCCAAACTTCTCATTTTTGTTTCTGGCACGCAGAATATAAGGTAGAATACATTTGAGAGGCATATTACGCTGAACAACCAGAATGTGAAGTGGTATCCGATCCAGTCGTTGAGTGGAGCGAAGAGTTTTAGAAGGGCGAAATCTGTGCCAAGCGATATCGCCATGATGAGTGTTGCTACAGTTCCTCGAAGCTGTAAAATAATACCTACTTTAGTTTCCAGGCCCGAAATTATTAATTGTCGTAGGATGGATCGTGTCTAGAGATGGGCGCCTTCCCGGAAATTTTCCTATTTATTCCCGGAATTTTAAAAAATTCCCGGGCATAAATGGGAAATAATTATTTTTTCTATTCAGCAATTTGCATTTAATTTTTTCACTCTTGAATTTCTTCCCGCTGCCCATCTCTAGTCATGTCTATTTACAAGGCTACCTTTCAGGAGTTATATTTTTTGCATTAAGTATTTTGACTTACGCAATATCGGTGAGTCGAATAAAAATCATACATATATTATTACACCTGTTTCCCGTAGGGGTAGGCAGAGACTACGAATTTCCATTTGCTACGATCCTTACAGACTTCCCTTGCTAATTCATAATCGCTTAAGTCGTCATCATCATCTTAGCGCCATCCCGATTGCAACCTAAGCTGTTGCTTCGGAGCCCAGGGTCCGCTGCCTAGCTAATCGCGAAAGTTATACTTTTAATAAACATAGGGCTGCTGATGCTACTGTGGCATTTGCCTTAAATCCCGGATTAGGGTTTGTTACCTACGGGAAGCACACTTTGTTGTTTTCAATTTAAGACATCCCTGGTCCAGGGCATCTGGTTGTCATTAAAGAAACCATTTTCAAGGCCGGGAGGTGGTTTTGAGAGGAACTGCAGAGTGTGCAGTTTTTTTGATCTGAAGCCCTATTTTTACCCAAAATCGGTAAGTCTAAAATGTTTTTCATTCGATATAAAATGATTTTCATTCGATATTATCAATTAATCGAACTATTTTCATTCTGCTCTCTGATTTTGCAATACAAAGTGAACACGGACACGCTTTGCAGAGCCACACGCCCAGCAGACATGATGGAGCTATCACGCTGATCACCAGGAGTCCAGGAGGATCTGCACACGTGAGAGCCACAATAGACACCCAGCTTTGTAGGTAAAACCATATGATAAAGTTATAACGTTGCTTACCAGGAAAAATTACAGCAGATTTTCATAAGGTATGCGGGTACTTTGAGAACCATGAAAAGTCATTGTCCTTTTGAACTAACATTCTTTGCGTGTCGATGGCATTACACTCTCTCAACCACGGAGCAATCACCAAACCTAGCCATCTATAAAATGAATAAAATAAGCTAAAACCCGTCAAAAAAAATATTAATCTATACCTAAGACTAACCTGAAAACTGAACATTTCCGTCATAATAACAAAAGGAAGAGGCTGCAAGCCGGACGCGTCAGAGAATATGCACACGCAGAGAGCCACAATGGGCACCCAGCCCGGCATAAACACGGACACGCTTTGAAGGTAGAACCAAACGCCTAGCAGACACATGCTGAAGCCGGCCATCACGCTGGTCACCGCTAGAAGTGGCTGGGGATGGAAACATTCGAATGATAAATTGTTTTTTGTTGTTTGTAATTAGGTCACCATTCAAATTGACGCAAATCCCGCGCGTCTGACGGGACGCCCACAGAAATAAGAAATAGAAGTGCCGTAGCGTGTGCCAAAGTTAACTGGCCCATAAGTATGTTTGTTTATCTATTTAAGTATACTGATATATTTGTTAAAATAGCTAGTATCATTGATTAAGTATCCCATAACACAAGTCTCGAACTTACTTTGGGCTAAATCCATCTGTGTGATTTTTCCTTATATATTTAATATTATTTTATATTTAAGTACCTAAGTAAGTTATCATCATTTCAGCTTCAGTCAGCCGGACATAGTCCTCTCTCTCTCCTATCCGTCCGTTTGGAAGTGGCCTACGAGATCAGTAAGTAAAACACTCTTTATTGCACCATACAAAATATAAATATATACCTAATATTGTTAGTAACGAGATGTAGGTACAATAGGCGGCCTTGTCTTAAGGGTCGGCAATGCGCATGTGATGATATTGGCATGCATAGGTCCATGGGTTGCGGTGATTGTTTACAATCAGGTGAGCCGTATACGGCTCATACGGCAAATAGGCATTTGCCTACTTAATTGTATAAAAATATGTAATCTCGATCAGGATATCTTAAGAATAATTTAACCATTAATTTACAAATAACAAACTGTATGCGGACTTAGGCTAAAAACATTATTTAACAGTCAACCTTTGGGTAAAGCAGAGAGCATGAATGCCTACCACCGAGCCACCACCGACCACGAGAATCAGTTTTTTTTCCCGGGATGAATGAAAGGATCGATAGCCTTCTCAGTACCTATTCTATGTGTAGGTAACTACCTAGTAGTTACTTAAAATATTAAAATCTAGGTACTACTGGGTCTTTATCATTGAGTTCTTTGACTCGTGCAAAAATTTAGTGATTTTCATTTCTCGAAATCTAGTAGATAATTTTTATTCAGAGTCATAAAGATCTAAGTTACTCATATAACTCAATCCTGGACTGACACATGTGAGCAGGTAACTGAAACCTAACTTTTATGCTTTGTTCGATATTTATAGTCAATGCTTTCCTGATTCTTGAGAAATGATCTAAACCATGGAGCAATTACAAAGAGGAGATGCCGTTTGAAATGGCGCACTCGCCGACACAAAAGTGGGCGGAGCTTGTCATTGCTCGTGCTCCATGGTTGGAGCCACGGCCGAAACCAAGCACCGTTTGCCTTCCGCCCCGTGTAGCCTCACAAATACTTTCTTACAAAACGCTTATTACGGCATCTCTTTGTAATTGCTCCATGATCTAAACCAGTAGTTCCCAAACTTATTTTTCTCGTGGACCACTTTCAAAATTTTACTGGTTTCGGTGGACCCCCTGCTGCTACATTTCTACCACATTCTTAAAGTCGCCAAAAAATAAAAATTGTGTCACTTCTGAGTTCTGTCCCTATATTTCGATATGTAAAATAAAAACGAAAAATGGTACATTTTATATCACTTTATTTATTAAAAGAATAGAATTACAAGAAAAAAATATTAAGGTAATATAGGTTCAGGTCGTAATTTTAATTAATGGGAAGGATGTATCTGATGGAGTGTCAGCAAACGATCAATGTTTGGCTTTATTTTTGTGAGCAATAACCGCAAATCCCCCCGCTCTGTGATGTTTAATTTGCTCCTTTTTTTTTGTTAAGAGGTTTGTAACGGCACTAAAACTCCTTTCGACAAGATATGACGAGGGAAAAGCTATTAAAAATTTCCTTGCGATTTCCCACAGTCCAGGATATTTTTCGGGTATTTCTGCTTGCAGCCAAAATGTTGGGTAGCCTTTTCTAAATTTCACCTTCAGCTCCTCATTAGTGCTTAGCTCGAGCAGCTCCTCTTGTAATACAACATTGGCCACTTCCGTTTCATCAAATGGATTTATTATCCATGGTGGTATATCCATCGTCAGTATATCTTCAAACCTGGTTTTGAAGTCATCATGCAGGGCACTTAAATGTTGACTGTAGGTATGGATATCCTCATCAATACATTCTACCTGCGACAAGTTTGGAAATTGAGAGAATTCGCGCCGACTAATGTTTTGCTTCATAAATTTCAATTTCCCAAGAAAAGCCGAAATTATCCCCTTTGTTTTTATTAAATTCAGGCTGTCCCCTTGTAACTGCAAGTTAATATCAATAAATTTTTTAAACAAATCTGTCAAATACGCAATGTCTGCTTTGAATTTGATCAAGTTTTCTTTTAAATCTGGATCTCTACTTTCTAAGAACTCTAATATGGAATCGAAAACAGAGTAAAATCTCGTTAAGCATGCACCTTTCGACAACCAGCGTACTTCAGTATGTAAGAGCAGTCGTTGGAAGTCTTCATCATTTTCGTCGCACAATTGAGCAAATAAACGTGTATTCAATGCATTGCTTCTGATTTTGTTGACAGCTTTTATTACAAAATGAAGAGATTGGTTCAACCTGTCACTTAAATGTTTTGCCACAAGATGTTGTCGGTGGATTACGCAATGAATAGCTGTAAGTCCTGGTATAATTCTTTTGAGATGACTTATAAACCCACGATATCGCCCGACCATTGCAGGAGCTCCGTCTGTTGCCACTGAAATAATGTTTGTAAATGGGATCGATTTTTCCGTAAAAAAATTACTCAGGACATTAAATATTGATTCGCCTTTAGTGTCAGTCTCCAAAGTTCTGGCAAATAGCAATTCTTCGTGAATTTCTTCCTCAACAATAAATCGGACATATGCCAATAGTAATGCTTCATTACTGGGTAACGTTGACTCGTCCAGTTGTATAGAAAAATGAGTTTTTTGCAGATGATTGCACAAAAAGCTTTCGATATCAGAGCTCATTTCATCAATGCGTCTTTGTACAGTATTGTTACTTAATGGAATTCTTTTTAGTACGTCAAATGGAGATTTGTGCAAAACAGTTTTTAAAACCTCTTCAACAGCGGGTAAAATTAATTGTTCTCCGATAGTGTGCGGTTTTCCAGATTTTGCTATAAGTAATGAGATATTGTAAGATGCCCGCAAGCCATCATCGTTACTTTGAGATGTTGAAGCGAACATACTGTGCATGGTGGGTCTCTTTCCATATTTTTCTTTCAATGTTTGAAAATATTTTAAATCTTTACCTATTTTATCAGTATGACACCTTTTTAGATGATCTTCGAGCTTTGATGGTTTCATAGAGTCATTGCTCAAAACTTTGTTGCATAATAGGCACATGGGCAATTGTTTGTCTGCCTCTGATGGAACAAAACCATATTTCAAATAATCGACACTATATTGTCGACATTTTTTCTTTGCTGTAGCCATGTTTCGTGTCAGTTACCTTACCTGTAAAAAAAATGTTTTAGTAACCAAGTTTTTTTCTGAATATAGGTATCACACCGCAGCCTTTGTCAGCACGCGGAAATAGAATTACGGCTTGTAAAGGGACCAACTAATAAACCGCTGAGACAAATACAAACGTTTTCACAAAACGGTATCAATTTTAAAGTACATAATTTACCACTAATTTTTAATAGTATAAATAAAAATTAGTGTACTCAGTATCGAATACTGATCATATTTGTGTAGGAAAAAATAAACGTCGAAATCCCAAAATTGTCCATAAAAACGATAACTAACATTTTATTAAATCAATGAGTTCACGCGCTCCGTGTATTTGCGTATTTTTTGTCTGCGGCTTCATTGTTAAAATGTGACAAACAGGCATCGAAGTTCAAGCCCCGCCCTTTTCCCGTCGCCCGCGCACCGCTCGCTCTTTCCGAAAAGGAATAGTTTTGATATAATAGTTACTTCAAAATCAATTTAACATGATTATGAAATTACTGTTTTATAAAATTAGTAGTTATTTGCAAGAAAAATTACAAAATTAATTGCTCTGCAATATTGCTTATTCGGCCTTTTTAGAGAGGCAGTGCTTCTCTCGTGAAAAAACAATTGAATAAAACGTGCTGTGTTTGTCTTCAAATCGAAAGAGGACAATTAAAATATCCGTAAGTTACTAAGTTACCTATCTATACAGGCCGTTGTGATCAACCGACTAGTACACGTAAACAAAATACTTAAGTACTATAACAAAAAAAGGTAGGTTACTTACTTTTCTCCGGCACTAGCAAACACAGATATAAATTTTCTCACAACTTTTTTCCAAATTCCGCCTTGTTTTCGAAATTCCGGAAACAAATGAATGCGTTTGGTTGCCTTTGGCATCAAGTATTTATAGTGTTGATCAAGTTCATGTCTGAACAAGCATTAAGCATTGTCGGGCGGATAGCGCTTTGCAAGTCTGTACACGAAATTGTACGTAATATCGAATACACAAGTTTGGACAAGTAACAGTCGCTTGCCTTATTAAAATATTATCTGCTTAGATAGGTACTTAAAACAATGTAGGTAGGCCCTTATAAAAACTATGCTTACATTTTTGCTCTTTACTATCAAAAGCAGATAAATTTTCGTGGACCCCCATTAACATCTTATGGACCCCCATTTTTTGTTCACGCCTACGTAGACCCCCAGCAAGTCTCCCGTGGACCCCTGGGGGTCCACCTGGACCACTTTGGGAATCACTGATCTAAACCTATTTGAAGTTTGTATCTCGAAAAAAAAAAAAACATGTTGGGATAATTAGATAAACTAATTCATCACCGGAAGCGCCTTGCTTTCCACCTATACAAAATAACAACAGACAAGTGCATAAGTGATTGTACATAAAAATAATTATAAAATTATTCTCGTAAGTAAATTGGTTATGAATTATGTCGCACTAAGTACTCGTAGCTAAGTGATGGGTTACTTTGAGAAGACCGCACGTCAGGCGATTGTTACAAAGATAAGGTACTCGTAATTGCTGCTAACCATATGGTTCTTACCATACGGTCCTTGGAAGTGACTTTGCGTTTTTAGGGGAAAAATTCGCAAAACTTCTTAATTTAGTAGATATGTATGTTACTGAGGTACTTTTTTAAGAAAAATATGTTGATCTTGGTCAATACACTTTCATTACGTAAAATAGTTATCCCAGTCACATCCCAATCCTAACGCTTTCGAAACTCGAACGCTAACTTACCTATGTTTTTTTCTGTAAATGTCCAGCAGTGGAATTACTGCGACTAAAATCCATCCATCCAAGTTATACCTACTTATAACTTTATGTTTTAGATTTCCAATCTTAGTAAGGCTACTTGACTGTGTTCACATTTTGACAATATTTTTATACGGAACAAACGTACATTAAAAAGTAACCGATTCCGAAAACAACAACAAAATTGGTAATTAATTAAAGCAGGAATTAGCATTTAAAGTTTTCTAATGAAGAAAAGTGGGGACGTCTTGCTATCTCTTGCACGCACGAAATCAAGTGGCAGTGACGTCACTCACCATTGAGTGCGTCCTTTTCTTGATTCTTGACAGTATCCCCTTCCACAGGATTTCAAAGGCTTATATATTATAACTTATTTAATATTGAACGGATTTAAAAAAAATCTTTCTGTTTTCGAATTTGGGAACCCCAATTTTGGAAATGAATAATAAAAAAAATATTGAGTAGAATAGTCTATTTAAAGCAGCACACATCCAGCGATAATATTTACTTCTGTATTATTTATTTGTTTGTATATTCATTAGATACAATTTAATAACAATCGTAATATATTAATATCATCGGGCCACTATCTGATTGTCCCAAATTGTGATTTCTGTCCCAACAACTGTTACTACAAGACTCAAGTCACCGGTGACCTTTGTTCTCCTACGGATCTTCTGGTTTATACCTAACAAAGTTTGTAGAATGCTATAAAATTACACAAAATTTAATAGATACTCACTTTTCTTCCCACTCTATCGACAAGCTGACACGCCAAAAACGACCCCATAATTTGGACCACAGCGAGCAATATGGACTGCTTGTTTGGCGACAGCGATATACTAGTGCCTTCATCCTTCCCTGCTTCCTTGAAGATGTGACTGGCGTAAACCAGTACGGCTATGCAGCCACAGAATTCTCGTGTCAAGTTCACTATGAGAGCCACCCAGAAGGCTTTTACTGCTGTTTTGTCTGAAACTGTAAAAGAAAATGTAAGTATTTCGCTGTGAAAATTGGGTTTTGCTTGGAGAGGAACTTATTTGATATCAGCACTATCCACTTTGATATAAATTGCTAAAGTATTATCAGATTTTTTCTGTCTGCCCATGCGTAAAGGCATTTGACACAATCTATCGATAACAGCCGGGATCAACGGTCTAACATCATCATCATAATTTCGTGTAGTAACATTGTCAATCGACCATGTACACCCTGTCAGAGTTGTTCGGAGTCGCCTCTCACTAGATGGCAGCTGAGGCCAACGGCCTTACGTGTCTTCCGAAGCACGGAGAACCTTAAGAAAGAAATGCCACTAATGGCGACCGATTCAAGATAGGCACACTATCGTTACGAACATGCACGCCCAGCTAGGCTATCAAGCTCCTTGTTTTAACACTCCAAATCATACCACTATGACTCACAAATAGGAGAAATAAACAGATTTATTGTCAGAATTAATGCCCCCGGCCTTGACACCCCGCCCATTACTCTCAATTCACAAATAATTATGTTCAGAAGTTTGCATGGTGTCAGAAGGCAGGAGTCAAGTGATGCAGAAGGCAGATCGATTGACCTGTTTGTTTTCTCATTGGACTTGATCATTTTTATTGGCTAATATTGCTTCCTGAGTAAATAGATGTCTGGTAAACATTGCCGAGAAATGGCTGACAACCAGCTTTTACTGCCCGTATGTAAGTACATTTTCCATCGATTACAGGAAATTGACCAAAAAATATTTTCATGTAATAATGTTGCCAAGATGAGTCTACATAGCTTACCCTGTGAAAAAGTTATCAGATCTCGTATAAAGCCAAGCTCCAAAGACTACACGCTCTAAACCTACAAGCTCTACACTACACCTTAATCAAAATCTATGAAAAAGTGGTCAGATCTCATGTAGAGCCAAGATTCTTGATCTATGCACCCTGACTTTACCAGGCCTAACTTCACATACTCTACATTTTAGTCAAAACGTGATGCTAGGCTGTTTTGCTACCATTACAAAGATTTCATAGGCATTCGTTTATCATGTGTGAAATAAAACTGCCAAGCCACGAACTACTGGACAATTGACTTGAAATTTGGCATGGGCCTGCCTTTTTAACCGTGTCTACATCTTATGTACTCATTATCCTAGAAAAGCAAGAATTGATTAACTTGAATTTGAAATTAAAATGCAGGCAACCAGTAGGTACAACGGGAAAGCGTTTAAAAATATTTCATACAGGAGAAGAAAAGAAAAGGAATCCCGAGGGGCCAGCAAGCAGATAAAATATATACTTACTTGTCGAGAAAGGGTTTTAAGTATATCACGGAAAAATTGTACGATCCCGAGGGAAAATCGAAATATTATCTACGTAAGAATGGTTTAACGAATTTATTATTTTTTATATTTAATTAACCTGTATTCTTTACCTTTTTTTTTTATCTCGAAATCACTTTCAAAACCGGCATCATAACCATGATTTTCCTCTCACAATTCCAACGGTCAATAGCACACATACAAACGTTTAATTTAGAAAACCAGAAATAAATTAACACTGCAATAAATTTAAATTGACATGGTCAATCGACCCCGTAAACTCTGTTGTTAGTTTTACGGAACAACCATTCGGTCATTGCCGTAGTTCCTTTATCAACCATCAGATGGCGGCCGGGCATGGAATCACCTAATATCTGCTAATCAGGAGATTCAAGACTGCAATGTCTTAGCCAAACTGTAATCCATACTAATATTATAAATGCGAAAGTCTGTCTGTTTGTCTGTCTGTTAGCTTTTACGGCCAAACCGCTATACGGATTTTGATGAAATTTGGTATGAACATAGTTGAAAACCCGGGGTCAAACATAGGCTACTTTTGACGCAGGCGAAGCTGTGGGAAACAGCTAGTCAAAATTTAAATTAATTTTTGGCCAATTTTTTTTAAGCAAATATTCTGTGTCCAGAAATTTAATTTCTGCTATCTGTTCTTTTTCTACGACGTGCGCCCATTTCCTGAATGCGCTAAAACCGATAAACGATAATCCTTATCCTCATCATTACTCTAGATATCTAACCAAAACCTATTTTAGTGGTATTTTCTATATCGAGCTTCCCTGTGCTTCGAAAGGCACGTTAAGCCGTTGGTCCGGCTAAGTTGGTTTGCCTAAGGACATCCCTCACAGCCTAGCAAAAATAAATTTATTACGTCATGATGTTATAAAAATATTTTCCTATCGATGTTCTCTTCCTAAGTATATTGAGGGGGTGTAATGAGATTAGATCTTTGCTTACTTTTGATAGCACAGAGAAATTGTATTTGTATTTACACTAAGTTTATACGTATATGTAACTATGTAGTCACATGAATAGTTTATATTTGGGAGTGAAGTTTCTTTGAAAAGCCGAGCGCGATTATCCGTAACGAATGTGCATGTCAAGCGATGGCTAGGCGCGACCCGTATGGGATTGGTCGCCAATTAGTGTAATTTTCTAAATCAAATCAAATCATTTAATTGCATAAATTAGGGTAAGTTTACAATGCATAGGTCTACATTTTCTTTCACGATAGATGGGTGTCATTAGGCTATGTCAGATATCGTTAAGCAGCCTACACCTCGGTTCATGTTCCTGTTGGTCCGGTTTTCCTGTAAAGGAGGTCAGACGGCAGTCGCTCCATTGTAAATTACCAGTGCCGCCAATTCCTGACCTTAACAGCTTTACAGCGTACCCTACGCTCCGAATCGTAAGCTGAGGACTTAACTACGAAAGCACGCTTGAACGAAGAAGTGAAGTTCCCATAAATTTATAATTGGTCTCCGCGGCGCGCTAGACCAATTATTAATCCAAGTGAATCTCCTTTTAATGAAGTAAAACAATCATTACATTATTTAAGAAGCAATTTTTTTGGAACAGTTTAAGTCGGAAAGGTCCAAAACTCTGTCTGTCTATTTTTCTGTTTGTTACGCTTTCATGGCGCTGAAAGGATTTTAATGAAATTTGGTACGAATATAGTTGAATACCCGGGGTCAAACATAGGCTACTTTTTACGCAGGCGGAGCTGCGGGAAACAGTATAAGTGCGAAAGTCTATCTGCCTAACTGATACGCTTTCACGGCCATTATCAGGCAGAGCTGCGAAACTACAGGTAGTAGAAAATAAATAAAAATATTACTTACACAGCAGTTTGGGCGAGAATTTAGGTTCACATGTGGTTTGCTCTATAATAAGTCTGTCAACTTCTTCTTTGATCCTAATATCGTCAGGTGGCAGTGACCGCAGCCAACTCAGAACCTTTGCCGTTTCCTGAAAATATAAAATCGTTAAATATGTATATACTTCAGGTTTAGGCAGTTTTCCTCTCTCTCTCTCTCTCTCTCTCTTTAGCCTTTCTCGACCGCTAGGGTGTAGGCCTCCTTCAGTCTATGCCATTTCTCTTAGTCTTGGGCAATTTCGATTGTTCTTCTGATATCGTCAGTCCATCGCATCTATGGTCTTCCTTGTGGGCATTTTTATTCTCCTACCAGAGACTTGCATCATAAGACCCTTTTTCTGGCGACATGGTTAGCCCATTAAGCAGTTTAGACACAATTAATAGTACTGACGTGCAGAACGGACACTCACACCCTCCCGAAACAGATACCGCCCCTCACCGCGCAGTTTTAAACTAGGTAAATCTTATTGTGTTTAGTGCCGATTTTACCATAGTCTGTCATAAGTTTTATTCCAAGGACAATGACGCAATTTACTTTCGTATAATAAAGTTTACATTTCACCACACAGTTAACCCGAGAATATACTGTTTATCCACGTAGGTAAAATCCCGAGGACATTTATAAGTACTCTGTCTCTGGAATAAAAATGTCTGCCATCCATTTTTTATGCTTAGATTAGTTACGAACTGAATTTGGATATAATGAAATCGGCCCTTAGGGGAGAAAGGAACTGAGTTAAAAAAAGTGTGAACCCACCTCATTCTTCCCGCGCTTGATCAAATATGATGGAGTCTCCGGCAGCTTCAGCAGAATGAGGAAGTGGACGATGGGGATCGCAAGCAGGATCCAAAGGACCGTTTTGAAGGGCAGCTGGTCTCCAAGTACGAAAACGAGCAGGTTACCAACTGTCTGTAACAATGTGTAGTTCTTCAATTGACAGCACTGAATAGGTTTCGCACAACTCTGATACCAGAGTGTATATGGTCGATTGACAATGTAACCTACACGAAATGATGATGACTAGACTAGTAACTAACAGCCGCACTTATACCCCTTTATTCATAAAAAATACGAACGTACGTTAAACCTTATCATCATCTTAGCGTGTATTACTAGTTGCGTCGTTAGCTTACGCTTCGGAGCCTAGGGTACGCTGTAAGTCATGGTCCTAAATTTGGTGGAACTGGTTATTACAATGGAGCGATTGCCGTCTGACCTCCGTTACCCTTTTTACAGGGAAACCAGACCAAGAGGAGCATGACCCGAGGTCTGTTAGTGGCCAACACTGTCAGATTTTTTTAGGCTGCCCTAAGGCATCTGACACAGCCTAACGACTGCTATCTATCGATCATAACTGGGACTAACGGCTTAGCTTGCTTTCCGAAGCACGGAGGAGATAGATAATGCCACTAAATGGCGACCAATTTAATAGTGGTCGCGTCACGCCCTAGACACGCGCATTCGGTACGGATACGCGGGTCGCGCTCGACTAACTAGCTGACGAACGGACGTTAAACCTATATTAACTAAATTATGTTTAGTCTTTTTCTGTCTTTTCTATTTTTGACGTGAAAGAACAAGACGTAACAAAGTCTTACTGAGTGTTCCTTCATTTTTATGAATAAGGACATAGCTGTTAATGACCATTAAATAATTAATTTCTCACACTGAAAATTTCTCCGTTAGAGTAGAGAATTTTTAAATTAGACTAGATGATCCCGCGAAATTTGTTCCGCCTTGCAGCGTGGCCACGGCGATGCCACCGGCATTTGTTTCAGTGAATCGTTACTACTCCTCATTTCGCCTCGCCTGTTCCCGTGGCTTTTTATTGCATTTGTTATTACAAAAATCCATTGATGGATCTTTTTGCACTTTCAAATGTCCACTTTAATCCCTAATTCAAAATTCATTGATGTCGATTTCTTAGAACTTACTCGCCCCGTGGCGAATTCTCCCGTGGCCAGGCTGTTAGAGGCATTAAATGTCAATGTTGATTTCATGTCAAGTTCCACGGAAACGGAGATACGGATAAATTAGAATCAGAAGACAAATATCTTATATTTGTCTCCTGGCTCTAATCTACATCCTCACTAATTTTCAGCAAAATCAGTTCAACCGTTCTTGAGTTAAAAATAGTATAATTAACAGGACTTTCTTATATACATTCACCTAAGTAACTCTACAGAGTTATTACTATTTTAGGAATGCAACGGCGAGTCAATTGAAATCGTTCGTCTCATCGATTATGTCGTATGAAAATCTTCCGAATATCAATAGGCTAGGTTCCAGGGTCAAAAGACAAACATTAAAATTAGTCCGTCATTTAGGGAATCAAAATATATTAGTGACGTATTTTTTCTTTTATCAATTGAGCGATAAATTATAAAGATATATCGCATCAAAGTTTAGGAGTGGGGGCTTGTGATGCCACATATTGCAAAAAAGTAGCACACTGTGAGGTCACACGGAACTTTAACGCGCCATATCTTTACCATTCTTTGTTTAATTTTCAAAAGAAAAAATACGTCTCAAATATTTTTTGATATCTAACTAACTAACGGACAAACTAGTGGCTCTGTGAGCTGTAGACCTCGCGAGCTTATAGAGATTGCAGATCGAAGGAACTTTTCACACCATATGATTTTCATTGAATATTAAAATCTTGATAATGTTCGTTCCGCTAATCTTTTTAGTCTTTTTTCCTCCTCTGTTCTTAACAGAAGGAGTAGTGACAATTACAAAAACTTGGCGTTTAAACAAACAACGATGAAGTAAATTATTTAATTATAATAATCAATTCAGTCATTTTTTTTTCTTATACCAGCTTTTTATTTAACTTGCAATCTATGTATGTATGCATGTTCGGGTCAAATCTCGTAAGATAAATACGACCTACTTTTCGGTTTCCAATTAAGCTGAAATTTTGCACACATGTATATATCGCGTGGCAATGCAATATTATGATGACTTGGAGCTGGTCTGATGATGGAGCTGGGAAGCGGTCATAGTTTAGGCTCGTTTACCTTTGGCCTCACAATAAAAGATTGTAAAAAAAAAGTTTAGTTATGAATGTTAATTCTTATAAAATTTTGGTAAACTGGTAATTTTGGTAAAATAACTAAGCGAATGTTTCCTGTAGTTACATAATTCCCAAGAAAACAAATAAGTATATTCGTATTTTTAAAAAACTTTTAAAATAAAATTCAAGATACCATGGTCGCAAAATAAAAATAAATACATTGAACTAAAAAGAGAACACCTTCCGGAGAGATTCGAACTCTAGACGCTTAAGTCGATCAGATCTCTTTATAAACAAACTGGACTATTCATCTTTTGACATGTTGGTGAAAATAAACGTCTATTGTATGTCTTAATAGAAAATAAAATTCCTTTATTATTTCGTTGTCACTACAAACATAAAATGGTCGTAAGAGGCATAAAATCCAAAGGCGCTTAGGCCCATTGTGCCAACTCCGTTATATTCAAAAATTTCCATAAAATGGCTCGACTATCGATTTTCATATGTTTATCGAACCTGCTCCCAAAATTTCACAGGAATCGGTTGAGAAATGCGACCTCTAGAGGAGAATACACAGACATACCAAAGCATTTTTGGCGAAGTTGAAACGGTTGTCAATTATATTTTTTAGGAAACTAGCCTATTGATCGGTTTTAAGCGAGTCATAGATATAATAGTGTTACGAGCTCGGGGTTCGCAATTTGGAGAAAAACACCTGATGACTCTTAAAAACGTTTATTCCCACAAGGATGGTCGCCGACGTCACTTCACTTCACTTATCACTAACAATGTCCCAAACACTTGCTAATCACAGTCACTATAACTTGCCGAGGTCGCTTGTATCACTTGTTATTCGCTCCGGATATCGCTTCTTGATCGCACTTGTAGCTCAGTTAAATTAGAACTGCCCTCCTGATTTTTTTTTTTTTTTTTGTTATGGACCTACAATTTTAGCTCCTGTGAGCTTTAAAATTTACAGCGGGACAGTTTTAGGCGAGGGCTATTAACCACTCAGCCTTTTCGGCAAATGCGCAAGGGGCTCCCAGTTGGGACGAACCTCGGCCATGGGCTTTGCCTTTGATCAAGCGAGCGATGCAAACTCGCGAGCGGTAGCAAACGCTCAATGCCATAAGGGCCGACACTATTGTGCCTGAAGGGCCTACTAAGAACCTATCGGTGGCGTGAAGCGCCCTGGTACATTTTGGTACCTGGAAAACGAGCTACTGTTCCTACTACGTCGTACTCGCCGCCGAGTACGGTTATATGTTCCTATGGAAAACCCAGGACTCCGTTGAGTCGAGTGGTTTTCGAAGGGAAGGTTCGCCACCGTAATGGGATCGTCAGGGTCAAAGAGAACATTCCTCGGGCGTCTGCGCCGCAGGGGGACATCTTTCGCCGGGCTGTAATTGGCAGCCCGCACAACTAACGGGTTCGGATGGGTTGGGCATTTCTCAAAGTAACGTTGAGACGTTTCTTTGAGATATCTCGAAATGGATGGAAGCTCAAGGTCCCTATGTAGGTCGCGTGTACGCAGGCCCGGGGGCGATCCCGTGGCTCTGCGTGCGAACCTATTCTGAATGAGTTGGAACTTGTTCAGGAGAGATGGAGCTGCATGTGAGAAGATCACACTCGCGTATGTCATGACAGGGCGGATGGCTAGCTTGTAAAGTGTCAGCTTATTTCTAAGCGACAATTTTACGTTGCTGATCATGGGAGAGAGTCTGCCTAGATAGAATGCAGCTCTGTTGCGTACTCTTTGGATGTGTGCTCCAAAGGTCATTTTGCTGTCAAAGATAACGCCCAGATACTTTGTTTGGTTCACCCATGGAATGGGTTTACCAAACATAGATATCGTTTTTAAGAGCGAGACCGTACTCCATGCTGGTGGACGTGTTGCACCGTATGAATCTTTGGAAAAGAACACTGCTGCGCTCTTTTCCGGATTCACCTCGATGCGCCACTTCCTGAACCAAGCTCCGAGGGCATCGGCCGCTTGTTGCAGTCGTTTGGAAATGATGTCTTTTCCATGACTGGACGTGTATAGCGCAGTGTCGTCAGCGAATAGTGCCAACTCCACGTGCGGGGTGCGGGGTACATCGTTGGTGTACAACGAGTATAGGGTCGGAGAGAGCACGGAGCCTTGCGGGACTCCGGCTCTTAGGGGTCTGGGACTAGAGAGCGTACCCTCAACTTTGTACCGAAAGGATCTATTCGACAGGAAGTCCCGTACGATGCGTACGAGACTGTCCGGCAGGCCCATTACGGCTAATTTGGCTATCAAGCCAACATGCCAAACTTTGTCGAATGCTTTCGCTACATCGAAGAAGAGTGCTCCTGTGGGTCTTCCGCGACGGCGGTTGCCTAGGATGTGTTCGGTTAGGCGGTGCAGTTGGTTCACGCAAGAGTGTTTTGCACGAAAGCCCATTTGCTCGTCGGGAATCAGCTTCATGGATTCAATGTAATCCTTGAGTCTGGCTGAAATGATTCTCTCGTATATCTTACCGATGCAGCTCAGGAGACTGATCGGTCGATATGAGGACGGGTTTTTCAGGTCTTTGCCTGGTTTGGGGATGCCTATTACTGTTGCTTGTTTCCAGGCGTCTGGAAACGTGCAATTTGCTAAGCAAGCATTGAAGATGCTCACTAGCAGCAGTAGTAGGGTCTGAGGGAGGCATTTAAGTAAGCCGTTGGATATCCCGTCAGCTCCGGCAGCTTTACGGGGTTTTAGGGACTTTATTATCGATTGTACCTCGTCAATCGTAGTGGGCGGGAGTGCGATAACGGGTGGACTCGATGCAGAAGCGGCTATGCTCTCTACATGCGTTTCCATACGTTCAACATGTTCGGGGTCTACTGGCTCACGACTAGGAGAGCATTGGCTCTCCAGGCTGTCTGCAAGGCATTCAGCTTTTTCGTCATCATCGAAGGCGATGGAGCCGTCTGGTCTATTGAGAAGAGGAGTTGAAGCTATCTGATCGCACTTCAGACTTCGCGCCACACGCCAGTAAGTGACATGTGACGGTTTGAGTTCAGAGAGGAATTCACCCCACCGTTCGTCTCTTAATTCCTTCATTCGCTCCTTAACTCGACGTTGCAGGTAGCGAAGTCTGGAACGGACTTCATCGGTGGGATAGAGGTCATGTACTCTTGTTACGGCGTTTTTCTCCGTCAACAACCTCCTTACATCTTCCGGCAGTTCGAATCTGTGGTTCGGATCCACAGAAGGGACCTGCCTGGAGCAGTCATTAATGGCCGCTTGCAAGTGGTTGGTGAGGGAGGAGATCGCCGAGTCTGTCTGTTCGGTGGACGTTATCCTGTCAGGGATAGCGTCCAGGTCTGGGGAGGATTGGTTTAGCACTCTTGCTAGTTTCTTCCAATCAGTAATCGTCCTTGTATGGGCGGGACGCCCATTGTCAGTCTGTCCTAGTTGCAGGAGGACCGGTCTGTGGTCCGAACTCAGGTCTGAGTGCACCTCTAAAGAACACACTTGAAGGGTGATATTCTTTAGTAGGGCAAAGTCCAGGACACTGGGATTTTGATTATCCGCAATTGGATAGCGGGTCGGGGCCAGGGGTGCTACAACGTCGAAATCCAGAGACTCCTCGAGTCTCGTGAGGGTTTCTCCGTTCGTCGAGTTCGTTAGCGAATGCCATCTGGTGTGTTTGCTGTTGAAATCGCCAGCCAAGATGGTGGCGTTTCCCATGGCGAATAGGGCTCGAAGATCGCTCTCAAGCAGAGATTTGGAGGGGCTGAGGTAAATGGAAGCGGTGTTGATCGGCGAGTGGCCGGTCATCGCTATACGGAGGATTGAGCATTCCATGTTCGTTAAGGTTGGCGGGTCTAATTGGCAACAATGCAGGGACCTCTTGTAATAGATTAGAGTTCCGCCTTTCGGCCTGTCTAATCTATCATTGCGAATGATGTTGTAGTTCGCGATTTTTGGGTCTCTGTGAGAGGGCTTCAAGAGGCACCTTCCGATATTTATATGGCCCGGGAAACCCGCTCCATACGTTTCTAGAAAGATCACAACTACTCCGGAATAGAGAGAGAGGGATACTCTCTGTCTCGTTCCCTTAGTACATACTAGAAGTGCGAGAGCGAGACAAAGCAATATGTCAGAGCGAGATAATCGATGTACTAGATCGTTCGCGATATTATTCCCGTATGAAAACACGCGACGATTGTACGAGAATTTTCCGCGGACAGCGCTACTCAAACTTCCGCGGACCGCATTTTATTTTTATTTATTTTTGATTTCGTAACAATAGCATTTTTGGTCGTGGTTTGGTTTTGGTTAAAACAATTAGTGCTATTGGCTTCATGTAGACTCTACCCTACATTCATATCTTTACTCCACGATGTCAGTTTTTTGGAACCGCCTTTCGGCCCCTCACGTGGTTCCTTGAAATACCACCAAAACCAACGAAAACTATACATGATGAGACCTCGCGATTCAGCTCAAACATTTATTTTATGTGATATAATAATAATATTGTCATTAAAGCCTTTTCAAGCTCAGCCACGTTCTAACATAACACGTAGCGTATAAAATTAGCCAGGTAAATAATTAAATCTAGACGTTAATCAGACTGATTCTTGCTCATACATATTTAATCCGCACCGTCGTCGGCGAAAATAGATGGATTACGGTGTGTGATAATTAGCATATGCGATAGGCTGTTCCGAACAACTCTGACAGGGTGTACATGGTCGATAGACAATGTAACCCACACGAAATGACGATGAGCATTAGCTTTACATGGTTTAGGTCGATAACCTAGCGCGGCATGCGTGTTGGAAAAGAACTTGTAATGACGAGAGTGGTTGTGGTTTACTTGAATTAACACTGTTTAGGAGCAACAGCATTTCTATTTTGAAAGCTTTCGCTTACTTTGTACAGTTATCAATAGTTTTTATAATTAATAAAAAGTAAGAGAGGTAGGATATTATGTAAGGAGTAGTCCGAAAGTAGAATAATCTGTAATCAATTAATGACTTAATGATGTTTAAAAATAATTTATTTGAATTTCTGATTGACAAATCTATACTAATATTATAAAGCTGAAGAGTTTGTTTGTTTGTTTGAACGCGCTAATCTCAGGAACTACAGGATACATCATTTATCGAGGAAGACTTTAGGCTATATAACATCACGTTGCGACTGATAGGAGCGAAGAAACAGTCGAAAATGTGGTAAAAACGGGGAAAATTATTCATCTTTTCAACATAATAATATTAATCTTTATCCAAATAAACGTGTTATTGATTCTGCCACAAGTAAAATAAAACTAAAAATATAATTTACGCAGAAGTACTTTAAAATATATTCTTTTTAAAAGTACTTTAAAATATATTTATATTATGTAACTAAATCGGCTAAAATAAGTCGTGGGTAACAGCTATAGGTAATTTATAATAAAGCTGAGGAGGTAGGTTTGTAAACAAAAAATAAATATGATTCCCAAATAACTATTCCACGCGGGCGAAGTCGCGGGCACAGCTAGTGTTACTATAAAATTAATGACTTTTTGAATGATGATAACATACAATTTTGATTATTTGTAACACTTCGACATACTATCATAATATAAATTTTATTTTCAATTTGACATAACTAGAATGATGTTATTAATCTTTTAAATTACTGAATATTTGTACGCCATACTTTACTGGCAAAACATAGCGTTCCCTATTATCTGTAACAACTGCATGTTCATGTATACCTATGTTTTCACAAATAAATTATTTGATTTGATTTGATCCGTCTGGGGAAGAACCTCCACCCTACAGAAGATAAATAGCATGCCAAATAGCACTGTGATGCAGTGTTGTGTTACTGCTGATGAGTAGGGTCGCCAGGCTCCAGAGGGGTCGCTGTGCTGATAGCGGACAGGTCGGCAACGCGCTCGTGACATCTCCGGTGTTGCAGGGCGTTCATAGGCTACGGTAACCACTTACCATCATGTGGGCCGTACGCCTGTTTGCCTACTTAGTTGTATAAAATAAAAAAAACCTTTTTTCTGTTACCAAATTGGTGAAATGAAAGCAGCGACTTCGCTGGTTCGGACATGTTGAGAGAATCGGGCTGTAAAGAGAGAGTACTTAGGCAGGCCTAGTGGACGTCGACCAACTGGTGCCTTAATGAGGTGCTAAAGGACCTACAGAGCCTGGGGACCAGCGATTGGCGGCAACTGGTGCAAGACTGCGCCTTTTCATGTCTTTAGGCAACAAAATTACTTTATGTGAATAATGAGTACATACATACTGCCAGCACGGGTCATGTTCCTGTTGGTCTGGTTTCCTTGTAAAAAGGGCTACGGAGATCAGACGGCATTGCTCGCATCGCTTCATTGCAATAACTAGTGCCGCCAAATCTAGGACCATGACTTACAGCGTACCCTAGGCTTCAAAGCGTAAGCTAACGACGCAACTAGGAATACACGCTAGGATGATGATATACTGCTAGCACGGAATCCTTTGTGAGAGAATCCGACTTGCCCTTGACTTGTCTTTAGGGTTTCGTACCCAAAGGGTAAAAACGGGACCCAATCACTATATATATATATATATATATATAATAAAAATGATTTGTAGGTTCATTAAGATGTTAATATGATAAGCATTGATAATCGAAATTGCCATTGTTACACATTGTCTTTTACATCGAGACAGTTAAGTATTAGATCAGTATAGATAAGTAAGTACTACATGAAAATTAATAAAATCCATAAAAAAGCTTATTTATATATTTATTTATTTACTTTATTCATGTACACAATAAAATGTAAAGGATTATACATAAGAGGAAAAGAAAGTACAAGGGAGCTGCTTAAAGCTTGTATTTTTTGTAGCTTGTGTTTTAAAGCTTGTGATAAAATAAAGTTTAATTAAGTAATTTGAAATAAATTAAAATACCTGTGAAAATATAACGAAAGTGCCCGTCATCCCTCTAATACTGTCTTCGCTGATCTCCTTAACATATAGAGGCACGACCACGAAGCCTCCTCCAGACCCAAAACCAATGAGTGCGCGTGCGCATATCAATGCTATAGGATGTGCGCATAATAGCTTCACTGCCCAGCCGAGCTGTGGACAAATCATTTAAATAAAGATAAATATATAAAGGCTTTAAGTAGGGTTGCCTTTTGTAAAATTTAGCAACCAGGACAAGACACGTAAAAACCACGGATTTTAGAGCCTAAGTCCCGGATTCAGTTTATCACGGCCTGTAAACTGGGACAAAGCCGGGGAAACCCGGACGGATAGTAACACCACTTTTGTGATTAGTAACCAGAGATAACCTGGCGCGATGAGGTTACATAGAGCCGTGAAAGTTTCAATGCCAGTGTTGCCATCGTGTCCAAAGTGTGCCCTATTTTTGAAACTCACGCAAAATCGAAATGATCATTCGTCTTAATCAGTGAGCTGAACGATTTTCATTCGATAAATGAGTCATATATTTCAAAAATAGGCCTCCGTCACCTTTTAACGTGCCTTGCCTGCCCTGTGAGCCATAGGTTAACAGTATTAGGGGACCATATGTCGGCCACGGAAAGTGCAACGGAAGTTCGCGTTCTGGAGTAACAGACGGTATTTTGTGGAGTAGGTGGCTTTCTCTACCAGTCATCCATATGACCAACAGAAAAAAACAGATGGCTATACATCCATATCCATACTTCTGGATTTTGATGAAACTTTGGTATGAATATAGTTGAAGAATCCCCCGATTCTTTCGATTTTGACCCCTCAAACTTAGGCTACTTTTTGACGCAGCCGCTTTTGCGGGAAACATCTAGTGAAAAATAAATACTTTAAAAAAAATTGTCAGGTTTCTTAATCTACATTTGTCTCTTATACCTTAGCTCTATCCGCCTGCACCCAAAAACAGTCAATGTTGGAGTCAAGGTCTTCAACTATATTCATACATCAAAATCCGTTCAGCCTGAAAGAGTTACACATATCACACAAATTTTCGCGTTTATAATATTAGTCATTAGTAAGATAAATATGCCACCACTAGCTGTTTCTCGCGGTTTTGCCCGCTTATGTTTGATACCGGGTTTTCATAGTTGAAGACCCGGGATCCATACCACGTTTCATCAAAATCGGCTCAGAGGTTTAGCCGTGAAATCGTAACAGAGAGACAGACAGACGGCCAGGAAGACAGACTTTCGCATTTATAATATTAGAATGGATATTTACTTACAGCAATAGGCAAAGTGACGCACTGCAGCGCCCTCTTCCTCCCAAACTTGTCAGCAGCCACTCCATACAGGAAGACGGCAATGGGCGCGAAAATGAACATAATTGAGGCCATCCAGGACACGTCTTCTTCAGTCGATGGTGTGCCCGATGGAGAGTCGTCTCTCATGAGCGAGGCTTTGTGGGGGGAGATCCAACCCATAGCTGTGCCGTAGGCGAGGATTGGCATGCATACTGTAAAAAAAGGAAAAATATTTAAAGATATATAATAGAGTTGGTAGACTAGCATGACGAAGCTATTAAAAGTGGAAAGCCTACCTCATTCGACAAACCAGGAGAGATTGTCCTGGTGCAAATTAACTAGGCCGACCCCATCTGAACTATGAATGAGCAAAGACCAAAAAGATATATAGTAGAGTCCTGATCAGCTCCCCATAACCACACTCCTGGGTATAAGCCTCCCTCTGTCTACGCCAACCATCTCTATTCTGAGCCATCGCAATCCAGTTATTACCAGCAATTTTCCTAATATCATAGACCCACCAGCTAGTAGCTGGATGTCCAGTACTTCGTCTTCCATTTCTTGGATACTACTTCGTATGAAAAGCTGTTGATGATGAGTCCTGATAAAATAGACTTCTTATATTTTAGAGGAGGGAATGATGATGATGATGATTTCTGACTTAGCGCGAAATATAATTTTCCCGCCCAAACGGCGTCCTCAGTTGACGATTCAGCCTACGCTGTTAATCATTATCCTAGATTTAGCGGTATGGGTTATTACAATGGAGCGACTGTCGTCTGACTTCCGCAACCCTTTTTACAGAGAAACTTGACCTTATGGAACATGACCCATGGTGTGTTAGTAGCCAACACTGCCCGAAGGCTGGCAACGGCATCTGACGCAGCCTACGACTATGTATCGTTTACATCCGGGACTAATGGCTTACTGTGCCAAGATCACTTTTTCTTTCCTGAAGTAAAAGTATATTATTTTTTTCCAATCAAATTATCCTGACAGGTGAAAGTAACACAAACTTATTTTTTACAAAACCTTTTATCGATATTGCGATACTTAACCGGAACATTTTTGTCGAAATTCCCTTTCAAATCAGAGCGTACAGAAGCCTTTTATTAATAGCCAATTTTAAGCGAAAACGGAGCCACCATTTTCGGATCGTTGTGATAAATACGCTACACTGGTTTATCGAGATTCTAGGAGTGTCACTTGGGACCATCTTGACGCAGAATAGACAGAGCTTGACTTGTCACGACAGGGACTGGACTGCTATCCCCTTCAGGCCTTCAGGAGCTTTTGAGGGGGGTTTCGGTAAGAGTTTATGTTCGGTAAAAAGGCGTTTCCTACACTGCCCCTACCAAAGGGCGCGTAGCAGTTGGATAACCGTCTGAATCAAATAATTTTTTTGTGCAATTAAAGGTAGATGCGCATGAAAGATAGGTAGTTAGGTCACTATGTAGTAACTGGAAGAACTTACAGCCGCACTAGAAGTCGTAAATTACTACTCAAACCATATTTTTAAACTCGAATAAAAACAGATTCTCTCTTAGATAAAAAATATTTAAATCTAAACAAAGGAGTTATTTATGTTATTCTATATTAATCTATTTCAATGAGTATTCATTTAAAAATATAAACTCGAATTTTTTTATTGCCGTTTTAAAAAATTTGCTTTAGTTGTCATTAACGACTGAGTACGGCTGTAAATTCAGTAAATAAAGAATTTACAAATAATTAATAGTAAAATTGAAAGTACAACTATGATAGAATAGAACATTAAGGAAATAGATGTTAATTCTGTTATCTCAATATTTTGTTACTATGGCACTGAGATTAATTTGTGCTTCGCGGATTAAATTAAAGTAAAGGAGGAGGAAATTGTGAGAGATTCAATTCAAACATGATCGAAAAGGACTTTAGCGGCAATTTTAGAAGACAATAAAACAAAAAAAAAAAAGATAGAAAAAGGCATGTTAAGATGAATGAAAGGAGACTTACGAAAGGTATTTACAAATCAAAGGTGACAGAAAAAGTTGGTAAGGACTGGCCTCGGAGAACATACTGCGACCAAATTGCAGACATATTAAAAAAGGGAGTTGTCAGGAGTACCCGCAATCGACGAGCTTGTATATCCATATCACAAGAGAACGAATATACATAAAGCTAATTCAAAAAGACTAGTATCATATAGATTTAATGTTGCTCAGCAAGACGAGTAGAACCTCGGTCTAGAGGCATTTTTGACAACGAGACATGTATAATAGATTTGGGTAAAATGTCATTGATAAAACATGATTGTTAAAACTAAACTTTGAATTGTTTGCTTATTTCATGTAACCAAAATGTAATGAAACACAATTAAAGTCAATACTAAATATGATATTATCTATGAATACTGATTTAAAAAAACATAATAACGAATGTCAGAAACAAAATGAATGAGAAATTAACCGAATTCCAACATTGTCAATCTGGTTGGACATTTGTTTTTTAAGCCATATAGAAATTAATATAAATAAATATTCTCCTATGAGATGTGGATCCTACATAGAATTGCCACCCATTATCAAACATTCTTAAAGCTGTTTATACATAAAGAATGATGATCATTGCTGTTTTCTTTGGAGTATTGTTGCTGGATTATACCCGGCCACAAATAATGTATGCAAAATAAGTTCATACTTTCATTATTCTCATGTGTTAAATATTAACGATATGTCATTTCCTCCTACACATAATGATATCAAACAGTTTGAAAAGAACAACCCTAATAAGAAATAATATAGTAACCGGGCCCCTTTATGTGTCGAAAAATAGACAAAAGAATCATTTTTATTTACTTTACATTGATAACAAAAACCTTTTTTTTTTAATTTTCATAGTTCATAACTGCTAACAGTATACAAAAACCAAGCATTAGGTTTAAACGTACACTGGCTTGACATTCATCGTGAAGCATAAAAAAAAAAGAATTAAATGATTATTCACACGCTTTCAGATAATATATAATTATAATTATTTAAGTAGTTAGTATGTAGGTTTATGTTATATATATGTAGTCTATGTATTATTATTATATTTATTATTGGATGGTTTATTTGTTCGAATGTATAATTAGGTAATTATAATTAATTACTCTTATCTTTGCACTTACTTTTGTCTCTCAACACCACCTGTTGGTTGACTGGTAGAAAAAGCCCACGGCTTTAAGTCCACCATTTACATTCTTTGTAATAAAGTTTAAATAAATAAATAAAATGTAGGTAGGTACACAATTTAATACGGCTCTGCATCTGCAGTGCCGCGCGCACGCATCCAAGTGTTCATGTCCCCCGGTAGATATCACACGTGGTGATTCTATGATATGGTAATTTTATTAATAAAATAAGTTTAAGATTCTTATTATTAAGTTCTTTTTTTTAGTGCTAAAGGTAGGTTGTTTATTAGTTTAGGTATTTGGTATTGTAATAGTTGTTTTCCATATAGATTATTATATTTTGGTACATTTAGGGTAATTTTAGATGAGCCGCCGGTTTTTTTTTATTACTTTGATTTGAAATTTAAGATTGAAATAATTTTCAGTGATTATCATATACATAACCTGTTCGTGAACTGGTAATATATTACAATAATAAAAAAGTTGGTGGCAGTTATTTTGATATTGTTTTTTAATTTTCGCGGGTAGTAATTTCTTAAGTATTCATAATTGCAGCTGGTTTATTGCGTCAAGATGTGATTTGCTAGTTCTGCCGTAACTGTTAAGACCATAATGTATTATTGTTCCTCCTAATGCTTTATATAAATTAAATTAAGAATTTTGTATTTTACTAATGTGTCGTGTCGTCGTGATTCTAAAATTTTTGTTGATTTTTTTATTATTATTATTCTTCACAAGTGAACAGAAAACCATGACATCTGCGACACACTTAAGATGCGGTTAAAGTACAAGCTGCATCGGCACCAAATCTACATCACTGCAACCTACTTCAGATGCGAGCGAATTGCATGGTGCATCGGCATTTACACCGACGGCACACCAGTACCAAATAATAAATGTGTATAGTCTCTTAATTTTGTATATATAGTAATATTTGTTGTAATAAAGTGAGTGTTCATTTGCGATTGGAGTTGTTATTTTCTCTCCTCATCGTACCCCACTGCGGCCAAGACACCCTAAGCCGTCACTCTGACCGGCCCTGTGAGCCTGCAGGATCGGCAGTGGGTTCTCCAGTACACTCCGGAGGTGGTGTGACAGTACACCAGAGTAACCTCTGTACCAGCCCCCAGTACCACTGGTGGCGCCATTCATCACTTGAGACCATTGGAGGCTCTCATCCCTTCCTGAGCCTCCCCTTGCTCTGAACGTACGGATTCAGTAGTGAGGTGGACATCTCCAGTTACAGCATCCCCCCACTGCGGCCAAGACTACCTTAAGCCGTCATCCTGATCGGTCCCGTGAGCCTGCGGGATCGGCAGTGGGAACTCATTTCCTGTGTACATTGCACTACGTACACAACACCCTTTCCCTACCCCCTATCCGTCTGTAACCGTAGGTCGCATGGTTACAGATATCCTGCACTATCTATATATTTATCTACTACACCGTATGGTTAGGGCTAGGGTTAGGATAGACAGTTACACTCACATACATACACACATATCCACTTACACATTATACATTTTCCACATCCACAAGGGTGTTAGTAGGAATAGGAGGAAACCTTAGGGTTTTGTACGTATAACGTCGAGTATAGCGAAAAGACTAGCTCGGCATTGTACAATTATTTATTTTAAATATAATTAAGCAATTTCGTAAATAACGTTTATTCATGGCAATACTAAGTCGCTTGTGATTGGCTGATGACCCCAACAATCACGTTCTAACACGACCTAACGGCTTTTTGTCGAAAACAACTGGTGTCGGGTGCCGAGTAGTCGGTTGATGTTGTGGAGTTGAGGTGAACAGTCTTGGCCTAAACGCGAAAGTGATTTTTATATTTGCACTCCTATTAATTTAACTGGTTATGAACTATAGTTGTATCGATTAATTATATATGGTTTAAGAAATTTATTTCTCAAAAAGAACTTATACAATTCACTTACATGAGAAAAACGCTTAATCATACGTTATATGCCGCTACGCGGCATTCATCGATAGTTCTATTATATCTACAATTTATTACAAAGCAATTGATCAGGCGCCCTATTCTTGAATGTATGACATATACGTCGAATGGAAATCACTCAACATCGAACATGAATTATTCGGCTCCCCGACCTTGCGTGAGTCACACTTTCAAAAATAGCACTCCAGGTTCCGAAAACATATAGATTTAGTAATATTATTATAATGGAAAAATCAAAGGGGAACGAAACCCCAAAAAGCTAATGCAACCTACAATACATCTTGCTATATTGTCCTATTATTAGCGTTTTTTTTTCGTACTTACAAATGCATTAGAAACAATATAATGTCTGTCCAGAGATCTCCCCATGAAACAGAATTAGGCCCATACACATTACTTTAAAACCGCAAATCATGCCAACAACGTGCATAAAGATTGGTAATTGAATATTAAAACAATAAAATGTTCTCACTTAAACAGATATTTTTTGTTCAAAATAAT
This sequence comes from Euzophera pinguis, assembly GCA_947363495.1. NCBI lineage: Eukaryota > Metazoa > Arthropoda > Insecta > Lepidoptera > Pyralidae > Euzophera > Euzophera pinguis. The sequence goes on from OX376176.1 coordinate 8,988,953, forward strand.
TGATAAATGCGGGTAAGTTATAAATAACATCTATTCATCGCTGCACAAAGAACAACACTGTTTGCTAAGGTTGCTAACACACTGTGGCGCTATAATATAAAGATATCTAAACATACTTTTCTTTTACACTGATTTATTATTCGCATTAAATTATTATTAAAATGTTTATCTGTATGTATGTCTGTATGTTTGCATTATTTTTTATTTTTATTTTAGTTTACCACTAAGAATTAATCTTTTTAAAGTTTTTTTGAAAATAGACAGGGATTTTACTTCTTTTAAATCATTTGGTAATTTATTAAACAATTTTGCTCCCTCATATACTATACTGCTTTTGCCATAGTTGGTTCTGTTTGTTGGTAAACATATATTATTAGCTTGTCTTGTAATGCGCTTCTGATATTGGGATTTTTTCGTGAAAGTTATTTTCGAATGAATATCATAAAATTTTAACTATTTTGTTTTGGGCTGTTTGTAGCTGGCGTAAATTACTTTTAGTAGTTTATCCCCACACCTCAATTAGATAATCAACATGTGGTTTTACCAAAATATTATATATATTATATCGAATTTGTTTTGGCAGGTAGTCAACAATACCGCGCACTGCTCCAGTTAAAGAGTAAAGTTTATTTTTTATTTTTTCAATATGCTCTTTAAATGTGAGTTTATTGTCCAGCGTGAGACCAAGATATTTTTCGTAACCTATTCTGTGTATGAAGTTGCCATTTATATTAAGTAGAGTGTAATCGTTAATTTTCTTGTTTTTGGCGGCAAATATTATATAGTTTGTTTTAGATGTATTTATAGTGAGAAGATTTGCCTGCAACCATTTATAAAGGAGGTTAATGTCAGTTTGGGCCTGTTTTGCAATCAATTCCATTTTATTGCCAAAGTAAAAAAGGCTGGTGTCATCAGCATAAAGCGTGATTTCACCTTTTAATCCAATTTCGTGTATATTATTTATATATATTAAAAATAGAAGCGGAACCAATATAGATCCTTGTGGCACGCCGCAGGTTATTAACTGTATAATTTGAATTATAAAATCTCAGAAGTGGTACGTGATCTACAGCTGAAAATGTAAATACATGTTTAAACATTTTATTATATACTTTCTTTGCCATACCTTTTGTCCAAGATTATATTTTTAAGTTGGGACTTGCATGATCAGTTTATTACCTGAAGGTCTGAAATGCTGATGGGATCATTTATTTGGTTGGGGCGACTTCTTGACAATGTCTCCCGGTAGCAACGTCCTTCTGTATCGAATTATAGTGCTAAAATAAAATTCTACTAGCGCGGGTAAACAGCTTAGATGGCAATTAATCAATATTAGTCCTTGATTATGCCATTTAGTCAAGGTTACTCTTTGATAATGTTGTTGCGCAATGACTATCCGACGATTACCCGTACTAGTGCGAAAGTAAATATATTTCTCTTACTTTTTATTGTAATTCAAGGTATGGTATAGAAAATAATATACATATATAAATTTTTCGTAATATATTTCATGGCATAAGCCAAGGCAATTTGTCTGGATGAAATTTTAATTTTTATGGGCCATGTGCGTCCTTATGGCCATGTGTGTAATTTTTATGGGCCATGTGCGTCTTTATGGATATGCGTGTAATTTTTATAGGCTATGTACGTCCTAATGGCCATGTGTGTCAATTTTATGGGCCATGTGCGTCCTTATGGCCATGTGTGTAATTTTTAGGGGCCATGTGCGTCCTTATGATCATGTGTGTCATTGTTTGGGACCATGTGTGTTCTTATGGCCAAGTGTGTCATCCGCTTGTGCAATAAAAGGTAAAATAAGATAAAGATAAAAGGCCTTTATTGTTTGAATTTAGGTACAAGTAAGATGCCAATAAAAATAATAATAATATCCAAATTCTGCCATTCCAGGCGTACAATATAATATGAGTCCAATGAATGGGAGCGAATCCCCGTGCGATAGCTATATTTATTTATATTCCAAAAACTCTTGTATACTATAAAAACATTTATCAATTAATAATTTCAACAAAGCACTGCGAAACTTCTTAAATGGCAGTTCCTTTATATCGTCAGGCAGTTTATTATATATCTTTATAGACATAATATGTATAGCTATTATTACTAGTTGTAGCCAAATGCATCAATGGTCTATAAAGTTTATTTCTATTAAATCGAGAGCGAGTTTTAACAGTATGAGATTCATTATTATTCTTAAATAGATGTCGATTTTTATACAAAAATATACTAACGTCAACAACATATATATGTTACGGTAAATCTGATTAATTGAAAATTATTAATAATAACCTCGTGTTTTGGTAAATGTGAATAAACAATCGAAATTAATTACTTTTAGTAGTAATCATTAATAATTCACTACACACATTGGCAAAAGTTATAAAATAAAACTCAAAGTTTTTTGACCAGCAGGTATTTATTATAATATTACTCACAGTCTTACAATTATACTTGTCTGAGATCACACGAGCAAGGTTAGGTTAGGTTATGTTAGTTTTTTTTTTCTAAGGTGTTTGTAGAGCGAGATAATTTCGCTCTGCGATTTGATACAGAGTTCCAAGTTTTATATTAACTTTAAAGCGTTATATTAGTACGTTAGACGTAGTAGTAGTAAATTAAAGGTACATTGTTAGGGTTATTACATTTATCGGTACTAAGGTTATATTATTAATAAACACCGACAAATGTGATTAATTTATCACTTTTACCTCGACTTTCGGTAATTATTAATAATGATAGATAATTATTAATAATTTTCAATTAATCACTCTTACCGTAACATATACATGGTAGGGTCAAGATTTTATGTTTTTTTGTAAAATGGTAAGTAAAAGAAAGGTATGTAAGTGCGTAGGATTCCAGTGAACTGCAAATTTTATGTTTATAAACGTTTCATTAATATTGGTCATGCTACTAGAGAATCTAAAATAAGTACAGTTTACTGTGGATTTCAGTTTTTTTTTTTGTGAATTGATTATTATTTAAATCGAATGTCGTGATAAGAAGAAAGTCTCTTGGAACATTTATATACTCTGTTCTTATAGGTTAATTTAGTGTTATAAATTATATTTGATCATTATTTTGTAACAAAGTGATAATAATTCGTTTAATTCTTAAGTAATGAACAATGAACTTTAATGTTACTCACGCTACTGACTATTGGGTTAAATGAGTGTACCGGGAGGTTGCACTGTGTCGGACGGCCGAATGTCTAATTATTATTTATTTTAAATATAATTAAGCAATTTCGTAAATAACGTTTATTCATGGCAACACTAAGTCGCTTGTGATTGGCTAATGACCCCACCAATCACGTTCGAACACGCCATAACGGCTTTTTGTCGGAAACAACTGTGGTGCCGGGTGCCGAGTAGTCGGTTGATGTTGTGGAGTTGAGGTGAACAGTCTTGGCCTAAACGCGAAAGTGATTTTTTGAACTATTTGTTTTTATTTATTTGTTTGGAGACACATTTTTCTACTATTTTGTCTATTGCCGATAGAATTGTTACAGGACGATAATTATTATAATCGCATTTATCGCCTTTTTTATGAATTGGTCTGACTATTCCTGTTTTTAATTGAACTGGGAATTTTCCTTCTTTAAGAGAAGTATTAATAAAGTGCGCCATTGCCTGAGCTATTTCTTTCTCGAAGTATTTTAAATCCTGAACTCTTATCTTGTCTATTCCTGGTGCTTTTGACGAATTCATAGCTTTTATTTCTTTATGAGATATATGTTGACTTTGGTCGAGAATTTTACTGTTGCATTTTGGGATGATCTTTACGTTATTTGCGAAGCTCTTGGCAAAATTACTCGCTATTTCCTTTGTTGTCATTTTATGTTTTGAGAATGCATTTAATATGACTGTATCTGCTAGTGATTTAACTCACCCAGTAATTTGGTTTAGTAGCAGTAGTAATTAAAGGCCTTATAAGTCTTGTACGACGTCAGGTCACTTGTCATAAAGGTAAAATGTATTTATGAGATGCATGTTTACAATTTTTCAATAAAGAAATAAAGTATAAGACTCATTATTGTTCTCAGATTTTATCATTATTACCTGAAAAAAAATACCATGTTGAAAGTTAAGCATTATGAAAGACAAAGAAAAATCATTTTTGTTACTCGTATTTATGCAGACTTTGAATGTTTATTAATGGGCTGTCAAGAACATAATTTTTTGAAAACTCAAAAACTAAAGGTACTTCAACCTTCATGTTTCGCATATTACATTTGCTGCTCACACACTGATAAATTAAATAAAAATGTATCATATAGAGGTGTAGATTGTGTTAAAAAGGTTTGTTAAATCCATATCCATACTAATATTATAAATGCGAAAGTCTGTCTGTCTTTCTGTCTGTCTGTCTGTCTGTTACGCTTTCACGGCCAAACAGCTGAACGGATTTTGATGAAATTTGGTATGAATATAGTTGAAGACCCGGGGTCAAATATAGGCTACTTTATGACGCAGGCGGAGCTGCGGGAAAAAGCTAGTATTTAAGAAAAGTAACGTCTTTTCGTATACGTAATACTAGTAACGTATAAATCAAATTTTAGGCTATAAAATACCAATGACTCCATTAACAGCTGACCAGGTATCAGATTATCAAAACGCAACTATATGCCATATATGTAAACAATCATTAAATGGAAACAAGACGCGTGATCATGATCATGTCACTTCTGAATAACGTAACGTAAGTGTAACCTGATGCATAGAGTTTGCTCATTTATTCCTGTGGTATTTCATAATTTGTCCGGATATGACTCGCATTTATTCATTGAAGAACTAGCAAAGTATGAAGGTTTCATTAATGTTATACCAAAAACTAAAGAAAAATATCTCTCATTTACGAAAGTAATGAAAACTGAAAACTATAATCATCCCATTGAAATAAAATTTATCGACTCATATCAGTTCTAGTTTAGAAGCGTTGAGTAAAAGTTTGTTAGAAAATGATTTTTTAAACTTATCCCGACATTTTCCCGATAAAGAGAAATTTGAATTATTGAAGAAAACGTGAATGACAATGAAAAACATGAATTCGTGGTCTAAATTCGATGAAAAACAATGCCTTCAAAAAATGAGTCTATGACAGTCTACGAAATGATCCTATAACTGATGATAATTATTTACATGCTCAAACCGTGTGGAAAATTTTCAATGTTAAATCTCTTGGTGAATATACAGAATATACAGATTAATAATTAGAAAAATAATGAAAGCAGATTGAATGCAGTTGAAATGAGAGATTTACGGAGTATATGTGGAGTACCTACGTCTGAGCGATAAAATAGAAATAGTGAGATATGGAAAAGGTGTGTGGTGTGAATGAGTATGTAGTGACAAAAATAGAAAAAGGCATGTTAAGATGGTTTAGGATGGTTTGGGTAAGAAAGAATGGATGAAAGGAGACTTACGAAGGTATTATAAATCAAAGGTGACAAGAAAAGTCGGTAAGGGCCGTCCTCGGAGAACATACTGCGACCAAATCGCAGACATATTAAAAAAGGGAGATGTCAGGAGTACCCGTAATCGACGAGCGTGTATGACGAGAGTGATGAGCGAAGAAGAAGCGAGTGAAGTCTGTAAGGATCGTAGCAAATGGAAATCCGTAGTCTCTGCCTACCCCTACGGGGAAAAGGCGTGATATATAATATACAGATTTATATTTAAAATGTGATGTAGTCTTACTATGTGATGACTTCGAAAATTTTTGAAATACAAGTTTGTATTTCTAAATGTTTTGAAATTAGATGCAGCTTAGTATGCCACCTCACCAAGCCTAAGTTGGGATGCAATGCTATTGCATACCGGTGTTGAACTTAAGCTAATAAGTGATTTACGAATTTATAAGCTATTAGAAAAAGGTATAAGTACGCGGTGGATTAGCGCAATGTTCACTTCGTCACGCTGACACAGCTTTACGGTGGGATTTAGGTAGAGTACGTCCATATTTTTATTGTGCCTTTTTTATTTGATTTTTTCGTGTGTAATTAGTAAACCTTGCCCTACGTTTGTTTTTCTTTTTTTCTATTAATGTCACAGACTCAGATTGGGACAATAAACTTCTTATTAAATTTTCATCATAATTTATTGAAGTTACAATAGGTGAATGTTCAAGCTCTAAAACAGGTACCTCCTGACAACCCTTATCAACTTTAAGTTGCGAAGGTGTATCAATTTCAAAATCATGTTCTTCTACAGCTACCTCCATACGACGCAGAGTAATTTTCTGTGCTGCTATGGGAAGATAGGCATCAAAATGCCCACTGGATAAATCTTGGCTAAATCGTAATCGCCTTACGGGATAGTCGTTAGATCCAGATTCCGTATATATGAGACCGTTTCTATAAACTTCAAACTTAAATGAGAATATTAATCCTGCTGCTATTAACTCACAAAATCCGCCATAAGTAGCATTTTTCATCATATCAGCAAAATATTCGTCAGGTGTTACGTAGTTATCACCATTCCTGTCGTGGGTCATAATTGAAAACTTGCTCCAGTCATTAACCACATATCTGACAATTTCCGAACGAGCACCTTCATCGCTCTTTCTTGTGTTCCGTACATTAAATAAGAGAGAGCACGAAACAAACATGCACCGTCACCAACAATAGGGACGACAGTACATTCTTCAACTTCTCCATTAACGTTCAGATTTTCTTTAGCCATTTAAAAAAAGTCTAACCCACAAAACTTATACTTAAACCAAACGAAAACAAAACAAATGCCAAAAACAAAGCAGAGTCTATAACCAATTGTCAACATTTAGAACTAAAAATTATTTTGTTTGTCTTAATTTATTCGTTAGGTACTGATAGGTTCAAACTAATACATTTACATCCTCCATCATCCCTTATTTTATCCCCATGGGGGTTGAATTTATCAAAATCCTATTTAAGCGAACGTCATCATCATAGCCTCAATCTTTAATTTCAGTTCAATCAGTCGAAAATCTAAGATTTATACAAACTGTCATCCCCTATTTTATCCCCTTAGAGGGGGAATTTATCAAAATCCTTTCTTAGGGGATGTCTACGTCATAATAGCTTTATGCATGCAAAGTCTCAGCTCGATTGGTTTATAATTGACAAAGTTTCATACAAAGTTTCATCCCCTATTTTATCCCCTTGGGGGTAGAATTGATCAAAATTCTATCTTAGCGGATGCCTACGTCATAACATCTACCTGCATGCCAAATTTTAGCCCGATCCGTCCAGTGGTTTGGTCTGTGCGTTGATAGATCACTATGTCAGTCACCTTTGAGTTATATATATTTAGATTGAGACGGCACCATTGATAACAAATTGTATGAATATAATCATACCTATCATAGTACCATCAAACAAAAACCTGCAAAAGTCAACCACAATATTAAGGAATCCATATTAAAACGCTATAATAACACTTCTGAACGTAAACAGATGTAGTTTAAAGTTGTAGATTTTGTAAGAATAAGTAAACTTAAAGGATATTTTGAAAAAGGTTACACGCCCAATTGGTCAACCGAAATATTTAAGACTAGCTGTTTCGCGCAGCTCCGCCTGCGGTATATAGAAAGAATTTTTGAAATCGGCACAGTAGTTTGTGAGTTTATTCATTACAAACATACACACAAAAATACAAATCTTTCCTCTTTATAATATCAGTGTAGATTGTCAAAATCAAAAACAAGGTATACGTTAAGTGGTTAGGTCTTCCGGCCAGCGAAAACAGTTGGATAGCTAAGAAGAATCGATTGTAATGGATGGTTATATGAATACTACTAAAATATTTATATACATCCTTTTTATTTACTTTTATTCATTAGTGTTTCGATCTTTATAAAGTATAGACTACTTTACTAATAGCACAATGGTTAGAAAAGCACATAATATCCATTTAAGAAAAATAAATAAATCAGAAAAAAATTGTAATGTCGAGAGAATAAAAAATTCCGTGTCGGGAAAATATTGTTTCACATGCAAAAGACACATCAGTAATCAATGCTAACGGAATTAGCATCAGACTTGCCTATTAAGCTACCAAGAGCCATACCGTTACCTAAAACAGGTGGCTTTCTTCCTTTGATTCCTATTTTTGCTGGATTGTCTGCTGCTGGCAGTATATAGCTGGTGGTGTCGCCGGGATCACGAAAGCCATAAATGATTATAAAACTGCTAAAAAGGGACAGACTTCCTGAAAAACCATTACAAATTTACATTTGTGGGGTTAATAATTTAGATGTATCTGAATACTTCGATAGATAAGGCAATCTCAAACCACCAAAAGAATTTGTTAAATATGTAGGACGAAATATTCGATACAACTATGATAATTTACAAGGTGATCATTTATATAATGGGAGAGAATGCTTTTAGCATTAAGTCCGCCAATTGTAAACTTGTGGTACAATAAAGATTTATAAATAAATAAATAAAAATAAATAAATAATTGTGGACATTTATGTTTAAACTTTCTTAAATTATTTTGGACATCTCACAATATAAAAAAAAAAATAAGAGAACACACTATTTGTAATTTTAATCAGTCCGTATTGATATTTTGTTATGATAACAATTTCCATGACCGCCAAGTTTGACGTTGAATACAAATTCATTCTTAATGCAAATTCAAGAACAACATAATATGTTGGTGTTTAATAAAATAACTTCATAAAGAAAAATATACCATTTTACCCCACATATCGAAAGAAGGCAGACGACTGCGGGTGAGAAGACTAGTAAAAAACTAACGGTTGAAAAAAAAAATTTCTTCGCGCTCTTGGATTTAAGTTGTAAAAATGCTTCAAATTACGGATTTACCACACCAAGATAATTCAACAGAAAGCTATGAAATACTTAGTTATAATCCTTATAATAATAGTTTTAAAAAGACGGCCAGAGTGGAGTCGCAAGAGTTATATGCTCGAGGGTGGAAGTGTATTGCACGTAATGGCGTAATAACGGGGAAACCCGCTCACGAGGAAACTCGCGATGGCGAAACCGGAGCCGCACCTCTCGGCACCCTTAGCCGCTCATTCCAATGTTGCCCCTCTGTTGCCAAACGCGGCGACTATTTTTTTTTTTTTTCTTTTTTTATTTATTTATTCTCACAAACAGATAAGATATACATTTACAATGTTGCATAAACCAAATTGGTTTTTCCGAACATTGGGATCGAATCAGTCATACATTGAACATGTTTAATTACATAAAGTTCAACCTATCGTCAAACAAATCTAAAGACAATGTTGATAATTTTAAATGATGTAGGTAAGCAGGTAGGTACCAATTATCGACTCTGCTCGAGCCCCAGGTAAGTACATACTCCAATGCATTGCGTAGCAACAGCAGGCTTCGCAACAACCTCGCAATGAATAGGACCGGTTTGATGCGTCTGTTGGGGCTACACAAATACAGCGTGATTTATAAACATTAATTCAGTTACACGTTTTTTATTTTTTTTATTTTTTTTAAGTATATTTATTTGGGAGGCCCATTCACTGAGTGGCGAGTCACCGCCTGCCACAAATAGTCAGTAATCATGATTATGGCAGGTGTCAGATTTCTATTACAATAGCCCAGTTTAAACCCATCCGAACTTCATAACCATAACCCATTTTATTCTTTTCACTCATTAGCAATAGTTCCTCCTCCTGCCTAGACCTGTTCATGGAAATGTCATCTATTGATATAGCCGAGGACGGGTTTTGGCAGGAGCACCACATGACATCAACTTCTCCAAAGGGCCTCTACGCGTTGGATCCATATCCCCGCGCAAGCCTCTCAAAGAACCGGGGAAACCGGTGAATCACAAAAACTAAAGTTTTAAAAATAATGATGAAACCAGAATACCAATTCACCAACAAGTGTTTATGTGCTACCGTCAGCTAGCTCCATAGAAGGTTATAAAACTGTTAGCAACAAAGATTCAACAGGAAAAGTAACTAAAAAGGAAGCCAATTTTATTAACAACTAGCTGTTTTCCGCAGCTCCGCCTGCGTTAAAAAGTAGCCTATGTTTGACACCGGGTCTTCAACTATATTCATACCAAATTTCGTCAAAATCCGTTCAGCGGTTTGGCCGTGAAAGCGTAACGACAGACAAAGAGACAGACGGCCAGAGAGACAGACTTTCGCATTTATAATATTAGTATAGATGCAATATCATTTTTGTTTCAAGACATTAGATATGAATTAAATGGTGTTGATATAGATCGTATTAAAAATGCTGGAATTACAACCACGATGAAGTCTTACTCGTACATTTCTATGAATGAAGGAGAAAATAGAAACGCTGAGATATGGGGGTGGAACTTAGAAGGAAAAAAACAAACACATAATTGTTTCAGTGTTATCCTACCATTAGATAAAATATTAGGATTTGCGGAAGATTATCGTGAAATAATTATTAACTGTAGACATGAACTAATATTACATAGAAACAGTTCTGTTGTGAATTGTTTAACAACTGATAAAGAAATTAATGCCAACACAAAAGGTGCAATGGCGAGTACCTCATATACAAGCTTCCGACCGTCATAAACTCGCACTATTTAAATATTTAGAAAAAGATCGTCTAGACAACTTCGTTCCGGAATTGGGATTTGTATGAGTACCCATTATTACCTATGACAACAAAACATTCATGGTCAGCTAAAACGACGTCACAGTTAGAAAAACCTAAATTTGTTATATTTGGTTTACAGAGCAATAGAAAATCCGTGCCATGGAACAGTTCGTTCATGTTTGATCACTGTCTTGTTACCAATATTACCTACACTGTTTCTTTATTCACAATATTTTTCTTATGAGTCTCTAAATCTCAATTTTAATGAAGAAAAATATACTATAATGAAATGTATGCTAATTTTAGTCATTCGTATTACGGCTCCGACGCCGATCCCTTGCTTGATTTAAACTCGTTAAAAAAAAATAGCACCACTTTATGTTATTGAATCAATAACAAAAAGTGATTTAATGAAAACAAATAATTTTCTCTTGAGTCAAGACAAAATCGACGTACGGAAATAGAGTCTTCTGAAGATATACCCAAAGATACCACCGGCTACTGTTTAATCATAAACGATCGTCTTTTCGAGTATAAACCCTTAAGCAACGTTGTACGGAAGATATCATGAATGTAATTGTTGATGTTTAAGGATTTAAAAATGAGCGAAATTAATTTATACCAAAAGAAATGGCAATCATGTCTACACCAAATATTGTGATATCCATACTATCCATACTAATATTATAAATGCGAAAGTCTGTCTGTCTGTCTGTTACGCTTTTACGGCCAAACCGCTGAACGGATTTTGATAAAACTTTGGTATGAATATAGTTGAAGACCCGGGGTCCAACATAGGCTACTTTTTAACGCAGGCGGAGCTGCGAGAAACAGCTAGTTGTTAATAAAAAGACCGTATTCATTTTATAATCTATTAAAGATAGAACGTTTAGAAGTAGCATGGATTGAACGCAATAGAGGAATTTTATGGAATTAAGGTTTGATACAGTATGATAATTTTAAGTAAAAATAAAATGGAAGAAAGACATATTAGTAACGAATAAAATATTTAATTTAGAAGACATGCACTGTCCTAATTTTGAAACATTGTATAAAAATTATTCTTCAGATATCCAAACTTTTATCTATCACAGAAATATCTGTGCATATAAAAATGTACTTTGTTTATATAAATAGCGTAAGGAAAATCAGATTATTCATTGTTTATAAATTTTAATTATTGGGTTTTTGTTTTGTATCTTTAATAGATTGAAGGAGCCATCCTGATGGAAACAGGATCTGTTCTTATAATTTGTATTATAAACTACTTATTTAATGAATAGATGATTGATGATTGAAAGGTGAGGATTGGGGTATCTGGATACAACCTAGTGAATGATTGTATCTAGATACCCCAATTCTCATCTACTCTTGTTCGATATCTGTTCTCTCTAACACGGAGATAGCGAAATTATAGTTTTGTTCTTCACTAGTCTTGTATGATGCGACTACAGCTTCAAACTGCGCAAACCACAGCATCGGTTGTGCGCGCCATAATGGTTTTAGGTATACTTGACTGAAGAGAAATGGTTGATACTTCTTTCGAAATTAGTTTTTGAGAGGTGGATGCGTCGGCGAATTCTTCTTTGTTCTCCATTTTCTTTTTTCTGTAGGGCCACCAAATGTAGTGTGCTTGTACTACTTGAATAAAACAGTAATTGAGAGTATATACAGGAATGTGTAATCCCTACAATCTTAATCTACTTACATCATTTTTCGTACAATGTGAAGCGGTGTTCATTTTTTTGAACGGTTACCCTCTTTTTCTGCTTTCTTCAACGCAAATCGTGGATCGTGACTTACAGACAGCGTAAGTACCCTTTGCTCCGAAGCGTAAGCTGACGACGTAACTAGGAATACACGCTAGGATGAAGAAGAATACCCTCTTTTCCCGCAGGTGTTGGCAAAAAGGTAATTCTTGTAAATTCCTAGGTAGAGATTATAAAAACTACACGTCACGTTTTTCTCACGGTCTCATCAATGGCGTAATCGAAGTAATTTCATCAATTAATCAATAGCAACAAGCGACAATTGGCCGGCTTATTTTTCTATAAAATGTAACATTTTTCACCCACAGTGTAACTGTTTAGTCTAGTTATGAATGAATGAATGAATAATTTATTGCACTATTTACATAGATGAAATAGGGTAAAATATTTTGTAATTTTAGAAAACTGAATACAAATGCGGACTTATCGCAAATGCAATCTCTACCAGCCAACCTTAACCAACCTTGTTATGTTCTCGATGGTCTGGTTTTCCTGCTAAAAGGTTACGGAGGTCAGATAGCAGTCTCTCCATTGTTATTTACATCGTTTCGAGCTGAAGCATATGTTAAGGACTCAACTGAGAATTGAGCTTGGGCTAAGATGATACCAAGGCAAACAGAGTCGATTGACACTACTGATACCAGGTTGTAAAAGATCGATTGACCATTTGAGTCTACATGGATTTTGATCCATGACTGACCACGAATAATAATAATACTTAATATTGGCCGTGAGGTGGTTTCTTGGTACTGACCCATGGCATATGGGTCGATTGGCCTTAGAAAACTTATTTTAAACGGTAACAAATATGAATAACCTAAAATATTGCATATAGAGTTGATTTGGATGAATTCATTATTATTCTGATGTGTCTAATCATATTGATTTCAACCGGTTTGTGAAACCGGTTCAGTAAATATGGACTTATGGGGTAACAATTTTTTTTTTTTTTTTTTAAATTTATTATTGAAGTATGTACACCAACAGTGCTTATATACAACATTAACAACTACACTGCAGACTTAGTTCTAATATAAACACCAATAATAGGTACACATAACATTGGTCATTACGTGAAACTATATCCCAAATTAAAAAAACGATAACATTACAAATCATATCATATCAAACACAGCTAGCAGAAAATGGCAGTTTATTTATTATTTATTTTACCTACTTACTCATTTACAAATTTCAGCACCTTATCCCTAAAGACATTCAACAACATAATTATAAGTATCAATTTAAGTATCATTCACTCGATTATTCGGATTTTGGAAGTCGATTCTTTTATTGCACCTCTATGATTTCGGAGACCCGGATACGCAAATCGATAGATTTGTAGATTTGTACCATCACATAGAAAAAAAATATTAAAATTACCGATCTGAATTGCTTGCCAAAATATTCAGTCCGTTCATACATGTCTAGAGATTACTATGTATGACAATTCTGCATTGCTAAATCTATTATTAAACACAGTGTTTCTTGTTTAACTTAGTAACTGGCTATCTCCCATGACTCTGCCTGCATAAAATTGAGCTATAACACATTTTTAACACCTGCCAATTTTAAGTGATAAAACGATTTTGTTTTCGCATTAGAGCAATGTCAACGATTCAAACATTCAAACATTTATTTGTTTACAGTTACAGGTGATATGTAGATATTACAAATTCTATCATAGTAACTCTAAGATTCATTAAAGTTCATTTCATTCAATGCAAAAAAAAGATGTTGTGATCATCTGACAAGATTTTGAATAGAAGGTCGACTTTTTTTTTAATTAATTGGTTTTACGGCCACGGATACGAAGTCCTTTATAGTCCTTCTTAATTTTTCTATCTTCTTCAGTCCTACAGTGTGGTTTCGTTAAGTCCTAGTCAAGTCTGAAAGTCTTGTCGGTAGTCAAGTCTTGTCAGAAGAATCAGGCTCAGTGAAGTGGTAGAAAAACTGCGCTTAGCGATTACTAGGAGCTTTTGGCAACAAGCATGAAAATCACATAAATCAAACACTGTATCACTTCCCAACACTCACGCTTATTCTCGAACACTTTGCTAATAATAATCCAGCATAATTATGCACAAACACTAAAAAAAAAAACACAAATTTGGAAAATAAAATACAGCGCCGAAACTGCTCTTTCCATCCCAGTCCCAAAGGTCGACAATTCGACAAACGGGTTCTAAAATTCATCAGATTGAATTTACCACATTTTATCAAAATCCTTTTAGCGGTTCGGCCCTGAAAGCGTAACAGACAGATAGGCTGACAAACCAGAGTATGGAGTATGAGAGTAAAAATAAGAAAAAGTAATTTGCAAAATACTTCATTATCATAACATCTAAGTTGATAACGTCATTTACTGTTGAAATATCTACTTATTTCTGAGTTAATTATTGTTACCTAATTAGTATTGTAGTAGCTAATAATCTGATCAATATTAAAAATAAAAGAAAGATTTGACTTACCAACAATGGACATCAATATTTGATTGTGTTTACTCCCCACTGTTTTTTCTTTGTTCGAAGAATCTTTGTAAAATTTGTTTACCATTTTGTCAGTCTTTTCACCACTATCTACTAATATTATATTTTAATAAAAGAAAAACAATAGAATAATAGATTTAATTAAAAAAATACAAACAAAGGACTGGCACTAAATAAAACTGAATTCACTAGCACGCCTCGCGGTCAAAAAAAAAAAAACAAAAAAAAAGCAAAGTACTCTATGGCAGCAAATTTTAAAAGTGGAACGTTATTTTGAATAATTCGCGCCCTGGCTATCTCCGTATGTCGCGTGATCGGCTGAGATGCGCAATGTACTAAGATAGCAAGCATGCATTCCTGTTTTATATGCCAATTGATTTGTAGTCAATTTCATTCATTAAAGACTATCGTTTATTTATTTACTTGTTTCTTTATACGGTGGTCTCTATACCTTTGCTTGTTTGTATAAAAAAAAAAAAAAAAAAAAAAAAAAAAGAACAAATAATAAGGATGTTGTAGTGAAATTCTTCAACGGGCGCGTGAAATCGCGGGGCATAACTTACAATACTAATAAAATAGATATACTTATGAAACATTTATTTTCTTTGTACCCAACTGGTACCCAACAATAAGTAATACGAGGGTCAAACTGAAAGTTCTTAGAAAATCAAAAACTGAGCACACTAGCAAGTTATTCCTTTTATTACATCTTTTCAAAATAGTGTCCTTTCACGTCAATACATCTCTGCATCCGATGGAACCACTGAGAAAAGCACTTTGCTCACTCGTATTTAGGGGTCTCTGCGACGGCGTTTTGAAACGCAGCCACTGCTTCCTCGGCGTTCATAAAACGTTTTCCTCGAAGTTTTTCTTTTATTTTCGGGAATAAATAAAAATCGTAAGGTGCGAGGTCGGGGCTATATGGTGGGTGACCTAGTAATTCCACGTTTGATGTCGCCAAATAGTCGACCGTTCGCCTGGCGGTGTGCAACGAGGCGTTGTCGTGGTGAAGGAGGATCCTACTGCGAGGTCGTTTCTCCCGAACTTTTTCCAAGACAAGTGCCAAACAATTGTTAGTATACCACTCTGCAGTAACTGTTTTTCGATCCTCTAAAACAACTGTCGCGTAATGTCCGGTCCTTCCGAAGAACGAGGCCACCATCTTTTTTCCCACGCTTCGACCTCTCTTCACTTTAGTTGGCAACTCCTCGGAAGGAAACACCCACTGAGCAGACTGTCTTTTGGTTTCGGGATCATAATAGTAAATCCAGCTTTCGTCACCCGTATGTCAAACACAGCATTTGAGTCACCTCCGTTAAATCTTTGAACCATTTCACGGCACCAATCAACACGACGGATTTTTTGGGCCTCGGTCAAATCGTGAGGTATCCACCGGGCACAAAGCTTCCTGACCGCTAAATGTTCATGCAGGATTTTGTGTACTTGGCTCATACCGATGCCTAAACTTGCCCAAATCTGCTGATAGGTCACTCTTTTGTCAGTCTCTATCATACGCCGCACAACACTGATGTTATCTTCAGTCGTCGCCGTAGAAGGCCGTCCCTCACGCATATCATCGGTGAGATTAGTGCGACCACGTTTGAACTCATTAAACCAGTTGTAAGCAGTGGCACGAGATGGGGCTTCATCGTGAAAGGCCAATCGAAGTCTATCATAACTTTCTTGTTGACTTAAATGACAACGAAAGTCATAAAAAATCATTGCACGAAAATTTTCTCGCGTTAAATTCATGCTGACCTGACACAGACAATTTTCAATTTGCCGCCAAATCGTAAAACAAATGACAAATTAATAAAATACATACTCAATAATATTGGCAAAGAGTTCCATTTTCAAAATTTAAACTTATTTTTTTATTATACTGTTTATAAGTGGTCAGTTCTAAAGACTTTCAGTGTCGCCCTCGTAAGAGGCGCCGCGATATGATGCGACTAACGGTATAAAGTACAAAAAAAAACAATATTTAGAAAACTTTTTTTTTTGTGTTTAACTTGGCTTTGCCGTATACCATACTGTCAAATTATTGTAAAAACTATAGAAAAATGACGGTTAGATTATATCAAATCTGTAACTACGTTAGTTTGTAAAGAGTAGGCACGTTTACATAGGAACATATGAGAAAAACAAATTGGGACCGGGGAATCCTGACCATTTCAGTAGAATTGATTATTATCAATACACGAAAATTAAATTTATTGGAAAAGGAATTATAAAACTAGTTTGCTAGTGTTTCTTTTCATTTAATTTTTGGGCAATTTGCCGCTCCGCTTCTCACAACTTGTTTATTTATTTATTTATTTAAACTTTATTGTACAATATACAATTGTATAGCACAATAGGCGAACTTAATGCTAAAAGCATTATCTAACAGCCAACCTTTGGGTTAAACAGATATCGTCATGTGGGTATTAAAAATATATAGCTATAAATACAAAAAGTTGGAATAATAATAAACTTACATAAGGTACTTACATATATACGATGAAAAAATAATCAAAATACAGTTAATTTTAAGAGTTATATCAACGAAATAAAAAATAATAATTATAAAACGCAGCAACTCAAAATGTTCTCATGTTTAACTGCCTAAATTTGCTCCCGTAACCGCGAGAGTAGGAGCTCGTAGACAAGCCGTTTAAAGTTGGCACGGCTGGAGACTGTTCTAATGGACTCAGGAAGATTATTCCAGAGTCTAACAGCCGTCACAGCGAAGGAATTGGAGAAAAACCCGGTATGGTGAGAAGGAGTCACAATTACCTCACTCATGTTGAATTGTAGCCCACAATTTATGGCCATAAAGTTATACAATAAATTACCTAACTATATAAAGAATGAAAAAAAGTACAACTCGTTTAATAAAAAAATAAAAGAATTCCTAATAAATAAGACTTTCTATACTCGTAAATTCATGAACAAATTCATGTTTAGCTCTAGTTTTGTTAAACCAATTTATTTTTAAAACTTATAGTAAAATTTTAAGTAATAAAATAAGTGTGATTATGTACACTTATTAATAATAGAGGTACAAACATTTTGCATTGTATAATTTGCATTTCTATTTGCAATACCTGTAAAAGGTTACTAAGTTGTAAGCACTTATAATTACTTAAGATCACTCTGTAACACTTAGTATGCCAATAAATAAAATTGAAATTGAAATTGGAGTGTGTTGTGTTGTCTATGATGTGCCGCTGGGAATTTCACGTTACAAATTTACGAAATTACACTAAGTACGGTACGTATAACAGACCTATACAAAACTATAGGAAAAGTTTCGAAAAATTCTCGGGCACGGCACATCTGCCACTATTAATACGCATGTTTAACACGAAGTTCTTACACACGTGGGGGAAATGAAGATCATACAGACCTTTACATTGGACAATTCTCTCCGAGGAACATGTAGCAATAAACACATTGTTTATCTGAAATAATTGCATTGAAAAGTTGTATTTACCTTTTTTGATCACCTGCCCGACGTCAACCTCCTGTTTTCTGTAGTTATCCGACCAGAAGTAAATTTTTCATAACATCTGCTCGATGAATTTGTTTTTGACTTAACGCGGCAAAGTTAACTCCATGAAATTTTGAAATGAGAAATCAAATAGGCGTTTAATTTAAATGCAATGAGCATCGAAATTGAAAATGAAAACATTTCTTTCAATCACTAACCGTGGGAATTTCAGGATGATTGTACGTACGTACCAATATTTTGATACAACAGTATGAAATCAAAAAAATAATACTGAATAGTTGTAATAGAGCATATAGCGTGTATTCCTAGTTGCGTCGTCAGCTTACGCTTCGGAGCCTAGGGTACGCTGTAAGTCATGGTCCTAGATTTAGCGAAACTGGTTATTACAATAGAGCGACTGCCTTCTGACCTCCGTAACCCCTTTTACAGGAAAACTAGACCAACGGGAACATGACCCGAGGACACTTGTTTTGTTTGTTTTCACTTTTTATCCTATCTACCCTAAGGTTGGCTGGAAGAAATTGCAATAGCGATAAGTCCGCCTTTGTACTCAATATTCTAAATGTATTACTTTTAATTTTGATTTTGTGATTGGTACAATAAAGTGTATATCTATCTATCTATCTATCACTAACACATTAGTGGCCAACACTGTCAGAATTTTTCAGGCTGCCCTAAGGCATCTGACAGAGCTTAACCACTGCTATCTATCGACAACATCCGGGACCAACGGCTTAACGTGCTTTCCGAAGCACGGAGGAGCTCATGATAGAAAATGCCACTAAATGGCGAAAAATCCAATAGTGGTCGCGTCATGCCATCGCTTGACACGCGCATTCGCTACGGATACGCGGGTCGCGCTCGACTAACGAGCATATTGAAAAGTGTGACTTGGTTAAAATCGCCGAGTCGAATGGTTTCCAATCGATATCGAATGATTTTCAATCGATATATATATATAATACATTTCCAAAATGGGGCAGGCTCGTGGACGCCTATTCTCTCGCATGTTTTGTCGAAAGAAAACGGCGGACTTATAGGGTTTTCTGTAGATAGCCGCCATGTTTTTTTCGTGAAATCTCGAATTCGACTTATCTCTAAAGGCGCGAAAATCGGCTGACAGAAAAAGATAATAACGTTACAATACAATATAACTTTATTGTCCACATCTGGGAAATCACAAAACTTAAATTATAACATTGTTAACAATATGGAGCAAAGGCGGACTTATTGCTAAGCAATCTCTTACAGCCAATCTTTATACCTACGTTTTTATCCTTTTATGCTGCCAACGTATGCATTAATAAATAAATAGTTTGCATGTACTAACGCAAAATACAAAAAATGCTTGAAAATTTGACAGAGATATATGGAGCGTATATTTCTGAAAGTAAAATGAGAAATTATTTGCTTGTGTAACAAACCTAAGATCTATTGATACTAAAGTAAAATAATATACGCAATAACATATAAAATCAAAAGACAAGTTGTTTTGATTTCTGTGGACACTAATTAGAGCGGTATTTATTGATGGTTAGGCCACTAGGGGTCTGATAGTAGAAATAATGAGATCTCTATACGAATGAGACGTCGTTCGCATTATTAGACCGTGATTAATATAAATATATTTATTTATTTATTAAAACTTTATTGTTTCACAAAGTACACATATACTTATAACAATTGCTAAGAGCAACGGCATTTTCTACTAGCCAACCATTGGGAGAAACAGAAAGATAGTTTGGCGCAAAAAAAGTTAAGGGGGAAAAATGTACTACTTATAGAACAAATTTTATCCAAAGCTTAAGCTTTTGATAAACTTAAGTTCATACATACATAAAACATACACAAATACTGTTGAATTTTAAATATATACCTATATATACCTACACAAACACCAATGATGAAGTCAAATCACATTGAGAAGTTTAAATAAATAATTTATAATTTTAATAATTTAGTTGAATTTAATGAATAAAAAGCAAAAATAATTTTATCATCATCATTTCGTGTAGGTTATGTTCAAACGCTATCTAACTTTGTGTTTTAATTTTTATTTTTATTATAGATTTGGTTATTTGTAGTGCCAATAGATGGGGCTAAAAACGAATTACGAGTCGCTATCGTTTATTATTGTTTTAATACATTTAAGTTTCTTCAAATAAATATTGATTGAATTCGCCTAGGACACAGTTTTGTTTTATTTGGACAGCATTTGTACATGGTCCTACGGTCCGGATAAGACTGGTTGGCACGAACACGGATTTTGGTAACGAGCGGGCGAAGAAACATTGCCCGCCTTTTCGAAATGGAAAAGAGTAAGTGAGTGACATATGGTGATAAAAGTGAGTACTTTCAACCTTATTTACTCAGAGAAAAAATTCAAGAATAACAAAATAGACTTAGTTTGATGAAGTTTGGGACTTGAATATATAGGAAAAAAGTGAAGTGACGGGGAACCTATGCCAGATTTCTAAAAAAGGGCAGTTATAACAAAGTCCCAAACACTTGGAAAAATTACGACGGACAATTTCATAGATTTGGAAACTCTTGGAAAATTTCAAATGAAGTTGTCAATATAAATGTCATCGACTATTGGAAATTATAAGAAAATATAATGGATTCATGTTGATATTGTTTGAAAATCTTTATACAACGTTTCGTTTATTCTTATTTTGTGGTTGGTGATTTGAGTGTAGAATTTTATTTCAATTTTCTGTTGAAAATTTGTTAACAATACAAAATGAGTTCGTTGTTCGATCTTCAGTATGACGTTTTAGCAAATATAACGAAAGCCAGACGTAATTTTAAAAAGGCACCTTTAGATCGTATTAGCATATCATATGTAGAAACACGTCTAGAGATATTGGAAACTTTATGGTCATCGTTTTATTCTACTCATAGGAAGTTAATAGAGGAATGTACAAAAAGTGATTTTGAACAATCAGAGTATCACACTCAAGATTTATATTCATCTACTGAAGATCTTTACATTGAATGCAAGTGTAGTTTAAAAGATATTATAAGCGAATTAAAAACTCGCAATACTGCCCAAGTAGAGTCAAATAGCGTTTTCCAAAATGTTTCAAATGTTAAATTGCCTAAAATTGAATTGCCCATTTTTAGTGGTCAATACACAGAATGGACAAGTTTTTACAATTTATTTAAGTCTCTCATACATAAATAACAAGACGCTCGATGAAGTACAAAAACTTCATTATTTAAAAACTCATTTGTCAGGAGAGGCAGATCAACTACTTCGACACATACCAATTTCTGGCGAAAATTACATCTTGTGTTGGAGTAAGTTAGAAAGCCGGTACAATAATAAAAAATACTTAGCAAGCTGTATTTTATCACGATTTATGAACCAAAAGTCTATTAGTGTTGAATCATCGAGTGCCTTAAAAGAACTTTTGGATACGAGTAATGAATGTCTTAATGCATTAAAACAATTGGGTGTCAATGTGACAGAATGGGACATTATTGTTATTTATATTTTAAGTTTAAAACTTGATATGGAGACCCGGAAACAATGGGAGTTAGCATGCAGTAGCTCATCACAAGATTTGTCAACATGGGATTTATTTCAGGAATTTTTGGAAAACCGATTTCGCGCGTTAGAGTTTTTAAATACTAGAGTTTCATGCAATAAGACTGTAATTCGTAATTCAAACAATAACGTTAAAGCTCTTTATGTCGCTACGGCTTTAAGTTGCCCATTTTGTACCGAAAATCACAAGCTTCATACATGCCAAATGTTTTGTGGCAATGACGTAGATACTCGTCGTAATTTTGTTCAAAGTCAAGGTCTATGTTTTAATTGTTTAGGTCCACGTCACTCAGTAATAGTATGTCGATGTCAGTGTAGTATGTAGATGTCAAATATGTTCCAGGAAGCACCATTCTTTACTCCATTCTAACACATTTTCCAAGTCAGTTGACAAAACAAATGATAGCGAACTATCAACTAGTGCAGAAGCTGTGTCCTCTGAAGCTACTCAAGGCGATTCCAATGAAGTGGTAGTAAGTTGTTTCTCTAAAAATCACAATCAAGTTTTATTGGCAACAGCTTTAGTGAACGTTCAAGCCCGAACAGGTATATATTTGACGTTTAGGTCTATGCTAGATGGTTCACAGGCCTCGTTTATAACGGAGTCTGCAGTTCAATTACTTGGACTTAAGAAAATAGCTAACAAAAGTAATGTTTCGGTTTTAGGAAGTGATTCGAGTCCCGCTGTGGTCTCAAAGTATATATTATATTTGTATTTAGTATTTGTTAAATTGCAATCACTTCTTGATTCCAATGTTATTGTTCGGGTGAAAGCACATGTATTAGATAAATTGACGAATTATCTTCCTAGCTAGAAAGTAGCAGTTCAATTGTGTCCAGAAATTACTCAGTTATCGTTGGCTGATCCCACATTTGATGCTCCTAACAAAATAGATCTCCTACTCAGCGCAAAGGTGTACAGCCAAATAATAAAACAAGGTCTCATTAAAGATCCTTCTAATTTTATAATTGCGCAAAATACATCTTTTGGATGGGTCATATCTGGTGAAACAGGCACAAATAATAATGAAGGTTTAATCACTTGTAATGTCAATATAAGTATGCATATTCAAATACAAGAAGATAATATACTGAGACGATTTTGGGAATTGGAGTCGGAGCCATCGCCAGTAAAAGCTGAAAAACATTTAACGGAAGAGGAACAACAATGTGAAGAGATATATACAAATACGACCAAAAGAGATTCTTCTGGTCGTTACATAGTCAAACTACCATTTAAAACATACAGTCCACAATGTTTTATGGGAAACTAGAAGGACATAGCATTAAAAAGATTGTGTTCATTAGAACGAAAGCTAGATAAAGATAGAGAATTACGAAAGAAATATTCAGAAGTTTTCTCTGAATACCTAAGTTTAAATCACATGGAAATTGTACCGAATCAAGAACAAGATAATCCGAATGCTTTTTATTTGCCTCATCTTGTCGTAGTCCGTAACGATCGAAGTACAACTGAAGTACGTATAGTGTTCAATGCATCTTGCCCAGGTTCGAATGGCGTGTCGCTAAATGATGATTTGTTAGTAGGCCCGAGATTGCAAGATGAACTAAGACATATTCTTATGAGATGGCGAGTACACCCCATATGTATTTCTTCCGATATAGTGAAGATGTATCGGCAAATATTGGTAGCTCCTGAAGATACTGACTTCCAACGGGTGTTATGGCGTGATGATGTTAATGATAATGTGGAATTTTATAGACACCTCAGGGTTACTTTTGGTGTTTCCGCGGCCCCGTATCTAGCTATTCGTTCATTACGTCAAGTGGCGACAGATGAAGGTAAACATTTTCCATTAGCTGCACAAAAAGTGTTATCAGATTTTTATGTAGATGATATGATGACAGGATGTGAAGATTTGATTCAAGGGCAACAGTTATATACCGAAATGAAGCAATTGTTAAAGAGAGGGGGGTTTGAGTTACAGAAATGGTTAAGCAATGATATTAGTTTAACGAAATGGATGAAAAGTCAAGAATAAGAATGTGAGGGCGAGTCAAATAATACAGTTGTAAAAATAGTACACGAAGAAAACACAAATAAAAGTATTTTGAAAGAATACGAATGTGAGCAGGAATATGAAACTGAAAAAAGAAATTTAGTAGATAAATCAGATGCAGTTACAAGGGTATTAGGACTCAGTTGGAATAGAAGGAGCGACGTTTTTAAATATTCAGTGTTGTTACCGACGTTTGAAGGACCTGTCACAAAGAGGAAGGTAATTTCGGATATATCACGGCTTTACGACCCATTAGGTTGGCTATCGCCCGTTATTATAAAGGCTAAAATGTTTATCCAAAAATTATGGTTAGCAGGTTTACAGTGGGACGAGGAACTTACACCTCAGTTGATGAGTGACTGGATGGACTATAGAAATGAGTTGTCGTCGTTAACGATTTTTGAAATACCCCGATGGATGAGTACTCATAAAGATGATATTTGTGTCCAACTCCATGGGTTCTGCGATGCGTCGAGTGAAGCGTATGCAGCAGTCGTTTACATTCGTGTAATTGATATAACAAATAACATAAATGTGCACCTTGTAACGTCAAAAACTAAAGTAGCTCCTATAAAGCAAATATCAATACCTCGTTTAGAACTCTGCGGTGCAACGCTTCTGTCAAAATCATTAGTAGAGGTATCAGATGTTTTAGAGATCCCGAAACCAAATTTGCCATGCGTGGTGTGATTCCTCTGTTGTGTTAGCATGGCTTAGTAGTCATCCTTGTAGATGGAAAGTTTTTGTAGCCAACAGAGTGTCTGAGATTTTGCAATGTTTAAATAGATCTCAATGGTCTTACGTTCAATCTAAAGATAATCCGGCTGACAGCGCGTCACGTGGAGTTATGCCATCAGAGTTGGAAAAGACACAATTATGGAAACATGGACCGGAATGGTTAAAAGCATTAGATATAGAATACAAAAATATAGACAAATGTTATAAAACTAATGTGGAAGAGAAAAATGTTAAAAGTTGTCAATTAGTCACTAATTTTATAGAAACATTGAGAAAGCTTGTTAGAGTGATATCATGGTGTAGAAGATTCATTTTAAAAGTTAAAAACAAATCTATAAATTTCGCTCAATGGCTCAAGCAAGGAATTGCGAGAAACGCTAAATATATATGTCAAACAGTGTCAAGGCCATTATTTTAACGAGGACATAGAAAATTTAATTAAAAACGGATTAGTCAAAACAAAAAGCAAATTAAAGCCCTTGACTCCGTACATTGATCACGCCGGAATGTTACGTGTTGGTGGGCGGCTAAATTTAACTGCTAGTTTTTTGAGTGAAAATGTAAGACATCCGATTATTCTTCCAGCTAAATCTCATTTGACGGAGCTAATAATAGATGACACACATAAGAAAACTTTGCATGGAGGCTCACAGTTAACGATAAATATTTTGAGAACTAAATATTGGGTGATTGACGCAAAAATCAAGTTAAAAAACATATTCGCCACTGCGTAAGTTGTATTAGACATGCAGGTAAATGTCAAGTGCAGTTAATGGGGCAATTACCTTTGAGTAGAACAACTCCCAGTCGCCCGTTTGAGAAAAGTGGTGTCGACTATGCGGGCCCTATTGCTATTCGAACATCTAAGGGGCGTGGACAAAAGTCATATAAAGGATACATCTGCCTTTTTATTTGTATGGTAACTAGAGCGGTCCACCTTGAAGTGGTAAGTGATCTCACTGCTAGGGGATTTATTGATGCGTTTAAAAGATTTGTAGCGAGGAGAGGGCATTGCGCACAATTATTTAGTGATAATGGTACAAACTTTGTCGGGGCTTCGCGTGAGTTAAAAAAAATATTTAATGAAGAAAGGTATGGAGTTACAGTAGATATAGTAAATTGGCTATCTTCAAATGGTACAGAGTGGCATTTTGTGCCTTCGCACGGACCGAATTTCGGAGGATTGTGGGAGGCCGGAATTAAGTCTACCAAACACCATATAAGGAGAATTATCGGCACATCCACTCTCACGTTTGAAGAAATGTGCACCCTCTTGGCTCAAATTGAGGCATTCTTAAATTCCAGACCATTGTCTAGTTTAAGCACATCTTCAGAGGACCCTGAACCTTTGACTCCTGGTCATTTTTTAGTTGGAGAGTCACTATTGCTTGTACCCGAGGTTAATTACGAATCTTCTAATATAGCTAGTTTAAAACGTTGGCAATTAACACAACGAATGTTACAAGAATTTTGGCGCAGATGGTCACAAGAATATTTGACACAATTCCTGCATCGTTACAAATGGAACTATCAAATCCCAGAACCTAACATTGGTGATTTAGTATTAGTAAAGGAAGACAAACTTCCTCCCGCAAGATGGTTGTACGGTAGGATAACACAAAAACATCCTGGTTTGGACAAAATTACGAGAGTAGTCAGTTTGAAATGTAATGGAAGTATCATTAAACGACCAATTTCTAAGCTATGTATTTTGCCTGTAACTAAATAGATCATATAATTTCCGTTTGTGATCAGAATTTATTTTGTTTTATTGTTTGTTCATAACTAAAGCATTAATTTCGAAAGTACATAAAGTATGTAATTATTATAATTTTTGTTTAAAAGATGCATAAGATTAAGATTTTATACGATGACAATATTTATTAAGTAGAAAAATGAGATTTTAAAATTTCATTTATGAACTGTTGAATTTACGTTGTTATAGAATAATTTCTGTTTAAATGAGAAAAAAAAAGAAAAAAAATTATGTTATTTCTATCTAAATGGGTTAATGGGCATTCTGTCCATGGTGGGCGGAATGTTCAAACGCTATCTAACTTTGTGTTTTAATTTTGATTTGTATTATAGTTTTGGTTATTTGTAGTGCCAATAGATGGGGCTAAAAACGAATTACGAGTCGCTATGGTTTATTATTGTTTTAATACATATAAGTTTCTTCAAATAAATATTGATTGAATTCGCCTAGGACACAGTTTTGTTTTATTTGGACAGCATTTGTACAGGTTACATTGTCAATCGACCATGTGTCAGAGTTGTGCGGACCCGCCTCTCGGCCTCTTACTTGGTTCCTATAACGACCACCTTATGGCAGCCGGGACTAACGGCTTAACGTGCCTTCCAAAGCACGGAATCATCTTTATTATCAGACAATCAGGTGATTCAAGCCTGCAATGTCCTAACCAAACTGGAAACAACTAAACAAAGTATGCTTCCCGTGGGAATCGAACCCACAATCCCCGGGCCGAAGGCGAACGCCTTAATCACTGGACCACGGAGGCAGTAAAGCAATAATTTTATGTGTTATGAAGTGGTAGAGATAAGGCGAAATAACACAAAAATCCCGGCTAGGATGTGTACAAAATTCTCCGCATGTATCTGTATCGTCAGAACTATGGTAGCTGTTTCACGCAGCTTCGCCTGCGTCAAAATTATTGACCTCAGGTGTTCAACTATATTCTTACCAAACTTCATAAAAATCGAAAAAAAATAAACGGATTTTGATGAAATTTGGTATGAATATAGTTGGAGACCTGGGGTCAAATAAAGGCTACTTTTGGCCTACCGTTAAGGATCTAAAAATAAAACATGATAAAAGCCATCAAAATTTACTATATTATAAATATATTTTAAATTAATATTTACACCTAAAGTACAGTTTATACAAAGAACTCTTAAAATATTATTTTTTACATAAAGAATCGCAAGGACTAATTTTTATTACATAATTTGGAATCCATTAACCCGGTATGATTGACTTCCAAGGCTCCATAACTTATCTCTAAACTTTCAAGATAATTTGGCCAGAAAACAAAATTCGATTTTGAATCATTATTCAAGGGTGGAAAAGAAAGGACTTTACTCCTGAGAATTAATTGTTTGTTTGAGAGTTGAACCATTCACACTCCAATCGTAAATTCAATTGTATTTATTTATTTGACTTTGATAAAAATAAGACTATAAAATTTTTTATATTAAGTTTTGTTGAGAGAAAAAGGGGCAGAACAGATTTTTGCTTAAACGAACTACAAACGGTTGTCGATTTTTATAAATAAAGCTATTAATCAATAATAGCCGCATTCAGAGTCGTTAATGAGAATCAAAACAAAATCTTTCGAACTTTTTTTTTATTTTACTCGTAGATTTAAAAATTCTCACTAAGAATTTTTCTTAAGTAGTGATTAATGATCTAGAGTGCGGCAGCAAGTGATCCTTTTACAATACTTAAGTAACATATCCATTTTTATACCTATTATCTATAAATGTGGTACTACAAACGTTCCTATAACTGTATCCATGGTTTCTACACTCGAAGGTGACGAATTCGCACGGTCTCTTGGCCTTCGAAGTCGTCATTCTCGTCAGGGTGGTGAAGTTCTCCTGAACTGGGCTGGTAGAACAGCAGAAGGACCTTCGGAACTCTCGACGGAATTTGCCTGTGGAAGATGTAGGAGTGAAGAGCTTGTATGATAAGTTTTTTGAATCCATTCGCATGCCACTGTAGTGGTTCCTAAAACAACCACCAAATGACAGCTGGGATCGATGTTCCATCCGATTAAGAAAATCCACAACGAAGTAATTATAGGGCGTCGAAAATAGGCTAGTTTCATAAAAAAATATAATTAGTCCGTCAGTGAGATAATCAAAAAATATTGGAGATGTATTTTTTCTTTTGAAAATTAAACAAAGAATGGTACAGATATGGCGCGTTAAAGTTCCGTGTGACGTCACAGTGTGCTACACTTTTTCGCAATATGTGACGTCACGAGGCC
The DNA here is from genome assembly GCA_947363495.1 of Euzophera pinguis. Taxonomy (NCBI): domain Eukaryota; kingdom Metazoa; phylum Arthropoda; class Insecta; order Lepidoptera; family Pyralidae; genus Euzophera; species Euzophera pinguis. Next base: position 9,017,608 of record OX376176.1, read on the forward strand.
CCAATCCTAAATTTTATGCGTTATATCTTTATAATTTATCGCTTAATTGACAAAAGAAAAAATACGTCACTAATATTTGATTCCTTAAATGACGGACTATTTTTAATGATAGTCTTTTGACCCTGGAAATTAGCCTATTGCTTCGAGAAAATTTATCGATGGTACGGTCGTGCCGCTTATTTGCTCGACTTGGCAGTTAATCGATCTCATCGGGCAATCAATTGAAGCTGGCGTACTAATGAAATTTGCTCAGGTGCCATTCATTCGGGTGCCCAACTTGATAAGCGCATCTATTGTCATATTAACATGACACCATGCCCGGCGCAAACGGTTTCTCGAGGCGAAATAAAGAAGAAATTACAAAAACCAGCGAAGGGAATACAAACCCTATAGTGTCGAGATTAGTGGGACCACGAGTAACAGTTGGACAAATCAGGTAGGACCACGAGTTAAAACCCCCATTAGGACCCGGAGGTGTTGGGCTAGGTTACCACGGGAATCATACTTTGTTTATTTGTATCCAGTTTCGTTAGGCCAAAATTCAAGATTTTGAAAAACTCTTACACCTGAGCTGGCTTAGGGCCAATTTCACCAAAGTCGGATAAGTTTTATTCCAAGGATAATGATGCAATTTACTTTCGTATAATGAGGTTTACATTTCACCACACATTAACCAGAGAACATACTGTTAATCTGCGTATAATAACGGTACAAAACTCTGTCTCTAGAATAAAAATAATAGATTAGTTACTCTTAGATATAAACAATGTTGGTGAAATTGGCTCTTAGTTGAATTAATTACCTTAACTTTTAGTATTATTAACTACTAGCTGTTTCCCGCAGCTCCGCCTGCGTTAAAAGTAGCCTATGTTTGACCCTGGGTATTCAACTATATTCACACCAAATTTCATCAAAATCCGTTCAGCGGTTCGGTCGTGAAAGCGTAACAGACAGACAGACTTTCGCATTTATAATATTATGGTATGGATTTTGTGCCCTAACTAACTGAGGCAACGGAAGTCTTACCGCTCATAAAGTTGTAGATCAGAGGATTAATAGCAGAGTTAGCGTAGCACATGACGTGAGATATCAGCGCTGCTGTTGAGAGGATGTCCGTCTGCTCCATGTCTACTGTGTACCTGCAATAGATAGGATGGACATGTATAATTAACTCCTATAAATAATGCAAAAAAAAAATACAGACTTATTTTTAAAAAGTATGACATACTAGCTGTTTCCCGCAGCTCCGCCCGCGTCAAAAAAGTAGCCTATGTTTGACCTCGGGTCTTCAAATATATTCCTAGCAAATTTCATCAATATCCGTTGATCGGTTTGGCCGTGAAAGCATAACAGACAGACAGACTTTCGCATTTATAATATTAGTATGGATAACCGGAGAGTCGAATGATTTTCGTACGATATCGAATAATTTCTTTCGATATAACCATCGATTAAGCGTGAGTAACACTTTTCAAAAATAGGCAGAGTTGTGACAAATTGATCCTAGGATCCCCTTCTCTGCGATCTGCATATTGGAGAGAAATCGTGGTTATAAATGCTTTTCTTGTCACATTAATTTAATTAAATATATATTTTTATAAATATTACCTATTTAAATTGAATTTTTAAATTACCAAAACAAATAATATTTTCTTTGTGACTCTGCTCTTGACAACTTCATAATATGTAAAACAGGGTGTCAATTCCGCTAATAAACTTTAATAAGACCATGCAACTGATATTCAACTACGACTCAATTTTGAAGATTTCTTATGTTTTCGCGATTGTTATTCATTAAATTAAACTATTTCAATACGGTTTTATCGCGTTTATTACTTATTTATTTACACCTGACGTTTCAAATACTTTACAGCGATCATGGTCGCAGGCTGTAAAGTGTTTGAAACGTCAGGTGTAAATAAATAAGTAATAAACGCAATAAAACCGTATTGAAATAGTTTAATTTAACAATTTTGAAGCTCAATTTAATTGCAATTGAAGCGTAGTCGAAGGGTAATAGTATGAAAAATGTAAATGTAATAAATAGCAGAGTACCGATTATTGAAAATTTGATGATTTTGATGATTTTTTTATTAGCAAAATTTTACCAATTGCAGTTCAATGGCATGCCAATGGAATACGATTGGTCTCAAAGTTAGTAACAGAATGCCAGAAACGTCAAAAATTGCCATTGCGATCCAATTATGATTCAATCGTACAAAAAATTAGATTTTAACATGGATACATTAAGTAATGCAAAGTTTCATTGTTTTGCGGTCAAGGTTCGGGGAAATGAAAAAAATCGACTAATTATAGCCCGACCAGGAAAATAGCAGCCATATTGCGGAAAAATATTAGAACTAATTTCTTTTACTGGCAACTAGGTATTCAAGTAACAATCCGTCATCACAATGTCATCTGCCAAAAAGAGACAGGAGTGGACGTTGCGTATTTTGTGATTATCTAATAAAAACATTTATCAAAATGGTAAAAATAAAATGAGAGAAAAGTGATATAAAAGATGTTATCATATTTGATGCGAATGAAACCGAAGGATTAATTTCTATTTCATTAAATGCCATTGTCAATTTTGTTGTTGACACATACAACATGTTGCCACCTAAAGGCGATCAGTGCGACGCCAATGCAGGGTTTTTATTTTTCTGGTCGGGATATAAAGCTTAGCGTTTTTGTTATTTTCTTAGTGTTTTTTTTTATAAAATTAAACAGACGTAAGAAAGGAAGGAGTCATTAACAAAACAAAACTGCACCTAGTTAACCGTTCTGGGACTGACAAAAATAACATGAAAATTGAAACGAAAAAAATATTTTTTACGAGAATTCAGTTCTGATTCTGACACGTCAATCAGCCATTGTGAGACAGGATATGAAAGTCAGCTTTTTGGTAAATGTTAATATGTTTCACAGAAACGAGAATATTCACAGAAATAAAAATACATCCAAAGTTCTTACTGTAAGCTTAGGATGTTTCTGGAAAAGGCTCAGATCAAAATAATTATGTATTGTTTTTGCAGTTGAAGTCTTTAGTTTTTAAATAAATAAAAATAGCCTTTATTTTCCACTCATCATCATTTTGTGTAGGTTACATTGTCAATCGACCATGTACACCCTGATGTCAGATTTATGCGGAACCGCCTCTCGGCCTCTGACGTGGTTCCTTTAACGACCACCAGATGGCGGCCGGGATCCACGGCTCAACGTGCTTTCCGAAGCACGGAATCATCTTTATTATCAGACAATCAGGTGATTCAAGTCTGTAATGCCCTAACCAAACTGGAAACAACTAAACAAAGTATGCTTCCCGTGGGAATCGAACCCACGACCCCTAGGCCAAAGGCGAAAGTTTTAACCACTGGACCACGGATGCAGTTGATTTTCCACTGACCCTACTATTGAAACAACAAGCACTTTAACTATAAAATTTGTTCAATCAGATGGCAATCAAATTATTATTAAATTTCCGTAATTGTGTGTGTTTTTAAGTTTGTGTTTAATTATTATTATTTTTTGTCGGGTGCCTTGCGACATAGGCCTCCTCCAGTTCCCTCCATTTGACTCTGTCCAGCGCATTCCTTCTCCATCCTTTCGGAAGATCGTCTTCCCATCTTGTAATTTGCCGGCCTATTTTCCTAATACCATTTCTAGGATACCGAACAGCCACATTCCTGCTCCATCTGTCGTCCTATCTCCTCATCAATGTCCTACCCATTTTCATTTGAGTGTTTTTATTTTAAGAGTTACCTCTTCCACTTTCGTGATATTCCTTACTAGCTGTTTCCCTCAGCTCCGCCTGCGTCAAAAAGTAGTCTATGTTTGACCCCGGGTCTTCAGCTATATTAACACCAAATTACAACAAAATCCGTTCCGCGGTTTGGCCGTGAAAGCGTAACAGACAGAAAGACAGACAGACAGAAAGACGGATAGACTTTAGTATGCAAAGTATGGAATATGGATTAGTATGGATTTTCGTTGCTCTGATTTAATTTTGGTCTTTAGTTTTTAACTAGTGTTAAATTAAGACTGAAGTTAACTGAGAAACTGTTAGAGTTCATCGTATAGAATGCAAATACTATTTACCTGCTACCAATCTCTCTGCACTTAAACACACTCACTTATTTTTCACACAAATAGACTCCCACGCATACATATTTATTATTACACGGCTCGAACTCCCTGAAATTTAAGATTAATTACATATTTAGAGATTAGTTGTAAAAGCGTTTTCACTTACCTACAATGAGTAATCGAGTATACTTGTAAAACAATGTTTTCTTATTCCCAAATTACAGTCTTTAACTAGCTTGGGAATTAAGTTACAATACTCATTATCTTGAGAACATGGTTCTGAAAAATGGAGCGGAGCACATGACTTGTCTGATGAAAAGAACTGCCAAAATACAGGCTAGTCCTAGTTTGGATTCAGTGGCTGTGGATTAAATAGGTACGTTCCACTCCGCTCTCGGTTTTCTTTTTCTAGATTTATGATAGTCATAAGTTATATTGTAACTTATCAATAAATAACTTTTTTTTCTTTTTTTTTTATTAATAGCAAAGAATCTCTCTGACGATAAAAAGGTTAGATTTTCCTTACAAGGAAATCTAATATCGCGTAAGGCACACAAAATATTGCCAAACCCCGAGGCAGAACGTGCTAGGGTTAATAACGATACTAAATCATATTTGAATAAATAAACTTAAATATAGTTAAATTTTGGATTGGGAGGAGCTTGATAGTAGAGCGCGACCCGCGTAAAAGGTTTCTGTATAAAGGGTTACGGAAATCAGACGGCAGTCGCTTCATTGTAATAACCAGTGCCGCCCAATCTAGGACCATGACTTACAGCGTAATCTAGGCTCCGAAGCGTAAGCTGATGGCGAAACTAGGAATACACGCACGGATGAAGAAGATATAGTAAAAACTTTGTAATTCATAGTCTCTCAAGTATGAAAAGTATGAAAGAGGAGAGCGACAGCAACCATGAAGCCTGCTAGAGTTTTACGTCAATGTCTATTTATTTAGAACATAAAATTACAGGATTAAGCACTTGAAATAACTTCATACTTCGGAACAGAATAATATAAGGAACACATCTTTTATATATAAAAAGTTAAAGTCCTTTTATGTTTATGAATTAATTTTTATACTATTGCATAAACGTGAGTGTGTGTAAGCGATAAAATTACCCAGAGGGAGCAATTTTCGTCAAATATCGAGGCTAAGTGAAGTGGGGAAAAGTGTGACTTATAATATGTCGAATAAAAATGATTCGACTCGCCGATTTTGCGTGATTCTCAATTTTCAAAAATAACACTTTTGGCCCATGTAACCACTGTTTAAACAAAGCAAATGTTCACTCACAAAGTAAACACGAAATCGTCATAACACTGGTTATAAAACTAAAATTTTACAAATAAATAAGTAGGTATATCTACACAGGACATATCAGCCAATGAACGGATTTCTTAAAATTCCCATAGGTAAGGGAACACACTCTGAATTGCCAGTAAATTATATATTTATTTTAGGCCCTTGACCCCTAATTATAAGGGTTGTAAAAGGGATGAAAGGTTTACCATCAACTTAATAGCTTCTAGTGACCAGTAATTAAATTTAAACTGCCATTAAGAGACCAGTTAAAGTTATTTGTTCAAAGGTTTTAGAATTCGATGCGTAAACAAAACTTAATTAGAAGGTCAAGGAGGTCCTCATTAAAGAATCCTATTTTTTAAATTCGCGATTCACTTGAAGTTTGACGAAATGATTTTCATTAATTTTGAATTCGACTTTCGACGTTTCGGCCATAAACTTTTCGGGTCTTTCGTCTGCTAGTAACTTTCTGTAATGTGTGGTCCGATCGTCACTTTAATCCATTATAAATGCGAAAGTCTGTCTGTCGGTTACGCTTTCACGGCTCAACCGCTAAACAGATTTTCATGAAATTTGGTATGAATATAGTTGACGATCTGGGGTCAAACATAGGCTACTTTTATCGCAGGCGGAGCTGCGGGAAACAGCTAGTCAGCAACCCTAGGGTCTTTAACTATATTCATACCAAATTTCATCAAAATCCGTTCAGCGGTTTGGCCGTTAAAACTAACAGACAGACAGGTAGACAGGCATACTGACAGTTAGAAATCAGACTGACAGCACATAAGTTATCTATAATATTGTTCCTTTTTACATTTTGTGCTAAGGAACTCTACACCCGAAATACTTAGCCTCATAGGGTATATAAGATATATAATATGTGGGCCAATATTATTTTATTTTGTACGTATTTTGTTGCCTGAAATAAATGAATAAATAAATACTGCCTATGTACTTAAAAAGATATAAATAATAAAGCGTTTAAAATATTAGCGTGTAGATGTCCTTTATTATTAATGCGAAAATCTGTCTGTTAGACAGACAGACAGCTTTCACGGCCAAACCGCTAAACGGATTTTGATAAAATTTCGTATGAATATAGTTGAAGACCCGGGGTCAAACATACGCTACTTTTTGACGCAGGCGGAGCTGCGGGAAAACGCTAGTCTATAATAAATCTTTGCTGCATTTAAAAAATGATGACACAACACAACACAAACAGTAGCGAACAAGTGTGAAAAATCTCACTCATTCCAAAAATACAGACCAAATTAAACAACTACCTCGTATTTTAAGAATAGTTTATGTAGGTCGGTCGTCCACAGTCTAGATAATATACATTTAGGGTTGCCAGGTCGCCAAACCTAATAGCCGGACAGACCAGCCAGTTTGGCTGGTCTTTTGGCTTTTGGCTTAAACGGCCGGACACCCTACATTATTGAGGATTTTGTGTCGCAGTATTTAAAGCTTTTCTGATTATTACCATAAATCTTGTTAAATTAAATAAAATGTAAAAAGCCTAACAAAAGCCGGACAAGCTGGACACCGTTTATTTTAGCCGGACACGCAATCAAAAAGCCTTACTATGTCCGGCTTTATCCGGACGCCTGGCAACGCTATATACATTTATAATTTACTAGCAGCCCGTCCCGACTTTGTCCGGGTCATATAAATTATGAAGTAGGATGAAGCTAACCTCTTCATTTAGCATTTCTTTCAAAACCGGCTTCATAGATCTCCTCGAGGCCGAGTCAAGTTGTTCTATTAACCGATGAATACCACACGTATTCATCTCATGATGTGGTGGTGAATCCCACCACCGAAAGTATTTAATTCCAAGGAAGATCGAAACATAAAATAATCGATCTTTATGGCTATATGGGCGTATTTCTATGCCACTTCGGTAGCCATATTGAAATTAAAAAGAGTAAATGTAAGTGATAAAATCAAACTATAAAAACGATTTTACAGGGGAATAAAATGTGATTTAAAAAAAAAATCCAAATCGTTCACGACTTCGTCTCTCCAGCGGTGCCCGGGACGACCGACTGGTTGCTTTTCACTTGGTCGTCCCGTGTACTCTCTCTCATCATATGTCTACCCAGCTGACAGTACCAAAATGTCCTCTTTTAAAACATCCACGGGGAAAACACATAAAAATAAATCGTAAATATTTATTACAAACATTTTTAGTACTCACACTATTATACACATCGATTCTACTCTTTTGTTTCGGTATAGATTATCTAATTTCATTATTATTTTATTGTACTAATTAAAAATTATCGATAACGATTATTAGGGCTCAAATATTTACTAAGTGGCGCCCTGAAGCACACCTGGATATTCCATACAACAGTGACAAGCGCTATACCTATTACGAGTACTACGATTCGGTCAATGTTGGATTAGCTATTTACCGTATCTACGTCATAGTCGTCGCAGCGGCCGGGCGGTTGGAGCGACATTTTAGCATTATTTTTCTCTCGATTTTTACCCTAAATCTGTGTGGTAATGTGCGGTATATGTTTCGGGTGGGAGGGTATGTGTTTCCGTTCTGTATGTTAGTACTATTTATTACTGATTCTCTGCCTGAAGGTGGCAGGCGAAAGAGAGAAAGACCGAGGATACGATGCGAAAAAAAAGATCAGTTACATAGCTTAGCATACACTGTACATATCCTGCACTGTAGTGGATTCAACAACTTATATTGGCTTCTGTCAAGCGGATTGTGTGTTGTGTAAACATTATAGGTGTTAATTTAAAAGTCAAAATCATATGTAAATTATATCAGCTCATATTAATGTAGGAAGTAAAAAAAACCCCGACAGTGACATGGAACTAGGAAAACTATACTTAACGAAAATTCATTATTTTCTATGAATATGGTGGTTAAAAGATAACAAATATTTAAACTCTCATTCGTATTTACAACATCTCGAGCGCTATTTTCGAAATGAATGACATACTAGCTGTTTCCCGTAGCTCGCCTGCGGCAAAAAGTAGCCTATGTTTGACCCCGGGTTTTCAACTATACGTTACGTTTTCACGGCCAAACCGCTGAACGGATTTTGATGAAATTTGGTATGAATATAGTTGAAGATCAGGGGTCAAACATAGGATATTTTTTGTCGCAGGCGGAGCTACGGGAAAAAGGTAGTATTTTATATATTATGACCGGGTGGCCTATATTCCGAAATAATGGGTGTAATGTCAAGGCAACATAAGTACTTCGGGATTATATGGACCTTGTGCCAGATGTGAAAAGGGATGGATTTTATAATTCACTTTTCTATTATGTATTTTTACAACGTTTTGTATGGGCTTTTTGACTAAGAGCGAAGCGAACTCTCCATTTCGAGTTTAGAAAAGTGTGATTCACGCAAGATTCGAATAATTTAAGTTAGATAACTTTATCTACCACTTGCCCCCACTTGGCCCCAATAACAGAAAAGCTTAAGGAAGCCAGACTCCGCTGGTATGGCCACCTTATGAGGCGGAATGCTGACTACCCTGCCGAGAAGGCAATGGACATAACTGAGAGACAGAAAGGAAGAGGGAGGCCCATCGCCACGTGGTGGTCCAGTATAAAGAGAGACGTGAAAAACCTTTCCGCGACAACCCAGGACAGACAGTCCTAACGCCGAGTTACGAGAAGGCCCGACCCCAGATAAACTGGGAAGGAGAAAGAAAGATTCAAGGAGATTTGTTCAATATCGAACGATATTGATTCGACATAATTATATGTGATACATTTGCAAAAAGGGCTCCGGGGAAATTTTGCAAGACAACACGCATGGACGAAGAATAAGGCTCGGCTCTTATATAATCTCATTTATCTACTCATTTCATTCTCTAGGTGTCCCAACGGACCAGTTACAAGACTTGCTTTCGACATGTGTGTACGCCAGAGGAAACTTAAATCCTCAGCTCTTCAACTACTGCTACTCGGTAGCCCTCATGCACATGTACATATAACTTAATTATCCTACATAAATAGATGTTTTCAATCACACATTAATGTTTTATGGGCCACCTCTTACCCCTAACCTATTAATTATTATAGTTGCACATAAATATATTAAATGAATACAATGGAATACAAAGTCCCTAGTATATTCATTATTATAAAAAAAAACAAGTTTTTTTATCACTAAATTAACTACTATATACTCTACAGATATAAATAAGTCATGCTGTTAACTACAGTAAGCAGAGAACTTAATTGATCACATTTTCAAACCTGACACCAAGAACATTCCAATACCGAACTTTGCTGAAACTTTCCCTACTAAGTTCTTGGACTCATAAGTGTTTTCCGAGGCCAGGGAAACAGCAGCAGTTGTGCCCAAAGGTTCTACTGTAAGTACACTATTTCCCTTTGCCCCCACAACAATTATCGCACTTTTTGTCTGTGCCCGAACATAATACAGGCTTGTAGTTAGGAGTCCAAGGACCGAGACTATCATTCGAATAAAAATCCATTGGATATGCCCCATCCTTTTTCAACCACTTACTATTTCCTAAAGTTACTGAAAACTCATATGGAGTTAACAAAGGTTTTGAGAATGCCGTGCCCCAATCGATGGATAATCTCGGACATGCAACTTGTACAAATGCATCTAATCTAAACAATGCTAGTTTACTTGGAAACACCTCAGACAGAAGAATCTTAACATATTTCTTGTCTGTCTTAGAGGAGAGACGGTGGGTTCCTGGGCAATTTGCAACACAACAAGCATGGACGAAGAAGAAGGCTCCTCTTAGAGGAGAGAAGGCGAATAAAACTCTACAATTTTGGATATTGACCATTAGGGTGGGTCGATTTTGTATGGATATTTTTTCGAATTTCATTACGTTTCGTTGGATGTCAAAATTTGCTCCCTGTTACTATCATATTGCGTCCTAAAAATCTATCAGATTTTAACAATTTTTTTTCATGTTTTAATGACCTTTAGTCTTTGGTTTTAGTTATTTTGTAGTTTAGTATTTTTTATTTTATTTAAATAGTGATAGTGTGTATTTTTGTCGAATATGTAGAATTATGAATCCACACAAATATTATAAAAAAAAAGTTAAAAATATATTAATTGGGTTCTGGAATTCAACATTTTATGAATTGTAAGATCAATGATTGTTTATGTTTCAGCGGCCGGTTCTCTTTCCGGTTTCATCTAAGATTCGATTGTGCAGAACCTTAAAAATAACAAAGGCAACAGTAAAATAACGTCATTCAAGCATCCTTTTGAGATATCGTCCTTTTGCGGGATTTTAAATAACAAAAGTTCAATCAACTAAGTAACTCATTGTTCATGTCGCGTTTATTTTAGATCACGTATTTTTGCCACATGAGTAAATATAGAGGAAAGTGTACCTACGTATGTTAAAATCTTTATTGTAAAAGAATACAGGGTACAACAAAAGGCGGACTTATCCCAAATCGTGATCTCTTCCAGTCAACCGATTAAACACATGACATAGATAAGGACATACTATGTCAATTCTTAACATGAATAAATTTATGAACACTACATTGCAACGTTAAATATATTAAAAACAGCTTGCATTAAATAAATACAAAGGTAGACTTATCGCACAAGCAATTTCTTTCGTGTACCTAGGTCAATTGGTTCAGAGAATGGGGGATGATCGGGCCGTAAAGAGAGCATACTAGGGTAGGCCGAGTGGACGTAGCTGTTCAAAATGTCTGTCTTTCGAAACTTTGTACAGGAAAACTGGAACAAATTCATAATTCGAAAGTGTTAGTGGTCAAACCTATCAGAATAATTGTAGGTACTTGTCTCGTCCCAATTAATATCACAGCAAGCCGATCGCGTATGAATTGTGTGCGTTATTCTAGTGTGCGTAAACTGCAAGTCAGAACCGAACCCTCTGTTTCTTTCCACACTCATGTGCTTTTGCGGTTAATCATGGAAAGATTTAATAAAAAGCCTCTTCTGAAAAAGGTTCGAAACTTATTAAGCCGCAGGGTGTTAGTGTAACCTTTCTTTATCGAACAGTTATCAAGATTTAAGCCACCTCTGTTAATATTTGTTGAGCGCCAGTGAAAGGACTCGTCCATACTAATATTATAAATGCGAAAGTCTGTCTGTCTGTCTGACTGTTACGCTTTCACGGCCAAACCGCTGAACGGATTTTGATGAAATTTGATATGGATATAGTTGAAGACCCAAACATAGGCTACTTTTTGACGCAGGCGGAGCTGCGGGGAAAAGCTAGTCCATACTTTCATACTAATATTATAAATGCGAAAGTCTGTCTGTCTGTCTGTCTGACGCATTCACGGCCAAACCGCTGAACGGACTTTGATGAAATTTGGTATAAATATAGTTGAAGACCCGGGGTCAAATATAGGCTACTTTTTGACGCAGGCGGAGCTGCGGGAAAAACTAGTATTATATAAGGCCTTATTGTAAAATGGACTTTATGTGATGGTTGTATGCTTTGGTACTTCACTGCTGAATAATTTGACGTGGAAGAACGAGATATAATATATTTTAGTTAAAGTAGACTTAACGAAATTTCGTTTTTTTTTTTTTTAAATAAGTGTAGATAATACGCCTGCTAACATAGGATTATGAAGATCAGATGTTTTGTGACAGATACTTAATTTTAAAATGTCAAATAAAATTGAACCTGTCAAGAAAACCGATTGCAAACTTTGAAATTACGGGCCATTCGGCTTAGAGCCTTGTCGATTTAATAAAACGTGTCAAGAGCTAGTCGGATTTACGTACTAAAGGTTCTGTACAAGCTTTTATACGAAATCTTATGACGAGTCCTGTTTGATTTGCGTAAATAAATATGAAATCCCAATACCTAGGAAAAAAAATGTGTTAACAACTCAGACTTTATTTTAAAAATTGCTTAAACCACTACTTCATTGCAATATTTGCCACCTTTATTCAAATACGGGAGCTATTTTTTTTTATCTTAGGCAACAATACTAGGTATTTATGAGATACAGTCAACCATACGCAAGAAAGGCGACTAAGTGATAAGAGTTTTCTCCCTTTCGCAAGCGAACCATACAAATGATGGAGTTGGGCTCAATTAAACTTTGTGGAAATAAAAAAAATTCACAAAAATTTTCGCGTCAATCAAAATGGCATGCTAGGAAAATTAAACGACGATTTTGTACAGTCAGGGACAGGTAAATGTGACCCTCTACAATACTGACGGCATACGACTTGAATCACCTGGTTGTCTGATAATATCTTTGTTGTTTCGGAAGGTACGTTAAGCCGTTGGACCCAGCTGTTGTTTTGGTGAACATTAAAGAAACCACGTCAGAGGCCGAACGGCGGTACCTGAAAGCTCTGACACAAGGTTTGATCGACCGTGTAACCCGCTCAGTACGAATAAATTTTCCCTTCATCAAATTTTCGATTTGTTTATTTTTGTGTACTCTAATAAAAGTTCAACAATTCCAAACTTAAATTGATAAAACATTTACATTCAGGTGTTTGTTGGTGTGTGGAACTAATTTTCATTGTTATAGCCCGACCAGTAAAATAAAAACCCTGCATTGGCGTTGCTACTGACCGCCTTTAGATGGCAACATGATGTATGTGTCATGGCAACAACAAAATTGCCAATGTCATTTAATGAAATAGAAATCAATCCTTCGTTTTCATTCGCATTGAATATGATACCATTTTTTTATCATTGCTATACCTATAGTATTTCTACCATTTAAAAAAATAGTTTTATTTGATAATCACAAAATACACAACGTCCATTCCTGTCTCTTTTTGGCAGATGACATTGAGATGACTGAATGTTACTTAAATACCTAGTTGCCAGTAAAACAAATCAGTTTTTATATTTTTCCGCAATATGGCCAAGGCTGCTATTTTCCTGATCGAGTTATAAAAAAATATGTGCGTACTATTATCGAGGGTGTCATATTTATCTTCCCCCGATTGTACAACTCTGCTAAAAAAACATCCATTATATAAAAAAGAAGACTTCAATGGGTTCATTTCGGGTCCACGATTTTTTTAAAAGTTGAAATCACCAGATAAATTGAAATGCTTTGAAGTAAGTGCAAACACTAAACGGAGCCTTTCATCTAATTTTCATATTGTCTCCTTATCAACTCGAATAAAGTTTAAATGAATTTGGTTATGAGCTCGACGTTCTTCTAGATTGTAATATTATAGTTAACTACACGCGTGTTGTAGTTGGTAAAAGGGTTATGGAGGTCATATAGAAGTGCCATTAGACTAATTAAGTATATTAATAGAACATTTAGCTTAATTGCTCTGCTGCCTTATCTGGGGCATGTATGAAACAACTGATACGATCCTTTTTTATTTATGCTTTCTAGCACAAGGCAGATTTAGGGTAAACATCGAGAGCAAAACAATGCAAGGATGACGCTTCGGCCGCCCGGCCTCTGCAACGATAAATAAACATTTAAGCTTGCTTTACCCAAAGGTTGACCTTTGGGTAGCTGTTAGCTAATGCTTTTAGCATTAAGTCCGCATATTGTGATTTACAGCTTGTTATTTGTACAATGAATTTTAAATAAATAAATATACAACCCCAGTAACATGCACATTGACGCGTGTACGAACGCGGCCGAATCGTAGTAGTCGTAATATCGAGCTCGCCGCTGTTGTATGGAATGACCCGGGCATGACCACACATAATTATAGCAATACAAGGTATACTACTTCTTCTTTCGACTAAAAATGGCTATTGACTGCATAAAAAATTGCCCAATACGTTGCCATTTCTATTGCTCGGTATTTCGTCAGGAGACGGGACTATTTATTTATTTATTTAAACTTTATTACAAAGAATGTAAATGGCGGACTTAAAGCCTTGGGCTTTTTCTACCAGTCAACCAACAGGTGGTGTTGAGAGATAAAAGTAAGTGCAAAGATTTGATTGTGATTATAATTACTTAATTATACATTTAAAAAAAAAGAACAAATAAAACATCCAATAATAAATATAATAATAATACATAGACTACAAATATATAATATATAATATAAACCTACATACTAACTACTTAAATAAATATAATTATATACATAGGGCGCACTGTAAGTTTCCGGAACTGGCCACTTACATAAACAATATTTAAAAATTTATTGCAACATTTGAAAAAAGAACTCTTTGGCTGTAGAATGCAGTTTGTTTCATCTGACTGTCTTTTGTTTTTACCTTGTGGCGCCATTTAAAAAATTGTGTGTCTGCATCAACATGGATTTAACTCGGGAAAATTTTCGTAATATGATTTTCTACGATTTTAAGTGTAATTTGACAGCTCAACAGAGCATCGCTCGGCTTGAAACAGCTTTTGGCAATGAAGCACCATGCAAGACAACTGTTTATAGCTGGTTTGCAGAATTCAAGCGTGGTCGTATCAATCTCAGTGACGAATCTCGCGATGGTCGGCCGTCCACCGCTGTGACCAACAAAAACATCAATGCTGTGCGCCGTATGATTAAAACAGACAGGCATGTGACCTACCATGAAATTCGCGCATCCTTAGAAATAGGCATGAGTCAAATACAATTAATCCTACACAAACATTTGGGTGTGAGAAAGCTGTGCTCGCGGTGGATCCCACACAACTTGACCGAGGCTCAAAAAACGGACCGCGTCACTTGGTGCAGTGCCATGCTTACCAGATTCAACGAAGGTGCGTCAAATTTGGTGTGGGGCATAGTAACAGGTGACGAAACATGGATTTATTGCTACGATCCCAAAACAAAGCAGCAATCGAGCGTATGGGTCTTTCAAGATGAGCCGAAACCAACCAAAGTGGCGCGCGTGAAAAGTGCATCTAAGCGGATGATTGCTTCTTTTTTTAATAAAACTGGACACGTGGCTACTGTTGCTTTAGAGAATCGTCGTACAGTGAATAGTCACTGGTACACGACCATTTGTTTGCCGGAAGTTATTGACGAACTCCGTAAAAATAACCGTAAACGCCGTATCATCCTGCACCACGACAATGCTAGTTCTCACACGGCCAGACAGACAAACGACTTTTTGAAGGCGAAAAATGTAGAACTCATGAGTCATCCTGCATACAGTCCCGACCTGGCACCTTGTGACTTTTTTCTGTTCCCAAAAATTAAGAACCAATTACGCGGTCAACGATTTTCATCACCAGAAGAGGCTGTCGAGGAGTATGAAAAACAGGTTTCAGAGGTCACCACAGAGGAGTGGCACAAAAGTTTTCAAAACTGGTTTCATCGAATGAAAAAGTGCATAGACGCCAAGGGAGATTATTTTGAAAAACAATAAATTAATTTTGTACCTTTAATAGTATTTTTTTCATATTCATTCCGGAAACTTATAGTGCGCCCCACGTATTCTCTGAAAGCGTGTGAAGATAATGTGCGCGCAGTAAACGTTTAAATGACGCACGGCAGCGGGCTTTACGAATATCGATTGGTAGGGCATTCCAGAGCAGCACGGCTTGAACCGTAAACGAATTCCTGAAAAACCCAGTTCGAAAGGGAGGTATTTGAAGTGTTAGATGTCTACAGGATCGGGACTCCCTCGAACGAATGTTACAGAGAAAAGTGAAATTGGACTTCAAATACATAGGGGTACGAGGGTCAAAAAGTATGGCGAAAAGAGTAGACAGAATGTGAAGATTTCGACGAAAACGGATAGGTAACCAATTTAGTTGAAACCGATAAGACGACACATGATCGTATTTCCTAAGTCCGAAAATAAACCGCAAACAATTGTTCTGGAGTCTGTCCAATTTATTGATGAGATCGCAACTCAAGTCAGGGTAGCATACATCCGCGTAATCTAGAATAGGGAAAATTAGAGAGTTAACTAGCATCGTCTAAGTTTTAATAGGGAGAAAGTTTTTTAATTTGTACAAATATCGGAGCGCACCTGCGACCTTCCTGGAAACATCTGTAATTTGCTGATGCCACTGCAAGTTCGAGTCGATTTGTCTCTGACATGTGACGCAAACAGGATTTTCGAATTATCAAAGTATAAACGCGGTAGTGTACTGTAGTCCATACGCCCCAAGAGCTGAGAACTGCCAGCCAAAATGGCCTGACACTTATTAGGGTTTACAGTGATGCCGAAACGACGTGACCAGTCCCGTATAACCAGCAAATCCCTATTGACTTCATCCACAGCCAAGTTTACACTATCAACTTCAGCTTGTGCATAAAGTTGCAGATCGTCGGCGTACAGGTGATACGATCCCTGAAGTTCTTTGGTCAAAAAATCAATAAAAATGGAAAACAATAGAGGGGATAAAATACCACCTTGCGGAACGCCTGTTTTCAGGTCAAGCCAATTTGAGAAATTTTCACTGTGGCGAACAGACTGCTGGGACTATTGACAAGGAATACTGACCTGAGTACAGAGAGGAGATGTACGGGGAAGTAGCAGACTGCAAACATGACTACCACAGCCACCAGCATCTTGGCTGCTTTCCTTCGGGAGCGGAGTTGAGCTGCAAAGATATGTCAAATTATTTCAATTCATTTTTAACAATTTAAAAGAATTGTTTTTCATTCCTCTTCTTTGTCGATTAAAAATAACTAACTCTTCAGTTTCAATAAAGTGGCCACGCTTACCGCTTTATCCTACCAAAAGATCCTCATACGTGCAGGAGTCCGGGCATTTGGGACACACCAACAAATGCGCCATGGACTGAACATCCCCGCACTCACAAAAGCTGTCAGCCAGAACCCTTACTTAACTGTATTCTCTTGGCATCTCAAAACACGAGCCCGGAGTCTGTTTTAGGACCCCCAAACCGTCTAGCAGCCCTATTTTTTAAAATGTATGACATACTTGTCGAATTAAAATCGATCGATATCGAACAAATTTCTTCGATATCGAACAAAAATTATTCGAATCGCCAATTTTGCGATTGTCACACTTTTCAAAAATAGCACTCCTAGGGAGAACACTGGAGGTGGAAGGGTTTCGGCTGTTTTATTTGCGTTGTTTCATGAAGTGTCTCATTGTATTTTCATTTAAGTTTCATCAGAATACACCGTGAAATTTTATTCCTTTTGGACCCATCGTCCAGTGACTCCATTCATGCAACTGAACAACTTTCCCCAAGATACATGGGTCGAAATATTGAGTAAATATTTGGACCTCCCATACAAAATGTCTCATCACGTGACCTAACTTACTAATTACTATGGGAAGTCCAAATTTGTTTTTCATGTTTCGAGCTATGTTCTTTGGAGAAATTTGTTCGGTTGCATGAATGGAGTCACTGGACGATGGGTCCAAAACGACTAAAATTTCACGGTGTATAAACTCAAAGCTAGTAAGGTAGTTGAGATAGTAGTTTTTTCTCTCGATATCGAATAGTATTCGATATAATCAGGGAGTCGAAAGATTTTCATTCGATTACAGGTAATAGGTTTACATTAAAAAATATCGCGCCTGTTCCCGTTGTAGTTTTTGTGTTGTTTAGAGTACTTAAGTACGTTACGGTAATATTATTTATGTATCCTGTGGCAGAAGCCAACAATACTCAGGAAATAATATTCATCTTTTATAACATTTTATGAAACCCTACAACGAAATTCCTATGAAATGTATCATGTTTTCAAAACGTAGAAAACGGTATTCAACATACCATAGGCAAATTTATGTACGATCGATCATAAACAATATCTATTGTGGTTACATGGGCTATTCTGCCGTGATTGATTTGAAATGTTTCATAACAAAATACGCGAGATAGCCATAACCTAAAAATGAATTGTGAATAAGATGAATCAGTCTTAGGTGGTCGATATATTCAGTAATTTTGAACTGATTTTAAAAAAGAAGGAACTTTTTAGTACAGTATTTTTTTACGTTTTAATGTATGGCCCTGGATACAAGTTATTTCAGGCCTGTCTGCTTGTATCTTCAATATGGTGGTAGTCAAGTTAGATAAGGAACTATATGCGGGACAAGCGTACGGCGAGCGAGACCTGCATTGGATTGGTCGTCATTAGTGGCAATTCTATCTCGAGCTGCTCCGTGCTTCGAAAGGCATGTTGAACTATTGGTTCCAGATGTTAACGTTAGATGGCAGTCGTTAGGTTGTATCAGATGGGGTGCAGGGCAGAGAACCTCCTCGAGTGCCCGGTCCTTTGAAAGCTTTGCATTCTCACTTGATCCCAAGGATCCGGTGAGAGGGTGGGCTGACAAGGGACTCGGGACGGTGCACCCTGGGCGACAGTTAATAACTCCCTGGTAGTCGGGGTCTTATTAGCTGTCGGCCAATTTCTGCCAACAGCCCACTCCACCGCCGTCTATAATGAGACGGCGAATGGATGTGGGTCTGGGGGAAGGGCGTGGTCCATTTATGGGCCACTGCCCGATTTGGGGGGTGGCCGAAAGGCCAACTGAGGGGGCCGCAAGGCCATGGCTGGAGGGCGTCGTGGTAGAATGCTAACGCGACCCCATGGCGCCCTCAACAGCCGGTGCGGAAACCCCGGAGGGGTTTTAGTGGGTAGTCTGGGCCGATTAGCGGCCCAGGAGTCCCACACTTTGTGCGTAAATGCATTTCCCCTCCGATAAAAAAAAAAAAAAAGATGCCTTTAGGCAGCCTGAAAAATCTGCTTGTGTTGACCTACACGTCCGGATCCTAATATCATATTAGTCTGATGTCTCTCAGTTGCGAAGATCAGAAGGTAGTCACTAATAACCAGTGCCGCCATATTAAAGCGTACCCTGAACTATGAAGCAACTAAAAACAATTAATGATGGTGCGTAGTTATGCCAAATATTTTAAGCCTAACACATTATACTAACTGATATTATGCGTTTGAACCTGGTCCCGTTTTCGAATTACAATCCATTTACAATTTCAGTGGGCCTCTGTGGAGACCCTTAGCGACCCTTTTATGGAAATCAAATGCTGATTTTTGACCGACTAATATAATATAGTACAGGTTTATATCTTCACTTTATGTCTGGAATGTTAACACCAAAAGGTTGTTTGTTTTGACACTTTGAGGCAATTTATGGGAACTACCATCTACTTACTTTATTTGATTTTTTATTCTATTCTTTTGTGATTTTCAATATTTTTTTGTGTTTAGAATTGATAATATTACCTGTGACGTTCGTTATTGGATTTTGCTCAAGCAACTAACTAAGAATGTCGTTTTCAAGGAAAGTTCGAGGAATTCCTTAAGGCGTCCTCGAATGAGTTTGAGTGAAGGACGTCCATCTATCCATACTAATATTATAAATGCGAAAGTCTGTCTGTCTGTCTGTTACGCTTTCACGGCCAAACCGCTGAACGGATTTTGATAAAATTTGGTATGAATATAGTTGAAGACCCGGGGTCAAACATAGGCTATTTTTTGACGCAGGCGGAGCTGCGGGAAACTGCTAGTGTTCTATATATATAAAAATCAATGCCACTTTCCGTTGTAATTTTATAACTCAAGAACGGGCTCACCTATCCAAACCAAATGTTTAGGCTTTGTTCGGACTATTTAGTAGATGGTTTTTATGAAGCTTATATGTATAGTATATAGTATGTTTAAGAATACCGGGGCTAACCCCGGTATTCTTAAACATACTCGTACGACGCTAACGTCGTATTAATGAAATAAAATGAAATGAAATGAAATTGTTTTTTTTTTTTTTTTCAATATAGGATATAAATATCACTTATTGACGTCAATTTACTTATATTAAGTTTACCACCACTTCCAAAGCGCAAGTGGAGAAGAAGCGGCGCCACAAACTCCACTGCAGCATTTTCAATCCTATCTCAATATGTATGCGTATTCCTTGCTTAAATGTTAAAAAGAGATAATTATGAACTTTTGTGGCAACTATCCGACTTGTATCCTATCATCCTTTTACACTGTGTAAATAAATCGATAAAAAGTGTAAGAGGTATACCTCAAACTAGATGGGTCGCCAGCTAAGAGAGTAGCTAAAGGCAGCATAATAAATGGGTTCATAGTAAATACTGCCGATCGCGCACTATGAAAAAGAACAAAGTGGCAAAATAGTGTCCCCCGGAATCGTTGGTGAAGCACATGTTAGCTAAAATAGGTTTCGACCCTTTCTCTCCTATTCGATATTTAGCGTGAAAGAATGAGACGCAACACATTTTACCTAAAATGGGCATAATAATGATTTCTTAATAAAGGATTAACATTTTGTGGTGACTTTAATATTGACATCTTAGTACATTCGGCAACAAGTACCCAATTTTTAAACCTTTTTAGCAGCTACAATTTGGAGAATGTTTTTTTGAACCAACTCGATTTACTGATACATCTGCTAAATGTATTGATATTTTTATCTGTAGCCAAACACCATTAAATAAATCGGTTTTTAGTAAATTACCGTCTGACCATTGCGGTCAATTGATAACTTTAAAGAAAAATACCCGTGTACATGAAGTTAATATTAATTGCAGATCTGTCACAAATCAAACAATTCATAATTTCAAAAATTCGATCGAAAATACCTTATGCTCAGTGACTTATACAGGTAATAATCCTGATAATCATTACAATAAACTATTTGGTGTCATCTCCGACAGCTTTTCAAAGAATTTCAAACAGAAAAAACTTAAATGTAGTAATAAATTAAAATTCAATGAATGGGCTACTACAGGTATTCACAAGAGTAGACAAAAATTGTTTGACCTGTATGCCTAAAAACAATACACGTTTGATAGCAGTTTTGTTAATCATGTCAAAAATTATTCAAAAACATTCAAAAACGTGTGTAAGGTGGCTATAGGCCATATATTAGGAAAAAGATAAATAACGCTCCTAACAAAATGAAAGAGACTTGGAGGGTTATTAGCAAAGAAACCGGTAAATGTAAAAATAAAGAATATATACAAGAAATTAAATTTCAGAATAGTATAATTTCTTCCCCTAAAGAAATAGCCAATTCTTTTGAAAATTATTTTTCGAATATTCCACTAGAATTAACTTCAAATATAAATTCAAGCCCTCAGACTGCTGAAACACTACTTAAAACAAATGTCACCCCTTGTGAGTCCAACTTTAAATTTTCGCATATTGATCCCAGTGATATTATTAAAACATTTAAACAGCTTAACCTGAAAAAATCTGAAGATCACTGGGGTATGTCTGTTAGTGTAATTTATTACATCATTGGTATTGTTGCTCCTGACTTGGCTTATATATTCAATGAATGTATTGATCAAGGCATCTTCCCAAATTTAATGAAGTATAGTAAATTAATCCCATTATTTAAAAAAGGAGAGAAGTTGGAGCCTGGCAATTATAGACCTATCTCTATATTGCCCGTATTGAGTAAAATATTCGAAAAGATTATGCTCAATCAAATGCTGCGGCACTTTAAGGTCTATGATATTTTTCATAGGCAACAGTTTGGTTTTACATAGGGCGCACTGTAAGTTTCCGGAACTGGCCACTTACATAAACAATATTTAAAAATTTATTGCAACATTTGAAAATAGAACTCTTTGGCTGTAGAATGCAGTTTGTTTCATCTGACTGTCTTTTGTTTTTACCTTGTGGCGCCATTTAAAAAATTGTGTGTCTGCATCAACATGGATTTAACTCGGGAAAATTTTCGTAGTATGATTTTCTACGATTTTAAGTGTAATTTGACAGCTCAACAGAGCATCGCTCGGCTTGAAACAGCTTTTGGCAATGAAGCACCATGCAAGACAACTGTTTATAGCTGGTTTGCAGAATTCAAGCGTGGTCGTATCAATCTCAGTGACGAATCTCGCGATGGTCGGCCGTCCACCGCTGTGACCAACAAAAACATCAATGCTGTGCGCCGTATGATTGAAACAGACAGGCATGTGACCTACCATGAAATTCGCGCATCCTTAGAAATAGGCATGAGTCAAATACAATTAATCCTACATAAACATTTGGGTGTGAGAAAGCTGTGCTCGCGGTGGATCCCACACAACTTGACCGAGGCTCAAAAAACGGACCGCGTCACTTGGTGCAGTGCCATGCTTACCAGATTCAACGAAGGTGCGTCAAATTTGGTGTGGGACATAGTAACAGGTGACGAAACATGGATTTATTGCTACGATCCCAAAACAAAGCAGCAATCGAGCGTATGGGTCTTTCAAGATGAGCCGAAACCAACCAAAGTGGCGCGCGTGAAAAGTGCATCTAAGCGGATGATTGCTTCTTTTTTTAATAAAACTGGACACGTGGCTACTGTTGCTTTAGAGAATCGTCGTACAGTGAATAGTGACTGGTACACGACCATTTGTTTGCCGGAAGTTATTGACGAACTCCGTAAAAATAACCGTAAACGCCGTATCATCCTGCACCACGACAATGCTAGTTCTCACACGGCCAGACAGACAAACGACTTTTTGAAGGCGAAAAATGTAGAACTCATGAGTCATCCTGCATACAGTCCCGACCTGGCACCTTGTGACTTTTTTCTGTTCCCTAAAATTAAGAACCAATTACGCGGTCAACGATTTTCATCACCAGAAGAGGCTGTCGAGGAGTATGAAAAACACGTTTCAGAGGTCACCACAGAGGAGTGACACAAAAGTTTTCAAAACTGGTTTCATCGAATGAAAAAGTGCATAGACGCCAAGGGAGATTATATTGAAAAACAATAAATTAATTTTGTACCTTTAATAGTATTTTTTCATATTCATTCCGGAAACTTATAGTGCGCCCCACGTACTGCCGGCAAATCAACAACCGATGCGGGAGTGGCTCTCATCACTCATATTTACACCGCCTGGGAGGAGTCTCAGGATGCTATTGAGTGACCTTTCCAAGGCATTCGACTGTGTTGATCATGAGACACTTCTGCTCAAGCTTGCACATTATAGTTTTGACGCTAAAGCAATAAAGTTATTGAATTCATACTTAAATGATAGGCGTCGGACTGTTGACATAAATAACGTTAATAATAATATAATAATAAATCATATATTTCAGCAATTTTACAACCATATTTATTTGTTAGTAAGTCATAACCTATTGTTAGTCAAAGTTAAGTCAGGTGGTTCAACGGTAAAGATAGGCGTACCCCAAGGCTCGATACTAGGACCCTTACTCTTTTTGATTTACGTCAATGACTTGCCTTACGCGGTTGAAAAAAAGGCTGGCATAGTTTTGTTTGCAGACGATACGTCTTTGATTTTCAAAATGGATCGCCATAGCGGATATGTCGACCATGTGAATGATGCACTGACTACAATATCAAATTGGTTCTCCACCAACAACTTAATGCTGAATGCTAATAAGACCCAATGCATAAAATTTTCTTTACCAAATGTGAGACAGACGCAAGTGGACGTAATGTTAAATGGAGGAAAGTTAGTTTTTGTAGATGACACCACCTTTCTAGGAATCAAAATTGATTTAAAATTGCAATGGGGTGCACACGTTTCAGCTCTCTCCAAAAAACTTAGCTCTGCGGTATATGCTGTCAGAAAAATTAGACAAATAACAGATATGGCAACTGCTAAGCTAGTCTACTTTAGTTACTACTCATGGATTACTGCTTTGGGGAAGGGCAAGTGACATACAGACAATATTTATCTTACAAAAGCGAGCAGTTCGTGCCATCTATGGTTTAGCCCCAAGGGAATCTCTTAGGGAGTTGTTTAAAGAAATAAATATCTTAACAGTAGCTTCTCAATATATATTTGAAGTTATCATGTATACGAGGAAAAATATTACTACTTTTAGAAAGAACTCGGATATAACTGATAGACCCTTGCGCAATAATATACCCCGGTATTCTTAAACATACTCGTACGACGCTAACGTCGTATTAATGAAATAAAATGAAATGAAATGAAATTGTTTATTTTTTTTTTTTTTTCAATATAGGATATAAATATCACTTATTGACGTCAATTTACTTATATTAAGTTTACCACCACTTCCAAAGCGCAAGTGGAGAAGAAGCGGCGCCACAAACTCCACTGCAGCATTTTCTTCAAAACGTCAATGATGTAATAAATTACACTAACAGACATACCCCAGTGATCTTCAGATTTTTTCAGGTTAAGCTGTTTAAATGTTTTAATAATATCACTGGGATCAATATGCGAAAATTTAAAGTTGGACTCACAAGGGGTGACATTTGTTTTAAGTAGTGTTTCAGCAGTCTGAGGGCTTGAATTTATATTTGAAGTTAATTCTAGTGGAATATTCGAAAAATAATTTTCAAAAGAATTGGCTATTTCTTTAGGGGAAGAAATTATACTATTCTGAAATTTAATTTCTTGTATATATTCTTTATTTTTACATTTACCGGTTTCTTTGCTAATAACCCTCCAAGTCTCTTTCATTTTGTTAGGAGCGTTATTTATCTTTTTCCTAATATATGGCCTATAGCCACCTTACACACGTTTTTGAATGTTTTTGAATAATTTTTGACATGATTAACAAAACTGCTATCAAACGTGTATTGTTTTTAGGCATACAGATCAAACAATTTTTGTCTACTCTTGTGAATACCTGTAGTAGCCCATTCATTGAATTTTAATTTATTACTACATTTAAGTTTTTTCTGTTTGAAATTCTTTGAAAAGCTGTCGGAGATGACACCAAATAGTTTATTGTAATGATTATCAGGATTATTACCTGTATAAGTCACTGAGCATAAGGTATTTTCGATCGAATTTTTGAAATTATGAATTGTTTGATTTGTGACAGATCTGCAAGTAATATTAACTTCATGTACACGGGTATTTTTCTTTAAAGTTATCAATTAACCGCAATGGTCAGACGGTAATTTACTAAAAACCGATTTATTTAATGGTGTTTGGCTACAGAAAAAAATATCGATACATTTAGCAGATGTATCAGTAAATCGAGTTGGTTCAAAAAAAACATTCTCCAAATTGTAGCTGCTAAAAAGGTTTAAAAATTGGGTACTTGTTGCCGAATGTACTAAGATGTCAATATTAAAGTCACCACAAAATGTTAATCCTTTATTAAGAAATCATTATTATGCCCATTTTAGGTAAAATGTGTTGCGTCTCATTCTTTCACGCTAAATATCAAATAGGAGAGAAAGGGTCGAAACCTATTTTAGCTAACATGTGCTTCACCAACGATTCCGGGGGACACTATTTTGCCACTTTGTTCTTTTTCATAGTGCGCGATCGGCAGTATTTACTATGAACCCATTTATTATGCTGCCTTTAGCTACTCTCTTAGCTGGCGACCCATCTAGTTTGAGGTATACCTCTAACACTTTTTATCGATTTATTTACACAGTGTAAAAGGATGATAGGATACAAGTCGGATAGTTGCCACAAAAGTTCATAATTATCTCTTTTTAACATTTAAGCAAGGAATACGCATACATATTCGTAGAAATATTAAAATACCCCATAACTGTCATCCCGGAAAAAACGGTTATAATGTTTTATTTTTCTTACTTTCAGTATTTTATGTGTATTTAGGTTTGGTCCAATAGTAGACTGTTAGTGATTGTCGTATAATTTTTTTTGCACATTTTAGTTTACCGCTGTGCCGTTCTAGTTAACTACTTACTTTGTTCTGCCGGTGCTAACTTGATCGTTTCAGCTTGACCTGGAATCTTATCTGACTTCCACAGCACCCTCACAATCTGGTAGTACGCTATCGTCATCAGCAGCAGAGGTATCCTGGAACCAAGAGGAGCATTAAGTTTTGGGTCTAGAGAACATCTTCCGTGGTTTTGACAGGCCCTTCAAGTGTAAGCAAACCGGAATTGTTTAATAGCAATGGAATGGAATGGTTTATGGTTATAAAGTTTCAAGCAGCTAGAAAAGTTATTAATCGTAGCCACGATCATAAAAATCTATCAATGGGAATCTCTCCAAACTACGTATGAATTGAATTTATTTGCTGTCTTCTTCATTCCGTTTGCGATAAACAGAGACAAAATGAGTTTTACAACTTCTGCTATGCTGTCCTCTTCATTCCGTTTGCGATGGACAAAGACAAAATGAGTTTTACAACTTCTGCCATGCTGTCTTCTTCATTCCGTTTGCGATGGACAGAGACAAAATGAGTTTTACAACTTCTGCCATGCTGCCTACTTCATTCCGTTCGCGAAAGACAGAGACAAAATGAGTTTTACAACTTCTGCCAGCAAAATGGAAGTAAAAAAGGAAAATATCGATAGCTGATATACCTTCTAAGTCTAGTGGTTAAGCTTTGTCTATAGATTAAGAGGTCGTGGATTCGATTCCCATGAGGTACATATCTACTTAATTTATTTATGTAAATTACGAGTACAAAAGTGCTACTTAGTAAATAGCCCTAAAGTTCGAGACTTATGTTACGGGATGCATACTTAACCATACAATTTTTAAAACAACATATGTTATGAACACATATGTGTATGAACACATTTTTCTAAAAACTGGCTAACCAAAGGAAAAAATATTTTTCCATCAACCTGACCGGGGTTCGAACCGAGTGAACCGACCTACAAATCAATTAAGCGGAAATATATTGTACTTTTAATTGTGTGTATTTTAAATATCAAATTAATTTCGATAAATGCAACAAACACTTTGATCCGAAATAGAAAAAGCCGCCTTTTAATTAAAATACTGTTGGAATGACCTCATTTTTTATTATTCATAACTTCAAAGAGGTTTTTTCAAAAAGTATTTAAGATTATGTTAACGAACCGAGGACCGCCCACGATTCGAAAGACAAAATTAAGAGCTTGATCCACAAATTTCAGAACATTTGCGAGACGTGAAAATGTATTGGTTACCCAGCTTTGATTTTTTTTTATAAAATCAAACTGTATCATGACCACATCCCTTCACCTGCGTCAAACTGGATAACAATAAAAGTTCCATTGTTAAGAACCAAATATGGTTTCTACGCAGGTGAAGGTAAAGAAATAGTACTGGCAACACACATACGTCAATTTTCTCCATGGCTTGTTAATTTACTTTATTCATGTACACAATGAAAATGCAAAGGATTATACATAAGAGGAAAAGACAGTGCAAGGGAGCTGCTTATTTCTAAAGAAATTTCTTCCAGCAGACCCAAGAGAGGAAATGACAAGAAAAGGGTAATTAGCGTGTACAAAAAAGAAAGGAAAAGTGAAGACTATACCTAATTACCTAGGTACAAATTTAATAAAATCATTGTAATATATATAGTTCATTTAATACACAATTACTTTTATAAATAATACATACATAACTCGGGCAATGCTAGCGCGTTCTCTCTTGCTCCCCATTCTGGATTATGCCGATGTTGCGTATTTGGATCCTTCTGAAGAACTCTTCAATAAATTGGATCGAATCCAGAATGTATGTATAAGATTTGTCTTTGGACTTCGCAAGTTTGATCACATTTCGGAATTTCGTGAGAAGCTTGGCTGGCTTCCGATAAGAGCACGAAGAAACGTGCATATTCTAACTCTTCTCTTTAATGTCCTTTTTAATCCTACTTCTCCTAATTATCTTAGTGAACAATTCTCTTTCCTCAAAATTGATAACAGGTTATGATCTTCCAATAAGCTTATTCTATGTATTCCTCTATTTTCTTCATTTTCTATTCTAAATCTTTCTCTGTCAGAGCGTGCAAATTGTGGAACTCCCTCCCCGTTGACATTAAATTGTCTCCTTCTCTTCCCTCCTTCAAATCTCGTGTTTTAAAATTCTACTCCGATTCTTAATTGAGCACAGCCTTGAACTATTATATTTATATTTATAGCTATTAATATGTATTATTGTTTTTTTCTTTATTATTCTAAGAATATGTATGTATCTAAGTATTTATGTAGCATATTTTTATGTAGTTTATGTCATTATAAGTTTTATTTTTGTTTAATATTTATTAAATAGAGTTCTGTTCTGGTTGCACAACTTCTACCATCTGTTTCTTTTAACTGTATTCCTGTATCGTCCCGGTTGACTGGAAGAGATCTCTTTATGAGATAAGTCCGCCGTTGCAATTATTTTTAGTTTTGTATTTACTGTAATGTATTTTTCTGTGCAATAAAGTTATTACAAACAAACAAACATAATAAACTTACATACATAAATATCTATTGTACTAAGGACAAATAATATTCCTTAACTAGTTTCTTAAAATCAGATTGTTTTTGAGTTTGCCTTAGTTAATAATGCTACTACCCGAACGTCGACTGGAAGAGATTGCTAAGCCATATCAGCCCACTTTTTTTTAAATTGTTATGTAATTTTATTGTATGTAGGGAATAAAGCTAACTCTATCTATTGTATTGCTAAATTTATACAGAATTATGTAATCGATGAAAATTTCGTATGTTTTTTTTGATCAACTACGTCATCATAATCATATTCGATTCAACTATGTATTTCTCTTGTTTGTAAATAGTGCAGTCGACTCACCGGGTTTGAGTGACACACACATATACGTATTTCAAATCTAGCAACTCTTGATCGTGATTTAGTTTTGGTAATACTATTTTGGTAATAATACATAACGTTAAAAATATTGAACAAGGGAATGAATTTGTGTATTTGGGTTGTATGTTTATGAGAAATGGAAAGCATGAAGGTGATATTGAAAAATGAGTGGCTGCGGGTAATCTGGTAAATGGGGCATTGCATTCCTTTATGAGCAGTAGAGTAGTATCTCAAAATGCACGTCTGGCTGTTCATAGAGCAGTGTTAATGCCAACTCTTATGTATGGTAGTGAAAGTTGGGTTTGGCAGAAAAATAATGTAAGCAGAGCGAATGCAGTTGAAATGAGAGCTTTACGGAGTATGTGCAGAGTACGTCAAGCGATAAAATAGTTAGATAAGGAAAAGGTGTGGTGTGAATGAGAATGTAGTGACAATAGAAAAAGGTATGTTAAGATGGTTTGGGCATGAAGAAAGGATGGATGAAAGGAGACTTACGAAAGGTATTTACAAATCAAAGGTGACAGGAAACGTCGGTAAGGGCCGGCCTCGGAGAACATACTGCGACCAAATCGCAGACATATTAAAAAAGAGAGATGTCAGGAGTACCCGTAATCGACGAGCGTGTATAAAAAGAGTGATGAGCGTAGAAGAAGCGAGGGAAGTCTGTAAGGATAATAGCAAATGGAAATTCGTAGTCTCTGCCTACCCCTACGGGAAAAAGGCGTGATGGTATGTATGTATGTATGTTAAAAATATGGTGATTAGCGTTTTGGTGTCGTAGACGTCTTATAGGATGCGGTACCCGCTTTTGAACAAGTGAACAGTTCGTCTTATAATAGTCGTATAATAGAGCATGAAAGAAGGAACATTTTATTGCATGAATTTTTTTAAAACAAAAGAGTAGAAAGGCGGATATATCGCTAATGTAATCTCTTCCAGCTAAACTTCCGGTAGCTAAAACTTAGCATCTAAACCGATCACGTTTATTTCTCAATAAAATACGTACGTATTAAAAATATCAGAAAAAAAAGGCAAATGTCATCTTAGCTTATTATAATTTTAATACTTGGTTCTTCATAAAAATTCAAATGAACCCTAGAATTTAAGGTTTCATTATCTACTTATGCATGAAAGATGAAATTTTACGTCTAACAGAATTTATCAAAGTCAGGATTTTAATATCGACAAAAGTAAGTATTTAAGTAGTTAAGTTTACCCTCGATGTTTAATTTGCGATTTAAATGTCAAATTTAACGTCAAACTTAAATAGGTGTCAACTTAATGAGTTTTAGATCTAGTTTGAAGTTTGGTTCCCGTGGGAATAGTAGTGTAACAAATTAGCAGCCCGTCTCGGCTTCGTTCAGGCCTTTTTCCTTCCTCGATACACTGAATTTTTTTTTTAAATCGGGCCAGTAGTTTCTTTAAAGGTTAGCACGTTCATAAACTCTTTAGCTTTATAATATTAAACTAGCTATTACCTGCAGCTTCGACCACGTGATCAAGGGAAAATTGCCAGCCCTATTTTTGAATATGTTGAAAGTAATATAAGTGGGAATGCTGCCTGCGTGATGGGAACTCTGCCAAGGGGGCCCATTTTAGATTAAATTTAGTTTTTAAGTTTTCTTTTTGTTTAAGATATAGTTTAGTTTTATTAAGTTAGATTATTTATTTTTTTAATTACTATTGTCCATATTTCTAAATAAAATGACACCTAATATAAGTTGTATAACTAATATGTTGAAAGTAGTTCGTGTCACCGATTCGTCTCACAAATGATAACTATTCGATAACGAACGAAAATCATCCGATCCGCAAATTTTTCGTGGGTCATACTTTTCAACAAAATAGGCTCCGGAGAGATGGAGCGACTGCCGTCACTTAACCCTTTCTACACGGACATCAGACCAACAGAAACATGATCCGAAGTGTGATAATGACCATTACTGTAACACCCCTCTGTGGTCCAGTGATTAAGGTGTTTGCCTTCAGTCCGTAAAAGATTGATTGGTTTCCCATGGGAAGCATCATTCATTTAGTTATTGACAGTTTGTCTAAGGCATTGCAAACTTGGAGCACCTGATCTTCGTAGCGAGTCGACTCCGGCAGCCATTGAGCTCTGTATTATTTCCAAGATGTACAATACTTAAAACGCTTTCACGATATATTCGTTGAATGCATATTGAAATTAATAGTAATCTGCCGAGTATGTAACTTTTTGCTTATCCCTCGGGAGTCCACGACTTTTCCTGGATGAAATATCTTAATTGCTTTCTTGTTATTATGGTCTTGCATTTTAAATTTTAGATTGATCTATCTATATGATAATTTGAACTTAAGATGTTGACCAGGAATTTAAGGTAGCTCCATACCAAATTTCAAGCCAATCGATGCAGTAGTTTTCCTGTGATGCGTGCACAGACAGGCAAGCAGAAAGACACACAGACAGACAGACAAAACCCTAAATCTATAATCCATAGCTATGTCCTGAACACTAAGAATTTCTAAAAAATATTTAATGTACACATTCGGCCCAGCTACAGTTTTATTAAATTATAGTATATTGTATATAAGTATAGATACGTCATATCTAAATATCAAGGACTATCAAAAAACACAATTTTCCATCTTCATCTGACCGGGGATCAAATCCAGGCCGGGGGGGGGGGGGGGTCGGTAGTTCCCTGCTACGAGTATTAAAAATACTTTAAATAAAACAGTAGCTTAGTTCGGTTAGGTTAGGTTAGGCTTGTGACCACCCAGAACGGGGCTGCTCTATAAAATTACACGGCTATTGACTAAAAATTCATGTACTTATTAACTATATCAATATTTTGAATTGGATATATCTCTATTATCTCATACTATAATATAGGTACTATTCAAAAGTTATTCAGCCGAGCATCACTACGGTAAAAAGAATTGCGATCCAATGTCATATTGGAGTGACGAAAAAAAAAGAATTGATGATAGGTCAACTGATATGGTGACAAATGATATTTCGACGAAGTAAAAAAAAATAACGAAAAAGGTTGAAAAGTTCTTGGTAAAATGAAAAAAAAAAAAAAAAAAAAAACTATATGATAGGTAACCCTCCTGATTAGCGCATAGGTAGGTATGTTAACCATAATACCAGAACCGTACCGTTTAAGTTCACTACAAAAATTGCAGGCCAATTCTCGGATAACACGACTTAAATGTCATGTTTCGACAAAAATATCTATCATAAATCTCTGTTTTTTTTAAAACCCTTATTATATTATACGTCCGGAGAAAAATGTTGTAAACTACGAAAGTTTCTATTGAAAGTTATATCCATATTTCGATTAATACATCAGTCATCTAATCACTGTATTTAATAAATGTGTAGGTATCAAAATGGGCCCTCAAGACGGGTAAAACCGCAATGCATAACTAATATTCTATTTTATTATCATTAGCTTTTTCAACAAAGAGATAAACCTATCCAGAAATAATTCTTTGAGTGCGGAATCCTAAAGCAGCCTTTTAAAATTATGTGATATTATTTCAAATGTACCTAATATTTTACGAATATTAACGAATTTGTGCCCAAGAATAGAAAAAAGAAAAATCTTATTTCATCTCAGCGGGAGCCTTTATTTTTGTAGGTTCATGGGCGAGGTGTTCCTATTGTATTGAGTCTTTTGATATGTAAAAACTTGAAAATGTACCTAATCAATGGAAAGCTTTTAGGAGTAAGAACTTGAAATGGTCTTTTCTTCTTCGTTCAATTGAGCTACGATGTTGTCAAATAGGTTGCATGGTCAATCGACCTTGTACTCTCGTCTTTCGCGGGATGGGCTCTCGGTCTTCATTATCATAATTTCAGCCGCAGTCAATCCACTGCTGGACATAGGCCTCCCCTTATGATTTGCTCATCTCCTAATGCGCTCATCTAATAATCCCCAGGCGATCTTTCTCAGATCATCTGGTCAATGGATGTCCAATGCTCCCATTCCCGGTTCTCGGCCTTAATGTGATTGTTTTGTGGTGACACAATGTCACAGCAAAATTAGTTACAACACGATGAAACAAAAAAAGAAAAAAGAAAGAAAAATTGCAATTCCCAAACAAGACGACCAATCAGCATAGAAAGATTAACACCCAAACTCGACTCATCCCATAGATTTATATTTTTTGACTAGTCTAAGACTCATCCTTACTCCACCTCATTGGTATTTTTAGTCGTAGTTTCCTTGACTTGAGTATTTTCCTCATTGGAGGTGAGTATCGTACTGTCAAATATAAGGTTGGTCGAGAGGTACCTTGAGGCGTCCTTGAAACGAAAAGTAGTGGTTTTAGGTTAGTTTTTTGCCTCAGATACCTTTATTTTACTTTTTATTTTTTGTGCTTTGGATTGATACTTTAACCTGTGATTCGACATGATTCCACGATGTTTTAATGGATTTTATAGTGTTCCGTTACGGAAAGAATTAATAAAAGAAACTTGTTAAACCAAAAATGTTTGTTAAATAACAAACGTTTAGGCCATTACTACCACATAAAGCTCTCTGCTTGACCCAAAGGTTGACTGTTAGATAATGCTTTTAGCATTAAGTCCACCTATTGTGCTTTCCAATTTTATTTGTACAATAAAGTTTAAGTAAATAAATACTAAGACGGTTTAAAGCTATCCAAAATCGAGTAAGCGAAAATTACGTAGAAATGCCATATGCGGGCCAGACAAGCCTCTCGAGTCTTAACTTAATAACGGTGAGGCATAATTGTTTCACGCTGGTAACGCCCACATGTATGGCACCTAATCTTATTTCTGTGGTAAGGCCATTATATTAGGGTCCCACTATGACGGCTAAATGCTATATTTACTATTGGGAGTAGAAGTAGGTCGATTGAGAGTACTTGGTTGAGAAAAAATAGTAAACAAAAATGTTAAGAGGAACTAGGTACTATGATGGCTTTTAGTAATCAAAATTCGACAGAGTAAGCAAAACAACCGAATGTAATTATTTAGGAAAGCGTTTAGATATCAGAGATAATTGATGATGAGACTTCATTTTAGTCATTTTAGTGTTTCCTCGGGCCTTACTATCTCCTCTAATAGCAGAGCAGAAACGAGTTTCATTCCTTGAGTCGTCCTCACTGGAGTTTGCTCAAACATTCAACTAAGAATATTGTTTTCAAGGAAAGTTCGAGGACTTCCTTGAGGCGCCCTCCTATGAGTTTGAGTGAAGGTCGTTCTTAAGGTTATGTTTAAGAATACGGGGGTTAATCGCGCAATTGAAGTTTCTAAGGATTGGAACAATATATTATATACAACTTCCGACAGAACACCGTCGGAGCCGCGGTTCCCCAGGCATAGCACCACGACTGGCGGGAAGTAATTTCCTTTGCGGCGGTCGAGCATGACATCATCGCTCCCGCCGTACTCCAAAGTTTTAACGACCATCAGATGGCAGCTGGAACCTACCTTATTAACAGGAGATTAAAGCCCGCAATGTCTTAACCAAAATGGAAACAACAAAATATACTTTCCACAAAAAACGAACTTACAACCTCCGGGTCTGCAGGCAATTCCTTGAACAGGACCAAAGCTAATCATTTCATGAGCCATATTAAATTACACAGAAAATAAGCTAACAAACTTCCTTACGATCAATATAATGAATGTTAAAGTTAAAAAGTTTTCCAATATAGTTAATTCGCAAACATTGTCTAATATCAGTACATTGGTTTATTAAACCTGGTTCAAACTTTACAGTTAATTTACTGTTCAATATTACAACAAAAACAAAACAAACGCTGTAAATTGGGTCGAATTTAATACAAAGGACTTGTAAACGATAATTTATCAATTTTATTATAAATACACATTAATAAGTTATCAAAATATTTTTGTGTAAAAAGCTTCTGTTAGCTTTTTGCAGTTGGTCAGAGTCAGAGAGAGAAAAAATATATTTTATTTAGTTTATAGATCTCTACGAAGCTCTCCGAAGCGCTCCATATACTTTGTCAGTGGCGAAGTTTTTTTATCACGAGTATTAGTCTACCAGAGCCGACACGCTAAGAAGAACAAGGTCTTCTTTGCTTGGCGATATCACTCTTGACAGAGTTGTCGTGGTCATCATTTTAGGTGTTGGTAACAAGCTTCACAATGACCACCTTCCTCGTTAATTCTTGTAGTGGTGATGAGTTAGTTGCCGCCCTTATCTGAACTGACGAACGGAAGAACAAGGTACTTACGTGTAAATGAAGATGACCTTCATTAGGTGCCAGATCAGGTCGCTGCTGGAAGACCAGGTGGGCATGCACTGCATCAGCAGTTCCAGGTCGAAGCGGAGAGGCACTGGCTTTAATGCTGTTAGTACTACCAGCTCGGGAGCATCTGTTGGTAAAGAAAAACATGATTTCTAGATTATATATATTAAACTCTTCACCTGCGTCAAACTAGATAATAATAAAAATTGCTTTGTTAAGAACCAAAATATGGTTTCTACACTTTCTACGCAGGTTAAGGGGAGAAGTTCCCGTATTGGATTGGTCGACATTAGTCGCTTTTTCTATCTTGATCTTCTATGTGTTTCACAAGGCTTGTAAGCCGCTATGGTTCCGTTTGTTATCGATAGAAGACAGTCTTTACGCTGTGTCAGATGCCTTTAGGCAGCCTGGAAAAATCTGACTTAGCAACAAACGTACCCCGGGTCATGTTCCTGTTGGTTTGGTTTCCCTGTAAAAATGGTTATAAAGATCGGACGGCAGTCGATCCTTTGTGAAAGTACCGGCAAATCGATGACCATGACTTAAAGCGTACCTTGGGCTTCGAAGCGTAAGCTGAGTACGCAACTGGGAAACGCGCTTGGACGAAGAAGAAATTGAGTAAGGTACACATTAAATGAATGAGTGGATTATTCTAAACTTAACAATATGTCAGTGAGATATCCCTTAAGATGAATAAATTTTGAAAACACACAATTAGTAAGTGTTATTATTTATTTAATTAAACGAATGAAGAACATTTAATTAATTACTCAACACTGTGTTTTTCAGTACAAGTCATCATTATATCTACAATTATTAAGGTTGTCCAAACATGTTCGGCACTTTCGTGGGCTAGTATATCTCAGACAAAATAAGTATATTGATCATTGGTTACAATCACAACTTGGCACATTTCCTTTCTCGTATCGAAATAAATTATTGCGACATGCTAAGTCAGCGTCGTCTTTGTCACCAGTCCAATACTCATGACAGTGCTTGATAAATCGACATTTCCATTGTAACAACGATTTATTACACCCTTTCGATCAACTTATAATGAATAAAGTAGGCGCGAATTTGGTTGAATGATACAACTTTCTTGAAACACATTTATTATTTTGTCTAGTTTCAGCCAAACTATTGATTAAAATTTAACAATGATGAATTTAACAAATGAACGAAAGCACTTTTTTAAACGATATTTTAACCCTTCTGTAGATGTTCCAGGAATACGTCCTGGTTAAGTATAAGGCTTTGGAGCCTCAAATTGAAATATAATATTTATCTAATCTCATACGTTATTTAATTGGCTAGTCAACTTTTTCATAAAAATGTCTAATTATTAAATCGTTTCGAGGAATAGGCTTAGGGAACAGATTACATTAATCAGATATTTAGATAAGCAAGTATTTTTTTAAGAAAATCGCAGAAAACACAATGACCTTCATTTTTAGCAAGGTTAACGTGTGACGTAGACGGACAACTTCCGGCAGGGTAGTGAATAAATATTTTTTGTTTGGTAGCGCTAATTAACGCTTCACGTACTTGTCACCCATGTCAAATGTCATCTCTGTTTGAGTAAACCTACCCATACATAACCTAACTAACTACATCTTCATTACATTAATTAATACATTAGAAGAATCGGTGTTAAATTAATCAAAAATCAGATGTCAACGGATGAATAGACGGCAGTAAAGTCCAATAAACAGGCCAATATGCAATAGATATAAAGATACGAGAAATGGGGTACCTAGATATTTTGCAATTATTGTAAACAAACGCCAACTCGGCACGGTCCATCCTGACTTTGACATTTGACACTGACGTACATATTTTTTTATGCCTTAGCAATTTTTTGCTTTTTAACTTGCAGTTCGACATGGTCATAAAAGCTACGTGACGTCATCACTATGAAATCTATAAAATAAAATAAAAAAATAAATATAATCTTTAGAAATTTTTCGTTCAAAGGAGGTTGTGATGCTGTTTTTCTACATTGCGACCTCCTTGGTCCTTTATAATCTGTCTACGCGGCCAACAAGCGTGCGCGATCAGGATCAGCAAGGGATTCCATTTTCAAATTTGTTTCTATTTTTAAAACATAGCGATGTTTGAGAACATAGCGATGTTGAAGAAAATTTTACACCACTTTTATGTTGTATCTAATTTTATGAGATTAGATAAAGAATTGTATGAAACTGCACATAATTAGGTCTTACAACTAACCCTTATTGTGCAACAGTTTCATAAACTACTATTTTTCCATTTATGTTAGTTATGTGTAACATACTAAAACACCCAAATTTGTCAAAAACCCTATTTTATCAACTGCCTCTTTGGTTTGACATGATTCTCACGGAAGTATACTTTGTTTAGTTGTTTTCAGTTTGGTTAAGAATTTGCAGGCTTGAATCATTTAATTGTCTGATAATAGAGATGATTCCGTGCTTAGGAAGGCAGGCCAAGATGTTGGTTACGGCTGCTATCTGGAAGTCGCTAAAGGAATAGTTGCCTCAGCAGCTGTTTTTAAAATCTCCATTGACCGTCTTGATTACATACATGGATTGATGGATTACATACATCATCACGCCTGTTTCTTGTAGGGGTAGGCGGTGTTACGGATTTATTTTTGATATGATCCCTAAAATTCCTTCTTAAGCCCCCTAAAATTCGATGTTTTGCTAGAATTAACTTAAGTAATTTAGCTGCTGATTCTGTTAACGCTGAATGGGATAACATATTGGCAGCGCCTAATATTGATGATAAGTTAAAATTGTTCAATGACACAGTCCTAACTATACGACAAGCATGCTCCAATACGCAAAGTCAGAGTCAGGCATCCTCCTACGCCTTGGTTAACTCCAGGTGTGCGCATGGCCATGAGACGAAGGGATCGGGCCTTCAGAAAATTCAAGAGGGAGAGGTCGAATGAAAATTGGGCTATATTTAAGGTTGCAAGAAATCGGTGCAATGGAATGATGCGAGACGCTAAACGCCAATTGATCCATGATACTATATCTTCGTCATCTCCTGCAGATGTTTGGAAATTCCTAAAAATTTTAGACATTGGCAAATTCAATAACACCCACATTCATTCTTCGATTACGTTGGATGATATCAATTGTTATTTCCGCACTTCCTCTATGTTGGATCACCAAACCAAATCGAACACAATTTCTAGCATCGCATCCCTACCAGCCCTTGATCAGCCTGAATTCAGTTTTTCACCTGTTAACGAGGATGAAGTAAAAAAGACCTTCCTGGCCATTAAAACTAGGGCGATGGGTAATTAATCGGTTCATGATTGAATGCTTACTTGATATAATAATCCCAGTTTTGATCCACATCATAAACTTCTCTCTTAACTCTTCACAGTTTCCTTCACTTTGGCGGAAAGGTTTTATATGTCCCTTACCCAAAACCAACAACCCCTCTATTCCCAGTCATTTTCATCCTATCTCTATTCTTCCTTTACTGTCCAAGGTTTTTGAAGCTTGTGTGCATAAGCAACTCTCTTCTTACTTTTATTCACAAGGGTTATTGAATCTCTACCAATCCGGCTTCCGTCCTTGACATAGCACAGCCACAGCGCTCATAAAAGTAACCGACGACATAAGGGCTATCATGGATAATACCAAAGTCACCGTTATCGCGCTTGTCGACTTCTCCAATAATTTTAACACTGTAGATCACGATATTCTCTTAGCTATTCTTTCCCACAATTCTGTTTTTGCCGTTGCTGTGAAATGGTGCTCTTCTTATCTTCGCGGGCGCCATCAGTCTGTTCGCCACAGTGAAAATTTCTCAGATTGGCTTGACCTGGAAACAGGCGTTCCGCAAGGTGGAATTTTAGCCCCTCTATTGTTTTCCATCTTTATTGATTTTTTGACCAAAGAACTTCAGGGATCGTATCACCTATAGGCCGACGATCTGCAACTTTACGCGCAGGCTAAAGTTAATAGTGTAAACTTGGCTGTGGATCAAGTCAATAGGGATTTGCTGGTTATTCGCGACTGGTCAAGTCGTTTCGGCATCACTGTGAACCCTATAAGTGTCAGGCCATTTTGGCTGGCAGCTCTCAGCTCTTGGGGCGTATAGACTACAGCACACTATCACGTTTATCCTTTGGTAATTCTGAAATCCTGTTTGCTTCCCATGTCAGAGACCTAGAGCTTCAAATCGACTCGAATTTACAGTGGCATCAGCAAAATACTGATGTTTCTAGAAAGGTTACAGGTGATTTTGTACAAACTAAAAAACTTTCTCCCTATTAAAACTAAGACGATGCTAGTTAACTCTCTAATTTTCCCTATTCTAGATAACGCGGATATATGCTCCCCTGACTTGAGCTGCGACCTCATCAATAAACTGGACAGACTCCAGAACAATTGTTTGCGGTTCATTTTCGGACTTAGGAAATACGATCATGTGTGTGTGTTATAGGTCTCAACTAAATTGGTTACTTATCCGTTTTCGTCGAAATCTTTACATTCTGTCTACTCTTTTTGCCATACTTTTTCACCCTCGTACCCCTATTTATTTGAAGTCTAATTTCACTTTTCCCTGTAACATCCGTTCAAGGGAGTCCCGATCCTGTAGAAATCTTACACTTCAAATACCTCCTTTTCGAACTGGGTTTTTCAGGAATTCGTTTACGGTTTTAGCCGTGCTGCTCTGGAATGCCCTACCAATCGATATTCGTAAAGCCCGCACCCGTGCGTCATTTAAATGTTTACTGCGCGCACATTATCTTCACACGCTTTCAGAGAATATATAATTATATTTATTTAAATCAAATCAAATCAAATCATTTATTTGCTAAAACACAGTACAGGAAGTTCTTTAAAACAGTTATGTCGCTCAATGTATTTGACCTCATATTAAGGCATGCAAATGTCAACTAAATATCTAACCAACAGTTAACAAAAATAAGTCCAACAATTATCAAATATACTCTAAGTCCAATTACTAATATTTTTTTTTTTGTCATTGAATGATGAAAATATATCTAATACCTAATTAGTCATTACTTTTGTGCAATTTACAATAGTCAATATATTCTCGTACAGAGTAAAAACAATGTTTCTGTAACCATTCCGTCAATTTCAACTTAAATGTCATTCCTTTTAACATTTTCAAATCATCTGGTAGATAATTAAATAATGTTATGCACATATTATATACGTTTTTTTTGTAAATATTTTTGTGACAAGTAGACTGATACAATCTGTTTATAACTATAGCTCGTGTTTCTCTAGAGTTAATGCCACTTCTCTTAGTAAAGTAGTATTGATGTGATTCCACAAATATGCATACTTCTCTGATATAAAGACTAGGTAGGGGCAGTACCTTCAGCTCTGCGAAAAGCGGTTTACAACTATCGTCGACCCAAGCATTGCAGACAGCACGAATGCATTTTTTTTTAACCTTAAATGCCCGTTCCATTTCTACCGAATTTCTCCATAAAATAAGACCATAATTTAGTCGAGACGACACATAACCATGATAGGCCAATGATGATGATTCCTTAGAAATAGTCTGCCTCAATCGTCGTAATCCATAAACAAAACGATTGAGCTTATTACATAGTTCTTCAATATGTGCCTTCCAATTTAGATTTTTATCAATTACAATACCCAGGAATTTGTAAGTATCCACTTTCTCAATAACAACTTCATCATAGCTTACTTGAAGTGATTTTTGTTTGGAGTTATATGACGAAAATTGCATATAGCTTGTTTTACCGATATTTACCCGCGTCGTCATTCGCGTAATTCATTTACATTCATCCACTTTACCACATCTCCAAGTGCTTTATTGACAGTACTTTCGTAGGATTCTGCATCGTCACATTTTATAATTATAGTGGTATCATCAGCAAATAATATACTTTTATGATCAATAGAACTGGGGAGATTTATGTACAACAAAAATAGCAGTGGACCAAGAATGCTTCCCTGTGGTATGCCCACGTTACAGTTTCTGAAATTAGATCTATATGTTACTTTATCAAGTGTATTGCCTTTCTTGTTAAATTTAATAATTTCAGTGCATTGAGGTCTACTTTTTAAGTAGTTAGTATGTAGGTTTATTTTATATATATGTAGTCTATGTATTAATAATGGATGTTTTATTTGTTCAAATGTATAATTAGGTAATTATTCTATCTTTGCGCTTACTTTTATCTCTCAACACCATCTGTTGGTTGACTGGTAGAATAAGCCCACGGCTTTAAGTCAGCCATTTAGATTCTTTGTAATAAAGTTTAAATAAATAAATCCCTATAGACCTCTCCCGCTGCCACTAAGCTCATCACTTTCGTCATACACGCTCATCGATTACAAGTGATTCGTCACGTTGTCGTCTATTAATAATAGATTGCTTATTCTATACTTACTGAAAGTCAGTGAGATAGCCCAAATGATGAGTATGGCGGTCTTGGCTCTTCCTGTAGTGGACTTGAATTTAAGCGGGAAGCAGATCGCGTACCAGCGGTCCACTGAGATGAACGTGAGGGTCAGAACTGACACTGACACTGACACGGACTGGAACAATACAATACTTGGTTAATACTATCCTATGATGAGTATTCGGTAGTCCACTGACGGGGTCTAATGATTTAATTAGCAGACACAATACAATGGTAAAACACCGTTAGTACATTAATTACCTAAATGTCAGATAATTTTTGTTTCGACTGTACTTGATTTAGAAGGGGGGCAATCGACGGAAGAAATAATCTAAAAAATATTCCGTAGTTGTGTGTTCGGAGTATTTCGGGCTCGTAAGACGGGTGTTAAGAGTCTGGGAACAACTACGGAATACTTGATTAGAATCACATCTTCACGAACAATGCGATTCCGTTGCGGGATTCAAACAGGCTTGCCATTTGTCAAGGTTATGAAAATAATCCTCCAAAACATTTATTAAACTTTTAATAGCACTCAAGAAATTCTATACAGTAACAAATATGCCTAATTGTGTTTCCTAAAAGGGTCATTTGTGATGAAAAGGAGCTAGCGCAAAGGATATCAATTATCAAGCAGTTTTAATGGTAAGGACTTTGTGTTGGTAATAACGAAACATTGAAATTACCGAACAAAACACGATGTAATTATTTTTTAACCGGTTTTAAAAAGGAACAATTACTTTTCCATCATGCCTGAATAAATTCAAAATGGCGCACATGGATTTGTGCTTAGTTGGTAAAGAGCA
The DNA here is from genome assembly GCA_947363495.1 of Euzophera pinguis. Taxonomy (NCBI): domain Eukaryota; kingdom Metazoa; phylum Arthropoda; class Insecta; order Lepidoptera; family Pyralidae; genus Euzophera; species Euzophera pinguis. The sequence continues at coordinate 9,059,826 of OX376176.1, forward strand.
ATAATAAGCTCTTAAGTGTATTTAATCAATGCATATTTTAATACGAATTTTTAACAAAACTATTAAAAAAAAGAGATTCGTTTTTATTTCTACTTGTAAATCACCCATAGAATTGTTGGTGAACGATGAAGTTGACATATTTCGGAAAAAAATACATTATAATTAAAAATAAAAATCTATAGTAATATACTTTAAAATACACAAAAAATGAAAATTCGAGTAAAATATCTTATGTTAAAAAGTGTTGTTTATTTTATAATCATTATAATAACAATATCTTGAGAACTAAGCCGAAGAAAGATTTGGCTGACCCTAAAACTTCCAAACAAAGTTGGAATCAAATTTTTCTACCTGGCATACTTTGTTATATAATAAGTATCGAAAATATAATATATTACTAGTTATGACCCGCGGAATCGCACGTGTACTTAAAAAAGACACAGACGAATCGTCATTGCTCAAAAAATATGCCTATGTGTGTGTCGCTGTGATTCGTAATAGCGATTGGCGTTGTCTCAGAGTTGGTGTATTTGTACGAGTGAAACCCGTACATACAGACGAAACATTTCAGAGTTTCTTGTTGTATGTAAGACTACGTCTACAGTTCTTTGAAGTAAATAAACTCTTTATTGCACCATGGATAAACAAAAATTTTACATTGTCTGTGACGAGATTTATCTACAATACAGCGGCTTCGTAAAAGCAATCTCTACCACGCTACCTTAAGGTAGAGAAATACGAAAAAAAAAATCAGAGAAAGAGAAATTGGCGCATATGGTCTAAAAAGTAATACATATTACCTAAAATTTTAGGACTTTGTCTGTGAATGAATGAGCACCATGTACAAACAAAAGAAACACATAGTTAAATCCAATACAACTAAATGCGGACTTATCGCTAATGCAATTTCTTCTAGCCGCTAATGCAATTTCTTCTAGCCAACCTTAGGTCTGTGGTAGAACTGGTAAAGCGAACCTTAGCTAAAACTATTTTTTGGACTTTTTAGTCTGTGGTAAATTTATCCTTAGTACAAATAGGCTAAATTACCTTAAATTTACTCGTCATCACATCACAGTACAGCATTACTGGCGTAACCATAATTAATTATCGGGGTATGACGTCGCTTAGAACTTCCAAATGTCGGGCACAAATTAACCTACATTTCAATAACTCTTACGTCAATTAATTACATTTTATTTTCTTAATGTGGTTGGAATTTCTGCAGAATTGAATTTTAATGGCAAGTTTAATAGCATCTTCTCAGTTTTTACTCTAATAGGCTGACTGTATTCATACTCGGGCAATATTTGCATACGAAACAATATATACACTAAAAGTAACCGATTCTGAAAACAACAACAAAATTGGTTGTTAATTAATAATAATAATAATAACCCCCCCAAGGGATCACCTTGCCGTGGTGGGGGGGCTTACGGGAAGAGAAGCATTTATCTCTATCCTAGGAGTATCCATCCCTACCTGACCATCTAGGTACTTCTCTTCCTCAACCAACGGTCCCAAACTCAATCTAAGGTGTTCCCAACCGTGCCGAGAGATGCGTGGCTAAGGGGCAGCTTAGTCGTGAACGGTGGACTCCCGATACCTGGCGACCTCGGGATGAATTCAATGCCTTACCTCTGCATGCGGGGCTCTGCAGAGAGTCGATGATACTTCACCCTAGCTTCTCGTGGGAACAAAATTGACAAATTAAAGAAAAGATATTTTTTAAGATCCCGCCCTAATAGGTCTCGGGATATTTTCAGCAATAATACTGACAACAGGAGGGAAATAAATAGAAGCGAAAATAGTTCGCCATCTACGGTTAGCAGTTTATTTCCATCTCCTGGTTCTTCAAAACATAGTTTCTCTCCTTCATCTAGCCCTATATCCCCCTCATCTCCAACTTCAACAACTGAACTAAATCCAGACTCTCTTAACCCACTTCTTCGACCGTCATCTACGACGCCGACTATAATACCGACAGATGTTGCGCAGGGGGCACACGCCACCCAACCTGCGCCCACTATCGGTACCACCAAAAGTGCGAGAAAAACATGGGCTGATGAAATGAATAAATTCATCTGGCGCACATATTTAATAGCTACAAACCTTGAAAAAAATACTAAAGTTTACTTAGAAGAAGTTCACACAAAGTTTATACAAAAATTCCCTGAAATGGATGTATCTAGACAGAGAGTAGGCGATCAAAGGAGAGCCATAATTAGAAATAAATTACTATCAGATGAGGTATTACAAAGAATTCGAGAAAAAGTTGAAAGTGACGAGACGCTTACACACAGGCAAACTACACATGCTAATCATAGAAATACAGAGTTGGTGTCACAATCACATCGAACGAGATGGACAACAGAAATGAATGAAACCTTATTAAAGTGTTACTACCAAATCACAGAAATAGAAAATAACAGTGGCATTTATAGGAGAATTCTTAGGACTAGATTTATTGAACACTTCCCAGATCTAGACCATCTATCTGAACAGCATATAGCCGACCAAAGAAGGTCTATTGTTAATAATAAACTTATCTCGGAGAACAGATTGCAAGAAATTAGACAGCAAATACTAAATAACAATAGAGTACAACAAACGTTGCCGGCCAGATCACACAGCGATTGCTGAGAAAGAGGACTGTCCGTATTTGCAGCATTGTTGTGACAGGCACATCCCGTGTTGCCGAGCCGAGAGGCAGTATTGAGTTAGTAAATGTAGTTTATTTAATATTTTTTCCTTGACATTTATATAATCTTATTAAATTTTAAATGTAATTTAATTTTATTCAATGTAAGTGTAATGTTTAAATTGTATGAGAGCGACGAATGTAAACTGTGACTTTTAAAATATGGGCCAAGTAGCCTGAAATAAACAAATTTTTTTTTTTTTTTTTTTATTTATTTATTAAGGAAAAAACAAAACTCCCAATTTATTAATAGTGAGAAACAGTTTTACAGACAACTGACATCCAATACTGATTCTACCACAGCATCTGGTACTCCCCCCCAATCCGAAATTCTACATAACTTCTGGTCTAATATATGGGCTAATCCACTACAACATAATAATGCAGCAGACTGGATAGCAACAGAAGAACTTAAAATGCAAAACACTCCACCTATGACTTTCGAGTGTATCTCTATTGAAATATTTAACCAAGTTGTCATGAGCACTCACAACTGGAAAGCTCCAGGTTCTGACAAAATACACAACTTTTGGTATAAAAAATTAACCTCTCTACATCCCATCCTTCATAATCACATTAATGATTTCATATCTTCTCCACAAACTATGCCAGCATACATTACTCACGGCCTTACTTATATGTTACCAAAAGACAGCGATACACAGAATCCCGCCAAGTACCGTCCTATAACATGCCTACAGACATTTTATAAAATTGTAACTTCTTGCATATCGCAACACATTTACAAACACATAACAGATAACAATATTTTATCAGAAGAACAAAAAGGCTGCCGAAAAATCTCACAAGGATGCAAAGAGCAATTAATAATTGACACAACAACAATGAAACACGCAATGTCCCATAAAAATAGTATTAATACAATGTTCATAGACTACCGTAAAGCGTTCGACTCGGTACCACATAGTTGGCTTACATTTATATTAGAACTTTATAAAATACACCCTACAATAGTTCAATTTTTGAAACTCACTATGCAGAACTGGAAAACCAAGCTTCAACTTTTAACTGATCCGAGTACAGAGTTAGATTTTATACCCATCAAACAAGGTATTTTCCAAGGTGACGCACTTAGCCCCCTTTGGTTTTGCCTTGCGCTTAACCCTCTCTCTAACTTGTTAAATGAAACACATAAAGGATACGAAATAGGCTCGCAACACAACCTCTTTTCAATTACACACCTTATGTACATGGACGATATTAAATTATATAGCAACACAAAAGAAAATCTACACTTGCTCGCAGACATAACCCAAAAGTTCTCAATCGACATACAAATGAATTTTGGCATAGACAAGTGTAAAATATTCTGTGTCCAAAATGGAAAAATTGTGCCAAATGACTATGTCATGGAAACGGGAGAATGCATTTAATCATTAAATCAATCCACCACTTACAAATATTTGGGTTTTGAACAGTCGCGCCAGATAAAACACAAAGAAACCAAAATTGAATTAATCAGAAAGTTTAGACACAGATTGAACTCACTTCTCAAATCGCAACTAAATTCACGTAATCTCGTAAAAGCTATCAACTCATACGCTGTCCCTATCCTTACGTACTCATTTGGCATAATTAACTGGTGTAAAACTGATTTAATGAAACTACAACGAATCATAAATACGTCCATGACACACCATCGCAAACACCACCCACGATCCTGCGTTCAGCGTCTAACCCTGCCACGCTTTGAAGGAGGTAGAGGCATTATCGATCTTACCAATCTACACAATAAACAGATTACGTCCCTTAGAAAATACTTTCACACACAAGCAATAGATTCACTCCTACACTCTGCTATCACGTACTCCGATATGAAACACACTCCACTTAACCTACATGATCAAAATAGCCAACACAATGAAGATTTAATAGATGATAGGCAGAAAATCACATTGTGGCAACAAAAATCATTACATGGTCGACACCGCAAAGATTTACAGCAAACACATATCGATAAATCTGGTTCAAATGCTTGGTTACGACATGGCGACCTATTTCCTAAAACAGAAGCCTTCATGATCGCAATCCAAGACCAAATTATAGACATACGTAACTATCAAAAACATATCATCCGTTCAGTAGACCTTACTACCGATTCTTGCAGACGATGCCACAGTGCTTCCGAAACAATACAACATATAACCGGCGCATGCAGAGCAATAGTACAAACGGATTATAAGCATCGCCATGACCAAGTAGCTTCAATAGTTCATCAAAGTTTAGCCTACAAATATCATTTAGTAACAGAAAAGATGCCATACTACAAATACCAACCAAGTTGCATACTAGAAAATGACGAATATAAAATATACTGGGATAGGACCATACTTACTGATAAAACCGTACACTTCAATAGACCGGACATAACTCTCTTACATAAAAACACACAATCAGTTTTCTTGATAGACATAGCAGTTTGTAATACACACAATCTTGAAACAACGAATACAGAAAAAATAGCCAAATACACCGACCTTGCAATAGAAATTAAAACACAATGGCGAGTTAATACAGTAAAAACCGTACCTATAGTGATCTCTACCACAGGAGTTGTACCTCACACGCTTCATACACATCTACACACACTTGACTTACCTCCGTCTACATACATTCTCATTCAGAAAGCGGCAATATTAAATACATGCCGCATAGTTAGGAAGTTTTTATCAGCATCATAAGCAAGTATAGCATCTTTGTGTTGGCTCCGGCTCCACAAAAGCTTTAAATACCAAGTCTTTTTTTTTTTTTTTAGATTTGAGAAAAAGTAAAAATAAATAATAATAATAAATCTCTTTATTTCGGACAGTCATAAAATCCATATTAAATGTTAGTAACAATGGTCCTAAAACTATGTTAGTAACTTATCTACTACTTACTTGTCTAAATGTATTAAGGCAGTAATAATTATATTTTAAAGTTTTCAAAGACAAAAGTAGGAGCGTGGTGGGGACGTCTTGCTATCTCTTTTATTCGCACGAAACCAAGTGGCAATGACGACACTGCACACACAATGCATCCTTTTCTTGTTTTTTGACAGTTACCCCTTCCACCGAATTTCGAAGGCTTATATGTTACGTATATTAAGGAACAAATTTAAAAAAATAATAATTCTGTTTTCAGTTTCTGGCAGTTGAATGATAAAAATAAATTGAGAATACCTAATTGCATCGCTTCACAAAAGGCATAACATACGTACTTAAATATTTTTCCTATACCCGGTACTCATGAATGTGCTGCCATAGATTAAATAAATTACTACAGATACAGTCATAAAACGCTTTTGTATGCTAAAAAAAATAAGCGCCAAATTTTAAGTCAAATTAAGATTTTTTTAACACTAGCTCAGAGTTACTAGTTTCAGCCTCATTTTTATACTAAGGTACACTTCTATGTATGTACTTCTTTTGGTATGTGTGCTGAATTGTGTTGTGTTGAATAAAAATTTGATAAAGTCGCTTAGCCTATCTAACATATTAACACTCGCGTAGACAAAACGCATGAAGCATAATTGGCAAATATTATACAAAACAGAGAAAAAGCAAAATGAACTCTACGTACCTGAAAATACAGCAGAATCTTGCACAAAGCGTCACCAAGGAACCACGTCTCTGTAACATCCCATATAACAGTTGGAGGCAAACAAAAGAGTATCACCATAAAATCAGCCACAGCTAAATTCACTATGAAATAGTTTGTCACTGTCCTCATTGTGTGATTCCTATACACTGCTACACACACTAACGCGTTCCCAACCAATCCCATCACAAACACCAATGTGTGAGTGCCTATCAGCACCCATTCGTACGTGTGCGGGTATATGTAATCATATAACATTTCTACGTAATCTTCTCTAGTCAAATTACAAAATTCTTCATCTCCTACGCATATATCTTCAATTTTATTCGTGTGATTATCTAATTCATCATTTATTTCTTTCTCTTTCTTCGTTATAGCGTCATCTCTTTCGTTATCGTCTGTTTTATTCTTGTCAATAATAAAAGCATTAGTGTGTACTAAAATTAAACCTATGACTAGTAAACTGTTGGTATTTTTGTACATGATTGATCGAAGATCTGCTGATGACTGATGGCTCAAAACGTCATTCTGAAACAAGGGAAAAGTCATTTATCAATACATTGTGTTTCTAAATATATTTTTCATATCGACTCAAGATAATTTTTGGGGTAAATTTACTGCTGCAAGTTGCTTTGTTGTATTTAATAGCCGCTTGAAATGCTAGTAGTTTGAACCCTACTATATTATAAAATCCGAAATTGAGTTTGCATGTGTGATTGTTTGTTTCCTCTTTACCCTTCATATACTAAACTAATTTCTATCAAAAATCACCTACTCATATTTAGGTGTATTAAAAGGATGTAGGGTTTCCTCCATCCCGAAAATCCTTAAATTTCTTCAGGGTCGGCAACACGCCCGTGACACTTCCGGTATTACAGGCGTCTATAGGCTGCGGTAACCACTTACCATCTGGTAGGCCGCGTGCCTATTTGCCTACTAAATTGTATAAAAAAACTAATAATAAAAAATAAAAAAAATGTTTTGATTAGAATTAAGAAATATAGCTTAAATTAACAATTCTAAGTTACATGATTGACCAAAATTCATAATGAAGAAGGTTCCTTATTCTCTGCGCAAAATTGAACATTTACTAAGAAATACCGCTAATTTCATCTTTGTTAATTGCTGATTTCATTAAACAGCTTGTTTACATTTTATAATAACCAGAAATTTAACATCAAAACAATTCTCAGTAAAATAATATTATACAAAGATGAAACGCAATTGGGTTGATAATCCCAAAGAGCGCAACTTATTAGATACACTAGTACTAAACAATTATTTCTCAAGTAAGCATTTAAATTTCTATAAAATTAGGTCGACGTTTGTGTTATTTTGTTTTATGAAACTAATAGAAAACCATATGTGGTTTCCCTAAAAGAAGAATAAAGTATATATGTGTTCAGTTCTTTATTTCTGCCCTAAGGTTGGCTGGAAGAAATTGCATTAGCGATAAGTCCGTCCTTTGTACCCATTTACTTGTATTGGATTTAACTATGTGTTTCTTTTGTTTGTAAATGGTGCAATAAAGTGTTCATTCATTCATTCTTCAGAACCTATAGAAAAGTTTTGACTTTTTTACATTACAATACGGAAGTTCTATGTAAAAAGTGGTCTATTTCTAAATAACTATTGTTATGATTAAATCATTTATTTCGCAAAAGTGTACACTTAGCTGTTTCCAGCATGAAAGTAATAAATGAAATAGTGTGTTTGTATATTTATTTGTTACCTCTTCCACATAACCTTCACCTGTTCCAAAATTTTACACACAGTTAGAAGCACTGAGAAGGACATAGGTTAACTTCCATCTCGAAAAAAATGCTGTTCTCGTCTAATTTAAATACGCGTGTGAAGCCGCGGTAAAAGACCAAAAATCTTTTCAGGAAAATCCATTTAAGAAATTAAATAGTTTTACGCATTAAGAAAAAATGTTAACTATTAACGATCATAATAAATTTAACAGATTATCTGTTTTCAAATCAAGTCTAACCAAAAACGTCGTATCTACTGGCTTTTGTTTACATCACAGATGTTTTTGCCTTGAAATCCCCATGTTTACAGTACCCACCGCTAATAGATGTAGGACAAGATGTTTGGTTTTTAAAACTGAAATGTGAGAGTGTTTTTATATCCCACCACAGACTTAACCACAACTACAGACGCCATATTCGTAAACAATAAGGAACGTTCGATGAGTCAACTAAAATATATTTTGTCTAGTTCTTTCGCGTCAAATATATTCCTCATCATCATCATCCTAGCGTTATCCCGGTTGCATCCTCCGCTGTTTGCTTCAGAGCTCATGGTCCGCTGGTTTTGCGTCATATATAGATAAGATAGGAAAGGACTAAACATATTTCAGATGCAGGTTTAGCGAACGTTTTTAATTTTTATAAATATTTTTTTATAAATTAAGTCTCACAGCTCACAGCCAAATTCTGACACTTGCGTTTGTCACACGGGGTTCACTTACTATACACAAACTCTGTTATACCGCTACCAATCACAGATCAGAGTCACGGTGACACTCACACATAGGCGACTATTTTCGAACTTCACTGTTGATTCGATGATGTTCCGTCTCCATTTATTTTTAATCTGTATATCCGACATGATAAATTTTCCAGTGTTGTTGTATGATTGTTGGATTTACGGTTTTGACTGCTCTATTTTTAGGATTCCGCTTTCATTGTAAGATGAGTTACAAGATTGTATGAGACCAAATTGAAAGTATATTTTTTCAAAATAAATATTTTTAATTATTTCTCAACAAAAAGAAATCACCCGAATTGAGAAGCTGGAAGTCTGTTGAAAAATATTCGATATGAATCTGAATTGAAGTGAATTTTAAAATATTTTTATTTACAGAAATTTTATTATACAAACAAATTAACCTAAAAACTTAAAAAACTAACAGAAAGTAAAAACTTAAAATTAAAAAAATAAATACTAAAAATTAAAATCTAAGCAATATCCGTGTGGCATAGTGCCAAGAACACTGGCTGCATTCCCGCGTTAAATTGCAATTGCAATTCTTTGCGCTAGGAATGAGCTAGTGAGAAGTGATTTGTTTATACATAGGGCGCACTGTAAGTTTCCGGAACTGGCCACTTACATAAACAATATTTAAAAAAATATTGCAACATTTGAACTACTCTTTGGCTGTAGAATGCAGTTTGTTTCATCTGACTGTCTTTTGTTTTTACCTTGTGGCGCCATTTAAAAAATTGTGTGTCTGCATCAACATGGATTTAACTCGGGAAAATTTTCGTAGTATGATTTTCTACGATTTTAAGTGTAATTTGACAGCTCAACAGAGCATCGCTCGGCTTGAAACAGCTTTTGGCAATGAAGCACCATGCAAGACAACTGTTTATAGCTGGTTTGCAGAATTCAAGCGTGGTCGTATCAATCTCAGTGACGAATCTCGCGATGGTCGGCCGTCCACCGCTGTGACCAACAAAAACATCACTGCTGTGCGCCGTATGATTGAAACAGACCGGCATGTGACCTACCATGAAATTCGCGCATCCTTAGAAATAGGCATGAGTCAAATACAATTAATCCTACACAAACATTTGGGTGTGAGAAAGCTGTGCTCGCGGTGGATCCCACACAACTTGACCGAGGCTCAAAAAACGGACCGCGTCACTTGGTGCAGTGCCATGCTTACCAGATTCAACGAAGGTGCGTCAAATTTGGTGTGGGACATAGTAACAGGTGACGAAACATGGATTTATAGCTACAATCCCAAAACAAAGCAGCAATCGAGCGTATGGGTCTTTCAAGATGAGCCGAAACCAACCAAAGTGGCGCGCGTGAAAAGTGCATCTAAGCGGATGATTGCTTCTTTTTTTAATAAAACTGGACACGTGGCTACTGTTGCTTTAGAGAATCGTCGTACAGTGAATAGTGACTGGTACACGACCATTTGTTTGCCGGAAGTTATTGACGAACTCCGTAAAAATAACCGTAAACGCCGTATCATCCTGCACCACGACAATGCTAGTTCTCACACGGCCAGACAGACAAACGACTTTTTGAAGGCGAAAAATGTAGAACTCATGAGTCATCCTGCATACAGTCCCGACCTGGCACCTTGTGACTTTTATCTGTTCCCAAAAATTAAGAACCAATTACGCGGTCAACGATTTTCATCACCAGAAGAGGCTGTCGAGGAGTATGAAAAACACGTTTCAGAGGTCACCACAGAGGAGTGGCACAAAAGTTTTCAAAACTGGTTTCATCGAATGAAAAAGTGCATAGACGCCAAGGGAGATTATTTTGAAAAACAATAAATTAATTTTGTACCTTTAATAGTATTTTTTCATATTCATTCCGGAAACTTATAGTGCGCCCCACGTATGTGTTTTTTGGTGCCAATTTAAAATATGTTATAGTGGTTGACTGGAAGAGATCTCTCATAGGGATAAGTCCGCCATTGTACATTAATATTTAAGTTTTTTTTTCTGTTGATGTTGTATTAACTGTTTTCTTTTATGTACAATAAAGAATTTTACATACATACATATGTCCATTTCTGATTAACCTACAGCGTATTGGAATTATTTCTTTTAATGTCTTTAGTTGACTAGTTAAGTGTCTATTTTAAGCACGGCCAAATATATTGTGAAAAGTACGTTTCACGGTTTCGACGCTCTTTTATCCAAAAATTTATTATCATCATCATTTCAGCCGCAGTCAGTCCAATGCTGGACATGGGCCTACTCCATGGGCCTATCCTAATCCGACCATCTTGTCGGCGGGTGGATGTCCAACGCAACTCTTAACTCGTAGTTGCAATTCGAGAACCTTTCTGCCCGGCCATCAGTTTTGCGCGTTTTGAGCCTCGTCCATTGTCACTTCAAAGAATTAATCCGCAGGGTTATGTATGGTTATCTCTTCATTTCTTGCTCGAAAGTAATAAATAGTAAATTGTACCCAGCAAAGCGTTAAGATGAGAAAAGATCTTCAGATCACAAGCAGGTCGCGGCCCTCTGGGATATCGGGAAGTTATTTTTATTAGCCACGGAAATTAAAATTAGAAGTAGAGTTCAAAGGTCAACAGTTAAAAGCACAGGAGTGGTTTTTGTAAGAGAATTTTTGATGAACAATTTCGTATATCAACCCTGGGCAAGAATGGTAATTTAGAAAATCCATACAAAATTTTGGTTGAGGCACTGGGGGGCCGATTCTCACACCTTTAGAGGTAAGTCGAATTAGAGATTTCTTGTAAAAACATGGCGGCTAACTATAGACCAACCTATTTTTGTTTTATCTTTTGTTGTTGTTTTATGTAACGAACTGATTTTGATATATTGTTATCAAATATTTTCAAGTATTGTTTCAAGAAAAAAATAAACGCGTATGATAGACAACTACACAAGGAAAGTCTAGTATTTAAGTTTAATACTTATGCATTGTAAAACAACATATATTAGAACTACCTAAAGTACGAAATTTTACATAATTTCTTCCTATGACACCTCGACTTATTCTAATATGCTTCATTATAGAAATGTACACACAGCTACAAAGTTCATTAAACACCCCATCACACATCGTTGTATGGTATAATGTACACCTAACTCCGCATCCGACTGTACCTACTGTATTTATTTAAAGTGCCTACATCATGTAAATGATGGAGGTTAATCGGGACTTCACATCATAATGAATATTTCATAAGAAACGAGTCGCGAAAGTCATTAACTTTCTGAGCAGGTCGCTAAGCAATTTGATAAAAATAAATAAATCAACAAGAACCCCCAGACTTAAAAGAACTACAGACAGAGTCTTGCATAGAATACGAATGAAACGTTCAAAGTACGCCTGTTTCGTCATATTTACAAACGACTATCACTCACATACATATACAAACTAAATAAGGTCAATAGTGCCGATAGCAATCTCCATTCACACACACACGTTACACTTAAGGTCTGTTACCATTTTCTTGTCGTTTCCTCGTGGGTCAGCTGAAAAAGATTTTTAGAAAAAATACATTGTATTCCGTATTTTTTCCCCCTCTGGAGCCTGGCGACCCTACTCACCAGCAGGAACACAACACTGCATCACAGTTTTATTTGGTTGCGGTCTTCTGTAGGGTGGAGGTACTTCCCCAGACGGACTCCTACCTCTCTTCTTATTTATTTGATTTACTGTGTACATAATATTTGGTAAATTATGCTGTTATTTTCACTGTTGATTAGATCGAAAACCGTCTGTTGTTTTTTTAAGTCTATGCAAGAATATTTTCCACAAGGCCGTTTTTATGTTGGCAGATTACCGAATTTTCATTCTCTTTTTGTAATCTAATATCGATATATAGCTTCGCGAAATCATAAAAATAAATACAATGATTCTTTCTCGATTCGAATTTTTAAAACATTTTCTTTGAAATGAAAATATTATGCCAACGACTTTTTTTTCACCAATTATGTACATGTGACGATATTGTTATATTTTTAAAGAAAAATGGGATTTTAATAATGAAAAACTGCTTTTCATTATTAAGATGAGCGTTTCTCATGCTTTTGAATTAGAAATGTTTATGAAAATGTTCTCAAAGAAAGTAAAGTACCTACTATTTTTCTTTTTTTTTTAATAGTATGCGCCAGTAGGGTTATTTCCTCAATTTTGTTTTGATGTTTATTTGAGGAATTTATTAATTTATGATGATAAAAATACTTTGATAAACAAAAAAAATTGTTAAGTTATACCTATTCTTTGAAATACTTAGTGTTACAAACTCTTTTAACAAACTCTTTCTCCTTTGTAGCATAATGTTTCTTTATATATTAGTTTTGCCAGTTGTTATCAGCTTCTCGAACCATTTTTTTTTCACTCTTGTTGTATTATTTTGTAAAATCGCAAATATATTGCGTTTAATACCAGTTTTCACATATCATTTACATTTATTCCACCATACTTAGGATGCGAGAGGCGGTTCCGCACAGCTCCGACACCAGGGTGTACATGGTCGATTGACAATGTAACCTACACGAAATGATTATGATGACTTAGATGTTCCGAAACACGTACACTCTACATTTTAAAAGAACGAAAAAGTGACGTTGTTTTATTTTGAAATGGGTGGACTCTGAATTCGTTCGACAGCTACAAAATATTGTGTTTATTTAATACAAGCTGTTTCCCGCAGCTCCGCCTGCGTCAAAAAGTAGCCTATGTTTGACCCCGGGTCTTCAACTACATTCATACCAAATTTCATCAAAATCCGTTCAGCGGTTTGGCCGTGAAAGCGTAACAGACAGACTTTCGCATTTAAATATTAGTATGGATTACTGATTTTGAGAATCAGTTTTTTTTTTGATAACAAAAAGTATTCCTACACGCAGAAAGTGTTTTTGAATTTTTGTCTATATCCTAATAGCCGAGTATTCCATTCTAAAGCGAAGCGAGAGACCTATCATTTGTTTTGTAGAACCATTAAATAGTTTATTTTCAGTTTTATCACCATTCTTGATGGTTCGACATGAATTAGTATTTCAGTTTCGATTGACCTTTACGAGTGTTTAATGATGTAGATTAACGTTGTTTGTTCATTAGTTAACGATTGATTTGTGCCCGAGGCGAGGTCTTTACTGACTGATCATTAAACAGTGTATAGATAGGCTTTCTTATTTAATTACCCGGTTGCGGTGAAACTGAAAAATGAGGGTTGCGTGTTTGACGTGTATATATGTCTGTCTATTTGTTTTACTTTTAGTCAAAAATGGGTGAATCGATTTTCTCGTTCGTCGTTCGAATCGTTCGAATTTTTGTTTTGGTGCGAGTGTCACTGGTAAGGTTAAAGTTGAAAAAAAAAGCAAAATGGCAGAATTTTGGCGCCAAAAAGTATGTCTTCAAATATTTTCTTGAAGTAAGGTAAAGTAAAGGGGTTTTAAAAACTATTACAAAAATATACGTGACTATTATTATGTTTAAAATATTTTGGTATGCAACCAATTTTAATAAACATTTTATTTCATTGGACTTAAAAAAATACATAAGATGGACTTAAGGCCTTAATAAGGCTTATAACCAAATAGTGTGAAATTTCCATCTCATCCATTCTATAAAATCCCAAATTTAAGGCATGTTTTGCTAAATAGAACATGTCTATGTACATATTCTAACTATCGCAACTAATCCAAACCAATATATCTTAAATAGGGCACATAGCGCAGAGAACCAACAGCCAGTTCCAGAAAGGTTCTCGAGCCCTATTTTTGAAATGTATGACATAATATTTCGAATGAAAATTGTAAGGAAACGAAAATCATTCGATATTTAACATTTGTATTTTTTTTTAAACAACTAAGTAGGCAAACAGGCGTACGGCCCACCTGATGGTAAGTGGTTACCATAGCCTATGAACGCCTGCAACATCGGAGATGTTACGAGCGCGTTGCGAACCTGTCCGCTATCAGCATAGCGACCCCTCTGGAGCCTGGCGACCCTACTAACCAGCAGGAACACAACACTACATCACAGTGTTATTTGGCTGCTGTCTTCTGTAGGGTGGAGGTACTTCCCCAGACGGACTACTCCTTACAAAATGTCCTACCTCTCGTTGAGTTGTTGATTAGTGTTACATACTGTGTGCATGTACCATAAAACATTGCTGACACATTTACCGAATAAATTTTCTTAAAATTTCACAAACACATATACGAGTAGGACAACTCACGAGGATTATGCAAATTGTAAACACATTGGTTCTAAAGTCATCGAATCAAGGTTTTAAATTGAATATAATTGTATTTGTGTTAATGCTCGTGACTGTACATTTCATCCCGGAAAAAATACTGTTCTCATTGGATTTAATTACTCGTACGGGTAAGAAGTCGCAGGAAAAAGTTAGTTCAATTATAAGTTACTATGAGTAGAACCACTCGTGGTGAAATAAAAATAATGGATTTTTATTATACTTTAATCGTTAAATACGTATTTTATAGCGGCTATCTTGTTGATTTAATTAGAGTAGTTTATGAGGTGCTTTTACGCTCAGACGCTTTTTTCCATAGGGATTTTGGGATAAAATTGTAAAAATAAAATAATTTCGTTTGTAAATATTGTCTTGTCTGGACAAACAAATTTTATCGTAGATCCTTGTAAACGTCTACGTCGTAGAGGCTCTACGGCGTAGAGGCTCTACGTCGTAGAAGCTCTACGAACTCATGGTTTGACTTCTGTAATATGAGAGTATTGTATATGAGGGTACCATAGGGTAAGATACGATGTTCTTTTCCAACTTAACCAATACCAACTGAACCAACGGCTTAACGTGACTTCCGAAGTACGTTACGTACGTTCGTTATTATGAGACAATCAGGCGATTCAACATTCAATTTATTTAATAAATTATGTTTAAATTTTGTAAAATATCAAAGAACAATATTTTGAGTCGTGTTAACTCAATTACAAATTCAAGTTATTGTTTTAAAGGTCTAGTCCTAATAATTTATGAATCTTAAGCAACTTGGGATTTGAATGGTAATTTTGTGCAAGAACTTTTAGTAACTTTTCACCTTAAAAACGTTATAGTTAAAATCAAATTTACGTACCTACAAAACTTTAATAATACTACAAAAATTTAAGTTTCTTCTAATGGTTGGCTTAAGTCCGCCAAGATTTTGCTCCGCAAATTTTAGGAGCTCGATAGCCGAGCCGAGTTCCTCCGTGCTTTGCAATGCACGTTTAGCCGTTGATCCCTATTATTATCGATAGTTGACAATCCTTAGGCTGTGTCAGATGCCTTTATAAAAGAAAAATAATAAAGCCTTTTAATTCCATGATGCCAAAAGTAAAAATTCGTACATTACAATAGGCTACTTGACTTCACATTTTGCCAAGATTTTTATACGAAACTATATTAATCGATTCCGAAAACAAACAACAAAATTGGTAATTAATTAAAGCAGTAATTAGCATTGAAAGCTTTCTAATGAAGAAAAGTGGGAGCGTGGTGTCCACGTCTTGCTATCTCTTTTGTACGCACGAAATCAAGCGGCAGTGACGTCACTCTACCATTAAGTGCGTCCTTTTCTTGTTTCTTGACAGTTTCCCCTTCCACAGAATTTCAAAAGCTTATAATCTTATTTAATATTGAACGGATTCAAAAAAATCTTTCTGTTTTCGAATTCAGGGAAATACTGTTGAACCATTTGGAACCATACTGTTGAATTGCTGTATGTAGTAATAAGTAAATTAATGGTAACTTCTTTTTGTAGAAAATGGGAAAGAATACGTGGCGTCTTACAATGACACTGCCACGCAGACAGGCAGGCAGGCAGAATAGGCCATGAGTCATCACCATGTCACATGACATGAACGAGATGCTGACGTGGCTATAGAGGTTAAATTCGTAATATGCTTCTTTGGTTTCACTCTTGTTTACGTTCACCGTCTTTGTTCATAGGTAGTTATGATTTATAGTATTAATTATTTACAGATTGTTATTTACAGATTGATTGGGTTTGAGAGTATCTGGAAAGTGTCTTCAATTTGTAATGGAATAAGCATGATTAGATCATGATGAAGCACATTAAGCGCCTCTCAACATATAGTTTGATTAATTTTATTGCGTTCTACTAAATTATTAAGTAAAATGCTTCTTTTTGAAGAATTGAAAGACATAAATTTTATTTTTTTAAACTACTAGTTTATTTGCACTACATGAGACACCGCAGCACAGATTAAAAACTCGACTCCGGCACCGACTGTAGGTGGCAATACTGTAATGCCCCGGCCACACTGTCGCGAGAATGAGTATGTTCGCGTTGTCGCGGCGTTTGGCCGGAGTGTTCATTTCGTCGCGAATAATTTTCGCATGCAAGGGTACGGTGCGGGGCGATAGTAAGTTGTTGTTTTTAACATAAATAATTGTGTAATTATAGTTTAATAACATCATGTGTACCGTGACTCCTCAGAAGGTGGTGGCTGAAAATCGGTGCTAGTCATGCTTGCATGTCTAGCGTAACACTGAGCCGCCAGCTATTGACACGTCTGTCACGCACTTTATCTATCTTGTACTTTGTTTGTAAGACCGTTCCTGTAAGTGATGGATCTATCAATAAAGTTATTTCTATTCTATTCTAAATTTGTGATGTGAAATAAAAAAAAAAGAGTAGAATAGCCTATTATAATTTCATGCAAGTTATTTATTTATTTTAATCATTCTCATATGAAACATTTCACTACCAGAAACGGAAAACAGAAAGATTTTTTTAAATCCGTTCTTAAATAAGTGAGTATTGAGCCTTTGAAATTCGGTGGAAGGGGAAACTGTCAAAAAATAAGAAAAGGATGCACTGTGTATGCAGTGACGTCACTGCCATTTGGTTTCGTGCGTTCAAAATAGATAGCAAGACGTCCCCACCACGCTCCCACTTTTCTTTTAGAAATATCTTTAAAATCCAACTACTGCCTTAATTAACAACCAATTTTGTTGTTGTTTTCAGAATCGGTTACTTTAAGTGTACATATTGTTTCGTATGCAAATATTGCCCAAATGTGAATACAGTCAAGTAGCATATTATCACAAACAACTAATACAATCTGCAAATAATGATCATTTCTCAATGAATACAATACACAAATTATTAAGAAATCAAGAAATGAACAATTAAATTTTTTAATTTTTATATTTTTTATTATTTATTTATATTTTTATAATACCTACAATTATTATGTGGTACAATAAAGTATCATACATAAATAAATAAATTATTCATACATTTAACAATTTATTGAGTTGTTATTTAATTTTTATCTATTTTATGTCAACTTATATTATATACTTAAAGATCTGACAGTGTTGGCCATTATCACTTCTCGGGTCATGTTCCGGTTGGTCTGGTTTTCCTGTAAAAAGGGTTACGGAGGTCAGAGAGCAGACCAATGTTATAACCAATGCCGCCAAATCAAGGACCATGACTTACAGCGTACCCTAGGCTCCGAAGCGTAAGCAGAGGACGCAACTAGGAAAAACAAGCTTGGACCAAGAATTAAGTCCGCCAAACTTGTGGAACAATAAATTAATTATTACCATCATCATCATCATCATTTCGTGTAGGTTATATTGTCTATCGACTATGTACACCTTGGTGTCAGAGTTGTTCTGAAACGCTTCCTTTAACGACTACCAAATGGCACTTCATAAATAATAAAAATTAATAAATAAACTTTATAATCAACCAACCAGGGATCATTTTGTTAGTAACAATAAAAAAAAAAAACAAAGTTTTAAAAAAAAACTTATTTCACTTAATTTACTGAATCTACAGTTTCTACAGCAATATATTATTATTAACTTTTAATAATGTTCATAAATATATATGAAGATTTCTAGTTTTATATTAAAAAGGATAAGAAATTAAACTCTTTCATTACAATGGCATTTTCCATTACGAGTGAAATGAATCACTGACTTCTGAATACAATTAAGAGATGACTTCAAAAGAAACTTAGTAAACAGAGCAGTAAAATTTTATTTGAATATTTTTTATATGCTTTAGGTATGCAATCAACTAAAGGCAAAATAATAAGAGGTTTCTTAGAACATTGAATGCAATAGCCCGTAAAACTGATTTATTTATATTGTCAATGAAACCGCTTCATAGAATTCATTTAATCAATATTTTTTGTCAATTTTCAAGTATAATTTGCATACAGTAATTAACAAAGCTGAGGGCATAGCCAAATCGAAAATAACACATGAACTTTGCGATGAAAATAGACTTAAAATAATTGCAGACGTAGTCTCACACTATGAAGGAAGCATTCAAATTTTCGCGAGTTTTGGTCATACAAAATGTACTAAATCTATGACATGATACCAACAACAACAAATCGCTATTACACACACATTGTGGCGACACACACACATATAAATGACTATTTTCGCGCTTTTTGAATTGACGAGAATCAGTAAGGCTCTTTTATCGGATCAAACTCAACATTTGGCTCTAATTATTACACAGGTTATTTTAGTTTACCATCCTTCAGTTCCTATATTTAAATCAAAGGAAGAAAAAATGCGTCCATTTGAAGTCTTTTTAAGTCTCTGACGAAAAGAGTTCATTCAATTTATTTATTCACATCAATGCCATGTTAACACACAGGTCAGAAAATGTGAAAACATCTATCAACGCTTTATAAATTTAAAAAGGTTTTCGATATTCTGTTTATTTTAGGCACATTGATCGGATTGTTTCAAAAGTACATTGCTTTTAATTCTGACATAAATCGGCAGTTTCCATCGTAGCATTCCATTAATAAAACGTCAGCCATCTTTTTTTACGGCGCCATTTTGGGTTAAAAGGCGGCGCGCGTCTGTTTACGGTTTTATTTGGCATTATAAACTTTATGTCCTGTAATTTATAGATCAATGCTTAGGACTGGTTGGTCAATTATATATATTTCTTAGGTTAATGTTGTCTATATTTTCTCGATGTTTTTACTGGAATCCATATTATAAATAAATGTAAATTTAGTCTAGCAGTTTGAAACGTTAGGTGTAGGTATGTATAACAGCATATAGGAATAAACTAGATAAATTCGTATAACCATTAATACGATCTTATAAATAATGTGCAAACGGCGACCTTAATGTTAAAAGCAATTTCTTCGGACGGACATCGAATCTCAGCGTGTATCGCAGTTGCGTCGTCAACTTTAAGCTTCAGATTCCAGGAGTGCTATTTTTAAAAGGTGTGATTCGTGTAAAATTGGTGTGTCGAATGATTGTTTTTCGACAAATGAGTGATACATTTCAAAAGTAGGTATCCAGATTTCAAGGTACTGGTGACTCATAAAAGAGAAAGTATGCGTCGTGTAGTATGAAAAAAAAGCAAGTAAAAGGGAAGAATTAAAAACTTCACCGACAAGAGCCTAGCTTTTAAATTTATTAATAGTGGTCCAACCAAAAAAATCCACATACAAATGACACCAGTTGTCATGATTTTGTATGGGGGGGCCGAAATTCAATTTTCACTTTTTTTTTTTATAATAAGTAATTTTTGTTTCATGCACTGAATACACTGTGAAAACTTAGTCACTCTGTATGATGATAGTTCATCTTTGATTTAGTTCAACCTATATATTAACATACAAAAGGGGGTTGTACCGGGGTCTAGGCTTTAAAACTTTAGGGGTCACATTTGTTGACGAGCATTATTATTTAAATTTGCGTAATTGTACAAGACAACAGTTGTTGAGTGGTTCCTAGTCCTATAGCTTTGACTATACAACGTGAAATTTTAGTTCTTTTGGACCCATCCTCCATTCATGCAACTGAACAACTTTCCCCAAGATACATGGGTCGAAATATGGAGTAAATTTTTGGACCTCCCATACAAAATGTCTCATCACGTGACCTAACTTACTATGGGAAGTCCAAATTTATTTTTCATGTTTCGAGCTATGTTCCTTGGGGAAATTTGTTCGGTTGTATGAATGGAGTCACAGGACGATGGGTCCAAAACGACTAAAATTTCACGGTGTATAATTATCTTTAAGCAATAAGTATTATAAAACTATTTATTAAGTAATTTCTTATTAAGTAGTTGTTTCCAGTTTAGTTGGGACATTGCAGGCTTGTCTGATAATAATGATGATTCCGTGCTTTGAAAGGCCATTGATCTCGGCTGACATTTTGTTGCCTTTAAAGGAACCACGTCGGAGGCCGAGAGGCGGATCCGTAAAACTCTTACACCAGGGTATACAGGGTCGATTGACATTATTCTTCTTTGCGAGTCGACTCTGGCTGTTATCAAACTTCAGAGGACCAAATCTCCGCCACCGACAAGGTATTGTCGGTGGCTTCGTAGAGGTCCCTGAGCGTGCAGGTGGCCGGGCACGCAGGACAGGACAGGAGATTGACATTCAAACATACTTGATATACACATAGACACACGAAAAATCAGCCCTTCATGGATTTTAAACTTTGATATTACTTTAACATCTAAATAAACATCTTAATGTTACGAGCATTGGTCAATTTAGGTCTAAAATACGGATTAGCTTGAATTATAGCCAAAGTTATTCAATCACAAAATATTGACACTCGAAATGGGTCAAATAATAAATCAATTGCTCTCAAGCTAGCTAAGCATTGTTGGCAATGGCAATATAAACGTTTATTGGGGACAACCATTTAGACAGGGCATTGAATATGTATAACTAAAAATTAAAAATATTACAGAAGAATAGAGTATCTATCGTTTCAGTCAAAGGTCGCGTCAATCAAACTTTTGTAAACAATTTATGTTTTTATAATTTGCTATTTATTGTAAACAGAAAAAAAATAGAAAAAACATTTTCTATCCTGTTTGGATTACAAATCGAACTTAAACCGGATTGGTCTTCCAAACCTCAAAATTGCCTTGCACGGATCCTGTGCTCCAAACCCCTCTTAACACGTTTAAGGGCGGTGGTTTCGATGGCGCCATGTTCGAGTGTTTCCTCATAAATTTATGAAAAATGATTTTATTTTAATTTTTTTGTACACCGCTAAGAAAACATGGTGTACTAGTTTTTTCCCGCAGCTCCGCCTGCATCAAAAAGTAGCCTATATTTGACCCCGGGTCTTCAACTTTATTCATACCAAATTTCACCAAAATCCATTCAGCGGTTTGGCCGTGAAAGCGTAACAGACAGACAGACAGAAAGACAGACATACAGACTTTCGCATTTATAATATTAGAATGGATTAGTATGGATATCTACGGTAAGACACAAAGCCATATTTATACTCTTATTATTTTGTAAAACAAGTAAAATGCGACAATCATACGGGCAGTTGAGAAGGGTTTGAAGCGTCCATTTACTTATGTAAATTATTGCTATTATAGCACATTTTGCAGTTAAATTTTGAGACAATTTGAGTAAAAAATATATCAAGATACGTCCTATAAATTCATAGTACCTGGGCGAACGAGCTCCGCTCGGTAGTTATGGTATCCATCCATACTAATATTATAAATGCGAAAGTCTGTCTGTCTGTCTTTCTGTCTGTCTGTCTGTTGCTCTTTCACGGCCAAACGGCTGGACGGATTTTGATGAAATTTGATATGGATTTAGTTGAAGACCCGGGGTCAAACATAGGCTACTTTTTGTCGCAGGTGGAGCTGCGGGAAACAGCTAGTGGTGGTATGTACGATTTATACTGATTAATACTTTTATACTCCAAAACAAAAAAAAAAGAAAAACAAAACCACTGGGCTATCGAAGCAGACCCGCGGGTGCCGAAATTATTGTACTATAACTACAATTTCATGCGGAAAATCTTTTTGCTGGAAAATATGGGAAAAACGAATTTTCCCAGACATGAAACCTGGCTAGATTAATTTTTTGACTTTATAAGAACCTATGTTTAAAATTTCAAAGAAATCGTTAGAGCCGTTTTCGAAAACGCGAGACAAATATATATATATATATATATATATAAATATTCATACATACAAATATTGCTCGTTTAATAGTATATGACACATGGATAACAAATAAATACATAAGTTATTTAAGCAAAAACGATTCGACTGCAATACGAAATTGGGAATCTGTCAAAAAAATACGTTCCAAAAATGTTGATATATTTTTTTAATATCATTTGGAATACTATACTCGATTGCTAAGAATAAAAAATAAAAACTATTAGCGGTTTTCACTAATAGATTGCAATTTCTGAAGTATGTTAAGATGTATTGAGAGTTTTTATAAATTAGGGTGAAATATGATAATTTTAATTGAGGAAGCTAAGATGGAAAAACTAATCTTTATTTTCGTTGGTCATCGCATCACGCGTGAACGGATGGAACAACTTTGCAGTTATGTCAGGACAACGTCTGTAGGGTCAGCTAGTAATTTATAAAAATCGATAATGTAACCTGTGGGCGGGAGCACCTGAATGTCAGCTTAAGCCGTTTGACTCAATACAGAGACGCGCTGTCAAAATTGCCGAAGATCCCGTCATTACAAGCGGTATTGAGCCTTTGAGTCTCAGGAGAGACTTCGCTTCCTTATGCGTGTTCTACCGCTTGTATAATGGGCTATGCTTGAAATTGTAGGAATTGTTTGAAATGATGCCAACAGCCACTTTTTACCATCGCACCTCTTGCCATTACCAGGGATTTCATCCTCATACCTTGGATCCCGTGTTATCGCGTACAGTACGCTTCAAACGGAATTTCCTCACTCGCACACTGCGATTATGGAATGAACTCCCTGCCATGGTATTCCCTAGTGACTACGTGGGGCGCACTATAAGTTTCCGGAATGAATATGAAAAAATACTATTAAAGGTACAAAATTAATTTATTGTTTTTCAAAATAATCTCCCTTGGCTTCTATGCACTTTTTCATTCGATGAAACCAGTTTTGAAAACTTTTGTGCCACTCCTCTGTGGTGACCTCTGAAACGTGTTTTTCATACTCCTCGATAGCCTCAAAATCGTTGACCGCGTAATTGGTTCTTAATTTTTGGAACAGAAAAAAGTCACAAGGTGCCAGGTCGGGACTGTATGCAGGATGACTCATGAGTTCTACATTTTTCGCCTTCAAAAAGTCGTTTGTCTGTCTGGCCGTGTGAGAACTAGCATTGTCGTGGTGCAGGATGATACGGCGTTTACGGTTATTTTTACGGAGTTCGTCAATAACTTCCGGCAAAAAAATGGTCGTGTACCAGTCACTATTCACTGTACGACGATTCTCTAAAGCAACAGTAGCCACGTGTCCAGTTTTATTAAAAAAAGAAGCAATCATCCGCTTAGATGCACTTTTCACGCGCGCCACTTTGGTTGGTTTCGGCTCATCTTGAAAGACCCATACGCTCGATTGCTGCTTTGTTTTGGGATCGTAGCAATAAATCCATGTTTCGTCACCTGTTACTATGTCCCACACCAAATTTGACGCACCTTCGTTGAATCTGGTAAGCATGGCACTGCACCAAGTGACGCGGTCCGTTTTTTGAGCGTCGGTCAAGTTGTGTGGGATCCACCGCGAGCACAGCTTTCTCACACCCAAATGTTTGTGTAGGATTAATTGTATTTGACTCATGCCTATTTCTAAGGATGCGCGAATTTCATGGTAGGTCACATGCCTGTCTGTTTCAATCATACGGCGCACAGCATTGATGTTTTTGTTGGTCACAGCGGTGGACGGCCGACCATCGCGAGATTCGTCACTGAGATTGATACGACCACGCTTGAATTCTGCAAACCAGCTATAAACAGTTGTCTTGCATGGTGCTTCATTGCCAAAAGCTGTTTCAAGCCGAGCGATGCTCTGTTGAGCTGTCAAATTACACTTAAAATCGTAGAAAATCATACTACGAAAATTTTCCCGAGTTAAATCCATGTTGATGCAGACACACAATTTTTTAAATGGCGCCACAAGGTAAAAACAAAAGACAGTCAGATGAAACAAACTGCATTCTACAGCCAAAGAGTTTTATTTTCAAATGTTGCAATAAATTTTTAAATATTGTTTATGTAAGTGGCCAGTTCCGGAAACTTACAGTGCGCCCTATGTATAACATGGGAGCCTTCAAAAAGGGCGTGAAAAAATTCCTTCAGGGTCGGCATCGCGCTCGTGACATCTCCGGTGTTGCAGGCGTTCATAGGCTACGGTAACCACTTACCATCAGGTGGGCCGTACGCCTGTTTGCCTATTTAGTTGTATAAAAAAAAAAACATTTTTTTAGTAAGTTGGCAATAAAAACATAAATTACCTACTAGAAACTTAACGTTTAGAGCCCGAAGCGGGCAGTTAGCCAATAATTTCATCACAGAACACAAATAAATCTTGTAAATCATTTCTAATTTATCAAGTGAGATGAATGAGAATATCGCATTTCAAGCAGAATATCCGATTTCAAAATATTTATCAAACAATAATCGAAGGCAAGTGTTGACGCGCGATGGTCGTGAATGTATCAAATTTCTTACTGACCCAAAAATTACCTCGCTCATAGAGAAATCATCATATCATAGACATTGACATCTTATACGCGAACATGAACAGAGTGAAGTGTTTGAAATATTAGGTGTAAAATCATAATCAAGATTAATTATAATATTGCTGAGTCGCAAGAGTTACATGCTCGATGGTGGAAGAGTTGTGTGTGAGGGAGAGTTGTTTACCACCATTGAGTGAGAGAGTTGAGAGGCTTGCGTGCAATAATTTGCACATAAGCCTCTCAAAGGACTGAGACATCCCATAAAACCCTATTAGTATTAAGATATATTAATATTTTAATATATATTACCTATTAGTAGCCTATGTTTGACCCCGGGTCTTCAACTATATTTATACCAAATTTAATCTAAATCCGTTTAGCGGTTTGGCCGTGAAAGCGTAACAAACAGACAGACAGACAGAAACTCAGACAGACTTTAGCATTTATAATATTACTAGCTGTTTCCCGCAGCTCCGCCTGCGTCAAAAAGTAACCTATTTAATAAACACGATAAAAAACGGTTGACTTTTTTTTTATAATTATCAAAGTTAGTTAGAAACTCTTTATTGTACACAAAACATTCAAATGTTGTGCGTGCACAATGTTGGGACTTATCCCAGAGTGGGATTTCTTCCAGTCAACCAAGTTATTAAAAGGACTAGCAATAAAATAAAAATAATTAACTTCTGAGATTTGAAAGACTTATGTGAAGAAGATATCTTTAAGTAGTGAGGAAGGTTCTTCAAAATGGTTTTTCAATCGATTTTGAACCGACCTCTTGCAATTTTTATTTTTTAATACAACTAAATAGGCAAACAGGCATACGGCCCACCTGATGTAAGTGGTTACCGTGGCCTATGAACGCCTGCAACACCGGAGACGTCACGAGCGCGTTGCCGACCTGCCCGCTGTCAGCACAGCGACCCCTCTGGAGCCTGGCGACCCTACTCACCAGCAGGAACACAACACTGCATCACAGTGTTATTTGGCTGCGGTCTTCTGCAGGATCTCCACCCTGCAGAAGTACCTCCGTACTTCCCCAGAAGGACTAGTTCTTACAAAATGTTCTACCTCTATTAATATGTTAAATTATTTGCAAACATTTCATTCAAAGTCGAATTAACGACTCTGAGTGGGGCAAACTCGTTTGAAATTATTCGATGCACCAATTTTGAATTATGCACAGATTTTTGAAAATTCTTGGAATTTCTGGTTGAAAGTTAGTTTGCTACTCCACTGATGAACAACTATGTTGAAAAGGCGTTTAATTAGAAAACACACGCTTGGACGAAGAAGGACTAAGGTGAAAAATCCTTATTAAATGACGTAGCAGATTGTAGGTAGAGTTAATAAAGGAATTTAATATGAGCCGCTACAGAGAAATACCGAAATACCTTTACAGCGTATCGGAAAATAGGATTCATTCTTCTTACATTTTTATCCAATTTCGGTGAAAACATGGTGTTATGATTTACACATATTGGACTATTGTATGTCAGTGACCAGAAGTGTAAAAAAAAAATTCGCCTGCAAGGAATATGAGAGATAACGAATGCTGTCTCGATTTGAACTACTGCTCAATGTTCCAGTGGTTAAAGCCTTAGACCAAAAGGTAGTGGGTTCGATTTCCATGGGAATCATACTTTATTTAGTTGTGTCCAGTTTGGTAAGGAAATCGCAGGCTTTAATCATCGATTGTCTGATAATAATGATGATTCCGTGTCTCAGAAGGCACGGTAACCGTTGATCTCGGCTGCCATTTTGTTGGTCGTTAAAGGAACTACGTCAGAAGCCGAAAGGCGGTTCCGAATAACTCTAACACCGACAGGGTCAATCATGTAACCCATTCGATGGTTTTCATCATACTCTTTTAAAGGAACCTGCTATACCAGAAGTTTCACGAGCGCCGATCCTTATCAAAATTTTCACGACCATCTTGAAGGCTCCTTCCTATGTTATAATCACTAGGAAAAACCAGGCATGGTACCTTTCGAAAACGGAGTAGCTCCAGATAGAAGTAACTTACAAAACCAAGCTATACCAAGCTCACTATAGCTTTACACGCATGCCATTAGGTCCACCTATTTGTACCTATTTGTACTGTACACTCTTTGATGCCCATATATTATTTTTTTCTTTGGTTTTCGAGTTGACTGGAAGAGATCCCTGTCAGGGATAAGTCCGCCTCTTGTTGTGTTCTATTGTGTTGTAACAATGTTCTTTCTGCACAATAAAGTTTTTACATACATACATACATATTTTGTAAGTTTGGTCCTTAAATTAAAACTTAAGCACCCAAATCCATTCGTAATTTCCGTGTTATACGTTTATTTTTAGCCTTCTCGACAGACTGTGTTTAAATTTGAATGATTGCTTCAAAAATAAATTTTGTAGCTTAGTATCTGGAAGCGAAAAAATGTGGGAGATACCATTAAGGGTGGCTTATATTAATCTTCCAATATACGCTAAGATTCTGAATTATTTCCTACTAGCGGTTTCCCGCAGCTCCGCCTGCGTTAAAAGTAGCCTATGTTTGACCCCGGGTCTTCAACTATATTCATAACAAATTTCATCAAAATATGTTCAACGGTTGGGCTGTGAGAGCGTAACAGACAGACAGCCTTTGCATTTATAATATTAGTAAAGAAGTATGATTTATGAGTGAGAGTAAGGTTCCTAAGTGAGATATTATTTTTGGATGACAATTCTCTAAGTTGATTATTATGTTTATTTTATTTTTATCCGCAATATTCTCAGCTTGTCTGAAAATCGAGAATGAGCGAAATTTTCAATAATTTCATAATAAATAAATAAATGACCTGAAAAAGGTCGCACTTTCAACCGGACCAGCAGTGGACTGACTGTCTGATGATGTCAGATTTCTTTTATCTTTTGAGAAAATATCATAGCTTTTAAAATACGATTTCTAATTTTTTTTAAACTACGAGTATATCTTTTTACCTTTGGTATAGACACCTTGCTTTACAAAATATCCGTAAATGAAATTAAGTCCGTAACAGTCGATCAACTAGCTTAGTACTTACACGAACTTACTCATTCTACTCACTAGTGGCAAGCGTGTTTGACTCCCGTAACGGAAACGCCATATCCGTAAGAGAGAATAGATTAAATTGGTAGACAAGTGGCATAATGTAGATGTGACAGACGCCAGCGCTAAAATGATGAACTTCGGTTATGGTTTATTTTGGATTTAGGTAAGTTACTTAACTTAAGTTATTATTACTTACGAGTGAATGGTTTGGCTAATCTATGGTAGGGGAGCGGGACCACAATTAACAAAATTTTTGTTTATATCTGCAAAAGTATTTAAAATTGGGTTCCGGTTTATAAACTCACAGTAATTTAATGATTTCTTATGTTTTCGCGATTGTTAATCATTAAATTAAACTATTTTAATACGGTTTTATCGCGTTTATTACTTATTTATTTACACCTGACGTTTCAAACACTTTACAGTATAAATAAGTAACAAACGCGATTAAACCGTATTAAAATAGTTTAATTTAATCACAGTAATTTATATTGACAGGATGACAAATGACTCTAAGCCTAAAACAAAGGTCCTAAACCTGAACTAAAAAAATCTCTTTTAGTCCATTGTAGCTAATGATGTGCTGCTGGCAATATTCCCAATTTATAGGAATTTCCCTCAGAATACAGAACAAACCAGAAGTAGCCTACAGCCGATAATCTATGGCGCTCGCTGTGTCCAAAAACAATTCGCAACCCCCCGCATTCCTCATACTTCCCACCCGTACAGTGTTGCTACCTTAGAGAGAGTTTGCTTCTTTTAGGGTAAATTTAAAAATCATGTTTTAAAATTAAATGTTTTATGTCACTAACCACACTTTGTCTCAGAACAGAACAAATAACACTTCTTTTAGAAGGTTTTTATATCTCATCTAACCGAGCTCTTCTTATAATTGTGGTCCACATTTCTCTAATAATTTCATCAGAGGGGAACCTGAAATTCCACTTTTAATAATTAGAATAAATGTAAAATAACAGGTAATAATTTTATTTATTAAAGTCACTATATTTACACTACAATATCTCAATTCAAACAGAAGTTCATATCATAAATACTTTGTCATTAAATAAATGAATATGTATATATATTTATATATAAATAAATATATTTTATAATAAAAATAATCTTTAAATTATTTACACGCATTTGTAAATTTTTTATCAACTTTTCAAAAAATAAACCCGTACTTTCGTAGGGGGAATTTCCAGCAAAGTTGGCAACATTTACAAAATGGACTCGCCCAAATTGTTTACATTTTGAACAAGAAAAAATAATTCATTATTTAAATAAAACGAGATGTGTATGCGCTACTTACACATGAAATGTGATCCCATCTTGTTTTTTTATTCTTCCAACTGCATTCTTGCAGGTGGGAACAGCCCAAGACGGTATTATTAAATAAAAACTGACAGTATTTTTCACACCTACGTCACACGGTGGCCACAGATAGACTAATCATCAAAATGCCTAACTACACTCATTGAGAGTAGTTTGTCTAGCTTCGGCTAAGAGCGCGTTCGCGGTTTCTGGTTTGTTCTGTATTCTGAGGAATTTCCTAATGGCTCCGGAAATACTCCCAATATTGCCAGAGCAATTGGGAACTATGGCACCACTAGGAATGCCATAATTGTCGGAAAGACATCACTAATTGTAGATCCTTAATCCTAATTTCTGTTGCTTAGCTTCAGTCACTTTAGTGAAGAGAAAAGACGGAGGAATATGTATGTGACACGTTTCCAGTTAATATAGTTACTTGTGACCCTTAATCTAATGAGACAAATATGTTGCTACTTGCCGAAACTACCCTATTGTGTAATATCGAATCTACAGCAGTGTTTCTCAAACTTGTCTAGACCGCAAACATTAGTACAAGTTGTATAAGTTTGCAAATTGATTAAGTAAAATACTCGAATGTTGTCAGCTCACATCTCTCGCAGTTTAACCTGCACTGCATCGGGAGAGATGGCAGCTGACAACTGGCAGCCATCGCGCAGAATAGAACACTCTGGCGCTCTCTAATGACGAGGGCAAGATCCACTTCGAGTCGCTGAGCCAGAGGAGTAAGTCCTAAGTTTCTCTATTTATAAGATCAGTTTGATAAAACACATTTGAAATACTTTTTTGCCATCTGTTCAGTCAGTGCAGGGAGAACTATTTCTCACGTCTTCACAAAAATATCGGATTCGAGATTTGTTGATAAAATAAAACTGCTTTAAAATTTTCTGTAGTCAGCCTATAAAAAACTTTTGTCTATAGTCACCGTAGATTTGTCTACTCTAAACTTCGTCACTTCCGTGATTAAAAATAATGCGTGAGTTGGTGCATGATCTGTGCCTAAAGGTTAAATTGAATGTATCGTTGTTACAAGAGACAAGATGTGATGGTGATATTAATTAACGTTACCAAAAGATAACAATTTTTTCCTTATCACGGAAGATTAAAGCTTAGTTCATTTGGTACTGCGCCAATGGACGATTGTTGATTGATTACCTCTTTAAGGGTCTTCTTTGTAATATCTGAGACTATTTGTTTTAGGAATAAGGCAAAACTGTATATACTTATCGCATCTTTTCCCAAGACTGACCTTGAGCCCAAGATCCTATACATACTTCGTCATGTACTCAACTATTGAAACTTATATTTTATTCTAAAATTTTATCATTATTTTTTATGACTGGTCGCCTGTAGTTCTCCGTTGTCGTTTCGTTGGTAACGGTGGTCCACCAGCATTTGTTCCATTAAGTAAATTAATGATTAATACCTATCATAACTAAGTATTCCTTAGCTTTCTGCACCGCTCGCTCAAGTATTTTTCTCTTTTCTACCATAAGGTTGGCTGGAAGTGATTGCATTAGCGATAAGTCCGCCTTTGTACTAATTTCTCCTAATGTTAATTGGATTATGTGCATTTTATGTAAATGGTGTAATAAAGTGTACATTCATTCATTCATTGCCTGTTTCTATTACAGTGACGAATAAATCTGGAATGTGCTGAGTACAAATCGATAAATGCCTAGTCAGTGGAGAATTATTAGCCCTTACGAAAATTTTACTCGTAAAGTTGAAGATCTTGAAATGATCTCTATTCTTACCTTAAGTTTATGAATTCACATCCCACTTATAGTGGCCCAGCTTCATACCCACAAGCCTAATGTCGAAATCTAAAGAAGGCCGCTTCCAATCATTCTGGAAATCCATGAGGCAGGCCTATATCCAACATTGCGCTGAATGCCGAGACTCGTAGTTTGAGAAACACTGTTATTAGTCTATTAATTTACTCCAATCAATTATGTCACGACGTGTCCCTGACGGCAAATTAAGGGAAAACGCTCACTTAGCGTTAATTTACGATTGGCACAGTTCGCTTGAAAACCTTTGAGCCGCAAAGATTACTGTTTTTATCGATTTGAAAATATCAGTTATAATGAATAAATGAATGAACACTTTATTGCACCATTTACAAACAAAAGAAACACATAGTTAAATCCAATACAACGAAATGGGTACAAAGGCAGACTTATCGCTAATGCAATTTCTTCCAGCCAACCTTAGGGTAGAAATGAGCTGCGGTAAAAAAACACTTGCGTGAGCGGCGCAGAAAGTTTAAATGTACAGACGCATATAATATACTTACAAAATTATATAAATAATATGTATTGTATCGAATCATTTAAGTAATGTAGGTTGCTGGTTAGAGCATGCGGTTTTTGGCCTATACATAGATGCATAGGCTCTGAAACAATTGTAAAATATGGTAAATACGTAAAAAATAGCATAGTGTAAATTTTGTGAATTATCAATCAGAGGATAAAGGACACATGTGTCGAAACAAGCTAAGGTTGCAACTGGTAACGAATCCGTATAAGAAAAGAATTAAGTAGTAGCTGCGTTTGGTGCATCTAGCGTGTGCCTGCGACCATCTGCGGTTACCTTTACATGGTAGACATTAAAGACATTTTCTGCCACATGAGGTCATCGGTTCTCCACGCTATGTGTCCTGTCCACTGCCAATTCAAACAGCTTATTCATTCATTTAGAGTGGATCCGCCTTTCGACTTCTGACGTGTTCCTTTAAAGACCACCAAATGACAGCCTAGACCGACGCCTTAACGTGCCTTCCGAAGCACGGTTCCATCATTATTTTTAGAAAATCAGGTGTTTCCAGTCTGCAATGCCCTAACAAAACTGGAAACAAATAAACCATGACCTCCGGGTTCAAGGCAACCACTGGAGTACGGAGGCAGTTAACACTTTCACTGACTGTCAAGGAAATAACAATGGCACTCAATTGTTATCTACGTCTAGAGACGTTACTGTCAGCGAAAGTTAAAGAACGGTACCGCTGGGCTACGTCCGTAACTTTTGTACTTCTATAAATATCATTCCCGATTCATTCGTGTTTGTTGTTTCTATTGTAAATTGACGAATGTTTTCTCTCACGGTCACTGGTTATTGTTGACCGCGGTATTTATAGTGTCTTACATTGTGTAAATCAGAATGTTTGTGTTTTTACCAATTCGGTTTGCCAGTGTTATGGATGGGATGGCGTGGGCGGGTATTTGAGTTTTGTTATTTGCTAGATTACTCATTTGAATGGACTATTATTTTATTTGTGACTTAATTTACTGATTGTGATTGCGTTATATCTTTATCACTTCTTCATTCAAGTGTTAACTGCTCTGTGGTCCAGTGATTAAGGCGTTTGGAGACCAAGAGGTCGAGAGTTCGATTCGCACTGGAAACATACTTTGTTTAGTTGTTTCCAGTTTATTTATTTACTTATTAAACTTCATTACAAAACGTGTGAATGGCGGACTTAAAGCCATAGGCTTTCTGTTCCAGTCAACCAATAGGTGATGTTGACAAATATGTATATATATCTAAATGTCCAATATTTATACAATTAAGAGTAAATACAATTTGATTCTAATATCGCATGCTTGAGTCACCAAATTGTCTGATAATAAAGATGATTCAGTGCTTCTGAAGGCACGTTAAACCATCAGTCCTTGCTGTCATCTGGTGGTCGTTAAAGGAACCATTTCAGAGGCCCAGATCTGGTTCCGAAATCCCTCTGGGATGAACTGGGTCGATTGACTATGTAATTCATTTAATATGAATGAATGATCCTAAAATTCTCGTAATCGAAGTGAATCGATTCTCGAGCTGAAGTATCTTCTTAAATCTAAAGATTTCAACTTACGATATTTTCAGACACTGTAAATGTTTTTTAAAACGAACAATTTATCACGGCCCCACAGGCCTAAAACAAATTGGTCGGTGTCAGCACATAGATGGGCGGATGGGAACAAATGATTCAATTTGTTACGATACGTATTATTTGACGTGACGTGCCTACTGAAGTTTTTAACTATTTTTAAATAGAAAACACTTAAAAAGAATTTATTAGGAGTCTAGAGGCACAATGATTAATTCTTTTTCATGTCTCATGCTCGAACGGTAGTGTTGTTTTGATCTGATTATTGGGTGGAAAATGCTGCTTCCCTCCATAGAGAGGGAAAAACTCATACAAATTACTTCCCACCTAAGGGCCGGAATGAACTTTAAAAATAGAACTACTGTCAGATGTGAAGAGATTTATGTAAAAAAAACTAATTAAAAAAAATGCTGCGGCCATGTGAGTTGCGTGAGCCAGTGTGAACTTAGCGCTAACTTCTTAGAGCAGAATAAGCCGCAACAATTACGCGGTGAGTTCCATATTTAAAATTTAAAAAGTCGACATAAATTAGCGGGATACTAATCAGTTATGTATCTGTGACGGAATTCAAAAAAATAGGTAATAATATTTTATGCTAAGATTTGAATATTAAAAATGAGTTCAAGTGATTCTGAAATGTTGACACCAGATTCAATCAAAGACGAGGCAAATTGTGTTATCGAAAATCTTTTGCCAGAAATCTCAAAAGAACACATACAATGACTTTATGAAGTGGCGAGCAGAGAAGAATATAAAATCGTTTTCCGAAAATGTATTTCTTACATATTTTAATGGACTGTCTAGCAAACTACAGCCTTCTACGCTATGGAGCCGATGTTTAATTCTCAAGAGTACACTTAGTGTAAAACATGATGTAAATTTGAAAAAAATCCATAATTTAACACCATTTTTGAAAAGACAGTCTCAGGCGTTCAAGAGTAGAAATTCTAAGGTCAACCTTTCACCTCTCATGAATTGGATTTTTTTTATTATGCTCCTGACGAGATATATTTGGCAGTGAAGGTAAGTTTACCTAAGTATTTATGGATTTATTCTAAAAATGAACGTATTTATTACACAAATACTAAAAAAATACATGTTTTTCACAGGTAGTATTGATACTCGGTATAAGAGGCGCTTGCAGAAGCAGTGAACTCACAAATTTGACAATTAAGGACATTGAAAATCAAGACCAATTACGAGTATTACTAGTAAAACTGACTAAAACAAAAGCAAATATTGAGCGCTCGTTTGTAGTACAAGAAGAGTTTACACAAATAGTAAAGAAATATCAAAAAATTAGACTTAGTGATGTAAAAACGGACCGTTTTGTTCTCAACTACCAGAAGGGAAAATGCTATAAACAAGTGATCGGTAAAAATAAAATCTCAGGTATGCCGAAGCAGATAGCAACATATTTGAATTTACCAAACTGTGAGCAGTATACCGGACATTTATAGACGAACGTCAGCAACACTTTTAGCCGATTCTGGGTCAAACATGACAACGTTAAAAAGACATGGAGGCTGGAAATCCAGCACAGTCGCCGAAGGCTACATTGAGGATTCAGTCCAAAATAAAACTAAAATTTCAACCAAATTAACTGAAACTATAAAAATACGCCCCAGTTTGCCTCAGCCGACAACTTCTAGGGTGTTTGTATGGGATTGACATAATACACGTTATTTCACGTCGATTGACAATGTCATCATCCTAGCGTGCATTCCTAGTTGCGTCGTCAGCTTACGCTTCGGAGCCTAGGGTACGCAATAAGTCATGGTTCTAGATTTGGCGGAACTGGTTAATACAATGGAGCGACTATCGGCTGACCTCCGTAACCCTTTTTACAGGGAAACCAGACCAACAGGATCATGACCCGAGGTGTGTTAGTGGCCAATACTGTCAGAATTTTTCAG
The DNA here is from genome assembly GCA_947363495.1 of Euzophera pinguis. NCBI lineage: Eukaryota > Metazoa > Arthropoda > Insecta > Lepidoptera > Pyralidae > Euzophera > Euzophera pinguis. The sequence continues at coordinate 9,095,274 of OX376176.1, forward strand.
ACTGCCCTAAAGCATCTGACACAGCCTCAGGACTGCTATCTATCGATAACAACTGGGACCAGCGGCCTAACGTGCCTTCCGAAGTTCGGATCCTCTGCACAAAGTACTTTGACCTTACAGAAATATAAACTTTATCCACAAACGTCATAAACACCTACATCCGCATTCCTAATTGATCACAAAACAAATCCATATCATACGCGCTCTCCTCAATTTTAATCATCTTGGTCATCAATCATTTTTGTCATTAACATTGCCGTTCTTCCCACAGGTCAATCTAAAAATATTTTAAACAAATGAAGGTTTTTTAAATATGCTTTTGAACAAGATTAAAAAAAAAAACTTGACCTGTCTTTGAAATATTAACGTTTTTGTCAATCGCTTGAAATTGACGTTGAAAATTCGTTGTTAATGACTAACCATTTTTTTATGCGTATTTTATACGCATTTTTTTATATTTGCTTTTAGGCACATTTTTACCACTTTAAATTGCTTTTTCGATGACAGTTTTACACAAAGAGTTAAAAAAACCCAGGTGACTAGATTAATAATTGGTCTCGCGCGCGCTCGACTAGATACCGAGCTATGAAGAAAAATCAGTTTCCAGAATGCGGCAACTTTATATTGTAGTGTGTGTAAGACAATGTGCAAAGACGAAACAAGAAAGAGTTATTTCTTGTATATTCTTACATAGTTTGAATACGCAAACCATACATTGCTCCTGTTTTTAAACTAAAATTTTAAATTTATCTCGACGTCCAACTCACTTATCGGTTGCAGCGTGACTGTCGCGGGTATGCCGCAAGTACGCCGAATTCGCATAGTACGCCGACGGCATCTAGTCGAGCGCGGGCTATGCCCTGGTGTATTACTGTGCACTGCATAAGCACTGCAGATTTTATTCCTGTGTATATGTGTACCTGTTATTTTATTCGCAATCAAGATAACTAACAACTTGTTTTCCTCTTTACACTGAAATATAAAATTTAATTTGTTTTCAATCATTAATCATCCTCACTCTAGTGTAAAACGTGTCTAAAAAGTACAGTCAGCTAAGTAGAGGCCATTTTTTGTAAAAAGTACCGCGGCGATTAGTGGTACTACATATTTTTATAAAGAAAAATCGTGCTGGACGAAGTCACTAGCACCACGCCCAGTTCTACCCTAGTAGGATTTTTATTTCAGAATATATTTTTCAGTTACATTCCTAGCTTACACCCCAAGGTTTCGTCGCTTTATCAAAGTATTCCTCGGAACATTTTTATAAACAACGTGCAACTACTGAAACGAATCTAACACATTCTTAAAAGCACAACTACAACTTCAAAGGTCAAAGAATATTAAAATTTTCAACCAATTTCAAAAATATTTCAGTACAGAAGAACACTTTATTTTTTTATTTTTTTGAATTTCTTGTACCTAATAGTCGAGTCAAAAATATAAATTCAACAAATATTATAAAAAGCGAATTTATTGAAGCTTGGTAAAGATTTACAAAAATGAGTAAGGATTTACATGATGAAAGATCTTCTGAAAAACAAAAGTTACCTTACCACACCGACACAAATTATTAATCGATCTCTTTTCACAGAATCATGATGTTCACTGTACTTACTGAGAAATATGCAAGAAGTGTGGGTTTGTTTACAACAGCTAAGGAATGCTGAAGATTTTTAAATAAACAAATTAGACGAAAGAATTACAACTGTATTTAATGGGTACTACTAATATTAATTTAGTTGCGAGGATGTAGAATTTAGGTATATCTTCTTCATTTTGAGCGTGTATACCAGAATAACAATAACATTTTTTTTTCAAAGGGTTCTAAGAATTTGCTATTGCTAAATCTTTGATCTAATCACAGAATAGATAATAATATTTTTTACCTATTTTGTTTAAATATGGTCTAACTAGCAATTAATACTTTTTATACCAATACACAAATAAATCATCCAAAATTTGAGACATTTAGATAACTTAACGACCAAGTCCTATTATCGTTTGACAGCATGCGCGTTTCATAGTTCGAACGAATTACTGGTGTGAAACCGGGGCGAATAGCTAGACTAAATAAACAAATAACCCTTCTCGCTAACGAAATTTCTTAACACGTCAAACAGAGTAAGAAGTTTTCGAACCCAAACTAAACTTAAAACCCGTCGTCGGTTTGAGAACAACTTAACAACTTAAAAGGTACACTTGATCACGGCCGTCGGCGGTTCATGGTTTCCCGTTTAAGAAATTAACTTGCGAAATGAAAATTGTAAATGAAATGATGACCTTTTAAGTACATTTCCGAACGTCCGTACTTCAAATTCATCTCGGCGAATTCAGAAAGCATAACTTTGGAATATTAAATTACAAGATTAAACGACAGATGGGTAATGATCTTTCAGATGCCTTTTGATTATGTAACTGAAACGAAATCTGTTTGACATCTTCTGTGTGTCAAAATTTCTTTACGTAGTTGATATTTTTGGTTATTTTTTTGTTATGGATGGAAGATCTTTAAATTACCGTCTCATAAACCTATGGACCAAATAACATTTTCTGCCTTATAGGTCGCTTCCGTAACTGCTTTTCGAAACTGGTGAGCTTCTATATATGCAGTCTTTCGTTTATGGTAACTGTTTTTTTCTAGTCGCGTACGTTTCGGAGTCTAGGGTACGCTGTAGCATGGCCCTACATTTGGCGGCACTAGTTATTACAATGGAGCAACTGCCGTCTGACCTCCGTAACCCTACCGTTTGTAGTAATGTATTCATTTATTAAAAGGACAAATAGCCTCCGAAGATTTTAGATTACTTTCTATTTATTTACGGTATTATATAGTTTATGGTGGCAATTAAACATAGCTATGGTTCCCCCCTCTCTACATTATTATTTCTGCGAGACGCGACTTCTAAGAAAAATACCTGAGATCAAATTATGTTTTCTTTTTTATAAAATAAAATTTTGATCCATTACTTATATCTTCGTCGTTTCTCGCGTACACGATTAAGAATCATTCAAGGGAGAATTCCGTCCTTCGTTTCGGCACACATTTTTCAGGGAAGAAAATTGAGGGAAATATTTTCTTCATTCTTCACCCACGACCCTTGTTTACTTTTTTATTTTACCTTATTTAAGGTTTTTGTCGAACTATTTTGTAGTTCACCTTAATTTTCCACATGTTGCATTTTTGTCTTTAAACTAAAATAGTACCTGCATATCACAACCTACTGTTGTAAGGCTTGTAAATTTAATTTGTTAGCTTTAGAGTTTTTATAATTTTGATACCAAATATTTTGTGTATTTAACTGTGTTTACATTAGTTGTCATGCTGTGTGTGCACGTTTTTGGGTTTCAGTCTAGCTTAAAATGTTAACTTACATTGTTGAATTGTTTTGATTGTAACCTGTTGTGTATACCTACCTTAAATAAATAAATAATTTTCATAAAAGCCTCTGCTTTGGCCATTTTTATATATGTACTTGGTAACAAGTTCATAGGTTTAAAAGAGCCAATAAAATGCTATGCTGCCATTTTGTAATTAAAATCTCTTATGTTGAATTGAGATTAATATCTCTTGATTAAATTTTCATACACAAAAGGAAAGTTGGATAAGAAAACTATTTTAATATAAAATTACAGGATAAAGATAGCTTATATAAAATTAGCCCTGACTAATCCATACTAATATTATAAATGCGAAAGTCTGTATGTCTGTCTGTTACGCTTTCACGGCCAAACCGCTGAACGGTATTTGATGAAATTCGGTATGAATATAGTTGAAGACCCGGGGTCAAACATAGGCTTCTTTTTGACGCAGGCGAAGCTGCGGGAAATAGCTAGTATTATATAAGCGGAAGTAAGTTTGTGTATTTGTTTGCTTTTTACCGTCATTATAACATTAACTGACTCAGTTTTTCTGAAAATTCACTGCACTTATATAGAATACTAAGAAAGACATGTACAAGAAATTTATTTTCATACTAGAATGTACTTACTCGCTAATGAAGTATTGCAAATAAAAATAAACATTGATACCTACTAAGCAAAATGTAACGGTAAACATAAAAAAACAGTAAAATCTAAATTAAACTATTTGAACATTTGTAAAAAAATAATCTTTTTTATGAATTGTGGAAGGGCTAGTGCTAGCAAAATCATTTATAATAAATGATTTTGCTTTGAAAATCGAAATTTCATTCTAAAGTCCCTGGCTCGACATTTTGCGAAAGAGACATTCTGCGAAAGAGACCTTTTGCGAAAGAGACATTGTGCGAAAGAGACGTTTTACCGACCAGGGGACATTTTGCGAAAGAGACGTTTTACGACCAGGGGACATTTTGAGAAAGAGACGTTTTACGACCAGGGGACATTTTGAGAAAGAGACGTTTTACGACCAGGGGACATTTTACGAAAGAGACGTTTTACGACCAGGAGACATTTTACGAAAGAGACGTTTTATGCCTGAGCCAGGCTCTCATAATCTTGATAAATATAAGCTGAGACGAGTAATTTTAAGTTTGTATTAGCGATTCAAAAGCAGTGTTCAAAAGATTATTTAGTCAATGAATTCCCTGGAATATTATAGAATAGACTAGAATAAACTTTATTGATAGATCCATCACTTACAGGGAAGGTCTTACAAGCGAAGGTACAAGATAGATAAAGTGCGTGACAGACGTCTCAATAGGTGGCGGCTCAGTGCTACGCTAGATATGCAAGCATGACTAGCACTGATTTTCAGCCACCACCTTCTAAGGAGTCACGGTACACATGATGTTATTAAACTATAACTACACAATTATTCATCTTAAAAACAACAACTTACAATTTATCGCCCGAAACTTCAGAGAATATTTCCGAATATTTGCGTGGAAAAACCAACTGTCAGAAGAATATTGACCTTTGATCATCATCAACCTTAAGCGAATTGATTATTGATTAATGAAATAAAAAGAGAGTTGACGAATGATAGAAAAAAAAGATTTATTACAGAAACTGAAATTACACTCAATTTGGAAAAAAATATGAAAAGTATTTGATAAGCGGATCTTTCCATATTTTTACACCTTACTTAGGTGAGCCAAAAAAGAGGGTATGATTGACCTGTATCCAAATCTCGTGACTAAAATCGCAAAAAGATTTTGAAAATTATTTATTACTAGCTGTTACCCGCAGCTCCGCCAGCGTCAAAAAGTAGCATATGTTTGACCCCGGGTCTTCAACTATATTCATACCAAATTTCATCAAAATCCGTTCAGCGGTTTAGCCGTGTAAGCGTAACAGACAGACAGACAGAAAGATCTAAATGTATGTTACATTATAAAGAGGAAAGATTTGTATTTTTGTGTGAATGTTTGTAATGAATAAACTCAAAAACTACTGTGCCGATTTCAATAATTCTTTCACTATTGGAAAGCTACATTCACCCTGAGTAACATAGGCTATATACCGCAGGTGGAGCTGCGGGGAATAGCTAGTATAACTATAATTTAAGCAAATAGAGCACTGCACGATCATTTTTTCTTAAGAATGATTGTTTAAATTAAAAATTTAGGCAAACAAGTTTACGTGGTAAATCTTGAGTAATTAATTGTAAGAGCGCCAATCAATCACTATATTTTCGCAACGAATCTTGTTTTTCCTTGATAATCTATTTTCAGTATTAAATCCATCAAACATTTTTTTTTGATCCTAATTGAATTCAGGTGAATATTTTATGAAATCACTAAGTTTCTTTTACTATTGTTACCCACAAATAAAAATATAAGGAGTACTATTTTTCAGATCTAACTTTGATTTGAAAACGTACTGGTAGGTCTAAGTAAATGTTGTTTTTAATGGTTGTGCTACCTTGTATTAAGAAGCTTATGATGGTATTTTAATATAGCAAGAGAAGCACGTATAGAATTATGGACGTTTACTTTATTAAACTCACACAAATTTTGCTTATTTTACTAATTATGTTACCTGGGAGAGATCTCTAGCACTAAATTAAACTATTTTAATACGGTTTTATCGCGTTTATTACTTATTTATTTACACCTGACGTTTCAAACACTTTACAGCGTTCATGGTCGCAGGCAGACTAATAATATATAATAGTTTAATTTAATGAATAACAATCGCGAAAACATCAGAAATCATTATCTCTAGCACTAATTCCTTAAGCCAATTATAAAATAATGTTTTAATCCTGACATACTAAGGACATATAAAAAATATATTAATTAGATACAGACCGAATAGCTACATGACCTGAAGGACATAGCAGAAAAGTGCTGGATCCTAAGGGGGAAGACCTATGCCCATTTCTACTACTAAATAACTAATTAGAAGACTTAAAAAGACTAATTAAAAAACGACTGTGGTTGAAATGATGTTAAATTAGATTTTTATACCATTCAATAGAGAAAATTCACCAGATTAACATTTTTATTTAATTTCGGAAGCGCACCTATTAGTTGCGCTTCGAAGAATAATTTGTAAGCGCTTCGAAAACGGTAGAGCTTCGCGTTCATTCTCACTAGTTCTACTCGTCAGTTCGATGATCAAACTAGTGAGAATTTATTTTCTCGTTTGTTCGACCGTCGAACTACTGAGATTTTTTTTCTCATCTGTTCTACTGCCGTAATTAACTAAATAGAGGAAAATATTAAACAATAATAACAAATTAAAAATGCTTCGATTTGTGAAAATCTGTTTATTGAGGCTAAAGCAAAAATCATTTATGAAAAAAGTCTTGTTTCTTTTAACTAAAAATAAATAAGGTTGTGTTATATAAAAAAAAAAAAAAAAAACGGAAACGATAAGATTACATTTAATGATGATAAGTCTTCTAAACAATCTAGTATATAAAATATACATTATGCAGGAAGAGAAATAAACGTAAAAAAAAATATATTTTTTCTTTAAACTTTATACAAACAGAGTAGTGTACTTGTTGATTTATTTGATCAAATGAAATAATAATAAAATACTATATCAACACATTTTTTAAAAAAAAAATGCCCTACACTAATCTCTCCACAAGTTAATTGCATTTGAGCATCAATAATATATTCGTCTTTATACACATCAATTTTTCTCTTTTAACAACTTTGATTTGATGTTGAAGGTTTATGATAAATATCATTTCAAAAAGGAGATAATGCAGAATCTTCTTTTAAAATATGCAATATTTAAAAGGTTTACGTGGCATTTTGTAATCAGATTATTTATTTTGTGATGCCATCCTTCCACTGCATTATTTGTTATGTGCCGTTCGGCATAAACTGACCAAATTTTATAAAAATCGTCCTTCATCCAATAATTATAAAGTAATTTTTAAATTTCATCATAGACTCCCAATTTTTTATCATTTCATTTTGAATATACACCCACCCTGAAGTGATTTCACTTGCGGGAAGCAATGCCAAGTTGGAGCATAGTTAAATTATTCTTTTGTTATGTTTGTCTTTACTTAAACCTAGGGATTTTGCCTTGCGCCACAAACTTAACGTAATGGTAGTAGCAACCTTTGACTGGAACTTTCATTTCTTCAAAATCTATTGTGACTTTCGTGGGTTTCCACTCTGGAATTGGGGATGCAATTAAGTAAAACAAAACTGAATAAGCTTTTTTGAACTGACTCATGAAAGCATACACCAAAGGAATCACATTTGTGGCATTTGTGTCACTACCGATGTCCTCGCGAATAGTGAAAAGTTGTTGAAAAGGGTTTGGACATGATTAAAATGTCCCATCCATGAAAAAGTGTTTCATATTTTTCATAATTTTTCGAGCATCTGTTGAACAAAACACAAATATTCTCATTTTTTTATTATTAAAATCAGCGAGTAAGAAATCTGAAAAAGTACGGGGAACCTCAATTTCGTCAATAGCGTTTGTGTGTGTTTTTTTTTACATGTGCTAACTAATTTTGTTGGCGCGCCATCTATCGGCAACATCGCGCAACTCACGGAACGGATCTAATGAACAAAAGGACCTCATTCATAGCCTTCATTCGCTCGATTCATTCACTCGACTAGACATTACTTGCATTATATTCGATCCGGGGCAAAAACCTAATTTGTAAATCTTTAAACGTTATTAAACGAAATTATAGAGAAACACGTTTTTCCACTCGAAGAATCCTGCACATAAAATAATGGTCCTTCTACGCCATATCTGAACTGGCTACGCGAAGAAAAGGCCAGGCGAGGGAAGACCACGCCCACACTCCCGGCAGCTTGTGCAGCATCAGATCGGCAAGCAGCGTGTTTGGTCGGTAATCCTTTCGTTATCCTACTCCTAGTGTCCGGATTTGTGTTAATACGGTGTTACTTCTCAAGTTTCAGTTGGTGAGCCAAACGACACGTCACAAGTTGTCTTCACCGACTTCTGCGATTGAAACTGTAAGTACTTTACCTTCTTCTTCCTTATTTCTCCGAAATGAGTGAATCTGGGAAAGGTTTGAAGCTTAATCTACCAAAATCAGCCGGCTTAGAAGGTGGTAAGTCGCCTTCAGATACGAGTGAATTTGATTTTAAGAAAATGTCCCTATCCGATTTTAGGAAACAAAGAGGTGTACTAAAGACAAAACTTACCTCTTTCGACAAGTATTTATCTAAATTAGATGAGAATTCGTTTAGTAAAACCCAAAGAATAGAATTATCTCTGAGGGTAGCTAACTTAGAAGCGGTATATGTTGAGTTCGACAAAATCCAAAGCAAAATCGAACATTTTTCAGATGAAAGTGAGATTTCCGATCAATTCGAATATCGTGAAACGTTTGAGGAGCAGTATTACTCAATCATTTCCGTAGCGAAGTCTTTATTAGAGGTTGGTGAAGGTTCTGGGTGTGTCGCAGAGTCAAAGCCTAACTTACACGCTAAATTACCAGATTTGAAGCTTGTTTCTTTTGACGGTTCTAGCGACCGTTGGCTTGAATTCAAGAATTCTTACTTTTCACTCATACATAATCGCACAGATTTAGATAATATACAGAAGTTTCACTACCTACGGTCATCACTAAGTGCCAGTGCACTGCAAGTAATTGGCGCGTTAGAATTCACTGGTGCTAACTATGTCCACGCGTGGGAGCTGTTGGAGATGCGGTTCCACAATGAGCGCCTATTGGTACATAACCACATTAAGTCATTGTTTACAGTTCCTAGCATTGCAAACGAATCGCCAGAGCAAATCAGATTGCTAATTGACACAGTTTTACGTAACCTACGAGCTCTTAAAACCTTGAATGAGCCCACTGAGTCTTGGGATACGTTATTAATTTACATTATAACTTCAAAACTCGATTTAGCGACGGAACGCGAGTGGGAATCATACAAGGGTTCGTTAACATCTGGCTTGCTCGGCGATTCGAAAAGTAAGTTAAAATTGGATACATTAATGACGTTTTTGCGCAATCGAGCCGACACATTAGAAATGATTAACAGTAATCACACTAAAGGCGTCTCTGTTAAACATGTTTCAAACCCCACGTATTCAAAGGTTGAAACGAAGCAGCGTTTGAAATCACATCAGGTTCAAAGTTTTGTGGCTACACGAAACAAAACCGCTAACAGCGTTCGTGTGTGTCCATTATGTAACGGTGACCACGGCCTTTATACCTGTTGTGAGTTCTTAAATATGTCTGTAAGGGATAGACAGAACATTGTAGATTCGAAACATTTATGCGTTAACTGTTTGCGATCTGGACATCTACCTAGCGATTGTCTGTTCGGCCCATGTAAGATGTGCAAATGTAAACATAATACGTTGTTGCATTCTAACAAGGTCAATGGCAACGGCAATGCGACTAACCTGTATTGCAGTGATGTGCAATACGAATCAGCTGTTCGCCCGGCCGCCATTGCCTGCGGCGGCAGCGCCGGCGGAGGTACATCGCACGCTAGTAGCACTACACTTCATACAACGATCTCGAACATTGATAGTTTAACCGTAGATAGGTCAACTCGAGTTTGCGGTACCGTTTTGCTTGCAACAGCCTTAGTAGACGTGCTTGATAATAATAACGTATTTCATACAGTACGAGCACTCCTTGACAATGGGTCGCAATATTGTATAATCACGAAAGAATTAGCGAAACGTTTAGATTTGCCTCTTTTACAGTCCACTATACAGTTAATGGGTGTTGGACAGACTGTCTCAAATCCTAATAGTCAATGTAACATTTCTATTCATTCAAAGGTATGCGAATATAATGCGACAGTCAAGTGTCTAGTTTTGCCGAGCATCACTGGTCGCTTACCTTCCCGACACTTCGATCCGCTTGATATACCAAGTACATTTCAACTTGCTGATCCCACCTTCGACATTCCATCAGAAATCGAATTACTGATTGGGGCAGATCTTTTCTGGGATTTATTATTCGAACATAAAATTAGATTATCAAATGGACCTTATTTGCATAATACTAAATTAGGTTGGATAATTTCTGGTCCAATTTACACAGACGGCTTGTGTTTAAATAATCAGGCGAGTTGTCACTTTTCTCAAAGTTTAGATACGGAACTTAGAAAATTTTGGGAAATAGAAAATTTGGACAATGTAGTCAAGCCTCTCACGAAAGACGAGTTGTATTGCGAACAGCTTTTCATAGACACCACTAAACGAGAGGAAAACGGACGATTTTCCGTGCGCGTTCCATTAAAGGAGTCTGCTGAAACCTTAGGCGATTCATTTAGTACAGCTTTAAATCGATTCAATTCTTTAGAGCGTAAATTTAATCGGAATTTGGAGTACAAAACAATGTACTCAGACTTTATGCACGACTATGAGAGGTTGGGGTACATGTCACATGTAAAAGATTATGGTTCTCCGAATTATTTTCTTCCTCATCACGGAGTATTGCGAGAAAATAGTTTAACAACTAAATTAAGAGTAGTTTTCGAAGCCAATTGCAAGACATCTTCAAATAAGTCGTTAAACGATATTCAACACGTAGGTATGCCTCTTCAAAACGATATATTCTCTATTTTGTTACGTTTTAGGCAACATTTACATGTAGCTTGTTCTGATGTGGAGAAAATGTTTTGCCAAGTACTTATACAGTCGGATCAACGAGACTTGCAACTTGTTTTGTGGCGAAATAATTCTGACGAGGCTTTAAGAATATACAGGTTGAATACCGTTTCGTTCGGGACGGCATCGGCTCCTTATCTAGCCATGCGTTGTATTCGTCAACTCGCGGATGAGTGCAATGATGACGTCATTGCTCGCGTCATTCGTGACGATTTGTTCGTTGACGATTTGATTACAGGCCATGACGACCCCAACGTCCTTATAAATATATGTGAGGAAATCTCACAGGTTCTGAAGTCCGGTTGCTTCAATTTACGAAAGTGGACCTTCAATTATGACGTCACGCAACTCAAACCTAAAGATTTAGCTATTGGCGAGTACACTCAAAATAAAACTCTCGGGTTAGGTTGGCATAATGATACAGACGAGTTGTATTACACTACCCAAATAGGTTCAGATGAAAAAACATTAACCAAACGAAATATGTTGTCCACCATTTCTCAAATATATGATCCTTTGGGGCTTTTATCTCCATCCGTAATTATTGCAAAAATAACTTTGCAAAAATTGTGGTTGTCGAAATTGGACTGGGACGACCCGGTACCTAAGTCTGTGACGGACAAATGGATGGACTTTTTAGAGTCACTACACGACTTGAGCCAACTCAGAATACCTAGGTTCGTAAGAAGCGTACACACTCGCCGCACTGAGCTTCATATTTTCTCTGACGCATCACAGGATGCATATGGTGCTTGTGCTTATATACGGACTTATGATGAAAAGGGCGTTGTAGTAAAGTTGTTATGCGCCAAAAGTAAAGTTTGTCCTTTAAAGGCGCTCACTATAGCTCGTCTTGAACTAATGGGCTCCTTAATAGCAGCTAGGTTGTACAAAAAAATCATTGATTCTATGTCTTTAATATTTGACCATATCTCCTTCTGGACGGACTCCACTATAGTCATATGTTGGTTGCGTATGTCCCCTCACTTGTTAAAAACATTCGTTCAAAATCGAGTCACGGAAATTAATGAGTTAACTGGAGAAGCTCAGTGGTTGCACATTAAAGGCACGGAAAATCCAGCTGACTTATTGTCGAGGGGTCTTAATTTTAACTTGTTACGCAACTCTGAGCTGTGGTGGAGCGGGCCATCGTGTTTACACAACATAAATTCGGATTGGTCAGAATATAAGCGATTCCAATCTGATAATATTAATCTGCCTGAATTAAAATCAAAGGATTTAAGCTTAAATTGTATAGAAAACCATGATTTTGTAGATTTTAGTAGGTTTTCTAATTATAATAAATTAATTCGCACGGGCGCATACATGTTAAGATTTGTTTACAATGTTAAGTGCAAAAGGGATGGGCATAAACGTAAAACAGGTTTACTGCTGCCGGACGAGCTCGCCGCCGCTACGCGGATCATTTCAAGGTCGTCTCAGTTGCAATCGTTTGCGGAAGTGCACAGATGCTTATCGAGTAATTTACCGGTTAAATCATTGAAAGATAAGAAACGACTCAATCAGATCGCGAGTCTAAATGTATTCTTGGATAAATATGGTGTGATAAGGGTTGGTGGACGTTTGTGCAATTCCAACTACGATTATAATAAAAAGCATCCGGTACTTTTGTGCCCGAAACATCGATTTACATTACTTTTGTTTGAATATGAACATAGACGTTTATTGCATGCTGGACCGCAGCTGTTGCTAGCTTCCGTGCGTGAACAGTGGTGGCCATTAGGTGGTAGAAACCTGTGTCGAAATGTAGTGCATCAGTGTGTGACCTGTGCGCGTTTTAGGTGTAAAACGTTAACACCGATTATGGGAAATTTGCCGTCATCAAGGCTGGAGGCCAGCTTCCCGTATTCTCGCTGTGCTGTCGATTATTTGGGCCCTGTATACATTTTAAACCGTAAAGGCAGGGGAGCACAGCGCGTTAAAGGGTATGTATGTTTGTTTATCTGTTTGGTTACTCGTGCGATACACCTAGAACTTGTCACTACGCTGTCAACTAATGATTACATACTGGCTTTCAAACGTTTTATTTCACGTAGGGGAAAACCGATCGAGATTTATTCGGATAACGGTACAAATTTTGTTGGATCTCAGAAGGAGCTTTCTTTGTTTTTTAATGAAAATTCGGAAATTTTAAACGATTACGCTTCAAACAACGGAATTTTCTTCCATCGTATCCCTCCTCGGTCTGCTCATTTTGGCGGTTTTTGGGAGAGGGGGGTGGGTTCTTGCAAGTATCATATTAAACGAGTCGTTGGACTTGCTAATTTTAATTATGAAGAATTTAGCACTGTATTAACACAGATCGAAGCAGTCCTAAACTCCCGACCCTTATCTCCTTTATCATCTGATCCAAACGACATGTCCCCATTAACCCCTGCCCACTTCCTCATCGGCCGGCCGTTGACTTCGCCAGCTGCTGAAGATCTCACGCCGGCCACAACCACCTATCTGAGCCGCTATCATCGCGTGGAACAAGTGAGACAACACTTTTGGCAAAGATGGTCTAAAGAGTACATTTCGGAGATGCAGCAGCGAACGAAGTGGAAACATCACAGTGCCGACCTGAAGCTGGGCAGCCTAGTCATCATAAAGGAGGACAACCTGCCTCCCCTTAAATGGAAGTTGGGGAGAATCGTAGAGGTTATGCCGGGAAAGGACGGTGTCGCTCGTGTGGCCAACATACGTACGGTCAACGGCGTGATTCGACGGGCCTTCTCCAAAATTTGCCCACTACCACTACAACCAGGCGACGGAGAGGAGGAATAAGATGTAAATTATTTTGGAAGATGGTGCTTCCAAGGCCGGCGGTATGTTGGCGCGCCATCTATCGGCAACATCGCGCAACTCACGGAACGGATCTAATGAACAAAAGGACCTCATTCATAGCCTTCATTCGCTCGATTCATTCACTCGACTAGACATTACTTGCATTATATTCGATCCGGGGCAAAAACCTAATTTGTAAATCTTTAAACGTTATTAAACGAAATTATAGAGAAACACGTTTTTCCACTCGAAGAATCCTGCACAAATTTCTCTTTCTATAAATACGTGACTGTATTTGCTGAAATTCGGGTACATTAACACTTGAAGCTAAATGCAGGCCCCGATTTTTTTATGTAATTAGAGCTCTGTCAAAGGTAAGCTCTGGGAGCTGGTTCTCTTTCCTCTGCTGCTTCATTGCAAGCATTACTTTTTTATAATATTAATTGTGTTTCGCGTTTCATCTGGACTACATTGGTCGCAGTGGGCGTTTCCTTTCGATTCATTCCGTGTGGTCCTTAAATTATATAAAGTTAAAAGTTTAGAAGAAAATAATACGTATACATATATTACAACAATTAATAAATTAGTGATGCCGTCAGCTCTCTATGTCAGTAAAGTCGGTGATAGACGTGCGAGTAAGTACGCGAACTTATGGCTCGACGACCTTTTCCGCCCGTGTGTCACCGTAAATACGCGTACTTTAAAACCGTCGCGCAAGTCGTCGGCGATCCAACAGATTTAACTGACGAGTAGAACTAGTGTGAATGTACGTTGAAATCTTGCTCGTAGCTCGTCTCGGCTCGTACGTGTGGCACTGCGAGCCGCGAGCCGCCATTATGAGCCGCCAGCCAGTGGCTGGTTTACTTACTTTCACGGATACGAAATCCACCCCACACACGCAAACAATTTACTCATACATGAAAATAATTGTTTGTAAGTGTGTGTCCGTGAAAGCACTGGATCGCCGCACTGGATCGTGTGTAAACCAGCCTTTACACAAAGCTTCTTCTGTAGACGACATCGCGAGCAAGCTTCACGTGTGTCACCGACGTCGAGCCGAGTAAGTTCGCAAACTTAAAAACCGCGTACTTTAAGTTCGTGCGTCTATCACCTAATTAATAGGTTAGGAAGAAAGTTTCTTCGCATTTTTTAAGAAAATTCAAAACATTTTTTAATATAGTTTATTAACATTTAACTAAAGTATGTAAGTGCCATTTTGTTCGATTACTTTTTGTCATCTTGTAGGTAGGGACATGATCCCATTGCTATATAATTTTTGAAGCTTCTGATCAAAATACGCGACAAGTGGCTTTGGCAGTCCTCTCGTGATGTTAACCTGACACTGCCTAAATAATTCTGAGGAGACCGAAACAGGTGGAAATCTGAAGGTGCAAGGTCAGGACTATACGGCGGCTGCATTAACACCTCCCAGCCAAACTCTCTTATTTTTTGCTGAGTGGCTAAGGATATCTGAGATAAAAAACCACACCTACTCATAAAGTTTAACAAGATACGGTTGGAACATATGAGAAAAAAGCAGTCTGACATCTATATCCATACTAATAATACTAATAATCCATACTAATCCATACTATCCATACTATCCATACTAATATTATAAATGCGAAAGTCTGTCTGTCTTTCTGTCTGTCTGTCTGTCTGTCTGTCTGTCTCTTACGCTTTCACAGCCAAACCGCTGAAAGGATTTTGAAGTAATTTGATATGATTATAGTTGAAGACTATATGAAGGGGTCAAACATAGGCTACTTTTTGATGCAGGTAGAGCTGCGGGAAACAGCTAGTATAAAATACATATAAAGTACTCAACACTTACCATATTCACTGTTACGGATTTTTTATAATTTTTACATCGCCTTAAGTGACAATACAAAAATGGTGATATACTCGTATTATATCACCATTTTTGTATTTACGCATTGAATAATATTGATGTCCTGCTAATTGCAGAATCCTTCCACGACCACTTTCAATAAATTTTAATTCCTTAGACGTCATTCCAAATATATAAACGGTAAACTAAACTGGCACCACAAAATAAAATATTGCTACTGCAGAGACAACGTAACGTAATATATCATATTTGCAAAACATCTACCCACAAAATAAAAACATATTCATGAACCCTAAAAATAAGAAAAAGAAACTATAATAGTTTTGATGGGATGTTCAGTTAAATATTGTATTAACGATAATGATGATGATAAAGTTCGCTGTTTGCGTTTACGTTTATATTTGCGTCGTACGCGCGCTAAATCCTCTTGAAGTTTCTTAATTTTCTGTGCAATACAGCCATAGTCCTCTGAACAAAATCGATGGTGATCGAATGGTGATCGTCGGCGGGAGTAACGGTAAATTCACAACCACCGACATAAAAAAAAAACAAACAAAAGAATATATAAAGTGGGTGATAGACGCACGAACTTAAAGTACGCGGCTTTTAAGTTTGCGAACTTACTCGGCTCGACGTCGAATCTAGGGCTACAGCGTTAATAAATATTTGGCTAGGAATGAATATTGGGGGTTTGACTAATTCGGACCTCAAAAACAAAATAAAAGATAAACATAATACCTGCAAGTTGATAAAAAAAAAATCTACACGGTCGGTGCTATCCAATATATTTCCAGAATAAAGTGGTTAAACGAATTGGATGCATTCTTATGAGATGTAGCATTCAAAAGACAAACAATGGTAGGGTTTTTATATAGAAATGTGTCCGTGAAAGCACTGGATCGCCGCACTGGATCGTGTGTAAACCAGCCATTAATGGCTCGCAGTGCTGCCATACGTACGAGCCGAGACGAGCAAGATTTCAAACCGGTTGGATCGCCAACGAACTTGCCTGACGGCTTTAAAGTACGCGTATTTACGGTGACACACGGGCGAAAAAGGTCGTCGAGCCATAACTTCGCGTACTTACTCGCACGTCTGTCATCCACTTAATATATAATATCTCAATAAGCGCAGATTGGCGACACCATGTGTCTACTACAAGTTATCAATGCACGAGTATAATCAAAATGAAATGATTAAAAATTGCGAGTCTATGATGAAATTTAAAAATTACTTTATAATGATTGGATGAAGGACGATTTTTATAAAATTTGATCAGTTTATGCCGAACGGCACCGTACAAATAATGCAGTGGAAGGATGGCATCACAAAATAAATAATCTGATTACAAAAGGCCACGTAAACCTTTTGCAAATATTGCATATTTTAAAAGACGATTCTGCATCATCTTCTTTTTGAAATGGTATTTACCATAAACCTTCAACATCAAATCAAAGTTGTAAAAGGAGAAAAATTGATGTGTTTAAAGACGAATATATTATTGATGCTCAAATGCAATTAACTTGTGGAGAAATTAGTGTAGGGCATTTTTTTAGAAAAAATGCATTGATATATTATTTTATTATTATTTCATTTGATCAAATAAATCATACATTGTATACAGTCAGCTTAATGAGATAAGTAAGTAAGACTGCAAAAAATATTATATTTGATATATACTAGATAGTTTACCTAAGCTGAGACTAATCATGATTAAATGTAATCTTGTCGTTTCCATTTTTTTTTTATAAAACACAAGCTTTCTTTATTTTTATTTAAGAGAAACAAGACATTTTTTTCATAAATGATTTTAGCTTTAGCCTCAATAAACAGATTTTACACAAATCGAAGCATTTTTATTTTGTTATAATAGGCTACTTGACTGTGTTCATACTTGGTTAATATTGTTATACTAAACAAAATATACACTAAAAAGTAACCGATTCTGAAAACAACAACAAAATTGGTTGTTAATTAAGGCCGTAATTCGATTTTAAAGTTTTCTCTAAAAGAAAAGCGGGAGCGTGATGGGAACGTCTTGCTATCTCTTTTGTACGCAAGAAACCGAGTGGCAGTGACGTCACAGCTCACATAGTGCATCCTTGTCTTGTTTTTTGACAGTTTCCCCTTCCACCGAATTTCAAAGGCTTATAACTTATTTATTTTTGAACGGATTACAAAAACTCTTTCATAATTTTGTTTCTGGAAATAAAAATATTGATATGAAAGAAAAAATAAAAATTTGTAGAATACCCAATTGTTTAATATTTTCCTCTATTTAAATAATTACGTCAGTAGAACAGATAAGGAAAAAAATCTCAGTAGTTCGACGGTCGAACAAACCAGAAAATAAATTCTCACTAGTTCGATCATTGAACTGACGAATAGAACTAGTGACAATGAAAGGAGCTTCCGAGAAATACCATAATGAAATTTTTCTACTTAGCTACTTTAGAATGGATTCCCGTGCGTTTTGAGCTAAGTCGAATACCAGTTTTCTGTAGTCAGTAGTTTTTTTTTCTGTAGCCACCTTCGGTATCTAGCCGAGTCGCCGACCTTATCATCTTTTTACGTCCTTTTTCAAGATGGAAAATGTAGGTACCACACCTGTATGACTAGGAATAATAAAAGTTTATGACCCCACATAGTGACCAAGCACCCAATTTCACCTTTTAGGTCGAGTGATTTTCTAGATTTTGCCATCAATAATCGAGTGGTATTTTTACGATAGTCATAAAAATTTACGCCCTGCTATGAGGTAAGTGGCGCGCAATAATGTTTTTACGCATACTTATGGTATCATGCTTTGAACTAGATTGTGCTAACGGTTAACTTTATTCTTTAGAATGTTATTTTTTTTACCTGGGTTTTGTTGCAGGATATGTTTTCAATTTATTATTTAAACTTAATTGTTCCAAAAATAAAAAAAAAACTTAAAACAATTGGGTGGACGACAAGGTTCAAAAATTAAAAAAGTAATGCGATGGCATGATAGCATACATGTATTTAAGCTCATTGTTGAAATTTTGCACAGGCGATTTTATATAACAATTTAAAAACCGATAGAAAATTAAGTTCCATTTTGAAAATATAAAATGACAAAAAAATTATATTTTACACGAAAGAAGTATTTTAAATAGGTATAACAAGCCGTTTCTCGAGGTTCGGCTTTCGCGTATAATTGTATTTTGTGTGTTTTTCATACAAACTTCGCCCCCAATTACATTTCAAAACCTTGAGGGTTGACTGTTGAAACGATGGACTTTGTTTTTTGGAGAAAAGTTATCGACACAGCTCAGCGGATTAGCTCTTTTGAAATGGCAATGGGCGGGGTACAGAGCGCCGTGAACAAATGGCCGATTAAAAGGCATTATATTAAATTCCTAGAATCAAAGAAAAACCTTGTCTATTCATGCACAATCTTCGTGCATTTCAAAAGAAGGATAATGCACTAATAGAAATAGATTTTATTTTTATAAAATTAATAAATAAATAAATACCACTAGTAGATATTCATCTTAGGCATCGGTTCGTAGACGTTTCGATTTCTAGGCAGCATAATCTTAAAGGATTATAATGGGGACCAATTCTAATCAGGTCTCGCTTGCGCGATCTCTATATACAATCGGTATCTTATTATATACTAGCTGTTTCAGCCTATGTTTGACCCCGGGTCTTCAACTATATTCATACTAAATTTCATCAAAATCCGTTCAGCGGTTTGGCCGTTAAAGCGTAACAGACAGACAGACAGACAGAAAGACAGACGAGAGACAGACTTTCGCATTTATAATATTATATAGTAAATATAGTATATATATAGTATGGATATATGGATTCAATTCAGTATATAAATTTACTTATCATACTCATATATATGCTAATATCAGATTACTAGCTTAACCCGCCGCCTTCGCCCGCCTGCATTAGCGCAAGAAGGATTTTTAAAAAGTCTTTTGTTTTTGTAGTCATACCCACGTCGATTTTAAGACATAGTCTCCCGGTTTCCCCCTTTTAGGGGTTGATTTTTGGAAAATCCTAAATCAGGTATTTACTCATTTATCATTAAGTATGCCTCTTTAAGCTAAATACCGATTTAATTCAGTATTTACAGATTATATTTACATAACACTAGCTATTTACCACAGCTCCGCTTGCGTCAAAAAGTAGCCTATGTTTGACCAAATTTCATCAAAATCCGGTTAGCGGTTTGGCTTACGCATTTATAATATTAGCATAGAAGTCTAGTATGGATGAAAGTATGGATATGGATACTCATATATTTGTCAATATCAGACTACTAAAATATTTATATATTTTATTTAAATCCATGTTATTATGTATGCCAAAGCGACAAGGGTTTTCCGGAACCGGATGGAGCTTCGTGCGTTAGCCTATGTCAAAATAGAAGCTTTTTATGTCAAACGTACCCTAAATCGGGCGGATATTTTATTTTGATAGCGTAGAATTTTTACAGGCGTGGGCACGTGGTTCGTATTTTTTATTTTTATTTGTTTACGCCTTTAACCCCTTATTTATAAAAAAAATAACGTCTGTGATGTCCATTTCAACAAAATGATCTTCTGTCTCGTTCTTTCACGTCATATTATCTTTATAATATATCATTTTGCATGCTTTTATTAATTTAAAATATATTGTACGTCCAAATTGGACAAAGCACAGTGACACCAAAGAGAAAACTGTACCTATAACCTTGTAAACTACCTGTGTTTCACAATAAAGAAATTTGTATTTATTTGTATTTGTATTTAAGAGAGAAACGGTTTTATTTTTCGGCATTCGACCACCAATTGGCAGCTGGTGCCTTCGGAAACGCGGAATTATATTTATTATCAGACAATTGGTCAACTAATAACAATAATAATCAATATTTATTTATTTATAATACTTAGTAATCATGATTATGGCAGGTGTCCGAATTTATATTACAATAGCCCAGTTTCATGTGCACCCTAACTTCATCACTATATTTTATCCCATAATATTCTATTTTAATACGGTTTTATCGCGTTTGTTACTTATTTATTTACACCTGACGTTTCAAACACTTTACAGCGTTCATGGTCGCAGGCAGACTAAGTTAACATTTGTCTTTGATGTCATAAGATTACAAAACTACCGCCTGAAATCGCAAACTCGGAAGCAGACTGCAAGACCCTTAGATACTGTGAGCCAATACTGCGTGAATCGGAATAGTTCCCAATAAAAATTTCAGGCGGTAGTTTTGTAATCTTATGACATCAAAGACAAATGTTAACTTAGTCTGCCTGCGACCATGAACGCTGTAAAGTGTTTGAAACGTCAGGTGTAAATAAATAAGTAATAAACGCGATAAAACCGTATTAAAATAGTTTAATTTAATGAATAACAATCGCGAAAACATAAGAAAACCATAATATTCTTTTTATTAGTTAGAAATAGTTCCTACTCCTGCCGAGACCTGTTCATGGATATGTCATCATTGATATAGCCGAGGATGAGTTTTGGCAGGAGCACCACATGACATCAACTTCTTCAAAGGGCCTCTACGCTTTGGATCAATATCCCCGCGCAAGCCTCTCAAAAGACTTGAACCCGTGATCCACAAATCAATATTTGTCAATTTATATAGCTATACAATACAATACAATACAAAATATCTTAATTGCCCACATACAGTAACAAATAATTTAACATTTACAAAGACTTCAACATAATATGAGCAAAGGCGGACTTATTGCTAGGCAAATACATATTGCATAAAATAAACATACATAAATAACTTACATAATGTAACATTCATACGCACTGTATGAATATGTAAGCGAATATAACAGCAGTTTCAAGTCAACGTACGAGGTAGTATTACATACAAGAATTTTCAGAGAAGTTGACATAATTTAATGTGTTTTGTGTGAAAAAAAAAAATATTTTTTTTGTTTTTAATGTGTCTTTTATATTATGAACTAATCTCATTATAATATTTATGTGTCATGCCTTACCTACATTATCTCTAGTAAGTTTTGAGGCTATGTTTAATACATGAGTGAACGAGTGACCTTTCGCTCTCATTATAATATGGAAACGCAGGAAAAACTAACTCCTTTCAAGCAGTCGAGTCGAGTAACCTTTTTTTAGTATGTTTCGTCCCAAAGTTGAAGGCAACTTATGTATTTTTTTAAAGTGTTTCTTCGAGCTTCTTCATTCAAGCGTGTTTCCCAGTTGCATATCTATGCTTTAGAGCAGTGATTCCCAAAGTGGTCCAGGTGGACCCCCAGGGGTCCACGGGAGACTTGCTGGGGGTCTACGTAGGCGTGAACAAAAAATGGGGGTCCATAAGATGTTAATGGGGGTCCACGAAAATTTATCTGCTTTTGATAGTAAAGAGCAAAAATGTAAGCATAGTTTTTATAAGGGCCTACCTACATTGTTTTAAGTACCTATCTAAGCAGATAATATTTTAATAAGGCAAGCGACTGTTACTTGTCCAAACTTGTGTATTCGATATTACGTACAATTTCGTGTACAGACTTGCAAAGCGCTATCCGCCCGACAATGCTTAATGCTTGTTCAGACATGAACTTGATCAACACTATAAATACTTGATGCCAAAGGCAACCAAACGCATTCATTTGTTTCCGGAATTTCGAAAACAAGGCGGAATTTGGAAAAAAGTTGTGAGAAAATTTATATCTGTGTTTGCTAGTGCCGGAGAAAAGTAAGTAACCTACCTTTTTTTGTTATAGTACTTAAGTATTTTGTTTACGTGTACTAGTCGGTTGATCACAACGGCCTGTATAGATAGGTAACTTAGTAACTTACAGATATTTTAATTGTCCTCTTTCGATTTGAAGACAAACACAGCACGTTTTATTCAATTGTTTTTTCACGAGAGAAGCACTGCCTCTCTAAAAAGGCCGAATAAGCAATATTGCAGAGCAATTAATTTTGTAATTTTTCTTGCAAATAACTACTAATTTTATAAAACAGTAATTTCATAATCATGTTAAATTGATTTTGAAGTAACTATTTTATCAAAACTATTCCTTTTCGGAAAGAGCGAGCGGTGCGCGGGCGACGGGAAAAGGGCGGGGCTTGAACTTCGATGCCTGTTTGTCACGTTTTAACAATGAAGCCGCAGACAAAAAATACGCAAATACACGGAGCGCGTGAACTCATTGATTTAATAAAATGTTAGTTATCGTTTTTATGGACAATTTTGGGATTTCGACGTTTATTTTTTCCTACACAAATATGATCAGTATTCGATACTGAGTACACTAATTTTTATTTATACTATTAAAAATTTGTGGTAAATTATGTACTTTAAAATTGATACCGTTTTGTGAAAACGTTTGTATTTGTCTCAGCGGTTTATTAGTTGGTCCCTTTACAAGCCGTAATTCTATTTCCGCGTGCTGACAAAGGCTGCGGTGTGATACCTATATTCAGAAAAAAACTTGGTTACTAAAACATTTTTTTTACAGGTAAGGTAACTGACACGAAACATGGCTACAGCAAAGAAAAAATGTCGACAATATAGTGTCGATTATTTGAAATATGGTTTTGTTCCATCAGAGGCAGACAAACAATTGCCCATGTGCCTATTATGCAACAAAGTTTTGAGCAATGACTCTATGAAACCATCAAAGCTCGAAGATCATCTAAAAAGGTGTCATACTGATAAAATAGGTAAAGATTTAAAATATTTTCAAACATTGAAAGAAAAATATGGAAAGAGACCCACCATGCACAGTATGTTCGCTTCAACATCTCAAAGTAACGATGATGGCTTGCGGGCATCTTACAATATCTCATTACTTATAGCAAAATCTGGAAAACCGCACACTATCGGAGAACAATTAATTTTACCCGCTGTTGAAGAGGTTTTAAAAACTGTTTTGCACAAATCTCCATTTGACGTACTAAAAAGAATTCCATTAAGTAACAATACTGTACAAAGACGCATTGATGAAATGAGCTCTGATATCGAAAGCTTTTTGTGCAATCATCTGCAAAAAACTCATTTTTCTATACAACTGGACGAGTCAACGTTACCCAGTAATGAAGCATTACTATTGGCATATGTCCGATTTATTGTTGAGGAAGAAATTCACGAAGAATTGCTATTTGCCAGAACTTTGGAGACTGACACTAAAGGCGAATCAATATTTAATGTCCTGAGTAATTTTTTTACGGAAAAATCGATCCCATTTACAAACATTATATCAGTGGCAAGAGACCGAGCTCCTGCAATGGTCGGGCGATATCGTGGGTTTATAAGTCATCTCAAAAGAATTATACCAGGACTTACAGCTATTCATTGCGTAATCCACCGACAACATCTTGTGGCAAAACATTTAAGTGACAGGTTGAACCAATCTCTTCATTTTGTAATAAAAGCTGTCAACAAAATCAGAAGCAATGCATTGAATACACGTTTATTTGCTCAATTGTGCGACGAAAATGATGAAGACTTCCAACGACTGCTCTTACATACTGAAGTACGCTGGTTGTCGAAAGGTGCATGCTTAACGAGATTTTACTCTGTTTTCGATTCCATATTAGAGTTCTTAGAAAGTAGAGATCCAGATTTAAAAGAAAACTTGATCAAATTCAAAGCAGACATTGCGTATTTGACAGATTTGTTTAAAAAATTTAATGATATTAACTTGCAGTTACAAGGGGACAGCCTGAATTTAATAAAAACAAAGGGGATAATTTCGGCTTTTCTTGGGAAATTGAAATTTATGAAGCAAAACATTAGTCGGCGCGAATTCTCTCAATTTCCAAACTTGTCGCAGGTAGAATGTATTGATGAGGATATCCATACCTACAGTCAACATTTAAGTGCCCTGCATGATGACTTCAAAACCAGGTTTGAAGATATACTGACGATGGATATACCACCATGGATAATAAATCCATTTGATGAAACGGAAGTGGCCAATGTTGTATTACAAGAGGAGCTGCTCGAGCTAAGCACTAATGAGGAGCTGAAGGTGAAATTTAGAAAAGGCTACCCAACATTTTGGCTGCAAGCAGAAATACCCGAAAAATATCCTGGACTGTGGGAAATCGCAAGGAAATTTTTAATAGCTTTTCCCTCGTCATATCTTGTCGAAAGGAGTTTTAGTGCCGTTACAAACCTCTTAACAAAAAAAAGGAGCAAATTAAACATCACAGAGCGGGGGGATTTGCGGTTATTGCTCACAAAAATAAAGCCAAACATTGATCGTTTGCTGACACTCCATCAGATACATCCTTCCCATTAATTAAAATTATGACCTGAACCTATATTACCTTAATATTTTTTTCTTGTAATTCTATTCTTTTAATAAATAAAGTGATATAAAATGTACCATTTTTCGTTTTTATGTGTGTGACACAATTTTTATTTTTTGGCGACTTTAAGAATGTGGTAGAAATGTAGCAGCAGGGGGTCCACCGAAACCAGTAAAATTTTGAAAGTGGTCCACGAGAAAAATAAGTTTGGGAACTACTGCTTTAGAGCAACGCTTTATTCATGATTCTACTATTCTCGTGGGAATCTACGCGTGTGAAACAGCGGGTAAAAATATTAAAAGGTAAATAAACAAGAAAAGGGTAATTAAAAAAAAACAGTAATAGAATAATGCGAATACATAAAAAACCGGGTCTGTATAAAACACAAAAAAATCCGCCATTTTTTTTATTTTGATATACCCCGTGTCACTCTCACAGTAAATACGAATCTATCGACACCTCTCAAGCTAAAATCCATCGAGCCGATCACGCTGCAGAGCGTGCCAAACAATTATACATACATACAAAAATACATACTGAAATACAAACATACATACAAAAACTTAACACTTCTGGCGCAGTCGGGTAAAGACACTGCCCCCGAAGTCAATGACAGAGTTTGTTCTGCATAACCCGATTAAAACTCGATTCAAAGCACTGCAGCTAAACGAACTTAACAAAGGATGTAACGACATCTAACGAACTTTATTTAAAAGCAGCTGCAACCTAATGAGCTTTTATTTATCTTAATTCGACCTTGAAAGTTCACCGTTGAGACGTGTACTATTTCACATACAATTTTAGTCCAATTACAGCATCGTATTATAAGTCTGACACCTGAGAAGCTTCGTTAATTTGAATATAAAATATATTTAGTATAATTTGAATATAAGTTGGAAAAGGTACAGGTATTTGATGTTTCATAGGTAAAAATAATAGCCAGTTGTAAGTAATAGGAGCGAAGGAAGTGCTTATAGGCTTAGGTAGATATTTTCTCTTGCTACGTTCTAGGAAACGTGGTTTTACCTATTCTTTGAACGTAATATAAACAGATTAAACAGGTCCTCCTAGAGGTTTCAATTTTGTAGAACTTAATTCATTCATATCGAGTGGGTTACATGGTCAATCGACAGTGCAAACTGGTGTCAAAGTTTTTTGGAACCGCCTTTCGGCTTCTGATGTGGCTCTTTTAACGACCACCATTATTCACATCACACTATTCATACCAAATTTCATCAAAAGGTTAAGTGGTTCGAGTTTATAACATTACTAGCTGTTTTCCGCTGCGTCAAAAAGTGGCCTATGTTTGACCCCGGGTCTTCTCTTCAACTATATTCATACCAAATTTCATCAAAATCCATTCAGCGGTTTGGCAGTGAAACCGTTACAGACAGACAGACTTTCGCACTTAGCATTAGTATGGAGTATGGAATAAAGAAGTTTTCATATCTCTGCCAGATCTGGCCGGAATGATGAGATACTTTGGTAGGTCATACTCATTTTTGTATCCAATTTTCTAAAACGACACTCCAAAGCTGCGTGATAAATTGTCGCTGCGTTTATCGAAGAAGTACAAATAGAATGATGGCAGCTTTCGTAATGGAATGACACAAACAAACATATATTATGTGTCTTCTTATAAAATAAAAAATATAAAACCTTTTAGTTGTTTATTCGATAAAAATACCAAAAATTACACGCACAACTATAATAATATAATAAATTTCTTTATTTTCGAAAATAACATTACAAAACTCTTTAGTTGATTGGTGCCTCCTTTTAAGCATAAAATGCCTGTGCCAGGAGACACCGCTCTTCCATTATCATCATACTGTAATTAACAATATATAGGTATGTACTGAGTAGTATTTAACTCATCGTAAATAATCCTGTAATGTAAACAACTACGCTTTTAAAAGCATTTGTACTGTTGTCGTTTCAAAATCTAGCTTTATTGGTTTTACAGCTAGACTAGGAGACCTATCTTTGAAAAGTATGACCTACGCAAGACCGGTGAGTCGAATTATTTTCGTTATAAGCAGAATAGAATAACTTTATTAACGATATAGCATATCATAGATTGTAGCTTTGAGATCATAATTTGGACAATTCAAAAGTGCTATAAGTAGCCAGTTCGAACATACCTAATTATGAATTGAGAAAAGGAATTTGGTCTTATTTTCCTATGATTCTTGATTACAATCAGTTTATGGAATGATAATGAATATTAGCTTTTGCCATTCATCATCATCATCCTAGCGTGTATTCCTAGTTGCGTCGTCAGATTACGCTTCGGAGCCTAGGGTACGCTGTAAGTCATGGGTCAAGATTTGGCTGAAATGGTAATTACAATGGAGCGACTGCCGTCTGACCTCCATAACCCTTTTTACAGGGAAACCAGACCAACAGGAACATGACCTGAGGTGTGTTAGTGGCCAACACTGTCAGAATTTTTTTAGGCTGCCCTAAGGCATCTGACACAATCTCACGACTGCTATCTATCGATAACAACCGGGACCAACGGCTAACGTGCCTTCGTAAGCACGGATGAGCTCAAGATGTCACTAAAATAGCGACCAATCCAATCGGTCGCGCTCGACTAACGAGCTCCTCGTATAAATCAAACCAAAGTTATCAGTATCAAGTAAAAAGCGTAATTAACATGTTATGATATTATTCACAAACTTGGTTATCTTTATATAACAAATTTCGGTACCGTCATTTTAGTTATCACAACCACCTGCCACGACAAAATAAACAAGCAGTGGAAATAGCAACATGAAACAGAACATCTTGATGTGTTCTACATTAAATATTAAAATATCATAATCACGGAGCAATTACAAAGAGCAGATGCCATAATAAGCGTTTTGTAAGAAAGTATTTGTGAGGCTATACGGGGCGGAAGGCAGACGTGCGGGGTGCTTGGTTTCGGCCGTAGGTTCAACCATAATGATATTCATCTTACGGAAAGTGGCAGTACTACGTTATTTTCAAATTATCAAGTACTTCAGACACCCGACACCAGATGTCCCTGCTGTTCACGATCCGGTCGATTTTATGCACATATTAACCAAATCAGGTTGTCAATAATTTATTGGGTCAAAGTTTTTATATTTTATTTTCAAATTTCGAGAATAAATAAATATAAATCCATAGATATACAGGATGATTGAATCAAATAGCCAAATGTTTACAGTGAGTAATAAAAGAGTATTTGGAACCACAAATCCAATGATTGGTTGACAGAATTTTTAAAATTTTGTCTAGATAAAGAATCTCACTTACATACAAATATATTAAGATTATTAAGAAACATACAATACAATACAAAACTCTTTATTGCACAACAAGGTGAAATACAAGCAATTACAAGAAAAAGTCTGCCTGAACTTTTGTCAGCCCTGGCCTGACAAATTCCGCTACTTGTCAATATATGTTCAAAGTTTAGCTACTTGCCACTAGATGCCACTAGAACGTCGAATCTTAAAAACATCTTATTTAACAGAGCTTTTAGAGCTATACATCATTATTTTTTTATATATATATATATATATCTTCTTTAACAAAAACCAATTATTTAATGCTAAATTATGTAAAAAAGCCGTGGAAAATCGTGATGCATTTAGGAGCTCGCGATCTGTTTCTCAGTATGCTTTTGAACGAGTGAGAAGCTCCGCCCACTTTTGTGTCGGCGAGGCGCCAATGATCACATCACTGCGCCATTTCAAACGCCATCTCCTCTTAGTAAATGCTTCGTGATCTTATCACATATTGAGTCAATGAGAATAAGTACAAAATACTTAACTTAATTTCCTTCCACCAAATCACGGTGACGTAACATTCGCGACTCAGCCGTCACAATGGATGTTATCAAATAAATATTAGTACAGTCAATGAAGGTTTTCACCTCCAATTTCGTTTAATTTCTATCGATTTTCATGAAATTTGGTGAGTAGGTGGGGGGGATACATTAAGAAACAAAAGTGACATAGTGTCAACTTGCAATTTTGCCCTGGGGGTGGATTTCACCCCCTTCTCGGGGGTGAAATTTATTTTAATAAAAATCATCCCCAGGAATCGATAGAGAGATTTCACCCATTCCATGGGTGAACCAAACAAAGTATTTGGGCGTTATCTTTGACAGCAAGATGACCTTTGGAGCACACATCCAAAGAGTTCGCAACAGAGCTGCATTCTATCTAGGCAGACTCTCTCCCATGATCAGCAAAATAAAATTGTCTTGTTACTCAACGGAGTCCATAGGAACATATAACCGCACCCGCCGGCGAGTGCGACGTAGTAGGAACAGTAGACAGTTTACTAGGTACCGGAATGTACCAGGGCGCTTCACGCCACCGATAGGTACTCAGTAGGCCCTTCAGGCACAATAGTGTCGGCCCTTATGGCATTGAGCGTTTGCTACCGCTCGCGAGTTTGCATTGCTCGCTTGATCAAAGGCAAAGCCCATGGCCGAGGTTCGTCCCAACTGGGAGGGGAGCCCCTTGCCGTTGCATTTGCCGAAAAGGCTGAGGGTTAATAGTCCTCGCCTCAAACTGTTCCGCTGTAAATTTTAAAATTGTAGGTCCGTTCAAAAAAAAAAAATCGATAGAGAGATAAATTCTAAGCAAAATTGTTATATAAAGTTTTTGGAATAATTTAATACTTTCTGAGTTATTAAAGATCAAAGATTGTGATTTTACGTGATAAAAATACATGTTTTAAAGCAGTTTTTCATAAATAACTCAAAAACTATCAGTTTTTACAAAAAATGTGTCATTGCCAAAATTGAAGTTAATAAAAAAATTAACAAATCTCTATTTGAAAAACCTTCTAATATTAATTAAAAGTGAGCTATAGGTAATGGTATATATATTTTTTCGGCGAGTACTTAATTCTAAGTATTTAAACTTAAATAACGGGAAACCGATGCATTTTATGACATATACTTTCTGAACACTTTTTAAAGTACACGGAAATACCTTTCTAATGAGCACTGGCACTTTGGCCTTATCTTGCCTTATATTTGTATCCTGTGCGCGGGTTGCCGTGTCGTCAACTGAGGTCCTAACGGAAGATCAGCGCTGTCAATATCATCGGATGGCATAATGCTGAGTTGGGACCTTTTTTGGGAACACACAACCTTTTTCCTAATGCTTTTTCTTTTATGTATGTTTTTTCTTTTTGTGTGTTTCTAAAATAAATTATTTTCATTTCATTTCATTTCACTGTAAAAAGTTAATAGCATCAAAATTGAGCAAGTTATAATAAAAATAAGATGACACTTTCGATTTTTGATGGAAAAAACGAAAAATAAAAGCTTCACCATTTCCACAAAAAATCAAATTTATGGTTATCCCTAAAGGGCTTTCTTTTTTTAGCATAAGTGATAACCTCAAAAATGTTGCCCAGTTTAGAATGCTTATTATTGAAAAAAGTATGATTTAATAAAATCGAAATTTTTCAAATTTTCGAAATTCGTAAAAAATTATAAAAAATGAAATTTGAGTTCTTTTTTAACAAAGATTTGGTTTTTTTATAGCTCTTGAAATTACCTTTCAAATGGTTTTTGGATGAACCTGATATCTTAAAAATTAACGAAGTTATTCTAAAAAACAAATTATATTTTTTTGGAAAAATTTTTGGAGTTGAGATTTGGTATACATATATAATAGGAAAACGTGTTAATAGGTACATGCTTACTAAATACACATGTATGGGTATGTGAATGTGTGTTTTGAAGATAGAGAAAGTGAAAGAAACGGTAAAAAAAAATTTGAAATCTATGGATCCGATTTCTGATTTTGAGGTGTCGTTGGACTCGTCTCGGCTAGACGAATCTAAATACGTGGAAATCAAAACCTTTTTGAGGAAAAATTATAAATTTTCAGAGAAAAAGTGTTATTTGGAATTTAAAATTTCATGTACAAAGTTCAAAATTTGTCGGATGACACCGAGACTCTGCTCATTCGACGCGGAACGACGAAATCTACTATAAACAATAAAGATATAAACAGCCGGAGCTCTTTAAAAATTTCGATAACTAAAAAATAGTAAACAAATTAAATTTTCATGCCAAAAAATATGTCACGATTCAAAAAATATTAATAAAAAAAAATTCCAACTTTAAAGTATGCTTTTTCATCACTTTTTGCACGAAGGGTAGTTTGAAGAATGTGAATTGAATAATATTAATAAAGTTTGAAATATATGAATAAAATTTATTAAATCTTAGCTATTAATAAAGATTCTAATTTATTATAACAAGGTTAGTTTTTAAGGGTGAAAAATTTCGCAATAAATAAATCAATATTTTAATACTCGGTAAATAAGATTTCACTTCAGTAATGTACTATTTAATAGGTTAAAGTTTTTGAAACCAATCTTTACAGTGATTCTGCAATAAGGGGGTAGTTTTTAAGGGTTGAAATTTCACTGTCAACCAAAAATTATATCATATGTATCAAACAAACTGTTTATGTAATGTTAACTTGCGATTTTAAAACTCAGAAATACAAAAAAATATTTTTTTCATTATTTTCGATTTAAGGGGTGGTTGCTAAACGGGTTGAAAAATTAATTAAAATCATAAATCATGCATATAAATATTAAAAAACATTTATTTTACCTAATTAAACACAATTATTTAAGCCAGAATCTGCATTTTTTCTCATTTTTAATAAAAGGGTTGGTTTTCACCCCTAAATGCAAAAAGCGCAAGACGAGCATATGCCACTTTTAAAGTAGAGGGTAAAACATACTCAATCCCAAATTTTCATTCAAATCTAAGGAGGTTCAACGAAATCGGAGGTTGTAGCTGATTTTTGCCTTCATTGACTGTACTATATATTTTGATTCGCGACTCAGCCGTCACAATGGATATTATCAAATAAATATATTTTGTATGTTATTGCGAGATATTGGAAGGTTGGTGGCACTTATCAGAAATTGTTTATCAGATAACGGCCCTGAAGCTTGGTTTGCTTTACTTTCTTTCTCCTTCACAACATTAGAGTTCCATGCAAGGACGGACACTCTTCGTTGACTTCCAAAGTGAAAGAGAACATTGACGGTTCAAGTGATGCTGGCATTCTGAGTGACCACAACATTCAAAAAAAGACTCATTCTTTACACAAGTCTATCGAGGAAAAGAGTTTGCCACCAGAGCCAAATCGCGCCGGTGTTTTTTTGACAGTCAATTCTTCGGAAGTTCTGGCTGCTTTGGGATCATTCCAGACTGGTTCAGCGTCGGGATTGGATGGTCTGCGTCCGGACCATTTGAAAGAATTAATTTCGACCTCGGTTGGGGACAACGAAAATCGGTTAGTGGAGGCGCTGACCAGCTTATGTAATTTTCTTTTGAAAAGGTTTGCCGAATCCTATAGTATGCCCATATTTATACGGAGCTTCATTGTGTGCTTTAAAGAAGAGGGTTGGTGGGATTAGACCAATCGCCATTGGTTCCACAATTCGACGATTGGTTTCAAAGATTGCTTGAAGCGCTGTGAGGCGAGACGCATCTTTCTACCTGCAGCCTCAACAATTGGGCTTCGGCACAGCTAGAGGCTGTGAAGCTGCCATATATGCCACTCGATGGTTTTCTACGTCAAAGAAAAATACAAACAGCGTCATTGTTAAACTAGATTTGGAAAATGCGTTTAACAGTGTAGAAAGAGACGTAATTTTAAACGAGGTATTGGAACATACACCACATCTTTTTCCATTCCGGCACCAATGTTATAGCTCACCTAGTCACCTTTTCTTTCAAGATACTTCGATAGACTCTAAAGTTGGTGCACAGCAAGGGGATCCCTTGGGACCTTTAATTTTTAGTCTGGCCATCCAAAAAGCCATTAGCGGTTTAAGATCTTCCCTTAACGTTTGGTAATTAGATGACGGTACTTTGGGAGGCCCTCCTGATGTTGTAGCTGCGGATGTACAAACGTTGTATGATAAATTAAAAGACCTTGGTTTAAAGGTAAATTCAAGAAAATGCGAGTTATTTTTGTGTGGTGAACAAGCTCTTACTTCAGTTCCGCTCTTCCGAGCTTTGATACCAGGTTTGATGGTAGTTGACGATTCAAACTTTACACTTTTGGAAGCTCCAATTTGCGAGAAAGCTGTGCCTTCGGTAGTCCGAGAAAAAAATTTCATCTTTTGTGGCTTCACACGATAGACTTAAGTGCTTATCTTCGCATGTTACATTGGTACTCCTCCGTAACTCCCTTGCGATTCCTCGAACTTGAAAATTTTATACATGTTTCCTATACACCTGAATTTGCACTTTACACTTTCTGAACGGCTCGAGAGTTATCGGAACATACATAGAAACATACATTTATACATACATACAAACAATGTTTTTTTGCTACAACTTGATTTTTAGCCCTCACTCGCTTCGCTCGCTCGGATTTAATTGTCCGATATAATTGTCAAATAACAAATACTAATTATCTTATAAGAATAAGAGCTTCAACCAAAAATGTACGGAGGAGCTCAAGACATAAAATACCACTAAATGGCGACCAATCCATTCGCTACGGATACGCGGATCGCGTTCGACTAACGAGCTCCTTCAATCATTCATCAAATCATTGACTATTAGTAATTAAACAGTTGAAGAAATATACAATTTCAAACAATTAGACTTTAACTACAAATTATTTTATCATTTTAAACTTTAAATGCATTTGCTAAAAAAAATAATACTTCTTTTTTTTTTACAACTAAGTAGGCAAACAGAAGTACGGCGCCTACCTGATGGTAAGTGGTTAGTTGCCTATGAACGCCTGCAACACCGGAGATGACACGAGCGCGTTGCCGACCTGTCCGCTATCAGCACAACGACCGCTCTGGAGCCTGGCGACCCTACTCACCAGCAGGAACACAACACTGCATCACAGTGTTATTTGGCTGCGGTCTTCTGTAGGGTGGAGGTACTTCCCCAGACGGACTACTCCTTACAAAATACCATACCTACTATTAATAATTATGTGCTTCTACCAATAGATTTTATTAACGCAGACGCTATCGACCGCTTTAAGATTTAACGTGAAATTTTTAGTTACCATACTATCCGTCAGAGGCGCTGTACAGGTTTGCCATACTAAATTAATAACGTAGTCGCTAGCATATATAAATAGCATCAATAAAATTTCATGGTTGACGTACCGGTCACACTTTGGTTTTATTAATTTAGAAATACGGTGGAAATTTTCCAACTATTATCGGTTAAAGCCCTACAACAATATTTTATTAATATTTAGCTTACTTATCTATGATAGACATATAAACAAATTAACTTTATCTCTCGGTATATTCATTCACACTCGAATGATCATGCTATCAACCAAAATATCCATTGCCTTTTATTAGTCCTAAATAAATAGCAAAAACATCTGACGAAAATGTGAAGTGTTATATTGATGCATAATCTTGTGTGCGTTATGTGATTTTCACCAACTTTTACAACTTAATTTGATTAATATCAAAAATGGTGTACAATTACTTCGATGATATACTATACTAATGCAGTTTTTAATTCGATACTCGTCTTTTTCAAAGATCCTTTAGTGACATATTTACTGCAAAGCTGTATGTAAAAATTCAATAATTAAAACTCAGCCCTTCACAGTACATAAAGTGTGTTTTGGGCTCGTACGAATGGACTCGATGAATATCTATAATTGCATATAGTCGCCTCTCTTCTTTACTAAAACGTTTTCTTCGTTGCATCCTCATCTAGTTCCCCAGTTTTCTTTCCTACTTCTATGAGTCTTTTTCCCCGGTCGGAATCCTTAGCAGTGAGCCCTAATGGACTAAAGTAGAATGTAAAGATGAGCTTGCATCGTTCCTCATTTATCCATACTTTTTGTTTTTTAATACAACTAAGTAGGTAAACAGGCGTACGGCTCACCTGATGGTAAGTGGTTACCGTAGCCTATGAACGCCTGCAACACCGGAGATGTTACGAGCGCATAGCCGACCTGTCTGCTATTAGCACAGCGTCCCCTCTGGAGCCTGGCAGCCTGGCGACCCTACTCACCAGCAGGAACACAACACTGCATCACAGTGTTATTTGGCTGCGGTCTTCTGTAGGGTGGAGGTACTTCCCCAGACGGACTACTCCTTAAAAAATGTCTTACCTCTCTTATAATACTTTTTCATTTCATAACCATACTTCACCAAATTTCCATGTAAAAATAATTTCATATTTCGAATCATCCTTTTTTTTATCCGCATTGTTTTCACGCCATCGCAACACATTCCATATTCCTCTCGAAGGAGCAACAGAGCTCCACTTCTATTGTGTATTTTTATTTTAATTACCTAACCTCAGTTATAATAATTTATTAATGTGTGAAATCAATATTAAAATAAAAATAGTTCTGTGGAGGATTTGTGCATTTTTACTGAAGATACCACCACAACATTACACTCCTATTCGTCATCATCTA
This sequence comes from Euzophera pinguis, assembly GCA_947363495.1. Taxonomy (NCBI): domain Eukaryota; kingdom Metazoa; phylum Arthropoda; class Insecta; order Lepidoptera; family Pyralidae; genus Euzophera; species Euzophera pinguis. The sequence continues at coordinate 9,130,671 of OX376176.1, forward strand.
CTTCGTGTGGCAGGACATCCATATATTAGTCACATGCGGAGATAGCCGAGCTGGGGAGCCCGCCACAAGGATATGCGTACTAATATAATGCCCGCATAAAACTTTTTCTTTTTCATCCTGGCGCTTTATCGGTCGTTTTTCAGTTGGTTACTTCGAAGCTCAGGTCCACTTTCAACTTTTACGTCTACACTACGTCCAGTTTTCGGTTGCCTGAAAGATATTGCTTGAGCGATAAGGCCGCCTTTTGTATACATACTGTGTTCACATTTTATGTAACATATTTAATTTGTATTTCACTATGTGCAAAGAAGTTTTAAATAAATAAATAAAGTATTAAAAACCTCTCTAGTAAGATGTCTAGGCCTACATACATAATCCAATATTCCTCTGACGCGCAATGTGTTGTCTACAAAGTTTGCTCAATCGATCTTTATCGAAGCCAAAAATATCATTATTGCTTGTTTAGGACAATGATCCAATAGTTTATTAGCATTGGGGATTAATGACTAGCTGTTGACCAAAGAGCTATGAAGAGAGTAAAGTTATGCTCAGTTTTTCCCTAAGAGACTAAATTAGAAATGAGGCGATCCGATAACAAAAGTAACCGCTATAGTCCGCGGATTAGCTTTCTGAAGTGGCTGTGGCCGGGCTCATAGCGCCGAAAACCGATGGACCACGTACCGGCAAGCGCAGCATTGGACTTCCACCGACAGATCTGAAGGGAGCGGTAATTTTGGAAATCTTTCATTCTTCCAGCAGCTGAAAAAAATATTAATAACTAGCTGTTTCCCGCAGCTCTGCCTGCGTCAAAAGTAGACTATGTTTGACCCAGGGGTCAAACATAGTCTACTTTTGATCTTCAACTATATTTATACCAAATATGAAGAAGTATAGAATTATGGTTGACTAGCTATTACGGATGGCGTTTATCCTACCTATCATAGCTATTTCTCTTAGCGAACTATTTCTATGTCAAATAAATGAATTTGTGGTTCAATGTCAGTTTCGACTACGACCACTCTGCCAAGAGTGATATCGACAAGGAAGAAGTCAGTGTCGAAATAGGACCTATTTTTAATAAGGACTATTTTCCATACTATCCATACTAATATTATAAATGCGAAAGTCTGTCTGTCTGTCTGTTATGCTTTCACGGCCAAACCGCTGAACGGATTTTGACGAAATTTGGTATATAGTTGAAGACTCGGGGCCAAACATAAGCTACTTTTTGACGCAGGCGGAGTTGCGGAAATAAGCTAGTAATAATATTTTCTGTTCCTCTTGTATTTTTAAATCCCGACTAAGGACGACAAAGCCAAAAAAGAGAGGTTTATGTACTTAACCTATATGTAAATCGCTATTTCCAAGTAATGAAAAAACGTCAATGACATGTCGATATAGTCACACCAGAACTTTTGGCGGGAAGCTGTGAAGAGCAGAATCGGCGCTGTATTTTATTTCTTAAAAATTTCTGTTTTTTTTTGAGTGTTTGTGCTTAATAATGCAGGTGGATTTTTATTCGCAGTGTTCGATAACAAGCGTGAGTGTTGGGAAGTGATACAGTGTTTGATCTATATGATTTTCATGATTGTTGCCAAAAGCTCGTAGTAACCGTTAAGTGCAGTTTTACTACCAATTCACCTAGCCTGATTCTTCTGACTAGACTTGACTACCGACTAGGCTTTTAGACTTGATGAGGACTTGACGAAACCACACTGTAGGACTGAAGAAGATAAAAAAACCCATTGTTAAAGAAAAAAATTGTCACACCCCGATGTAGAAAGTGCAAAAAATATATATAAAGGCTTTTTATCTTACGGCAAAAAGCATTTTCTCTTAGATCTTTTCTCAGTATTTATCTTGTCCACTTCAAGATTGGATCAAAACCTAACGTACCATATTTTTCTATCCAATAATTGCTTCCTTCGAATCCCAATATTTTGTTACCAAACAATGTACCTACCTAGTATCGTAATTATTCTTCTTAGCGAGTTCATTCTGGTAATTATATATTTTTAGCTATATATATCCCACAGCTGGGCAAAAGCCTTCCCATTCGCCTTCGATAAGTCTCTGAACTCTCTTGCCAGTTTCTATCAAAAACTTTAAGTTCCCATCGCCTTCTTGGCCTTCCTCGCTTTCTTTAGCCATCAGTTGGGGCCCAAGAGGTTAAAATGTATACCCTGCTTTCATGTGTACGAGTAGAATACAATTATATTTGTAAAGACCCAAAAGCCGCCACCGACAAGGCATTGTCAGTGGCTTCATATAGATCCATGGGTACGCAAGGCAGGACAAAACATGCGCCATGGCTTGAGGGGAGACACTACCATACTCCGGACAATCCATATAACAGTGGCGAGCTCGATACCTAATACTAATACTTCGTTTCGGTCGCGTACGCACGCGACATCCTTGCATTGTTTGCTGTCGATTTTATCCGTGAGGTGCGGTATCTGTTTCCGGTGCGAGGGTGTGAGTGTCCGTTCTGTACGTTAGTACTAGTGAAATCACAGTGGCAGGCATCCCCTGAGATTGTAGCCTAACCTGAACTTTCGTTGCTTCGGCCGACCTGAGTCCGGTGACTGTTCAAAGACTTCCATGTAAGCCATGGCAGGTCATGTCCAGGGAGAAGAATCTCTGGTAGAAGTAGGGGGGGGGGGGGCGACATCATTAAAGTCATGGGCTTTAAAGCGCACACGGTCATGCATGATGCTTTTTATTGCCTACATTTGTGAATTTGGTTTGATTGATTGGGAAAAAAAAATATTGTATTAAAGTACCTGTTGCTCATGCCAGTATCATGCATGCTCATTCACGGAAGTGACATAGTGTAGTAGATAAATCATAGACAAATGAGCAGAGCTTATATACATTTGTCAATGGTCAGTGAAGATTTGTCACTTTCGTGAATGAGCAGACATGATACATGGCATGAGCAACAGGTAGGTACTTTAACACAAATGTAAGGATAGTCGAGTTTTTTACAATCATACAATCCATTTGTAAGGATCTGCTATCGAGCCTCGTTTTGTGAATAAAGCTGGAGGCGACTGAAGTAAAATAGGGGGTTCCTTACAGGTTAAGATTGCCGTGGGAGGCATACAGACTTTAGGCAAATGTTTAAATTGACTGTAACAAAGGCAAGTACATTAAATAACCTAGAACCTATTGTGCTTGCCATTACATTCTGCCGATGTGTGTATTGTCCTTAAAAATTAATAATATTCTCGTATGCGTAATCCATATCCTAACCTAATTACTAGTAGTTCAGTGAACCTTTTGAGTAGACTTCCCGAACTACTTCCAAATACGAGATTTATTCATAGAACTCTGCTAAATAAAATAACATCCTTCAATTATTTTTTAATATTGTGTGAAGATACATTTTTCCGTACAAAATCAAAATTGGCCAATTAAATAGAGACTTCGCTTACGCTCAGTCAATGAAAGCGAAAATGTTATTGTATATTTGTTTATTTATTAATACTTTATTGTATCACAAGTGAAATACTTTGCAATAGGCGGAATTAATAATTAAAGTATTTCCTTCCAGTCAACCATAGACATAGAAAATTTGTGCGGCGCAAAAAGTAAGCATAGTATGCTTAGCATCAGTCGAAATTTGTCGAATGCATCTGACATAGCCTAATCGCAATCGATACCATTGGCAGCTAAGATCTTGTAAAACGTTTGTAATGTTAAATTTTAATAAAACCGGTCAAGTGAGACACGTAGGGTTCCGTAGTATTATTATCTATAAAATCTTATAAAAACGTTTGTTGTATGGGAGCCCCTTAAATATTTGTTTTATTTCAAATTAATTATTTATTTTCAAAGTGAATAAAATGTAGACAAAGACTAACGCAAAAACGAGCAAATAATCACGTTTGTTATATGGAAGCCCCCTTAAATATTTAGTACTAGCTGTTTCCCAAAGCTCCACCTGCGCGCTGCGGTATATAGCCTATGTTACTCAGGGTGAATGTAGCATTCCAATGGTGAAATAATTTTTGAAATCGGCACAGTAGTTTTTGAGTTTATTCATTACAAACATACACACAAAAATACAAATCTTTCCTCTTTATAATATTAGTGTAGAAGTGTAGATTTAGTGTAGATGTAGATTTTTTGTTAAAGTGGCAACAGAAATACATCATCTGTGAAAATTTGAGCTGTATGACTGACAGAGAGGCGGAAAACAGTCTTAGTCCGACAAAGGCACATTTTTATGGTTCCGTTTTTCCCTTCGGCTACGGAATCCTAAAAATGTCCCTTTTGTTAAATTAATTCCGCTAATCAGTCAAATTGTATGATTACATGCGATAGCTTTGATATGTGAAGCGTGTAACTTCAAACAAAAACGGTTCGTTGATATTTCATATTGTTTGTCGAAATGAGCAAATTAAGATAAAAAGTTCTTTTTATCGTTTTTCTTCACTAGCGGCCCGACATGGCTCAAGTCTCTTCTACTCCTTTATTTTTTTTTATTGGTTTTTTATTTGGAATAACAAACAGATACAAAGTTGACAGTGTATAAAATAAACAATATGTAAATGTAACAATTCTGTAACCAACCACGTTATCCACAGATTAAAGAAACAAGTATTTATAAAATAATTACTAGAGGGAAATTATAAAGAAAGTGTCTAAGGGTAAATACAAAATAACTCAGCAAGCATACAAGGTGAATAACAACATACAGGTCGCACAATCTACCTTTACAGTGAGTCTTGTTGAGAGAGTAATGACAATAAATGTTTTTTATATGTAAAAGGAGAACAGTTAAATATGTATGTGTGTATGCTTTCAAATAATGTATTATGGTACTCAGCCATACGACGCAAGGGAGAATGATGACCCGAATTAGTGCGAGGAGTAGGCAGCGCGAAGAGTGGGCGTGATCGTACCTGACGCAAGGCCGATCGTGGAACTTTGTAAGAAAGTTTATTACAAAGTTCTCGTGGTACTTCAGCCCTATCACCCATATATAGATAGTAGAGTATAGACCTCTTTTGGATTTTCCATTACACCCGGTCTCTTGCTGGTTTCCAGGCTTTGCCCATAGTTTTATAGAGATCGTCGGCCCATCTTATTGGTGGCTTCCCTACTTTTCTTCGCCCAGTTCTTGATCTCCATTCAGCAATTTTACGAGCCCATCTGCCATCTCTCCTGCACATGTGCCCGGCCCAAATCCACTTTAATCTGGACACCGCTAGTGCAATGTCGGCAACCCCAGTGCGCATAATTAAGAAAATTTAAATAAAATGAAGGTTTTGCTGGTCGGACGGCCTAATTTCAAGGAAAAAAAAGATGTAAAATTGTTAAGTCGTCTGTAGATCGTTCAATTCACCGATTATGCCGAATGAAAATGCGGTTTTTAGTGAAATAAGTAATAAGTTCGCCTCTTGTTACGTCCTACTTTCTTGTAACAATGTTCTTTCTCTACAATAAAGTGTTTACATACGCACACTCTTGCTCGTGGTTTGATTTTGGTAATTAAGTTAAAATTAGCGCGATTGGCTTTCTGGACCACTAAATCTAGAACCATGATTAAAGGGTACTCTGGCACTAAAGCGTAAACTTAAAAGGCAACTGTGAAACACGCTCGTACGAAGAAGAATGAAGTGCTATTTTTAAAATTGTGACTTACGCAAAATCTGTCTGTCTGTTACGCTTTCACGGCTAAACCGCTGAACAGATTTTGATGAAATTTGGTATGAATATAGTTGAAGACCCGGGGTCAAACATAGGCTACTTTTTGACGCAGGCGGAGCTACGGAAAACAGCTAGTATGTCTTACTTACAAAAATAGAGATTCTGGTTATAGTCCATCGTCCCTGCTTTACGGTATAGGCATTTCTCGTGTCGCCGCGGGCTAAAGCTAGTTAAGTATAATATATATTTAAATCAATACAAAAAAGGAGACAATAATAAATATAGGACAATGCCAGTATCTCATATCCTTGAGATCCCAAAGGACGCAAATAAATGTCAAAGTAAGGTACGAATTTAACTTTGTCAAAGGAAAGAATCAAACTTAGTACTTTGTCAACAGTAGCTATTTTAGAAACCCTACAACAAGAAAGTTAATGTTCTGAGCTCTGAAAACAATAGACCTAGTTGCATACTTCGATGGTTTCTTTGGAGGAATTGAAATGTTTGCTACCTGGGTTCGCTGTCTAATTCCTGTCTTCTATTAAATTTGAAAGTAAATAGATACTAAAATTAAAACAAAAAAAATAAATAACTTTTACAATATTTATTTGAAAACGGTTAATCGATACAAGTATTTAGGTTGAAAGCTAACACAAAGATTAAAAACCTAGTTATTTGATGATATTTTGTTGTTGAAAATAAAAGAAATAAAATAAGGAAAAGAAATTAGGGGCGCCGAAGATCAAATGGCTAATATTTAGATCCCTTTTTGAAGTTTTTTTTAAAAAAAAAAGGTTAATAAGATAAAATGTAGAAAGCGCAGGCACTGGCTGACCGATAATGCTGGCTTCGGTTGTGTGGTTACCTAAATCAAAGAAAAAAAATGTCTATCGCAGATCAAAACGGTAGTATAAGCTGTGTTCTCTTGTATCAATAAAAGAAATGTGATTTGCACACTAAATATGCACACCTGACACTTCGGGGAACGTGTAGAACTCCCAGTGTTCACCCGAGTGAGTGCTGAGGGGAACTTCCTTGTTACCCTGAAGTAGGAATAACAAAAAGAACTTAAAAAACGGCTTATGAAACAATGGTTTACTATAAGACGGGCTCTGTAATTTCTAGGTTTTATTTCCGGCTCAAATTTCTTTTTTACAACGGAGGCTAGGGTCCGCTTTTCTCCTGCACTTTTTTTTGTTTTCAATTTTTTTTTATTTTCAATATAGGATATAAATATCACTTACTGACGTCAATTTACTTAAATTAAGTTTACCACCACTTCCAAAGCGCAAGTGGAAAGGAAGCGGCGCCACAAACTCCACTGCAGCATTTTCTTCAAAACGTCAATTTACAAATAAGAAAAAAAAACTTTCCATAATTAATTAGTTTAAAAGAATTCACATGTTTGTCAACATTCTTGCACAATATTTTATTGTGATTGCAGATTATTTAAATTAAATAAAAAAACTGAATTTACATTTCTATAACACAAAGGTTAACAGTAAGACAATGCCCCTAAGTTCGCTTTTCGGATTTTTCGCATTGTATTTGTGCAATTAAATTAAAATAAATAATAAAAAATATGGCAATGCTGCCAGCCTTATTGGTACACTACCGCAAGGTGCGACGTTGTAGACCCCCCGGTCTATACAATTTATAAAGTTTTATATCTTAGGTACGTTTTCATTAGTTAAATAATCTTATACTAATTTTATAATATAAAGAGTTAGAATAAATGACTAAGTAAGGCAAGCCCAAAGACAAATGGCGCGATCATTTGGACAGTTTGGACGCAGAAAGCATTATTCTAAGACAAATAGAGACGAAAGGGGGCCGAGGAGTGACGATAGTCCGCGCGACCCGCGTATCCGTAGCGAATGCGCGTATCAAGCGACGCAAGACGTGACCACTTTTGGATTGGTCGCTATTTAGTGGCATTTTCTATCTCGAGCTCATCATCCGCGCTTTGGAAGGCACATTAAGCCGTTGGTCCCGGTTGTTACCGATAGATAGCAGTCGTGAGGCTGTGTCAGATGCTATTAGGCAGCCTAAAAAATTCTGACAGTGTTGGCCACTAACACACCTCGGGTCATTCTTTCTGTTGGTCTGGTTTCCCTGTAAAAGGGTTACGGAGGTCTGACTTACACTTACATGATTTACAGCGTACCCTAGGCTCCGAAGCGTAAGCTGACGACGCAACTAGGAATACACGCTAGGATGACGAAGAGACGAAAGGGGGAGTTTGCCCAGCAGTGGGTCACAATATCTTTGGGCTAGGAAGAAAAATTTAATCTTCCTAACATTTTACATAATTTTTTCTATTTCACTACGTATAGGGAGGTACACAAATGATTGAAGTGGTACTACATTTCATAAAATGGTGTAAATTTAATGAAAAGACAAAACCAATTAAAACGTATTAGAGTGAAACTCCGAAAATAATGAGTTTTTACACTTAAAAACTTCAACAGATGAAAGGGTTAAGCTTTTCAATACAAAAAGTAACACTTATGTTTAACTGGAAATGCTTTGTTGGAAAATCGGATTTAGGTAAATTTTCTTTTCCTTTTTTCTGCAATTTTATTTTATGAATAAAAACGACAATTCTTTTAGACTTCAAAGTGTTTTACTCTGATTTTTGTTTAAAATCACTAATTTTAAAGCTATTAGTGGCTTTGATAACTAAAACTACTAATAATTTTACAACAATTCTACTCACCAAACTAACGAGAAATTAGAATTAGAAAGTTCAAAATATTTCGATCGATTGCTTCTTTCCTAAATTTAAGAACAACACAACAGAATAAAACTAACAAATAAAATTTGAAATAAGAACGTCAAAAAAATTGTATACCGTGCAATTTAATTTAAAAAAGAACTTACCTAAATTTCCAGACACTTCACAACACTAAACAAAACAAATAAACAATTTAAAATTTCAATATTTAAAAAAGAGGACGTCTGATTTGAATCGCTCGCGTATAAACGCTTTTCCCGTGCGTGACGAGCGGTATACAACTTTGCACTGGCGTTTTCAATACGCACCGTATTGAGAGAACTGCGGGCGGGAAAGCATCACAAGTAAAAAAAAAAATACAAAAGAATATGAGAACATGAGAACTCTTGACTTCTAAGAAATTCAAGGATTATAAAAAAAAAACTTTAATAGGAATTTTTTAGTATTTCAAAGATTATTACAAAAAAAATCTGGTAATTTCTCGTTCAGATTAATAAGCGAAATATTTTTGAAAGGTATTTTAATGGTAAAGCTATGAAACGTTTTCAACGCGTTACCGTTTTGTTTGTTTGTTTATAAACTTTACTAGCTGTCCCCCGGCTTCACCCGCGTGGGATTCCGTTTGTGTTACGGAAAAAAGCCTATGTCACTCTCCAGGTCTCTAACAATCTCCACACAAAAAAACACATCAATCCGTTGCTCCGTTTTAACGTGAAAGAAGGACAAACAAAGAAACAAACACACTTTCACATTTAAAATATTGGTATGGAGTATGGATTTATATAGCAGTAGCCCAGAGTTAACCAAAATCGAATGTCGAATGAAAATCATTCGACTCACCGGTTTTGCGTTTAATTTCACTTTTTTCCTGAATTTGAGCTTTCTGTTGCCTGCTTCTGCACCAAAAAAAACCTTATTATTTCATCATCATTATAGTATTTATTTTAGCTCCGCCTGCGTTAAAAAGTAGCCTATGTTTGACCCCGGATTTTCAACTATATTCATACCAAGTTTCATCAAAATCCTTTCAGCGGTTTGGCCGTGAAAACGTAACAGACAGACGTACAGACAGACTTTCGCATTTATAATATAAGTATATATATGTACGCACTAAAGATCCAATACTGTAAAGTACAGCCTACAAGTTGTCTCTTCTACTGGTGTTAGGGCACAATGAGCAGGATAGTAAGTACCCCATTATTTGAGAAAATGAAATTTCAATGTCAAGTGGGATAGTGTAAAAAAATCATGCGGGTTAAGTCGCGGGCATCAATAAGTAAAAAGTTAACGTTTGTTTTTAAATTATATCAATTAAGTAGGAAAACAAAAGTGTCACTAATAGGGAAATTCACTTCAGAATGCTTAAAAGTGCATAGATTAAGTATTTTTATACACGCGATCATGAGATTAAGCAGTTTAAGATTATTAGATTGTACTTTTCAAAGTTAAATTTGTATGCGAAAGTTTAATTTTTTTAAGAAGCTCATTACCTAAAGTGCTCAAGTTTATTTAAAAAATGCTGAGTTTTGTTAAGAAAAAGTAAAAATATATATATGTAAGTTATTAAATTTTAACTTACGTATATATTTTGTTTTTGAAATAATTAGAATTGATGATTTCTTATGTTTTCGCGATTGTTATTCATTAAATTAAACTATTTTAATACGGTTTTTTAAATAATAAACGCGATAAAAACCGTATTAAAATAGTTTAATTTAATTAGAATTGAACTTCTAAAAATTTTTTTTATCAGAATATCCAAGAAAACTATGTATGTATGTATGTAAAAATCTTTATTGTACACAAAGAACATAGTATCAGAATACAGGTTACAACAAAAGGCGGACTTATCCCAAATAGGGATCTCTTCCAGTCAACCAAACTAACATAGGACATAGACATATGGGCACAGAAGAGGGCACAACACGCAAAGAAATCTTAGGTGTATAGACTTACATCTAACATACAAATTCAATTACACATAAAAACAGTAAGCTCAGCTCAAGTCCGATCGTTCGTAGTATTCCCTAACCCGAGATTTGAAAGAGTGAGAAGACAGCACTTTTATCTTACGTTTTCTTTTCTAAAATAAGTATAGATTATCTTGTCACTTGTCATGACATTATATAGTTATAGCCCGACCAGGAAAATAGCAGCCTTGGCCGTATTGCGAAAAATATTAGAAGTAATTTTTTTTACTGGCAACTAGGTATTCAAGTAACATTCTGTAATCTCAATGTTATCTACCAAAAAGAGACAGGAGTAGACGTAGTGTATTTTGTGATTATCGAATAAAAATATTTATTAAAATGGTAAAAATAATACTATAAATAATAATAATGATATAAAAAGTGATATAAAAGATATTATCATATTTGATGCGAATGAAAACGAAGGATTGATTTCGATTTCACGAAATGACATTGTCAATTTTGTTGTTGACATGACACATACACCATGTTGCCACCTAAAGGCGATCAGTAGCGTCGCCAATGCAGGGTTTTTATTTTCCTGGTCGGGCTATAATTATAATATTAAAAAAATATGTATATTAAATTACTTATTAATAGTTAAAAGAAAACAGGAAAGGGGTATGACAGAAAATAGGTGACTAACAACATGGCCACGGCGAAATTCGCCGCGATAAAAAAAAATAATACAAATGCATTTGTTTCAGTGCACTAATCATTACTACTCCTCATGTCGCCTCGCCAGTCACCAGTTCCCGTGGCTTATTAAGTGCATTTGTTATGTATTTCTATTAGTCGCCGGTGGTATCGCGGCGAATTTCGCCGTGGCAAATTCTTTCGTGGCCAGGCTGTAAGGATGCGTTTCCACCAGAGATGTGCGAGGATGCGTAGCGAGGGATGTGTTTTCGAAGAACCAATAGAACCGCTTCATTTATCTAGCCTCGCATAGCACAGCTCTGATGGAAAAGCAGCCTAAGATGAGAGACACACTGACTAAATACTTGCAGTACTCCAGAGACGCGCCACTTCCGTTGGACTTACCTTGGCCGATATAAGGCCCCCTTTTGTACAGCTCACAGGGCAAGCAGGGCAGGTCAGAAGTCGCTGAATAGTTTGGATAGAATCGGCTTTATCGCCTCAGTACGAATTTCCAAATGTCACTGTAATTTTTCCCTGAGAGTAGCTCTTCAGATGGCGACAAGAAGTAAAGAAGAGGTCATTATTAATTCTTGTTGCCACTTAGATATGTATCAACCACGTATACCCGGATATCAGAGATGTGCGGAACCGCCTTTCGGTCTCTGACGTGGTTCCTTTAACGATCACCAGACGGCAGTCGGGACCAATGGCTTAAAATGCCTTTCGAAGCACGGAATCATATTTATTTATCAGACAATCAGGTGAGGCGATTCAAATCTGCAATATCAGAACCAAACTGGAAACAACTAAACAAAGTATGCTTCCCGTGGGAATCGAACTCACGACCCCCGGGTCGAGGCGAACGCCTTAACCACTGGACCACGGAGACAGTTAGAAGAGGTGTAAATTGTTCGTTCCACAATTTCTGACGGGAGAATTTAAGTACAATACCGAAGTCAGATTGAAATTATCAATCTAGATTTAATTAAAATCCTTTATTAAACATAGGTTACGAGGTGACGAAATGACTAACAACCCTTAATCTTTATTTACGCGTTTGAAACGGTTTTGAAGGATTAAGGCTGGCATTAATCATATTCAAGAGCGTTTTCTGTCAAAGTGGTTGAACTGTATTTTGTATGTTGAGTGTAGCAAAACTATGTCAGAAGATCAACTTTAGTTTTTTTCCACGGACTTATAGCAGGAACCTGTGAAAAGCAATTTCGGCGCTGTATTTATTCCAAAATTTTTGAGTACCTATCAGTGTATAATAATCGTGGATTATCATTCGCAAAGAATTTGTGAATAAGCGTGAGTGCAGGGAAGTGATACAGTGTTTGATAAATGTGACTACAATGTAGGACTGAAAAAGAAAATTTAAGAAGAGAATAAAGGCTTTGTATCTATGGCCGTAAACCCCGTTATAAAAAAAGTTTTCCTGAGGACGGAACTTTCGATCAGGCAGGAATTTACTACACACACTTTTATTACAATTATTATGTGAAAAGTCTGAGAAGATAAAAGTATTTGAAAGGTACTCTGCGATTAATGGAAATATAGAGCTACTAGCTATTTCCCGCAGCTCCGCCTGCGTCGAAAAGTAGCCTATATTTGACTTCGGGTCATATACATACCAAATTTTATCAAAATCAGTTCAGCGGTTTCGCCGTGAAAGCGTAACAGACGAACAGACAGAGTTTTGCACTTTTAATATTAGTATGGAAGTAGGCATATGGCTAAACACACTAAAAAAAAATATTTTTTATATTTAGTAAACGTGGCAGGAAGGAAGACCTCGCCAACAAGCACTGGCCAATATTTTTCTTGAACGCCTGTGAACACCAACTTAATTTGCCCTGTGGTTAGAAATGAACAATGATATGAAAGAGGGACGAGTTTCTATCTCACTGAAAGATAAAATTACTGATTTTCTGCATAAAAACTTTCTATCCAAAATCACAGGGTAAACAATTTTGATAATATTACAAAACAAATCACTGCATGGGAGGATATTATTGTGAAATTCTAAGTTGTCATTGTAACCAATGGTGTTTTCGAACCTAGGTGATGATTTTCAATAAAAAAGGACATTTTTAAATGAAAATTTTGATGTGATACAAACAGTGCATACTGCTAAAAGACTGGTGTTTAAAAATCACTTTGTTTAACTGGCAACTTTAATGTTTCCTCATTTACAGTGAAGCTAGTGAAGTCTTTAATTGTGCACGATTTTTTTTGCAAAGTTTTTTAACATTACCTTCTAGAAGATAGTATTATCTACTATGTGTAACATGTTTCCCGCGTGTATTCATCGATTCCATTAAAAGTTAACAAGTTTACATTGCGTTACTGAAATAACGTTACTTAACATGATTTATTGTATGACATACCGTTATTTAGGAACACGTTATACAGATATTAGCGTGTCATTTGTTTGCTGTATTCATATTTAAAGTAAATTGTTTATTATAAAAGATATCAGTAAGCATATTTATGTATGGTAACATTGATTGGAGCCTTTGATTATCCATATCCACTCATTATCCTAGCGTCTGTTCCTAATTGCGTCGTCAGCTTACGCTTTGAAACCTAAGGTACGCTGTAAGTTATGGTCTTAGAATAAGCGGTATTGGTTATTACAATGGAGTGCCAGCTGTCTGACCACCGTAACCCTTTTTGCATGGTAACCAGACCAACAAACCGAACATGACCCGGGGTGTGTTATTGGCTAACACTGTCAGATTTTTTTCAGGCTGCCTAAAGGCACACAGACTAACGACAGGCTATTTATCGATAACAACCGAGACCAACGACTTGACGTGCCTTCCGAAGCAGCGCAAAGTCGCCAAAAGAGCTATGGAGTAGGCGATGCTCTGTGTTTCCCTAGATCGAATCAGAAATGAGTAGATACTTAGGAGAACAAAAATCAACGACATAGTCCAGTGGATTAGTTCTTTGAAGTAACAGTTGGCGGGGCACATAGCGCAAAAACAGATGGCCGACGGGGCAGAAAGGTCGAATGGCGAACACAATCTGGCAAGCGCAGCGTTAGACATCCACTGGCTAGATGGTTAGATGACCTGAAAAAGATCGCAGGCAGTCGCTGGACGCAGGCCGCTTCAGTCATTATGGAAATCATTAGAAGATGCCTATGTCCAGCAGTGGACTGACTGCGGCTGAAATGATGAGTCTTAGATAATTAATTGTTTAAAGCCAACGGGTCTCTGACGCGAAGTCATGATCATCAAAATGCATCTATTTTGTAAACCATTTTTTAAAGTCGGTCAAAAATGGTACTCTTATGAAGATCAGAAACGAATAGTCTAAATAACATGTAAAAACGTGGGCTAAAAGAACAAATTAAATCTTGACTTTCCGGCTAAAGATTTTGTTTGAGACGTAAACAATAATTTCCTTTGATCGGGTTAACGTACCGCTTTTAGGGCGATAGCTCCTGATTGCGGTTTGGTCAATGACTTTTCTAGGGATGAGCTAGTCCACAGAGATATGATTAAGAAGAAGCCATAAAGAATTAAGAAGAAACAAAAAACTCCTTTACTTTTCTCGCTTGAGAAATAGTTTCGATGGACAACAAGCTGCGCTCGCCAACTTGTTTGTCTGCGTGGTGAGTATGGCAAAACCAATAAGGGAAATTTTTATTGGGGGAGGACTATGTCCAGCAGTGGACGTCTTACGGATGTTGACTAGAGAGTCTTAATTTGCTCGCTTATGACACTTCTACTTAGTCTTATTTCTGTGAGCTCATCGAATATTGTGAAAATAGTTGAATTGTTCCAAATTACCTTTTTCTGCTTACATTTGTACGTACGAGAGGCAACATTCCATAGCGAAAAATTAAATATTTTCGATACAGATTACGATTTTTATGAAGTCTTTACTTCAAATAAAAGTATTTTCAGCTTGCTACAAAATTTAACAAACAATTTATTTTGCAGGTTCTAACACGAATGTTTTAGGGCCGGAAAACTGGTGCTATTTCGCCACACCATAGGCCTCGTCCTTACCTTAGTAAATAAGTGTCAGTGAGTTTAATATACTTCCTTGTCATCGAAAGTAATTGTCGCGATCGTATAGCTGAATTTGAACTTCAGAGATATATATGTTTGTAAGAAGTTTGCAGTAGCGAATATATGGATTTGAAACCGAAAAGATCTGAAGACCAGAGGTGTATAGACTTACTTTAGTCTTTCAAGGGCGATTTTCTGCAATCCTACATATTATTTAGCAATTTAGGGTCTTCTCCGCTCTTTCATCATAGATCGGCCATTAGGGGCCCATTCTTGTGCCGAACCCGACGTGCTTCTTAAATATGGAAACCCATATACTCCGACTTAATCTTTGTTTTCTTTTAAACGCAATAATCATCGAGACTGCTTGTATCACTGGCGTCTGACCTCCGTAACCCTTTTTACAGAGAATCCAGAACAACAGAAACATGACCCGAAGTGTGTTAGTGGCCAACACTGACAGAATTTTTCAGGCTGCCTAAAGGTATCTGACACAGCCTCACGACTGCTATCTATCGATAACAACCGGGACCAACTTAACGTGCCTTCCGAAGCACGTAGGAGCTCAAAAAAAATGCTACTAAATGGCTACCATTCATCTGAAATAGGTATTTAATACTCTTTCATCATAAGAAATAAATTTCTGAAGAACCCACATGTCAAAATTCATTGGGATATCAATGATCGTTAAATTTGTGAAGGGGGCATTTCCCCCTTTAGAGGGTGAATTCTGAAAAATCTTAAAACAGGTAACTAATAATTTATCGAAATAATCTTGTAAAGTTTCAAATGAAACGGATTAACTAATCTCCTTTTGTCCAAATTTCACGTTTATAGCTTTTAGGTTTAGGCTGGGTGTTGATTAATCAGTCAATATATAGATAATATTTTGCACGCCCGGAGATGCGATTTTTTAAAATCCAGTTAATGAATTATTATTTTTTACTAACCATTAATTCAAATATGTAGTATCTCGCTTCAAAAATGACAAAGATTTATCCAAATTGGCAACCTTTATTTCACCCCTATAGGTATGTTGTTTTCAAAATCTACTAAATGCATTATCTTATTCTTCTAACTACTAATATAAATTAATAAATTTATGTATCTCGCTTAAAAAATGACAAAAGGTTTATACAAACTTGCACCCCCTATTTCACTCCTATAGGGATGTAATTTTCAAAACCTAATAAATGCATTATTATTTTTTACTAACTACAAAAATAAATAAAAAATTTCATGTGTCTCACTTTAAAAATGACGAAGATTCATACAAACTTCACTCCCTTACGGATGGAATTTCCAAAAATCCTTTCTTAGCGGACGTCTCCTAGCCACAATCTATCTTCCTGCCAAATTTTATCTTCATCACGCGATTTTCACACATTATCTTCGACACGTCGATTCTACTCTTTTATTATAGTAAAGATATAACCATATAGTACCATTCAATGCGCAAGGGCCGCAGGCGCGGCGCGGGACGTAGGTAGATAGATAGATAATAAATTTATTTTGTTCAACTGTTACACACAATAACACAGCATCATACAAACAATGAAAATAAATACATAAATTTCTTAACCTAATTAGCAATGATTTATGTGTGCCACAGCAGCACAAATAGGCTACAGCTCAGCGATATGTTGCTCCAGAGAAGCAACCGCTGATTTTCAGCTGTCACCTTTTGGATAACACGAACAAGCGCAGCCACACTAGCAATACGAGGCTCAGACACAGGCAGAAAAAGCACTCAAACAGTAAGATCAACAATAATACACCCTAGAAATCACATCAACCTCATTTAAATCAATTACACAATCGACCTCCGAGATATATATAAGACTGTAAGTATTGAAGCACTAGAAACGCAATGGAGTTCAATGCACACGGCAAGCAAAGCGGATAGAAAATTAATTTTTGAGTTGTTCTAAAACATATAATTTGTACTTTTTTATAAACGTGTACTTGGAGTTTATGCTTCTTATAGGAGGTGGAATGTTGTTCCAGCACTTTGTTGCCGCGTACCTAAAACTTCCCTTAAAAACGACAGTTCGATGTTTGGGTACAGACAGGATAGGACGTGCCAATCGAAAGCGACGTTGTGATATAAATTTTAATTTAGTGTACAAATACTCTGGACTTTTAAATTTAATAGTGTCGAACAGCAACCTCGCAAGGTGCAGCTTTCTACGTGATTCCATATCAAGTACAAAGGCATTTACCAAAAAAGGTGTTACGTGACTTCGAGGAGGGATGTTGTAATAAAAACGCATACATGCATTCTGTACCCTTTGAACCAACCGTTTTGTTTTACATAAGAGACGCGGTCCATAAACCAAGTCTCCATAATTAAGCCTGGATAAGACAAGAGATTCACATATTATTTTCCTCGAAGCCTCTGAGAGCTAATCACGTATCTTGTAAAGAAGACTTAGGCGATAGAAGCTGTTCTTTACTAAGCCCAACAGGTGAGTCTCAAATCTAAGCTGACCATCCATTACAAAACCCAAATTTCTGGCCTCTTCAACCCTTGACAGTGTTTGCCCATTAATTTCCACGATTGGATCAGCGCTCACCAATCGAGCAATCTGTAGTTTGCTACCAAGGACCAGATATTTAGATTTACCTGGATTCAGTACCATACCATTACGTTGAGCCCAATCGGCAACATTAGATAGGTCTTCGTTCATAAGTTGGACTGCCTGAGATACTTTTTTAGGGTTAGAACTAATATACAATTGCACATCGTCAGCGTAACAATGATAATTACAGTTCTTAATTACCGAAGGCAAATCAGCACAGTAAACAATAAACAGAAGTGGGCCCAGTATTGAGCCTTGCGGCACCCCTCGTTCAAGTGATTTAGGGCTTGATGTAGCAAAACTGCCATCGCCATTTTGAGTTTTCACTGATTGTGATCGATCACAAAGATAGCTTTTAAACCAAGTCAGAGTCTGTGAATCCAATCCGTAGTAGGATAGTTTTGCAAGCAGAAGAGGAATATTCAAGCAGTCAAACGCTCTTGAATAATCCAAAAGTGAGAGAATAGTGCCACAACCCCGGTCCTGTTCATACAACACATTGTCAACCACATCAAGCAAAGCTGTCACTGTTCCACGCCCCTTACGAAACCCAGACTGAAGTATAGTAAGTATATTATTATCTTTCACAAAACTAGTAAATTGAGTTGAAACCGCTCGTTCTAGTATTTTGGAGAGGTACGGTAACACGCTTAACGGTCTTAGACCTTTGAAATCAGTAGGTGTACCAATTTTAGGTACAGGAGTTACAATAGCTTCTTTCCAACATTTCGGCACCGTGCCTGTGGTTAAAGACTTGTTGATCATATAAGTAATTACATCTAAGGTGTTTGGCAGGGTCAAAAGGATCATATCCTTGCTAATGCCATCACAACCTGTAGCATCGGATTTTATTGTCAAAATATGTTTAGCAATTACAGCACTACTTACCGCTTTGAGAGCAAAAGTAGCAGGAGAAAATTTATTATTTTCAAAAGCAGATATTTCAGCTGAGATGTTACCATTGCAATCTGGAAGACGGAAGAAAAAGTCATTGATTTTAGTAGGATCACTCAGATGTCTCGGCAACAGTCTGTTCTTTTCATGATGTGGCAGAACCCTGTCCTTTCGGTTTTTCCAGAATTTCTTGCTATCTTTAACTTTGGTATTAATAAGGTTATCTATATAAGCGCGTTTTTCACCAGCTATTCCCAACTCTACCATTTTCTTCAACTCTTTATAGTAATGTTTGTCACTCTCCGATTTAGATTTACGATATCTTTCATGAGCTTTGTTGCGTTCCTCAATCATACTCCTACATACATCCGTAATCCAAGGTAAAGAATCTTCCCTTATGACGACTCTTTTCAAAGGAGCATATCTATCGAAAAGGGCAGTAACAAGTTGATTAAATTTATTAACCATAAGATCGACCGTTGCCGACTCCGTGACATCCGACCAATCAATCCCATTGAGATCCCTGTTGAATGCATCTAAGTTTATCTTATCCAATGGCCTATAGGTGAAGTGTCTGGGGGGCAACTTATCCTTTTTTAGGGATAGGGTAACGTTCACCATCGAGTGCCCATAATTTCCCGTAATATTATTTACCATTACATCTCGAAATGGAGCATTAGTGCATACTACGTCAATAAGTTTAGCAGAATGCGAGGTATAATGTGTAGGCTCATTTACTGCTTGTTGCAAACTCATATATTCCAAAAAATCATTAAAACCAGCAGTGCCGCTATCGGTAGGCTTGAGCATGTCTGTATTGATATCACCAAGAAAGATTGTATAATCATATTTTGAAAAGTTATTCATGGAGTCAGTAAGAGCATCTATAAAAACATCCTCATTTACCCACTGTGGTCTGTAAGCCGTACCAACCACCAACCGGAATCCATTAATGCGCGTAGACAGCCACAGCTGTTCAATAAGATCATTTGGGCGTTGAAGATGTCGCACACAAACATCTCGTTTAATGTAAAACCCAAGGCCACCACCTCGCCCTCCACGCATATGTAGCGGCCGCTGGACGGCGTGAAATCTATATCCCGGCACGGCGGGCTCGCGTTCTATCTGTTGATCGCCAAGTTTCGTTGATCGCCACTACGTCGGCGCTGTAACGATCCATCGCAACCAAAAAATCGTCTTGCCCTGTATTTAGTGATCCCGCATTATACAGACCCAACTTGAAAAATTTTAGCTTATTACCCATTAAAAAAAAGAAATACTAAAAAATAAGAATAACTATTATCAAGATAAAGGAACCACCCTTCTCCGAGCCCAAGATCACACGTGAAGCCATGCTTCAATTCGCAAACAATTTCAGAGATATATAAAACATAAAATACAAAACATTTAATAACTTTGCATGAGAAACTAAAATAACTGTGACTGAATTCTAAGATACAGTAATAAAAACAATGCAAAAAACAAACAGCCGACAACACTCTCACATGAGCAGTAACATTTACTATAAAGGAATGATTGGTTTTGAAAACAGTATATAATCTAATAAAATAAATAATATGAACGTTAATAGCAATATTATGAACATTCAGCAAAATAATATTAGCACGGAAGCTTGATAAATATGGATCATTAAGTGAAGCGTATACACTCACAAAAAGATAGAAAATAGTACCATAATCATAATTGTTAAAGCCAACGCAAGCATGAAGCAATTTTACATAGAAGACTATGGGTGTACAGTGGTACACCCATAGTTTACCATTCTCGTTATATTTACTAATACAATTAGAAATTTAACAGTATGAAATAAGTACATACACAAACTCAATAACATAACTTGAATAATAAATGCCTCACTACCACGAATGCCAGCGGTCACTACACAATATGTTGACTGAGCTTTATAAATCAATTTCCGCTTACATGTGGCCAACGACTGATGCAGGACCAACGGAAGCAGGCCCAAAAACTCGGATCAAGTCTAATTCATTGCGGATGCGATGTCGTGGAGAATCAGGTCCTGATTGATGTCGTGCAAATATTTTACCCTCTTTTGTCCATACATAACGCCAGTTGTGAGATTTGCCCAATTCGCGGGTTCGCCTGAACAGTAAGCGATTAGTTTTGGTCAACCTCTCATTAATGTAAAATCGCCGACTCGGAGTAGGGAGATCCATACCCTCCGTAGTAGCGCCTCGACGCACACGCGCAGAGTGCAACAACTGATCTCTGAGTTCGCGCCGCAACACCCTACACACAATGGGACGGGGACGTAATACAGCGCTGTCATCCTGTGCAGATCGTCCCACTCGTGCAACACACACTACATCCTTATTCTCAAAGTCCACAGACAACTTGTTAGCAATAGTGGCAATGATATGTACCAAGTTTTCACCCTTTTTTTCGGGAACGTTTAAAATTTCAATGTCATTCCCAAGTAGTTCCTGGTCACGGTCATTTATATCCGCTCTCAGTTGCTTGATAGTCTCTTGCAATGACTCACCACCACCAGCCTTCAACTCAGCTACCTCAGCCTCCAGACTATCAACACGGTTCTGCAGGCTTTTGGTCACTCTCCTCAAGTCTTTTTGTAAGTCTAGCAATCACTGTATTAAAAACTTCAAGTTGTTCTCTAGCAGCTTTTATCTCATCACGCCACTGTCTCGCTTCAATCATGAAAGACTGCACATCAGTCATCTCCACAGTGTCATTTAATACGTTACTATCATCCATATGCTGGCTGAGATTTAATGCGGATGCACCTCTGATAAAGTTAATTCCTTCAGTAGCACCACGGACCGGCGTATTAGTATTGTCCGTTTTAGGCATCTTGCTGACGCAACAGATACACCTCCACGTTTGTCTATGCTCGCCAACCAAGGTATTATAGAATCGTTGTTGAGTTACATTAGCACATATTAAATCGTATTCTCTTTTGCATAGGAAGCAGGCCAAGAATTCTCTGTCGGTGATTAATGTTTGGCACCCAGCACAGTTCCTATTACTGGCCGTATAATGCACACCGTGCTACCGCCGTACATACGTAGATCGACGAAATTAGGCAACAGCTGACAGGCAGACGGCTCATGCAATAAGCGAAGTAGGTGAAGTCAGAATGATGACTCACACACAAGTTGTACGCAACCAACACTGCACAAAATTATACTGATTTTTTAAATTTGTAAGCAATATTAAAGATGAAATCCAATCTGTTCATTTATTATTTAAACGAGGTTCGAAAGATTGATTATAAGAGATTATTTTTGAGTTATGTTTGCACTTAAACGAGCACTTTTTAGGCACCAATGATTTAATTAACCAGAGCAAAGAATACTACGTATTGACGGTATGTTACTTGTCCAGATGTCCCAAAACTAGGTAGCGTAGTGTCGTGCGCAACTGGTATCCAAGTAACAGGACCACGGTTCATATAATAACAAGGTACGTGCCTGTGATTTACTAAAATAAGATATTGTTTAATAACTATATTACGACTGATCTATTTGATTAATGTTTTAACTTATTTAATATATTTTATTATAAATTATATTTAATTATAGTTTAGCTGCAGAAAGTTTTAGTCAAAAGTAAATAAAACGTTACAGCTCCTTTGTAATTACCAGTGCCGGCAAATCTGGGAACATGACTTACAGCATACCCTAGGCTCCGAAGCGTAAGCTGACGACGCAACTAGAAACACACACTAAGATGAAGAAGTATTATATTGTACAATTCAGCCCCTGAATGGGGGACATGGGTGTTATTTGTATGGTTAATCGGGTTGCTGACTACGAAATTAACATTGATATAATATCAATCCCTATTGGGATCCAATGGGGCCGAAATCTTCTAAATACATAGGAAAATCCTGAGAGACGCTGCCATAAATAATCTAAGTGATTCAAATCTCATTGGAAATACCTTTTGATCAGGCGGGCTAAGCCGCGGGCAACAGCTAGTTATATTATAAGTACGTTGTCTATCTCAATCTAATTTAATTTATTTCTTTAACAATATTAATATTAATCTAATCTATTTTACCCCTCATCAGTTTTAAACGATACGAGAGAGGCAGTGGAATAACTAGCTACTTGGCAAATTTTTGATTCATGTGAGTAGCGACAGGACACAAAAAGTTCACAAAAAAAAATGTTAATTTCCCCAAATTGGGACAGTAATATTATTTCCCTAAAAGTTCAATGCTCGGCAGTTCATCAAAATGTAAGTATCCAAGGGAAATTATATGCTTGAATGGGTTTGTATCCTAATATCTTTTTATAGTGGCTGTAAAGGCTTACATTTTCTTACTTTGGGTGGTTTTAGGGATGCGTGGGAGGATGTTGTTGGAAAGTTTTATGTATGTATGTAAAAATTTTATTGAACAGAAAGAACATTGCTACAACAAAATAGAACACAACAAGAGGCGGACCTATCCCTGATAGGGATCTCTTCCATTAATTATTAATTTTAATGATTTTTTTCGCCAAGAAGTCACACTGCCGGAATTATAATCCTTATATTCTATCCTATCTACTAATATAAATGTTATATAACCAAATAAATGTAAGTACATCCAATATTTAAGCTTACAATAACATATATAAACCCTAAAGTTTGTCCATATGTTATGGATGAGTTTACGGATATATTAAACCTGTCTTGTGATAATAGAGACTAAATTAGCTGTAAGAACGGGTCAGGGTAGGCAACGCGCTCGTGACATCTCCAGTGTTGCAGGTGTTCATAGGCTACGGTAACCACTTACCATCAGGCCGTTACGCCTGTTTGCCTACTTAGTTGTATAAAAAAAAAATATATCCATGTAGAGATGGGCGACTTAATGATACGGTTGGTGTTAGACTTCTTTATTCATTACAATATACATTCATTATAATACATTTTACAGATATATTATTCATTACTACCATAGAAATCTACGGAAAACAGCTAGTCATAGTTTATTTAAGGAACCATGCCATTCAATGCAGTAACACGCTTGGCAAATTTTTCCCATAGAAACGATATGATCTCATTTTGTTTGATTGAACATACAATAAAATGAAATGAAATGAAATCGTTTGTGTTCAATATAGGATATAAATATCACTTATTGACGTCAATTTACTTATATTAAGTTTACCACCACTTGCAAAGCGCAAGTGAAGAAGCGGCGCCACAAACTCCACTGCAGCATTTTCTTCAAAACGTCAATTTACAATCAAGAAAAAAACTTCCATAAATAACTAGTTAAATGAACGAATTCACATGTTTGCCAACATTTCTCACAATATTTCATTGTGATTTTAGATTATTTAAATTAACTAAAAATTTAGATAAAAATAATAATAATAATAGGATGCATCGTGAAATGGTTGCAGCTGACCTGGGCCTAACACATCTCTCCTTGGCAAACGAGAATCGGCGTAAACCATCGGTGCTAAGCGCTGAGGATCGGAGGAACGTACGGAGGAGCAAGGAGCTGCATGGGCGGTTCTACCGGGCCTTAACAGGACCTGATGTAGACCTGCTCGTGTCGGTGAACTGGCTACGCTTCGGCGATCTCTATGGGGAAACTGAGGGTTTTGCCTGTGCAACTGCAGATGAGGTTATCAAGACTAGGAACTACCGGAAATACATCATAAAGGACGGTACGGTCGACATATGTCGGGCATGCCACCGTCCCGGAGAGTCTCTCCGACATGTTATTTCTGATTGTTCTTATCTAGCTAACAACGAATACTTACACAGACATAACCAAGTGGCCAGGATCATCCACCAGCAACTTGCTCTTCAATACGGTCTTATCGAATCTGAAGTGCCGTACTACCAGTACTCACCAGCGCCAGTTCTCGAAAATGGTCGTGCTTTGCTATATTGGGATCGATCTATCATCACGGATAGGACTATTGTAGTCAATAAGCCTGATATCGTGTTGGTCGATCGATCATAGCGCCGTGCAGTGCTCGTTGATATTACCATCCCGCATGACGAGAATCTCGTCAAGGCCGAGAAAGACAAACTGTCAAAATATCTAGACTTGGCCCACGAGGTTACCGCTATGTGGGATGTTGATTCGACTACCATTGTGCCGATAGTAGTATCTGCGAACGGCCTAATAGCGAAGAGTTTAAATCAACACATAGTTAGGCTCTCGCTAGGTGGTTGGATCAAGGGTCGGATACAGAAGGCGGTCATCCTTGACACGGCACGGATTGTGAGGAGGTTTCTCACTTTGGAGCCCTGACCACCGGCAGCTTGGGTCTTGACTCCGCTGCTGATGGGTGCCTCCTTTTTTATATATTTTTAAATGTTTTTGTTTTATTAATATTTAAAAATGTATTTACAAAGAGAATAGAATAAATATAGAGATAATAATAAAAAATAAAAAAATGACATATGTAAAAACAGAATATCTTTATTATTGATATGTCAATTTGTCGAGGACTCTGCACTAAGCTTAAGTTCAACATTCCTGTCATTAAGAAAATCACCAGTACTATAATAAACCTTTTTACAAAGTAGATCTTTAACATGGGCTTTAAATTGTCTATCAGGCAAACTAGTGATTGATTCAGGAAGCTTATTGTAGAAGCGTATACAGTTCCCCACAAATGAGTCTTTAACCCTACACAGTCTATAAGGTAAAACTACAACACATACAAGTGGAGACCATTTCTGAAAAGTCTGTATGAATATATAGAACTATATACTGAATATATATATATATGAATACTACATATATATTATTTAACCCATTTAGGTATCGAACTATATATTCATTTAAGTCAGTACTAGACATAGAATTTCTCCATAGAATTTATTACATCCACTCTTAACACCAGGTGGGATCGTAATCAATCGCTGATCATTTATAAATAAAAATAAAGAATTTCCAACTTGAACCTTGAACTCAAAATGAGCAGAAATTAAAATATCATTTCCAAAACTAAAACAGACTTTTTTTACAAAATTCTTTTACAAGGTACAACTATAATTCTTTAAAAACCATAGGAGAATGAGGAAACACAAATATTGGGCTCTTACAAAAAATAGTAGTCCCAAAAATGGTCAACAGATAAGAGAGACAAAAGAACTTAGCGGTAAGCGTACAAAATGTTTACCGCGCGTTTACCCTAATACATACTTATTAGTTACTGATAATGCCACTAGATGGTGTTAGTTTCCTACTAAAAAGAGGTTTAAATTATCACCAAATTCTCTATGATGAATGAAAATGCGGCTATTTATTAGCTACTAAATAGTTACTGAAAATGCTACTAGGTGGTGTTAGTTTCCTACTGAAAAGATACTTTAAATTTCACCGCATTTTCTTCGTTAAATAAAAATAATGCTAGATGGCGTTGGTAATTTCAATGTCACTTGATGATGATAGTTGCCTATAGAGAAGAAAATGTTATATTTTCTTTGATGAATAAATGCCACTAGATGGTGTTAGTTTTCTACTGAAAAGAGACTATTTAATTTTCATTGCATTTTCTTTGATGAATGAAAACGCCGCCAGATGGCTTTTGTTTCATTCAAGAAGCATAGCTATTGCTAAACCTGAGTATAAGGTTTTCATTACAAATAAATGTCGGTAAAAAACAATAAAAAGATACTGGTAATAATTTCTTGCATAGAACCAGATTTTGTATTATTCTGTAATTTCTTGTAAATACAAGATATTACAGAATAACAAAATCGTTATTATGCTATTTGAAGCTATTTTGCTTAAGATTGAGAAAAAGATGGAAAAATGAGCATGATCTTAATTTGTGAAATTGCTAATTGGTTAAGTGTGTTAAATGCTTTATACACCGTGAAATTTTAGTCGTTTTGGACCCATCGTCCACTGACTCCATTCATGCAACCAAACAAATTTCCCCAAGAAACATAGCTCGAAACATGAAAAACAAATTTGGACTTCCCATAGTAAGTTAGGTCACGTGATGAGACATTTTGTATGGGAGGTCCAAAAATTTACTCCATATTTCGACCCATGTATTTGACCTTGACTGACTTTTTAGGGTTCCCTACCCAAAGGGTAAAACGGGATTCTATTACTAAAAGTACGTTGTCACATTTAATACCGGATAAAGTACAGTCCACGCGGGATTTAAGTAAGTGTGCCTGAAAAAACAGTTGCAAATGTCCTTAAGTAAAAAGACGTGTGGCACTCGGGGGCTGCCGCGGTAAAGCTTGTATAGCATTTTTTATCAACTTATGCAAATTTGCTTGTAAGCCTACATGGTAGGCGGAGTGGGGGGTGTTAAGTTTTATTTTCGTTACGGAATTTCTTGATTCGGTCGCCGCGATCAAAGCCTGCGATAAAAGCTATGCCATAGCTTAAAAAATCTACGTTATGTTTTGACAATACTATAACTTTAAATAGTGCAGTTTTGCAAAAGAAAGTAATTGTTAATTGCAAAAAAAAAAAATGTCAGATTAGCAGGGTCCACTTACGACTCTACACTACATTCTATAGTATTTGTTTTGTCTTATCAACTAATAAGAGAATTCTAAACATCTTACTTATGAATACATCCTTATAGTAGTTTCCTTTCAAACAGTTTCCTTCCTTACAGATTCGGCACATCAATCGTCAAAGACGTATCTATTTGTAGACCCGTTCATGTATTCAAGCCCTTCACATGACAACTTCGCTTTGCACATTTCCTTATCATAAATCCAGGGATTAAGTATTTTTGTCCAACTAATACAAGTAAGCTTGCCACGATATAAAGGAAGAACAGGTCAAGTGCGAGTTGGACTCGCGGAGGAAGAGTTCCGTACCAAAAAACTGCAAAAAAATATGTCTGTTGTATGGGAGTCCCCCATAAATATTTGTTTTATTTTAATCGATTTATTTTTTTAAAGTGAATTTAATGGTAGTGAAAGTTGGGTATAGTAGAAAAGTAATGAAAGCAGAGTGTAAAATGAGAGCTTTACGGAGTATGCGGAGTAGGCGTATAAGTGATAAAATTAGAAATAGTGAGGTAAGTAAAAAGTGTGGTGTGAATGAGGATGTAGTGACAAAGATAGAGAAAGGTATGTTATGATGGTTTGGGCATGTAGAACGGATGGACGAAAGGTGACTAATGAAAGGTATTTACAACTCAAAGGTGACAGGAAAAGTTGGTAAGGGCCGGCCTCGGAGAACATACTGCGACCAAATCGCAGACCGAGCGTGTTTAACGAGAGTGATGAGCGTGGAGGCAGCGAGGGAGGTCTGTAAGGATCGTAGCAAATGGAAATCCGTAGTCTCTGCCTACCACGGAACAACACGGAAAACAATATATAACTAAATATTCTATGAATATTTCAACGTCTACCTGTTCCAGCTATTAATATTTTTAAAAAAAAACACGGTAAATAAAAGTTTAAGAATTTCGAATTTTTTCTTTTATATGTGCTATAAAACATTGCTTTATGCAAAATTTCAAGATTCTAGGTCGTCTGGAAGTACTCTTTATTTTACGTATAGTTTTCTTTGTCTCAGTTGCACCTCTTCTGTTTAAATCAAAAAAACTATGTTCATATATTTTATTTTATTTAATATAATATATTCGAATAGAATCTAATACTTCCTATAATTTTAGAAGAAATGTTACACAGTTAGCACCACTTTAAAGTTGCCATGTGTGAGACGAGCCTTATTTAAAGGTAGAGCCTTTCAAGGCTCGTCGCACACATAGCAACTATACTATTTCTACTAGGCTCTATAGTACTTCTTTGTCCATTATCAAAGACACTGTTTGACATAAGAACACGGTTCTTGTGTTTCGATGTAATATTACATTTGTTAACACTTTTAAATTGCTATTTATGATTTGCTTTAAATAAGTCTTATCAAATGATAAGCCTTATTTATAGGCTTGATAACCTTCATTGTACTTAGCATTGGTAACCCACCGCATTGGTAAACATGGGTCAAGGGTACACAATCACTAGCGCATCTCAGTGCCTTTCTGAACTCCAAGCACAACGCCAAATGGACTAGCTAGTTCTTAGCAGGATTCGACAATAAACATAGTCACACACACGTATTAACACTTCAATTAAACTATTATGACGATACAACACAACACAACCGACCGGACCAGAGTCCATAATCAAAGTGAATGAGCCACTCGACTCCACCACTCGACCCCGCCACATCGACCGTTACAAAAGAAGGGGTGATTGCTCAGTAGGAGCACGTGTTTACTACAATGTAATGTACGATTCTAGTCATCATTTTACCTTCAATACTAATTTTAAGTCAAATTGATGACGGGCTGACATACTTAACTCTTTACCTAACATCAAATATACTATGTTTGAAATCGGAACACGCTCCTCAGCAGATGAAATGTTACATTTATCGCCACTTTAAAGTTGCCGTATGTGTGATGAGCCTATTTTAAAGACTCGTTCATCTCCGTCGCACCTCTTTGTCTCCGTCACCGTCGTCACCGTGATTAATGACGGCCGCTGATTTGTTTCAAATTACAACACTAACTTTGTGTTTATTTAATGACCTTTACACAGTTTTGCTTTACTTTGTGGTTTCATTCTCAGGAATTGTCGGCTGTCCCATTTTGATACCTGGTAACTTTGAAATAAAATGAAATCATATCAAATTCTATCCCAAAAAGTCAAGTACATATGCGCAGTAGCATAATAATAGCATAAGTTTAAAATAGTTTCTCGGGTTGTCCGAATTAGGAATATTAGCATTGTTACCCTATTAAAAAGAGATAGATTCCTCCACTATTTCTATATTTTTCTCTCTCAGCTCAGTCCTGTTTAATATATTAAGTTCATGGGGCACCGTGACTCCTCAGAAGGCGGCGGCTGAAAACCAGTGCTAGTCATGCTGCCATGTCTAGCGTAATACTGAGCCGCCACCTATTGAGACGTCTGACATGCATATATTGTACTTTGTCAATCATTTTTGTAAATCATTTTCTGTATATTAATAAACGTTTCAATAAATTCTATTCTGAGCTTCTAGTTTCATTTTATTATGAACGATGTTACAGGCTGATTTCTTATGTTATTGTTATAAAAAATAAAAACCGTATTAAAATAGTTTAATTTAATGAAAAATACGCTGTTAAAAATGTCTTGAATACCTTTCAGTCAAGACAGTACAGCTGTCCCTTGTATTTTTCTCGCTTCGACACAGGGGTATGATTCTCGCGCCTTTAGAGATAAATCAAATTCGTGATTTCTCGAATAAAACATGGCGGCTGACAGATAGACGTATTTTTTTGATAAATCTCGAATTCGATTTTATTTCTAAAGGCGCGAGATACCCCTGATCACTTACTTGATATTGTACAATCACGAGCATTAACACATATATCTACAGTTGTATTCAATTTTAGAACTTGTTTCAATGACTTAAGAACCAATGTGGACACATGTTAATAATAATAAATCATTTATTTTCAGATTAAAAAATCCATTGAACGAGACAGGAACTAAATAATAATTAAATTAATTAATAATAATTAATTAATAATTAAATTAATAATTAGTTGATGCACGTGACGGTACAGTAAAATTGTATCCATACTTACTTAAAGTACTAGCTTTTTCCCGCGGCTCCGCCTCCGTCAAAAAGTAGCCTATGTTTGACCCCGGGTCTTCAACTATATTTATACCAAATTTCATCAAAATCCGTTCAGCGGTTTGGCCGTAATAGCGTAACAGACAGACAAACTTTCGCATTTATAATATTAGTATGGACTACTCGTAGCTGTTTCCCGCAGCTCCGCCTGCGTCAAAAAGTAGCCTATATTTGACTCCGGGTCTTGAACTATATCCGCACCAAATTTCATGAAAATCAATTCAGCGGTTTAGTCGTGAAAGAGTATAAATATAAGGGTATCAATCTTAATACTGCTTCCGCTTTTGTTTTTTTTTTACAGCTGCTAGGCAAAAGTCACCCCTCTTTTTCCATGCGTCTCGTTAGTAATTCATCAAAGCTATTTTTACAGATAATGTGTTTGTGTTTTCTGCATAATAAACTATTTTTCTTTTTACCATAATTTTGCGTGTATAACTTCCATAAAGTTCTTATCTTATCATCTTGACTATACACCAATTTGTAGCCATTTCTGCCACTCCGTCTGATTTTACGTTTCCTCAGGAAATTATATGGCCAATTTCGACAAATAATCATTATTTGTAGGAACAAATTATTTTCAAAATAGGTATATTTTATGGATGGAGAGAAACAAACGTTCTGATTCGCTCACATTTCAAATTTCTGATTAATGATTTCTGATTCAAGGGAGATCAAATTAGAAATGAGATCCGTAGTAGAACAAAAGTAATCGACATAACCCACCGAATTACGGGGCACATAGACCGGAGAACCGATGGCCGATGGGGCAGAAAGGTTCTGGAATTACGACCACGCAGCGCACTGACAAGCGCAGCGTTGGACGTCCACCGGCCGACGACATACTTAAGGTCGCAGGAATTGGTCAGATTAGAGATCCACGAGAGAGGCCTATGTTCAGCAGTGGATGTCTTGTGACTGAGATGATGATGAATCAGATGAGGATAACATAATTTTAAGTATGCGATTTATTCTGATTATGAAACCGTGTCTACCCTGAATTCATCCATTTATATCGAGTGGGTTACATGGTCGGTCACCCTGTGCACCCTGGTGTTAGAGATTTTTAGAACCGCCTTTCGGCCTCTGAAGTGACCAACGGCTAAGCGTGCCTGCCGAAGCACTTTTTTATCTCATTGTGATTACTGATTAAAAGCTTTTTCTGCACGTATTTATTTAGAGATCAAATATCTTTAAAATTTATGTTTATTTAGAAACTTAGTGCTCGATAGGAATTTTTCTCATCAATCATTCTCTTAGATACGTTAATATTATTGATATTTATTTATTAAAACTTTATGCTCCACAAAGTACACATATAGATAGTTATAACAATTGGCGGACTTAATGCTAAGAGCATTCTCTACCAGTCAACCATTGGGAGAGACGGAAAGATAGTTTGGCGCAAAAAAGTTAATGGGGAAAATGTATTACTTATACTAATACTCGCCCGTTACGTTTCCCGCAGCTCCGCCTGCGTCAAAAAGTAGCCTATGTTTGACCCCGGGTCTTCATATATATTCATACCAAATTTCATCAAAATCCGTTCAGCGGTTTGGCCGTGAAAGCGTAACAGACAGACAGACTTTCGCATTTATAATATTAGTATGGAAGTATGGATATGAATATGTACTCCTAATAGATAACTTACACGTATTTATAAATATATCGTCACTCCTTTTACCTGTAGAAGTCGACCGAGGCTAAAGATTTCGACATGCTACGATCCATACAGACATCGTTTCCTCCAATCTCATCACACATTCATGCTCATCGATTACGAGGAGATTCTCTACTTATATTTGGTCTACTTACCAGTGTATAATATGATCGATTGACAATGTAACCTACACGAAATGATGATGATGTGTAGATTTATTCTGCTTAAGTCCATTCACTTTTCTTACGTATATTTTTAACTTCTCGTTGGAATTTTCAAAAACATTGTTCAAAATACACACAGTAGAAAATTGAAACACGAACTGTATTACTTCTGAGCAAATCGTCTTCTACATTTGCGAATTTAATCCAGCCGGTCCAATCAGTCTAGATCGTCTAGCCTGATCTAGATTGGCTTTTGAGTGCCAGTTATTTTCTTTGTAAATTGACAATGAAACGGATTATCTAGACTATGATGAATTGGTCGTCATCATCCTAGCGTGTATTCCTAGTTGCGTCGTCAGCTTACGCTTCGGAGCCCAGGGCACGCTGTATTTTTCAGTATTTTCGCACAGAAAAGATAATGGCGGCAACATCTACGAATATAATTTTAAGGAATGCAACTGGGAAAATGGTCTTGAATAAAGAAGAAGACTTGCATACTAAACTAAAAGTCCATTCAAAAAAAAAAAAAAAAAATTGGATGAAATAAAGTCGTCTGTCAACCTCGTTCGATTCCCATGTAGCCCTAGGGGCTCTGCGTGACGTAATCAAATCAGCCTTTGTAGGGTTCCGTAGAAAGGAAAAGGTCATAAAATGTTGGCAGTGTGCTAGTGTAATAAAACTGGACATTTGAACCAGCTTACTATTTTTAACCGACTTCAAAAGAGGAGGATCTACGTTCGAGTTTTTTTTTCTAAATATGTTAAGTGATTAATATACGGCGCTGTTCGCTTAGTTTAGTACTTTATCAAATACTAGCTGTTTCCCGCAGATCCGCCTTCTAATGGTGAAATAATTTTTGAAATCGGCACAGTAGTTTTTGAGTTTATTTATTACAAACATACACACAAAAATACAAGTCTTTCCTCTTTATAATATTAGTGAAAATGTAGATTGGATGCTTTTGAAATGACATACATTGAAATGACGTACATCTGAGGATTGGATCCAAAAATTACGTAAGTATTAAATCACGATTTCATATTTTTTTTTAGTTATAAATAGGGAAGAAATCTCAATATACCGCCCGAAATTTAAATAATAAAGTACTTGTACAAAAAACAGGTTTTATTAATTAAAACGACAACAACCGAATATCCCCAAAGTTAATTCAATTTTTAGTTAATTCAAAATTAACAAAACATGTCTACGATTTAAATTGTTAGATTTCTTCTAGGATTGTATGGTGGTTGTATGCTCCCTCGGTTGGCTGAAAAGTCTGGTTATTTGTTAAAATATCAACCTAAACTTCTCTTACATAATCACGCAAACATTTTTTTTTTAAATTGTGCTATACCTACTTAAATCTACGGAACATTGTTGTAATAAAAATCACCTTTTAGTAGAATTTTACAACGTTTTCAGCTCTCAAATCACGCACGGTTTTAAATCTTTGCCCAGTTTGTTAAGTTTATAACGCTTTGTTCAAACTGATGCTACCAATTCTCAAAACAGTTTTACTCAACTAATTTTCATTATTTACATGAAATACTTTAGAAGTGCTATTTATGAAAAATGTGATTCACGCAATATCGAATAATTTTTGTACGATATCGAATGATTTTCATTCGACGGATACACCGTGAAATTTTAGTCATTTTGGACCCATCGTCCAGTGACTCCATTCATGCAACCGAACAAATTTCCCCAAGATACCGCTCTCACCAACCCGTTTGCCAAGCGCGCTGAGAATAGCAAAACTCTCCCAATTAGGGATATTCTTGGGGGAAGCCCATGTCCAGCAGTGGACTTCTTACGGCTGTAATGATGATGACTTGCATTAAGCGCGATTGGCCTGCTTGTTCTTTTTATCCGACTGCGCCAGAAGGAGGTTTATGTTTTTTGAGAGTAGTATTATGTATGTAAGTATGTACGTACGAATGTTTAATTGTTTGGCACGCTCTGTAGCCTGAACGGCTTGATGGATTTTAGCTTGAGGGCAGTTGTTAGATTCGTATTTACTGAGATTCACTGGGCAAATGGCGGCTTTTTTGGCATTTTTCGTTTCCAAATTGGGTATTCTACTAATTATTTTTTGTAATCCGTTCAAAAATAAATAAGTTATAAGCCTTTGAAATTCGGTGGAAGGGGAAACTGTCAAAAAACAAGAAAAGGATGCAGTGTGTGAGCTGTGACGTCACTGCCACTCGGTTTCGTGCGTACAAAATAATAGCAATGCGTCCCCACCACGCTCCCACTTTTCTTTTAGAGAAAACTTTAAAATCGAATTACTGCCTTAATTAACCAATTTTGTTATTGTTTTCAGAATCGGTTACATTTTAGTTTATATTTTGTTTAGTTTATCAATATTAACAAAGTATGAATACAGTCAAGTAGTCTATTACACAGAAAGGCAGTCAAGTTTTAATTTTATTTTTATTTACCGTTGTTTTGTTCTTTCTGTATTTGTGATTAATTAATTAAGATTTTCCTAACAAATAGGTACATCAATGAATTTCGCTTGCGCTTATATAAACACACCCTTAGTATTTAAGTAGTTCAGCATTTCCGCACCCCACGTTTTGTGGAAATATAAAGGAAATAAAGTTAAACGTGGTATGCTTTTGTATGCAGTTTTTGTACAAATGTTTTAATACAAAGTGACCTCGTTCATGTGGAATTTCATGTGAAAATATTATTATATTATTTTTTGTTATAACAATAATAAGTACTAACAATTACTTCAATATTATTTTAGCAGAAAATCTGTCCAATATGAAGATTAAATTAACTTTTAAACAAATGCACTGCATTTCTAAAACATATAATTACAAGATTAAGTGCGTATAATACCTTGGAACATGACCAGAATTATTCACTACTAGCTTTTTCCCGCAGCTCCGCCTGCGTCAAAAAGTAGCCTATGTTTGACCCCGGGTCTTCAACTATATTCATACCAAATTTCGTCAAAATCCGTTCAGCGGTTTGGCCGTGAAAGCGTAACAGACAGACAGACTTTCGCATTTATAATATTAGTATGGATTTCTAAAATCACTTACTTACTGCGATGGCTCAGCAACCTAAAGAGGATCTTGGGCTCCAACACAAGAAATTTCCACTGTTCCCTGTTCAGATACACAAGCTCCTGCCTACCAACCTCGGCTTTTTGGAGGGCTTCCAGGTCTTTCACGACTTCGTCTCTCCAGCAGTACCTGGGATGAACGAGTTGGTCGTCCAGTGTACGCTCTCTTGGCAGCGGGAAGGAAGATCTTGCGGAAAATTCTGGGCCCAATCAGGAGGACGGTGGATAAAGAATGCGGAAGAACAAGGAAGTGGAGGACCTAGTGCAGGACCATGGAGCAATTAAAAAGAGGAGATGTCGTAATACGCGTTTTGTAAGAAAGTATTTGTGAGGCTACACGGGGCGGAAGGGGAGTGCTTGGTTTTGGCCGTGGCTCCAACCATGAAGCACGAGCAATGACAAGCTCTGCCCACTTTGTGTCGGCGAGGCGCCAATGATCACATCACTGCGCCATTTCAAACGGCATCTCCTCTTTGTAATTGCTCCATGGTTGGCAAATCGGTAATCGCGCTCGCTGGTCTGGTGCCGTTCCCCGCTGCCTTCTCTTCTTCTTTATTTAATCTAATTTGTGTATTCTTATAACAAAAACGTTGTTTTGTATTTAATCGTCCGCATTATTACTCACACAAGGAAAACGTGTATCTAAATAGTTCTAAATGAGGATAAGTCCAACATAATGAGGGATTTTTCCATACCGCATTGGCAAGAAACCCTCGTTTCATTCTTTCTAATCTTTTCTTTGAATGTGTGGCTGGTTTTCTTACAGCAAATTGTCATGTAGCTACCAATATATGTATGTAGCGCAGTCAATAGTGTTAGCGATGCTTACTTATTTTAATGTTTTATGACTAAAATATTAGATGTTAGCGGCCATAAAGTGGCAGAACAGGTATATCACCACTACCCCCTCCTATTTGATGGGTAAATGGTAGTATCAATACAACTCGGGCTCTCTTTTCGCTTCGCTTGTCTTTGAGATGGAACATTGGAAACGTCATGCAGTGTAGACGTGTGTCGTATTCGGTATAATTAACCGAGGCCAAGACTAGTATTTGTTTATAGTTAATCGCTAATTGGTAAAGTTAACTTTGATATTTATTGTGCAAATGTAAATTGGGTTAATGTGTACAAAAGTGCCACCCAATAATTATTTAGAGTGAACTGTAGTTAATATTAATGTTTTTGAAAATTAGCAAGCCGTAATTACGGAAGAATACCAACATAAGGTTGAGGTATATTGTGAAGCGCGTGGAGTGGGCGCTTGACCTTGCTAAACACCTAAAAAGTGTATAAACATGTACGTTAAAGTTGACCATATTGTGATATATCTCACAATAGTTTCTTTAATCAGGTTAAAACTCAATCGAATATAAAATTACAGGATTAAAAGTGTATAATACCTTTGTACTTCCCAAGTTTCAACCGTGTAACAACAACCGTGATCACGGAACGACTGGCTCAGCATTTCTACAGCTCCATACTTCTAACGGAATCGTCTTCCACAGGCATATTTTGATTTCTCCAAGTACCGTCACAAACACACTAAAAGTGTCCTTATTCCGTATCGCAACGCAACCGATGCATCCGAATAGGCTAGTTTCCTAAAAAATATAATTAGTCCGTCAGTTAGATAATCAAAAAATATTGGATACGTATTTTTTCTTTTGAAAATTAAACAAAGAATGGTAAAGATATGGCGCGTTAAAGTTCCGTGTGACGTCAAAGTGTGCTACACTTTTTCGCAATATGTGACGTCACGAGCCCCCACTCCTAAACTTTGATGCGTTATATCTTTATAATGTAGCGTTCAATTGACAAAAGAAAAAATACGTCCCTAATATATTTTGACTTAATATTTTTGGGTCCAAAGACTGGTAGGATTGCACCGAATTCTCATCGAAATTATCAAAATATGCAGAGCGTTATTTTAATTTGATCTAATTATAACCTATAATGATCTAAGTATATAACCGTATGGTTATTTGGTTATACACTCTAGAACCGAACACTGAAAGAATATTGAGCCGATGGGTATACCTAAAATGGTGCATGATAGGGAAGATTGGCATAAGAAGATACGGTGAGCTGAACTCAATTGAAATGGGAAAGGGTGAGGATTGATGATGATGGTAAAGTCAGTAGGACCGTTTGGGGTCTAGTGCCATTGAAATCTATAAAGAGTGGTCGGGGGATTCATTCGAGTCTAAGTATCATTTATTTATTTATTTAAACTTTATTGTACAAATACAATTGTAAAGCACAATAGGTGGACTTAATGCTAAAAGCATTATCTAACAGTCAACCTTTGGGTCAAGCAGAGAGCTTTATGTGGGTGTAAAATAAAGTTTAATTAACAAAAAAGCATAAGAAAATAATATGCAATACATATATATATATATATACTACATATAATATTAACTTTATTTTAAATAGCATATACTTACATATAATATAAACACGTATTTACAATATACCTACATAAACAATAAATATATACAATTATTAATGCAGTGTCAGAGTTTTCAGAACCGCCTTTCGGGTTCTTCTAGTATCTTTAACGACCATGTCAACCGGGAGCAACGGCTTAGTGCCTTCCAAAGCACGGAATTATCATTATCTTCACAAAATCACGTGAGTCAAGTATGCTTTCCTTGGTAATCAAACCCACGACTCCAGGTCGAACGCCTTAACCAATCGACTACGGAGGTAGTATCAGATGGAAATAGCTATTCTACTCAATTTTTTTTCATATGAAATATGTCACAAATTTGTGTATCTGAATTCGAAACCAGAAATATTTCTTTGAATACGTTCAATATTAAATAAATTATAAACGGGAAACTGCCAAGAAACAAGAAAAGGATGCACTCAATAGTAGAGTGACGTCACTGCCACTTGATTTAATGCGTACAAAAGAGATAGCAAGACGTCCCCACTACGCTCCCACTTTTGTTTATAAGAAAACTTTAAATGCTTATTACTGCTTAAATTAATTGCCAATTTTGTTGTTGTTTTCGAAATCGGTTCCTTTTTAGTGTATGTATTGTTCCAAATCGATACACAGGTTTTACTTTTTTTTTATATACAATTAAGTAGGCAAAAAGGAACGCGATCCTGAAGAAATTTGTTCACGCCCTTTTTTAAGACTCCCATGTTAAAGTCACTAGGGAAAACCATGGCAGAGAGTTCATTCCATAATCGCAGTGTACGAGAGAGGAAATTCCGTTTGAAGCGTAGTGTACGCGATAACATGGGATCCAAGGCTGACGATGGCGAGAGGTATTCTTTTCAATAAAAGGGCTCCAGGGAAATATATTAAAAAGTGCGATAGCTTAACGATTCTATGCTCGTATGATTCTTTGGCCTCATATTAACTCGACCAGCTTGGTCATATTGACTTAGCTCTTAGTTTCTGTTTGATTTGCTTTTGTGTCCACCAGGCGCCAATGAACACATTACTGCGCCATTTCAAACGGCATCTCCTCTTTGTAATTATTTCATGGTCTAGAACACTTATTTACCGTCAGTTTATAATATTAAAGTAACTAATAGCTGTTTACCGCGGCTATGGCAACCTCAAAAAGTAGCCTATTATTTGACCCCTAATCTTTAACTACATCTATTTAAAATTTCATCTAAATCGATACAGACAGATAGACAGAGAGAAACATCCAATTGATGAATAAGTTTGAATAAATAATAATTTTGATTTCGTTTTAAAATTATCAACATCGTTCGGTATAAGACGTGACACTACAGTATCCCCGTAATAGCTAAGTGGTCAGGTTTATTTGTCTTCGACTGTACATCTGCCTAGCGTCAAACCGCCTCAAAGTTTGTTGGAATCTGCACACTCTCAAAAGAATTGTAAAACAAATAATTCGACGACGCATTCGGTTTTCATCTTTTATAAGCTGATTTTCATCTTTTACAAGCCTGTTTAGATATTCTCAAACACACGTGCTCTCGCAGTTATATTATTTGCGTGTTTACCGTTTTACGCTTTACCGAACTCTCGACTTCAGAGTCTCTTTGATCAAAGGCGAGGAAATGTATGTATTCTGCCATAGAATATGTGAAATAGAAGATATCAATTCGTTAAAATCGTGAGATTATAAATTCGAAATTGAGACCGGTTCATTTAGGGTTGTTAATTCAAAAAAAAAAAATCACGTTGCCTGATTTTTTACAAGCCTAAATTTTTTAATAAAAGATAGATTAAAGTTGTGTCCTAGTTTTGAAAAGTATGACTACTATAATCGGTCATCAAATGAAAACGACTCGCCGATTCTGTCGAATAAAAATCATGCCGACTAGCTGTTACCCGCAGCTCCGCCTACGTCAAAATGTAGCCTATGTTTGACACCGAGTCTTCAACTATATTCGTACCAAATATCAAAATCCGTTCAGTGGTTTGGCCGTGAAAGCGTAACAGACAGGCAGACTTTCGCACTATAATATCAGTATGGATAGTTCACGAAATTCCCATTCATTAGCCGGTATCTTTCATGAGTCTAATGAATGGGCTCTATTGAAGTGTAATTGGAAATATCTTGAAATACGGCGAGTTCAAGCTTGCTTCGTTGAATTAACGGTCATCGATATTCCTCCACGTTGCGATCACTAGCTACAATTTTAACCTTCAACACAAAAGAGGGGTGTTATAAGTTTGAAGTGTCGTTGCATCTAGGTATGTTTTTGGGATTCCGTAGTAAATTAAAAACACAAGGAGTCCTTATAGTTTCGTCATGTCTATCCGTTTGGCTGTCCTACGTTTTTTTCAAGTTTAAGTACGTATGCTACACCCAAAGGTGTCTCTTTTTTGGCGGAATAAAGAGTATTTGTTTTGTATTGTTTGTCTGTGAAATCGTCTAAACGGATGAGTCGATTTTGATGAGGTTTTTAGGGTTCTGTGCCAAAAGGGTAAAACGGGACGGTCCGTCTGTCTGTCACCAGGTTGTATCTCATGAACCGTGATAGTAAGACATTTGAAGTTTTCTGCAGATGATTTTTGTCTGTAGCAGCTGTCAAAAAAAAACCAAAATGGAGTTCTCAGACAACAGCCATTATTTTGAGCGGTTTTTATAGATAAAGGTAAGAAACCCTTCGCGCACAACTCCCGACTCGCACTTTTGTTTTAACGATTGTTTTAAAGCTTAACACTTTCGCTGGCAGTAACGCCTCTCGACGTAGATAACAATTGAGTGCCATTTTTATTTCCTTGACAGTCAGTGAAAGTGTCATCGAAATGGATCTTATCTATAATATTGTTCAAAGTTTAAAATTCCCTTTTTATTTAGTAATGAAGCATGTAAAAATTCAAACACTTTTATAATGGTTACCTTTCCAGCCCGTTTACCATACAGATAGGCTTTCATGAAAACTTTTGATGTCTTTACTCTATTATCACGAAATTGGTCTTAAATCTCGTCTGTTCAATTATTTGTTGTCAAGAAACGTTAAAATAATGGAGTTTGCCTTCCGTGAGAAATGTTATGGTCACAAGGGTTACAGCTACATTTTATCCAAGGTTTTTGCTCATGAATTTTAGCTAGAAATGTCCGTCTCTCTGTTATCATTCGCCTGTTAGCTTCTGTCGAATAACTTTTGGAAAAAAAAACTTGGATGAAATGTCGCTGTAACCCTTATGACTAGTATGTAATTTCCTTTTTCCCAATAAATATAAGTTTTATACAAATTACGTCTACCTGCAATTTTTTTACAATCTGTCTGAGCATTGAGAATGGAACGGTGTGCGGTTTCGATGCTCTTCGGGTCAAAAGAAGGAAAAATAAGTTTTGCTTATTTGTATTTATAACGAAATTTTACAAGATAAAAATGTTGATGAATCATCGAGTTGTTTCCAGTACAAAATTCTTTTTTTCGCTCCCGAACTGCTTAATTTTATACAATAAAAATATACGTACACCGAGAAAAATATATCAAAATATTATTAGATCACATTCCAGAGACAAACAGTTTTAGGTTAGAAAATAATTTTGTGACTTATTGTAATCTCTATTATATTTTAACTTCTTGTTAATTCGTTGTAGAACCCGTTATCAATTTCATAAGGTCAATTTTCATAATTAACTGGAAAATTGATGTTTTAGACGTAGATTGAAAACTTCAGAATGAAGTCAAATTTCAAGTACAGTTTTAATAGTTTGCAACTTTTAAAGGGCTGAAAAGCTAAAACTTTGAAAGTTCTTTTAAAACCTTGTAAGTAAATGGACAATTACGGTTATCAAAGGTTAAATACAGGATTAAAAAAATAGGCGCCAAATATCTAGGAGTTGGTATGTATGTATGTATATATGTAAAAACTTTATTGTACAGAAAGAACATTGTTACAACAAAATAGAACACAACAAGAGGCGGACTTATCCCTGATAGGGATCTCTTCCAGTCAACTCGAAAACCAAAGGAAAAAAAGTAGTACATGGGCATCGAAGAGTGTACAGTACAATAGATACGATAAATATAAATGTAAAGCAAACTAACATAACCTAAACCTTTTTTTTTTTTTTTGTTAACGGAGGGGAAATGCATTTACGCACAAAGTGTGGGACTCGCCGGGCTGCTAGTCAGCCCGGAATACCCACTAAAACCCCTCCGGCGTTTCCGCACCGGCTGTTGAGGGCGCCATGGGGTCGCGTCAGCATTCTACCACGACGCCCTCCAGCCATGGCCTTTTGGCCCCCTCAGTTTGGTCTTTCGACCCCCCCTCCCCCCAAATCGGGCAGTGGCCCATAAATGGACCACGCCCGTCCCCCAGACCCACATCCATTCGCCGTCTCATCATAGACGGCGGTGGAGTGGGCTGTTGGCAGAAATTGGCCGACAGTCAACAAGACCCCGACTACCAGGGAGTTATTAACTGTCACCCAGGGTGCACCGTCCCGAATCCCTTGTCAGCCCGCCCTCTCACCGGATCCTTGGGATCAAGTGAGAATGCAAAGCTTTCAAAGGACCGGGCACTCGAGGAGGTTCTCTGCCCTGCACCCCAACATAACCTAAACCTTTTTTTTTTTTTTTTTTTGTTAACGGAGGGGAAATGCATTTACGCACAAAGTGTGGGACTCGCCGGGCTGCTAGTCAGCCCGGAATACCCACTAAAACCCCTCCGGCGTTTTCGCACCGGCTGTTGAGGGCGCCATGGGGTCGCGTAAGCATTCTACCACGACGCCCTCCAGCCATGGCCTTGCGGCCCCCTCAATTGGCCTTTCGCCCCCCCCCCAAATCGGGCAGTGGCCCATAAATGGACCACGCCCGTCCCCCAGACCCACATCCATTCGCCGTCTCATCATAGACGGCGGTGGAGTGGGCTGTTGGCAGAAATTGGCCGACAGCCAATAAGACCCCGACTACCAGGGAGTTATTAACTGTCGCCCAGGGTGCACCGTCCCGAGTCCCTTGTCAGCCCGCCCTCTCACCGGATCCTTGGGATCAAGTGAGAATGCAAAGCTTTCAAAGGACCGGGCACTCGAGGAGGTTCTCTGCCCTGCACCCCAACATAACCTAAACCTAAGTCAACTCAAGTTGGAACGCTCAAAGTATTCCCTAACTCGGAATTTGAAGGTATGAAGAGAGGTATGATTTGTTTTGAAAGAATTTCGCTAACTTTCGCGGATCCAAATGTAAGTTGCGATATTTGGTTTGATCATGATCAGAAGACAGA
The DNA here is from genome assembly GCA_947363495.1 of Euzophera pinguis. Lineage (NCBI taxonomy): Eukaryota > Metazoa > Arthropoda > Insecta > Lepidoptera > Pyralidae > Euzophera > Euzophera pinguis. Next base: position 9,173,398 of record OX376176.1, read on the forward strand.
GACAGGGAAATTTAAAAAAAACATCCTTAGGAACTTAGAATCTAATTCAGAGTCTGTTCTGTGGTGAAGATGTTGGGCAGAAAATTGGGTGAAAATTGGGTTAATTCTCAATAGATTTCATATCCCTGCGACTCTACAATAATGCTTTGTTGACGTAAACGATAGCGAGTTTTAACAATTTTTTATGGCGAACCTGTAAAGCTAAGAAATTACTTTAAAAAAAATTATCCCGGTCGCTAACGTACCCTCAGGCACCAAAGCATCGGCCCTTATGGCATTGCTACCGCTAGCGAGTTTGCATAGCTCGCATTGCTCAAAAATTAAGCCTATGCCATGGCCAAGGTTCGTATCAATTGGGGTGCAGGGCAGAGAACCTCCTCGAGTGCCCGGTCCTTTGAAAGCTTTGCATTCTCACTTGATCCCAAGGATCCGGTGAGAGGGCGGGCTGACAAGGGATTCGGGACGGTGCACCCTGGGTGACAGTTAATAACTCCCTGGTAGTCGGGGTCTTGTTGACTGTCGGCCAATTTCTGCCAACTGCCCACTCCACCGCCGTCTATGATGAGACGGCGAATGGATGTGGGTCTGGGGGACGGGCGTGGTCCATTTATGGGCCACGTCCGATTTGGGGAGGGGGCCGAAAGGCCAAATGAGGGGGCCGCAAGGCCATGGCTGGAGGGCGTCGTGGTAGAATGCTAACGCGACCCCATGACGCCCTCAACAGCCGGTGCGGAAACGCCGGAGGGGTTTTAGTGGGTATTCCGGGCTGACTAGCAGCCCGGCGAGTCCCACACTTTGTGCGTAAATGCATTTCCCCTCCGTTAACAAAAAAAAAAAAAAAAAGGTTCGTATCAATTGGAAGCCCCTTGCGCATTTGCTGAAAAGACTTATTCTTAAACATAACCCTAAGGACATCCTTCACTCAAACTCATTAAAGGGCGCCTTAAGCAAGTCTCGAACTTTCCTTGAAAATTACATTCTTAATTGGTTGCTTGAGCAAACTCCAATGAGGAAAGACACAGGTTAAAATAACAATCCGAAACACAAAAATTGAAAAATACAAAAGAATAGAATTTAAAATAAACAAATTAAGTAGTTATCTAGGCACTTTCGAGGCCGCCTCAAGGTACCTCTCGACCAACCTTATATTTGACAGTTCGATACTCACCTACAATGAGGAATCTCCATAAGTCAAGGAAGCTAGTGACGACTTATCATACCAATGAGTTGGAATAAGGTTGAGTCGAGTTTGAGGAAACGTTTGAAAATATGGGGGTGAGTAGCGAAAGCCCTCGCCTCAAACTATCCCGCTGTAATTTTAATAGCTCAAATGTTGGTCCGGTCAACTACAATAAATACTAGCTCTCAACTTCCGCTTTGGAAGTGGTAGTAAACTAGTAAATATAAGTAAATTGACGTCAATAAGTGATATTTATATCCTACTAGCTGTGCCCGCGGCTTTGCCCGCGTGGAATTCCGTTTGTGTCACGGAAAAAAGTAGCCTATGTCACTCTCCAGCGGGTCTAAAATCGCCACTTAGCGCGAATCACAATATGATCACAATATGAATCACATTGCAAATCCTAAAATGGCCATAATTTGGCAGTTCATAAAATGAATCACGAACAATTCATTGCATGCAATTCTGCAGTTTGACATTTTTCTATGGAAATACGTAAAATGGCTCACATAAAAGGAATTGCCTTTATGTCAATCAGCAGAATCGGGTCTAAAATCGCCACTTAGCGCGAATCACAACATGATCACAATATGAATGTCATTGCAAATACTAAAATAGCCATAATTTGGCAGTTCATAAAATGAATCACGACCAATTCATTTTATGCAAATCTGCTGTTTGACAGTTTTCTATGGAATTTCGTAAAATGGGTCACTTTTACAGAATTGCTTTACTGTCAAATAGCAGAATCATAAAAAGTTACTCTTCAGCAACATCTACAGTTCATTTCTCCAAATTTCACAAAAATTTGCTCAATTGTGGAGTGAGAATACTTTGTTATTTTGATTTTAGGGTAATTCGTCAAGTTTTAAAACTGTTTCGATTCGTCAAGCGAATTTTTATCATTTATTGTTGTTTAAATTCGTCAAATAAGTACTAATAAGATTTCGTATTAAATTGCAAAGAGAATTATAATCACCAACGTTTGATTAAATTGTTATTATTTCGTGTAAAGATCTCGGTTTGTCCGAATTTTTTTTTAGAACATATGCCTATATGAGGTAGAAACATGTATTAAATGTAGGAAAGACGCGTCTAGCTAGACGTTGCCGTCATCGCAGTGCGAATCTAACGACCAAACCGATACCTATAGGGGGATTACCATGATATATAAAATTCATCTAAATGCGAGTGAGTAGGCGTGATAGCGCTTTAAGGGATGTAATGTAGGGCACACATCTCGCTTACTCATTCGCATTTGTTGGATAGAATTAAGAGATCATGGTAGCCCTTTTTTTGGTGTGTGCTTCCTTTTCTTCATAAAAAGTTATGACTTGAGAGGATTAACTGGCCGATACATGGCACTTCTTTTAACTAATCTTATTTCTGTGATCACACAAAAACAAAGCAACCGACTTGCCTTTACGAATTAACATCATATCACCATAAAATAATTACTAGTACTAACGATATCGCAAAAATAAGATAAGGTATCATGTTTGTGTGCCAGTTAAGCCTCTTGAATCTTAATTTTATATGGCGATGCTAAACGTGGACTTCACGTGCGTGGCACGCAGGTAACGCCCATATTGTACTTCTATAGAGATGTACCTAGGTATCGCCTTCCTTAGTTATTTACACACCGTTGTGCGCTATTTATATAAAATAAGTTGATAGTAAGCCACGACTAAAGAAGAACAAAAAATAAGAAGAGCCTAAAAGACTTGTTTCCGCGGCCGTAAAACCCATTTTTTGTTGACAGATGACTGCACTTGATTGACATTGACTGATATATGCTGATATGATAGACTTATCTTTATTGCCACTATTATAAATAATTGGCTAGTCAACTAAAAAATAAATTGTGTATATTATATATTTTATTGATAGAATAGACTATTTCGGAGATACAATTTAAACGAAAAAATTCTTAAAATTATATTTATTTTGTTATTTAATTTTAAAGATTTAATAGTGATGACGTCACGCAGCTATAATGGCCATTTCGAACTGCAAGAAAGCAAAAATTACTAAGGTATTAAAAAATATATATGTCAGTGTCAAATGTCAAAGTCAAGATGGACTGCGAGCGGCGAGTTGGTTTCTTGTTTGTTTACAATCGCCAAACATTTAGGTACCCCATTTCTCGTATCTATTGCATATTGGCATGTTTATTGGACTTTACTGCAGTCTCTTCATCCGTTTACATCTGATTTTTCAATAATTGGACACCGCTTCTTCTTTATAATGTATGAATGAATGTAATTAGGTTATGTTTACTTGAACAGAGATGACATTTGACATGGGTGACAAGTACGTGAAGCGCTTAGTTAGCGCTACCAAACAAAAAATATTTATTCACTACGCTGTGCTGCCAACCTAAAAAATTAAATGTGAATAGCCGGAAGTTATCCGGCTACGTCATACGTCAACCTTGCTAAAAAATGAAAGTCATTGGGTTTTTTGCGATTTTCTTAAAAAATACTTGCTTATCTAAAGATCTGATTAATGTAATCTGTTCCCTAAGCCTATTCCTCGAAATGGTTTACGAATTAGACATTTTCATAAAAAAGTTTACTAGCCAATTATTCAAGTAGTCTCTATTTTCTTTATTGCGTACTCAAATCCTAATGCACGCACGTCAAATAAACAATAATCTTAATTTCCTGTTTCACAGTACGTCTAACATCATAAATAAAAAAGAATTATATAAAAATAATGAATCAGTTTTGTTTTTGAAGAATTGCTATGGCAATATTAACACGACAAATGATTCACGAAATGAACTGAATTGTTAGTGAATTGCAAATGATGCGTGTCCATTTTACAAAAAAAAGGAGAATTGCAAAGAAATTGCTAGGAATTCACGAAATGAATTCCTTTTGATGAATTGCTCAAAGTGGCGATTTTAGACCTACAGGTCTCAAACTATTTCCACACAAAAAAATCACATCAATCCGTTGCTCCGTTATAACGTGAAAAAAGGACAAACAAACAACACTTTCACATTTATAATATTACTAGCTGTGCCCGCGACTTCGTTCGCGTGGAATAGTTATTTTGGGAATCATATTTATTTTTTGTTTACAAACCTACCTCCTCAGCTTTATTATAAATTACCTATAGCTGTTACCCACGACTTATTTTAGACGATTTAGTTACATAATTAATAGAATATATTTTAAGGTAGTTTTAAAAAGGATATATTTTAAAGTACTTCTGCATAAATTATATTTTTAGTTTTATTTTCTTGTGGCAGAATCAATGACACATTTATTTGGATAAAGATTAATATTATTTAGTTGATACAACTCTGACAAATAATTTGTAATGATGCATTAATTTCGATCAAATTTGATTATCATAAAAACTGTTATTGTAAGCTAATCTTAAAAGATAGACATAAACTGTCGTGGACATTTTTTTTGATCGTTTAAAGAGGAATAAGTCTTTCTTACATATTTTTTGGGTATCTCGAACTGTTTTCGCAGCGCACGCAACGGAAGCCCTCAAAGATGAATATTTTTCTCCGTTTTTTTCACATTTTCGACTGTTTCTTCGCTCCTATTAGTCGCAACGTGATGTTATTTAGCCTAAAGCCTTCCTCGATAAATGATCTATCCAACACAAAAAGAATTTTTCAATTCGAACCAGTAGTTCCTGAGATTAGCGCGTTCAAACAAACAAACAAACTCTTCAGCTTTATAATATTAGTATGGACTAGTATGGAAGTATGTATGGGTATTGAGAATAAACAATTTCATTTCGTTTCATTTCTAGCGTCTGACACTGATGTAGTAGTGTGAGTGAGAACCACACATATGCGAAGCATCATCTAATATTTCTTCCCTTGAAAAAAAATATTTTTTCTAAGGTAAAGGTTTCGCCCATCGTCTCTTCACGTAGACGTTTTGACATATAACATTGTTTATGAGGCAGTTTGAGCATCATTTTTCACATGAACCCTGTAATACCTGAGTTTGGTCCAAGTGTAAGACGAAGTGTTGCTCTATCACTCTTTTTCTCTGTCTCATTATATCGTTTTCTTGCATATTTAATTGGTAGCACCTGCTTGCATCGTTGATAAATTAAAAAAAAAGAGCCGGCAAATATTTTTTGCAGTGCGCTATCTGTCTATTTCTTACATCCATGGGTGTTGCATTTCCTCCATTGGGCAATTTGTTGAAAGGGAGAAAAATTTGTCATATTTTTGTTCGTTAGTCATATTTTTCGATGTCTTGCATAAGAGTGAGTATCGATCTTCTAGCTGAAACTTATACACACAAGTATACACTTCCAATTTTTCTTACACAATCATATAACAATAATTAAAATATAATAATTTGGAACCTTAAACAAATCTTCCATTCCCGATACGTTTTTGACATAATGTATTTTAATCTTTATATAGTACTAGCTTTTTACCGCAGCTCCGCATGCGTCCAAAAGTAGCCTATGTTTGATCCCGGGTCTTCAACTATATTCATACCAAATTTCATCAAAATCCATTCAGCGGTTTGGCCGTGAAAGCGTGACAGACAGACAGACTTTCGCATTTATAATATTAGTATGGATATAACGGCCAAGTATTTGGAAGATTGTTTATTTTTTGTTTTCACTCAATAATAGAGAGTAATTGAGTTTCACCAACAAAATTCTGATTATCGTGTTAGAAAATTCACCATGTCTGAATTTCAATTTTATTCCTAAACAATCTTACGGCCCAATAACGTATCGATTATTGAACCTAACAATAAAAACAAAATATTTAAAAATTACTACTTGATATGATGTACTTACATCGAGTTACCTACGCCAATAGTTTATAACTTAAACCATACCGTGAACCAAAATGATACGTCATTATCTCTGAATAGGGTTATTTGTTGCACCGCCAAAACAATATGTTAGTTGTGGACCCCTTGCCTGTTATATTCGACCAATCAGAAGCTTGGAAAAGATGTTTTTAGGGTTCCGTATCAAAATGGTAAAACGGGCCCTTTTTACTGAGACTTCGCTGTTCCGTCTCTCTGTCCATCTGTCACCAGGATGTATCTCATGAACCGTAACAGACAGTTCAAAATTTTCGATTGATATTTGTTACTGTATTCATAATGTATAGAGGGCTGCCTACGTGGTCCAGTGGTTAAGACGTTTGCCTTCGACCCGGAAGTCGTGGGTTCGATTCCCACGGGAAGCATACTTGGTTTGGTTGTTTCCAGTTTGGTTAGGACATTGCAGGCTTGAATCACATGATTGTCTGAAAATATATATGATTCCGTGCTTCGAAAGGCACGATAAGCCGTTGGTCCCGGCTGCCATATGGTGGTCGTTAAAGGAACCACGTCAAAGGCCGAGAAGTAGTTCCGCACAACTCTGACACCAGGGTGTACATGGTCGATTGACAATGTAACCTAAACGATATGATCATAATGATGAGGGCTCTCTTAAAACAAACGTGTTTTTGCTCGTTATTTATAACGGCAACAGGTAGACGCTTAAATTTTCACAGAATATTAAGTTAAGTACATATTAACTTTAAAAATAAATAAATTAAAATAAAACAAGTATGAAAAGGCTTCCATAAAACGAACGTGATTTTTTTTGCGGTTTTTAAAGATAATGGTACGGAACCCTTCATGCTCGAGTCCGATTCGCACTTGACCAGTTTTTTAGACATGAGGAAGGTTACAGGTTACCGCTATCAGGTACATAGATAAGGTCCACATGTAAAGAAATAGTTATGACTTCAATGCAGCCGGCTAAAGACAATATTCCCCTTTGAGATGTTGGGTAATTAACAAGAAATGCCACGAACATGACGAGGCTTAACTTTGGCATACAGGAAACGCCCGAATACCTAAATGTATTTTTTTATGTTGAAATCTTCGATTTGCTAGCGACATCTATTGGTAAGTAGAGGGGATCGTCAAAAGGGGCGGAGCCACGGCCAAACCGAGCTCCCCTCACGTCTGCCTTCCGCCCCGCGTAGTCTCACATAATTTTTGTAAGGAAGCTCTCGATACGCTATCTCCTCTTTGTTATTGCTCCGTGGCAGTAACTACAAGCAGTGAGGGATGATACGGAAAAACGAAGGCTCAATAAAACGGTTATTTCAACAATAACCGTTAATAACGAATCCGGTTACTCGATCAATCAGGTAGAAGTTATGAGCTGGCTATTGTGCACTGTAATCAGGATTCTGTGACTAAGCACAAAGTAAATAAATAATAATTGCCAATCTTCCTGTCAATACCCTTAGTTCTAAACTCCTAGAACCAAGTGCCAGTCATCAAGGGATCCGAACTATTATTTATAAAAACCGCAATAAATCAAGTCTATTGTATACGAGCCCCATAATGTTTTTTTTTATTTGTGGTTTATTTATAGCGGAAATACATCTGTGAAAATTTTAGCTTACTAACTTTCATGGTTCATGAGATAGAGCCTGATTTAGACGGACAGGCGGAATCTTATTAATAGGGGTTTAACCTTAAGTTACGGAACCCTATAAAAATGTTCGATGAATACAAGTTAACTAAAATATGTTTTGTCTCATTCTTTCGCTTCAAATGTTAAGGCGAAAGTTAAACACAGATAGATAGTTAAAACATTTATTTGCTCTCTGTAACACACAAGATACAATACATCAATCACCAATTAATCATCCATACTAATTTTATAAATGCGAAAGTCTGTCTGTCTGTCTGTTACGCTTTCACGCCAAACCGCTGAACGGATTATAATGAAATTTGGTATGGATATAGTTGAAGACCCGGGGCCAAACATAGGCTACTTTTTGACGCAGGCGGAGCTGCGGGAAACAGCTAGTAATAACAATAAATATTAACACGAGAAGCTATGTGCTACAGTGTTACAAAAGGGTTACCGCTTAGCTAAAATGTTAATTTGATTGAGTAACCTCTGATTTTTAGCTGGCAACCTTGTGAAACCACGAGAACACATTAAAATAGAAAAAAGAGAACAAAACATGTCACCGATTTCATTCGCCAAACAGATCCCAAAATCTATCCTAGCAGATCTTAAACTATTAAACACTAGCTGACCCGGCAAACTTCGTACCGTCTCCGAATATATTCACCTTTTAAACCTTCCCTGGACTTCCACAAATAAATCAAAACCAACATAGCCAAATCGGTCCAGCCGTTCTCGAGTTTTAGATAGACTAAAGAAAAGGAATTGATTTATATATATAGATTAAACATTTACGGTGTAAATACGACAAACATTCGTTTTTATGAAAAGCGGTCGTTTTATCTCATTTAAAACAAAGTTTTTAGTATTATTTTGACTTCAAAATTTAACTCTCTCTTATCTTTAATCTTTAGTTTTCATTAAATTAAACTATTTTAATACGGTTTTATCGCGTTTATTACTTATTTATTTACACCTGACGTTTCAAACACTTTACAGCGTTCATGGTCGCAGGCAGACTAAGTTAACATTTGTCTTTGATGTCATAAGATTACAAAACTACCGCCTGAAATTTTTATTGGGAACTATTCCGATTCACGCAGTATTGGCTCACAGTATCTAAGGGTCTTGCAGTCTGCTTCCGAGTTTGCGATTTTATTAAGTTAATGACTGGGTCCCAAGCTGGCGGTACCTGCCATCCATCCTCTCTATTGAAATTAGGATGTTTTTTAATTTCAATAGCTTCACGTAACATCCTTGGAATGAATCTGTTTTCCTTTGCAAGGACTTGAGGATTATCAAAACGCATATAGTGGTTGGGTTTGTCTAGAGCATGTTCACAGACTGCAGACTTGGTTGAGCGTCTATTTTTCATGTCAGCAATATGTTCTTTTATACGAGTATTAATGCTTCTCTTTGTTTGCCCAATGTATGATAAACCACAGTCACAGTCAATTTTATAAACTCCAGCATCTTGCAATGGGATATTGGATTTTACAGGTCTTAAAAATTGGTTTATTTTCTTATGCGGCTTGTAATAGGTCTTGATTGAAGCTCGCCTAAGTATGTTACCAATCTTGTCCGTGACTCCCTTTATGTATGGTAAGATGGCAGGAAAACGATCAACTGTGTGTGGCTTGGGTCGACTTCTGTGACATATGTGTGGGAGGCTGAGATTGTTGCTTCTTAAGACAGACTTGACTCGTTGAAGCTCCTCCTTAAGATGGTGGGTGTCACAGATGCCGTGTGCTCTCTGTAACAAAGATTTGCCTACGGTAGCTAACTGACATGGATGATGGTGAGATTTACCGTTGAGATATTTGTCTGTGTGGGTGGGCTTTCTGTACACAGTGTGACTGATACTATTGTCAAGATTTCTAGTTATTAAAACATCAAGAAAGGCTAATGAATTATTGATCTCAGGTTCCATAGTGAATTTAATTTTACTATTAATGGAATTTAAATGATCTAACAAAACAGAGACTTGAGTTTTGGGGAGTACAACAAAAGTATCATCTACGTACCGTTTGAACATCTTCGGCATAGCCAGGGTGCTTGAAAGAGCCTTCTCCTCAAGGTCTTCCATGAAAATGTCGGCAACAATGGGAGAGACTGGAGACCCCATAGCTACACCGTCAATTTGCATGTAGAATTTGTTTTCCCAGAAGAGATAGCCTGATGTTAAGCAATGCTCAAGTAACTCTGCATACTCTTGAGGTAGATGGTGGTCCTCAAGCCTTCTCTTGACAATATCAATACAGTCATGCAAAGGTAGGCTGGTAAATAATGACTGTACATCAAAACTGACCATTGTGTTTTCATCAGTTAATCGTAGATCTTTAATTAAGCTGATAAAGTGATAAGAGTCCTTGACATTAGTATCAGTATGACCACGAAGTTGTGTTAATATCTTCACCAGGTGTTGTGCTAGTTTATAAGTTGGCGAATCTATTTGGCTTACAATTGGTCTTAATGGGTGGTCTTTTTTGTGTATTTTTGGAAGGCCATATAATTTTGGTGGTTTCACACAGGAAGGCACGAGCGACGTGATGTCTAAGTTTAATGTGTCGGAGTATTTTAATATTAATTCTTTGGTTTTTGTTACGATCTTGTTAGTAGGATCACTTTTTACTTGTTTATATGTATTCTCATCCGACAACAGTTGTTGAATTTTTGTGTTATAATCAGAGGTGTCCATTATAACAGTTGAATTTCCTTTGTCAGCTCGTAAAATAGTAATGTCTGGGTTCTTGCGAAGGTTGGTGAGTGCAAGATATTGTTCACGAGGAAGATTCGGTTTTGGCGGCTTGCTATGTCGTAGTACTGATGACACATCTTGGCGTATCGCTTCCAAATCTTCTTTATTTAAGTGGTTTTTTACCAAGACATTTTCTACCGAACAGATGATATGTTCATAAGGTATCCTCCTGGGTGCAACCGCATAATTTAATCCATTTTCAAGAGCATCAATCGCTTGTTGGTCTATCGGTGTTTTATCAAATATTCTCAAATTTTCACCTAAGTACAGGCGAGTTAGTGGGAGTTAGTGGCCATATTTTCCAATATATAGCTAACATGCTGAGCTTACCAAGTTACGGGGATAATCCCATTTACTACGATGCACTGGCGTGGAAATAAACTGTGTTCAGTTTATGGGCAAGAAAATATATTTGATTTCTAAGCGAATTCCGTTGGATTCATTTTTGAAGTGTGTATCCATACTATACTAATATAATACTATACTAATATTATGAATGCGAAAGTATGTCTGTCTGTCTGTTACGCTTTCACGGCCAATCCGCTGAACGGATTTTGATGAAATTTGGTATGAATATAGTTAAAGACCCGGGGTCAAGCATAGGCTACTTTTTGACGCAGGCGGAGCTGCGGGAAAAAGCTCATAACTCATAAGTCGAATGAAAATCGTAGAGTATCAAACGAAAATTATTCAACTCGCCGATTTTGGGTGATACACATTTTATTAAAAATAACACTCCTGGCCAGGTGGCCAGGCGCCCATCTCTACCTGCGACACGTAAGTACCTAACCCGTTTGCCGACTCCAAACTTATATTTGTGTACTTGCTATGGCTTAAAGGCGCTAATTGTAATTAATAAACGTTGTTGAATTGCCGAAATAATGATTCCCTTGTAATTATTTTTAGGTACCTAAGTAAGTCGAACTATGGACTTGTAGAGAATGCTTTTATCAGTTAAACGTATTTTTTCCACTGGTTGAGAAAAAAATTTTAATAAATACAATAAATGTTACATCAAAGACTAATATTTATCTAATATAACGCTCCTTCTTATTTTTGCAGTATGTATTTAGGTATAAGTTCACTATTTATAAATCAATATAGATTTTATAAAGTAGGTTACTACCTAGTACTTTACGACCGTGTATTCTAACCCCTTATTCATAAAAATTAACGAACGTTCGTTTTAAGCCTATATTTACTAAAATATGCTTAGTCCCTTTCTGACTTATGTATTTTTGACGTGTAAAAACGAGACGAAATATAAATTAGTTAACTTGGATTTATTGAACGTTCGTTTATTTTAAGTAAATTTAATTTAAATAAGTAAGTATAATTTGATAGTTTTGGTAAAGAAATTTTAATAAGACAATGATAATTTACTCAAACTATAACATTCTTAATATTACTCTATGGCCTATTTATTACACATTAAATACAAGCGCGCCTTCACTCTACTACGCTATGAAATTCACAATATCATTCACGAATCACGCCCGAATCCGCACGATCAATCCTCGTTGATGTTCGTTCAAACCGTCCAACTCTTTCACTCCAGCCAGTTCACTCCACGGAAAGGTGCCTAGCCACGCGGTACAGTGTGAGTGTCGTCGTCGCGTCGCGTCCGTGTAAACAAAACAAGATGGCGTCCCAATACGACTCAGATTCTGAATACGATTTTATACTTGAATTTATCGAAAAATACAAATCATTACAATGTCTTTGGAAGACTACAGATGTACATTACTCAAATAAGTATAAAAGACGCCAGTGTTTGAAAGAACTTGCAGTTATAATGAGGAAATGGGTCCCAAATGCAGATGTAAACACAGTGAAAAGGAAGATCAACTCAATGAGGGGATGCTTTCATAAACAGCGTAATAGGGTATGTATGTTCTAGTATTTATAATTGTGTTACAGTGTGAAGTGTATTGGCGTTATACGGGTGATAGTGTGACGTGACAATATCATTATTTTTACCTTTCAATCGCCTGTCAGTCTTTCTCGCCTTAGTGATTTGAGTGATGACAATTTCGTGGTGTTGTCAGTAGATAACGGACTATCGACAATATCGACATGGAATCTCGTTGGCTGATAATTTTCAACCATGTTTTTTCTACATTTATAACTTAAATAATTTATAAATGCAAAACTCGTTTGTATGGTTGTAATAAGCGGTATTATTATGCTAATTTATATCGAAGAAGAAGATAACTATCATACAAAAACAGTCAGCCTGAGCCTTGAGGACATACATTAGATAAATTATATAAGTACTTAAAGATAGGTATATGTGTGTCAATGACCTCCTTTTATTTTCATCTGTAGAAGCGTAACTTATGCAATTATGTGATATGAAAATAACGATTGGGCACGGATTAAGGAATATAATAAAACGGTCGAATAAAAAAATATTTACCGACTGTTAATGATATTCTGTTTTAATGACTTGAGCGGAAAGAATTTAAGTCGGCAACTAAATTACTAAATGAGTGACTGCATTATTATGGTGTTACAGTGACCTTAGTTTGTCACTCAAATAAATTTTAGGTCGCTCAATTTTTTATAATAAATACTTAAATTAAATTAAATGTGTTTATTTCAGACTTTTTGTGTCCATAAATTGTTAGTAACCGTAATTCTATGTTAGTAATTATTCTAATAAAAATAAAAATAACCTAAATATTTTTCTGACCTATTGCAAGATCCCGGGACAACCGTGTGCGCATGCACCCAGTATCTCGCAATCGGGCAGTCAGGCTTATCATTAATTGTTTTCAGAATGATGTAATTTACTCCCGCGCACTCTGCTCATGGCTATTCGTTTGCTTAGTACATAGTCCGTAATGCTGCTCGGGTTATATTTTAAGCAGCTCAAATTTAAGCCAGTCGCTGATATATAGATTTCTTGTCGCTCGAGACCATTCGTTCAAGTCAGTAATTTTGCTATTCAAACTCATTAATTTCAAGTTTCAACACTTCGAATTGAGATTAACACTCGTTTAATTACTAACCAATTATTAATAATACCAGTTTGGGTTTATCCATATTTTTTTATACTGACATGTGATTTTTATACCCGAGGAACCCGATTTTTGAAAGTACACACGATTAATTTTCATTCGACATAATCGATAAGTCGAAAAACTTTTATGCGACTCGCCGATTTTGGGTGAAATACCACAGGTCATACTTTCCAAAATATTTTTCTTATATAAATTCCTAAAAAAGTTTGATTTAAGTACCTTTCGTGCGCGATCAGACTCCTACTTTTTCAGGTTTTGTTTCTTATTTTTAAATTTTGTTGAAAGTTAAATTACTTACATAGGCTTCATCATCTCGTTACAGATCTTGCAGAACAGAGGTTCCCTTGACAACATCTCACCGACAGAGAATATGCCTAGGTACTTTAGGGAACTGTCATTTTTGATGGACCATATTAACCCTAAGGCACCAAGACCAAGGAGAGAATCCAATGAAACCGTGTCCCAATCGTCGGGTGGTAGCGAGGTGAGGAGTACATTCATACATTCATATCAAGTGGGCTTCATGGTCAATCGACCCTGTACATACTATCGATACAAAATCGATTATGTATCGATGTAATATGTAGTATTGATTTTTGACAACTTATCGAAAATAATTAATAAATGGATTAATGATTTCTTATGTTTTGAGCGTCTATTTTTCATGAAAAACAGACGCTCAACCAAGTCTGCAGTCTGTGAACACGCTCTAGACAAACCCAACCACTATATGCGTTTTGATAATCCTCAAGTCCTTGCAAAGGAAAACAGATTCATTCCAAAGATGTTACGTGAAAAAATTGAAATTAAAAAACATCCTAATTTCAATAGAGAGGATGGATGGCAGGTACCACCAGCTTGGGACCCAGTCATTAACTTAATAAAATCGCAAACTCGGAAGTAGACTGCAAGACCCTTAGATACTGTGAGCCAATACTGCGAGAATCGGAAGTTCCGTTCAATAAAAATTTCAGGCGGTAGTTTGTAATCTTATGACATCAAAGACAAATGTTAACTTAGTCTGCCTGCGACCATGAACGCTGTAAATTGTTTGAAACGTCAGATGTAAATAAATAAGTAATAAACGCGATAAAAACCGTATTAAAATAGTTTAATTTAATGAATAAATGGATTATCAATTGAAATACCAAGCATTTAAGGTACTATGCAGATATACCGGAACTCGGCGGTGGGAGTGTACAGCGGGCATTACACAAATCATCGTCATTCAACTCGCACAGAAAAAAAATATTGTACTTATAGAAATATATTATCGATAATATCAATATCGATACCTTAGAATATTTTTTTAACTATCAAAGAATCGATCTATAAATCATTTTCCGGCAACATTACCGTATGGAAAAAGGCCGTGATAGTATGTATGTATGTGGTGTATGTCTATTTATTTATTTGTATTTAAACCCGGGTCACAACTAAAAAGGTCAGTAAACAATTAGCTCCAAGCTAAAAAGAAAATTAAAAGTAAACGTTTAACATACTGTACTTTTTAATAATAAATCAAAATGAAAGTTTTTGTTATAATTGTAGGATTTTAAAAATTAACCATTTCCCCTACCTTAGCTACGTAACTCTCAGTTTCAGAAATTCGACGCATAAATGACAGGAAAACCTATGTGATAATTTGAAATTTGTTTAGGAAGTTCAAATGGAGAAAAATAAAAATCGTACACAACCCTCTCTACGCGAGCCGACTAGCAATTGGCCAGTTTTATTTTAATTTAATTTTTAAGGATTTTCCGAGCTACATTTTATTATACGTAACAAGACCACAGCAATTAATAATTTTCCCATTGGTCGGCCACTAGGCAAGTAGCTGGCAACACCATAATCGATGCACTCTAGCATCTTTGCACATTGTTTTACACACACTGTCCTAATAAGTTGCCGCATTCTGGAAGCTGATTTTTCTTCACAGTGCAGTATCTAGTCGTAGCGCCGCGGAGACCAAATAAAAATCTGAGATCCTTTTTTATTCATTCTAGCGTTTTTATGGTGTCATTCTCAGCCGGTTGCTTCGGAACCTGGTGCTTAGCGTGTATGTATGTAGGTCTGGGTCTCCATGCAGGAGCATTTTGGCCTAAGATTGTCATGTGAGAGTACCAACAGTAGCACTTATTCCAGACAAGTCGTTGCCTAAGTTAAGAAACGGAAACTCGTTCTGTCTTTTCTGGGAGCTAGGTACCCTGAGTTTAATTTTGAACAATATTTATGTTTGTCATAAATAAAACTATTTTAATACGGTTTTTTTATCGCGATTATTACTTAATTTAATGTGTATTATTCGTGAAAATATTACAAATATTCTTGTTGTCTTCAGGAGGAGAACGAGAACGAAGAGGTAGTATACCTTGAAGAGGATTTCTCCAACGACGGAACGGACTTCCCAAACTCCGAATTGACAACAAAACAGGAAATTGAATCCGATAGCGACACACCTATTCCGCCGCCACAAGAGATTGTCGTTTCCGTACCATCAAGTACTAAAAAACGAAAACTGACCAAGTCTAAACATTCGGAACAACGGACATTTCAAGCGAATTCTTCAAACCTATTATATTTAGACCAGACGGAATCTTCCCAACCACAATTCCACGCTTTTGGTGAACATATAGCGGAAAAATTAAGGTCTATGTCTAAAGAAATGGCTATATATTGTCAGAAAATTATCAATGATGCTGTTTACCATGCGGAGATTGGTGATTTGAATCGCTCGTCTCATATTGTAACGAACCACTGATAGTAAAATAGATTTTTGAATTAAGAGTTTTTTTTTTCTTTGATCAAGATAGACCATGGATCTAGATAGTCCATAAGCGTTAGTTTTTCATGACTAGTGAAATAGTGATGTCACTGAATTATTAGTAGTACTAGTGATGTGCAAAAAATAACACAATCACATTAATTATTGAATTTATTACTTATGTATTTTATAGCTAGCGTTTGTTTGCCGCGTAAATTGTTTTATGGCATAACTTACTCCTCTATTAATTAACTTTTTTTTAAATTCCTAATTAGCAGCCCGTCCCGACTTCGTCCGGGTTATACAAAATTATGTAGTACGTTTTATTTAGTAATTTAAGATAGGTATGCACAACAGGTTACAATCAAAACTAATGTAAACACAGTTAAATACACAAAATATTTGATATCAAAATTATAAAAACTCTAAAGCTAACAAATTAAATTTACAATCCTTACAACAGTAGGTTGTAATATGCAGGTACTATCTTAGTTTAAAGACAAAAATGCAACATGTGGAAAAGTCAGTGGAGGACGCGCTTGACTTGATTTTTAAATGAGCTAGAGCTGGCAACTGCAGAAATGTCTATTGATACCTCGGCCAAATAAAGCTCATTGTATAAACGACACATACGAACAAGGTTTAAGCTAACCTCTTAATTAAATAAAAACGATCCAATTTTTTTAAAACTGGCTGCATGGATCTCCCTGAGGCTGAGTAGTTCCTATTAACCTATGAATACTCATCTCATAATGTGGCCGTAAATCCCGCCACCGAAGTATTTCCAAGAAAGATTGAAACATAAAAGGATTGATCTTTACGGCTCTATGGGCCTATGCCTCCGCCAAAATAGTAGGCATATCAAAATTTAAAAAAAAGTAAATGTCAGGGTCAAGTCAAACTATCAGGACGGTTAAATGTCAGTTGTTTTTTTAATGTTTTATACGTCTACCGACCGGCACATGGCCACGGGCATTGACCTATAGAGCTGTCAAGTTTTCAGGGTTTAAAATTATTGGCTGATCCTAAATATGTTATATTTTTTTCGGATAATATCTAAGAAACATTATTCCTGCCATGCCACCAAAAAAATAATCAAACGTTTTTCATCTGTTCCCTATTATCCTACTGTAGCGACATTTGCAGAATTGCATGTTTTGTAGAGCGACTGACGAACGAACCTCCCCCGTCCCCAGTCGTCTCTTGACCGTCATTTACGACGCACAAATTATTATAATGAAATTGGCAATAAACATTTATTAGAAAGTTCGGTTTTTCTCTCCAAGTCACCCATCCCGACATTGGTGACCCGGGATAAAGTGGACATTATTTTGTTACTGTGTAGTGATTTCAGACTATTAAGTTTTATTTTGGACAATGTTGAATCCGCAAGTGCCACCTCAAGTCGCCGGGCCGGCTAAGGCTCCGGTACCACCGACCGCCGCCGGTACTTACACAACCATGGCGGACACGGAAGAAAACTTTGGATTGTCTGCAATCAGCCTAACCAATAAAATTCCGGATTTCTGGACAGATCAACCTAGAGTGTGGTTTATTCGGACGGAGGCAATACTGGCACCACAGAAGATGGGAGATGATACTAAATTTAATATCGTCGTATCGAAACTAACAAAGGATGCCATTCAACAAGTATCCGATATCCTTGTGGATCCACCGTCAAGTAATAAATTTGAATCCCTGAAAGTCAGATTACTACAAATTTACGAGGAGTCAGAAAACAGAAAAATACAAAAACTGATCGGGGAAATGGAGCTTGGGGGACAAAAGCCTTCACAACTATTGCGCCGCATGCGCGATCTCGCCAGGGGTAAGATTCCTGACGAAACCCTTCGTATATTGTGGCAAGGTCATCTGCCACCAGCGGCGAGAGCTGTCCTTGCGGTGACGGAAAATGTGGGTTTAGAGAGTTTGTGTGATATCGCCGATAAAATTCAAGAGACGACTCGGCCTGATAACGTCGCCGAGGTTTCTCAGGTCTCATCAAATCAGTGCGACAAGATTATGGCAGAAATAGCCAAAATTAATGTTCGGTTGAACCAAATGGACACGAGGTCAAGGTCAAATCAGAGCAACAGAAATAATAGACGCTCATCATCTCGTACGCGTAGCGCTTCCCGGCAGCGTACACAGGATAGCCCAGATTGGCTCTGTTTCTACCACTATCGTTTCAAGAACCGCGCCAAGAAATGTGAAAAACCCTGCGCTTGGAAAACTCCGGAAAACTAATAGGAGTGCAGCCAGTGGCGGAAGTCTGCACCGTTTTGCCATCCCACCGCCTATGTGTAACTGACTCAAATAATGGCCTACGTTTTTTAGTGGATACGGGTGCGAACGTTTCTGTGATTCCGCGCAAGAGAAAACTCTTTAGTGATAGTGAGTGCTCCGATTACAAACTATACGCAGCGAACGGTACAGAGATAAGGACATATGGCACTCAAACTTTAGTGTTGAACTTGAACTTAAGGCGTTGTTTTCGTTGGACATTTGTGGTCGCGAGTGTTAATCAGCCGATCTTGGGAGCAGATTTTTTAGAACATTTTAAGCTTCTTGTGGACTTAAGCGGACGCAAGTTAGTTGACAAAACTACTAGTTTAGGTGTTATAGCGTCGCTCGTGTGTCATAACAGTGAACTTCCGATAAGTACAATAGATATGCAGCAGCCGTTTTCGGATCTATTACAGCAATATTCGGAGATAACGAAGCCATTATCGTTCAAAGAACCAGCAAAACACACCGTGTACCATCACATCGAGACGACAGGACCGCCTGTTTTTGCGAGAGCGCGACCCCTGCCACCTGATAAGTACAACAAGGTAAAGGAAGAGTTTCGTGTGATGCAGGAGATGGGGATTTGCCGGCCTTCAAAAAGTCCTTGGGCCAGCCCGCTCCATGTCGTACCCAAGAAAAACGGTGAGTTGCGTCCTTGTGGCGATTACCGTAGACTTAACTCTGTAACTATTCCCGACCGGTACCCTATTCCTCGTCTGCACGACTTTACGTATCTTTTAGCGGAAAAAAAAATATTCTCTAGTCTTGACATTAAAAGAGCCTATCATTTTATAGAAATTGCGCCTGAGCATGTTGAGAAAAGTGCGGTGATTACACCTTTTGGTTTATATGAATTTCCGAGATTAATCTTTGGTTTACGTAACGCAGCACAATCGTTTCAACGATTTATGAATAATACAATATTACATGGTCTTGATTTTGTATACTGTTATATTGATGACGTGTTAATAGCCAGTAGTGACGCAATCACCCATAAAAAACATCTAGAGATAGTATTCCAAAGATTTGTGGAATATGGTATCTGTATTAACCAGTCTAAGTGTTGTTTTGGCAAAGATAAATTAGAGTTCCTAGGTTACGAAGTATGTACTGAGGGGATACGACCTTTGGAAGATAAGGTTCAAGCAATCAAAGATTTTCCAAAACCGGAGACAGTTGCGCAATTACGTCGTTTTTTGGGAATGCTCAATTTTTATCGATCTCATCTTCCAAACGCCGCATCGCATCAGTCCGAACTTAACAAATATTTACACGGTGCTAAAAAGAATGATAAAACTATCATACAATGGTCAGACATAGCCAATAAAGCTTTTGAACAATGTAAGGTGAGTCTACAGAACGCCTGTACGTTGTTTCATCCGATAGCAGACGCACCGTTGGCACTTATGACGGACGCCTCGGACACATGTGTAGGTGCAGTATTGCAACAATACGTAGGTGATACCTGGAAACCGTTAGGATATTTTTCTAAGGCATTATCATCGGTGCAACGTAAATATTCTACTTATGATCGCGAGTTACTAGCTATATATATGGCTATAACACATTTCAGGAATCTGCATGAGGGAAGGTCTCTCATCATATACACAGATCATAAGCCATTAGTATACGCATTTTCTAAAATAGGTACTGATAAAGAAACACCTAGACGGACAAGACAACTTATTTTTATAAGTGAATTCTCCACCGACATACGTCACATAGATGGTCCTAACAATGTAGTAGCCGATGCACTTAGCCGCGTAGAAACAATAAATTGTCCCACGACTGTCGATTTCGCAGCGTTGGCAGAGGCGCAGTCCCGCGACGAGTATGTAACAAACAACGGATCAGGTAACATTCAATTGAAATACATTAGCTTACCCAACTGCAACTATAAGTTGTATTGTGATTTTTCAACAGACAATGTTCGACCGTATGTACCAGAAAAATTTCGTAGGATAGTTTTTAATAGCGTACATGGTCTTAGCCATCCAGGAATAAGAAATACACGTAAATTAGTTAGTTTAAAATTTTTCTGGCCAACCATGAATCGCGATGTAGGACTTTGGGCGAAAACATGTATTCAGTGTCAAAGATGTAAAGTCAATAGACATACTTTGTCTCCACTACAACAATTTCCTGCATGTGATAGGTTTGAACATATTCATGTGGATATTGTTGGACCTCTCCTAACAACGGCGGAGGGATATAGATATCTAGTCACTCTGATAGATAGGTCTACAAGATGGCCCGAATGTTTTCCAACTACAGATATAACAGCTGACACAGTGGCACGTATAGTTTACCAGGGTTGGATAGCCCGTTTTGGTTGCCCACACACGATAACCAGCGATCAAGGTCGTCAATTTGAAAGCGATTTGTTTAACCGCCTGATGCGTTATATGGGTGTAAATAAAAATAGAACTACGCCATATCACGCACAATGTAACGGTGTTCTGGAACGTTTTCATAGATCTTTTAAAGCAGCACTTACAGCTCGGTTGGAAGATAACACTTCTTGGGTAGAAGAGTTACCAACTGTAATGTTAGGACTTCGCGCAGCATTTCGTAGTGACAGTGGAGTAAGCGCTGCGGAAATGGTATACGGCCAATGTTGTTTAAATATTTATTTAACTTTATTACATGACATGTACACGGCCGTAGGCTTTTTCTATCAGTCAACCAATCGGTGGTGCAGAAAAAGTTATGCCTTTGATAACAAAACTTGTAAAAAATACCAAGCCTCGCATCGCAACTCTGTTCTGTCGTAAAAAGTTGTGAGATCCATGTTTGATATAGACACAACATTTTATTGTGTCTATATCAATATTTAAAATCTTCTATGTTTGAAATAAAAAATAATGACTTGACAAACAGGTTTCTAGTTTTATCCACAACGAAGTTATAGGGGGTCGAAAATGGCCTTAATTGCTTCGAGAAAAGGATGGTAAGGCCCATGGAGCAATTACAAAGAGGAGATACCGTTTGAAATGGCGCAGTGATGTGATCATTGGCGCCTCGCCGACACAAAAGTGGGCGGAGCTTGGCATTGCTCGTGCTCCATGGTTGGAGCCACGGCCGAAACCAAGCACCCCGCACGTCTGCCTTCCGCCCCGTGTAGCCTCACAAATACTTTCTTACAAAACGGCATCTCTTTGTAATTGCTCCATAGAAAGGCCGTGCCGCTTTTTTGCTCGACTTGGCGGGGCACTGCTGTGCCCCCATATTAATTTAAGGTAAATGTTATAAAAGAGCCGTGATAATTTAGTGTTTGCAAACACTTAACATCGAACATTTTACAAATTGTGGGCGTCGCCTAACTGTTTGATTAGCTACAAACGTCAAATTCCCGTCTCCTGCGACCGTATTTTGTGTTTGCTAGCTTGCTCCGTAACATCGAACAGAGTATTAACTGTTTTGTTGCCTACAAACGTCAAAACATATTATCCGCGGCCGATGGAAAATATCTTCGCGTCCGCCTGCAGGCTTGTAGGGGCAGGGAAATTCATAATTCCAAACATAGAGGATTCATATGGATCCCTATTTTTTTTTCTAAATGTTATATAGCCTATATTAATTTGCAATAATTTAGCTTTCTTATGGTAAAAGAATTTTCGAAATGGGTTCAGGCCCTATTTTTGAAATGAATGACATATATGTCGAATAAACAATTCGACTCACCGATTTCACATGAGTCACATTTTTAAAACATAGACTTCCTTATTTTTTGAGTTATTTCGTTAAATGCATACAAATCTTTTCTTTTTATAATAGGTATAATTGTAGATGTAGATATATCGGTCGGCATTTTAGCAGATTAGATTTAATAGTCTGTTATACCTACAAGTAAAATAGATAAATCATTAAAATAACGATTAAATATGGTGAAATTTTTGTCGTTTTGGACCCATCGTCCAGTGACTCCATTCATGCAACCGAACAAATTTCCCCAAGGAACATAGCTCGAAACATT
The DNA here is from genome assembly GCA_947363495.1 of Euzophera pinguis. Classification (NCBI taxonomy): domain Eukaryota; kingdom Metazoa; phylum Arthropoda; class Insecta; order Lepidoptera; family Pyralidae; genus Euzophera; species Euzophera pinguis. The sequence continues at coordinate 9,195,826 of OX376176.1, forward strand.
AAACACAAATTTGGACTTCCCATAGTAAGTTAGGTCACATGATGAGACATTTTGTATGGGAGGTCCAAAAATTTACTCCATATTTCGACCCATGTATCTTGGGGAAAGTTGTTCAGTTGCATGAATGGAGTCACTGGACGATGGGTCGAAAACGACTAAAATTTCACGGTGTATATCTCACCCTAACTAAATAATGTATATTAATAACTTAGTTGGCATGGCTCCCCTGTGATTTCAATAAAGGGTTCTCGCCTGTAGTCGACCCAATGGAGTAATTACAAAGAGGAGATGCCGTAATAAGCGTTTTGTAAGAAAGCGTTTGTGAGGCTACACGGGGCGGAAGGCAGACGTGCGGGGTGCTTGGTTTCGGCCGTGGCTCCAATCGTGGAGCACGAGCAATGACAAGCTCCGCCCACTGCAGTGTCGGCGAGGCGCCAATGAGCACGTGACTGCGCCATTTCAAACGGCATCTCCTCTTTGTAATTACTCCATGGTCGATCCCGAACTTATATTTGTGTTCTTGCTACGTATAATTGTATAGGCGCTATCTGTAATTAAAAATTTAACCATCGAGATATATGTACTAAGTACAAACATGAATACATGTATTTTATATGTGGTTGTAAAATTGCCGAAATAAATGATTCAGTTGTTGTTACGAGTATTATTATTATAAGCGGGTCCAATGGTGGACTCTTAGAGAATGCTTTTTGCAACCTCGTCAATAGGCTAGTTTCCTAAAAAAATATAATTAGTCCGTCAGTTAGTTAATCAAAAAATATTAGAGACGTATTTTTTCTATTGAAAATTAAACAAAGAATGGTAAAGATATGGCGCGTTAAAGTTCCGTGTGACGTCACAGAGTGCTATACTTTTTCGCAATATGTGATGGCACGAGCCCTCCTAAACTTTAATGACGCATACGTGGGGCGCACTATAAGTTTCCGGAATGAATATGAAAAAATACTATTAAAGGTACAAAATTAATTTATTGTTTTTCAAAATAATCTCCCTTGGCGTCTATGCACTTTTTCATTCGATGAAACCAGTTTTGAAAACTTTTGTGCCACTCCTCTGTGGTGACCTCTGAAACGTGTTTTTCATACTCCTCGACAGCCTCTTCTGGTGATGAAAATCGTTGACCGCGTAATTGGTTCTTAATTTTTGGGAACAGAAAAAAGTCACAAGGTGCCAGGTCGGGACTGTATGCAGGATGACTCATGAGTTCTACATTTTTCGCCTTCAAAAAGTCGTTTGTCTGTCTGGCCGTGTGAGAACTAGCATTGTCGTGGTGCAGGATGATACGGCGTTTACGGTTATTTTTACGGAGTTCGTCAATAACTTCCGGCAAACAAATGGTCGTGTACCAGTCACTATTCACTGTACGACGATTCTCTAAAGCAACAGTAGCCACGTGTCCAGTTTTATTAAAAAAAGAAGCAATCATCCGCTTAGATGCACTTTTCACGCGCGCCACTTTGGTTGGTTTCGGCTCGTCTTGAAAGACCCATACGCTCGATTGCTGCTTTGTTTTGGGATCGTAGCAATAAATCCATGTTTCGTCACCTGTTACTATGTCCCACACCAAATTTGACGCACCTTCGTTGAATCTGGTAAGCATGGCACTGCACCAAGTGACGCGGTCCGTTTTTTGAGCCTCGGTCAAGTTGTGTGGGATCCACCGCGAGCACAGCTTTCTCACACCCAAATGTTTGTGTAGGATTAATTGTATTTGACTCATGCCTATTTCTAAGGATGCGCGAATTTCATGGTAGGTCACATGCCTGTCTGTTTCAATCATACGGCGCACAGCATTGATGTTTTTGTTGGTCACAGCGGTGGACGGCCGACCATCGCGAGATTCGTCACTGAGATTGATACGACCACGCTTGAATTCTGCAAACCAGCTATAAACAGTTGTCTTGCATGGTGCTTCATTGCCAAAAGCTGTTTCAAGCCGAGCGATGCTCTGTTGAGCTGTCAAATTACACTTAAAATCGTAGAAAATCATACTACGAAAATTTTCCCGAGTTAAATCCATGTTGATGCAGACACACAATTTTTTAAATGGCGCCACAAGGTAAAAACAAAAGACAGTCAGATGAAACAAACTGCATTCTACAGCCAAAGAGTTCTATTTTCAAATGTTGCAATAAATTTTTAAATATTGTTTATGTAAGTGGCCAGTTCCGGAAACTTACAGTGCGCCCTATGTATCTTTATAATTATTCGCTCAATTGACAAAATAAAAAATACGTCCCTAATATATTTTGATACCCTAAGCGACGGACTAATTTTAATATTAGTCTTTTGACACTGGAAACTCGCCTATTGATTCTGGTCAAACAATAAAATTTTAATAAATAAAAATAAAATGTTAGAACCAAGACTAATATTTAACTAGTACTTATAACATAAGCTTCACCTTATTTTTGTAATAAGTATTTAAGTAGGAATAATAGTTTTTAGTTCACTATTAATGAATCACTAGCAGCTGTTTCCCGCAGCTCCGCCTGCGTCAAAAAGAAAAAAAAATATTCGTTGTGAATCACGCCAGAATGATGCCAGAATAAACAAAACCACAGAGCCTGACGCATTTCAGTCTCCCTTAATTCACGACGACGTTGAAGGCCGAGAGAGGGTACGGGCGATTATGAACACGTATACCCCGCTCGCTCAGGCCTCGGTAATTATTCTTATTAACGTGATATTGATGATCTGGAGGCCGATTCTCAGAACACACGACTTAAATGTCGTGTTTCGAGAAATCTCTATTCTAAATCTGTTTTTTTTTTAAATAGGTTATTCCCTATACCGCCAGAGAAAAAGTCGTTGATTTGCAAATGTCCAATGAAATTCCGTTCCGTTTTTCACACTCAATTAAGAAATTGAAATTAAATGACATTGGGATTGTAAAACGGAAAAGAAGACGCACGTTTTTTTTTGACAAGCTGAGTACGCGACCGGGAAACACGCTAAGATGAAAAAGAGGTGTTTGACAAGCTGAGTATGTAACCGGGAAACGCGCTTAGATAAAAATACGTACGTTTTTTGATAAGTTGAGAACGTGACTGGGTGACACGCTAAGATGAGAAAGACGTACGTTGTTTTACAAGCTGAAGAAAGACGCAGCTGGGAAACACGCTTAGATGAAAATACTTACGTTTATTTTGACAAACTGAGTTCGCAACCGAGAAACACGCTGAGATGAATAAGAGTTTTTGACAGAGTGACGACGCAACCGGGAAACACGCTAAAATGAAGAAGACGCTCGTTTTTTGACAAGCTGAGAACGCAACCGGGAAACACGCTAAAATGAAAAAGAGTTCTTTGACCAGCTGAGGATACAACCGAGAAACACGCTTAGATGAAAAAGACGTATGTTCATTTGAAAGTTGGTTTTATTTATAGTTTGGGCTGATGGCGGCGTTCATTCTGCCGTCAGTCAAGGGGATGAGGGCTAAACGCGGGGTCTCTTACGTTTTTCACCCCCGAGTTTCCGTCCGTGAGACCGTGACCGAGCATGTAATGCATTTTTACATCTATATTCTGGTGTAATTCTGAGCAAAACCGGACTGTCAGTCCAAAATTATGCCCGAATAAGCGTGTATGTAATACCACTCTACGCTATTACGTTCACAATATCATTCACGAATCACGCCCGAATCTACACGATCAATCCTCTTTGACGTTCGTTCAGTCCACGGAATGGCGCCTAGCCACGCGGTAGTGTACAGTGACTGTCGCCGTTGCGTTGCGTTGTGTCCTTGTGTATAAAACAAGATGGCGTCCCGATACGACTCAGATTCAGAATACGATTTCATGCTTGAATTTATCAAAAAATACAAATCATTACAGTGTCTTTGGAAGACTACAGATGTACATTACTCAAATAAATTTAAAAGACGTCAGTGTTTGAAAGAACTTGCAGTTATAATGAGGAAATGGGTCCCAAATGCAGATGTAAACACAGTGAAAAGGAAGATAAATACGATGAGGTGCTCCTATAATAAACAGCGTAATAGGGTATGTATATTCTAATATCTATGATTGGTTATATTTACAGTATATTGACGTTATTATACGGGTAAAAGTGTGACAAACGACTGACAACCTTATCGATATCATTTTCAGTCGCATGTCAGTCTTTCTTGCCTTAGTGATTTGAGTCACAGTTTAGAAGAATAAGTTTGTATTTATAAATTTTTGAAAACGGACTATCGATATGGAATTAGGCGCGAGATGGATCAATTGGAGATGGGCGCCTTCCCATAAAATTTCCCATTTTCTCCTGGATATTTTAAAAATTGGAATAAATGGGAAAAAAAATATTTTTTCGCTTTTGTTCCCCTTACATTTAATTTTTTCGCCCTTGAATTTCGTTCCGCTGCCCACCTCTACATATATGGAATCGAGTTGGCTGATAATTTCCAATAATGTTTTTTTCTGCATTGTTATCTTGATTATATTCACCTATAAATGCAAAACTCTGTATGTATGGTTGTGGTAGGCGGTTATTTATTACTATTATGTATAATAATATTTATATTACAAAGAAGAAGATATCATATAAAAACAGTCAGCTTGAGCCCGATCTTGTCGATAAGAGTTTCAAATGACTAATACATACTAATATTATAAATGCGAAAGTCTGTCTATCTGTCTGTCTGTTACGCTTTCACGGCCAAACCGCTGAACGGATTTTGATGAAATGGTATGGATATAGTTGAAGACCCGGGGTCAAACAAAGGCTACTTTTTGACGCAGGCGGAGCTGCGGGAAACAGCTAGTAAAATATATTTTTAAAAATAATGATAGGTATGTGTGTCAATGGTCTTTTGTTATTTTCGTTTGTAGAAGTACCTATCAAATAATATGAAAATAACTTTTGGTTTATTACTTCTGTATCTTTTTATACCGAAACTTTATTTTTATGAAGTTTTTTTGCTCGATATTTATAATGGCACCAGGAACCCTATTTTTAAAATGTATGACTCATGCAAAATTTGTGAGTAGAATGATTTTCATTCGACATAATCGGTGAGTCGATCGATTTTCATTCGACTCACCGATTTAGGATGAGTCATAGGTACTTAGCTTTACTTTACCAGGCTCACTATCATCTTAGCGCCTTTCCGGTTGCATCCTCAGCTGTTTGCTTCGGAGCCCAGGGTCCGCTTTCCCCGCTCCCCCAACTATTTACCAGGCTAGATGCATAAAAAATGTATTTAAGTATGTATGTATGTAAAAACTTTATTGTACAGATAGATCATTGTTACAACAAAATAGAACACAACAAGAGGCGGACTTATCCCTGATAGGGATCTCTTCCAGTCAACCCGAAAACCAAAGAAAAAAAAGAGCACACGGGCATCGAAGAGTGTACAGTACAATAGATACGATAAATATATAAGTAAAACAAACTAACTTAACCTAAACCTTTTTTTTTTTTGTTAATGGAGGGGGAAATGCATTTACGCACTGAGTGTGGGACTCCCGGGGCACTTCAGGGCGCCATGGGGTCGCGTTAGCATTCTACCACGACGCCCTCCAGCCATGGCCTTTCGGCCCCGACCGTTGGCCTTTCGGCCACCCCCCCAAACCAGACAGTGGCCCAAAAGTGGACCACGCCCGTCCCCCAGACGCACATCCAATCGCCGTCTCATTATAGACGGCGGTGGCACTCCACCCACGACCACTGTCTGTTGGCAGAAATTGGCTGACAGTCAATAAGACCCCGACTACCAGGGAGTTATTAACTATCACCCAGGGTGCACCGTCCCGAATCCCTTGTCAGCCCGCCATCTCACCGGATCCTGGGGATCAAGTGAGAATGCAAAACTTTTAAAGGCCCGGTCCTTTGAAAGTTTTGCATTCTCACTCGTTTAGGTTAAGTCAACTCAAGTCCGAACGCTCAAAGTATTCCCTAACTCGGAATTTGAAGGTATGAAGAGAGGACGACTGTTTGATCTCCAGAGGAAGCTTGTTCCATGAACGTGCAGCAAGTATTGCGAAAGACTTGCACGTGTCAAGCGACGACGTGACGCGACCACTGGGATTGGTCGCCATTTAGTGGCATTTTCTATTTTGAGCTCCTCCGTGCTTCAGAAGCCAGTTTAGCCGTTGGTCCCGGTTCTTATCGATAGATAGCAGTCGTGAGGCTGTGTTAGATGCCTTAGGGCAGCCTAAAAATTTCTGACAGTGTTGGCCACTAACACACCTCGGGTCATGTTCCTGTTCGTCTGGTTTCTCTGTAAAAAGGGTTACGAAGGTCAGACGGCAGTCGCTCCATTGTAATAACCAGTTCCGCCAAATCTAGGACCATGACTTACAGCGTACCCTAGGCTCAAAAGCGTAGCTGACGACGCAACTAGGAATACACGCTAGGATGATGACTTACATAAGCTTATCGTCTCGTTTCAGATTTTGCAGAACAGAGGTTCCCTTGACAACATCTCACCGACAGAGAATCTGCCTAGGTACTTTAGGGAACTGTCATTTTTGATGGACCGAAATCCTAAGGCACCAAGGTCAAGGAAAGAATCCAATGAGACCGTGTCCCAATCGTCGGGTGGAAGCGAGGTGAGGTATATTTATTCATTCTTATCAAGTGTCACACATCGGCGAGTCGAATAATTTTTGTTCCACATCGAACAAAAGGCTAGTTTCCTAAAAAAATATAATTAGTCCGTCAATTATATTGGAGACGTATTTTTTCTTTTGAAAATTGAACAAAGAATTGTAAAGATATGGCGCGTTAAAGTTCCGTATGACGTAACATTGTGCTACACTTTTTCGCAATATGTGACGTCACGAGCTCCCACTCCTAAACTTTGATGCGTTATCCATACTAATATTATAAATACGAAAGTCTGTCTGTCTGTTACGCTTTCACGGCCAAATCGCTAAACCGATTTTGATGAAATTTGGTATGAATATAGTTGAAGACCAGGGGTCAAACATAGGTTACTTTTTGACGCAGGCGGAGCTGCGGAAAACAACTAGTATCTTTATAATTTATCGTTTAATTGATAAAAGAAAAAATACGTCACTAATATATTTTGATTCCATAAAAGATGGACTAATTTTAATGTTAGTCTTTTGACCCTGGAAACTAGCCTATTTTCATTCGACATAAGTATTACGTCATAAAACAATTCTAAAATTGAATATAATTGTATATGTGTTAATGCTCGTGACTGTAGATCCTGGTGTCAGAGTTTTTGAAACCGCCTTTCGGCCTTCACGACCACGTGCTTTCCGAAGCACGGAATCAATTCATAACAGAGAATCCGGCGATTCAACCTTGTAATTCTTATCCAAACCAAACAAAGTAAGTATGCTTCTATAGTGGCTTGCATAAAACTATGTTCAACAATTTTAGATTTGCATCTGAAAGTACGGCAGTACTCCCGCCAAGTCAAAGTCAAAGTAAAGGAACGAAACGTTTTCTGGAAGCCACCCTGAATCTAATCTTAAACAATATTCATGTTTCTATAAATAAATTATAATACTCTAAAATTAAACTATTTAATACGGTAATGATTTCTTATGTTTTCGCGATTGTTATTCATTAAATTAAACTACACACATGAACGCTCAACCAAGTCTGCAGTTTGTGAACACGCTCTAGACAAACCCAACCACTATATGCGTTTTGATAATCCTCAAGTCCTTGCAAAGGAAAACATATTCATTCCAAGGATGTTACGTGAAGCTATTGAAATTAAAAAACATCCTAATTTCAATAGAGAGGATGGATGGCAGGTACCACCAGCTTGGGACCCAGTCATTAATTTAATAAAATCGCAAACTCGGAAACAGACTGCAAGACCCTTAGATACTGTGAGCCAATACTGCGTGAATCGGAATAGTTCCCAATAAAAATTTCAGGCGGTAGTTTGTAATCTTATGACATCAAAGACAAATGTTAACTTAGTCTGCCTGTGACCATGAACGCTGTAAAGTGTTTGAAACGTCATGTGTAAATAAATAAGTAATAAACGCGATAAAAACCGTATTAAAATAGTTTAATTTAATATTTAATACGGTTTTAACGCGATTATTACTTGATTTAATGTGTAGCAATCGCGAAGACGTAAGAAATCATTAAATTACAGGTACTCTTGTTATCTTTAGGAGGAAAACGAGAACGAAGAGGTAGTATACCTTGAAGAGGATTTCTCCAACGACGAAACGGACTTTCCAAACTCCGAATTGACAACAAAACAGGAAATTGAATCCGAAAGCGACACGCCTATTCCGCCGCCACAAGAGATTGTCGTTTCCGTACCACCAAGTACTAGAAAACGAAAACTGACCAAGTCTAAACATTCGGAACAACGGACACTTCAAGCGGATTCTTCAAATCCATTATATTTAGACCAGACGGAATTTTCCCAGCCACAATTCCACGCCTTTGGTGAACATATAGCGGAAAAATTAAGGTCTATGCCTAAAGAAATGGCTATATATTGTCAGAAAATTATCAATGATGCTGTTTACCATGCGGAGATTGGTGATTTGAATCGCTCGTCTCATATTGTAACGAACCGTTGATAAATTATGGATGTAAATATTTTTTTTTAATTAAATAACCCTTTCACCTGCGCGGAAGCCATGTTTGGTTCATAACAATGGAATTTTTATTGTTATCTAGTTTGTTGCAGGCGAAGGGTAAAAATAGTTCAATTGTCCATTATATTTTGTTTGCTGCGTAAAATATAGGGTAAATTTTCATAGTCAAAAATGATTTCCTTCTCACAATACCTATAACCTCTGTTCATTTATTTTATAAGATTTTAGCATAAACTCGTATGAGTCGTTGCCTTCACTATGAGATTTTAATAACGCAGACGCTATACGCTAACGATTTTCGCAGTTACCTTATTATCCACCAGAGGCGCTGAACAGATGTGCCATACAAAATTGATGATGCAGCCGCTAGCGTCTGCGTAAGAGAAATGAATTTTTACTTTGTGTGTTTCAGACCACATGATTTGGCGTAAAGTTAAAGTCTCAAAACCATGAATATAAAAAAAATATTCATTCATTTACCGAACTTTTGAGTTTTCAATATTACACTGTCATCGGGTTGAACAGTCAAACACATCTGTGTTTTATCTTTGAATCTTCTTTCTCTTCTGTGTTATATTATTTTATCTAAATGTGACCCCTTACATACCCACCGTAATGGTAATGGTAGCCCTCAGCCATTTATTTTGATTTATCTGTCTTCGCCTATACTAAGATTGTTAATAGAAATGACTGACTTAACATTAAGTTCTTATAATAATAAGAAATTTAAATAAATACTTTAAAATGAAGAAATATTTAATTATATATTTTTTCTTTTATTATCCTAGCGCGTTTTTCAGTTGCATCTAAAGATGTTTATGCTTATGAGCACAGGGTTTTGGGTACCGTCTGGCAATTACAAAAAGTAGCAGTTTTGAACAGTAGACTTCGCGAACATCTCCCAAATCATAGATTTAGAATTTTTTGACTACCCAAATATAATTCATTCATAACTTAAGGACCGTTCAAACTGACGCGAATCCCACGCGACTGGCGAGACGCCCATAGAAATAAGAATCGGTAGAAGTAGTAGTGCCGTACCGTATGAAAAAGTTAACTGGGCTGCTAATGACACTTCTTTATATTCTTATTTCTGTGGGCGTCCCGCCAGGCGAGCGGTATTCGCGTTAGTGTGAACGGTAATTTACTACTACGTCATAGTCCAGGTCTCACAGGGATAGGTCACTACCGGCCGAATGATTGTCTTGTATATGGTAACTTTTGATTTGGTGGTTAAGAGTTTACTAGCAAGCAAGGCCTCGCACGTAAAGAAGCACCTGTTCCCGGCAGTTATCCGGGCCTTGATCTCCTCCTTCATCAGATTCTGGGAGTTTAAGTTAGAACCTAAGTATCGGAATGCGTCCACAGCCTCAACCGTGCTGCATCCCACAACAACATCGTGCGCTGGTATAGCAGTCCGGCTGGTGGCCAAGTACTTGGTCTTTGATGCATTTAGATGTAGTTTAAACTGTGCAGATTCAGCTTCTAGAGTAGCTGCGACATTGATCATACTTTGCTTAGACCGGCTGGATATTACGATGTCATCCGCGTGTGCAGCGAGCTGTGATGTGTTGTAGTCGATGAGTCCGCCGAGATTGGGTCTACGTGTGATAGCCTCCAACATAAGGTTGATTACAATTGTGGAGAGTGCGTCTCCTTTCTTGAACCCCTGAGTCGATGGGGAATGGTCCGCTCTGCTCATTTTGGATGGTCACTATAGACTAAGAGTCTCGCATAGTAGCGTTCACAATGCGAGACTCTGTCTATAGATCCAGTTTTATTTTTATTTATAAATCTTTATTGTACCACAAGTTTACAATTGGCGGACTTAATGCTAAAAGCATTCTCTCCCAGTCAACCATTAGGAAAAACAGAAAAGTTATGTGCGGCGCGAATTATTTTAGAATACAATGAGAGAAAAAAAAAACAAAAAAAACACATAACTGCTAAATAAACATACATAGATTTACATACAATATTCATAACTATACATATACATACATAAACATACGTAAAAGAAGAGGTGAAAACGGAAAAAGATGACGATTTAGGGTGATATTATGCTAGTGAGGTGAATTTTGACTTTGTCCAGTTCTTGGACACGGCTATTTTCGAAGGTGCGTTTCTTCTTCCGGGCTGATTTCCTACATACATCACGAAGTCTTATAAATGATATTCCATTCGCATCTGTTTTGTTCTGCAGATAAAGCTTCTTTTGAAGCAGCAATGCAAACTCGCCATATCATTCTTCTCTTCGAGTGTTTGTTTTCTTCCCTATCATAGTTTTAGCAGTATCAACCACTCCCTGCTTCATGACTTGCCATTCCTTTTCGATGACATTAACGGGGGCATTGTTCTGCAGGTTCTTAGACACTTCATATGCATAAGAGTCCCGTATTGCACCGGTTTTAAGCTTTTGGATGTTTATTTATTTAAACTTTATTACAAAGAATGTAAATGGCGGACTTAAAGCCGTGGGCTTTTTCTACCAGTCAACCAACAGGTGGTGTTGAGAGACAAAAGTAAGTGAAAAGAAAGAATAATTAATTATAATTACCTAATTATACATTTGAACAAATAAAACATCCAATATTAATACATAGACTACATATAAATAAAATAAACCTACATACTAACTACTTAAATAAATATAATTATATATTCTCTAACAGAGTGTGAAGATAATGTGCGCGCAGTAAACGTTTAAATGACGCACGATGTTCCATTTAACTTTCCCCAACACAAAGTGGAAGAGGATTGTGGAGAAGGCCAAGACCCATAAAGGGTTGTAGCGCCCAGGAAGTAAGTAACTTACTACTATGAACTTATTCCATTTTCCTCCTTAGTTTTTTTTTTTCACAGTATCATCTGGGAGCCATTTTTGCTTACAAATGTAATACAAATCCGAAAAAAATCGAATAAATCGAAGAACACGTGTACCGACTTTCGTTAGAGTCCATTCTGTCATCCCGGAATAAAAGCAAAATTCACCAGTCTCGACAAGGAGACGCTTCGCTCGTTCGCTTTTATTGAATAAAAGTAAGTGAGTTGATATATTTGTTTGCTGTCTCTTCATGCTTCATCTTCTAAACAAATTTTCCTGAAATTTTGCATACAATGTGTAAGAGTACTGAGAAGGATATAGAGTAGGTACCTTCCGTCCCGGAAAATCGTACTGGAGCACTTTTGAAAAATGTATGATTCGTATGTCGAATGAAAATCGTTCGACTTACCGATTTTTCGTGAGTCATGAATTAAAAAAAATAGAGCTTTTGTTCCAATGGCAATCGTGGGATTAATATAGCGAAAACCGCGGGTATTTACTAATAGATCAATATTCCTAAGATTCGGTACAATAAGCATTCTGTAACAAAAACTAAAGCTCTACCATTCCAAGTAAGTTGTACATTTCATAGTAAAGTGCATGACAAGTTGAGAGAGCTTTACCTTTGAGAGCTTTCCTGCGGTAACGACGCAAGTGCAGCTTTTTGTGTCGAGAATGTCGCGATCCTGAGTGCAACGATTTTTAATACTATTCATATCCATACTAATATTACAAATGCGATAGTCTATCTGTGACGCTTTCACGGCCAAACAGCTGAACGGATTTTGATGAATTTTTGTATGAATATAGTTGAAGACTGGTCACATCGCCAGACAGACTGACACTTGGTGCAAGCGGTTATTGGAGTGGAGACCATACGATCAGAAATGCCCCAGAGAAAGACCGCAAATAAGATGGAAAGACGACATCAAAAAGATAGCGGGCAGCCATTGTATTCTCACTGCCCATTATAGAGAGATATGGAGGAGTCTGAAGTAGGCCTATACCGACTCTTTGGTAGAGAAAGCCTGGGGTCAAACATAGGCTAGATACGGTCTTTTACACGGCTCAAGTATTGATAAATTAACGGTCGTCAGGAGTAAAAAAAAAGTATTTATTGGCTGATTTTAAAACTGATTTGGACGTCCAAGCATCACTTTGCTGTGGTTATTACAATAGAGCGACTGCTGTCTGATCTCTGAATACTGTAGGGTTGTCATCAACATGTAGTCCATGTTATGGACATGATTTGTCAGAATTTTAACAGGTCTTAATTATATATATATATATATATATATATATATATATATATATATATATATATATATATATATATTAAATATATATATATAAGTACCTATTTCATGTGATTTGCCTTCATGAAAGAAAATAAAATGTATTTGTTGTATGTAATACCGGTAACAGAAATACATCGTTACTACGTTGAAACGTCGTTCATACGTTGAAATACGAAAGGCTAAAACAATTTCATCTTTCAAAAATCAAGTGAGAAAACATTATCTCTCTGCAATTGAAGCTGATCTTGCTCATCGTTAGTCATTTTCTTCTCTTCTTTTATTTTTTATTATTGTATGTTGTATGTAGGTATATGATATGTATATATTCAATAAAGGTATAGTATGTATTAATTGATTGTAGGTTTATTTATTGACTGTTGTGTAAGGATGATAGTTTTAGTATTTTATTACTGTACCGCCTTTATTTGTTTTCACTTTTTATCCTATCTACCCTAAGGTTGGCTGGAAGAAATTGCAATAGCGATAAGTCCGCCTTTGTACTCAATATTCTAAATGTATTACTTTTAATTTTAATTTTGTGATTGGTACAATAAAGTGTATATCTATCTATCTATCTATCATCATCTGCGAATTTCAACTGTTTAACTATCACGGTTCATTAGAAAAAACCCTAGAAACAACGTTACAATATTTTTTAATTTATTCAGAAGTATCATCATAATAATAGTTCTCATAATCTAACTGTTCATTATGCTGAGTGTTGTTCCACGCGTGTCCACTCATGGTGGAGTGAATCCATGTGGATATGTTTCGAGCTGACACCAGGGTCACGAGGATGGGCCCTGGGTCCACGTCGCAGTCTTCAGGCTTCCACGATGAAATGATACCCCATAAGACTCCGTTTAGAACAACTGGAGCGCCTATGTCTCGCTGGAAGTTAATAAAATAGAATAAACTTTATTGATAGATCCATCACTTACAGGAAAGTATAAGAAGGTTGTATGTAAGTGTAAAGGAATGTATACCTACACATGATGGGTAGTCATTCATTCAAATGGTGTGGGTTACATAGTCAATAGATTAGGATCACAAATTTTGACACAAGGTATATAGGTATACCCATGGAGCAATTACAAAGGGGAGATGCCGTTTGAAATGGCGCAGTGATGTGATCATTGGCGCCTCGTAGACACAAAAGTGGGCGGAGCCTGTCATCGCTCGTGCTCCATAGTTGGTTACTGGGGGTAGTACCGAAACGTGGTCCCTGACTATGGGTCTCATAAGAAAGCAAAGAGCGGTGGAGAGGGCGATGCTCGGTGTTTCCCTACGAGATCGAATCAGAAATGGGGAGATCCGTAGGAGAACATAAGTCACCGACGACATAGCTCAGCGGATAAGTTCTTTCAAGTGGCAGTGGGCGGGGCACTTAACAGGCAAGCGCAGTTTTGGACATCTACCGACCAGATGGTCAGATGTCAGATGGTTGCAGGCAAACGCTGGGCGCAGGCCGCTTCAAACTGGTCATTTTGAAAATCAATAAGAGAGGCCTATGTCCGTCCATTAGTGGACTGACCGCGGCTGAAATGATTATGATGACTGAGGGTATAATACCTCACAAGGGTCCGTTCCTAATGCTGGATCTAAACACATCATTGTTGGAACTCCTGATGTAGTCGGCTGCAAATACTCAAGGAGTTCTGAGCAGTTCTTCTTCGTAGACGGGTGAAGATGAGATACTGTAAGCATCCGTCTTCGCTTGATCATGTCAAGTGATTCCGTGTGGTTCGGGTATAAGTTTGAGGGTATCTGGAAATATGAAATGATTTGTTAGCTTTTTTCTTTCTGTCTTAAACTTACTTAAAATGATGTAGTGAATCCGTTAAAATAATAACCATCCATTGTTGAAATGGTTTGCGTAAAGACTCAGAAGACATGGTTACAAAACAAAATCAAACAGAGTATAGTACGAAGTCATTCAAGATTTAATTGAAAAGATGATCAGAAGGATTCCTTATTTAGCTAAAACGTAAATCCTGGGAGCAACGGATTGATCGATTGATCAGTCGATGTCATGAGATTTTTTTCAAAGAATATCTCTAGATTTTGCTGCTCAAACTCCTGACACAAAAAAAAATGTATGTTAGTCGTAGGGTTTTAGGTATTATCAGTATCTGCGTCATGAGGAGCTGTTAGTCGAACGCGACCCGCGTATCCGTAGCGAATGCGCATCAAGCGACATCATCAAGCGACGACATGACGCGACCCCTATTGGATTGGTCGCCATTTAGTGGCGCTTCGGAAGGCACGTTAAGCCGTTGGCCCCGGTTGTTATCCATAGATAGCAGTCGTGAGAATGTGTCAGATGTCTTAGGGTAGCTTGAAAAATTCTAACACACCTCGGGTCATGTTCCTGTTGGTCTGGTTACCCTGTAAAAAGGGTTACGGAGGTCAGACGGCAGTCGCTCAATTGTAATAACCAGTTCCGCCTAATCTAGGACCATGACTTACAGCGTACCCTAAGCTCTGAAGCGTAAGCTGACGACGCAACTAGGTATACACGCTAGGATGATGATAATGAGTATCTGCGTCATAGTCGTCGCAGCGGGCTGAATGGCCGACGCGACATCCTTGTATTATTTTGCTCTTGATTTTTACCCTAAATTTCGGTGAGGTGCGGTATTTTTTTCGGGAGTGTGTGAGTATCCGTTCTGTATGTTAGTCATATTAATAATGCTACGATATTACTCACCACATGAGCAGGCCAGGAGTTGACCATGAAATGAGTAGCAGTGACTTCCTTAGGATACATCTGCAGTTTTATAGGACTTAAGTTGGGAGTAAACCTGACTGGCATTGGCAAGAGAACCAGTGCTATGTCAAATTGTGGTCTATTATCATCAAAATTGGGGTGAATTTCGATTGTCTTCACTGGGTATAGGATGCCTCCTTTCTTATTGTTGACGCTGCCAAGGCGCACGCGCATTACTCTGGTTGATTCTCGTATCCTGTAAAGTTTAATTTTAGTTATTGATGTCTGACGTTTTCGTTATGTTTATACATAGAATGTCTGCCTAAATATTACACCTCGGGGTTAATTGCGTAGACTGAACATTTACCAAAACGAAACCATATAACCGGGGCTATTTTTGAGTAAGTATAACAATTAATTAGTAAATTGAAAATCTTTTGACCCTTGCGATGCAGGTTGGTCTGCGAGAGATGGGAGCTAACAACTAGAAGTCATCGCGCAGAATAGAAAACTCTTTCGGTGCCTCGTTTTGGAAGCCGAAATCTACTTCCGGTCTCTGAGCCAGCGAAGTAAGTCAGGTATTGTTTCTATAGGACTTCCATAAATTCCAAATAGTTGCTGTAATCTAAATTATGTATTTGAAGTAAGTAATTTAAACAATTGCAAGCCAATGTGGTTAGTTTTTAATAACTTAGTCTTTAAGAGTGTATGTACGAAAAGATTCAGTCAAAAACATAATCGTTAAAATTCATATCAGCTTTCTATAACCCACTGCTGGGCATAACCCTGCCCCTGTCTACACCAACCATCTCTTTCCTGAGCCATCGCGATCTACGAGTAATTATTGCCAGTTATTTTCTAGAAATTGTAGACCCACCTACTAAGAGGCTGGATGCCCAATATTTCGCATTCCATTTCTTAATATTACTCCAATATTTGCTGTAGATTTGTTTACCTAAACAATTAGTACATTAATTTTGAAAAGGAAAGGAAGGTAGAGTCGTTTGCAAAAGTTCATGGCTTTGGAACAAATTATGCAACAGATTATGTATGCATGCACTTTTGCAGCTGACCGCTGCAGTAGGCTTTGAATTTTCAACCGACTTCCAAAATCCAAAATGGAGAAGGGTCAATTCGAGTTAATTTTAGAAACTCAACATGCCGTATTTGTAGAGAGGAGAAGATAAAGGCTCTCTCCTATAAAATATATCTATGCAATGTTTTTTGAAGTCTTAAAGATTCTAGAAATTTTATATTTCTCCATAAGGTTGACTGGTAGAGAATGCTTTTAGCATTAAGTCCGCCTATTGTATAAGTTTGTTTACTTGTGGTACAATAAAGTTTTAATAAGTAAATAAATAAATAGGTAGCGATCACCTGAAGGATTTCCATAACCGGTGGTGGGAGTTGGCTTTGTGGAGACCTTTGCCCAACAATGGGACGGTTAAAAAAGTACTTACAAAAACAAAGAATCAGCTGCTGTGATAACCCAATAATCGTTGATCAAAGCACCGGCACTTATATAAATAGATTTAAACAAAATGGCGGTCATAAATGGAAACACTCCGTCATCTGTCACCATAGTGTGATCTGTCAGTTCTTTATATTTGTACTCGTCACTTTTCAGTTTGACTGTACCACTTGGTATAAATAAATGTAGGATAATTACAATGTTTGTATGTAAAACTAGATTCATTTTGGACTTTAAAGCGACTTCTATCTTTACTATGCCCTTTAATATGTTCGTTATTATGTTGTTAATTATACATAGTCGTATCTTGAAAATTACCTGAAATATAATTAAACGCCTTAGTAAAATCATTTAGCAAAGCGTCTAAACTCTAATAGTTTTTTCAGTAGGTACATGAAACTCGATATTGCATCAATCGTGTATCTAATTGTAACTCGCTAATGTGATGTTTTTTTTTAACAATTAAGTTTAAATTGACATAAACATTTAAAATGGTACGAATAATCAGTTTTAACAAAAAATAATTAATTTACACTACGATAAAGGATATTTATTTTATAGTTAGAATAAAAAAAAAAAAAATACATTATAGGTACAAAAAAATGAACGAAGCTCTGCCGACAAGAGCCCTTAAATTTATGATGATAAGTACAAAAGACGGACTTATCGCAAACTTAAGAAAACTGGATCATAACTCCATAAATAGGCATCAATTAGATGTGTACTTACAGCCCAAGTCCATATTTTTGTAATGCAAATTTATTACGTTTCAAATAACAAACACATATTTATCATCTAAACAAAAAATTGGGGAGTTGTTAAGGATAGGAAAAGAAAATAATTGCGCGCTCCAAAAACTGCCAGAAAACTTTTTCAATCAAGACTTTGAAACCCATATTATACGGATGAAATACGTTTCCGTAACGATGCACAAGTGTATAACTCTGTTTTCACACACTTTTGTGCCTTTGTACCTGCAATCTTAACGCTTGCATTAAAAATATAGTGAAGTATTTTGTTACAAATTAAATTTAATACTATTCTTATACGATTTATATGGTGTCTAATACATTTATTTTAACTACCTACCATCATGAAGGCTGTAAAGTGCTATAAAATGCGATAAAAACCGTTTAAGAATAGTTTAATTTTTATGCAATAACTTAGTTTAAAAAGAATCAAATGCTAAAGTACCGAAAAATCACCTTTAAAATGGTCAAATAGTCTTCAAATGTTATTTATAATTGTTTGATAACTCATGCTCTGTCTGACACGAAGTAAGTGAATAAATAAAATAGAAATAAATAGTTATTTAGTCTAAAATAAAAATAAGTAAAACAGTTAATAAAAGAAAACAATAGAAATAATCCACTTAATTTGATTTACTGTTTGTAACTGACTGAAAAGTTGGTTCATTCCATTAGAAGAAAATTTATTATGGAATCTTATTATATCTCCATATTCCCCTTTATAAAACTAACTATGTTAAGAATACTTATTTATATCGCACTTGCCAAAATTACAACTCTAAATATAATTACGTAGATATTTTCCATTTAACTATCGCTTCTTTCAAAAGTAATATTAAATCACGTAATGCTTCACTGTAAAAGTCACTAAAGTTTAATTATTCTATGTTTACCAAATTTTTATATTGTATTCATTTTAGTATTTTTAGTCTTGTCGTTGTTTTTGTAAAAGTAATTTGAGGAAACTTAATTGGTTTGAGTGTATTGTAAATGTATTATGTATATCAACTACATAACTGTATGTTTCCCAAATGTAAATAACTAAATAACTAACTAACTAAATCTTCAAAATACAGATTCTGGGGTATTTTTTTGAAATTTCCGATTTTGCAGTTATTCCGTTTTGCATGCAAGCTCAGAATTTTGAAAACAGTAAATGTTTGCCCAGTAATGGTAAACACAGTGTTTTAAAACTCAGCTCACCTAATCTCAAATTGGGGCGATTATTGGAAAATATTGGAAACTAGCTGTTTCCCGCGGCTTCTCCTGCGCCACAAAGTATATTTTACATGTCTTATTAACAAATGTTCATCTCCTATTACAACACTTTAGGGGTGGATTTTTGATAAAAAAAAAATAGCATATGTTTGAGTTCGGGTCTTCAACTATATCGAAATCAAATTTTATCAAAATTGGTTCAATGGTTTAGCCATGAAAGCGCAACAGACAGATGAACGGGTTTTAATTGACTAACCATGTAGTTAGGTTAGGCGCAGAAATTTCCCTGATCTCTCTGAACCGTTGGTACGACCTCTTTTTTATCTTGAGCTCCTCCGTATTTTGGAAGGCACGTTAAGCCGTTGGACCCGGTTGTTATCGATAGATAGCAGTCGTGAGGCTGTGTCAGATGCCTTGGGGCAGCCTGAAAAATTCTGACAGTGTTGGCCACTAACACACCTCGGGTCATGTTCCTGTTGGTCTTGTTTCTCTGTAAAAAGGGTTAAGGAGGTCAGGCGGTAGTCGCTCCATTGTAATAACCAGTTTCGCCAAATCTAGGACCATAACTTATAGCGTACCTTAGGCTCCGAAGAGTAAGCTGACGACGCAACTAGGAATACACGCTAGGATGATGATGGTTGGTCCGACAGCTTTGTCCAATTCAGCGGTTCTCAAGCTTTTTGGTGATAGAACCCTTTTGCAAAGCAAAATATTAGGCGGAACCCCAAGTGAACAAAAAACGGCCAAGTGCGAGTAGGTTTCGCTTTGGAGGGTTCCGTGCATAGATTAAAATTAACCATCTTAAATTGAACAATTTAGGTTATGTTGTTCGGTAACTCTGAAGTTTTCTTCGGCATATTTCTTAAATAATTTTAAAAATACCAACTAAACTAAAAAATATTAAAAACATGAATAAGTTTAATTTGATGTTTATCGTTTGGTAAACTTTAAACTCTTCACCGTAAAATTTTAGTCGTTCTGGACCCATCGTCCAGTAACTCAATTCATGCAACTGAACAACTTTCCCCAAGATACATGGGACGAAATATGGAGTAAATTTTTGGACCACCCATACAAAATGTCTCATCACGTGAACTAACTTAGGTACTATGGGAAGTCCAAATTAAAATTAAATACAAATGTATTTCATGTTTCGAGCTATGTTCCTTGGGGAAATTTGTTCGGTTGCATAAATGGAGTCACTGGACGATGGGTCCAAAACGACTAAAATTTCACGGTGTATACATTGAAATTTATTAACTAAACAACTAGACTCAAGACATCAGTGACAGACGGACGGACAGACGACATGAATGATCCTAGCTCCACTTTTCTAATTTTCATTTAAGGAACACTAAAAATGTATTGTAATTCTATAACGTGTAAAATAGTGTACGGTAGATATTTTGTCTGCTAGATATTATTCTTTCTTATTATTACAAGTTCTCGCGGAACCCGTACAGAGGCCTCGCGGAACCCCAGGGCACCGAGGAGCATACTTTAAGAATCGCTGGTCCAATTAATCAGACTACGTGAACTTTTTTTCTTAATTGTCTGATAAGGGGCTCGGACTCAGAGTACTAACCGACTAAGAAAATACTTTGGAAAAAGTTTTCGTAATGACGTAAAAATCTGCGCGATTGGCCTCCAGGGGCTAAGCCAGAGCGGATTAGTTGAACGGATTTTGATGAAATTTGGTATGAATATAGTTGAAGACTCGGGGTCAAACATAGGCTACTTTTTGACGCAGGCGGAGCTGCGGGTAACAGCTAGTCTATTATAAATCTGTTATAATAAATATTATAAAGCTGAAGAGTTTGTTTGTTTGTTTGAACGCGCTAATCTCAGGAACTACTGGTCCGATTTGAAAAATTCTTTCAGTGTTGGATAGCTTATTTATCGAGGAAGGCTATAGGCCTAGGCGAAGACGGGCTGCTAGTCTGTTATAAACTAAGTTATTCGTAAAGTCTCGAAGCTTTCACTTACGACATCTACTACTATACTCCTTCATCTACTTTTTGTGGCAGCGCTCCGATACATACAGTCTCATGCAAGGTCAGCCGAGCTAGTGAGCCCTCACAGTAGTAAATATTAAACCGAGGTGCATTCATTTTTACTCCATCTAGAGCAAAACATCGAAACTCCTCTTCGTTGTCCTTGTTAGGTCTTTATCTAAGCACCTATGTCTAAAATGTCCCAGACTTAACGTAAATTTTCAGACTGAATCATGAAATTATGATGGATTACACTTTGAGGAGTGCATCGATATAGGATAACAACTAGATACATAGTCACGAAGAAACGCCAGCAAAGAAGTGTCCGAAGGGGACTGTAGCAGGTGTACTTACACACATATACATGCTTGCTACGGTGATTGCCTCAAATGTAAACAGTAGATATTACTTTCAAAGTAAGGATGAGAATTCTAAAACACGATACACACAAATTGAGCTCGCACTTACGGTAGTTTAAAGTAGATTGTTAAAATGAGACTGTTAAAATGGACTTTTGGCTGGGACTTTTTTCGAGCGCGATGCTATCTAGTTTTTATTTTATATCGATTGACGAGAGCCGTACATTCGGTATTAAATTTCACATAAGGTAATTTTGACATTCCTCAATACCTTCGCATATTTGGCTTTATTGTGCGAAAATTGAAATGCCGTGATAATTCTACTAGCTTTTGTCTGCCGCTTCGTACGTGTATTAAATCCCAAGGGGACAGCACTTTTTCCAAGATGAAAGGTACTGTGTCCTCAGTACTCGGAGTACTCCTATATTATGTGTGTGTGAAATTAAAGGAAGATTGGTTCTATGGATGAATTGTGAAGAGGTGATAAGTAAATAAACGCAAATTATTATTATTATAATGAACCTGTACATCGATCAAGACCTACAGAGTATAAAGCCTATGTCTGCCAAAACTCACTTATACACCGTGAAATTTTAGTCGTTTTGGACCCATCGTACAGTGACTCCATTCATGCAACCGAACAAATTTCCCCAAGGAATATAGCTCGAAACATGAAAAACTAATTTGAACTTCCCATAGTAAGTTAGGTCACGTGATGAGACATTTTGTATGGGAGGTCCAAAAAATTACTCCGTATTTCGACCCATGTATCTTGGGGAAAGTTGTTCAGTTGCATGAATGGAGTCACTGGACGATGGATCCAAAACGACTAAAATTTCACTGTGTATAAACTTCATGGGAAGCCGTTGGTCTGGTCGTAAAAGGAACATCAGAGGCCAAAAGGCGATTCGATTGTATACGATATATCATGTAACCCACTCGTTATGAATTATTTAAGAATATATTTTGAAGTAAATAATAATAATAATAAACAGCCTACACAAATAGTAAAGAATCATGATTATGGCAAGTGTCCGATTTCTATTGCAATAGCCCAGTATAAATCCATCAAAACTTCAAAACCATAACCCATTTTATTCTTTTCACTCATTAGCAATAGTTCCTCCTCCTGCCCAGACCCGTTCATGGAAATGTCATCTATTGATATAGCTGAAGACGGGTTTGGGCAGGAGTACAACATGACATCAACTTTTCTAAAGAGCCTCTACGCGTTGGATCCATATCCCCGCGCAAGCCTCTCAAATGACCGGGCAACCCGTGAATCCCAAGCGGAGGTACATAATAATAAAAAAAACTAAATACATAAACTTGAAAACGTACTTGAACAAAAGGAAAAGAGCTTACTTTAAAACATTAAAGTTGTCCCAAGGAAGCTTTCATTATTTCAGTCGCAGCTTTAGACAAATGTCGCAATCTCCCGGGTAACTAGAGACACGATATTTCAGGCTTGCGTTTTCCGCTTCCTCTCTTGAATTGAGCCTAGAAACAGTGTTACGTAGTACTGAATTAGAGTTAGGATTGAATGATTGGTTTGGAGCGATTAAATCTTCATTTTAATTCTAATAGCAGTTGACAGTTTGAGCGTTTTTGTTTTTAAATCTTTGGGGTTTTGACATTATATTTGAATAGAAATTAGCAGTCGGTAGCTTCGTCGCTTTACTATTTGTTTTAGAATGTATAGTAGCACCTATTAAATTTATTGTTTGTTTGTTATATCTTTAATGAATAAAAAAATAATTACATATATAAGCACGGAAAAAACAATAAGTACAATGGCGGACTTATCCTCTTACAGTCAACCAAAAGGGTAGAAGCGTGTACAATATAATATTATTATGAAGGAAATACATTAAAAACAATAATAAATAGTTATTATGTAGATAATGATTAGAAATATTTTCAAAACTACTGGTAAAAAAATTTTTAGAGCTTGACTAGATCCTTGTAGGATCACCGACTATTCGACAAGCCAAGAAGAAGACGTCTATTTATCGAAAGTAAAGAAAGTAGTGACTTGTATATTTACTGAAACTGGGTTACCTGGAGAGGGTGCGGGAGAGGACCGTGCTGTAAAAAGAGCGTACGTGGAAATACCGAGTAGGAAACTACCAGTAGGTCTCACAAGATACAGGATTAAGTAAGCAAGGACCTGATTGAAAGAACTTTGAGATTATTTTTTAATTTTAATGTTTTTTTTTTTATAATTTCTCGCTTGTTTTTTGTAACTTGGACAACACGTAAACAAGAATTATCACTTCAGCACTGGAGCACCGCACATTAATATGATATTATCTGGCAGATAATACTATTTATTTGCGAGATGCACCTGCCCTACACAAATATAGCCTTTTGAAGCCTTTTTTATTTGGCAAGATAACATTTTATTCGTAAGCACAGTTGTACTGTTTTGAATTAAAGAATTAACACTTTTTTTGCACCATTTACATATATAAATTTACATATATATCAGGATTAAGTTCGCAGACGCTAGCAACCGCGTTAACAATTTAGTATGGCAAACCTATACAGCGCCTCTGGCGGATATTAAGGTAACTTTTAATAACGGGGTCGCCAGTTCTCCTTTCATAAAATCTCGTGGTAGAGGTATTGAATCCAATCACGGGAGCCTGCAAAATGGGCGTGAAAAAATTCCTTCAGGGTCGATAACGCGCTCATGACATCTCCGGTTTTGCAGGCGTTCATAGGCTACGGTAACCACTTACCATCAGGTCGTACGCCTGTTTGCCTACTTAGTTGTATAAAAAGAAATCAACAATAAAAAAAAAAATTGGTACAGTTACAAGCTACAATTGTATTCAATTTTAGATCTTATATTAATTAGAGATGGGCCGTGAGGCATTTACCGAGTAACCGAATACCGAGTATTATTCGGGTTTGCCTTTATAAAACCGAGTACTCGGCCAAGTAACTCGGTTCTGTAAAATGAACCGAAAACACTAAAATGAAACATAGGTAATTAAGGAAAGTTTTTTCTTATTTGTAAATTGACGTTTTGAAGAAAATGCTGCAGTGGAGTTTGTGGGCTTCTTCTCCACTTGCGCTTTGGAAGTGGTGGTAAACTTAATATAAGTAAATTGACGTCAATAAGTGATATTTATATCCTATATTGAAAATAAACAATTTCATTTCATTTCAAGACAAGACGATCATGTTGCTTTTTGGAGCTGCTACGAAGAACTGGCTTCTACTATTAAAGTTGTTTTTATTACTTGCTTATGAACTCTTCGAACGCCAATTTTAACGCATATATCAGTCGTCATTAGTACATTTAACATGATGCCATTTAAATCAGATATGCCATTGAAAATGTTAAAATACTCGGCATCAACACTCGGCAGTTGAACCGAGTTATTCGACCGAGTACGAGTACTGAAAAAGGTGTCGAGTATGCCGAGTACCGAGTAACAACCGAGTACTCGGCCCATCTCTAATATTAATGTCTTAAGAAGCAATGTATACATGTTAATGCACGTGACTGTATTTATAAAGGCTGACTTATTGCTGATGCAATCTCTTCCAGCCAGCCTTAGGTTAGAAAAGTAGAGTTGTGTATTTTAAGTTAAAGTTAAGAAATAGACATCTCCGTTCAATTTTTATTTATTTAGAGAGAAGGTTACATGGTCAATCGACCCTGTGCAACTTGGTATAAGTGTTTTATAGGAACTGCCTCTCACCCACTAGAGTCTGGGCCAACTGCTTCACGTGACTTCAGAAGCATGGAATAATATTTAAAATCTGACAATCAGGGGATTCAAGCCTGAACAATAAATCAGTTGATTGAAGCCCACGAATTTAAGTCCGCCATTTACATCATCATCATCATCCTAGCGTGTATTCCTAGTTGCGTCGTCAGCTTACGCTTTGGAGTATGCGTTGGGTACGCCGTAAGTCATGACTCTAGATTTGGCGGCACTAGTTATTACAATGGAGCGACTGCTGTCTGACCTCCGTTACCCCTTTTACAGGGAAACCAGTCCAACAGGAACATGACCTGAGGTGTGTTAGTGCCCAACTGTCAGAAGTTTTCAGGCTGCCCAAAGGCATCTGACACAACCTAACGACTGCTATCCATCGATAACAACCGGAACCAATGGCTTAACGTGCCTTCCGAAGAACGGAGGAGCTCGAGATAGAAAATGCCACTAAATGGCGACTAATCCAATAACGGTTTATTAGGACAACGGTTTAGGACATTTAAGTAGTACCTATTTAGATAAATTCTAAGGCCTTTCAATGTTGAATTTTAATATTTGTCACAAAGAAAACATTTTCATAATTTCTGCTACTAAATCAGCTAAATGTTTTAGTTACGTGAGGAAAATTTTTAAGCTCCGAAAATGAAGTTTACTACGTGTTCAAATCGTTGGACGAGGAGCTTTCAAAAGTTTATTCTGCCTCTAAAACGCTAATAAACGTTTTATAACTTATTTTGCTGGCGTTAAGTCTACATTGATGCTCGATAGCTGTGCGTCGACCATGAGATTTCATTGAGACGCGACTGCGTGAAAATGTGCGTTTGTAAAAATGAACCCTGATTCATTTATTAAGTTATCACAGATAAAAGATAAACCATTACGGGGCCAGCATAAGGATAATTTGTACACTAACAAATACAGATTAGCATTAATCCCTAAAAATGTTTTAGGTATGGCTACAAAAATTTATAATAAGCTGCCTCAGGACT
Source organism: Euzophera pinguis (assembly GCA_947363495.1). Classification (NCBI taxonomy): domain Eukaryota; kingdom Metazoa; phylum Arthropoda; class Insecta; order Lepidoptera; family Pyralidae; genus Euzophera; species Euzophera pinguis. The sequence continues at coordinate 9,221,752 of OX376176.1, forward strand.
TAAAGGAATTAAATTCATTTGTGTTTAAAGAACAATTATTTACGATTTTAATAGAGAAATGTTAGTATTCTGCGAATGACTATTTTAGTGATGAATTATGACTAAATAGTGACTTAATTTGACATTTTTTTTTTATTGGCATTTAATATTTTTTTACTTATTTATTAATAATATTTTTAATGTTTTTTTGTTTTAATCTAATTGTATTAATTTTATTACTTAATTATTGTATGCTGTATCACGGCAAAACATAGCGATCTCTATGTAAAAAAAATATAACACCTGTATGTATTTACCTATGTTTTATAAATAAAATATTGATTGGTCTGGTTTTCCTGTTAAAATGGTCGCGTCGGTCAGGCTCCAAATCGTAAGCTAATGACGGAACAAGGAAATCACGCTTGGACGAAAATGAAGTCTAGTTGGAGGATAAGCCAATCGATCATCATCATTTCGTGTAGGTTACATTGTTAAGCGACCATGTCCACCCTGGTGTGAGAGTTGTTCGGAATCGCCTCTGACGTGATTCCTTTAACGACTACGCCAAATAGCAGCCCGGACCAACGGCTTAACGTGCCTTTCGAAGCACGGAATCATCTTTGTTATCAGACAATCAGGTGATTCAAGCCTGCAATGTCCTAACATCGTTCATGGTCGCTGGCAGACTAAGTTAACATATGTCTATTACACAATAGACAAATATTACAAAGGTATATGTAACTATGACTAGGTATTATGACATCATAAGAGTATACAACTGCCGCCTATAATTTTATTGTTTTTTTTAAATAATGAGTTTTACGGCCATGGATACAAGTCCTATATAGCCCTTCTTAATTTTTCTATATTCTTTAATCAGTGTGGTTTCTATATACAGTGTGGTTTCGTTAAGTCAAGTTTAAAAGTCTAGTCGGTAGTCAAGTCTAGTCAGAAGAATCAGGCTAAGTGAAGTGGTCGAAAAACACTTAGCGATTACTAGGAGCTTTTGGCAACAGGCATGAAAATCACATAAATCAAACACTGTATCACTTCCTAACACTCACGCTTGTTATCAAACACTTTGCGAATAGTAATCCACCATTATTATGCACAAACACTCGAAAAAACACAAATATTGGAAAATAAAATACAGCGCCGATACAGCTTTTCACAGCTTCCCAAAAGTCCACACAGTATTTCTTAGATAACAGTATCCAAGGGCCTTGGGAACTTCTGCTGAGTTTGGGGTTAAAATCGTATTACTTAAATTAATGTTTTTATTTTGTTTAGTTGACAAGGAACCACGTCATGGGCCGAGTGGCGGTTCCACACAACTCTGCCAGGGTCTACATGGTCGATTGACAATGTTCGTTCATTTCGTTCGTTTCAGCCGCAATCAGTCCACTGCTGGACTTAGGCCTCCCCCGAATTGAAGGGTTGTTGCCATATTCCCCATGCTTGGCAGGCGGGTTGGCGAGCGCAGTTTCAACGGCTTATTGTACTTCCGATGCTGCTGCCCATCGGAAGTATTCTTAAGCTAGGGAAGGGTGGGATGTGGTTGGGTTTAGGAAATAATGAGATACTAGGATGCTACTGACTCGGATCGACATAGGTTGACTCAGTAGCAGCTCGGGTAGGTCGGGCTCTCGTACCCGTGTGCTATGTATCCAGGCCATCGGACAGATGCTTAAAAACAACACCCCTGACTTAACACCCTGAATTGACAATGTAACCTACTCGAAATAATGATGATGGTGAGTTGGCAAGTTCGAAAATAAGGTACTTTTTTTTTTAAATGGGCAACCCCATACAATATTCTTACCGAAAACACTCATATAAATATTCAACAACTATTCAAAATGTTATTCACGTGTGTAGGTCTAAGATATATTGTTCCAGCGGTACCGTGTTGCAAACATTTTCACAAGTTTAGGATGTTAGCGGAATATAAACAGCTGCTGAGAAACATTAGTTAGCTTGAGCTTAAATAATAGTAAACGGAGGCTATTTTTTATTTCTATCTCAAACTATCATATTCTACATGAAATAAAAATATTTTAAAACAGTTTTTATCGCGTTGTGTGTTTGAAACGGTTCCCTAATGTTTTACAAAAAAAAATGATAGAAAAATTTACATTTTAAAAATAACTATAGAAAAACCAATCATTTGACAAACTTTACATTTTCCAAACATATTACTTTAAAAGTAAAAATTTGACAAAACACAGGTTTTACAAATATATTCTTTATCAAATATTGCAAATGTTAAACTAACATCAGAAAAATAAATGATTTAATCATGTAGTTACTACGTTTATAAAATTTGTGATTTTATAAAAAACGGAAGATAAACTGTCACTTGATAAAAATGATCGGACTTTAGGCGGGATGTTGCGAAGAGCACTATCGGCGCTGTATGTTCTTTTCCAAAATTTGTGATTTTGTACTATTTGTAAGTAATAATGTTGTATTATTATTCGCAAGGTGTTCGAGAACAATTGTGCGTGTTAATAAGTAAGTTCTAACGGTTCCCTCACTATACATCTATGAAATAGCAATGTTTGTTAAGCACAATCAACATGTATACCCAACATTTTCAGATTTACTTAATACATATATACAGATTATAGAAGACCACAACGTCATAGTCGACACTTATTCGAGAAAGACATTATTCTTAAATGTAGGAACATTTAAGAATACTTTGACATCCATTTTAATTAATAAGGCCTACTACTCTGTGACTGAATTTTTTATTGACAAAGAACTAATATTTGTAAATTAAGTGTACTTTATTTGATATGTGACATAATAAGTTATTGCATGTATGATAATAATATTTCTATAAAAAATGTGAATTTGTACGCCTAAGTAGTGGCAAAACATAGTGATACAATCTAAAAATTGTTAACTTATCTATGTTACCTATGTTTAACAAATAAAGGAATTGATTGATTGATAAGCTGCCGGTACTTTCAAAACGTGATTAATTGACATGGTCACTGTATATATACCAACCAATATAACCATAACCTAACTTACTTGGTGTCATAAAGTCGTGTGCACTCGTTCGCTTCTATCACAAGGTCTGTGGCTCGCTCGCTCACAGTTATGGTCACTATACATTTGTAAAACCATAACCATAACCTACTTTTTGTCACAAAGCCGTATTTTTACGCTCAGTCACTCGTGTCACAAAGTCTGTCGCTCGCAATCGCGAAAACATAAGAAATCATTCATATTCTTACTATATAATGCCTTAGAGGTCGTTCCCACGGGAAGCACGGGTACTTACTAATTACTTTGTTTAGTTGTTTTCGCCGGTTTGGTCAGGATATAGCAAGCATATATCACCTGATTTTGTGTTTTGGTATACAATTTAGGCCGGATACCATCTGGTAGTCGTATAAGGAACCATGTCAGGTCATTTGATAATATAAGAACTGCAAAAATGAGTTTGTGTATCTTTATGCTTACGCCAATCTTTCTGAAATTTCGCATACAGATAGATGGGAATACTGAGAAGGATAAACTATGTACAGTCACGAGCATTAACGTTGGTTCTTAAGTCGTTGAAATAATGTCCAAAATTTGACACAATTGTATATATGATAATGCTCATGACTATACATGAATATTACCTTATAAATAAATAAATTGCTAACTGGTAAACAACACTAAGATAAACAAAAAAAAACCATAATTACTAAGAATAAGCAAACGCACACATCTATTTCCTAGTCTAAGTAAATACACTGTCAATGTGACTAAATGTTATTACAGTGTAAAGATAACGAGTTTACTACCACTACAAACAGACGTGTGTGTGAACACGTATGTATCTGTTTACAATAGAAATCCTGCTTCATTGAATCAGTAATACATTGCATTTGCCGTAAGATATATCATCCAAACTTCCATGCTTAATACTTATTATAAATGCAAAAGTCTGTCTCTTACGCTTTTACGGCCACGAAACTCGCTATGAATATAGTTGAAGACGAAAGGAAAAAGGCTACTTCTAGACGTAGGCAGAGCTGCGGGAAACATCTAGTGTCAGTTATATCTATCTATCTAATATGTTGTTGAAGTCCCGACGACTCATACAAAGTGTCTTGCTTCTTGATTTAACCTGCTCCAAAAAGTATATTTTTTGTATATCTCATACAAACTTTCATACCTCAGGGTTGAATTGAAAAAAAGGTGCCTATCTTTGACTTCGGTTCTTCAGCTGTATCCATGCCAAATTTCGTCGAAATCGGTTTACGTTACAGTGAAAGCGTAACAGACTTTCGCAATTATTATTAGGAATAATACTTCGACTTAGATACAGAATGTAGGTTATCCAATACATCAATCTAATATAACAACTATTTTAGCTTTTAAAGCTAGATCGACGCTCGCTCGCTCATATTATGGTCACTACATAACCTCTAACCTACCTTCTGTAACTAAGCTTTATGTATTAGATATAAAAATGTTGCGTTACTTTTTACACAGCCGTGAGAATAATAAATCAAGTAATATTTATTTTACGCATTTCACATTTTGGAATGTAATGTAAGGTTATTTGAAATTTAATATTTAGAGGTTTTTGGTATTAAAAATTCTAACATATTATTTTGGTATTTCTAATTTTGACATTGTAAAGTAAGGTGTAATCGGTTCGGGTATTTTCAATCTTAATGTATTTGGATTTTGAGCTCGTACATTTTAAGTAAAGGCATTCTAATATGTACCCTTAAATATGATATTGCCTCATCTTGCTCCAATCTAGATTGTGTAGGAGTAAGAGAGCTAGCTGGCAAGTGTGTAGAGACGATCAAAATTTATCCAACACTGCTCCAAACAAGTTTGTCCAGGGACAGGAAAGTCAGTAGGCGCTCGTATGTAACACGTATGCGGATGTATGGATGGATACGTTAATAAATTAATTTGACATGGTATTGAGGAATCAGACATGGTCTATTTTTCGCGAGTACATTTTATGCAATTGTCCGAAATAAGAATAAAATTTGTTTAGTTATATTATAGACAATACTGTGATTTTAAAAAGGAAAACATGAACATGAAAACTCATGGATTGAACAAGTGTGACGACAATCAATGCTCTTTGTGAATTTATTTACTAAGTTTTTTTATTATTAGAGTAAAAATTGTTAGAGTATTCTAATCAGTCAACATTGAAGGGAACGTTTTTCGATGTTCTTTGCCAGTCAATCATTGGAGGGAAAAAAAGTTTACTATGAAAAATTCCTTAATCTATGGCAGACACAGAAGGATAAGCGCGTTGCAAAAATGCAATGCTTGGTGAAGTGGATCAGAAGTAGAGTCCTTCTTCTTATCGAGTCCAAAGTCTAATCCTTTAGCCGCTTTTTACGATACCTACAGGAAGAGCGGTACGGTAGTGGTCCATTGACTAAATGAAAATAGAGAGATTTACTATAAAAAACTATTCTAATGAGTATAAATTAAAAATTCTCCTTTTACGAATTGTTTTATTAATTTGAAGACTTAAATAGTAATTATAGATTAGATTTCGGCTGTATGGTTTTAATTAAATCCCACTAATTTGTATGTTGAACAATGAGCAATCAATATAGTTAAATTAATAAAGAATATACTACTAAAAGTATATTTTTAAGTAAAATTGCCATAGATCTTGAATAGACTTATTTTAAAACCATTGGCCAAATTATCAAGATAAAAAAAAAACTTCGACTTTCCTTATAAGTTAATCTATATATAATTATATAATATTATTTTGTTTTTTTGTCCAAAAATATTTACGGTTTTTACTTCTCATTAAATAAAATAAAGTGTATTAGTAGTATATTGGGTATTCTATAAAAAGATTCATATTTATTCGAATAAGTACATAAAAATTTATATAAAAATTAATTGCTGTTTGTTGTCTCGCTAAAACTCGAGCTGGACCGATTTGGCTATTTTTGGTTTTGAATTAATTGTGGAAGTTCAGGGAAGGTTTAAAAGGTGAATATATTCGGAGGAGGTACGAAGTTTGTCGGGTCGGCTAGTTTAATAAATATATTTAATTTATTTAACTCTGACACCAGGGTGTGCATGATAGACAATATAACCTACACCAAATAACGATTATAATGAATTCAGTATACGTATAGTGCAGTTGTAAAAACGCTTGTTATTCTATACATATTAACAACTCTATGACACAGAACTCCATCATCGCACTATACCGTATTGACACAAACGATATCTTCGCCAACCGTTCACAACGTGCTATTTAATAAGGATTAAACGTATAAACCCATTTATTTAAAAGTAATCCCTATTCTTTATAACCCAAAGTGCAGTTTCAAATGTTAACAGTGTAAAGATAAAATTGTTTTAAATGTACGAGAATGGTATTAATTATAATGCTTTTCGAGCAGTTTTGGTTGGCAAAGCGTTGGTGTTGCATGTAGTTAAGAAAATTAATTTGAAAATGGTTTTCACTGTGTCCAGTTTTGATGTGACTAAGGATTTTGAAGATAGAGTCTGTTGGAAGGATGTTTTGGCTGCTGTAGCTGGTTTGTTTTTTTTTTTTTTTACCTAAGGATCTATACATATACTGGTATTGTGTTCAAGATTTTTTTTATTATGCAAAACTAGCTTTTCCCGCAGCTCCGCCTCCGTCAAAAAGGAGAATAAGTTTGACCCCGAGGTCTTCAACTATATTCATACCAAATTTCATCAAAATCCGTTCAGCGGTTTGGTCGTGAAAGCGTAACAGACAGACAGACAGACTTTCGCATCTCTAATATTAATATGGATATATAATATATATAAAGTGATCTTAATTTGACAATGATTTCTCAAATTCGAATTTTCAAGTCTTATTGGTGTACTTTTAACTTTTTTTACACGTCTAATAACATAGTGCGGCGATCGATTCCTATGATTCGTAATCTCAGTACATATCTGGGAAATAATAAAGCTGGATACGAAGACTAATATAAAGAGAAAGCTATAGTGTTGTGGATTTGTTTGTAGAAAGTAAACTTAGAATTTTTGCTCTACCTACACCCTAGTTAATGAAAAAAAGAAACTTTCACCACTTAAAAGTAAACATAGACAGCAAAGGTTTTATACCAGCTATCGTATCCTGACTAATACCAGTACTTTTTGTGAATAGTAGACTTCGCGAACAGGCTACTATGAAAATGCAATCGTTTGAAATACCTAAATCCATAAATTACGCTACGAACAATTCTGATTCGATAACCAATGTGTTCTTTGAATATAACTGAAATCCGTTTTATTATCGCACAGCAACTTTCCTCATTTTTGCCCCATTTTTCCTAAAATCGAAAAAATCTCCCGACTTTCACAGAAAAAAGTTATGTTGCTGTGAAATATAAAGACGTATGTGAGCGAAGCCGTTTAAAATGTTAGTAATAATACTTAGTACGAGGCTTCAACTGCATGAAGGGCTAGATAAATAAAATCTAGTGATTTTTCCAATCCTTCTACAAGTTCATAACTAAGACAACTAAAACCAAGCTAAAATAATTTCATAAATTTAATTCCACCCCGCAAATAAGGGTAACTTCATGATATTACGGTATAATTTCATCCCAAAATATAGAGAGGATTAAATTTGAGTGTTCCTCCTTTTAGTATTTTGTTCTCAATTAGTAAACCGTAAACAGTTTAACAACCTGTTAATGAGAATATTTAAAGCATGTTGGATAATTTTGTTCGACATGAATTTTCGATTTTCCTATACAAATTATCTTTGATGATCTTTTTGAGACTTTCGCTTTATGTTGTGTGTTGTGCTTGTTTTCAATCGTTGAATTTATTAAATTCCTTTAGGAATTCACGGGTTAAACCGGTCCTTTGAGAGGCTTGCGATATGGATCCAACGCGTAGAGGCCCTTTGGAGAAGTTGATGTCATGTGGTGCTCCTGCCAAAACCCGTTCTCGGCCATAACAATAGTTGACATTTCCATGAACAGGACTCGGCAGGAGGAGGAACTATTTCTAATGAGTGAAAAGAATGAATGGTGATGAAGTTTGGGTGGTTTAAATCTGGGTTATTATACAGGAGTTCGGGCACCTGCCATAATTACTGACTGTTAGTGGCGGGCTATTATTAAATTTATTTTTATAGAATAACTATTGAAATTTTAGTTTAATATTAATTATTAAATTACTAAAAATATTCCTTTAAATTAATAATATAGCAAATAAAAAAATCATTTTTCAATTTTCTCAAAAATTGTGTAGTAATATTCAATCACGTATAGTTTTTTCTGCTACTTCATATTATTAAAAGCACTCTTCCGGTTGCATCCATGTTTCAAATACTGAATACAGCCATAGTATGTTCTAGCAAGTTATCAAGCTCCGGCCAGTCCGGAGCTCACTTTGCCCTGTCTTCGGCATTCTCAGGAGTGAATTCATATGTATCTACGACCTGTGCTCCTCAAGTCAGTATTTGTGAGGATCATCCCTTCTGCCAGGCTCTTGATCAGACATATTTTGTACAATAATAGTAATTTTACTTGCTGGTTTTCGTAAGATGTGCCCATTCCATACCTACATCGACAACATTGAAGCTTACCTAGCGTACTAATTGTGCATGTCACAAACAACATTAATTTTTAACGGGAATTCCTCACTATAGCCTACCGAGATACACCAGACATCCAGTGCTTCTGCATCTTTATTTATGAAACGAAGCTCTCACGTGTACGCCTTATAAACTCATAAGCACGAAGGATTGACCTGTATGGTTAATTTATAGACCTACCTTTATGGTTGACCAGAGTTGGTGCTGCCACTGCCTATTATGCGTTGTGTCATATTGTTCTAGGTAACATCTCTACGGACAAGTATTTGAACTTGTCCGTATGCTCGACAGTCTTTGCCTATGCGTACAGGTTATTAATCTATAATATAACTAGCCGTGTAAAACACTTAGTTTCTAACGACGTTCTCAATTCACTCCATTGAAGTGTTCACTTAGTTCGATTAGTTCTTTGAAGTGGCAGTGGGCGGGGCACATAGCGCGGAGAACCGATGGCCGATGGGGCCGAAAGGTTCTCGGATTGCGACCGCGGTCCGGTAAACGCAGCGTTGGACATCCACCGACCAGATGGTCAGATGACCTGCAAAAGGTCGCAGGCAAACGCTGGATGCAGACTGCTGCCAACCGATCATTTTGGAAATCATTGGGAGAGAGATCTATGCGCTGCGCACTGGTCATGATGGGACTCAGAGGGTTTTTTGTTGAAAAAACAGCGATCATCATGAAGTGGTATGGTTTTGTCCAAAAATCAAAATCAAGTTTCGAAATGGTAAGAAAATAAATAAAAAAATCGTTTTTAAAGCTTATTTTCTAAAGGGCATACGAAAAAAAGAAGGAGAGCTTTCTTTTGCCCTGCAGCCCACTGCAGCTATCTTTGTACCAACAAAGATGGCTAATAATAAGAGGTGTGTGTGTGGGCAATAAAGTTATATTGTATTGTATTGTGTGGCTTTTATTTTCAAAATTATTTATTACGAGTCAATGCCGTGTTGCTATACAATGTTTTCACTGAAAAGAAAGACGGATTATAAAATCGATTCCTATAAATGATAGGCTTTTGTCAGTGGGAAACTCAATTAATCGCTATCCCTCGGGAACTTGCATCAAGTTTGTGATAAAATGTAACATTTATAGGCCTACACGATACTAACTCAAAGACTATACTAACTCAAACTTTTCTTAACGTTTCCTCTCTTGTGTCTGATAGAAGAGATTTCTTAAACAAATGAGCAGCACCTTTGTATTATAATGAAATGAAAATTCTGGAGTGCTATTTTTTAAAATCGCAAAATTGACGAGTCGATTATTTTTTGTTCGATATCGATTGATTTTCGTTAGTTATCGAAGGATTATTGATACATTTCAAAAATAGGGCTCCAATCTATGTATCCTATTTGATTTATAGTGTTCAAGAATTTGGTAAATAAAAACTTACTCAATTCACTCGAATTGAGAACCTTCTCTTTTTGGATTTTGGAAGTCGATCGAAAAGACTTGTGGAAGGTTTGGTTATGTGCGAAAAGTAATCCAATAAAATATTTACTTAGGAAATACACAAGAAACCATATTGGATATTTACAGCAAGTCACAAGAAATTAATAGGTACTAGTATATATAGCAGACTGGCCATAGATAACAGGATCTACACCAGATCAGGATACTGGTAGAGTACTACTTGTAGATACTTCATTTTCTATGACTGTTACGAGGTACCTATTATTAATCTGTGCTGAGTATTATATGTAGATAAAATAGAGGAGCTCGTTAGTCGAGTGCGACCTGCGTATCCGTAGCGAATGCGCGTGTCAAGCGACGGCGTGACGCGACTACTATTGGTTTGGTCACCATTTATTGGCATTTTCTATCCTGAGCTCCTCCGTGCTTCGGAAGGCACATTAATCCGTTGGTCCCGGTTGTTGTCGATAGATAGCAGTCGTTAGGCTGTGTCAAAGAAAAATTCTGACAGTGTTGGCCACTAACACTCTTCGGGTCGTGTTCCTGTTGGTCTGGTTTCCCTGTAAAAAGGAGCCCAGACCGCGGTCGGTCCAGTTCCGCCAAATCTAGGACCATGACTTACAGCGTACCCTAGGTTCCGAAGCGTAAGCTGACGACGCAACTAGGAATACACGCTAGGATGATGATGACTACTTGTAGATACTTCATTTTCTATGACTGTTACGAGGTACCTATTATTAATTTGTGCTTAGTATTATATGTAGATAAAATATTATCTTACAGTCGAAAACGTTCATTACGACGAACCCTCCTGATCCCTCTTAAACAGACTTTAAAATATTTACTCCATCGCAAATCAGAATAATTTCAAATTATCCATTCAAAAGATATTCAGACACGCATTATAAGAAATGTTTATTCAACTGTAAAAAGAATAAATGTCAATGACATACAAAATACACAGTATTTTTGAGCAAATATCACGAAACAAGTTTTCAAATTGTGCTATGTCGAAGTATTGTTTGTTGATGCAGAAATTTACATTATCATCCGTTTTTAACCTTAACCTTTTAATCAACCTTTTTGAGACTTGTTAAAGACAGTTGAGCAACTTAGTTGGGCAGTGGGGAATACACTCAAAACTATTGACTTAAAATTTGGCAATTAATTTTTTTCATGACAATATCACGCATACAAAAGTGTTCGATGTCTCTATCTGTAGAAAATGAAATGAAATTTACACAAACATGGTTTATGGTAGTAATCTGTTTAATCTGTGATAGTCGAAAAAAAAACTAAAACATTTTTAGTATGTACGTTTTTTTTTATTATAATATTATGGGTTGGTTCCAGTATGTCTTGGTTCCCTGTAAAAAAACAGATACGGAGATTAGAACAGTCACCCTATTGTAATTAGTTCTGTTATTATTTCTAATAACCTATAAATCATTTACACCGCAAGGAAGTGTTAGATTCGGTCCGACCATGCCGGACTCCGTAATAGCAGGCAGCAATTGGTCGAGTTGGGCTTCAAAATTGTGGCCAATTAGGAACTATTTCATTGTACACGGAGATGTTTTGAACTGTTCCTTAACTGGCCAATTACGTTTCGAGAACTGAGGATTCTTGTCATAGGAATACTGCCACCACTATTTTATTTGCGTGCGGTGGAATTCAATCCAGTGATTAGCACCCTCTTCGAGTAGATGTTCAGCAATGGCCGATTTGTTGATCTGTTGTCAATGTTTTTTTTTTGAGAGTCATATTTTCATTATCATTTTGAAAATTGCACTTCTTGCCTTAGGATAAAACTAAACGTGTCTAATTTTTTACCTACTAGCTGTTTTCCGAGGCTCTGCCCGCGTCATGAATATTTTATATGTTTTCCATCAATACTAAGTTTCACACACCCCCATAACGCCTTGAAGGTAGATTTGTAAAAAAAACAGCATACAGCAACCATAACTATACAAACTTCAACTAGATTAACCTTGCAAAGAAATAGCTAGTTTCCAGGGTCAAAAGACTAACATTAAAGTTAGTTCGTCATCTAAGGAATCAAAATATATTAGTGACGTATTTTTTCTTTATGCAATTGAGCGATAAAAAAAGATATAACGCATCAAAGTTTAGGAGTGGAAGCTCGTGAAGTCACATATTGCGAAAAAGTGTAGCACACTGTGACGTCACATGGAACTTTAACGCGCCATATCTTTACCATTCTTTGTTTAATTTTCAAAAGAAAAAATACGTCCCCAATATTTTTTGATTATCTAGGTAACTGACGGACTAATTATATTTTTAGGAAACTAGCCTATTTCGACCTTCCATATAAAATCCAGTCAGCTGGCATTAGGTGGTCGATAAAGGAACCAGGTCAGAACCTAAAGGTGGTTCCGATTGACCATGTAGCCCACAAATATGAAAGAATGACTGTCGACCCCAATGGTTGCAAATTTACCCTTTATAGCTAACATTTCTACAAAAACATTGAAAAAACGCAACACATGTGCGTTTTCGAATCATCGTTGTCATGTCACATCCATTCTTGTCAGACTGGGATGAAAGCCTTTTGTCGAACCGTCCTAGGTAATCATTTTATCCCATACATCAGTGATTGAATTACATTTGTACCCAGAGTAAAATTTTATTAAAGAGCGCGCTATAGGTAGGTACATGGTTATTATTTAGCAAAAGGATTTAGTTATACTATAATATGTTACAAGCCATGAGTCGCGTGGAAGTTGCGCGATTGGGCATAGCTCGATTTATATCTATGTCTATTAAGTGGTCGTTAAAGGAACCTCGTTACAGGCCGAGAGGTGGTTCCGAAAAACTCTGACACCAGGGTGTACATGGTCGATTGACAATGTAACCTACACGAATTAACGATGATGTATATGAAAAGGTGGCGTCTGTCTAACAGCGATGAATTCGTGTTTGTGGCGCTGTCATGTAATTATTATTATGTTCTAACGGGTTCTGTATAAAAGATTGATGCCAGCTGCCTTTTTACATGCCCTAGGGCTGATTTAGCTGTGGTTTCTGACTTGGCCTTTATTATTCTGACGTGACAACGTCTAATACTACGGGCTGCATGCACGAAAAAGATGACGTCATTGTCCCGTTACGCTCATTGTCGCGTTCCGCAAGCGAGAGCGCGGCACGAACGAGAGAGAGGCATGATCATGTGTATACTACTGTAATGTTTGACGTTGTCACGTCAAACTACAGTCCGTCAACCGACTTTACAGACAACCAATTTTTTTTTTCTTATTTACTCTGCTCACGCTCGATACTATAGCTTCGAATATATATACAGGTATCCAGAGGTACTGGAGCAATATCGTTTGATCATCTTTAAAATGAAACTAATTAACATTAAATTAAAAGAGTTCAAATAAATTATATTATATAGTATTTTTTTATCATGTGCTTATACAAATACAAAGCAAATTTCGCACACAGCGCGCTCTACAATAGTAGGAGCGTTGATAATAACGATTATATATATATATATATATATATATATATATATATATATATATATATAGAAAATAATGGATTTGTATCACGAGCTTTAGAAGTGATATTAAATTATGAGTTATAGATTTTCTATTACTCGTACTTGTATCAAATCTTATTTATTCTACTATTTTTATAGAATTGTTCTCCTTTTACCACATTTTTTTATCTATAGTTTTGATGTGTTTAAATTTCATAGTGTTTAAAGATTGATTAGTAGCACTGATATTTTCACTTTTCATGTCCTATAGTTTTCACTTCTTTCCAACGTGTTTTAAAACCAGTCATCAGTTAATTTGCCCTTTCAATACTTCCTTTTAATGTCCTCCAACCTAACATTCCAAACGGTTCATTATGTTTGTATGAATTATAAGAAAGTACATACAATTTTTATCTCGTCTGTTTAGGGGTAGCCAGAGACTTGCAGGTGCTAAGTGCTGGCCTCTTATCCATTTTTTGTTCCGTATCGAAATTGTAAAACGGAACCTTGTCCGTTTCGTCTGTCACTAAACTGTGCCTATCTCACGAACGGAACGGCGATAGTTAAATAATTGTTTTTTTTTACAGATGATGTATTTTTGTTGTCACTAAAACATGAAATACTAAAAAATATAAATAAATATTTAAAGGGGCTCGGGAACACAATAGACATGATTTTTTACGGTTTCATATTTAAATTCCTTTCGTCGAGTCCGACTCGCACTTGACCGGGTGTTTTTAATCGTATGTAGAAATTTAAAATAAATAAATTTATTTTCAGTATGCCTACCTTTCTTCACCCACGGGATATGTTCGAGTCTCCTCTCATTGGCTCCAGTAGGAGATCCATTATGGAACCAAACTGGCTTGATCCTCGGAGCAGTAATATCTGGGCCTGTGATGTGTTATATCATAGACAAATGTGGAAGGAAGATTGGAATTTTCATAGTCAATTTAATGCAAGGTGTGAGTATATGCCATTTTTTTTCTTTAAATATCTTTATTTTGGTCTAGAAACAGTTTTACAATCGTCGTACAAGTCGATATAAATGCAAAAACCGTAAGCCACATTTTAAACTTAACGAATTATTTATCGAGTGTTGTGATACAGTAACTATTACTTGTGTACTTAACTCAACAATATTTTCGAGATAACATTACAATCAAAGCATACAAAGCATCTTTGTAATGTTATGTATGCAAATAGTGCAGAAAAGTGGTCACTCATTCAATTCATTAAGATATTTTCACGACACTTAGTTAAGTCTACAAACCAAAAAAAACAGGACTGGGCCAAAGTTTATATAAATCAATTTGTTTCACCGATAAAAGAAAAAAGAACCGAACTTAGGTCACAATATTGTGATATGACGCCAAAATCTTCTAATTATCAATTTAATTATGTAAAAATCGTTATAGTCTTTTTTTTTATTATTATTTGAGTTATATTTAAGTAATGTATTCTATTGTCAGTTAAATAGAAAAAAAATACTACCTGTTTACTGCTTATATAATAAGTACGACCTTGGTTGTTTGTTGTATAATTCTTACAGCATCAAATTAGCCCATCGTACAATTTTATTCGTATCGCAATTTGCTTAATTTGGAAAATATAGAGTACAGAAAATGAGCATAAAACTATAAAATTATTTTCCGTAATTATTTAGAGCCGTTGATTTAATAATAAAAAAAACCCTTATCAAATTATTTTGTGTGCTTCCACCACCAGTTAGTTCATGCAAACTATTGCCGGCCGGCACCCACCGGCGCCACTGTTAATCACAAATAAATAAATATCTTATAAAATAATGTTTGGTCCTATGGTTGACTGGTACAAAATGCTCTTAGCACTAAGTCCTAGTCGTTAAGTCCACCAATCTATAAAAAACAATTTTTGCTTGTGAAATGATAAAGTTTTTATAAATTTTTATACCTGTGTTTGTATTACATTTGTACTCATTCCAAAAATATTGCCTCTGATACAACTAGCAATTCTAACATGTAGCCACTCTGACTCTTGGTTACCCTGACTATCAATTCCAAAAAATGCCAAACCAAATGCAACTGAATCACCTCTAGAATCAAGATTTGAACAATATTTATATTTATAAACGCGATAAAGTAAATAAATCTTTATTTCAGACATACGTGTTAGTAACAATTGAAATCTTAATGCTTGGGTTAGTATACATAATTAGTAAAAAAAAAAAACATTAAAAAACCGTATTAAAATAGTTTAAGTAATTTAAATTGTAACAATCGCGAAATATTAATATTTGTCTACAGACAACATGCATCCCACTATTCCTAATACCAAGCGCTGCCAGTATTCTGACATTGCACATATTAACTGGCATATCATCTGGGGGTTTATACACAATTCTCCCTATTTACATACGGGAGACGTTTCCAACGAAAATGAGAGCTGTATCACTAGCGTTGATGACGGTGATGGTCTCGATTGGATTCCTGATGAAGTTGGTGATGATTGAAGACGCGTTGATGCTGATGATGGTAGCCCTGGTGATGATTCAGATAATGACGCTGTATATGATGGTCGAGTCGCCGAGTTATTTGATCATTGTGGATAAGGTGGAGGTGAGGATAGTTTCATTAAAGAATATTGCTGGTTTCAATTAAAATATAGTATACAGTACGCACTAACTCTCTACTGAGCAAAATGCAAAAGGGATAGACCAAATCAAAGATGGTAAGATGGAACATGGACCGGGAAAGCAGGACTGATTGCAGTAAAAAAGACTTGACCCAAAGGCCAATCTAAAAAAATATATTTATTCGCATAAAATAGGGTAAACGTGAGATCTTAATTAATGAAGATTCTCAAACTATTTTTTTTTATATAATTAAAAAAAATTAAGGCTTTCAATAAATGCCTTCTTGATCTTTGTCTACAAAATAACAAGCAGTTACCGCTGAACTTATAGTCATTATTTTCAGACATTTTTTTTTTTTGAAATAATAAACAGCAACCCAACAAATAAGTGATAATTAAATTAAACTATTTTAATACGGTTTTATCGCGTTTATTACTTATTTATTTACACCTGACGTTTCAAACACTTTACAGCGTTCATGGTCGCAGGCAGACTAAGTTAACATTTGTCTTTGATGTCATAAGATTACAAAACTACCGCCCGAAATTTTTATTGGGAACTATTCCGATTCACGCAGTATTGGCTCACAGTATCTAAGGGTCTTGCAGTCTGCTTCCGAGTTTGCGATTTTATTAAGTTAATGACTGGGTCCCAAGCTGGCGGTACCTGCCATCCATCCTCTCTATTGAAATTAGGATGTTTTTTAATTTCAATAGCTTCACGTAACATCCTTGGAATGAATCTGTTTTCCTTTGCAAGGACTTGAGGATTATCAAAACGCATATAGTGGTTGGGTTTGTCTAGAGCATGTTCACAGACTGCAGACTTGGTTGAGCGTCTATTTTTCATGTCAGCAATATGTTCTTTTATACGAGTATTAATGCTTCTCTTTGTTTGCCCAATGTATGATAAACCACAGTCACAGTCAATTTTATAAACTCCAGCATCTTGCAATGGGATATTGGATTTTACAGGTCTTAAAAATTGGTTAATTTTCTTATGCGGCTTGTAATAGGTCTTGATTGAAGCTCGCCTAAGTATGTTACCAATCTTGTCCGTGACTCCCTTTATGTATGGTAAGATGGCAGGAAAACGATCAACTGTGTGTGGCTTGGGTCGACTTCTGTGACATATGTGTGGGAGGCTGAGATTGTTGCTTCTTAAGACAGACTTGACTCGGTGAAGCTCCTCCTTAAGATGGTGGGTGTCACAGATGCCGTGTGCTCTCTGTAACAAAGATTTGCCTACGGTAGCTAACTGACAATGTTAACTTAGTCTGCCTGCGACCATGAACGCTGTAAAGTGTTTGAAACGTCAGGTGTAAATAAATAAGTAATAAACGCGATAAAACCGTATTAAAATAGTTTAATTTAATGAATAACAATCGCGAAAACATAAGAAAAAATAAGTGATACTTATTTTTAAACACATTTTGCAAAATCTTAATAGCAATGCTGCTTAACGTTAATGATTTCTTTAAAACATATCCGTCAGGAAAAGAAAAACATTTATTGCATTTGCTACTTATTACACCTATGTATTATGGACTTTTAAATATATATTTTTTTTCTCATGAAACTTTCAAGTGATTGCAAGACCCTTGCACCGTGTAAATAAATCATAGTAGATTTGAAATAGATGAGAACAAATTAAATACGTGCTCGGAAACTCTAAGATATAAGGATACACCTGCAGAATCTTCTCGGTAAAGTTATTATTACATATTTCTTCGTCCAAGCGTGTTTCCTAGTTGCGTCCTCAGCTCACGCTTTGGAGCTCAGGGTACTCTGTATAATCATGGTCCTAGATTTGGCGGCTCTAGTTATTGTAATGGGTGAAGAAAAAAAGTTACTTAACTATTTTACATCTACCGTTTCAAACACTTCATCACATAGATTTGGTAAAATGGCCAATCGATCTTGTACACCCCGGTGTCAGTTTTTCGGAAACTCCTTTCATCTATGCAGGTCATGTGTAACAATTGCGAAAACATAAGATGATTTTTATCTGTTTTTCAATATGGCTTTTACTTTCCGTATTTAGCCAGTAACAAGTGACAATTTTTGAATAAATTCGTTTAGTCAAGCAAGTTCGAAGTCGTCTAGTCAAAAGAATCGGGCTAAGTGAAGTGGTAGTAAAACTGCATTTCTAGGAGCTTTTGGCAACAAGAAAGAAAATCACATAAATCAATCACTGTATCACTTCCCAAGCTAGTAATACCATCCACCATTCATTATTACGCTCAAACACTAAAAAAGAACCACAAATTTTGGAAAATAAAATAAAGCGCCGAAACTGCTCTTCTCAGCTTCCCGCCAAAAGTTATCTTTTACCTAAATTTTTTTTTCGCACTTGACTTTTTTTTCAGGCAGCTACAAGTGCTGTAGCAAAGCTAAAATTTCTAACAAAAGACAGTCCAGCTGTGATACATGAAGTCAACATGCTAAAACAGGAGAGTGAAAGGGCAAGAGCGAACGGGAAAATCACATTATTTAGTTTTTGTGAGTATTTGTAGTTTTTTTGTACATTTTTTCTCAATTATGCCCTTTGACAGGTATTGCTTCCCCAAGTGCCCGTCGAAAAGTGGCCTACGCTGCAGAGAGGTTAAAGCAGATGCAAGATTAGATTTAGACACCCGCTTCACCGACATTCTCCGCTTACGAAGCTTCTGAAGAGCAGACGTAGACCATTGACACGAAAGAAAAATTACTGAGTTACTTACTTACCATTATAAATTTAAGAGCTGGGCTCTTGTCGATGTCAATTCTTTAGTTTCCTGAAAGAAGGGTTAACAGGAGTAGGAGGAAAGAGAAGCATTTTAAGAATGATTTGAAAATAAACGGGTTAACACGTTCGAGCATTTGATGGCACGATGACTTCATGAGAAAATAAAATAAATTTAATATTTGTTTCTTGATATCCATACTAACTTTATATATGCGAAAGTCTGTCTGTCTTTCAAGGCTGTTAACATTTTGATGAAATTTGAAATGGACTGGAAGACCGGGGTCAAACATAGGCTGCTTTTTGACGCGGGCAGGGCCGCGGGAAACAACTAGTCGTTCATATTCCACTGATTAGCGGATTTAGGATTACGAAACAATTTTTTTTCTAATTATCTCGAGAGGTTGTACAACAATAATTGGGCATTATTTCATTATTTTTATGTAAAACTTTCGCAATTTCCTCCTAGCTAAAAATCAAATTGTAAATTATCTGGTAATAATTAAATTTATTAATAATATTAAAATAATAAAAATGGCAACTTTTCATATAGCTTCTCTTATTTGCAGTTAAGAATAGAATCTGGTTGGATATAACAAAGATCGGCATTATGATCTTCACCATCAGAGAGTTGTGTGGAAGTATCATCTTCCTAGACCAGGACAAGATGTTAGTCCAACTGAATCTACCATCAGATCCTTATAGGATGCTCGTTGTTACTGCCTGGTGTGTTGGATGTATCTTCTGTCTTCTGTGCATCACTTTTGTAGAAAGAAAGGTACGCTAAGTAATTTCTTTAGTTTTAATAAGACCTGGCATCCCTATTATGAGTTCTTTCGTGCCTCGGAACGCATATTGTAAAAAATATCACAATATAGTCAACTTTAATGTACATGTTTATACACATTTTAGGTGTTTAGCAAGGTCAAGCGCACACTCCACGCGCTTCACAATATACCTCAACCTTATGTTGGTATTCTTCCGTAATTACGGCTTGCTAATTCTCAAAAACATTAATATTAACTACAGTTCACTCTAAATAATTATTGGGTGGCACTTTTGTACACATTAACTTAGTTAATTTACATTTGCACAATTAATATCAAAGTTAACTTTACCAATTAGCGATTAACTATAAACAAATACTAGTCTTGGCCTCGGTTAATTTTACGGAATACGAACACACGTCTACACTGCATGACGTTTCCAATGTTCCATCTCAAAGCCCAGCGAAGCGAAAAGAGAGCCCGAATTGTATTGATACTACCATTTACCCATCAAATAGGAGGGGGTAGTGGTGATATACCTGTTCTGCCACTTTACCGGCCGCTAATCACAACATCAATTATTTTAGTCATAAAACATTAAAATAAATAAGAGTCGCTAACAATATTGTGACACGAAAAGTCGTACCAGTAATTTTCTAGAAGAACAAATTTTGGATGGCTATTCTCAGGCTTATGGTAGTGGTCAATAAGTAGATAATCAAATTTTCAAGGCTGCCTAAAGGCATCTGACACAGCCTAATGACTACCACTAATCCTAATAGCCGGCGGCTTAGTTTGCCTTCCGAAGTTTGAAGCTCAATAAAGGTTTTCTATTCCTTGACGCCACTATCTTTACATGCTGCTTTTTATTCAACTTCTCAAACTATTTTATTTTTTATTTTGTGGGGTTTAGTCACAAAAAAATGTTGAAAAATTCTCTATTTAATTTCTAGTACCTCCTGACCTTTGGCTTCGTAGTGATGGTATTATCCATGGGTGTACTTGGTGTGTACACCCAAGCTGATCTAACGGTGAAGACCCTGAGGTGGCTGCCAGTTGTGACCTTGCCAATTCTAGTGTTCGGATACGGTGTGACATGGGGTATGCCCACAATCATCATGGTGGAGATGTATAATTTAGAGGTAGGTTATTTGACAATATGTTAATTTTCTTTATCATTTTTGGTTCAACTACCTCCTTGGTCCAGTGGTAAAAATATTGGCCTTAGAATGTCTTGCCGTTGGTCCCGGTTGTTATCGATAGATAGCAGTCGTGAGGCTGTGTCAGATGCCTTAGGGAAGCCTGAAAAATCCTGACAGTGTTGGCCACTAACACACCGCGGGTCTTGTTCCTGTTGGTCTGGTTTCCCTGTAAAAACGGTTACAGAGGTCAGACGGCAATCGCTCCATTGTAATAACCAGTTCCGCCAAATGTAGGACCATGACTTACAACGTACCCTAGGCTCCGAAGCGTAAGCTGACTACGTAACTAGAAATACACGCTAGGATGATGATATGATGAATAAATATAGACAATCCGAGAATTGTGACAACGAATGGCAGTACTAGGCTAGGCAATAGGCATTTATCTGGCCGTCTCTTTTTCATCTTAGTGACTTTACGGTTACATAAGCAGCTGTGGAACCCAGTCGACATTTCTGGTTTTCATGTGATATGCATTTTCAAATATAATGAGCAAAATTGTCATATCATTAAATATCATCAAAATCGTATTATAACAACAGTAACATCGGATTTTAAATTGGATTATGAGAGTTACGCACTACTGATTTTTGGTTGTAAAATTTGTAATTAAAAGATAATAAGGTTAAATTGTTCCCATGTTAATTAGGAAATTACTGGCATATTTTCTTTATAAGATAACTAGCTGTTTCCCGCAGCTCCCCCTGCGGTATATAGCCTACGTTACTCAGGGTGAATGTAGCTTTCCAATGGTGAAAGAATTTTTGAAATCGGCACAGTAGTTTTTGAGTTTATTCATTACAAACATACACACAAAAATACAAATCTTTCCTCTTTATAATATTAGTGTAGATAATATGTCCCTGCAATTTATATCACATGTACATTATATCACGTTATAATATTTCCAAAAAAGACCACTCGTTTTCTAACTTTATTGTGCATTGAATGTGAAAAGATGGTTTCGTACATTGGAATATACATTTAATATAACACTAAATTTACTCCGAATGCCGTATGAGACAATTATAAAAATAAATATCACGTCAGTTGGCCGATAGATAGACAGATAAATATACTCTTTAATGATACATGTAGATATAAAGGTATACATAATAAAATTGTAAAAGGTCGATGTCAGTACATTGAAGATTTTTACACCAACAGAAGCCAAAACAATCATTTTTAGTATTTTTGTCTGTCTGTTTTTCGTGTTTGTCGTCGCATCACGCGAAAACTACTGTATACAATTAAATGATGTTTTCACTAACGTATTGCTAGAGGTCCAAATTAGATATTAGGCTACAATTTATCCCGAATTTTCACCAGTTCCCTTAGGACTAACGACCAACTTAATTGCCCCCTCTAATGTTTAGCGCGCATACTATATGAGAGGTCAAACTACACTGGCTATATTCACTTTTTGCAATGAGTTCATCCCGAAAAGAATAATCGACATATCCCGTGACCAAAAGGCTGGATGTTTCTTCTCACAAAAAATCAGCATTGCCATCCAACGTGGCAATGCTGCCAGCCTTTTGGGTACATTGCTACGATGTAACGATTTGCAGAGACAACATTATTTTTAAATATTCGTTAGTTTGCTATTGCTTTGTAATTTGAGTTTTCAGTTCAGTTGTCAGTTTGTTTTCAGTTAGGTATGTGAGTTACAGTTATAATATGCATATCGAGTAAGTTACATGGTCAATCGATCCAGTGTACCCTGGTGTTAAAGATTTCCGTTTTTTTTACAACCAAAAGTTAAAGGATCAACATTAGAGGCAGAAATACAGTTTCAAAAAACTCTGACACAAGGATGTACAGGGTCGATTGACCATAAAACCCACTGCCGTGAGTCATCCGTAAGCTCATTGCAGGAGATCTAAGAGCCCTTTCCATACTTCCATACAAATATTATTAATGCGAAAGTCTGTCTGTCTGTCTGTTCGCTTTCACGGCCAAACCGCTGAACGGATTTTGATGAAATTTGGTATGAATACAGTTGAAAACCCAGAGTCAAACATAGGCTACTTTTTGACGCAGGAGAAGCTGCGGGAAAGAGCTAGTTTTTAATAAAATATATAATACTAGCTTTTTCCCGCAGCTCCGCCTGCGTCAAAAAGTAGCCTATGTTTGACCGGGGTCAAACATATATTCATACTAAATTTCATTTAAATCCGTTCAGCAATTTGGCCGTGAGAGCGTAACAGGCAGAAAGACAGACAGACAGACAGACCGACTTTCCCATTTATAATATTCATCGATTATGGCGAATGAAAACTATTCGACTTCAAACGAAAATCAATTTACTCGCCGATTTCGCGTGTCTCATACTTTTCATAAATAGCACTCCAGCCAGACCTATCGGTATTCGGTATTCGGTAGCATCATATAGGAAAAGTATTACGTAGTTACGCGGACAAAGTTGCTGGCACAGCTAGTATGTTAATAATTCCACTAATGCATTAAATCCATACTAATATTATAAATGCGAAAGTCTGTTACGCTTTCACGGCCAAACAGCTGAACGGATTTTGATGAAATTTGGTATGAATATAGTTGAAGACCTGGGGTCAAACATAGGCTACTTTTTGACGCAGACGGAGCTGCGGGAAACGGTTTGTAGCACAATAAACTGAACTACTAAAAATGACGAATATTTTCATTATTTCCCCGCTCAAAAGTGTTTAATTTTTTCAGATCCGGGCAACATTAATTGGCCTCCTGTTTTCGTATTCGGAATTAATAAAACTGGCGCACGTACACTCCTTCCAATACATAGAAGATTACATGGGGACTTATACAGTGTTCTATATATTTGCGTGTGTTAACCTACTTGCAGGTGTGTACGCTTTATTTTCAATCCCGGATATTAAAGATAAAAGTGTCAGTCATATTGAAAGGCAACTGAAGAAGATACCGATTTTGAATTTTTGATATTAATATAGTGAATGCGCATATTTATGGCAATTTTATTTAAAAAAAAAATTGTAAATTATTGTTTTTTTTTAAGATTAGGTTTTCTTTTTTTTCTGTTTTAGATAGTATATTATAGTTTTATTTCGGTAGAAAGGTTTATTTTTAATTTAGGTATTTAGTTTTAATTTTTATATTACACAAGCATCATGCAATTTAATTTCAAAACATATAAAGTACGTAAAACGTTATAAACTGACAGACTGACTTTTGCATTTATTATAACAGATAGATGATATAATTATTGTATTGAGATATATATTATTAGATTGGTGGTATATATTATTGTATTGTATAATTTATTAGACACTCTCTTTTATTAGACACGTACTCGGCCTTGCGAGAAATCAGGAAGATAATCGAAATATAAATTGACGTTCCTAAATCTATGTGAAAGATTGGACTATAGTAAGTAAGTAGGTCTAGAAGAAAATAAAAAATATGACAAATGATCAGACGGACTGAAAAGGTCGCAGGATGCACTTGCTTTCAACCGGTCTCTCTGAAAAAGCGGGAGGTCTATGCCCAGCAGTGGACTGATTAAGGCTGACATGATGATGATGAGATATTAATACCCGTCGCTTCGCAAGCGAACTTAAATCACACGAGAATAGTATTTCTTTCGAAGATGATAGGTACCCTATGTCTATAATCGGACCTGTAGTTCCTGAGATTAGCGCGTTCAAACAAACAAACTCTTCAGTTTTATAAAATTATTAGTAAAGATTAGGATGCCCTTTGTAATACTCATCTATATATATAGAATATGTTTCATAAGTTACCTTAAGATTTAAAGGACTGCAATACTTTGGCTTCGTATAAGGTATTTTTTTTTAATCGCATTTTAATAACTACACTGTTTTTATGCGTTCATGAAGTTTTTCTAGATATATTATATCTTGTTACTAGATGTAGACTCATTGTAAGTGAATGTATGTATTTTTAATGAGTCAATAAAGATCTTTAAACCTAATAATATAATAATAGGCTAGTTTCTTAAACAAATATATAATCAGTCCACCAGTTATTTTTTTTTATATTTTTTTTTTTTTTTTTAATTAAACAAAGAATGGTAAAGATATGGCGCGTTAAAGTTCCGTATGACGTTACAGTGTGCTACACTTTTTCGCAGTATATGATGTCACGACCCCCACTCCTAAACTTTGATGCATAACACATTTATAATTTATCGCTGAACTGACAAAAGAAAAAAATACGTCACTAATATGTTTTGATTCCCTAAATAACGGACTAATTTTAATGTTAGTCTTTTGACCCTAGAACTAGTCTATTGTACACAGATTCAAGGGCGAGGTCTTTCATCGAATTCGACTCAGCTAGGCGGGGTACGGGAATCTTCTCAGCGTCTTATTGTCCAAAATACTTCAGTTCCTTAAAACTAAGATGTTCGACTAGTATATGCTACACTTGATGATATAATTATATGGGTCCGAAACGTGGTCCTTGTCTATAAGCCTCATATTAGAGCTCAAAGGACGCCCAGAGAGCTATGAAGAGGGCTGCTCGGTGTTTCACTAAGAAATCGAATCAAAAAAGAGGTAATCCGTAGGAGAACAAAAGTCACCGACATAGCCCAACGGATTATGTCTTTGAAGTGACAGTGAGCAACATAGCGCGGAGAACCGATGGCCGATAGGGCAAAAAGGAAAGACCAGATGACCTGAAATAGGTCGCAGGCAAACGCTGGATGCAAGCTGCTGACAACCGATCATTTTGGAAATCATTAGGAGAGGTCTATGTCCAGCAGTGGACTGATTGCAGCTGAAATTATGACGATACACAAATTCTTAGAACTCGCATGCGTTGCTCGTAGACCTACAAATGACGTTGTTTTCTCAATGCTTGTAGAGCTTATCCATCGTCTGTCGGGCAAGCTAATGATAAAAATAGCATGGAATTATGAATTTTCTAGCTCATAAATCAATGAACAGTAGAATTTTTTTTTTTTTAATTATTTTTACTTTCATGACTTTAGTCATTATCATAAATAAGTATATTTATGTTCTCATCACTAACTAAAAAAATAAAGGCTATGTAATAAACAAAAAGATATTTTTTTTTTTCTAAATTTGACTTAACCAATTACTTTCAATTATTTTCTTTTTATATATTTAAGTATCTATAAGATCTACCACTGCGTAGATTATCGATTTTGCTTGTAAACAACTTGAAAAGGTATGAACTAAAATCTAATAGGTATTATTCGATCGTTGCCTAGACGACCCTACGTCATAAGAACGAATTGAGGTCCTCAATGACGAATTTTGAAACTATTTACTGAATTGTTTCGATTGTGTTTTAAAGTCAGCCTGTATATAGAGCATTGCAGAATTCATTTTATTATTGTCTACTCTAACTATTGAATGTTGTTTACTGTAGCGTTTACAAGCATATTTTTTAAATAGTAAAAGAGGAAAATTCGGCGTGAAAAATATTTACCAATTTTTTCATGCGACGAAGAGTTGAGATTTGAAAAAAGAATTTAGAGGAAAAATCATATTATAATCATAAACGTGAATGTTGTAACGATATTGAGAAAGGAACGATTTGCTCAGTGTTTGGTTTCGATGTTCTTTGCAAGACGTTGACCATGCCCATATGATTAAACGCTGACATTTTTTTTTAAATTAACCTATTTTGTCCTAGTGCTGCTGCTAGTCTTCCCCATCTCTTTATTCCTTCGTCACTTCATTATCTAAAAGAGCGCTTCACCTTTCTCCATCAAGATGACCAGCGACCTGCTCGTAGTATCAACCCCCTTCGCCTTAAAACTCCAACTCATACTTCTGCTGCATACTCTAAATCTTTCACTGTACAAGCAGCACGTCTCTGGAATACTTTGTCTGAAGATATTCGCACTGCTCAGGTACTGCACTATAACCAGTTTCAAGAGTTACTTGAAAGAATACTACCTCTCACTTTGACTTGATACTGTTGTTATTTTCACTTAGATATTCATACAGTACGTATGAATGTTACATTATGTAAGTTATTTATGTATTTTTATCTTATATAATATGCAATATTTGTGTATGTTTATAATTTTCAACTATATCTGTTGCTGTACCCACCCTTTTTTTTTTTTTTTTTTTTTTTTTACTTGTGGAAAAGGCCTTCGCCTACCACCCAGCCAATGAACGGGAAGCTGGAATGTGGGACTTGGACCCACTAAAAACCACACGGTGTCTACATCATAACCGCTAATTGCCGAGGCCGTGTGCTTCTTCATGCTCCACAGCCCCGGCGCGGTGGCCGCTACCTCGGTAGCCTCGTCTCGGCTCGCTCCGTGTTATATGTTACTCTATGTGGGCAATAAAGTTATTTTGTATTGTATTTGAATCTCTCTCCAAACGTCTTTGTCAAGGCCAACTCTAACCACTGCTATAGAAAGCCCTTCATGTTGTTGCAGCGCTTCCGTGACCTCGTTTTCTGCGACCATCTTCGGGCATCCAAGCGGTCGCAGCAATTACCCATCTTTCAGGGTTCATGCGACAAACATGACCCGTCTAATCCCACTTCAACTTAGCAGCTTTACGTCCTACATCTGCTATGCCGGTTTTAGAATGGAAGGAAGAGTTAGGGATCGTATTCAGTCTTGTTACTTCTAGGATGCTTCGTTCCATCGCTCTTTGGCAAATCTTGAGCTTGTCTTTTGATCCTGCGTTTATAATGACATAATCAGCAGGCCAATCGCGTTCATTGCAAATAAAGTTAAAGTCAGACAGTGTATGTGTATGCCGTGTCCAGATCGACTTTATTGATATGGCCAACTAGAACTGGAGGTCAATCGTGCTAATTGCAATTCACTTTAACGTTAATCACCAAAACCAAATTACAACTGCGAGAGCTATTTTAAAAATCCGGTGAGTCGAATTAGTTTCTGGAGATTAAAAAAATCAAGAAACAACTGATAATCAAAGCTCAGAATTTATTTTTGAGAAATCAATCCCCCAAAGAGGAATCCTTATGACCTTCAGTTTTTCTACGTGTATTTACTTCGGTATTGACACAGATACAAACTTGGCTAGATCATCACTACTTACTTGTTTAGTTTATTATAAAGGTGTTGGTGGGTAGTGGATGAATGAATGAACACATTGTTTTTCCATGCTTGTATGTAATTTATTTCTTATTCCTTTTGTACAATAAAGATATTACAAACAAATAAACAAACTTTCTTGCGCCATTTACATATATAGCAAAAAAATCGTACTTATCGCTAATGCAAGCTCTCCAGCCAACCTTATGATAGTATGGTATCCTATCCGGAGTTTAACGTCAAAGTCGTAAAATGTCAAGCCTCGAAATTATGCCCAGATAGTACAATGCACATCTGAGCTTCGCAAGGCACGTTAAGCCGTTGGTCCCGATCATGTCCCGGTTGTTATCGATAGATGGCAGTCATTAGGCTGTATCATGCCTTTAGGTAGCATGTAAAAATCTGACAGTGTTGACAACTAACATACCTCGGGTCATGTTCCTGTTAGTCTAGTTTCCCTGTAAAAAAGAGTTACGGAGGTCAGATAACAGTAGTTATATTGTTATAACCGGTGTCGCTAAATCTAGGACCGTGACTTGAGGTTAGGCGGAAGTCATTCCATTGTAAGAACCATGAAAATCCTACCCTAGGCACCGAAGCGTAAACTAAAGACGAAACTAGGAAACACGCTTAGACGAAGAAGTACAACGTCTATCTTACAACGTCCAAGTCGTTTAATGTCAAGATACAATACACTACAAGTACTCTTTTTAACACATTCGCTCATAAAGTGTCTTTTATTTCATTATAATTAGACCCTTAATGGGGGTTGTAAACAACACGTTGTTTATATTATAATCCTTCTTGTTGTTGGTTTCCATGGTAACGGTACACTTTTTTTAAATGTACGCCAAGAGGAATTTAAGTCTTAAACCAATTCATTGTTTTTGCATAAAATATAAATTATTTTACCTTCCAAATTATAAATCAACACTAAATTTCATATTTATATTTATTTTACTGAATATTACCCGTATTGGATAGCACTATTTTTAAATCTATTTGATTTTGTATTTAATTAACGATTAAATAACATATGTAGATTTAAATTAGGAAAGAATAGGTACCTAAATTTGACTCCGTCAGATAAACTAGGCAAAATTGAATGTTGATAACTGATTATGTAGGCTGACTATAGCTACCTAACTTAAACTTTCAAAGGAAGAAATATGGACGAAGCTTTAAAACAGAATCAATAACTACTTCAATATATGTATTTGAAGATACCTAGTAATGCATTAACAAACTACAAGCCCAATTAAACTCTATAGTATTTCTAAATGTGAAAAGTGTTCAAAGTGTACCAACAAAAGTAAATATGATGAAATGTTTTGATATCGCTTGAGGACTCTTAATTATTGTGTAAATAATTAAAAGTTAATACTTTAAGTGTGTATTTGCTCGCAAATGTGTTGAAAATCGTCGTATGACAACTCGTAAGAGATATTGGTTATATACTCGGCTTCTATATACCGCCTCGTAAATAATGACCAACTTCGCATCCTTGTATCATACTACTATTATTGCACCAAAAATGAAAACAATACAAGCTCGTAAAATATCAAGGTCGAAAAATGACAAAAATGTACCAACGGTTTTGACATATCTAGTCGCTAAATGTCTGTTAACGTCTATGTCGAAGATAAAAATAAAACATTGTTGTGTTTGCCGAATGTAGACGTACATGGTTAAGCAGAACAGAAAATATTATATGTCATTTCTGAAAATAACGAATTCTGTATTTTGATTTGATTCTATTTATTCTTTTTTTTCATCCCACCGTTTTCCTAGTTGTATTCTCAGCCAACTGCTCTGGAAGAGGCCTTCAAACTCCAGGAATGGGAAGGAGTTGGCATCAACATCAATGGCGAGAATATCACTCACCTTCGTTACCTTCGTTACACGATATCGTCGACACTCGACGATATCGTGGTCATGGCGGAGTCGCTGGAGGACTTAAGTACCATGCTCAGCAACCTCAACGTGGTCTTCTAACAGGTGGACCTTAAAATGAACATGGGCAAAAGCAAAGCAATGTGTAATGTCCATGTTACGCCATCACCGGTTTCTGTCGGGAGCCACACTCTTGAAGTTGTAGACCAGTACCTTGGTCAGATGATCCAGGCTGGCAACTCCAGCTTCAAGGACGAGGTCTTTCGTCGAATCCGACTCGTCTGGGCGGCGCGCGGCGTTCGGGAAGCTCGTCCAAAATACCACAGTCCCTTAAAACTAAGGTCTTTAACCAGTGTGTGTTACCAGTGATGACATATGGGTCCGAAACGTGGTCTTTGACTATGGGCCTCATAAGAAAGCTCAAGGTCGCCCAGAGAGCATAGCTCTACATAGGTAGAGGGCGATGCTCGGTGTTTCCCTACAATATACTACTACTCGACTTTGGAATGCTTTGCCTGCTGATATTAAGGAAAGTCCTAACAAATTTTTATTTTAAAAGCGGGTACGTGCGTATATATATATATATATATATATATTTATATATATATAGGTATATATTTAAAATTAAATAGTATTTGTGTATGTTTTATGTATGTTTACGTAGTGTATAAACTTAAGCTTTTGATAAAATTTGCTCTATAAGTAATACATTTTTCTTCCTTAACTTTTTTTGCGCCAAACTATCTTTCCATTTCTCCCAATGGTTGACTGGTAGGCCAATTGTTATAAGTATATGTGTACTTTGTGGAACAATAAAGTTTTAATAAATAAATAAGATCGAATCAGAAATGAAGAGATCCGTAGGAGAACAAAAGTCACCGACATAGCCCAGCAGTTCTTTGAAGTGGCAGTGAGCGGGGCACATAGCGCAGAGAACCGATGGCCGATGGGGCAGAAAGTTTTTCGAATTGCGACCGCGTACCGGTAACCGCAGCTTTGGACATCCACCGACAAACGCTGGATGAAGACTGCTGCCAACCGATCATTTTGGAAATCATTGGGAGAGGCCTATGTCCAGCAGTGGAGTGACTGCGGCTGAAATGATGATAATGATTCTCAGCCAGTTGCTTTGTGTCTAGCCATGACTACTTCCCGGGCCTGGGTAAAAGAGGCGCGCCCAAAAAATGCTGGCTGAGTGAAGGATATGGGTGCAAATGGTCTTACAATCAAGGATGCTGATGACCAGGCGAAATGGAGGAGCAAAGGTGGAAAGGCGGACCCTGCGCTCAGAGGCAACTATCCAAGGATTTAACCGAGAAGACGTTAGGTGAGTCGTAGTATCCTCTGCCGGTTGCTTTTCTACTTTTCCACTCCACTTCGCCTGGTCTTCGGCATCCTTAGTAGAGAGTCCATTAGCATATTTTTTTTTACTACTAAGTAGGCAAACAGGCGTACGGCCCACCTGATGGTAAGTGGTTACCGTAGCCTATAAACGCCTGCAACATCGGAGATGTCACGAGCGCGTTGCCGACCTGACGACTACCAGGAACACAACACTGCATCAGTCTTATTTGGCTGCGGTGTCCTACCTCTCTTAAAATTTATCATTCTTAAAATTTAAATATATTAAATTCATTTCTCATTCTGCTTTGCGACGTCAAAAGCTGCCTCTTTATCGGCGCGTCACTTAAATTTGTTAAGTGAAATAAACCTATCTATACTAATACTAATATACTTATACTAATACTCATACTAATTACTAATAATTACTAATAATATTATAAAGCTGAAGAGTTTGTTCGTTTGTTTGTTTGAACGCGCTAATCTCAGGAACTACTGGTTCGAATTGAAAAATTATTTTTGTGTTTGATAGATCATTTATCGAGGAAGGCTTTGGGCTATTTAGCATCAAGTTGCGACTAATAGAAGCGAAGAAACAGTCGAAAATGTGGAAAAAAACGGGGAAAATTATTCATCTTTGAGGGCTTCCGTTGCGTGCGCTGCGAAAACCGTTAGAGATACCCAAAAAATATGTATGAAAGAATTATTCCTCTTTAAATTATCCAAAAAATGTCCGCGACAGTATATGTCTATCTTTTAAGATAAACTCACAATAACCGTGTTTATGAAAATCTAATTTGGTCGAAATTAATGCATTATTACAAATTATTTGTCAGTGACTTCATTTGGTGCCAAAGAAATTCGCGAGGGAAACTTTATGCCCACTTTCAATAAGCTGAGGAGGTAGGTTTGTAAACAAAAAATAAATATGATTCCCAAAATAACTATTCCACGCGGACGAAGTCGCGGGCACAGCTAGTTTAATATATAGATGATCAAGGATAAATTTAAACAATAGCGTACAAAAGCGGGTTCATTTGGTACATGTTAGGAATAAATGCATGAAAATAACAACAAATAACAAAGGCTGAGGGAAGGTTCCGAAAAAACTCAATTGAACTTGAACATTCTTTGGTCAATCGAACCAGAGGACATAGAGTTTATAATACTCGTATAACACTTTTTGGGGAAACATTAAAGAAAGGCTTTACATTTTATTTCATGATTCTAGAAAAAGGAGACTATCGTTAGTACTTACCTAATTTTCGCCCTTGGTTTGAAGATATTAAATACTAGCTGTTTGCCGCAGCTCC
Organism: Euzophera pinguis; assembly: GCA_947363495.1. NCBI lineage: Eukaryota > Metazoa > Arthropoda > Insecta > Lepidoptera > Pyralidae > Euzophera > Euzophera pinguis. The sequence continues at coordinate 9,254,138 of OX376176.1, forward strand.
GCCTGCGTCCAAAAGTAGCCTATGCTTGACCCCGGGTCTTCAACTATATTCATACCAAATTTTATCACAATCCGTTCAACGGTTTGGCCGTAAAAGCATAACAGTCAGACAGACAGACAGACAGACTTTCGCATTTATAATATTAGTATGGATATAGTTTATATGCTATGGATATGGAAGTATGGATATTATAATATTATTTATTATATATTTATAATACTATATTATATTTATTAAAATATTGAACATGTATGAATGAACATTATATTTTTTCCGGTGTTTTATATTGCCAACACTTTACAACCTAACCACATTTACGTAGACCAGCATAACTCACAAGAGGTCTTATAGACCCCTTGACGTAGTACGATCAAGTCCAGTGAGACATATCTAAAGAAAGGCTCGTAATTTTTAAGCCTACTTCATCGATATAGGGTAACAAATAGATACACAGTCACGAAGAAACGCCAGTTAAAAAGTGTCCAAACGTTACACACAGCAGAGGTACAGTTCAAGAGAGGTAGGACATTTTGTAAGGAGTAGTCCGTCTGGAGAAGTACCTCCACCCTACAGAAGACCGCAGCCAAATAACACTGTGATGCAGTGTTGTGTTCCTGCTGGTGAGTAGGCTCGCCAGGCTACAGAGGGGTCGCTGTGCTGACAGCGGACAGGTCGGCAACGCGCTCGTGATATCTTCGGTGTTGCAGGCGTTCATAGGCTACGGTAACCACTTACCGTCAGGTGGGCCGTACGCCTGTTTGTATACTTAGTTGTATAAAAAAAAATAACACATACGATTACGGCTCGCACTTACGGTTAGTAAAAATAGACTGTAAAAATAAGCCTATACTCAAACACTGCCCATTGGCGAAATGGGTAGACTTTTGGCTGGGAAACTTTTAGATTGATGATTGATTGTGCATCTTGTTGTTATCCTATATCGACATCCTACTAGGAATAAATCCTTTTCCGATACAAAATGCTGGTCAGGTCGAAACAAACCCTATACGGGTTATAGGGTTAAACCCGTATAAAAAAAGGCATAAATTTAAACTAAAAAACGTAACATCTATCACAGACTGTAGTTACGAAGGTTTAGTTACGATCCTACGGAACCTGTGAAACAGTAGTAAAAGTTAATTGAAAATTAAGTCTATTTTCCTTCACCAGAGTTGAGAGAGAGAGAGAGGGGGGCTCGATTGCCGAGAGCCACGCGCGTATCCGTAGCCAATGCATTTACTAAGAGGAGATGCCGTTTGAAATGGCGCAGTGATGTGATCATTGGCGCCTCGCCGCTCACAAAAGTGGGCGGAGCTTGTCACTACTCGTTCAAAAGCGTACCGAGAAACAGATCGCGAGCTCCTAAGTGCATCACGACATTGGAATTTCGACGTTTTATTATGGTTGGAGCCACGGTCGAAACCAAGCACCCCGCACGTCTGCCTTCCGCCCCGTGTAGCCTCACAAATACTTTCTTACAAAACGCTTATTTCGGCATCTCCTCTTTGTGATTGCTCCGTGCATGCGACGGCGAGACGCTAGCACATTTTCTATCTCGAACTCCTCTGTGCTTCGGAAGGTACGTTAAGCGATTGGTCCAGGTTGTTATCAAAAGATGGCAGACATTAGGCTATGTCAGATGCCTTTAGGTAGCCTGAAAATATCTGACAGTGTTAGCCACTAACACACCTTGGGTGATGTTCCTGTTGGTCTGGTTTCTTTGTGAATAAATGTTACAGAAGTCAGATAGCAGTCGCTCTATTGTTGTACTCGGATGAAGAAAAAGAGTTTAGTGAGTCTAAAACATAAAATTAACGGGATAGTATATATGCCAGTGAATGACGCTTCCGCTGGCATACATAGGGCGCACTGTAAGTTTCCGGAACTGGCCACTTACATAAACAATATTTAAAAATTTATTGCAACATTTGAAAATAGAACTCTTTGGCTGTAGAATGCAGTTTGTTTCATCTGACTGTCTTTTGTTTTTACCTTGTGGCGCCATTTAAAAAATTGTGTGTCTGCATCAACATGGATTTAACTCGGGAAAATTTTCGTAGTATGATTTTCTACGATTTTAAGTGTAATTTGACAGCTCAACAGAGCATCGCTCGGCTTGAAACAGCTTTTGGCAATGAAGCGCCATGCAAGACAACTGTTTATAGCTGGTTTGCAGAATTCAAGCGTGGTCGTATCAATCTCAGTGACGAATCTCGCGATGGTCGGCCGTCCACCGCTGTGACCAACAAAAACATCAATGCTGTGCGCCGTATGATTGAAACAGACAGGCATGTGACATACCATGAAATTCGCGCATCCTTAGAAATAGGCATGAGTCAAATACAATTAATCCTACACAAACATTTGGGTGTGAGAAAGCTGTGCTCGCGGTGGATCCCACACAACTTGACCGAGGCTCAAAAAACGGACCGCGTCACTTGGTGCAGTGCCATGCTTACCAGATTCAACGAAGGTGCGTCAAATTTGGTGTGGGACATAGTAACAGGTGACGAAACATGGATTTACTGCTACGATCCCAAAACAAAGCAGCAATCGAGCGTATGGGTCTTTCAAGATGAGCCGAAACCAACCAAAGTGGCGCGCGTGAAAAGTGCATCTAAGCGGATGATTGCTTATTTTTTTAATAAAACTGGACACGTGGCTACTGTTGCTTTAGAGAATCGTCGTACAGTGAATAGTGACTGGTACACGACCATTTGTTTGCCGGAAGTTATTGACGAACTCCGTAAAAATAACCGTAAACGCCGTATCATCCTGCACCACGACAATGCTAGTTCTCACACGGCCAGACAGACAAACGACTTTTTGAAGGCGAAAAATGTAGAACTCATGAGTCATCCTGCATACAGTCCCGACCTGGCACCTTGTGACTTTTTTCTGTTCCCAAAAATTAAGAACCAATTACGCGGTCAACGATTTTCATCACCAGAAGAGGCTGTCGAGGAGTATGAAAAACACGTTTCAGAGGTCACCACAGAGGAGTGGCACAAAAGTTTTCAAAACTGGTTTCATCGAATGAAAAAGTGCATAGACGCCAAGGGAGATTATTTTGAAAAACAATAAATTAATTTTGTACCTTTAATAGTATTTTTTCATATTCATTCCGGAAACTTATAGTGCGCCCCACGTATATACTATCCCGTAGCTGTAGAAATGCTGAGCGTGAACAGAATGACAGCCGTTACCACGGCAGTTGTAACACAGTTGTAACGTCGGAAGTATAAAGTATATGTTTTAAATAAGCTGTGTGTTAATTCAAAAGTTAATGTAGTGATTCTAGTTACATCCTTAAATTACAAGCATTTACCAAATTATTTTGTGTGCTTCCGCCACCAGTTAGTTCATGCGAACTTTTGCCGGTTGGCACCCACCCACTACTTTTATTGAGGAAGGCTATAAGACTGAACGAAGTCGGGCTGGGCTGCTAGTTTTATAAGTTACGATTTAAATGTTTCAGGTCTTTGTTTTCAGGACTGTTAATTATTAAAACCAATTTTGGAACTGTTTTACAGTTCATTAACCGGTACGGCTAACTTTAAACTTTAACTAACTTTCACTGTATCCTTTTGTTTAACTTGCAACTAGTTTTAAGCAATGATTGCCCTTTCGGCTAAATATAATATACAAGTGTATTCAGTGAAATTCGTTCAGAAGACATAAAAATAACATATGGAAACCGTCTTAATAATTGAAGTTAATATAAATGAACTTATATTTGCATGAACAGTATTATTGCATAGTCAAAAAGTTATTCAAATTTACACGCGAGAAGCATACTTGAATTACCTTATTTGATGATTTCATGCTTTAAAAGGTACGTAAGGCCATTGGTCCCGGCTCCAATTTGTTAGTTGTAAGGAAGCACGTCAGATACTAAAAGTCGATTCCGAAAAATTCTAACACTAGATTGTACAGGGCCGATTGAGCTTATAGCTCACTCAATATAAACTAATGAATCACTCATAAATATCCTGAAAGTTACTACAATTGTATGTAGCTGGTTCTTCTTTGAATTCCTCTCCTATCGGAAGTTGGTTATATCATTATGATATTCCCTTGCCGCTGCTCGAAAAAGCAAGGTGTTACTAACTCGAACCAGTCGCGGAAGGTTTTTCAGCAAGGAGTCACTCCCAGCGCTCCTTACACCCAGGAGTTTGCCCTGTATCATCATTTCAACCGCAGTTAGTCCACTCCTGGTCAAAGGCCTCTCCCAATGATTTCCAAAATGACCGGTTGGCAGCAGCCTGCATCCAGCCTCTGCATGCGACTTTTTTCAGGTCATCTGACTATCTGGTAGGTGGATGTCCAACGCTGCGCTTGCCGGGTCATAGTCGCCATCTTTATCCTGTATGATAAGTCGCAAAATCCTGAGTTTATTGTTACTCATTAAATGACCAAAGTATTCCAACTTTCTTTGCTTGATGGTGTTCAGAAACTCTACTTTCTTGTTCATGCTGTTAAGGATTTTTATTTATTTAGGTGGTACTTAAAATAATAAAATTACCTCACATATATCTGCTAGCATATTATAATCATTCCCCCTCCCCCTTTTTTTAATGTTCGTTCAAGTGATTTATGAATATTGGTAATGCCTTTTCGTTGTTATGTTGCTAACATTTCGACGCACCAACATCATTCAAATTGTATTTATTTGCATTTGAAAATGTCGAATTTATTTTATGGCCCGCGAAAATACAGTAAAAGTGAATGTGTCATTTGCTTTTTCCTAGGTTTAAGTATTGAACTTCTGAGGAATCGGAGGACGTACGTTTTGTTCGTTCAAAAGCATATTTCTCGCTGCCTTGCACACTACAGTAAATATCATTTATCAGTTACAATAAACAGAACGCTTAGGGTACGCTTCAAGGGTGTTAAAATTAAATATAGCAATACTGGTTATTACAATAGAGCGGCTGGCGCCTGATTTCCGTAACCCTTTTTCAGAGAAACCAGACCAATAGGTTTATGATGTGTTTTAACGAACATCAGATGTCAGTCGGTATCAAAGGCTTATCGTGTCTTCCTAAGCACGGAAACATGCTTATTATCAGACAATCAGGTGACTCAAGCCTACAATGCCTCAGGCAATTGGAAACAACTAAACAAAGTATGATTCCCATGCAGTTTGGTGCCATCCACTGTCGAATACGTCCAGTCATCCCGCCACCTCAAACGTGGCTTACGCGTATAAAGTAAAAATAATTCGTTATTTTTATTTTTTTTATTTAACGTAAATTGAAAATATTAAAAGAAAACGCAAAGCTAAAGCCAAGTTGTGAATTCTTTATCACGTTTCCCTAATGTTAAGATTTGTCAACCGAAATAAGATAAAAGCAGACGGTTCCCTAGGGATACGAGCTATCTGTCTTCCTGTCAAATTGTGTATGTTATTTTAGTATCTGTGGATATGGAAGTCGTGCAATTTTGGTAATAAAAAAATAAAAAATAGATACGACTACTTCAGGCTAATGATGGTTCAATAAAAGATAATTCTTACAGGTTATTTTGAAACAACTGGCCAAATTTTTCTGTAAATAAAATAAATCAAAGCGTTAGTCTACCTGTGACCATGCTGCAAAGTGCTTGCAATGATAGGTGTAAAATAATAAAAATTTTCTCTTACATACCTACGCTGAGCCTGTGGAATGAGCTCCCCAACATGGTTTTACCAAGCGATTACAACGTGGGGTCTTTCAAAAAGGGCGTTAAAGGATTTCTCAAGGGTCGGAAATGCTCACGTGATGTTGCGGGCGTCTATGGGCTACTGTGACCACTTCCGATCAGATGGGCCGTATGCCTTTTTGTCTACTTAATTGTTTAAAAAAATCGCGATAAAAACCGTGTTAAAATAGATTAATGTAATGTGTTTGTTACAATAGCAAAAACATTACAAATAATACATTTTAATTCTTAACCATAAACAAAACAGCAATCACAGACAATGAGCGAACTTTGGACTGATGAAACTCATTGTGAGTCGCTGGATGGAGATAAACCTGGATTTATTTACTTTTCAAGTGCCGATTTACAGGGTTTTTGTTTGGGCTGACACACAGACAACATGCACGTAGATCTTTAATAGTTTTGCAATTAAATACAGGAAAAACGATAATTACGTTTGCCTTAAGTCGTGTGTTCGATTCCCACATCATCATTTCGTGTAGGTTACATTGTCCATCGACAATGTACATCTTGGTGTCAGAGTTGTTCGGAACCGTCTCTCGGCCTTTGACATGATTCCTTTCATCATCCTAGCGTGTATTCCTAGTTGCGTCGTCAGCTTACACTTCGGAGCCTAGAATACGCTGTAAGTCATGGTCCTAGTTTGGCGGAATTGGTAATTACAATGGAGCAACTGCCGTCTGACCTCCGTGACCCTTTTTACAGGAAAACCAGACCAACAGGAACATGACCTAGTTATGTTAGTGGCCAACACTGGTGTGTTGTCATTTTAGTGGCATTTTCAGGCTGCCCTAAGGCATCTGACACAGCCTCACGACTGTTATCTGTCGATAACAACCGGGACCAATGGCTTAATGTGCCTACCAAAGCACGGAGGAGCTCAAGGTAGAAAATGCCACTAAAACGGCGACCAATCCAATAGTGGTCGCGTCACGTCGTCGCTTGACACGCGTATTTGAGCGAGCTCATGATTCTTTAACGACCACCAAATGGATTCCCTCGGTTAGAACACTTTGTATAGTTGTTTACAGTTTGGTTAAGACATCGCTGTCTTGAGTCACCTGATCGTCTGTTAATAACGATTCCGTGCTTCGAAAAACACGTGAAAAGCCGTTAGTCCCAGTTGCCATTTGGCAGTCGTTAAAGAAACCACGTCGGTGGCCAATAGGCGGCTCCAAAAAACTCTTGACTTTAGTGTCTATTGACTATGTAACCAGGGTATCAATTTTTTTATTTTACGTAGTGCACAGTTTAGTCGTGATTGTATCGCATGGGAAATTTGTGACGTTTCTGGTATTCTCTTACAAATTTTGAGACCAATCGTATTCCATTGGCATGGCATTGAACTACAACTGGAAAATTTTGTTAATTGTAAATATCATCAATTTTTTCAATAATCGGTACTCTGCTATTTATTATATTTACATTTTTTCTACTATTACCATTCAATTACATTTTAGTTGCAATTAAATTGAGATTCAAAATTGTGTTAGCAGAATACCAATATTGAGCATCCATACTAATCCATACTTCCATATCTAATATTATAAATGCGAAAGTCTGTCTGTCTGTCTGTTACGCTTTCAAGGCCAAACCGCTGAACGGATTTTGATGAAATTTGGTATGAATATAGTTGAAGACCCGGGGTCAAACATAGGCTACTTTTTGGCGCAGGCGGAGCTGCGGGAAACAGCTAGTATCAAATATGCATCGTATTTGAGTCGTAATTTAATATCAGTTGCATGGTATTTTAAAGTTTATTAGCTTAATGGACACCCTTGGTGGGTTAACATGAATAAATGAATGAGTGACAAATACTTCCAGATTTTTCAGGCTGTGTAATGGCATCCAATACATCCTACAAATTGCTTCTACCGTGCCACATGAAACAAAGATGGCCAATGTAAACAGCAATATAACTAAAAAAAATATAAAAAAATAATCAGATTAAATTCCTATTAGATCAATCAGTTTATCTATCAGCACATTCGAATGAATCTTACAAGTTTTTATTCTTCTTCGTCGTATCGAATAGGCTAGTTTCCTAAAAAAATATAATTAGTCCGTCAGTTAGGTAATAAAAAAATATTCGAGACGTATTTTTTCTTTTAAAAATTAAACAAAGAATGGTAAACATATGGCGCGTCACAGTGTGCTACACTTTTTCGCAATATGTGACGTGACGAGCCCCCACTCCTAAACTTTGATGCGTTATATCTTTATAATTTATCGCTCAATTGACAAAAGAAAAAATACGTCACTAATATATTTTGATTCCCTACTAAATGACAGACTAATTTTAATGTTAGTCTTTTGACCCTGGAACCTAGCCTATTATTAATAGAACCAAATACGCTACTGCCACCTGTGCCGAACCAATTTATGAAGAGTCTTTTTATCTAGGTAGAAATACATCTATGGCATATATTTTATACAAAAAAGCCAGTCGTTTCGGCCCACCTGTAGATAATAACATTCAAATTCTAAATTTACTCTTATTATTTAAATTCAAAATTGTCTGAATATTTTTCGTTTTACGTCGACGAAAAGCCCATTCCCATCGGGTGTACTTTTATACTTAAATTTTACTTATTTCGAGTGGGTTTTTGGTCAATCGACCGTGCACACCCTGGTGTTATAGTTTATAGGAAACGCCTTTCGGCCTCTGACGTGGTTCCTGTAACGATCATCAAATGACAGCCGTGACCAACGGCTCCGAAGCACTATTATCAGACAATCAGGTAATTCAAGCCTGCAATGTCCTAACCAAACTGGAAACAACTAAACAAAGTATGCTTCCCGTGGGATTGAACTCGCGACCTCCGGGTTTAATGCAATGCCCTGAGGCAGAGATAGAAGACTAACTACTTATATATTACTAGCTGTTTCCTACAGCTCCGTCTGCGTCAAAAAGTAGCCTATGTTCGACCCTGGGTCTTCAACAATGTTCATACCAAATTTCATCAAAATCCGTTCTGCGGTTTGGCCGTGAAAGTATGGATGTATTTCTTTTAATTTTCCTTTTGTGGTTGGTACAATAAAGTTAATAATATCTATCAACACACGAACACCGAGCCGCCACCTATTGAGACGTCTGTCACGCACTTTATGTATCTTGTACTTTACTTGTAAGACCTTTCCAGTATGTGATGGATCAATCAATAAAGTTTTATTCTATTCTATTGTATCAAGTTTCTCAGATATTAATACCTAAATAAAAACAACCTTCCTAACAAAGCCGGCTAAAAAATACCAGAACAAAAATCAGGTCGTATTTTAAAGCTTGTTTGACCGTAACAATTTATTAACGACACAAAGGTATCCAAATATACTTTCATAAGCTCATTTCCTCCAGAGACCCGCCATAGGGATAACGACTATCAAAAAAGAGACAAAAATGTATATATTTCTTTCTCTGATATTTATTTTTTAAATTGCTACAGCGCGTCTGTTTGCTGATGTCGCGAATTTTCCTAACTTGGGTTTTTATGTGTTTATTTTTGATATTAAAGCTCTTTAAAATGTGGACATCAAGAAATACTTTTATGTCAAGTTTTGTAAGTATCCGTTCAGAACCATGAGCCCGGAAGAAACATATTATTAGTACATATATCCCGATAAAACACTGATAAAAATAACGTTTTCCTTTTTAGGTTTCGTGGCTAGGAGCTCGAAAGGAGGATATGTATGAATTCAATAAGTCGCATGAAAAACGTTCGATATCGACATATGCGACAAAAATATCTACTTATCTTTATTTGGCCAGATATGATATAGAGTTGTAGACATTAATAAAATAAAATTCTAAAGTGCTCCAAAAAACTAACCGAGAAGGTGCTGTCTTGAGCGACTGCCGTTTGAATAAGTCAGAGATTTTATTAGAGAGTTTGGTTAGCGATATGTCAAAACACGACATTTATGTCGTGTGTTCTGAGAATTGGTTCTTTTTAGTCTCAAAGTTTGACTGGCAGAGAAGGCTATAAAGGAATTATTGTATTTTTATGTAGTAGTGTTAGGGTGGGCTCCCCAGCTCGGCTATTTCGTCATGAGACTAATATATGGGTGCCCTGCCATACGAAATAGATGAATAGAAGTGTTGTGATCTTCAGTAAAAATGCACAAATCCGAAACTTTACAGAACTATATTTATTTTATTATTGTTTTCTACGAATTAATCAATTATTTATAACTGAGGTTAGGTAATTAAAATAAAAGATACATACCTAAAAATAGAAGTGGAGCTGTTGCTCCTTCGAGAGGAATATGGAATATCCTGAGATGACGTGAAAACAATGTGGATAAAAAGAGGTGATTCGAAAAATTTAATGATTATAAAATGAAAATGTAGTGAATGATGGTTATGAAATAAAAATGTATAGAGAAATGAGGAATGATGTAAACGCATTACAGTGTGAAGTTAAAATAAATAAAGTCGTATTAGCGTTAAAACTAAGACGACACAGTTTTAATAATAATAAAGTGTTATCGTTTCGCTACTATGTAGGTATCTAGCTACTTCTCGTAATTAAACATAAAGTTTTATGAAGGTTCAGTAAAAGTAACACTACCTCACCGGAGTCACAGAACATCTTACGATGATAACCTCTACATTGTTTTTGATCTCTCGTTGGTTTTTTTTTTTGTAATGGGTTTTACGGCCATGGATACAAGTCCTTTATAGCCCTTCTTAATTTTTCTAATTTCTTCAATCCTATAGTTTGGTTTCAGTTTCAGGTCCTAGTTAAGTCTAAAAGTCGGTAGTCAAGTCTAGTCAGAAAATCAGGCTATGTGTAGTGGTAGAAAAACTGCACTTAGCGATTACTAGGACCTTTTGGCAACAAGCATGAAAATCACATAAATCAAACACTGTATCACTTCCCAACACTCACGCTTGTTATCGAACACTTTCCGAATAATAATGCACCATTATTATGCACAAACACTCAAAAAAATACAAATTTTGGAAAATAAAATACAGCGCCGAACTACTCTTTACAGCTTTCCGCCAAAAGTACATCTCTAGTTGTAGTGTTTACCCAAGAACATTTGAAACTGCTGAAAAACGTTCCTTTCTCTTCAACCGTTCATCCCAATGATTTTAAAATCCGAATGGTATCAGTACATTAACAACATGCAAAAAAATTATACTATACAATACAAAATATCTTCATTGTCGACATACTGTCCAAATTGTTTAACAATTACAAAATTTTAAACGTAATATGAACAAAGTATAAAACAAATAAAGCGAACTTATTGCTAGGCAATCTCTTCCAGTCAACCCTTACAAGGTGAAATAATTAAATTCATCATAAAGTGATGTGATATCCTATGAAATATTTGTAACTTTGATATATTTTAAATTTTTTAGTTTTTCACTACACAACAAGGCATTTTTAGAACCCAAAGAAATATTAACTATATATATAACTATTCAGATCCGCGGTCAGAAGGCGTTTGTCTCAGATCCAGAGATCGTAGGTTCCATATCCACGGGAAGCATACATAGTTGTTTCCAGTTTAGTTAGGACATTAAAGATAAAGATAAAAGATAAAAAGACAAACATTGCAAACTTGAATCACCTGATTGTCTGATAATAATGATAAAACCGTGCTTCGGGACCCACGTTACGCCGTTGGTCCCGAATGCCATTTGATGGCCGTTTAAGGAATCGTTATCATAAGAATGTACAGAGTCTATTCATCATAATGATCATGAAGCCCACTCGATATGAATGAATGAATATTCATATTGGTCTGACCATGGAGTGATTACAAAGAGGAGATGCCGTAATAAGCGTTTTGTAAGAAAGTGTTTGTGAGGCTACACGGGGCGGAAGGCAGACGTGCGGGGTGCTTGGTTTCGGCCGTGGCTCCAATCATGAATCACGAGCAATGACAAGCTCCGCCCACTTTGTGTCGGCGAGGCGCCAATGATCACATCACTGCGCCATTTCAAACGGCATCTCCTCTTTGTAATTAGTCCATGGGTCTGACTTTCCAGTGAAAAACACAAAAAAGGTTGATGTTATGCATTTTAAAATTCACTTCGAGGAATACTCACTTTAAAGGACAGCTGATCTAATTTTTGCAAGATTAACTCGCATTTATTTACTTGCTTTGCATGATTTTATTTAGATGATGTGTGACACCACTGACTTCACTTTTGTATGCCTAGTAGGCTAAACGTGTATGTGCGTAATATTTTCAATGTATGGTACATTGAATTCAACATGTTTACAAAAGAATAAATGATTATGATTAATACAATACAAAATATCTTTATTACCCACATACAGTAACAAATAATATAACATTTACAAAGACTTTAACATAATATGAGCAAAGGCGGATTGCTAGGCAATCTCTTCCAGTCAACCCTTACGAGGTCAAAGAGAAACAGTTAATAACCAATTCCTCGAAGTAAAATAATTTTAAAATGCATCAAAACACACAAAATCATCATGGATACTGCACCAAAAGAAGCGCAAAAACGCAAGTTTTATTAATCAATATAAATACTATTTTTATTTGTTTTTGTGTCAAAGAGCGGTTCGACGAATTCTACTTTTAAGCATAATGTTTCGCAGCAGAACCGCTATGTGATGTTTTAATCTTTTCTCTGAATTTGTTCTGTAAAATCGAATACTTTGATTGAAGCAAATTTTCAATTAGTTATTTCGCAATACTTACTAGTAGCAGTTGCCTTGGCCAGCTTGCAAGGTATCTTAATAGCTTGCGAACCCAAGTGGATCGATGTAGAGACAAAAATAGTTCCCCATTACGGCGATGGTGTGATATGCTCGACCGCCGCAAAGGGAATTATTTCCCACCAGGCGAGGTGCTATGCCAGGGGAACCGCGGCTCCGACAATGTTCTGTCGGAAGTTGTATTTATGCTCCAATCCGTAGAAACTTCGATAGCGCGATTTAGTCTTCCATAGTAATTTAAAAATTATTTGCTTTTAGCGCCATCTGTTAAGTCGTGTAGTAATTACTTGCTGTGCGACAGTATCACCATAAGGTTATCTCTATTTAGGTATGTCGTTCAAACAAAATCAATGCAAGTGTGGTTTCTTCCCTTAAGCTATGGCGCATCTGTCGTCTGGTAGGTGACCTGCACCATTAATGACATATACTTGACCTCTGACTCTGACAGAGGTGTTCAAGTGGCCAAGGGATCAGTAGGCTCTTTTCTGGGTTAGTGGAGTATAAAACTATCTGCAGGCAAAGAGGAGTAGTCATACATTTAAAATATATATGTATGTATGTAAAATTCTTTATTGTACATAAAAGAAAACAGTTTATACAACATCAACAGAAAAAAAACCTTGAATATTAATGCATAATGGCGGACTTATCCCTATGAGGGATCTCCTCCAGTCAACCACTATAACAGAGGAAAGTCTGTAACTGTAGTAGGAGTATAGATTATCGGATCTTACTTACATGTACAAAAACAATAAATAAAAGCAATATTCAACTACCTATTACAACCTATTCATAATTTTGAATGATGATTAAATGCAGTGCAAAAAAAAAATGTAACACTCTACGGACAATTTATACACTTCATTAATCTTACAATAATATTTTGTAAGATTAATGAAGTATTATATATCTTTAGTACAAGTAGTAAAAAGCACAGTCCTTAACTCTGGCAGATAAATTGCTATTGCGTTAAGGCCGCCTTTTGTGCAAAGTTTTTTTTCTTGTAATTGCTTGTATTTGAAAATGTATCCTTGTTGTGCAATAATGAGTTTTGTATTGTATCGTGTCTCTGCCACAACCTCGCTAGGCAACAGTTTGTAAGTAGGTATACTTACATTCATGAGATACACCATTAAACATAATCTTCACTGTGACACGTGTCATATAAGATTGCTTGTAATATTTACGATGACGCAAACGAGCCCTTACGAACGACAGTATCGGCAAAAAATGTTTTATGTAAGCGACATTGATGTAGGATAAATGACCAGAGTGACAAGCATTAATATTATGCTTTAATGTTACTTGAATAATTTGATAATCAACAAACAAATCTCTGAAATTGCAAATGATCTGAAAAAGATTGCAGACAAACGCTGGATGCAAGCCGCTGCCAACCGGTTTTATTGGAAATCATAAGGAGAGACCTATGTCCAGCAGTGGGCTGACTGAGAGAGAAATGATGATGATGATCCGAAATCACAGGAGGCAAGAGTATAAATTAATTAATAATTTGTACGGCCTAATATATCTAAACTATCTTTCTGTTTCTCCTAATGGTTGACTGGTAGAGAATACTCTTAGCATTAAGTCTGCCAATTGTTATAAGTATGTGTACTTTGTGAAACAATAAAGTTTTAATAATAATAATTATAAAATAAAATTAATAAACGAAAGAAAACGTCATGCGCGCCTACTTTGGGGCTACTGAGGGGAGGGGGGGACTAATCTACAGCATCGGACAGCATCCGAACACGGTACACACTAGTGTACCGTGTTCGGATGCTGTCTCTGTTTCAGGTGCTTGAACCATCTGTCATCGTTTCGGCACAACGTCTCTCGGATCAAGTGAGGGCTATCCAACGTTGTCAAATGTTGGACACATCTACACTTAAGCGGCTACGTCGGGAAGCGCAACCTGCTCCTGCAATCATTAAAGCAAAACAGGCCCAACGTGACCTGCTATGGTGTCGAATTCACAAGATTCGTTACCGTCGCAGGCAGATGGTGCGCCTGTACAAAATGATTGTGAGAATATTATCGTAAGTACAACTCAGAATAATGAGCAATTGAGGAGCGCATTGGAAGATGCGATTCGTGAATATCGGTCCGTTCCAATAAAACAAAGACCACGTCTGCCACGTTTGCTTATGCACAAACAAAACGTTATGCTTGTGTGGAGGCCCTGGATAATTTACTGGATTCATATTTGAAATCCAGTCGAGACCTGGCTGATACACACTTGATTCTCTATTGTGCGAATATAGCTGCTTGCCGCTTGGCTCGGATCAGATTCTCAGAATTTGATCGAGGCCCGCGGCGAGCGGCTGATGCCCCTGAATGGCAGTCTAGAATCGAGCGTCGTATCGGCAAGGCTAGGACCCCCATAGGTAAACTGTTCTTCTACTTCTTTGAGTGCCACTTCATTACTGAAGGTTGGCTGTCAGCTCCATAAATTTCGGTTTGGGCCATGGCGAGTCTGAATAGCTGTTCCACAGTTCTGACCCCTGTCCACTGACGGATGTTCCTGAGCCATGACATTACTGTACTGCTTCAGGTCGGGTAATCAACGACCGAGGGTGATGCGCTTTGTGCACCAAGCATTTTCTGGGACTAATATTCGGCCCTAGCATTGGGTCACAGAGCGCATAGACTTCCTTTTTTTTTAAACCTCTATCTGCAATCAACGATTCTGTGCTTTAAGCAGGTTTGTTGGACGCACTGTATCGTTTGTAGTGAGTCCTCCAGTGAGTGACTCTACTCATTGCTTATACATGGAAAAATGTATTTTAGTTTTAACCGCTTTCGCCAGTTCGTTAGGGTGGACCTCCAGTTTCCCCTGATATTTTTCTAAATCCAACTCGATCTCTTTACCGACTGTGTTGACCTGCAGTTCCCTATGTATCTCAGCGTAGGTGATAAACCACGGCACATTACTTATCGTTCGCAATATTATCTTTTGCATTCTCTGTATGATAGATAGGTTTGAATTACTGCAACTTCCCCACAATTAGATGCCATAGGTCCACGTCAGCTTGAGGATCGAGTTGAAAATAAGAAGCTTATTATCGGTAGTCAATGCGCTGTTGCGTCCAATCAACCAATGAAGAATTTTGTATCGAATGTTCAGTTCTTCTCTTTTGCTTGAAACATGCTTCTTCCAAGTTAAGCGTCTGTCCAGATGCATGCTAAGGTATTTTACATTTTCTTTAAGCGGGAGCGTTGTATCAGGTAATATGGACTGATTTAGTTGCACTGGCCTTGATTCTCCACTTTTTGAGCCAATCCAATATGTCATTAAGATTATCTTGTAATTTTTATGAGGCATTCACTGGATTTGCACTGTTGGCCAGGATTGCAGTATCGTCAGCATATGTGGCCACAGTTGTATTGTCCCTAACTGGTAGGTCGGCTGTGTAGATTGTATACAGGACCGGACCCAGCACGGAGCCCTGGACCCAAAACGCAGTGTGTGTACTATGTTTGGTTTGTTAGTTGTACTATTCTAGTTCTATCTGAGAGGACCTTTAATTGGCTTCTAAATTGCTTAAGTTTTTTACCTATTGTATAGATATAAGCTGTTGGTCTTCCTTATAATAAATAAATAAATAAATAATAATAAGAATTTCATATAGCTTGGAAGTTGTGTCAGCTATTTTTACTTGAAACAGTCTCTCAGATAGATAAGATTTAATAATTCCAGGTAGCTGTGGGGAATGTGTTTCTTAATTTTATATATAAGGCCTTTATGCCATACACGATCAAACGCCTGTTGTATGTCCAGAAACGCTGAGGAGCAGTACTCTCTTTCCTCAAGGCTTTTCCTTATTCTATCATAAACTCTGTGGGCTTATATTGGCTTATGTTGGCAGTAGAGTGATGAGATCTAAATCCAAATTGGTGAGATGGTATGACATTATCTTTCTCAAGAGTAGGTTTAATTCCGTAAAGTATGAAAATTTGTTACTAACTCTAGATTTTAAGTTTCTTTGGTTACTTACACCAGTATAATATGAGTCTCGATGCTCGAAATAAAGATTATTATTGCAATTCCTTGCAATAGCGAATATCCTCGACCGTCAACTAGAGAGACTCTCGCTTGGCGGTTGGGTCAAAACACAGATGCAGAAGCTTCTGGGCACGACCCGCATTCTGAGGAGATCTCCTCTCTCTGGAGCCCTGACCACCGGCAGCTTGGGTCTAACTCCGCTGTCGATAGGTGCCCCTTATTTGTATATTTTTAAATATTGTTTTTTTTTACAAGTAATATTTAAAAATGTATTAAAAAATAATAAAGACTAATAGTAGTATAATAATATAGTAGAACCAAATAAACTGCAAAAGTATAAAAAGTAAATAAGAAGTAGAAGAATCTAAAGTGTGCAATGCTAGAGTGAATAGTTTTATTATCGGTTGATAAGAGGTGTGTCTTCATTCAATACTATTTCATCATGTTCAGCCACAACTTTGTAACCAAGTTCTTGCGTAGTTAGCAATTTGGTGATAAGAAGTTCTTAACTTGTAGATCGACATAAGTTTCCGACGAACGGGTGGCGCTTAGGTACTCCTTAACTTTGTAAAATTAATAATAGAAATACATAATTGTTCACGCGCCTACTGCAAGCTACCGGCAAATCATCATAAAACCTTTATCCATCAATCAAGCCAGGCGAATGCTGCATCTGTCAGAAGCTACCGACTTCAAATTAACCATTCATCCACCAACCGCCAAAAAAGCTACTTCTAAACTAACAGGCCGCAGTTAATTGTAAAGTTGTATATATCTTCATTATACCTTTAATTACCAACATCTCCGGGATTTTTACTGTACCTTAACTTCCCTGGGGAACATCGTGTACGAGGATACATGAAGTGGCGACCGTGACAGGACAAGAGTCACTCGCTAAACAAGCTGTTCCAGGAGTAGCCACATCTAGTCAATCTTCGGATCGCGTGCAGCCTAAGCTCCTGCAGAACTACATCATTTGGAAGCAGCCAGAACTGTTCCGGCCCCGGTAATCCGAGCAGCGTTCAGCGTGACAAGCAGCGCCTCGAGCCGCAGCGAGCCATTCAGATAAGTGCCCTTCCTTACTACAATTTTATCCTATCCCTATTCGAATCCTACATTTATTTTCCCTTACTCCCTGTTTACAGACTTCACTGTGCGAATTGATTGACCTCCAACATACATAGGTACCCACCTAGGTATTTCTTACCTTTTGGTTGATTTAATATTGCGCAAGGTCTATAATATAAGCTTTCTAGCGTTTAGTTTTGATTTAATACTACAAAGAAGCATAAATATAAACTTTTTTCCCTTATTTTCAAGTAAACTTTCAACTTTTGCAACGTGTGCATATAGGTTATATACCTACCCACATCACTAATATATATAGGTTCAATCTAGGCTTCAGAACCAAACTTCGGCTAATAATTTGTGCCACATCCTCACACACATTTGCCGAACATTTCAGGAAAACGCAACGAAATTGGAATGTCCTCCAATCCAACAAAGACGCTGCGTGTGTCGCATGCCGGTGACTTCCTTGCACTGACGACGTGCCGCAACACTCAGCTGATTCCTGCTGGAGCCATTGATAGTGAGGGGCGTAAGATTCTTTTAATTTCATTAATTTTCAATTTCTTTCAATCTTAACTTACATTTTGCATATAAGTTTGATTTCCTCTGGATTTGTCAAACTTGGCTTCATTCTCGCTCAACCGTAAAAGCCGGTCGAGGGAACGAAAACAAATTATAGTAAATTTAACTTTCTTCTTACTTAGTTTCGGAACGTTATATTACAAATTTCGCATTTTAATATGTCACAAAGCGGAGACAACGGTGAGGAAGCAAAGACCCTCATGTCATTATTCGCCAGACGCAGCTCCATAAAGGGACAAATTACGAAGTTCCGTAACTATTTAGACAAAGTGTCGAGATATGAAACTTTGAATGCAAATGATCTCAACGAATTAACTTTGAAATTATCCAAATTTGAACACCTATCAGCCAAATTTGACGAATTGCAAAGCCAAATTGAGGTAATTAATTACTCTAATTTATCGGCGGAACTTGATGAACGTGATAAAATAGACGACGAGATTCTTAGTTCCATAGTTCTTGCAAAATCCCTTCTTGAAAAATATAGCAAGCCTATGAACGCTACTGATTTAAACATCACTCAATCTGCGACTCATTGTCATGAATATAATGAGATAGGTTTTAAATTGCCTTTAATACAAGTCACCAAGTTTGATGGTTCACATTTAAAGTGGCTAGAATTTCGTGACACTTTCACATCACTAGTGCACAACAACGAACGTATAAGCGCGGTAAACAAGTATCACTATTTGTTGTCATACCTAGAGGGCGAAGCGGCAAGAATTATATCTAACTTAGAAGTATCAGCTGCTAGTTATGAACATGCTTGGAGCCTATTGCTTGAACGTTTTGACAACAAAAGAATACTTATTAAGCACCACTTAAACTCCCTATTTAATTTGCAACCCATTTCACGCGAATCCCCGCACTCTTTACGGTATATAGTAGATAGTGTCGTTAAAAATCTACGAGCATTAAATAGCCTAGGACAGGAAACTGACAAGTGGGATTTATTGATTATACATCTTGTTTCTTCAAAGCTGGACTCGCAATCGATTGCGAAATGGGAAGAGTACAGCCAAGCTTCATCTGGTGACATAACTTTCGATCAGTTTAAAAAGTTTCTTTACTATCGCGCAGATGTATTAGAATCATTGCACAAAACCAAGTCGGAAACTAATTCCAGTCAAAAACCTTTCATTCAGTCAAAATTATTTAACAATAATAAAAATTCAAATGTTAAGTCGTTTTCTTGCACTCAACCTAACACCTCTGCAGGTTATACATACAGCTGTGCGTCTTGTAAAGGTAGTCATAGGATTTATGATTGTCCTTCTTTTAAGGCCATGAGTACTAAGGATCGTATAGCCGAGGTATCAAAACTAAATTTGTGTACTAACTGCCTTAGGTCAGGTCATAATTCCGCCACCTGTCGGTTAGGTCCATGCCGTGAGTGCAAGCGTAAGCATAACACACTTCTCCACATAAACAACATTAAAACAAACAAGTCTGATCAGAATTCTGATACTACCCTTTCAACATTTTCTAAACAAACTTATACTCAAGTATTATTGTCTACGGCTATTATAGAGGTGGTAAATCCTAATAATAATTTACGTAAGAGAGCCAAGGCCTTATTAGATTGTGGTTCTCAGTCTTCTTTTATACGAGATTCCCTTGTTTCTGATCTCCAATTAGGCTCTTGTCCCATTCAACCTATCAATCTTGTAGGTATCGGCAACAACCCTTCAGGTCAAATTACCAAGAGTTGCATTGTCCAAATCAAATCCGTAAATCATCCATATAGCATCACTTTAAATTTACTCCAATTAAAACAATTAACTGGGCAAATACCTAAAACATCTATAAACAACGACAACTTTAATATACCCCACAATATGATTTTAGCTGACCCTAAATTTTACGAACCCTCTGACATTGACATCCTTCTTGGAGCCGACGTATTCTGGGAGGTACTAGGTTCTCAACAAATCAGATTAGGAGCGGGATGCCCAATGTTGCATGATAGTAAGTTCGGTTGGTTATTATCGGGACCCATATCATACACATCTTCCAATAATGTTTCTACTTTGCAATCCAATTTGCAATGCTATAATTCCCACATCGATTCGTCAAGTGATGACACCCTACACACCGAGTTACAAAGATTTTGGGAGCTCGAAAATATTCCATCAAAATCATTACTTAGTGATACAGCAAAGGAATGCGAAAAACATTTTTTAACTAACACTTATCGCTTATCGTCAGGTAGATTTTGTGTTAGACTACCACTAATCGACACTCCGGACTGTTTAGGAGATACATACACTATTGCAAAAAAACGGTTTCACTATTTGGAACGCCGTTTTCGCAAACAACCCGAACTTAAAGAACACTACGTCAATTTTATTCGAGAATACGAAGAGTTAGGACATTTAAGGGAATGTCCCACGAGCACTCCACAGCCATCATACTATTTAGTTCATCATCCTGTTTTTAAGCAAGAGAGTGAGTCCACTAAGACGCGTGTTGTCTTCAATGGATCTTTGCGTACCACATCAGGATTGTCAGTTAACGACATCCAATTAGTGGGTCCTAATATGCAAGACTCACTGTTCTCCATTTTAATTCGCTCTCGGCAGCATAAATACCTTCTTGTGGCCGACATTGCAAAAATGTATCGTCAAGTTGAAGTTCACGAAGACGATTGCAACCTACAATTAATCTTATGGCGCGAGAATGAGCACCTGCCTTTACGAGTGCTACAGCTACGCACAGTCACCTACGGTTTCGCAAGCGCTAGCTATCTAAGTACGCGGTGTTTATGGCAGCTGGGCGAGGAATGTAGTGATCCATTGATTCGCGAAATTATTCAACACGACTTCTACGTTGATGACCTAATTACTTCTTCTGATTCTGAGTCTCATTTACAACACATTCAAAAATCTGTTTCGGAGGCTCTTGAAGCAGGTTGTTTCAATCTAAGAAAATACAAATCTAATTCTAAAATCATAATACAATCTCTTTCAACAAACTCAAATGAAGATTTAACCCTAAGTAGCGTATCCAGCACCCTTGGCATGGGCTGGAAACCAGATTCTGATGAATTATATTTTTCTATAGATTTTAATTCCCAGTCAAATCAACTTACAATAACCAAACGTTCAATCTTATCCACTTCTTTTAACATTTTCGATCCTTTGGGACTATTAAGTATTTGCGTTATAATTCCAAAATTATTATTACAACAATTATGGCTAGAAAAAATTGGTTGGGATGACCCCGTACCCCAGCAAATCAACGAATCGTGGCTCAAATTTACAAACAGCATTACACAAATAAATAACATCCGCATACCCAGACATGTCCTATGCCAGTTTCCTAAGAAAGTAGACATCCATGTTTTTTGCGATGCATCCCAAAAGGCTTATGGAGCTTGTGTATACATGACGTCAACGAATGATTTAGGCATAGTTTCCACACGTCTATTATGTTCCAAGTCCAAAGTGGCCCCCATTAAACCTATTACAATTCCAAGACTGGAACTATCTGCCGCCTTGTTGGGTGCTAGACTCTGTCAAGCCGTAACCGAGTCACTCAGGAATACAATCGATCGTACAATATACTGGTCGGACTCAAGTGTAGTTTTGAGTTGGATACACACTAATCTTAGGAACCTAAAAACATTTGTTGCCAACCGTGTTTCCGAGATACGCGAGCTCACACAGTCAGACAACTGGAGATATGTACCTACGGATGCGAATCCAGCCGATTTTATATCTCGCGGCGTCAATCCAGATGAAATTCAATTCTGTTCCATTTGGTGGAATGGCCCATCTTTTTTAAATCAATCCGAGTCCACATGGCCCATTTTAAATAATAAGGATTGGGGGAATGACTTATCCGAATTAAAATGTCACTCAGCCATCTCGACACCCCCGCAAGATTTCATTCAATTTTCAAAATTCTCAAGCCTAACTAAACTAAAACGAGTATATGCTTATGTACTACGATTTATAAATAACTTAAAAAATGCTAAAATTAAAAATAAAACTATTGGAAAGCTATCATTGAATGAGTTACAATCATCATTTTACCTACTTTGCTCATTCTCTCAACAAGAATCATTTCCCATTGAATTTAATCAATTAAAGCAACAAAAACAAATAAGTAGCAAGTCTAACATATTATCCTTAGCTCCATTTTATGAGAAGGAGTACCAGTTAATCAGAGTAGGTGGTCGTCTCAATGCTTCTGAATATACCTACGCTCAAAAACATCCTATATTATTACATTCGTCACACTATCTCACTAAACTGTGCTTTGAATACGAACACTTACGTAATCTGCACGCTGGCCCACAGCTGTTATTAGCCAGTGTGCGGCAAGCTGTATGGCCAGTCAACGGTAGGCATTTAGCGCGACGCACCGTGTACAACTGCACCATATGCCGACGAACAGCAGGTAAAACATTGTTTCCTATGATGGGTAATTTACCTTACCAACGAGTTACCACTGATTTTCCTTTTAAGACCGTTGGCACAGATTTTGCAGGTCCATTTTATATATTGAATCGTAAAGGGCGCGGTGCTAATATTATTAAGGCATATTTATGTTTATTCGTTTGTTTACGCTATAAATGTGTGCATCTTGAATTAGTTAGCGATCTGACCAGGGATGCATTTATATTGACACTTCGTCGATTTATTTCTCGCCGCGGCAAACCCTCCGATATATTCTGCGACAATGGTCGCAATTTCGTAGCAGCGGCCAAAGAAATTGGTAACTTTATTAAGGGCATATCTTCTTCAATTTTTGACTTTGCAAACGAAGAGCAAATCAAATTTTTTTCAGCCCAAGCTATGCCCCCCACTTCAATGGCTTATTTGAAAATAGCATAAAATCTGCCAAATTTCACATCAAGAGAGTCATGGGCAACTCTCACCTTACCTATGAGGAGTTGTCAACTCTTTTTGCACAGGTGGAGGCTGTTTTAAACAGCCGTCCCTTGTGTCCTATGTCCTCAGACCCTAACGATCTCCTTTTCCTCATCCCAGGACACTTCCTGATTGGTCGCCCGCTCACTGCGCTGCCAACGCCAGCTGTCGACGACATCAGCAACTCGCATCTACAGCGGTATGCACGATTGGAACAAATTCGTCTTCATTTTTGGAGAAGATGGCAACACGAATACCTACACGAACTCCAAAAACGGTCCAAATGGAAGAAAGATGGCCCAAAATTATCAGTTGGAGACCTAGTCATCATTCACGAGGAAAATACACCACCGCTCTGTTGGAAGATGGGACGCGTTCATCGTCTGTTCCCTGGACCCGATGGCATCTCCAGAGTGGCCGATGTTCAGACTATACGAGGAATCCAAAGAAGACCACTTACCCGTTTATGTCCATTACCAATGCCTGACTCACAGAAAGAGACCTAAAAAAGAGGTTTAAAGTCGTACTTTAAACGGGCGGGAGTATGTTCACGCGCCTACTGCAAGCTACCGGCAAATCATCATAAAACCTTTATCCATCAATCAAGCCAGGCGAATGCTGCATCTGTCAGAAGCTACCGACTTCAAATTAACCATTCATCCACCAACCGCCAAAAAAGCTACTTCTAAACTAACAGGCCGCAGTTAATTGTAAAGTTGTATATATCTTCATTATACCTTTAATTACCAACATCTCCGGGATTTTTACTGTACCTTAACTTCCCTGGGGAACATCGTGTACGAGGATACAATAATTATATTAATGTTGGTAGCAGATAGGCTTTTGACGAGGGTTTTAAGTAGTACTAATAATATACCAAACTACCTACTTTACCTAGGTATCATGAAAGCTCAAGGTCAGCCAAAGAGCTATAAAGAGGACGATGCTCGGTGCTTTCCTACGAGATCAAATCAGAAACGATGAGAACAAAAGTCACCGAGATTAGCTCTTTGTGGTGGCAGTGGGCGGGACATATAGCAGGGTAAACCAATGGCCGATGGGGCAGAAAGGTTCTCGAGTAGCGACCATGAACCGGCAAGTGCAGCGTTGGACATCCACCGGCCAGATGGTCAGACCTGTAAAAGGTCACAGGCATTCGCTGCCAACCGGTCATTTTAGAAATCATTAGGGGAGTTCTATGTCCAGCAGTGGACTGACTGTGATTGAAACATTACTGGATAAATCACTGTTTCATTGCAGTTGACGGTTACATAATATCTTTGATGCTGAATTGCCAACATTCCGCCTAAATTTCTTGTGCTCGACAATTTTATTTTCACAATAAAAATTAATTAAATAATGACAATACACTTTCAACAAGTAATATTTCCAAGTCCCTGATCCAATTTAACTTAACCCCATATCAATTTTACCTCCATTGATTGACTCTTTTGGATAAAATACGGGCTTTAACCGAAATTAAGGCTTCCATTGTGACGTTGTTTATAAGTATCCGGTTAAAAAGGTTTACATTAAATTTTTTTAGTATGCAGGTATACTTTTCGGTTGTAATAAAAATAATAATTCAACATATTACAGGATCATGCGTAAAACTGGCACAAAATGATTACACACACCGGCATAATTAGCACTTAAATACAAACTTTACTGACACCAAAACCCCGTATTATAAATACTCTCCACAACCTGTCTTAGAAAACGAATTTTACAAATTATACATAGGGCGCACTGTAAGTTTCCGGAACTGGCCACTTACATAAACAATATTTAAAAATTTATTGCAACATTTGAAAATATAACTCTTTGGCTGTAGAATGCAGTTTGTTTCATCTGACTGTCTTTTGTTTTTACCTTGTGGCGCCATTTAAAAAATTGTGTGTCTGCATCAACATGGATTTAACTCGGGAAAATTTTCGTAGTATGATTTACTACGATTTTAAGTGTAATTTGACAGCTCAACAGAGCATCGCTCGGCTTGAAACAGCTTTTGGCAATGAAGCACCATGCAAGACAACTGTTTATAGCTGGTTTGCAGAATTCAAGCGTGGTCGTATCAATCTCAGTGACGAATCTCGCGATGGTCGGCCGTCCACCGCTGTGACCAACAAAAACATCAATGCTGTGCGCCGTATGATTGAAACAGACAGGCATGTGACCTACCATGAAATTCGCGCATCCTTAGAAATAGGCATGAGTTAAATACAATTAATCCTACACAAATATTTGGGTGTGAGAAAGCTGTGCTCGCGGTGGATCCCACACAACTTGACCGAGGCTCAAAAAACGGACCGCGTCACTTGGTGCAGTGCCATGCTTACCAGATTCAACGAAGGTGCGTCAAATTTGGTGTGGGACATAGTAACAGGTGACGAAACATGGATTTATTGCTACGATCCCAAAACAAAGCAGCAATCGAGCGTATGGGTCTTTCAAGATGAGCCGAAACCAACCAAAGTGGCGCGCGTGAAAAGTGCGTCTAAGCGGATGATTGCTTCTTTTTTTAATAAAACTGGACACGTGTCTACTGTTGCTTTAGAGAATCGTTGTACAGTGAATAGTGACTGGTACACGAGCATTTGTTTGCCGG
Source organism: Euzophera pinguis (assembly GCA_947363495.1). NCBI lineage: Eukaryota > Metazoa > Arthropoda > Insecta > Lepidoptera > Pyralidae > Euzophera > Euzophera pinguis. Next base: position 9,279,698 of record OX376176.1, read on the forward strand.
AAGTTATTGACGAACTCCGTAAAAATAACCGTAAACGCCGTATCATCCTGCACCACGACAATGCTAGTTCTCACACGGCCAGACAGACAAACGACTTTTTGAAGGCGAAAAATGTAGAACTCATGAGTCATCCTGCATACAGTCCCGACCTGGCACCTTGTGACTTTTTTCTGTTCCTAAAAATTAAGAACCAGCAATTACGCGGTCAACGATTTTCATCACCAGAAGAGGCTGTCGAGGAGTATGAAAAACACGTTTCAGAGGTCACCACAGAGGAGTGGCACAAAAGTTTTCAAAACTGGTTTCATCGAATGAAAAAGTGCATAGACGCCAAGGGAGATTATTTTGAAAAACAATAAATTAATTTTGTACCTTTAATAGTATTTTTTCATATTCATTCCGGAAACTTGTGCGAAACGTGCGCCCCACGTACTATGACCGAACTATACTGACTGACCACACAATTTACATCCACAAACCAGACATCACTTTTGTAGATCAAATTAACAAACAGGCCTACTTAATTGACACATGTTGAATTATATTTAATTTAACATGCAAAAATTAATGTTTCATATTACTGGCAACACTAAACCTTTAGTATAAATAAAATGGTCAGCCCCACTCGTATTCTCTTCTTTCCGATTCACACTGTGTTAGGAGACAGACGTTATACCATCCTTGTCAATATTTGAATATACGTTCTAACGTATTTATTTAAAACCTATTTGTTTTCTTTCGCCATTATCCAATTATCCAACAGGTTATTGGCCCAGACATGCTACCAAAGCATTGTGCTGTAGTTCCAAATTGTTTTTTTTTTAATAAAAATACGTATCCTCCAATTAATTACCCCATTAACAGTTTTTCTAATGGATAATCGGCGGAGTGCCCTCGATCGTTCAAGCAGTGGAGTTGACTGAGGAGGCGACGACTGTTTCCAATGAATTCCGGATTCCGGAGCTTTCGACCACATCATTAATAGGAAAGATAAGTATTTTCAATTCCTAAACAGTTTTACATAAACTATTTATAATGTTAATAGTAAATTGTCCAGTAAGAATACTTTATGCAGACAATTACTTATAATGATATAAAAACATTACAAAGTAAATACAAGAAATGAATTCCTACCTACTTAGTAATTATTTTTATTATATTTTAGCAAATTGAAATCCGGGAAATAGGCGTGATGTGTATGTTTGTAAAATTTCAGTAGTTAAAACTGTTAATATGTTTCAGCCACCAAACGTGGAACACTTCAAGTAATGAGTGACACCGGAGGCATCCAAGGAACTAGGTACCGTACAACCTGCTGTCAGGATGCAGCTTGCCAGGTCACCTTCGACCAACTTGAAACCTACATCAGTAAAGACTGTATACTACTGAGTGAGTCGATTAACAATTTATTAAAAAAAAAAAAAAAAAAAAAAATCTGTGATAAAGATCTATTTCTCAAATGTGCAGTAGTGATAAAAATTATTAAGATTTTGTAGATTTTGTATGGTTAAATGGTTTTTTAAATCATATCACTACTTAGTTAAATTGATTCGGTAACGCCTGGTGAAAAACAGTGCAAAGCCTGCATAAATGGGAAACAAATTCGACTACAACATTAATTCGTTGAGTATTATGACTTGCGAGCCGAACACTCCTGACTTGATCGATAATAAGAATTTCTTTGTTGTTTTTCGATCAATATACCCAATAATGTAACACGTACCTGATAGCCTATAAATAAAATGTTGTATTTTTAAAGATTTTGTAGCCAAAAAGTGATGCAAAATTTATTTTGAAATTGGTAAATTTGTACTGTGATAATGGACGGAAGTATTTATCCTTTGAGATAAAATAGTAGTGTGTTTTTGGAGGAATTTCATATCTTTTTACTATTCCTAGAATACCAAAACAAAATAATTAGTAAATTAAGTGGTGAACAATAACTGAAAAAGCACACGCAATGGTTAGTGGTGCAAAATTACCGAAATGTTATTACCTAAGTTTTTTTTTTTGATAAAATATTATTCCTACCCGCGTTTTCACACAAAATAAAACTCCGGTTAAAATGTGGCACGATTAAAAGCCTGCAATTATATATTTAAAGGTCTTTGGTGCTACTGTGTAGTGTGTACGTCCTAAATTCACTAAAACATATTTTGATAAAATATCATGACGGAAAATACTGGTGGATTTTGTATTGTACCGAATGGCTATATGGTATGAAACATAGAATGTAAAAATAAATGTGATACATGTAAAAAATAATAATAATAGTGAAACAGATCGGGATGTCATAGGAAATGAGGTTAATTTTCTGCCGTCAAGACCCCAAGTTTCTATTTGAAGAAAATGAGATTAGACATTACCAAAATACTAAACCTACATTGAAGTCAAGGTTATAAAACCTCAAAGCTGTGACAGTCCGAATCTGATTTGCTTAAAGCTGATGTACCTACCTAAATCCGTTAAATTCGAAAGCGGATAATATAAAATCAGTTGAGCAAAAAATCAGATTGTTCGAAAGTCCAAATTATGATATATTTAAAACTGATAGTCTAAAGTCCGTAAAATACGAAAACGGATAAAATAAATCGGTTGAGCAAAAAATCAGATAGTTTCAAAGTTTAAAATCTGATATGCTTAAAGCTGATAGTCCTAAATCCGTTAAATACGAAAACGGATAAAATAAATCAGTTGAGCAAAAATCAGATAATTTCAAAGTTTAAAATCTGATACGCTTAAAGCTGATAGTCCTAAATCCGTCAAATATAAAAACGGATAAAATAAAAATTAATCAGTAAAAAAAAAAACTGATAATTTCAAAGTTTAAAATCTGATATGCTTAAAGCTGATAGTCCGAAATCAGTTTAATACGAAAGCGGATAATATAAAAACAGTTGAGCAAAAATCAGATAGTTTACAATGATTTGAATCTGTTTCTGGTTATAAGATTCGTAAGCCTAAACGAGTCAAATGATATGCCAGACTTATTCAAAATCAACTTGTAGTTGGTTCTTTTTGGTTAAGTAGTACTAAGCTAAAAGGTTATAAATATACCAATATCTTAGTTATAAGGAAAATAAATGAAGAGGTATGGCAATGTTTGAAGAAGGTACTATAAAATTAAAACTAAAATGCAATTTGTGTAATAATTTTAAACATAAATTTTGTGGATAAGTAGATTTCAATTGTGGTAATGATGTTAATGAAATAAAAACATCAGGATATTTATTTAAATTGTTTAACAAATGTACAATAATGTAAAGTACATGACTTTGTTTGAAGCTGTAAAAGAGGCATTATGGTTAAAACCCTTAATAACAAATGTGTTAAATTTCTATTTTTATTGTGAAATACCTATTTTGAAGATAATAATGGCTGTGTAAGAAGGTATACCATACAATTATTCGAGATCTAAACACATTTTCATAAAATTAAAATACTCTTTGCTAGAAAAAAAGTTGAAAACAATGTTATTAAATTGTATCTGTATCTTTCACACATGTAAACAAAAATTTACGATTTATATTTAAGTGCATAATATTTAAATGTACTATTTATATTTAAGTGCATAATATTAAAATGTGCGATTTATATTTGAGTGCATAAATTTAAAATGTACGATTTATATTTAAGTGCATAATATTAAAATGTACGATTTATATTTGAGTGCATAATATTGAAATGTAAGATTTATATTTGAGTGCATAAATTTTAAATGTACGATTTATATTTAAGTGCATAATATTAAAATGTACGATTTATATTTGAGTGCATATTATTAAAATGTACGATTTATATTTAAGTGCATAATATTAAAATGTACGGTTTAAATTTTTAAGTGCATAATTAAGTTTATTTTAATTGGTCTGATTAGGTTTTTCTGGGTTTTTCCTAATCCTCGCAACAAATGTTGGATCATAATACATTGTGAATACCCCAGCCCTACTTGGATGGTTATAATGTTCTGGTTAGTGAAAATTATGATTGTAAATAATTAAGTGATTAATTTTTGAGGGGGCGTGTTGAATTATATTTAATTTAACATGCAAAAATTAATGTTTCATATTACTGGCAACACTAAACCTTTAGTATAAATAAAATGGTCAGCCCCACTCGTATTCTCTTCTTTCCGATTCACACTGTGTTAGGAGACAGACGTTATACCATCCTTGTCAATATTTGAATATACGTTCTAACGTATTTATTTAAAACCTATTTGTTCTCTTTCGCCATTATCCAATTATCCAACAACACACAAGCCACAATCTCAGAAAAGATACGAAAATATACAGAGCTACAGGAAGAAGTCAAAAAAATGTGGAAGATGAACTCCGTCAGAATAATTCCTCTCATTGTCTCAACGACTGGTGTACCTTAAGAATTTAGTTAAATTTGCCCAAATTAACATATATAACACTTCCAAAAGCTGCCATATTGAACAGAATTGTCCGTAAATTTCTACAACTGGAATCCGATAATTCACCTTCTTAATGAAATTGGTCTTAGCACATGATTATATACCCGTGCATTGACAAATTTTACCAGGCTTAAACCGCCTGAGCACATATAGTGGAAAAACATAATAACAATAATAAACACTTCATTGCACCAGGAAAATATAATTTTGAGACATGTACATGTAGACATAATGGTGTGCAAAGGCGGCCTTATCGCAATAGCAATCTCTTACAGGCAACCCTTTGTTATACCCGTTGTAATTATTAATTTACTTAAAAAATAGATTTTTTTAATTACTCGCACATCAATTCTTTATTTATAACTTTCGAAATTGGAAAAAAGTCCGCTCAATGTAGATATCGCAAAAAGCTGAAATATAATAGAACCATTTCAATTTTTTTGTGTTAAATCTAACTGACCCGGCAAACTTTGTACGGCCTCCGAATATATTTACCTTTTAGACCTTCCCTGGACTTCCACAAATAATACAAAACCAAAAATAGCCAAATCGGTCCAGCCGTTCTCGAGTTTTAGCGAGACTAACGAACAGCAATTAATTTTTATATATATAGATACCGAACAATTTTACAGTTTGTGCCGATTAGTTACATTTCTGAAGCACAGAATCATGTTTATTATGAAAAAATCAGGCGACCTATTTTTTAAATCGATTAATTGACATTCGAGTCGATTAATTGACATTCGAGTCGAATGAAAATCATTCGATTTCGAACGAAAATCGTACCTGTTTTACGTAAGTCATATTTTTCAAAAAATGAGCACCTGGTGTTTGGTGTAACTTTATTTTGCGCTTGAAATACTGACCGAAAAATCTCAAAAGTATTTATATAAATATTTACGAAAATTTGAGAGAAATAAACTCAGCCACAGCTACTATTAGTATCTTATTATCCTGAGTGATCCACACCGAAAATGTCAGCACAATTTTACGATCATCTTAAGAGGCCACAGCTCCTAAACCTGGGTTATGGCGGATGAAATTAAACTTATACAAATATGTAGTAAGGGTGCTTATTTTTGGTATAAAAACAGACTAATCGAATGAAAAATCGTTTGAAAGTTATTCGACTCACTAGTTAGCCGGTTCTACAGATTGGTACTCATGAATATGAGCTACTTTTTGTATGGGATCGACTCGATGCGATCGAAAAAAATCAGGTGTACTATACATTTTGGGCGAGTAAGTATTGTAAAATAGTATGGAACAGGTGTTTTTTTTCGGTCGGACAGCAGGAATAGGCCTTTTCAAAGATATATCGAAGAGCTTTATTAATACGACGAGAGACCAAAGAGCTGGCTTACGCTTTCCTCAGCCAACGAATTAGTTTGGCCATTCAACAAGATAATGCTGCCAGGATCTTCGGCACGATGCCGCAGAGACCACTTCTGTATGGAGTTATATTTTTTTAAGTTAGTATTACTTAGTTTGATTTCTTTTTTTTTAATGTTAATTTTAAGTTTTTTGCTGTTTCAAAAAGCCTCGGGTCTTCAACTATAATCAAATCAAATTTCATCAAAATCCGTGTAGCGGTTTGGCCGTGAAATCGTAAGCGCAACAGACATATAGACAGACAGAGTTTGGCACTTGTAATATTAGTATGGATATAGAAGTAATTCGTATGTTTTCTTCGTGGATAAAATCTTCTGTATTTATTTTATTTTGTGACGGAATTATGACCGATAAACTGTTTATTTGAGATGTGCGAATAGCCGGGTCTTACATATTATTAGTTATTCGGAATGTTGATGGACATATTTGTCGTCGTATGATAAATATGACTCTTCAGTTTATACCTATCTGTATGTGTCATTGCTAAACAACGAACATATTTCGAAAGCAAAATCAACAGAGAATAGATAAAAATCCAAAAATGCTTGACTTTTGTTCTGCGGGTAGAAATAAAAAGATCAACAAATTCAAATAATTGTTTAGTAAAAATGCCAATGTCCGTCTGAATCTTCTTTTTCTTTGCCTCCTGGGATTATTCTTTTCCTTTGGGTTTTTGCTCCCAATACCAAAAGCTAAATCCGTTAGTAGACGTTTTATTATTTAAATTCCCGAAAAACTAAAACCAACAAATTCTGTGATAGCTAACTACGTAACAACTTCGTTATGGTATTTCTGTAGCAAAATATTCTGAAAAGTTTCGACAGACGCTTAAAGGTGTCTAGGCTAAAGCGTACCCTAGGCTCAAAACTGGGAAAGATGCCTCTTCTTCTATTCTTCCAAGCGTACTTCCTTAGTTGCGTCCTCAGCTTACGCTTCGGAGCCTAGGTTACGCTGTAAGTCATGGTTTTTTAATTTGCGGCACTATTTATATATTATAAGAAGACCAACAGTATTTATTTTATTACAATGGAGCAACTGCCGTCTTAAGTCCGGTCAAAATACTAACATTAAAATTAGTCCGTCTTTTAGGGAATCAAAATATATTAGTAACGTATTTTTTCTTTTGTCAATTGAGCGATAAATTATAAAGATATACTGCATCAAAGTTTAGGAGTGGAGGCTCGTGACGTCACATATTGCGGAAAAGTGTAGCACACTGTGACGTCACACGGAACTTTAACGCGCCATATCTTTACCATTCTTTGTTTAATTTTCGAAAGAAAAAATACGTCTCCAATATTTTTTTATTATCTAACTGACGGACTAATTATATTTTTTTAGGAAACTAGCCTATTCTGTAATGTGTTTATGGATTCCTGTTAAGTGTAAAACACACTTGTGTTAGGAACCCTTTTTAAATATAATATTGCTCATAATATACAGATTCTGGGGGACAATAATAATACAAACGACAAACAAACAACGTAGACCCGAACTTCAATTATGACATACCTACTGCTAAACAAGAATCCGTTAACAGCCGACAAAACTAATCAGTCAAGTAGAACTCTCCTAACATACCCGCAACTTATTCACGTATTATGTATTAAAGTAGGCTAAAGGTCCATTCACATCAACGCTCAAATGACGTGGCGTCTCATGCTTACAGAATAATTACCAAAAACCGCCAAAAGATGGCGGTAGAACTAGAATCGCCGAATATCCTTCTTAATAAAGGTTTATTATAAATGAATTTAACCGCCTTATTCCTTTAAATTTCCAAACCTTTGTTAAGCTTGTTTTAACTAAACTGTGATTCGTCTCTTTCTTTCAAGTCAAGCTATAGGTAAGAGAGAAAGAGTAAAAATATATGGTAAAGTAACCAGTCTCTTTACGATTGTTCGTTATTTTTCATAAATAAGACGGTTAATGTTTATTTTGCAAAAACATGATTACAAAGTGTATGTATGTAAAAATCTTTATTTAGTGTATAGGGGATAATTGTTTGAAAGTCTAAAAAAATAAATTAGTAACTGCCTTAACAAGTTAACAGATGGCGGTAGAACCGAGAAGCTTCGAATATCCTTCATGAAAAAAGGTTGACCAATGAATCGAAATTAAATGTTGATTTAGGAAAACCCCGATTACAAAGTGTGTAGGGGATAATCGTTTAAAAGTTTGTTAACGAAATAAAATATTTAATTTGCAAAAACATGGTTACACATGTGTATAGGATAATCGTTTGAAAGATTTTAAAATAAGTCATTGCTAAGCCTCAATAAGTGTGACCAGTGCCTTTACCATGAGATTTTCTTGATGCAGACGCTAGGAACTGCATCATCATCCTAGCGTGTATTCCTAGTTGCGTCGTCAGCTTACACTTCGGAGCATAGGGTACGCTGTAAGTCATGGTCCTAGATTTGGCGGTGGTGGTTATTACAATGGAGCGACTGCCGTCTGACCTCCGTTACCCTTTTTACATGGAAACCAGACAAACAGGAAAATGACCAAATCAGCTGCAGTCAGCCCAATACTGAACATATACCTCTCCTAATTATTCCGGCAGTGTTGGCCACTAACACACCTCGGGTCATGTTCCTGTTCGTCTGGTTTCCCCGTAAAATAGAGACGGAGTTCAGACGGCAGTCGCTCCATTGTGATATCCAGTGCCACTAAATCAAGCACCATGACTTACAGTGGATCCTACGCTTAATAAGAAACACTCTTGGATGACGACTGTCAGAGATGCCTTTAGGCAGCCTGAAAAATCTGACAGTGTTGATTTATTGATTGATTTACTATACAATACAAAATATCTTTATTGCCCACATACAGTAACAAATAATTTAACATTTACAAAGACTTCAACATAATATGAGCAAAGGCGGACTTATTGCTAGGCAATGTCTTCCAGTCAACCCTTACGAGGTGAAAGAGAAGCAGTTAAGTTAGGGTGGGTACAGCAGGGGTGCAGGGCAGAGAACCTCCTCGAGTGCCCGGTCCTTTGAAAGCTTTGCATTCTCACTTGATCCCACGGATCCGGTGAGAGGGCGGGCTGACAAGGGATTCGGGACGGTGCACCCTGGGTGACAGTTAATAACTCCCTGGTAGTCGGGGTCTTGTTGACTGTCGGCCAATTTCTGCCAACTGCCCACTCCACCGCCGTCTATGATGAGACGGCGAATGGATGTGGGTCTGGGGGACGGGCGTGGTCCATTTATGGGCCACGTCCGATTTGGGGAGGGGGCCGAAAGGCCAAAATGAGGGGGCCGAAAGGCCACGGCTGGAGGGCGTCGTGGTAGAATGCTAACGCGACCCCATGGCGCCCTCAACAGCCGGTGCGGAAACGCCGGAGGGGTTTTAGTGGGTATTCCGGGCTGACTAGCAGCCCGGCGAGTCCCACACTTTGTGCGTAAATGCATTTCCCCTCCGTTAACAAAAAAAAAAAAAAAAAAGGGTGGGTACAGCAACCGATATAGTTGAAAATTATAAACATAATAAATATTGCATATAAAATAAACATACATAAATAACTTACATAATGTAACATTCATACGTACTGTATGTTACTGAATAGCTAAACGAAAATAACAGCAGTATCAAGTCAAAGTGAGAGGTAGTATTCATTCAAGCGACTCTTGAAACTGGGTATAGTCGGTTTAGAAAACTTAAAATGTTCATTTTACAATACTGTCAATATTGTCAGAATTTTTCAGGCTGCCCTAATGCATCTGACACAGCCTCACGACTGCTATCTATCGATAACAACCGGGACCAACAGCTTAACCTGCCTTCCGAAGCACGGAGGAGCTCAAGATAGAAAATGCCACTAAATGGCGACCAATCCAATAGTGGTCGCGTCACATCGTCGCTTGACACGCGCATTCGCTACGGATACGCGGGTCGCGTTCGACTAACGAGTTCCTCAGACGCTAGCAACTGCGTTAACAATTTAATATGACAAATATGTAAAGCGCATCTGGCGGAGTAAGGAAGCTAAGAAAGTCCATACAAAATTTCAACGCGGTCGCTAGCATTTCCATTACTAAAATCTTATAGTAGAGGCACATACATAGTCATAGGTCTAAACTTTATCTCCTTTTGTTCTCTTTGATGTAAACTTCTCTAGACAAAGTCACGGTGTGAAACCGCTACCGACAATTGGCTAGTTTCAAGGGTCAAAAGATTGACATTAAAATTAGTCCGTTATTTAGGGAATCAAAATACACCGTGAAATTTTAGTCGTTTTGGACCCATCGTCCAGTGACTCCATTCATGCAACCGAACAAATTTCCCCAAGGAACGTAGCTCGAAACACGGAAACAAATTTGGACGGTCCAAAACGACAAAAAATTCACGGTGCATATTAGTGACATATTTTTTCTTTTGTCAATTGAGCGATAAATTATAAAGATATAACGCATCAAAGTTTAGGAGTGGGGGCTCGTGACGTCACATATTGCGAAAAAGCACACTGTGACGTCACACGGAACTTTAACGCGCCATATCTTTACCATTCCATGTTTAATTTTCAAAAGAAAAAATACGTCTCCAATAGTTTTTGATTATCTAACTGACGGACTAATTATATTTTTTTAGGAAACTAGCTTATTGAAAAAGAAAAATGCATGGCCACTTGACATTTTACGTTATCGTTTTTCGTCACTTTGGCTGTGCCCAGTTGCTTTGAACCTGAGTAAAATTGAGTAGATATAATTTTGTCTCGATCGACTTTTATGATCGGGAACGCGCCCGTGATACTTCCAGAGTTATAGGTGTCTATTTTGATGATGTTTGTAGGTCCTACCACAGATTACAAAATAATATGACTGAAAACATTATTGTGGTAGAATTTGGTAGCAGCATTTCATTTCACATTACAGCTCCGTACTTTCAGCGGAATTGTCTTCCAGGTGCATATTTTGTTTCTCCAATTACCGTTGTGACACCGTTGAAACGTTGGAAGTTTATAGATATTTTAAGTATTAAATCCTGTAATATTTCATCTTTGGTGCAATTTTTTTTTTATACAATTAAGTAGGCAAACACAAACAGGCGTACGGCCCACGTGATGGTGGTTTTTACTTACATTATTTTATGTTTAAAACATATCCCTACTAAGTTCACTACTCTCTCCACTTTAATCCTGAAGTAAGTTTACTTAATCTAACTTTCCATTTGAAATACTTAGGTGTCAGAGCAGTTGTAAAGTAACAAGTCGATAAATCGAAGTACCCAGTTCAAACACAAGATTGAGTCGCAAAAAGTTGCCCCAGCTTTTGACTTGTGCTAGAAGTTTGTATTTGCTGTAGATACTAAGAAAAAGAGCAAAGACGCCGATGTGATTGAAAAGAAATCGTTTATCCATACTACCATACTAATATCCATATCCATACTTCCATACTATCCATACTTCCATACTATCCATACTAATATTATAAATCTGTATGTCTGTCTGTTTATCTATCCGTCTGTCTGTCTGTTACGCTTTCACTGCCAAACCGCTTAACGAATTTTGAAGACATTGGGTATGTATACAGTTGAAGACCCGGGGTCAAACATAGGCTATTTTATGGCGCAGGCAGAGCTGCGGGAAAAAGCTAGTTTTCAATTTTTTAACACACTTATTGACGTCAATTTACTTATATTAATTTTACCACCACTTCCAAAGCGCAAGTGGAGAAGAAGTGGAGCGACAAACTCAACTGTGCAGCATTTTTTTCAAAACGTCAATTTACAAAAAAAACTTTCCTATAATAACTAAATCGAGTAGGTAATAGTCTGACCCCCTTAGATTAATAATTGGTAAGAGGGTCCCGTTCAACCCTTTGATTACGGAACCCTAAAAACAACATATATCTAACTAATACATACTTATCTGTCAGTATATAATTAATGCACAGAAAATAATAAATGCGTCGAGTCAAAAATATAGACAAACTTTCAAGTGATTTAATAAGTACAGGTTATAACGTACATTCAACCCTTCAAAGAGTTTATAATAGAGTTATCGAAACCCCTAAGGTACATTAAGTAAACATCTTCCCCCTAATAAATACCAAGAGTGCTATTTTTGAGAAGTATGAGTCACGAAAATTCGACGAGTCAAATGGTTTTCGTTCGATATCGAACTATTCTTATTCGTCATAATCGGTGAGTCTTTGGAGATGAGGAGTTCGATAGTCGAGCGCGACCCGCGTATCCGTAGCGAATGCGCGTGTCAAGCGACGGCGAGACGCGACAACTATTGGATTGGTCGCCATTTAGTGCCATTTTTTACCTCGAGCTCCTCCGTGCTTTGGAAGGTACGTTAAGCGGTCGTGAGGCTGTGTCAGATGCCTTTAGGCAGCCTGAAAAATTCTGGCCAATAATACACCTCGGGTCATGATCCTGTTGGTCTGGTTTCGCTGTAAAAAGGGTAACGGATAACCAGTGCCGCCAAATCTAGGACCATGACTTACAGTGTACTGCTGAAGCGTAAGCTGACGACGCAACTAAGAATAAACGATAGGATGAAGAAGGTTGAAGATGGAGCGATGATGTGATGCTCGACCACCGCAAAGGGAAGATCTTCCCGCCAGGCGTGGTGGTGCCCCTTCATACTAATTTGGCGTCTTGTATGGGAATTTTTAATAAGCCTCTTAGCGCCATCTGTTGCGTCATATTGTAGTTATTTACTGTGTGATAGTGTCGCCATAAGTCAAACAATTGGCTAGTCAACTAAAAAATAAATTGTGTATTTTATGTATTTTATTGATAGAATAGACTATTTCGGAGATACAATTTGAACGAAAAAATTATATTTATTTTTTTATTTAATTTTAAATATTTTATGACGTCACGTAACTTTAATGGCCATCTCGAACTGCAAGATAAAAAGCAAAAAATACTAAGGCATTAAAAATGTATGTCAGTGTCAAATGTTAAAGTCAGGATGGACCGCGAGCCGCGAGTTGGTCTCTTGTTTGCTTACAATCGCAAAATATCTAGGTAGTAGAGATGGGCAGTGGGAAGAAATTCAAAAGGGGAAAAAAGAAATTTAAGGAGAAGAAAAGGTAACATAATTATTTCCCATTTATTACCTGGAATTTTCAAAAATTTGAGTAAATGGAAAATTTTCCGGGAAGGCGATCTCTACTAGGTACCCCATTTCTCGTATCTATAAATCTATTGCATATTGGCCTGTTTTTTGGAATTTACTGCCGTCTCTTCATCCGTTGACATCTGATTTTTCATCAATTGGACACCGATTCTTCATAATAATGTATGAATGGATGTAATGAAGATGTAGTCAGTTTATGTATGGGATAACCCATACATGATTATGTTTACTCGGACAGAGATGACATTTGACATGGGTGACAAGTACGTGAAGCTCCAAACAAAAAATATTTATTCACTGCACTGTGCTGCCGACCTAAAAAAATTGAATAGCGTAGCCGGAAGTTGCCCACTACATCACACGATAACTTAGCTACAAAATTAAGGTCTTTGGGTTTCCTACGATTTTCGTAAAAAATATTTGCTTATCGAAAGATCTGATTAATGTAATCTGTTCCCTAAGCCTATTCCTCAAAATGGTTTACGAATTAGACATTTTCATGAAAAAAATTGACTAGCCAATTGAGTCATACATTTCGAAAATAGGGCACCAGATTACAGTATGTGACGCTATCGAAGACTCGAAGACATGTTTAATATTCATGTACAAGAATTTGATTAACATAATAAATGGTGCGATGAAATTGAGCACGATGAGTTATAAATTGTTGTAGACACTCACTCACTGACTCGCTGTACAATGAGTTACATGGTTTGCCTCGCCGACACAGAAGTAGGCGGAGCTTGTCATTGCTCGTGCTCCATGGTTGGAGTCACAGCCGAAACCAAGCACCCCGCACGTCTGCCTTCCGCCCCGTGTAGCCTCACAAATACTTTCTTACAAAACGCTTATTACGGCATCTCCTCTTTGTAATTGCTCCATGATCGACTCTTTACACCCTAGTTAGAGTTTTTCAGAACAGCCTTACGGCCTCTGACTTGGTTGCTATAAGCACCTCCAATTGGTAGCCGTGAACAACGGTTCTTAACGTACTGCCCTGAGTACATCAATTTGGCAGCCATGACGTGACCAAAGGTTTGACTTGCCTTCCGAAGCACGGATTCATCATGATAATCAGACAATCAGGTGAATCAAGCCTTCCATGTCCTAACCAATCGAATGCGAATCGGATCCAAGACCTCGCCGTCGGCCATCGAAGATCTCTTACATCAATCGAAATGCGTGTGAGTAAGCGAGACGGTGCATACGGTGTGTAAGGCGACAACTCGCTTATTTACTCACATTTGGCGACATATCCATGGCTCTGTTCAGCACAGTGAGCCAGTGAAGGTCTGGAAGTTCCTCAGATCTTTGGGAGTTGGTAAAAATAAAAGTACAGGACCCAATAACTTTGACATCAATAATCTAAATAACTCTTTTAATTCTTCTACCGCAATTGATGCTAATGTCAAAAACCACACGCTTTTTTCTCTTGCTATGCTACCAACTCCCGGCTTTCCACCTTTTATCTTCAAACCGATAGCTGATCGTGATGTTGAGAGGGTCATACACTCCATAGCGTCAAATGCAACAGGAAGCGATGGTGTTAGTCGTGCTATGATCCTACCTATCATAGATATTATTCTCTCTAAATCTACCTCTTTTTCTTCAGGCACTTTTCCAAAGGAGTGGAAAAATGCTCACATCACACCACTGCCTAAAAAAGCAAATCCTAAATCTTTCTCCAACTTCCGGCCAATCTTCATCCTTCCCTTTTTATCCAAAATCCTTGAACGTATTGTCTAATATCAACTTCAACTTTTCCTATCTAAAAATGGCTTACTCAACCCTTTACAATCTGGTTTCCGTCAGGGTCATAGCACGACTGCAGCACTAATTAACATTACAGAAGATATACGTTCTGGTATGGATAAGCAGTTAATAACAATGCTTACTTTATTAGATTTCAGTAATGCCTTTAATTCCGTTGATCATGATATTTTGCTGGCTACAATGAGTTCTCTCAACATATCTCCGACGGCAATCGGTTGGTTTAATTCGTACCTGTACGGACGCCGGCAGCGGGTCCATATTGAAGAGACATACTCTTCGTGGTGTGACACTACTGCGGGTGTACCTCAGGGCGGCGTGCTTTCACCTATCCTTTTTGCTATTTTTATAAACTCCATTACCGTAAACCTTCAATGTACATACCACCTATACGCCGACGATCTTCAAAT
The DNA here is from genome assembly GCA_947363495.1 of Euzophera pinguis. NCBI lineage: Eukaryota > Metazoa > Arthropoda > Insecta > Lepidoptera > Pyralidae > Euzophera > Euzophera pinguis. The sequence goes on from OX376176.1 coordinate 9,294,792, forward strand.
TTATACACAAGCTGAGGTTGAAAATTTTTCTTCGGCTATTAATATCACAAATGCTGATCTCAGTGCTATATCGGCTTGGAGCAGGAGTCATGGTCTCGTTGTTAACCCTCAGAAAACGCAGGCGATTGTCATGGGCAGCTCAAGGATGACATGCAAGTTAAACTATGCTGACTTACCCAAACTCACTTTTGACGATACTGTTATACAGCTGAGTGCATCTGTGAGAAATCTGGGAGTACTCATCGACAATTCGCTCACCTGGTCTCCTCAGTTGGCTGAAGTTAGTAGAAAAATGTTTGCTGCTGTTGGATCACTAAGACGACTTAATTTTTTTTTTCCTTTTCGGACCAAAGTTATGCTTGCCCAGTCTCTCCTCTTCCCCATCCTTGATTACGCGGATACCTGTTACCTAGATCTGACTGAGGAGCAACTTAATAAGCTCGATTGTCTTCAAAATTTCTGCATCAGATTCATTTACGGCCTTCGTAAATATGATCATGTCTCACAGTTCCGCAATGAACTCGAGTGGCTCCCAATTCGACGTCGCCGCGACTAGCATACCCTTTCATTGATTTACTCTATTCTTTTTAATCCCTCTTTTCCTCAATATCTAAAAGATCGTTTTGTGTTCTGTAGTGAAGAACAAAATAGAACACGCAGCTCGTGTAACCTACGCTTAGTAACACCTGCCCACTTTACTGATTTTTATTCCCGCTCGTTTACTGTCAAAGCAATCCGTTTATGGAATTCTCTTCCGGTCACCATTCGACGCGCTCAAACTCTTCCCGTTTTTAAGTCACTTGTTAAAGCCCATTTCCTATCTATATGATTATGTTAACAACTTATTTACCTCACCATTCGAACCGCTTGATAAACTTCTGTCTTGTTTGCAATAAGTATTGTGCAATACTTGTGTCTACATATGTACTTTGTATGTATATAGAACGCATAATTGATAAGTATAGATTAACTTTTAAATTATTATTTTTTTAAGTGTAAATTAACGTATATATTCTTTATTTGTACATGTCTGCGCCTTACCCATGTTATTTTATTAAATCCTACCCGCGGTTGGTTGCCTGTAAGAAATTGCTATAGCGATAAGGCCGCCATAGTACATTGCAAATCTCTTATGTAATTTTGTAATTTTAATTTCTTGGTGCAATAAAGAGTTAGCGTATATAGGTATTTCTCCTTCTCAAGTCTATGAATAGACTTGGTATTTAAGCTTTTGTGGGGCCGGGGACAACACAAAGAGGCTCTTACTAATTTAGAAAGCTGATAGAAATTTTCGGACTAATCGACATGTCCATCTCAGGAAATTTGTAAATGAATTTATTGAGAATTTCTCCTAAGCAAGTTCTAGTGTTTTTTCCAAATTTGTGGCTATCAGATATGTGCGCCAGATGAACTCATCCATTTCATTCGTCCAAGTTTTTCTCGCACTTTTTGTGTACCGGTAGTGGGCGCAGAGTTGGTGGCACGTGCGTCCTGCGCAACATCTACCGACCATAGAGAAGGAGTTATGGATAATGGCCGGGGAGGTGAGTTTAATACTTCAGCTAGTGTAGTCGAGGACAGAGAAGGTGAAGGACTAGATAGGGGTGGATAACTGTGTTTTAACCAATCAGGAGATGGGAATAAGCTGCTAAAGGAAGTTGGCGAATCATCTTCACTTCTTTCTTCTTCTATTCTATTTCCAGTATTGTTACTGACAATATCCCGAGACCTGTGAGGGCGGGATCTTAAAAAATATATTTTGTTAATTCTCTCAATATTTTTCCCACGATAAGCAAGGGTGTAAATATAGTCAGCACTCTACAGAGCCGCGCATGCAGAGGTAAGGCATTAATTACATCCCGAGTTCCCCCGGTATCGGGAGTCCACCGTTTACGACTAAGCTCTCCCTTAGCCACGCATCTCTCGGCACGGTTGGGTACACCTTAGATTGGGTTTAGGACCGTTGGTTGAGGAAGAGAAGTTACCTAGATGGTCAAATAGGCTTGTTGGATGCTCTTCAGAAAGATACAAATGCTCCTCTTCCCGTAAGCCCCCCCACCACGACAAGGTGATCCCTTGTAGGTATTATTTGGATGGAAATAAGATATGGTAGCTGTATCTGCAGGGTTTTATTTAAAGCCTTTTTTTTATTTTTGTTTTTCGTCTACATTCGATATATTCTATGGTCGAATTGACGCGGTAATACTTAGTTATGTTTGTGAACTTCTTTGATGCCAAGCCTTTCAAAGATAATGTTTTATTTAAAATAATGGGTTCAATGACATGAAGTTGTTAAAATATCACCGCTCTAGGAACCGAAAGAACATTTCGAATATCAAATTATTTAGGAAATATTGAAACGCTTTTCAGAGGATATAGGTTTTGTATACATATCCATACTACTACCCTACTACTCATCTTAGCGCCTTACCGGTTGCATCCTCGGCTGGTTGCCTCGAAGCCCAGCCCTACTTTTTCTTCTCCATATAATCTCTAATACCCATACTTCCTTAATTAATATTATAAGTGCGAAAGTTAGATTATAAGTGTCTGTCGTTACGCTCACTGCCAAACCACTAAACGGATTTTGATGAAATTTGGTATGAATATAGAAGACCCAGGGTCAAATGTAGAGCTGCTGGAAGCAGTGAGTAAAAAAATAAAATCTACATACAGTCAAACCTCCTTCTTTTTTGAAGTCGATTAAAAAATAAACATTGATTTTTATTTTTTATAAAACATTTAAAAAATTTACGCGTTCCCGCAACGGTGCACAGTGTTGCAGAACATGCTCCGTAACATTCTACGTGACGCGTGCCATGTTATATATATAATGTGACATCCTGTCTTTGTCTCATAATTCTCAATATTCTGTTAGCTGTGTTTTAACTAGAATAAAACCAATTAGTTTGGTTTGAGCATTTTCATTACAACTAATTAACAAAATCTCTTCAGGCGACATTCTTGGCCCCGAGATTTTTTTTACGTTGTTGACGAGCGACATGTTCGGGGCATGTTGCACAATTTGTCCCCTAGTGTATCTTTGGCTTAAATCTAAGGTACTTTCACTTTTCACTTTTACAGTAGGTAACAACATTGAAAATCCAACGTTGAAAATTAATATAAAATATTACAATATTAATAGCCAAAGATTATATCTAGAGAAAGAAAATACAATTTAACAGCTACAAACTGTAATGAGACAGTGAAAAGGCTCTGAATCAGCAAAATGTCATAGTTCGACAGGTCGAGCCGTGACGCTGTTTATTCTGCCAGAACCTAGGGTGAGATCGGCACAGCGACACGATTAACAAAAGAATAAATACAAGTAGAAAGTGGTGCAAGGTCGTATGAAGCCACTTTTAACTCAATCCTAGCGTTCACCTGGTTGCGTGCATTTTTCGTTTATAAATGTTTTAATAATAACTGTACAGATAACAGAAGCATTGAGTAAGTAATACATAAAAAATTGGTTGTCTGTAAAGTCGGTTTACGGACGGTAGTTTGACGTGACAACGTCAAACATTACAGTAGTATAATACACATGATCATGCCTCTCTCTCGTTCGTGCCGCGCTTTCGCTTGCGGAACGCGACAATGAGCGTAACGGGACAATGACGTCATTTCGTGCATGCAGCCCGTAGTATCGAGTTATTAGACGTTGTCACGTCAAAAAGAAAAGTAGAAACCAAGATCCAAAGAATGTTTCACATACCAAAACAAGTGCCATAAAAATACAGTCAGATCCTTTTGAAGTTTTTGCAAGACAAGATAAAGACAAAATAAACTGCTCACCAAAGAGTTTACTCTCTTCACCAAGGTTGTGAAATAAAACTAAATGAGAAAGCTCGCTTAAGCTCAAATATTTCGTCAGTTTCAAAATTTACCGCAGCGTCGTTTTTCATCGAGGTCGGTTGCGGCTTTGCCAAAATTCTGTTTCAATTTTATTCTAGTTATAGGAGGAATATTTAAATTTTCATTATTAATGTTACTGTTATTTTCATTTTGTTGTAAAATATATCATAATTTTACAAGAAACTTGAAGAAAATCTATGCCTGTTTTATTTCCTTGATAGTTTTAACGAATTTATTAAATGTCCAGGTCGACTGACAAGGATGCATTCATAATAAGTGGGTTAGATGGTTAATTGACCCTGTACACCCTGGTGTCATAATTTTTAGGAACCGCCTCTTTTTTCCGCGGAAATCGAACCAACGACCTCCAGAGTAAATAGTAGAGAAAACAATGTTAACAAGTCCGTCAATTGTTAAAATATTTAAATTTTGCTACAATAAAGTCTCATAAAACAAAATTAAATCAATCAATCATAATTAAAATATGATACAGCGTTTTAAAAGTGAATTTATAATATCTAAAATTTTATCTCACAATTTTCCTATGGAGTTTTAGGTAAGTGATCCGCTCCTCGTCACAATTACTTGATTAATTATAATTAATTAAAGGCTACATGCCATGATGTTAAGTTTTGCCAATTAAAAGAATCTTGTTTCAATTGGGTACACCAACATCCCAAAAATCGCATTACCTACTTCTTAAAGGACCGTTCAAACTGACGCGAAGCCCATAGAAATAAGAACATATTTAAGTGTCATTGTGGCCAGATAACTTCGGCACACGCTACGGCACTTCTACCGATTCTTATATCTGTGGGCGTCCCGCCAGTCGCGCGGGTTTCGCGTTAGTTTGAACGGTCCTTAAAGCTTCCTCAACCGAGCGTATTTCCCAGTCATATCTTCAGCTTACGCTACAGGAGTACTATTTTTGATAAGTGTGACGCACGCAAAATTAGTGAGATTAATGATTATTCGCAATACTTCAAAGGAATATGTACCCTACACTATCTAACATGCCATGCATGATGTCATCTCGTGACATATAAGAGAGAGAATATTAAAGTGAATAATTATCGATCGATCGGTTCCATTTAAGGAGCGCCCTTACATTCCAATCCATGATATCAATAGAACAAAAAAACAACTTTTAATATTATTGACATACTACAGAGTCATATATTCGAAAATAGGGAAATTCGGAAATAGATTCCAGACCATAGACTACTCTGCAATCGTAGTCCTAGAATTGGCTTTTGACCTGCCTTGCCTTTTGTAAAAGAATATCAGAATAACAGGACTAAAGGATTAGGATGAGGTAACAGGACTAAAAGATTAGGTAGAGGCATTGTTATATTCGTATCGACTCAATCTATCATTTGCAATTCTTCCTTAGGGCTGGTTTAGACTGATCCAGAGGAGGCGATCTAATGGAGAATTCGTCGTGTGTGTTGGCAAATTTCCTGTCCGTGAAAGCTACTGGATCCGTATAAACGAGCCCTTACTGCGCTGGCTCGGTGACCCGAAGTGGATCTTGGTCTCCTCACGAGAGAGCGCCAGAGTGTTCTATTCTGCGCGATGGCTGCCAGTTGTCAGCTCCCATCTCTCGCACTATTTCGCTCAAAATACAGTTTCTAGGACTATATCTACTGTATTCAACAAACAGAAAACTCAACGAAATGAATCACCAACTAAATGCCCAATGTTTAACATACCATTTTACATTGTCAATGCAAAGCCTACCTTAGCACATACTTCATAAGACTTATAATAGAGTAGTTCATGGATTTTCCCTAGGCTTTCACACAGCGTTGCTATCTTTTACGACAGCACTCATATAAAAGGTTACTGAAGCCTGGTGTTGGTATATTGGGGCAATCAACGGATTTAGCTAAGCTTCCAAATGTGACGATTGCATTTTGAAATGAAACCTAATCCTAACTAATAAATGCGAAAATGAGAATGTATATCTGTTTGTTATCATGATTTATCCACTTTTTATTTCTTTCCGTATCAATTGGGGAGGCCTTTACCCAGCAGTGGGACACAACATTCTGAGGCTAGGAAAAAAAACAGTTGCCTTAAACTATTGTAAAACGAGGCTAAAACATCACTAGGTCTAAATAAAATTTTTATCTCAGCTTATGAATGCCTGTATCATCCCCAGCACGTATCTGTCGTCACAGCCATAGTCAATTTGACGTCCACTCCCCTTTTACTCGGCTTTATCTTCCTCAAATTTCGCATATGTGTATGTGATTAAGAAATCATTTCACCAGAAAAAAAAGAACGTCTCATCTGACAAAAAATGTGAAGTCGTGGAAATATGCTAAAAGAAACGAGTTAAATAATAGGTTGGGGAAAAAGTTTCTTCGCATTTTTTAAGATAATTCAAAACATTTTTCAATAAAGTTTATTTACATTTAACTAAAGTATGTAGGTGCCATTTTGTTCGATTACTTTTGGCCATCTTGTAGGTAGGGGCATGGTCCCATTGCTATAGAATTTTTGAGGCTTCTGATCAAAATACCGCGACAAGTGGTTTTGGCAGTCCTCTCGTGATGTTAACCTGACACTGCCTAAAGAATTCTTAAGAGACCGAAACAGGTGGAAATCTGAAGGTGCAAGATCAGGACTATATAGCGGATGCATTAAAACCTCCCAGCCAAACTCTCTTAATTTTTGCTGAGTGGCTAAAGATGTGTGAGGTCTAGCGTTATCATGATGAAAAACCACACCCTTTCTGTTGATTAATTCCTGCCGCTTTCTTTCATTTTCTTGCTTTAATCCTATCAGTTGTTCGCAGTAGAGTTCAGAATCGATGGTCCTGCCTGGTGGTAACAGCTCATAATGAATAATGCCCTTCCAATCCCACCACACAACATCACCTTATTGCGAGTTAACCTGGGTTTCGCAACAGTCTGTGAAGCCTGACCGGCCTTTGACCACGACCTTTTTCGCACGTTCTTATCGTACGTGATCCACTTCTCATCACTAGTTATCAGCTTCTTCAAAAATGGTTCGGTTTCATTACGTCGTAATAAAGAATCACAAATGAGTACACGGTTCAGTAGGTTTCTTTCAGTGAGCTCGTGAGGTACCCAAATATCGAGCTTTTTTGTGTACCCAGTTTTTTAAAAATGCGCCAAAACTGTTTTGTGGTTAATTCCCAGCTACGTCGTAACTACTGATTTGCAGATCATGCTGCACTTTTTCAAAAATTTCATCCATTTTATTCGTAATACTTATACTAGCGACCAGAGCGACGTGCATCTTTGATATCAATATTTGTGCTACTCTCACAGATACATATTTTTCGCGGCTTGCGTTGCATTTTGACCTTTTATGTAGTAAAATTTTAAAAAGTATCAATTTTCTTCATTACGTTCACTCATCTTGACACTAAGAAAGACAAATGAAAATCACACATTTTCCTAATTTGAATTTGGAATTATTATCTTCTTTGAAATTTAAACTTTTAATGATACCAAAACCAGCCAGATACAAATAGTATTAGCCAAAGAAATTTTATTAAAAGACTTTTTACCCAACCTTATATTACTGGCAGATAGAAATTGCATATATTTTTACGTAGAATAATAAAAACAGATGGATATTTGAATTACAATACATAACAATGGGGTATTCGAAAAGCTCACACAATAGAACGAAATCCTTGTAAACCACAGATATCGGATTTGACACCGGTAAGAGCCGGACAATACCGGTTGAAACCGGTTATTCCAAAACAAATTAAAGAGAGTACACTTGAATCACCTGTGAATATTTATGTCCATCAATCAATCAATCAAATCATTTATTTATATTGAATTAAATCAGGTGTTACTTTGCGGAAGCGGACATGTTGGTATTGACAGTAGTGGGTGGGTGCCGGCCGGCAATAGTTTGCATGAACTAACTGGCGGAAGCACGCAAAATAATTTGGTAAGTGCTTTTATTCATTTATTTGCATGTTGTACATAGACAGGTCTTATATATAGAGGATGAGTAAATGTGTTCAGCCACATCATTACATATTTTAAAAAGAAGTCCCGCGTACCTTGTCTATTAGAAATTCGCGATAAACTAAAAATACGACTTCAATTTATCTGACTGTTGAGTGACTTTATGCCGACTTCAGCCCACGTCATTGTTTTAAGGGTTCCGTATCCAAATAGGTAAAACGGGGCTCTATTCTTAGATTTCGCTGTCTGGCTGTCACCAGGCTGTATCTCATGAACCGTAATAATAAGACAGTTAAAATTTTCAAAGATGATGTATTTTTGTTGCTGCTATAATAAAAATACTAAAAAATAAAATAACAAAGACATGATTTTTTTTTGCGATGTTATAGATAACTAGCTATTTCCCGCAGCTCCGCTTGCGTCAAAAAGTAGCCTATGTTTGACCCCGGGTCTTCAACTATATTCCTACCAAATTTCATCAAAATCCGTTCAGCGGTTTGGCCGTGAAAGCGTAACAGACAGACAGACAGAAAGACAGACAGACAGATAGACAGACAGACTTTCGCATTTATATAATTAGTATGGATGGTACAGAACCCTTAGTGCGCGAGTCCAACTCGCACTTGACCGGTTTTATTTTTAATGGAAAGGTATTTTTTTAAAATATAGTACAATACAATAACTATGTTATTTTCATGACTTATAAGGATTGTCCCTGTTAGGAATAAAAAAAAACATAATTTAATCGGTTATAAACCATCCGTGGTTCCTATTCTGTGCATTATTTTTTGCGTTTTTGGTACCCAAATGCAAATAATGGATTCGGATAAAAGAATTTTATCTTGTACCAGTTGGACTTTCTCAATACGTCTGGAAACGTTTGGGTAATATTTATATATTTGGTGTCTTTTGTCAGAAATGGGAAAAATATATATCTCAATTTATTCATTGGTGTAAAAAAAAAAAGATATTCGTATCTATCTATATATTAGGTTGGGGAAAAAGTCTTTTTCGCATATAGTATGTATGAACTTGTAATAATATCTCTTTGGCTATACTATTTGTATCTGGCTGGTTTTGTTATCATTAAAAGATTAAATTTTAAGGTAGATAATTCCAAATTCAAATTGTGAAAAATGTGTGATTTTCATTTGTTTTTCTTAATGTCAAGGTCAAGATGAGTGCTAATGAAAAAATTCGATACATTTTAAAATTTTACTACAAAAAAGGTAAAAATGCAACGCAAGCCGCGAAAAAATTTGCGATGTTTATGGACTTAGTGCAGTGTCTGTGAGAGTAACACAAATTTGGTTTAAGCGTTTTCAATCCGGAAATTTTGATGTCAAAGATGCCCTTCGCTCTGGTCGCCTTATTACGGATAAAATAAATGCGATTTTTGAAAAAGTGGAGCAAGATCGGCATATATTATAAAAAAACTAGGTACACAAAAAAGCTAAATATTTGGGTACCTCACGAGCTCACTGAAAGAAACCTAATGAAACGTGTACTCATTTGTAATTCTTTATTACGACTTATTGAAACCGAACCACTTTTGAAGAAGCTGATAACTGGTGATGAAAAGTGGATCACGTACAACAAGAACGTGCCAAAAAGGTCGTGGTTAAAGGCCGGTCAGGCTTCACAGACTGTGGCGAAACCCGGGTTAACTCGCAACAAGATGATACTATGTGTGTGGTTGGATTGGAAGGGCATTATTTATTATGAGCTGTTACCATCGATTCTAAAGTCTACTGCGAACATCTGATGAGATTAAAGCAAGAAGTTGAAGAAGAGAAAGCGGCCGGAATCAATCAACAGAAAGGGTGTGGGGTTTCATCATAATTACGCTAGACCTCACACATCTATAGCCACTCAGCAAAAATTAAGAGAGTTTGGCTGGGAGGTGTTAATACATCCGCCGTATAGTCCTGACCTTAAGATTTTCACCTGTTTTGGTCTCTTTAGAATTCTTTAGGCAGTGTCAGGTTAACATCACGAGAGGACAGCCAAAACCACTTGTCGCGGTATTTTGATCAGAAGCCTCAAAATTTCTATAGCAATGGGATCATGTCCCTATCTACAAGATGGCAAAAAGTACTCGAACAAAATGGCGTCTACATACTTTAGTTAAATGTAAAAAACTATGTTAATAAATGTTTTAAATTTTCTTAAAAAATTCTTTTTCCCTAACCTATTATGTTATAATATGAATAGTAATGTAATCATAATTATATGAATTCATCCCAAACACTAAACACTGTGCAACCTTAAAACGATACAAACGACAGTTAGTACCTAGTTACTTTATAACGTTAGTCGTTATTTTAGAATTTTCAGAGAAGAGACAAGATAGCCCAAGATTTAAAGAAAATCTTGAGATTGTTATTCATTAAATTAAACTATTTTAATACGGTTTTATCGCGTTTATTACTTATTTATTTACACCTGTCTGTCTGCCTGCGACCATGAACGCTGTAAAGTGTTTGAAACGTCAGGTGTAAATAAATAAGTAATAAACGCGATAAAACCGTATTAAAATAGTTTAATTTAATAAATCTTGAGAACTAGGCATAAAGTCAATAGTAAACGAGCTTAGATGAGAAATTCAAGAAAATTTGTACAAAAACACCTCGATAACACTAAAAGGGTTGTCATTGTCACTGTCATCAAACTAAATGCCCTGTGAAGGGATAAATTGATTACGCTTTTGGGAGCAATTATTTAGATTGACAACACTGAGCCTCTAGTTTCTAGAAAATTTATGATGAAGGCGTCTTAAAGCCTAATTTATGAAGTCTAGGTCTCTATTGGATTGGTCGCCATTAGTGGCATTTTCTATCTCAAGCTTCTCCGTGCTTTGGAAGGCACGTTAAGCCGTTAGTCCCGTCCCGGCTGTGTACCACCTATGCCTTTAAGCAGCCTGAAAAATCTAAGTGTTGGCCACTAACACATCTCGGTCATGTTTTCCTTTACAAAGGATTACGAAGGTTAGGCAGTAGTCGCTCCATTGTAATAACCAGTGTCGCCAAGAGGGGAATTAAGGACCATGATTTGGACCCTAAAGGGTACCCTTTAAACCTGTAGGTTCCAATCAGCAAAGCGAAATTTTGTGCATGCTCAGCCAATTGTCATTACGTGAAAGAATTTTTAAGAAGCACGTGAATGCCAGTTGTTCTGTGTAGATTAAAATCATTTGGTTGTATCAGATTCTTTTGGCCATTCTGAAAATCTAACAGAGCAGCACTATTTTTGTATCGCAGCTACTTGAGAACTTCCAGTAAAGATAGCTGTTGTCAGTGGAACTGCTATTGGAAAGATTAAGAGTTGTTTCTCCCTTAAACTCAAAGTAATCTATTCTCAAGATGGAAGCTACCTTACTATATAAGGTACCTAAGTTTTTATAGAACGTCTGTAACATTTATTTACGCTATAAGTAGAATTTCGACTAAGAATCGTTTGATTTTATCATAAAAGCCGTTTCCTTATTATCTCAATGAATCTACTTTAAGGTTGAGTGGCACGAGTCTTGCATAGAGGAGCTATTGTTAGAGAACACACGAAATCAAAATGATTTGATGAGTGATTACTCGGTTGTTGAGACTCGAGGTCATTGTATGTATGTATGTAAAAATCTTCATTGTACACAAAGAACATAGTATCCGAATACAGGTTACAATAAAAGGCGGACTTATCCCAAATATGGATTTCTTCCAGTCAACCAAACTAACATAGGACATAGACATATGGACACAGAAGAGGGCACAACACGCAAATAAATCTTAGGTGCATAGACTTACATCGAACATATAAATTTAATTACACATAAAAACAGTAAGCTCAGCTCAAGTCCGATCGTTCGTAGTATTCCCTAACCCGAGATTGGAAAATTAGTTGTGAGATATTTCCAGTTGTATTGATTAACCAGCGCCCAAAGTCAGCTAAAACGCCATGATTTTATTTTTCCGCAAACCGAGGAGAGAAGCGTCTCCATTTCGATTATTTTGCTTTTGGATCGGAAAATGGTATGTTCCGGGCTATAGAGGCCACATTTTAGAACGGATTTTTACGGCTCATGTATTCCTTGATTATTAAAAATTGTCGAGAGATTTTTTTGATTGGGAAAAGTGGGAAAGATTGCTTTAGCGTTATTTATAAACGGATATTTACAAAAGTTGGCACATAATTATATTCCTTGATTTATTTAAAAGTTTTGGTCAAACGATTTTTTGATTGGGGGAAAAATGAAGGCAATAATAGGGAAACTTTGCCGTAGGGCCGTTGTTTAAGTCAATAACATATTGACAAATTCGTCGCCTTCACATATCACAGATCAGCGACTTAGAAACTTTTATGAATTAATGAATTTCTTTATTTCAAGAAACATAATTTTTTCCTTTTTTTTTTGCCTTAATAAGTTTTAACCGACTGCGCCAGAAGGAAGGTTATGTTTTTAGAGAGTATGTATGTAAATGTGTATGTGTGTATAATTGTTTGGCACGCTCTGCAGCCTAAACAACTCGTTGGATTTAAGCTTGAGAAATGTTGTTAGATTTGTATTTACTGTGAGAGTGACACTGGGTATATCAAAATAATAAACTAAACAAGAAGGCGGATTTTTTTGGGGTTTATCATTTTTAACTTACACAAAAAAGCAGTCGGGTGTTTTAGTTTTTTAAATTATCATTATCTTGTTTAAAAGAAATTGACTAAAAATCAGCCGGAAAATAAAAAGTTGAGCATACTTTCATAATTTCTAATCGCGATTAGAACGTCCATTATCAATATTAATAATTTCTTATGTTTTTTAACATTTAATCAAACTATTTTAATACCTTTGGCTTTTATCACGAGTTTTTATCGCATTTAATACTTACTAGCTGTGATGTTTGATTCCGGGTCTTTCAACTATATTCATACCAAATTTCATCAAAATCAGTTCAGCGGTTTAGATGTGAAAGCATAACAGACAGACTTTCTCACTTATAATATTATAGTACCTATGGATTCATTGAAACGTATTGTTTTAAAAATCCGTCTTGAAATAGTTTAATTTAATGATTATTAACACTTTCAGGGACAGTCAAGAAAATAACAATGGCACTCAATAGTTACTCGTATCTACGTCGAGAGACGTTACTGTCCGCGAAAGTGTTAATATTGTTCATTGGAAGTTCTTAATTACTTTACCAAACGCAAAAAAAAATAAAGATTTTTGAATTCCGTACCCAAAGGGTAAAACGGGACCCTATTACTGTCTATACGTGTGCGAGTCCGACTCACCCATGACCGGTTTACTTTATATACGAATTTGTTGATGCAGTCAGTAGCGTCTACGTTATTACAATGTCATTGTAGTGGCACTGTTCGCGAGGTCTACTGTTCACAGAACTACTAGTATTTATGACCTGCTGCTTGCAGCTACGCAAGCAGCAGGTCATAAAATGCTTTATTTGAAGACTTGTTGGATAATTGTACGTATAAGTACATCGACAGGCTTGTCTTGGTAACATATAGGTACATTTGTATCACCGCAGAACATTTTTGTGTAATAGCTTGGACTCTAACTTGTCACCTCTACAATTCCAATATTGTCCCTTATTCAATTTCTGACATGACCCTACCTCTATATTGTCGAAATTAACTCGATAATAACCGTGGTTCTGCTCTTGTGGGAAAATCTATTGTGTACTCAGAAAGTTTATTGTTTTGTATAGAATGAAGCGTAATAATTCTATCAAGGTTACTAATAATAAAAATACGCCTACATTATGTTGATACTTGTAAAGATTCATTCATATTGTCGGAGTAAAATGAACATTTTAAGTTTTCTAAACCGAGATCAATGGCCTGCTCAGACTATACCCAGTTTCAAGAGTCGCTTGAATGAATACTACCTCTCACTTTGACTTGATACTGCTGTTATTTTCGCTTAGATATTCAGTAACATACAGTACGTATGAATGTTACATTATGTAAGTTATTTATGTATGTTTATTTTATATGCAATATTTGTTATGTTTATAATTTTCAACTATATCTGTTGCTGTACCCACCCTAACTTAACTGCTTCTCTTTCACCTCGTAAGGGTTGACTGGAAGACATTGCCTAGCAATAAGTCCGCCCTTGCTCATATTATGTTGAAGTCTTTGTAAATGTTAAATTTTTGTTTCTGTATGTGGGCAATAAAGATATTTTGTATTGTTTTGTATTGAATAGTAAATCAATCAATCAATCAACACTGTCAGATTTTTCAGGCTGCCTAAAGGCATCTCTGACAGTCGTCATCCAAGTGTGTTTCTCATTAAGCGTCTTTAGCTTACGCGTCGAAGTGTAGGATACACTGTAAGTCATGGTCCTTGATTTAGTGGTACCGGATATTACAATGGAGCGACTGTCGTCTGAACTCCATATCTATTTTACAGGGAAACCAGACCAACAGGAACAATGACCCGAGGTGTGTTAGTGGCCAACACTGCCCGAATAATTAGGAGAGGTATATGTTCAGTAGTGGGCCGACTGCAGCTGATTGGGTCATGTTCCTGTTTGTCCGGTTTCCATGTAAAAAGGGTTAAGGAGGTCAGACGACAGTCGCTCCATTGTAATAATCAGTTCCGCCAAATCTAGGAGCATGACTTACAGCGTACCCTGGACTCCGAAGCTGACGACGCAACTAGGAATACACGCTAGATGGATGATGATGATGGACCGTCTGCAGCTGAAATGATGATGATGAGTTCAATTCCCACGGGTATCATAGCTCGGTCAGGATTTACATACATACATACATACCATCACGCCTTTTTCCCGTAGGGGTAGGCAGAGACTACGGATTTCCATTTGCTACGATTCTTACAGACTTCCGTCGCTTCTTTTACGCTCATGACTCTCGTCATACACGCTCGTCGATTACGTCGGTCAGAATTTAGTAACCTTAAGTCCTTCGGAAGGCATGTTAAGGCTTAACGACTGCTAAACTTCACCAGCCGAAACCCATGGTTTTAGTGAAGTCCAATCCAAGTATGATCATGCTAGTCACCGCTTGACCAGCACGATCGTTACGAACACGCACAAGGCTATCGATCTCTTCCTCAAATCTTTACGAACACGCATGCCCCACAAGGCTATCGATCTCTTCTTCAAACTCATTATAGGATCTTGTTTATTTCTAAAATTTTTCTAAACATCCTACACCAGTTCAAATAAAAGTTGAAAGTTTACAGAGCTTTGATGTCTCTCGAACTTCCGGTGCAAGCTTTATTTACAATTGAATGTATTTTTATAGAAACATGAAGTTTTATCATTCATTCATACCGAATGGGTAACATTACATGGACAATCGCCTGTACAGACACTGGTAACAGAGTTTTTCGGAACCGCTTTTCGGCCTCTGACGTAGTTCCTATAACGACACTACCGATGGTAGCCGGGGCCAATAGTTTAAGTGCCTTCAGAAGCACGGAATCAAATGTCCTAACCAAAGTCATCATCCTAGCGTGTATTCCTAGTTGCGTAGTCAGCTTACGCTTCGGAGCCTAGGGTACGCTGTAAGTCATGCCCCTAGATTTGGCGGAACTGGTTATTACAATGGAGCGACTGCCGTCTGACCTCGTAACCCTTTTTACAGGGTAACCAGACCAACAGGAACATGACCCGAGGTGTATTGGTGGCCAACACTGTCAGAATTTTTCAAGCTGCCCTAAGGCATCTGACACAGCCTCACGACTGCTATCTATTGATAACAACCGGGACCAACGGCTTAACGTGCCTTTCGGAGCACGGAGGAGCTCAGATAGAAAATGCCACTAAATGGCGACCAATCCAATAGTGGTCGCGTCACGTCGTCACTTGAAACGCCCATTCGTTTCGGATACGCGGGTCGCGTTTGTCTAACGAGCTCCTCAATGTCCTAACCAAACTGGATACAACTAAACAAAGTATACTTTCCGTGAGAAAGGCAGTCCACTAACTTATCACTTCCAAAGGGCTGGCGACGTTCCCTCGTTGTATGGCTGATGCGCTGGTCAAAATAGGCACCAGCTCTTGGGTCTCCAGAGACGTCAACTAGGCGTGCGGATATCTCTTTATATAAAAGTTTTGCATCCGCACCGCAAGGCCCCAAGGTCTCCGCAGCAAAAGGCGTAAATACTCGTATATACGACTCATCTAGAGCCGCATATTTACGCCTCTTGTTGGTTTCAGCCGCCCGTCGCAGCCGCACCCGCCATACAGGAGGTCGCTATTCATTTATTTCATGTACATTGTACACACTGTAAATAAACATTGGAAACTTTTAAGGAAAACTTGGTAAGTGTTGTTAGTAGCCAAATTATAAGGTTTTTCAGGCTGCCTAAAGATATCCGACAACATGCTCGAAGGAATTATTTGACATGATGCCAACAGCCACTTTTTACCATCACATCTCTCGCCATCGTCAGGGATTTCATCCCCATACCTTGGATCCCATGTTATCGCGTACAGTACGCTTAAAAACGGAATTTCCTCGCTCGTACATTGCGATTATGGAATGAACTCCCTTGTTTTCCCTAGCGACTATAACATGGGCCTTCAAAAAGGGTGTGAAAAAAGTTTCAGGCCCGGCAACGCGCTCGTGACATCTCCGGTGTTGCAGACGTTCATAGGCTACGGTAACCACTTACCATCAGGTGGGTTGTACGCCTGTTTGCCTACTTAGTTGTATAAAAAAATACTACCGACTGATTGGCTATAATATTCGGGATCAACGGCCTAAGTAAGCGTTTAAAAAGGTACTTTCAGAGGTACGATTTCAAACACTAACTTCACGGTCACGGAACCTTCAGACAAAAAAGAAAAATAACAATTATGTCTTAAATAGCTCCCTTCTTCTTCTAAGCCGCTTTCCACTGAAAGTATTTGAAAATCTCAGCTGAGTAAGTAGCTAATCGTAAAACCATTACGAAACCTTTTGTTCTCGTTTGTTGTTCAATCCTGTTCATTGGCTTGAGCTGTGTTAGCGAATTTTGACTTTTAAATGAAGTGGATTATGGTCTTAACACTGAATTTCTGGGTGTCAATTCTCTTATTTAACATAGTGCACAATTAAATCGTAATTGGATATTAATGGCAATTTTTGAAATTTCTCGTATTCTGTTACTAATTTTAAGACCAATCGTATTCCATTGGCATGCCATTGAACTGCAACTGGAAAATTTTGCTAATCAAAAAATCATAATTTTTTGCAATAATCGGTACTTTGTTATTTATTATATTTACATTTTTTCTACTATTACCATTCAATTACGTTTTAGTTGTGTTAGCAGGATACCAATGATGAGTATATCAAAAATGCATCGTAACTGAGTCGTAATTGAAAATCAGTTGCATGGTCTTTTAAAGTTTATTTGCGAAATTGACACCTTGGAGCTCGATAGCCGATTGCGACGCGCGTATCCGTAGCGGATGCGCGTGTCAAGCGACTACGAGACGTGACCCGTATTGGATTGATCGCCATTTAGTGGCATTTTCTATCTCGAGCTCTTCCGTGCTTCGGAGGCACTATACTCCATTGGTCCAGGTTCTTATAGATATGGGAGGCGGACCTGGCGCAGGCAGCGTTCGGTGTCCGCACAGTGGAGGCCCTGCGTCAGGTCCTGGAGAAGTGGATGATGAGGCGGCGCAAGCCTCTCTCCTTCCGCATGACGCAGGTGCTCACCGGGCACGGTTGCTTCGGTGAGTACCTGCACCGCGTGGCCCAGAGGGAGGCCGAGCCTCGCTGCCACGACTGTGGCGAGGCTCAGGACACCGCTCAACACGTCCTTGAGCGGTGTCCCAGGTGGAGCCGGCAGCGCCAGGAGTTGGCCGCCGCGCTTGGCGGGACGGACCTGTCGCTCCCGAGTGTCGCCAACGCGATGCTCGAGAGCGACAGAGCTTGAGCGGCAATGGCCTCCTTCTGCGAGGTCGTCATGTCGCAGAGGGAGGCCGAGGAAAGGGACCGCGAGGACGATCCCCTCGCGGACCCGATCCGGCGGCGGAGAGGGGGGGTGCGACGCAGGCGCTACCTAGCGCGCCTGGAAGCGCCCCCGTAAACGGTGGGACTGGAGCAGTTCCACCCGGCGGCAGAGGTCCTCCAGGTGTCGGAGGACCTCTGAGAGTGGTGAGTCCGGTTTCTGGTGAGAAACCGGCCAGTCGCAGAGGCGTCTTGTGTTAGTAAGATCCGAGGCGCCTCCCTGCAATGCGGCCGACGGCACCCGCAGGGGTTTAGTGGGTAGTCTGGGCTGTCTAGCGGCCCAGGAGTCCCACACTCTGTGCGTAAATGCATTCCCCTGCGAAATCAAAAAAAAAAAAAAAGGTTCTTATAGATATATGGCTGTATCAGATGCCTTAAGACAGCCTGAAAAAAATTGCCACTAAAACAGAAAGTTTAGTTTCTCTGTAAAAAGGGTTAAGGAGAGCAGACGGCACTTGCTCCACTGTAATAATCAGTGCCGCCAAATCAAGGACCGTGAATAGGCTAGTTTCCAGGGTCAAAAGACTATCATTAAAATTTGTCCGTCATTTAAGGAATCAAAATATATTAGTGACGTATTTTTTCGTTTGTCAATTGAGCGATAAATTATAAAGATATAACGCATCAAAGTTTAGGAGTGGGGGTCGTGACGTCACATATTGCGGAAAAGTGTAGCACACTGTGACGTCGCACGGAACTTTAACGTGCCATATCTTTACCATTCTTTGTTTAATTTTGAAAAGAAAAAATACGTCTGCAATATTTTTTGACTATCTAACTGACGGACTAATTATATTTTATTAGGAAACTAGCCTATTACAGCGTGTCCTTGCCCTAGGCTCCGAAGCTTAAGCTGAGGACGCAACCGCCAGTGTGACTTTTCTAAACACCATTCAAGTTTTTACAGTTTGTTAAATATATGACTCTTAACTACTTTTAATCAAAAATAAGCTAAACCAAGAAAAATAATTCGACTTCCCATACAAATGTAATGATCAACTGACAGGATTTTATATGGGAGGTTAAAATGTTTTCGCCCATAAATTTATCAGCTCATCTACTTCTACATTTCTTCTCACTTTTCATACATCATTCAACTCTCTGTGCGAACTGAAAGTAGTAGGTATTAAAATTGGATTTAAAAAAATCCTAAAATAGAATCTACAACGCAAATTAGCATTTTTTGCTCAAAAACCGTTGCGAAAAAATGTTAATAAATACATTTAGTCGATGATGAAAGGATATCTCTTTCACAGGTGATATTGGTTCAAATTTAATAAAATATTTTACTTTTTCGGCCTAAAAGCGACAATTTATTTAAAATATGTATTTTATTCGATAAAAATAATGGTAGAGTGAGTCAGTTGTATTTACGTTGAAGGCTGTGAAATTCTATTGTAAATTATTAACAATTTTTACATTTCATTATGAATTGATTTTATTAATCTGCAATTATAGTGGTATGATTTTGCTTAAAACCTGTTCGAAAATCGATACAGGATGACAACTAGTTGCACAGTCATGAAGAAACGTCAGTGAAAAAGAATCCGAAGATCTGTTGCATGTACTTACACATACCTCTAATATTACTTTCACAGTTATGACGAGAATTCTAACATGATTGAGCTTGCACTTACGGTACTAAAAAATACAATTTAGTAATAAGGCTGTTCACAAACTGTGCCCATTGGCGGAATGAACAGACTTTTGGCTGGGACACTTTTCGAGCGCGATTGTGCATCTTGTTGTTATGCTATATCGATGTTGAAAACTAAAAAAAAATTATGCAAGTTTAATACTCTCTATGTATCTCGAAATGTATGAGAACCTAAGAAACTAAGAAAAGGGGTATATTTACGGTTTATAGCTGTTTGCTTTCTCATGATGATCCTCGCTTAAATGTATAGCATCATTTTAAATGTAATATTTACATTATTAAGTTAACCTAGAAGAGTTCCCAAACATATGAAAATGTGTGTCAAAAAAATGTCGCAACTATAGTTTTAGGAACAAAACCTTTCGTTTCTAGTTGAGGTTCGGACCCTAATGGCGTAATAAATTTATGAAAAGAGAGATAAAAAGAAGTTCGTATAATTTTTGTAGGGGAAAATCGCACGAAATAAATTATGTTATTTCCGCCACACAAATAATGTGCGATATAATAAAAGGGAAAATACAGCAGATGTGTGTTAGATTAGAATGCGCATAAGAAATAAAAACGCTGTTTACGATTTTATAAGCCTATTAATCTAATTGGATTCGAATTTCCCGTGAGAGTTACGCCCCTTATGGTATTAACATATGAACATGTAATTACTTTATCTTAATCATATTGGCCAGTAAAATAAGAAAAATAAGAGGGGAGGGAGAGCGTCAATGATGCTATTGACTGAAGAAGAAGTGGTGCCCCATTAGCTACTTTTTCTTGGTTTCTTGGTTTCTTTCTTACTGATTTAAAAAGATTAATTGTTTTTCAAGGATTTCCTAAGCCGGTGGATGGAGTTGGCTTTGAATAGAGTACGTTTGGACAAAGAAGATTTTTCATCACGGAGAATACTGGCAGTATAGAACTAGTCAACACTAACTCATAGTTTTAATGGGCTCTTCTTCTTTCGTAACAGTGGAGAATATACGTGCTAATGGTCTTGCAATCAAGGATACTGAAGACCAGGCGAAATGAAAGAGGAAAAGCATGTAAGCGAACCCTGGGCTCTGACAACCTGATGAGGATGCTATCGAGAAGACGCTAGTATGAGAGAGTGAGTGAGAGATAGAGAGAGAGAGAGAGAGAGAGAGAGAGAGAGAGAGAGAGAGAGGACAGAGAGAGAAGTGGAGACTTAAAAGCAGAAAAGCGGACCCTGAAATTTTTTTAGCGTTACCGATTAATTTATTTTCTACATGGTTACAGTACCTATATTATATGTGAAAACTTGTAATTGGGTACACTTTGGACATCTACATATAGTACAAATTACAATTGTATTTAGCTGCAAGTTTTCCTAGAAGTGAAAAATAAATCGTAAAATATAAACAGACATACAAACAGTCTTTCACACTTATAATATTATATGGATAAATGAAAGTCTGGATACTTATTTTGCTGAAAACTTTGCACACTTACGTTCTACTTCAATTAAAAGCTGACATTATGAAAGTTGCCAAATTGGTGCTTGAAAATTGTTCGGTGTTGGAAATGTGTCAAAGATAAATGAAGAAACACATCACAGCTAACTGAGATCTCTACTTAGCGCCTACCTTTAAAAGTACATTCGGATACAAGTGCGCTAAGTTGTCATTACGAGGCGGTATATACGCGTGCCTTTTAGGAAGCCGGGTAAACTGATACTCGTACTAATATATAAAGCTGAACTGAGCTTGTTGAAGTAACAGAGCGGCTAAAACGGAAAAGATAGAGCAGCCGTACCCTTGTTTGTTCGACTGGCGTTCTCCCAGATACGAGCAAACTTTTTCAACAAGGTCATCAACAAAGGATCCTCCTTGATATCCAGAAGTACTAAAAAAACAGGATTGGATTGTATTTTCAAATTATGAGGGAGTTTTAGAATAAATACGTATATAGGCTTAAGTAACGTGACAAACACATAGCCCTCTCTTTTGGATTTGCAGTCGGGTAATTCACATTTTCCTCATAAATTTAACGACGTACAATCGACGAAATTTATGGCATCAATTTATTCAATACGGATGTAATTCCATATTATTTTGATTCGAGAACATAATCGAATACATAGGAAACAGGGATGGGAAATTATCGAGTTCCGAGAAAATTACTTTTTGATCGTAAAATACTTATTTCTTCTTCGCACTCACGTTAGTAAGTAAAACACTTTATCGCACCATAGAAAATTACACTCAAAGGAGCTCTCAGTTAGTCGAGCGCGACCCGCGTATCCGTAGCGAATGCGCGTGTCAAGCGACGGCATGACGCGACCACTATTGGATTGGTCGCCATTTAGTGTCATTTTCTATCTTGATCTCCTCTGTGCTTTGAAAAGCACTTTAAGCCGTTGGTCCCGGTTGTTGTCGATAGATAGCAGTCGTGAGGCTGTGTCAGATGCCTTGGGGCAGCCTGAAAAATACTGACAGTGTTGGTCGCTAACACACCTCGGGTTTTTTTTTTTGTGAACACCGTGGACTTGCTGATGGTTCAATAATTTTATTCCTTTCCATATCCGCCAGCAGCTCTTTGACTTCTATTTCTTTGGCTATAGGGATTCTTCTCGCTCGCTGTCGGATGGGTCTCTCATTTCCGGTGTCAATCCTGTGTTGTACTAGCGACGTTCTTCCTAAGTCTTCTTCTTGGCTGGTGAAGATGTCGGCGTAGCGCAGTAGAAACTTCTTAGCTTTAATGCTCTGCGAGTACGTTAGATTGCTTTTGCAGTTACTTAGAAGCTCCTTGACTGTAGAATCACTGGTACTCGTTGTATCTGAGCTTTGTGTTGTACTGCACTTTTTCAGCCAGACAACTTCCTCACATTTTCCAATGATGTCGCCTTTGTTTAAGGTCTTCTCTTGGTCGCCTAGATTAAGTACTCTTACTACTGCGGTGTTTCTTCCTTTCACGAGAGTCCTCGCGGTCATGAGTCCTCGAGCCGCAGGTTTATTAGCTATCTCCTCAATCAACACGCATCCGGTAGATTTCTTGTTCCTTGTTATTGGTAACTTTACTAGTACTTGGGCTTCTGCTTTCCCAGGTATGACCGTTTGCTTTAAACATGTCACTCTCCCGTTAATGCCTCCTAGGATGATGATCTCTTCTTCACCACACTTGAATACACCACTAGCAACGTCTATTCTACAGTTGTACTTTTTCATGAAATCTAATCCCAATACACAATCGTCCATAATTTCAGCCACGATGACGTTGTGGGTATATGTGGTTTCTCCCATAGACATTTTTACAGACACTTCTCCCAGGACGGGTATTGGCTGGCCGGAGGCAGAAAGAAGCTGACAGTCCAGTTTCCTCATGCTTCTCATTATGGTCCTTACTAAGTGAGGTCGGACTATTGTTCTTGATGCTCCGGTATCCAGCGTCATCCTGCAGTTGACCCCATTTACAGTTCCAGAAATTACGAGACTGTTTCCGTTGCATGCCTGAGAGATAATAGTTGTCGGGGCTTCCTCCGCGCCAGCCACTACTCGCCCCCTAGTTCTGGCTCTTACTCGTTTCTCCGATAATGAAGCCTCCTGCTTCATCTTTAGTTCCTTCACGTCGTCTTCAAGTTTCTTGATCTTTGGGCAGTTCATTTGTAGGTGCCCTCGGTCGCCGCACCTATAGCACATGGATCCAGGTCTCTTCCTTAGCAGAGCTTTTATTTCCCTAACTTCCTCCACTACTTCGCGCACTTTGTGAGTCGCGGAACGACGAATGTCATGTCTGACAGCTTCCACCTCCAAAGCGTGGGTCAGTGCATCTTTTAATGAGGCATGATGGTTTAGCCTTACTGCAGCTCTGACTTCCGAATCCTTGATGCCGTCGACGAACGCCTGCACGGTGTTGGACTCAAGCATCTTCAAATCGGCCCCTGGATACGCCTTGCGGACGAGTTTTTCTATTTCCAGCGCCCATTGCTGCAGACCCTCTCCTGAGCGCTGGACTCTGTCGCGGAGTTGAGCGCGGAAGACGTGCTCCAAATGCCGTTCCCCGTATCGCGATTCCAGTGCCTCCAGCAGGTCCTTGAATCCACTGCCCGACGGAAGAACCTCCAAGACCGTCAGAGCCTGTCCTCGGAGTGCGACGGTGAGAGCTGTCAGGCACTGTTCATCTGTCCATCCGTTAGCAGCTGCGATGGTCTGGAACTGTTGACGGTATGCGGTCCAGGACGAGGTTCCGTCATATGGCGGCAATTTCGCAGCTGGGTCCGTGGTGGGCAATGACTGTTCCGCCAGATGTTACTGCTACTCCCGTTGTTTCAAGGCGCACGACCTTCTTCTGTAATGTGGAAAGGTCCGTCTTCATATTTTCCATGTCGTTCCCAAGAGTCGTGACGCGTTCCTCCACCAAGTCAACATCCTTGCGTAATTTGGTAACCACGCCACTAACTTCACCAATAGCTGACAGGAGTTGCTGTTGAGCCTTTTGTTGTTGCTCTTGAGACTTTTGTTGTTGCTCTTGAGCCTTTTGTTGTTGCTCTTGAGCCTTTTGTTGTTGCTCTTGAGCTTTTTGTTGTTGCTCTCTTGTGTCTTGTAGAAGCTTCTCCTGCATTGTAAATTTGTTGTCCAGCATTGTAAATTTGTTGTCCAGCATTCGCATCAATTCCCCAAAATCAAAGAAAGGCGCAGCCTGGTGGGCGTTGGACTTGTCCTGGTGGGCGTTGGACGTGGCCTGGTTGGTGTTGGACGTGGCCTGGTGGGTGTTGGGCATGGCCTGGTGGGCGTTGGACGTGTCCTGGTAGGCGTTGGACATGGCCTGGTGGGTGTTGGACATGGCCTGGTGGGTGTTGGACATAGCCTGGTGGGCGTTGGGAGTGTCCTGGTAGGCGTTGGACGTAGCCTGGTTGCCGTTGGACGTGGCCTGGTGGGTGTTGGACATGGCCTGGTGGGTGTTGGACGTGCCCTGGTGGCCGGTGGGCGCGGTGGGAGCGGCCTGGTCATCAGATCCAGTAGAAGTGGCTTCCGCAGCACGCTTCGCCCTCGTCTTCACACCCTCACTGGTGACGTCTTCTCTCGGAGTCAATGGCATCTCCAAATCCATTTATGACACCAATTGTTACGAGCTCGGGGTTCGCAATTTGGAGAAAAACACCTGATGACTCTTAAAAACGTTTATTCCCACAAGGATGGTCGCCGACGTCACTTCACTTCACTTATAACTAACAATGTCCCAAAACACTTGCTAATCACAGTCACTATAACTTGCCGAGGTCGCTTGTATCACTTGTTATTCGCTCCGGATATCGCTTCTTGATCGCACTTGTAGCTCAGTTAAATTAGAACTGCTCTCCTGAGGCACCTTCCGATATTTATATGGCCCGGGAAACCCGCTCCATAAGTTTCTAGAAAGATCACAACTACTCCGGAATAGAGAGAGAGGGATACGTTTTTAACGGTGAGAATTTTAACTTATTTTTGATCCCCCACTTCCGAACATGTTCGAGAGCGCCATTCGCCCGCTCCTGAATTTCCCTGGCGTTGTTTCCGGAGAACACAAGAACCACATCATCCGCAAAAGCTTGACAGTAGTCTCCCCTATCCTCCAGCTGTTTGAGCAGAGGGTCCAGAAGCAAATTCCAGAATGTGGGACCTCCTATCGACCCTTGGACGCAGCCTTTCGAGGTTTCGCTGGCACACTCGGCTCCGGCAATACCTGACTCGCACTCTTCTGTTTGACAGGTAGCTGTCGACTATCTGTCGTAAGTTTATTGGACAGTTTGTCTCTGCCAGTCTACACTGTATTGCAGGCCTCCACGCGCTATCAAAGGCTCCCTCTATGTCGAGGGATACCATTGTCACTAGTTTTTTGGCTTTTATTTCCTCTTTCAGGTGTTGAGTTAAGACATAGAGAGAGTCCTCTGTACTGCGCTGTGGTGTGAACCCGTATTGACGCTGGCTCATGCCTGGCAGAATGTGCCACCGAATCCTAGTTACCAACATCTTTTCTAGTATTTTCCCTAGCACCGATACGAGCCCGATTGGTCTGTACGACTTTGGGTTGGCATAGTCTTCCTTCCCAGGTTTACGGAGTACTATGACTATCGCCTCCTTCCACAAGGCTGGGAAATGTGCGAGGCTTAAACACTTATTATATAGTGCGAGGAAGAGATTTGGATTGTTGGCAATGGCCGCCCCGCAAATATCTGCGGTGAAACCGTCGAGTCCCGGCGCCTTCTTCGGATTGAAGCTTGATACAGTCCGTTCTAGTTCTTCCATCGTGAACGGTGGGTCAGTTGTTCGCCCGTTTTCATCAGAATTTATCTTTTTTGCGCTATCTCGAATTTTTGAATGCTCTGTATCATCTTCATCCGGTTCATCCTTCGGATAGAAGGTTTTTGCCAACAGACTCGCCGATTCCACCCCAGTGAGAACATTTCCATTTTGGACCAACGGAACGTCCTCCTCCCTTTCCGTAGTTCTACCGATGACGCTATAGATGCCTTCCCACATGGTTTCTTTCTCCTGCTTACTACAGAATTCTTTCCAGCTAGTTGTTCGAGCCTTTTCCACTTCCAGTTTGTACTCTTCCTTCGCCTGTAAGTATTGGTCGACCACATATGCTCGACGGACTGGCGCTGCGCTCGATATTCTGTGCTTCTTTTTGGAGAGCTCTTTTCTCATTTCGTCTAACTCCTTCGTCCACCAAGGCAACCCCACTCGCCCTCCATTCGGGACGGTTTTGGGAATAGACACCTCACAAGCTTTTTCCATTGTATTCACAATCCTTTCTACCATTTTGTCAAGTTCTATTTTTGTCTCTATCTCCTCTATTTTCTTTACGCTTATTTCCTGTGTTTCCCATTGCTGATTCAACTGTTCCCTAAAATGGTCCCAGTGAGCTTTTTTGGTGTTATACTTCCTCGTAGTTCTTTTTATGTCTATTCCCTTAGCCTTCCCCAAGTTCAGATCGAGTAGAATCGCCCGATGGTCCGATACAGTGACGTCCGCGTCGACTCTCCAGTTTTCTACGTGGCCAAGCATTGCCGTCGAACATGTCGTGATATCGACGTGGCTCCTAAACTGCTTTCCACCGCGAATAGTGTCGAATGTTGGCTCTATCCCTTTGTTCAGAATCTGTAGATTCATTTCCTCCAATGCTGCCGCCAATTCTTCACCCCTATGGTCAACTCGCACACTTCCCCACCACGGATTCCAGGCATTGACATCGCCTCCGATCAACAACATTTCAGTACTGATCTCCGCTGTTATTTTTGTCAGCCGTTGAATGTTGGGTTCGATCGGTTCACGACCGTCGAAGTACATCGACACCACTCCTATTTCCCATGCCGAGGTTCTCAGTTTAGCTACAGCAAAGTCGGGTGTTGTCAGATTCGGGTACTGGATGATGTCAACGTCCCTATCGAATACCGCGATGGCTGCCCGGTTAACTTCTGCCGCGTTGGAAGTATGCTGCACCACTCTCATCCCTTGACTGACCTTCATTCTCTTTATGTTTGCGGTGTACGGCTCCTGTAGGAGTGCAAAGGCAAGTTTCTTGTTTCGTGCCTCCAATATAAATTCATTGGTGGCTAATCGACATTTTTGGAGATGGGCTTGTAGGATTTTATATCGGTGCTCCGCTTGAACAACTTTAGCAATATGCTACAGCCGCTCGGGCTATAGCATCCCATCGCCTTCTGATTGGGCACTCGGCGTTGAACGCGTCATGCTCTTTGTTAGCCATTTTTGCGAGCGAGCAATTCCTACACGTGGGTGCCGTGCCCATAATCCGTTCAGGGCATTCGGCTCTGAGGTGTGGGCCTCCGCAATGACCGCAAAGGTCGGCCTCCTCTTTGCACAGCAGCCTACCGTGTCCGTAACCCATGCACCGACTGCACTGCACCAACGGTGATCGGTCCTCGACTCTGACTGTTTGCATGTCAATGCGAATTCTACCCGCCTCTAATGCCCTTCTCCAAATTACGGGCGCGACACTTAGGATTACGTTGCTGCAGTGAGGGTTCCTTACTTTTTGGCGGTAACGAACTACCACTCTGGAATCCTCCTCGTCGAGGCCCTGGAAAACATCCCTGTTCTGATTTCTCAGGGCTTTCAGGATGCCCTCGTCGGTGTTAACATTAAAGACACCCCTTAGCAACAGGAGTGGGTCTTTGTTTTTCACCTCCTCGACGACAAAAGACTCTCCTTCGTTACATAGCCTATTTTTAAGTTTTTCCCTGTCTTCCTTGCTTCCTACTCCTATCACTACTTTGCGGTCTTTCGCTTTACGGACCCTCTTCACTTCTATCCACCCTTCCTTCGCGTCGACCGTCTTCCTAATTCTCTCCAAGACACTCTCCTCTGTTTCCTGTTCGTCTTTCGAAGCGACGACTATGGAGTGGAGAGTTTCTCTCACCTCCACATTCCCTACTTGCGAGGCAGGTTTTCCTGCGACTGCACTCGCGTACGTCATTGTCGTCGCTGTCGCTTTCTCTAGTGCTTCTTTGTGTTTGATCATTTCCTCTCTCAACTCGGATATGGTTTTACTGTTTTCTTGGATTACTTTAGTGTGCTGTTCGATTTTTTTCAAGTATGCATCCAAGTTCACGTTGGGGCCACAACCTCCGCGGGAGGACAACTCTGTTTCAACTGGAGCGGCAGTCTGCGTGAAGCGCTGGAAGTTCCGCAAGGCCCCGCATGTACAGCTTTTCCTAGCCCTACCAGCAAATTTGTCCGTTTTGGCATCAATATTGGCCAGGAGTTGTACTACGTCCTGTCTCTGCTTTTTTGTTACGCTTCTACTGGCGCCTAACAATTGCTTTAATCGAGTTTTTGAATTTCTCTATGGGTTCTTCGTTGGCTTTGGCTATTTCGTAGCAGGAGGCCTCCGTTCTCAAACTAGGGGCATCACAAGCTGACCGCCTGCCGGAGGTCTCTATGGACAGGCTGGATGCAACGCCACCCGGCTGTGAGTCGGGGCTCTCTTCGCTAGGAGCCGGGACTGGAACCACGCCACCCGGTTGTTGGTTGGCGATTTCGTCGAGAGAGTGACTGTAGACTAGTGCAGCCATCCCCTGGGAAGAATCAAACGATATATCCACAGGGATCGCTTCCATGATGTGTGGTGACGTGACTGCGAAGTCTTTTTGCAGGGCCGCTTCTATTGAGCCACTTAGTCCGTTAGGTGATTTGGACCTGTTTAGATTTGGCGTGGGCGGTGGTGCGCGAATGATAGGCATGTTTGTGTATTACCGGACAATTTATATATATACAATGTAATTAAAATTAAATTTATAATCAAGAAAACCTAGAAGTATCGATATGAGCTTAAATACAAAAAATACCAAAAATTTAGAAAAAATAATTTTTTGATATGCAAAAAGTTGATATACCAAAGCGATTACTGGGAGCAGATGCGGATGAAAGGTAAGTATAGAAAAGTTATAAAACAGAGATTTTAGCTGTATAGAATCGGAATTTAATAAAAATACAAGTTTACAGGCGGTGCGCTAAGAAAATGCGTGGAAACGGAACGAAATGACTATAAACAATCTAGGAAAATATAGTGAGACTAAATTAGAGAGATTCCGGGGACTTATGAAGAACTATTTGCTATACACACCTCGGGTTATGTATCTATTGGTCTAGTTTCCCTGTTAAAACGGTAACGGAGGTCAAACGGCAGTCGCTCCATTGTAATAACCAGTTCCGCCAAATCTAGGACCATGACTTACAGCATATCCTAGGCTCCGAAGCGTAAGCTGACGACGCAACTAGGAATACACGCTAGGATGACGATGATGATGAAAAAATTTCACTCAAAGACATGTTGTTTGTACATGAAGCAGATTTTAGGGTGGATTTATAAGACAAGCCCACACTATAAGCTAATTTGCCACTTATTGCAAGAATCACGGAACCGCCTACAGGACAGCTAAAATAATTTGAATTTAAATTCTGAATCGCTCTTTAGAAGTTTCTACGAATTGAAGAATGGAAGATAGAATTACTTTTTGAACACCAGGCAAATTTTTACAGTGGACTTTGATAATTTTTCAATAGGTGTTTCTCTCGTGCCGTCGTCGTTTGAATCCTTAACCTGTCTTGGTCTACTTTTTTATTCGACAGAGAGTCGAGTTTGTCGTAGTGTCTGGACACCACAATATAAAAATGATATAAAGATGTTCAAACAATCGAAACATTGTATCGATAAAATTAACAGCAACATTGTTACAACACTAATAGGTACATTCATGTGAACGATTGAATACTTTTAATTAATACTCGATTTATTTGAAAGCTCTATTTATTATACATGAATGCAGTTACTGAAGTAATTAATAAAGTTCAATTATGTGACTTTTATTGGAACAGTTACTCATACCATACTTCCTAATATTGTACATAGGATACTTTTTGACGTAGGCGGAGCTGCGGGAAACAGCTAGAAGGCAAAGAGATATTTTAGAGAGAGTTATTTTTTATTATTTTGGTAGCATAGGATTAAGATTACAATTTGCGATGTCAAATGATTTTTCTCAGACAATAGTAGTCCGTGATGAAATAAAAGGTTTTATTTTGTACTGTATTTTGGTAACGAAAAACGTGAAAACTTTTCCGTATTCAGAAAAATTCTACTTCACGCGACTATCACATTAGGAGAGACAAAGCTATTTTTGTCGTTTCCCGAACAGAAAAGTGAACAAAAAAGATGTGTTTGGACCGTTTAGTTAGATACAATGTCTTTTGTTTGTTATTTCTCTGTTAGTAGGAATTCTATCATGATTTGTGGAAAAAATTTCTTTCCAATGTTAGACATTCATCCTTCGTAAGTTGATTTTTACCCCGTTTATTTTTAAGTTATTTTAAAATAAATCTTTGCAAAAAAAATTTAATTATGAGGTGCGGGACGAGTGAAACTACTAGTGGTAGGAATCGTATTGACGTTTATTGGCCAAGTTCATATAGATCATGTCATCGCAGTCACATCTCTCCCTCTTAGTGTGAACGCTTGGGATTCACGGGTTGCCCCGGTCCTTTGAGATGCTTGCGCGGGGATATGGATCCAATGCGTAGAGGCCCTTTGGAGAAGTTGATGTCATGCGGTGCTCCTGCCAAAACCCGTCCTCGGCTATATCAATAGATGGCATGTCCATGAACAAGTCTTGGCAAGAGTAGGAACTATTTCTAATGTATGACAAGGATGTATGGGATATAGTGGTGAAGTTTGGGTAGAGATGAAACTGGGCTATTGTAATAGAGATTCGGATACCTGCCATAATCATGATTACTGACTATTAGTGGCAGGCGGTGACTCGCCACTCAGTGAATGGGAAATAGTCGCCACGTTTGTAAACATTATTATAAAGTACAAATTATAATTTCATGTGAAACAATGGTTTACCCAGTAGCTTCCTATTAGAGTCCAAAAGTGTGACTCACGCAAAATTGGTGAGTTGAATGATATTCATCCATTTCAAAAATAGGGCTCCACGATACACTTAAATTATGGTTCTAGATTAACGAAACCGGTTATTGGAAATGTTGACTACTATTTGCCCTCTTTTACTTATCACAGGGTATGAATGTTAGAACCAACCATTACGACTTCACACCAACTCAACAGTATGTCATTGAAGTGTGAACTTATGACCTAAATTTTGATAGATGAACAATCACCAAACAATCAATCAAATCATTTATTTGTGAAAACAAGATTACTACCTTGTGTACTCATAAAGGTGTTAGTGTTAGAGCAGCAATTCGGAATCACTATGATTTTGCTGAACGTCACAGCTTACAAATATTAAAAACTACCTTTATTAAAAACTCAAATTATTAGAATTATTATTTAAGAAGTCATTTACAGAATAGTAACTTTTGTCAACTAAAAATTAAAATAATAGCTCTTTGAATTTTATATTACACTAAATTTCTATAGCATTTGGTAGCATATTATATATCTTGGGTGCCATACCCATAACACTCTTTTTTATTTGAGCCATAGTGCATCTCTGTATGCAGACATTATAGATATATTGTGTACTTTTTACAAATACAGCAACTTCATAAATGTATAAATGTATAGACAATGCGTGGAGCACGTAGCTTCTTTTAATGTTTATATGAAAAAGTTCACTTTAAAAAAGTTCACATTTTAATGTCATACTTTAAGTTGAGTTGGTTTAAAGTCGTTGTAATCTGCAAAGTCCTGGAATTCCACCAACCTCATATTACTCGGATATTGGACGTCAATATCTCAAAAGCACGTCCTGTGTATATTGTTATATTTTTAATTCTCAATTTCAAGCAGGAAATTATGTGGCTCGACCTCCTTTAAAGATTTTGATGCCGTGGGCATGATAGCTAATTAATTTTACCTACATTGACTTGCATGTATAAAACGTGTATACAAAAGAAGTTTCCTGCGATTTCTTTTTCCGTAGTGTGTATCCATACCTCCATAATAATATTATAAATGCGAAAGTCTGTCTGTCTATAACGCTTTCACGGCTAAACCGCTGAACGGATTTTGATTAAATTTGGTATGGATATAGTTGAAGACCCGGGGTCAAATTTAGGCTACTTTTTGACGCAGGCGGAGCTGCGGGAAAAAGCTAGTATACCATAATCCAGGTGGAGAACTTAATAACCAAAACTAAACCACGACCGAAAGAGGAGTTTGTGAGTTTGCTAAGCCGACGAGTGGATTAAAGTTCGTACGACTTGTCAATTATGTCGAATGTAAATATTTCGACTCATCGGTTCCAAAAATAGCCCAAACACTACAACAAAATAGAACACAACAAAAGGCGGACTTATCCCTAATAGGGATCTCTTCCATTCAACCTGAAGTGATAAGGTTCAATAAAGATTTAAATTAATAATCTGCAGCACTTAACTGGCAAAATTGAATATTATTTCCAATCCAATAATATCTAAGTATCTACCAAGTTACAGGAAAAAGTAATAAACAGACAGTTCAAAAGCAAAGTAATCGTATTATCACTCGGGTATGAAATATTTTTTCCCGTTGACCCATTATTCGATGAAAGTAATAAAACGCAAAAAAATTTGGAAATGTTACGCGGTTTGTAATTTTTCTCGAATGATTTTCATTAACTCTTTTTCATATTAGCCTGCAATGAAGAAATAAATAGTTAAAAAAATATAAGTATTTTTTCAAAACTGTAGTTTTTTTAACCCCGACAAAAAAGAGTGGTGTCATAAGTTGGATCGAATAGATGGTCAGATAACCTGAAGAAGGTCCTTGATGACGCCAGTGTCTAGCTGTTGACTAACTGTGACTGATGTGATGGTGATTCGAGTTGGATGATTTGCGATTGCCCCCTAATGTGTCTTTTAAGGGTTACTAGCTTTTTCCCGCAGCTCCGCCTGCGTTAAAAAGTAGCCTATGTTTGACCCCGGGTCTTCAACTATATCCATACCAAATTTCATCAAAATCCGTTCAGCGGTTTGGCCGTGAAAGCATAACAGACAGACAGACTTTAGCATTTATAACATTAGTTTGGAATTAGTATGGAAGTATGGATTTTAAGGTCTGAAAATTTGCAGCGCGGCCGCAGCAACGACTATGACAAAGATACGGTAAATAACTAACTCTACGACTAACACACACATTGACGCGCGTGAGTGCGCGGCCGAATCGTAGTAGTAGTAATAGGTAACGGGCTGGCCGCTGTTGTATGGAGTATCCGGGGTGTGCCGGTACCGTAACCTTGGGTACTGTAGTAACTAAGTATCGTATCACGGGTAAGGTAAGTACATTTTAGCGGGTACAAACTTTTATTTATTTATTTATTTATAAATCTTTATTGAAGGAAATATATACTCATGCTGCAGTACGAGAAAGTCTGCGGGATTCTCAAGCTCAGCTTAGCAATTGGCTAGTCAACTAAAAAATAAATTGTGTATATTATATATTTTATTGATAGAATAGACTATTTCGGAGATACAATTTAAACGAAAAAATTCTTAAAATTATATTTATTTTTTTATTTAATTTTAAAGATTTTATAGTGATGACGTCACGCAGCTATAATGGCCATTTCGAACTGCAAGAAAGCAAAAATTACTAAGGTATTAAAAAATATATATGTCAGTGTCAAATGTCAAAGTCAAGATGGACCGCGAGCCGCGAGTTGGTTTCTTGTTTGTTTACAATCGCCACATATTTAGGTACCCCATTTCTCGTATCTATTGCATATTGGCCTGTTTATTGGACTTTACTGCAGTCTCTTCATCCGTTTACATCTGATTTTTCAATAATTGGACACCGCTTCTTCATTATAATGTATGAATGAATGTAATTAGGTTATGTTTACTTGAACAGAGATGACATTTGAAGCGCTTAGTAAGCGCTACCAAACAAAAAATATTTATTCACTACGCTGTGCTGCCAACCTAAAAAATTTAATGTGAATAGCCGGAAGTTATCCGGCTACGTCATACGTCAACCTTGCTAAAAAATGAAAGTCATTAGGTTTTCTGCGATTTTCTTAAAAAATACTTGCTTATCTAAAGATCTGATTAATGTAATCTGTTCCCTAAGCCTATTCCTCGAAATGGTTTACGAATTAGACATTTTCATGAAAAAGTTTACTAGCCAATTCAGGCTTAGCAACTCTTTTGCTATGTTCATTTTTGACATAATTGGGTATTCTACTAATTTTTGTTTTTTTTCATATCAATATTTTTATTTCCAGAAACAGAATTACGAAAGAATTTTTGTAATCCGTTCAAAAATAAATAAGTTATAACCCTTTGAAATTCAGTGGAAGGGGAAACTGTCAAAAAACAAGAAAAGGATGCACTGTGTGAGCTGTGACGTCATTGCCACTCGGTTTCATGCGTTCAAAAGAGAAAGCAAAACGTCCCCACCACGCTCCTACTCTTCTTTTAGATAAAACTTTAAAATCGAACTACTGTCTTAATTAACAACTAATTTTGTTGTTGTTTTCAGAATCGATTACTTTTTAGTGTATATTTTGTTTAGTTTAACAATATTAACCAAGTATGAATACAGTCAAGTAGCCCATTACACATTTACAGGTTGAATAATTCCAATGATTATTTACTAATTTATCTACTTAAATTTAAATACGTACTTCTCTATAGGCAATTCACACAGATTAAGCTAACCCAAAGTAAATTTTAAACTTCTGTTATGACTCAGGATTAAACTTGAAATTCAGATTGGTAAAAGTTCTATAAATCCTCTAAACATAAATAGTTTTAAAATTGAAACAAAATTAAAATTATTATTAATTTTTGGATGTTTAATTTACAAAATGAGAGGTAAAAAGAATCAAAATTAGTAAGCTAAAGAAACTTTACTATGTATTTGATTTGAGTTAAATTGTTTTGATGGTATGTAACGACTAACGACCAAAGATAACAGAAACAAATGAGAGTGTGTCTCAATTTTTTTAATTATTTATTTATTTCAAACTTTATAATCTAATATGGTACAATGGGTGGACTCTACGATGTGGTGAAAATGTACTTAAAAAGCCACATGGTAAGGAATTTCAGAAGATTTTGTAATTTTCTAAGTAATGCCTATAACGTCTGACAGGTCAATTGATCATTGATAATTACCTAGTGATTAGCATCGCCACTTTCGTTAGAATAGAATTGATTGTTTTTAGATTAATTAAGTAGATTTATTACATGATTGTGTAAGATGCACAAGAATTCAAATTTGGATAAAAATAGAAAAGAAAAAGCATAAATTTTCTTAGGAGACGCTGGTACGGGATCCTCTCGGTGTACGAATCCGACACCAATTCACCAGTAAGAATTTAGAATTTTACCAGTAAGTTTAAAACATAAGTACCTATTGGCAGTAAACAACCTTAATAAGTAAGACTTGGCTTTGATTCGGCATGAGCGTGGCACCGGGTCGGTATCTACAAGCAAATATGAGGTTCCTAGAGTAAATAATTACTTTGGGGACAGAACATTAAAAAAAAAGGTTACTTACCGTACTTCCTAAACAGCTTACCTGAAAATATCAGACTGGAACAACGCTTAAGTCGATTTAAAGATTTATTGAAAAATTATTTAATAGACTCACTTTCATAATGATTTCTTATAATGTTTGCTATTGTTAGTATATTATCAGATCAAAAGTGTAATATATGTACCTAATAGTTAACTGCAGTCAAACTGCGTAAGCAGTTTTGCTGAACATGGAAATGTTAAATGTTTTGTAAAGTTTTAATAAATAAAGATACGTACATACATATCTAAATGAAAAATAGTGAAAAATGTAAGCAAGTTTTTTTTATTGTGGTGTATAGATTATTATGTATTCATTAATTTCATTTTGGTTTTGTTGCTAATATTAATTTACAAATTGTCAATTTGTCTATTCCGTTCCGTGTCCTCTCTATACATTTGTAATATCTCTATTGCCGTATCTCAGCTGTTATTCATTTTAAAATCTGTTGACATTCCGAATCAGGAATGTAATTAACATTTTGTTGTATGAGAAAGATTTTATTTATTGTGATTCAAATAAGTACTTATGAGTCAATGTACAACAATGTTCAAAGTACTACTAGTAGTGATTTCTTATGTTTTCGCGATTGTTATTCATTAAATTAAACTATTTTAATACGGTTTTAATCGCGTTTATTACTTATTTATTTACACCTGACATTTCAAACACTTTACAGCGTTCATGGTCGCAGGCAGACTAAGTTAACATTTGTCTTTGATGTCATAAGATTACAAACTACCGCCTGAAATTTTTATTGGGAACTATTCCGATTCAAGCAGTATTGGCTCACAGTATCTAAGGGTCCTGCAGTCTGCTTCCAAGTTTGCGATTTTATTAAGTTAATGACTGGGTCCCAAGCTGGCGGTACCTGCCATCCATCCTCTCTATTGAAATTAGGATGTTTTTTTATTTCAATAGCTTCACGTAACATCCTTGGAATGAATCTGTTTTCTTTTGCAAGGACTTGAGGATTATCAAAACGCATATAGTGGTTGGGTTGACTAGAGCGTGTTCACAGATTGCAGACTTGGTTGAGCGTCTTCTAAAAAAATTCGACCTCCTACACGAAATCCAGTCAGCCGGTTTGTATATGGGATTTCAAAATTTTTTTGTAAGTTTTCACCTAATTTTTCTATTGCAAGTAAATTAGTTTGACGGTCTTAAACACACTGAAATAATTTGGCCAGTAGTTTCAAAATCATCCTGTTATAAACCTATTATCATAGCACTGAGAACAAATGGGACAGAAAGGTTCTCAAATGGCAACCACACACCGGCAAGCTTAACGTTGGACGACGATGATCAGGCGACCTAAAAAAGGTCGCAGGTAAGCGCTAAATGCCGGTCGCTTCCAACAGATCATGTAATAAATTTGGGAGAGGCATATGTACAGCAGTGGACTTCCTGCAGCTGAAATTATGATAATGAGAACATAATTATATTCCCGCGGATAAATTCCTGCGGGGCACAGCCTGAAAAAAGATTGGCCTTAAAAATATGCTAGAATTGCAATCAATCAGGAACTGGCAACTGTACCGTAGATCTTCCAGATGATCCGACCATTTTATCAAGGTTGCAATAAGAAGCTGAATGCAGCGACGTTTCTTAAGCTAAATTAAAAATCGTGAGTCTAATCTCTATATAAAATACTCGCTGTTTCCCGCAGCTCCGCCTGCGTCAAAATGTAGCCTATGTTTGACGTTATGTCTTCAACTATATTCATACCAAATTCCATCAAAATCCATTCAGCGGTTTGGCCGTGAAAGCGTAACAGACAGAAAGACTGTCGCATTTATAATATTAGTATGGATATCACTGTATGTAATTTTGGGCCAGAAGGCCTTTGGGCACAGAATTAATAATAGAACTTTGGAGTTATTATCATGCATTAAGTGTATTTTTTTACACTTAAATGCAACACATAGCTCGTTCAGGAAAATAAAAACCCTGCATTGGCGTCGCTACTGATCGCCTTTAGATGGCAACATATTGTATGGGTCATGGCAATAACAAAATTGACAATGTCATTTAATAAAATAAAAATCAATCCTTCGTTTTCATTCGCATCAATTATGATAACATCTTTTAAATCACTTTTCTTTCATTACTATATGATATTTATACCATTTTGATAAATATTTTTATTTCATAATCACAAAATACACAACGTCCACTCCTGACATTGAGATAACTTAAATACCTAGTTGCTAGTAAAAGAAATTAGTTTCAATATTTTTCCGCAATATGGCCAAGGCTGCTATTTTCCTGGTCGGGCTATAAATCATAAAAATTGAGAAAATTTCAGCTTAACATAGGGAAGATTTAAAAAAAAATCGTAAAAAGAAATAAAAAATTTTGTGCCAACGCTTTTGAGAACAGCACGTGCTAAAATATAACAGGCTTTATATTATCATTAAGGAAGTCTCTACAAAAGTTAATCCTGTTAATCCTTAAGCCACTTGTTTACGTAAAATCGGCGAATTTATTAGCTAAAATCCGAACTAAACAAAATTAGACAAAATGCTTTCATTTTTGGGTAATCTTCAATATTGTTCCGTTTTTCAGGCTCCTAGAAAAGCTTAATACAAATAGATTTGCTAATTTCTCTTGTCAGAAATAGGGATTGGTGTCTTAATATAAAAATAAAATATACTTATTTAAAAAATAATAATGATCAACGGATTAGGTTTATCCGCTCTGTTGTGCGATTTGTATTTACTTAAATAAATGAATTTGTATTTTACAAACAACCTAATTTTTTTTTTAAATTTTGTCCAGCTTGTTAGTTTTATATCGCGTTTATAGTTTAACCGCAGATATATAATTAACTTTTATTTGTTCATCTGTAACACACATATACATATAATTATTACATTCAATGAACACGATAGACACACACACACACACACACACAGATACATGACAAGCTTATATGCATTTGTATGCCACAGCAGCACAAAAAGGCTACAGCTCAGCATAAATGTTACTATTTAAAGCAACTGCTGATTTTCAGCTGGCACCTTTGAAAAAGAGCGAGCGACTGCAGACTCATAGACTCCAACATATTACTCGGCGTTAAATTTCATCACATGCACAAAAAAAGTGTGACAGTAACGAAAACATTAAAAATCATTTTTTACGACTTGATTATAAATATAAATTGTGTATAAATAAAATTTTACAAGCTCTATAAACTTGGAAAACCTAAAAATCGCAGAAGATTTGTTATGGATTGTTATGTCCCCAACTCGACAGTGTTGACTACTAACACACCTCGGGTCATGTTTTTGTTGGTCTGGTTTTCCTGTAAAAAGGGTTAAGGAGGTCAGACGGCAGTCCCTCCATTATAATAACCAGTTACGCCAAATCTAGGACCATGATTTACAGCGTACCCTAGGCTCCGAAGCGTAAGCTGACGACGCAACTAGGAATACACGCAAGGATGATGATGTTATGTTCCCAACTCAACAATATTGACAAAAATAAACAAGTAAAAATTTTTGGGATTTATTTACTTATTTATTTAAACTTTATTGTACAAATACAATTGTAAAGCACAATAGGTGGACTTAATGCTAAAAGCATTATCTAACAGTCAACCTTTGGGTCAAGCAGAGAGCTTTATGTGGGTGTAAAATAAAGTTTTATTACCAAAAAAGCATAAGAAAATAATATGCAATACATATATATATATATAGCATATACTTACATATAATATAAACACGTATTTACAATATACCTACATAAACAATAAATATATACAATTATTAATGCAATGCAAAACAAACAATACAATACATGTGGCAACTAGATTCTCACATCACTCAGCTGTGCGAGAAAATCATCGTAAACAAAAGCTTTGAAACCCGCACGGCTGGAGGCTTTCTTAATTGATTCAGGTAGCGCGTTCCAGAGTCTGACAGCCGTAACGACGAAGGAGTTGGAGTAAAACCCAGTATGGTGAGAGGGAGTGGCAAGAGTCAAATTGTTTGAAGAACGCAGAGCCCTTTCGTGAGTCGAACTTAAAAATTTGAAATCTGTTTTGAGATACTTTGGGGAAGATGGATTATTAAGCACATTATATAACTGACAAAGGATATGGAGATTCCTGCGTTGACGGATAGGAAGCCATTTAAGCTGGGATCGATATTCTGAGACGTGGTCGTACTTACGTAGGCAGAAAATGAACCTAATATAATTGTTCAGAAGGCGTTCTAACTTATTAAGTTGTTCTTCAGTAATGTTCAGATAACACACATCAGCGTAATCCATCAGCGGTACCACAAGAGATTGAACCAACATCGTTTTGGTCTTTATTGGTAAGAAATTTTTCAGACGTTGTAGAGAAGAAAACACTTTTCTACTGACCTCATTGACATGTGATTGCCAGCTCAATGTATTATCAATAAAAAGACCGAGATCCTTAACTACTGGACTAAGAGGTATCTCAATGTCGTTGTAGATGATTGGTTGTAACGACTGAGTGTCAATATTATTTATTTGTACATTACTTCCCACTATAATGGCCTGACATTTCTTTGCATTTACGTGGATTCCAAAGCTGCCGGACCACTCTAGTACTCTGCAAAGATTACCATTAATTAAAGAAATTGCGGCATCAATGTCACTTACATTGGTTTGTGTGTAAAGCTGCAAATCATCGGCGTAGAAATGATATGTACAAGTGATAATAGATGAGAGAAGATTTATGAAAATCGAGAACAATATCGGAGACAGAATTCCTCCCTGCGGAACACCAGCCTTCAGCTCACACCAGTCAGACGTATCATGCCCGTTGCGAACTTGTTGCCGGCGACCACGAAGATAGCTGGAAAACCATTCAATCACTGGGGACGAGATATTGCAGGAGGAAAGTATAGCCAATAAGATGTCGATATCAACCGTATTAAATGCGTTGCTAAAATCAATGAGAACTAATATAGTAACTTTTGTATTCTCCATACCAGCTCTGATGTCATCTGTGACTCTAAGCATCGCTGTGGCAGTACTCAGGGCTTCAGACTCGGTCATAGACCGAGTCTGAAGCCCGATTGAAAAGTATTCAAAAAAGAGTTATCAAGCAAATGTTTTAAAAGTTGAGCAAAAACTGTAGCTTCTAATATTTTAGACAAGAAAGAAAGTATAGATATGGGACGGACATCATTGAGGTTGATTGGGTCGGCGATCTTAGGAAGAGGGCGGACATAAGCGAGACGCCATGATGAAGGGAAACAATGTTCAACAAGGCTGGTGTTTATAATGTGCGTGATGACAGGTAAAACGTGGGGAAGAATAGATGATATCATAACGTGACTTATTTGGTCCGGTCCTACAGCATTCGACGTAACAGATTGTATCGTCTTAAGAACCTCATCCTCAGCGACTGCGGCAAACTCAAACTCACTACCGTCAGGGACAGGCAAGGCAAGTACAGATGAAATAGTTGATATTTTTAAATTATTATCCAAAAGAGGCACTGAAGAGAAATGATTATTGAGATCACTCAATGAAAATGGAAATTTGGAGTTATCGTTCTGCACCTTACCTATGCCCTGAGAATTCAAAAATTTCCAGAGATTAGCCGGTGAAACATTTTCAATATTATCCGAGAAATATTGGCGTTTTGCATTTCTACACAGCTGGTTGCACCGATTTCTTGCAGCCTTATACAATGACCAATTGTCGTCGGTTCGTTCTTTTTAAATCTACGAAAAGCAAAATTTCGACGTTTCATGGCAATGCGGACTCCATTTGTAATCCATGGCGCAGGTGGACGGCGTATTTTGATGGCTTTTACCGGTGCGTGTACATCATACAGAGATAAAATACAGTTATTGAACAGAGATACTTTATCATCTACTGTATGAGCAGTGAAAACGGGAGACCAATCAGTTTTACTCGCGTCACTCAGTAAGGCATTCCCATCCATTTTAGAGAAACAGCGGAGGTATAACACAGTGGGTTTCACTTTCGGTACTTTAATTTTGTATGAGAGGTAGAGTAAGTCGTGATGTGAAAACCCAGGAGCCGAGGTTTGACCATGTGTAGCAACGTTTTTGTCTGCCGATGTAATTATCAAGTCAAGCAGGGTAGGACCATGTTCAGTATAATGTGTAGGCCCGGAGGGGAGCACCGTGAAATTTACTGATTTAAGGATATTTACTAAATATATAGTTACTAATCTGCAATTTTTTGGATTATTTTGATCATTTTATAATGATCATGATATTTGCGCAGAAAATAAAGTGCGCATTATCATAAATCATTGTTATTCGGACGGATCCGTGCAGTCAAAGGGTTAATGAAGTACTAGCCAAAAGTTAAGTCGGTTGTTAAATCTAGTCGAGTCTATTGGTCTAGGCAGAGTTATAGTAGAAATCTGCACTTAGCAATTTTCTAGGAGCAAGCCCGGAAATCATATAATTAAACACTGTATCACTACACAGCAGTCACACTTTTTCACAAAAAACTTTGCGAATAGGTAATAATCCACCAATAATTGAACAAATACTCAAAATAAAACATAATATTGGAAAATAAATACCGGGCCGAAATAACTCTTCATATCTTCCCGCCAAATATCTATTAGAACTTATAACACTAATCAAAAAAATTAAATCTCTGAATCACAGATTACAGATTCCAATAGAAAAAAAAACAACATAGATGCGATACCTATGCCTCCGCTATGGCAGTTTCGCGTTTGCTAGGCAAAGGAATTTAGTTCTATACGGAATACCGCGCGCGTTGCTTGTCTGGCTGACGACGGAACGCTGCGTTCGGAATTTGAAAAAGTTTTTATTCTTCTGTTATATCTTACTAGGCCAGCATTTCAAATTTCGTATTCGATTTTCCCTCCAAACGAATTTTGACACTCTTTGACATTTAGTGTTTTTTAATATTGTTTTTTTAATTAATTGAAAAAGTGTTCTGAAAAATATCGTGTGCGTTTCAATGTTGTGGCGACGTGATTGAAAACTAAATGTGGTTGTGTAAAATAATTTGTGTTTGCCGTTGATTAAGAAATAGTTGAATTGCAGCCAGAGCTGAATGTAAGTATAAAAATAATAAAACATTGTAAGGACGTGACCAATCGATTTTAGATTTACGATTATTTTGAAACGTGCGTGCCCAGTTGAAGCAGATCACGTATCGCACGTATTTTTCTAACATTTTTTATAAGTGAAAATATTTGATGGTTCTATAAAAATTTTAAGAATGAGTAAAATATTTGATGTTCCTTTGTAGAAATTTTATGAATGGATTTGGTAGATTTACAATTTTTTTTTTCTTATTTTTGCGTTCAGTTTATATAGAAATAAAAATTAAAGTAAAACTATATGATTTCTTATCTTTTCGCGATTGCTATTTAGTTGATATTAATATTCTTTGATATCAAAAAAATTAAAAAAGAAATAATAAAGACAATTATTCGTATTTTGTGATATTACATTTTTTCATTGTTTAACCAAACAAAACATTTTAATTGAACTTTCTATGTAAAGAAAAAATTAAAATATTCGAGTTTAATACGTAACTTAATACTATGTTAATTAAAGTTATTTTTATTATGAAAAAAACGGACAAAGAGGGTAAATTTCTGAAAATTATATTGTAGTGTTCGCTCAAGCCTTGCAAAGACAAAAAAATAAAACAAATCGGAATTAAAAGCGTTTTGAAATTCAAGTTTATCTTGAGCATACATACAAAATAAGAGTACGGTGAATCAATTTATAGTATGTAAATATATGACTTTTCTTAAATTACTTAACATCAACCGTATATAGCTAACAGTGCTTTAAAACCATAAACGCAATTAGTTGAAAAGTTAAAATAAAATATAAACTTAACTTGAAATTCATCATCATCATCCTAACGCGTATT
The DNA here is from genome assembly GCA_947363495.1 of Euzophera pinguis. NCBI lineage: Eukaryota > Metazoa > Arthropoda > Insecta > Lepidoptera > Pyralidae > Euzophera > Euzophera pinguis. The sequence goes on from OX376176.1 coordinate 9,338,123, forward strand.
CCTAGTTGCGTCGTCAGCTTACGCTTCAGAGGGTACGCTGTAAGTCATGGTCCTACATTTGGCGTAACCGGTTATTACAATGGAGCGACTGCCGTCTGACCTCCGTAACCCTTTTTACAGGGAAACCAGATTAACAGGAACATAACCCGAGGTATGTTAGTGGCCAACACTGTCAGAATTTTTCAGGCTGCCCTAAGGCATCTGACACAGCTGCACGACTGCTATTTATCGATAACAACCGGGACCAACGGCCTAACGTGCCCGAAGCACGGAGGAGCTCAAGATAGAAAATGCCACTAATTGGCGACCAATCCAATAGTGGTCGCGTCACGCGCATTCGCTACGGATACGCGGGTCGCGACCAACAAGCTCCTCCATAAATCAAGTGGACCGGAAACTGTCACGGGTACAATTTTAAGAAGTGCCCGTGAGCTCCGACACTTGCTTTCGGTTTGTTGTAGCTGTCGTAAAGTATTAGAAAATTCTGCTTTATTATCAGAAGGTGGGGTTGACTCTAGGCTATGACAAATCGGTTCCAAAGTTTCTGTAACCAAAGTGGTAGATGTACCAGCCTCGGACTGTGAGATTCCCTTACGATGTAGCAAAGGATGATCATGTAACCTACAACAGTCTTCACCACAAGCAGGTGTCTTACAAGATTTCTATAAGTGGACTCTTTTAACCAGCGCTATCAAACGACAAAATCTTAAATTCGGAACAAAACTTTACTTTATGGTCTTTTTTACAATAGACACATTCAGCCTTTAGTTTTTGAAGTTTAATTTTTTGTCACCCATGGCAACATGAATGTTTTCATGTTTAACATTCTTGTTATATGACACGGATGGTTTGATGTTAAATGATGCACATTGATTGTTGAATGTTGAGTCAGGTTTGGAAATAAATGAATCAGGAGATAAACCAAAACTTATATGTTGGTCCAGCTCATGCTTCTGAGAGCATTTCCAATTTAGGTCTTTCTGAGCAATCTTTCATTGCAAAATCCGTTTTGTTGCAAAATTGTATGATACGATTTAATTTACCTAAAATTGCGTGGAATAGCTCAGGTAAATAAAAGTACTCGGTGATGATCATGGAGTGCATAAAAAATTATGTATTATAGTACACTACGACTCTATATGGACTGTAAAATGAAAATGTGGTAATTCAAATTTAACGGCTACTGAAGGACCAAAAATGTGGTGGAATAAATGTAAATGATACGTGAAAACTGGTGGTAAAGTCAATATATTTGCGATTTTACAAAATAATACATCAAGAGTGAAAAAAAATGAATCAAGAAGCTGATGGAAACTGACAAAACTAATATAAAAGAAATATTATGGTACGAAGGAGAAAGAGTTTGTTAAAAGAGTTTGTAACAGTTATGAATATTGGATGGATTTAAACTGGGCTATTGCAATAGAAATCGAACACCGGTCATAATCATGATTCCTGACTATTTATGGCAGGCGGTGACTCGCCACTCAGTGAATGGGCCCCCCATATAGTCGCCGTGTTTGGCAACAGCGGGGCAACATTGGAATGAGCGGCTAAGGGTGCCGAGATGTGCGGCTCCGGTTTCGCCATCGCGAGTTGCCTCGTGAGCGGGTTTCCCAGTTACTACGCCATTACGTGCATAGTTACACTTCCAGTGTATATATAGCATATAGCTCCTCTCACATCAAGCATGTAGCTTTTGCGACTCCACTCTTGCCGGCCGGCTAAGGCAAGCCAAAGGTAAGGTCCTGTCGTCCTGTCCCTCATCGGTGTGCACTCCGACCTTGGCGAAGTAAGGTCGGAGGCGAGGGACGACGGCTTCCCCTGGGGGCAACTCAGGTCCGCGGTGTCGCCACTCACCAACTGCTCGCCACAAGCTGCCCTGCGGAGACTGACTGCACTGGGAAGGGAATCCAGTAGGCGTCACATCCCTACGCCATTATTATATTATTATGATGATTTATTATTTTAAAGGTTAGTTCGTTTATTTATTTAAACGCGCTAATTCTGGAATCACTAGACCGATTTAAAAAATCTTTTACTGTTGGATAGATCTGGAAAAGCTATAGCTAGGAAGGCTAGAATGAAGTCTAAACGGGCAGCTAGTTTTCGATAATCGTGAAGCACATAATTTATTATTTATTTCAAACACCATTACCTAATGCTGCCTTAATGCTAAAGCTTTATCTTGCAGTAAATTTTTACGAAAAACAGAATTCATATCACAAATCATTTAACAGAAATAACTTTGTATGTACTATGTTAAAAAAAAATATATTGTGAGTATGTTCCTAAGAAAAAGCGTATTTATTAGAGCGAAATAAAAGATGTCAACTGCAGTGTTTTTAAAAGAAAATATAAACTGAAAAACTTACAGATGACACTAGCTTTTCCTCGCAGCTTCGTACATGTATTTAAATTTTGTGATGGGTTTTAAGTATGATATTAAACCAAAATGTTAGAATACCCAATAAAATACAGTTTTCTACTGGTATTAGGTATATCCGTAGATTAAAGAATACTCTAGATAGTGTCATCCAACACTTTTTTATGCGACGGTTTGTGTCCAAAACCGAAACTTTTTTAATTTTACATGATTGCCAGGATGTATCTTAAATACTAATTGTTGTAGAAAAAAATTAATATAAGTGTTTTAATGTTGTGTGTTATTTATAAAGGAGAATAAAACTATATTTAAAATTTAATAAAGATAGTAATTCAGTTTTCAACTACAACATACAAAATCATTCGACTATGACGAATGACGAATGAAAATCATTCGACTCACTGCTTACGAGTATTACGATTGATTAGGGGGAAAAGTGCAAAGGCTAACGTGACTAAATAGGTCTAAATTATTATCTGTCACGGCTATTGGATACGTGCACCGTTCCCCGCACGTATTTGTCATCATAACAATGGTCAATTTGATGTCCACCGTGCTAACTAACCTACACTACTTGGCCGTATTTTATTTACTATCAAGAACAAAAAATTATGCAACTAACTGACATTATCTCTGCCCAGACCTATGCTAACGCTACGTCTGTCAAGCAAACACTAGCCTCCACTTTTAATAACGCGTATGCTTTATTTATTGCACTACCCTCACTATTATCAGACTTGGATGGGGGTGTGAGATGGAAGTAAGACACCAGTCAAGGATTACACTCACTAAGTTTAGGTTTAAGTCTTTGTTCCGTGACTCCTCAGAAGGTGATGGCTGAAAATCAGTTCTAGGCATGCCTGCATGTCTAGCGTATCACTGAGCCGCCACCTATTGAGACATCTGTCACGTACATTATAAACATGTAGCATAAGTTTAAGACCTTTGCTGTGCTTACGTGATGGCTTTGTCAATAAAGATATATTCTATTCTATTCTTTTCTATTATCATCATCATCATTCCTCGCTAATATGTACCAATATTGCCAGCAAACTTACAAGCGTTAAACTAGTATCTGTCATGTTTATCTTAGCTTAACGAAGGGATAAGCAGAGACTATACACTTCCTGTAAACAGATCTAATTGTTCCGTTCAGTTGATCGGATAGGAATAAAAACAATATTTTTTGTCTTACTTTTTTGTTTATTATGTGTAAATACTCTTCTACCTATATATTATACTTTCTCCGTTATTCTTAAAAATTTGCGAAAGTTCGATAAGCCTACATAAACTAAAATATGTTTAGTAACTTTCTGTCTTATAAAAGAACGAGATGCAACATACACCGTGAAATTTTAGTCGTTTTGGACCCATCGTCCAGTGACTCCATTCATGCAACCGAACAAATTTCCCCAAGGAACATAGCTCCAAACATGAAAAACAAATTTAGACTTCCCGTAGTAAGTTAGGTCACGTAAGACATTTTGTATGGGAGGTCCAAAAATTTACTCCATATTTCGACCCATGTACCTTGGGGAAAGTTGTTCAGTTGCATGAATGGAGTTACTGGACGATGGGTCCAAAACTACTAAAATTTCACGGTGTATTTTAGTTAACGTGGGCTTATCGAACGTTTGTAAAGTTTTATGAATATGGGGATTTCTGTTTATTTAAACTAGGTATTTCCTGCAGCTCTATATATAATAAGCCTGCGTCTTAAAGTAGCCTATTTATTTATATACTTTACTCCAAAAAAATTTTTTTTTTTTGTTACACAATTAAGTAGGCAAAAAGGCATACGGCCCACCTGATGGTAAGTGGTCACCGTAGCCCATGAACGCCTGCAACACAAGGGGCATCACGTGCGTATTGCCGACGCTTGAAAGACCCCATGTTGTAATCTCTTGGAAAAACCATGTTAGGGAGCTCATTCCACAGTCTCAGATTACGTGGGAGAAAATTTTTATTATATTAAGTGTGGGTTATAACTGTACTCCTCGGACACTGTCTGACAGTTGGAAAACGAAAAAATGCGGTACATCAACATTGTTCAATTTAAAAACTATTCAGTGACGTCCGCGCCTGGCACTTTTGTTTTTTTATTATTTAACCACTATTTTCATTTCTCTGATACGCCACCTGGGCGTGAGTGTATGAGACATGTCGAATATGGCAGCAAATGGTTTTCTGTGGTACATTTCCGTGCTCATACATTTTTTTTTTGTGAATCATACGATGAATAAGATTGTTTTAGTAAGTAATGTGCGTGTTTATTTTTACATTCATATCGAGTGGGTTACATGGTCAATCGCTGTACACCCTGGTGTCAGGGTTTTAACGGACCGCCTTTCGGCCTCCGACGTGACTCTTTTAATGACCACCAACGGCTTAACGTGCCTTCCAAAGCACGGAATCATCATTATTATCAGACAATCAGCCGATTTAAGCCTGCAATGTCCTAGTCAAACTGGATGAAACTTAACAATTATGCTTTCCATGGGAATCGAACCCACGACCTCGGGGTCTAAGGCAAATTTCTTAACCACTGGATCACTGAGGCAGTTGAGATATATTACCGCACAATTGTAATAGACAATTGCATTTTTTTATTGATTCATATAAGGTTTATCAACGAGTAGGATTTTATTTCATTTATTTATAAACTACTTATGTAACATTTAAAGACAACTAGCTGTTTCCAAGCAATTGATTTTTATATATAAAGATAAACATCCAAGATCCAAACCAATCAGAAAAATATAATTTTCCATCTTGACCTGACCGGAGTTCGAACTTAATTTTTTACAAACAAAGTTGCACGATATTTCATAGGGCAAAAGATAATTTATGTAAGCCTTTTCTAATAACACAGACTAAAGAAACTTGGTTTATTAGCGTTGTAAAAAACAGGGAAGTTTTAATAGCTTTGTGCTTATAGAAATGTTTTTTGATTTAACACAAATAGTTTTCGCCCGCTGTTTCGCTTGCGTAAATCAAGAAATCCTTTTCTAGAATAGAAGATTTTCTTCGCAGTAGGTTAGGTACCTACTCTTAATAATGTGTTATAAAATTATATATAACTAGCTGTTTCTGGAGCTCCGCCTGCGTTAAAAAGTAGCTTTTGTTTGACCCCTGGTCTTCAACTATATTCATACCAAATTTCATCAAAATCCGTTCAGCGGTTTGGCCGTGAAAGCGTTACAGACAGACAGACTTTCGTATTTTTAATATTAGTATGGATGTGTTCGATAAAGTCTCCGAGAAATATTATTAGAGGTAGCGGTTTGGGCACTTCTGATAAAAAATAAAACCGGCAAAGTGCGAGTTGGACTCGCACACGTAGGGTTCTGTACCATTATCCATATATGAAAATAGCAAAAAATCACGTTTGTTGTATGGGAGCCCAATTAAATATTTATTTTATTCTGTTATTTTTTTTTAGTATTCGTTGCTACAGCGGCAATAGAAAAATCATTTCTTAAAATTTCAACTGTCGAACTATTACGATTCATGAGATACAGCCTGGTGACAGGCGGACAGACGGACAGCGTTTGGTACGGAATCCTAAAAATTACACACACAATAATAACAGAAACTAAAATATATACCTACGTAGAATTTTTACTATTTCGAAGCCGAAAAGGACAGTCGTCAAAAATAATCTTGTCGAATAAACAACTTTTCGACGCTTGTCTGAAGCCATTTCATACAAGAACTTAGGTTTACCAAATCCGATAGCGGGAATCTTTAAGTAGGTATTATGAAAGCAGAACTTAAGTGCAAAATAATGTAAGGAACAGATGTAGCTACTCCAAATAAACCCGACTATACAATTCAATCATAGACTGCGAAATGTAAAACAAAATTCACTGGACAGAACAAATAGAGAAGGCAGAATTCACTGGACGACTAATTAAAAAAAAAAAGTTATAAAATTAGTCGTCCAGTGAATATATAACTTTTTTCTTTTAATATTGCGATCCAACTTGGTGTAAAGGGTAGATGTGGTGTATGGTGGAGCTCGCTGGTTCTGGTAATAGCCTATTCACTCTAGCCTTAAAAAGATCCAGGACATCAGTGTCCGGAAATATGTCCAGACTCTGAAAGCCTTTTCTTCTCCAGCAACTCTTCGCCAACGTGTTTCAGAGCACGACGCTCTGCAGTATCCAGCGTGGCCAATTGGTATTTAGTCCAACCGTCTCAGAGATGAAAACAGTATCGCATGCACAGACGAATTTGAGCTTAGTACAGATTCAGCAGTTGCTCAGGTGAAAAATATCGTCTCGTTTTATTATTATATATTTTATATTTATGTTTAATTTTCTACATGTATTCTTGCAAAATAGATCATACCGATTCTGCGAAAAATCTACCTTAATTCACAACTGGTTAATTTACTATTTACATCTAATAGCAGTTCATAAAGGAGCAAGTTACCGACCTAGCGCAATACTTGTATTATGCGATAGTCGCCTTTATCATAATCTAAGTCGACATCTCGCTTACACAATGATTTTTTCCCTGCACCTGTACTCCTTTGCTTGTGTTTACAAACAAACAATTAATACAAACTTGCATCACATATTTGTAAATTTATTCAATAATTTAATGTACACTTACCAAAACCACGGAAAACATACTTTTTAGTTCATGAATTAACATATCGGCCGGTAACAAAGATTCGTGGTTCGAAAAACAAGTGCTGACATTGGAAAATGATAAATTTATAAGTGATACTTCTGTCATCTGATTATTTTATAACTCAAGCCTTCAGGAGCCCTCTCCAACGTGCCAACGATAGGGAAAAGGGTCAAAAGCGTGTCGGATTACCGTTTCAAGGATTTAGAAGTCTTTATTATTGAATCGGCATGTAATAAATGTACTTTGTTTTTATATTCAACTAGCGTAAAGGCCGGGCTTGGCGTGGTTTTCAATCACGGAGAAAAACATAGTTTTTTCTTTGTGGTTTTAAGACAACGACGATTTAAAAAACTCTACTATTGTGCTGGTAGCAATAAAAGCACATAAAATAATTTAAATTAAATTTATTTTTGATCTAACAATTTTTTATAAAACTCAAGTGTGTTTCAGAAGTTCTTTCAAATTTTAATTTATATAGCGACACGCCATGGTTTGAATTGAAAAGCTACTAAAATTGATTTACTCCATTCCTTTTTTTTTCTTTGTTTCTGTCTGAGTATATTGGCCAAATAACAGAAGTAAATCAAGACTTAGACTGTTAAATAATAACATCGCCAAATTTGATATCTAATCTTGCGAGCAACAGCGAAGCATGTTCCGTCTACGGTATTCAGTACCAAATTGAATTTCTGTGTTCCGGGCTCTGTCGAAATGTAATATATAATATATATTTAGTTATATTGATAAATCAATACTGTTTACTAAACGTGGAGTAATATTGGATTGATTTAAACGTATATAGAGAGGTAGGACATTTTGTAAGGAGTAGTCCGTCTGGGGAAGTACCTCCACCCTACAGAAGACCACAGCCAAATAACACTGTGTTGCAGGCGTTCATAGGCTACGGTAACCACTTACCATCAGGTGGGCCGTACGCCTGTTTGCCTACTTAGTTGTTTAAAAATATATATATAACTAAATAACCTAAGGACCTCTATAGCTGAAAGCATTTTAAACCGTTGGTCTCGATTGTTATCGATAGATGGCAGTCGTTAGGCTGTGTCAGATATCTTTAAAGATGTTTATTGTATTTGACTAGCTGTGCTTCGCCCGCGTGGAATTCCGTTTGGGTCACGGAAAAAAGTAGCCTATGCCACTCTCCAGGTCTCCAAATCTCCACACAAAAAAATCACATCAATCCGTTGCTCCGTTTTAACGTGAAGGAAGGACAAACAAACAAACACACTTTCACATTTAAAATATTACTAGCTGTGCCCGCAGCTTCGCCCGCGTGGAATTCCGTTTGTGTCACGGGAAAAGTGGCCTATGTCACATTCCAGGTATCCAACTATCTCCACGCAAAAAATCACATCAATCCGTTGCTCCGTTTTAAAGTGAAGAAGGACAAACAAACAAACACACTTTTACATTTATAATTTTAGTATGATGATATTAGTAATAAGTATTAGTAATATTAGTATTAGTATATTAGTATGGATTTGATTTAGATTTAAGGCAATCTAAAAAAAATTGTTAGCATTTGCCACTAACATACCTTGAGTCGTGTTCCTATTGTTCTGGTTTCCCTATAAAATAGGTTATGGGTTATGGAGGTCAGACGGCAGTCATTGTACTAGTCAGTGCCGCCAAATAAAGGACAATGACCTTTTTCGTACCCTAGGTTAGAAGCATAAGCTGAGGACGTAACTAGGAAAACACGCTTAGACGAAAAATAACTTGTTAACCGAAGGTTTCTTTTACTAGAATTTTCCTCAAAGTGTGCCAGAAATTCCGTCTTGCTTTTCTACGACCTATAAGATTTTAACCATTTCAACTTCGAATAACATATATATTCTTATTAAGTTTCTTGGTTTCGCATGCTGCGATTATGGAATGAACTCTCTGCCATGGTTTTCCGTAGTGACTATAACATGGGAGCCTTCAAAAAGGGCGTGAAAATATTCCTTTAAGGTCGGCAACGCGCTCGACATCTCCGGTGTAGCAGGCGTTCATAGGCTACGGTAACCACTTACCAGCAGGTGGGCCGTATGCCTGTTTGTCTACTTGATTGTATAAAAATAAGCTGTACTTTCTTATAAGCTTGGTGCCCTTATTTTTGTTGATCTGTGATATTTTTCTTTTTAAGTGCAATAAAAGTATTTATATTGAATTGTACGTCAAGTCACACATCTTAGCTGTTATCGGAAATGACTATAAACTTATTTTTTAATATGGCTTTTACTTTCGTATTTGGCCCGTAACAAATAAAAATTATTAATAAACAAGTTATTTAGGCAAGTAAGTAAAAAGTCAAGTCATAGTAGTTAAGTCAAGTCGAGTCAGAAGAATCAGGCTAAGTGGTAGAAAATCTGCACTTAGCGATTTCCAGGAGCTTTTGGCAACAAGCATGAAAATCACATAAATTAAACACTGCATCACTTCCCAACACTCATGCTAGTTATCGAACACTTTGCGAATTATAATCCACCATTATTAACACAAACACCAAAAAAAAAAACACACAAATTTTAGAAAATAAAACAAATTTTTATTTAAAATGCGGGTATGTACGCACATTTTGGACTCGCTCAGTTAATGAAAACTTCCCAATGTGACTTGACTTCATCATTAATAATAGTAGGTATATGTATGTATATGTATATATGTGTGTGTATGTATTATAAATAAATCAGTATTTATGTATGTTTACGTAGTGTATTAACTAAGGCTTTTGATAAAATTTGCACTTTAAGTACCTAATACATTTTTTCTCCCTTAACTTTTTTGTGCCAAAGTATCTTTTCATTTCTCCCAATGGTAGACTGGTAGAGATGCTTTTAGCATTAAGTCCGCCAATTGTTATAATTATATGTGTACTTTGTGAAACAATACAGTTTTAATAAATATAAAAAATAAAATGCAGCGCCGAAACTGCTTTTCTCAGCTTCCTACCAAAAGACCACCATGATCTTCCATGAACCCCAAAAATCTTGATAATATTTTTTTTGGTGCAATATAAAGTTTTCACTTACTTACTAACTTGGCCACTGACAATAAAAGGATATGTAGAGCAAGTATTTTTTTTTTATATTACTGATTTTTTTTCTTTTCTGTGTTTGCTTATCTTTCTATAATTCAATGAATAAGAATTGTTTTTGTTTTCAGAAGGTGTATTCATGTTCAGATGTATACTTTCAGTTTTAGTTTTAATATCTTAGATGCAACTAAATATGAACGCTCTCTATCCAGAACTTGCTAAATTAGTAAAATATTTCATTTCTTTTTGTTTGCCATAAAATATGCAAAACTTTTTAAACACAACGAACATTAATCAAACGAGCATGATACTTGTATCCGAATAAATTTTCATTCTGAAATTGAATAGGTACCCGTGAGGCTGTCACCATAGATATAAATTAGAAATAGAATGACAGTGATTTCTAATAATAATAAAAATAATTACATAACATCACATCAACTTCTCAAAAGGGCCTCCACACGTTGAATTAATATCCCGCGCAAGCCTTCCAAAACACAGAGTTTAACCCGTGATCTACTAAGGAGATAAAAAATTAAGCTAGTATTAGTATCTCGCCGTTGAACTTCAGTCACAATGGAAAGCACATACGAGGCATATAGTACCAGTACAAACCAGACAGAAACGCATTGAGTACAGTCAGTCCACGAAGCACAGGAGACTGTGCTCGAGCAACAGTGTGTGATGAGGGGACAACAAGTAATTTTTGTCGCCTACCACGCAAGTACTTGTTTGGTACAAAGAGTCTACAAACACACACTAGCTCTGGACAGTCTGAATCACCACGAAGACAACGACTAATGAAAATAAGTAGCTAGCAATTACGTCGTGCGTGTAATGAATTCTATCCTAGAGTGCTCAATAAAAATGGATAATACCCGTAGATTGTTTAATACAAAAATCTCAAGAATGCTTTCTAAACCTTTTCTATAGACAGAGCATACGTGGCCTCACGGAGATTCCAGACCTTCGAACTCGATTCCAACTTGCCTCGGATAAGAGCTGAGTATAACAGTTTTATTGCATGAATATTACTGAAATCCCTACAATCTACAATGCTTTTAGCAATAAGTCCGCCAATTGTAAAAGTATTTTTTTTTACTTGTGGTACAATAAAGTTTCATAAATAAATAAATCTAGATAAATAAATTGCTCATGCTCATGTTCACAGGCTCGTAGTGGCAGGGACTGAAAAAAAAAATCGTTCAGCGGCGGCGCCCGCTCGATCAAGTTGTGTATGACGATGACATTGTTTTACATTTCTATCAAGTTCTATTTTGATCCTTCTCTTGTGGTTTTTGAAATCGCCACTGGGTTTCTTTATCTACGGCAGCATGCTTTATTATTTCCAGTTAAGTTCTGACATTTCACATTGAATTGTTGACTGATTACATAGATATTTCCATACGACAGGAGTTACGTGGACCCAGCAGCTCATCATTGATTACAAACATGACTTTTCTGACGATGTTGTTTGCACGAATTGTCAAGTAGCCATCTAGTAAATTAGTATATCTATGGATTGCGGGTTGAGAATATTGCGACAGAGTTGATTTTATTTGAATAATTTGTACTTTCTTTTATACTCGTGTTTATTCTGTTATCTGTTTTATATTGTGTTCGTTCGATGGTGAGTTTGTTTCGACTTTTTTACTTGCAAATGGTATTTTTGTGGGACAACTTTTATATAGCGTTGTGATGTGATTGTGTTGAAAAGATTGTACTTTGTTCAATGTTTATTTTTGGTAATTATCTGTTTCAGTGAATTTTTAAAGTGAAAAGTGTGACTTATGCAAAATTGGCGAGTCTAATCATTTTTGTTTGATATCAAATGATTTTTGTCCGATATTCGACATATTGGTCATACATTTTAAAAATAGGGTGGAGCCCACGGAGCATTAAAAAACTTTAATTGATCCATTTTATTTTTGGTCTTGGTAGAAGAGGCACGCCCAAAAAGTGCTGGCTTGACGTCGCAGGGCTATATGCTTATTAATAGTTTCACAACTAGGGTTTTTTTTTTATATACAACTAAGTAGGCAAACAGACGTACGGCCCACCTGATGGTAAGTGGTTACCGTAGGCTATGAACGCCTGCAACATCGGAGATGTCACGAGCAAGTTGCGGACCCTGAAAAGTCAAAAGGGATGCCGAAGACCGGGCAAAGTAAAGGAGAAAGGGAAAAGCAGATCCTGGGCTCCGAGACGAACTGCCAAAGACACAACCGGAAATGCGCTAAGATGAAAGAGATTCTAACTACAGTTATGTTATAAAAGCAAAAGTGAGTTTTTTTATACCGGGTTGTTTTGAAACTATTATCAAAATATTAACACTACCTATAATAAAAAAATGAAAAAAATATTTCCTACAATCTCCCATACAAAATTAAGTCAACTGATCACTAGACAGTAAGTCGAAAAATTACCCCCCAATTATTAGTCAACCTTTTCAAGGTCTGTTATAGGGGGTGGTAAAAATTTGTATGTAAACATGTAAAATATATTTTTTTGCTGTTGGCTAAACCGCGGGAGACAACTAGTTGATGACATAAATGCATACCTAACCTAAAAATATTAAAAGTCAATTTTAGTGCAAAACAATGTTACACAAAATAAATAACCGAGCTAATATTTCAATTGTTAGATTGTAACAAACAGTGTGCAGCCATTTGAAATAGTTTTAAAACAAAAGTTATTTCTAAAAGCTCAAAGTTCACAGAATTTAACAGAAGCCTGCAAAGCATTGTATAATTTATCAATTTCTCAGTTTGTTATTCGCTGACCGCAGTAAGTAATTAGTTTTGTAAACAGTAGACCTCGCGAATAGGCTTTACCTACTACTAATAAAAAGGTGTTAACGCCGTCATAGCTTAGATTTTTTTCATACAATTTTAATTACTATGACGGATACTCAGTGCTCGGAAACAATTTAAGTTTTTGGTGTATTAATATGTGTATAAGATATTTGTTTGTATTATTTTAATAATAAATAATTTAAAAAAAAAGTAGGCGACAGGCGTACGGCTATAAAAGACTTGTATCCATGGCCGTAAAACACACTATAGATACCTACGTAAATAATTTATTTCATTTGATTTTATAAAAAATAAATAACAAGCGCCGCCATAAGTAGGACCATGATTAAAGAGTACCCTAGATTCTTAAACATCAACGTGGCATAACCAAATATTATCTAGGTAAATATAGATTTAGTCAACTCGCCAATATGTCTAACTTAACTTGCCGTCATATGTGATGTTGCAGACTTGGAGACTTAGCACCAAAGTTATCGAGAGGTTTTAGCCCCATGTTAGATAAGTTAAACAGTTGACAATGAATCGCTTATGTAAGGTATAGTTAGGGTCCATTCTGGCTGACGTCCATAGAAATAAGAATGTATAGAAGTGTCCTTAGCAGGCCAGCTAACTTTGGCATACGCTACGGCACTTCTACCGATTCTTATTCCTGTGGGCGTCCCGCCAGTAGCGCGGGATTCGCGTCAGTTTGAATCGACCTTTAAGGGCTGGTTTAGATCTCACATTCGTTCCCGGATTTCAGCACCAATTTGGTTAAGAAAAATAAGCCGAAAACCTTCTCAATTTTATAACTTGATTACTTATGAAACTTTAGTACCTACTTTTAGTAATTCTGTGTGTTCAGAATTATGAAGAAGAGAAAAAGAGGGGACAAAATGGTTTTCATAATTAATTTGCCTCTATATATGTATTTAATTAAACTTTATTTCAAATTAAAAATAAAATTTATAAAATACTGGACAGACTATTTTAAATAATAATACTATATTTTGTTCAAGTTTAGTCTGAATAAACTACCTTATTTTGCAAGTCAAAGGCTAGGGTGACAATGTAACGACATAGGTAAGGAATACTTACTAATTAAGTAGTAGGTTAGTAAGACCGAAGGTCATGAGGATGTAGCCGAGCACGGTATGCGTTTTCGTAACGAATGTGCGTGTCAAGCGAAGACAAGCGTGGCCTGTTTTGGATTGGTCGGTATATAAGGCATTTTATCTTGAGCTCCACCTTGCTTTGGAAAGATGTTAAATAACTTCTAGAAAGTAGTCCTGGAACTGCCGATGCCTCGCGACGCGCGTTGTTTTTATTCTAGCAAGTTATTTCCACCAAAGCGCAGAGCAGAGGAGACGAGAAAAGAGTGCTGCAAAGCTGGCATGCTATTTCCACCAAAGCGGACAGCAGAGGAGACGAGAAAAGAGTGCTGCAAAGCTGGCATGCTATTTCCACCAAAGCCGAGAGGAGAGGAGACGAAAAAAGAGTGCTGTGAAGCTGCCAGATTATATTGCGTTATGTGAGCTGTGTAAACTGAAATTTATTACAAACCGGGCCTAAAAATGCTAAATATCAAACAAAATACTGATGCTAGTGACTGTGACAGCCTAAACCACCAATTAATTTTTTTTTAATTCTGAATATCAAAGATTTTTAGCAATTAAATTGCACCTCAATTACATAACATTTTTTATGTCCTGGTTATTGTGGTAGATTGTAAAGCCTATTATTTCCGCCATAGCCGTGCTATTTTTAAGACTAACTTCATTCAAACGGTAAGTCGAATGTTTACTTTTCGTTTTCGAATGAAAATCATTCGACATATGACTGAAGCATTTAAAAACCAGCTTTTTCCCGCAGCTTCGCCTGCGTCAAAAAGTAGCCTTTGTCTGGGTCTTCAACTATATTCATACCAAATTTCATCAAAATCTGTTCAGCGGTTTAGCTGTGAAAGCTAAAGTGACTTTTTGACCGGTAAGTGCATCAGAGCAGTAGTTGACGGTAGCTGCTCTGATAGTATGGACATTAATGTTCGCGTTCCGCAAGGCTCGGTTTTATCCCCTACGCTGTTTCTTCTACATATCAATGACATGCTTTCTATCGATGATAGCGTTTATTGTTGTTATACTGACGACAGTACTGGGAGTACTCATTACTCTAACCTTGCAAATATTCCTCGATCCGTCGTGGAAGAGAGTCGCGTGAAACTTGTGTCCGAAACCGAGATCGTTTTGGAGAAAATTGCTGTCTGGGGACGTAAGAACCTAGTCAACTTCAACCCATCTTAAGACACAAGTGTACGTATTCACCGCTAAAAAGGCTCCCTTCGTTGATAGTCCTCAATTCCTCGGCTCTCATCTTTACATTACTGAAAAAGGACTATTTTATTTAGAAGCTTTTGTCTAATTACGTCATGTCAGCTCCATCGATACAAACATGAATAACTTTAATGGCTAAGACTCGTAGAATAATTAAAAGAACTTGTGTATTTTACTGGCGGTACGCCACTAAACCACACAAGTCCCGGGCAGCGTTAGATGTAGGGTTGCTCAGGATACTCTGGACATACCCCACGTCCAAGCCATTTACATTATATTTACTTTTAAATATATTTCTTTGAATCTTGTTTCTTTCACATTCCATCAAGATGTGAGATACATCGTCAACTATGCCACATACTTCACAATTGGGTGAACTAACTTTTTTGAACATAAATGCAAGCTTCCCTGATGGAATGTGACCAGATCTAATTCTCAACATTAGTTTGAGTATTTTTCGGCCCAAATCACATTAATTGAACAAAGGTATACGAGGAGGTTCACTTTGTATAGTTTTGTACCAAATTCCTGAAAAAGGACTTGTAGGTATTTATCTATTTTGTACAAACTACTTACAACAACAGACAATAAACTACGATATCATTCATTTTAGTGTACAAAATAAATACTCGTTTTATATGTACAAATAATATCCGATAGTTATCCATGTAAAACATTTAGATTACAGAAATATACATACTGTATCTAAGCCCAATTATAAATCACCAAATACAAATACAAAATCTCTTTATTTCACTCAACAAGTTATCTATAGATGTACCAGTGTACAAGGTATACCAGTTAATTTTATGAACAAGAGGATAATTAACATAATATCTCAAAGCTCTTTCTTCACAAAGTTTCACCACTTAAGTTACATATCGTTAATACAAAGTCTTAGATAATATATTCATCGAGCGTTCTTTTTATACATTTATATTTTTTAAGGAAAGCTCCCAGTGCTCCGACCAAAATAAACAAACTAAATAAACTAAAGGAAATTTCAATGAAAACTAAACTGTTTATTAAACTAGTGACCTCATTCTTGCCTTGTAACGACTTTCTAGGATATTTTTATTGATTTTCAACATTTGCTCATAAAGTGTCTTTTATTTAATAGTAATTAGGCCCTTAATGGGGGTTGTAAACAACACGTTGTTTATATTATAATCATAAGTAAAGTAATGGTTTCCATGGTTACGGTACATTTTTTTTAAATGTACACCAAGACGATTTTAAGTCTCAAACCAATTTTTGCAAAAAATATAAACTATTTTAGCTTCCAAATGATAAATCAACACAAAATTTCATATTTATATTTATTTTACTAAATATTAGCCGTATTGGACTACAAATATTTATTTGTGTAGAAAAATTAGTAGACTAGTATCCATGGCCATAAACCCCATTACTAAAAAAAATTACTGTCAGGGTCTGTGGTGGAAGTGAAGAGGTTACAAATACGGTTTTGTCGCGTCTATTTCTTACTTATTTTTGGTACACCTAACGTTCCAAACACTTTGTAGCGTTCATGTTCGCATGAGTACACTTTAAAGTGTTTGAATCATTAGATGTTGGATAAATAATTAATAAAGTTTCCATTATTTCAATGTGTATCAATAGGGAAAACATAACGGAAAACATACGGTTTTTCTTGGAAGTTTTGTTACGCAATGTAAGACGTTGTTTATTTACACTCTTTCTGTTTAGTATAAAATCTATCGGCGAAATTCAATCTTGTTGCAGAAAACTCCAACAACGAAGTTCAAACTTGTTGCAGTATAATAATACTCAAGTATTTTAATGAGTAACATATAAGCAGTTTTCTTTCTTAATCAATTCGTGTAAAGTACTATTCGATAGAAAATTCACACTTGAATGTGTTCATAGAAAAATAAACTGTATCGACAACTGATTTAGTTACAATATAGATGATAGATACGTTTCGCAGCCGGTGTTAGTTTTATGTTGCTGTAGAGACAAAAAATAATGTTAATAAAATCATTACTTTTTGTTAACTTGTTGTAACTTACATTCATTCATTCATATCGAGCGAGTTAAAGGTCAATCAACCCTTCACAATGTGGTGTAAGTTTTACAGAACCAGTTCTTGGCCTGCGACGTTCTTTTGCGTACATCAGATGGCAGCCCGAAGTCCACACGCAGAGAAATATCTGGCTACCTACACAAGAATAAACGCTACTGTAACTAGAACTTCTGTTTGCAATCGTGACAGCAAGACTCGCAAACCATTCTGATATTATTTTTACCTATCGGTTTATTATTGATACCTAATGTTTAGTGTAACTGACCAAACAATATGTACTCACTACAAGGTAAATATAGTGCTTATTACAATACCAATGTAATTGTAACCATACGTCAAGTAGACATTACTAGATCGATTATAAGGACTACTTTACAATCTTGTCACATAAACACTTTTTCGTTGGGTTTACTAAATATTTTGCTATTTCTACTAACGAATTTGTGTAACTTATCGACATGAAATTTAATGATAACTATTCGCATTCCAACGCTAGCTATATATTTTTGTAACAAGTACAATACATATTGTAATGCTAGCATCCTTGGTATTGTTATAGCTACTATTTCATTTGTAGTACCTACTCGTTTAGATGAAGCCTGCAATATCGTGCACTTACAGCACTAACGGGTCCTCTCAGGCTTTTAATAGACAAAAATACAATTTTATTACCTATAAGTAAATAAAACTGTATTTTCTCCATCAAAAGCCTAAGTGGGATCCGTTGTTGGTGCTATCAGTCCACTGGATTGCAGGCGCTCCATCTAAACGCAGTCCATAGAGCCAGCACCAAGTGTGACGTCTTTTGAAATTTATGAAATAAAATGCCTTCTTCATTACAATATTCAAAGATTTCGATTATCTAGTATCTTAATAAAAATAAGTTAATTTGAAAATCGTAATCGGCATTTCTTTTAAGACGTCGCACGCGCTACGGCTCCATAGGCATGTTTAGGTTTTCTGGAATCAAAATATAAATATATTAAGTTTATAGAAAAATGTAATTTATTTTATTATCATCACAATTATTATTGCAATTATACTTATCATTCCTACACATCTCAGAAGTATGCTAATGAGCGTTTTTACAAATACTATTTAAAAATAACAATGGTTTTAAGTTTTAACTATAAGATTAACATAATTTGTTCTTTGAATTGGTCTCAGTCTCAGCACGTGTGTAATGAACCCATCCTTCACTTCAGCTTTGGATGGTCGCCATATTTGTCTTTTCGTCTTGTGTGTTGGGTTTCCCAGAAGCAGCGGCAAAAGCATGAATGCTAATATCGATTCGACTTCCTGTTAATTTCATCATCTAAAACAGTGATTCCCAAAGTGGTCCAGGTGGACCCCCAGGGGTCCACGGGAGACTTGCTGGGGGTCTACGTAGGCGTGAACAAAAAATGGGGGTCCATAAGATGTTAATGGGGGTCCACGAAAATTTATCTGCTTTTGATAGTAAAGAGCAAAAATGTAAGCATAGTTTTTATAAGGGCCTACCTACATTGTTTTAAGTACCTATCAAAGCAGATAATATTTTAATAAGGCAAGCGACTGTTACTTGTCCAAACTTGTGTATTCGATATTACGTACAATTTCGTGTACAGACTTGCAAAGCGCTATCCGCCCGACAATGCTTAATGCTTGTTCAGACATGAACTTGATCAACACTATAAATACTTGATGCCAAAGGCAACCAAACGCATTCATTTGTTTCCGGAATTTCGAAAACAAGGCGGAATTTGGAAAAAAGTTGTGAGAAAATTTATATCTGTGTTTGCTAGTGCCGGAGAAAAGTAAGTAACCTACCTTTTTTTGTTATAGTACTTAAGTATTTTGTTTACGTGTACTAGTCGGTTGATCACAACGGCCTGTATAGATAGGTAACTTAGTAACTTACAGATATTTTAATTGTCCTCTTTCGATTTGAAGACAAACACAGCACGTTTTATTCAATTGTTTTTTCACGAGAGAAGCACTGCCTCTCTAAAAAGGCCGAATAAGCAATATTGCAGAGCAATTAATTTTGTAATTTTTCTTGCAAATAACTACTAATTTTATAAAACAGTAATTTCATAATCATGTTAAATTGATTTTGAAGTAACTATTTTATCAAAACTATTCCTTTTCGGAAAGAGCGAGCGGTGCGCGGGCGACGGGAAAAGGGCGGGGCTTGAACTTCGATGCCTGTTTGTCACGTTTTAACAATGAAGCCGCAGACAAAAAATACGCAAATACACGGAGCGCGTGAACTCATTGATTTAATAAAATGTTAGTTATCGTTTTTATGGACAATTTTGGGATTTCGACGTTTATTTTTTCCTACACAAATATGATCAGTATTCGATACTGAGTACACTAATTTTTATTTATACTATTAAAAATTAGTGGTAAATTATGTACTTTAAAATTGATACCGTTTTGTGAAAACGTTTGTATTTGTCTCAGCGGTTTATTAGTTGGTCCCTTTACAAGCCGTAATTCTATTTCCGCGTGCTGACAAAGGCTGCGTGTGATACCTATATTCAGAAAAAAACTTGGTTACTAAAACATTTTTTTTACAGGTAAGGTAACTGACACGAAACATGGCTACAGCAAAGAAAAAATGTCGACAATATAGTGTCGATTATTTGAAATATGGTTTTGTTCCATCAGAGGCAGACAAACAATTGCCCATGTGCCTATTATGCAACAAAGTTTTGAGCAATGACTCTATGAAACCATCAAAGCTCGAAGATCATCTAAAAAGGTGTCATACTGATAAAATAGGTAAAGATTTAAAATATTTTCAAACATTGAAAGAAAAATATGGAAGAGACCCACCATGTACAGTATGTTCGCTTCAACATCTCAAAGTAACGATGATGGCTTGCGGGCATCTTACAATATCTCATTACTTATAGCAAAATCTGGAAAACCGCACACTATCGGAGAACAATTAATTTTACCCGCTGTTGAAGAGGTTTTAAAAACTGTTTTGCACAAATCTCCATTTGACGTACTAAAAAGAATTCCATTAAGTAACAATACTGTACAAAGACGCATTGATGAAATGAGCTCTGATATCGAAAGCTTTTTGTGCAATCATCTGCAAAAAACTCATTTTTCTATACAACTGGACGAGTCAACGTTACCCAGTAATGAAGCATTACTATTGGCATATGTCCGATTTATTGTTGAGGAAGAAATTCACGAAGAATTGCTATTTGCCAGAACTTTGGAGACTGACACTAAAGGCGAATCAATATTTAATGTCCTGAGTAATTTTTTTACGGAAAAATCGATCCCATTTACAAACATTATTTCAGTGGCAACAGACGGAGCTCCTGCAATGGTCGGGCGATATCGTGGGTTTATAAGTAATCTCAAAAGAATTATACCAGGACTTACAGCTATACATTGCGTAATCCACCGACAACATCTTGTGGCAAAACATTTAAGTGACAGGTTGAACCAATCTCTTCATTTTGTAATAAAAGCTGTCAACAAAATCAGAAGCAATGCATTGAATACACGTTTATTTGCTCAATTGTGCGACGAAAATGATGAAGACTTCCAACGACTGCTCTTACATACTGAAGTACGCTGGTTGTCGAAAGGTGCATGCTTAACGAGATTTTACTCTGTTTTCGATTCCATATTAGAGTTCTTAGAAAGTAGAGATCCAGATTTAAAAGAAAACTTGATCAAATTCAAAGCAGACATTGCGTATTTGACAGATTTGTTTAAAACATTTAATGATATTAACTTGCAGTTACAAGGGGACAGCCTGAATTTAATAAAAACAAAGGGGATAATTTCGGCTTTTCTTGGGAAATTGAAATTTATGAAGCAAAACATTAGTCGGCGCGAATTCTCTCAATTTCCAAACTTGTCGCAGGTAGAATGTATTGATGAGGATATCCATACCTACAGTCAACATTTAAGTGCCCTGCATGATGACTTCAAAACCAGGTTTGAAGATATACTGACGATGGATATACCACCATGGATAATAAATCCATTTGATGAAACGGAAGTGGCCAATGTTGTATTACAAGAGGAGCTGCTCGAGCTAAGCACTAATGAGGAGCTGAAGGTGAAATTTAGAAAAGGCTACCCAACATTTTGGCTGCAAGCAGAAATACCCGAAAAATATCCTGGACTGTGGGAAATCGCAAGGAAATTTTTAATAGCTTTTCCCTCGTCATATCTTGTCGAAAGGAGTTTTAGTGCCGTTACAAACCTCTTAACAAAAAAAAGGAGCAAATTAAACATCACAGAGCGGGGGGATTTGCGGTTATTGCTCACAAAAATAAAGCCAAACATTGATCGTTTGCTGACACTCCATCAGATACATCCTTCCCATTAATTAAAATTATGACCTGAACCTATATTACCTTAATATTTTTTTCTTGTAATTCTATTCTTTTAATAAATAAAGTGATATAAAATGTACCATTTTTCGTTTTTATTTTACATATCGAAATATAGGGACAGAACTCAGAAGTGACACAATTTTTATTTTTTGGCGACTTTAAGAATGTGGTAGAAATGTAGCAGCAGGGGGTCCACCGAAACCAGTAAAATTTTGAAAGTGGTCCACGAGAAAAATAAGTTTGGGAACTACTGATCTAAAACCATAAAAGATGTTCAGTTAATAAAGTTAAAATATTTAATTAAACCTTATAACCATAGTTTGAATTAAGTTGTTCATTTTTTACTTATTAGAAACAAGAAGATAGAAGACAAATAAGAAATTTCCTTTTTTTATTTACTTTACATACTAATAAAAAAACCTAGTAGATTGATTACCTTTATGTAGAAGCTGAAGTTGTTCCAGTATGTCTTTTACTTCAGATAATTGGCTTTTAGAGTTTTCAAATATTTTATTACCTGAAGATGGGTATAAAAACTGTTTCGATAATCATTTCAGAAGTCTCTATTTCCTTCAATCGTTTTTTGGCACGTCTCTACCACTGAACGCCAAGATTCAGTACAGTTTTGGAGCCACTGGATATCTTTATCTGTACCACTTTCTGGAAGATAGTAAATTAATTAATAAAAAATAAACTAATAATCGGAATAATTCGGAATCGCCTCTCGACCTCTGACGTGGTTCACTTAACGACTACCAAATGGCAGCCAGGACCAACGGCTTAACGTGGCTTCCGAAGCATGGATACATCTTCATTATCAGACAATCAAGTGAACCAAACTGGAAACAACTAAACAAAGTATGCTTCCGGTGGGAATCGAACCCACCACCCCTGGGTGAAGGTGAACGCCTTAACCACAGGACCACGGAGACAGTTAACACTCATACATACAAGTCCCAACGCAAAAACATTTATTTTTATCTAGGGGGAATAGAATAATTGGTTCAGTAACCTAGGTTTTATAAAACAAGCCTATTACTTACTATAGAGGTAGGTACCAGTACCAGCTTACCTTCAAAAGTATGAATGTATTGAGGTAAACCCCACAGCTGTAATAACTGTGGGATATCTCCATCAACTTCATCAACAGACATCACGTCAAATACTGGTAAAATAATATTAAAAATTGGATTATTAGATTTATCAATAGTAAGTTGAGCGCGGTCCCAAAACACAATGGCGGGAGCAAGCGGCACGGTAGTGGTGTGGCGAGGGTAGCGGGGCGGTTTGTCATGCAAGTAGGTATTAACAAAAACACAATTTTGTATAAACAGAACAAGATACTTAGCTATGAATACCACCTCGACTGTTTTTGTAACATTATAATTTTAAACATTTTAAAACACGCTAACAGAATAGCATGGATTAATACATACATTGTACCGTTGACAGATTCCGTTGTGGTTTTTACTAAAATGTTCTTGTTAAACCTCAAACACTACGTAAAAAGTAAACCAAACTAAACGAATATTATACGACACTCAGAACGATGTGTACTGTAAACAATAATGTAGTTTCATTAAAAAGATCATTGTTTTGATTACAGAAACACTCGTAGTTCACCAGTAACATTATAAATCATTATCCGGAACTAGATCATTTAGTAACTGCGAGTCCATGTTTCTTTCTACGTACTTACATTATAATACATATTAAAATAATTATTGTTAAAGGTGCAATAATTATTGATGTTTTAGTTCAATAATATTTTTTTTGTGATCTACATTTCTCAAATAATTCATTGAAATATACGCTTAGTTAGAGGAAATAATTAGTCGTAGAGATAACAAGGACTAAGTATTTCAAACTAGAAATGTTGTAATCTAATTTAACTATTCGATTCCGTAGTTCTGTTGGTCACCAATTTCTCTGCGGCACAACAATCTTTCACCTCACTTCTACTTTTAAGCCTTTCGCTAACAGTTTTCGCATTTACGCTTTGCCAATATTAGACCGACGTCAAACCTATGCTTTGTTTTGTGTTGTCGTCACAAAGTCGTATAAATCCTGAGTACAATGCAAGCGACATTACTATGTAATCATTTCAATCTAACTGCCAGTGAAACCGAAGAGATTTGCCACTTCCCATTTGAATAGCGCAAAAATAGCTGACTATTTCTGATCTTTGCCATAGCTATGCAATAAGGTGCGGTTCCGAATGCGACGACATGCATTATTTAATTGAATTGAACACTAGACCAAAGGATGTCTAACGTTTGTATCTACAAGCTTCTATCTACGCCTTCGCTCGTGTAAATTTCTAAAATTTAAAAAAATACAAGTTAAATTATGTCCTCTTTGCTCTAAACTATATCTACACGAGATTGGTTCATTATATAAAGCGGGAAAAGACAACAAACAAATATGCAAACTTACTTTCACATTTTTATTATTGGAGATTTTGATGTAGAGATATGGAAATTATTGAAATTTATTTACAAAATAGTCTTATAAATCATTTTACAATAAACAAAAATCAATATATATATATATATATATATATAATTATATATTTTTTGTCAATATCACTAAAAAATTCCTCCCCGGATAGCATCCGGTTATACCATGTTTTTCGTGAATAAAGATATTTATTTATTTTTATTTATTTGAACCAGGTACCATCCAGAACGAATAATTAGGTAAAGACTTAGCTATGTGAGTAACTATAAATAGTATTCCTGAGTACAAACCAATACCTAATTTCGGTTTTTCTCATAAATGACATTTTCAGACTTCAACGAGGCTGCGCAGAGGTTCAAATTTTAAGTTTGTAGAGATTTCCACTCCTCTTTT
The DNA here is from genome assembly GCA_947363495.1 of Euzophera pinguis. NCBI lineage: Eukaryota > Metazoa > Arthropoda > Insecta > Lepidoptera > Pyralidae > Euzophera > Euzophera pinguis. The sequence continues at coordinate 9,362,570 of OX376176.1, forward strand.
TGGGCTTCATCCTATCAGACAGTTTAATTCTTAATTTTTAAATTCGTTTTTTTTTTATAACTGAACTCTTACCTAATAAAAACCGTCCGTCTCTTACAACACCAACATCTAGAGGCGTAATCGATTCATAAATTAGGGATCACATTGTCATGTGCTTGATTTGATCAATAAAAAACATACCGCCAAGGCTAAAATATCACTCGGAAACACCCTTTAAGTTGCAATTGTAATGTAATGCACTGCGATACGATCTCTGACGTCAGTAGATCGTGGCGTGTCAGCGGGCCATGGGTTCAAATCCAGCTATTATGCATGCTTGTTTTTGCTCTTACCTAGAATAGAATTTAGCTGCCTTTATTCGATCTAATAATATTTTTAAATTGTCAAGATCGCGGGTTTTTTTTAAATTATTACTAACCAGCTCATTTTATGTCAAGATTATTTGACAGCTACCGGTTCGGTTCCGTTCGACCAGTTTTTCGTCCAAGCGTAGTACCTAGTTGCGTCATCAGCTTTTGCTTGAGATCTTTCGGTACGATGTAAGTCACGGTCTTAGATTTGACGGCACTAGTTATGGAGCGACTGACATTTATCAACAAGTCAATGACTTAACCAGATGATGAGAAACTCCATTGCTGAGCGCGACGCGCGTATCCGTAGCGATTGCGTGTGTCAATTGGCGGCAAGGCGCGACCCGTATTGGATTGGTCGCCATTGTGTGGCATTTTCTACCTCTAGCTCCTCGTGTTAAGCCGTTGGTTCCGGTTGTTATCGATAGATGGCAGTCGTTAGGTTGCCTTCAGCCTGAAAAAAAACTTTTGGCCACTAACACACCTCTGGTCATGTTCTTGTTGCTCTGATTACCCTATATAAAGGGTTAGGGCAGTCATTCCATTGTAAAAATCAGTGTCGCCAAATCAAGGACCACGACTTACAGTGTACCCTAGGGCTCCGAAGCGTATACTGAGGACGCAAATAGGAAAACATTATCATCATTTCAGCCGCAGTCAGTCCACTGCTGGACAAAGGCCTCTCCTAATGATTTCCGAAATGACCGGTTGGAAGCGGCCTGCGTGATAGATAAAGAAAATGAATATGATCTTAACCAGCCTAAAAATTATCTCACTTCCAAATGTTAAAAAAACAAATATACCGCAAACACCACAATATTTTTTGTTAGACGATAACAAATGTATGTAAGTCCATTCATCCCCAAGTCACTAACATAACTGCCACTTGCAGAAACTGATTAACTGCTCTTTTCACATTTTTGTTATGTTCTGAGTGACGTCATTAATTTTCCGGAGAGACAATAGACTGTGTGAATAGGTGTTATACAAATGGTGTTTTGGATCATTAATAACGTTAGTTGTTTAAGAGCGGGTAAAAATCTGAAGATTTTTACCCGCTCTTAAACAACTAACGTTATAACCAGAAAAGGTGTGATCAATGATGGATTTGTTGAGAAATGTTTTGATTTTTTTGACGGTCGGTTGAACAATGTTGCTAGTCTTGAACATTAAATTTCGTTATCACGTTCTCTTCTGTTGTTTGGTTACTCAATCTTCGTTTTATTTAATGAACTTTTCTTTTTGAAAAAGGCTTATTAAAAATTTACATAAAAGGCCTATCGGCTGCAGAGAGAAGACCCAAGCTGCCGGTGGTCATGGCACCGTGGTGAGGAATATTCTCAATACTGCCTTTTGTTTTTGTTTTTTTTAGTAATGGGTTTTACGGTCATGGATGCAAGTCCCTTATAGCCCATCTTAATTTTTCTATCTTCTTCAGTCCTACAGTGACGTTTTGTCAAGTCCTGGTCAAGTCTAAAAATCTAGTCGGTAGTCAAGTCTAGTCAGAAGAATCAGGCTAAGTGAAGTGGTAGAAAAACTGCACTTAGCGATTATTAGGAACTTTTGGCAACAAGCATGAAAATCACATAAATCAAACACTGTATCACTTTCCAACACTCATGCTTGTTATCAATGAACACTCTGTTAATAATAATCCACCATTATTATGCACAAAAAGTAAAAAAAAACACAAATTTTGGAAAATAAAATACAGCGCCGACACTGCTCTTCGCAGCTTACCGCCAAAAGTCCTTTTGTTTTTGAGTCTTTACCCAACTGCCAAACGAGAGTATCTGGGGACTCTAAAAAAAAATAAAAAATCAAATGTTGTACATAGGGCGCACTGTAAGTTTCCGGAACTGGCCACTTACATAAACAATATTTAAAAATTTATTGCAACATTTGAAAATAGAACTCTTTGGCTGTAGAATGCAGTTTGTTTCATCTGACTGTCTTTTGTTTTTACCTTGTGGCGCCATTTAAAAAATTGTGTGTCTGCATCAACATGGATTTAACTCGGAAAAAATTTCGTAGTATGATTTTCTACGATTTTAAGTGTAATTTGACAGCTTAACAGAGCATCGCTCGGCTTGAAACAGCTTTTGGCAATGAAGCACCATGCAAGACAACTGTTTATAGCTGGTTTGCAGAATTCAAGCGTGGTCGTATCAATCTCAGTGACGAATCTCGCGATGGTCGGCCGTCCACCGCTGTGACCAACAAAAACATCAATGCTGTGCGCCGTATGATTGAAACAGACAGGCATGTGACCTACCATGAAATTCGCGCATCCTTAGAAATAGGCATGAGTCAAATACAATTAATCCTACACAAACATTTGGGTGTGAGAAAGCTGTGCTCGCGGTGGATCCCACACAACTTGACCGAGTCCAAAAAACGGACCGCGTCACTTGGTGCAGTGCCATGCTTACCAGATTCAACGAAGGTGCGTCAAATTTGGTGTGGGACATAGTAACAGGTGACGAAACATGGATTTATTGCTACGATCCCAAAACAAAGCAGCAATCGAGCGTATGGGTCTTTCAAGATGAGCCGAAACCAACCAAAGTGGCGCGCGTGAAAAGTGCATCTAAGCGGATGATTGCTTCTTTTTTTAATAAAACTGGACACGTGGCTACTGTTGCTTTAGAGAATCGTCGTACAGTGAATAGTGACTGGTACACGACCATTTGTTTGCCGGAAGTTATTGACGAACTCCGTAAAAATAACCGTAAACGCCGTATCATCCTGCACCACGACAATGCTAGTTCTCACACGGCCAGACAGACAAACGACTTTTTGAAGGCGAAAAATGTAGAACTCATGAGTCATCCTGCATACAGTCCCGACCTGGCACCTTGTGACTTTTTTCTGTTCCCAAAAATTAAGAACCAATTACGCGGTCAACGATTTTCATCACCAGAAGAGGCTTTGGAGGAGTATGAAAAACACGTTTCAGAGGTCACCACAGAGGAGTGGCACAAAAGTTTTCAAAACTGGTTTCATCGAATGAAAAAGTGCATAGACGCCAAGGGAGATTATTTTGAAAAACAATAAATTAATTTTGTACCTTTAATAGTATTTTTTCATATTCATTCCGGAAACTTATAGTGCGCCCCACGTATTCATTTAGTCGAAGCTCTTCATTGTATCAAAAAAATAGAACAAGACGGATTACATGAAAAAAGGACTTATTAATGAATGAAACTTTATTTGCATTAAACATGGTAAATAGACACAAATAAGATCTTAGATATAAAAGGTACAATGTAGATATCACATGTTTAGTCATCACTGACATGCAAGAACGACACCGGAGGTAATCTTTAGGTTAGTAAGAAATACAAAGAACTTTAAGTAATTAGTATTGAGAGATGTCGCAAGATACGAGGTCTTGAGGATTCGTAGAACGAACTGAAGATCCTTATTATAGGATGACAAGACTCACTTTAAGTCAATCTATGCGCCATTTTAGTTAGATATCTTTTTAAATAGTATTTTCTTAGCATACCTAGAAAATTATTATTAGCCGTTCTGCCTTCAAGCGCGCAGTTCATAAACTGTTTCTGCAGCAAGTCGCGGAGTTATAGTCATCCAATTTATATCCTTTGTAGTGTATGTATATATTTTTATATACTTATTTTATGTATTTATGTATAATGTGTAATCTTATGTATTATTACTAATCTTTTGTAAGTAGATTTTAACATATTTTATCTTTCTTGTATTCGTGATTTCGTCTTTATCGCCAACTTTTCTTTCTCTATTTGGTCCCATGGTTGACTGGTAGAGAATGTCACCTGGCATTAAGTTCACCATTTGCACAAATTTTTGTAATGTGCAATAAAGCTTAAATATATAAAATTAAATTATAAACATTTTAAGTTCTTAAGAAAGATTTTAAACGCTCAAGTCTGTATCTAGAAATTTCCTTTCACATTCCGACAGCCGCAGTCTACTAACACGCTTTTGAATTAAATCCGAAGTTAGTTCCAAGTTTCAACACATAATTATACCTAGTTTAGAACAGGAGATGAAATAAGTTGGGAGGTGCACTGCCTTGATTGTAATGTGTTTGATGTACCAGCATGTACTAATTTAGTATGTAATATCCGACTTCATTCTACCAAAGACCCTTGTCAGATTAGTTTGTAGTTCAACTTTTCCTGACGGATATTAGAATTTAGTGTTTTAGGAGGAGTAGCCGAAGTTCTCGCGTGGAGCTCTGAAGGCTGATTTAGACGGATCCAGTCATGGCAATCCATTAGTTTTCATGGACAGGAAATTTACCCACACAAACAATTTCGTGTTTATGAACGTGTCAATAGGCGAATTCGCTATGCTGACACGACTACGGTTTTGAAGTCAGCGGAGGCGGCGAAGTTTGAGAAGCCCCGCTCCCCGCGCCGACTTTCGTGATAGGGATGCCCGATTTTTTGCTTTGAATCGATTGCATTGCATTTAAGATGTATATCTCTATATAATAATAGGCATGCATATAGGCTTAAGGTTTTCATAATAAAACTATAGCTACCAACTCTCCTCATTTAAACTTTTCAAAAATAACAATTTTGATAAACGAATTGGACGTTCTGTAGGGACCGATTATGGAACAATAGTCAAATATTTTAATTGTTTGGCCATATACTAGCTCTGGTGATCCAATATGTTATCGGGTCTGCCTATCTAGCATTTCTGACCGCCTTGTATTGCCGTAAATCGATCTTCTAAATAATCGATTCAGATCGGGCATCCGTGAACTGTTTATTTATTTATTTAAACTTTATTACAAAAAATGTAATTGGCGAACTTAAAGCCGTGGGCTTTTTCTACCAGTCAATCAACTGGTGGTGTTGAGAGACAAAAGTAAGTGCAAAGATAGAATAACTACCTTATTATATATACATTTAAACAAATAAAACATCCAATTTTAATACGTAGATTACATATATAAAATAAACCTACACACTAACTACTTAAATAAATATAATTATATATTCTCTGAAAGAGTGTGAATATAATGTGCACGCAGTAAACGTTTAAATGACGCACGGGTGCGGGCTTTACGAATATCGATTGGTAGGGCATTCCAGAGCAGCACGGCTTGAACCGTAAACGAATTCCTGAAAAACCCAGTTCGAAAAGGAGGTATTTGAAGTGTAAGATTTCTACTGGATCGGGACTTACTCGAACGGATGTTACAGAGAAAAGTGAAATTAGACTTCAAATACATCCCTATGTACGAGACCCCTTAATCCCTCGTACCCCTGTACGAGGGTCAAAAACTATGGCGAAAAGAGTAGACAGAATGTGAAGATTTCGACGAAAACGGATAATAGGTAACCAATTTAGTTGAGACCGATAAGATAAGACGACACATGATGGTATTTCCTAAGTCCGAAAATGAACCGCAAACAATTGTTCTGGTGTCTGTCCAGTTTATCGATGAGGTCGCAGCTCAAATCAGGGTAGCATACATCCACGTAATCTAGAATAGGAAAAATTAGAGAGTTAACTAGAATCGAAAGTTTTTTTTATTTTGTACAAATATCGGAGCGCACCTGTGACCTTCCTAAAAACATCTGTAATTTGCTGATGCCACTGCAAATTCGAGTCGATTTGAAGCCATAGGTCTCTGATATGTGAAGCAAACAGGATTTCAGAATTACCAAAGTATAAACGTGATAGTGTACTGTAGTCTATACGCCTCAAGAGCTGAGAGCTGCCAGCCATAATGGCCTGACACTTATTAGGGTTCACAGTGATGCCGAAATGACGTGGCCAGTCGCGTATAACCAGCAAATCCCTATTGACTTGATCCACAGCCAAGTTTACACTATCAACTTCGGCCTGCGCGTAAAGTTGCAGATCGTCGGCGTACCGGTGATACGATCACTGAAGTTCTTTAGTCAAAAAATCAATAAAGATGGAAAACTAAAGAGGGATAAAATTCCACTTTGCGAAACGCCTGTTTCCATGTCAAGCCAATTTGAGAAATTTTCACTGTAGCGAACATACTGCTGGCGCCCGCGAAGATAAAAAGAGAACCATTTCACAGCAGAGGCAAAAACAGAATTGTGGGAATGAATATGAGAATGTCGTGATCTACCGTATTGAAACGTTAGAGAAGTCGACAAGCGCGATAACGGTGACTTTGGTATTATCCATGTTAGCCCTTATGTCGTAGGTTACTTTCATGAGCAGTTCTGTTTCAATATTTGCATTGCAACGCGCCGCTCGCTCCGACGCGCCGCTCTTCGCTGACTTTGTATCCGGGGCTATCAAGACGCTATCCGTAAGCGACTCTAGTATCCTACTAGCTGCCGAGCTTACTGATTAGACTGAACCAGACCAGAAGTGCTAATTAATTAATATCGAGTAGGTCGTCATGGTCGATCGACCATGTACAACCTGGCGTCCGAGCTTTTCAAACCCGCTGTTTTCTTTAGGCTGGATTCTATTACGACCACCTAACGGTAGTCGGGACCAACTGCTTAAGGTGCCTTCAGAAACACAGAATCGTAATTGTTATCAGACAATCAGGTGGTTTAAGCCTGTTTCCAAACCAAACAAATAAACAAAGTTTGCTTCTCCTAAGAATTGAACCCACGACCTTCGGGTCTCAGACAAACGCCTTAACCTTTCTAAGAGTATGAGTAAGACTCGATCGACTAACAGATCTAAAAAATAGCACTTTAGGCCTCCTATAAATCTGAAAGTGTTAGCTAAAGTGTGATTTTCGGCTTTCATAGGATGCTGGCACTCGCTCAGTAGTCATCTCATTGAGTTCTAATCTTTTAAAGATGGTCCTTGATGGCCAGACCGGTCTTGATATCAAGAAATGGAACAAAATTACGTAGTAACAAGTAAAGGAATTTTTTGCTAGCAGACTGTCTCGACTTCGTCCTAGTCCATAGTCGTCCTCGATAAATAGGCTATCCAACACTGAAAGAATGTTTCAAAACGGACCTGTGGTTCCTGAAATTAGAGCGTTCAAACAAACAAACAAACTCTTCAGCTTTATAATCCATACTAATATAAATGACTTTTTTGAGCTATATTGTAGCAACCATGTATAAATAGTCGATAGTCTTCCAAAAATGAAAATAAATAAATATTATAAATGCGAAAGTCTATCTGTATGTCTGTTACTCTTTCACGACCAAACCGCTGAACGAATTTTAATGAAATTTGGTATGAATATAGGTGAAGACCCGGGGTCAAATATAGGCTACTTTAAGACGCAGGCAGAGCTGCGGGAAAAGCTAGTAATAAATATTTGTATGATTTAATTAAAGGATTCCTAGGACAATTGCTAAGTGCCGCCTAATTAGGAAATCTCCGATGGCACTGCGAATAACGGAATCGAACTAACTAGCCAATTAGCTTATATAGCGAAATGGCTGTCCTGTCTCCATCTACATTGTCCTGATGTCAGGCCTTTATTGTGTCAATTTATCATGCATTAAAAATTTTGTGGGTTTAAAATTACTCTGCACCCCCTTGATTACTGAAATTTAAAAACTTTTTTTGAATTTACTTTTCCACTTCAACTTTTCCATTATAAAAAGTTCCATGATAAATGACATAGATTACCAGTTAAGCATACCCTTTTAGTTTAAAATTTCTTTTTTGGTAGCCCTTTATGTGTTACAACAGTGATTCTTGCAGATATAGATTTCTATAAGATTAGTCATGATAATCCTGACACAATATTCAAATAGTACTATCGAATAGGCTACATGACTGTATTCATACTATGGCAATATTTGCATTGCTCCAGAAGCTTTATTTTTGAAAACAGAGACTCCGAAATTCCATTCGCAATAGCCGTTAAAAAAAATTATTAAAAAAATACCTCAATTTCGGTGAAAATAAAAACAGTAGAGCTCTGGTGCGTCTACAATTAATAGAAAAACATACTTCATGCTCAAAATTTACCCAGTAGGTACTCTATGTTATAGCTTTTACGTTGAACGCGGTAAATCAATTTTTGATAGGCAATCTGTGGTCGGTTAAATGGACCCTATTGTCCACTTGTCTATGAAAAATAGAGTTACAGAGTTGATGGTTGATGAAACTATAGTATACGTGCCTGTTTTTGTTTACTATGTCCTAAGTCCTAACAATGATTTTAATGTACTTTGTAAGTAAGTACGTAAGTAAAATTACTTTATTGCAGCATTAATTCAATTACATACAAATATATGTTGTCTGTAACAAAGATCAATAGACGGCCTCATCGCTAGTGAAATCTCTTTCAGCCTACCTATAGGATAGAAAAAAGAGAATTAGAAGGAGGCGGTGCATAGGAATTCAACCAGAGAACATGAATTATTCGAAACAGCAAGATAATAGATATATTGCAAAGGATATATATACTAATATTATAAATGCTAAAATATGTCTGTCTTTTTGTCTGTCTGTCTGTCTGTTACGCTTTCACGGCCAAACCGCTGAATGGATTTTGATGAAATTTGGTATGAATATAGTTGTTAGTAAAACATAGGCTACTTTTTGACGCAGGCGGACCTGTGGGAAACAGCTACTATTTACATAAATCATCATCATAATTTCGAGTTAGTTACATTGTCAATCGACCATGTACACCCTGGTGTCAGAATTGTACGGAACTGACTCTCGGCCTCTGACGTGGTTTCTTTAACGACTACCAGATGGCAGCCGCGACCAACGGCTTAACGTGCCTTCGAAAGCACGGAATCATCTTTATTTTCAGACAATCAGGTGATTCAAGCCTGTAATGTCCTAACCAACCTGGAAACAACTAAATAAAGTGTGCTTCCCGTGGGAATTGAACCAGCGATCTCTGGGTCAAAGGTAGACGCCTTAATCACTAGACCACAGAGGCAGTATATACATAAACTAAATAATACATACATAACATAAGTACATAAGCTTAGCTGCTAATTATCAGTGCATGAATTCATCTTTGTCCAAGCGTGATTTTCTACTTGCTTTGCCTAGTAGCATATAAAACATGGACCTAAAGCATGGTCCTTAATTTGGACCTATTAGTTATGACCGCAGAACTTAACAAAGAGGGATTGGGAGTGACCCAAGCTATTAAAATAAGGACCATCTCTATACAGGTAATAATTATATATATTATATAATTCATTCGTCTATTTACAAGACTAGCTGATGCCAATAATAGAAATAGAAGAGATCCTACTAGATTGCTATTGCCAAAGTGCAAAACGAGGCTCATGAGTAATAGTATCTTTAGCATGGCACCAAAAGTGTATAATGAACTGCCTCGGAATTTGAAGGAATTACCCCTAAATAAATTTAAAGCTCACCTGAAAGAGTTGTTGGTAACCAAATGTTATTATCACTTGCATGAATTCTTTTCTGACAAAATGTTGATTGTGACATTAAAGGGCAGCTGATCTAATTTTTGTAAGATTAACTCGCATTTATTTTCTGGTTTTATATTGTTTTGCATGATTTTGTTTGGATGATGTGTGACACCACTGACTTTTGTATGCCTGGTAGGCTAAACATGTATGTGCGTAATATTTTCAATGTACCATCTTGAATTCAACATGTTTACAAAAGAATAAATGATTATGATTATGATAATGAAATTATGCGATATCTCGTCATGAATCTATTTTATTTCGATTGATTTTATTTCGTGCGAATGGAATGTCTGTCTGAAATGAAGTCAAAAAACGATTTAATTTGAATACAGTTTCATAATAACATATCTTTTAAAGTGATATTAAACTTCGTAGACGCTTACCAAGTTGCGTGTAAAAGTTAGTAATCCATAATACTAAATTATAATATGTGTACGTCAGTCAGTAAAGTTGTGATTGTCTTGAAATGACTCAACTGGCAAAGGTCAAAAAAGTCGACCTAAGTCAAGCCATTTTTATGCGACAGCACGCGATATAAATAAACTATTTACGCGTGATATTAGTACTTACATACATACACATCAATTATAAGATTGGGCAGAGACTACGGATACTCACTAGCTACGATCCTTACAGACCTCTCTTGCTTCTTCTACGCGCATCACTCTTGTTATACTCGTATTCTTTAAGATATCTACAATTTGGTCGTACGGTATAAATACTAGTCGTGTGTAGAGATGAGGCGACTGATTGATACGACAGTTGGCGTTAGACTCCTATAATTATTGTAATAACATACAAATAAATATACATATATAATCCATGGTATGGAGCAAAGACAAAGAGGTGACAGCGTATCGACTGGTGCACCGTTACGGTCATCGGCGCAGTGACGTCGGAAAAGTGGGTGGAGCTTTCGTAATTGTTATTAGGTTCCACCATGGAAATATTTTCTACAAAAATTTCGATCGGAAACTTGGAAGGGAAATCTAATTGGACAACTTGTTTTGGGATGGAGGATTGTAAACCTGTTTCTACCCTCATTGAGAAAGAGTCTTCTACTGAAGAAAGCTATGACTCTAAAGTGTAGTATCCATATATATATAGAGGCCATAGGAGCATTGACGTATTTGATGACTGGAACTCGTCCTGATATTGCATACGCTGTAGGTGTGGTATTCCGAAAGTTAGCAAACCCGTCTTAAGAATCTATCCATCAATCTTAAAGTCAAAAGTATATTCCGATACCTGAAAGGTACAATTAACTTTGGTATAAAGTATCAAGCAAGGAAAGATAAATGTTTTATCAATTGTTATAGTGATGCTGATCATGCTGGAGATCTCACAACAAGCAGATCCACTTCAGGTGTCGCATGTTTATATGCTGGAGGAATAATTTTCTGGTTAAGTCAGAGACAACCTTCAGTGGCAATTTCAACAACAGAGGTTGAAATAACAGCTAGATAGCGACGCAGCAAAGGAGTTGATGTGGCTTCAGAGATTATACTATTTCTTAACTAACTTAGAAGAAATACCAACATTACATGTTGATAATGAAGCTGCCATTAGATTAGCTCATAACCCAGATTTCCATAAGAGAACGAAGCATATGAGGCATTTCTTTGTTAGAGAAATAGTTTCGGAAAGAAACCTCAATGTACTCAAAATATGCTTGGCCAACTAGCTAGCTGATATTTTGACAAAGCCAGTCCTAAAACCAAGGCTTAGGGACATTTGTACCAAGTTAGGGCTGCCACATTAAAATAAACTATATTTCAGTAGGTACCCGTAACAGTTTGTCTTGAAAAATATTAACTGTCTGTAAGATTGTATTATTTATTGTTCTATTATTAAAGTTTCAGTAATTAGGTACAAATTGTAGATATTTTTCCTCCACAAGCTCTGCTGTACTTGTAAACATAAAACAACAATACAAACTTTACCGACAGCGGGAAAACCGATGATCGATGGAGAAAAAAGGTTTTCAATAGCGACCACGCACCGGCAAGCGCAGCGTTGGACACCCACCTACCAGATGGTCAGATGACTTGAAGAAAGTCACTCTGCCTTGAAGAAGGTCACTTCTAAACGGTCATTTGGAAATTCTTGGGGAGGACTATGTCCACTGAACTGACGGCTAAAATGATGAATGCTATCTACCTTTTAAATTATTTTCTGCGAAAAAATCAATTTTTTTAATATTATTTTTAGGATGTATTCTGAAATTTTTAGGATGTATTCTGAATGATTGGCATACCTTGCTACAGATTGGATCCTTGACAGGCGAAGAACTAAAGGTAGACCACGAAAATGAGAACAGATGATTTGAAAGAATTTTATAAGGACTATAGCAACAGGGGACAGAAACGTGTAGAAAACAAGAATCTGCTTTTTTGCAAAATAAAATTATTGCGTACATAACTCAATCATATTTCAATTAACATCAGAAAAGACATCAAATCGTCAATGTTAGAAACGCTCGCGCCATCTGAATATCTGTTTTAACAATACACCAATCTGTCCACCACGATACAAGGACGGATGATGGCAATTGTCACAGCAAAATCGCAAACTGTCATTTTCAATTCAAAACCAACCTTACAACCCCCATTTACAGTTGAATTTTGCATGTCAAAGCTACGAATATGAGCAAAATGGTTGTTATGTCGATGTATTTAGCTTTTATTGGAATTACTCAACATTTGGATTGAAATCGGGTCAGATTCGATTTAATTTTGTTAGGATCCATAGTTTGTTTGGGATCATCCGGAAATCAATTTGGAGGGTACATAAAGGATAGTCTACGATTTTGCTTGCGAATTTTCTATATAGGTGAAGGTTATGGCACAATATCCCTTACCGTTATTCAATCCATGCCGCGTATGACTTCGGCATGGATTGACAGACAACATAAATTCAACTCATATTGTCTAGTTAAAGATTACTCAGAATCTAAGTGTTATAATATTGCATTATATTTTTTTTTTTTTTGTGTCAATGTGTACAGGAAAACTAAAAAAAATTAAGCAATATACCTAATTCTTATTTTCTGAAAAATATTTTCTTTAAAAAAAGATGTATATTTATGTTGTATCTAATTATTACTTTCATGGACTTCAGTGATCACGGTATATGTGTTACTGATTTTCATTTTTAAAATGCGTTGACTAGTAACTTTTAATCATACTTATACAGACAAGAAAGCAAAAACTACTGCTTAAGATACAGATTAAACTTCTACTAAGAAATCTGAATCAGCATTACATAATTTCTCCAAACAAAGACTACAAGTCTTTAGTTGTTTTATGCACTATCTCGTCTTCAAAGGTTCATGTTAAACGCAAACTTTGGACTACTTTATAAACTGTATAAATACAGAATTATTTCTGCTTTTGAAACACTCTCTCCGCATTAAGAACTGAGTGGAAGAAGCTCTTGCGGTCTTAGATAAGTTATCGCATGAAGATATCGAGAGTATTATGTATGGATAATTTATTCGAAGTGGAAATTCTTTTGTCACATTTATCATTCTGTTTTTGTCACTTTTAATGTTCCGTATTTACCTAGGCAACTACTTACTGTTTTATTTTCTTACTAGCAGCCCGTCCCGACTTCGTCCAGCCTTCTTCCATAAATAGGCTATCCAACACTGAAAGAATTTTTCAAATCGGACCAGTAGTTCCTGAGATTAGCGCATTCAAACAAACAAACTCTTTAGCTTTATAATAATTTTGTATAGATTGCATTGTTTTGTAACTTTTAACTTTTATGCTTTGGTTAGTTATTTTAACTTATGTCGTTTTTTATTGTATTTCCCAAGCAATCTACTGAGAATGTAATTTTCAAGGTAAGGTTGACATCCCCCAATGAGGTTGAGGAAAGTACAGCCTTGAGGTTGTTTGAGTCTTACTTATGACGAGGCCGTACCATCATAAGCGACTCTCCTCTCCTGAAGAAAATCCGTATCACGTCATGTCACGAACATGAAGGCTGTCCCGAATGCGGATATTTCGTATGAGGTCTCTCTGCAACACTCTACACTTCCATCGCTGCACCTTCATTTCGTATTCCTTCATACATATTTTTTTCTTTAAATTGTGTTCTCTTTATGTTTCTGCATCGCTTGCGCAAGTTATTTATCACAGCATTATTAGTATTTAGAAAGGATTCTAAGGTAGATCTGGAAGAGATTGCATTAGCGACAAGTCTACCTTTGTATTTAATTTTGTTTTAATCCGATTGGTAAACGGTGCAATAAAGTGTTTATTTATCACTTGCTTTACGCTTTAACTCCAAGATTGTCTTTGTACAAAAGTCTTCCTTTAATAAAGTTTTCCATGACTTCAGCCCACAGTACCCCATTTAAAACAAGCCTGGTATCAATCATAATTGTTTTACAAACATGTAATTTCGTCCATGGCATAACCTGACACCGTTCGACCTATTAATCTCATGGCGACTCATAAATCACATCGTTTCGACAGACTTGTGGTAACTTTGACTGGTGAAAGTTAATTATATGTCGAGCGACGTCATATTTAGGCAAATAATAAATCAATTAAGGCTCTGTGGTATTTCACAAAAGAACGCTTTGCAAATTGTGGCATTTAACTGAAACTTTACCTCCTACACTGTTATACAATAATTTATTGAGGCGTCAAACATTTAGTTTTGATTTATTGGCCATTGTTACTTTAATCACATGTGTTATGCTTCGACAGTATAGTCTTAGGGGTTGTCGCCTAGCTTTTAAAAGTAAAGGCTCTGTCTACATCATAAGAATCCCCAGCACTTATAGCATGAGGTCACATTTTGGTTTTGGTACTTGTTAGTACTACATACTATCAGTCAGGGGTGTTGTTTCCAAGCATCTGTCCAATGGCTTGGCTACATAGCACACGGGTACGCGAGCCTGACTTACCCGAGCTGCTACTGAGTCAACCCATGTCCATCTGAGTCAGTAGCTAGTACCTCATCCTTTCCCCCAAACCCAACCATATCCCATCCTTCCCTAGCTTAAGAAAACTTCCGATGGGCAGCAGCGTCTGAAGTAAAATAAGTCGTTGAAACTGCGCTCGCCAATCCGTCTGCCAAGAGGCCTAAGTCCAGCAGTGGACTGATTTCGGCTGAAACGTAACTATATACTATTATATTTTTTTAAATAGACTTACGGATCGCACTCATGGGCAAAGGCCTCCCTTTTAGCTTTCCACAAATCTCGACCAAGGGCAGTTTGGCACCATCAACTATCAAATTAGTCCAGGTCATTCCGCCATCTTTTACGTGGTCTCTACGTTCCTTAGGAACCCAGAATATTGCTAGTCGAGCCCATATATCTAGCGGTATGCGGCAAACATGTCCAGCCCAATCCCACTTGAGCTTAGCCATCGTAATGCCCACGTCGACGATTCGAGTTTTACAGCTGGAAATAAAAAGCCAATTTTATGCCTGACTAGTCATTCTGGAAATACTCAGGAAGACCTATGACCAGCAGTGGAAATGACGATGATGAATGAAATGTTAATTATTAAACAAGCGTTCCTTTATTTTCAGGTACATAACAGTATAACTCTCCATCCCACATCCACCAATGTAAGTTATCAATGTAATCGCATCTTTTAGAAGAACTATTTGCCCCAAATGCGACATCTGAAATATTAAATTTGTCTCGCTTCGGAACGCTTGCTCCCAACTCCAAGTTTCCTACTTTTCGAACGAGTGACGTAAACGGTCCATTACAAACTAATTCGGCCTGTGACGGGGGTATTAATGGTTTGGAATTATTTAGGCTTCTTCTTAGACATTTGACGGTCAATTAATTATACTGCAAAGTGCCTTTAGGATAGAATATTAGAAAATATTGTATGCATATTTGTCTGCTTTTTGGTGTTTATGTAGTATTTAAGTATTTGCTATATAAAAAAATAGTATTGTTGTTTAGTTTACAATACTGAATATATATAATAATTACATTAAACTTATTTAATACGATAGAGTTCTACCCTGCGGGCATGAACGCTGTAAAGCGTTTGAGACCTGAGGTGTAAAATAAATAATAAAACCGTATTAAAATAATTTTACAAACAATTTATTTACTTTTTTATTTACTTTTTATTCATGTACACAATAAAAATGTAAAGGATTATACATAAGAGGAAAAGAAAGTACAAGGGAGCTGCTTATTTCTAAAGAAATTAATTTTTACAATGTTTTAAATTAAGAGCAGTATTTCAAGAAAGTATGAAGAAAACTGCACTTTCTTGAAGCTTTTGTAATATAATTCCATTATATTCAGACTGATGATTGCAAAATTTCATCTCTGACATAAATAGTACTATATATATAGTAGATTTGTACACTCAGGATCAAAAATAAGAGTACACTTATTATTTAATACAGAAATATGTATATGGTGATCTAACTCTGATGGTACATGAATAATAGAACAGGTGAAAAGAAATAAAAGCTTCTAATCGATCTCGTGAAAAACATTTGAAAATATACCTTAAGAGTTTTGTCGAAAAAAAAATAACACTAAGATTTTTATATGATAATTGCATTTTTTGGTCTAGTATTTAGGTAATCAATGCTTGAATTCCACATTTATAAAATATGTTTTTACGTATTCGGAGACCAAAATTAAGTTTTTTTTAAATGCATAATGTGAAATGTATTTTTATTTTTATAATTATATTTCCTTGATAATAGAAAACTATTTGCTAAAATAGAATTATTCCGAACTTGACCCCGACGGAAAATCGTCCCCAATTTAGTTTTTAGCTGTTTTGGCCTTTTTTGGTTTTGAGGCCAGTTCCACAAAATACTACTTAGATTATTCACATTTAAGTATCCAAAATGTGCCAGCCTTTTAAGGGCATATATAATGCATAAATAACATGATTCCCAACCGAAAAAATCCAGCCAAATGGTGACCCATTCTTAAAAAAATTTATCGCTGAAAGTAATTTCTATACGAATTTATTCGTGCTTAGTCGGAATTCAAAAATAGATCCCCTGGCTTCGTCGGAAATCTAATTTCCACCCGACTGGTCGGTGTATGTATGTCCTGTCACCAAATTTAATTATTATCTTCGTCGGATTAAGGAAGTGATGTCGGGAACATAATATTTTCTCATGTTTTTTGTATATGTTTTCAGATTGAGGCAATGTCGTTTACACTCTTTTTTTAATAACCATTAAGTCCTACTGCTGGGAAAAGGTCTCCCCCATCTCCCTCCACGTGACTTTATCCAAAGCTCCAACCACGGACTTTGGAAATCCTTCAGGTCATCGCTCCAACGCTTTCTGTGTTTGCCCGGTTTTCGGCGTCCACATTTTACAATACAATACTACCTATATAACTTTATTGTCCACATCTGGGAAATCACAAAACTGAAATTATAACATTGTTAACAATATGGAGCAAAGGCGGACCTATTTATTTATTTATTTATAAATCTTTATTGTACCACAAGTTTACAATTGGCGGACTTAATGCAAAAAGCATTCTCTCCCAATCAATCATTAGGAAAAACAGAAAAGTTATGTGCGGCGCGAATTATTTTAAAAATACAATGAGAAAAAAAAACACTTAACTGCTAAATAAACATACATAGATTTACATACAGTATTCATAACTATACATATACATACATAAAAGAAGAGATGAAAATGGAAAAAGATGACGATTTAGGGTGATATTATGCTAGTGAGGTGAATTTTGACTTTTCTTTTGAAAGCGAATTTAGTAATGGTCTCTTTGATGTCATTGGGTAGAGCATTCCAGAGTCATGTGGCTTGTAAGGTAAAAGAATTAGACATAAAACTGGACCGAAAAAAGGGAGTAGAAAGGGTAAGTTTTTTGGAAGATCTAAGTTGCCTATCGTGACCGACAGAAAGATACTTAAACTTACACCTTAGATACTCCGGGGACTGAGGCTCCTTGAGAATTGAAAAAAGAGAGGTAAGCAAGCGGAGTTGACGACGTTGGCGGATCGGAAGCCATTTCAGTTCGGATCGATAAGAAGAGATGTGGTCATATTTACGTAGACAGAAAATAAAACGAATAGGCAGTTATTTATGAGACGATCCAGTTTATTGAGAAGATCTTGATTGAGATCAGCATAGCACACATCAGCATAGTCAATAATTGGAAAAACTAACGTTTAGACTAATAAAATTTTGGATTTAATCGGGAGAAAGTTTCTTAGACGATTAAGGTTAATAGAGCGACTAATTTCAGCAATGTGAGTGGTCCAGCTAAGAGTGGCGTCAATATGGAGTCCAAGATTCTTCACGCATTTATTTACAGATCGCGATGACGTCATTGTTGTACCTTAAAGGCGCAATTGTACTCATGTCAATCTGACTAACCTGCCTAGAGCTACCCAAGATGATTGCTTGACATTTTGAGGGATTAACCATAATGCCATAGTCATTAGACCACGCCAAAATCGCAGTCAACGCTGTGTTAACGCTATCAATAGCCGATTCAATATCATCAACTGACTACTGAGCATAGATTTGCAAATCGTCAGCGTAGAAATGATGAGCGCAGCCAATGGAAGAAGAAAGAAGATTAATAAAAAGGGAAAAAAGCAAAGGTGATAGAATTCCTCCTTGTGGCACTCCAGTTGAAAGGGGATTCCAGTTAGACAACTGACGATCTATCCGTACAGCCTGCTGTCGATCGCAAAGATAACTACTAAACCAAGATAGCGCCGAAGGAGAGAATTACAAATGACGCAGGATAGCAAGAAGAATATCGTGGTCTACCATGTTGAAGGCGTTAGAGAAATCGATAAGAACCAGAATGGTGACCAAGGTGACTCCATGCCTAAGCGAATGTCTTCAGTGACTTTTAGGAGAGCAGTAGCAGTGCTGTGACAGGGGCGAAAACCAGACTGGAAAGGAGTAAGAAGAGAATTAGAGAAAATAAAATGAGACACCTGTGCCTATTCTACTGCTTCAGGTATTTTTGAAAGAAACGATAGGATGGAGATAGGTCTAAAATTATTAAGAGATATTGGAGAGGAGATATTTGGTAAAGGGATAACAAATGCTTTCTTCGAAACTAAAGGGAAAGTACCAGTAGCTAGAGAAAAATTTATGATATGAGTTAAAACTGGAAGAAGCATAGGAAAGATATTCATTATCATTTCTCTGCTCACCTCATCGCACACGACTGCTTTCGATTTGATTGCCAAAACAATTTTGCTTATCTCATCCTCAGAGACAGGTAAAAAGAAAAAGGGCTCAATCTGAGGTATCGCCATTGTTGATATCTTAGAGATGGTCACCGATTTAACGGCCGGGTCAAGAGAAGAAGTCGTGGAAAAATGATCATTAAATTCATTAGCAGAGAAAGTAGAAGAGGAAGGTGTCTTTATTTTTCCTAAATTCTGAGAGCGAAGGAATTTCCAGATATCGGCTGATGAAGATTCAGAAAGGTTATCGCAGAAATATTTCCGTTTGGCCGCTCTCACCATATTATTGCAGCGATTTCGAGCAACTTTGTATAACTTCCAGTTGTCATCCGATCGGTCACGTTTGTAAGCCCGAAATGCTCGATCCCTCCTAGCCATAGCCATACGAATACCTCAAGTAATCCACGGAGAGGGAGGACGTTTGAGTTTAACTGGGTTTAATGGAGCATGGGTATCATATAGTGAGATGACTGCAGAGTTCAATTTTAAAACCTTTTCGTCAACAGTTGCTGCTTCACTTATAGGAGAAAAGTCTAATTTATGAGCGTCACTCATTAGTTTTTCACGATCAATATTAACCATATTACGCATCCAAACAATAACAGGTTTAGCTTTCGGCGACTTAAGTTTATAAGATAGGTAAAGGAGATCATGTCTGGAAAACGCTGGGACAGCAACCTGACTATACTTAAGAACTAGTTCTGGACACGAGGTTAGAATTAAATCTAGCAGGGTATCATCCGCGTGAGGATTAAAGTGAGTGGGATCTAAAGACAAAGCGTGTAAATTTACTGATTTTAATATATTATGGAGTTTTTGAGAGCGAGCTTCCTGTACTTTACAATGTCTAAGATCAGTGTTTAAGTCACCCAGGACTATGTGATGTGTGTAATCGGAAATAAGGGAGTCAAGGACTGATTCAAGTTGCGAGAAATAATTTATTGATGGAGGGCTGTAAACGACTCCTAGAAGTGCCTTTGTGCCGTGGACACAGACGTCAATAAAAATAAATTCAGCGGCCATAGAATAAACCGGAGGTGAGGATATTAAAATTTTATATGGGATATGACTGCGTATATAAATTGCAACACCTCCACCACCCTTTCCTTCGCGGTCATTACGAATCAAAACATACCCAGGCAAAGGGAATAGTGCAGAAGACAGTTTCGGTTTCAACCATCTCTCGGAAACCAAAATAACATCAAAGAGACAAGACGAGAAAGTATCATCGAAGCCAGTATAGTGAGCCGGAATACCTATACCTATTGCTAAGCCATCTCTTTTATTATGAATCTCTCTTTTATTATGAATTATTATGATCAAAAAGAATATGATGTTTTTAAACAACAACCAGATAACAGTCCCGGAGATGGGCGCCTTCTCGGAAAACATTCCATATACTCCCGGAATTTTTTAAATTTCCAGAAATAAATGGGAATTAATTATATCTTCCCCTTTTCACCTTGCATTTAATTTTTCCCCTCTCGAATTTCTTCCCGCTGCCGATCTCTAGTCGCGATTGAAAGCAAAAAATAAACCTTATTCGAATTGTCTATTTTCATCGGATTTTATTAACAGAAAATAAAGGATTTCGTATGCGATACCCAAGAATATGAAACGCATTCCATTTGGATTCAAGACGTGTAAATATTGATGTAGATCGGATACTCTGCCCTTTGATCATAAAAATGGGAAAGGACTATTTTTTATCATACATTTCATAGTCCAGACAGCTAGTTTTGCGCGACTGCCGCAAATAAATGTATAATTTTCTCTGTGTTTATTTATTGAAATAAAATGATTTGATTTGAAATTTTGTTTAATGAATTTCACTATGCATTAGAGGTAAAGCTTAAACAAAAGAGAAGTATATTTGACGAAAAGTTGATGTAGGTCGCCATGTTGAATCTTGTACATTACTGCAACTACTACTCCGCTGAAATTGATCTTGGCCCCTTCACGAGAGAGCGTCGAGTATTATATTCAAAATGGCCGCCAGTTGTCAGCTCCATATGCAGACAACTTGCAGATAGAATAGAATAGAATATATCTTTATTGAGAAAGCCATCACGTAAGTATAGCAAAGGTCTTAAACTTATGCTACATGTTTATAATGTACGTGACAGACATCTCAATAGGTGGTGGCTCAGTAATATGCTAGACATGCAGGCACGACTAGCACTGATTTTCAGCCATCACCTCCTGAGGAGTCACGGAACAAAGACTTAAACCTAAACTTAGTGAATGTAATCCTTGGCTGGTGTCTTACTACCATCTCACACCCCCATCCAAGTCTGAGATCCAAATTCAAGCAATTCAGCGAGATATAGCCTTACACACCATATTGCAAATCCCACCTACCCACTCGCACCCGGACGGAAACAAGAGATGATAGTAATCCACCTGTTCAATATGTTACCTATATATAATCTATGGCAATAATTTACAGTTTATAGTCTGTGACTGATCTGTGCCACTATGGTATGGATGCTCTAGACCAGTGATTCCCAAAGTGGTCCAGGTGGACCCCCAGGGGTCCACGGGAGACTTGCTGGGGGTCTACGTAGGCGTGAACAAAAAATGGGGGTCCATAAGATGTTAATGGGGGTCCACGAAAATTTATCTGCTTTTGATAGTAAAGAGCAAAAATGTAAGCATAGTTTTTATAAGGGCCTACCTACATTGTTTTAAGTACCTATCTAAGCAGATAATATTTTAATAAGGCAAGCGACTGTTACTTGTCCAAACTTGTGTATTCGATATTACGTACAATTTCGTGTACAGACTTGCAAAGCGCTATCCGCCCGACAATGCTTAATGCTTGTTCAGACATGAACTTGATCAACACTATAAATACTTGATGCCAAAGGCAACCAAACGCATTCATTTGTTTCCGGAATTTCGAAAACAAGGCGGAATTTGGAAAAAAGTTGTGAGAAAATTTATATCTGTGTTTGCTAGTGCCGGAGAAAAGTAAGTAACCTACCTTTTTTTGTTATAGTACTTAAGTATTTTGTTTACGTGTACTAGTCGGTTGATCACAACGGCCTGTATAGATAGGTAACTTAGTAACTTACAGATATTTTAATTGTCCTCTTTCGATTTGAAGACAAACACAGCACGTTTTATTCAATTGTTTTTTCACGAGAGAAGCACTGCCTCTCTAAAAAGGCCGAATAAGCAATATTGCAGAGCAATTAATTTTGTAATTTTTCTTGCAAATAACTACTAATTTTATAAAACAGTAATTTCATAATCATGTTAAATTGATTTTGAAGTAACTATTTTATCAAAACTATTCCTTTTCGGAAAGAGCGAGCGGTGCGCGGGCGACGGGAAAAGGGCGGGGCTTGAACTTCGATGCCTGTTTGTCACGTTTTAACAATGAAGCCGCAGACAAAAAATACGCAAATACACGGAGCGCGTGAACTCATTGATTTAATAAAATGTTAGTTATCGTTTTTATGGACAATTTTGGGATTTCGACGTTTATTTTTTCCTACACAAATATGATCAGTATTCGATACTGAGTACACTAATTTTTATTTATACTATTAAAAATTAGTGGTAAATTATGTACTTTAAAATTGATACTGTTTTGTGAAAACGTTTGTATTTGTCTCAGCGGTTTATTAGTTGGTCCCTTTACAAGCCGTAATTCTATTTCCGCGTGCTGACAAAGGCTGCGGTGTGATACCTATATTCAGAAAAAAACTTGGTTACTAAAACATTTTTTTTACAGGTAAGGTAACTGACACGAAACATGGCTACAGCAAAGAAAAAATGTCGACAATATAGTGTCGATTATTTGAAATATGGTTTTGTTCCATCAGAGGCAGACAAACAATTGCCCATGTGCCTATTATGCAACAAAGTTTTGAGCAATGACTCTATGAAACCATCAAAGCTCGAAGATCATCTAAAAAGGTGTCATACTGATAAAATAGGTAAAGATTTAAAATATTTTCAAACATTGAAAGAAAAATATGGAAAGAGACCCACCATGCACAGTATGTTCGCTTCAACATCTCAAAGTAACGATGATGGCTTGCGGGCATCTTACAATATCTCATTACTTATAGCAAAATCTGGAAAACCGCACACTATCGGAGAACAATTAATTTTACCCGCTGTTGAAGAGGTTTTAAAAACTGTTTTGCACAAATCTCCATTTGACGTACTAAAAAGAATTCCATTAAGTAACAATACTGTACAAAGACGCATTGATGAAATGAGCTCTGATATCGAAAGCTTTTTGTGCAATCATCTGCAAAAAACTCATTTTTCTATACAACTGGACGAGTCAACGTTACCCAGTAATGAAGCATTACTATTGGCATATGTCCGATTTATTGTTGAGGAAGAAATTCACGAAGAATTGCTATTTGCCAGAACTTTGGAGACTGACACTAAAGGCGAATCAATATTTAATGTCCTGAGTAATTTTTTTACGGAAAAATCGATCCCATTTACAAACATTATTTCAGTGGCAACAGACGGAGCTCCTGCAATGGTCGGGCGATATCGTGGGTTTATAAGTCATCTCAAAAGAATTATACCAGGACTTACAGCTATTCATTGCGTAATCCACCGACAACATCTTGTGGCAAAACATTTAAGTGACAGGTTGAACCAATCTCTTCATTTTGTAATAAAAGCTGTCAACAAAATCAGAAGCAATGCATTGAATACACGTTTATTTGCTCAATTGTGCGACGAAAATGATGAAGACTTCCAACGACTGCTCTTACATACTGAAGTACGCTGGTTGTCGAAAGGTGCATGCTTAACGAGATTTTACTCTGTTTTCGATTCCATATTAGAGTTCTTAGAAAGTAGAGATCCAGATTTAAAAGAAAACTTGATCAAATTCAAAGCAGACATTGCGTATTTGACAGATTTGTTTAAAAAATTTAATGATATTAACTTGCAGTTACAAGGGGACAGCCTGAATTTAATAAAAACAAAGGGGATAATTTCGGCTTTTCTTGGGAAATTGAAATTTATGAAGCAAAACATTAGTCGGCGCGAATTCTCTCAATTTCCAAACTTGTCGCAGGTAGAATGTATTGATGAGGATATCCATACCTACAGTCAACATTTAAGTGCCCTGCATGATGACTTCAAAACCAGGTTTGAAGATATACTGACGATGGATATACCACCATGGATAATAAATCCATTTGATGAAACGGAAGTGGCCAATGTTGTATTACAAGAGGAGCTGCTCGAGCTAAGCACTAATGAGGAGCTGAAGGTGAAATTTAGAAAAGGCTACCCAACATTTTGGCTGCAAGCAGAAATACCCGAAAAATATCCTGGACTGTGGGAAATCGCAAGGAAATTTTTAATAGCTTTTCCCTCGTCATATCTTGTCGAAAGGAGTTTTAGTGCCGTTACAAACCTCTTAACAAAAAAAAGGAGCAAATTAAACATCACAGAGCGGGGGGATTTGCGGTTATTGCTCACAAAAATAAAGCCAAACATTGATCGTTTGCTGACACTCCATCAGATACATCCTTCCCATTAATTAAAATTATGACCTGAACCTATATTACCTTAATATTTTTTTCTTGTAATTCTATTCTTTTAATAAATAAAGTGATATAAAATGTACCATTTTTCGTTTTTATTTTACATATCGAAATATAGGGACAGAACTCAGAAGTGACACAATTTTTATTTTTTGGCGACTTTAAGAATGTGGTAGAAATGTAGCAGAAGGGGGTCCACCGAAACCAGTAAAATTTTGAAAGTGGTCCACGAGAAAAATAAGTTTGGGAACTACTGCTCTAGACTGTGATCAAATCTACTAACATAAACTAAAACTAAGTCTTACAGTTACGCGTGTCAAACTTACAGAAAAATAGAAGAAACAAAGACAGACACACAATGTGTTTAAAATAAAGAAACAAAAACAAATCACAATTAGCCCACATCAGTATATCGTGTCATGTCGTGTCAGATCAACCGGCACCGCATCGCTGATTCTTTTACATACGAGTATAGCTGTTACAGGTACCTCATCTTACGCTTCGGAGTCCAGGGATCCAAATCGAATAGGTTACATAGTCAATCGACCCTGGTGTCAGAGTTTTGGAACCGCTTTTTCTCCTCCGCCC
This sequence comes from Euzophera pinguis, assembly GCA_947363495.1. Lineage (NCBI taxonomy): Eukaryota > Metazoa > Arthropoda > Insecta > Lepidoptera > Pyralidae > Euzophera > Euzophera pinguis. Next base: position 9,387,631 of record OX376176.1, read on the forward strand.
CTACCTCCTCCGACGTGGTTCCTCTAACGTCAGTATTTGCCTTCTGAAGTCCATTTTATTATCAGACGATCATGTGATTCAAGCCTGAAATGGTAACCAAACTGGAAACAACTAAACAAAGTACGCCGCCTGTAAGAAACTCCATAATCACGGAAGCACTTCAGCCTAGAGGGTGTAAGATTAGTTACTAACACTCATTCCCCGCTCGGATATTAAGACCCTCCTCTCCTACTAGTTATACATCCATACTAATATTATAAATGCGAAAGTCTGTCTGTTTGTTTGTCTTTCCGTCTGTCTGTAACGATTTCACGGCCAAACCGCTGAAAGGATTTTGATGAAATTTGGTATGAATATAGTTGACGACCCGGGGTCAAACATAGGCTACTTTTTGATGCAGGCGGAGCTGCGGGAAACAGCTAGTTACAAATAAACATGTCAGTCAGACAGGGTGTGGCGACAATAGTCTCGTTAATTGATTCATAGTTTGTCCAACATTAGATTCTCTTTGATGCCAGCCCATTTTCAAAAGGTTGATACTGTTAGCCAACGTGAAATGTCAGATGATATATTTATTTACACTTCATTATACGAGCCATCATTAACTGGTTCAGTTTTTTAACCGATTTCAAAAGGAGGTATATGTTTCACATCCACCGAAAGGTGGATTGTAGTCCAGGTCCTATGGACCGAGTGTTTTAACGCTAATAATCATATTCGGCTTAGTATTTTAGGGATCCGTACCTAGGACAGTACGTACAGGACATTATTACGGCTATTACAAGACTCCGCTGTCCGTCTTTTTTTTTATACAACTAAGTAGGCAAACAGGCGTACGGCCCACCTGATGGTAAGTGTTACCGTAGCCTATGAACGCCTGCAACACCGGAGATGTCACGAGCGCGTTGCCAACCTGTCCGCTGTCAGCACAGCGACCCCTCTGGAGCCTGGCGACCCTACACACCAGCAGGAACACAACACTGCATCACAGTGTTATTTGGCTGCGGTCTTCTGTAGGGTGGAGGTACTTCTCCAGACGGACTACTCCTTACAAAATGTCCTACTTCTCCTAATCTTATGTCTGTCTGTCACTAGGCTGTATCTCATGAACCGTGATAGTTAGACAGTTGAAATTTTCACATATGATGTGTATTTCTGTTGCCGCTATATATAACAACAAATGCTAAAAACATAATATTTTTATGTTTTTTATAGATTACTAGCTGTTTTCCGCAGCTCCGCCTGCGGTATATAGCCTATGTTACTCAGGGTAAATGTAGCTTTCCAATGGTGAAAGATTTTTTGAAATCGGCACAATAGTTTTTGAGTTTATTCATTACAAACATACACACAAAAATACAAATCTTTCCTGTTCATAATATTAGTGTAGGAGTGTAGATGTAGATGGTACGGACCCTTGACTTGAACTTGACCGGATTTTTATATTTCAGGTTAAGTTTCTTAGGTACTCGTAATTAGCATTTCGCGTTAATATCAAGTAGGTAGGTAATACATGACTTGTATTAGATTCTCTTATCAGACCAACGTTATCGCATTCGCTAAAGCAATCCGTCATACCTAAAGTCCTTGGCAGTAACATTGGTACTTACCAACTTCTTTTCTGAGGTAAGAGCGAGTACACATCTCGATGAAGGTCAATGTGCAACGATAACTTATTATTCCTCAGCTAGCGCATTAAAGCTTAGGTTACGCTTTTAATCATGGTCCTAGATTTGTACGGAAAATGTATGACCTATTCCGGGCCAGAGGTCGCATTTCTGAACGTATTCCTATGAAACTTGACACACGTGTTCCTTGATCTATTTGAAATTTTTTATCGAAAGCTTTTTGATTGGGGGAAAATGGAGGTAACATTATTTAATGGATTTCAATCATATTTATTTGATAACAGAATCCGACATGCAATGCGTTCTCTACAAGTGCTGTAAAAAACTAAAAAAAAGTGATGTAAATGGGGGAAGTTCATAGCAGCGTTTTATGAATAAATGTCGTATTTGGAGGTAGTTCGCGAAGTCTACTGTTCACAGAATTACTAGTTAATACAAGTTGTGTAGTTCTCGCCGCTAGGTGACGCGTCGCATGTCCTTGACACCTTCTATAATAAACCACGCCTAAGATTGTAGCTAGAAACATGATTGTATGAAGGCGACCGATCAAAGTCACGGCTTTAATATTTTAGCATAAATTTAGTTGTTTTAGGAAGTTGTAACAATTTCTGACTCAACTGTATATTGAGACAACGGATGTATCACGAATTATTACTAATAACATGCAGCGTTGGTAATCTGTGACAAATTACTTCGAGGAAATTTATTCGAACACAATCTGTAGTTAGATCACTCTTGATAGTTTTGAGAAATATATAGTTCATAAAGTTCGTGAGAGTACGGCATTATTATCTTGAGCTCGTCCCTGCTTCGCAAAGTACGTAATGTAATTGGTTTTAGCTATTTTGCTTGATAGCAGTTAGGTTTTGTAGCTGCTTTTAGGTAGCTCAACGCTATGATAGTGTTACCCACTAACTAATATACCTACTATGATCATATTGGCTTGGTTTATTTGTAAAAGAGGTTACGCAGGTCAGACATTACTCATTCCATACTAACATACGTCCCTTCACCTGCGTCAAACTGAATAACAATAAAAATTCCATTGTTAAGATCCAAATTTGGTTTCTGCGCAGGTGAAGTTATTGTTTAAATTTAGGTACAAGTAAGATGTCAATAAAAATAACAATAATCACCAAATTATTTCATTCCAGGCGTACAATATATTATAATACTACTAATTTAAATACTATAAAAATATTTATCAATCAATAATTTCAACAAAGCACTGCGAAACTTCGTAAATGGCAGTTCCTTTATATCGTCAGGCAGTTTTTTATATATCTTTACAGAAATAATATAGCTAATATTACTAGTTGTAGCCAAATGCGTCAATGGTCTATAAAGTTTATTTCTATTAAATCGAGAGCGAGTATTTACAGTATGAGTAGGTACATATTCATTATTATTCTTAAATAGATGTCGATTTTTATACAGAAATATACTAACGTCAAAAACATTATATACATGGGAGGGTCAGGATTTTATGTTCTTAAAAAAAATGCTCTACAGGATTCAATCTGATTATCAAATTTAGAATAACTTACTATGACTTACTTACTTACTAAAATGGGGCAGCCACCCAAAGTGAGTCTAAGCCTGCGCCATCTCCTGCCAGTCATCGGCGTGCAGCTCGCGCAGATCCCTCTACACCTCGTCAATCCAGCGATATCAGTGCCGACCGACCAGACGCCGTCCCCTTGGCCATCCCACATATGCTCTCTTCACGGCTCGATGTTCCTCCATTCTCTCTAAGTGCCCAAGTTAGCGCAGTCTCTGGGGTTACGTCTCGCCAATTGTATTTGATATATAACTTACTATAATACTAATTAAATTACACAAAATTAAAAACCATCAATTATACTCGTAGTAATACGAGGGCGACACTCAAAGTCGTTAGAACTGACCACTTGTAAACAGTATAATAAAAAAATAAGTTTAAATTTTGAAAATGGAACTCTTTGCCAATATTATTGAGTATGTATTTTATTAATTTGTCATTTGTTTTACGATTTGGCGGCAAATTGAAAATTGTCTGTGTCACGTCAGCATGAATTTAACGCGAGAAAATTTTCGTGCAATGATTTTTTATGACTTTCGTTGTCATTTAAGTCAACAAGAAAGTTATGATAGACTTCGATTGGCCTTTCACGATGAAGCCCCTTCTCGTCCCACTGTTTACAACTGGTTTAATGAGTTCAAACGTGGTCGCACTAACCTCACCGATGATCTGCGTGAGGGGCGGCCTTCTACAGCGACGACTGAAGATAACATCAGTGTTGTGCGGCGTATGATAGAGACTGACAAAAGAGTGACCTATCAGCATATTCGGGCAAGTTTAGGCATCGGTATGAGCCAAGTGCACAAAATCCTGCATAAACATTTAGCGGTCAGGAAGCTTTGTGCCCGGTGGATACCTCACGATTTGACCGAGGCCCAAAAAATCCGTCGTGTTGATTGGTGCCGTGAAATGGTTCAAAGATTTAACGAAGGTGACTCAAATGCTGTGTTTGACATACTTACGGGTGACGAAAGCTGGATTTACTGTTATGATCCCGAAACCAAAAGACAGTCTGCTCAGTGGGTGTTTCCTTCCTAGGAGTTGCCAACTAAAGTGAAGAGAGGTCGTAGCGTGGGAAAAAAGATGGTTGCCTCGTTCTTCGGAAGAATCGGACATTACGCGACAATTGTTTTAGAGGATCGAAAAACAGTTACTGCAGAGTGGTATACTAACAATTGTTTGCCACTTGTCTTGGAAAAAGTTCGGGAGAAACGACCTCGCAGTAGGATCCTCCTTCACCACGACAACGCCTCGTCGCACACCGCCAGGCGAACGATCGACTATTTGGCGATATCAAACGTGGAATTACTAGGTCACCCGCCATATAGCCCCGACCTCGCACCTTGCGATTTTTATTTATTCCCGAAAATAAAAGAAAAACTTCGAGGAAAACGTTTTATGGACGCCTAAGAAGCAGTGGCTGCGTTTCAAAACGCCGTCGAAGAGACCCCTAAAGACGAGTGGGCAAAGTGCTTTTCTCAGTGGTTCCATCGGATGCAGAGATGTACTGACATGAAAGGACACTATTTTGAAAAGATGTAATAAAAGGAATAACTTGCTAGTGTGCTCAGTTTTTGATTTTCTAAGAACTTTCAGTTTGACCCTCGTAGTGACTTGTGTTCTTCTAAGGATCTCATAAATTCTGATACGATATTGTAGAGAAACAGCGAGTATATCCCATTCTAAACGCATTAGCGACCTTGATATTTTTAATGAGGCCCATTATCACAGAGTAGAGATCTTGTTTTAGAGACTCTATCTCTCATCTTAGCGCCTTACCAGTTGCATCCTCAGCTTGTCTCTTCGAAGCTCAGATCCGCTTTTCTACTCTTTTCTTCTCCACTACGCCCGATCTTCGGCATCTTTGGTTGTTAGACTATTATCCACCGTTTTGACGTCGAGCCGGTATTTTTTGGTTTCTCTCCTTCTAACTGAAGCCGGCTATTATGTTTCAAAGTCCTCACGCGTGAAACACACTAATCAAAGATTTACTTTGTCTGTAATGTGTCGGACTAGAAGATATCTTCATAAACGCTGCAAATACAAGTTCGAAGTCATTGGAAAACCTCATTCTTTGAACTGGAACCAAAAATACCATATAAGGTAAGAAATAAACTTGTACATTGCAGAGAAATAAACTGTAGCATTCTAATAAGAATTCCATGTTTGTATTTATATGCACATTATTTTTCACACGCTTAACTTTGTTTACTAAACATGGTCTTTTCAGTTTGTGTAATTTTCGCTATAAGCAATTTCACTTTGTCCGTTGATAGGTACCCATGATACAGGCACATAGTGTGGAAACAACTGTTGAACATGACAATGGATATATCCATATTTTTGATCAAGAAAGCAATTCCTATAAATAATTCGCTACCTACACATGAATGCTGCTGAATTACATCAGCCAGCACTGATACACAAAGGATGAACAACTTTGACTGTAAATTTAGAAAAAATGGCTTTGAAACCTTACTTTTCCCTTTTCCACTCCATATTAATGTTGGTTTTCTACATTATGTCCCCAAATACATTTACTATTCTTGCTGTTTATTATAGCAACAAATTCAAGCTGAAATATTCGGGTAGGAATCCCAAGTCAACATCAATTCTCCTAATTCCCATTTGAATACTTGAAAGCAATCGTTTTGACCTTAATAAAACCGCAATGTCTTGATAGAAGTACTTATACTAAAGTTGGAAACGTTATGAGTTGTTAGACATTTAGACGGTATTAATGTAGTATAATTTAGTATGATATAATTAATTTAGAAAATGATTCCAGCCACTGAATCGAGAGTGCAATTCCTGTTTTGATGACATATTTTGCCTGCACAAATTTACATGAATAGGCTACCATTTCCGGTAAAAGAGAAAACATGTCGTCATTCATATGTCGTTGCTACATATATATTTTTTTTAAATTGTGTACAATAATAAGAAGCGCTATTGTCTGCTCTGCGGACACCTTCACAGTAATTTCTCCCTCATTGTATGTGGGGAGCCCCTAAGAACCCCCAGTCAGCTGATATTTAAATTACTAATTCATTTGGCAAGTGATACTGAAATGACAAGAATTTCATAAATGAATATTCGCAAGACGTATCCAACGGCAACGACAGAAACTAAAGTTTTGAGAAGCGCCATTGGCCGAGAAAAGGCGTTGCTACAGTAACGAGCGCTACCTCACCTGTATTTGTTTACAACGTCTGAATGACACTTAGAATATTTTTATAAATTTAGTTTATACTTAAAATATTACTTAATTATTTAGATAAGCGGTTACCTAATATAACCCTTGGTCAACGTGTGTTGCCTCTTTTATGCAGTGCTGTGCGTGTAGCAAATCTTTCACCACACTTCGAGGTCTGCGAATACATCAAGCAAAAACACATCAGGTCCGTATCATCACTTCTTATCAACCCACAAGATCTGACTGTAGCCAACAAACTAATAATCATTCATCTTCGCCCAATACATCACTTCCACTACAGACTCTCCTCGGCCAGCTCAAACAGTCAACTCCTTTGTTAAAACGTGTGCCGCGAGGAGCTAGGTCAACTGTAGCAGAAGCTCTCGCAGACGCGATCACCAAATGTGTTGTACACAACGACCACGTCTCATGGCACAACCTTCTAACTTTTTCTTGTAAGACTTTTTATATACCCGATCAAAACCATAGAACTATTTCTTTGACACAAAAAATAAAATATAACACGCTTTCTCCGTCAATTCCCTTTATCACCACTCAAAAACCTGAGTTGCGGAAAAGGAATTACGACTTGTTTGGGAAGGTCGAGGAGAAAATATACGATGGGGACCTTAAAGGAGCCAGCCGACTTCTTTTCTCTAATGACTCCGTTGCCCCAGACACTCCGGAGACCGTAGCAGCCTTAAAATCCAAACACCCACCAGGCCCTTCTGTTCCACATTTTGTAGACCCTCCTTTGGATCTTTCCGCATGCCTCCAAGCCACAAATAAAGACGTACTTGCGGCCCTTGCCTCTTTTCCAAAGGGATCGGCGTCGGCCTTGGACGGTATCTCCGCGCAGCACCTTATAGATCTCACCAGTCATTGCACAGGGAATGCTGGTGAACATCTAACCACCAACATCACTAGACTGGTGAATCTCATGCTTTTGGAAGATATCTGCCAAGACTAGACGCCGATAATCTACGGGGCGAATCTGATTGCCCTTTCTAAAAAGTATGGGGGTGTGCGGCCGATCGCAGTAGGGCCCACATTTAGACGTTTAGCTGCCAAAATTTGTGTTCGGCTTAGTCGGAAAAAACTCCAATATATTTCTGAACCAGTACAGGTCGGCTTTGGGACTCGCGGAGGCTGCGAAGCAGCGGTACACGCTGTACGCACATTGGCCCAAAGCGATATGTGTGAAGTCATATTAAAATTAGATGTAAAAAATGCCTTCAATTCGGTTGATAAGGATACTCTGCTAAATGAAATTAAATTGCACATACCTGAACTATACAACTTTTTGCTCCAGTGCTATCAAAATTATTCTATAGAAGTAGTGAAATCATTTCGGCCGTAGGTTGTCAGCAGGGTGATCCCCTCGGTCTGACCATATTTAGTTTGGCAATTAATTCAGTAATTAACAAACTAAATTCCAAACTTAATGTATGGTACCTTGATGATGGTACCTTAGGTAGACCTCAAACTGTATTGACGGATTTATTAGAGATTATTAAAAATTTAAATACTATTGGTTTGGATTTAAATTTTGATAAATGTGACCTGTACGTATCTGACACTATAAACGCTTCTTTATCGCCTCAAATTATTCAAAATTTTAACAATGTTGCTCCAAACATTAAAATAATTTTAAAAGAGAGTTTTCACCTACTAGGTTCACCAATATTTGAAGAGACCATACCTTCCGTCTTGAGTAAATCAAAATCAAAATTTAAAGATCATTCGTACCGCCTTGACAAAATTAGCTGTCACTCTGCTCTGTTTATTTTGAAATATTGTTTACTCATCCCAAAATTTAACTACCTGCTCCGTTGTTGCCCCATTTGGAAATTCCCCCATCTGGTTAGTACAATCGATATTCCTTTGAAATCAAAAATTGACTCCCTGCCTGGACTCAAGCTTCTCTACTGATAAGGCTTGGAGGCTTGGGTACCCGCAAAATTAACAGTATTTCTTTGCCGGCATTCCTGTCCTCAATCCACAGTACGTCAAATCTCGTAAGTAATATTTAAAAGCTTCTACAGCTGTAAACTGCGACATCGCGTGCTTGACTGAGGCCACGAATGCTTGGCTTGCTGGAGCGAGCCCCAATTTACCCTCTACGCCCAAAAAACAGAGGGCCTGGGACATCATTTCTTCCCAATCCGTGTTACAATCATTATTAGACTCGACTTCAGGTAAAGATAAGGCCAGAATTTTGGCTGTGTCGAGATCTGAATCTGGCCACTGGCTACATGCGTTTCCGTCTCCTACACTAGGGACGTTTATTGACCCGCTAACATTCCGCATAGCTGTAGGTCTCCGGCTAGGAGCCGAAGTGTGCGTAGATCACAGCTGCGCTGCTTTTGGAGCCCCCTTGGATCGGTTAGGTCGCCATGGACTCGCTTGTTCGTCGGGCGCCGGTCGCCGAAACCGCCATACAGCCATCAATGACATCCTACGAAGGGCGCTCGTTAGTGCCAAAGTACCCGCAATTCTGGAGCCTCAAATTGTGCGGGACGATGGCAAGCGCCCTGACGGGATGTCATTGATACCTTAGAGGATGGGTCGACCCCTTGTCTGGGACGCCACGTGCTCCGATACTATGGCAGCTACGTACCTTCCAGCCACCAGCAAACAGGCCGGTGCGGCGGCGGACGCCCGCGAACGGTTTAAGGCCAATAAATATAGTTGTCTTGGCACTCAGTACGAGTTCACAGCCTTTGGTGTCGAGACACTAGGCCCGTGGGGCGCCGGTGTGCGGGGTCTTCACAGGGAGATCAGTAGACGCCTAAAAGAGGCAACGGGTGACCCTCGCGCGGGCAGCTTTCTCTCATTCAAAATCGGTAAGTTCGATTTCGGATGATTTTCATTCGACATAATCGGTGAGTCGAACGTTTCATTCCACATGTGAGCCTTATAAATAGATTAGCTTCAGATTCGCTCCTTTCGACTCTCATGACCAAAGTCGGAGCTACAAAAGACCAAACCGAATGGTAAATATACTCGTAGTACAAAAAAGGTACTAAATATCACAAACAGTGATGATGAGTAAGTAGGTAAGCATTTTCTTTGTTTTGATACAACCCAAGTAAAATATATCCATGATACAAAAACAAACACGTTGTGCCCTAATATGTCATAAAGAGGGGAATGTAATCAACACACGTGAGAAGCTACGTGCATACTATATGAGTTGTGGCACGTTTTTGATAATGGTTTGATTATTGGCATTACGAAAAGGTAACATTTATTTCTCTCTGGCACGGTTGTACCCGCGTATTCGATTCCCTTTGTCCTCTTTAGTACTCTTTTAACTATGTGCGTTAATCATTATTGTCATCAATCCAAGCCCTTTCCCTTTTCCCATTTCAATTGGGGTCGGTTCTCCGTATCTTCTTGCGCCACTATGTGCTTTAATACTTATTAATAATATAGATTATTTGCTAATGTGTGTGTGAATTTTAAGGAAGTTGGCTTCAGTAGATATCTAAAGTTAAGATCTCGCACCTGAAATAAAGTAAAAGTTGATCAAATCGCCATAAGATTTATCTATAGTCGGCAACGCGAACGTGCCACTCCTCGTGTTGCAGGATCGGTTACGATAACCATTTTCCAACAGATTGGGCCGTTTGTTAGCCTGTTAATCATTATCACAGAATTTTTATTATTATTTTTTATTTTTTTATATAAATAAGTAGGTAAACAGGCGTACGGCCCACCTGATGGTAAGTAGTTACCGTAGCCTATGAACGCCTGCAACACCGGAGAAGTCACGAGGGCGTTGCCGACCGCTATCAGCACAGCGAGCCCTCTGGAGCCTGGCGACGCTACTCACCAGCAAGAACACAACACTGCATTACAGTGTTATTTGGCTGCGGTCTTCTGTAGGGTCTGTAGGGAGGTACTTCCCCAGAAGGCCTAATCCTTACAAAATGTCCTACCTCTCTTAAAATTACTAATGTATCATTGTCACAAATTTATGAGCTAGGTAGTCTGTGGTGTCTTTAATTATTGTAGATCATTAGCGGGTTCCGTTAGTTTTTGATATAACACGACGTTTACTTCTTGTTTGCTTCATGAAGCTATGCCTTGGCCCACATGGCTCCTTATATCTACCTATGATGCCTTTTATAAAGTCATTATGTCGTATCAAATGCCCTAACATGTTTTCCCTTCTCTTCTCAATCCCCCTTAAAATGCTTCTCTTTTCTGCTACTTGTATTAATGAATAAAAATATTATATCTTTGAAAAACCTTCATCTAACACAACAGTAATTGTACTTACAGCCAGATAACGGGACTATTCGCCACGGCGAATTTCGACGCGATGCCACCGGCGACAAAAAGAAAACCCCGTGGCCAAGCTGTTAGCAACATGTAAATCAAGGTATTTAATTTGTGTCGCAGCTATTTTATGAAAACTTTTAAGTTAAAAGTCAAAGGTTAAAAGATCTCTCGTGGAGAAAATGAATTTTTAAACCGCCGTAGTTTTAATCTGGGGTGAGGCGCCCCCAGATAAAGGCTAGCCTTCACCTGGCACAGGGGGCTCTGCTGGGTGCGACAGTTTGTGTACCCCTACACTCGTGGGAATGCTATGATTTTTTGAAATAACAAAATTCTAAATGACGTGTAATGAAAACTGCCTTTTGTGTTCAAATATATGTATAATTACTTTTATAACAACAATATAGTTACTATTTTAACAACAATATTACATTGATTAATCATTAATTTAAACATCAATAAACTTTTGTGCAGTACGTCTAGTTTTAGAGTCGTCTTCACTCCACGAAGGATAGCAATCGAATGCCAATATGCTAACAGATCTGACATTAAATCGCCTCCCCACTACAGCTTCCCCCTTAATTTACGTCCGGAATCAACGGATTTAGTATCGTAATTGGATATCGTTGCTACCAATATTTTTTTTTATTAATATTATTTGTAGAAAATATTGAAATCATGACAGACGGTAATGCGTTTCGCAACTCATTACCTCTCATTTCTCGCGGTGGCGAAAAGCGGGCTAGTAGTCTCTGCCTACCCCTACGGGGAAAAAGGCGTGATGGTATGTCTATGTCTATATCTATGATTTGAACGCATCTTTTGACGCCATTTTGTTTGTTTACAAACAAATACGTCTCGCTCGGTGTACAAATGAGATTATTTGCTTCCGTTCGATTTTATTTGCACTACAATATAATTTATATCTTTTAACGGAAATGTATGTAATCCGTCATTGTATACAATTCCTAGGAAATGTATGTAATTCCTAAAATCGCCCGGAAATGTGTGATATAATATCAATTAGACACATTTCCTAGGAAATCTATACATTTCCTAAATAGCGATCGGAAATGTAAGACAAGGCTGAAATTATAATTATGACGATTGCGAAAGAAGCGACTTAGTTTCAAAAGACGACTTTGTGACAGAAAGTAGGTTAGGTTATGGTTTTACAGTGACCATAACACAAGAGCGACAAACCTTGTGACAGAATCGCTTGAGTTTCAAAAGACGACGTGTGAACGATATTGGAATTCTATACAATTCCTATTAAACGTATACATTACCCAGTTTTGAAATTTTTAAATTGTTTTAGTTTTAATTTCATTTTAGTTTTTAGTTTAGTTTTATTTTTCTCATCAATCAATTATGTTTTAAATAAACTAGATTTATTACCCAGGATATGTAGACTGAATATGAAGACAACAACGTGTTTTATTACAGAAAGCATTATTTTTATACTTTTCCTAATACGATATTGGAATTATATACAATTCCTAGGAAATGTATACATTACCTAGGATATGTATGTATTAAATAATTTTTAAAACAATATTTTATACATTTCCTAAATTGCTTCGGAATTGTATACATTTCCTAGGAGATGTATACAATTCCTAGATTTCATACATTTCCGGTAACATCTATACTAATATTATAAAGCTGAAGAGTTTGTTTGTTTGTTTGAACGCGCTAATCTCAGGAACTACTGGTTCGAATTGAAAAATTATTTTTGTGTTGGATAGATCATTTATCGAGGAAGGCTTTAGGCTATATAACATCACGTTGCGACTAATAGGAGCGAAGAAACACTCGAAAATATGGAAAAAACGGGGAAAATTATTCATCTTTGAGGGATTCCGTTGCGTGCGCTGCGAAAACCGTTCGAGATACCCAAAAATATGTATGAAAGAATTATTCCTCTTTAAATTATCTAAAAAAATGTCCGCGATAGTATATGTCTATCTTTTAAGATTAACTCACAATAACCGTTTTTATGATAATCAAATTTGGTCGAAATTAATGCATTATTACAAATTATTTGTCAGAGTTGTATCAACATAATAATATTATTCTTTATCCAAATAAATATATTATTGATTAAGAGTATTTAACTGTGAACAAAATTGTCTTTGACATCACTTAATTTCAATAAACATCTTATAAGATAATACAATTTTAAAATAACTCTGAAACAAAATTCACACGCGCCGCGTGATGAGCGCTCGCCCATGATTCCCAAAATAACTTATTCCACGCGGACGAAGTCGCGGGCACAGCTAGTATATAATAAAAAGTGAAAAATATTGAGGTTAAACGTAAATGCTTGCATTTATCATATGTGTGTTTTGTGCAAAAACGATAAATATGGACGAAGCTGACCTAAATTGGATCAGCTGAGAAGCGGAAAGCCAAAACATATTGTTTTATCCAAATTCATGAAAACTTATTAAGGTAGACCTGTACTGTAATTATTGGGGCTTATTTAATCCATACTAATATTATAAATGCGAAAGTCTGTCTGTCTGTCTGTCTGTTAGCTTTCACGGCCAAACCGCTGAACGGATTTTAATGAAATTTGGGTATGGATATAGTTGAAGACCCGGGTATTAAACATAGGCTACTTTTTGACGCAGGCGACGCAGGCGGAGCTGCGGGGAAAAAGCTAGTTGAATATAAAATGAAAAAAAATATTTTTGTTGCTGGGGCTCTTTCACATCGGAACACTTCGCCATTTGAAACTTCTTTGTAATTGCTCCGCGGGATCTTGATAAGCCAAAATATGGATTTTTGGGTGATTCAATTTTTGAAAACAAAAAAACGGGTTTTTTCCTTTTCGACAGATTTATTTTTGCTATTGCATTGTAATTGAAGTAAATAATGGTGGTGTTCATAATAAGAGTTATTATTAAATGTATGTCAATACGTAGTTACATATATGTTTTTTTCATTTATTCACATCGAGTGGGTTACATGGCTTCTGACGTGGGTTATTCATTATTACCTTTCAGCCATTCCTATCGGTTGGTTAACATGGTCAATCGACCCTGCACACCCTGCTGTCAGATTTTTATCGGAGACGCCTTTCGGCCTCTGACGTGGATGGCTCTTCAGTCATTCTTATCGACTGGGTAAAATATGGCCAATCAACCCTGCACTTCCTGGTGTCAGAGTTTTTTTGAAGGCCCTTTTGGCATCAATTATTTATTTTTAACCAGTTTGGTTTAACACCACAGTTTTTAACCGTCCATAATTTTATAACTCGCTGCTTTATAATTGTAAGAATGTTCTTTCTGTACAATAAAGTTTTCATATACATACTTACATAACTTTCCTTAAGACTATTTTATGAATCTGAGGTAAAGTTAGTTTAGGCCAGCAAAACAGGGGCAAGTCAACTAATCACTGCGAGGACATAGAAGGGGCGTGTCCAAGGGTGACACTTGGTATGCATGCCGCTAAAGTTTGGGCACCAATGTCGGAGGTATGTTCCCTATAGTGTTATACGAGTATATTATGTTTTCTGAAAGGATGTCTGGAAGAAATTGCTTGTCTTTGTTGAGATCGCCTTTTGGCATATCATTTAAGTTTAAACCTGTACTATAGAAATAAGTCTTTACTATATAAAATGTTTTATATAAATCGTGTCTGTTTGTCTGCCCGTGTCTGTCTGTCTGAACACGCTAATCTTAGTAACTACTAGACAGATTTGAATTTAGTTTACACAAACTGATTGGCTTTAGCTCAAGGCAACATCTAATTTTTGGTTTATCAAAATCGGACATCTGGAAATAAAGTTATCAATATTTAAAGATTTGTAAATTTATAGCAAAGTAATAACCGGAGTAAGTAGGTAAGTTGTCACATAATTTCAGCATTTTCCTCCGAGTTGTGTGCTAGATCATGAAGAAGTTGTCTCGGTCAATCGATCCTGTAACCCTGGTGTTATTGATTCAAAATCCCTCCCCTTCAAGCATTTGATGTCTATTTCTATTGGTTCATTCAGATTCTGTTTTCAATTCAATTCAGTTCATCTGAGGAGCTCGATAGTCGAGCGCGACCCGCGTATCTGTAGCGAATGCGCGTGTCAAGCGACGACGTGAAGCGACCACTATTGGATTGGTTGCCATTTTAGTGGCATTTCCTATCTTGAGCTCCTCCCTGCTTCGGAAGGCACGTTAAGCCGTTGGTCTTGGTTGTTATCGATAGATAGCAGTCGTGAGGCTGTGTCAGATGCCTTGGGGCAGCCTGAAAAAATCTGACAGTGTTGGCCAGTAACACACCTCAGGTCATGTTCTTGTTGGTCGGGTTTCCCTGTAAAAAGGGTGACGGAGGTCAGACGGCAGTCGCTCCATTGTAATTACCAGTTCCGCCAATTCTAGGACCATGACAACAGCGTACCCTAGACTTCGAAGCGTAAGCTACGACGCAACTAGATTTACACGCTAGGATGATGATGATTGGTTCATTCAATTCATATCCTATAAGCTGCTCAATCAGGTGTCAAAGGGTCAATCGACCCTGTATGCCTTGGTATCACTGTTTCAGCGTTGCCCAACTGTCAATATTCTATAATCTACATCTATATACATGTAATAAAACTATAGCAAGGTTAATTCTGTGGCAACATAAGACATTAATTTATCCCGAAAATTTTATCAGTTCTCAAAGGACATCCAACCAACTCAAACACTGGCCATTTAATTTTTTGGGGGGAAAAACGGGTTTTTGATTTCCTTTACGACAGATTTTTTTTTTTTGCTATGCTTGTTAATTGGAGTAATTGATGGTGGTGTTCATAATGTGAGTTATTTTTAAATGTATGTCATTATGTAGTTACTTTAATGTTTTTTTTATTCATTTACATCGGGTTACATGGCCAACCGACCAAATACATCGAGGTGATAAAATTTTTCGGAATTGCCTTACGGCCTCTGACATAGTTCCTTTAACGATCGCCAGATGGCAGCCGGGCGGGACCAACGACTTAGCGTGCTTTCCGAAGCACGGAATCTTTATAACTTAGATTAATAATTGGTTTCCGCGGCGATAGGACCGAGACCTTAATATTAGCATGATAAGTCTTTTAAATTAGCACGTGTTGCAGAATTTGGCCAAAAAATACTGGAGGGCAATCGCGCTAAATGGAAAGACGTTCACGTAACAAAAACCTTGTGTCTGACGTGAGTTCTATTTAGTTCTTATCGAATAAGTTACATGGTCAATCGACCCTGCACACCCTGTTGTGTTTTTTCGGCAATGCCTTGAAAAACATTAAAGATGAAACAGCAACTGAAGCTCGTAATATCATACACAGATGGCTGGCCATCTTGTCATATGAGGACACGGAAAACATTGTAAAGATAGAAAGCTAATGATCGCGCTTGCTTGATGATTTTTTAAATATTGAAAACTTTAAATCATATATGTAAGGTGTTGGGTAATTGTCTTTAAAATTTTTCGGTAAATTAGATATAGGCTTCTTCATACAGGCTTGCCTGGTGAGGAAGTCACTGTGTAGCTATTGTTCTAACTCCTCTGCAGTATATATTTGTCAAATTTACTTGTCACTTACTAATTGAATGTAACTAAATATGTATTGCAGTGAATAAATATTTTTATTTCATTTTCAAATGGGATTGGGCAATGAATTCTGCCGCAAGGATAATCAATCGTTGGGTTCAAATATCGACTAACTACGATTTGAAGGTAGTTAGAGGAGGAGAGGAAGGCCAAGCATGCAATGGAGCAACGATTTGGGAAGATTCGAGACTACAGGATGTGGCGGAGCAGAAAGGGGTTTGGAAAGACCATTTCAAGTGGAACAAAAAAATAGATTCCTGGACATGAACTACGTGGGGCGCACTATAAGTTTCCGGAATGAATATGAAAAAATACTATTAAAGGTACAAAATTAATTTATTGTTTTTCATAATAATCTCCCTTGGCGTCTATGCACTTTTTCATTCGATGAAACCAGTTTTGAAAACTTTTGTGCCACTCCTCTGTGGTGACCTCTGAAACGTGTTTTTCATACTCCTCGACAGCCTCTTCTGGTGATGAAAATCGTTGACCGCATAATTGGTTCTTAATTTTTGGGAACAGAAAAAAGTCACAAGGTGCCAGGTCGGGACTGTATGCAGGATGACTCATGAGTTCTACATTTTTCGCCTTCAAAAAGTCGTTTGTCTGTCTGGCCGTGTGAGAACTAGCAATGTCGTGGTGCAGGATGATACGGCGTTTACGGTTATTTTTACGGAGTTCGTCAATAACTTCCGGCAAACAAATGGTCGTGTACCAGTCACTATTCACTGTACGACGATTCTCTAAAGCAACAGTAGCCACGTGTCCAGTTTTATTAAAAAAAGAAGCAATCATCCGCTTAGATGCACTTTTCACGCGCGCCGCTTTGGTTGGTTTCGGCTCATCTTGAAAGACCCATACGCTCGATTGCTGCTTTGTTTTGGGATCGTAGCAATAAATCCATGTTTCGTCACCTGTTACTATGTCCCACACCAAATTTGACGCACCTTCGTTGAATCTGGTAAGCATGGCACTGCACCAAGTGACGCGGTCCGTTTTTTGAGCCTCGGTCAAGTTGTGTGGGATCCACCGCGAGCACAGCTTTCTCACACCCAAATGTTTGTGTAGGATTAATTGTATTTGACTCATGCCTATTTCTAAGGATGCGCGAATTTCATGGTAGGTCACATGCCTGTCTGTTTCAATCATACGGCGCACAGCATTGATGTTTTTGTTGGTCACAGCGGTGGACGGCCGACCATCGCGAGATTCGTCACTGAGATTGATACGACCACGCTTGAATTCTGCAAACCAGCTATAAACAGTTGTCTTGCATGGTGCTTCATTAAGTAATAAACAGTAATGGGTACCTTTGGGCCGGGTGCAGTTTGGGGTGGTATATTTTGGGACTGAAAATGTAATATGTCTTTTGGGTTAACTAGCTGTGCCCGCGGCTTCGCCCGCGTTGGATTTCCGTTTGTGTCACGGAAAAAAGTAGCCTATGTCACTCTCCAGGTCTCCAACTATCTCCACACAAAAAATCACATCAATCCGTTGCTTGCTCCGTTTTAACGTGAAAGAAGGACAAAAAAAACAAACACACTTTCACATATATAATATTAGTATGATAAATGATTTATTAAGATTTTACGTACTACCTAATATATTGTTTGTGCCACTTATTACGTATACCATTGTACTCCTCAAGATACAGTACACCCTTTATAATCGCGTCAACAAGTCAACAAAGCATCTTTAATTAAGACTTCTAAACCGCAGGTCAGATTGTAATCAATAAAGGCTCCGGCCGTACTCAAACAGATCTTATTCCACTTGAGCAAACACTTAAATTTTAACAACTTAATTACGGTTTTGTTGGTGAGAGGGGAACGCTTAATTTCGACTGTTTAGTGATTCTCTTGACGTTTGTTACTTTAATTACCTGTTTGGTGGTTTTGGTTGTAGGAGAAAAAGGACTAAGTATTAAGAGAGGTAGGACGTTTTGTAACGAGTAGTCCGTCTGGGGAAGTACCTCCACCCTACAGAAGACCGCAGCCAAATAACACTGTGATGCAGTGTTGTGTTCCTGCTGGTGAGTAGGGTCGCCAGGCTCCAGAGTTTTACTGATCTTTTTTACAATTTTTTGTAGGCATACAGGTCCTCAGATGGAAAGTGTTTACCGTAACTCCAAGAGTTTTAAAAGAGAAGGAGTTCAAGCCCTTCTATAAGAATCAGTATTACGTTATACTTTTGAAAAAAACTAGCGCATTAAAAAAAGCTAAGCTAAATAAATTAACACTATTTATCAAAATCTTGGACAGATTTAGGTTCATTTTTTGCTCAAGATTATGTTCGTACAGAAATGATTCAAATATTTATTTAATAAATGCACACAGTGTTGACTTATTCAACGGAGCATACGTTTGGTTTTTGGTCACGAAACATAAATATTTACTGATATGTTTGACTAAAGTAAGCACGGAATGGGTAATGTTAGTAGGGGTCAAGTGACTTACAAAGTTTGGGGGGCCGTAGTCAAAAGGACACGTTTGTGTGTGTAGGAAAGACCAACCTCCTAGCACGTTTCTCAGTAACATAAATACATTGTGAGAAAGGAACGTCATTTTGTAGAAAATGACGTACCTTTCTCAATGATTTCGATGCTATTTGGCATATGCAATGCACTATTGGCGGGAAGCTGTGAAGAGTATTATCGGCGATGTATTTTTTTTTTTTTTTTCAATATTTGTGTTTTTTTTTTGAGTGTTTGTGCAATAATTATCCACCATTAAGTGGATTATTATTCGCAAAGTGTTCGATAACAAGCGTGAGTGTTGGGAAGTGATACAGTGCTTGATTTAAGTGATTTTCATGCTTGTTGCTAAAAGATCCTAGTAATCGCTAAGTGCAGTTTTTCTACCACTTCATTTAGCCTGATTCTTCTGATTAGACTTGACTACCGACTACACTTATAGACTTGACTAGGATTTGACGAAACTACACTGTAGGACTGAAGAAGATAGAAAAATTAAGATGGGCTATAAAGGACTTGTATCCATGGCCGTAAAACCCATTACTAAAAAAAATTAAAAAAAATGCTCTGAGTAAGCTTTTCATTATGGTATAGGTCAGTAGTTCCCAAACTTATTTTTCTCGTGGACCACTTTCAAAATTTTACTGGTTTCGGTGGACCCCCTGCTGCTACATTTCTACCACATTCTTAAAGTCGCCAAAAAATAAAAATTGTGTCACTTCTGAGTTCTGTCCCTATATTTCGATATGTAAAATAAAAACGAAAAATGGTACATTTTATATCACTTTATTTATTAAAAGAATAGAATTACAAGAAAAAAATATTAAGGTAATATAGGTTCAGGTCATAATTTTAATTAATGGGAAGGATGTATCTGATGGAGTGTCAGCAAACGATCAATGTTTGGCTTTATTTTTGTGAGCAATAACCGCAAATCCCCCCGCTCTGTGATGTTTAATTTGCTCCTTTTTTTTGTTAAGAGGTTTGTAACGGCACTAAAACTCCTTTCGACAAGATATGACGAGGGAAAAGCTATTAAAAATTTCCTTGCGATTTCCCACAGTCCAGGATATTTTTCGGGTATTTCTGCTTGCAGCCAAAATGTTGGGTAGCCTTTTCTAAATTTCACCTTCAGCTCCTCATTAGTGCTTAGCTCGAGCAGCTCCTCTTGTAATACAACATTGGCCACTTCCGTTTCATCAAATGGATTTATTATCCATGGTGGTATATCCATCGTCAGTATATCTTCAAACCTGGTTTTGAAGTCATCATGCAGGGCACTTAAATGTTGACTGTAGGTATGGATATCCTCATCAATACATTCTACCTGCGACAAGTTGGGAAATTGAGAGAATTCGCGCCGACTAATGTTTTGCTTCATAAATTTCAATTTCCCAAGAAAAGCCGAAATTATCCCCTTTGTTTTTATTAAATTCAGGCTGTCCCCTTGTAACTGCAAGTTAATATCATTAAATTTTTTAAACAAATCTGTCAAATACGCAATGTCTGCTTTGAATTTGATCAAGTTTTCTTTTAAATCTGGATCTCTACTTTCTAAGAACTCTAATATGGAATCGAAAACAGAGTAAAATCTCGTTAAGCATGCACCTTTCGACAACCAGCGTACTTCAGTATGTAAGAGCAGTCGTTGGAAGTCTTCATCATTTTCGTCGCACAATTGAGCAAATAAACGTGTATTCAATGCATTGCTTCTGATTTTGTTGACAGCTTTTATTACAAAATGAAGAGATTGGTTCAACCTGTCACTTAAATGTTTTGCCACAAGATGTTGTCGGTGGATTACGCAATGAATAGCTGTAAGTCCTGGTATAATTCTTTTGAGATGACTTATAAACCCACGATATCGCCCGACCATTGCAGGAGCTCCGTCTGTTGCCACTGAAATAATGTTTGTAAATGGGATCGATTTTTCCGTAAAAAAATTACTCAGGACATTAAATATTGATTCGCCTTTAGTGTCAGTCTCCAAAGTTCTGGCAAATAGCAATTCTTCGTGAATTTCTTCCTCAACAATAAATCGGACATATGCCAATAGTAATGCTTCATTACTGGGTAACGTTGACTCGTCCAGTTGTATAGAAAAATGAGTTTTTTGCAGATGATTGCACAAAAAGCTTTCGATATCAGAGCTCATTTCATCAATGCGTCTTTGTACAGTATTGTTACTTAATGGAATTCTTTTTAGTACGTCAAATGGAGATTTGTGCAAAACAGTTTTTAAAACCTCTTCAACAGCGGGTAAAATTAATTGTTCTCCGATAGTGTGCGGTTTTCCAGATTTTGCTATAAGTAATGAGATTGGAGAGCCATCATCGTTACTTTGAGATGTTGAAGCGAACATACTGTGCATGGTGGGTCTCTTTCCATATTTTTCTTTCAATGTTTGAAAATATTTTAAATCTTTACCTATTTTATCAGTATGACACCTTTTTAGATGATCTTCGAGCTTTGATGGTTTCATAGAGTCATTGCTCAAAACTTTGTTGCATAATAGGCACATGGGCAATTGTTTGTCTGCCTCTGATGGAACAAAACCATATTTCAAATAATCGACACTATATTGTCGACATTTTTTCTTTGCTGTAGCCATGTTTCGTGTCAGTTACCTTACCTGTAAAAAAAATGTTTTAGTAACCAAGTTTTTTTCTGAATATAGGTATCACACCGCAGCCTTTGTCAGCACGCGGAAATAGAATTACGGCTTGTAAAGGGACCAACTAATAAACCGCTGAGACAAATACAAACGTTTTCACAAAACGGTATCAATTTTAAAGTACATAATTTACCACAAATTTTTAATAGTATAAATAAAAATTAGTGTACTCAGTATCGAATACTGATCATATTTGTGTAGGAAAAAATAAACGTCGAAATCCCAAAATTGTCCATAAAAACGATAACTAACATTTTATTAAATCAATGAGTTCACGCGCTCCGTGTATTTGCGTATTTTTTGTCTGCGGCTTCATTGTTAAAACGTGACAAACAGGCATCGAAGTTCAAGCCCCGCCCTTTTCCCGTCGCCCGCGCACCGCTCGCTCTTTCCGAAAAGGAATAGTTTTGATAAAATAGTTACTTCAAAATCAATTTAACATGATTATGAAATTACTGTTTTATAAAATTAGTAGTTATTTGCAAGAAAAATTACAAAATTAATTGCTCTGCAATATTGCTTATTCGGCCTTTTTAGAGAGGCAGTGCTTCTCTCGTGAAAAAACAATTGAATAAAACGTGCTGTGTTTGTCTTCAAATCGAAAGAGGACAATTAAAATATCTGTAAGTTACTAAGTTACCTATCTATACAGGCCGTTGTGATCAACCGACTAGTACACGTAAACAAAATACTTAAGTACTATAACAAAAAAAGGTAGGTTACTTACTTTTCTCCGGCACTAGCAAACACAGATATAAATTTTCTCACAACTTTTTTCCAAATTCCGCCTTGTTTTCGAAATTCCGGAAACAAATGAATGCGTTTGGTTGCCTTTGGCATCAAGTATTTATAGTGTTGATCAAGTTCATGTCTGAACAAGCATTAAGCATTGTCGGGCGGATAGCGCTTTGCAAGTCTGTACACGAAATTGTACGTAATATCGAATACACAAGTTTGGACAAGTAACAGTCGCTTGCCTTATTAAAATATTATCTGCTTAGATAGGTACTTAAAACAATGTAGGTAGGCCCTTATAAAAACTATGCTTACATTTTTGCTCTTTACTATCAAAAGCAGATAAATTTTCGTGGACCCCCATTAACATCTTATGGACCCCCATTTTTTGTTCACGCCTACGTAGACCCCCAGCAAGTCTCCCGTGGACCCCTGGGGGTCCACCTGGACCACTTTGGGAATCACTGGTATAGGTTAATAATAGAGCATTATTGCTTTTTTGTGTGTAATTATCTATGATAATAAAATAAATCATATTATAAATGTTGTTTATTGCCACACATTACAAGTTTATACAATTAGGTACAATAAACATACAAAAGAAGAAAGAAATAAAGAAAATAATAATAAAGGAAAATATAAAAAGCGTGTAGCAAAGGAATGCCTCAGCTTGTGTTACCCTAGCCTCGACTGGAGTAACGCTGTTTTTCAGGCATCCCCACTCCCTGAGGCTAATTATGGGAGATACATGAATTTGGACGTAAGTCCCCAACAGATGACCATAATAGATATTTGTATTATATAAAACAGAATTTATCCTATTGACATAATAGTACAAACAATCATTAGGAGAGGTCTACGGCCAGCAGTGGACTGACTGCGGCTGGAATGATGATAATGTATGTTTCAGAATGGAAGTATAATTTTTGATCGAAATAATTTTCGTCACACGTGTTCCATAATTGGTTTAAAAAAAATATCGATATATGTTATGGGTAAAATTGGGGCACAAGGAGGAAAGTTTGGTATAGAACGGATTTCCATTATATATTAAGGAAACATTGTTGATCGGATTCCCCATAGATTGTTGTAAAAACACTATAACATTTTGAATTTCTTAGTAGCGTTATTTATGAATGCAGATATTTCAAACGATTATTTTATAGTTCGCAAAGTCTACGTATATAGCTCACAGAAAAAATATTAGAATATTTAGTGTACAGACATGTGGCTGTACGTATGTTTGTGTGACTTACATTGTTCACCCTTATTAAAAAATCCAACCGATTCTCATGAAAGGATTTTCCCCACAACCATATAAACAAAATGAAACTATCAAGATGTTTCAATCTTTGTAGGAATGTAAGGACGGTATCAGTTGGAGGCAGGTGCCCGCAATGAGTTACATTGAAAGGCCTTATAAAGGGACGTCTACATTTGTGCAATTTGTTAAAAGGTTTTAGCATGATTAAGTTAAGCCGTACCTTTGGTCACTATTGAATTTAGGACTACTGCTATTCCTTTTAGCGCATTTCCAGCCAAGCTTCCACTTTCCTAATTTATTTCTCCTTTTCGCTCGATCTTCGGCAACATTTATTTCAAGACCTTTACTGCGACGTCGAGCCAGAATTTTCGGATGCGCGCCTATTTGTAAAGTTTTCGTAAAAATGGGAACTTGTCCCGAATTGTGATAGTGACACTGTCAGATTTTCAGGCTGCCTAAAGGCATCTAACAAGGCCTAAACACTGCCATAATATTCTAATGAATTAATGAATGAATAATTATTTATTTATTCTAATGAATTCTCTGTAACTTATAAACCAGAATCACAATGCAGAGATGCATTGAAATCTTTAAATATGTCATCTCATCATCCTAGCGTGTATTCCTAGTTGCGTCGCCAGCTTACGCTTCGGAGCCTAGGGTACGCTGTAAGTCATGATCCTAGATTTGGCGGTACTGGTAATTACAATGGAGCGACTGCCGTCTGACCTCCGTGACCCCTTTTTACAGGGAAACCAGACCAACAGAAACATGACCTGAGGTGTGTTACTGGCCAACACTGTCAGAATTTTCAGGCTGCCCTAAGGCATCTGACATCTTTTTATATGTATGTGTCTATATTATACTCCCTATTTGTGTAAATCTATGTTTGTTTATTTAGCTGTAGGGTTTTTTTCTGTAATATCACACGAAGCTTTCTTGCGCCGCGTTTTATTTTCTCTGTTTTTCCTAATGGTTGACTGGGAGAGAATGCTTATAGCATTAAGTCCGCCAATTGTATTTTTACTTGTGGTACAATAAATTTTTAATAAATATATTGATAAAAACCGGGAGTATCGGCCTATCGTAAAGAACATCGAAACTGTCCAATAAACCTGTCTTTCTCAATGTCTTAATGTGCTTTCGTAATTTTGCTTGTGACGACCGATCCATGACGGTTCGCCTCTCGCCGTTACTTGACACGCGCAATCGCGGATACGAGCACCACGCTCTGCTCTATCATGGAACACTGCAGTGTCTTAAACTAAAATGGTATATGGATTCACCTTTATACTAAATGAGCGTGTAGTATGACGAAGAAAGCAGTCGAATGTCCTTCCTTATATGAAAATTTTATCAGTCTATATACGGCCTAAAATACAAACTATATTAAGGTATGTGCACACTCACACACGAAAAATTTTTCTTTTTTAAAATGTAATGTCATTTAAATGAAATAGGAGAGCCACATAGTGGGAATGGGCAAAAACGAAAAAGCAGTACTAAAAATATGAGGTTAAGGAATTGTTTTTGCATATAGTATGTATGAACTTGTAATAAAATCTCTTTGGCTATACTATTTGTATCTAGCTGGTTTTAGTATCATTAAAAGTTTCAATTTTAAACAAGATATTCGATACATTTTGACATTTTACTACAAAAAAGGTAAAAATGCAACGCAAGTCGCGAAAAAAATGCGATGTTTATGGACCTAGTGCAGTGTCTGTGAGAGTAGCACAAATTTGGTTTAAGCGTTTTCAATCCGGAAATTTTGATGTCAAAGATGCACATCGCGCTGGTCGCCCTATTACGGATAAAATGGAAGCCATTTTTAAAAAGGGGGGCAAGATCGGTATTTACGATGTAGCTGAAGAACTGGGAATTGACCACAAGACAGTTTTGGCGCATTTCAAAAAAACTGGGTACACAAAAACGCTCGATATTTGGGTACCTCACGAGCTCACTGAAAGAAACCTAATGAACCGTGTACTCATTTGTGAGTCTTTATTACGACATAATGAAACCGAACCATTTTTGAAACAGCTGATAACTAGATAGTTACTTTTATTTATAACAACAATATAATTATTATTTTTACAAACAACAAACTTACATTGATTAATCATTAAATTAAAACATCAATAAACTTTTGTGCAGTACGTCTAGTTTTAGAGTCGTCTTCACTTCACGAAGGATAGCAATCGAGTGCCAATATGCTAACAGATCTGACATTAAATCACACCCCCACTACAGCTTCCCCCTTAATTTACGTTCGGAATTAACGGTTATCAGTGTTGTCTCATATATACGTAATTGGATATCGTTGCTACCGATTTTTTTTATTATTATTATTATTTGTATAAAATATTGAAATCATGACACGTGTGAACTTGCCTTTACATCAAAGATGAGTTATAGCGTGACGTAGTGAGGCGTCCAATACTCCTCCTTATATGAAACTTTATGGCTGCAATTGAGCCATATTGCTGACAATACAAAATTTTATTGTTTTTCTGTAGACATGCCTCGTTTTATGTACGCCGTATTGTTAACAGGTTTTAATCAAATAACATCTAAATATGTCGACATTGACGTGTAGGTATAATGGCCGAGATGAATAAAATAAAAAAGTTAATGTTTATTTTGCTAATTAATTGCACCAGGACCTATATTTTAAAACATTCATATACTAATACTAATGCGAAAGTCTGTCTATCTCTCTGTCTGTCTCACGCTTTCACGGCCAAACCGCTAAACGGATATTGGTAAAAAATGGTATGATTTGTATGATGGCAAATTCCAGTTGCAGTTCAATGGAATGCCAATGTAATACGATTGATCTTAAAATTTATATCAGAATACCAGAAACGTCAAAAGTTGTCATTCCGATCCAATTACGATTCAATTGTGCATTATGTAAAATACGAGAATTGACGCCCTTGGATCTTCTGTAGCCTGGATGAGGCGAGTTGCTGTCTTAGGTTTACTATACAAATACTAAACCAAAACCTATGTATCTTACATCTAGAACCGAAACTACATCAAAAGTTGTCTAATTGATATCTTAAGAAATTAGGGATTGAAATTAAATTAAATGAAATGAAATCGCTTATTTTCAATATCTATACTTCCATACTAATATTATAAATGCGAAAGTCTGTCTGTCTGTCTGTCTTTCTGTCTGTCTGTCTGTCTGTTACGCTTTCACGGCCAAACCGCTGAACGGATTTTGATGAAATTTGGTATGAATATAGTTGAAGACCCGGGGTCAAACATAGGCTACTTTTTGACGCAGGCGGAGCTGCGGGAAAAAGCTAGTAGGATATAAATATCACTTATTGACGTCAATTTACTTAATTCCGATTTATATCATTTAAAATAGTTTTGACCCAAATAATTTTATGACATAAGAAATCCTATCTATATTAAATTTTTTGTCATAGAAACAGTTTCGGGGTCGGTAAATGTCACAACGTTTCTATTGACGTAGTCAAAACGTTCCTAAATATATGTATGGTTTATAGTGGCTATTTGAAATTCAAGGTTAAGGTCACAGCCCGCTTACACGACTTGGCTCCAACACAGATCCTTTTTTTTTTTTTTTTTGATTTTGCAGGGGAATGCATTTACGCACAGAGTGTGGGACTCCTGGGCCACTAGCCGGCCCAGACTACCCACTAAACCCCTGCGGGTGCCGTCGGCCGCTTTGCAGGGAGGCGCCTCGGATCTAACTAGCACAAGACGCCTCTGCGACTGGCCGGTTTCTCTACAGAAACCGGACTCACCACTCTCAGAGGCCCTCCGACACCTGGAGGACCTCTGCCGCCGGGTGGGACTATCCTAGTCCCACCGTTTATGGGGGCGCTTCCAGGCGCGCTAAGTAGCGCCTGCATCGCACCCCCCCTCTCCGCCGCCGGATCGGGTCCGCGAGGGGGTCGTCCTCGCGGTCCCTTTCCTCGGCCTCCCTCTGCGACATAACAATCTCGCAGAAGTAGGCCATTGCAGACCAAGCTCTGTCGCTCTCGAGCATCGCGTTGGCAACACTCGGGAGCGACAGGTCCGTCCCGCCAAGCGCGGAGGCCAGGTCCTGGCGCTGCCGGCTCCACCTAGGGCACCGCTCAAGGACATGTTGAGCGGTGTCCTGTGCCTCGCCACAGTCGTGGCAGCGAGGCTCGGCCTCCCACTGGGCCACGCGGTGCAGGTACTCACCGAAGCTCCAACACAGATCCTACCCAACACCGCCCAAACCTGAAACGAGTCGCAAATCAAGCACTAACTGCTAACAGGCGCCCAGCCAACATCGCACCGACAGCTTATAGGCGCAGCCAGCCACTCTCGCTTGTCTCGACAAATACAGTTACCGCTAGCAGTAATTTAACATGAAAAGTTAAAATTTGTATTGTAAAATAAGATCTAAAGAGCAATAATTAAAGCCCATAATTTAATGTTATTATTTTTGCCGGGTGGGAGCGAAATCGTGTAAGTGGGCTATGACCTTAACCTGCCGAGTACATAAGTTTTTGCTTATCCCTCGGGATTCTATGACGTTTTCTGGGTGAAATATGATTTAAACGCTTAGACAGAAAGACAAAAATTGAAAAAAAAATTGATTTGTCATTTATGTCCACAGCTACGTCTTGTGCATTAAGAATTTCTAAAAAAAATTCATTGTACACATTCGGCCCGACTACAGTTTTATGTTACAGTTTTAAATGTAGATATTTCCTTCAAGATGGATGTCTAGGGCTTTACAAATAAATTAATGAGTTTAATTAAATGGATGTAGGTACTTACAGAATGTTTATAACATTCGCGAATTCAGCTTGAAACGATAATTTATTTATTCATTTATATCGAGTGGGTTACATGATCAATCGACCCGTAAACCCTTGTGTCTTAGTTTTAGGGAATCTCCTTTCGGCCTTTGACATGATTCCTTTAACGACCACCAGATGGTAACTTTAAAAGCATGGAATTATCATTTTAATCAGACAATCAGGTGCTTCAAGCCTTTATTGTCCCAACCAATCTGTAAAGTATGCTTCCCGTGGGCATCGAACCCACGACATCAGGGTCTAAGGCAAAAGTTACCCACTGGTGCACGGAGGCAGTTTTTGATTTAAGTACGTATTTCACTACAATCTCGTATTACTTAGTACAGTTATTTAACGATTCACATTTCTGGGTTCAAGTTCAAACCTTGAACTTGGTGAAGAATGGCTTCTCATTTATCTGTAACCGAAGTACAATTTTACCACAGACAAAAAGAACTCCAGATGTAGTCTCATGTTTTTTTATCGCAGCTCATTTCTACCCTAAGGTTGGCTGGAAGAAATTGCATTAGCGATAAGTCCGCCATTGTACCCATTTAGTTGTATTAGATTTAATTATGTATTTCTTTTGTTTGAAAATATTGCAATAAAGTGTTCATTCATTCATTCATCACAAATGAAGCATCCAAACTCGTCGAATGCGAGATTTGTTTGTATATTTTTTTTTGTATTTAGCCGCCATGTTTGTTGGAGATATCTCGAATTCGACTTATCTCTAATGCACGAGAATCGGCCCCTTGGTCCTCTCAACAAACACATGGGAGTTTCAATCACATTAATATACAAACTCTGTAACACTGCGACCAATTACCGTTCCAGATAGCGGCGACGACACTCTCACATAGACGACAATTTTTTTGTTGGGATGTTCTATCATTTTTGGTGAGAATGTCAGGGTAGAATTGGGTTTTTTGTTAGTTGTTTTGGTCAGTTCTGGATCATGTGTGATGGATTTCTCTTTAACGCTGGAATTTAGCTCAGTATAATCTGTAGAATGTAATTTTTGTATAGGATATCTAGGTTCTGAAGGTGCTTCGATATATAGACGACTATTTGTCTGTATTTCTTGTAAAGTCTGTGTTACATAATATGTAGGTAGAGTCACGTAGGGTCACAAGGGCAACGGACGTGAGAGGTCTCTTTATTAGAATCGAAGAACAATACATCAAGAATCTATCTCTAACTTTTGGGTACCTATATTTCCAAAAATAGTCAGAAGTGGACTTTTTCTCAATGGTCAACTTTGGTAGGTATCTCACATATACAAGCCGCAATAGAGATTGCTATTATGTTTCGTATTTCTTTATTAAAGGTGAGAGAGATATTGAAAATACTAGCTACTGTGACGTAACATGCTAGGCCATGAGTTGGCAGCGCAGCTCAGTGGTTGGTATCAAAATGCACAACACAAAGTATCAACAGCATTAATTCTCTACTTCCCCACTTTTATATAATTAGAAAATTAAAAGTAAACCAAACAGAGAAGACTGTTTCTGACCTAAAGATAGGATAGGATCTTTTCAAAGTCATCTCATTACAATATTCCAGAACAAGATATTTTATCTCCCTCCCCTTTCACACCATCTAACTGGCAGTTATTTATAACAACAGTCTTATAAGAGAGAAATTCAATGACTTTTCCCAGAAAACCACGACATAAAACAGTATGAGTACAGAAGAAAACTTTGGAAGTATATTGTTTTACAAAGACTATTCATAGACTTAATATCAGGTGGGCCGTACGCCTACTTAGTTGTATAAAAAATAAAAATAATCCGTATTCCATTTTATTTTATAAAATCGAAAGTGAAATTGTATATTACTTTGTTTGTTGTGTATCTCTTTACGCTATACCTACTGACACAATCTTATAAAATATACTCATAGTTATGACATAGGAAGATGAATGGAGTTAGTAGGGAAAAGGACTTAGAGGAACTATTCATACATTAAAGAAGTTTTGTTTTTGTGTTATCTAAGTACGCATGCGAAACCGTATGTAAAAGCTAGTTCACATTCGAGTACAGCATAATTCAATGAATAGAGATGTAGATAATATTAATAGGGTAACTAATAATACAATGTCTTATTGATAATCTTTAGGATGTTGGTGGGACTGTCTCGTTTCTGCAGCGCATCGGCAATGTTTGCCGATTCGAGTTTCTTGCCGACAGCTTCGCTACTATCATTCGCAAAATAACATAATCGCTGATTTTCAGAATGCGGGGCAGTTGCAACAGCATCCTGAGCACGCTAGCGGACAGATACACGTCCCCGCTATGGCGATGTCTGGTTAGAAGGGTGATAATATAGGCTCCCACATTTCCCACACATATGTGACCACCTTTGTAATCAATATTTGAATTTTATTTTAATATTACTTCTTACTAACATAGATTAAGTTTGTACTAACAAATATGGGCCCATACTGTCTGATAATAAATGTTTTTTTTTCAAATGCACAACATGCAAACATTTACAGTTACAGTTGTGTGTTTACGCTCAATTACGTTAGATAGTTATTTTATTGTATAGTGTTGCTTTAAAACTTTATATTGTGCTAAACGTGTCCTGTGTCCGTCCCCAATGTGATTTTTTACTAAACTTCATCCAAATTAAGTAGTTCAATAATAACGCAAAAAGTTGATTGATTGATTAAATTAAATCATTTGCTTACGGAATCGACGTCTATGGACAAGACGGGAGGAAACCTTTTTTTCTAACTATTCGGTGTTTCGCAACCACGGAGTCCAAACCCCAGGCCATTTTTCTTGTAACGTCATACCCACTTCGTAATAAATTAAAGATAGGGACCCCTGATAAGCTATTTGTCTGCTGAGGGTTTATTAGCAAGGAGGAGCTTCTAGCTCTATGAAGATGGATTGAGTAAAGAAGGGACAGGATGAAAAGAAAATTCTTAGTAGCAGCCTCCGTGGTCCAGTGGTTAAGGCGTTCGCCTTTGACCCGGAAGTTGTAGGTTCAATTTCTGTGGGAAGCATACTGTGTTTAGTTGTTTCCAGTTTGGTTAGGACATTGCATGCAGGCTTGTTCTTCTGATAATAATGATGATTCCGTGCTTCGGAAGGCACGTTAAGCCGTTGGTCCAGGCTAGGATTTGATGGTGTTTAAAAAAACTTGTTCAGAGGCCGAAAGGCGGTTCCGAAAAACTCTCTTACCAGGACCATGTAACCCACTCAATATGAATGAATGAATAAGTAGCATCCCTCCACTCCGCTCTCATAATCAAATACCAAGCGTAAAATGAATGTTCTCATTCGTTCATTTTTTTGAATTGGTTACTTGGTCTGACCCTGCGCGCCCTGCTGTTAGTTTTTATTAATTATCACACTTTAAAAACTATAGTATTAATGACTTACAACTCTACTTTTCCTTTTCTATTCCGCTGGCTCAGCGGCCCTAAGTGGATCTTGGCCTCCTCACGAGAGAGCGCCGGAATGTTTTTTGCTGCGCGATAGCTGATAGTTGTCACCTTACCTTGCATGTATATTTTTGAATGTGCTTTGTTTGCTAAAAATAACATAAATCTATTCAAACATCGTGAGCGTGCTCGCAGCTCTGACAAACTATGTGTAACTACATATAAGACAAAGTTAATGAGAGAATCTGTCTTTGCAAAAGCACCGCAGATTTACAATAAACTTCCAAAATATCTTCGTACACTGGATGACATAAATTCAATATAGCTTTTTATAATTTGCTTATTGATAAATGCTATTATAGCTTAAATGACTACTTTAGTGATGATTTGGAAAGTCTGATTTACCTATTATCAAGCTCAATCGTAGCTTAAGTTTGTGATGCGTCTATTTGAAACAATTCCTGAATGTGACTAATTATATTTTGTAATGAATGCATGTAATGAAATGTATCTTTTGACCTTTTATCATTGTAACCCCTAGCGGTAGGACATATCGATCTTATATATTTACTATTTCCATCTTGTACAACATATGATCCACAATGAAATAAATGATTGATTAATTGATTATCAGCTCCCATCTCTCGCAGATCAGCCTGCACTACAATGCTCCAGCGGAATCTGGAACTCACATGGGAAACACGAAACAATCATGCTGTAATGAAAATAAAGGATTTCTTTTCATTTTGTTTAGTGTCAATTTTGATAAAATATGTATGAAATAGGGCGTGATAAAATCAACACGTTAATAACATAAGCTCGATATCAAGTGCAAACCTACATGTAATGGAGAAGGCTTTTAGTAAGCGACTTACTAGGAAAGTAGGTTAGTCAGTGTATTTTAATAGGTTGCTTGCATGTCAAAGAAAAAATAAAAATTTAATGTACCTTATATTTTTTTTCTTGCAATATAAATAGGCTAGTTTCCAGGGTCAAAAGACTAACATTAATATTAGTCCGTCTTTCAGGGAATCTAAATATATTAGTAACGTATTTTTTTAGCGATAAATTATAAACATATAACGCATCAAAGTTTAGGAGAGGGAGCTCGTGCCGTCACATGTTGCGAAAAAGTGTAGCACACTGTGACGTCATACGGAACTTTAACGCGCCATATCTTTACCATTCTTTAATATTCAAAAGAAAAAATTACGTCTCCTATATTTTTTGATTGTCTAACTGACAGACTAATTATATTTTTTTAGGAAACTAGCCCATTATTCTGTTTCATAATAACAAGTATAAAGGTATTTACGCAGTTTACTTGTAATTTTATATTTTGAATATGCAGTGCGTTAGTTTAAATGATAATAATGTTAAATGCTTATCAGCCGCCATCGCAACTGATGACAGTTGTTTATTTTTCAAAGTTTTTAACTAAATATTTGTATAGGACCAGTTGACTTTTAAAAAAAAAACATTTTCGACAAATAAAGTCGAAGCTAGAACAAGTACAAAAGCTAAAACGGATTTGTTTAATTGTTAATTTGTTTAGCGCTTCGTGTACTAAACTAATATTGCTGAAATTTCACATTAATAAAGATTGAATTACCTATTATAGAAGAGACATGGGTACCTTATATCCCTTAAAATGATGCTTACACATGCAAAGCCATGGGCTAAAAGCTGGTACAGATATACTCAGATTCTCTATCTTTTCAAGAATTGTGTTGAAAATACAAAAATATTCTTTCAAGACATTTGTATTTCTTATTTAATGAGCGTACATTTCGCTCCTAATCCTTAAAAATCACCATTACATCCAGCAGTTTTTCACGTTTAATATAAACACATACAGCTCAAAAATCCCTCTTATTCTCCCAAAAAAAAGCAGTCATGAGCGATACACTCCACTTAATTTATCCCCGGATAAGTGACGGCGGAAAAATGTTAGCATACGATAAGGTTGGCAAGATAAAATTCGTGTAAGTACTTACCATACTTTAGGATATTTTTGTAAGATAAGTTGCTGTTGCTTTATTGAACTTAGGGTCGATATTTCTGACAGGTTTGGATGAATAAGTTTGTGTAACCTTCAGAAATACATTTTCTTTTTTAATGATGAGTCTCATGTAGGCATAATTATTTTTTTAATGTTTTATTTATAATTTGCATGCCATTTATGGTGCAATATGTATATACAAAACGGAGGAGCTCGATAGCCGAGCGCGAAATTCGTATCCGTAGCGTATGCGCGTGTCAAGCGACGGTAAGACATGACCCGTATTGGATTGGTCGCCATTTAGTGGCATTTTATATCTTGAGCTCCTCCGTGATCCGGAAGGCACGTTTAGCCGTTGGTCCCGGTTGTTATCGATAGATGGCAGTCGTTACGCGGTGTCAGATGCCAGTGTTGGCCACTAACACACCTCGGGTTATCCTGTTTGTCTGGTTTGCCTGTCAAAAGAATTACAGAGGTCAGACGGCAGTCGCCAGTGCCACCAAATCTAGAATATATGACTTACGTACATTCGCTTCGAAACGTAAGCGGATGACGTAAGTAAGAAAAATACTTGGACGGCTTTATACAGACAGACCAACAAAGTGACAAATACAAAGTATACCTTTTCCAACACAGATCCCCGGTCAAATATCAAGAATATCCCGGTAAATTCTTCGGGATTTCACACAGGCTCATGATCGCACCCTAAAACCAACATTCTGATAAAAAGGGCGCTTTACCCTTCCTACGTTTTTTTAGAAAATATTATGTAGATCGGAGATATATCAGTATGTTATTACATTTCGCGTACATTATTTATGGGTAGGATGGATGAAAATATAGCCTTCGCACGGAATGAGGTAAAAGTATTAAGTTGTTTAGGATCAAGTTTGACCTAAATCCAAGGGCTAGATAGGTAATGTATAAATAGGCTGTGTTATAAGTTTTTCCCATCCTATACTAACCGTTTAACGCGTCAAAAAACGATGATTATTTGGTGATTATGTGTTCTTCATTGTATATCTACATCCTAGCGTGTATTCCTAGTTGCGTCGTCAGCTTACGCTTCGGAGTACGGGTACGCTGTAAGTCATGGTCCTAGATTTGGCGCCGTCTGACCTCCGTAACAATGTTTACAGGGAAACCAGCAGGAGCATGACCTGAGGTTTGTTAGTGGCCAACACTGTCAGAATTTTTCAGGCTGCGCTAAGTTCCTCGTGTTTTTCATTGTTTAACACCGATATCATTTATGTCTGAAATGAAAGAGCGTCGTAAGCGTTAGAAATACACGATCCTTTGTCAATGCTGCAAACGTACTTTGTTCTTCTATTGTGTTTATTTTTTTTTATGTAGATACCAGATCTTTCCTCATCATTTACCAAACTTTCATCCCATCTATGAAACTCTTTATAGGATGTTATTTTTAAGTAGCCTATCTTGTCCGCATATCTTCAACTATCATAACTTCAATAATCAAAATTGATCCAGTTGCTTACCCGTAAAAGATGCGCTAAAGCGACGTTTTACTAATGTGGATTTTAAGAATCGCTCCTGTTTGAAGACTTTATATAATTTTAAGGTCCACTGATCCCAAAATAATGTATAATTTATTGTCGTTGACAACGTGTCTCGCAATTTTCCTGTGCCTGAGCTTACCTAAGATTGTATAGTCGACTTCGGTTAAGCTTTAAAATAGTATTATGTGTTTGGCCTGTGTCTTTGACTTAGCGTAAGCGAAGTCTCCATTTCGAGACTTGCCTAATTTGCTTTTGTACGGAATAATGTGTGCTCCGGACTAGAGGTTGCATTTCTGAACGGATCCTTACAAAACTTGGCATACGTGTTCCATAACTTATTTAAAAAAAATTGAGGAGAGATTTTTTTTAGATAGGGGCACAAAAGAGAGCAAAACGTGATAAGTTTAATGTAACAATATATGTCGGGTTCTCTACAAGTGGTGTAAGAAAACTCAAAAAAGTTTAAGGGGGGAAATTCATAGCAGCGCTAAATGAGTAAATCTCTTATTTGGAGGTCATTCGCGAAGTCACTAATGAAAATAATGAATGCGCGTGTCAAGCGACGATGAGACGCCACCCCGTATGGGATTGGTCGCTACTTAG
Organism: Euzophera pinguis; assembly: GCA_947363495.1. Taxonomy (NCBI): domain Eukaryota; kingdom Metazoa; phylum Arthropoda; class Insecta; order Lepidoptera; family Pyralidae; genus Euzophera; species Euzophera pinguis. Next base: position 9,423,368 of record OX376176.1, read on the forward strand.
TGGCACTTTCTGCCTCGAGTTTCTTTGTGCTTCGGATGGTACGTTAAGCCGTCAGTCCCGGTTATTATCGATAGAATGTTTACCCTAGACTCCGAAGCGTAAGCTAAGGTCGCGACTGGGAAACATGGCTAAACGGATGTAATTGTTATTATATTATGTTTTCAAAATATATAATAACTAGCTGTTTCCCGTAGCTCCGCCTGCGTCAAAAAGTAGCCTATGTTTGACCCCGGGTCTTCAACTATATTCATACCTATACATATTTCATTAAATCGGTTCAGCGGTTTGGCCGTGAAAGCGTAACAGACAGACAGACAGACAGAAAGACAGACAGACTTCATTTATAATATTAGTATGGATGCGCCATTTTTAGGTTATTCTTCACTCAATTAAGGCCTATCCAAATTAAATCCCGTTGGGGTAAGCCTTTTAAGGTGCTAATTAGAATCCCATTCATTCAGATCCTAAAATAAAATGTTAATATTTTTTAACATTTCATGTAACATATTTAATCTTACATATTATACCATTGGCTTAAATGTTTAACGTCTCTTTAATAAATAAATCCTAAACTAATAAAACTGTTTTTTTTTTTTGTATATTTGTTTGTATGCTTTTTTACACCTTACCTGCTGAACCAAACGCCTCCACCACTGGACCACGAAGGCAGCTTTCTAGATTACAGCAAAACATACATACATACATGCCATCACGCCTTTTTCCCGTAGGCGTAGGCAGAGACCACGGATTTCCATTTGCTACGATCCTTACAGACTTCCCTCGCTTCTTCTACGCTCATCACTCTCGTCACACACGCTCGTCGATTACGGGTACTCCTGACATCTCCCTTTTTTAATATGTCTGTATTTTTATTTGTTGTCCATTTTAAAAACTCGATATTTAAAGCTTCCATGTGTCCGGAGCCAACACAAAGAGGCGATACTAATTTATGATGCTGTTAGAAACTTCCTATTTATTATTTATTATTCTGAACCGAAAGATTTTTTTTCTATAGGAAGTTTTTTTTTGTAAAACGAGACCCAAATGTGTTTCCTTGTAAGTAGATAACGCCATTATTATCCCATAAGTGTTCGGCAAAAAGAAGGTTAAGAAGGCCCTACAGTACGGACACAAGTTATTAATGTAAATTTTCTTTCCTATACAAAACTAGTTTTAAGCCATAACTTCGTACGTGTACTTAAATCCAAAATGGGAACAACACTTTTATCTAGATAAAGTACAAACACAGATAAATAGATTATTTAAGTAAGATGTAATAATAACTTACTTAACCTTTTATTTACATAATCTATACATTGTAATAAACTAACTAAAATTAATAATAAACTATAAATTTAATTAACTAGTTATATACACTAAAAAACAAGAAGTATTACATATATGTATATACATAAAAAAAATGCCCATATAATTTAGGCGTCGTAGAATTCATCCACATCGATGTCTGGAGGCTGGCAGCATTGCCACGCTGTATGGCAATGCTGATTCTTTGAGCCAAGTATAGTCCAGCCTTCCGGTCACTTGAGGCGTCGATTATACGCTTTGCTAAATCTCTGTACAGAGAACCAGTACTCGGACCCCATGGCCCCAGAGTCTCCCCCCCAAACGGCTCAAATAAGTAATTTCCGATGAAATTACTGTATTTAAATAAGATTAGTTAGGATTGAAAGCATCGCGATAATCATTGGATTTAAATACGCGAACGAAGCTGCTGGCTGAAGCTAATAAAACAATTAGTAAAATATAAAATTACAGGATAAAGAGTGTACCTTAATATTTCCGACGTTTCACCCATATTTAACGTGTAACCATGTTCAGTGCATTAATTTAAAACATGTGTTTATAAAACGATTCATATTTGGCATGTCATCATCAACAAATTAAATGTATCTGTCGAACCATTGTTACCAAAATTAAATGAGAAAATAATTAAACAGTTTCAAATAAAGCTTTAAGTTAACAAAGCGATATTCAACACTGATTGTAGATAGGAAACAAATTGTTTCATGATAACTGACTGTTATTAACCATTAATTTAATCAAATTGATGTTTAATGACAGATTTTGAGACGATAAAATCATGAGAGAGACCCAATATACCGCGTTTATATCATAGAGAAATGTTAATTTAGTTTTAAAAACACACGAGAAATCATAAGACTGCACTAGATGTAATTATGTACCTCGTATATTTATTATCGACAGAAAGAATGGATGAAAGGAGACTTACGAAAGGTATTTACAAATCAAAGGTGACAAGAAAAGTCGGTAAGGGCCGGCCTCGGAGAACATACTGCGACCAAATCGCAGACATATTAAAAAAGGGTGATGTCAGGAGTACCCGTAATCGACGAGCGTGTATGACGAGAGTGATGAGCGTCGAAGCAGCGAGGGAAGTCTGTAAGGATCGTAGCAAATGGAAATCCGTAGTCTCTGCCTACCCCTACGGGAAAAAGGCGTGATGGTATGTATTATCGACAGGTGGCAGTCGTTAGGCTGTGTCAGATGCCTATAGGCAGTCTAGAATAATCTGACAGTGTTTTGGGCCAACATTTTTCAAACAAACCCACATGTTCTTGTTGGCCAACATTTTCAAACAAACCCACATGTTCTTGTTGGCCAACATTTTCAAACAAACCCACATGTTCTTGTTGGCCAACATTTTCAAACAAACCCACATGTTCTTGTTGGCCAACATTTTCAAACAAACGCACATGTTCTGGTTGGCCAACATTTTCAAACAAACCCACATGTTCTGGTTGGCCAACATTTTCAAACAAACCCACATGTTCTGGTTGGTCTGGTTTCACATAAAGCGTTACGGAGGTCAGACGGCAGTCGCTTCATTGTAATAACTAGTGTCCCCAAGTCTAGAGCCATGACTTACAGCGTACCCTAGGCTCCGAAATCCTCAGCTTACGGGACGCGACAAGGAAAAGCACGCTTGGAAGAAGAAGATTAACTATCAAGCTTTAAACAAAATGCAATATTTCGTTTAACGACTAATGTCCGTCATCGTCAGTCAATCAATGTATTTACTAAACTGATTGATTAACACTGTTTGTTTATTTTCCGACGTTTCAGCTTTTAATACACCTGCGAAGTATCGAGGAAGCTAATTGACGTTTTCCCAACATTTATGTTTTGTTTAACAATTTAATTTGGTGTATAAAATTTCATGAAAACAGATCGAAATACAACAAGCTTTCTACAGTAAAAAACAACTACTGCTTTGGAGTATCACCAACTGCCCCTAGTGGTTCCAATGGTTCTACCTCGGGATCTAAGGCTGTGGGTTGAGGTCTGTGGTTGAGGTTGTGGGTTCGATTCGCACTGGAAGCATTCTTTACTTAGTTGTTTCCAGTTTAGTTAGGGCATTGTAAGATTGAATCATTTAATTGTCTGATAATAATGTTGACTCCCTTCTTCGGAAGGCACGTTAAGCTGGTGGTCCTTAGAAGAACCACATCAGAGGCCAGAAGAGAACGGTTCCGCAAAGCTCTGACACCAGGCTGTACATCCTGTACAGGATGTACAGCCTGGTGTCAGAGCTTTGTTGTTTGACCATATTACCCACCCTCCACGGAGGTAAACATACATATAAATAACCACATTTTCCTAACCCTCTTTTTTGTCTTTACCATAGTCACGTTTACATATTAGTCAAAAGCCGGTATATTATTTTCTAATCACAAATAAATCTAGTCGTATAACAAAAAAAAAAATCTATCACAAAACTTGCATACCTAAGGAAAAACGTAATTTAATGATCATAGTTTCCTTGAGAAAATGCAAGAAAACTTGTTAAGAAAATCTTAAAAATTCCAATCTTCAGTCAGCAAAAAAAAAAGTTAGCAAATAATACAGTGAGATTGTTACCTTTTAGTATTTATTGAGCAAGACCTTTCAACGCTCAAAAACATTAGTTCAGAGTAAGTATGGTTAACTAGAGCGTACTAATGGATTGTGTTAAAAAAATTTGCACAACTCCACATAAAACTAAATTCAGTTTTGAATTTGTATTAATGCATGTCAGTGTAACTTTGGCCTAAAATGTTAAATGAGTTTGACTTAAAATTAAGGAACGTTTTCTGTTAACCTGAATATTTTCAGTATTTTTTGTGATAGTAATGTTTCTCTTTCTTCCAATTCATCTTCTCATGGTTGTTGGTCGTGTATCGTGCTTGATACTATATTTCCTATTGGCCGATTTACCTGGGTAGGTATAAGGGTATGGCCATTTAACGCATTGTGTGGTAGATTACACTACCAATTCGATGGAGCAACCCACTCCATGGGCTGTAAGTAAGACAAAAACAATCTACATCTTGGGTAACCAAGATAACATTATATTACATTTTTCAAGACTACCTAGGTATATAGTTCTCGTCTTGCAACGTACGAAATAGGATAACCAAATTTCACGAACCTCTCAGTTACTATTTATTTGATTTCTACATTATCAATCTGGTAGAAACCGACTTCAATGATTCAAAGCTAAGAAATTCTTAATTTAGAAAAACGACTTTGAAGTAAACACTTTGCCATTTTTAAGAGCTGTATCTTTTTTCCATAACATTGAAACTTTTCCACACCTCGATTGCGCACTCTTTACTAAAACACTCTATATTACAGCTGCGAAATTTAAAAACTATTATCCTATAAAATAAACAAAATTTTATGGCTGTTTTCACTTCGATTCCAATGCCCAATGCTCCAGAGAACAATTTTAATAAAACAAAATGGCGTATAAGAAAGTAGATTCACTAAATAACGTGGCAAATTGAACGTAACTTCAGTTTAGAATATGCTAAAATTTTATTTTGGTATTGAATTCAGTTGAGCGATACTTTTATATAAGAACTTTTACAAACTTTATTTTGCTACAGATTAAATTAAAGAAATAGTCGCGAAACCATAAAAGATCATTATGGTATTGCTACTGGTTTTAAAAGCATAAGCCACAGAATATGATTAGGCAGAAGTACCATGTGGGTGTTACCTGAGGAGCTCGTTAGTCGAGCGCGACCCGCGTACTCGTATCCGTAGCGAATGCGCGTATCAAGCGACGGCGTGACGCGACCACTATTGGATTGGTCGCTTTATTTAGTTTAGTCATTTAGTGGCATTTTCTATCTTGAGCTCCTCCGTGCTTCGGAAGGCACGTTAAGCCGTTAGTCTAGGTTGTTATCGATAGATAGCAGTCGTGAGGCTGTGTCAGATTCATGAATGGAGATCAGTTGCATGAATGGAGTCACTGGGCGATGGGACCAAAACGACTAAAATTTCACGGTGTATATAAGATGGCATCACAATCTTTTTCTTTGTAATAATTATATTATGTGGGTTTATCAGACTGTCACAAAAACAATATGAATGTAATTAGGCCGAATGATTAACACACCCCAATTATTTCCGTGTGTCAACCCAAAGCCTAACCAAACAACTGTTTATTTATCAAAGTTCATCATGACAATCTAGAATGACGGAGGTCCATGCAAATATTTTTCCTTTTCTTTGTTTCGGACAATCCCTAGAGTTGAAATTAATTGCGTGTGTGGCCGAAAGTAAATATGGTGTTCAAACATGTTTGGTCAATGTGGTGCATTGAATACCATTGGGTAATATAAAAAGAGTAAACATTTTTTTTTATGTTAACTGCCGGGCGAAAGTTTCACAAATGGAAGGCGTCCATAAATCTCTAGTCAAATCCCGGACATTCTAAACAACAGCGGCGTGCTCGATACCTATCACGACTACTTCGATTCAGTACACATACGCGTCAATGTGTTTAATACTCGTAGGGTTCGATATTTACCATATCTGCATCAAAGTAGTCGCAGCGGCCAGGCGGTCGGAGCGTCATTCTTGCATTGTTTTGCTGTCGATTTTTACCCTTAATCTGTGTGGTGAGGTGCGGTATCTGTTTCTGGTGGGAGGGTGTGAGTGTGCGTTCTGTACGTTGGTACTATTAATAATTCTGTGTTCTGGTCATAGAACTCCCTTACCAGAGAACAATGGAGCGTAGTATTATCGTTGTCAAACTTATTGATAGCGTTAATACTACTCTACGCTCCATCTCTGAAGTCGTGAATGTAGGGGAATGATTGGCTAGGTTGAAATCGGAGGCTGGTCACGTCTGCATGCATCCCGAAGTTTCCGTACCTCAAAAGATAAAAAAGGAATATTATTACGTGACAGGCGAACCGTTCAGACTTCAGAGTTCGGACCATGGAGCAACTACAAAGATAAGACGCCGTAATAAGCGTTTTGTAAGTAAGTATTTGTGAGGCTACACGGGGCAGAAGGCAGACGTGCGGGGTGCTTGGTTTCGATCGTGGCTCCAACCATGGAGCACAAGCTCCGCCCACTTTTGTGTCGGCGAGGCGCCAATGATCACATCACTGCGCCATTCCAAACGGCATCTCCTCTTTGTAATTGCTCCATGGTTCGGACACAGCTTGGGAGCTTTTTTCTTGGTATGCACAAGACTACTTCTGTAGTAACTTTTAGTCTATGTGAACCGTACAGAAATAGCTACTACATCCACACTACGTCTTACTTATTAACTACAATTGACCTAAATATATCATAACGAGCATACCCAAAGCCGCTGTGGCAATATTTACAAAACAAAGTTATTAGAAACCGCACGATTATTATAATAGAGGGATTTAGTTCCCGAAATAGCGTATAAATGAGCTCATATGAATAACAATGTTCTCATTATTTCATTCAGTTATCTGTTATTGTAGTCGTTATAGTATTAACAAAACCTATAGCCGAGCTTTATAGCCGAGTGCGAATGATGTCAAGCGACGGCGAGACGCGACCCGTGGATTGGTCGCCATTTAGTGGCATTTTCTATCTCGAGCTCCTCCATGCTACGGAAGGCACGTTAAGCCGGTTGTTATCGATAGATGGCAGTCGTTAGGCTGTTAGACTGTGTCGGATACCTTTGGGCAGTCTGAAAAATTCTGACAGCGTTTGCCATTAACTCACCTCGGGTCACGTTCTTGTTGGTTTGGTGTTCCTGTAAAAAGGGTTACGGAGGTCAGACGGCAGTCGCTCCATTGCCATAACCAGTACCGCCAAATCTAGTGGTTTAATTTCATGAACTGAACAGGCTGTAAAAAAATTCCTGTCATTTATTGGCTGATGTTAAAAAGTCATATTTAACACACAATTTCTATGCTTTTCTCGCGTTTTTAATTTATACCTTAAAAAGTCTACCATTAGCGTTTAATACTGGCCGGAAATAAATTAATTTAAAAAAAAAGGGAACAGATTCGAACACATTTTAATCCCATAACCATTGGGTCTCGGAAAGTAATTAAATTCGGCGAATGGTGATAAAAACTGATCAGGGTCCCCCTTAATTAGCTGTCTACTGCGAGGAGCGTCAGAGAATTGATCTGCTAATTTTAAATTTAGAACTAAATTTAGCCCCGTATAAGTAATTGGTTTATTTTTATTTGAAATAGATTTAATTGTTTTGGTTTTGGTCAACATTTTAGCTACAATACGTGCAAGGCAGTAATAAGTACCTACCACACGTGACACATGTTATATCTAAGATAAGAACTAAATTTAGGATAAGGTTAGTAATTGGTTAATTTTAAATTGAAATTGGAATTAGAATGGTTTTAATTTTTTTTTGGTTTGGTCAACATTTTATCTACAATACGTGCATGGGAGTATAAAGTACCTACCATACGTGTTATATAATATCTAATACGAAACCATTAGGTTGGGTTTTTATTTTCTACTGGATAAATACCTATTTCCGAAAAAATGCTGGCTAACATGTGTAAATAATTCAATTAAAAAATAATTTGTCTGGTAGTTTTCATTTTAATTTAATTCTTATCAAAAACATTACAAACACAATCACAAAATATGAATGTGTTGCATGTGTATTTCTAAAATAGGTTTTAAATTAATGACTAATCCATAAAACATAATAAAAAAATTTATACCCACAAATATAGCAAAACTTACCATATACGTACAAACGAAGAGTTATTACCAAAAACAAGGTCAAAGTAGGATAACAAGTACATACAGGATTTCCTTAGATGCACCCAAAACAGCTATTTGGTTTTATTGTACTTGCCAAACAGCATTATACCGTACTACTGTCCTTAGTATCATGGTTATGGACTTAGGAGTTTGTGAAAATGTTTTATTAGCCTATCAACGTTCAACATCTAAATTTATTGTTAGCTGAATGTGAATTAAGGGGAATTGTTTTTTTTTTTTTTTTTTTTGAACCGGACTAACATTTCTAGCTAGAGAGAGCTTTGGAAATTACAGCGGGACAGTTTTAGGCGAGGGTTTTTGACCACTCAGCCTCTTCGGCAAAAGCGCAAGGGGCTCCCAGTTGGGACGAACCTCGGCCATGGGCTTTGCCTTTGAGCAATGCGAGCAATGCAAACTCGCTAGCGGTAGCAAACGCTCTATGCCTTAAGGGCCGACACTATTGTGCCTGAAGGGCCTACTGTGAGCCTATCGGTGAACATTTGTATCTTTTTATAATTTGGTTTACCCTATTCCGTTTTTAATTTGTTTATTACTAGCGGTTTCCCGCGGTTCATCCTACCCATTGTACGTCACTTTCTTATCTTTTTGACAGTTACTCATTCCAACGAATTTCAAAGGCTTATAACTTATCTTATGCGTTTTCGGTTTCTGATACTAAAATTATTGATTTAGAGGATAAAAATAAATTGAGTAGATACCCTATTGCTTTATGACACATGTGGGTGTACTCGTACTTATTGTCGGATACGACTTCGTGTGAGTAACACTGGGTTTATTAAAATTCAGTATGCCCTGAAAAGTTTTCTCATTTGATCCAACGATCTACTTAAACATCTATGCTTTTTCCGGTTAAATTAATAGCTGTATACAGCCGCAAAGTCCGGGATCACCTGGGATGTCCTGAACTGACATGTATTGTTTTTCTCCTTTCATAAGGTTTTAGAAGAATAATCGTTATTTTTATGCACCTAAATGACATTAGTGAAAAATTCCGTCCATTCACGCGTGATGCCAACGCAATAAATTTCTTTTCTTTAAAAAGCGATTCATTTTCAAACAAGTGTAATAGATTAAATTAAAGAAACAGAACATTAAATATAAAAAAAAGCTTATGTTAAAATTAATTTACTAATTATCAAAATATCTTTTAATAGTACCAAAAACTATCCAACAAAAAAAAAAAATTAAAGATCTATAATAATTTTCTGACTGTAACTTACTAATATAGCGTAAGAATTTGAAATTTACATTACTAAAAGGCTGATGTCTAAACAGTAATGGTCATCAGATGCCTATCAGTACTTCCATCTGGAAGCCTAGACTTCCTAAACAACTAAGCTAGCTCACACTCTGCGATTACACCCATTTATTTCAGCTCATTTTCCTCGTATTTTCATTCCAACTTTAGACAGTATCGTGTGAATTCAGAAAATGGAGCGAAACATTTTATTCCTCGAAAAATATCATTTCTATTTTCCTTATAAATACCTGAATACCTGACGAAACTGCGTCATTAGGAAACTCATGGAAACTTGACAATTCTAACGAGTAACTCTTTTTTATTGCAGATGCCGATCCCGGAAAGTGATAACAAGAATTTGCTGTCAGAATGATCGCGAAAGCATCGAAACAGGAACGTTTTAACAAAAAATGTTTACATAAAACATCAAGATAAAATGGGTTTGAAATTAGATCAAATACACAGAGCCGTAGCAATGGCAATCATTTATAATATCTGTCTTATTACTGATGTAAGAAACGAAAATGTTGACACATTCCCCAATGTTGCTATTTTGAAAAACGTAGATAGAGATTTTAATATTGCTGAAATGCACACTATACATAAAAGATTTAGCAATGAAAGTAAATTTGTCGAATATTTTGAAGAATTTAATTCTAGTAACGATAAAGGAGTTGTGAATATAAGAAATGAAACTGTAAATTTTGGAAAAATCATTGAGAAAGAAGATGATGTTTTTACACAATTTGAAGGATTTAATTACACACAAGAACCATGTGTTGGGGATCCAGAATTCTGTAATATGACTAAAGAAGAATATTTTGATATGTTAAACGAATACATATTTCCACAACCATATGAATGGGTGTTGATAGCAACACATGCAATAGTGTTTGTGATTGGACTAATAGGGAATGCGTTAGTGTGTATAGCTGTGTATAGGAACCATTCAATGAGGACAGTGACAAACTATTTCATAGTGAATTTAGCTGTGGCTGACTTTATGGTGATATTGATATGTTTGCCACCAACTGTGCTCTGGGATGTAACGGAGACCTGGTTCTTTGGGACGGCTATGTGCAGAATTGTTTTGTATTTTCAGGTGAGTGTTCAATTTTATATTTACGAGTAGTAGTAATGGACGAATGAGGACAAATGAGGGAGATATTTGTATGTTTGCGTGACACATCATCTTCGGGCTAGGAAAAATAAGTAATAGATGTAGTAGTTACTAGGTGACTATGGATTAGGTGTTTGTCGATAGGTGTGGTAATATGTTGCAAAGATTATCTAGATCTAGTCATTTAAACGTTTACTGCGCGCACATTATCTTCACACGCTTTCAGAGAATATATAATTATATTTATTTAAGTAGTTAGTATGTAGGTTTATTTTATATATATGTAATCTATGTATTAATATTGAATGTTTTATTTGTTCAAATGTATAATTAGGTAATTATAATTAATTATTCTATCTTTGCATATTAAATTGCTATATTCTATCTTACACTGTCTTTGTTTGTCTTTGCACTGTCTCTTAACATCACCTGTTGGTTGGCTGGTAGAAAAAGCCCACGGCTTTCAGTCCGCCACTTGCATTCTTTGTTATTAAGTTTAAATAAATAAATCTAGAATAACTGTCGTTAAGTAAACTTGAACTTCAGCTGTAGTTACTTCATTTATCCCAAAACTTTTTACGCCAAACTAATATTTCTGTTTATCCCAATGGTTGACTGGTAGAGAATGCTCTATATATTATATATTATTTATATGCAAAATTTTGTACCTCTATTATTTACAAGTGTGCATAATCACACTTCCATACTTTCCATACTAATAATATTATAAATGCGAAAGTCTGTCTTGACGAGATTAAAAGGCCTAGGAACATAGACATTTAAAATTTATCGACAACGCTTAAATAAGCTGTTCTTCCTCTTACTGAGCCCTACAATCGAGGATAGACTACCCTCGACCAGTGTTTGAAATGTTAGTAGTAAATAGCTAAATAAATAATAAACGCAATAAAATTTAAAAGTAAACATTATAAAATATGCTTTTGAGAATCTTAATGGCATGGCATTCATCATAATTTCGTGTATGTTACATTGTCTATCGACCATGTACACCCTGGTGTCAGAGTTCGGAACCACCTCTGACATGGTTCCTTTAATGACTACCAACGGCTTAACGTGCCTTCCGAATCATCTTTATTATCAGACAATCGGGTGCTTCAAACCTGCAAAGTCCTAACCAAACTGGAAACAATTAAAGAAAGTACGAGTATGCTTCCGGTGGGAATCGAACCCGACACCCCTGAGTCGAAGGCGGACGCCTTAACCGCTGGACCGCGGAGGCACTTAAATGGCATTACGTCTATACCATTGTGAGTTTCAGTTTCTATGGAGGATATTTGCCAAGTTATTTCAAAATAAAAAATTAAGTTAATTTCAAAAACAGTAAGTAGAATGCAAAATATACCACATAGCATAACCAGTCTTGGCAAATATTGCCAACATATTTTGCAACCCCGAAGGAACTTCGTGATCAGCGTTTCCAGTTTCGTTAATTCTCTGGGGAATAAGAAAATATTTTAGAATTTGCTTCTCGTTTCTGCAACTTGACTTTCTGTTCATAAGGGGTAAAGTACGGGTTTCGTGTCATCTTGTTTTAGACTTTACATTATCATTATATTTGTACAAATTCCAAATACCTAAAAAAAATATAATTATATTATATTATAAAAATTTTATTTCACTGTGTGCAAAAAGTGTTAAATAAATAAATACCTAAAAGAAATTCGGGTTAGGTACTGTTACGGAGCGGGTCTTAAGTTAGTTTTTAAAAAAAAACTATTTTAATCCTAAAAAGAACTTTAATCAAAAATTAAGGAAACGAAAAGAAAAAGGACATAGAAAACGTCTATACCCGACGGAGGTCGAATCCAATCTAAATATTAAAATAGAATATTAATTTAATGTGAGTTTCCTATTGCATTGACAACAATGCAATTGGAAAGTCAGCACTTTTATTTTATATTTTATTTAGTGTTAATTTCGACATAACACCTCCCCCGTTAAGATCGATCATCACATCTCAAGTGATGAGAGATAAGATGACTGATACGATTAATGATTGGACCTCTGTTTGGTATTTACAGTAATAAGAAAAGGTTAATAATAATTAAGACTAATAGAATGACAGATACTATTAATTATTGTCCAAATATTATATCAAACGTCATGACTCTTCGAGATGACTATGTTCCTCTTCGTGGGAGTGGGAGGTACACGCGCGTCCTCATCTCTTTCGTCCGACTCAATAGTTAAACGTCGTGCCGGTTCGGTATAGACGACAGTTTGAGATGCTGTTGGTACATTGGTCTTAGAGTTATGACATTGATTAAATATTTGGATGCAACACGGTGAGCTTGATTTACACAGGAATTTACGGCTTTTAAATAACAGATATAACAAGAGCATGATACTAGTGAATAGGCTAAAGGATAAATAATGTGTGCCATATGTCTCGAAATGAGAAGGATGTTCAAGCTTATTGATCTCTTCCTCGAGGGAGTCGAGGTGGATGCTGGCGTGTAGTAGTGAGTCAAGATTATCCAAATTGTGTAATTTCGAGTATGGTAACCGATCTAAAGTTTTATTCAATTTAGTTCTTTCACAGCAATCATCTTGTAAGATGTTGAAATCTGATATCTTATTAGTAATGTTATTGACGATAGTATCACCGACGGCAGTGAACTGTAAGGTCTTGTAAAAAGCCTTGCAGGTCTTAGGCAAGGTCAAGATGCCAGTCCCAAATAAGATGATATCTGAGTTTATGTTCTTATCATTGCAAGTAATATGGCACTTTCCAGGTTCCGATTGAACAAATATCCAGCGGTTAAAACTTAACTTATGAAACAAGTCGATTGAACCGTGAATCAATTTTGTAACACATATACTAGGGAGCTTTTTGACTGCTTCACTCAGAAGAGTGGTTTCACACGTAGGATTCGCAATCACTGATAACACGTTAACGAGCACGCACACATAGCACTTTTCACTTATTAGGTTGCACTTGTCGATGTCCGTTATCAGTGAGTAAAACATACGGTCAGCTGTTATTGCTACATATGAACTAGATGGCTCAACAAGGACGAATGTATCAGGTTTCGTCATATCGTATGGGACAGGTAAAGGAATTATTTTATATAGATCGTAAACTTGCGGTAAGACTAATGGAATTTTAACAACTATTATGATCTTGTCTAAATGGAAGAAACAAGCTAATTTTGCTATATCTATTAAACTATGTATATTTTGCAAGGTTAAAGGTACAGGTAGTTCGTAATGGCTAGGGAGTCTATTCCTGTGCTTATCTAATTCAATGTACAATTGGTGAGGACTAAGTACAGTCGGATGCAAAACGTTAAGTTTTGCAAACAGAATAGCGTTGTTGATGTCATCTATGTCGAAGGACAATGTCATTATTATAGATTCTAACGAGTTTAACAAAGAATTTAGCTGTGCTTTGATTTCTAGTTTATCATTGGTATATGATACTGTACTCCAATATCTTGTGGATGGTGTCCATATTCTTTAAAATATGGTATTCATTTTCATCCACCTTGGAGATGGTATTATTAAAATAAGAGATGGTAGATTTAATAACGTGGATGTTATCTTTCATGAGATAAGCTAAGCGTTTTTCATCCGTCTGTACGTCATCTATGGCCTTTGAGAACTTGACTGCGTCATCGGAATCTAAAGTACCAAAAAATGTCTTCAACAGTGAGCCGCCGAAATCCATGAGACCCCTTTTAAAACGCAAACTGGGTCTCTCATCTACTAATAAATATGAGATGGAAGAGAATTTGTTAACATTAAGAATGTGTTGGTTTTTCAATGCGGAAAGTGAGTTAATGCAGTCTGACTGTACTCTAGAGGAAGTTAGTGAACTACAAAATGCGTTAAGCCTTTCAAATAAAAATTCTACCTTATCTAAATTGGGCTGTACATGACCTATATCTACATATGCTAGGACATTCCACTCACTATTAGTGAACTTAACATCTAATAACTTGTCAAAATAAAGACCAGGGCTGCTGATAATGGGTGACACATATTCGCACGCGATCGGCTGCGGCAGTGTCGATCTGAAACGATAATAAGCGCCCATGTAGGTGGATGTGTTACGTCAAGGTGTGGCGTCACTGGCCGGTTTTATTTCGTCATAGTGATGACGTACGTACTTACGATTAATGAGTAGTGTAACGGAGTGGTTACCGTTTACCTTTACAATTTTGTATGGGCCTTTCCATACCGGAGATAATGCCTTACTCTGTTTATGGTGACAGCGGATATATACCATATCCCCTATTTTGTAGGATAATGGTTTTGTACGTGAGTCATAATAGGTTTTAGATTTTTCTTTTGAGGATTGTATGTTTTGGAGGGCTTTTTGCCTACTGTAATATAACCTATGATTAAGGGCTCGGATGTAATCAGTGTAGGTGTTTGTGTCGAGTGTGTCTATGCTCGAAGGTAGGTAGGGTTTAAACCCAAAAAGTAATTTTAGAGGTGAATAACCTGTAGTGCTATGCACGTTCGAATTATATGCAATCATTGCACTAGGGATATATAGGTCCCAAGTATGTTGGTTTTCACCGATGTATGATCTAAGATACTCCTTAAGAGTGGAGTGACTCCTTTCAAGGGCACCACATGTTTGAGGGTGATATGCTGAGGAGAATACATGTTTAATACTAAACAACTTCTCGAGTTGTTTGAAGACGTCAGAACAAAAGTTAGTGCCTTGATCGGAGATGATTAGTTTGGGAATGCCCATATGGGATATAAATAGAACTAATGATTTGGCTGTTTCTTCAGCGGAGCAAGATTGCATGGGGTATGCCTGAGAAAATTTGGTAAGATCATCTTGCAGAGTAAGTAAGAATTTGTACTTGTATTCATGCGTTTCAGGAAGTGGTCCTTCCAAATCGAGATAAAGTTTCTCATTAGGCCGCGATGCTGTGGAAGTAATAATCATAGGTGCTCTATTTGTTTGTCTTAGTGGTTTATTAATTTGACACGAACGGCAATTTTTTACGTAATCTTCTATGTCTTGGCGCATATTTTTCCACCAGAATTGAGTTTTAATTCTCTCAAACATACGTGCTATGCCTGGGTGGCCGGCTAAAGGGGAGTCATGATTATCTTTTAAGATACGTTTTACCTCGTCTGGTGTAGGGTATTGAATAGAGTTACGATAGATATTAACTTTAATATTAGTGTTATGAAATAAGAATGATAATATGTTATAGATTTTAGTGTAAGATAGTTTTGTAAAGGGATCAGCGAAATCAGATATGGCGAATTCTTTCTCTTCCATGTACCAGTATTTTATCATATCTCTATAATCGCGAAGAACGTTAAAGATGTCCTTGTAGGACATCTCATCAAAATGATTGACTTTAATAAATAAATGAGTGAATAGGTGATTATCGTTTGCTGTGGAATAAAAAGTGTGTAATTCGCGTTCGATGTCGCGTATACACGGTTGACTTGTAGATGCGTCTATGATATCTTGACAATAAGGTATTGACTCGTCTAAATCGACAGATGTTGGGTAAGCGATTAGTTTACATTTTGTTTTAAGCAACGATTCATTATGCTCTTGTATGACGGTGTCGAATGATACACCGGGTTGTCTAATGATCTGGAGGAATTTTTCATAGGTCTCTGACGTTGACGGGGAGTTGTGTGATTCAGCTGTGTTATCAGCTGGTAGTGTAGGGTTACATATAATTGAGTCGGAGTTAGTGTTACTATCTAAAACATTTACTGGGAAGCGAGATAGAGCATCGGCATTTGCATTTAATTTGCCCTTTTTGTAAACGATTTCGTAATCGTATTCCTCTAATTTTAGACGCCATCTGATGAGTCTGGATCCCGGATCCTTGACGTTAAAAAGCCAAACTAGGGGTTTGTGGTCCGTGACGATTTTAAACTTACGGCCGTATAGGTAAGGGCGAAACGTTTTTACGCCGAATAGGGTAGCTAATAGCTCTTTTTCTATGGTTGAATAATTACCCTCGGCTTTGTTAAGGGTGCGTGACGCATATGAGACAGGTTTATCCTTGCCGATTTCTCCTTGAGAGAGAACAGCCCCAACCGCAAAATTTGAGGCGTCCGTGGTAAGGAGGAAAGACTGAGTAAAGTCAGGATATTGGAGAAGAGGCGCTGATGTTAGTTTTTCTTTAAGGGTAGTAAATGCTTGTTCCTGCTCATGGGACCAATGAAAGGTAACATCCTTTTTAAGGAGAGAAGTTAAAGGCTTAGTGATTTGGGAAAAGTTGTTAATGAAACGGCGGTAATAGCCTACAAGTCCTAGAAAGGACTTTATGTCTTTGGGATTTTTAGGAGTCGGGAATTGCGATACGGCTTTAACTTTTTCAGGGTTCGGACTAACGCCTTTGTCTGTTATTATATGACCGAGATAAGCGACTTCGCGCCGAAGAAATTCGCATTTATCCGGATGAAGTTTGAGATTGAATTTCCGAATTCGGTCGAAGACTAAGTTGAGTTTGGTAATATGATCCTTGAGGTTATGACTGTATATTATGATGTCATCCAAGTACACATATGCATGTAGACCCTGAAGGCCAGACAAAACAGTGTTCATTAATTTTTGGAATGTTGAAGGGCCATTTTTCAACCCGAATGGCATCCTAGTGAACTCGTAGTGACCAGAAGTGCTAGAATTGGTATTAACCGAAAAACCAGTTTTAGGTGCGTCCTTGGGACTCATTTTCAATTGATGGAATCCGCTATAGAGGTCTAGAGTACTAAAATATTTAGAGTGACCTAATTGATCTAAGATATCTGTGATAAGAGGTAATGGATAACTCTCTGAAACTGTGACGTCATTAAGGCGGCGATAGTCTATGACAATCCGCCATCTTTTTTTTCCGGAAGTATCCGCTTTCTTCGGAACTACCCAGACCGGAGCACTCCAGGGTGATACGGAAGGACGTATAATATCTTGTTCGAGCATTTTACGAATTTGTAAGTCTACTTCTTCCTTGTGGCACTCTGGGAAGCGGTATGATTTAACGTGAATTGGGGGAGCATCTCCTGAATCTATAGTGTGCTCAACAGCGTTCGTGAAGGATAAAGGTTCACCCTCTAGGTGAAATATGTCAGTATATTGAGAACAGCATTCCAATAAGGACTCCTTTTCTTCTGAGTTAAGATGAGAACACCGAATGAGGTTTAACACTGTATGTGCTCTATCGGGACTAGAGTAAGAAATAGTATTTACGTATTGGAGTGAGTCGGTAGTAGTATCGGATTCGAGAGGTGTTAACTGTACAGAGTGATTCTTGATCTCAATGTCGGAGTTAGTAGTGTTTAAGACAGTTACGTTAATTCTTTTATTTGGCTTAATTGATACGAGGCAGTTAGCGATGTAAACACCTTCCTTTATAGAATGGTCTAATAATAAACCTTCGTTGTTTTGATAGCGCTCAAGGGTGTAATTAGATACTATGCACTCGATGACGGCCTCACTACGAGCAGGAATTACGTATGTCGGTTGAATATAATTTATGTACAGATTTTGACCGCATATTTGAACCGATTTTGAAGTGTAATCGATATTGGCATTAAAATTGCTCAAAAAGTCACTACCCAGGATGCCGTCATATTCTAAATTGATGTCATCGTTGACTACATGGAACTTGTACTCACGAGTTTTGTCGGCTAAGATAAAATCGAGTTGGCATGTACCTAAACTTTCAGAGTAGGTGCTGACATTGTTAAATCCTTTTATCTTGACTATCTCGCTGGATAATTTAGGTAGATTAGGTAGGCTTGAACGTTTTATTAGACTAATACTTGCACCTGTATCTATAAGGAGACATAGTGGTTGAGTGGAATACGATGTTTTTAAGTATACATGGGGTAAAGAGACTTTTGAGATCGAGGATATTTCATATACAGGAATATGCGAGTTGCCTTCAACAGGGCTGTGTAATATAGAGGCTCCCGTAGACAGGTACTTGCGACTCAACGAAACTGGGGCTCGTTTAAGAGCATGTTGAGATGGAATAGATTTAGGACTCAACGAGACAGGGACTCTGGGTAGAGCATGTTGAGATGGAATAGATTTAGGACTCAACGAGACAGGGACTCTAGGTAGAGCATGTTGAGATGAGATAGGCTTAGGGCTCAGCGAAACAGGGACTCTTTGTGGAGCATGCTGAGATGAATTAGAGTTCTGACTCAACGAAACAGTGGCTCTCTGAGTGAGAGTATGTTGAGATGTATTCTTACGTGTGCCTAAACTATTCGGATAACGACGGCACGTTTTCGTAATCCGCGGGGTTAGTTTAAAGGGTTGTCGGAGTCGTCAGCATTGTCACACGAGAAATGGTGCGGAATAGGAGACGGTGCCGACGACGACGGCGACTCGTTCGTAACATGATGCATGTGAACCGGTTTGTCACCATTATTAGAATAATAAGCATTACGCCGATCGTTATTATATTTCCTTTTACAGCATTGTGTGATATCATGGCCCTTGTTCTTACAATATTTGCAAAAAAGAGACGATCCTGGATCATTGGATGATGATGTCTGTTGAGGATCCGAAGGATTGCGTGGTAGATTTGAGCGTCTTTGTTTGTCACGGCACTCAGCCTCCGAGTGCCCGGACCTACCACAGACCTTACATTTAGGCTTTATACTAGTCTTATATAGTAAATTTTGTATCTTTTCTTCTTCAAGAGCGATGTTGATCGCGTCATTTAAGGATTTCGGGCTCCTGCATCTGACATTATTACTTAAACGAGGATTTAACCCCAAAGAGAATGTAAATAGCGCTAAATCTTCGGTCATGGCGACACGACCGGATATATCCCTTTTTAAAGATTCAGAATTGTAAATTTCTGACTGCAAATCAGTCAGACAGCTCTCTACGCGAAGTGCGAATTGTGCAACAGTTTCGCTTGACGACTGCCTGCACGACTGTAGATCTAGCAATAGATGGTTGTAATGTTTCCTTTCTCCAAAATTTTGCTTGAGAAAACATTTTAATTGGTTAAAATCGTCAAAAACTTTATTAGAACTCGCGATTTGAGCCTTGCCTTCCAGACGGGATAGGATGTATTTATGTAGCAAGATCTTTTGGCTAGGCGACGCTAGATCTAAAGCGTTCTGGCAGTTGGTGAGAAAAGCTGTGAGGGTTTCACGATCACCCTTATAGGGGCTAATAAAATTACATAATACGTTGATAGGGAACTGTTCGCTTAATGCTATTTCTGCGGTTTTCCTTGGTTCCATAGCCATTATGAAATTGGTAGACTAACAACGGACAGGTGAATATGTTGTAGCAATAACAAGTCAATAATATGTTTTACTCACAGGAGCAGGATCAGCGGCAGGAAGTAGATTTTCATAGTCCTTGAAATGTGACACAATCGTAGATGCGGCGACGGCGTCGGCGAGTTAGGTTGAGTAATGACAGCGTCGAGAGCGACGGCACAGCTAAGATGATGAAGGATGTGGCCTCGGTGCGATCACCTAGAGACCAGCGTAGTGTCACGGATGTGACAATGGCGGCAAGAGTGCAAGGAGCAGCGTGGCTATGCACTTTGCGGCAGCAGCCTTGCGATGTGAGATGCGCTTGATTGAGAGTTAGGACGGGAAGACTCGGACGATCGGCAGGCTTCCAACAGTGAAGGCTTACAGTTGCAATTCGTCGTCTTCCAGTCTTGAGACCTTGACGAGGTGCTTGATGATGCGGAGAGGAACACCCCGGAGACGGATTCTTGAAGACACTTCCTTTTTAGGTTTTTATCTTGTTTTACGCGACCCGTTTATGGAATACCAGTGGAACGGTTACGACGAAATCAACACTGGTATCCCACTTCTGACACCACTGTTACGGAGCGGGTCTTAAGTTAGTTTAAAAAAAAAACTATTTTAATCCTAAAAAGAACTTTAATCAAAAATTAAGGAAACGAAAAGAAAAAGGACATAGAAAACGTCTATACCCGACGGAGGTCGAATCCAATCTAAATATTAAAATAGAATATTAATTTAATGTGAGTTTCCTATTGCATTGACAACAATGCAATTGGAAAGTCAGCACTTTTATTTTATATTTTATTTAGTGTTAATTTCGACATAACAGTACACTAGTAATAACTTACATTCTTTATTAATTTAATAAATAAATAAAGAAACTGTATTTTTCCACAAAGTACACATATACTTATAACAATTGGCGGACTTAATGCTAACAGCATTCTCCACCAGTCAACCATTGGGAGAAAATAATTAATTGAAAGTAATAATTTTTTTGAATTGGAATTCTTGGAATAGGTCTATGTTAAACACTGGATTGACTGCAGTTGAAATGATGGTGATAATTTTACAACATTGACATGAAATCGACCAAGAAAATCTTTGACGAAGAGTGAACGAATGGAAGTTTTAAATACATACTAATATTATAAATGCGAAAGTCTGTCTGTCTGTTACGCTTTCACGGCCAAACCGCTAAACGGATTTTGATGAAATTTGGTATGAATATAGTTGAAGACCCGGGGTCAAACATAGGCTACTTTTTGACGCAGGCAGAGCTGCGGGAAACAGCTAGTAATAAATATACCTTGGTTGAGAAAATAACAAATGAAGTGAGCAAATTTTAGGACTAAGGTTGACTGTTAGGTAATGCTTTCAGCATTAAGTTCGCCTATTGTGCTATAAAATTGTATTATGTACAATAAAGTTTATTTAATAAATAAATAAAACTATTAAGAAACTAACCTAAGAACGCTCCAGAGTTTAACGTCAAAGTCTTAAAAGGTCCATTGTCGAAATAACGTCCAAGTAGTACAGTCATTTACAGATAATTGTGACCCCCTTGTCGTACCTACTATAATGGCTCAAAGGTCAGGTTTATCTATTTTCGACTATACACCATCTTATTAGTCAAACAAGTCTGCCCCGAATCATACCTAAAGCAAGTGCCCATAGCACTGCATTCCCCTGCTATATTGCGAGGGATATGTGTTGCCTCAAGAATGTTAAGCCGTTGGTCTCGACTGTCATTGAATGAATGAACACTTTATTACACCATTTACATACATTTAAGAAAAGATACAGCATTGAAACCAATTAACATTAAGAGAAATGCGTACAAAGGCGGACTTATCGCTAATGCAATCTCTTCCAGCCAACCTTATGGTAGAAAGGAGCAGAGAATAAAAAATAAACTTGAGCAAGCGATGCAGAATGCTAAGATGTTATCTGCAACAAAACAGATAATAAACTTACATAGATATTTTGTATATGTAAACCTAAATAAAACACTTATATAAATAAAATACATTGAGTGGTCGTTGAAGAACATAATGATCCTATTGGTCTGGTTTCCCTATTAAAAAGGGTTACAGAGGTCAGAAGGCAGTCGCTCCAATGTAATAACCAGTACGGTCAAATCTAGAACCATGATTAAAGCGTAACCTGGGCTCCGAAGCGTAATCTGACGACGCAACTAGGAATAGACACTTGGACGAAGAAGAAGAAGTACGACTCGGCGCGGAGCAACACCATCATGCTTGATAGGCGCCTGCCCAGATTGACAACTTATTTTAGTCTTTGTAACATCTTACCGAGAATTTCCTGAGAATTCTCTTCAATATCTCATAAACGGGTCTCAGTCCCTCGAGGGCTTTTCCTTATAATTTATAATCCTGCTAAATACCCTTTCCTTCCTTGATAGGATTTCAGGAAATCCGTATGTATGTCTTTCAACGTCGTCGACCTGACAAAGCAATGGATTTTTGTTCTGTCGGATTATCTGAGATTCCTACCTTATAACTTCTATTATTTAGATATTTTGTTTTGGCTTTAAGTATTAGTAAAATGAATGGATGAATAAACTTTTACTCTTAATAAATAGATTTCACGAGTCCATTCACCGTTCCAGATCAATGGACAAATATTTGGAGGTAACTTAATCAAAGTCATATTTTTTCAATTTTCCTGTTAGTAAATTTCCTTGTTAAAATTAATAAAATGTATTGGCTGTGATAATCTAAATTGTTTTTGTTGGGTTTTTCCTGGTTGCGAAACCAAATATCTTTGAATCCTCCATCTTTAATCATAAAACTTGTATACATTCGGGGGTATCTCTGAAATATATCTTTTGTTAAGATCTATTTTTAACCTAATTAAAAATAACTTAGAACTGAACAATTGAATACGGTTTCATCATAAAAAATTCTTATTTGTTTAAACCTAACGTGTAATTACACAGGACTAGCTATTTCCCGCCTAAAAATAAGCCTATGTTTGACCCCGGGTCTTCAACTATATGCATACCAAATTTCATTAAAATTCGTTCAGCGATTTGGCTGTGAAAGCTAACAGACAGACAGACAGAAAGATAGACCAACAAAAAGACAGACAGACTTTCGCATTTATAATATTAGTATGGAAGTATAGATTTCCCCGGTTTTTTTTTTTCTATGAAAGTAGTTTTGTTTCACAACACAATGTAAAAATTTCGCTGGTGGTTCAAAAGTAACATACAAGATGATGAAGATTTTTTTTTTTTTTTCGCATGCCACTTTGTCTCTTTCTTTCCGAGTTCCTGTCGCGGGACTGCTGGAAGAAATTTCTTTAGAAATAAGTAGAACCCTTGTATACAATTTTCCTAATATTAAGTTTCTAATGTATATTTACAGCGTGCACATGAAATAAATAAATTAATTAATTAAGATGTAACATTCGCTAAAAATATAAGACATCATGAAGAATAACGAATTAGAGCATAATATTTGTTTAATCTCATAATAATTTTCGTGCAGGCACAGTATGAGCACAAGCTCGATGATCCCATTTTTCATTTAAGTAGATGTTTCATTTTTTCCATTTTCTAATTAATAGGCTAATTACTTGACTATGTTTATATTTGGACAATATTTTTATAAGAACTTATATGAAAAAATAACCCGCAACGAAAAGTGGGAGCGTGATGGGGACGCCTTGCTATCTCTTTTGTACGCACGAAACCAATTGGCAATGACGTCACTTCACACTAAATGTGTCCTTTTCATGTTTTGACAGTTTCTCCTTCCACCGGATTTCAAAGGCTTATAACTTACTAGCTTTTTCCCGCAGCTCCGCCTGCGTCAAAAAGTAGCCTATGTTTGACCCCGGGTCTTCAACTATATTCATACCAAATTTCATCAAAATCCGTTCAGCGGTTTGGCCGTGAAAGCGTCACAGACAGACAGACAGACAGAAAGACAGATAGAAAGACAGATAGACTTTCGCATTTATAATATTATAGTATGGATTTATTAATCAACGGATTAATAAATTCTTTCTGTTTTCGATTTCTGGTAGTAATTTTTTTCATATGAATAATAAAAATTTATTAAGTTAAATACCCTATTGCTAAAATCACTTGCGTAAGTTGCCCAACTGTAATTGACAAGTCTGGCAGAGCCTGGTCAATATAATGCTGACTATTCATCATAATTTGCCCATGAGACAATCGTTAATGATATCTATATCAATCATAGACTTAATAGAATAATAATAATAACATTCAATCAGGCTCTCAGTTTCAATTTATTTTCCTTTATTTCGTGCGTTTACCTAATTGTTTTATTTTTAAATATTTTTTCATGATTTAAGCTCGGATATTGGGAAAATATACTGGACTGCATTTATTATATCCGAACAACACATATTTAAACCCTCAGGTTTGTCCTTACATTTTTTGTGTGTTTTCATACGTACTAGTATTAGAGCTATAACTAACTTTATCTAATCTCATACTGAAATAATTCTATACCTTCTGTGAAATGAAGATTAAAACATCGAAAACAGAACTTGAATGTCAGTCTATACACATGCCATCGATGTTTTTATTTAATAATGGGTTTTACGGCCCTGGATACAAGTCCTTTATAGCCCTTCTTAATTTTTCTATCTTCTCCAGTCCTACAGTGTGGTTTCGTCAAGTCCTAGTCAAGTCTAAAAGTCTAGTCGGTAGTCAAGTCTAGTTAAATGAATCAGGCTAAGTGAAGTGGTAGAAAAACTGAACTTAGCGATTACTAGCAGCTCTTGGGAACAACAACAACATGAAAATCACATAAATCAAACACTGTTTCACTTCCCAACACTCACGCTTGTTATCAAACACTTTGCGAATAATAATCCACTATTATAATGCATGGAAAATAAAATACCGCACCGATACTGCTCTTTACAGCTTACCGCCAAAAGACCCCATGCCATCGAAATAAAATTAAAAAATCAAATTATGATACAGCTCTTCTACGGACAAATCATCTAACTGAGTTTTTGGCGGGAAGCTGTGAAAAGCAGTATTGGCGCTGTATTTTATTTTCCAAAATTTGTGTTTTTTTGAGTGTTTGTGCATAATAATGGTGGATTATTATTCGCAAAGTGTTCAAGAACAAGCGTGAGTGTTGGGAAGTGATACAGTGTTCGATTTATGTGATTTCCTTGCTTGTTGCTCCTAGAAATCGCTAAGTGCAGTTTTTCTACCACTTCACTTAGCCCGACTCTTCTGACTCGACTTGATTATGACTTGACTTGACTTAACTACTGACTTGACATTATATTTGTATAATTAAACAACTTTATTAAAAAACTGTTACTTGTTACTGGCTAAATACGAAAGTAAGAGCCAAATTGAAAAAAAAAGAAAAAAAAATCATCTAACTTTTTTCCATTACAATACAACTTCAGCTGGACCACAGATAAGTAATCGGCAATCATTGTGAGATCAAGGAGGTTGCAATGCAGTTATCCTACATTATCTATGGACGGGTGCCACACATGTGCGAGATCTAGATCCAGGTAGCTTGATTTTGGAATATCATGGCTTAAGAAAATAACCCTTGTTATGCAACAGTCAGAAGAAATTGCAGTACATTGTCTACCAGACGTGGTGTGCGCTCTCGCCTTCTCTTTGTAGTGAATACTTGTCACAATAACTCTGGCTATCGTTCACCAATACGGCGTATGGTTAAAACATACCTATAATAAATTGTTTTCTGAGAGCATAGAGTTATTTAATTGTTCTGTTATGTATTACTTGAGCATGATACGTGTATAAAATCTGTATAACTTACTTACTTAGTGTAGTGAACACTTGTGTGTGTGTTTTTCTTGTGTTCTTGTAATTAATAGCTTTAGTTCAAATTCATCTCCTTTTTATACTCTTCCAGGTTTGTATGTTGAAATGCATAACAATTAATTGTAATCAATAATAATTAACTCTTCAATCTTTTTATTATTATGTACTCATTCTGTATGTGTACGACGTCGTGGGTCGCATAAATATCACATTTGATATGTACCTACAATATGTATTTGTTACTTTCTTTTATGTAACTGTCTGTTGTTCCTCAATAAACAAAATGAAATAAAAAATAAAAACAATTTCATAAACTTTTATAAATTTAGAAGCACGATCACTTTTATCACACACGCACATTTTTTAAATTTTCTCTCTCTAATTTCATTTCCATCTAGCGAAACGGTTTCATCAAATTACCTTTACGTAACATAAAGTTTCTAAAACACAACAAAACTCCGTATCTCAATTTGAACTTTCATTCTCACCTGAAATTACTTGCCAATAAAATACTTTGTTGAAATTAATTTACAATTTCCAAAAAGAAAAGTTTAACAATCCAAACTTGAGTTTCATTCGTGACGACGTCTCGTTACGCGTAGGGAATTAGAATTTGATGATAAGTGCGATATCGTGTATCATTAAACTTCTAGGGAGGTAAGGTAACTCAAGTATACTGGGAACTCATACGGTATGATATTAGCGTTCTATTTCTTGACTGCCTCAGTGGTCCAGTGGCTAAGGCGTTTGCATTAGACCCGGAGGACGTAGGTTTGTTTCCCATGAGAAATGTTTAGTTGTTTCCAGTTTGGTTAGAACATAACAGGCTTGAATCAACCATGTAATCCACTCGATATGAATGAATGAACTTTATTGACATAGAATTAAGTTTTATTTACAGAGACATTTTAAAATCCAATTCTATTTTTAATAACTGGACTAGCGATAAGACCACCTTTGTTACATTTACTTAAAACGCAAACTGTTTTTAACCAATTTTCTGTGTGTAAATGGTGCAGTAAAGTGTCAATTCATAAAAAATTCTGCGTGAATTAACTAATTTGTAAACAAAAATTTAAAATGTCTAAAATATGAGAATTCATACAATTTAGTAACCCCTTGTTTTTTGCCTTCGCCGCTGTCGAGTCAGCATAGAAAAAGATGGCCTGTTTCGAAATTATTCTCGACTAAAATCAATTCACATGTGAATTTGAAAGTCACCATTTCAAAAATCGACAATTGTCCCCCTGGCAGTTTCCCAGACTTAATTTTGGACCTCTCCATCAAAGTCATTCAATTAATTGGTCCCAAGCTATCGACTGAATCAAAGTAATTTAGTGGTAATTGAAATACGCTTTAGGAGTCAATCGTGAGAGTTGGTTATCGATTGGGTTATCAATAGACCCTGTACACCTGGGTGTTTTAAATTCTTGCATCTTTCATCAACAAAGCTACGGTGATCATATAATAAAGTACCTTGAAATTTAAATCTTCATCCTACAGTGTCCTAGCTGCGTCGTCAGCTTACGTTTTGGAGCCTAGGGTACGCTGTAAGTTGTGGTTCTAGATTCCAGCACTGGTTATTACAATGTAGCGACTGCCGTCTGACCTCCGTAACCCTTTTTACAAGGAAACCAGACCAACCGGCCAACACTGGCAGATTTTTTCTGGCTGCCAGGCTGTGTTAGGCTGTATACCTGGGTGTCTAGCTTCTGGTATTAATAATCTTTGCTTGATTACCGATTTAGCGATTATTAAATTTATGATTTATATCAAGTCACAGAATTAGCATTATGCGGTAAAAAAGATAAATACATACGCCTTTGACATATTTTGTAATATAGTTTATTAAATAAATAAAACCTTTGACCAGTGTGTGTCACCAGTGATGACATATGGATCCGAAACGTGGTCCCTGTCTATGGCCCTCATAAGAAAGCTCAAGGTAGCCCAATGAGTCATGGAGAGGGCGATGCTCAGTGTTTCCCTACGAGATCGAATCAGAAATGAAGAGATCCGTAGAAGAACAAAAGTCACCGCAGACAGACGCTGGATGCAGGCTGCTGCCAACCGATTATTAGGAGAGGCCTATGTCCAGCAGGGGACTGACTGCGGCTAAAATGATGATGAAATAAATAAATAAAAGGAAATTTAATTCCAGGTAGACTAAACCAAAGTTGCATGAAGCAAAACGAGAAAGTAAACATGTGGGTTAAATTGTCAATCGAACCTGTAATCAATCAATCAGGTTATTCCGACCTGCTATGTCCTAACCAAACTGGGAACAACTAAACAACTATCTAGTCTAACAGTCATATAGAGTCAATATTTGTTATTTTAATTATTGGGCTTAAATAATTAATAACGAATGTTGTTCATTAAATTAAACTATTTTAATACGGTTTTATCGCGTTTATTACTTATTTATTTACACCTGACGTTTCAAACACTTTACAGCGTTCATGGTCGCAGGCAGACTGAACGCTGTAAAGTGTTTGAAACGTCAGGTGTAAATAAATAAGTAATAAACGCGATAAAACCGTATTAAAATAGTTTAATTTAATGAATAACAATCGCGAAAACATAAGAAAACATAACGAATGTTGTGTTAACCTGTTATTGGGTTGCATGCTAGCACCTATTAATGAATTTATTTTTAATCAAATGTAGTCATGTAACCTGTTGGTGTTCCTTGAAATAAAAAAATAAATAAAAAATTACCATCATCAGAAAGTCAAGAGCTGGGTTCTTGTCGGTGAAGCTTGCATTCTTCTCGATTATATTATTCATATTATAAGCGGGATCCTTTAGTTTTTGATACGACACCAATAACGAAAATTATTAACTTAAAGTAAATTCTTCAGTAAATTTTGAAGAATTTTCTCGATTCATGGTAAAATCTTCTACGTCCCACCTGATGGGAAGCGGTTACTGCAGCCTATGTACGCCTGCAACATTGGATTTTTTATATTTGTTTGCATTAGATAAATAGATAGTTATTAGGATACCCGGATTCGATCCTCGGTCAAAGTGAAAAATTGCACCATTTACAAACAAAAGAAGCACATAGTTAAAACCAATACAACTAAATGGGTACAAAGGCGGACTTATCGCTAATGCAATTTCTTCCAGCCAACCTTAGGGTAGAAATGAGCTGCGGTAGAAAAACACTTGCGTGAGCGGTGCAGAAAGCTTAAATGTACATGCCTACATTAAGACGCATATAATAAACTTACATAAATAAATAATAAGAATAAACTTACAAATAACATTCATAAATAAATACTGTCAAAAAGTGTAAGAAGTTAGTGACGTGAAGTGAGTGTAAAATGCCCTTTTTTTAATTAGCATGAGTCTTGGATATGTATCTATATAAGTATTTATTGTAATATATTGAGTTAGTATCCCATAATACAAATTTCGAACTTACTTTGGTACTAACTTTGATAAAAACTGATGTGTGATTTATTTGTGTATTTGCTCTCTATAATACACAAGATACATCAACCATACACAACAGACGTTTCGATTGTTTTATGAGTAAGGGGGTCTATAAATCCCACCTAAAAAAAGAAAGCGATTTCTACAGCCCATACACACTTGCAATACTAGGATTTTTTGAATATATTTGTTGTTTATTTTTGTTTCAGTCAGTGTCAGTGACAGTGTCAGTTCTGACACTCACGTTTATCTCGGTGGACCGCTGGTACGCGATCTGTTTCCCGCTGAGGTTCAAGTCCACTACTGGAAGAGCTAAGACCGCCATACTCATTATTTGGCTATTGTCGTTGCTGTTTAGTAAGTATTGTTTTATTTAGAACTTTTACCGTAAATTACAAGTATATTATAAAAGTAAAGTATAATTTAATTTTTATGAATAAGACCTTAAAACAAAAAAAGGAAGGAACAAGTGTGTAAAATACCTTTATCAACCTATAACGACGGAAGTATAAAGGTATTTTACGCACCTAATCATTAATTTTATATTTTAAATATGCAGTGTGTTAGTTCAAAAGTATAAATTTATAACTTACAAAATCTTCCCAAAAACTTCATATATCAAAACCGATTACTTAAGTCACACCTAACAACAATACAATACAAAAACTCTTTATTGCACAACAAGGATACATTGTTAAATACAAGCAATTACAAGAAAAATAACCTAGCGCAAAGGCGGCCTTATCGCAATAGCAATTTCTTCCAGGCAACCTTTCAGAAAATTGAGTAAAGGTAAAGTAAGACAACCTTCTATTAGAGGTTGTTTTCCCTTCAAATCATTAAGATTAAGTTCCTGCCAAACAAAGCCAAACACACAACATCTGTTGTAAGTTGCAGAGGAGCCAAATGTGCTAAAAACTCCGACATTCATCATCATTGTTTTGTATAAGTTGCATTTTCAATCATTAATCGAAATGAATGAAATAAATTTATTTAAGACTTACACGGTAAAATACATGGTATGGCCAAAATTGACAAGGATCAATCGTGTAGCGCCAACACCAAGGGCTTAGCACCACACATGAATGAATGAACACTTTATTGCACCATTTACATACATTTAAGAAAATATACATCATTGAAACCAATTAACATTAAGAGAAATGAGTACAAAGGCGGACTTATCGCTAATGCAATCTCATCCAGCCAACCTTATGGTAGAAAGGAGCAGAATAAAAAAAAAAACTTGAGCGAGCGGTGCAGAAAGCTAAGATGTTATCTACAACAAAACAGATAATAAACTTACATAGATATTTTGTATATATAAACCTAAATAAAATATTTAAA
The DNA here is from genome assembly GCA_947363495.1 of Euzophera pinguis. Lineage (NCBI taxonomy): Eukaryota > Metazoa > Arthropoda > Insecta > Lepidoptera > Pyralidae > Euzophera > Euzophera pinguis. The sequence goes on from OX376176.1 coordinate 9,453,653, forward strand.
TAAATAAAATACATAAAACGAGTAGGACAGTAGTGATATAAAAAAAAAAACAAGCTTATTGAATTAATTTAAACTATTTTAATACGGTTTTATCGCGTTTATTACTTATTTATTTACACCCAGCAGACTGCCTGCGACCATGAACGCTGTAAAGTGTTTAAAACGTCAGGTGTAAATAAATAAGTAATAAACGCGATAAAACCGTATTAAAATAGTTTAATTTAATGAATAACAATCGCGAAAACATAAGAAAACATTAAGCTTATTGAACCTTAGAAAGGTAGTGAGACTTAACTAAATCTTTGAAGGAGGCGATGGTTTGTGCTTTACGAACACATGTCTCTTACGCATTTCTTCTGTAGCAGAAATGCTTCTCTCATTCGCACAGAATTGCCCCAAACAACAAGTCCATGGCGCAGGGCCGAGCAAACATGGCCATGGTAAAAAGTTAAGGCCGTCTTTTGGCCACAACGATTTTTTAAACGATAAAGGGTATAAATTAAACGGTTGATTCTTTTTAAAAACCGAATCAACATGTTCCTTCCGTGAGTCTATCATTATTCTTTGGAACTTTGTACTAGTGGTCTCCAATATTGAACACGAGTTGTATTTTATAGACTGATTTAAAGGTCTACCATTTTCATTCCAAAACTGTGCATATTTTGATTTTGCATTCAGATTATTACATTCCAACCAGTGTATTATTCTACTTATCGTTTCATTAATTTATTGTTCTTATTTGCAATTTGGTTTCTTGTGAATAATTACTGACAGGCCGTCAGTTACAGTCGTCAAAGTGTGCATGGATATGGTGTGATTGCTGGCAAGTCATTTATATACAAGAGAAAGAGATGAGGCCCAAGTACACTGCCTTGTGGCACTCCTACTCTATTATCTGCAGTTGACGATCGAAATTTCGTTCCTCGTATTTTTTATTTATTATTTTAACACACATTCTCATAGTACATAACTGCTAACAGTATACAAAAACCAAGCATTAGGTTTGAACGTACACTGGCATGATGAAATCATTATTGACCAAAGACCCTGGTGTCAGAGTTGTTCGGAACCGCTTCTCCTCCTCTGACGTGGTTCCTTTAACGACCGCCAAATGGCAGCCGGGACCAATGATCAAGATCCACATTATGGTTATACAATAAACTATGGCGTACCGTAGTCTACACTAATAGTCACCCGAGTCATAACCGGCCAGTAGATACTCTGTAGCCACCATACAGCTACAGCACTGTTTGTAGCAGGGAGTCATACCGTAGTCTCTAGCCGTAGCCAGCTACGGCGTAGCCCGTAGCCGACTCAATCTACGCCGTAGTCCAGCTACGCCGTAACCAAGCTACGGCTTTAGGTAAAGTCTCTCGTTGTTACAGCCTCACTGACCTTTTATATTAATTTCCTTTACGATGTCCATCTTTAAAAATGTGCCTGTCTCCGTGGTAACAATAAATTTAAAAAAAGTTGGTAATTATGTAAGTTTGAAAAACAGATCTTATAATAAAATCTAATTTAATACTACGAGTATACTCGTACTAATATTAAACTGTAGGCAATACACTATCGTATCTTAGAATCAACGCCCTTTCACTTTAAAACTCCGACTCATACTTCTGCTGCATACTCTAAATCTTTAACTGTACAAGCAGCACGTCTCTGGAATGCTTTGTCTGAAGATATTCGCACTGCTCAGACTATAACCGGTTTTAAGAGTCGCTTGAAAGAATTCCCCTCTCACTTTGACTTGATACTGCTGTTATTATCGCTTAGATATTCATACAGTACGTATGAATGTTACATTATGTAAGTTATTTATGTATTTTTAATATATATGCCATATTTGTGTGTGTTTATAATTTTTATCTATATCTGTTGCTGTACCCACCCTAACTTAACTGTTTCACTTTCACCTCGTAAGCTCATATTATGTTGAAGTATTTGCAAATGTTAAATTATTTGATACTGTATGAGGGCAATAAAGATATTTTGTATTGTATCGAAGTAAACAACCGCAAACAACAAATCGTTTGATCGCATTTTGAGATTTAGTAGGCAAATACCGGAAATTTTCCATCAAAAATAATTTTGTAAGGGAATCGAACCCAAGACCTTTTGATGTAAGAGCTGGAACGACTGTACGCATCACTGGGCTAAGCATCAATTTGTAGTCATTGTTTTTCTTTACGTCATCGCTACAAATGTCTACTAAAAATACCTCGACCGAAATGTTTTAACATTAACATTTTTCCTCTCAAATGCCGAAAGACAATAAGAGCTTATGTTATTAATAGTAAAGAATGTGTTGGTGATTTGCGTTGTAATTATGATGGTTATTTTTAATATATATAATAAAAGATAATAGACCAATTGATTAGCTCTTTGAATTGTGTGGGCACTTAGCGCGGAAAACCGATGGCCTACGGGGTAGAAAGGATCTGAAATGGCGACCACGCACCGGCAAGTGCAGCGTTGGACATCCACCGACCAGATGGTCAGATGACCTGAAAAAGGTCGTTGGAAAACGTTGGATACAGGCCGTTTTTCAAAGAAGGCTTTCTGGAAGTCTATATATAGGGTAGGCCTCTGTCCTGATAAGCAGTTTGCATTATTTTGGTTTGAAGGTTGAGAGAAAGGCATCTGACACAGTTTAACATCTGCCGAGACCAACGGGTTAACGTGCCTTCCGAAGCACTTAGGAGCTCAGGATAGAAAAGGCCACAAATGGCGACCAATAAAATAAACAATGCTGAAAAATAATAACCTGTTTTTGAGTTTTAGAAGGCGATTGATAAAAAAGAAGTAAAACCGCGCCTGTATGGTCTACCCGAAAAACAGCTTTTCATCCAAAATTAATCGATATCTTTCATCTGGCTGAGCTTTTACAAACATGTAGGAATTGAGCTTTTTGCATCAAAGTCGTTAGCTTCCCAGCCGTCAAAACCAGCTGCGGCCGGAGCTTTGATTAAAAAAATAATATTAATACAACTTTTACACGGAATTTATTTTAGTGCTTAAGAGCCTTGGATTTAATTCGCATTCGAGGAAAAACAATACATGAGATAGATATCGTAAATAGAGTAACATCTTTATTGCAAAAGATTTCGACAATTTTGACTTACAATACATACACTATACTATAGAATTAACATGGTAGCGTAGCCCCAGGCTAAATTAGTAAGTGTGTTAAAAAATAGATAGATGGAAAGTGATAAAAAATAACAAAGGATGAGTGAAAATGGATAAAAATATAAAGTGTGTCCAAGTTTGTATAAAACAAGCTGTTTTTTATTAAGTAATGCACCGAAAATAAAAAGAATAATTATATCACTGACCAGACAGTCAGATGACCTGAAAAAAGTCGCGAACAGACGCTGGATGCAGGCTGCTGTCAACTTTATTTTATTAATCATTAGGAGAGGTCTATGTCCAGCAGTGGAGTGACTGCGGCTGAAATGATGATTAGGAACTAAATACAACTAAATACAATAAACTTTAAAAAAAGACATTTGTATTCTTATAATTTTTATTTAAGAACGTGCGCACATTTTGGACTCGCTCAGTTAATGAAAACTTCTCAATGTGACTTGACTTCATCATTGGTATTTGTGTAGGTAAAAAAATTAAAATGAAACAGTATTTGTGTATGTTTTATGTATGTTTACGTAGTGTATGAACTTAAGCATTTGATAAAATTTGCTTTATAATTTATAAAAAAAAAAAAAAATTAAACTTTATATTTTCCCCCTTAACTTTTTGCGCCAAACTATCTTTCCGTTTCACCCAATGGTTGACTGGTAGAGAATGCTCTTAGCATTAAGTCCGCCAATTATTATAAGTATATGTGTACTTTGTTGAATAATAAAGTTTTAATAAATAAATAAATAAAAATCATAGGCAAATGTTAACTTTATTTACCTACAGACATAAACGCTGGAAAGTGTTTAAAATATTGAGTGTAAAATGTAGTAAAGGCGATAAAACCGTATTAAATTGTTTAATTTGTTTTGTGACTATCTTTAAAAGTTCTTTCTTCTTCTTGACTAGTCAAAATGGCTCATCATTCTCGGCCAGACCATAAGCGGTTACTCTCACAGCTCTATCGTTGGCCACATTTAGATCCTTATACGTACAGGAGTCCGGGCATTTGGGACACACCAATAAATGCGCCATAGACTGAACATTCCACACTTACACAAGCTGTCAGTAGAGATGGTCCTCTTAACACACCCCTGACACTCCATACAACAGCGGCAAACCTGATACCTATTACTACTACACAGATTCGGTCGCGTACGCACGCGCGTTAATGTGTGTGTTACTCGTGGGGTTGACTATTTTTCATATCTGCGTCATAGTTGAAGTGTCAACCTTGCATTGTTTCGCTCTCGATTTTACCCTAAATCTGCGCGGTGAGATGCGGTATATGTTTCGGGTGGGAGGGTGTGAGTGTCCGTTCTGTACGTTAGTACTATTAATCGTTTTGTGCTCTTAACTCCGACACATAAGCCAGTAAAAACATAATAAATATTATTCTCTCTTACTCAGATATACCAGAATTCGTTATGCTCCAAGTGCAAAGGAAGATGATGCTTCGTTTCAACGTGCAGTATTTCATGCAATGCGCCTCCACGTGGTCAAACGAAAGTGATCTCAAATGGCACATCATAAAGGCTATATTTCTTTACACGTGAGTTATCATTTTACTAGAATCTTCTTTCATAAATCCAATTTGGTTTCTATTTGAAAGTCCAAGGGCTTCATAATGGGAGCTAAAGTGCTATATTAGAAAAGTGTGCACGTAAAATAATTTTCATTAGACATTAATATATGTCGTACATTTCAAAAATAGCACTCCAGGTAAACAAAACACATTGACATTTTTACGATTATTCTGGCGCATGCTCCAGGGCGCCGGTTTTCGCACTGGGTTTTCTGTATTTCGCCTTCACTTTTTTTTCGAGAAATCTCAAATTCGAATTATCTCTGCGCAAAAATCACCTCATTTCTGAAATTTAATTTAGCTCTTTAAACTAAGTCTTTAAGTATTTTAAATGGAACCTACTTGAACCTAGAGTGCTATTTATGAAAAGTGTGACTTGCACAAATCGGCGAGTTGAATAATTTTCGTTCGTTAAATATATCACACATTTTAAAATTATGTCTTCTAGGACGACGCGCGACGACAGAATAGGCTGGCTACTTGACTGTGTTTATACTTGGTTATTATTGTTATACTTAACAAAATATACACTAAAAAAGTAACCGATTCTGAAAATAACAACAAAATTGGTTGTTAATTGTAGCCGTATTTAGCATTTAATATTTTTTCATGATAAAAAGTGTGAGCATGGTGGGGACGTATACCTATCACATTTGTCACGCACAAATTCAATTGTCAGTGACATCACTGCACACACAGTGCATCCTTTTCTTGTTTTTTGACAGTTACTCCTTCCTCCGAATTTCAAAGGCTCATAACATAATTATTTTTGAACGGATTACAAAAATTCTTTCTTATTTCTGTTTCTGGTACTATTAATATTAATGCGAAAGAGAAAATAAAAATGAGTGGAATACCCAATTATGACGAAAGTATATTTTATTTTGTTCGTTTAGAATAGAGTGTTCGCTAAAAGTAATAAAATTCTTCTCATTTCATGTTTCTCTCTGATGTATCTGTCGCTGAAATAAATAGTCAATTGATCATTACAATTGAATTCTGAAGTCAATATTACTCAATATTGCTCAGTCTGACAATCCTGATGGGGTTATTAACCAAAACAATGGCAAAACTCCTACGCTTTACGCCCACACTTACAAGTTTTTAAGATATTCTGTAGTTCCTACCTACACCATTTATGTTATAGGTCACACCACTGAACAGAAGTCGCGTAGGTGTAATGTGTTTATACAGTACCACAATATAAACTGTATGCACATCGACTTTTCGGTTTTTCGAGCATTAATTCTCATAGAGAAAAGCCTTAATTGTCAGAACCGGTTTCGTTCCCCGGTCAGGTCGAATTGTTAGATGATCTTTTTCTTATTAGTCTGGGCCTTGGATGTTTATCTATAGAGTTTGTTATAAAATATAGTATCGTTGAGTAAGTATCCCATAACAACAAAAATATTATATAATTAAAAAAAGGCTCCAAATTTTGCCTTTTTTAATTGGACGCTTCGAATATTTTTAGATGATACGATTATTGCAACACAATATTTACAGCCAGTACATGACTTCTCTCAAATTATTTTATGGGTTACGTTAGGTGGCTAATCAACCCTGTTTACCAGAGCTTAGTCTATGATCCAGCTGTATCGACACATTAGTAAGTACTATACAATTATGTGCCATAAAGGCATTTCTTTTTTAAACTTACTAGCTGTTTCCTGCAGCTCAGCCTGTGTATAAAAATAGCCTATGTTTGATACCGGGTATTCAATTATATTCATAACAAATTTTATCAAAATCCGTTCAGCGGTTTGGCGATGAAAGGGTAACAGACAGACAGACAGAAAGACAGACAGACTTTCGCATTTATAATATTAGTATGGATGGATGGATAGTATGGATGTATGGATTAATTTATTGGTTTTCCACCAGGCTACCGCTGCTGCTGATGACGATTGCCTACTGCCAGATAGCCAGAGTTCTCTGGCGCTCGGACAACATACCAGGACATACGGAATCTCACAATTTGTTCTCCACTGCGACTGGTCAGAATAATCGTAAGTTGTTTTGTTCTTACATCGTCATCATCATTATTTTAGCCGCTAACAGTCCACTTCTGGACTTCTAAACTTTTATAATAGCCCCTTTTTGTTTAGAAAGTTGTTCTCTCGACCAATGATCAAGATTTTAATGGTCTAGAAGCAATCGTAAATATGCGCGTACTACGAGAGCTGGAATGCAATTGCGGTATTTTAAGTGATGCGAACGTTCAAACTAAAACCAATTTCCGAACGCGAGGTCTATTTATGACTCATCAATTATGTCGAATAACAGTAATTCGAAATCGAAATATTTTCAATCGACAAAACTATTTTACGTACTCAAAAGTAGCCCCGGTAGGCTAAAGTCTAGTAAAAATTAGAAAAACAAAGAAAATATAATTTTTATCGTAAACTTTCTTGGCCGCATGATGTTTGGTCGAACTTTCTGTATTGCAATGGTATCGCGCTATTTTTTGATAAACGTTTTTGACAAAAGGAACGTACGAGCCACTTCCAAAATAACGTTTGGAAAATAGTTACTGTCGACGATTTATTTGGCGTAACACCGAGACATTCGTGAGATAAACGGCCACGATTTTGTCCTTTCAAAATAGTTCAACTCGCCTATTATGTGGAACGATAATCATTTGACTCACCGATATTACATACACAGTGCAAGCTGCGAGACTCTGGAACGCTCTGCCAGTTGAAATTCGGCGTGCTCAAACTCTTGCGAGTTTTAAAGCACTAGTGAAAAAGCATTTTCTAGATGGGGGTGAATGATGTGAGATGTTACGTTAGGTCCTAAAATGTATCTTACATCATTATTTGAGGTATTATAGTACATTTATTTATTTAATTCTGTATCTTATATGTGTACTGCGATATGTAACTTTATGTAAGTTTATTTTAGTTTATTTTGTGTAAGTTTATATTATTATTTATACTTAGCTTATGTTTCTGCACCATACCTGTCTCTTTTCCTGAAATGTTTCCTACAAAAAGGGTTGCCTGTAAGAGATTGCTATTGCGATAAGGCCGCCTTTGCACACCATTATGTCTACATGTACGTGTCTCAAAATTGTATTTTCCTGGTGCAATAAAGTGTTTATTATTATTATTATTATTATTATTATACTCAAAAATAGTCCTTGCTAACAGGATGATTGAACTTGCATAAGGTAAATACGTTTTTTAGTTACCGCGATTCGGGCGTAACACGAGCGCATACATGATCAAACAAGTCCGCACATGAAGCGTTTTTGCAGCGTATCGTTAGAGACGCGTATAGCCATTACGACAGGCGTAGCGTACTGGCGTACAAACCCAAGCGTAAAAAATATATTTTTCAATCAATCAATCAATAATTTATTTCATTGTGGATCATATGTTGTACAAAGTGGAAAGAGTAAATATATAACGATATAGCGATAAGTCCGCCTTTGTACCCAATTAGTTGTATTGGTTTTAACTATGTGCTTCTTTTGTTTGTAAATGGTGCAATAAAGTGTTCATTCATTCATTCATTCATAACATCGATATATCCTACCGATAGGGTTTACAATGATAATTTCATTACATGTATTCATTACAAAGTATAATTAGTCAAATTTAGAAGTTGTTTCAAGCAGACGCATCACAAACTTAAGCTACAATGGAGCTTGTTAATAAATCAGACTTTCCAAATCACCACTAAAGTAGTATTTTAAGCTTTAATGGCATTTATCAACAAGCAATATATGTATATTAATCAATATAATATCATTAATTTATTTGAAAAATTCCTGAATTTGAACAATCGAATTTCTGTTTCTTATGACTTTCATATAGCTAAAAAATTTGTTGATTTCTCAAACTTGCTCTTGTTTGTTAAGTGTTTGATTTTTTAAACACCAGCCATATTTTTACAGTCTATTTGTAGTACGTAAAAGTTAATCACTTTAAATAAAAAAATAAATTAAAACCGAATTAATTTTATCGACTTTTTATACAAAGTCTAATTACGCTACGCCTACGCGACGACTCATCTGAGGAACACCGCGCATATCGTACGCGTAGCGTCATTACGATACGCCTACGCTTACGCCCCGTGTGCGAAGTGCCTAAGTCTTACAAGAGGCGTGCATTCAACACTTGACTGTGACTTCTTCAGGTCACCGACCATCTAGACGGTGGACGTCCAATGCTGAGCTTGCCGGTGCGTGATCGCCATGGAGCAAATACAAAGAGGAGACGGCGCGGCGTATCATTGAGAAAGGAACGATGACGTTCCTGCGGCGTATCGATTGATTTAGTGTTACACAAAATATATGTCTGTTTTTAATGTTCAAAATATCTATTATAACTTACACTTCAGAACCAGTGACTCTATCTAGTGATACATACGCCGCCGCCCGCCGCCGCGGCTTCGTAGGTATGTGTAGCTCTATATAAATCCTAGGGTGGTTAATGCAGAGGCGCCGCGGCGGCGACGGTGCGCGGTGTCGTGTGAAAACAGCATAACGTTTTAAACACTTTGCAGTTGCATACAGTTAACATTTCGTCTGTGATATTATAAGAATACAAAACTGCCGCCGATAATGTAATTGAAAACTATCCCGATTCACGCAGTATTCTTTCTTCTTCGATTTTTATTTTTAGTAAAATAATATTGATTTAGAAACGGACTTTTAGGTACGGAATAAATTCATATTTCTATGGGAGAAAAGATTATGTATCACGTGATTAGAATAAAATAGAATATATCTTTATTGAGAAAGCTATCACGTAGTTACAACAAAGGTCTTATAAACTTATGCTACTGTGACATGTTTATAATGTGCGTGACATAAGTCTCATTAGGAGGTATATCTCAATAAAGGTTAAATCGGGGTAGTATATTCTCAATAACGTTCTCAAACCTAACCTTTGATTAAATGCCACCTGCTTTCTCAGTGCAATTTAATTATCAAAGCCTCGGACTGACAACAAATCGATTTCTCTAATTAACGTAAAGCGGTTAAACTAATATATTGTCTACTAGCGGCTTTCCGCAGCTCCGCCTGCGTTTAAAAGTAGTCTATGTTTGACCCCGGGTCGTCAACTATATTCATACCAAATTTCATCAAAATCCGTTCAGCTGTTTGGCCGTGAAAGCGCAACAGTCAGACAGACTTTCGCATTTATAATATTAGTATGGATTCAAACTAATTGGACATTGATATCATTCATTCGAGTTGGTTATGGGTTACATATTCAATTGAACTTTACACCCTGTTGTTCGAGGTTTCGGGACCGCCTCTCGGCCTCTAACTTAGGTACGAGCGGGATCAACTTAGCAACAAAGCACAGAACTAGCAATATTTTATGGGTCGTGATTCCAGAAGTTAATTAAGTCATGTTTTTCTTTTGATGACTTAAGATTTTTTTGTAAAGTAGCTATCTGTCGTTCTTAATCAATAAAAAGATAAACAGTCCCAGGGTTCGATCTCCACATGAAGCATTATTTATTATTAACCCATTCTTGTTCCCAGGGTTGGCCAACCGTAGAACGACACCTTCCATCCACGCGAACGCATCTACCGAAGGTCAGCTAAGGTCCAGAAGAAAAGCAGCTAAAATGCTTGTGGCTGTGGTTATAATGTTTGCTGTATGCTACTTCCCCGTTCACCTGCTATCAGTTTTAAGGTACTGGTTACTTTGATTTACTAATACTATAGTGCGAAGCCATATCACAGCATTATTAAGGACTAGAGATGGGCGCTTTCCCGGAAAATTTCCAAGATCTGGAAATATTTCCATTCATCATCATTTCGTGTAGGTTACATTGTCAATCGACTATGTACACCCTGGTGTCAGAGTTGTGCGGAACCGCCTCTCGGCCTCTAACTTGGTACCTTTAACGAGCATCTGATGGGAGCCGGGACCAACGGCTTAACGTGCCTTCGGAAGCACGGAATCATCTTTATTAACAGACAATCAGGTGATTCAAGCCTGCAATGTCCTAACCAAACTGGAAACAACTAAACAAAGTATGCTTCCCGTGGGAATCGAACTCACGACCCCCGGGTCGAAGGCGAACGCCTTAACCACTGGACCACGGAGGCAGTTCCATTGATTCCCAATTATTCCCTTCCAATGGTGATTTGTTCCGGGAAGAAAAGTTTATTTACACCGAAATATACATTTACATTTAAAAAAAGAGTATTGTATTGAGTTTCAGAATAACAAATTATCAACACAGTATCCTGATACCATGTTTGTAATCTCTTCTCAGGAATATGACGTAATTTCACGAAAGTCTCGTTATCGTTACTATCCGTGGTCACCAGAAATTAACTGACAATCGTACCGTCGGTCGTGCCACTCCACATACGTATATAATCGTTTTTTTTCGTACTCTTATCAATCAAAAAACCCGAAATACCTAAACTTTACTTCCATCTCAGGGAATAAACTATCTAAGGTATATGGTAAATTTGATATAAATATTAAAAGAAATTTAACAAAATCTATTTTTTCTCGGGAATTTTCAAAACACCCGGCATTAATTATTTTTCCCTTTTCTTTCCATTTCTTCCCTTTTTAATTTCATTCCTCTGCCCATCTCTATTAAGAACGGACACTCACATCCTTCTACCCGAAACTATCGAAAGCAATACAATACAAGGAATACAAAGACTTGACACTTCAGCCGCCCGGCCCTGTTACGCTGCAGATACGCTAGATAACCTACAACTAACACACACATTGACGCGCATGCGTATATAATAGGTATAGTAGTAATGGGTATCGGGCTCGTCGATGTTGTGTGGCGTGTAAGGGGTGTGGCCATGTGGTCTCCGACTAAAGATACTTGGTCTCGTTCTGTCGATGCTATATATAGAGCGGGTCTACCAAAGATCAACTGAGGTCGTTGAGGAAAGTCGCTAAGATGCTGGTCGCCGTATGCATCCCCCATTGCACCTGCTATCAGTTTTAAGGCACCAAATTTTTTTCTTGGCCTGTAGATATTGTGTCCCACTGCTAGGCAAAGTTCTCTACTCGTCTCCTCCAAGAATAATATACATTTAATCCGATCGGAATCTGTCTCTCTACCTCGGCGACTGCCTGGTATCCAAATTATGGCTAATTTTAAGATGACATTACTTAGGTAAGGTCCAGTCGCTTAGATTTATGTAGCCAAATATGGACTGATGAAAGACTTTTTCTCGTTCCAGCAGTTCATATCATATCTGAAAGGTTACATGGTCGACTATATTCCGCCTCTGACGTGTTTCCTGTAACATGCCTTCCGAAAAACAGAACCATATTATCAGGCAATCAGGCGATACAAAGTTCTCATTACCAAGCTTGAAACAACAAAATATATGCTGGAAATGTAACCCAATTAGTCTAACGCCAAGAGAACATTTGGTGCCGAAAACTGAACTGTTTCTTTCCATAGCATTCAGTAATCGTGTGAAGCCTCGAGTAAAAGCTAATGCATATCATCATCCTAGCGTTTATTCCTAGTTGCATTGTCAGCTTACGCTTCGGAGCCTAGGGTGAGCTGTAAGTCATGGTCCTAGATTTGGCGGAACTGGTTATTACAATGGAGCGACTGCCGTCTGACCTCCGTAACCCTTTTTACAGGAAAACCAGACCAGCAGGAACATGACCCGAGGTGTGTTAGTGGCCAATACTCTCAGGATTTTCAGGCTTCCCTAAGGCATTTGACACAGCCTTACGACTACTTTCTATCGATAACAACCGGGACCAACGACTGAACGTGCCTTACGAAGCACGAAAGAGCTCGAGATAGAAAATGCCACTAAATGGCGACCAATACAATAGTGGTCGCGTCGCGTCGCTTGACACGCGCATTTACTACGGATACGCGGGTCGTGCTCGACTAACGAGCTCCTCAAAAAGTAAAAAAAAAGCTAATACAAAATAGCTACACTTAAGAGAAGCATGGCAAAAACAAAGATTTTTCAAGTTATTCAAGCCAAATATCAGTTCATTATACTTGGCAATAGCTTAATATAAAATGCACTCTCGAATGCACCGAATCATGTAAAATGCAAGAGCTCTTGGATTTATCGTCTTGCCTCTCGAATTAACTTGCAAGTAATTAGTATTTCTGAACTTTACGACATACTAGAGGTTAACCTAATCTTTTTGTTTTTCTTCAACATCTCAGAATTTTAAATGACTTACTGTTTTTTTTACCTTTATTCTACGGGTCGACTGGAAGAGATACCTGTTAGGGATAAGTCCGCCTCTTGTTGTGTTATATTTTGTTGTAACAATGTTCTGTTATTATTAAATTAAGTTTTTACATGCATACCTATGTACAATCACTATGTAGGTACATACACTCTCGATATTTGGTATTATTACCGAACTTTTACTAATGACTAACAAGCCAAAACTGTAGTTCTATTCTGCATAAAGACAACAGATAATAAGCAAAATTATTTATAAAATTGATTATAATAAAAATTGTAAATCTCCGGACTCAACGCCAATCTTTCCTTCTTTCAAATTGAATACTTAGTGAAAATAAAACAGTGGTTTGTGTAATAATAAAAATAAAATAGCAACGATCGATAATTCGGGAAATGTTATTATTTATGTGAATCAATAAATAAATGTTCGATTTACTGTGTACATGTGCAAGTAATGTATTTGGTAAGTAAATAAATATTAACCGAATAATGTACAAACTTCAAAATTTTTTGCAGAATATGAAAAATTAATAAGGTTTTTAAAATACGATATGGCGTTTACGAAACCGCAAGCTCCAAATCAATAAATCCCACGACAGAGAAAACGCCACGATGAAAGAGAATGCAACTGCCAAGACGACTCGAATCACTAATTATTCTAAATAACGCTGAATAGGTTAACTAACTCGAGTATAAGATGGACTAAATCCATTTTGCTTGACAATAGCACGTTGTTAGCTCTAGTAATATTATGCGTCCCTGGTAGGGTTGCCAGATGTTATGTCATTATCTTTATCATTCATATCAAGTAGATTACACGGCCAATCGACCCTGTACCCACCCTGGTGTTAGAGTATTAATGGCCTTATTGGCCCTATCGGCCTCTGACTTGGTCCCTTTCACGACCACCAAATGGCAGCCGACACCAACGCCTTAACGTGCCTTCCGAAGCATAACAGTGGTTTTTGTTGCCTTTTTTACAAGGATATTAAGAATATCAGGCTTCATCCTACTTTCTTTCTCTTCTCCGAGTATCAAAAGATAAATTTGGTCATCGATTCACTCAGGAGCTGTAGACGATTCTGACACAATTTTGCATAGCTTTTTGCATAGATGACCATCTCTGTGAGGTGAGGTTTTATTGATGTTTAAAAGACTTTTATAAGAGTAAAATACTTAATCGCGATCTACTTGTTAAACGGTTATCTTATAAATAGGATGTCTAATCAAAAATATTTTTTCCTGCTTTCTTCATTTTTCCCATCTGGCAACCCTGCCAAGAACTAACTTACAGGATAATTGGAAAATGCAAAGGTTGGATTACACTAGAGCTTTGTTGTTTGTTTTCAAAGGATAAGGTCGACCTGAGAAAAAGTTATGCTTCAGACTAATTTTTTTTTAATACACGTTTAACAACTTCTATAATGAACTATAATTTACTAAGGTAGAGATTCCACGATAATTGACACTTATAGACCTTACACGTTCGGATTTTGATGAAGTTTACTTGACTCCATTTGATTTCAATTTTTAAATGTTTTACATCAATCTTTAGACTAATGGACTAGTTTCGGATTCATGTTATTTTTTACGAAGACGAACCAAAGTGTGCTGCGTACTGTGTCAGGAGTGCTATTTTTAAAATCCATGACTCACACAAAATCGGTGAGTTGAATGATTTTCGTTCAATTTTGAATGATTTTCATTCGCCGTAATCAGTGAATCATACGATTTTTACTCGACATATATGTGTCATACATTCAAAAATAGCACTCCAATACTTTAGCGTGATCATCGAGAATAAAACGTTTGCGCTTTCGTTGGTCTTTGGGCGCTGCGTTACTCGCAGTACTTATATATCGCTTGTAAAAGCCTTGCTTATCACCTTGTTTTCGTTTTTCATCGATTTCTTTTTGTCAATAGAGTGGCGTACGACGTCCAGCAGAGCGACGTGATGACCTGCATCGCCCTCATCTCCCACGTCCTGTGTTACGCCAACTCTGCCGTCAACCCCCTCATCTACAACTTTATGAGTGGTTAGTATATTATTATCAAGAGTTTTAACTTTAGTTATATCATCATTATCAACATCTGTATCATCATCTAAAGTATACATCTTCATTTCATTTGACGTAAAAGCACTAGGTTCGTGGGGTTCTATATCAATAAGCTTCTATCTATAAATAAATATTCCGAAGAGGCATATTAATGCTTCGGGAAACTAAAGTGCTGGCGCTTTCCTTGCCCAAAGAATTAGTTTTGTCATTCAAAGAGGAAATTCTGCCAGCATTTTTGGTATAATGCCACAGCGATTGATTTTATATAGTGTTTATTTCAAGAGTTTATTTTATCACCAATTTTTATTTGTATAGTTATTAGATTATAACCCAGATTAAAATATGTATAAAAATTTTTGCTAATATCTATTTCTAATTTCAGAAGATTTTTTTTTCATTTCCATTACTTATTTGTATTAATATGTAGTTTATTATTATTTAGTTTTATTTATTTAGTTTAATAAAAAAAAACATTAAACACAGAAAGTGCAAGGAAACAGAAAGATATTTCTAGTGAAATCAATCAGTTAAATTTTATACGTAAACATTTCCTTATACAAATTGTTTGTTTGAGTTTCGGGTATCTTCATTGTTCATTTGAATTCTAATTATAGATTGATTATCCTACCAAAACAAGATATTTTTAACGTTTATTTTTATCGGTTAAGGCTTTGTTATATATTTTTATTACTTTTGATACAATTATTCTTCCAAGACACATTTGAAAGCGCAAAGCAATCTTTTGTAAAAATGTTCTAACTGGATCAATAAAACTATCATGATAAATTCTATTTCTTTCTTCTTCTTTTCAACAAAATTCGAGAAGTAAAGTGTATTAGATCGGCTAGCTATCATCACCCTTTTAGAAATTTATTTTTTGAAAGATTATCTCAAGTTCACATTATCTTTCCGGGTATTTTTTTAATAAAATTTATGATAATAAATTCGGTACAAAATAAAGCTTCATTTAGTTCGATTTGATACACATTAAAGTATTTTCTATTTTTCATTGCTGAAATCAGCTTTAATTCTATGATTACGTCATTTACATCAATTTTAAGTTGCGTTTTCATGTGTCCTTTATTAGTTTTATTTATATCAACATCCATTCAAATATGTACTTGATCAACTGTAGTAGTTACCTATTTCTATCGTATCTTTGCATGATCTTCTATCATTGCTCTTATGCTTGGTGTTTTGAGAGAAAAGTGCGTCACATCTATATTTTGCTTGCAGGATTCCCAGGGTTTTCAGGTCAGTGCCTTAGTAGCTGTCGCAATAAGGTATTGCTGCACTTTCAATATATGTTCGAGGTCTTCACAAAATTTCCTCCAAGTCACAGCAAAATTGAATTTTCGTCTTAGATACAAGTCAAGCAATTTAACAGTTGTTTTGTCAATTTCCTTTCTTCGATTGGCACTAAGATGTTTTTTGTCTATTTTGTTTTTATTAATAATTTGTTGATCAACGGATTTAATATCTACAAGTCCTTCAACTTTAATATTGGTGGATGTTTGATTTGTATTTTTTCTTATATTTCAAATATTTATTTCATCATTTATTTAGTTTTTTGAATAAATCACAAAATGCATGGCAAGTCTGATTTTGTTGGTGTCGTTTTTTTTATTACCTTTTTTTTCTTTTGGGCTTTATTTAGTTTTATTAAGGACCCATAGTCCAAGCACTGGTCTTGTAAAACTAATTTTATATAAAACGTTCTGCAACATTTATTCTAAAATAAATATATGGTATTCTTAAAGAGTGATAGCAATCCTCGCAAGTTCTAAAAACACGATTCAATTAAATTTTCTAGATAGAAATAATTCGCAAAATATGAGAAAAAATGTGAAAATAAAACGGAAAACTCTTTTCATTTATTAAATCGATAATAATAGAACATAAAAATTGGTATTTTAACATAAAAAGACAAAAGGAACAGTTCTCAAAATTCAAAATTATACAAATGTATCTATTTTATTCTTATTTTATAAAGAAAAAAAACAGCCCATAGGCAACAGTCCCGCTGTGGCGAACGGAGGAGATACACGTGTCGCTCTCGGTCAAAAAATGTCTTAAAATAAAATTTCAAAACAGGTCAATCATAAACTATGTAAGAATAAAAATACAGATAACAGGCTGGTACAACCTGTCAAATATTTTTTTTGCATCTTTATATCTACTATGAAACTTTGTTTGATTTTCAACCGGCTTCCAAAATTCAAAACCCAGGAGGTTCTTGATTTGGCTAAAGTTTGAGATAAAAAATAGGTATTACTGAGCGTAAGCAAAGTCTCCATTTCGAGACTGGCCAATTTAGCTTTTGTACGGAAAAATGTATGTTCCAAGCTAGAGGTCGCTTTTCTCTACAAATCCTTACGAAACTTGGCATACGAATTGTTTGATTTATTTAAATACTTTTTGTAATTTCGCATACTACGCATAACATCAACAATAAGTACCGAATCGATGAAAAAGAAACGGCCAAACCGCTGAACGGATTTTGATGAAATTTGGTATGAATATAGTTGAAGACCAGGGGTCAAACATTGGCTACTTTTTGACGCAAGCGGAGCTGCGGGAAACAGCTAGTCTAATATAAAGTTTTTAATAAAAAAAACCAGAACCGACTACAAACTCGTCTGAAAAGGAAGAAATAATTAGTTGTTGGTTATTAAATGTGGTTCCTTAACAAATATTTTAATTAATTTGAATTCGGTGCCAAGTGCTGACTTAGGAAGAGAAGGTTGGCATAGACAAACTTATGCCCGGAAGTTGGTTAAAGACAGCTGATGATGACGATGATCATGCTAAGTACACTACTTGGTTGACTATTATTTTTCATATACTTGGCTGGCACCGACTTCAAATTATTGAAAATGTTTGATAAGGAACCACTTTTAATAACCAACAACTAACTCCTTTCCAGAAAAGTTTGAAATCAGTTCAGATATTTTTTCAAAAACTTTTATTTCACCCTTTACCCATTACTTATTTTACATCACTGTCTCACCGCACTATATGCTAGTATATTCAATGTGTAGCTTATTGTATATCCTATACACATCTGCATTCGTTCTTTCATCTATCACCTGCAAGATTCTGTTGGTGCTCCCACGCACTCTTCGTACAAAAAAAGCAGACTTTTTGCGCATGATGGCATAAAGATCATCAATACCAGTACCCGCAAACATACCCGATGCACTACAGTATCGTGGGAGCCTCAACAATGCCCTGTCAGTGTTATTGTACTGAATCCTCAGAGCTCTGGCAGTATAGTTGGTTCACAGCGCACACGTGAAGAAGCTTTGACAATATGCTTGAAATATTGGTTTTTTAACATGTGCATTGCAACGAATAAACCTATGAGCCAACATATTTCCCCTTCAGTGCTCACTCGTCCACTTCCCGACAGTGCTCTGCGTTCTCTTTCTATGCCCAACTCATCTTTCATATCTTCTGATAACATATGCCCTAAATACTTAAACTGTGCAACACGTTTCAAAGGTGATCCATTCAGCATCTTCTTCAGTTCTTTAATATTTCCTTTAAACAACATGAACTCACTTTTGCACTCATTATATTTTAAACCATGCTGCACAGCATAAGTCTCACATACTTGAAGTAGTTTTCTCAAACCACCTGGTGAAGGAGAAAGCAATATCATGTCGTCCGCATAACTTATGTTATTTACTGAAACCCCGTCAATCCTGCAGCCAACATCCATACTGCTCAGTTCACCAATAAGTTCATTAATGTATAAATATAAAAAAAGAATTATGAAAATCGGTTTACAATTGGAGTAAAAATCAGTGGCCAAACATAGAAAAATAAATACATACAGACGAACATAGAACCTGTTCTGTTTTTTGAAGTCGGTTAAAAAATAAAATTGATGTATTATTATATTTCAAATGTTGGCTTATGCCGAGTAAATATTTAGTAAACAAAGAAAGCCGTCATATAGAAATAATCCTATTTATAAGACTTGACTTTTAAATACTTGTTTGTTTATTATAACCATAATAATCCAAAAAACATGGTTTATACAAATTTATAAATAATAAAGATACATAAAGCAATATAATTGATGGCAATTCAGCTAGAGTCTAAAGTATTTTTGTAGCAAAACTGCACTAGCGTACTCAGTACCTAACGTAGTTAATCTATAACCAAATAGAAACATCTTTCTTTCTACTGAAACTTTCAAAAGCGTTTCTCATTGTTACAGGCAAATTTCGACGAGAATTCCACAGGTCCTACTTCAAATGCTTCTGTTGCTGTCTCTCTCACTCCACCACAGATCAGAATGGGAAGTCCTTTGCTCCAATCAGCAGTTCCAGAGCAGGCACCACTAGGACCATTGTCAGACGAAACGACTCTTGCGCAAGCTACCGCCTAACGCACCTATCACCGTCAAACCACAATAGTATCCATAGAGATTACATTCGAAATTCAAACACATCCTTCATTGAACAAATGAATAGGAATAGACGACCAAAAATAAGAGATGATTCTATCAGTGAATCAGCTACCAGATTCACTTTGACGTCAGAAGTCGGTAGAGATTGACATTTAGGAAAGAATTTTCTCGTACGCTACAATGATGGAGGGAAAGATGACATTGAAAATTACATTGCTAGAAGTACTAACAGTATTGATTGTAAACCATATTATGATTGTTTTAAAGGTGCAAGTACAAGTGGATGTGAATCAGGTAAGATAGGCGATCTAGATGAAAGATATAGTGATACGTACGCTGATTACAGAGAAGGAGAGTGTAAAGATGTAAGTCAAAATGATGAAGCCAAAAACGGATTTAAATTTAAGTTTAATCGTAGTTTAAATAGCTGTCGGATTAAGAATAAGAGGAAAGATAATACTGCGTATTGAATTGTCATGGATCTGTTTTGACAATTTGTTGATATCACTGTAAAAAATATAATTACTCTTTTTTTCGAAATGATTCAAATATTGTATCCGACGGATTATTATATGCTATGTGATTGTAAAAACATATTTTTATCTATCGAATTTATTAATTTGGTCATTGCCGGTGACACATATAACAAACATAAACATTATTGAACAGCAATTAGGCATGCTTTTAAAAGGTTTTGGGAGCAAGTAAACATCTGACCTAATCATATAATTAAAAATATTTTTTCATACCACTGTATTGTGACAATGATGTACCTAATAAGATTTAATAATATTACGCAGTTTTTTTTTGTTTTTATTATTCAAGGGATGTCTGTCACATCTTTTCTATGATTTTGGTGGGAAGAATCTAGTCAACACTCGCCATGCAAACGTATCTATTCTTGCAGAGCTCAGTGTCACTAAGCGTCTCTTTTTACTGCCAGAATTGGATCCGGAGATAAATAATAACCTAGGTATTGTCTTAAAAAGGTGTTTGAAGTGGTAGGGGCGGGGCACATAGCGTGTAGAACCGATGGCCGATGGGGCAGAAAGGTTCTCGAATGGCGACCGCGAACCGGTAAGCGCAGTTTTGGATATCCACCGACCAGATGGTCAGACGGCCTAAAAAGGTCACAGGCAGTCGCTTCACGTTGCTGGTCACTTCCACCGGTCATTTTGAAAATCATTAGGAGAGGCCTATATCCAGCAGTGGACTGACAGTGGCTGAAATGATGATGATGATGTCTTAAAAAAACTTGCACTTTAGAGTAAAATTAAGAAAGCGTACCAGAGGAAAACCTTCAACCAGATAAATAGCTTAAAAACTTAATCGTTCGCACGGAGTCATAGCTGAGATATAGTCTGTTCAAGTAATTACCTATTGTATTGGAACTTTTATTATCAAAAAGTATTTAGCGCTATTGTACAGGTATTGAACGTGATATTAACTTGATTAATTAAATAGCTTTAGTTAATAGGAATGCTGTAAAGTTAGATTGACAGTGTGCGGAAGGTTTCAGGGGTATATACAGAGCGGTTCATAGTTCGGAGTATCGCATAGCATGGAAACTTTTACGTGGTCACAATCCTCAGCAGTGAGGGAAGGAAGAGGATTACTTTATGTGCATTTAGGTGAACCATTGCTATCACTAAAACTGCCTATATAATGAAAACTATTTATTGCTAGGCAAAAAATATTTTTTTCTTTTTGCCTTGCAAAAAATTGTAATTTTAGAAACAAAGAAAACACTATAATTTAGAAATTAACCAAATCCTGCTCGTATGGCATGTTAGCAAGAACTCTGGCTGCATTTTCCCGTTGGATAGCAATGTTTATCCGTTGGGCGTAATAGCAGCCAGCCTTCTCGTTACCAGCAGCGGAGGTCAGACACGGTGAGATATCTTTAAAAAATCCCTCGCGCCGTTTAATAATTTTGCAAGGAGTTTTTTTTTATGAAAATCGTTATTAATTCTGCCCTGTCTGAATATCTTTCTAGGGGAATTATTATAATTATGAACACCTGCTACTTACCCTTAGGGCGATGTTCCATTGCTGAGCTTAGTGTTTTGGAATTACCTGAACTATAGTACTGATCTCTGTTACTTTATATTCATAATATCATATTTTGTTCATGTACAAACACAACAAGCAAATAACATTATTTGAGTTTAAACAAGTAAGATATCTATTTATCAATAATTAATGAAAATTTCGACGGGCATCTCAAAGTAGTCTAGTAGCAGTAAGTCTCAATACCATTTAACTTGACAAACTCAATTAAAATTAGGTATGATATCAAAATAAGTAGAAAAACCTGTGACAGCTACATAACAGTTGAAAAAAGGCCTTAATTTTATTTTTGAATAGAGGAATGGAGGAGGCTTTTGCCCAGCAGCAGAATAGAATGACAAGATAAGTAATCGCCTGTTCGGAGATTCCCAGGTCAGTTTTAATATTTAAAAAAAAAAAGTTTATAGTACTTCAAGAATAGAACTGGGGGTTAATCCGCTAATAAACTTTAAAAGACCATGCAACTGATATTCAATTACGACTCAATTACGATGCATTTTTGATATGCTCAATATTGGTATTCTGCTGACACAATTTGAATCTCAATTTAATTGCAACTAAAACGTAATTGAATAGTAATAATAGAAAAATGTTAATAAAATAATTATCAGAGTACCGATTATTGAAAGAATTGATGATTTTTGATGAGCAAAATTTTCCAGTTGCTGTGCAATGACATGCCAATGGAATACTATTGGTCTTAAAATTAGTGAGAGTATATAAGAAAGGTCAAAAGTTGTCATTGCGATCCAATTACGATTAAATTGTGCACTATGTCAAATAAGAGAACTGACGCCCAGGTGGACTTAATTTATGTAAATGTTTGAGCTTTACTATACTTTCGAAGTCATTTGTGCATTGCATAGCGTAGCTGTAATAACATAGTAATGCCACGCCCCGGACACTCTATACAACAGCGCCGAGATTACAACTACTACAATTCGGTCGCGTTCGCACGCGCGTCAATGAGACTGATGTGTGAGTTTCACTCGTAGGGTTGGTTATTCACCGTATCTGCATCATAGTTATCTGGCCGAAATGTCATCCTTGCATAGTTTTGCTTTCGATTTTTACCCTTAATCTGCGTTGCTCGGTGCGGTATATGTTTCGGGTGGGAGGGTGTGAGTGTCCGTTCTGTACGTAAGAATTAATAATTCTGTGGTAATGCCCTATAAAATATCTATCTGGTTTTAACTAAAGCATTATCATTTAAAATGCCGAGGATGAATCGTACTTGAGCAAAAAAATTTAATAAAATAATCGTAGTCATTTGTTCATTTTAGATTTCATTAAAATAATTTGGTGTAGATAATGAAAGATGAAAACGGTATTATTTTTTGGTAACATTTTGTCGTGGCTTTTTCAAATTATAAACAGCTACTAACTTTTAAAATAACGCACTGCATATTTTAAACATATAATTACATGATTAAGCGCGTAAAATACTTTCATACTTTCGACGTTTCAACCGTGTTACACGGCCGTGGTTACGGAACGGCTCGCTCGGAAGTATGAAGGTTTAACGCGCTTAATCGCATAATTTAATATTTTATAAAGCTACTCGTTTTATTAGCGACTTTTATAAATCACACAGTCACGTCTGCTTGGGTGCCACAAAAATAAGATTGGTAGAAGCACAGAACAGATTACTCTTTAATCTGTTCTGTGGGTAGAAGTGCCATGTGGGCGTTACCTGCGTACCACAGTTAAGGTCCATTCAAACTGACGCGAATCCCGCGCGACTGGCGGGACGCCCATAGAAATAAGAATATAAAGAAGTGTCATTAGCAGGCCAGTTAACTATGTCATACGCTACAGCGCTTCTACCGATTCTAATTTCGTCAGTGTCCCGCCTGTTACACGGGATTCGCGTCAGTTTGAATGGACCTTTACGTCTCGCCAAATTAACTTAACGGGCCTAACATCGTAAGTCACATGTGGGCAGCACGCTAATATTATATTTTGGTTCTTTATGAAGCCATTTAAAAATGAGATAATTTTTCGTCCATGCGTGGTTCCCAGTTACCCCGGCTTACGCTTCAGAGCTTAGGGTATGGAGAGGAAAGAGTTGGTGTAGGCCTCCTTCAGACTCCTCCATCTCTGTCTATCCTGGGCAATGAGAATACAGTTGCTGCCCGTTATCTTTTTGATGTCGTCTTTCCATCTCAATTGCGGTCTTCCTCTAGCGCGATTTTGATCGTATAATCTCCACTCCTATAGCCGCTTGCACCAAAAGCCAGTCTGTCTGGCGGTCTCGCCAGCCCTTTACCAAAAACTTAAGCTTTGTCACTCTTTGGCCGATGTCCATTATGAAATTAATGAAAAAAATAATGGTGTAAGTTATGGTCCTTGATATGATTATTACAATGAAGCGATTGCCATCAGGTCTCTGTACCAAGACCAACAAGAACATGGCCCGTGGTGTGTTAGTGGCCAACACTGGTATTTCGGAACCGCCTTTCAGCTTCTGACGTGTTTCCTTTAACAACAACCAATTGAAAATTCCACTAATGAGCGACCAATCCAATACGGGTCGCGTCTCGCCGTCATTTGACACGCGCATTCACAATGGATACGCAAGCCGCGCTCGACTATCTTGCTCACATCACGTTAAATCCGTATTATAATATTTAATTGGAGATTTTAATCACGAATCTGTTACTGCACAATTTTTGGTACCAAATAAAGATTTTGATTTTTTTTTATAATAGGATTATTATATTGGAAATCAAATATTTAAAATCGAAAATATCTGTCAAAAATTTAACATCATTTCTGTGCAGTTGGTATTGCGATAAAAGTAGCATCATAACAAAGAAGCTTCTAATGGTACGTGGAAGTTTCTTTGATCTGATAAAGAAATAACTAAAAAAAGAAAAATATACGTATTTTTCTTAGGAAAGCGCTTGGTAATATAGTTTGGTTAAGAATGCCACTGCACATATTTTAACCCGTTTTAAATAGAAATAAAAAACATAGAGACCGACTACAAAAAACCTTATACGACTGTCATTTTTCACCTGCAATTGGGTTGCATAATAGCACATTTCTGCGAATGTTTATTGTATATTATTACATGTAACCTGTTGGTCTACCAAAATTGAATAAAAGAAAATTTTTCACGACAAATCTTTTCGATTTATTCTATAAAAGCAAGAAATCTTATTTCAAGTCTTTTTGACAAAAGTTACTATTCTGTAAATGACTTCTTGCATGATAATTCTAATTAAATAATTTGTCATTTACAAAGTTATATTTGTAAGCTATGACTATCAGCAAAATCATTGTAATTCTAAATTGCTGCTCTAACACTACCTTATGTACTACCTATGTTTTCACAAATGATTTGATTAAATAAATGTAAAGAGCTCGAACGTAAGGCGGCACTTATTGGTTTGGTCACCACTAATGGCATTTTTTATCTCGATTTTCTTTGTGCTTCGGAACGTACGATAAGTCGTTAGTTCCTGGTTGTTATCGATAGATGGCATTCTGTATGCTGTGTCAGATGCCTTTATGAGGCAGCCTGAATTATTTGATAGTGCTGGCCACTAACACGCCACGGGTCATGTTCCTGTTGGTCTGGTTTCCCTGTAAAAAGGGTTACGGAGGTCAGACGACAGTCGCTCCATGATAATAACTACTACCGCCAAACCTGACCTAGATTTTTATTCACATGATTAAAAGTTTACCCTAGACTCTAAAGCTAATGTTGAAGATGCAACTGCGAACCACGCTTGGAAGAAAAAGAAGGAGCTACAAAATATTTAAAATAAAGCATAAAATCTTTTTCAACATCACCTGTTGGTTGACTAGTATATAAAGCAATGCTTTTAGTTCACCAATACATTTTTGTAAAGAGTTTTAAATAAATACAAACGACAATAGACAAACAATATTGTTATTAGAATTTCAGCCAGTGACAACAATAAAAATACACTTATTTCGAATAAGGAACCTGCATTCCAGCACTTGTTTGAATAGAACAAAAAGTTTGTTTACAGATACAAACTGGCATACCTATGGAGGTTACAACACAACAGAGAATAGCAGAGCTGAAATCTCGAAGCGATAACTGGAAGAAGGTGGAATACTAAACTAAACTAAACTAATAAATAAACAAAAAGAAACATGTTTCAAATATCGAACCTCCATTTTGTAGTTGCCCATTTGAAACAAGAACAAAATTTTTTTCGAATGCGTTACCTAACAATTTGCATACAAAGATGTGAATAAAATAGAGAGCCAGCAATGTAAAACTCGGTGGATCCAGTGAAATTACATTAAAAAAACGTATTTCGTTTATGGAAACTCCATTTCATCACAAGTTTAAAAATAGAAGAAAAGAACTGTTTCAGTTGCAAACTGACATACAAGAAGGTGATAATACAATAGAGTGTCAGAACAAGAGCTGTACTCTCAAAACCGTGGCTCATTAGCAAACATTCATGAGAATGCTCGTGGCACTAAAATGACGACTAGCTCGTATACTACACCTGTATTCTGATAGTATATTCTTTGTGTACAATAAAGATTTTACATATGATACACTTATTATAACAAAGTATTTAGAAATGTAAATTTCAAATATTTTTATTATGGTGGTTTGATATAGATGGAAAAAGTGATTAAAAGAAAAAATCATGGCTGCGGAGCATTCGGGAGTGGACCGAGATAGCAAGCGCATTTGGGTGTCAATTTTGTTATATTACACAGTGCACAATTGTAATTGGAACGTAATGGCAATTTTTGACTTTTCTGGCATTCTGTTACTAATTTTAAGACCAATCGTGTTTAAGACTAATCAATATTCATTTATCATCTATTTTGCTAGAGGCATGGAGGGAACCAATAGTAGGTCCTAGGAGTTGATTCTAAGTGAAAGGAGGGAGGTCAAATTAGGCACGATAAAAGATGAACTTTCTTACAAACATAATAATGTCTGCTTATCGTCAAAAGAGCATGCAAAATTCGTAGTATCTACAATAATATTAAGTTCATTCATTTTCGTATAGGTTACATTGTCAATCGACCATGTATGTGTCAGAGTATTAGGTTAAATTAAAAAAGGGGCATGCACATTTTCACGGTGACTGTACCTACTGCTGTTTTCAGCAGAAATAAAAGAATGAGACTCCCTAGTTTGCCTTTGTATTACTTTGCACATACAAAATATTCTTTGGCAAGATTAACTGTAAGACAATGCTCCTAGCATTAATATCGCTTTTTGTACTGTACGCATTGCATTTTATGCAATAAAGTTTCAATAAATAAAATAATATCAAACAAATTTTGAGAAATAATTAAAAAGTTACATGTCATAATATTATTGTTAAATATTCTCTCTAATAATTAATTACGAATCCAGGGTCAGATCAAACTAAACCAAACTAAAACTATATAATTGTAGCTTTCAGGGGTTATATTGGGGTAAATATAAACTAACTGATTAAACAGTTATTTAAATTTCATGGGGGTAACCTGCAGTTAAAACTTCAAGTCGTAACACGCACACCTTTTCATTATTTACTCACACTAATACGCGTGTCAAGAGACGGCGTGACGTGACCACTATGGGATTGGTTGCAATTTAGTGGCATTTTCTATTTCCTCCTTGCTTCGGAAGGCACATTATGCCATTGGTTCCGGTTGTTATCGATATATAGCAGTCGTGAGGCTGTGTCAGATGCCTTAGGGCAGCCTGAAAAATTCTGACAGTGTTGGCCACTAACGCATCTCGGGTCGTGTTCCTGTTGGTCTGGTTTCCCTGTAAAAAGGGTTGCGGAGGTCAGACGGATGTCGCTCCCTTGTGATAACCTGTTCCGCCAAATCTAGGACCATGACTTATTGCGTGCATACACGGTAGCATGATAATGACTATTACTAAATTTACGTATAATGTGACCAGTGCAATATCATGATAAAATAATATCCGTACAGAAGTGCTATTTTCGAAATCTGTTGCTGGGTGGAGTGATTACCATTCGATAAATAATTATTTCTGTTCGACATAATCGATTTTGGGTAAATCAACAAAAAAAACACATCTCAAAAATAGCAGCCCTAAAGCGTAAAAACTAAGGATAAAACTAAGAAATTGTATGCTCTTTTTCCATAAGGTTTGACCAATAGGCTACTTGACTGTATTCATACATGGGCAATATTTGCTTACGAAACAATATGTACACTAAAAAGTAACCGATTCCGGAAACAACGACAAAATAGGTTGTTAATTAAGGCAGTAATTACATTTTAAAGTTTCCTCAAGACGAAAAGTGAGCGTGGTGGGGACATCTTGCTATCTCTTTTGTACGCACGAAACCAACTGGCAGTGACGTCACGGCACACACAGTACATCCTTTTCTTGTTTTTTGACAGTTTCCCCTTCCAACTAATTTCAAAGGCTTATAACTTATTTATTTATGAACGGATTTTAAAAATCTTTCTGCTTTCAGTTTCTGGTAGTGAAATATTCGATATGAATGATAAAATTACTATTCTTACTCGTTTTATTTATTTGGAATAACAAACAGATACAAAATATCTGTTGACAGTATAAAATAAACAATATGTAAATGTAACAATTCTGTTACCAACCACAATTTTGTTGGTTTTTTGTTGTTTTGTAAAACAAACAATTAATAAAATATTACTAAATTATGATTTCGCGACGGTTACATATAAAATTAACTATTATAATTCGGTTTTCAACGCATTTTATATTAAAAAAAAAAAAACAAATATACATAAACACCGTATAAAAATAGTTTAATTTTATATTTAATCTTTTTAACTACTCTATTTTATCGTAGATATCAAAATAATTGTAATTATATGTAAATACAAAAATAATTTTAATGTTTTTAATCTTTATAATTCCAACCTCTTCTAGTGCGCTAGCACTACAGTCACTGTAAATAATAATTTATATAAGATAAGATAAATAATTAAATATTTCATGTTTATAATAAATATTTTATTACTTGTATATTAAATGCTTATAATAAAAAAACTATTGTAAATAATATCGTATTTAAATTCATTTTAATAGAATAACTATTGTGAAATTAAATTATAAATTGAAGTGACATCGCATTTTCATTTTTAAATCCTAGTTATTTTAAAGCAACTTCTAAAATGATTAGAATAGTGTAAAAATAAAGGTGGAAAATATAATATTTCAGTTTAATATATGTAATTCTGGGTTTAATATATTTTTTTTAATAACTAGCTGACCAAATAGACGTTTTTATACAATTAAGTAGGCAAACAGGCGTACGGCCCACCTGACGGTAAGTGGTAGCCTATGAACGCCTGCAACACCGGAGATGTCACGAGCGCACTGCCGACCCTGAAGGAATTTTTTCACGCCTTTTTTGAAGGCTCTCATCTTATAGTCACTAGGGAAAACCATTGCAGGGAGTTAATTCCATAATCGCAGTGTACGAGGGAGGAAATTCCGTTTGAAGCGTAGTGTACGTATGGGGAGGTATGGAGATGAAATCCCTGACGATGGCGAGAGTAAGTAGCTACGTATAAAAAAAAATCAGGAGCTCCCGAAGGGATTGTTTGCATTTTTATTGTGTACATGAATAAAGTAAATAAATAAATTGTTTAAAAAATACGATGTCTGATGATTACGTCACGCATGATTCTTCAAATGTAAAACGAGATTATTCGAAAAAGAGGCGTAAGTATGTATGTATTATATTATCTGTAGTTGGCCGCCATGTTTTTCTACAGATCTGTAATGACGCCATAACTCTCGCATACTGCATTTAAAGGAACCATAAAGAACAAAGGTGAAAACTGTATTCATACATCCTAAATTAGTTCTAAGCTATCTGTGAGTTCCAATAACACTGAAGAATCATATCGTTCATAAAACAAAGCTTATGAATAGCTAAAGGGTTCCTTATTCAAAGGGCTAAATGAATTCACTGAGAAAGTTAAGTCAATGAACTGAATTAACAAAAGAAAATTTCAATATTAAATTTACTTACCTAGATCTAGCAATAGTTTTTTTTTGCTCGGAAAGAAAAATTCACATCACGAATGAAAATCGTGAATTATCATGAGACATGATTTTCAAAAAAAGCATGTCTAGTGATGTATAGTGATCATGAGTAGATTGATTTTCATTTGATACCGAATGGTTTCTATTCGTCGAACGATTTTGATTGGACATTTGTAGTCATTTTGAGGGACACAACATCTTTAGGTTAGGAAAAAAATATTTGGACTTTGGCTCTTTCTTATATTTTTATTTCATCAGCACACAAACAGTCAATTAATAAGTTGATTAGAGGTTTCTACATCCAATCCAATTGTAAACTGTCCAAATCGTTGCCCCATCTTCTTGGTCTTCCACTACCAAGACTAGTGGTCTCCTTCCGCCACCTCAGACCTCGAATCTTCCCAAGTCGTCCCTCCAGCGCCCAAGTCTTCCTCTCTTTCGCCAGCCGCAATTAAAATACCTTTCGAAGTTCTATCTCTAGCCTTTTTCTTTTTCATCTGGCGCTAATCTTTCCTATCATGCACAATTTCAGGGATTGTTCCCATCGTCTTCATATCCCTTCTTATGGTGTTCGGCGAAGTTGTGCGGTGCCCCCGCACACTCTGCACACCTCTGCCTCTTTTCCCTTTTCTTGTGTTCATGTAGTCTATATTTTATCTTCTACCTTCTTTGTCTTTAAAAATTCTATCAACGAAACGCAAAAATCTTTCTAAGCAGTCAGGTTGATATCTACAAAAGGCTTCAACTTGCCGAAATGGCTGACTCTTCAGATTCGTTTAGACCAATAAGTGCCCACGGCCACCACCCTATCGTTGACAAAAAAAAAAAAAACAGGAAAAAAATATTTAGATATAAGTAGATTGTACCAAGATTTCCTAATTAAATTTTCAATATATATTTACAGTGTGTACATGAAATAAATAAACAAAAAAACTGAAAACAAGTATCGTAAAACCCGTTTCACATAGTATATGGATTTGTGCCAATCTTTTCAGTCAGACATTTATCCAATCAGCTCTGCATTACGCTCCATTTGCAACTCTCTGTATGACTGATCTGATTACTTTTTAATCTATATTTTTTTTTAAACATAAAACGGCCTCATATATACTCTACATTTGGTACTAAAATGTAAAAGGTATATTACATTATAATTCGCTTGTTCATCGAACGATTAAATTTCTAAAAATGCCTTGTGTATAGGCATAAACTTACACGAATGTGCGTGCAAACTATCGGTGACAGACATGCTGGGAATGAATTAAAAAACTAGGACAGCAGAAGTTGTGAGAAGTATGTTACTTACTAAATATTATGAGTTACTATCGATAGGAATAATAATAAGGCGGACCCTGGGCTCCGAAGCAATATAATCCGGGATAACGCTAGGACATTAAGAAAGGAAGTCACCTACAAAATGACGTTCCTTTCTCAATGCGCTAGGATGATGATGACTATCGATAGGAATAAAACTGTTGAATCTCTAACGGATAACTAGTTGACGGATAGGACAAACAAACTAAATTAAATAATAATAAATTAAAAATACCACTTAACAGTGTCAGAGGAGTCAAGAACACTAAAATAATTTAAAAAATTAAATGTCGCCTTGTCTCCCCTGTCTAGGGGAGCCAACGCCACAAGCAAAGTTACCTTGTCTTCCCCGTCTAGAGGAGCCAACGCCACAAGAAAGTTACCTTGTCTCCCCGTCTAGAGGAGCCAACGCCACAAGCAAAGTTACCTTGTCTCTCCCGAGGGAGCCAACAGGGGGGACAAGTCCACGAAATAGAATGAACACTTTATTGCACCATTTACAAACAAAAGAAACACATAGCAACATCTGGAAATCAATTAGGAAATCTTCACTTATATTAGAAACCCTATAACCAAAATTTCAAACAGCTTTCGGTGGCAAGCAACGAGAAAGGATTTTTTGACTCCGGTGGCAAATGGATGTTGTAAACAACGTTTTTATTTCATTTATTTAATTATAAATTTCTGAACTCGATATTTTACGACCTTAAGATTCATTCATTAATTGTGGGTTATATGGCCAATCGACTATATCCAGGTATTAGAGTTGATCGGAGCCGCCTGATAATTTCTGGTACACGTGAAGACATAATAATACATGTACTACGTTATATTACTTACAAGAATGTGTGTGCAATACAGCAGCAGGAATCGTGGCCTAATTTCAACTTATATTTTCAATACGATGCAATAAAAAAAAGTTTATTTCTCTATGCTGTATGTACTGAATCAATATTCTGTTTTTTGCTCTGACAAAGACAGTTCTATCCCGGAAAAAATACTGTTTCGAATGTAAAGTACACATGTGAAGCCACTGATAAAGGCTTGTTATATACATGTATGAGATTTCAAATTCAATACAATTGCGGTTAACCTTTTATGCATGAAATATTAACGGTATTCCATACGGTGAATGTCAGTACATTGTAAATTGAGGGATGAAAGGGAAAGGTCCCTTTCAACCTTGACAAGGTATTTGGTTAGAGCAGTATACTGTTCTTAGAGTATTATTTCATTATTATTTTCTTATAAGCACATACCAAATTATTTCATTTCTTTACTCATAAATTCATCATTATCATCATCAAGTGAAAGAAGAAAGAAATGTCACTCGTTTACTTAAAACCAGCATCAAACATTTCATTGAGCGTGTCTTCCGATCGCAGCTTTAATATTCGCTTTAGAGGATAGGGTACGCTTTTTACCTAGGTTTGACGGTACTAGTACAATAGACCGACTACCGTCTGACTCCTTGACTCCTCCTTAATCAGACAAATAGGACAATGATGTTATTTTATAAAAAGTTGTTGCAAGGCATCTGAAAATGTTAAAAAAATACGATCAAGTAGGTAAGTTAAGTTTTTTTTTATAGAACTAAGTAGGCAAACAGGCGTACGACCTACCTGATGGTAAGTGATTACGGTAGCCTATGAACGCCTGCAACACCGTAGATCACAAGCGCGTTGCCGACCCTGAAAGTAAATAATTAATAAGCATATATAATAATATAAAAAGTAAGTAATTGAAACAATACTACATGGGGCACACTTAAAGTTTTGCACTTCTAGCTAATCGGAACTATTTGTTTAAAATGTAAAGGAGAGTATTTAGAAAAGCAATAAACCTAATATTTTGGTTATAACATGTTGTTTTTTTAAGTTACGCAAAACTTTTAGTGTGACCTTAGGGACTATCTATTTTCAAAGTAGGACTTTCATTTCACCTCCTACCACGAAACTACTCATATACATCAAATTGATTTTAACACTAGCGATCTAGTAAGACTAGTCTAAGTCTAGACGGCTACATCCGCAGTTTCAGTTAGTTGGAGCTGCCTTATCGGTTTCCGGACACGTTTCACATCTTCGATTCTCGAAACTGTAGATATCGACGTGGATTTATCATAACTTCTGATACACATTTAGGCCCTATACGAAGAGAACTAGCGAAATTTCATGATTTTCTGTAAGTAATTCTATGCTTTAAAACATGTTTAGAGGTTTGTTTGTCCATTAACAAGGTGGCCCCGCTGTCTTAAAATTTAAAAATAAAATATATCACTATAACCTAACCATTAACAAACGAGTTAAGACTTTCTAAAAATTATTTTTCTTCCATATCTCTGTAAATATAAAATTGGGAAAAAATATTTCTATTGTGATCCCGAAGGTTTCTTTCTTTCCAAAAGGAAGGCCTTGTTCATTTTCCATAAACATATATAATTGCACATAAAAATTAATCGTTAACGTTCAGGTCATCTGGCCATCTGGTCGGTGGATGTCCAACACTGCTCTTGCCGGTTCGTAGTCACTATTCGAAAACTTTTCTGCTGCATCGACCAACGGCTCTCCGCGCTATGTGCCCCGCCCACTGCCACTTCAAAGAACTAATCCGCTATGTCAGTGACTTTTGTTATGCTACGGATCTCTTCATTTCTGATTCGATCTCGTATATAGGGAAACATCAAGAACCCCCCCTTTCCATAGCTCTCTGGACGACCATGAGCTTTCTTATGACGCTCATAGTCAAGGACCCATATGTCATCCCTGGTGACACACACTGGTTGAAGACCTTAGTTTTAAGGGACTGAGGGATTTTGGACGAGAAGACGCTACGCAGCTTCCCGAACGCTGCCCAACCTAGTCGGATTTGACAAAAGACTTCGTCATTAGAGCTGGAGTTGCCAGCCTGGATCATCCAACCCAGGTAAACTGTGGCCCCCAACAGAAACCGGTGACCGGACATTACACATTGCCTTGGTTTTGTTCATGTTCATTTTAAGGCCCACCTGTTGGGAGCCACGTTGTGGTCACTGAGCATGGTACTTAAGTCCTCCAGCGACTCCGCCATGATCACAATATCGTCGGCAAAATGAAGGTGAGTGATATATAGGTAAATTAATATTCTTTATTCGATATTTCCTCTTTCGAAAACGTCAACACTATACGACGCATAATATACGTGTCGAATCTCTGCATTCGCAACTTTAGTGGTAAATATTTTATTTTATTGAATATTTTTTTAAGTGCAATTTAAAATTAAATTAATAAGGTCCATTAATTAATTTCAGTTAACATAAAATATCGACCCATTTTAATATGTAATGGCATTCAACTACGAATTCAGCGCATAAAACGAGGTATTTCAATTGAATTTATTGTGCCAAATGCCAGCCATCCATTACCAATTTTATTTAATAGACGATCAGGGTGGTGATTCTCACGCATTTATAGATGTAGTCGAATTTGAGACATCTCGAAAACATGGCGGATGTCTCTTCATGAAATCTCTAGAGTTTACCTTCTGTTCGTATGCTCAACCATCTTTCGAGTGATATTTCTCTATCCCAGCCTGCGAGATTCAATGCAACGCAAACGGATGGTCTTTAGGTAGACATTATTCCATGTCTTTTAGAAGACAGTTAGTGTGTGTACTTATATATAGTGTTCTCTCTCTACGGTTAGCTGTGTCCAATTCTCGATCAAAATATCATCGTAACCCCCAAAAGAGATTTTTCTATGGTAGCATCGACAAAAGTTTTTTACAACAGAAATTTTCATTAAGATCTTCGTGAGATTTCAATAAAGGTTTG
The DNA here is from genome assembly GCA_947363495.1 of Euzophera pinguis. Lineage (NCBI taxonomy): Eukaryota > Metazoa > Arthropoda > Insecta > Lepidoptera > Pyralidae > Euzophera > Euzophera pinguis. The sequence goes on from OX376176.1 coordinate 9,488,256, forward strand.
TCGATAAGTCGCGTTTCCCGAGAATCGACCTCTAGATCTGCATGTATGCTCGGGGTCAAAAATTGATATTCTATACCTTATTTGCTTATTTTCTGGCTCAGCTATCCGAAGTGGATCTTAGCTTCTGAAATGAGAGAGCACCATATATTCATGACGATGTATCACCAAAACAAAGCAAAAATTGTATAAAACTGACGAAGCGAGAGTTTTACTCGCTCACGAAGTTTGGCTGGAAGAAGTCCGCCTTTGTGCGCATTTAGTTTTATTCGATTTAAATGTTTCTTTTGTTTGTAAATGGTGCAATGTAGTGTTCATTCATTCTGTTTCTTCTAATGGTTGGCTGGTGGGATGAACCAATCAAGGACTCATTGATACGCACGATTATTACGAACACGCATTAGATCGCCACTCTTCGCACTAGAACACGGAAAAACTTAAAACTTGTTACCAATATATTTTTTTGATAAGTATCTCAGTGTCTACTGCTAAGTGCAAATCATTTTTATATCAAACAAAGACATCGGATATGACAACCAACGAAATATTTATAGGCTAGCAAATCTCTAAAAAAACTGCAAAAAATATTTCTCAAAATTTTGTGGAGATTCACAACGCGACGATCCACGTTTTCGTGACAGAAACAAATAGATGAAAATTCCAAAAATGCTCGACTTTTTATACTTTTATTAATAAATTTTGTGTACATCATTTTGTCTGATAGGCATTCTACTAAAATATGTTATGAAAATGTGTTATAAATTCATTCATTCATATCGAATGGGTCACACGATTAATCGACCTAGCATACCTTTGTGTCAGAATTTTACAAAACGTTGCGTGGTTCCTTTAAAGACCACCAGATGGCCCCCAAGACCAACGGCTTGACGTGCCTTCCGGTGCACGGAATCATCATCATTACTGCAATTAACCAAACTGGAAACAATTAAACAATGATTCCCGTGGGAATTGATAACTAAGGCGAAGCTAATGTGTGTTATAAATGATACAAACATTTGTTGTAGGCTCGTAGGCCAACTACACTTAACTAGTTTGTACTGAAAAATACCCAACTCTTTTATCATGTTTATTTATTTATTTAAACTTTATTGTACCACAATTAAAAATACAATTGGCGGACTTAATGCTATAAGCATTCTCTCCCAGTCAACCATTAGGAAAAACAGAGAATATAAAACGCGGTTCAAGAAAGTTTCGTGTGATATTACAGAAAAAAAAACGCTACAGCTAAATAAACATACATAGATTTACATAAATAGGAAGTATAATATACATACTTATATATTAAAAAGATTTCAATGCAGAGAAATTGTTATTCTGGTTTATAAGTTCTAGGTTCATGTTTCTAGGGTTCAAATACTGATTTCCTCGTACAATAAGTACGAAGTAGGTACACTAGCATTTAACTTATCTCTAGGATAGCAGTTTCCCTTCTTTCAAATCAAAATGTCTTAAATTAATATTGAGCAGTACTTGGCCCCCTCTACCGCTCAATCGTTTAGCTCTCCTAGGTCCTCTATTGTGCAAGGGACAGCACGACTAGGGCAAGAAAGAAGACGAGTCATTGACCTCGCCATAAAATTATAAAAGAAACAGACCTAATCTGGCACGCAAAAATAAATTATTGGAAATGAGGGGCAAGCTCCTATTGGTGTCAGAATAAACTGCAGCGCGATGCACTATAGGACTGATATTCTGCACCCTTTATTTTAAACTAGCTGTTTCCCGCTGCTCCGCCTGCGTCACTATATTCATACCAAATTTCATCAAAATCCGTTCAGCGGTTAAGCCGTGAAAGCGTGACAGATAGACGGACAGACAGACAGACCGACTTTCGCATTTATAATAATAGTCTGGATGCCAAATGGACATGGAATCACAATTTCTTATACGTAGCGCCGAATTAAACAATGCAAAGAAAAAAAAAAGAAATTATGAAAAAAAATTAAGGTATTGAACTGACAATGACGTCACAACATTTTAATTAATCCCGCAATATTTTTCACGTGCTTCCAACCAATATATCGGAGAGCGCAATGCAAAGTATGTGTCGTTCGCTGCAACCCGGATATGAAGCTGACACTAATCTATGGACTATAGAGTTTACAATCTATAGACACGTTTTATTAATGGCTTAAAATTACACCACAGATTGGCCTTGATTACTTAAAGGACTGAAGAAGATAGATAAATTAAGAAGGTCCATAAAAGGCATAAGTATTCACGGACTTAAAAGAAATAACAAAAAAATCTCCCCAAATTCATTTCACTGCGGGAGTTTCGATTAAATATTTTTTAATTTTCTGTGATGTCATAAAAATACAAAACTATGTATTGCCTCTTTAGTACTATCATCTATTATTTTGATGATTGCGGGAGCAAGAAATAGGGGTAGCCCAAAAAGAGATGGCTGGATTGTATCAGGAAGAACATGAGTAGGAAGGGCGTTGAGAAGGAAATGGTTAGAGATAGAGGGAAGTGGAAGGAACAAATGTACTGTGCCGGAGGTAAAGAAGATAAAGTAGTTAATCGCGTACGATTTTTATTGAAAAATATGTGATTTTGACATTGATACATAACGCTCAAATAATGTAATTTTCCTTAGATCAGTCTGATAAAAAACAGTTCACAATCCAAATTAAGTTTCCAAAAACTTACGAAAAAAACCAAATTCTATTAAGTCGTTTGTTTTGAAGTCTGAATATCAGGTATTATTTGTTTATTGTTGCCAATTTCTTGATGTTTATATACCATTATCTCAGCCACAAGACGTCCACTGCTGAACATAGGCCTCTCTCATTGATTTTCAACTGACCTATCTAAAGCTGGCATGCATCCAGCTTCTTCCTGGGACCATGGCTAGCTCGTCAGACGTGCGTAGTCGCTATTCGAGAACCATTCGGCCCCATCGGGCATCAATTCTCCGCGCTATGTTTCCCGCTTATTGCCACTTCAACGTCTTTCGCCTTTTGTGAGGCCTAATGTGACTCGCTACACAAAAAATTGGTCTATTTAACCTAAAAAAACAGGTAAAAAATAAGTACTATTTTTGACCAGCGCAACCACCGTTATTTGGATCTTACATACACCAGGATATGCAGGGTCTTTTGACCTTGTATCCTCCATAATAAAAAATAATTTTATCTCTTTTTATACAGCTCGTTGTAAGGCGCTCAGAGATTAAAATAAATATCCTAACTTTAACATAAATCGTAGATAAACATGGCTTTTGCCTATGAAAACAGATTCAAAATTCAAGGACCACCTTCTGTTAATATCGTTGGCCCCCGACAGTAAACGTAAAACAAGGGTGACCTCGTAAAAAGGATATAAATGGCTGGGGGGCTATTTAAATATCCTCGACCAAAGTAAAGATTTATTTATTTCCATCGTAATTTATAGGGCACGTGATAGTTCGCTTTGGATCATTAAGAGTTAAAAATAATACCGGTCAAGTGAAAAGCGGACTCGCTCCCGTGGTTCATACCATTAACTGTAATAACCGCAATGTTGCTTCTCTGTTGTCGAGATTTTGCCTGTAGTATCGAAGCCTGTTAAATACTTATTCTGTTTTTAGCATATAATGTTATAGCTACAGATGATTATATAATCTGTGAAAATTTTAACTGTCTATAGACAGACAGACGGACGTACTGCAGACTCTTAGTAAATAGCACCTACATGACGACACAGTTTCCAGGGTCAAAAGGCAAACGTTAAATCAATCAATCAATCAATCAATCAATCAATCAATCAATCAATCATTTATTTATTTGTTTAACATAGGTACATAATAAGATGATTTACAGAGTATAAGACGCACTATGTTTTGCTATTATTAAAATTAGTCCGTCATTTAGGGAATCAAAAAATGATAGTGACGTATATTTCCTTTGTCAATTGAGCGATAATTTATAAATATATAACGCATCAAAGTTTAGGAGTGGGGGTTCGTGACGTCACATATTGCGAAAAAGTTTAGCACACTGCGACGTCACATGGAACTTAAACGCGCCATATCTTTGCCATTCTTTGTTTAATTTTCAAAAGAAAAAATACGTCTCCAATATTTTTTGATTATCTAACTGACGGACTAATTATATTTTTTTAGGAAACTAGCCTATTATAACTGCCTCAGCGTTTGCCAACCAACCAACGGTCCCGGAGGTCGTCGGTTTGATAAATACGTGTTGCATATTTCGTAGGCTAGGATATTGCAGGCTTGAATCACATTACTATCTAATTATTCATTCATTCATACCGAGTGGGTTACATGGGCAATTGACATTGACGTGGTATCTAGATAGATCTATAAAGATGATTCTGTGCTCCGGAAGGCACGTTAAGTCGTTGGTCTCGGCTGCTATCTGGTTTGTAGAAAGTATCAATTAGGCCGAGAGGCGGTTCCGAAAAACTCTGACACCACTTTCCATCAGATCGTCCCTATGATTGTTTGTCTGTGAATGCCAGACGGTCAAAGGTTTACAATACTTTTTTAATTATTTTTTTTAATATGGCTTTTACTAGACATATTTCAGCTTCCAGCCAAAAGTTTTTAAAAATACTTAGTTTTTCGATAACAAGACGACATATCTAATAACATATAAACTCTAGAGCTTCGTTATGAAAGCTCCGTTGTATTCAAAAAGTTGGCTTTGCCGCGTATTGTCCGCGGCCGTGTTTTGTTCGATATATTATGAAAACGGAAACTGAAATCCATGTGACTAAGAAATAATTAAGATGAGTTTTTATACAACATTAAGATTGTTAATGTATTTTTAAGGTTCCGTACACAAAGGGTAAAACGGGACCCTATTACTATATATGTAGGGATTTTCCAAAATTCAGATAAAACGCGTGATTTATGATAAACAACTTTTATATATCTTCCAACTCAAAACCCAACCGTCATCTGTCCACACATCTCATATGACATTGACATTCAAATGTCAGGAAAATAACAAAAACGGCTTTTAAAAATAGTCATTTATCCGACACGGCCATCCTGTTCTTCATCTGTCCCAGATGAGTCATCTTCGGATGTAATCCATGGCTTCATGAGGTCAGCTGAGGTGGTTGTATTAATCGGACCTTCAGTCTGTCCTACTTTCTTCACAGCATAGCGGTCGTTTCGATTACACTTTACTACTGCATAAGGACCCAAATATTTAGGAAATAGCTTAGATCCTTGTGAAAATTGTGTCTTTTTAATGGCTACTAAATCACCAATATCATAGGTAATTGCTTTCTTTCGCTTCTTATTATAACTTCTTATATTTTGTTCTTGTATTTTTTGTATTGATTCTTTAGCTTTATTTCTTAATTCAACTCTTTTTTCATTGAAAATCTGTATCTTCTCTTCTTCTATCAGTTTGTTAAGTTCATTATCTTGATCCCTCATTTTGGTGCCAAAAAGCAGCTCAAATGGAGTCATCCCAATGGCTCTTTGAAATGTTCCGTTTAAACATCGCTGAACTCTGGGCACACGACGGTACCATTTCGTTGGGTCATCGGCACTAAGTTTACTCATAACTGATATTATTATTTGATGAATACGTTCAACCTGGCCGTTGCCTCTTGGTTGTCCTGTAGTGATAGTGTAGTGCGTTATATTTTCATCGTTACAGTACTGTCGGAAGTCATTAGCGGTGAATGAAGCATTTCGATCAGTAATGATTCTTTCTGGCGATCCAAACGTTTGCTGCTGAATTTTCAATTTCTCAATCGTCTCTTCAGTGCTTAAAGTCTTAACTGGGTATATCCATGTGAATTTTGTATAAGCATCTACCACTGTAAGGATATACTTATAATTCTTGTGAGTCGAGGTCATCGGTCCTAAGTGATCAACGTGGTAAGTCGACAATGGAACATCGCCTTTATCAATCGGGTGAAGGAAACCTTCTTTTTTACCTCTTTTGTGAGATATCAGGATACATTCAACGCAATTATTGATAACTTTCTTTACTTTTTCTGTTAAATTATCAATATAATATTCTCTATTAATCAATTCTTCTGTTTTAACTATCGCAAAATGTCCCTTTTCATGGTTTTTTCTAATGATTTCACATTGCATTTTTTTAGGTATAACAATTAGTTTATTCCCATTTTTCCATTTGTATAATATTTCATTTTGCACAACAAAATCTTGATAATTTTCTGTCTCTAAAACTTTCTTTATCAGTCTTATATAGTCGTCTTCATTTTGTGCTTTCTTTATACGAGCTATAGTTTCCGTAAGTATTAAACAGACAGGATATCTACTCAGAGCATCTGCGTGTTTCATACGTGTTCCTGGTCTGTGTTCAATTTCGTAATCAAATTCTTCCAAAAGTAAAGCCCAACGAGCAACTCTGGGAGGTAAGTCCTTTTTATGCAGTGTCATTGTAAGAGCAGAGCAATCTGTGACAATCTTAAAATGTATCCCTAGAAGATACACTCTAAATTTCTTTAATGCAGTAACAATGGCAAGTACCTCGAGATGATAGCTGTGATATTTACTTTCAGTTGGCGTGGTTTTTTTGCTCATGTAATGAATAGGGTGAAATTGATTATCTTTAGGACTTCTTTGTAAAAGAACTGCTCCATATCCATCTGCGCTGGCATCTGTATGTAATTCCGTTTCTAAATCAGGGTTGCATATTCGGAGGACTGGAGAACTACATAATATTTGTTTTAATTCAATAAATGCTTTCTCGCATTTCTCATCAAAATTAAACTCGTTATCCTTCTTTAGTAAATCTGTCATCGGTTTTGCAATCAGTGAATAATCTTTAACGAATTTTCGAAAATAACCTGTCAATCCTAGGAATGATTGAACAGCTTTAATATTGTTCGGTTTCTTAAAATTAGCTACAGCTTTAATCTTTTCGGAAGAAGGTCTAACTTCATTATCACAAATAATATAGCCAAGATATTGGATTTTCTTCTTTAAAAAGTGGCATTTTTTCCAATTGAATTCTAAACCGTATTCTTCGGCTCTTTGAAGTAATTTTTCAAGTTTGCTTATTCCTTCGTCTTCTGTCTTCGATGGTATTATTAGATCGTCTAAATATGTCAACAGGGTGCCATCTATTATAAAATCACTAAAGATGTCGTTGATGAATCTTTGGAAAACAGAGGGCGCTGTACAAAGGCCAAACGGCATTTTCATAAATTCGTATTGACCTTGAGGTGTTACAAACGACGTATACTTCTGACTTTGTTCATTTACTTTTACATGCATAAAACCGTTTTTAAAATCAAGAGAGCTGAAAAACTTTGCCTCTTTTAATTTGTCGATCTGATCTTCTATGATGGGTAGGGGAAATCTCTCTTTAATTACTTTCTTGTTTAGTCTTCGGAAGTCTATGCACATTCTTCTTGATCCATCTTTCTTATCGGCTAAAACTATTGGGCTGGCGAAATCAGATTTGCTTGGTTTAATTACCCCTTTGTTCAACCATTCTTCTATTTGCTCATTTACAGCAGACATTTCTAAAGGAGACAGACGGCGTGGATTTTGAAAAACAGAATTTTCGTCGGTTAATATTATTTTTAATTCAATATTACTTTCTTTCTTCTTTCTATCTGGTTTGTATTCTTCACACATTTTTCGAATCTTTTTAGTATATTCAGAATCTTCTATGTCATATTCAAACTCATCTTCATTCTTCTCCATTAACAGTGTTAAATGCATAATTTTTTCCACATGGACACCTTCGGGAGAGAATCTGACTTCAAAATCTTTCAAAATGGGGTTTCCAATAAGTATTGTTACAGGTATGTCATTATCATTTACGATCTGAAATCTGACATCAGTATAGTAGTTATCAATTTGTACTTTAGCTGTAAATATTCCTTGGGTGTAAACTTTATTTTCCGCTAATCCGGTTAAGCATGTTGATTCAGTCTTATAATCTTTAATTTCTTCTTTAATCTTTTCAAATTCTGATTTCGTCATTAGGTTCACATCACTTCCGGTATCTATCAGAGTCATAAAGTCTTTTCCGTTTATATTGATCTTCTTATAGGGAATCTTCTGTTCTTTATTTTTATATTGGATGTTCAATGTTTTCTTAGATTTTGTACATTCAGTCGATTTATGGCCAAATTCATTACATTTAAAGCACTTGATTCCTTTTGTGCAGGCTGGTGCTTGGTGATCTGTCTCACCACAGTTAAAGCATCTTTTCCCTTGACTAATTTTGCGATTTGAATGTTGTCCAGATGAATGGCCGTACTGCGTAGGCTTTCCAGTATTTTTTTTTCTAAATTCACTGTATGTATCCAACTTCTTGCGAAAATCCTTTAAGTCTGAGGCACCATATAGAATAATTTTATTTGACTTCAAATCACGAATACCATCAATAACATATTCCATCAAAGCAGCATCTTCTACTCCGCCATGTAAAGCCAATTCTTTCATAGTAAGGAAATATTGTTGATAAGTCTCATCGCTTTTCATTTTACGCGAGGCTAATTTCTTGTGTATGATCGCGCTATTTATTTTGGGGCCAAATTCTTCTTTGAGTGCCTTCTTTAAAGTTGGATAGTCCTTCACTCTTCCATATGACCGCAGAAATAACTTGGCGGTTCCATCTAACAGTCTCTTTGCATAAATCAGTTTTTCGACTTTAGTCCATTTCATGAGTTGAGCAGCATCTTCAAATTCATCAAAAAATGTCTCGATTGGGTATGAGTCATCGCCAGTAAAAAGAGTCATCGACTTCTCTAAATCTTTAAATGATATCTGTACATCAACCTCCTGCTCTTCGTCTTCATTCTCCTTTTCATCTTTCTTAGGTGGCATCTTGGTAGTAATACTGTTATTGTTCTTCAAAGTCTTCGAAATTCGTCTTTTCGTCGTGATACAATATGTTGGTTTTATTGGACTCATTTATCTTCAATCTTCAGTCTTGAGAAAACAAAAATTGAAAAATCTACCATTTTAGTAGAAAATTTCTACGCTGGCAACATTATTTTCCATCTGTCGGTAAAACAGTCTGACATATGACAGATCTGCAATCCGTGCATCCGTGACTATGTTCACTGTGGTTGTCGATAAAACAGCAGAGCGTCATTATCTTCGAAAATATGGTTATATTAAAATCTTCATCTTTATTCGTCGATTTACCTTAAATTTTGTGCAATCCCGGACGAGCCCCCAAAAAGATGTAGGGATTTTCCAAAATTCAGATAAAACGCGTGATTTATGATAAACAACTTTTATATATCTTCCAACTCAAAACCCAACCGTCATCTGTCCACACATCTCATATGACATTGACATTCAAATGTCAGGAAAATAACAAAAACGGCTTTTAAAAATAGTCATTTATCCGACATATATATGTGTATCCATACTATTATATCCATACTTACATTACTTAATATTATAAATGCGAAAGTCTGTCTGTCTGTCTGTCTGTTACGCTTTCACGGCCAAACCGCTGAACGGATTTTGATGAAATTTGGTATGAATATAGTTGAAGACCCGGGGTCAAACATAGGCTACTTTTTGACGCAGGTGGAGCTGCGGGAAACAGCTAGTATATATATATACGACGACACGACTCGCTCTTGACCGGCTTTTTGTAGCCTGACTGCCATCGTCAAAGAACATCATGGTCCTATTTGGTCTGGTTTCCCTTTAAAAAGTGTTACGAAGTCAGACGGCAGTCGCTCCATTGTAATATTTGTAAAAGCATGCTGGTGGCTCTGAAGCGCAAGGTGAAGGCGCAATTTGGTAAACACGCTCAGACGAAGAGTTATTTTATTCATTCATTGAGGAGGAGGATTGATTGAGGAGACTTTGTCAATAACTTTTACGTTTAAGTACGATTTTGATACACGTACATTGTTGAAAATGTCAATAATACTTATATAAAAAATACTCATATACCTTCTAAATTAAATTATTTATTATTTATTAAATAAACTTCCATTATAAAAGTAAAGTAAGTAAGTACTTATATTTTAAAAGAAAATATTTTACTCTAAGATGTATTTACAAAATATTTAGGCTTCTTAACAAATTATTTAATCAAATAAGGCATCTAATTTGAACATTTGAACTAAAAGAGGTAGGACATTTTGTAAAGAGTAAGTAGGTAGTCCGTCTGAGGAAGTACCTCCACCCTACAGAAGACCGCAGCCAAATAACACTGTGATGCAGTGTTGTGTTCCGGCTGGTGAGTAGGGTCGCCAGGCTCCAGAGGGGTCGCTGTGCTGACAGCGGACAGGTCGTTAACGCGCTCGTAACATCTCCGGTGTTGCAGGCGTTCGTAGGCTACGGTAACCACTTACTATCAGGTGGGCTGTAGGCCTCTTTGTCTACTTAGTTGTATAAAAAAAACACTCTTTATGCCTAAAGGGGCCTTTTCATTTTTTTGTACGCAATAATATTAAACTTTTGGCCAAATATTGTGGCGACAAGGAAAATCCAATTTAATTGTATCGTATTTATTACAAAAATATAATTTTATACACACAATAAGTCAAATATCAAAGGACTATTTTCGGCACAAATATTAATAATTCTAAGCGTAAAGCTAAAACCAGATAACGTTGTAAATCATACAATTGTGAACATAAAATGTAGGCAATATTATATTTATCAATATCATAATTTATCAATTTATTTGTTTTCATCTTGTGGCATTTTGAACTCTGGTGCCTAACCTAAATGCAGTACGGAATATACTTAACTTATTGTTTTAAGTTAATATACTGTTTTCGCCGCACAAATTTCCTGTTGCTTCTTACGGTTGACTGGTAGAGAATTGTTTTAGTATTAAGTCCGCCTATTGTATATGTATGTTAACTTAGGAAGTATACCTACGTCTAGTTGACATACAATACAAAAACTCTTTATTGTACAACAAGAATACATTGTTAAATACAAGCAACTACAAGAAAAATAACCTTGCGCAAAGGCGGCCTTATCGCAATAGCAATTTCTTCCAGGCAACCTTACGGAAAATTGAGTAAAGACATTAAAAGTAGTGCGCGGTAGGTGTCAAAAAGAGTAAGAAGAAAAATTAATAATTTTAATAAATATCAAAACAAAAACTTACACATAAAATGTATATTACACACTAGGCTTACATACTAGGCTTTCAAGCAAGAAATGAATTCATCTTGAAACCAAAAAGTCATTTCGCTAAACATCTCAAATGCACTCTTGGCAAAATATAATATGATCTCGCCCTTCGACCTTTTACATCAAAAAATATTATTGAGTGAAGTCAGGGCACTTAGCAAAAACCTTTTGTGAGTCGGCTATAGCCATCGATCTATGGATACCCTCTAATCAATCCATTTGTTCTTTTGCTAGGGTTGTCAAGTTATAGTATAAATAGTTAACAGATAAATAAAAATAACCAATGCCGTCAAATAAAGAACCATGACTTACAGCATATCCTAGACTCCGCAGCGTAAGCTGAGAACGCAAAATGAGAAACCGCTTGGATGAAGAAGTTAACGTCCCTTAACAAACTAGTTTATAAATGCGAAAGTGAATCACTACACCGTGAAATTTTAGTCGTTTCGGACCCATCGTCTAGTGGCTCCATTCATGCAACTGAACAACTTTCCCCAACATACATGGGTCGAAATATGGAGTAAATATTTTGGACCTCCCATACAAAATATCTTATCACGTGACCTAACTTACTATGGGAAGTCCAAATTTGATTTTCATGTCTCGAGCTATGTAAATCCTTGGGGAAATTTGTTCGGTTGCATGAATGGAGTCACTGGACGATGGGTCCAAAACGACTAAAATTTCACGGTGTATAATTACTTTGTTTCCTAAGTCAACCTTCCTTAAATTTGCTGCTTATAGTTTGGAATAGGTGCATTAAGAACCTAGGGTAACACATCCCGAAAAAGTACGTTTCCGTGAGTGATCATCTTAGCACGACCATAACCACGTTTGTTGTATGCGAGTTCCCTTAAATATTTTTCTGTTTAAAGTATTTGTTGTTATAGCGGCAACAGAAATACATCATCAGTGAAAATTTCAACTCTATCAGGGTTCATGAGATACAGCCTGGTGACAGACGGGCAGCTAAGTCTTAGGAATAGAACCCAATCCTCCCTCTGGTACGGTAACCCTAAAAAGTGAAAATTTACCTTGAAAAGGTAAACTGTCTTGACATTTTAGGCATAGATTTCTTGTAGCTGAATTACGCGTACAAAAATAAGTACAGTACAAAAAAAAATGGCATTATTCAACCCTATGATGGTTACAGTCAAGTTTTGAGCAACTCCGTGAAGACAATAGGCCGCTTTTGTTAGCTCTTTGAGAAACACCGCGGTCGATATTAAAAACTTGGATAAAAGTTGCTTCTGCGGTAGAAGATTAAAGAACCTAAGCAAATAAAAGTTTATGTAAGGTAAAGGCTCCTATTACGGACATGGGGCTCAAAAAAATTAACATTAAAAACGATAGAAGACCGCAGCCAAATACCACTGTGATGCAGTGTTGTGTTACTGCTGGTGAGTAGGGTCGCCAGGCTCCAGAGGGGTCGCTGTGCTGATAGCGGACAGGTCGGCAACGCGCTTGTGATGTCTCCGGTGTTGCAGGCGTTCATAGGCTACGGTAACCACTGACCATCAGGTGGGCCGTACGCCTGTTTGCCTACTAAGTTGTATTAAAAAAAAAAACGAAGTTCGAAAAAAAGAATGTGTGGGACAGTCGGACTTTTGTACTAATAGTGACAAATCGTGAACAGGAAAAGTATGTGACAGACGCAAAATCGATGAATCATACTTTTCAAAAATAGGCCTCCAGTAGCGTATTTATTATTTTTAAATTGACTTTGACTGGCTTAGCCATAATACAATACAATATAACTTTATTGCCCATATCTGGGAAATCACAAAACTGAAATTATAACATTGTTAACAATATGGAGCAAAGGCGGACTTATTGCTAAGCAATCTCTTTCAGCCAACCTTTGTACAATAAGAGAACATGATGTTAGGGTGGGCCCAGTAGAATTAAAAATAATGTCTACTGTATAGATAAATCAACACAGACACAGATATAATTTGGGAACAAGGGACAATCACTAATAAGAAATACATATGATATATATTCTACACACCTTGAAGGGACAGATAGTGCTCCTTAACCTGGCTCTTAAAACTAGTAATAGTTTGAGCCATGCGTGCATTAACAGGCAAAGCATTCCACAGGCGAACAGCCCGTACCGTAAACGAGTTGGAGTAAGACGCAGAAGAGTGGGTTGGTGTTATATAGGTAGCAACTTGGTCTATGAAGAGTTCCTTTCTACGTCTGATTCCGCGAAGATTCTTTGATACTTTTTATGGATGGACAAGTATTTAATGTTGCCATATGACGCTTATGTTATGTGTATGTAGTGTAGACTGTTTCGTAAATTAAACAGCACAAAGATCTCATTTGTGTTTCATTAAACAACATCCCCAGCTATCAATAAAGATAAAGATAAAAAGCCTTTATTGTTTGAATTTAGGTACAAGACCTTTCCAAACAAATTCGGCACCAATTTTGTTTAAGCTAAAGAATAAATATTTTTCATTGTTTAACTTTATTTTATAAACTGAGCTATTTACGTATTTTTCTTTCTATATAATATTTTAATATGTTTAGTCTACGTCTGCGTACCTATAAAAGTTTATCAAGTATGATAATTACTAAACGTAGATAAAAAGTACCAAAATGAATTCGTAATTGGAGATGATTTTGACTTTGTCTATGATAGGGACCTTTGCCACAATTTCTATTAGGGACATTACTTGGCAAATCAAACACTCAAGACTTAAAGTTTTCTTGCCATTAGCTTTATTGGCAGTTGAGATCATCATCTGAAAGTTTTACCCAGTTGCATCCTCACCTGACGCTTTAGAGCCCAGGGTACGCTTTTAATCATGGTCATGGATATGGAATGAATTACCAGTGAGTTCATTAAGATAAGTAGAAGTTTTAAAAGAACATCATTTACTTGACTTATTAGACACCTTTACAACTTTACTTACATTAACTTTTACTTATATTTTGAAACAACATGATTAGCCTTACAAAATCAGCATTTAAATTAGGTAATAGAAATTTATTGGAAGAACTTGAAAATTAGCCCCTTGAGAAAAGCGATCTCACCCTAAAACGCTATTAAATTGTAGTATTATGTATTGGTATATTGTGATGCTATGAAACCTTTTTATTTATTTATTTAACTTTATTACATAATTGTAAATGGCGGACTTAAAGCCTGAGGCTTAACTGCCAGTCAACCTAAGTTAAAGTTATGTTAAGTTAACATGTAATTAAAACATTTCGGTCTCTTTCTAAGTTACTGTCGATATAAATGTGAAAATAATTTCTTACGTTTTCGCGATTGTTACACATTAAATTAAACTATTTTAATACGGTTTTTTTATCGCGTTTATAACTCCAGCATCTTGTAATGGGATATTGGATTACACTGATCTTAAAAATTGGTGTATTTTCTTATGCGGCTTGTTTTAGTAGGTCTTGATTGAAGGTCGCCTAACTTGTAGCATTTTCAATAAAAATAGACTGTGATATAAAGTAACGAATAACTAGAAAATAGAAGCACGAACTGCATTATCATAATGCGCCTAATATTATTAATTCATTTATTGCATTTCATAATTGTACAACTTTTGGTTACCTATCATAAAGTCGATTTTTTCTTTTCCGATTTTCATTTTACCAAGAACGTTTCAAGTGACTATCATAAATTTTTTGACTTTCAGTTGACCTATCATAAATTTCTTTTTTCGTCACTCCAACATGACATTGGATCGCAAAACTTTTTACCGTAGTGATGCTCGGCCAAATAACTTTAGTTCTAAGTTTTATGTTTACAAACATTCATTACACCTCTTTTTAATTTAATTTAATTTTAAATCAGCAGTTTGAAGTATGGGTGGTCACAAGCCTAACCCAATCTAACCGAACTAAGCTCCAGTTTTATTGCTACACCCCCCCCCCCCCCTTCCCACTAAACACGCAAGTTCGACCACCCCTGAAGTAAGTTATTTTGGTGATGTGAACGTAGCCAAACAATATTCATTAAGAAGTTATTTTGGTGATGTGATACATATAGTAGAATAAAAAAATAAATCATCTAGCAAATAAAAAAAGTTCATTTTTTTTTTTTAAATCGGTTATTACATATATAATTAAATAAAATGGTACATATGTCATATTAAGCTTCTTCTTTTATAAATATATACCAAACAATACATAAAGCAAACAAGACGTCGATGAAATGTGTTGGGTCCCACAATTATTGTTCATATCCAACCAACATATTTTATCAGTAAATGTAGTTACAAAGTCACTGATAAAATATGTTAGTACAATATGAACCCTGTCGATCACAGCCAGTTTTCCGAGTGGGCAAGACTGGCCAGAGTTACTTCAAACATCAAATTGAATTTATGCAAGTAATCTGCTGTTTCCTTTGCCCATATCTTAATCCTAATTTATAATGATGTTTTCTAAGAAATTAAGACTGCTCTTTAGCTTTATAATAAATTTGGATTGCCCGGTAAACTCGAAATTTGTATCGAAATCTTTAATCTTTTCAGTTGCGCAATAGATCACATTTTAGCTATTTTCAACTTAAAAATGAAGATATTAACGATTAAATTAAACTATTTTAATACGGTTTTATCGCGTTTATTACATATAACCGTATTAAAATAGTTTAATTTAATGAATAACAATCGCGAAAACATAAGAAATCATTATATTAACGATTTCTCGTGAATTCGCGATTGCTATTAGATATGAATAAATACATACTAATTTAATTTGGTATGAATATAGTTGAAGACCCGGGGTCAAACGTAGGCTACTTTTTGATGCAGGCGAAGTTGCGGGAAACAGCTAGTAAGTAATAAACGCGATGCAAATCGTATTAAATTAGTATAATATAAGAAAGATATTTACAATTGTTTTTTTTTTGTAGTTTCCTCATGACTAATTTCTGGGAGCTTACCATAAAGCAAATGAGTTAGCGTGATTGTGCATATTGGCTACATCTTCCCTTCTAATTTGTAGCCATCTAAAGGCATCTGACACCTAACGACTAACGACTGCCATCTATTGACAACCACCGGGACCAACGGCTTAACGTGCCTTCCGAAGCACGTGCTTGAGACAAAATGCCACTAAATGGCGACCAATCCAATACGAGTCGCGCCTCGTCGTAGTTTGACACGCTAATTCGCTAAACACACGCTCCGCACTCGGCTACCGAGCTCCTCAATGTTTTAGTCTAATACGAGGGCGACACTGAAAGTCTTTAGAACTGACCACTTCTAAACAGTATAATAAAAAAATAAGTTTAAATTTTGAAAATGGAACTCTTTGCCAAGTATGATTTTTATTAATTTGCCATTTGTTTTAAGATTTGGCGGCAAATTAAAAAATTGTCTGTGTCACGTCAGCATGAATTTAACGCGAGAAAATTTTCGTGCAATGATTTTTTATGACTTTCGTTGTCATTTAAGTCAACAAGAAAGTTATGATAGACTACGATTGGTCTTTCACGATGAAGCCCCATCTCGTGCCACTGTTTACAACTAGTTTAATGAGTTCAAATGTGGTCGCACTAATCTCACCGATGATCTGCGTGAGGGACGGCCTTCTACGGCGACGACTGAAAATAACATCAGTGTTGTGCGGCGTATGATAGAGACTGACTAAAGATTGACCTATTAGCAGATTCGGGCAAGTTTAGGCATCGGTATGAGCCAAGTGCACAAAATCCTGCATGAACATTTAGCGGTCAGGAAGCTTTGTGCCCGGTGGATACGTCACGATTTCACCGAGGCCCAAAAAATCCGTCGTGTTGATTGGTGCCGTGAAATGGTTCAAAGATTTAAGGGAGGTGACTCAAATGCTGTGTTTGACATACTTACGGGCGACGAAAGCTAGATTTAGTGTTATGATCCCGAAACCAAAAGACAGTCTGCTCAGTGGGTTTTTCCTTCCGCGGAGTTGCCAACTAAAGTGAAGAGAGGTCGAAGCGTGGGAAAAAAGATGCTGGCCTCGTTCTTCGGAAGGACCGGACATTACGACAATTGTTTTAGAGGATCGAAAAACAGTTACTGCAGAGTGGTATACTAACAATTGTTTGCCACTTGTCTTGGAAAAAGTTCGGGAGAAACGACCTCGCAGTAGGATCCTCCTTCACCACGACAACGCCTCGTCGCACACCGCCAGGCGAACGATCGACTATTTGGCGACATTAAACGTGGAATTACTAGGTCACCCGCCATATAGCCTCGCCATATATTTTATTTATTCCCGAAAATAAAAGAAAAACTTCGAGGAAAACGTTTTATGGACGCCGAGGAAGCAGTGGCTGCGTTTCAAAACGCCGTCGTAGGGGTCCTAAAGACGAGTGGGCAAAGTGCTTTTCTCAGTGGTTCCATCGGATGCAGAGATCTATTGACGTGAAAGGACACTATTTTGAAAAGATGTAATAAAAGGAATAACTTGCTAGTGTGCTCAGTTTTTGATTTTCTAAGAACTTTCAGTTTGACCCTCGCTCGTATATCCTTCTAATCTTCTAAAAACTAAGCCCCTTGAATTGCTTAAGTCAAAACCTTGGAAAAAGTAACATTTTGTATGTTCAGTTCATTACATAAAATGTTATTTAACGACGCCCAGCAAGCGATCTAATATATTTTACGATATTAAGTAGAACGGGGTTGCAAACTTCATGGCATAGTCTAGGAAGCTGTAGGTTTTTCGCATTCAACTGCGTTAAAAACACGCACAAATTCATTTAATTCAACTACGGTCTCCGAAAAAATTAGTTCTCTTATGTGGTACTAGATGCCGCTATAGAATGTAAGAATTAAACAAAAAGGACACTAACAAGCCCCCCCAAAGTTTTGCTGAAATCACTTGCCAATCTCACGCTTGTTCACGAACACTTTATAAAATTAAATAATACTCCATCATTACTATGGACAAATACAAAAAATAATGCGAAATATATACCCGTTGTACCAAAGATGACAAATAGATATTTATTTTTTATTTATGTATATTAGTATTTATTTTAAGTAGTTTATGTATCGTGTACTTCTGTTATTCTGCCTAGTGCTGTTCTGTTCTTTATGCACCATATCCGTATCTCTCCTTTCTTTTATATTTCAAACTACCCTAAGGTTGCCTGGAAAAGAATGCTTGAGCGATAAGGCCGCCTTTTGTATACATACTGTGTTCATATTTTATGTAACATACTTGATTTTTATTTTACTGTGTGCAAAGATAAATGACACATTTTTTTCAATTTGTCTCTTAGACTAGATCGCAGACGTTAGAAAATTATATAAAGCGTCGCGGACTAACGGTTAAATGGGATATTAAGGTCATTATCCAATAATCTTGCGAATACTTTTCTATTGCGTTTTTTTACGCTTTCGTAAGCATTTCGTCTGTCCGTATGTCACCAGCGTTTACCTGCAACTTTTCTCAGGTCATCTGGCCATTCTGACCGGTGGATATACAATTCTGCGGTTGCCGGTTCGTGGTCGCGATTCTTGAACCTTTCTGCCCCATCGGTTTTCTGCGTTATGTTTCTCTATACGTTATACCTAATATATTCACGGCACTCCGATGTCGTTCTTGCATGTCAGTGATGACTAAACATGTGAAACCTACATTGTACCTTTTATATCTAAGATCTTATTTGTATCTATTTACCGTGTTTATTGCAAATAAAGTTTTATTCTTTCAATCATTCATTCATTCACATGAGGACTCATTATTTTGAACCGAAACACTGTGGAACTCCTGATGTCAATGTGCTCGCAATGCCAATCCAAATCCATCAACGCTTACATCATCATTTCGTGTAGATTACATTGTCAATTGACCACTAGACCGACCCCAGCGTCGGAACCGCCTCTCAGCCTCTGACGCGGTTCCTTTAACGATGCCAAATGGCAGCCAGGGCCAACGGCTTAACGTACTTTCGGAAGCACGGAATCATCTTTATTATCAGACAATCAGGTGATTCAAGCCTGCAATGTCCTAACCAAACTGGAAACAACTAAACAAAGTATGCTCATTACCAATGCTACATTGTAGGTGCATATACATATATTAACAGTATGAAATTTTCAACTACTCTTAAAATATACGTGAAACGGAACGCATGCGATCTTAAACCCATTTAGCACACCATTAATCTTTATATTGAAGCATTGAGTTATTTCCTAACAGTAAAAAGCTAAATAATGTTTTAAATCCGTCATCTCTCTCATTTATCGCCGGTTTTCAAGGATATCTTAAAATATCGGGTGTACTATAAAATTTCGAAAGTAATTCGCAAGATAACGTGGTACAGATGAGTCTTGCGAGTCAAATGAATGATTTTTATTCAATTCACCAATTTTATGTGATTCATAGATCTCAAAAATAGCATTCTCGGAGTGCTATTTTCAAATGTATGACATATATATGTCTAATAAAAATCGTTCGATATAAAACAAAAATTATTCGAAACGCCTATTTTGCGTGACTCACACTTTGCAAAAATAGCGTTCTTGGTCGGGTTCGATCTTTTTCTGATTGGCCTGGGTATTGGTTTAATCTTAATCTGTGATCCCTGTATATTTTATTTCATACTAGATGTTTCCCGCAACTCCGCCTGCGTCAAAAAGTAGCCTATGTTTGACCCCGGGTCTTCAACTATATTCATACCAAATTTCATCAAGATCCGTTCAGCGGTTTGGCCATGAAAGCTTAACAGACAGACAGACAGACAGACTTTCGCATTTATAATATTAGTATGGATATATTTTTGTCATCCTCTTACTCCCAACTTATTTTGTTCTAAAGTAAGAACAAACACCAATTTCCTGAAACGGCAAGCACGTAATTCTCACAAGTACATTATAGTCAAAGTGTTAACACAATAAATCACAAAAATTTGAAACTTAAACTTTGCTGTCACATCATATAGTGCCTTATTTACGTGAAATTAACGCCTAAAATAACTTGTACTGCGTACATTCTAGTTTTCGAAGCGTGCGGCCATCTTGTACTGGCATTAGAATTTCAAATGGCCGATGAATAAATTTAAAAGTTATAGTGTGTAATTAACACTACAGTTTGGAATAAAGTGTTTGATGGTAATTATAGGTCAAAGGGATGTTTATTTTTCCGTTGTGTATCGGGGTCGCAAATTGCTTTGGTTGCAAAGTACTCGTAAAAAGAGCAAATATTACCTTTTATTAATGCAGCCAACCGCTTGCGAGTTTAAACAGAAACTCATGTTTATTTAGAGATAAATACTAGGCGACATGAATACGCCAATCCATATTTCCATACCAATATTATAAATGCGAAAGTCTATCTGTCCATCTGTCTATCTGTTATGCTTGCACGGATAAACCTTTGAATATACTTAGTTGAAGATCCGGGGTCAAATATAGCCTACTTTTAGACGCGGGCATACCAGCTGAAAACAGCTCGTGCGTCATAATTAAATCTAAAGAGATATATACACATAGACCTCTTACAACTATTAATCGAAAGCTGCCAAATGCCTAGTCTTTTTTTCTAGATTTGTTTTTTTTTTATTTAAGCGCCATCTCGTGGTTGCTTCACTGAGACTGAAATTATTTTCCCTATGATAGACAATATAGTGTTGAAAAGAATAGCAGTTCCCCAAGTACTTCTAATAGTGTCACGGGGTTGTGCTAGGAGCGAGACGTCACATTTCTATTTACGATTTGTTTCAATATTCAGCGGCTTCATTATGACGTCAATAGATGTCGCCACATAATTAAGACGTAAAATGTACCTAAATCTTATGCTTTTCGTAATAAATTTACTAAATTTAAATACCGTCGGCGTACTAGACAAATGCGGCAACTAAAACTACCCGAATTCGGCGTACTTGCGGCATACCCGCGTCAGTCACGCCGCAACCGATAAGTGAATTGGACGTCGAGATAAATTTAAAATTTTAGTTAAAAAACGGAAGCAACATGCTTAGAATATAGTACAAGAAATAACTGTTCCTCGTTCTCGTCTTTGCACATTATCTTACATACACTACAATATAAAATTGCCGCATTCTGGAAACTGATTTTTCTTCATAGCGCGGTATCTAGTCGAGCGCACGCGAGACCAATTATTAATTTGTGATTTACACATTTTCTCACACGCAGTCTTATAAAGTTTCGCTCGGTTTGGCGTAACATTTCCATTTATTTTTCCCCGTCATTTACATAAATATACAGTACAGTAATCAACAAAGGTTGGCATTCCGAAGTTCTCGAATTCATTACTCGCCTTGCATTCCTTTGATGTCAATCTTTTTTGCCGTCCGTATAATTTCTGGAATTTCATTAATTATAGCAGTTTACTTATTGCTTGTTTCGGCGCTAACAGACGAGTACAAAGAAAAATAATGTCTTATTTCTGTTTTTCATTATACCGTTTTTACACGACGGACGAATAAGAAGTTATCTTTTAAGCATTCTTGTCTGTATTTGTACCTAAGTATGTAAGATTATTTATTCCACCACTAGTAGTCAAATTTTCTGTTTCTCCATTCCATATGATTGACTGGAAGAGAATGCTTTTAGCATTAAGTCCGCCTATTGTAATAATAAATATTAATAATTCATAACTATAACCCTTTTATTCTTATCACTCATTAGCAATAGTCCCTCCTCCTACCCAGACCCGTTCATGGAAATGTTATATAATGATATAGCCGAGGACGGGTTTGGGCAGGAGCACGACATGACATCAACTTCTTCAAAGGGCCTCTACATATTGGATCCATATCCCCGCGCAAGCCGTGAATCCCAAACGGAGATACATAATAATAATCGTTAAAGGAACCACGTCAGAGGCCGAGAAGCGGTTCCGCACAACTGGGTGTACTTGGTCGATTGACAATGTAGCCTACACAAAATATATGATGATGATTGTAATAATCATTGTATAGTCTTCACTTTTCCTTTCTTTTTTGTACACGCTAATTACCCTTTTCTTGTCTTTTCCTGTCTTGGGTCTGCTGGAAGAAATTTCTTTAGAAATAAGCAGCTCCCTTGTACTTTCTTTTCCTCTTATGTATAATCCTTTACATTTTATTGTGTACATGAATAAAGTAAATAAATAAATAAATCATAGTACTTATTATTTGTGTATTAAAAGAAGTTTGTTAAGCCCATGTTAACTAATATTTTAATATATTTTATATCGTTTTCTCAAGTTAAAGTCAAATAGCAAATTTTAGCCAATATGCATACCTATCTCATAGAAAAAGAACACTCAAACTCTCTTGTTTCGGAGGCCAAGATCCACTTCGGGTCGCTGAGCCAGCGGAATATGACAATGTGCAAAATAAATAAGTGCTGGAGAACAAAATTAACATACGCAAAATCGCCGAGTCAAATTATTTTTGTTCGATATCGAAAGAGTTTTGTTCGACATATATGTCAAAAATTTCAAAAATAGAGCTCCTAGATCGACCCATCATAATGAAACAGCAACAAAATTAAGATTACCATCAACTTTTTCTATTAAGTACCTCAGAATGACGACTAAGTAAAGGTTCTTTTAGATTTTGAACAGTCATCGTCCAAATGGAAGTTTGGTAGAAAATAAGTAGTTTTTGTCGAGGTTAACCTATAATTTCTTGGAGGATGGTTTTTTGAAGTTCCTCGTAGCGTAACAGAAAGGTTTAGATTTGATTCTCAGCCACTTTGAAAATTGCTTGAATAATAGTCCTAGAATAAAATCATTCGATACGAGTATCTAACAAAAATCTCATCACTTCAGTTCTGATACTGATTTCATCGTTCTGATACTGTCGCATTTCTCAGCAAAGTTCTCACATGAATTGTAGATCGGCCTTGTGATCTTCCTAGTTGCAGGAAACACAGCCAGACAAACTTCAAGTATCTTTTAAAGTTTCATCCATTTCTAACCACCATTCGGTCAACGTCAATTAGTTTTACTGAAACATGTATTCACTTATTTATTCGCAGAACTGAACAGTCCCAGAACTAAATTGCTACTTTGACATTGATCGATGTCGGTATTCATTATTACATATTTTTCGTTTCTTCATCCCTTGCTGGGTAGACGGAACCTCAAATTACAGGACTTATTTCGAAAGTGCTTCCGGTTACATCAGCACTCAATAAATCCTCCAAAAATAGACAAAATGGCACTAGTTATTTTATATTGGAGCTACTTTTTTTATAATTTGTTTTACGGCCGTAGATACAAGTCTATTATGGCACTTCATAATTTTTCTGTCTTCTTTAGTACTGCCGTGTATTTTAGTCAAGTCATTAAGTCAAAACTTAGTTAAGTATATTTTAAATACTAAATTTACCACCACTTCAAAAGTGCTAAAGTAACGTCAAAGATTGTAAAAAAATCAACGTATAATTTAAGTGGTTCACAACATTTTGATGGAACTTGAGCATAGATTGTTCACGGTGCAGGAGTTTCTCAATTTTATAGAGGAATCCTAGACATAACTAAGTATCGTAAAACCTAAGCATCATAACTAAGTATCGTAAAATAATAATGTAAAAAAACCTATGATATAAATAATAATAAATATATGGTTGTTCATCAGATCACTATTTTGTAAACTTACCGTCTTTCAAAAACCTTATGCAAAAGCAAATAAAGTTATTCTATTCTTACATGTTTAATAATGGGCTTACGTCAAATGCTACAAGAAAATCCGCTGAGATACAGACTGTTTCGATTTAATATTAATGTATTGCCTAATAAAACTGGCAACCATTTTGTTTCCCTGCTAATGAAGACAGAAGAAAGCGTGCCCTGCCATAATTTGACGATACCCTTTTGTTGGACGGATTTGTGGAAATATACGGGCGTTTATCTAAACCTATCGATGGTAAATAATGACGTTGACAGTCAACGCATAAGGTTCTAAAACTTTTTTCTAAAAATATGTAGGTGCGATAGACAGAACGCTCTACAAAGTAAAAACTATGGAACTAGGAAGTATGGCGAAAAATTTCATCAAGTTCTGAAGGTTTTATGTGACTTTTGCGCAAACATAACAGTTTGCGCAAATGCCTCGTTATTCGTGTCGGTGGAAACGCAGCAACATATGAAATAAAATGATTTGACTGAATCTAGAGCCGTGAGTCGCTCTTGATTACACACGCGACTTAATTTCACATCCAAACCGAACGGAATGTGAACAACATAATAAACCCATTCTCGCCTATTTAAGGGTTCCATATATGTGACAAACATGTAAAAATGTGGTTGTCAGCGGATTCATAACCTTAGCCAGTAGAGATCAGAAGTGTAATTTTTGAAAAGTCGTCAAATCGAATAATGTTTATTCGTTATCGATTGATCTATAACGAATGCTTTTAACTAGACATAATCGTTACTAATAGCTATTCGTCTAACGTATCACTGAGCCACAACCTATTGAGACATCTGTCACGTACATTATAAACATGTAGCATAAGTTTTACCTTTGCTGTACCTACGTGATAGCTTTCTCAATAAAGATATATTCTATAAGAAATCATTAAAGATATATTCTATTGTATTCGCCTCGCTAGTCGTCGGTTGCATCTCTTCAAAATTCGCTACGGCGAATTCCCCCGTGACATTGTATGGTGAATCACTGAAAAGATGAAGACATTCATTCCCATAGAGTAGGTATTATGATCAAACGAAGAGTCGTTAAATAAAGGTATACCCTAGGGTCAGAGTTTTTCGTCACCTCCTTTCATTTCATAGAGGTTGTATCATTAGGCAATAAATTTTATGAAGTGTAGTCAATAGCCAATTTGACCCGATAAGAAGTATTGATTGTCTGGCTATTGCAGTAGACGCAAGCCGCTCCCATAATTCTGAAACTCCTTGGAGGACGCTTATGATCACCACTGGACAGACTGCAGCTGATTATGTATTGCAAGGGAGCGACAGCCATCTGACCATCATAACCTAGAAATTTTGTCATCGGTATTTTAGATTTACGTGTTAATAATATTTGTTGTACCTAAATTTTCCCAGGGCTTTCACCTCGATGACAATCTGTGGCCGCACCTACCATCAGATAACGCCATCTTTAATCATTCACCCCATTTTTCGCGCCATTCTATTCAGTGTTAATAAACTTGGCTTTTATTACGTGTAGTAATGGCGTATTGATCGCTATCAGTTTATAGCTTTCCCGTCCGAATACTGCGTATATATGTCACATCATCGACTTAGATTCAAAACGTTACAACGCTATTCCGGTTATATTCTTCGTAATCATAATCATAAGTAATAATTAAACTAATAAAAATGTTGTATGCCTAACTGTGCGCATAGAGAACCATACTTACACCAAACCTATATTTGACAAAATAAAAGCTTCAGAGCCCAGGGTGCGTTTTATTCATGGTCCTAGATGTGACCGTACCGAGCCAGTAGACAAATTACAGTTTGAAAAATGTTAAAGACATTCGTGTTCGCGATCTTTCGGAATTAGTATGAAAATCGACCACGTGATTTAGCGCGGCTAATGTCAATCCCATACATTTTTTGTTTTCGAATTTCGCTATCGTTTATCAAATTTTAAATTGTCTGGCCCTGGTTATTACAAAGGAGCGACTGCCGTCTAACCTCCGTCATCCGTTACTCTATTTACAGGAAAACCAGAACAATGTGATTATTACCACCATTTTCTTTTAACCACCGCTAGATGGCATTCAGGACCTACTGTTTGTAATGTGTAACGAAGCCTGAAGTTATCTTTATTATCCGACAATTTGGTGATTCAAGCCTCCAATATCTTAACCAAACTCATTCTGTTATTAGCCTTTCGTGATATAAATGTTTCCTTTTACTAAGTACGAAGTTTTAAGAAAGGTAGGACATTTTATAAGGAGTAGTCCGTCTGGCGAAGTAGAAAACCGCAGCCAAATAACACTGTGATGCAGTGTTGTGTTCCTGCTGGTGAGTAGGATCGCCAGGCTCCAGAGGCTAGTTTGCCTACTTACAAACAGGCGTATGGCCCACCTGATGGTAATTGGTTACCGTAGCCTATGAACGCCTGCAACACCGGAGATGTCACGAGCGCGTTGCCGACCTGTATGTAGTTTATTAGCGGAATTGACCCCCAGGTTGGAAATGATCGATTAAAAATGTAACCTACACTAAATGATGATGATATGGGAATCCAAAGCGCGACTTCTGGATTTTAAATTCCACAGTGACAGTTCTTAAGTGGAATTAATTGCCCTATACAGATATGCATAGTTCGCCAATACATAGTCAATATCACCAAACATATGACAGCTTTCTGGCTCAATTCCAAGTCTCACATGCGACCGCCGTATTTCAATTACGACCAAATAATTTGACACGCTGTTAGTAAACTAACTTCTAAAGTTTGGCCTGGTTTGCTAGCGTTTAGAGATAGATCTACGAAACTGATACTTCTGTCCCTTTCATCAAAGTGTTTTAGGTTACGATATGGTACAAGGCAATTAGGTATAAGTACATTCTTCTTCATCCTAATGTGTATTCCCAGTTACGTTATCAGCTTGCGCTTCAGAGCCCAGGGTACGCTTTAATCATCTTCCTAGATTTGGCAGTACTAATTATTACATTGGAGCGACTGCCGTCTGACGCCCGTAACCCTTTTTAATAGGGAAACTAGACCAATATGATCATGATGTTCTTTAACGATCACTTAATGGCAGTCGAAACCAACGAGCACCGAAGCACGGAATCATCTTTGTTATCAGACAATCAGGTGATTCAAGCCTGCAATGTTCTACATTCCCACGGGAAGCACATAATGTATGCGAGCAAAGCGAGCGAGCGACAGACTTTGTGACAGAAGCGACCTAGTGGCAAATTGTGAATTTGTGACAGAAGGTAGATTAGGTTATGGTTATACAGAGATCACAACAGTAGCCAGCGACTAAAGTGAGCGAGCGACAGACCTTATCACGGAAGCGATCTAGTATCAAAAGGCGACTTTTTGATTGAAGGTAGGTTAGGTTATGGTTATACAGTGACCATAACAGTAAGCGAGCGAGCGAGCGACAGATCTTGTGACAGAAGCGGCCTAGTGTCAAAAGGCGACTTTGTGACAGAAGGTACGTTAGGTTATGGTTGTACAGTGACCACAACAGTAGCGAGCGAGTGAAGTGAGCGAGCGACAGACCTTATCACGGAAGCGATCTAGTATCAAAAGGCGACTTTTTGATTGAAGGTAGGTTAGGTTATGGTTATACAATGACCGTAGCAGTAAGCGAGCGAGCGAGCGACAGATCTTGTGACAGAAGCGGCCTAGTGTCAAAAGGCGACTTTGTGACAGAAGGTACGTTAGGTTATGGTTGTACAGTGACCACAACAGTAGCGAGCGAGTGAAGTGAGCGAGCGACAGACCTTATCACCGAAGCGATCTAGTATCAAAAGGCGACTTTTTGATTGAAGGTAGGTTAGGTTATGGTTATACAATGACCGTAGCAGTAAGCGAGCGAGCGAGTGACAGACCTTGTGACAGAAGCGGCCTAGTGTCAAAAGGCAACTTTGTGACAGAAGGTAGGTTAGGTTATGGTTGTACAGTGACCACAACAGTAGCGAGCGAGTGAAGTGAGCGAGCGACAGACCTTATCACGGAAGCGATCTAGTATCAAAAGGAGACTTTTTGATTGAAGGTAGGTTAGGTTATGGTTATACAGTGACTATAACAGTAAGCGAGCGAGCGAGCGACAGATCTTGTGACAGAAGTAACTCACTGTCAGAAGGTGAATTGTTAAAGAACATTATTTATGGCTAGCCGTTCGGTAGAGTGACTTAAATCTAATGATGATTTTGTTAATATTAGGTATGTTTATACTCGTATAAGGTTGATCATATATAACAACAAATCGATTGCCTAAGTTTTAAACAGTAAAACTGTATATCAAAGGTTTGTTATATTAAATAATTGCTATATTTAAAGATATTACATCTTATATTACACACCCCAAACTCTTGGCTTATTTATCTACCACCAGCCGCCTGCCTGTCGTCAACCTTATAATAGAATTTTATAGGTATTTAAGAATGCATTCACCAATAAAATATGCGAAGAAGAGGGTTTTAAAAGATACGATCCTTCGTAAAAGTTTTACTATGCTTACAATAAAATATACTTATATAGTATCGAATAGATAGTAGGCACTAAGCTTATATACTGCCTCTATTTTTGTGACATGAATGTCGCGACTCCAGTTCTTACGGTAATTGTTGTCGCAACATTGTTTTATAATAATGATAAGTCCGTGCTTCAGTCCGGTTTTATCTTTTGAATACAGAACCCTAAAAAATGTTTACGTAATAGATATCAAGAATTGCGTAGTCATCATGTGCTACTAAACCAAACAATCTTTCATCCTTGTAATGAAAACAGGTAAGTATCAAGTTTCCTGATAAAAATTGACTAGGTACTTACCATGGAAGCAATAACCCCCTTGTTCATAAAAAGTTAACGTCTGTTAAACCCATTTTAACTAAAACATATTCTGTTTCGTTCTTTCACATTAAAAATCCGTAAGATAGAGAGGAGACGCTCTGGTTTGGTTGGTTGGTGGGTTGTGCGAAACCGCCTCTCGGTCTCTGATGTGGTTCCTTTAACGACCACCAGATTGAAGCCGGGCCAACAGCTTAGCGTGCCTTCCGAAGCACGGAACCATCATTATTATCAGACAATCAGGTGATTCAAGCCTGCAATATCCTAAACAAACTGAAAACAATGTATGCTTCCCACAATCGAGCCTTAGCCACAGAGGTGAAAAGGAGGATTTGCCTAGAACCTAGAGAAACATGAAAGTATTCCTTTTTGAAAAGCGCTTACATTTTTGTGCCCATCGCCTTTGAAACTGCAAGCGACTGCAAGAAACTGCATACGTCGAATGAAAAATTATTCAATATCGAAGAAAAATCATGCGACTCGCCGAATTTGCGTCACAGTTTTCAAAAAGAGCGCCCCAGAAGAAACGGCGTTTATTAGCAAGTTAGGAAATTGTATTTTTCATATTTATAATAACACTAGCTGTTTCCTGCAGCTCCGCCTGCGTCAAAAATTTGTCTATGTTTAACCCCGGGTCTTCAACTATATTCATACCGAATTTCATCAAAATCCGTTCAGCGGTTTGGCCGTGAAAGCGTTACAGACAGACAGACAGACTTTCGCATTTATAATATTAGTATGGAAGTATGGATATGGATAGTATTGATTCGCTCTGTGTCATTCCTGGTTCAGAGGCTCTCCATAGCTATACAAGTGATAATGGTGCTAGTATTATGGGAACCTTTGGGCCAAGGGTGACACGGGGTGGAATTTTAAAATAATAATTTTGTTTTCTTTTTTTTTATATAAAACACAAGAAGAGAAGCACGTCAATGCAATGAAAATGCTGCGAGTAACAAGGCTCGATAAAATACGGAACGAATACATAAGAGGTTCTTTTAAATTCGCCCCAATAGCGGGAAAAATGGGGGAGAGCCGTTTGAGATGGTTCCGCCACGTCATGAGAAGGGACGAGGATGACGCAGTCAGAAAAGCCTTGGCTATTTGAAAAAAGGAGTTGAAAAAAGGCAGAGCACGACCGCCTCCAACGTGGAGGACAACCATTGCCAAGGGTTTTGAACGGACTGAACTGATGACTCTGACAACCCAGGACATACAATCCTGACGCAAGCGTACGAGGAAGGCCGATAGAAGAAGATAAGGCACGGAAGAAGAAGAAGAATACTTATACCTATATTTGTATGTATGTATGTAAAAATCTTACAAAACAAACACATAATACACAAAAAACATAATATCAGAATACAGGTTACAACAAAAGACGGACTTATCCCAAATAGGGATCTCTATTTATTTATTTAAACTATAATGTACAAATACAATTGTAAAGCACAATAGGTGGACTTAATGGTAAAAGCATTATCTAACAGTCAACCTTTCGGTCAAGCAGAGAGCTTTATGTATATGCTTTGTTGTTTGTGTTTGTTTGTTGTTGTTTGTATGTGTTTTGCTTTTTTTAGTTTTTTTTTTGTGTTTATGCTTTGTGTATGAGCTTTGTGTATATATATATGTCTCCTAATGTCAAGTACTGCCTACTTATATTTAAAAGAATCAATAATTATTAGGTCACGCAAGCTAAGTCACGGTTTTAAGCTATCAAACAGTAAGGGTGTCGTAAATCTATCTATCTATTCGACTTGTCGTAAAATGTTTTAAAGATCCTTTTAAGAACGTGATCTGTTTCTACGGCTAAATAACGACCATTTTTCAAAGCTGTACTTTACAAATGATATTCAAATATCTCGATCTAATAAAGCGTAAAATGAAGCTCATCTTAAAACTTTTTTAAGACCGTCCAAACTGACGCGAATCCCGCGCGACCGGCGAGACGCCCATAGAAATAAGAATCGGTAGAAGTGCCGTAGCGTATGAAAAAGTTACCTGGCCTGTTAATGACACTTCTGAATATTCTTTTTTCTGTGGGCGTCCCGCCACGCGAGCGGGATCCACGTCAGTGTGAACGATCCTTTAAGTAAAACTTGTGTGTGAAACCGCTTTAACTTTCGTACCCCTTTAAAAATACCTGATATATCCTGTTTCGCTATTATTTCGCCGGCTTCGAATTGTTGCGGATTTGGAGTTCACGCTATTTATTAGCATAATAGGGTAAGAAACGCATCCCGTTTAACCATAGTTAAAGACCCAGTGTCAAACATAGGCTATTTTTCGACGCAGGTAAAGCTGCGGGAAACAGCTAGTCCACACTTCCATACTTCAATCCATATCCATCCATACTTTACTATTACTAATATTATAAATGCGAAAGTCTCTCTGTCTATCTGTTACTCTTTCACAGCCAAACCACTGAGCGATTGGTATGAATATGAAGAACCAGGGTCAAACATAGCTTACTTTTGACGCAGGCGGAGCTGCGGGAAACAGCTAGTAATATTTATGTTTGCTATTTGAAACGCAGGCTATTAATAGATATGAGAACTAATTCTTTTTCTTAGACTATGGGATCCGATGCTACTACTAAGATGGCGTAGCGACTCAATGGCCTTCGATAATAAAAATCTCCACTTAGATCTATCCTCCTAAAAAAAAATATTATAACTCACATTAATTTTAATTAGACGAATAACTACATTTGACATACGCACATATACCATATGCACCAGATTAAAAATAATTAAATGATATCTCCACTCAGTGTTATCGACACTTGACGAATTTTGACAGTATCTCACATTATCTATACTGTTTTGGACACCAATACAAAAATCTAATTAATTACAAAGCTTCAATAAAAGCCTTATGGTCTCATAATAAAAATGATTCAGTCCAGAAGCCACGTTAAGCCGCCAGTCCCTGCAGCCATTTGCTAGAGCCCTATTTTTGATTTTTTTTACATATATAACGCTTTTAAAAGTATTTTGTACCACCTTGAATACGTGCAGCCTATGGGCACGCTTTACCGTGAGGACGTACAGGGCCATGTGCACTCAGTACAATAACGCCTTTAGGGAACTGTTGGGTCTGCGACGTCACTGCAGTGCGTCAGGGATGCTAGCTGAGGCGTGTGTGTCAAAGACAATAAAATTACATATCGTGTCTGTTACTAACATAGTTTGAAGTGTATTGTATGACTAACATTATATAGGCAATGCCTAAAATATATGAATTTTATATATTATATGTATATAAAATTCATAATTATATTTTATTTTATTTTATTTATTCATAATGTCGAATGAATATTCATGAACAAAAATTATTCGCGTCGCCGATTTTGTGTTTATCACACTTTTCAAACACAGCGCTCCTGGATGTCATAGAACTTCTTCGTCCAAACTACTCCGAAAAACTTTTCCGAAAGGTTGCCCGGAAGACATTGCTATTATGATAAGGCCGCCTTTGCGCAAGGTTATTTTTCTTGTAATTGCTTGTATTTAACAATGTATCCTTGTTATGCAATAAATAGTTTTTATATTGATATACTCTCTGATGCTTTCTCAGCTTTATTTATTGCATAAAAGCCTAATCGCATACTAAATCTATGCAATGAAACGGTTGCCATCCGAACTCCATAACACTTTAAGAGCCAAGCCATCATTCAGGATGTATAGCCCCGTAAAACTATCGAACGCCTTGATATTTTTAGGGTTTCATCTGACTTAGAATTATGTTTCATCGATACAGGATCCCTCCATTTTGATTCCTATCGTCTATCAGCCCTGTGTCATTGAATGGCACAAATCGGTGAGGTACCCGAACAGGCGACCTTTGTGCAAACGTGTACCACTGGCTAAGAGTATTCGTCCAATCGTGTTTTCCTATTTACGTCGTCAGCTTACGCTTCGGAGCCTGTAAGTGGTGGCCCTTGATTTGGCGGTACTAGTCATTGCAATGGAGCGACTGTCGTCTGACTTCCGTAACCCTATTTACAGGGAAACCAGTCCAACAGAAACATGACCCGAGTCGTGTTAGTGGCCAACACTGTAGATTTTTTCAGGCTTGAATGATGGTGTCAGATTTATGCATCTGACACCATCTTCCGACTATCATTTATCCTTCTATCCTTTCGAAAGAGCTCATATGGATAATGCCACTAAATAGCGACCAATCCAATATGGGTTGCGCTTCGTCGTCGCTTGACAAGCGCATTTGTTATGGATATGCGTGCCATTCGGTTATTTATCATAAAGTCGATTTTTTCTTTTTAGATTTTCATTTTACCAAGAACGTTTCAACCTTTTTCGTTTCTTTTTTTTTTCGTCACTCCAACATGACATTGGATCGCAAAACTTTTTACCGTAGTGATGCTCGGCCGAATAACTTTTGTTCTAAATATATATATAGTACATTATAGTATAAGATAATAGAGATATATACAATTCAATTTATTGATATAGAACATGAATTTTTAATCAATAGCCGTGTAATTTTATAGAACAGCAGTTTGAATCTCCGCTCGCTTCGCTCGCTCTGCTATGTATGGTCACAAGCCTTTTTTTTGTTAACTGAGGGGAAATGCATTTACGCACTAAGTGCACGGACTCCCAGGCAGAGTGCCTGGAATACCCACTAAAACCTCTCCGGCCTTTTCGCACCGGCTGTTGAGGGCGCCATGGGGTCGCGTTAGCATTCTACCACAACGCCCTCCAGCCATGGCCTTTCGGCCCCGTCCATTGGTCTTTCGGCCACCCCCCAAACCAGACAGTGGCCCATAGATGGACCACGCCCGTCCCCCAGACCCACATCCGTTCGCCGTCTCCGACGGCAATGGAGTGGTCTGTTGGCAGAAATTGGCTGACAGTCAACAAGACCCCGACTACCAGGGAGTTATTAACTGTCACCCAGGGTGCACCGTCCCGAATCCCTTGTGAGCCCGCCCTCTCACCGGATGCTTGGGATCAAGTGAGAATGCAATGCTTTCAAAGGACCGGGCACTCGAGGAGGTTCCCTACCCTGCACCCCATGGTCACATGACCTCAGAGGCCCTCCGACACCTGGAGGACCTCTGCCACCGGGTGGGACTGTTGACCCACCGTTTATGGGGGCGCTTCCAGGCGCGCTAAGTAGCGCCTGCGTCGCATCCCCCCTCTCCGCCGCCGGATCGGGTCCGCGAGGGGATCGTCCTCGCGGTCCCTTTCCTCGACCTCCCTCTGCAACATGACGACCTCGCAAAAGGAGGCCATTGCAGTCCAGGCTCTGTCGCTCTCGAGCATCGCGTTGGCGACACTCGGGAGCGACAGGTCCGTCCCGCCAAGCGCGGCGGCCAACTCCTGGCGCTGCCGGCTCCACCTGGGATACCGCTCAAGGACATGTTGAGCGGTGTCCCGAGCCTCGCCACAGTCGTGGCAGCGAGGCTCGGCCTCCCTCTGGGCCACGCGGTGCAGGTACTCACCGAAGCAACCGTGCCCGGTGAGCACCTGCGTCATGCGGAAGGTGAGAGGCTTGCGCCGCCTCATCATCCACTTCTCCAGGACCTGACGCAGGGCCTCCACTGTGCGGACACCGAACTCTGCCTGCGCCAGGTCCGCCTCCCACCTCCGCACGAGAGTCGGTCACAAGCCTTTTTTTTTTTATTATTTCGCAGGGGAATGCGTTTACGCACAGAGTGTGGGACTCCTGGGCTGCTAATCGGCCCAGACTACCCACTAAACCCCTGTAATTAAAGTATTTTTTGGTCATGTAATAGTAGTATAAATATATCATCTGGCAAATAAAAAAATATCAAACAAACTTCGGCCATTAGCAAAAAGTTTTTTTTTTAAGTTGGTAAAACATAGTTATATAAAATGATACATAACATATATCATATTATGCTTCTATAATACAAATATATACCAAACAATACATACAGCAAACAAGACGTCGATGAAACGTGTTAGGTCAAGTGAGATTCGGCAAAGTCAATTTCAGATAACTGATCGGTTCCCGTGCCACTCATACCACTGGTTATGAGTAAATTCGTCTAAACTGATAAAAGATTAAAACGTAGAAATACTTTTCACAAAATTCCCAAAGGACTGACAACTAATAATTTATGAGAGTACAGTAAATTGTACAGAAAGTATACATGCAGATAGGCAATATATCCCTTGGGATCGTCCACGATTCCCGAATCACAAGTCAAAGAAGACATCGTTCCTAAATGTAGGCAGACACGAAAAGTTTACGGAACAATAACAGTCTCATCAAAGAATAATTTAGTACAGAAGTTGTTTTATTTTTAGGAATAATTTTCTACTATCGTCATCACACACTCTCTTTGATCTTAATTCTTTATTGATTGCTCATCATATGGGTTAATTTCGTACAGAATGCGCTATGTTTTGTTTCTTCAAATTTAAGTTTAATTAAGTACTTAGTCATACATAATCGTATTTTCTTCAGTTATTTGCTTCCGAGATCATAGTCTAATTAATATCCTTATTTTGTGAGGTTGCCGTATACGGCCTTGGATCTTGAGGTCTGCTAACATGATTGATTAATCTTAGTTTTTCTCCTTAATATAAATATATTATTATATTATGGAGATTCGTAAATACGAATCAGCATTATTTACCGATAACCGGTCGACTGCAGGACATGAACCTTCTTTGGTAGCATATTATGTTATATCTGCTAGCCACCAACGTAATCGTTAAAAAACTGGAGACTGCCCATCTATAATTATGATTAATCTAGATCTGTTTTTATCCATATTGTTTTTATTTTACTTTTTTGAGGCCAACACTCATTTCGGGTCGCTGCGCCATTTTAGTAAGTAAGTAAATCTGGTTGTTTCTCTAAAATCGTCTACGATCGTACGACCACGTCTTACGACAACATAACGTTTTGCTGACAAGTCGTCGGCAATGTCGTGTCCTCCGGGGCCTGGTAGAAGTAGCGCGCCTAAAAAGAGCTGGCTTGACGTCGCAAAGCAGGATATGCGTGCTAAATGCTAATGGACTATCTGCTAAGTGGAGAGTAAAACGGGCGAAGTGGAGACGTAAACAGTGGACAGTAGGAAAGCGGACCCTGGGCTCAGAAGCAAACAGCTGAGGATGCAACCGGGATAACGCTAGGATGAAGAATAATCTATCTGCTTTCTCACTTATAAATAATAGTCTATGACAACAGACATTAACTTTTTCGAGGACGAGTGACGACTGACGAATGCCTGTCCTTACAACAAAGTCCCTTCATGCAAAATGCATGCAAATGATATGCGTGATGCGTATTGTATTTACCTACATATTTCATGGTGCGTGACTGACGCACCCAGGATAATTTCGTTTTTAAAAGGGTATGATAATGTCATTCTTAAATTAATTTAATACAACTACGATTTTTTTACCCGACTACGGCTTTGAGTTTTGCTATGTAGCTGTGGGCGTGTATATTAAATTGCAGAGAAAATCGAAACATTTTAGACCTCGCAGTTACAGTATTATTAATATCTAGTCCTTGTTCCGTGAGCTTTGTAGAACTAAATTGTTATCCTATGTTTCGCTGCGAAGTCTTAAAAAAATAGGAAAAAATAGGATAGGAAAGTTTAGTCTTTCAATAAAACAGAAATGAAAAATGTATACATTTTATAACGAGAGGCTTATGTAGAGGTCCTAATCGAGAGAACTACGATGGGTATATCAGAAGAAAATACAAATATTAAATTAAAAAAATATTCAAAATTTGACACTGACAACGTCAATACATGAAAATATTTTCTCTCGAAAATGATTATTTTTTCCCCAATATTTTGACTCAAAAACATATTTGTTTGTTGTGGATTATGCAAATTTAAGTGCGAAAATCAATTGCAAGTTTTTGAAGCCAAACATAATAATATCTGAAATTGATCTTCGGACGTGTTCCAACTTTGGGGCTAGATCCACCAGCCCGAGTCTTAGCACACGACGAAACGATTCGGAGTCAACTCCTGGGAAGGAAAAGGCTTTGGGCACCACCTTTCTGTTTAATGTTTCAGGATAATTTTGATGTTTACTTGAAAAGACGAAAAACTCTTTAAATAATGCGCCCTGTGGGAACTATATACAATAATTATTCAAATTTGCAAATAAAATACATTCAAGAGGCAGAGTCTTAAGTCTTCCCTAAAATTAAAATTTTCAAGATTTCGCCACTTCTTACCCGAACCAAGTGTACTTTTTCGTGTTTTGTGCAGTGTTTTTTTTTATATATATAAGTTTAAATTCTTTTTTAAATATGTACCTAATTGTTTAGTAGATATATTTTTTTTTATGTAAAGGAAGTGTACCATAACAAAGTAGAAGCTTTTATGCAGAATAGTAGCGATGCTGAAGGGAGTGCAAGTCAACCTACCACATCACTAGTACGATGCCCCATTTGTCCCCAGGCTAGGTACTTTAAAGGAGAGAGGGGCTTGAAAGTACATGTTGGAAAATCACATAAAAACCAACATGTGCTGCCGAGCTTTGCTTCACCACCATCTTCCCATAGCGAAATTCCTTTTTGGCAACTTCTTTCTAAATTGAAAAATTCGGTTCCTATTCTCAAACGTATTCCCCGAGGCGCGAGACCATCGCCCAGAACTTGGCCGACTGCATTGGTCTCGTCGTTCAAGAGAACTCCACATCAGCCTGGGAACAACTGCTAACCTTCCCTTATCGGATTCTACATATCAAAAATGCTCGTTCGGCTCAAAATTCTTTAACGTCTCAAATAAAACAAAATTGTCAAAATTCAACATTAGATTTGGATCCAAAATTTAGAACCAATCTTAAAAGTCCTATATTTCAGTATGTAGAGTCAAAGCTAAGGGAAGGTGACATAAGAGGGGCATCTAGACTTTTATTTAGTAGTGATGTGGTGGCGCCATATTCTCCAGACACCCTGACGAGTCTGAAGGATAAACACCCGGCGCTTCCTGATGATCTTTCTTTTCCAGATCCTCCTGATGACAATTCAGAGCATCTGGTTACCACGGCTCAGGATATTATCTCGGCCGTTTGCTCCTTTAGGAGTGGCTCTGCTGGCGGCTTCGACGGCTTGACACCGCAACATTTAAAAGATTTGATTTGTCCGAGTGCGGGAGCCGCTAGCAACGCGCTCCTGAGGGAGCTTACGAGCCTAGTAAATTTAATGCTCTCCGGCGATGCAAACGAAGGAATTATAGATATTTTATACGGTGCCAATTTGTGTGCCTTAAAAAAAAAGGATGGTGGTATCCGTCCCATCGCCGTGGGTTGCACCTATCGCCGTCTGGCAGCCAAAATTTGCTGTAAATTTTACAGCCCCCTACTGGCAGACAAATTCCAACC
The DNA here is from genome assembly GCA_947363495.1 of Euzophera pinguis. Classification (NCBI taxonomy): domain Eukaryota; kingdom Metazoa; phylum Arthropoda; class Insecta; order Lepidoptera; family Pyralidae; genus Euzophera; species Euzophera pinguis. Next base: position 9,526,135 of record OX376176.1, read on the forward strand.
CATCCAGTTGGGCTTTGGCTGCAGTGGGGGTTGTGAGGCTGCCGTACACGCCCTATCCACCTACCTTGGCTATGGTAATAGCAAGGTCATCTTGAAGGTTGACTTAAAAAATGCCTTCAATTCAGTGAACAGGGACACCTTGTTGACCCAATCTAAATTAGAAACACTAAAAATTTACAAATTCCTCTGGCAGTGTTACAGAAATCCATCAAAATTATTATACAAGGACAATGTTTTGGACTCGTCGGTTGGATGTCAGCAAGGTGATCCTCTTGGACCAGTCATTTTTAGTCTACCTATACACCCCATTATCAGACAACTAAATTCAAAATTTAATATCTGGTATCTGGATGACGGCACCCTAGGAGGCGACTCAGACACAGTTTTAACAGATTTGGCTTTCTTAAAAGAGGAATTCAAAAAAATAGGCTTAGATTTTAATACAAGCAAATGTGAAATATTTTTTGATAATCTTGACCAACCTTCGGAATTATCTAAATTTAATATTTTGGCCCCAAATATTAAAATAATTGACAGAACAACCATGCGCCTCCTAGGGTTTCCGATTCTAGAAGAACGTTTTGAAATGTTTATTGATGAAAAAATACAACATTTCAACGAGACTTCTGATCGTTTACTCCAAATCAACATACATTCGGCCTTCACCATAATTCGGCACTGTCTTTTTGTCCCAAAATTTACACATGCTTTAAGATCTTCTCCTTTTTGGAAAAATCCTTCCCTTTTAGAAAAAATTGACCAAATTATTAGAATAACGTTAAGTAAAATTTTGAATGTGGCTTTAGACGACCGCGCGTGGCAACAAGCATCTCTACCAGTGCGCTTAGGCGGCCTCGGCGTCCGAAAAAATTACAGACGTCAGTCTGCCGGCGTTCTTGTCTTCGGTTCACGGCACTGAGGAACTGACCAGGAAAATATTAGCCCAAATACTGGTCGATTTCGAGGTGCCGTATAAAGCTGAGGCCACGAACGTTTGGCAAATGACTTGTCCAGGCACTGACTTGCCGACTAATCCATCCTCCCAGAGGCAGTGAGACTGGCCTCTTTGTCGCATTGTGAGAGAAAACCTCATGGACACTTCTTGCAATGTGGCCGAGCGTGCTCGCCTACTGGCGGTCGGAGAATGGGAGTCGGGTTTATGGCTTCAAGCACTCCCCTCGCCCAGCATAGGAACTATGCTGGACGACAACACATTTAGGGTCGCTACTTGTCTGCGTTTAGGCGCTCCGTGTGTTTCTCCACACCGTTGTCACTGTGGAGAGGCAGTCGACGCCCTCGGACATCATGGGCTATCATGCAGCAGGAGCGCAGGCCGCATACCGCGGCACGCATATCTTAACGACATAATCCGTCGAGCTCTGACCACCGCCGGCGTGCCCGCCGTACTTGAACCTAGTGGCCTGGTACGTGACGATGGAAAGAGATCAGACGGTATGTCCTTGATGCCTTGGAATATGGGTCGGCCTTTGGTGTGGGACGCCACATGCGTCGACACCCTTGCGCCATCGCATGTTCCAAGCACTGCGGGATGCGCCGGCGCTACTGCTGCATCAGCCGAAGCCCTCAAACGGCGTAAATACAGTAATTTCATCTGAAATTACTTATTTGAGCCGTTTGGGGTGGAGACTGTGGCCATGGGGTCCGAGTGCTCGTTCTCTGTACAGAGATTTAGCAAAGCGTATAATCGACGCCTCAAGTGACCGGAAGGCTGGACTATACTTTGTTAAAAGAATCAGCATTGCCATACAGCGTGGCAATGCTGCCAGCCTTCTGGGCACTTTCCCGGTAGACATCAATGTGGATGAATTCTACGACGCCTAAATTACATGGGCATTTTTTTTATGTATATATATGTAATACTTTTGTTTTTTAGTGTATATAACTAGTTAATTAAATTTATAGTTTATTATTAATTTTAGTTAGTTTATTATTATATATTTATTAATAAGACAATTAATAAAGCACTCATACAAAAACTCTTTATCGCATGATGCATGCATGATATGAAATTGAAGACCCGGGGTCAAAGATAGGCTACTTTTTGACGCAGGCGGAGCTGGGGGAAACAGCTAGTTTACATATATTTTGGATCCGTTCTATCAGTATTAAAACCAAAAACTAACAATCCCAAAAAAGTACTTAGGAGGTATTCCTCGAAGCGCATCCGTTTTCAAGCGCACTTAACAAAGCGCACCTTTATTATTCTTCGAATCGATAACAAATATTGCCCTTTTTTAACATACCTATATAATGTTTGAGTCCTTCCTTTGGAACTAGATTAGAAACCCGGGACATGTTGACACCTTTCACGTGTATTTTTTTTAGGTATTAGTAGACGTGCTAGGATGACATAAACTACAAGGTAGTGGTTAATCAAAAAAGTTACTCAAACAACAATTCCTAAACACTTACTACAGATTGGTATGTACTAGTGTTATGACCATTAGCTGAAGTACTAGGATTAAACAAATTATGAGGAGGTTCACAGATATAAAAAACACTGTAATCACGCAGTATAGGTTGGTATTTTTGAGATAAAAAGGTTTGTGAACCTCCTCATAATTTCTGTTTTCCTAGTACTTCGGATGAAAATAAAATTATTCTATTCTATTCTATTCTATGATAGTTGATTTAATGTGCACAGTTTAAAACATCTATCGATAACACTAATAACGTATAATTACGTACCCTACTTGCGCTGCACTCAATTTTAACGTTGGTGCGCTTCGAGGAATAAAATCATAATTATTATTTTTTAATTTTGGAAGTGCGCCTTGAAAACGGCTGCACACGTACTTAATACCCTAAAATCGACATCTGTTTTTCACGAGGTTAAAGACTGCAATTTTCGGGTCTTGAAATAGCGATTTCCATCCAGGAATCAGGAATGCCATTTCTATAAAAGTGACTCACCCAAAATGGGCGACTCGCATGATTTTCACTCGACATATGAGTCATTCATTTCAAAAATACAACGTATGAATGGTCTCCTTGGGCGCCATACAATTTAATAGGTAGAATCCAATAGTTCTTAAGGCACAATAACCCTTCAACTTTCGCCCACGTTAGCGAAAAGACATTAGCCGCGTTGGATCCTAAACGACCGATGCTAAATATCAACAAATTAACAAATTGTAATTCATGGTCCGTCGCTCCTTCGTTTGACTCCGGTAGTAAATTACCCGAACCGAATTGCTTACGTAAGTCGAATGCTAATGTATCGGTTATTTAGACTTACGACACCCATTTATTTGTAGTGACTAGTGAATAGAAACGTAAGGTAAACCAATATGGGAAGAAAGAGTAGTTTTATTCTGCATTTTTTTTTTAAACCGACTTCCGAAAGACAAAACGGATCATTGACACGCTGAACGCCGCTATATGTTAGTAATCTTTTATCAACAAAAATTTGTTTGAAAATTCTTGGGAAAATCAAGAATTTTTTGACTGGTGTTGATTAAAATACGAGAGTTATTACAGTTGAAATGGTAATGTACCTACTTTATGCCATACCCCTTCTATGGACACACCACAGTTCGATTTCAGAACACTTGGTAAAACATGGTAAAGGACTATCCCACTTCGATGTATAGACGTACAGTGCTATGGCAGAGCACCCGACCAAATCGTACCCCACTTGGTAAACGAATACCCACTTCGCCGTTTTCCCGGTAACATGACGAAATCGCATAATGAATGAATGAATAAATGAATAAATGACGGAATCGCATCCATACTAATATTATAAATGCGAAAGTCTGTCTGTCTGTCTGTCTGTCTGTCTGTCTGTTACGCTTTCACGGCCAAACCGCTAAACGGATTTTGATGAAATTTAATATGAATATAGTTGAAGACCCGGGATCAAACATACGCTACTTTTTGACGCAAGCGGAGCTGCGGGAAACAGCTAGTAATAAATGAATGAACACTTTATTACACCACATAATCTCACGCCTGCCGCCGTAAACTAACTTTTTCTTTCGTGTCAATGGCTAAACCCAAATATATTCGGTCCAATATGATGCAACACCCACAGCCGAGTCAGAAGCCACAGCCAAATGGGCCCATGTGCATGAGAATGGGCAGCTGGCACACGACAGCAGTTGGTCAATTGGGCTGAGAAAACTGAATGTTGATGTTTGATCCACGCAGAAAAAAATATTACTTGTGCCATACGCGATGATGATCTCATAAACCTTTTAGCCTCTTTTCCAATCGATTCGATCCAGTTGTGTAACAAAGTAACAACAACATTATCAATATTTTGTTGTAATGAAATGTAAACATTTTGAAATTGTTTACAATTAAAATGGTTTTAGGAAACGAAAATTGATTCGATAATAGGAAAAGTTCGACGTTGTATGTATACTACTGGAAAAGGAGGGGTTACTATTGTTCGATTTATACTAGAGTCAATATTAACTGGCACAAGTTGTTGACAGTGGGCGGGGCACATAGCGAGGAGAACCGGTAGCCGGTGGGGCAGAAAGAATCTAGAATATTGTGATTGATATGTTCATGCACATAAGCAAAAAAACAATGAAACAACAACAACAATGAGTGATTATTTGTTGTTACTATTAATTGTGTTCTTATAAGTACAAAAAACTGCCAACAGCCCACTCCACCGCCGTCTATGATGAGACGGCGAATGGATGTGGGTCTGGGGGACGGGCGTGGTCCATTTATGGGCCACTGCCCGATTTGGGGGGGGTGGCCGAAAGGCCAACTGAGGGGGCCGAAAGGCCATGGCTGGAGGGCGTCGTGGTAGAATGCTAACGCGACCCCATGGCGCCCTCAACAGCCGGTGCGGAAACGCCGGAGGGGTTTTAGTGGGTAGTCTGGGCCGATTAGCGTGCGTAAATGCATTTCCCCTCCATTAACAAAAGAAAAGAAAAAAAAGCTCCTTAACCACTAAGTCAGGATTTAGAGGGTCGATTGACCACCATGTTACCCACTATGATTGAATGATGTGTGTGTGAATCTTTTAGCTTTCAACTTTGCTTAATAAATGCATGTTACTTTTTAACTTCAAAGCCAATATCGCTCACAAAGGATGGCGTGCCTTTCTCAATAGTCCATTACGGAGTGAAGTTCGTTATTTCCTAAAGCCACTCGCACACGTTTCTGTTTTCTTCATCATTTCAACCGCAGTCATTTCACTCCTGGACATAGGCCTCAAAATTAAGGGGGTTTTGGCATACTTACCAGCTCGGGTTTCTTTTGTGTTTTACTTTGTTTTCTCTTCCAAGGTTTCGAAGAGGTTTTGTTTGCAATTTTATTTATCTTTCGTAAATGTTTTAACTTTTACAGTGAGCTAATGCTATTTTCTTTTATTTGTCTTGTTGTAATACTACCACTTACTATATAACATATATATATATATATATATATATATATATTTTAACTTATGTACACTTATACACCAGCGCAGGTTGGCGAGCGCAGTTGCAGCGGCTTGTCGTACTTCCGACGCTGCTACCCATTCTTAAGCTAAGGAAGCGTAGGATGTCGTTGGGTTTGGGGAAAAAATAAGGTACTAGGATGTTACTGACTCGGATAGATATGGGTTGACTCATATCATCATCATCAATTCAAAATTTAAGACGTTTATTTGTTCATCTGTAACACACATATACATATAATGATTACATTCAATCAACACGATAGACACACACACAGATACATTCATTTGGAAATGAAATAACTTATAACTCGAACAACTTTCGTAAGACCCACCGAGTTTCGAAAAAAGCACTCCATACGCGCGGTCAAGACACGTAATGTGTGACGGGCCTTACCAAATGCCGTGAAATCCAAATCGGAAGCTTTTAACTGTGATCGTATAGTCCGACTGCTACATCAGAAACATCACTATTTCTTTCATAGATAAGTAACAAGACAAAATAACCAACTGCTCGAAAGTCGTTTTTATCTACTTATCTTCTTATCGAATGGGTTACATGTTTAACCGGCCTTGTACACCCTGGTGTCAGAGTTTTTAGAACCGCCTTTCAGTATGTGATGATCTTTAACGACTACCAAATGGCAATCGGGACTAACGGGTTATCGTGCTTTCCAAGCACGGAATCATTATTAATTGTCAAACAATCAAATGATAAAATCGAAAAATCTGTCGATAAAAAATAAATCAAGAAACACGTATAACAAGTTTCGTAGGGATCCGTTCAGAAATGCGACCTCTAGCCCGGAACATACATTTTTCGTACAAAAGCAAAATTGGCCAGTATTGAAATGGAGACTTGGCTTACGCTCAGTCAATAATGAGTATTGGCTTTTTTTGTAGGGCTGAATATTGCCGCCTTATTTTCATATCACATGACAAACATCATCCTTTAACTTGTTACGGCAATATCCGACGCAGCAAAATTGAAATGGCAATTAGACTCAGTTCAACATAACAATCTATTTGGGAGATTCTCTTTGAACTAAAAACACGCTGTAGATAATAATTGAGCGAGTGAAGACGAAAATTCCGTTTTGAGCCTTGTCAATTTTGCTTTTGTGAGAAAATTTATTTAGTTACTTTTTTGTACAAAATACACAATAGAGGAATGATTGGTCTCGCGTGCTCGACTAGATACTGTCGGCATACTAGAAAAATGCGGCAACTAAAACTACGCCGAACTACGGCGTATTCGCGGTGTACCCGCGTCAGTCACGCCGGAACCGATGAGGGAGTTGGACGTCTAGATAAATGTAAAATTTAATGTAAAAGCAGAAGCAAAATAGCAGTTTGCGTAGTCAAACTGTGTAAGAATAATACTAAAAGAAATAAGAAAGATACTGGTATTACATGCAAACAGTAAGTATTGTATAATTTCGAAATATAGACATAAATTACTCATGAAAATAACAAAACCCTAAAATATGGCGCGAAGTACCGCTTAGTGCTCAATGTTGCCGTGTTTTAAAAAATCCCAAATTCCCCTTGGTTTCCATTTTTATTATTTGGATATTTTGTTTTTGAACTCCCGATTCCAAAAGAGGGATGTTGTAAGTTTGACTTAAATTATGTCTTCGGCATCTTATTCCTTCAATGCGGGTCTGGGAGAAAAGTAAAAACGTGAATTGTACTGGCGGCTTCTCTTCCCACGCAGACAATTTTTGAAACATTTTTTCCATTCCGCCGCATACACCTCTTCCACGGCTTTCTTGAACACTGCTAGCGCCTCTTCTGGAGATCAAAACTGTATCCCTTTCAGCAGATTTTTTATTTTAGGGAATAAAACGAAGTCACACGGTGCCAGATCAGGACTGTAAGGAGGATGCCCCAAGACTCTGACCGGTGTAGTGTCCAGGAAGTCCCTCGTTTTGAGCGCTGAGTGAGCGGGCTCGTTGTCATGGCGAAGCAATACCCCGCGGAGCCCGGTGTTTTGTCGCTTGTTGCTCATTGCAAACAAAACTTCTGGCAGACATTTTGTGGTATACCATTCGGCGTTGATGCTGCTTTGGTCTCGTAATGGAATTGATACCCCATCAAAGTGAAGAAACTAGCAAGCAAAATTTTCCCTGCGCTTCTCGATCGCTTCACTTACGTAGGCGTTGGTTCGTTTTGAAACTGTAGACTGACGCTTTGTTTCTGGATCGTATAGATAAATCCAGGATTCGTCACATATCACAATGTCGTAAACGCGCCGAGACGAGCCTGCTTCAAATTTTTGAATCATATCACGGCACCACTCCACACGGGCCTGCTTCTGAACTTCGGCGAGATTGTGCGGCACCCAGCGCGAAACTATCCTCCTCACGCGAAGGTGCTCGTGTAGAATCTTGTAAACGCTTCCCGAAACAATCTGCAGTGTATGCTGATTCTCTTCGTGTGTGATTCGTTGATTCCTGTTTCCATGAATTATTTTTTTTATTGCCAGCAAACTTTTTTTTGTGACAGCCGTCGTAGGACGACCACTTCTTTGTTCATCCCCCAAACTAAGGCGACCGCGCTTGAACTCGCCAGCGGTAGATGGTTGCTTTTGAAGGTCCTTTATCCATAAAAGCCATTTGAAGTCGAACAAATGAGTCATCAGGTTTTTAGGCCACATTTAAAATCGTAGAAAATCATCGCACGAAAATGTTCTCGATGCAAATCTATTTTTAAGTGAGACACAATAATTTGATTTGGCTCTCAAAAAAATGTGGAGAGAAATTCGAAATTTGAACAATGGTATTTTTTATTTTAAATTTTTCAAAATAATTACAAGTGGCCAGTGCCTTATACATAAAAACTTTTTTTCGCAAAACTTTCTGAATGGCCTATATATATGTGTAAGGGCGCATAGATCAAGAATCTTGGCTCTACATGAGATCTGACCACTTTTTCATAGATTTTGATTAAGGTATAGTGTAGAGCTTGTAGGTTTAGAGCGTGTAGTCTTTGGAGCTTGGCTTTATACAAGATCTGATAACTTTTTCACATGGTAAGCTATGTAGACTCGTCTTGGCAACATTTTTACATGAAAATGTTTTTTGTGGGATTTCATTTATTTTTGTAAGTTGGTTAATGGACTTTTTTGAGTTTATTATAAGTATTTGCAAATGTAGTGCAAGTCTCATACAAACTTCCACCTCCTATTACGAGGGGATAGGTTAGGTTAGGTTTGGTTTTATAATTTTTTTGTTGTCTTTGTAGTAATATTAGCTTAAATACCAAATTTCAGCGTTCTAGGACTTCAGGAAGTATCTTAAGAATTTTGATGATCAGTGACGAAATCGGGGCTTTTTAGACATTAATAAAATCTAAAGTATAATAGCTACGACATTCAAACTTTGTATGTTTAATGATTGTACTGGTGTTATTATATCTTGAAATTTTTAACTATTTAGCATCATCCAAACCAAAGTTATAAGAGTTCAAAAAAACGACGAAACGTTTCGAGAAAAGGTAGGTAGTGCCCTTGCGCTCCGCTTGGCTCGTCTTGGAGGGGCACTCCCGTGCCCCCAGATCAAATGAAACTTCTTGTTGCAATTTTAGGATTCAATATTAGAATTATTAAATAAAATAGACAAAAATTAACCATTTCCCCTACCTTAGCTCCGAAACTATCGATTCCAGAATTTCGATGCATAAATTACAGGAAAACCTATGAGATAATTCAAAATTTATTTAGGAGGTCTAAATAGATAAAAATAAAAAATCGTACTCACACTTGGCCGGTTTTATTTTAATTCCATTTTAAAGGATTTTCATAGCAACATTTTATAATCCGTAACAAGACCACAGCAATTAATAATTTTTTCATTGGTCGGGCACCAGTCAAGTAGCTGGCAACACCATAATCGACGCTAGTGGGCGTCTTGGCACATTGTTTTACCCACACTGTCCTAATAAGTTGCCGCATTCTGGAAACTGATTTTTCTTCACAGCGCGGTATCTAGTCGAGCCCGCGAGACCAATTATTACTGAATCTAAGAGGCAGACCTAATGCAAAACTAAAATCATTATCTAACAGCCAACCTTTGGGTCAAGCAGAGATATTAAGTTGAATTGTTTCAGAACGGATTCTTACGAAACTTGACACACGTGTTTCATGATTTCAGTAAATCTTTTGTCGAGAGTTTTTCTGTTTAGGGTACAATGAGAGCAAAAAGGGGAAAAGTTTGTTGTAACACTATTTACGAACGGATTTCGATCATACTGCCAAAATATATCAAAACAAATCACTACCGCGAGGGCAATTTTTAACATCATCGCCCTCAGGAATGACGCTAAAGATTGCTCTTAACAAACAAAACCTACGGAAATTATAAAGTCTAATTATTTCCATGAATAAAATTAGTCCATTATCAGGCTGCGTGACTGACTTAATGAGCTCATTATACTTTTACATCGGGTTCGGGATTAGTTATTTCTGTTCGGCTCACTGGTTTTCAGAGTGCCAGGTTTTGCCCTTGAGACCCGGGATTATATGGGGCCCTATCTTTGAAATGCATGACTCATATGTGGAATGAAAAACGGTCGATATCGAACTATAATCATTCGACTCACCGATTTTGCGATAGTCACGTGAGTTTTGGTAAAAATGAAAAAAGGAATTCTTCAATAAACTTCTATTCTATTGATATACTTAACTCCCAATTTTAACATTTTATGCAGAAACTGCAAAATTTTTAGTGATATCAATTTGACCTAAATTAAGTACACCATTCATACTTTTGTTTTTTTTTTAATTTGCGCAATTTAATTAAAATAATAAATATAACCAATTATTGGATTATGAATTAAAAATAATAAAGTAAAGTGCGAGTAATAAAGCACCCCCAACCCAACTGTCAATCAGAATTATGGATTAACATTACTTTAGATTATTAAAAAAGGTGTTTGCTAAAGAAATAAAGAGGCAATAGTCAGTATTCAGTCAATATTCAAATAATCAGTATTCAGTTGACAAAATGGTGTTTAACATAAAGGCCAACTCCGAAATTCTTATTTCAAATTATTTAGATAAAGAATTTCATCATATGTTACGTCCACTAAATTTACTGCAAAATATATATTTTTCGCCGAAATGTATTATCCGGAACAATTTCATATTTCCTAATAACAAATTTAATATTTATTCAAATATTTTTGGCGTCTTTTTATTTTCCTTAGCATTTTTAATTCGAGGTTATATTGGTTACAAACATATAAATGTAAACATATTAGGAAGTACAATGGTTTTTGAATTATTCTTTAGTCTAATAAGTTATTTAATAGGATATATTATTAATTCAATTATTAACATAAAACTTAGTGATATGTATGTACAGTGTGTTTTGATATTGCAATATGTGAATAGAAAACAAAATAAGAAAAAAACTAAATTGAATAATGTGAATTTTCATAATTGGATGATTTTGTTGGCTATAATAATATTTCTTTTAATATATCCTATCCACTATATTATTTTTTTCGAAGAAAGCCCCATAATGGAAGTTGTATCATGTTTGGTGCTTATATGTTTTGATATAAATATAATTTACGCGAGTCAAATCATTATTGTAATAAGAAATGAATTGGACTGGTGGATATCCGATTTAAAATCTTATTCAAGTCAAGTTAGCAATTCTGAATATTATAAAAGCAAATACTTAGTATATGTAAAAATATTGGAAGCGTATAATATTTATAAAATGATATTTCAAGCTATGGTAACAATTTTGTATTTTTTTTTTTAACGTTTAGTCAACATGTTTTTTTTCATTTTCTGTCGGTTATAAGGGTTTTTATTCAAAATTTGCGCTGTTATTTCAATTCAAATCTTTTGGACACTGAAGCAATCATTTGAGGGCTGGTCTTTACACTCCGGACTTTGGGCGAGGTTTACTTGGTTCTGCTGCCAAAACCCGGCTATGTGAATCTATATGAATCTAGTTTATTGAAACTCTTTAACTGTGCTAATTATATTTAATTAATTTTCCCTTACAGATTGTCTTTTATTTCGTGAATGGCTTTCTGACTTACGTGATATACGTGCAGTTGACGTTAGAATTCATTCAATTGTCCTGGCAAACTGAGAATAATGTAAGTACCTACTATCACAGATTATAAAATATAAGCTATACAGATATTCAACCGTCCATACATTGAAATACATTGACGTTGTTTGTATTAAATCCTAGCTGTTTCTAGTAACTCCGCTTGCGCCCAAAAGTAACCTATGTTTGACTCCAGGTCTCCAATTATATTCATACCAAATTTCATTAAAATCGGTTCAGCGGTTTATCCGTAAAAGAGGAGCAAACATCCATCCACACATACTCACAAACTTTCGCGTATATTATCAGTGTGAGTCTAATGTCAGCCACGGAAAGCGGCTTAGATTATTGGCAAAACAATATCTAAGTCTGACCAAATCGACACAAAAAGACGAAGAAGTCTTCTTCTTCTGTAAGTGCCACTTCATTTCTGAAGGTTGGCCGTCAGCTCCCTAAATTTCGTCTTGTCCATGGCGAGTCTGAATAGCTGCTCTACAGTTCTGATTCCTGTCCACTGGCGGATGTTCATGAGCCATGATATTCTACGGCCTCCTACTCTGCGTTTTTCGGCAAGTTTTCCCTAGGAGACGTAAGATATATGGTCGATAGACCTTAACGAGATGAATAAATGTTTTATTTCTCTTCCTTTCACAGTTCCGGGCATTAGTAATTAGCGTCGGCATATTTGTTTGGGTATTCAAAAACAAACTCTTGGAAATAAACCTTTGCATTCAATGCGAGAAAACGTACACCAGTATCAATGAGGCTGACTACGCTTGTTCTCTATTAAATAGGAAAGTGTCTTCAGGTACGTAAACAAGTACAGGGGGGAATAGGGCTATACCACACAATTTTATTAGTACTAACGTACAGAACGACAGTCACACTATCCCACCTGAAACAGATACCGCACCGACCCGCGTAGATTTAGGTAGGGTAAAAATCGAAAGCAATAATACAAGGACGCCGCTTCGGCTGCCCGGCCGCTGCGACGACTACGACGCAGGTACGAAGTAGAATAACAACAAAAGGTAAAAACAGAATAAAATAATTAAGAGTGTATGTTTTTACCATGGAGCAATTACAAAGAGGAGATGCCGTAATAAGCGTTTTGTAAGAAAGTATTTGTGAGGCTACACGGGGCGGAAGGCAGACGTACGTTGTGCTTGGTTTCGGCCGCGGCCCCAACCATGGAGCACGAGCAATGACAAGCTCCTCCCACTTTTGTGTTGACGAGGCGCCAATTATCACATCACTGCGCCATTTCAAACGGCATCTCCTCTTTGTAATTGCTCCATGGTTTTTACTGTTTTAATAGATAACTAGCTGTTACCCGCAGCTCCTACTGCGTCCAAAAGTAGCCTATGGTTGACCCCGTGTCTTCAACTATATTCATACCAAATTTCATCAAAAACTGTTCAGCGGTTTGGCCGTGAAAGAGTAACAGACAGACAGACAGACTTTTGCATTTATTAGTATGGGTGGTACGGAACCGGGATTTTCAAATGATATTGCTTGTATTTAACAATGTATCCTTGTTGTGCAATAAAGAGTTTTTGTATTGTATTGTATTGTATTGTATTGTTGTCTTTATTTTTCAGCTGAGGAAAGGAGACTGTACAAAAATGTTAATCGTTTAAACCAGTACGTCTTCAGCAAGTTCAACGGATGCTGTTTTTTGGCTGTCGATGCGAAGTTACCCCAGGAGCTGTTCAGACTATTAGCGACTTGCACTATAGTGCTTATACAATTTATTATAAAATAAATACTCGTGTATTTATAAGTAGATATACCGATGGATTTATCAATAATCAATAATCAATTATTCTTTTGTAAACATGTTGAATTCAAGATGGAAAATATTAAGCACATACACGTTTAGCCTACTAGGCATACAAAAGTGAAGTCAGTGGTGTCACACATCATCTAAATAAAATCATGCAAAACAATACAAAACAAGTAAATAAATGCAAGTTAATCTTGCAAAATCAGATCAGCTGTCCTATAAAAGTCGCAATCAACATTTTGTCAGTAAAGAATTCATGCAAGTTATAATAACATTTGGTTACCAACAACTCTTTCAGATGAGCTTTAAATTTACTTAGGGGTAATTCTTTCAAATTTCGAGGTAGTTTATTATACACTTTTGGTGCCATGCTATAGATACTATTACTCATGAGCCTCGTTTTGCACTTTGGCAATAGCAATCTAGTAGGATCTCTTCTATTTCTATTATTGGCACCAGCTATTCTTGTAAAGAGACGAGGATTAGATTTTACAAATACACTAACCTCAAAGATTAAAATTTAAGGAAATATGATTGATTAATGTACTTTCTATACCTCTTATGTATAATCCTTTGCTTTTTTTTATTGTGTACATAAATAAAGTAAATAAATAAATGATTGAATGAATTTTACTGCAAATAACTTTTCTTTTAACACCGCGTAGGCTTCTAGGTGTAATATTTTTGAAATGAATGACTTATATCGATGTCGGTGTTATATTTTACTGACTTCGTGGTAGAGTGGTTAAAGCATTTGCCTTAGACACGGAGGCCGTGGGTTCGACTCCCGCGGTAAGCAAACTTTGTTTAGTTGTTTCCAGTTTGGGTAGGAAATTGTTTGATAATGATAATGGTTTCGTGCTTGGGAAGGAACGTTAAGCCGTTGGTCCTGGCTACCATTTTGTGGTCGTTGAAGAGAAACTATTTCAGAGTCCGAAAGGCGGTTTCGAAAAACTCTTAAATAATGTGTACTGGGTCGATTGACCCAGTACACATTATTTAAGAGTTGGATTTTTTGACTCACCGATTTTGAGCGAGTTATATATTTCAAAAATGACACTCCCGTTTCTCGAGCAATCTGAATCCAGAATATTTTTACGCAGACGTTAGCGCTTGCGTAAACAATTTTTTAAGTAAAATATGTACAGCGCCCCTGGCGGATAGTAAGGCGACTAAGAAGTTCAATACAAAATAAAATTCCGTGGTAGAGGCACTGTCTGAAATATTTCTGACTAGCTGAACACTAGACGTTCTCTTGTCTTAACTTTTCTTAAATTTTCTAATGTTCCGCTTAACTTCCATATTTTTTTCATTCATAAGAATCTTCTGCTGACAATAACAAACAACAACAAAAGAATTAGTGAAATTGTTCTCTCCGTTCACGCGTAATACGATGACCAAAGGAAAAGAGATTTATTTCTCACTAGCATCTTACCGCAGCTCCGCCTGCGTCAAAAAGTAGCCTATGTTTGACCCCGGGTCTTCAACTATATTCATACCAAATTTCATTAAAATACGTTTAGCGGTTTGGACGTGTATATAAGCGTAACAGACAAACAGACTTTCGCATTTATAATATTAGTATGGATAACCCTATAGGCTCTACGATGTAGATGCTCTACGAGTTAAAAGAATCTGTGTATCAGTGGCGAAGCCTCCATAGAACACGATTCCCACCGGCTTACCTTGGCTAATCTCAATATATAGTATATACACAGATTATATATATATTACTATACACACTGTGTATATAGCATATACACAGTGTGTATAGTAATATATTTGCTCCATAGTTTTTAAGTAATGTATGTTCATTGCATTTATTATAATATGGGCAATAAAAATATGTCGGCGCCCTCGTATGATATGCCGAAGGTGAGCCAGTGGACCCCGAACATGTAGAACGTATGGAAACGCATGTAGAGAGCATAGCCGCCTCTGCATCGAGTCCACCCGTTATCGCACTCCCGCCCACTACGATTGACGAGGTACAATCGATAATAAAGTCCCTAAAACCCCGTAAAGCTGCCGGAGCTGACGGGATATCCAATGGCTTACTTAAATGCCTCCCTCAGACTCTACTACTGCTGCTAGTAAGCATCTTCAATGCTTGCTTAGCAAATTGCACGTTCCCAGACGCCTGGAAACAAGCAACAGTAATAGGCATCCCCAAACCAGGCAAAGACCTGAAAAACCCGTCCTCATATCGGCCAATCAGTCTTCTGAGCTGCATTGGTAAGATATACGAGAGAATCATTTCAGCCAGACTCAAGGATTACATTGAATCCATGAATCTGATTCCCGACGAGCAAATGGGCTTTCGCGCAAAACACTCTTGCGTGAACCAATTGCACCGCCTAACCGAACACATCCTAGGCAACCGCCGTCGCGGAAGACCCACAGGAGCACTCTTCTTCGATGTAGCGAAAGCGTTCGACAAAGTTTGGCATGTTGGCTTGGTAGCCAAATTAGCCGTAATGGGCCTGCCGGACAGTCTCGTGCGCATCGTACGGGACTTCCTGTCGAACAGATCCTTCCGGTACAAAGTTGAGGGTACGCGCTCTAGTCCCAGACCCCTAAGAGCCGGAGTCCCGCAAGGCTCCGTGCTTTCCCCGACCCTATACTCGTTGTACATCAACGATGTACCCCGCACCCCGCACGTGGAGTTGGCTCTATTCGCTGACGACACTGCGCTATACACGTCCAGTCATGGAAAAGACATCATTTCCAAACGACTGCAACAAGCGGCCGATGCCCTCGGAGCTTGGTTCAGGAAGTGGCGCATCGAAGTGAATCCGGAAACGAGCGCAGCAGTGTTCTTTTCCAAGGATTCATACGGTGCAACACGTCCGCCAGCATGGAGTACGGTCTCGCTCTTAAAATCGATATCTATGTTTGGTAAACCCATTCCATGGGTGAACCAAACAAAGTATCTGGGCGTTATCTTTGACAGCAAGATGACCTTTGGAGCACACATCCAAAGAGTTCGCAACAGAGCTGCATTCTATCTAGGCAGACTCTCTCCCATGATCAGCAATGTAAAATTGTCGCTTAGAAATAAGCTGACACTTTACAAGCTAGCCATCCGCCCTGTCATGACATACGCGAGCGTGATCTTCTCACATGCAGCTCCATCTCTCCTGAACAAGTTCCAACTCATCCAGAATAGGTTCGCACGCAGAGCCACGGGATCGCCCCCGGGCCTGCGTACACGCGACCTACATAAGGACCTTGAGCTTCCATCCATTTCGAGATATCTCAAAGAAACGTCTCAACGTTACTTTGAGAAATGTCCAACCCATCCGAACCCGTTAGTTGTGCGGGCTGCCAACTACAGCCCGGCGAAAAATGTCCCTCTGCGGCACAGACGCCCGAGGAATGTTCTCTTTGACCCTGACGATCCCATTACGGTGGCGAACCTTCCCTTCGAAAACCCCTCGACTCGACGGAGTCCTGGGTTTTCCATAGGAACATATAACCGCACCCGCCGGCGAGTGCGACGTAGTAGGAACAGTAGACAGTATACCAGGTACCAGAATGTACCAGGGCGCTTCACGCCACCGATAGGTTCTCAGTAGGCCCTTCTGGCACAATAGTGTCGGCCCTTATGGCATTGAGCGTTTGCTACCGCTCGCGAGTTTGCATCGCTCGCTTGATCAAAGGCAAAGCCCATGGCCGAGGTTCGTCCCAACTGCCCCTTGTGCATTTGCCGAAAAGGCTGAGTGGTTAATAGCCCTCGCCTCAAACTGTCCCGCTGTAAATTTAAAAGCTCACAGGAGCTAAAATTGTAAAATTGTAGGTCATGTCAAAAAAAAAAAAAAAAAAAAGACGATCAGGCAGTCTTGGCTCTGGTGTGGTACGGTGCACATGTTGTACTCAGCTACTGACTTATCCTTGACTCTTTACTATTTATAATTGATCTTGTGATTATCATCGCCATATTACTGTATCGATAGTATTGATACTCATCATTGGTTGTAACCTGATTGTCAATTAAAGAAAGTCTCTTTACTCATTGTTTAGTATGTCAGACCCCCTCCCGATAAATATATTGTATTGTATATAGGGATCTGACTGTACTAAACACAACAAATAATCGGGTGATATAATAATAATCGGCTGCCATTTGCTGGTTAAAGGAACAACGTCATAGGCCGAAAGGTGGTTCCGAATAATTCTGGCACACAGGAGCGATGGACCCTATAGCCCCCTCGAGATGAATGAATGACACAACAAATTGTTCCATTCTTTGACAAGTTATGCTACGATCAAGGGGAATAGGGATTTATTTCTATACTAGCTATTTCCCGCAGCTCCGCCTGGGTCAAAAAGTAGCCTATGTTTGACCCCGGGTCTTCAACTATATTCATACCAAATTTCATCAAAATCCGTTCAGCGGTTTGGCCGTGAAAGCGTAACAGACAGACTTTCGCATTTATAATATTAGTATGGATAAGGTGGATTAAAATTAAATACAATTATTTTCAGGGCTACGTAATTAAGTTATACGAAAAAGATTTTGTTAGTTTCATATATTTCTACACGCCAGTTTCCGAGAAAATCTAACTTTTATTTTTTACTGAATAGTAATAACAAAGATATCCTGTAGTAGTTTTCCTTTTTTATTTTACTTCTATTTTAGTTATAGAACTCATTTTGCTTCTGTCTATCACAAACGGAATCAGGAAAATAGTAAATAAATTCCAGTCAAACGTAGTTTGAGGAGAAAGCATTGATAGATTGTTACGATGTGTAAGTTTTCTAGTGCGCTTTCAGATAACTATCTAAAATTTAAAAAAAAAATGATATGAAAATTGAAAAAAGATTTGCGTGTAGATTTTTAAAATTTTGCTCTTAGTACTATTCTTTGGCCTTAATAAACCACCCCTCAAAATATTTGGACCTAATAAAAATACACCTTATAGATATAAAAAATGCTATTTCTTACTATTTTCCCTTCAAAATTTGTATTCCCAATAATGATGCATTGAAATGCGCTTTTTATTTGCAACAATCTTCATTGCACATTGTGCAGACGTATCACTACACCAACCCTCTCTTATTTGCGTTTGCAAACGCTGAAAATATGAATAACATCAAATTCAAGGTTGGACGTAAATATTTAAGCTGATAGGCTGCGTTCAAACCAAAGCGAATTGATTTTCACCCGACGAAGTCAAAAGGAATTGAAATGAAGGGTTATGTATTTGACCCGTACCTACTGACCTGACTTAATCTGACTGAAATCCGTTCTTCAGTAACGCTACACCAACCTATCCCCCATTTTTCGACAATTATGACGAATAAAAATCGTGTCATATCTAAAGAAAATCACTTGACGCAAAAAGCATCGAAACCGTCCTTTCTCAATGCATTCGACACCCCGATTTTGCGTAATAAAATAAAATTGCAAAAATAACACTCCTGAAGAGAGAAGAGAGAATGAAAATTATTTGATACAGAACAAAAATCATTCGAGTTGTAGCATTTCCGAACTCTACACATGTTTGTGAACACAACCTAAAAGTTTAGATCTGTCAATCTGACAGATGACAAGATCTGAGAACGGAAAATTTGTTTGTACTCTCGATTTGTAATTTAACACTAATAAACAAGATTTACTGCTTAACAAGTGTTTGCTTTGGATACCACAACGAAGTACTTAAGAAATATAACATTGAACACAAGTTGAGTACATAGTGGAATTCATTTTCAACAACACCCATATTGGTGACCCCTCGGAAACGCTATGGAGTCACCGAATGTTCGTAAGACAAATGTTACTATAAAACTAATGACTTTTTGAATGATGATAACATACAATTTTGATTATTTGTAACAATTTGACATCCTAATCCATATTATAATATTAATTTTATTTTCAATTTGACATAATAAGAATGATGTTATAAATCTATTAGATGACTGAATATTTGTACGCCATACTTTAATGGCAAAACATAGCGTTCCCTATTATCTGTCACAACTAGAGATGGGCAGCGGGAAGAAATTCAAGAGGGAAAAAATGAAATGTAAGGGGAAGAAAAGGGAAAAAAATAATTATTACCCATTTATTCCCGGGAGTTTTTAAAAATTCCGGGAGTATATGGGAAAATTTCCGGGAAGGCGCCCATCTCTAGTCACAACTGCATGTTCATATATGTTTACACAAATAAATTATTTGATTTGATTTAATTTTTAAGTCACAAATTAATAAATAGGGTACTAAATCTTCTTTTTGGGAAACTGATGACAAAAATCCGTCAGTCTGTACAAAGCATTACCTCTTTAGCAAAATCTCCAAATCTTATAACTCTTTCGTGTTTGCTTTCGTTTCGGATTTGTCGAAATGAGACTAAATTAAATATTTATAGATAAAATAAAATAGGCAGTATGTACCAACATAGTACCAAGATATTATTATCTAATTCGAATTTTGGCCATTTTTGAGTCGGTCGATTGAAAATTTTTCGACTGAGCTCGAATGAGTCGTACTTTACAAAGATAGGCTCCAAAAATTCTTTTTTTTGGAAAATCGGTGAATTGAATTATTCTTGTTCGATATCGAACGATTTTCATGCGGCATTATATGTCATATATAGTCGCCTATGTGTGTGTCTCAGAGTTGGTGTATTTGTGTGACAACCCGTACGTTATAGGCGTATCTAACATTCGGAATTTGGTTGGATGCTGAAAAAAAAAAACTAAAATTCCGTTCACACTCCTGGTTCTATTTTCTGTAGAATGAAATAATATGTCCATTTATCTTTAGAAAATGGCTGAAAGTTTGGCACTATTCGTTCTTGATACACATTGATTTTGGCCATAATGGTGCCATTCGATACGCTTGGCGTTCATCCAGTTAACTGCATTCATTGATTTCAAATAAGAATGGGTTGTAAGTTTAGTCATAATTCGTTATTTCATAGGAAGTAACACGGATATCAATAAATCTAATAAATAATTCATAGAGGTTGCAGAGGTTGTTTCCTTTTTACCCGACTGCGCCAGAAGGAAGGTTATGTTTTTCGAGAGTAAGTATGTTTATCTGTTTGGCACGCTTCTGCAGGTTGAGCGGCTCGATGGGTTTTAGCTTAAGAGGTTTCTTTAGATTCATATTTACAGTGACACTATGGGTACTTATATCAAAATAAAAATAAAAAAGTCGGTTTTCTTTGGGTTTATCATATTCAAATTACACAGATAAGCAATCGGGTGTTTTATACCGTTATCCCGTTTGAACCTTATTTGATCGGAGCCGCAGGTAAAAGCTAGTTAGTTTAATAAACAATAACTTGACTTGAACACAAGCCTGTGCCTACCAATTGTATTGATTACGCTGTGCATAGTGATTTAGGATCGTTTACACATTCAGTGTGATTTCCGAATACTTCAATTGTATTACGATAGAAAATGCAAGTAATCAGAGTCTTATTATAATAGGCTAGTTTTCTAAAACGATGTAATTAGTCCGTCAGTTAGATAATCAAAAAATATTGAAGACGTATTTTTTCTATTGAAAATTAAACAAAGAACGGTAAAGATATGGCGCGTTAAAGTTCCGTATGACGTCACAGTGTGCTACACCTTTTCGCAATATGTGACGTCACGAGCCGGACTCCTAAACTTTGATGCGTTAAATCTTTATAATTTATCGCTCAAATGACAAAAGAAAAAATACGTCATTAGTATATTTTGATTCCCTAAATGAGGGACTAATTTTAATGTTAGTCTTTTGACCCTGGAAACTAGTCAGCCTATTTCAAACAGTTGTGTGAAAAAAAAAATTTAGAAATTGTAGAGCCGCGTTAATTTTTTTGTTGCGTAGATAAAAAATGTTCCCTGGCTAGCAATAATGTGTGTGTCTTTTTAAACCTAACTGGCTGGAGAGCTATTTGTGAAAAGTGTGACCAACTCTGATTCTGTGATTCGAATGATTTTTACTAGTCATAATCTGTGAGTCGGACAGTTATCATTCGACTTACGAGTCACACATTTCAAAAATACTTATATACAATATGCGAATCGGACGGGTGTAAACGTTCTTTCTCTCCAAACTTCAGTCACATTCCAACCCACTAAGTCTGTATGGCAAACAGATTATATGCAATCCGTTTACCAAGTTCATGTTTCAAATTTAACGTTCAATACCTACATATTGATAAGGCTAAGTTTGAGTAGTTTTAGTTGAACTAAGCTTACTTAGTCTGGTAGCTAAGGTAGGATGATAGTTCTAACCACAGACTTAAGAACAGAAGCCCTATTCTTTTTTAATTTATGACTCATATGTAGAATAACAATCGTTCGATATCGAACAAAAATCTTCTACTCGCTGTTTTTGCGTTAGTCGCATTTTTCAAAATAGCTCTTCAGACCGAAAAGTACGTAAACGGAATCCAAAAGCGAATCGCGAAATCGCTGCCTTATGTGTCTCCTCCGGTGCTTCGAGCTATGTCCATGGTATAAAATAAATAGCAAGCCCACACCAATTTGTTTTTTTTTTGGGTCCTTAAGCTTAAATAATGGTGTAAGCTTAATATTCACAAAGTGTTTGAGAACCAGTGAGTGTTGGGATATATTACAGTGTTGTTTGATTTATGAGATTTTCATGCTTGTAGCCCTTGCTCCTAGAAATCTATAAGTAAGTGTAGTCTTACATCGCTTCACTTAGACTGACTAGACTCTATAAATTGATTAACTAAAGCACTATGTGGGACTGAAGAAGATAGAAACACTAAGAAAGGCTATAAAGGGCTTGTATCCATGGCCGTAAAACTTATTAGAAGAAAAAAAGTGCCTGGTTGACACCCCACTTCAATTAAATTGTCATTGTCAATGTGGCTGTCATGTTCAAAATAGGGTTTACTCAAGCCCCAATGTCTGCACCGGTAGAATGCCGATTTTACTGTATACCAGTTCTCTTTCTTTGAAGTCGATTTACACGGATTCAGTGCTGACAATCACGAAACGACACGAAATTGTGGATAACATTTGTGTCCAGATTTTTAAGTCTTTCTGACCAAAAACTTACGCTGATGAATGTCCCATTGTTCTATATAGATCCCGTGCAAAATATAAATCTTTAGCACATATCATGAGACATCTCGCTTATTTTAGTTTCTACCTCATGATGACTCATATCATTGATTATGTTAAATAAAAATCGTTCGCTTCACCGATTTTCTGACGAATGATAATCATTTCCTACACCGATTTTGCGTGAATCATAGTTTTTATCAATAGCACTCCACACCAAGTGGAATATGAATGATCGTAGATACGTACGAGTGGAGTGACTGACCATGCCAATTTTTTCAAGCTACCCAAAAGCATCAGATACAGACGACGATGACCGCACTACAATTACACCTTCTGCGACGTAATGAATAAACAAAAATAATAATTCTTTCTTCACCGCCGTCGTTGTTATCGTCGGCCATTTAGTTTCTATACTTACTTTCATGTAATTATACTAACACATAGGGCACACTGTAAGTTTCCGGAACTGGCCACTTACATAAACAATATTTAAAATTTATTGCAACATTTGAAAATAGAACTCTTTGGCTGTAGAATGCAGTTTGTTTCATCTGTCTGTCTTTTGTTTTTACCTTGTGGCGCCATTTAAAAATTGTGTGTCTGCATCAACATGGATTTAACTCGGGAAAATTTTCGTAGTATGATTTTCTACGATTTTAAGTGTAATTTGACAGCTCAACAGAGCATCGCTCGGCTTGAAACAGCTTTTGGCAATGAAGCACCATGCAAGACAACTGTTTAAAGCTGGTTTGCAGAATTCAAGCGTGGTCGTATCAATCTCAGTGACGAATCTCGCGATGGTCGGCCGTCCACCGCTGTGACCAACAATGCTGTGCGCCGTATGATTGAAACAGACAGGCATGTGACCTACCATGAAATTCGCGCATCTTTAGAAATAGGCATGAGTCAAATACAATTAATCCGACACAAACATTTGGGTGTGAGAAAGCTGTGCTCGCGGTGGATCCCACACAACTTGACCAAGGCTCAAAAAACGGACCGCGTCACTTGGTGCAGTGCCATGCTTACCAGATTCAACGAAGGTGCGTCAAATTTGGTGTGGGACATAGTAACAGGTGACGAAACATGGATTTATTGCTACGATCCCAAAACAAAGCAGCAATCGAGCGTATGGGTCTTTCAAGATGAGCCGAAACCAACCAAAGTGGCGCGCGTGAAAAGTGCATCTAAGCGGATGATTGCTTCTTTTTTTAATAAAACTGGACACGTGACTACTGTTGCTTTAGAGAATCGTCGTACAGTGAATAGTGACTGGTACACGACCATTTGTTTGCCGGAAGTTATTGACGAACTCCGTAAAAATAACCGTAAACGCCGTATCATCCTGCACCACGACAATGCTAGTTCTCACACGGCCAGACAGACAAACGACTTTTTGAAGGCGAAAAATGTAGAACTCATCAGTCATCCTGCATACAGTCCCGACCTGGCACCTTGTGACTTTTTTTTGTTCCCAAAAATTAAGAACCAATTACGCGGTCAACGATTTTCATCACCAGAAGAGGCTGTCGAGGAGTATGAAAAACACGTTTCAGAGGTCACCACAGAGGAGTGGCACAAAAGTTTTCAAAACTGGTTTCATCGAAAGAAAAAGTGCATAGACGCCAAGGGAGATTATTTTGAAAAACAATAAATTAATTTTGTACCTTTAATAGTATTTTTTCATATTCATTCCGGAAACATATAGTGCGCCCCACGTATTAAAAAGCTGAAGAGTTTGTTTGTTTGAACGCGCTTATATCAGGAACTACTGGTCCGATTTGAAAATTTCTTTTTAAGTGTTGAATAGCCTATTTAACGAGAAAGACGACCCAGACGAAGACGAGACGGGCTGCTAGTTATTCTGCTATAACCGGTACAAAATTACCGGTTATTTTACGTTATTTCGTCGGAAACTATACCGGTGCGAACAAACACAACACTAATTGAAACGTAAATAAAATCAATCAATGAAGTAATCCCGATCCCAAAGCCGAAAACATTTTATTTAAATTAATGTACAAAATGTGTGTGATTGTTGTGTGTTTTAATACTGTTTATTAATCAAACATGTCTGACCTTAAAATATGTAGAATCTGTTTACGAACAGAGTGTAAAGTTTACAAATACGATCAATACCAACTTAAGTATTATTATGAAGAAGTTATGGCATCAAAAGTAAGTACTTTTAATATATTTTACATATTTATCGGTGGTCTCTTTGATGTAATCTTCTTTTTTCTTCTTATAGGAATGTGTTCAAAGCATTCATTGTCTAACCTTTCTAGTCCTATCCTTTTTACAGGATAGCTGTAAGTAATATTTTTTTTTTGTTGTTTTTACATATTTTGCAATCAGTCCTAAGACTGTAAGGAGATGTGTTAATGCAATGTTTGCTTGTCGAGGGCGTTCCCCAGTGGGAACATCTCTCTTGTTATTAACTTTTAGGGATTTTTGTCAATTGGCATCAATATCAGGCCTTTTTTTATGAGTTGGCTTAATATAAAATAAATAAACCAGACAAATAGCGTAATATCACCAGTACAGCTTACTATAGGCACAACCCAGCCAGACCTTGACATTAGTATTCTCTTGGTATCTTGGTATTTAAAAAAAAATACACCATCACAAAGGTTAGTTAGTAGTAGTCACAAAAGTTATTGCATACTAGCTGTTTCCTGCAGGTCAAAAAGTAGCCTATGGGTATATACATTAGGTCTTCAACTACATTAATACTAAATTTAATCAAAATCCGTTCAACGGTTTGGCCGTGAGAGTGTGACAGACAGACAGACCTTCACACTTATAATATTATGTTAGTATGGATTGCGACCTTTGGGTGCAGGAAAAGAAAAAAAAAGGTAACCTTTAAAAAAAACCTCTGTAAAATACTGCATTCATAAATTTTAGTAAATATAAATTACTTGCTTACAGATCAATGACAACGACACATTTCCACACTACTTCTGCTACGAGTGTGCAACTTTATTGCACAAGTTTCATAAGTTCAAAGAAAAATGCTACTCTGGACAGAAAGTGTTACGGGAAATGCTATGGAGTGGTCCGGTAAGAGACTGATATTCTTTTTTATTTAACTTTATTACAGAAATGATGGATTAAGCTGTAGACTAATGGTTGTGTAGTTATATCTGTTAAATAATGGACTCCCGTAACAATTGTTTCCATTTTTTGATATATGAAAGCAATATTTTTTTTACATCAAATTTACTATTACTGCTCACCACTTAGAGTAATAGAGTGGTGCAGAACTGGAATAGATTGGCTGAAGATGTGGCCTTCACACCGTCTGTTACATCATTTAAAAAACCGATAAGGCAAGTGGATACAAGTGAATAAAGTTACTGATACATAACTAAACAATAAACTGTAACATGATATGACTTGATTCAAATCAATACTGCCTGACATAGATGCATTGGCTGTAACAGCTGCCTGTCTATTAACACTTTTGCTGACTGTGAAGGAAATAACAATGGCACTCAATTGTTATCTACGTCGAGAGGCGTTACTGCCAGCGAAAGTGTTAACTTAATTAAATAATTAAATTAATTACATACATACACTACTAATCATTTTATCTTATGTCCCATAATTTTTCTCAGTATCATTGACTGTGTTTGTGTATGTATTCTAAATCGTCTTAGACTTTAATTCCAGCCCTTGAAATTAATCAATTTTTTTCATAACTTTACCAGATAACATACCAAGCAGTCTACGATGTAGACAGAAAATCTCAATCTCTGGTCTCAAATTTAGGCATAATTTTGGTTTCAACTCGCGTCAAGACATATTCTATGCAAGACTCAGCCATAAACAGTGAAGATGAAATATATAGTAATGAAATAGATATTAATGATGGTAATTCAGATTACGAAGACAGAGACCAAGAAATACCACATCCAAATAATGATTCGGAAGCAAATGGAGATATGGTAGCACCAAATAATGATTTACCTGAGAATGATGTCCATATTATAAGTATTAAATCAGAAGTGAATGATATTGAAGCATCTGATATTAATAGATTTAAGTTTGAAGCTGATATTAAGATTAAAAATCTTAGTTCTGAACATTGGAAGAGGATAAATTTGAGCGAGGAAGATGCTGTTAATGAATTTAGAGCTCGAGCGAAGAATATGAAATATGTGAATGCTAAATATCAATGTATGATGTGTTTTAGAGGGTTTTCTAAAGATGAGATGCTGAGGAGACATCAACAGACAAGGCATAGTGAGGTAAGTATTACCACAGATTACAGTACAGATCTTCAATTGCCATACATTGAAACGCGCCAACTTTCTTGGTTACTTCTTGGGCACTCTCATACAATGTTATTATTACGCCATCTATCAAAAACATAAGACATTAAGAATTAAGATTTACGACTGTAGATGGTTGACAGTGACAGTAAACGTCTTATCAGATCACTCAATCAATCAAATCTTTCATTTGTGACAACATAGGTATCAACTTCTTTTATATAAAGTGATTATACACAGCCACTTTGATTATGGCTATTTTATTCTTGAGCCCTGTAATAAGATAGCCCTTGGCAAACTGGACAAAAATTCAGGCTAGGTGCCTTCGTATCGTCTCTGGCGCTATGAAGTCATCGCCTATTGCAGGACTTCAGGTGGAATGCTAAGAACCTCCTCTCAACATGCGCAGACAATACTTAGGAGATCGATTTTTCTATAAAATCCTACAGAACTCGTCTCACCCCTTGTTCACAATCTTACATTCATTGTCTCAATCTCTGCCTACATCAACATATTGGAACCGCAAAGAATTTCCTCCCCTTCTGAAAACCTTTCAAGAGTACAAGAAAATACCATATCCAACCACACAATTTGAAGGTAATCCTCTTTTCTCTGTTGACTTTCAAAGTCTTGTCTTTCAACCTCATATTCTTCTGGATTTTGGTATAGCCAAACATTCTCAATATGCAAACCAGCTTTTTAATGTGTTGATAGACAATCATTGGCTTGATTGGATTCTCATATTTACTGATGCCTCCAAGATGTCTGTTGAGGGCAATGTTGGTATAGCAGTATGGATCCCTAAATATGGTATTCTTTTGAGTTTTAAATGTCCTCCACAATCATCTGTTTTTACTGGTGAAGCTATCGCCATTTTGGAAGCTGTCTCTTACATAGAGTCCCACCAAATTAAAAAAGCCCTAGTTCTGTCAGACTCTAGAAGCTGTCTCCAGGATATCATAAAAATTCCATTCCATTCTAGGGATAATTTTTCGATCACACTTAAGACCCGTCAAATTTTGTTCCAATGTCACCAAGCTGGTCTGGAGGTGGTCCTAGCTTGGATCCCAGGTCATTCCGGTATAACTGGAAATGAAACGGTGGATATGTTTGCTAAAAGCGCTATTCAATCAGGTACTGACAAACATTTCTACTGTCACCCCCGCGATCTCAGACTGTCTGCTAGATCTGATCTTTATAGAAACTGTGGTGTAATGTAGGTCAGTCACGGGCTAAATACTATTCTAAAATTCAACCTGATATCCCTCCTCGTCCTTGGTTCTATAAATACCGTAAATTTGACAAACATCCCACCTCTGTTATAATCAGACTACGTTTAGGTCATGTGTGCTCTCCGGTTTTCCTGACTAAGATTAGAATTAAAGATAGCTCTTTGTGTGAATGCGGCCTAGATGAAGGAACTTTAGATCATATCTTTTTCAATTGTCCTCTGCGGTCTGTATCTCTATATGATCTACTTCCCCGCAACATCCCTCGTCCCGTCAATTTTTCATTTTTACTAACCCTAGTGTTTTCCCCGTTTGTCTCTATTTTGGCTAAATATATTCAGAATAACAACATTTACATTTAAATTCCTCGAATTGAAATATGTGTTTTCTATTTCTTTTCCCTTCCCTTGGATTTGCTCTTGACTCATCCATTGTTTATAAAATGTCTAAATACTAATATTGGCTAGAAACTTACTAACCCTGTTTGTTGTGTTGTTTTAGGTTACACACTGCCCGCTCCATTCGGTCATTTTATCAAAGTGAAACACGTTGCTTTTCCCAACCCAGACATTGGCAAAATCATCGTTTGATTAAACGATGGAGCCATAAAATAAAAATTGAATTGAATTGATTGACAACATAGGTAGTAACTACATAATTAACATGCAGGTCGTGTTTCACCAATTTTTGTGTTCAGCACGAGTTTAAGTCTGTCACGCCCCGGACACTCCATACAACAGCGCCGAGATTACTACTACTCCGATTCGGACGCGCGTCACGTCAATTTGTGTGTCACTCGAGTCGTAGGGTTGGTTATTTACCGTGTCTGCGTCATATTTGCCCGTCGCGGCCGCGCGCCGTAGTGTCATCCTTGCATTGTTTTCTTTAATCTGCGCGGCTCGGTATTTGATTGATTGATTGATTGATCGGTGCGGTATCTGTTTCTGGTGGGAGGGTGTGAGTGTCCGTCCTGTACGTTAATACTATTAATAATTCTGTGTATTCTATATAATTAAATTGGCATAATGTTTTCAGAGTATAGGTCAAGCGGAGTGCCGTTTCTGTAAGATGCGTTTCAGGCACAACTGCTCGCTGTTAAAACACATGAGGACGCATTACAATAAGTTTCAATGTCTGCGGTGCGACCTCGTTTGTACTTTAGAGTAAGTATTTATTTTATATACGGCAAGCCCAGCGTTGGACATCCACCGACCAGATGGCCAGATGACCTAAAAATGGTTGCAGGCAAATGCTTGACACAGCCCGCTTACAACTGGTCATTTTGGAAATAATTAGGGGATGAGGGGGAAAAAAATAATAATAATGGAAATAGGCCCATAAATTGTATAATAATAGTAATAACTGCAATTAACGCTACAAAAGCCGTAGTACGTCTTAAAGGAGGGATAAACGAATAGTCCGGAAAGTCAACAATAAATACGGTAAGCGTTCGAGGAAATGGCTAACACCCATACTGCTACTGTGATTGTTACAGGCAAACAGCACTATTACACGACGAATATCACAGCGGTATTATAAGAAAGTGTGTATTCTGTAATCAAGAATTCAAGTAAGTACATCTTTAAAATACTTCTTCCACTAGTCTTTTCACTTCATTCAACACTGCACTTTTTTTGTTCTACATTTTCTTTGGTTTTCCTTTTTCCTCGTCGTCTGTCTGTCTTGCCTTCGATTGTAATTTTCATATGCCTCTATGGTCCAGATGTTAAGGCGTTCGCATACGACCGTGAGGTCGTAGGTTCGATTCCCACGGGAAGCATACTTTGTTTAATTGTTTCCAACTTTGTCTGTTTAGGACATTGCAGGCTTGAACCACTTGATTGTCTGATAATAATGATGATTCCGTGATACGGAAGGCACATTCAGCCGTTGGTCCCGGCTGTTATTTGGTGATCGTTAGAGGAACCACGTCAGAGGCCGAAAGGCGGTTCCAAAGGACTTTGGCACCAGGGTGCACAGTGTCATATGACCATGTAACCCATTCGATGTGAATGTGAATTTTTCATATGCAATATCAAATGTCCTCATATTTTGTAATAAGATTTAATTTGTATACTTTTACCCACAGACACATGTCAACGTACTATTCACACTTGCGAACGCATCGCAGCGAATTCGTTTGCAATCTGTGTGGCGTGTCGTTTGTCAGTAAAGCAGGTCTACATCAGCATAAGAGGAGAAAGCATGTTCTCGATGAAATTGTGAGTTTTATTAGTATTTGTGAACCGAGTATTGTATAATTTTGTGTTTTATTAGTAGTAGAGGACCTAGTATGGAGCCTTGGGGAACACCTATTATTTAAAATGACAAAGGATCTAATATATAGCCTTGCAGGGTATCATTGATTAGTAATAGGACGAGGGTTACATCAAGATAAGAGTAAAAACTGTCGTATTAATAATAGAGGACCTATTATTGCGCCTTGGGAAACACCTGTATATAGCTTTGCTAGGTACGACATATGTACTTTGAGGTGACCGATTATTAAAAAGCTAACTAGCAAAAGTTCCTCGGTTTTATTACTTATATATAAACAAACATCTTTAAGAATTAAAAATGCCATGTCATAGTACTTTCGTTTAGAATTCGTTTGCAATCTGTGCAGCGTGTCGTTTGTCAGTAAAGCTACATCAGCATTAGAGGAGGGAGCATGTTCTCGATGAAATTGTGGGTTTTATTAGTAGTAGAGGACCTAGTATTGTACCTTGTGGAACACCTATTATTTATAATGACAATTACCTAAATAATAGCCTTACAGGGTACTATACATGTAATTATTGGGAGACCCAGATTAGTACCTTGGGGTGCACCAATTGACAATAAGCTAAACATCAATAAAGCCGTTGCATCAGCATAAGAGGAGGAAGCATGTGCATGATGAAATTGCGAATTTTATTAGTATTTATGGACCTAGTATTGTATAATGTTGTGTTTTAATATATAGTCATGTGGGGCCTAGTATTGTGCCTTGTGGAACACCTATTATTTAAAATGACAGAGAAGCTATGAGCCTTGCAGTGTACTAGATAAGTGTTAGAAGACCCAGAATAGTATCTTGGGGTGCATCAATTGATAGTAATAAAGGAGAAAGCATGTGCTTGATGAAGCATGTGTTTTATTAGTTACAGAGAACCTAGTATTGTGCCTTGGGAAACACCTGTTATTAAAATGTTAAAGAACCTAATATTATATAGCCTTGCATAAGATAATTGTTAGGGCACCCAGATTAGTACCTTGGGGTACACCGAATGATAATAAGTGAACTAACTGATTAACTCTGTATTCCTCTACTGTGATGTGTTAACTAAACCTTTTAATCATCTTCAAGAATCATAAAATGTGCAAAAATATCTTATTAACGATGTTAACGCATTTGTACTTATACGTGGGGCGCACTATAAGTTTCCGGAATGAATATGAAAAAATACTATTAAAGGTACAAAATTAATTTATTGTTTTTCAAAATAATTTCCCTTGGCGTCTATGCACTTTTTCATTCGATGAAACCAGTTTTGAAAACTTTTGTACCACTCCTCTGTGGTGACCTCTGAAACGTGTTTTTCATACTCCTCGACAGCCTCTTCTGGTGATGAAAATCGTTGACCGCGTAATTGGTTCTTAATTTTTGGGAACAGAAAAAAGTCACAAGGTGCCAGGTCGGGACTGTATGCAGGATGACTCATGAGTTCTACATTTTTCGCCTTCAAAAAGTCGTTTGTCTGTCTGGCCGTGTGAGAACTAGCATTGTCGTGGTGCAGGATGATACGGCGTATGGTTGGCGTTGCGCGCGCTGTTGGTGGCGCACAGTCGTCCCAATCTGTCCTCAACACGTTAAAGTAGTAGAGGGCGAAGGCAGGTGCGGACGAGCGACAGCGTAGGCAGCTTAGGTTCAGGCGGCACAGCTCCAGGCGGCGTAGCTTATGGCGGCACAGCTTCGGGCGGCTCAGCTTCAGGCGGCTCGGCACAAGGCGGCTTGGCTCGAGGCGGCGCAGCTTGAGGCGGCGTGGCTGCGGGCGGCGTAGCTTGATGCGGCGTGGCTTCGGGCTGCTTAGCTTCGCTCCGGCTGCCGAGGACGACGTCGATGAGTGGACTGTATGAGGGGGGGGGGGGCGGGCCAGCAGGATGAGCGAGGGGCCTATCTTCTAATCCGCCGACAATCCGAGCAGAGGTCCGATCTCGACGACTCCGAGTAGCAGGGGTCCTATTCCTGAGATCCAGGGGTCCGATTCCGAGCACAGGGGTCCTAGCTTCCGATCCGACCGACGATATTCACTAACACTTCACTTGAGCACTGGAGCAGGGATCCGGGTCCGAAATTAAAGATCACTTGTATTCACTTCCTTTATTTCGTCTTCCTTAGTTTTCTTCCATTCCAAGTGTTCCGAGAGCCGAATTGATTCCAGTACTGCCGACTCAAAATCGCGTCGAACCTTATTACCTCGCGAGTAAAAATCTGCATAGCCAGTTCTATTTCGTAACTGCGCCATCTATCGGCAGTCGTGGAATCTTGTGTTCGGCTCTCGTTACGGTAACGCTTTTTGATTCTCGGAATGTGAGTTTACCATATTTACTTAAAAAAGACCTTGGTTCTCGTTATGGTAACGCTCTTCGAAAATCAAATAGTGCTACTTACAATTACAAAATTAATTCTTATAAAATACCTTAATGCTAAAAATAAGAAACCCTATGCTATATATATTTACACTTATTACCCTATTCTAATAATATCCCTTCATTTATTTGACCTTAAAAATTACCTTATCTACCTTGATATACATAGAAACTTAACTATATACTATACTAATTAACTTTATACAAATCAAGGTGAGTAGTGTTTTCAGTCACGTCGCTAATAGTTCTCCCCCGCCGTGCGTAGCGCTCCATCTCGAGGTTGCGGCGTGGCTGCTGGCACCAGGATGACGACTCGCTGCGTTGACCGTCGTAGCGTTCCTCCCGGTGTCCGCACGTCCAGAATTCTGACCCTTCCGTCTGGGCCTGGATATACCTTTTGGACTTCTCCTCGCGGCCATGTGTTGCGGGGCAGCGAGGCGTCCATAATCAAGACGACGTCTCCGACTTGAGGATCCGTAGTCTGTCTGCCATCTATTTTCCTCGGCTTCAAAGTGGGCAGATACTCCTTTAGCCACCTCTGCCAGAAGTGGTCGGTCAGGCGTTGCGCGGTCCTCCAGTTTGCTCTGCCAATGAGGTTCCCATCTTCAAACTCGCCCGGCGACGTCGCTCCGCAGGATCTCCCGAGCAGGAAATGGTTTGGTGTCAGGCTTTCTTCATCGTTGGGGTCTATGCTTATGTGAGTGAGTGGACGGGAATTGACGACATGTTCCACTTCAACCAGTAGCGTGTGGAGTACTTCTTCTGGTGGTGATCGCGATTGTAGTTCGACCATCAGTGCCGTCTTCACCGTACGGACCATTCTCTCCCAGGCGCCTCCCATACTCGGACTTCCAGCTGGTATAAATTTCCACCGGATTCCCTCTTGAGCTGCTGCTTCTTCCAGTTCTTTGTTGGCCCCGACGAAGTTTGTCCCATTGTCGCTGTAGATAACCTTCGGTGTTCCTCTTCTGGCAGCCATTCTTCGTAAGGCCATGATCATCGAGCTCGTACTAAGGGAACTTGATAGCTCGAGGTGAATAGCCCTTGTGGTTAGGCATGTGAAGAGAGCTCCCCAGCGTTTTTCAGTTCTTCTCCCAATGGTCACCTGCATCGGCCCAAAGTAGTCCACAGCTGAGCAGGTGAAGGGGTGCTGATGATGCTGCAGGCGTTCAACGGGGTGATCTCCCAACGGTGGCACTTGCGGTATGCTCTTATGCACTCTGCACCATTGACAGCGGTGTATGAGTGCCCTTGCTGTTGTCCGTAGGCCCAGGATCCAATATTTTTGCCTGACTTCATTTATCACCGTTTCTGTATTGCCATGATAAAATTTCTGGTGATAGTGTTCAATGATTAGGCGGCATATCCTGTTCTTGCCGTCTAACACCACTGGATTCTGCTCTTGGTTCTCAATCGTGATTTTCCTTGTTCGCGTTCTTAACTTCAAGATGCCTTGTTCGTCGACATACACGTCGATTTTCTTGAGCCGGCTTGAGTTTTCCATTGGCTTCCTATTACTCAATTTTTCTATTTCTCTCCGAAAACTTTCTTGCTGACTTTCCTTAATTAACTCTTCTCTGGCTTTATTGAAGTGTTCTTCTTCAATGATTTTGAAATTTCTCCCTGGTTTCATAGGAGGAAGCTTTACGAGTTGTTTCCTCTTTACTGCAGGTTTATTTTGTTTCCATGCCTTGTCTTTAGCTGCGTTGACGATTTCCTTGGACTTGTTCTTCTTAAGTAGATCGATGAACTGGAACACGCGCGCCGTACTTCTTAGGAGTCGCGTCCAGCTGGAGAAGCGTTCTGGATCTGGTATACGACGAGGAGTTGTGGAGACTGATGCTATTGTCTGAATATTCTTTTCCTCCCCCGTGTCGATGATCTTCCCTTCGAAGCGGTTGGCGGGCCACTGCTGCTCCTCTTCGTAAAGAAATGTAGGCCCCTTGAACCACCTCGCGTTCCTGTCAAATTCAGTTGGCGTCCCACGAGTTGCGTCGTCCGCTGGATTCTCTTTAGTAGGCACCCATCGCCAGTCTCGCGGGCTAGTTAACTCTTCAATCTCCGCAAGTCGATGAGCCACGAACGTCTTGAATTTTCGCGGATCTGCTTTCAGCCACTGAAGAACAGTGCTTGAGTCTGTCCAGAATATCTTCTTTGTGATTTCTAAGTCCGTTTCTTTCTCGATTGTAGCTGCCAGTCTGCTTCCTAGTAACGCAGCCTGGAGCTCCAGTCGCGGTATCGAGACTGGCTTCGTGGGAGTAACTTGCGCTTTCCCTGCGATCAACGTAACGCGGACACTTGGTTCTTCTGTTCTCCAAAAGACGACAGCAGCATAGGCCTCTTCACTCGCGTCGGTGAAAGTATGGAGTTGCCCTTTCCTCTGATACGGAGATAAACATCTGGGTATCCTCAATTTTTCGAGAACTGCAACCTCTTTGATGTACTTGAGCCACATTACTTCTTGCTCAGGTAAGATCGCGTCGTCCCAGTCGATCTTCGTTCGCCATATGTCCTGGATGAGTTTCTTCCCTTGGATTAAAACAGGTGCGGCGAAGCCCATCGGGTCGAACGTAGACATGACGGCGCTGGCTATTTGTCTCTTCGTTGGTATCTTTCCTCCAGTCAGAATTTCGCGAGGTGTGTTGCGAAATCCGACGTTGAATGCTAGTGCGTCTTCGCCAATTATCCATCGTAGTCCGAGTGTCTTCTCTTCTGAGGAGAGTTCTTTTATTCCCTCTTGCGGTTGATCTTGCAGGCTCTTCAACACTTCAGCTTCGTTACTACCCCATCCCCTTAAATGGAAACCCGCTTTTGCATGCACGTACTGCACCTCCTTTGATGTTCTTTTGGCTTCCTCGATAGTTTGAAAGCTCTGGAGGTAATCATCCATGTAGTGATTTCTCTTGATAGCTTTCACTGCAGCTGGACACTCTTCTTTAAAGTCTTCCGCATTCTTATTCATCACGAAGATAGCTGTTGAGGGTGATGACGTCGCTCCGAAAATTACAGACTTCATTCTGTATTCTTCTGGTTTTCCAGCCCGTTGACTTCCTCGCCACAGGAATCGTAGGCAGTCCCTGTCTTCTTCACGTATCTGGATGCGCAGGAACATTTCTTTGATGTCAGCAACAACAGCGACGGGCCCCTCTCTGAATCTTACGAGAACTCCAAAGAGAGATTGAAGAAGATCGGGCCCCGGCAGCAAGACATCGTTGAGACTTTTCCCTTCGAATTTTGCAGCTGCATCCAGTACTATTCTTGGCTTCTTTTTGACAGGATGTTCCACCACAAAATGCGGCAGGTAGAACGTTCTGCCGGGCGTCGATGTAGATGGAGCCTTTTCCGCATATTCATTCTTCACCCAGTTGTTAATTTGCTCTTCGTAGGCTATCTTCAATTCTTGACTTCTGTCCAACTTCCTTTCGATGTTGTTTAATCGTCGATGTGCTTGACCGTAATTTTTCGGCAATGTTTCTTGCTCGCTCTTCCATAGAAGTCCTGTTTCAAATTTCCCATCTGGCAATCTTCGTGTCGTTTTCTCCAAAACTTCCAATGCTCTCCTGTCAGAGTCGTTGCTAGGGCGGTTTGGTTTCACCCCAAGAGCCTCGATATCAAAGTATGCTCGTACCAAGGCTTCTGTCTTGTCCTCTGCTAGGCGGCTGTGGTTGACGAACTGGACAGGTGTGTTCGCTCCAGTGTCGCATCCATGAAGCACCCAACCCAAGCTAGTGAACGAAGCAACTGGTTCAGACTTCTTCCCTTTGACGATTCTTCTTGTTACGATGAGCTCCCAATTGTCTTGCCCAATTAGTAGTCTTGGCTC
Organism: Euzophera pinguis; assembly: GCA_947363495.1. Lineage (NCBI taxonomy): Eukaryota > Metazoa > Arthropoda > Insecta > Lepidoptera > Pyralidae > Euzophera > Euzophera pinguis. The sequence continues at coordinate 9,562,423 of OX376176.1, forward strand.
TTCTTTCTTGTAGACTAGCTGACTTTTTAAACTTTGGAGATGATCGCATCTTCTCAGGACTTCTTCATTTATTTCTTGCTTCGATAATTTCAAGCCATCGATAGTCCTTACTCTCATCGACTGCTTATACTTGCGATGAGCTCCCTTAATCCTTATTTCCACCTTTCGAGAATCCGTCTTCTTGAAGCCTCTTCCACCGACGGTTTCTATTGTTATAGACTCAGCTGTTCCTTCCGCACCAATCTTCTTGGCTATAGCAGAGTCTATGAGTGAAATGGTGGACCCTTCATCCAGCAAGGCCAGCACACGTGCTGTTCCCTTTGGCCCGTAGACGTCCACTGGAATCATCTTCAAGTATGCTCTTCCATCGCTTGTAGTGTGCACCGATGTGATGACTTCACCTGTGGGCTCTTCCTTATGTACCACGTTGCAGCTGGCTTCGTCCCTTTCTGGCTTCTTAATTGCTGGAGGTGTGTCTGAGTGGAGACTAACATGATGCCATCTCGAACATTTCTTGCATACCGGAGCCCTGCATCCTTGTCTTGAGTGCCGAAAACGAAGACACTTGAAGCATAGTCTGAATTTCTTCACTATTTCCCATTTCTTGTCCATATCTGCTTCTTTAAATCTTCTGCACTCGTAGATCCAATGCTCTGCTTGACATTCTGGACACTCTGTCTTCTTGCTTGGCTGCTGATTGTGTTCTTTCTCCTGAACTGTATGGACACTCTTCCTTATTGCGCTCTTCTTGGCATCCCACGATACTTCAGGAGGGGCGAAGTCACCACACATGTCAGCTTCTATGTCCAGAAAATCCCTTATTAATATGAGCTCCGGCTTCTCTTCATCTCGATGGCTGTGATGATACATAAACCATCTGTACTTGATGTTTGCTGGCATCTTGTCCACTAACGCCTTCATTGTTTCTGGCGAACTCAGGTACTGTTCCTTTCCAAGTGCACTGATTGTTGCCACAGAATTTCTGACGTGGCTAGCAAATGTGCACACATCATTCGGCGTCTCTTGCATCTTCGGCGTACTCTTTAATTTATCCAGCTCCGCTAAGGCTATGGCTCCTGGTCGTCCAAAGCGCGCTTCCAATCCCTTCATTACTTCTTGCGGTGTCTTGGCAGTGAATAGGAGACTCTTCACTGCTTCCCTTGCTCTCCCTTGAAGAGACCTTCTCAGGCGCGCCAAATTCTGCACGTCGGTGAAGGCGTTCATGGTGTCTTCGAAGGATCGCTTGAACGCTAACCACTCTTCACTTGCACCGTTGAAGTTTGGAAGCTCTATCATATGTTTTGATAGGCTGTGCTCCGATGACTTCTCTGACATCTTCTTGATGACTTGAGCCAGTTCTTCAATGTCACTCTTCTTTTCCTTAGGTGGAGTAACCTTCACAGTGTTTGCATGATCCAACCATTGCTGCACATGCATCTGTGTCTGCTCTTCATGCACGAAGTCTTCTTCTTCCTCAGAATCCAGTTGTAGCAGCTCCAGTTCAGCTTGAGCCACCTTAGATCTGGCTTCTGCTACTTCTAGTTCCCTGCGGGCGAGTTGCATCTTGGCTTCTAATGCAGCTCGTTTCGATGAACGCACCGACTGTGTTTCTATGTTCGGTCTTCTTGGGCGCGCTCCTGTGGGCCTCGCACTCGTTCCGGATTCCATCACATCAGGAACTGCAGGCTGTCCTTGGCGGCGCTTCTGGGATTCGGAGATGCGACTCAACAACTCGTCGTGTTGCTGAATCATAGCGCGCGTAGTTAGAGGCGTGAGCGGTTCGCCAATGGTACCGGAACGCGGCGCGATGTACCCACTATTGACGGGTGCGGGGGGTACTGGAGGCGCAACGGGCGCGGCGAGTTCTCCCTCCACAAACATGACCGACGCGGCACGATCCCCCATAGCGGTGCGGGAGGGAGACGACTCGGCGGCGCGGGATGGCGGCGGCGTTCTTCTTGTTATCGTCGATCGGGTCGAGATCCCTGTCCCGGTGGTTTCTGTGTCGGCTGGCGTGTTCATGCTCCAATCAGTCGAGGCGGACTTTCCAGCTGTGGCGGTTGTCGACCTGGTTGTAGGCATCCCTCTTCCTTGATCCGGCTCGAAGGACCAACTATGGTTGGCGTTGCGCGCGCTGTTGGTGGCGCACAGTCGTCCCAATCTGTCCTCAACACGTTAAAGTAGTAGAGGGCGAAGGCAGGTGCGGACGAGCGACAGCGTAGGCAGCTTAGGTTCAGGCGGCACAGCTCCAGGCGGCGTAGCTTATGGCGGCACAGCTTCGGGCGGCTCAGCTTCAGGCGGCTCGGCACAAGGCGGCTTGGCTCGAGGCGGCGCAGCTTGAGGCGGCGTGGCTGCGGGCGGCGTAGCTTGATGCGGCGTGGCTTCGGGCTGCTTAGCTTCGCTCCGGCTGCCGAGGACGACGTCGATGAGTGGACTGTATGAGGGGGGGGGGGGCGGGCCAGCAGGATGAGCGAGGGGCCTATCTTCTAATCCGCCGACAATCCGAGCAGAGGTCCGATCTCGACGACTCCGAGTAGCAGGGGTCCTATTCCTGAGATCCAGGGGTCCGATTCCGAGCACAGGGGTCCTAGCTTCCGATCCGACCGACGATATTCACTAACACTTCACTTGAGCACTGGAGCAGGGATCCGGGTCCGAAATTAAAGATCACTTGTATTCACTTCCTTTATTTCGTCTTCCTTAGTTTTCTTCCATTCCAAGTGTTCCGAGAGCCGAATTGATTCCAGTACTGCCGACTCAAAATCGCGTCGAACCTTATTACCTCGCGAGTAAAAATCTGCATAGCCAGTTCTATTTCGTAACTGCGCCATCTATCGGCAGTCGTGGAATCTTGTGTTCGGCTCTCGTTACGGTAACGCTTTTTGATTCTCGGAATGTGAGTTTACCATATTTACTTAAAAAAGACCTTGGTTCTCGTTATGGTAACGCTCTTCGAAAATCAAATAGTGCTACTTACAATTACAAAATTAATTCTTATAAAATACCTTAATGCTAAAAATAAGAAACCCTATGCTATATATATTTACACTTATTACCCTATTCTAATAATATCCCTTCATTTATTTGACCTTAAAAATTACCTTATCTACCTTGATATACATAGAAACTTAACTATATACTATACTAATTAACTTTATACAAATCAAGGTGAGTAGTGTTTTCAGTCACGTCGCTAATACGGCGTTTACGGTTATTTTTACGGAGTTCGTCAATAACTTCCGGCAAACAAATGGTCGTGTATCAGTCACTATTCACTGTACGACGATTCTCTAAAGCAACAGTAGCCACGTGTCCAGTTTTATTAAAAAAAGAAGCAATCATCCGCTTAGATGCACTCTTCACGCGCGCCACTTTGGTTGGTTTCGGCTCATCTTGAAATACCCATACGCTCGATTGCTGCTTTGTTTTGGGATCGTAGCAATAAATCCATGTTTCGTCACCTGTTACTATGTCCCACACCAAATTTGACGCACCTTCGTTGAATCTGGTAAGCATGGCACTGCACCAAGTGACGCGGTCCGTTTTTTGAGCCTCGGTCAAGTTGTGTGGGATCCACCGCGAGCACAGCTTTCTCACACCCAAATGTTTGTGTAGGATTAATTGTATTTGACTCATGCCTATTTCTAAGGATGCGCGAATTTCATGGTAGGTCACATGCCTGTCTGTTTCAATCATACGGCGCACAGCATTGATGTTTTTGTTGGTCACAGCGGTGGACGGCCGACCATCGCGAGATTCGTCACTGAGATTGATACGACCACGCTTGAATTCTGCAAACCAGCTATAAACAGTTGTCTTGCATGGTGCTTCATTGCCAAAAGCTGTTTCAAGCCGAGCGATGCTCTGTTGAGCTGTCAAATTACACTTAAAATCGTAGAAAATCATACTACGAAAATTTTCCCGAGTTAAATCCATGTTGATGCAGACACACAATTTTTTAAATGGCGCCACAAGGTAAAAACAAAAGACAGTCAGATGAAACAAACTGCATTCTATAGCCAAAGAGTTCTATTTTCAAATGTTGCAATAAATTTTTAAATATTGTTTATGTAAGTGGCCAGTTCCGGAAACTTACAGTGCGCCCTATGTAATAAAACTGTATTAAATTAGCACGTTTTATCACTAATAGAAGACCTAGCATATTGCCTTGTAGGGCCCTTACTTTTTCCCAACGTCCTTCTCAGTATTCCTGACTGATGAAATGCAACATTTCAGGAAGATTGGTTCCGAAAACAAATCGTAAAGACGTTTGTGACTACAAACTTGCTTTCAAATTTAAAATATTAATTAGGATAGAGGTCCTAGTTGTGCCTTGAGGGACACCTGTTATTTGTGTTAATCTGTTTCAAACAAGCATATGACTTTTTAGTCTCTATTCGGAGTTCTAAACCCTTTTAATAAGGTCTTAATTGCAGGACAGTCCCGATGATTTCGAAGATTTGAACACATATTGCGCCAGATGCGATATTCGCTTCGAAACAAGGAAGGCTTTTGAAGAACATCAGTTTCATTCCACCATGCATAGCGATAATTTAGGGTAAGCCTTACAGATTACTAGTTTGGTAGAAACAGTCTAAGCTTTAAGTCCGCTATTTACATGATTTGTAATATTGTTTAATAATAATAAATAAATAAATTACTAGCTTTTACTCGCGACTTCGCACAAGTACTTGAATGCCACATCCATACTTCCATTCTAATATACTACATATACGTACTAATACTATACTAATAGTATTATAAGTGTGAAAGTCTGTCTGTGACACATTCACGGGCAAACCTCTGAACGGATTTTGATTAAATTTGGTATTAATATAGTTAAAACATACTACTTATTAAAATTTTATTATAAGGATAAAAAGCGGAAATTTCTTTGACGTAGCATCGATTTGGATCTATAAAATCATTGCTATAGCAATGCCTTGTTGTATAATAAATAGGCTAGTTTACTAAAAAAATATAATTAGTCCGTCAGTTAGTTAATCAAAAAGTAAGGAGGCGTGTTTTTTATTTTAAAAATTAAACAAGGAATGGTAAACATATGGCGCGTTAAAGTTCCGTGTGACGTCACAGTGTGCTACAGTTTTTCGCAATATGTATCACGAGCCCCCACTCCTAAACTTTGATGCGTTATATCTTTATAATTTATCGCTTAATTGACAAAAGAAAAAATACGTCACTAATTTATTTTGATTCCCTAAATGACGGAATAGTTTTAATGTTAGTCTTTTGACCCTGGAATCTAGCCTATTTCTCTAATAGATTCGCTAAGAAGAAAAATCTGACAGTAATGGCCAATAACACACCTTGGGTCATGTTCCCATTGGGCTGGTTTTGCCTGTAAAAATAGTTTTGGAGGTCAAACGGCAGTCGCTTCATTTTAATAACCAGTGCCGCCAAATCTAGGACTTACAGCGTATCCTAGTCTCTAAAGCGTAATCTGAAGACGCAACTAGGAAAACACGCTTAGACGGAGGAGACTCGCTAAGAAGAAGACTATTGATTAATGTTGGCATACGTTTGGATAAAATTATTTCGTAAATTTTGAATATTAATTTATTTTCAGGGAAGACACTGAAAAGAGAAAAATTCTAGGAAAAAAAGAGAAAGCAAAGGTTAGTATTTTTATTTATTTACACTTTCTTGACAGAACTGTTAAAAATATCAATTTTCTTAATGTTTTCGCTTCCTAATTTTTTTTTATTTTTTTTTGTTTCAGATAACTAACGCTTTAAGAAAGTAAGTTTTTTTTATTAACAAAAAATATTTTTAGGTACATTTACTGTTTAGTTTTAAAAGTTCCCATAATATTCAATGTTGTACTAACCATGTAGCAATTACAAGGAGGAGATGCCGTAATAAGCATTTTGTAAGAAAGTATTTGTTCAGCTCCCCTTGGCGGAAGGCAGACGTGCGACATGCTTGGTTGCGGCCGTGACTCCAATCATAGAGCACGAGCAATGACAAGCTCCGCCCACTGCAGTGTCATCACATCACGGAGCCATTTCAAACGGCATCTCCTATGCAGTAATTGCTCCATGGTACTAACTAATAGCTTGGATAACGATAGAAATCCTTTGAACCAGGTACCACAGGTAAAAAATGTAATACTTATTGGCTATTCTACTCGATTTATTTTTATATATCAAAAATATCAGTTCCAGAGACCAAAAACGGAACATTTTTTTTTAATCCGTTCAAAAATACATAATCCTTTGAAATTTGGTGGATGGAGAAACTGTCAAAAAACTTTTAAATATCACTTGTTGGCGTCAAGTTTACCACCACTTCCAAAGCGCAAGTGGAGAAGAAGCGGCGCCACAAACTCCACTGCAGCATTTTCTTCAAAATCGTCAATTTACTAAAAAAAAACTTTTCAGTACCATAAGTGCTTAACTTATTATTTTTTATTACGAATAGAAGCAGAGATGATGACGTCATGGGCATATTGAATCATCCTAGAAAAAGGTTGAAGAGGAATAGACGAACGCGGCGCAAACCTACCACTTGCTATCAAGTAAGATTTTTTTAGTATTTTATTATTTAGTGTAAATATTTGTATAGTAAAATGTCATAGTCATAACTAGATAAACTAAAAATTTGGCTGCTGTTTATAAAGTAATTAAATGAAAATAATAAATATACTACCATACAAACTTTTCTACCATTAGATAAGCTGGAAGAGATTGTCGTGAAGTCCGCTTTTGTACTCATTTCTTTTAATGTTAATTGGCTAGTCAACTAAAAACAAAATTGTGTATTTTATAAATTTTATTGATAGAATAGACTATTTCGGAGATACATTTGAACGAAAAAATTATAAAATAAATTTTTATGTCACTTTAAATATTTTATAGTGATGACGTCGCGTAGTTATAATGGCCATCTCGAACTGCAAGAAAGCAAAAATTACTAAGGCATTAAAAAATATGTATGTCAGTGTCAAATGTCGTCAATTGGACACCGATTCTTTATAATATGTATGTATATATGAATGAATGTAATGAAGATGTAGTCAGGTTATGTATGGGTTATGTTTATTCGAATAGAGATGACATTTGAAATGGGTGACAAGTACGTGAAAGCGCCTAATTAACGCTACCAAATAAAAAATATTTATTCACTACCCTGTGCTGCCAACCTAAAATAAATAAATTTGAAAGCTGGCAGTTGTCCGGCTACGTCACACGTTAACCTTTCTAAAAAAAATGAAGGTCATGGGGTTTATCGCGATTTTCTTAAAAAATACTTGCTTTTCTAAAGATCTGATTAATGTAATCCGTTCCCTAAGATAAGTTCCTCGAAATGGTTTATGAATTAAAAATTTTCATGAAAAAGTTTTTTTTTATGTGTAATGGATGCTGCGAAAAATATGTTAATTTACCCATTCACATATTACTACTAAATTATTAATTTTCAGTGCGGGCAACACTTCGCGACGCAACAAGCTTGTATGAAGCACCATCTCGCGGAACATCCTCGTACTTCGTTCTACTCGGACAATGAACGGTCCATATGTGAGATATGTGGAGTATCTTTAGCGGTAAATACGAAATGGAAATATTTTGTTCAATCCAAAGACTTCCTTCAGGAGTCCAATTTTTGAAATGTATAAGTCATAATATGTTGAATAAAAATCGATCGACTCGCCGATTATGACGAATTAAAAATCACTCGTTATCGAACAAAATTTATTCGATTTATCACCGATTTAGCCTGAGTGAAACTTTTCAAAAATAGCACTCTAGGACACGTTTCCAAGCAGACATCCGTTATCTTTTTACAAGAAAAATACTGACATACAACGCGGGATTGTTTGTGGCCGGCTTAGTTCTAACCAGAGACGAAATAAGAAGTTCAAGATCTAAAAGAAAACTGCCGCTAGTGTCGACCAAAGTATTCACACTGATTTCCACAATTGTTAAGAACACACACGTCCCGCTAGATTATCAAGCCACTCTTGCGCACACTAATGGAGTAAAAAAAAAAGGTTAATGTAATTCTGACGGTTATATTTTTAAGTTATTCTCAATCTATATGTTTTCGCAGCCCGGCAGTATTATGAATCATATGAATATGCATTCCCGTGAGAAGATGCACCCGTGTACGTACTGCGATAAGTCATTCCACGCGAGTTGCAGCTTGAAACGTCACCTGGTGGTAAGTTTTGGAACTAAAAAGCCGTTGGTCCCTTTCCCGGTACACAATGTTAACTTTTATCTATTTACTAGCAGCCCGTCTTGACTTCGTCTAGCCTATAGCCTTCCTCGATAAATAGGCTATCCAACAATTAAGAATTTTTCAAATCGGACCAGTAGTTCCGGAGATTAGCGCGTTCAAACAAACAAACTCTTCAGCTTTATAATATTAGTATTGATATTAGGCTCCTATGTTATCAATAAAATAGCAACCTTCGCCATATTGCTTTATCTGATCGCCAACGCTCCTGGCACACACAGTCATAAAACAATTAAGAGCTAGAGCTGCGCTCATGTTCCGCACGCATTGTCGATACTGTGATTAGTGTCGATAGTGTATTTTTTTCCAATCGACTTCACTTTAATAAATGTAGTCGAGGATAGTGACACTGTTGAATTTGATTCAGATGATGAGTGAATCTTTATAGTATCTAATTCATTATATTTTGTAGTTTCAATTTATCCTATACTAAGTTATGTATTATAGATTTAAGCGTACACAGAAAAAAACTTATTTTTTTTAAATAAAAAATAAAAAATCTTTTTTGTTTTTCCTAATGGTTGACTGGGAGAGAATGCTTTTAGCATTAAGTCCGCCAATTGCCAAAAGTATTTTGTTTTAGTTGTGGTTACAATAAAATTTATAAATAATAAATAAATAAAACAAGGTGTTAAGGTCCATTCAGACTGACGCGAATCCCGCGCGGCTGGCGGGACGCCCACATCAATAAGAATATATATAGAAGTGCCATTAGCAGGCCAGTTAACTTTACCGATTCTTATTGCTGTGTGTGGGCCTTTATTCAAATAATCGACACCGACCATCGACATAACACACGGTGCATCACTACGGTCTCCCATAAGACTCGTTTGAGAGAGCGAGCACGCGACATCGGCAATACTGCTCTCATGTTTTATGACTGCGTTGGTAATCAGTATAATTTTTTTGACTGGCAACTAATTCATAATAACATTTCATCATCTCAAAAAGAGACAGGAGAAGACCTTGTGTAGTTTGATTAGGATTTATTTATCAAAATGGCAAAAATAATTCATATGATATTATATAAAAGACTAGCTTTTTCCCGCTGCTCCGCCTGCGTCAAAAAGTAGCCTATGTTTGACCCCGGGTCTTCAACTATATTCATACCAAATTTCATCAAAATCCGTTCAGCGGTTTGGCCGTGAAAGCGTAACAGACACACATAAAGACAGACTTTCGCATTTATAATATTATTAGTATTAGTATGGATGTTATCATATTTGACGCCAATAAAAACGAAGGATTGATTTCTATATCATTAAATGACATTGTCAATTTTGTTATATACATAACACACTTCAACATATTGTCATCCAAAGGCGATCAGTTCCGACGCCAATGCAGGGCTTTCCTGGTCGGGCTAAACATGAGATCTACTTTACTATTTACTTATTTTTATTATTTTTTGTTTTCAGACGCACACTGGAGAAAAGCGCTTCCCTTGTTCAGTTTGCGGCAAGAGATTCACTCAGAGTAACAGTATGAAGCTGCATTACCGAACGGTACATCTTAAGCAGCCTTATCCAAAGAGGTTAGTATATATACTATATGATAGAGCACACCCATGTATCTAAAGAGATAGCGCGCTGGCAATGGCATACAATACGCTGATGGCAGAAAGTTTGATCTGAATGCATTTCGTTACCCACCTCTCTCTTTCTAACTCGTGATGTGTTAGGGTGTGAATCTGGGTTTCCATCACAGCACTTGTTAACAACCCCAAAAGTTGGAAAAAATTAAAAAAAAAGTTACGTAGCAATATAATCTTTATTTTTAGGTTGATTTTTATTAAAAAATGAAAAATAATTATACTTGTTTTTATATAGAAATATAAAACCCAGTTATACGTGGGGCGCACTATAAGTTTCCGGAATGAATATGAAAAAATACTATTAAAGGTACAAAATTAATTTATTGTTTTTCAAAATAATCTCCCTTGGCGTCTATGCACTTTTTCATTCGATGAAACCAGTTTTGAAAACTTTTGTGCCACTCCTCTGTGGTGACCTCTGAAACGTGTTTTTCATACTCCTCCAAAGCCTCTTCTGGTGATGAAAATCGTTGACCGCGTAATTGGTTCTTAATTTTTGGGAACAGAAAAAAGTCACAAGGTGCCAGGTCGGGACTGTATGCAGGATGACTCATGAGTTCTACATTTTTCGCCTTCAAAAAGTCGTTTGTCTGTCTGGCCGTGTGAGAACTAGCATTGTCGTGGTGCAGGATGATACGGCGTTTACGGTTATTTTTACGGAGTTCGTCAATAACTTCCGGCAAACAAATGGTCGTGTACCAGTCACTATTCACTGTACGACGATTCTCTAAAGCAACAGTAGCCACGTGTCCAGTTTTATTAAAAAAAGAAGCAATCATCCGCTTAGATGCACTTTTCACGCGCGCCACTTTGGTTGGTTTCGGCTCATCTTGAAAGACCCATACGCTCGATTGCTGCTTTGTTTTGGGATCGTAGCAATAAATCCATGTTTCGTCACCTGTTACTATGTCCCACACCAAATTTGACGCACCTTCGTTGAATCTGGTAAGCATGGCACTGCACCAAGTGACGCGGTCCGTTTTTTGAGCCTCGGTCAAGTTATGTGGGATCCACCGCGAGCACAGCTTTCTCACACCCAAATGTTTGTGTAGGATTAATTGTATTTGACTCATGCCTATTTCTAAGGATGCGCGAATTTCATGGTAGGTCACATGCCTGTCTGTTTCAATCATACGGCGCACAGCATTGATGTTTTTGTTGGTCACAGCGGTGGACGGCCGACCATCGCGAGATTCGTCACTGAGATTGATACGACCACGCTTGAATTCTGCAAACCAGCTATAAACAGTTGTCTTGCATGGTGCTTCATTGCCAAAAGCTGTTTCATCATACTACGAAAATCATACTACGAAAATTTTCCCGAGTTAAATCCATGTTGATGCAGACACACAATTTTTTAAATGGCGCCACAAGGTAAAAACAAAAGACAGTCAGATGAAACAAACTGCATTCTACAGCCAAAGAGTTCTATTTTCAAATGTTGCAATAAATTTTTAAATATTGTTTATGTAAGTGGCCAGTTCCAGAAACTTACAGTGCGCCCTATGTATTAAGTAAACTGTCATTTTTATTTTACAGTATTTCTGACTAGGCAAAATTTTTGAAGAAATGGCAAAACTTTGGGAAAACAGGGGTTACTCCAGGTCAAATTTTCTAGGACTAGCCTGTTGTATGCCGGTTTGGTTTACATCTTTACCTTTAGTTCCATGAGCACACCCCAGACACTCCATACAACTACCAATAAAATAGCAACCTTCGCCATATTGCGGAAAATTATTGAAACTAATTTCTTTTTGACAGTATAACAAATTAGTTCCAATATTTTTTACTAGGCATTCATGTGACATTCCGTTAACGTCTTCTGCCAAAACGAAACAGAAGTGGACGTTGTGTATTTTGTGATTATTTCCTACGATACATTTATCTTTTTTTTTGCCATTTGCCATAAATAATTCATAGTAATGAGAGAAAATTGACTAGTAAACTTTTTCATGAGAATGTCTAATTTGTAAATCATTTCGAGGAGTAGGCTTAGGGAACAGATTACATTAATCAGAAAACCCAATGACTTTCATTTTTTAGCAAGGTTAACGTATGACGTAGCCGGATAACTTCCGGCTATTCATATTAAATTTTTTAGATTGGCAGCACAGGGTAGTGAATAAATATTTTTCGTGAATAAATATGTGTCACCGCGCGCCTTACATAACCTACGTAGTTCACATACATTTTGTTCGATATAAAATTTATTGTAATTCTAAAGGTAACCTGCGAATAAAGGGTTTATTTTTAATATTGTGTTTGCATTAACAAAGCGTTTCACGTACTTGTCACCCATGTCAAATGTCATCTCTGTTCAAGTGAACATAATTACATCTTCATTACATTCATTCATATAATATAATGAAGAATCGGTCCAATTATTGAAAAATCAGATGTCAACGGATGAAGAGACGGCAGTAAAGTCCAATAAACAGGCCAACATGCAATAGATACGAGAAATGGGGTAGGTACCTAGCGGCGATTGTAAACAAACAAGAAACCAACTCGCGGCTCGCGGTCCATCCTGACTTTGACATTTGACACTGACATACAGATTTTTTAATACCTTGATAATTTTTGCGATCTTGCAGTTCGAGATGGCCAATAAAGCTGCGTGACGTCATCACTATAAAATCTTTAAAATTAAATAACAAAATAAATATAATTTTAAGAATTTTTTCGTTTAAATTGTATCTAGTCTAGTCTATTCTATCAATAAAATATATAAAATACACAATTTACGTTTTAGTTGACTAGCCAATTGATATATAAGATGTAATCATTATTAACGCTAGTAAAACCGAAGGATAGATTTCTATTTCATTGAATGGCATTGTCAGTTTGTTGTTGACATGACACACAACATGTTGCCAACTAAAGGTGATCAGTAGCGACGTTAATGCAGGGTTTTTGGCTTTACATGCATACCCAAGTGTCAGACCGTAATGATTAATTGAATCTGATTTTTACAGAAATAGAAGAAAAAAGAAGGAACCCCAGGGCGCCATAGAAGATTCGAAATCGGACGACTCTGACAGCCTCCCGGAACCCGAATTGGGTTCCATACGAGACCCTAAAACGGGGCTCGAACCGGTACCCAACGTGCCAGTCGACGGGAAACTTATGTCGGAAGAAAATGTGTATTTGACTCTTACGTAGTTAAAATAAATGTGATTTTAATTAAAACATTGACTTGATTTTTTTTTGTTTCGATTTAGAACTCAGGGTTGTATGGTCATAGATCATGGTCCTAAAATGTGGCGATTCTGGACATTATTTTTTTAGTGGGCACTATTGTGTAAACCATACTTTAGTACGACTGAAGAACAAAGAGCATCTAAACCTCTCAATAGTGAAGAAGAATGAAAGACTGTTAACCCGATAAAAAATGTGCGTGCTATAGCCGAAAAAAAAGAAATAAACAATTTTTTTTTTATGCCATATAAAGTACTTGTATTCAAGTCCGTAATACATATTAAAATAAAATATCCATCAATGTCAGCTGTCATGTCATACCATAGGTTGCCAGGATTTAAATAACTTACCTTTTGAAGTAACATGTTCCTTTGTAGGAAGGAATCCAACAGCTGTCTTATTTGTTCAGTCTCACGGTCTTAAAAAATCCCTTATCCTATCTGACTCCCTGAGCTGTCTTCAAGACTAAGGCGACCGTTTCATTCTAGAGACAATTTTTCCATTACCCTCAAGATTAAAGACCTTTTATATAAATGCCACATTGCCGGACTTAATGTTGTGTTAGCCTGGATTCCTGGTCACTCGGGTATCAGAGGAAATGAAACTGTTGACATGTGGGCCAAACAAGCGTCTAATTTGGGCTCCGAGGTTCATAATGACCTCCATCCTAGAGATCTTCGCCTTCTCGCAAAACCAACAATGACTCAGAAATGGTCAAATCTATGGCAGACAACCAGACAACATAAAGGCGTTTGGTACGGAAACCTTCAACCGAACATTCCCAACTGTCCTTGGTTTTCTCGCCATCGTAATTTGGATAAATGGATCACGTCTGTCATTATTCGCCTTCGTCTAGGACACGCATGTACTACACCTGTCTTCCTCGCCAAACTCCGAATACGAGATAGTTTGATCTGCGAATGCGGCCTTGATGAGGGCTCTTTAAATCACATCTTTTTCAATTGCCCTAAGCTTTCCATTAATCTTCGTGATATACTTCCTTCCACTCTACTTCAAAAGCAAATTGATGTTCCGTTCCTCCCTAACTTAGTTCATAGTCAATATTACTACATCCTTGCAAAATTTTTGTCAAAGAATTCACTCAGGTTCTGATTTCAAGTGCGTTTATGTTTTTCCGAATATTTTTTTATACCACCTGCATTATTTTTTTTTATTTTTTATTTTTAACTAACACTTTTCTTTTCTACTAATCTTAAATGTCGTGTTGTGACTTTATGTTTGTGACATTGTTTTTCCTTTCCCCTTCAGATCGTCCGTCCCGTAACGTGAATATCAACAATCAGCACATCGTGATCTTCAAATGTGTCTCTTCAAACCATGACATTGGCAGAATCACCGAAATATCGGTGGAAGCCATAATTTAAAATAAGAAAGAAAGAAAACTTACCTTTTATGCAACATTTTTACCGTGAAATGAAACATTTAAGTGTCGCCGCCATCCGTAAATCAATAATTTGTCATGTCTGTAAAAATACGTCTGTAGTTCTTTTAAGAATTAAACAATTTAATCCATTGCCGTAAAATAAATAACAATCGCGAAAACATAAGTCATTAAATATTGAATTTACGACAATAGTTCCGTAATTAAAGTTGCTGCGTTTAATTTTGTTTGTCAATTGTTCTGCAATTTCCGTTTTTTTATTTCAAAAATTTTTAGTTTATAATTCACAGGGTTTTATGCCCGGCAAAATAAAACTTATTACAACTATGTAATTAAAACCGAATGCCATTCAGCTCCGGCAACGCACATCTCGCATACTGAACATTTGTTCGCTGGTGCCACCAAGCAAGATTTGGGTTTTTGATAGCCATATAAAAAACTGGTTTTTTTTATTGTTCCTTTTATTTAAGTTATTTTCTAGCTGGCAACATCGATACATTGCAGCCAACTTAAAAAAAATAATAAATTTCAAAAGTTTGTAAATAACGAAAACCGCGGGTTTATTTTTGAGGTTTTTTTCGTGGATTTCCGATTTTGACTCTCAGTTTTTGGTATTAAAACTCAAGGCCAGTGCCTAAATTACAGGAAATTTTATATATTTTCTTGTTGGCACTTTGAATTAAATAATAATTGAGAGTTGATTACTGTAGAACTTAAATGGTGCGTTCAGTGGCACACGCTGAATTGGATGGCTTTATGCGAAACATTTTGGATTAATTACTAACATAGTTTTAGGACCATTGTTACTAACATTTAATATGGATTTTATGACTGTCCAAAATAAAGAGATTTATTATTATTAATTGTGGTACACTAGTGTAGTAGGATTTTAGTCTAATTTGACTATAGTGCAGTATAATAATATTATACTTACATTATTTTTATAAACGAAGATATAATTGAGACTAGAAAATATATACACAAATGTAATACACCAAATAGCAGCTGCCGGGATTAATGGCTATGCTTGCTAACCACGGCATAACACCATCCATCAATGGTGCGTTTCCGGACATCTGCATAAAATTTTTGCCATTGCGTGCCACCAACGCAATATAGGTATACCTTTATCGCTTTTTAATGTTAGTTTATATATTATCTGTATACTAAAATCTACATAGTGTACCAATAACATTCCATAAAAAAACCAGGTGGGTCATGGTGAAAACTTTTCAAAATTCAGTGGTAGCGAAAGGGTTGAAAAACGTTCATCTTATTAAATAATCAAAATTATACTACGAGAGCCATCGGTAACTATTAAAAAATATTTGATGGCAACACTACAATCTACAATCAGACTGTAGCTTTCTGAATCCTTTCATATCCCTATGTAGTTTGTGAATCCTTTTGCTTGGAAATAAAATTGATCCTCATCGTAAGCGTTTATTTATATTTATTATTGAGTCTGAAAACTAAGTGAAATACAAGTTTTTGTTGTCAAAAAAGAGTTTGCAAATATGTGTGACCTTAAAATATGCAGAATATGTTTAAGAACCCAGTGTAAATTTTATAAATATGACCAATTACCGCTGAAGTTTTACTATGAAGAAATAATGTGTCTTACAGTAAGTATTCTTATTACTTTACACTAAATACAATCATGTGAATAATATTACTATTCTGGCTCCTTAATTGACTCTACTTTATGTATTTAAAGTAACAAAGAGGCAATTTTTAAAAATTTTGGACAGATAACTACTTGTAAAATAAAGTAAACAAACAATGTAGTTTTATTTGTTTTGTCAATAAATTATATAAAGCATTTAAGATTACAATTAATTCATGAAATTTTGTAACTATTTTTCTATTGTAGTTTGTGAACATTTTAGGAAATGAATTTGTCTCTAATCTCAATAGGAATATATTAATACTTTCTAAATACTAAATAGGTAGATACTCAAAGTATAAAAATCCTAAAGTAATAATCATAAATAGTTTTAAATGGAGAAAAGAGAATAAAAAGAAACTCTTTGACTACCAGATATATCTTTTTAATTAAAACTATAAATTGTTCCAGAATAAAGAAAAAAATCAATTGCCTCAATATTTCTGCTATGAGTGTGCAACTTTACTTCACAAGTTTCATAAATTTAAAGAAAAATGCTTTGCCGGACTGAATATTCTTCAGGACTTACTTTATAAAAAGACGGTAAGTTCTTAAATAAATTTTAAAAAATAAGAGGGAACATACAATACAGGACATAAGAATAACCTAGTGTGAGATAGACAACACCAAACTAATTTAAGGAATAGTTTATGTAACTGGTGTTGTTGCAGACGTTTTCCTATGTCAACTTATTGTCAAGCATTTTATTAGTTAATTTGAAATTCTGAAGCTTTGTAAACTTTTAAATTTTCAGTTAAATTATGATAAAATTTGTGAAATAAATCGAAAGAAAAAATCACAAAACCTTTCGCACTTCAACTTGAGTATTATTAAAGTTTCTAAACGCATCAAAACTTTTAATTACAAATATGATGGTGACGATGACTGGGAGGACGAAATCGAAATAGATTACACTGATAAGCATTATTTGAGCAATGATCATGACTTAGACGGAAAAGAGATTGATGAAATTCCAAAAACCAATATAGATTTATGTGAAATTAAGTCTGAAGACAAAATAAATATGAATAATGATAATGACACAACAAAAGAAACAAAACCTAGTCTTGCCGAAAACGATAATGATTTTGATGACAGTGAACCGTTCTTTGATGATTTTTCCAATTTAGATGATAATTCCAAACAGTTTGAACATGAAAAGTCCCAGAATAATGAAAACGTTCGCATTCCTAGTCCTATTTCGTCAGACGACGAAGTTCTTGCAGAAATAGTTAAAATTAAAGCTAAAAATGTTAATGATAAACTTGTAGACTTTGACAGTAAAAATGATAGAAAATCATCAAAAGCTAAATTAAATGAAGAAACAGAAACTAAGAAGGTACCAAAATTTCAAAGATCAAAAAAAGGAGCACCGAAGCTTAGTGATGGGAATTGGAAGAAGATTATCTTGACTGATGAAGAGGCTATGCAAAGATTGGAAGCTAAATCACAGGACAGCAAATATTTAAATGCTACTTATAAATGTAATTTGTGTTATAGATCTTTTTCGAATTCGGAAATTCATACTAGGCATATAGCTTTGAGACATAATCAGGTAATAATGATTTTCATTGTTTTTTATTACTCATTATATCCAACACTGTTTTGCCACTATTGAGCCTAGAGAGGTGCCTAGGAGGGGTCAAGCAAACTTGAGTACTTAAATACCTAATAGGTACTCGGAGTATTTAAAATATAGATTTTCAATACACAGTACTCGAATACATGATTCAAGAACTTAAGTAGAAAGCACATCTTAGGAAGATGTCATTTTAGGAAGTTTTTGTTCTCTGCCTGAGGAGTCTCCTTAAATGGTTTTGAAGTTGAAAGTGATAGTTGAAATCCTTCTTCAGGTCATTTATCTCACAACAATTTTTATCTTCACTCATTTGTCATCTTAATACCTTTCACCCCCTAGCTTGTATGTATGAAAAATCATATGTATATTTTCATTTTCAGGCTCTCAGACTCGAATGTAGATTTTGTAAAATGAGATTTAAATTGGGACACCAGCTACAGAACCATTTAAAGCAGCATTATAATTTGTTTGAATGCCAACGGTGTTATCTAGTTTGTCCGCTAGAGTAAGTAAAATTTTGGTAATCCATACTAATATTATAAATGTCTTTCTGTTTGTCTGTTACGCTTTCACGGCCAAACCGCTGAACAGATTATGTTGAAAACTGGTATGAAGACCCGGGGTCAAATACGAGACACACTTAACAATATCTTTGTCCATATTTCACAAAAAACTCTGAATTGATGCTAAAATGATTTGAAATATTAAAATTAAATAGTTTCGTTTGTCTACATTGGACAGATTTTACTTTGGACATCATTTGCTTGTTTGTAATAACTTTATTGCAAAGAAAATAGCTTAACAGTAAATACAGAAACTAAATATAAATGCAACGGCAGACTCATAGTCTTGTATCGACAGACTCTACATAAGACAAATTCTATATTGGACAGATTCTAAGTCATTCTACTTAGTTAGTTATGATAGATTAATTTAAGGAGGGTACATAAACAAAAAGCGACTGGCGACATCTATGTATTAACGAATGAACTATTTAATACGGACTCAAAAGACCACTTCAATCAGTAGAACTTGATTTCAATTTTTTTTAAATTCTGTTCCAGACAATCAGCAATATTCCACGACGAAGCGCATAATGGTAAAATACGGACTTGCAATGTTTGCTTCAAAGAATTTACGTAAGTATTGAACATTTTAGCTTGAGAGGTGTGTGTAGATTCGTATTTACCGTGAGAGTGACACAGTGTATACACCGTGAAATTTTAGTCGTTTTGAACCCATCGTCCAGTGACTCCATTCATGCAACCGAACAAATTTCCCCAAGGAACATAGCTCGAAACATGGAAAACAAATTTGGACTTCCCATAATAATAAGTTAGGTCACGTGATGAGACATTTGTATGGGAGGTCCAAAAATTTACTCCATATTTCGAGCCATGTATCTTGGGGAAAGTTGTTCAGTTGCATGAATGGAGTCACTGGACGATGGCTCCAAAACGGCTAAAATTTCACGGTGAATAAAAAAAAAACATTGTGCGTTTTTTTGTTTTTTATTTTTATCATTTCCAAATTACACAGAACGCAGTCGTTTTTTTTTTTTTTTTTTTTAAATTATTTTTATCTTTTTAAAATAGATCAACACTGTAAAAATTTTGCTTGCGTTTATGTCACCTGTAAATTTCACGTTTCGTTGTCCATAGACATTCATCAACATACTACTCTCATATGACGACACATCGAACTAACTTCGTATGCACTCTATGCGGAAGGTCTTTCGTCAGCGAAATCGGTTTGGAAGTTCACAAAAAACGGTCACACGTCAATTATCAGACGGTAAGTTTATTTTCTGTGGATGTCATTTTCTTTAGTGCAATCGGTTTTACTGCAAAAAAAAAAGTTAGACAAGATAACCTACGTACAAACACAACATAACCTTATGCGTGTTCTACCGCTTGTATAATGGGCTATGCTCGGAGGAATTGTTTGACATGATGCCAACAGCCACTTTTTACTATCGCACCTCTCGCCATCGTCAGGGATTTCATCCCCGTACCTTGGATCCCATGTTATCGCGTACAGTACGCTTCAAACGGAATTTCCTCCCTCGTACACTGCGATTATGGAATGAACTCCCTGCGATGGTTTTCCCTAGTGACTATAATAACATAACCTTCAAAAAAGGCGTGAAAAAATTTCCTTCAGGGTCGGCAACGCGCTCGTGACATCTCCGATATTGCAGGCGTTCATAGGCTACGGTAACCACTAACCATCAGGTGGGCCGTACGCCTGTTTTCCTACTTAGTCGTATAAAAAATAACAGAGTATAGACATGGTTTTAAGCTTTGTTAAACAGTAGTCTAATACATAAAAAATATTTACGCGCGTTCATTATTCCTAGTTGAACTAAAATATGTTCAGTCTCTTTCTTATCGATAATTTGACGTGCAACAGCTAGTCTATACATCTCAACACATATAAATAAAATTGGGGTGTCTGTTTGTAATATTGAAATAACCGTTTTTTACTACATGCATATGAATATATATACGGTACATGCACCAAAATATTAATTTTTACAATTTTTGTCTGTCTGTCTGTCTGTTTGTTCCGGCTAATCTCTGAAATGGCTGGACCGATTTTGACGGGACTTTTATTGGCAGGTAGCTGATGTAATAAGGAGTAACTTAGGCTACGTTTATTTTAGAAAAATTCTTTTATTTAAAAAGAATAAAGTAATGTTGCAATGTCCAAGTACTGTCCAGTACCGCGCGCAGCTCGCGCATGCCACCACATAAAAAAAAAACTAAAAAATTAAAGCTAGTCTACACTAATATTATAAAGAGGAAAGATTTGTATTTTTGTGTGTATGTTTGTAATGAATAAACTCAAAAACTACTGCGCCGATTTCAAAAATTCTTTCACCATTGGAAAGCTACATTCACCCTGAGTAACATAGGCTATATACCGCAGGTGAAGCTAGGAACAGCTAGTTGTAAATAAAACAAAAATACTGAAGATAGCAAAATGTTTTCCGCACAGCATAAGTCGTAGTGCTTTAAAACGTTATGTTTTTCACTAGCTGTTTTCCGCAGCTCCGCCTGCGTCAAAAAGTAGCCTGTGTTTGACCCCGGGTCTTGAACTATATTTATACCAAATTTCATCAAAATCCATTCAGCGGTTTGGCCGTGAAAGCGTAACAGATAGACAGACTTTCGCATTTATCATATAAAGTATTGATATGAATAGGCTAGTTTCCTAAAAAAATATAATAAATCCGTCAGTTAGATAATCAAAAAATATTGGAGTCGACACGTCTCCTCAAATCAATCAAATCAAATCATTTATTTGCATAAAATAGGATAAGTTGCATAGGTGGTACATTAATATAAGTAGCAATCCTATTTTTATACATATTGAACAGCATGCAATTTTTTTCTTTTAAATTTTAAACAAAGTATGGTAAAGATATGGCGCGTTAAAGTTCCGTGTGACGTCACAGTGTGCTACACTTTTTCGCAACATGTGACGGCACGAGCCCCTTTCCTAAACTTTGATGCGTTATATCTTTATAATTTATCGCTCAACGGACAAAAGAAAAAATACGTCATTAATATATTTTGATTTCCCAAATGACGGACTAATTTTAATGTTTGTCTTTTAACCTATTGTTGGATTTTAATGAATAGTTTAAACCGTTAAAAATCCTTATAACAGGAAAATTCTACAAAATCCGACAGTGAGACAATATACTGCGAGCGATGCGATATCAAATTCGAAGCTCGGGCCGCGTACGACGAACATTTGTTTCATTCTGCCAATCATACTGGAGATATCGTGTAAGTTAGATTTTAGGATTTATTATTACTAAGTTCATCAAAACTAGGGCTTTTTTTAGGGAGTTTCGGTCCTCTGAAGTTTGAGAACAGCCAGAGTGGACTCGCAAAGAATAAGACTAGGGCTTTGGATTTATAAATACGAAAATCGTTTTCACGTGATACTATCGATAGTTGTAAGCACTTATAAATTACTTAAGATCACTCTGTAACACTTGGTTTCTCAATAAATAAAATTGAAATAGTTATTCAATAACAAATTTGATACTATCGACAGTTTTAAACCATCGATAGTTGAAGATTTTACGATAGTCGTTATGCTGTTGTAACGAAATTCGATAGTATTAACAAATTTCGATACTATCGCCTTAATTCCACTATCGATAACAAAGCTATCGCTGCTACTAATCTCGAAAAAATTGTTTTTTATTTTATTTTATTTATTTTTAATATTAGAATGGATTTGTTAGTTTATAAATAGGAGGAGCTCGTTAGTCGAGCGCGACCCGCGTAACCGTAGCGAATGCGCGTGTCAAGCGACGACGTGACGCGACCACTATTGGATTGGTCGCCATTTTAGTGGCATTTTCTACCTTGAGCTCCTCTGTTCTTCGGAAGACACGTAAAGCCGTTGGTCCCAGTTATTATCGATAGCAAGCAGTCGTTAGGCTGTGTCAGATACCTTAGGGCAGCCTGAAAAATTCTGACAGTGTTGGCCACTAACACACCTCAGGTCATGTTCCTGTTGGTCTGGTTTACCTGCAAAAAGGTTACGGAGGTCAGACGGCAGTCGCTCTATTGTAATTACCAGTTCCGCCAAATTTAGGACCATGACTTACAGCGTACCCTAGGCTCCGAAGCGTAAGCTGACGACGCAACTAGAAATACACGCTAGGATGATGAGGAGTTTATAAATAAAAATAATCATTCTTTTTTCGTTTCTTACAGCGACGTAAACAATGAACTGTTGAAATATCAAAAAAAAGTTTGCGGCTTAAAAGAAAAAGCTGTGGTGAGTTACTTTTTTTTAAAAAAAATTCCTTATAAATTTTTTTTTTTTAATCTACCTCTAAGGGTGATTTTTTAATTTTCATAATTACATTAATATAATTATTAATGTCTCCGAGTGCAGTGATAGCATTAAGTTGAAGTCTGTTTTGTCATTTCTTAAAAAAAAAAAAAAAAAAAAAAATCTTATTTTTTTCTAACTAGTAGAATCTTGAATAAATCACCGTTTTTGTTACAGTTGGCTGAAGAAATTCGAAACAGGTGCGTAATTAAGATACACAACATTAATACACCGAGAAATTTGAGTCGTTTTGGACCCATCGTCCAGCGACTCCATTCATGCAACTGAACAACTTTCCCCAAGATACATGGGTCGAAATATGGAGTACATTTTTGGACCTCCCATACAAAATGTCTCATCGCGTAACCTAACTTACTATGGGAAGTCCAAATTTGTTTTTCATGTTTCGAGCTATGTTCCTTGGGGAAATTTGTTCGGTTGCATGAATGGAGTCGCTGGACGATGGGTCCAAAACGACTAAAATTTCACGGTGTATAATCATGTTCCTTAGAAGTAAGCTCAGACAGACCCCCTTATTCATAACTTTTTTTAACTAAAATATGTTTTATGTTTCACGTCAAATATTAATTAGTTACAAAAGGACTAAACATTTATGTATTTAATTGGAACGAATGTTTTTAGATCTGACACTACCTTTTTTGGGTTACATGGTCAATCGACCCTGTACACTACGGGGTCAGATTTCGGAACTTTGTTCCTTTAATGCGCGAGAGTGATGAGCGTAGAAGAAGCGAGCGAAGTCTGTAAGGATCGTAGCAAATGGAAATCCGTAGTCTCTGCCTACCACGGAGGGAAACAGACGTGATGGTATGTGTGTATGTCTATGTTCCTTTAATTACCACCGCGACCAACGGCTTGACGTGCCTTCGTAGCACGAAATCATAATTATTTATCAGACAATCAAGTGGTTCAAGCCTGCAATGTCCTAAACAGACTGGTAACAACTAAACAAAGTATGCTTCCCGTGGGAATCGAATCCCGTCTGAAGCAAACTCCTTAACCACTCAACCGCGGAGGTTTCACCTAATTTTTATATTCAGATTATTTCAAGAGAGCAAATTAACATCTATTTTTAACCGATTTCGTGTAAGTATGTATGTGTTTATTGTAAATGTATATATAAGTAGGGACTTTCCAAAATTTAGATATAACAGCGTGATTCGGGAAAACATCTTCAGACTACTCACTTCAAACTAAAAACTAACCGTCATCTGTCAAAACATCTAATTTGACATTGACAACCAAATGTAAGAAAAATAACAAAAAACGGCTTTTAAAAATAGTAATTTATCCGACATATATATATTTTTCTATATTTATTTAGGAGAGAACAAGACCCAGCGTTGATCTTAGCCAAACCTATGAAGAGAATGTGCGTGAGGACGTCAAAGAAAACTCCAATGAATTGCTACCAAGTAAGTATGTTTCGTACGCGTTTGTCTGTACACCCGTGGTGGTCGTGGGTTCGATAACTGATGAACCCAAAAACAAAAAACAAAAAAAACAAAACTGAACTATTTCCATAAACGCGGTGGCTGTCGATTTAACTACATAATCTATGCTTAACTATTATGCTGTGACGTCATAATACAGTAGGCAGGTGGCCACGAGATGAGCGAGAAGCTGACGCTAGAGACCGCGTTCATATTTAATATGGAATTTCTTAGTTATCTTACTATCCGGCCGAGACGCCATACTAAATTGTTAACGCATAATTTAGTACGAGTACCTATATAACGTTTTCTTGCGGTTATCGCATCGTATATTAAATGTTTTTTTATACAACTAAGTAAGCAAACAGGCGTACGGCCCAACTGATGGAAAGTGGTTACCGTAGCCTATGAACACCGGAGATGTCACGAGCGCGTTGACGACCCTGAAGGAATTTTTTTCACGCCCTTTTTGAAGGCCCCCATGTTATAGTCACTAGGGAAAACCATGGCAATGTGAATTTATTTTATTCATATCTCTGTAAGTTTTAAGGTATGTCAAAGTGATTTTTTTTATCAACTTGTCTATTATTGTAAGGTTGTTTCAACCAAATTTTTTTTTACGTATAAGTACATTTAGGCATTAGTATCCAAACAACGTTAAATATTTTAGTTTAGTTATTGGTATCATACTTGTGTTTTAGTTTTCCGTACCCAAAGGGTAAAACTGGACCCCATTACTTACTGCTGTCCGTCCGTCTAAACCCGTGATAGATAGACAAATGGCAGTAGAATTTTTTACAGATGATGTAATTATGTGTTATACAAATACTAAAAATAGAATAATACAAATAATTAAATTTTTGGTGATGGATTTAATTATTTATTTGATAATGACATACTTATGCAATCTACTTTATGTTTTAACAAAAAATTGTAAATTCGCAACACCCTGACATGTACAGTAAGTATGTATGTAGTAATCTGACATCTAATGTAATTATTATTGTTAATGTAAGCGAAATAAACAAATATCTCAAATATACAACAAACATGATTTTTTGGGTATTTGTACATAAAGATACGGAACCCTTTTTGTTCTCCAGTCCGACTCGCACTTATAAAAATTAAATTATTTATTTACCAACACTTATATAAAGTAAACATACATTAGAGTAGGCTTTAGTAAAAGTTTGTACTTTAATTACATTTAGGTTGTACTTTGGACTTTGCACTAAACAATGCCTGTATCGCAGAACTCCAAGCAATGTTTAATGCAGAGTCCAAAGTCCAAAAATTAAATTCAAAATAATTTATTCGCATAAAATAGGGTAAACATGGGATCTTATTTAATGACGAACAAGTAACAGCCTATTTTGCTATTTTAAAACAGCATGCAAAAATATAAAAGCATTATTATCACACATTTGAAGCAATTTACCCAGGAGCCATTTGTTCAAGTTAATTTTATAATGTGGCAATTTCGGTATTCTGTTAAATATTTTTATGACCATGAAATAGCAATTATTTTTATATAGTGTGGGTACGCGATGTTGGAAATCGTAGTTTAGTATAATTTCTGGACAAATATCCAACTTGATCACTTTTATTTGTTTTCAGTGCGGAAAACACTTCGAATCACAAATGCAGTGCAGAAAGCATCATATTAAGGAACATCCTCGTACCACTTTCGTGTATCCTGGTACTCCTGAAAGGACAATATGTGAGATATGCGGCGCTGATTTAGCTGTAAGTTGTTTTTTTATTTGTTTTACGGCTCTAGATACTTGTGTATAGAGCATTTTAAGGCTGGAATTCCTTACCTCGGTTTGCAAAAATAGAAAATTTGATCACTTTAATGGGATTTACGGCTCTAGATGCAAGTCCTTTAAGGCCTTTTTGGAAAAATGGTAAATTCATAAAACCACTTTGCTATCTATCTCTAGGACTTTTTTCGGTTATTTTTATGTTTCTTTTTTATTTTATCTTATAAATGTATCTTTCCTAAAAGATCCATAGACTTTAAAGAATTACCGTTAAAACCTCGGACCACTGAAGTGTATTCCTAAAAGGACAATATTAAAATTTGCGGCGCTGATTTAGCTGTAAGTAAGTAGTATTTTTTATTTGTTTTACGGCTCTAGATTTATGTATAAAGCCCTTTAAGACACAATCGCCACAGTAAACAACTACAACTCCGACGCAACAGATGGCGCTAAACAGAAACACAGATATTCCCATACAAGACGCAAAAATTTGTATGGCGGACTAAATCGCGCAATCGAAGTCTCTACGGATTGGAGCACAAATACAACCTCCGACTGAACATCGTCGGAGCCGCGGTTCCCCAGTCATAGGGTTGCCAGGTCGCCAAACCTAATAGCCGGACAGACCAGCCAGTTTGGCCGGACATTTGGCTAAAACTGCCGGACACCCTACATTATTGAGAATTTTGTGTCTCAGTATTTAAATATTATATAATAGCTTTTCTGATTATTACCATAAATCTTGTTAAATGAAATAAAATGTAAAAAGCCTAACAAAAGCCGGACAAGATTTACACCGTCTATTTTGGCCGGACACGCAATCAAAAAGCCTATGTCCGGCTTTATCCGGGCATACCACCACGCCTGGCGGGAACTGAAATGAAATGAAATGAAATTGTTTATTTTCAATATAGGATATAAATATCACTTATTGACGTCAATTTACTTATATTAAATTTACCACCACATGCAAAGCGCAAGTGGAGAAAAGCGGCGCCACAAACTCTACTGCAGCATTTACTTCAAAACGTCAATTTACAAATAAGAAAAAACTTTCCTTAATTACCTAATTTAAATGAACGTATTTGTAATTCCCTTTGCGCCTGTCGAACATAACATCATCGCTCCCGCCGTACTACAAAATCACTTTAATAAGTTTTACGCAAAGTCAACTCAAGTCATTTAAGGCCTTTTTGGGGATAATGATTTCTTATATTTTAGCTATAATTATTTACACCTAACGTTTTAAACACACAACACAGCGTTCATAGTCACAGGTGTCTGACTGTATTAGTCTTAATATAAAAAGCGATAAAAACCGTATCAAAATAGTTTAATTTAATGATTATTTCCCCTACAGTTTGCCAGCGTAATGGCCCATCTGAACATGCATTCCAGGGAAAAGTTGTACAAATGCGAAATATGCGAGAGATGTTTTGTCCAGAACGCCACGCTTAAAAGGCACATGTTGGTAAGTGAAGAGAATATAAAATCTATTTTTTATTTAAATAAAATATGTTTATATCTGGCCATGCTAGCACATATAGAATTAAATTGTTACATATGCATATAGTATAAAAAATCATCATAAATCCTAGCATTTTCCCATTTCAATTGGGATTGCTCTGCGTATCCTCTTGCGACAGTCTTCCAAAATATTTTCAAAATATGTACTTTACCTGTTTTGTGATCGTGTATGTCAATTGTTACGATATATATAAATAAATCAAAAAAAAAAAAATCTAATAAATCACACACATTCTCAATTTTTTTCCTACTAATTTTGCATTTAAGTTTAGTTTCAAAATAAAGGGTTTGGAAGGCGATGCCAAAAATATATTTAGATTCATATTATGTTCAAATATTGACGTTCTTTGCAGTCAAGTAGCTTTTTTTTATATAGCTTGTATATACATACTAATATTATAAATGCGAAAGTCTGTCTGTTACGCTTTCACGGCCAAACCGTTAAACGGAATTTGATGAAATTTGGTAGGAATACATTTGAAGACCCGGGGTCAAACATGGCCACTTTTTGTTTGACGCAGGCGGAACTGCGGGAAACAACTAGTAATATATATATGCACATATTATGTACCTCTATTTTCAGGTGCACACAGGTGAAAAACCATTTCCCTGTACGATGTGCGACAAGAGATTCACACAGGCAGCCAGCCAAGCCCTACACATTAGGACTGTTCATTTGAAACAACCGCATCCTAAAAGGTTTGTTGATGTTATAATAGGCTAATTTACTAAATTTTTAAATGTACCTAGTCATTATTTTACGTCATTGTGTAGTATGTATATTCGAAAAATGTTGTATTTTTTGCAATACTTCAATCTTACATTATGTATTTTGTATTTAAAAAACACATTTTGAATATCGTGCGAAAACGCTCTGCACTGTCATGGCGATTCGAATGACGTCATAACTTTTTGTCGCTGTACACTCTCGGCGAGCCGTACATAAAATAAGGTTAAGTTGTTATGTCGTTTGTGGGCCAGTTAAGCCTCGAGTCTCACCTTATATGGACAGGCTGAACTGTCATATTCAGTTATGACTCGAGAGGTTTAACTAGCCCACATTCAGACGAGAGTGTAAAGCCGCCATGAAACAAACATTATGCCATTGAGAAACATGTGTCAATGTCAGATGACCACATTTGTTTACCTGATTTGACAGTTTTCTATGGAAAGTGACTATTGTAAAACGTCGACATCAACAACAATGATGTTTTATGAGATATGACGTAATCTCTTCTGATTGGTGTTCAGTGTCTCGTGACAAAATGGCTATTTTCCTCGATTTTATATTCTAAAAATATCAACAATCTTTAGTTTTTGTGATATATAGTTTATTTTTTTCAATCCTTCATATTTAATTTAATTATAAGAAAGTGTCATCTCTCTGATTAGTTCCTAGTGGAAACTAGCCTATTTTGTAATCGCATTGTCGATGAATGTGTCTATTTTGTGCAATGAGTGGAGAACACTATTATGACTTATTTTTTTTTGTATGGCATTCATAATATGCATATATATCTATAGAAATAGCCTGTCAAGCGCGAGTCGGGCTCGCGCACATTGAATTCCGTTCCGTTATCTATAAAAACAGCAAAAAATGTTTTATTTTAATTTTTTTTATTTTAAGAAATTATAATTTCTTTTGTATGGGAGCCCTTTTAAATATTTATTTTATTCTGTTTCTTAAGTATTTGTTGTTATAACGGCAATAGAAATACGTGATCTGTAAAAAAATCAACTATCACGGTTTATGAGGCCGCAAAAAAAAATTTTTTTTTTCCACTTTACTACACTCATATCATATTATAAAGAGGAGATTTGTATTTTTGTGTGTATGTTTGTAATGAATAAACTCAAAAACTACTGTGCCGATTTCAAAAATTCTTTCACCATTGGAAAGCTACATTCACCCTGAGTAACATAGGCTTTATACCGCAGGTGGAGCTGCGGGAAACAGCTAGTATGCTATATAATGGTGTGAAACCCGTCGTGCGCGAGTCCGACTCGCACTTGACCAGTTTATTTTTTTATTTTTATCAAAAACGTTGATTTTCGGTTACAGAAATAGAAGAAAGAAAACAGAGTTTCATTGTGAAGAAGACCGAACGTCGGAATAAAAAAGGAATCTAATAACGAAATGAGGCTTTAGTTACAATAGGCTAGTTTCTAGGGTCAAGACTAACATTAAAATTAGTCCGTCATTTAGGGAATCAAAATATATTAGTGACGTATTTTTTCGTTTGTCAATTGAGCGATAAATTATAAAGAAATAACGCATCAAAGTTTAGGAGTGGGGGCTCGTGACGTCATATTGCGAAAAAGTGTAGCACACTGTGACGTCAGACGGAACTTAAACGCGCCACATCTTTACCATTCTTAGTTTGTTTAATTTTCAAAAGAAAAAAAATTTTTTTTGATTATCTAACTGACGGACTAATTATATTTATTTAGGAAACTAGCCTATTCATATTAATAAGCATTTATATTTTGACCGGAGCTAGTAGAAATTTTCTTTCAAGAATTATAAAATACCTGTCAAATTTTTGATATTTCGTTAATTTGTTAGAATAACATATATTTGCAGAATACAATACTGTAAGAGATCCCTAAGTGGGATAAGTCCGCCATTGTACTAATTGTTTTTCCATGCTTGTGTATGTAAATTATTGTTTTTTTTTTTTGTACAATAAAGATATTACAAACAAACATATGCATTACAGTAGTAGTGTTTAGGTCATAATCTGGACATAGGACTCTCCTAATGATTTCTAAAATGACCGGTTGGAAGCGGCCTGCATCCAGCGTCTGCCTGCGACGTTTTTCAGGTCATCTGACCATCTGGTCTCTATGTCCAACGCTGCGCTTGCTGGTTTGCGGTCGCCATTCGAGAACGTTTCTGGCCCCATCGGCCATCGATTCTGCGCACTATGTGCTTGTTAGTGTTTAGGCGATTTGAATCAATGTCCAGCATTTATAAATTAAATTAATGGAAAGTCATTTTTATTACCGTGTATATTATTTTGGATATTTTGTATATTGTTTTCAATTAAAATTTTAATTACAAGCTGGATAAAATTGCAGGTTAATCTATGTTTTGTCTTCCTCATAATTTATTTAAGATCTCTACCTAAATATATAATACTCAATATTATTTTAGATATTACAAAAAATGTCATCATCATCCTAGCGAGTATTCCTAGTTGCGTCGTCAGCTTACGCTTCGGAGCCGAGGATACGCTGTAAGTCATGGTCCAAGATTTGGCGGAACTGGTTATTACAATGGAGCGACTGCCGTCTAACCTCCGTAACCCTTTTTACAGGGAAACCAGACCAACAGGAACATGACCCGAAGTGTGTTAGTGGCAAACACTGTCAGAATTTTTGAGGCTGCCCTAAGGCATCTGACACTATCTATCCATAAAACCCGGGCTCAACGGCCTAACGTGCCTTCCGAAGCACGGAGGAGCTCGAGATAGAAAATGCCGCCAAATGGCGACTAATCCAATAGTGGTCGCGTCACGTCGTCGCTTGACACGCTCATTCGCTACGAATACGCGGGTCGCCCTCGACTAACGAACTCCTTAATCCCATGTCAGAAGTTACACAAATTAAATATAAGTAATTATGTTATTGAGACATTTCTGATTTTTTTTACAAAACACATAGCAATATATTGTATTCAGTGCAATGCTAAAATATTTATAAATATAGCTTATAATGTATTTAAATTAGATTGACAAATAAAAATGTGATTGAGATGGAGTTTTTTTTTATCATGTTGAAAGGTTTTAACATGTTTTCCTTATAAATCAGCGCCACGTCTTATAAATAAAAATACAATTAACATATTATTTATTTATTAACGAACTTCTTAATTAATACATAATATACATACATTTACTTTTATTTTTATACTTTTTTGAGCCAAACTATCTTTCCGTTTCTCCCAATGGTTGACTGGTAGAGAATGCTCTTAGCATTAAGTCCGCCAATTGTTTTAAGTATATGTGTACTTTGTGGAACAATAAAGTTTTAATAAATAAAATAAATAAATAAATACATAGGGTTAATTAGTGTATTACGAAAACTGTCATGTATCCATACTAATATTATAAATGCGAAAGTCTGTCTGTCTGTCTGTTACGCTTTCACGGCCAAACCGCTGAACGGATTTTGATCAAATTTGGTATGAATATAGTTGAAGACCCGGAACAAACATTGGCTACTTTTTGACGCAGGCGGAGCAGCGGGAAAAAGCTAGTTTAAAATATAATTTAAATATTAAATTAGCATTTTGATAAAATCATAGTGCGTTCACCTACGATGTTTTTATAACGTATTGTTTTTCTAAAAATGCATCTAATCGAAAACATAATTTGTGTTCTTATATGCATTACAAAATTATATTTTCGGCATTCATTTTGCGCCTAAATAAATCTACATATTACTAATCACCGAAGCATATTAAGTTTTTCAAAAATAAATTACAAATCATGCAATATCATAACGAAAAAGGTGTCCATTATCAACCGGAGCATAATAGGCTACTTGACTGTATTCATACTTGGGCAATATTTGCATACGAAACAATATGTACACTAAAAAGTAACAGATTCCGAAAACAACAACAAAAATGGTTGTTAATTAAGACAGCAATTGGATTTTAAAGTTTTCACTAGAAGAAAAGTGGGAGCGTGGTGGGGACGTCTTGCATCTCTTTTGTACGCACGAACCAAGTGGCAGTGACGTCACTGCAAACACAGTGCATCCCTGTCTTGTTTTTTGACAGTTTCCCCTTCCACCGAATTTCAAAGCCTTATAACTTTTTTATTATAGAATGGATTTAAAAAAATCTTTCTGTTTTCAGTTTTTGCTAGTGAAATGTTTGATATGAATGATAAAAATAAATTGAGTAGAATACCCAATTAGGAATCGATTGACCCCTCATTTATTGAAATCGGCTTAGTCATTTAAGCGCTAGGGTGGAACATACATACATAGACATCGGGCAAAAAGTATTATTTATGTATACTAGGTACATTATTTAAGTTTTCAATTTCACAAATTTATTTTATATATATAAAAATCAATGCCACTTTTCGTTGTAATTTTATAACTCAAGAACGGGCTCACCTATCCAAACCAAATGTTTAGGCTTTGTTCGGACTATTTAGTAGATGGTTTATGTGAAGTTTGCACAAAATCGGTCGAGCGGTTCTTCATTTATCACTTTATACGTAGCGAAGCACGTACCGGGCCGCTAGTTACTATATAACAATGCGAAGTTTCACGTGTGACTGTGTTTATATTTAGACAATATTTTTATATGAAACCATACAACGTAACCCGTTCTGAAAACAAAAATAAAATTGGTTATTTTAAATAAACCAGTAATTAGCATTTAAAATTTTACAACGAAAAGCTGTGATTGGAACGTCTTGCCATCTCTTTTGTACGCACGAAACCAAGTGTCCGTGACGTCATTTCACAATAACACCCGTATTCTGAAACATTACCTTAAGGACGTCCTTAACACACTCTTGTTTCTTGACAGTTCCTTCCACCAAATTTCAAAGGCTCATAACTTATTTTTGAACGGATTATGTAATTTTTTCGGTCCCTGGCACTGTGTTTTATATGAATAATAAAAATAAATTGAGTGTAATACCCTATTGAAAATTATTTTATACACATTAAAAACTGAACTATTCTATGCTAAATAATTATTTCTAATCTAGCTTTTATCCTCTTCCTTTCGCTTCTCCTCTGGTCTTCGGCCGAGCAAATCTCTCTCGCAACATTTGTCATTCTGAAATAATAAAAAAAAATCATAATCTCCTGGTCGCTTTGCCGTAGCTGCGTAATAAATGTGGCGTTTGTTTGTGTTTATTTCGACAGATAAAATCGAGAGCAAAATAATGGAACGGTGACGCTTCGGCCGCCCGGCCGCTGCGACGACTATGACGCAGATATCGTAAATAACGAACACGTTAAGTAACACACATTGACCCGTGTGCGTACACGACCGGATCGTAGTAGTGGTATGGTATCGCGCTCGCCGCTGTTGTATGGAGTGTCCGGGATGTGGTATAAGTTTGTCTCGCTCACACTTTGAGGTTAGTGCTGTTGCGATAGCGACAGTGTATCGGTATCATGATACTATCGTGACTTCGAAAATCAGTTGAACTATCGAAAATTTACGATACTATCGACGGCTAAAAGTAAGTAATAGTATTGATAAGTCGAAAACATCAATAGTATCGATAGTTTTTACGTGATACTATCGATAGTGAATAGGCTAAGTTCGATAGCCCTAGTTGAACTATCGACTATTTTTCCAGGTCAACTATCAACAGTAAAACTATCTAATAGTAAAACTATAATATGCCGTACGTTATACGAACCTCATCGCTATCGCTGTTGCTAGAATCGTCAGTATCGCTCGAGCTGTCAGTGCCGTAATGTCCGAGCCCGGGAAGCACTCCCACGCACTTCATTGCGCCCGCTTTTACGGCAGTACTGTCGCCATTTTGTTGTTTGCTGTCGATATGATAGAATTTGGATCTATTATTATTATTTATTTTTTTAAATATATAATCTTTTTTTGGCTTCGCCGTAGCAGTATTAATTAATGCCAGCACGAAAAAAATTAACGCTCTTTATGCTAACATTAACTAATATATGTTTTGTCTCATTCTTTCATTTCTCTCTCTCTCTCGCTCTCAATTATTACCCTACTATAACTCTTCTAATATTATTTACCGAATAGACGGGTATGCCACCCGCACAGATTTATTAAAAGCTGACGTATGAATTTGATGTATGAAAAATGACAGAATGAGAGGTAGCGAACGCGAGAAATAGAATAAAAAAGCCAAATTGATAGTATAAGCTCCCATTGATTAAGAGGGAGACGATTAAAAAAAAATATCTTTAAATGTTTGGTTTATACTTCAAATTTTTCTAAAACCCAGCATGGGTTATAGAAAGGTGATGATGATGATAATTTTTCAAATATATAATTACATATATAGAAATTCATTTAAAATTTCATTAAATTCGGCCCAGTAGTTTAGCCGTGAATTCAGACTTTCACATTTATAAAATTTCTATAGAAATATGTATTTACCTGACAATACCGTTGATTTTGGCGGGAACGGCTTCCTCTTGCTTATCATCACTAGCTTTCCTCTTTCGTACAACAACCTAGAATTCAATCAACAGGTTTTATAAGGTCAAGTTCATTAACGTTAAGTTGTGTGATATTTATTTTGTACAATTAAGTTTAATTATATGTTTTTTGTGTCCGTGTTCTAACAAACATAGTTATTCTCCAAACTGTCTACATGATATATTTTAGCTTATTCCAATGAGCATAGATTTAAAAAAAAAGGGATTTTTTTTAGGTTTACTTATTCTAATATAAAAGTAATTATTAACGACTCTGAATTTATTTATTTATTTAACTTTATTACACAATTGTAAATGGCGGATTTAAAGCCCGAGGCTTTATCTACCAGTCAACCAAATGGGCGATGCTGAGAAAGTTAAGCGGTAAGACAATGCAAAATAACAAGCTGTAATGGAATGAATGTAGCTGAATGCGGCTGTAAGACTTTGAAAATACGGTATGTTTTCGCTTACCCCTTGCAGCTTATTCTTCTGCGTTTGTGATGTTGGTTGAGTGTTCCTTGCCGGTGCCAATTGTGCTCGGAGTCTCAGCATCTCCTCGCTTTCAGCCAGGTTTGATACCCTCTCCCTATAAACATATAAATGGTTATGATTTGCCAAATCAAATAGGCTACTTGACTGTGAACGAATAATTGTTTTTTTTTATTTCTCTACCCTCAGAAAATTAAGCAGTGTTCAATATTTCGTCTTGTACAAAAATTAGTTAAAAAGTGCATTTTGTGATACAAAGTGGAATTGTGCTTAACTTAAAGACACAGAAGTAAAAAAGTAGAACATCCATTATCTTTCAAACCTGATTTTCAAATGAGTGACATATATCCGAATTATCCATCATAATGAAGTGCAACAAAAACAAACCAACAACTAAAATAACAATGGTGCGGAAATGGACTTGACATTAAAGACTTTGTGAAATTACAAGCCACTGCTTGATATAAACGCATCAGCTGTAACAGCTGCCTGTCTGTAATTTAATTAATTAATTAATTTTTTTAAAGTTTATTCGCAATAAACATGATAGGTAAGTAGTCACAACAAATAAGATCTTAGATTTATAAAGTACTATGTAGGTATCACATCACTGATGTGCAAGAACGACATTGGAGTGCTGTGAATACAAATATTAATTTTTTTTTTAAAGAATAACATTACAAGTCTGTGTAAAATAGATTTTTTAATTCATTTTGATTTGTCAAAAATAATTTTTATTCATTAAAATTCATTTTTATTTGTTAAAATTTATTTTAATTCATCATTATTCTTTAACATTCATTTCAATTGGTTAAAATTTATTTATTTAGTTTTTTTTTTAATTTAGTATTATTACAATTTAATATAATCACAGATAATAGACTAGCTGTTTCCCGCAGCTCCCGACAAAAAGTAGCCTATGTTTGACTCCGGGTCTTGAACTATATCAGTACCAAATTTCATGAAAATCCGTTCAGTGGTTTGGCCGTGAAAGCGTAACAGACAGATAAGACTTTCGCATTTATAATATTAGTATGGATATAAAGAAATGTTAATATTTTTTTTATGTTGAAATCTATTGGTAAGTGGCGGAGCCACCGCCAAACCGAGCTCCCCTCACGTCTGTCTTCCGCCCCGCATAGCCTCACACAAACTTTGTAAGAAAGCTCTCGATACGCCATCTCCTCTTTGTTATTACTCCGTGGTTAGATCTTACATTTACAAAAGATAAAAGCTATATTTAACAACCTACAACAACCTATTTGTAATTTTTTATGATGATTGAATGCAGTGCTATTTATCAATATTACCCCTATTTATAGATTTCTTTAATCTTATCCTTGAATGACTTGAAAATATAATAACAAAAATGTTCAGAAAAATCTTGTAAATGCTTCATCTAAGCTTTTTTTATTTTTTTTAAGCAACACCAAATCAGTAGACAAAAAAAAAAGAGCTTCACCTAAACTCCTGCATCTCTTTCTGCTCCTCGATGGATATCTGCTGTGCTGCTTTAGCCTTGGTCCGCTCAACTAGATCCAGAAATCCAACTTCGTCATCATCCAAACCTCTGATCATGTTCTCTGCATTAATACAAAAATAAATATGTAAAAAGTCAAAGCAGCTTACTGATTACAAAACATAAAAGATTTTCTTATGGTTATCATTAATGAACAAGGTTATTCTCAACAGAAAACAGATTAGATGGAGGTGTCACGTGGGCGTTACCTGTATATCCATATCTATACTAATATTATAAAGCTGAAGAGTTTGTTTGTTTGTTTGGCGCTAATCTCAGAAACTACTGGTCTGATTTGAAAAATTCTTTAAGTATGTGTTGGATAGCCTATTTATTGAGGAAGGCTATAGGCCTAGGCTAAGTCGGGACAGGCTGCTAGTATAATGATAAGTTTCCCGAGGCTTAGCACAAGTTACTTTTACCTAATTTTACTTTTTTGTTATTCATTGGTTCAAAATAGTTAATTTAGGTTTTGAATAAATTTACTAAAATATGATAATCCATACTTCCATACTAATATTATAAATGCAAAAGTCTGTCTGTTACACTTTCACGGCCAAACCGCTGAACGGATTTTGATAAAATTTGGTATGAATATAGTTGAAGACCTGGGGTCAAACATAGGCTACTTTTGACGCAGGCGAAGCTGCAGGAAAAAGCTAGTTTTAAATAAAGACAAAAAAGAAATTCATACTGAAAATCAGTTGATCTGTCTATAAACAAAGGTTATGATGGTCAGACAGCACTTGTTTCATTATAATAATCAGTAGTTATTACCTATTTTAAGACATTATAATTCTCTTCATATCTATTCCCACTTATCTATAGGGAAAACATAAGTACATTTAATAGTTCTAGGACCATGATCAAAAGTGTAAGTACAACGGCCTCTGAAGAGTACATTAAGCAAGGAAAACACAGTCAGTATTGATAATAGAGATTAGTGGCATTTTGAATCTTAAGCTCCTCCGTGCTTTTGGAAGGCACATTGAGCCATTGGTCCCAAATTCCAATTGGTTGTTATCAACAGATGGCTATCGTTTGGCATGCCACATGCCTGTAGGCAGCTTGAAAAAATCTGATAGTGCTGGCCACTAACTCACCTTGGGTCATGTGGATAAACAGGCTTGGGCAAAGACAGATAATAGTGATTAGTCAGTACTTTGTAAACTCACTCAGCTTATGGGCCTCTTCATATTCAGCCTCCTTCTTCATACGTTGTTCCTCGAGCCGCTGGTACAGTGGTCTATTGTCGTAGGCCTCTTCCGGAGCCTCTGAACACCATAAAACAAAATTGAAACATAAATTGCAAGCTTTGCTGTTGTGTTCTTCAATAACAATTATATTGTTAATGAATCACAAATAAATATCTCGGTAAGTAATGAAAAGATCTAATCTCGATGCGATAAAAACAGTTTTGCCTGTCACCTTTGGGTTGATCTTCTGTGCGGACTTTTTCCCATTCCTCTTGCCGGCGACGTCTAGCCTCCAGTATTTCAGTTTCCGTAATGAATCCCGAACTCATTTTGATTATTTACGTTTATGGAGACACGGTAATACAAGCAAATTAATTACAATACGAAGATAGGACACACACAACAAAACCACAATGCGATGCGATTGATTTGATTTGTCAATTGTCAAATCAAAATGTCAATGTCAAATTGTTATGCAAACAACACTCCATGGACCTAATATATTAAACAGGATACAGGAAAAGCTCCATGTCCTAAAACCCGAGCAGAAAAAGATAACTATAGTGGAGGATTCTATCTGTTTTATTTTAATAGGGTAACCATGATAATGTTTTAAATTGGTACAAAATATTTTAAGCTTCGTAAATACTGCACATAAGTAGCTAGCTAAAAAGCTTAGCGGGACGATTACGCGAGTTAAGCAACAGCAGGTGCGACCTAACTTGGAGTGGGCAACACTTGGCGTATTACGTTTAGTTAATCCTGCTTGTTTAGTTAGTACAGTGTCCCTGTCTTCCCCGAGGGAGCCAATAGGGAATACATGTGTATGAAACTACTAAGGAGGAGGTTAGCTAGCACCTCCTAGCACGAAACATTTGATTGCGTATGAAAAAAATCTGCATCTGAAAAGGATGTACCTTTCCCCTTTTTTTCAGAGGAGCGTGGTCACCCTATTTTGCACAAGTACCAACGTGATAAAGCTTGTATTTGCTAGAAAGAGACAGGTTCCTCCACTATTTCTATCTCGCTTGGCTTAGCCTTGCCTCTATACAAATTGGCTAGTAAACTTTTTCATGAAAATGTCTAATTCGTAAACCATTTCGAGGAATAGGCTTAGGGAACAGATTACATTAATCAGATCTTTAGATAAGCAAGTATTTTTTAAGAAAATCGCAGAAAACCCAATGACTTTCATTTTTTAGCAAGGTTGACGTATGACGTAGCCGGATAACTTCTGGCTATTCACATTAAATTTTTTAGGTTGGCAGCACAGCGTAGTGAATAAATATTTTTTGTTTGGTAGCGCTAATTAAGTGCTTCACGTACTTGTCACCTATGTCAAATGTCATCTCTGTTCAAGTAAACATAACTTATTTAAATTCATTCATACATTTTAATGAAGAAGCGGTATCCAATTATTGAAAAATCAGATGTAAACGGATGAAGAGACTGCAGTAAAGTCCAATAAACAGGCCAATATGCAATAGATACGAGAAATGGGGTACCTAAATATTTGCAGTTCGAAATGGCCATTATAGCTGCGTGACGTCATCACTATGAAATCTTTAAAATTAAATAACAAAATAAATATAATTTTAAGAATTTTTTCGTTCAAATTGTATCTCCGAAATAGTCTATTCTATCAATAAAATATATAATATACACAATTTATTTTTTAGTTTACTAGCCAATTTGCACTAGTACAGTCCTGTTTAATATACATCCATGTTAAGTCCATGCAACCTAGGGTATATAGTATTCTGTGCCATGCAACACATTGACAGATAATCAAACTATTAATGGGTCACTTTGAACATGACACGGACTTTGACGTTTCACCAAAATCATTGCCAGTACATAATAATATTAGGTAAATTGGCTAGTCAACTAAAAAATAAATTGTGTATTTTATATATTTTATTGATAGAATAGACTATTTCGGAGATACAATTTGAACGAAAAA
The DNA here is from genome assembly GCA_947363495.1 of Euzophera pinguis. Taxonomy (NCBI): domain Eukaryota; kingdom Metazoa; phylum Arthropoda; class Insecta; order Lepidoptera; family Pyralidae; genus Euzophera; species Euzophera pinguis. The sequence goes on from OX376176.1 coordinate 9,602,068, forward strand.
AATATTTATTTTGTTATTTAATTTTAAAGATTTTATAGTGATGACGTCACGCAGCTATAATGGCCATTTCGAATTGCAAGAAAGCAAAAATTACTAAGGTATTAAAAAATATGTATGTCAGTGTCAAATGTCAAAGTCAGGATGGACCGTTATCCGCGAATTGGTTTCTTGTTTGTTTACAATCGCCAAATATCTAGGTACCTACCCTATTTCTCATATCTATTGCATATTGGCCTGTTTATTAGACTTACTGCCGTCTTTTCATCCGTTGACATCAGATTTTTCATTAATCGGACACCGATTCTTCATTATAATGTATGAATTAATGTAATGAAGATGTAGTTAGGTTAATTATGGGTTATGTTTACTTGAACTGAGATGAGATTTGACATGGGTGACAAGTACGTGAAGCGCCTAATTTCGCGCTGCCAAACAAAAAATATTTATTCACAAACCTGTGCTGCCAACCTAAAAAATTTAATGTGAATAGCCGGAAGTTATCCGGCTACGTCATACGTTAACCTTGCTAAAAAATGAAAGTCATTGGGTTTTCTGCGATTTTCTTAAAAAATACTTGCTTAACTAAAGATCTGATTAATGTAATCTGTTCCCTAAGCCTATTCCTCGAAATGGTTTACGAATTAGACATTTTTATGAAAAAGTTTACTAGCCAATTTTGACACAAAGCTAAAACCCCAATGGGGCACGCGGGGCAGACGGGCACTTAGACAATTGAAAACATCATACCCAATTTAGTTACCTCATTATGGGTAGTAATATATTACTTTAGATTAAGTACTTACCTATCATCATCATCATTTCGAAAAAGTTACATAGTGATATACACGTACGACGTGATTCTTTTACTGAACACCATGTCCTAACCAATGGTTTAACGTGCCTTACAGAACATGGATTTTATCAGTATTCACTTCTCCAATCCATGTTGGTTTTTGAATAGACAACACAGATGAATTATTATTATTATGGGCTGAGAGTAAGAGATATTATTTGCAGGCAATGTCTTGCAGTCTTGAACTTCTGCAACCTTGGCAGTGCAGTGCATAAAAATCTATGTACGATGTCATGCATGGGCATGGAATGTATGATTCGTGATCATTTTGTCAAATATCATGCATGCATGTCACATTTGAAGGATAGAAAATAAAAATCTTGGTTTTTCACGTAGTGAGCGATTCCGATCTACGCAAAAAAGTAGTGTGTCGAGTGAGAATCAAGGTAATTATAGACATTACATTTTATTCTTTTTATGGAACTGATAGCTAAAATGAGTTTATTATAGGTGCACTAAACAATTATTTAAAATTATCTTTTATTTACGAGATTTAGTTTTCTAGTTGCCATGTCATTCCCCACAGTGTCACAACGACCCTTTCTGCAGATTTTTTTTCATAAAATCAAAAACCCTTTTTAATTTAAAAGTATTGACAATAGTACGTCTTAAATTAAACTATTTTAATACGGTTAAAATAGTTTAATTTAATGAATAACAATCGCGAAAACATAAGAAATCATTAATAGTACGTCTATTAAATAAGTTTTAAAACAGTATTTATTTTATATTAAGATAATAACTTTAAGTACTTTTTTTAGTATCAATGTATGTTATATTTTTAAAGTCACTCCGCTTTCATACTTTCGGTAGAAAATAAAACACACGAGAACCAGGGAATTACCCGGTCCACGTATTTACCAATAAGTGGTAAGGCTGAATTACATGTTCATTCGTGTTTTAGGCGTGGTCGCAAGCAGACATAGGCGTTATTTAAGGAGATACGCGGTAAGTCTCTTAAAATTATAACGCAATAACTGATTTCTTTCTACAGTAATAAAGATATTTTATGTCTGTGTATGCATGTTATGTAAATGTATTTTCAGTCAGTGAATGCTCAACTCACTATGCTAGTATAATAAAATCCAGATATATCACCAACACTTTTATTATTTTACAAATATCACTTATTAACTCATAAATCAATTAACCACTTAAATCACTATATACCTATGTAATCTATCGCTAACAAGTTAATATTCTCCTCGATACTTCTTGCTTCCACTCGGGCTCGATCAAGAATGACCCACAGTCCTAATAAATTGTTTTCGACAAATCTCAACAACCATCCCTCCTATATTTTTTTTTTTTTAGTTTAACAGCCAATCAATACAATTCCTCTTTAAGTATTTTAAACAATTGTACATATTTAATATTTGACTAATTTAATTAACAGATGAGTTTATTAATTTATTATGATAAGTTTTATCATGAATTACAAAATAATTTCTACACACTAAATTAAAATATTTATACATTAATTACAAACTTCCGGTAGTAATAATGAACGAATGATTAGAACTATATTTATTTAGTCATTGGTTCATCGTTGATTCATTATAAGTATAATCACATTTATATAAAAATAAAAAACATTAATTTGGTATTATATTAGTTCATAATTTAGAAATCACAACACTAGTTTTACAAATTATTTAAAAAAACATTCCTCACGTCATTCCTCTGAAAATGGCAAACAAGAGTAATGACGAAATGGTGAAAAGAATGAACAAATGAGGGTTAAATTTATTCAAGGAATTGATCAAAAGGTTATTAATATAGAGTCCTGAAAGCTAGCTAACCCTTGCTATCTAATGGGTGTTATATCTGGAGTTCAGAGAAGCGCTGAGATGCGCAAGTGATTGTGTACCCTTGACCCTTGTTTACCAATTGACATTGGTGTTTCATATGTTAGAATGGGAGGCATCCAAGTAGACTATTGGTTGTAGATCATCGCATGACGCGGGGAGTCATGAGCGTCTGCTTTTGCCATGAAATATGGAATACGTCTCTGTCCCTGACGGGACAATTGGCTAGTCAACTAAAAAATAAATTGTGTATTTTATATAAATTATTGATAGAATAGACTATTTTGGAGATACAATTTAAACGAAAAAATTCTTAAAATTATATTTATTTTGTTATTTAATTTTAAAGATTTTATAGTGATGACGTCACGCAGCTATAATGGCCATTTCGAACTGCAAGAAAGCAAAAATTACTAAGGTATTAAAAAATATATATGTCAGTGTCAGGATGGACCTGAGCCGCGAGTTGGCTTCTTGTTTGTTTACAATCGCCAAATATTTAGGTACCTACCCCATTTCTCGTATCTATTGCATATTGGCCTGTTTATTGGACTTTACTGCCGTATCTTCATCCGTTGACATCTGATTTTTCAATAATTAGACACCGATTCTTCATTATAATGTATGAATGAATTTAATGAAGATGTAATTAGGTTATTTATGGGTTATGTTTACTTGAACAGAGATGACATTTGACATGGGTGACAAGTATGTGAAGCGCTTAATTAGCGCTACCAAACAAAAAATATTTATTTACTACGCTGTGCCGCCAACCTAAAAAATTAAATGTGAATAGCCGGAAGTTATCCGGCTACGTCATATGTCAACCTTGCTAAAAAATGAAAGTCATTGGGTTTTCTGCAATTTTCTTTAAAAATTCTTGCTTATCTAAAGATCTGATTAATGTAATCTGTTCCCTAAGCCTATTCCTCGAAATGGTTTACGAGTTAGACATTTTCATGAAAAAGTTTACTAGCCAATTATGCGCTCGCTTGTCCTTTCTTATACCACCTATGTAAAGTTACCCTGTTGAAGTTTGCTCTAAGCCATCATCCTGACATCAAGACATGCCCACCATTAAATAACCAACCCTCAGACAAATATAATTAAATATATTCGTAGTGTCCCTCTAAGAATATTTCTGTTGCTGTACGTATATACTTACATATAAACAAATTGATTTAAACAAACACAGGTTTTTTTAATTCCCAGTTTGTATTTTAATATGAGTCATGAATCAAGAAAAGTCATGACTGTGACTTTTCATGCCCCTCACCAATGATGTCATTCTCCTCAGCCGCTTAATTATTATTTTCTTGAGATCTATTCATTATTAGACTGGGCCTCTTACACCAAAATTTACGATTTTCTTTTAGGATAAACATATATTTGTAGTAGACTTAGACAGTTTTACATTTCTCTGAAATTGACCGGTGATCAGACAGAGATGAGAAGTACCCTATTAATTGGAGTTTAATTTGTTTTGTAGCAACACTGTTGTGTTCCGATTCATCCGATTGTCGAGCTAGCTAGCTGCGGCGGTTCCTAAATTTTTAATTTTGCAAATTCCACGCTATTTCTTCAAATCTATTGAATTTGTGTTGTCCTGAAGAATTATAGGTATATTTCACAAAGAATGTCTGGAGCAGAAACCACGATTGTTACTGCTGAGGACCAGCAAAAAGATAACGTCGAAGATGGAAAAAACAAATTGATTGTGAAGTGTAAATTCTGCGGATCGAAAATACTTGAGAAGAAATCAGCTAATTACGTGAATCTAGAGGTAGGCCTGATTCTTATTCATTTACCCATCAAAATCAGCGAACCAATTCATAAGTTTCTTTTATCCGACTTAGGTTAACTATTCGATTTGTATGAAAATTATTTCGACTAATACACAATTTTAATGATTTTCGATTCTTTAGACTTCGAATTAACATTTTTGTGCCTATTTTATTTTAAGGTCATAATTATCTTTTCATTTAAAATTAAAGAAACATTTAAGTAACTCATAAAATTTGAATAAAATTATTTTACCCTAAGCAATAATTGAGTCCCATGATTGAGTCCAACATATTAAAGCCGGTTTTTTTTACAGAAAGAATTACCGCTAATGCAACAAGACGTAAACAGAAAAGAAGGTGATATACAAAAGGAGCTGATCAAGGGATATTTTCATGTAGAAAATATGTATACATTTGAAAATATCGGTTTTACTCATCAAGTGGACGCTTATAAATATTTAACATGTGCGGATTGTGATGCTGGACCTGTTGGTTACTTTGAGATAGATAGTAAACAAAGTTATATAGCATTATCTAGAGTTGTACATTGCTAATGGACATAATATAGATATTAAGAATAGGTTAAGAAGAGAAAAAAAAAATAGAGTATTTGTATGGTACTGTATATTGTACAAATAATTGTAATATCATGAAAGATCATATTTGTATGTGTGAAGGTAGAATTGAGTGAAAGGCAAGAGATCGTGTTAATAGAATGTTGCTTATGCTTTGAGATATCCTGGTGGGATCACACATGGCCTTCGTCTATATATAGTGTGATTCATGCTTTATAGTAGTAGTACATATTTGTTTCTATTTTGGAAAAGCTTGCAATCACACAAATAGGCCATGTGTGGTCGTGCCACCACAATTTTTAAATAGTCCTCTGTCACTGCGGGCATGATCTAATTCTATACACCTCATACATCCACTTAATGAGTCAACCCAAGGAAACTAAATTTTTTTGTGATGACCAAAACTTCGTGATACAAAAGGCCCAGAATAGATTAGCCTAGAGGAAGCTGATTGCCAAATTGGATTGTGGTGGTCACGGACCCTCAGCAAAGGAAAACGACTTAGATGAATAAGAAAACTTTGCCAGTATGCCACTAGCTTCGTAGAAATCCATAAGCATGCAGGTGGCATGGCTGGCAGGACGAGAGGAGTACTGCCCACTTTATTCCATAGATAGTGGCATTCTGAACATGAATCTGACCATGAGGTAGACCTGGTAGCCTTCCTTTCTGCATTTGAGTTTACACTACACCATTTGTAATAATATGAATTTCTATTGGCTTAACATCATGTAAAATGTTGAATAAACTTTGAGAATGACTTTCTAATGGTTCCCACGCAAGAATGCTAAAAAATTTCAAGTGGAGAAATTTGCATAGACTGCATTTTGATTGCTAGCTTATGTTAGTTGTCATGCCCGCATCAGCATAAAAAAAAATGTACTCAAGAGAAATCTAATACAAAAATAAAATTGCCATTAAAATTTTTGTTGGCATGGGTCAAGTCATGGCTTCATGGGAAAAAATCTTGTCTAAGGTTAAAATATTTTTACAGTTGTAGCTCATATCATATGATTTGTATTAAAACAGTATGAATCAGTTGTTTTAACTATGTTGTTTTAATTTATTTACACCATTCCAGCTTGTTTTTAACAAATTAAAATTTAGGTTATCTCAATATAATTTTTATACAATTTAATGTTTTGTATTATTTCATCTCGCGGAGAAACGTGTGTGCTCTGTGAAACTTCGTTTAGAACATAAAATAACAGGATTAAGCGCGTAAAATACCTCCATACTTCTGACGTTAGATATAGGCAGTGAGTTAGTTCAGAAGTTAATGAAACATCCTTTCATTAAATGGCTTGGCTAAAGATTTTTTTTAAATGTACATTTAAATCAAAACCTTTCGACGTCTAGGAGACTTTAAATAAAAAAGAAATTTAGGTCATAGAATAGTCTATCTAGCAAAACTCTGTCAGTATATTCTTGGCACGTTGCTTCGGTTTTACAAAGAAAAAAAAATGAGGATAAAAAGTTGACGCTTTAATGTAAAGATTTTAGGTTTAATCATTTAAGCCTGAATTTCGTCACACCATTCATCGGTTTCCGTGGTGTAGCGGTTATCACATCTGCCTAACACGCAGAAGGCCCCCGGTTCGATCCCGGGCGGAAACATAGTTTTTTATACTTTATAATTTTTGTTAAAAATGTTTTTTATTTTGTATTAAGGATTTATAACCGAAATAATAAATGCGGCTATGATAGATAGCTTTATAAGTTTTTATTTAATACCTACCCAACTACTGACATTAATTTGGGATGGCCAAATAATAGCAACTTACTTATAATTACTGCAACAATTTAGTGTTTAGTCTATTAAGTATAATCTGTAATTTTTACCTTGTAACGGCCAGTAATTATTAACATTAACCCGACTGCGGCGAAGCAAAAAAAAAAAAAATGTAAAATATTTACTTGATTTTCTCCTACTGCAAAAAATAATGATGATAAGATTTTATACGAATTCCTTATTTACCTTACTACACCCGCTAGGGGCGCTGTACAGATTTATTATACAAAATTAACTTTGCTATTTGGTGGTAATTATCTACTGTGCTGTACTTTCCATTGACGATGACGAAGTTCAATTTAAATATTTATCTTAATTATTTTTTAAATGTGAATATTATAAAATGAATCGAATTAATAATTACTTCGTTATGTAGGCAATTAAGTAACATTTCTTGGTTTTTATATTTTTGTATGCTCAATTAAGTAATTTTTGTTATGTATCAAGCGAAAGTCATGGTAAAATTCTTATCGCAACCGTAGCGGTTGATATGTACCTTACATGCTCGTACCTAAGTACCTAGAAACATTATGTAGGTTTGTACATTACATAGGTAGGTAGTAGGTACCTACCTATGTCCGTGTGCTGTTTCGATGCTCTATATCAGATATACTTAGATCAATGCAGGATGCATTTCTAAACACCATGCAAATTATGACAAATTAAAAAAAAAATTGGCCGTGGTCTTACACCCGTATTCATAAACCTTCACTCAAACTCGACTCAACCTAACTTCACCTCATTGGTATGATTATTTGTCACAAGATTCCTTGACTTGAGATGATTTCTCATTGGAGGGGAGTATCGAACTGTCAAATATAAGGTTGGTCGAGGTCGAGAGGTAGGTACCTACCTTGAGGCGTTCTTGAAATGAAATAAAGTAGATAAAATACGGGTTTTTGCCACTTTTGGCCTAGGTATTTACTTAGGTACTTCATTTTATTTTTACTCTATTCGGTTGTAATTTTGAATTTTTGTGTTTAAAATAATTGTTATAATAACCTCATTGGGGTTTACTCAAGCAACCAACTAAGAATGTCGTTTTCAAGGGAAGTTCGAGGACTTCCTTAAGGCGCCCTCGAATGAGTTTGAGTGAAGGACGTTCTTAAGGTTATGTTTAAGAATACGGGGGTTAGACTAGTAATTGGTGAAATTTAATATAAAGCTCTAGTTAAAACAGTTATTTTCATTCAATATAATTGGCGAGTAATACTTTCCGAAAATAGGGCTTCTTTGCCTGGAGACACTGCGACACTAGCTTTCAACTTGCGACCGCCTCTTTATTTAATTACGCGTGAAAAGATTACATCCACTTTCGGTTGTATGGATAAGTCGTTAAAATGCTTTACCGTACCATGACAAGTAAACACTAGAGTTCGGTGTAAAATAGACTCTTATGATAAGTCAATAAAGTTGAAATTAGGTATCAATGAATCGTGGTCACGGAGGAAAAGGGTCAAATGGCATAATCGCAATGTTACGTTCATCTTTGGTACGCGGTAATTGTGTGCCCATAGAGTGAGCGAGTGAAGATTTTGACATTACTTATGCAGAAAAACACTTGACACTGTGCTTCTTCTACCATGAGATTTCATTACAGACAATAGCGACTGCGTTTTATATGGAAAACTAGCTGTTTCCCGCAGTTCCACCTGCGTCAAAAAGTAGCCTATGTTTGGCCCCGGGTCTTCAACTATATCCATACCAAATTTCATTAAAATCCGTTCAGCGGTTTAGCCGTGAAAGCGTAACAGACAGACAGACAGACTTTCGCATTTATAATATTAGTATGGATCTATAGTAGTGGTAAGTAAGGTACGTAACTAAAAATTTACATACAAAATCCTGTTGGTAGCGTATACGTCAATAAAATCGAACGACTTCGAACGAAAATCTGTCTGTCATTTGAAAAAAATCCTTAATATATTTGCAAGGTGGTAAGTACTAATTTGGTAGATACTAAATGAAGGTGGTAATCATTCGACTCACCAATTTTGCCTGTGTCGTAAAAAATCGATAATCTTATCAAAAATACGTATCTTTCCAAGCATTGGGTACACCAATTAGCCCCGATAAAAACTAAAATAATATTTATTTATTTCATATACATACATGCAATATCCTTACAGGTACACACCCAATGCGATACAGCAGATATAATTTAAAATAATAATATAATATGGCCAATTAATTACTTATTTCTTAATACAATTTAAATAAAACATGCATTATTCAACAATAAACAAAATATCACAAATAATTTAATTTAACACATCCATCTTAATGGGTAAAATTTGAATTAGTATATGTTTTTTTTTTTTTACTACTTAGAACTATAAATAAAATGACATGTCAAATAAATATGAATTTAATAAACTAACGTGTCAAATAACTTAAACTGTATAAAGTAGCTCTGGCGAATTCACTCAATGAACACGAAAATATGTCAATACGACCATGCACTTCGTTCAAAACGTGAATAGTGCGCACATACAGAACTTTTTTTAATAAGTTCTGGCTGTTGGTACCGCCAGAAGTGGAGGACGTCTTCGCCGTTGTGCATATCCATTTGGAACATTAAAAAATATAAGCTGAAGAAGACCGGGCTGCTGTACTATCCCTCTGAGTAACTTAAACACATAAACAGCTAGTGCTAATTCTCTCCTAACTCTCAACTCATTATACCCAAACATTCCCAACACAATAATTTTTCGTCCGTGTATCTTAGCATAGCTTATTATCAAAAGGTATATATAAGGTATTATTATTCAGTATAAGTATAGCCCGACCAAGAAAATAGCAACCTTCGCCATATTGCGGAAAAATATTTGAACTATTTTTTTTTTACTGGCAACTAAGCATTCATATAATATTCTGTCATCTCAACGTCATCTGCCAAAAAGAGACAGGAGTTGATTATTTCCTATGATTTATTTAGCGAAATAGAAAAATAATTCATAGATAGTATAATATGAGAAAAGGGATGTAAAAGATGTTATAATATTTAACGCAAATAAAAACGGAGTATTGATTTCCTTTAATTAAATAACATTGATAATTTTGTAATTGACATAACATCAAAACATGTGGCACATATAGGCGAACAGTAGCGACGCCATTGCAGGGTTTTTATTTTCCAGGTCGGGCTATACTTCGGCGGCGGTAGTCTCGTGGCCCCACTGCAATGACTTTCACCCATACATCCTCATTTCGCACACACGATTCACGTTGATAACATTTCAAGTCGCCCGATAAATTGTGTTTGTCATAAACTGGTTGTTCGCCGCGAATATAGACCTCGCGAATTATACTTTATAAAGTTTAGCTACAAAAATAAAACTTCCCATCATTTACTAGGGCCATATTTAAGATATTCTGAACCCAAAAGTTTCATGACACCAGGGAGAGATTTGTCGTAATCCTGTGTCAGATGCCCTTAGGCATTCTGAAAAATCTGTTCATCCTGAAGATCAGAAGGCAGTCGCTCCATGGGAATAACCAGTACTGCCAAATCTAGGAACACGATTAACAGCATACCTTACACCAAACCGAACCGAAAATACCTAAAACAGAGTCAATTAAACTTCTCTAACACCAGGGTGTAAACTATCGATTGACCATTGGAGTTCAAGCTACATGGATTTTACCCAAGTAAGACTAACCACGAAAAAAGCACTTAATTTAATGGTCGTGAATTGATTTCGTAGTAATATGGGGTCGATTAGCCTTAGAAAACATAAACAAAAATATTTTAAGATCAAGAAAGTGAATTTAAAAATATGAAAGATCAAAAATGTTGAATTGAGTTTATTTGGATGATTGTATTATCGTTCTTTCACATGCCGGTCATACTGAATTTCTATGAATTAATGATTTTTTATATTTTTGCGATTGTTACACATTAAATTAAATTATTTTAGGTGCTTTTGTTAGAGGGGTTATTAATTTGGTATGATTATAGTTGAAGACCCGGGGTCAAACATATAGGCTACTTTTTGTCGCAGGAAATAGCTAGTTATTAATATATTATTAATCCATACTCCATATTATACTATCCATCCATACTTCCATACTATAATGCTATAATATAATATTATAAATGCGAAAGTCTGTCTGTCTGTGACGCTTTCACGGTCAAACCGCTGAACGGATTTTGATGAAATTTGGTATGATTATAGTTGAAGACTCGGGGTCATAGGCTACTTTTAGACGCAGGCGGAGCTGCGGGAAATAGCTAGTAAGTAGTTAACGCGATAAAAACCGGATTAAAATAGTTTTTCTACGATTTTATTAAAGTTGTTTGTTTCTACGGAATTTGGAATTTCTATGGAATCTCATTAAAAGTACCTAAAAAAATAAATAAGTTATGAAGTTATACTGTCAACTACTACTCATCTTAGCGTTTTCCCGGGTTCCGCTTTTCTACTTTTTCTTCTCCATTTCGCACGGCCTTCGGTATCCCCTGGTTGTTAGTCCATTAGCACGCATATCCTCCATTGCTACGTCAAGCCAGCATTTTTCGGGTGCGCCCCTTCTGCCCCGACCCGGCGGAGGCGGCATGGCTAGACACCTGCAGTTCCCCACATAATTAACCGGTTTTCGCAAGACGTGGCCGTACCATCTTAAGCGGCTCTTCTGAAATTTGTCCGCTATGTCACGAACATGAAGACTGCCCCGGATACGGGAGTTTCGTATATCTTTCCGCGACACTCCACATATTCACTGCAACATCTTCATCTCCGTGACACGCGACACTTGTTTATGCCGCTCGAGCACCAGCCACGGCTTGTTGCCATGGGCGGCCTAATCATAGTTTAATAGACCTGTCCTTTAAGTCGAACCGGTATTTTTGGGTCACAGACGACACCAGTCATCTCGCGCCATTTTGACCAAGCTAATGCTATTCGTGCTTTGACGTCGCAGTCAATGTCCCCGGACGAGTCAAGTACAGATCCCAGGTATTTGACTAGGTCCGTACGCTCGACCAAGTCTTCACCTATGCGTACCGGTTGGGGATCTCCTTTGTAATTACTGGCCATGTACTCGGTCTTGTGACTAATATTTTACGACCGGCCGCCTGCCTGACGTCCTTGGGAATGCTGTTGTTTTCAGAGCCTCGTAATCCGGGTAAACCTTAATTGTACCCGTTGCCCGCCCCCTATGTGGGCCAGATGTTAATGACCGGACGAGAGGTTGTGATGAAGAGTAATGCTGTCAACATTTACTCTTCTAAGTTCTTGAGAGAGGTGATGAAACTTTTTATATTATTTTATTAGGTAATCCTGTCACACTTATAGATTAATAATTGGTCTCCGCGGTCTAGCGCGAGACCAATTATTAATCTAAGCCTGTCACAGTATCGTAGACCGCATCAAGCCTCATTCTCTAGCGATAAAAACATCAACACTAATTCTGGTACACTGGTAGTGATGATGTAGCCAAAAGTAATGATTGACTGATGAACGAAAATTAGGGGGAAGTGATGAACATAGGTAATTATTAAGTCAATAGCGACGGGAGAAATATTTAAATTAAATCATCGCACAACATAACTATCATTCTTACATCAAAGTGCTTAATGTAATGTACGATCATGCTAATAAATTGATTACGCCCACAGATGTAACATTTTAATGAATACCCAACCTTTTGAGCTATTTGTCTAAATATTTAATGAATGATTAGGCAAATGATAATAATGAAATGATATTTTTATATCGTGTTTTGAAGTTTTATAATTAAACCAAAATTACGGTTGTAAACGGCTTCATTGCCCATCACTATTTAGATGCAAGAAAAGTCTTTTATTAAGGGCTGATTTCACCAACATTGTTCTTATCTAAGAGTATCTAATCCAAGGTTAAAACACGATGACAGACATGTCTATTCTAGACACAGAGTCCTTGTACCAAAATTATACGTGGATTAAAAGTACATATATTTTCGGGTTAACTGTGTGACGAAATGCAAATTTCTTTATAGGTACGAGAGTAAATTGCGTCATTATCCTTGGAATAAAACTCATACGACTTGGTTGAAATCCACTCAGTGTGTAGGAGATGATGATAGAGAGTTTTCAGTGGATTGCCAACAATTTAAAAAAATCCATTTGTACTCATTTAAAATTAGTTTTTACCAACGCATTTACGCTACCGACCGTAAAACTCCGGAGCGATTCTTACTGAAACGCAGTCGGTTCTTCGTCAAGATTTTGTTTGTAATTTCCTTATTTACCTTAATATCCACCACGGCCGGTCAGAATTAAATATGATACAGTCACAGTATTCGTAGCTACGTTAAGATCTTAAAAGATATCTTAATAAAAAAAAACTTTTATGGTTGAGATCCATAGGTTAGCGAGGTAAGACAATCAATCCAACAGAGCGATCATCAAATCTTTCGCAAAAAGCTATTAAATAACGGTCCTCACAATGCCATATTGCATAATATCAATACAACATTTACCATAGGTCAAAGGGCTAAATATAGCCATCCACAATACATTAAATACCTTAAATTAATAATTGGTCTCCGCGGCGAGTCCAGCGCGCGAGTCCAATTATTAATCTACGATTGACACATTAATTTGTGGCTATTTCACACTAGTCAAGGTCAACGTTTTCTTAGTATTGTGGTTCTATTTTTATAGTTGTGGTGTTATGACCTTACTGGTACTGTAGTTCAGTTCAGTTGACTTCAAAACACTGACAAAGGATCCGTGTTCGGTTTCGATGTTCTTTGCTTCAAAAATCGACGAGCCGAATATTTTTTATTCGATATCGAACGATTTTCATTCGACACATGTGTCATGCGTTACAAAAATAGGGCTCTTGATACGCGGAGGGCAACGCTTGAGGTTGCTAATTATAGGAACATAAATGCGATTGGATATTATAAACGTGTGGTTTTTGGATTAATGGATTAGCCCGCCTCTTTCCCCAATATTATAAAAAAAACCTTAAAATTTTTATAATAGGTCGTGAGTACAGCAAGCATAGAAAAAGAATTGTAGCTGGTTGGAACAAACATGTTGCCGAGGCTCACGGGATGGCGAGGCTGAAATTTCAGGCATGGGACCTGCAGGGTAAACCTGCAGCCGGTGTGTCGTATAGAGAAATATGTGAGGCTAGGAGAATATTCAAGTCACGTTTAAAATGGTGTCAAGACCATGAAAATCTAATAAAGATGGACATTCTGACCTCACACCACTCAAAAAATGATTTCCGCTCTTTTTGGAAACACACCAACAGGTTGCAATGTAGGCCGGGTCAGCCCGTGAGCATCGGTGGTGTGAGTGAGCCATCACATATTGCCAATATGTTCGTTGATCACTTTACAGTTAAGTCGCCTCTCGGACCATCACACTCGTCGCTAAATATTGAGCCCTGCGCGGCATGGAAATCAGCGGTCGAATGACCCAGGTCTTGACGGGGCACGGAGGCTTCGCAGGGTACTTGCACCGATTCAAGTGCCGTGAGGAGCCTTCGTGCATCTGTGACGATTACGTCGCCGAGACTGTGCCTCACATATTGCTAGACTGCTCCATATTTGCACGACATAGGTATGAGCTGGAGCAGGAGTTGGGCCACAAACTAATAGCTTACACCCTTCCGGATATAATGAGAAGTAATAAAAATAACAGACTTATGGATAAAGAAATAAAGACAAAATAAAAAAAAAAAGCAGGATAGACAGAATAGTAACTAGACGGGAGTCCCACCCGTAGACAAGAATGAATGATAGACGAATGCAAGGCAAGGATGAGGTTTGAAAGTACGAGCTTGTAGTAAAAGCGAGAACTAGTATGAAAGCAGGCGCAAGCTAACATAGGCAACAATCTCTTCATGGTGGTAGTAGAATGAAAAAAATAAAAAATTTGAGCCCGAGGTGGAAAGAAAGATTTCTTTTTGAGTCAGGGAGAAAGCGTCCGTAAAAATATGATGCGTACAATAGTCGTGCCAATAGTTAAAAGCAAAACGGGCGACCTAGCGGACAAGAGAAATTATAGATCTATATCGTTGGCAACTGTAATATCGAAGGTATTTGATGGTGTTCTTAATACACAGTTATATAGCGTAATAAAACTACACGACAATCAATTCGGGTTCAGGCCCAAACTTTCAACTGAAAGCGCGATACTGTGTCTTAAGCACACTATCTCTTATTATACGGAACGCAAAACGCCAGTCTTCGGATGCTTTCTAGATCTGTTAACAGCTTTTGACCTGGTTTTCTACGACATACTATGGGAAAAACTAAAAAAGGCTAAATTATCGTTGGAGCTTATTAATATCTTTAAGTATTGGTACGGGAACCAGGTCAATAGCGTTAGATGGTCAGGAGCGCTATCTGAACCATACGGGTTGGAGTGCGGGGTGAGGCAGGATGGGTTATCTTCACCCAAGCTCTTCAATCTGTATGTGAATGAATTGATAGAGGAGCTCAGCAGCGCCAGTGTCGGTTGTAATGTAGACGGCGTCTGCAACAACATCAGCTACGCGGATGACATGGCGCTGCTGAGCGCGTCTGTCTGTGGCCTGCGGACGTTACTCGCAAAATGTGAAAAGTACGCCCTCTCACACGGCTTGACCTATAATGTTAAGAAGAGTCAAGTAATGGTCTTCGAGGCCGGGAGTAAGCGATATGACCAAATACCACCGGTTATGCTTAATAATCATATATTACAGAGAGTATATAATTTTAAATATCTTGGTCATGTATTGACTCCCGACCTCAAAGACGATAGTGACATTGAAAGGGAACGGAGTACGTTATCGGTGAGAGCTAATATCCTGGCTCGCAGATTCGCACGTTGTTTACGAGAGGTCAAAATTACCCTTTTCAGAGCTTTCTGTACATCGTTTTATATGTGTAACCTGTGGGCTAGATATACTCAAAAAGCTTACAACGCCTTTCGTGTGCAATACAACAACGCGTTCAGGGTGCTGCTGGGGCTTCCGCGCTTCTGTAGCGCATCAGGGATGTTCGCGGAAGCACGAGCGGATTGCTTTTACGCAACCATGCGGAAGAGATGCGCGTCCCTGGTGCGCAGAGTGCGCGGGGGCAACCACAGCATCCTGGACATGATTGCAAGGAGACTGGGCAGCCTCCACATAAACCATTGCTGTGCCATATCGGGGGGATGGTACGGGAGTGGCCTATGTGAGTCACTGGTGTTTTATTATATTTTTATAACATAATACTAACATAATCATAAGTATTACTAACAAATATGAGTCATTGTTATTTAAATAAATAAATTATTCATTCATTCATTCATTATAAAATAAAGTTAAATAAACTTTTTTCATAAAAACAAACTTTCGGACGGATCTGAAATCCCTACCAAGCTTTATAATTTGTTGGTTTCCGAGATAATTATTTAATAAATGAAGAAAATACAAACCCTGAACAACTTTTAATATAATCAACTTGGAAATGAACGCAAAAAATATAAAACTATTTATAGACCACGGTAGAGAACATGCATGTTTCTCTGTCCGAGTCGCCGTTTTACACCCCGGACACTCTATACAAATGTGCGGCGAGCACGATAACTATTACGACTACTACGATTCGGTCGCGTACGCACAAGGCGTCAATGTGTGTGTTAATCGTAGGGTTGGTAATAACCAACGTAGATACGGTAAATATACCATATAAATATACCGTACTAGCTGCCCGCAGCTCGGCCCGCGTCCAAAAGTAGCCTATGTTATGAAATTTCATCAAAATCCGGTCAGTGGTTTGGCCGTGAAAGCGTAACAGGCAGACAGACGGACGGACAGATAGACAGTCAGACTTTCGCATTTATAATATTAGTATCACAGATTACAGAATATATATGCTACACAGATATTCAATCGCCATACATTGAAACGCGCCAACTTTCCTGGTTACTCCTTATTTATGTCAACAGTCTGACGCCTATCACTTAAATATGAAGTCAATAACTTTATTGCTTAAGCGTCAAAACCATAATGTGCAAGCTTGAGTAGAAGTGTCTCATGATCAACACAGTCGAATGCCTTGGAAAGGTCACAGGACACTCCAAAAGCATCCTGAGACTCGTCCCAGGCGGTGTAAATATGAGTGATGAGAGCCACTCCCGCATCGGTTGTTGATTTGCCGGCAGTAAAACCAAACTGATGGTTATGAAAGAGATCATAGGCCTTAAAGTGCCGAAGCATTTGATTGAGCATAATCTTTTCGAATATTTTACTCAATATAGGCAATATAGAGATAGGTCTATAATTGCCAGGCTCCAACTTCTCTCCTTTTTCAAATAATGGAATTAATTTATTATACTTCATTAAATTTGCGAAGATGCCTTGATCAATACATTCATTGAATATCCAAGTCAGGAGCAACAATACCAATGATGTGATAACTTACACTCAAGGCATACCCCAGTGATCTTCAGATTTTTTCAAGTTAAGCTGTTTAAATGTTATAATAATATCACTGGGATCAATATGCGAAAACTTGAAGTTGGACTCACAAGGGGTGACATTCGTTTTATGTAGTGTTTCAGTTAGAAGTTACTAGTGGAATATTAGAAAAAGTATTTTTAAAAGAATTGACTATTTCTATATAGGGGAAGAAATTATACTATCCTGAAATTCAATTTCTTGTATATTTTCTTTATTTTTACATTTACCGGTTTCTTTACTAATTACCCTCCAAGTCTCTTTCATTTTGTTAGGAGCGTTGTTTATCTTTTTCCTGATATAATTGGCTTTAACCTTACTCACTTTTTTGAGAGTTTTTGAATAATTCTTGACATAATTAACATAATTGCTATCAAACGTATCCTGTTTTTGGGCATACAAGTCAAACAATTTTTGCCTACTCTTGTGAATACCTGTAGTTAGCCCATTGATTGAATTTTATTTTATTACTACGTTTAAGTTTTTTCTGTTTGAAATTCTTTGAAAAGCTGTCGGAGATGACACCAAATAGCTTATTGTACTGATTATCAGGATTGTTACCTGTATAAGTCACTGAGCATAAAGTATTTTCGATCGAATTTTTGAAATTATGAATTTTTTGATTTGTGACAGGTAATATTAACTTCGTATACACGAGTATTTTGTTAAAAGTTATCAATTGACCACAATGCTCAGACGGTATAAACCGATTTATTGAATGGTATTTGGTTACAGAAAAATTATGAATAATGAAACATTTAGCAGATGTATCGGTAAATCGAGTTAGTTCAAAAGAAACATTCTCCAAATTGCAGCTGCTAAAAAGGTTTAAAAATTGGGTACTTGTAGCCGAATGTACTAAGATAATATTAAAGTCACCACAAATTGTTAATCCTTTATTTCTTTTTGATGTTATTGATAGGACACCATCAACAACCTTTAAAAAGTATTTGAAACTGCTATTGGGTGGACTGTACACACAAACAATTATATATTCCTCAAGCTCGACGCAGAATACCTTAGCACAGTGTTCAACAGAAAGTCTATCAATGTCTGGCTGCTCTTTATAGGATAAACCATTCTTAATATAAATAGCTGAACCTCCTCTGATAGCAGGCTTTATCTTGAAACAGCTTGGATTATCAAAATTGTTTAGGCTAAGCATCGTCTCACTCCCTTTAATCCAATGCTCAGTCAAACATAAAATATCTATATTTAAAGATTCTAAAAATAACTCGACAATGAGTTCTTTGCCAGGAAGACTTATATTTTGATTCTTAATTCTTGAGGATTTCCTGTTGTCAGTGTTTGCAGTTTAAAACTGCCATTGCGTCTCCCGAATCACCATAACATGTGGCTGGCAATTCGGTAGATTTTGTCTTATGACTAGATAATTGTTTACCATGTAAACTCGTCCAGAAGTTAATAGTAAAAGCTACAAGTGTAGCAATCTTACTCTTAGAAAAGTTTGAAAGATAATACTTTTCTTTCGCCAAGGAACATCCACTATTAAAGTTATTATTATTAGTGTCAAAATAAAATAAAATAATTTTTTGATATGGCTACATGTCAAAATATTAATGTATTATATAATTTAAGGATTTAATCTTAGATTAATAATTGGCCTCGCGCGCTCGACTAGATACCGTCGGCATACTAGAAAAATGCGGCAACTGAAACTACGCCGAATTCGGCGTACTTGCGGCATACCCGCGGCTCGCGCCAGTCACACCGCGACCGATGAGTGAGTAGGATGTCTAGATAAATTTAAAATTTAATGTAAAAGCAGAAGCAAAATGTGCAGTTTGCGTAGTCAAACTGTGTAAGAATAATACTAAAAGAAATAAGAAAGATACTGGTATTACATACCATCAGTAAGTATTGTATAATTTCGAAATGTGGACATAAATTACTCATGAAAATAAAATAACCCTAAAATATGGCGCGAAGTACCGCTTAGTGCTCAATGTTGCTGTGTATTAAAAAATCCCAAATTCCCCTAGGTTTCGATTTTATTATTTAAATGATAAAATATCTAAATATTTAGATTTTTAACTCCCGACCCGAAATTTTGTCTGTCTGTAGCATCTTATTTCTTCAATTCTGGTCTGGGAGAAAAGTAAATACGTGGAATGTACTAGCTGCTTCTCTTACCGCGCAGACCATACAAGCCGGTCGTAGCGCAGCGGAGACCAATTATTAATCTATGGATTTAATGTTCATATGTAAATTTGGAGGCTGGCAACAAATATAAAGGAATTCACAAATAATAACTTTAAACACATTCAAATTATTCAAGGTTATTATAGGTTTTCAATTTTCATACTAGTCAATATATTACATAATTTTACATAATTTTTTACTGTTACCAACTAGTAGTACAATGTTTGAGTTTATATTCAGTTCAGTTTTCTTAATTTTTTGAATTATTTGTATAAATGATGCGTTTGGAAAACTGCAGCTGAAGTGAGTTTGTCTTTGAGGTACCTGCTGTCTTCGATCAGTTGCTCCGTAGCCAGCTCATGCTGAGTGATTTGCTTTCGATTTTACCCTAAATTGGTAGGTGTGCTACCTATTTATTTCTGGTGGCATGGTGTGAGTGTCCGTTCTGTACGATAGTTCTGTTAATAATTCTGTGACCGGGTGAAAACATTATCAGTACTGACGATAAGAATACCAATTTATACATCGTACCTATTTCAAAATACAATTTTATTGGTAAGAACATGCCAGTCTGATTATCTCTTAAAATCCCAAACTTGCTTCTTCTTCTTCAAAAACAGCAGCTGAATCGCATCGGCTGGCAGTCCTTTCGTCTCAGGCAGAAAGAAATGGCTATAGAGGGCTCCTAAAAAGCAGGTGATGGCAAAGCAGCAGAAGACGACGCCCAGGCCGAGGCAGTCGACGAGGGGATTAAAGATGATCAGAGCGACGAAATTGGTGATCCACATGCATGCCATGATGATGCTATTGCAAAGTCCACGGACCTGGTATAAGAAGACACATTAGTAAGAAGACAAGTTAAATTCTATAGGCATCTAGCATTAAAAATATTATTCTATTATAATTCTATTTATTTGGATTCAGACGCCACACTAAAAATAAACTTAACTCAAAGTTGAAGTCATTATTAAATGTAGTGCAACGACAGCTTTGTGAATAATATTTTTTTTAAAACACCTTTTGGATCAGTCTGCTAAAGTTAGTAAGTTACATTCACACATTGTTGTTTAGTGTTTATTTAAAACTTTATTACCTAAAACGGTACAATAGGTGGGCTTAAATGTACAAGCAGTAAATTATCTAGGAGAATAGTGATAAGCCATCCTTTGTACTAAATTTTCTAAATGTATTACTTTTAATTTTGTGATTGGTACAATAAAGTGTATATCTATTTATCTATCTAGGAGATAACTAAAATCCAAGACGAAGTCTTTGACATTCGGCGGCTTGATTAGTCTAATTAGTTCAGTACTTGGCTATTTCAATATGAAGGATCTCCGAACAAAATAAGTGACTAAGTACCAGTACTCTACATATTAGTCAAACTCCAGGGCAGTAACAAACTTTTAAATGATCTAGAAATAGTACAGCTCACCTCTGGCAAAAACATTTCAGCAGGCAATATGAAAGGTACTATAGCTGCTCCCAAGTTGTACACAAAGGAGTACACGTAGATGATGAGAGCCGTGGACCAGTCGGGAGCCCATCTGTACTTTAGCTGGGTTCCGAGGAGGAAGGTGCAGATCCCCGCGCCGGCTGCAGTCGTTGTCATGAGTGGCTATGGAAAGAAAAGAGGATATTTATTACTTTTGGTATGGCAGTCTTACGCTAACCTTATTGGACAAATTTTACCTAATTTCCAGATAAATAATGTTGTATATATAGTCTGTGTTTCTTATTGATTGTCATTAAGAATGTAACGTTTCGTGTTTCTGTACCTATTACTTTAAGTAAATCCTAGTTAGAATTCGTTTTGTAAATGGTAGTAAACACGTTACTGAATTATAGACTTTTCTAAATACGAGATTATGGATAAACTTCTTCTTGTCGAGTCAAAATAGCTATTGACTGCATTTTGACTAAATTTGTTCAATACATAGGGCGCACTGTAAGTTTCCGGAACTGGCCACTTACATAAACAATATTTAAAAATTTATTGCAACATTTGAAAATAGAACTCTTTGGCTGTAGAATGCAGTTTGTTTCATCTGACTGTCTTTTGTTTTTACCTTGTGGCGCCATTTAAAAAATTGTGTGTCTGCATCAACATGGATTTAACTGGGGAAAATTTTCGTAGTATGATTTTCTACGATTTTAAGTGTAATTTGACAGCTCAACAGAGCATCGCTCGGCTTGAAACAGCTTTTGGCAATGAAGCACCATGCAAGACAACTGTTTATAGCTGGTTTGCAGAATTCAAGCGTGGTCGTATCAATCTCAGTGACGAATCTCGCGATGGTCGGCCGTCCACCGCTGTGACCAACAAAAACATCAATGCTGTGCGCCGTATGATTGAAACAGACAGGCATGTGACCTACGCGTGAAATTCGCGCATCCTTAGAAATAGGAATGAGTCAAATACAATTAATCCTACACAAACATTTGGGTGTGAGAAAGTTGTGCTCGCGGTGGATCCCACACAACTTGACCGAGGCTCAAAAAACGGACCGCGTCACTTGGTGCAGTGCCATGCTTACCAGATTCAACGAAGGTGCGTCAAATTTGGTGTGGGACATAGTAACAGGTGACGAAACATGGATTAATTGCTTAGATCCCAAAACAAAGCAGCAATCGAGCGTATGGGTCTTTCAAGATGAGCCGAAACCAACCAAAGTGGCGCGCGTGAAAAGTGCATCTAAGCGGATGATTGCTTCTTTTTTTAATAAAACTGGACACGTGGCTACTGTTGCTTTAGAGAATCGTCGTACAGTGAATAGTGACTGGTACACGACCATTTGTTTGCCGGAAGTTATTGACGAACTCCGTAAAAATAACCGTAAACGCCGTATCATCCTGCACCACGACAATGCTAGTTCTCACACGGCCAGACAGACAAACGACTTTTTGAAGGCGAAAAATGTAGAACTCATGAGTCATCCTGCATACAGTCCCGACCTGGCACCTTGTGACTTTTTTCTGTTCCCAAAAATTAAGAACCAATTACGCGGTCAACGATTTTCATCGCCAGAAGAGGCTGTCGAGGAGTATGAAAAACACGTTTCAGAGGTCACCACAGAGGAGTGGCACAAAAGTTTTCAAAACTGGTTTCATCGAATGAAAAAGTGCATAGACGCCAAGGGAGATTATTTTGAAAAACAATAAATTAATTTTGTACCTTTAATAGTATTTTTTCATATTCATTCCGGAAACTTATAGTGCGCCCCACGTACTTATCCGATGCAATATTTTTTAATGGAAAACTATACTAGACTAACAGATTGATCCAATAAAACTTTCTCCTCAAGTGGATGCAACGGTTTTATTCACATTACAGAACAGAGTAACATTGTAAGGATGATCAAGGTTTGGGTAGCCAAAAGTATATTCTGTGAACGTCGATACTCGAGGTAGTACAAAAGTATGACTAACAAAGGCACCCTTGCACCAAGATTTCCTGATGTATGAAATTACAGTACACATGAAACAAAATACTTAATTCAATGTTGTCAGAATTTTGGAACCTCACCTTTCTCCCAAACTTGTCGACGCAAATGGAACATAGCGCGCCAGCAATGATAAAGTCCAAGGCCAGGAAGATAGAGAGAACATTAGCATTGATGGTCGGAACAGCTTCCTTGAAGAGAGGTTCGGCGTAGACTTGCATCACTATGGAGCCCATCATGATGGTAGAGCTCATTATTATGAGGCAGGTGGTGAGTGCACGTTTTGATGATTTTGAATTCACTGGAAAAAAAGAAGTACTTCAAGAAGACCCACATTTGTACTATTATTTAATTTGTTCCTGTGGCGATATAACAATGACGAGGTTTTTATTAGGACCATCACTTTTGTTTTCCAAACACTAAGGAAAGTAACAGCTAATTTAAATTTCCGAATGCCTAATGAATCAACTTTTATACTCTAACTATTTACGGATAGCTTCTTCAGAGCCGCTTTCCTAGTTTTAAGCCATTTCTCCGATCTGTGGCATATTTAGCAGCAAGTCAATTCTTCACTCGCGCATATTTTGGACTACGACGTCAGGTAATCTTTTTGGGTTTGCATTTGTTCCCAACATAACTTGCGGTTTTCTGTATTTTGTTTTATTTTTTCTATTTTAGTAAGACCTGGTTCATTTTCAGAAACTACCGATTTCCCAATGTAAACTGCACATGAACTAACTAAATCAAAATTAAAGCACAATGACCTCCCTTTATTGTCGTAGATTGAATTTAGATAATTTTCCACATTATCGTCACTAAACTGAACAAATATTTTCTAACTATTACTTATAAGCAAATCTGTATCGTCTAATCTCTTAATAACTCCATTAAATATTGTGTTTATCTGTTGTACAAATAGAGATGTTATTACAGGATGGCTGTAAACTATAAACTACTGTCATCATGCATGACATTATACATTATACAACAAATAAATAGTTTGATAAACTCTCTATAAGTCACTCTCACATAACATAAATCTAATCTGATCATAGGTATATGTCTAACGTATCCAGCCTTTTAAGCTACTGAGTGCAGTGGCGTAAACTAGTGCAACATAAACGAGAATAGCATCTGGGATATGCTGAGGAATGGTGCGCTGTTTGATTTCAATTATAATAAATTAATAAATATGAAATTTTAATGTTACGGAGTTTATCATAGAACTATGTAAAAACTCTAAAAACAGCTTGACCAGCCTTTCCAAATAAGGAATCATCACTATTATCAGACAAGGTGTTTCAAGCTTGCAATGTCCTAACCAAATTTGACCTTCTATTCGATTATATATACACATTTTCTTCTATGACGCTCTGGTGTTGAAGAATTAAAAAAAGAGTAGCGAGTAAATGATGACAATACTTACACAAAAACCTCCATTCCGATTCATCCCTTTTCCCCTCCTCTTTAGGTTTATTTTTGAGAAGCAACTCCATTGCTTTCATATCTGAAACAATGTCATTATGATCTTTAATTAGTGTCGTTTTTAGATGTTTTATTGTGGGCTTATCTATTACATGATGAATTGTGTCGTCTGCTAACAATTTGATTGTTAAAAGATTTTCCCTGTTTACTAATAGCGATAGCTAAAATTAATTGGAATAGCTTTATTATCTCAGGTAAAAAATAGTTTTTTTTTTTTGCGAATTACTTGTAACATTTGGTATCACATTCTCCTCGGAGATGGTCTTATTGCCTGACAAAATTGAGATCTCCTACCTAGACCTCCTCCCTTGAGATCTATTCATCACCATTTTAGCTAGATCTCGTCCACTGCTGGTCGGTTTGTGTCAATGCCTTTCCCATTAAATAAATTTTCAATATGACCGATTTTAAGCTCTTCGATAAAATTATACTTTAGCTACTTATGTGTTACCTTCGAATGACGTAAAATCATCTTCAAGCATCTTTTGCAGTCTTGGATCTAGTTGTAGTTTGATTTTGTTTATTTCAGCCTCTACTTCTTTAGACTTAATATCCACTTGGCGGTAGAACGCCAGAGATTTTCTTGCTTCCTAAAATAGTAATTGAAGCAAAATATTACACCTTCATTTTCTGCTTCATTGACTGTCTCTATTGTTGTTGGTCCCGGCTGCATTCTGGTGGTATTTAAAGAACCCACATCAGAAGGTTTTTTTCAAAATCGAAAGGCAATTGTGAAAAATTTGGCACATCAGTGAGCAAGGTCTGACCACGTCACCCACTCGATATGAATAAATGAATTGACTGAATACGGAGGCCATGGATTAATCTACATACTTTTCCTCTAAATATTGCGCCAGAACATTTACTACATTCTCCATCTTATAATCTTGAAGGCTTTGTTATGTAGAGGCATGTAAGAAAAAATAGCACAAGTCATTAAACTACAAATTGAAAGTTCCTCACCTCCTCTTTTCCATTCTGGAGCAGATAGACAGGAGATTCTTTCAGCAAAGCCACTAGGACGATATACAAAACTGACAGCGTCAGATTAGCATAAACAACCTGGTGATAATCCAGCACACCTCCCAAGATATAAGATATTAGCAACCCGACATAGTAACCAGTGACTGTGGTGGATGCAAATGCTCCTCTTATTGAGTCTTCAGCTATTTCAGCTATGAATACTGATGAAACAGCTTGACCTGCTGCACCAGCACCGGCAATAGCCACGCAAGCTAATACTATTGGTACTGAATTGCAGAATAATACTACTGTCCAGGATAGCTGTAAAAAGTAAAGACCAAATTAGTTTTCTGTTGTATTCAAAGTTATACAAGTGATACGATACTTAGTTTGGATTTTAATAAATCTCCGGCGGATGAAATCATAGATCTAGAATATACTACGAGATAATAACTAATACGAATAACTGCCGAGCAGAGAGGGAGATAGAGAGGGAGAGCCGTTTTTCAGTAAAATAAATTAAAAATTCATCAGTGCTTGCCTTGTGATCTGTTTAAAAGGGGACTTTATGTCGGCCACAGAACAGCTTTCGACTCGAAAAGAAGATGTAACAGAAAGTAGGTGGTATAGAGTGTTAAAAATTTCTGGATGCTCATTACGAGATGATCGTCACGAAGAGGTGGAAGGACTATAAAATCAAATAGTCTCAAGTAAGCGTACTCTTCGATTATTTTATAATGTACTAGCTGTTTCCCGCAGCTTCGCCTGCGTCAAAAAGTAGCCTATGTTTGACCCCGGGTCTTCAACTATATTCATACCAAATTTCATCAAAATCCGTTCAGCGGGTTAGCCGTGAAAGCGTAACAGACAGACAGACAGACTTTCGCATTTATAATATTAGTATGGAAGTATGGATTGCTTTGATTCATTGTTTTCAGAGCTGCTATCCGCTAAAATATATCTCAGGCAACTCAATAATAGAAAAGAATGAACACATCATAGAGCTTATCATCATCATCATTTTGTGTAGGTTACATTGTCTATCGACCATGTACACCCTGGTGTCAGGAGTTCGGAATCGCCTCTCCGCCTCTGACGTGGTTCCTTTAACGACTACCAAATGGCAGCCGGGCAACGGCTTAACGTGCCTTCCGAAGAACGGAATCATCTTTATTAACAGATTATCAGACAATCAGGTGATTCAAGCCTGCAAAGTCCTAACGAAACTGGAAACAACTGAACAAAGTATGCTTCCCATGGGAATCGAACCCACCACCCCCGGGTCGAAGGCCTTAACCACTGGACCACGGTTATAAGAAGATTGGAATAACTAGCATAATTACACTTACCACAAAAGGCAGACCGAAGAGTATAGCAGAGTACTTCCTTCCCAACACATTCAAGGTCCAAGTACAGAAAGGCGTAGTCACCAAGGCTCCTATGTTCGTCAAACTACCCAGTAGACCGATTTCCATCGTGCTCATCGGATGAGAGAGCACTGTTTCATTTGATTTGAAGTTTTCTAGAGTAAATGATGGCCAGGCGTAGATGTAGCCAGTGAGAGCTGTTAAATAGGCCACTGGAAATGATTGAAATAAAATATAAGTTTTTTTATCGTTTCATGGTATGTTAAATACTGACTTGTATTGGTCGCTACTTGTAGATTTTTTTATACAATTTTGTAGGCAAACAGGCACGCGGCCCACCTGATGGTAACTGATTGCTTTAGAAGTAAAATTAAACCGCGTTGGTCCCAACTGCTATCGGCAAATGGCAGTCGTTAACGTGTTTTAGGAGCCCTATTTTTAAAGTAGGTATAACTCAAGCGCAATCAGTGAGTCGACTCATCGATTATATTGAATGAAATCATTCGATATCGAACGAAAATTTGCTTGAGTCAAGCTCTTCAAAAATAGGGCTTTAGATTAGATGCTTTTTGCAGCCTGAAAATGCTTGATAGTATTGGCCACATACTAGTTTATTAATTTTAAAACAAAAGCAAACCTGACAGGCACGAAACTGCTTGCACCAAAAAAGATTTCAACCTCATTTCATTTCTTTTTTTTTAACTTTTTTTCAGCTACCCCTGCCACACGTGTGTTTTCCGGCCACTATTATT
The DNA here is from genome assembly GCA_947363495.1 of Euzophera pinguis. Taxonomy (NCBI): domain Eukaryota; kingdom Metazoa; phylum Arthropoda; class Insecta; order Lepidoptera; family Pyralidae; genus Euzophera; species Euzophera pinguis. The sequence goes on from OX376176.1 coordinate 9,629,483, forward strand.
TTTACTGAATTACAACTAAATCAAATTCAACTTAGTTATCTAAAACGTTTAATCTTCTTGTGTAATACATGAGATTAATTTAATATTATTGTAATACGTAATTACATAGATTTATAATGGTCTCACGCGTGCTCGACTAGATACCGTCGGCGTACTTGCGGCATACCCGCGTCAGTCACGCCGCAACCGATAAGTGAGTTTGACGTCGAGATAAATTTAAAATTTTGGTTTAGAAACAAGCAAAATTCCAATTTGCGTATTCAAACTATGTAAGAATAATAGTACAAGAAATAACTCTTTCTCGTTTCGTCTTTGCACATTGTCTCACACACACTGTAATATAAAGTTGCCGCATTCTGGAAACTGATTTTTCTTCATAGCGCGGTATTTAGTCGAGCGCGCGCGAGACCAATTATTAACTTAAGACGTAATTACTTAAATGTTACTGTTTACATATTTGGCTATATTTATTTAGCGGTAGTCTACGTACAATAAAAACAATTTAATGAATTTAACTAAAAACATTGACGTTAAAAAATCCGTAGACAGTGTCAGCGAGTGGTACTTCTGTCGTAGAGCCCTCATTTTCAAATGTATGACTAACATAAAAGTCGAATGATTTTCGTTCGATATAATAGTCGGAGGATTTTCATTTGACTCAACGATTTTGGGTGACTTACATTTTTCAAAAATAGGTCTCCCGAAATCCAATAGTGTTTTTTTTATACAACTAATAGGCAAGCAGGCGTACGGCCCAACTGATGGTAAGTGGTTACCGTAGCCTATGAACGCTTGCAACACCGGAGATATCACGAGAGCGTTGCCTGTTGCCGATCCTGAAGGATTTTTTCACGCCCTTTTTGAGTTTAATATATTCATTGGCTATCTACGTGTATAGGAGCACCTTTATTAAAGCTTATTTTAAATTAAAATTTTAAAATAAGTTAATTTTTTACTTAATATTTTACTTCATTGGGTCCGCTGAGTCAAGACCCAAGGGTCTCTTCAGGAGTGCTATTTTTGAAAGTATGACTCACACAACCGGCGAGTTGAATGATTTTTGTTCGGATATCGAATAATTTCCATAGTCATACATTTCAAAAAAGGGCTCCATGCCCGAAGCGGCTCTTGAGCCCCGACACAAGAGTTCTTTCCTATACCGCGCCATTGCTTGCCAGTCTGTCTTTTGGAGTCTTCCAGGTCTTACACTTCATACCTCGGTGTGACGTACCTACCTACTTAGTGAAACCCAAATACGTCCGGCGGCGGGCGCACCCTGGAAAAAATCTGGGTGGGCAATCACGAAATGGCTTTAAAAATTTGTATGTTAAAATAATGAATATTATGAAAACTTTTAACTTTTATCAAGCGTCCAGATGGTCTAACACTGGTCCCTTGGCAGCGGGGAAGGGCACTCGTATGGGACGCAACTTGCGTCGATACGATGGCTCCTTCCCGCCTCAAGGGAACAGTCTTCAAGGCCGGAGCTGCGGCGGAGGCTGCAGAGGGCGCCAAGCGGCGCAAATATGAATCATTATCTAGTGACTACATATTTGCTCCACTTGGCTTTGAAGCGTTCGGTCCATGGGGGCCCAGCATGAAATTATTTTATAAAACTTTGGCCCCACGACTGGTCGACGTCGCTGGTGACAGGAGGGCTGGCTCATATCTCGCGCAAAAAATAGCAATTGCTATTCAGCGCGGGAATACGGCTGGCGTTCTTGGAACCATGCCACAGGGACACCAATTTTTAGTTTTTAAGTTTTTAGTTTTAATTTAATTTTAGTTAGTAGTTTAACTTAAATATAGATATTAATTATCGCTTGCAATCAATAAACTTCACCAGTAACACCCGCCGCTGAAAGGTGTTTGTTTGATCCATGCAGGATGAATGCCATACGCAATAATGATAATGATCACTTGCAATAATTTTTCATAAATACAGTGTATTTTTAAATCCAGCTTTTCATAATTAGATAACATTTACTAACTACTTGAATAGTAAGTAGTAGTCAGTTAATACCTAAATTTATCATGTTTACTATCTAAGTACATACAGTTATGTAAATAGTCCGTACGAAACTAACTAAGATGGCGCACCGATCCAATTCCAAAGCGAGTCTTGGGCTTTGGTTATCCATTTCATAATCATGCAGAATAATTAGAATACATTTGAAAGATTATACGCTTATGGAGAAAAGTCGGTGCAATCATACTAAAATGCGGACACATCGATCAATGTAGAAGCTTAAGTCACTGGAGCCCGGAGGCAGATTGGTTTTATTATGCGAGTTTCGAGTGGGTTACATGGTCAACCTTGGAGTCAGATTTTTTTTCCTATTTGGAACAGTCTTTCCGCCTCTGACGTGGTTCCATAACGACCACTACATAGCAGTCAAGACCAAAGGCTTAATGTGTTCAGAGCATTTTCTTGCAGAGAATCATTTATTACCAGAGAATCAGGTGAAGCGTACGATGTTTTAACCAAACTGGAATCAATGCTTCCCGTGGGGATCGAACCCACAATTTCCGGGTCTAAAGCAAACAGCGCGGAGGCAGATTATGCGAGTTACAGCGATACATCTTCTTCATCCTAGCGTGTATTCCTAGTTGCGTCGTTGGCTTACGCTTCGGAGTAATCTCTGAAGCGAAGGGTACGCTGTAAGTCATGGTTCTGGGTTTTGCGGCATTGGTTATTACAATGGGGCGCCTGCCTTCTGATCTCCGTAACCCTTTTATAGAGAAACCAGACCATCAGGAACATGGCCCGAGGTGTGTTAGTGGCCAACAATGTCAGAATTTTTCCAGCTGCCTAAAGGCATCTGACACAGCCTCACGACTGCTATCTATCGATAACAACCGAGACCAACGGCTTAACGTGCCTTCCGAAGCACGAAGGAGCTCGAGATAGAAAATCCCACTTAATGACGACCAATCAAATACGGCTCGCGTCTCGCCGTTGCTCGACACGCGCATTCGCTACGAATACGCACGTCGCGCTAGGCTATCGAGCCCCAACGAGAGAGTAACAGCGATACATATTTAGGGCGGATTCTTTATATGTGCTGACATGACCTAGCCTGTTCACCTTACATTTAAATACAATACTTTTAGTACTAGTTTATAAACAATCATACTAGATATTGTAAAATTTACATACATGGCTATTTTGAAACCACTAGCCAAAGTTTTAGATAGCGTTTAGTAACTAAAACTAAACCATGTTCAATAATGTGAAAACTGAGAGGAAAAATTCCGACTTTCAATGAAACTATCCATCTTATATTAATTATCTAATAGGTTGGGGAAAAAGTTTCTTCGCATTTTTAGTATAGTTTATTTTTATTTAACTAAAGTATTAAGCCATTTCGTTCGATTACTTTTTGCCATCTTGTAGGTAGGGACTTGATCTCATTGCTGTAGAAATTTTGAGGCTTCTGATCAAAATACCGCGACAAGTGGTTTTGGCAGTCCTTTCGTGATGTTAACCTGACACTAACTAAAGAATTCTGAAGAGACCGAAACAGGTATAAATCTGAAGGTGCAAGGTCAGTCAGGACTATACGGCGGATGCATTAACACCTCCCAGCCAAACTCTCTAAATGTTAGCTGAGTGGCTAAAGATGCGTGAGGTCTAGCGTTATCATGATGAAACACCACACCCTTTCTGTTGATTAATTCCGGCCGCTTTCTTTCAACTTCTTGCTTTAATCTCATCAGTTGTTCTCGCACAAGAGTTCAGAATCGATAGTCCTGCCTGGTGGTAACAGCTCATAATGAATAATGCCCTTCCAATTCCACCACCCACACAGTATCACCTTGTTGCGAGTTAACCCTGGTTCGCCACAGTCTGTGAAGCCTTTGACCACGACCTTTTTCGCACGTTCTTGTCTAACGTGATCTACTTTTCATCACCAGTTATCAGCTTTTTCATAAATGGTTCGGTTCCATTACGTCGTAATAAAGAACCACAAATGAGTACACGGTTCATTAGGTTTCTTTCAGTGAGCTTGTGAGGTACCCAAATATCGACCTTTTTTGTGTACCCAGTTTTTTTCAAATGCGCGCGAGCGATGTGCATCTTTGACATCAAAATTTTCGGATTGAAAATGCTTAAATCAAATTTGTGCTACTCTCACAGACACTGCACTAGGTCTATAAACATCGCAAATTTTGTTCGCGGCTTGGGTTGCATTTTTACCTTTTTTGTAGTAAAATTTTAAAATTTATCGAATTTCTTCGTTAGATTCACTCACCTTGACAGTAAGAAAAACAAATGGAAATCACACATATTCCTCATTTGAATTATCTTCTTTAAAATTTAAACTTGTATTGATACCAAAACCAGCCAGATACAAATAGTATAGCCAAAGAGATTTATTTACAAGTTTATACATACAATATGCGAGAAGACTTTATCCCCAACCTAAGGAAATATATGTTTTTTAGTTTCTCACTTTTAAAACATAACAAAACCAGCTTGTCATAACAAATGTTTTTACAACAAATTTTACATTATTGTTGTCTATTTATAAGGATCGGACACACGGTAAGTTAACGGAAAAAAAATAATTATAGTCGTACTTAATGACAATACATTGAATTAACGCTATTTATTACGCTTCATTAGTACAAAGAATTAATTAATAAAAATACCGTATGTACTTCTAAATTAGATTTCACGGAAGACTTGTTATTGTCCGTAGCTTCGTTGCCGTAAAAAATTCATGCTAAAAGTTTCGGTAAAGAATTACACTTTTAGGACTAAAGGCACACACTAGAACTTAGCGAAACTATACGGACTTAAAGGCTGGTTTACACACGATCCAGTGCTTTCACGGACATGAAATCCGCCCCACACACTCAAACAATTTACTCACACATTCAAATAATTGTTTGTATGTGTGTGTCCGTGAAAGCACTGGATCGCAGGACTGAATCGTATGTAAACCAGCCTTTAAGTCCGTATAGTTTCGCTAAGTTCTAGTCAAGCCGAAGTGCGTATAATACCTGTATTTTATATTTTGGATATGAAGTGCGTTATAATAGTTATTAGGAGCTTTCGGCAACAAACAAGCAAATCACTTATATCATAATAAGTCATAATAGGTAGCCATAAGACTAACATTAAGATTAGTCCGACATGTAGGGAATCAAAATATTTATTTATTTATTTAAGCTTTATTGCACAATACAAAAATTTGTACAAATGGTGGACTTACTGCCAAGTGGCATTCTCTACCAGTCAACTATGGGGCCAAACAGAGAAAGAAAAGTTGGCGATAAAGACGAAATCACGAACACACAAGAAAGATAAAATATATTAGTGACGTATTTTTTCTTTTGTCAATTAAGCGACAAATTATAGAGATATAACGCTTCAAAGTTTAGGAGTGGGGGCTCGTGACGTCACATATTGCGAAAAAGTGCTACACTTGTAGCACACTGTGACGTCACACGGAACTTTAACGCGCCATATCCTTACCATTATTTGTTCAATTTTCAAAAGAAAAAATACGTCTTCACATTTTTGATTATGTAACTGACGGACTAATTAATTTTTTTTTAGGAAACTAGCCTATACACTCACATTCGTTCACCTACCAATACTGAAAAAAACACAAAAATTTTGGAAAATAAATAAAGCGCCATAATTACTGCTCTTCTCATCTTTCCGCCAAAAGTCCTCACTATGGAGGAGCTGGGTATTAAAATGCTACTAGTGGGCATTGGGCATGGACACTCCTTGGGCACTCTCATACAAAATCATTCACACCATGCCATCTATAAAACTCAAGACATTGTCTTTCTTAATTCAAAACTTTATACAGCACTTAAACAAATTTTGACAGAATGTCGGTAAGTACGTAAAAAAAAAATGACATTTATTGCAGGTACCAAGTCCCAATACTTTTCTTTTATAATTAATTAATTAATTAAAATTAAATTAAAAAGGATATATTTAAGTATACTAACAATTGATATACTTAAAAGTTAACAAGTATGCAATTATAGTGCGATGAAATTTTTGTCATACATGTAACAGTTTGTAAAAATACATTTAATATGGTTCTGGCATTTCAGGAGCCTTGCGTGGAAGGAGGCGCAATACTGCGTAAAAGTCATCCACCCGGTTTCGAGTGAACATGCCTGTCGCTCTACACACCGCCACGGCAGGGGAAGCATCGCCCGGAAGGCGTTATTGTATTGTACTGTAATAGTGCTATAAGAACTAGTTTTAAATGTAAAAATTGATGTTTCGAAAATTCAGTTTTTTATTTTACCAAAAATTTGCGACATCATCATACTTACTGTCGAATCTGAAACTGTTTACCAATACTCGATTAGTCCGTGAACGGTTGGTCAACATTATTTTTAACCATTAACTTTTCCTCCACGGGACTTTTCACCCACGAACACCCCAACAGAACGTCAGTTTGTTTCTTGAAGCGCCTCTATTATTAAATAAATTTAAAAGGGGAACTAATTATTTTTTTAGGACCCCCAGACCCTGATAGAAGTCTTCAATGGGCTATTTCGATGGACTTGGGCTATTAATTTTGGTCGACCATTTATTTATTTATATTCAAAGACAAGGTCAAAAGTTTTCTCAATCAAAAACAAAGTATATTTGCCAATTAATTTAACACAATAGTCTTTTAAAATTTATTGTTATGATGATATCGCACTATAAGAAAATGGTATTTTGGCCCATAAATTACAAATGTCAAGGTAAATCTGAATTTAGATTTTTTGGGTTATTACACAAATATCAAATTAATGACCATCTCCTTCTTAAATTTATCGAAATCTGTTAAATGGTTTAAGCGTGAAGTGGAAAGAGGTATTCTACTGCAAATCACAGAAATAAAATTAGGCACCTGAATAAGGCCTCGCCGTATCCAGTTAAGACTCGAGAGGCTTAACCGGCATGGCACTTCTATCTAATCTTATTTCTGTGACACCAAATAGATGATGATATCATTAGTCGTCACTAGCTTCCTTGACTTAAGGAGTTTCCTCATTGGAGGTGAGTATGGAACTGTCTATAATAATATAAGGTCGAGAGGTACCTTGAGGCGTCCCTGAAATGAAATGAAGTGTTTATAAATAATTATTCACCACTTTGCATACGTATCTACTTACTTTTTAAATTGTAACTCTATTCTTTTGAATTTTTCTATTTTTGTGCTTTGCATTGTTATTATAACCTGTGTCGTTCCTAGTTGGAGTTTGCTCAAGCAACCAACTAAGAATGTAGTTTTCAAGAAAAGTTGAGGACTTCCTTAAGGCGCCCTACAATAAGTTTGAGAGAAGGACGTCCTTGAGGTTATGTTTAAGAATACGAGTGTCAATATTCATTTCTCAATGGGAATCAAATTCTCTTATTTATAAGGGCAATGCATGTTAGTTAAATTTTAATTAGCGATTAGCTCTATAGGCACTTTATAAACACGAGCCAAATTTTTACAAAGTTCTTCGTTTTTTAAGTTTATCTATATGTGTGTATAAAAGCTGTTCTTTTGTTTAGTCGCAAAAAAGAGCTCCTATTGACTTTCATGCTCCTGCAATTTTTATCGTCTCTACATACTTGCCAGCTTGCTCTTCTTCTCAAGTTGGAGCAAAATTGTGGCAATATCTTGAAGTCTCGTTTCTACAAATTTTCCAGACAATTTTCTGTCTCACGGCGAATTGGTCCAACCACACAACAGACGCTGTGTCGTGCAGGCCGGCTGGTACAATATAGGAAGCAAGCGCGGTCGGCCGATATTAGGCCAACAGCAGCAAACCTACATACATACATACATATCTATATACCATCATGCCTTTATCCAGTAGGGGTAGGCAGAGACTACGAATTTCCATTTTCTACGATCCTTACAGACTTCCCTTGCTTCTTCGCTCATCACTCTCGTCATATACGCTCGCCGATTACGGGTACTCCTGACATCTCCCTTTTTTAATATGTCTGCGATTTGGTCGCAGTATGTTCTCCGAGGCCGGCTTTTCTTGTCACCTTTGATTGTAGGCTTTGAAGCCTACACACGACCAAATCTATTAAGCACCCCCACTCTTTTTACTAGATTGCCCCTGCAGCTTTGAGCAGAGTAGAGCCCTAATTACAGAAGCAAACAAAAAAAACTTTTTCTATATTTATTAATTAAAATAATACAAACAAACATCTTATACACGTATCTACCTCCTTATTCATAAAAATTAACGATCGTTCGTTAAGCCTACATTAACTAAAATATGCTTAGTCCCTTTCTGTCTTATCTATTTTTGACGTGAAAGAACGAGACGAAACATAATTAACTTGGTCTTATTGAACGTTCGTTTATTTTTATGAATAAGGGGGTAAATCACTACAATAAAAACTTAAATTAAGTTTTTCCCGGCACTGAGTATCTGTCACATTCTATCTGGGAGATTACAACAACACACATAGGTATACCTTTAAAAGTGTAAACAAAATGACGCTTAGATCACTAAACACGTACCTATCGATGTATATCTGTTTGTATGTGTATAAAGATAAAGAATTTCCACGCTGGCATCGACAACGTGGCAGCAAATACACAAAACAAACACATTCAAACAAAATGATTGTGTGTTAATTGTTAACTGAGATTATGTGAAAATATGTAATTAATCAAAATAAAAATATTTCATCCGCTTTTTTATAGACAAAGATGTAATTGAATTATACAATGTGCAATATGGGGCTTTACCGTTGAAAGTTCTTTCCTATGATGTGGGTTAAACCTAATCTTCCCTATCCTATCCAGGAGCCCTATTTTTGAAATGTGTGACTCATATGTCTAATAAAATTCGTTCGATATCGACATATCGACTGCGTTTACAAAAATAGCACTCCAGTACTATTATGTATCTACTAGCTGGTGCCCGCGACTTCGTCTGCGCAGGATTAGTATTTCGAGTAGCTTTTATTAGCGTGGCGTAGAAAAGAACTAACATTATGTCATTAAAATTATCACGCGATAAATGTATCTATTTTCATTTAGGAATCAATTTATTACTACCAAATGTGCATTTGAAATAAATTATCAATCTTTATTGTAGTTATAATAATAATAATTGTTAAGGATTAAAATGCCATACATGGCCAGCGGCGGCTACTGCAGACCTGAGGTGCGGGGCGCGCGGAGGGGCTCATCTCTGTCCATCGAATAGTATCAATCTCTCAAGCGAACCGCCTAGTTAACCGTCTAGTTAACCGTCGCGTTAAATTAAAATATATCCTAAAATTACCGGCAAACACACTGTACATTTGTTTATCAAATATATATTTTGCATCTTCTGGAGTCAGATGTTTTCATTCCCAACATTTTGGTGACCACCGACGTGATCAAGAACACTAACCAGCTGAAGTCGTCGAGACCAGTTGGTTGCGTTGGTTGGCGTGTCGTGATTTCGTACCAACTACCTACGAAGACGAGATAATTCGCACTATTGAATACCTAACTGAGGGAAGAAAGGCAAGGAGAAGAAAGCAGAGAAAAGGTATTGTTGTCTTAAGCGATACAAAAGGGAAGTAAGCCCAGTTATAGTAAGTACCTATTTCAGTAATCGATTTTAGATAGGTATTACCACATTTCATTACGTGCTATAACTCAAAGTTTCTTCTTTCTGTGCGAACAGTGTGCCTTCTTTCTTTCGTATTTAAGTAAGTAATTATCTTCCAATTATTCATACAAACGCACCTACGTTACTTCAATTAAATGTGTGTACCTATCAAAAGTGTTTGCCAAGTATTTAAGTAAATGATCATTTCCTAATCATTAGCTTATTTACCAAACTATAAGTACCTACCTAACTAACTACATTACTTAATAATTGCTACAAATACTTTCGTTCGCTTGTCTGTAAAGTACCTACTAAGGGGACTTAAACCCTAGGTTACCTAATAACTAACTGCAGTGTTTCGCAGTTGTAACCAGTACTTTACTGCAATATTTTTCAATATCGTCAATTATAAAACTAAAGTGTAAAAGTGCAAAGACTTAACTTAAGTCCTAGGTTACCTATTATTTCAGCTGCTTAAAGCTAGTAACCAACTTCACTTACATTTGCAATCTGTCCTATTTCTAAATCTCCCAATCTAGTACCTAACATTCATTGCTAATTTGTCCAACAAACCTAAAAATTAACGTTAAGTTCCCAAGTTGCAAATAACACTATTAAATTAAACAAGTTGTTTTTTACAAATCTTCTCGTATACATTCCAGGTTCGCAGTGACGGGCGGCCGACTCGTTAATTTCGCCGTATTATAACAGCCAGTTGCATTCATACTTGCATGCTGGCCTGCATCGTTTTAACGCCGACTCACTGTGACGTCACGAGCCTTCATCGGTAGTGTTGCGAGTACATTGCCGCTTCGCAGTACATTGCGGGCTGTCTTTTTTAGTTAAAAACTTTATTATTGTTTTTTATATTGTCATTGTCCACGGCTGATTCGTTGCTTGCTCTTCTTATCGTACTTACATAAAATCATTAATAATTTATATTGTTGATGCTAATAAATAAAAACATTGTTAAATAAAACATAAAAAATAAAAAAAGGGTTCTAATAATAAACAACAAAATTAATATTTGAGTACTTAATTGGTAAATACTTGTTGTGATTATTGATAATTGTCATAATTATAGATAATTATCTATAATTACATATAATAAATAATTATAAATAGATAATTATTCAAATATAAAATAATGTCGGAAAATAAAGAAAATTCAACTGATCCTAAGGATAAATTAAAGGAGCTTATTCAACAACGAGGTACAATTAAAGGTAGACTTACTGTTTTTCAAAAGTATGTTGACAATTTACGTAAACTTGATACTAAAGATGATGATGCGATTGTTATAGGAGAATTACAATTAAAGTTAACTCGCATGCAAGAATTATTGCCAACTTTCGATGAGATTCAAGGCAAAATAGAATGTTTGGTGTCGGATATAGATTTTCAATTGGAAGAACGTGACTTTATTGAAACAAACTTTTGTAAATTTATTTCCATTGCCCAAACTATTATCGATAATTTTGGTAAGTCACAAAAGCCTCAGTCTCCAGAGGCTAGTTTAGTTTCTTGTCATGGTTCCGCAATATGTAGTAATCACAATCAGTTAAACGTTAAATTACCAACTATTAATTTGCCGACCTTTGACGGGAATCATTTGAAGTGGCTGGAATTTAGGGACACCTTCGAGTCATTAATACATAACAATGAGTCATTGCCAGCCATAAGTAAATTCCATTACCTTCGCAATTCGTTGGAAGGTGGCGCATCAGTTGTAATTAAATCTATCAGTTTTACCTCTTCTAACTATGAATTAGCTTGGTCAACTTTATGTCAACGATTTAACAATAAGAGAATCCTTATTAATAATCATACAAAGGCATTGTTTAATTTTGAAGCCATTTCGAAAGAATCATACAAAAGCATTCGTTATATGGTTGATTATTACTCTAAAAATCTTAGATCTTTAGAAGATTTAGGTGAGCCAGTTCAGTATTGGTACACGATTGTCATATACATCATGGCATCAAAACTAGATGTCGCCACTAGTAGGAAATGGGAAGAACACAGAAATACGCTAGAATTGTCTCCTAAACTCGTTGATTTTTTCGAATTCCTACGTGGTCGTGCTGATGTATTGGAGACAATCCAATATAGTCGTTGTGAAACTGGTAAATATGAGAGAAATAACACAAAGGATATTTCTAAATCTACAAAGTCTTTTATTATAAACAATAACACAAATTCTAAAAATTGTCTTGTGTGTAAACAATATCACTTTTTGTATATGTGTGATAAATTTAAAAATATGCCGTTGAGTGATAGAATATCTTTTGTCAATAAACAAAGATTATGTATGAACTGCCTCCGGGCTGGCCATTCTGTAGCTCAGTGTCGGCTAGGTCCATGCAAAATCTGTAAAAAAAGACATAACTCATTGTTGCATAAGTCTTCTAACAGTGATAATAATAGTTATAATATGTCTAACTTACCAGTTGCGAATGAAGGCATGCAGTCTCAATCGTCCAGTGCAGCGTTGTCGGCTATGGTGCCAAATCAGGTTTTACTATGCACTGCTGAAGTTGAGGTAGTAGATCTCAAAAGCAGTCGATCATTTGTTGCCAAAGCCTTACTTGACAATGGTAGCCAGTCTTCGTTCGTAACTGAAAATATGCAAAGGAATATGAATATTTCTTGTTGCCGAACTAATCCAATATCAGTTCGTGGTGTCAATAATACTGTAACACGTGTAGTTAAAATATGTAAGCTACAGATTAGGTCCAAAATCAATAATAGTTTTTCCATTGATGTTAGTTGTTTAGTAATACCGCAAATAACTAGTAATTTACCAAATGTTCCAGTTGACATTACAAAATTGAATTTTCCACCTAATATTCAGTTGGCAGATAAAACATTCTTCCAGCCATCTGAAATACACATTTTACTTGGTGCAGATGTATTTTGGGAGGTTGTCATGTCTAATCAAATTAAGTTGAGCCCGAATCAACCAATTTTGCATGAATCTAAATTTGGCTGGCTTGTTGCTGGTCCTATAGGTATTCCGTCTAATTTAGGTTCCAATATTCAATGCAACTTCTCTCAAGAGATTAAAGATTCTCTTGCAAAGTTTTGGGAGCTTGAAGAGCTTCCCCAATCAGGAAAATTGTTATCGAAAGAAGAAGAGGAGTGCGAAACTCATTTTAGTCAAAATTATAGTCGTCTCCCAGATGGAAGGTTTTGTGTAAAACTTCCATTACGTGAGAATCCAGAAGAAGTACTTGGGGATAATTATTCTGTAGTTCAAAGGCAATTTTATAACATGGAAAAACGTTTGACTAAACAAGATCTTAAAGAGAGTTATTTAGAGTTTCTTAAAGAATACGAACAATTAGGATATTTGACAGAGGTATCTCGTCCGTTTTTCGGATTTTATATACCTCATCACGCAGTCGTGCGTGAGCATAGTGAAACTACTAAATTAAGAGTCGTTTTCAATGCTTCCTTTAAGACATCTGGTAAATCGCTAAATGAAATCATGCTCGTAGGACCTACAATACAGGATGATTTGTTTTCAATTCTTTTACGGTTTCGTCAAAATATGTATGTCGTTACAGGAGACATTGAGAAAATGTATCGACAAATAAACCTAGACGAATCTCAACGTCATTTACAGCTCATTCTTTGGCGAAATGATGAGTCGCAGCCTATAAAAATCCTTCAATTAAACACACCATCCAAATCCAAACACAGTTACGTATGGAACTGCAGCTGCTCCCTTTTTGAGTACACGTTGCTTAATTCAACTTGCTAATGAATGTGTTGACGAAAAAATTGCTAATGTCATACGTCATGACTTTTATGTTGATGACTTAAATACGGGATCTAACTCAAAGGGGGAACTAAAATTGATAGTTAAGGGTGTTATAGACAAATTGAGTGAAGGTTGCTTCCCATTACGAAAATTTCGCACTAATGTCCCTGAAATATTTGATGACATTCCTATTGAAAATCAGACTCAAGAGTTTTGTAAAGATTCTTCAGTTTTAGGTTTAAAGTGGTCACCTGCAAGTGACATTCTTAAATATTCTACAAATTTTGAGAAAGCGCTTAAAATTACTAAAAGAAATATTTTGTCAGCTTCAAGTAAATTATTCGATCCACTTGGTTTATTGTCTGCGTGTACGATTACACCAAAAATTATTTTGCAAAATTTGTGGTCTTTGAAATCTGAGTGGGATGATCCAGTCCCCAATGAGATTAAGACTTTGTGGGAATCGTTTACTAACGACTTCACCTATTTGTCAGAAATTCATATACCTAGATGTGTCCTATCAGACGATTCACTTAATGTAGAAATTCATTGCTTTGTGGATGCCTCACAAAAGGCTTACGCCGCTTGTATTTATGTAAAGTCAAATAATCAAGTAAAGTTATTATGTGCTAAGGCCAAAGTAGCACCTTTAAAGCCAGGTACAACTATACCAAGGTTGGAATTGTTGGCTGCACTTCTTGGTGCTCGGCTACATTCTAAGGTGGTAAATTCTCTTAGGGTTTCAGTTTCAAGGTCTTTGTTTTGGTCAGATTCAACTATCGTGTTGGGTTGGCTCAAAACTCAACCTAAGATTCTTAAACAATTTGTTTGTAGCAGAATTCAGGAAGTGCGTCAACTTACCAATCCGTCGTCGTGGCGTCATGTGCCGACCGATTTAAATCCGGCAGACTTGGCCTCTCGGGGTATTTCACCACAACAGCTCCATCGTAATTCACTTTGGTGGCATGGTCCTTCCTTTTTGTCAAATTCTGAAGAGTGCTGGCCTTCTTTCAATCCCACGTGCGTCAAGTTGCCTGAAATAAAACTGGAAAAAATAAGTCTTAAAGTACAACGTCTTGAAAATATTATACAATTCGAAAAATATTCAAAATTTTGTAAGTTACAGAGAGTGGTAGCATTCGTTCTACGATTTATTAAAAATTGTAGCAATAAAACAAATAAACTTAAAGGTATACTTACCGCTGATGAACTTCAGCAATCGTTAATTGTTCTTGTTAAACAATCGCAAAATGATTCCTTTCATGAAGATATTCAGTCATTGTCTACTACAAAATCAGTTAGTTCCAAATCAAATATATTGCCATTGAATCCATTTCTTGATGAGAATGGATTACTTCGTGTTAGTGGTCGTATTCAGAATGCGTCACATTGTTCCTACAATAAAATTCATCCAATGTTAATTCATTCTAAACATACCTTCACTAAACTTTTATTTGAAAGAGAACATTTGCGACTACTACATTGCGGCCCATAGCAATTGTTAAGCTCTATTCACCAACGATTCTGGCCAATAGGTGGCAGAGGATTGAGTACTAAAACTGTTTTTAAATGTATGAAATGTAAAAGATTTAAAGCTCAAGCATATCAACCTTTGATGGGTAACTTACCATCTCCTCGTGTCAATCCAGCTTCACCTTTCGAGACGTGCGGAACCGATTTTGCCGGTCCGTTCCTAATTTCAAATCGTAAAGGGCGTGGTTCACACAGCAGTAAATGCTACCTTTGCATCTTTGTATGTTTCTGTACTAAAGCAGTACACTTGGAGGTGGTGAGCGACTTAACAACTAACGCCTTTATATTATGCTTGCGCCGATTTATTGCTCGTCGTGGCAAACCCAAAACTATTTATTGCGATAACGGCAAAAATTTTGTAGGAGCAAGCAATGAACTAGCCAGGTTAGTTAAACGGTGTGATCAAACCATTGGTTCTTACGCGTCCAGTGAGGGCATCCAGTTCATGTTCAGCCCGGCCTATTCGCCTAATTTCGGCGGCATTTACGAGTCGGGCGTCAAATCTGCCAAATTTCATTTGAAAAGGATTGCAGGCAACACTAGTTTAACCTTTGAGGAACTATCCACATTGTTCGCTCAGATTGAGGCTATTTTGAATTCGCGTCCATTAACTTGTTTGTCCGCGGATCCATCTGATCTTACACCGCTTACTCCTGGGCACTTCCTAATTGGTCGTCCTCTGACGGCACTGCCTGCTCCAGAAACTGCCAAACTCAGCGTCAACCGTTATCGCTTGCTAGAACGTCTGCGAAACCAATTTTGGAAGAGATGGACTCAAGAAGTTCTATCCACTCTGCAGCAGCGTGTGAAATGGCGTATCAAGGGTCACAACATCAACGTCGGAGATCTCGTGTTGGTGAGAGACGACAGCTTGCCTCCGTTGCAATGGATGATGGGGCGAGTCCTACAACTGTATCCAGGTGAAGACTGCATCACCCGAGTGGTCGACGTTGCAACAAAAAAGGGTCGTATCCGAAGAGCCATTACAAGATTATGCCCACTTCTAGATTCCCAAGAGCCTCTTGAAAGCAATTCTTTCAAGGGAGGGGAGGATGTTAAGGATTAAAATGCCATACATGGCCAGCGGCGGCTACTGCAGACCTGAGGTGCGGGGCGCGCGGAGGGGCTCATCTCTGTCCATCGAATAGTATCAATCTCTCAAGCGAACCGCCTAGTTAACCGTCTAGTTAACCGTCGCGTTAAATTAAAATATATCCTAAAATTACCGGCAAACACACTGTACATTTGTTTATCAAATATATATTTTGCATCTTCTGGAGTCAGATGTTTTCATTCCCAACAATAATAATAAGATCCAACTGTTAATACAGTGGACCCCCAATAAGATTGATATTTACTTGGTTTCGACCTGTAAATATTAAAACAAACACCAGCTTTATGCTGAGAAATATAAATATATATATAATAATAATAATAATTTTTATGACAACGGGTATTACCTTCCTGCTCTATAAAAGTGGCAGTACCACGGAAGCTAAAAACTACCGACCCATTACATGTTTACCAACTATGTATAAGCTCCTTACATCCATTCTGACATCAAAAATTTCTGAGCATATTATTGCAAATAAAATTTTTGCAACCGCTCAGAATGGATGTAGAGCTGGGTCCCGTGGTACTAAAGAGCTTCTCCTCATAGATAAGACTGTATGCCAACAGGTTCACCGAAACAAAAAAAATCTTTCTGTCGCCTGGATTGACTACAAAAAGGCTTATGATTCGGTGCCTCATTCATGGCTGAGACGGGTGCTGGAGTTGTATAAAGTAGATGCAACTCTGTGCTCCTTTCTTGGTTCATGCATGGGGCAGTGGACTACAGTCCTTTGTAGGCCAGGAGGCAGGATTTCTTCTGGTTCGATGGACCAAATAAGGATAAAACGCGGAATCTTCCAAGGTGACAGTCTGAGCCCATTGTGGTTCTGCCTAGCTCTGAATCCACTTAGCGCTCTGTTAGGGGATTCAGGACTAGGTGTGAGGCTTCGAAGAGGGGGTGAGGTTATTTCTCATCTGTTGTACATGGATGACCTCAAGCTGTTTGCAGCAAAAAACTCGGACCTATTGGAATTACTGAAAATTACTAAAATTTTCAGTGATGCAATAGGTATGGAGTTTGGTGTAGACAAATGTGCGGTCATGCACGTACAACGGGGTAGGGTTGTAAACTCTGATAGCTTACAACTCTTCGAGACTTTGACTCTCAGATCCCTTTCTGAAACTGAAACCTACAAATACCTTGGTATGCCGGAGTCTCTAGGTATATCTGATAGGGACATAAAGCAATCAGTGACGGAACGTTTCTTTAGTCGACTGAGAAAAGTGCTTAAAAGTCTTTTGTCAGGAGGCAATAAATGAAATGAAATGAAATGAAATGAAATGAAATGAAATGAAATGAAATTGTTTATTCTCAATGTAGGATATAAATATCACTTATTGACGTCAATTTACTTATATTAAGTTTACCACCACTTCCAAAGCGCAAGTGGAGAAGAAGCGGCGCCACAAACTCCACTGCAGCATTTTCTTCAAAACGTCAATTTACATAATAAAGTGCGTGCTGTCAACGGTTGGGTTATGCCCTTACTTATATACACCTTCGGCATATTAAGGTGGACTCAGACTGAGCTCAACGCCCTGGATGTAAAGGTCAGAAAACTACTAACGACGTATCGCATGCATCACCCACGATCATCGGTGATGAGATTGTACATTCCCCGGAAGTGTGGGGGTCGTGGCTTTCTCAATGCCAAGAACCTACACAACCGGGAGGTGTGCAATCTCAGGGAATATTTCTTAAACTGTGAAAGTGGGTTGCATTGCGACGTGGTAGCAGTTGACAATGGCCTAACACCGCTATCCTTAGCGAACGGGAACTGGCGCGCGCCACAGGTGCTAACCACTCAGAGTCGCATGGACGTATGGAAGAGCAAGGAGCTACATGGGCGCTTCTACAGAGCCCTTCATGGGCCCGATGTAGATTTGCTCGCGTCGGTGGCCTGGCTACGTTTCGGTGACCTCTTCGGGGAAACCGAAGGTTTTGTTTGTGCAATTATGGACGAAGTTATCAAGACCAATAACTACCGGAAGTATATCCTGAAGGATGGTACGGTCGACATTTGTCGAGCATGCCACCGTCCCGGAGAGTCACTCAGGCATATTGTTTCCGGATGTTCTCATCTTGCTAACGGCGAGTATTTGCATAGACACAATCAAGTAGCTAGGATTATACACCAGCAACTTGCACTTAAATACGGCCTTGTTGGCCCTGAGGTACCGTACTATAAGTACGCACCTGCGCCAGTTCTTGAGAATAGTCATATCACGCTCTACTGGGACCGGTCTATTATCACGGATAGGACTATTGTTGCCAATAGACCTGACATTGTGATAGTAGACCGGGAGACACGCCGTGCAATTCTTGTTGATGTTACCATCCCCCATGACGAGAACCTCGTGAAAGCCGAGAAAGAAAAACTTTGTAAGTACTTGGACTTGGCCCACGAGGTTACCGCCATGTGGCATGTTGACTCAACGATAATTGTTCCGATTGTTGTTAGTACGAACGGGTTAATAGCGAAGAGTCTCGACCGTCATCTAGAGAGACTCTCGCTTGGCAGTTGGGTCAAGGCACAGATGCAGAAGGCAGTACTTTTGGACACGGCTCGTATTGTGAGGAGATTCCTTACTCTGGAGCCCTGACCACCGGCAGCTTGGGTCTAACTCCGCTGCCGATGGGTGCCCCGTTTTTGTATATTTTTAAATGTTGTATTCCTTTTTCTTTTTTTTTTTTTTTTACATGTAATATTTAAAAATGTACAAAATAGACTAAATATGAATAAAAGAATAATAATAAATCTCTTTATTTCGGACAGTCATAAAATCCATATTAAATGTTAGTAACAATGGTCCTAAAACTATGTTAGTAACTTATCTACTACTTACTTGTCTAAATGTATTTGGGTCCAGTGTTTAAGAATGGGCCCATCCAACCTGCCAGCGATAATTTTGAGAAGGCTGTTGGAGCTAGCGCCCACACGCCGCATCAGGGAGGCCACCCTTTTCCGCACTATGGCTTGGAAGTTATGTTTCACTATTTTGGCTATAATGGCTTACGCGTAAGATATAGATATATACTGTGGCGGGCTTTTTTGTAGGACTATTTAAGACAAACATTTCCATCATACATACATATGTGTAACTTTAGCCTACTTACTTGACACTTATCGTCATATTTTGGACAATTCACACAATAGCTTTATAAATTGTAGCCTATGTGTTATTCTGATGTATAAGCTATATTATTGTAGAGTTTCATCAAAACCCATTTAATAGTTTTTACGTGTAAGAGTAACAAACATCCATCCATACTTACAAACTTTCGCGTTTATAATATTAGTAGGATCATTATCATTTCAGCCAAAATTTCCATTTCAAAATGACCGGTTGATAGTGCCCTGCATCCAGCGCTTGCCTGCGACCTTCTTCAGGTCTTTCGGCAATCTGGTAGACGTATTTCTAACGCTGTACTTACCGGTTCGTGGTCACTATTCGAGAATCTTTCCTATCGGCCAACGGTTGAAAGCGCTTTGTGCCCCGCCCATTGCCACTTCAAGGAGCTAATCCGCTGGGCTATGTCAGTCAATTTTGTTTTCCTAACGAGATCAGTACGAAAAATTTGAATCAGGCAAAAGGAGATCCTGATTCGGTAACACCGAGCATAGGTCCATGGCTCTTTGACTGACCTTGAGCGTTTCCAACTTATCATTTCATCACTGGTTTCATAACATTGACACCTATCAATTTACTTTTGAGAGCCTCGCACTATAGTGTTGATCTAAGATTTGACGCCTTCCATTTATTTTTTTAATTATTATCCTTTTATTTTTAACTACCAGCCCGTTCCGACTTCGCACAGACCTATAGCGTTCCTCGATAAACTGTCTATCCAACACTGAAAGAATTTTTCAAATCGGACCAGTAGTTCCTGAGATTAGCGCGTTCAAACAAACATACAAACTCTTCCGCTTTTTAATATTATTAGTGTATATAGATCTGAGATGAAATTCTGGTCTAGAGCATTTTATATCAATGTTGTATTTTTACTAACTGTTTCCCGCAGCTCCGTCTGCATCAAAAAGTAGCCTATGTTCGATCCCGGGTCTTCAACTATATATAACAAAATTCGTTCAGCGGTTAGACCGTGAAAGCGTAACAGACAGGCAGACAGGCTTTCGCATTTATAATATTAGTATGGATTGCCTGGTAGTTCCAGAATAATATGCATTGAAACATAGGTATTTAAAGCTTTGTCGTATTGGTACCTACTTTATTTATTTACACAAGTTTCTCAATGGTCTATACGCAATTGTTTTCAGCAGAGGCGTTAATTCTCATAATGTGAATGTGACCGGTTGTAAAATACGTATTTTCCAAGACGTAACGCTTGTTTGCTGGAATTGAGGGTTTGTTTCTATGCACGATACTTCCAAGATTCATATCGATTAGTCAATCGATCCTGTACACACTGGTGGCAGAGTTTTTCGCCACTTTTCGGCCTCTGACGTGGTTCCTTTGACGACTACCAAATGGCAACCGGGACCAACGGCATAGCGTGCCTTCTGATGCAATCATTATTATTAGACAATCACATACAGCATGTTTTGTAATGACGTTTTATTGAAATAAATAAATCAGGGAATTATAGTATGTAAAATCCTTAAAACTCGAAAGCTTGCCAGCGCGATGTACAGTTATTGCGAAGGTTCGCCACTGCGATGCCACAGAATCGCGCGATGCTCGGTAACGCGAAAGCTCATCACTGCGAAGTTACTAGATTTTGACGCTAATGTAGCTACGGACCTACTTTTGAGTACAGACGATTGTAATCACAATTAAATACATTTTATAAGTTTGTACGGACCGTAATTCAAATCAAATAAAACTCATTCAGTACCCCGTATCTGTAATATTAAGACACAAATAAATATTAAAAATAAAATTAAACATCTAACAAAATAATCATCTTACTAATACATTTGTTATTTGAAACTGTTTATTTTCTTTACCTACTTTTGGCACACACTATATTATACCAATATCATACGCGTGTCTTTCCGTAGCAAGCAACAGTATTGGATTGGTCGATATTTAGTGGCATTTACTATTTCGAGCTCTTCCGTGCTTCGGACCTAAGGACGGAACCATGAAAAGATGATTTTTTTATATTTTCAAAAATACAAATGAATAAAATGTCTATTGTCTCGTTATTTTACGAAGAATATCGAAAGGAGCGAAATGGGATCAAACATGTTTTAGTTAACATGGACTTGGATGGGATGGGATGGTAGAATATATCTTTATTGAGAAGCTATCACGTAGGTACAGCAAAGGTCTTATAAACTTATGCCCATGGTCCTAGGGTCTCCACCCCGAACGACTCAAAAAGGCAATTTTCGAAGAGATTACTATATTTACGCCGTTTGAGGGCTTCGGTTGATGCAGCAGCAGCGCCGGCGCATCCCGCGGTGTTTGGATCATGCATTGGCGCAAGGGTGTCGACGCATGTCGCGACCCACGAATTAAATAATTCATTAATTCTTAAACGAATGACACCATTTATCATAATTCACAAAGAGTTGTTAAATGTTGTAACTAAGATTTTCAACTCAAAACTGTTTTTGCATGTAAATATGTGTAATAAAACACATGTGCATAACATTTCGAATTAAATGGTCGTAATCTTAGTCATAAAGTTAAGCGTTTCTTAATACAGTCGGTTATTCCAATGTACATTGTTCTTCATCCAAGCGTCTTGCCCAGTAGCCTCCTTAGCTTACGCTTCAGCCTAAGGAACGATTTTAATTATGATAGATAGATTTGGCGAAAGAAAATCTATTGAAATCAAAAGAAGATTATTCTATTCAACCGTTCTGCATTCTTAAAAAAATATGGTGAGCTTTAATTCTGTAGGTCTCAGACACTATAAGTTAATCTCAAAAAGAATAGTGGTATGGATGGATGTTTTCTCGCACAGAGGATCAGCATTGCCATTCACCGTGGCAATGCTGCCAGCATTTTGGGCACACTGCCGCAATTATCTTCTGTGGCCGCAATGAAATGATCTGCAGGGACTTTTAAATATAAGTTTTTTAATAGTTTTGCTAGCATATATTATATATTTTTCCTAAGTAATTTTTATATATACTACGTAATACGTAAATTTGCATCATGTTTTTAAGGCCATCGATACAAGTTCTTTATGGCCCTTCTTAATTTTTTCTATCGTCTTCAGTCCTACAGTGTCGTCAAGTCTTAGACAAATACCATAATACATTATTTGAAAGCATTGACATATTTAACTGTTCTCCTTTTACGTATAAAAAACTTTTATTGTCATTATTCTCTGAACAAGACTCACTGTAAAGGTTGATTATGCGACCTGTATGTTGTTATTCATCTTGTTTGCTTGCTGAGTTATTTTGTACTTACCCTTACACACTTTCATTATAATTTCCCTCTAGTAATTATTTTATAAATACTTGTTTCTTTAATCTGTGGATAACGTGGTTGGTTACAGAATTGTTACATTTACATATTGTTTATATTATGCACTGTCAACATATATTTTGTATCTGTTTGTTATTCCAAATAAATAAAATAAAATAAAATCGGTAGTCAAGTCTAGTCAGAAGAATCAGGCTAAGTGGTAGAAAAAACTGCACTTAGCGAATTTTAGGAGCTTTTGGCAACAAGCAAGGAAATCACATAAATCGAGCACTGTATCACTTCTCAACAATCACGCTTGTTCCCGAACATTTTGCGAATAATAATCCACTAAGTGCAAAAACCCAAAAAAAAAAGAAAATTGGAAAATATAGTATTTGCTCTTATCAAATTATATTATATTATCCCGCATGGTTGGTTGAAAAAGCATAGAGGAGGAGGTGGTAATTTGGAACCTGCAGATAATTTGGAACCCCTTAATATCCCAGAAACAGACGACGACATCTGTTAAAAACCTATGAAATTACGTCGAACTTATGTCATTGAACGTATTAGCGCCACTAGCGCCATTTTTGCATTGAGTTTGGACTTTTCATACGAAGTTTAAATTTTGTGTCATCTGCAAATACAGTAGGTGTTACACGAAGTATATACGCATAAGTTCACATTGTCAGAGGTAAGTTTTAAGATTTATTTGAACTAGTTTTTGTTTTCTTGATTATTTGGTAACAAAGTAAGGTTTTGATTTTGAAACCCGATAGGTGCAGGTAATATGGAACCGGGTTCCAAATTACCCGCAATGCTTTTAATACCTTTTTTCTTACCTCAAGCTACTGATGATGACAATCATCTACCGTCTACCAGTACGCATATTGCTGTTTAAATGACACAGCCAGAACCTCAACCAGGCCCTAGTGGACAGGCAAATCAGTCTTCCGCAAGTGATTGATAGCAATCCTGTTGTTCTTCCTGAACACATCTTGGTGCCGACACCAAAGAATAAAAGATCTAACGGAGGTCGTAAGTCATCTGGCGCTACTTTATTGACCGGGTCTCCTTACAAACAACAACTTGAGGAGTCAATTAACTCTATAGCGCAGAGAGGAAGAAGTCGGGGAAGAGGTCGGGGAACAGCTCGTGGGCGTAGTGGTGGGCAGAGTGTTGCAATGTCTTCTAGAACTCCTCTATAAAGCCAGGATTCTACCTCTTCGGATTCTGAATCTTCTGTTTCTTCAGGTGACATTGTAATGTCAGAAAATATTACCGCGTATGCCCAGCCCACAAATCAAGATGACGCTTGTTGCATTTTTTGCTCTGAAAATTACTCCAACGATCAACAGGGTGAAACCTGGATTCAGTGCCAATCATGCAGGTTGTGGGCACATATTGAACGCTCAGGATGTGACGCGGATATTTGTGGTTTTTGTGTGTAAATTTATTCCATACTTGTAATTTGGAACCCGGGTTCCATAATACCAGCACTAGAGCTCCGAATTATTTTTTTTAATTTTTCCAATAAAGCAATTTTTTTCCTATAATGAGTGATTATATTTTATTAATTAGTTTCTAATATAAAAGTTAATTAGGTTTTTAAATATAGAGACACAGTTTTGTGATGATTAGTCAAATAGTTTTCTTAAAATACTCAAAAAACAAAGTGGGGTTCCAAATTACCACCCCCTCCTCTACTACATTGTAAATGAGTTCCTTACCGACAAGTTCCAAAATGCTGTCCAATAGGACACACATGGTGCATGCCTGACGGACTGTATGTGGTCTAAGATCTTGTGATTGCTATATATAACATCATTGTACACCCATAATACGCAATAAAGTTGATTGATTGATTGATTAAGTATATAAAATTGTTCATCATAGTGATCGCACGATCTTATGAATATTTATGCGATATTGAGATGAGTATAATTAATACTTAGATGCAAAATGATTTAACCTAATTATAATCAAACTAGCGGTTTCCCGCAGCTCCGCCTGCGTTAAAAAGTAATCTATGTTTGATCCCGGGTCTTCAACAATATTCATACCAAATTTCATCAAAATCCGTTCAGCGGTTTGGCTGTGAAAGCGTAACAGACAGACAGACAGACTTTCGCATTTATAATATTAAGTATGGATTACAACAGAAACTGAAACGTAGGAAAAATCAAGCGTTATTGACATTTTCATCTATTTAGATGAAAATGCCAATAAACGCTTGATTTTTTTTTGCAGGATGGAATAAGATTCCTCAATGGCAAAAATAATTACCTATGAGCCACGTAATTAAGAAAATACAGCCAATTGTTAAAATAAAAAATTAAACCAACTATAATTTTGTTTCTAAAATTTGTGTTTATTTTTTAGTATGTGTTTGTGCGTAATAAATGTTGGATTATATTATAAGCAAAGTGTTCGTAAACAAGTGTGAATGTTGAAGGTTTACTTATGTGTAGAGATGGGCGCCTTCCCGCGAAAATTTCCCATTTACTCTCGGAATTTTTAAAAATTCCCGGGAATAAATGGGAATTTATTATTTTATCCTCTTTTCTTTCCCTTGCATTTCATTTTTTCCCTCTCGAATTTCTTCCCGCCGCGCATCTCTAATTATGTGATTTTATTGCTTGCTACCAAAACCTCCCAGAAAATAGATGCACGTTTTTAACTAATTCACTTAGCCTGATACTTCCGACTGACTTGACTAGATTTAACTAACGAATCGACTTTTAGACTTGCCCAACCAATTTGCTTCCAACTTGCTAACTAACATGTTACATTGACCGTGTTTCCCGGGAGCCATGTTCATTGAATTCAAAATGGCCATGAAAATGGTGGGGGAATGTATTTTTAATTTATTTTTGGTCAACACATGGGTGTCATCTGTCATGTTTATGTGTGTCATCGTTACTTGTACTTTTTAGGGTTCGGTATACCCAAAGGGGCCCTTTTTACTAACTTAAAAATTTCGAGGGCTCTCTTACAACAGACCTTTGATTTTTATAGATAATTGAGCGATTTTATATCCTTAGTTTTTAATGTTATTGATACCGTTGCATGCAACCTCACTTGTTTAGATTTTCTTTTGTAACTTCATGTGAAAACTATAGACTTAGAACTATTTCCTTTGTAATAAAATAAATTAAAAAATAACGAACACATACTGGTACAGTCAGAGTCAAAAGAGCATGCATAAAAAGAACAAAATGTACTACAAATATGAATGCACTTTCGACGCTAGGTCCAAAATCAGAAAACAGCGTACGGGACGTATAGTCTGAAATTCGTTCAACTACTTTTCGCTAAACGTTTCTTCCGCGAATTGATTTCAAGGAAGATTTCTTAATTATGGAACAAAGAACACGACCTCTCAGCAACTTTGACATTTTTACACTATCAATTACAACTAACAACGAAATCTCAGAAGACTAATTATTGAGACAACTCAATAGAATAGCCTTCGAACTCGCATTGTGTTATTTACGCAAGAAAAGTCTGGTCGGGATGCAATATGTTTTATTCAGACTAATTACTAAATCTTCATTAATTTGTCTGTACATAACGTGCCGAAACTTTACCAAGTTACTTAGATCTCGCTTTGACTAAAGTGTTTTTAATAAGCGGGGGGCAAAGTTAGATGGTGTGGTTATGTGGGAAGACCTTATAAGCGTGGTCTATGGTTCGCACGCGTGCATTCGCCTCCGATACGTAGACAAGCGCATTCTATTTTTGAATTTTAAAAAGAGACTTTTTTTTAATAAAAATCACGTGTGTTTGTATATTGCCAGTGACTGTATATAGTGT
The DNA here is from genome assembly GCA_947363495.1 of Euzophera pinguis. Classification (NCBI taxonomy): domain Eukaryota; kingdom Metazoa; phylum Arthropoda; class Insecta; order Lepidoptera; family Pyralidae; genus Euzophera; species Euzophera pinguis. The sequence continues at coordinate 9,655,689 of OX376176.1, forward strand.
TGTGGATTGCAATTTTTCACATTTAACTTCGGTCTTCAGTGCTGTTTTTTAGTGGAAAAAAAGAAAAAAAAAGGTCAGTGTGCATGCATTTTTGATAATTTTATGACACTAATTGAACTGATAAAATGATGCAACTTTTATTTACAATATTCAATAAATATAAATGTTTCCATTAGTGTCTAGTAGAAGTAATATTAAATACAAATAATTTTTACAGATTAAAAAATACAGTTACCAAATAATGTAGTTTTACTTAGTTTTTATTTAGGACATGAAATGATGATGACTTAGTTATAAAAGGGCGGAAATTGTTTGTTAATTAATTAAATTTTACAAAACCAATAGCAATGAAATAGTTGATATTAGATTATTTTTATCAAAGTACATCATATTTTAACGTAGAAATTAATAGAAAAGCACAGATCATGATAAAAATTATATTAGACTTTTGGCGGGAAGCTGTGAAGAGCAGTATCGGTGCTGTATTTTATTTTTCAATATTTGTGTTTTATTGAGTGTTTTTGCATAATAATGGTGGATTATTATTCGCAAAGTGTTCGATAACAAGCGTGAGTGTTGGGAAGTGATACAGTGTTTGATGTATGTGATTTTCAGGCTTGTTGCTAAAAGCATCTAGTAATCGCTTAACTTATTAAAAAAATGTTCGGCAAATAAATGAACACAAATCAAATACTATAAATAAAGCCTATCTTATTAGATATAACTATAATCACATGTGTTTGTAAAGAAAGAGAGGGATATTGACACCGAGTACCATTAAGCATTCTTTCAATAATTAACATATTTGTAATTTTAATATTGTTATTCCCGGGGCCGGGAGCTTTCGAAATTTTTAAGGATTTGTCGAGGAGACTAAAGGAGGCAACGCTTGACCAAAATGCTGGCTTGTATTTTGGACAAAAAATTAGCATTGCAATCCAGCGAGGGAACGCGGCCAGCATTTTGGGCACGTTGCCCCAAACCGTAGATAATTTTTAGTTTTAATTTTCTTTTTCTTTTAATTTAGTACGTGACTATAGATATTTTGAATGAATTTATTTCCAAATAGTATAATAATACATACCATTCAAAGATACTTAATGATGTTAGGTGGATACAATCTGAAATCGTAGAACTAATAATTTGATTAAATTAAACATTAGCATTCTTAATTCTTAAGAAATCAAGTACTAGGAAAATTTTAAATTACGCCACCGAGCCCTAATTCGTGACTGGAGCACGTAATATTCTACCATTTCTACCACACAATAAAATTCACACACAAACAACAATTTCCCATAAACGCGTTTTTGTTCGTTCAATCAGACACATTTTATTCACTGCGTCTGTAATTTAAGATTTTAACATGAAGATTAGTTTTTAAGACAATTTCATGTTAATTTATGGCGGGTCACACACTCACACATATGAAATACGCGTTAGCTATTATATTTCTTAAAATATCCTTTTATTGCCTTTGAACTGCCTGCGTAGTCCAGTGGTTAGGCGTTTGTCTTAGACCCAGAGGTCTTTAGTTCGATTTCCATTGGTAACATGCTTTGTCGAGTTTTTTCAGTTTGGTTAGGCCTGAATCATCTAATTATTTCATTATCAAACTAGCTCAAAATATAAGAAATACTTATTAATGTACTGTCTACCAATATAATACAATAGAATAATTTTATTTGCATAAAATATGGTTACAGGGATGTTACATGTTACAGTTTAATTTGGATCTATATATTTCACCACATATGGTGATATAATTATTGAAGTCAAAATTTTTGATTCACATAAATAAAGATGAAGTGTTGTTGACAGTGCCTCTGCCTTGAGGTTTCGCTATCCTAATCTGATTGATTGCCACTAACAGACAGTGACTCAAAGAAATAAAAAATCTAAATTGGATGTCACTCGCGAGTTCGTTAAGATTTTGTTTTCCATTTTATTAACCATCATAGATTACGGCAGTCCTTGTAGATTTTATAAATAAAATCTCAAATTCAGATTTGATATGAAAAATCTAATTGTAGAGACAATATATGCTTAAGTGTGTAGCGCACTCTATAAAAAAACGCGTCACTCTACCTCTATGAGGTCAAACAATCACTTCGAGAATTATGGCTATTTATAAAATAGGAAAGGAGAAGCATCCAGACGCCATATTGCCAACCTATTCAAAATTTGACTTGCAATAGCTGGATTGATACCGCCAATATCGTTAATGCTAGTTAAGTTACCTTATGCGTAACCGTGACTTGGATTGGTCGCCGCCACTCTTGGCAGTTATGACTTGACGAGTATTGTCTAAAGTAAACAATCATTAATTCATATTGTGTTGTTTACGTCTGTTGGCCTTCTAAAGGATGGTGTCAAAATCAACAAACCAAGTCAATGAGACAAAAACCTAGGCTTGACATACAATGCAGTACAAAACCCTAAAATTGCACAAGAAAAATAACATAATATGTTACATACAATCTTAAAATTAATGTCCGAAAGGCGGCCTTATAGCTAAAAGCAATTTCTTCCAGGCAATCTTGATAAATATTAATGAGATATCTAGATGGGATTGAGGGGCTCGTTAGTAGAGCGCGACCCGCGTATCCGTAGTGAATGCGCGTGTCAAGCGACGGCGTGACGTGACCACTATTGGATAAGTCGCCATTTAGTGGAATTTTCTATCTTGAGCTCCTCCGTGCTTCAGAAGGCACGTTAAGCCGTTGGTCCCGGTTGTTGCCTATAGAAAGCAGTCGTGAGGCTTTGTCAGATGCCTTGGGGCAGCCTGAAAAATTCTGACAGTGTTGGCCACTAACACATCGGGGCATGTTCCTGTTGGTCTGTAAAAAGAGTTACGAAGGTCAGACGGCAGTCGCTCCATTATAATAACCAGTTCCGCCAAATCTAGGGCCATGACTTACCCTAGGTTCCTAAGCGTAAGCGGACGACGCAACAGGAATACACGCTAGGACGATGATCTAGATGGTAGGAGCGGGGTAGTATACTTACATTGCCTAAACAAATTTAGGAATACGAATGTCTCAAAGAAAGTTTATGTGAATTCGAATCCCCGACCTCTATTAGATCCGCAGATCTATAATTTATTAATTTAATCATACATAATTGCATAAGAGTCAAAATGTCTGAAATTAATTTAATGATTGAAAAATCTTTTCCTACTTACATAATTATATAACTTTAACATAAAATCTAATACCTACTTGTTACATCAAAAAAAAACATTTTCTCAGTAATAAAATTTAGCGATTACAAAATGTGACATGTGCTAAATGAATGTACTGTGAATGACCCAGAAAAAAAAAACAATAACCAATCTTTTCAAGTGAAGATGTTCATTACATAACCTTTTGTTATAAGTACTTTGACTTGACATTTATTAATCAAATTCGTTCATTAATATCGAGTAGGTTACATGGTCAATCGACCCAGTGCATCCTGGTTTTTGATTGAAAGTGTTGTTGATCAAATAGATCATTTTCAGAGATAAATATGAAAAGAAAATTTTTTACTAAACTTTGTGATAAACAAAACAATACTATTTTGTACATAAGAATATTGGGCTTAGAAATATCGCTGGCTAAAGGATATTAAACAAATTTACAAATAAACCATATTTGTTTATTTTATTTGTGAAGAATAGACTCTAGATCCGTATTTAAATAATTAACTGACTTATTCCATACTTTTCCATACTAATTTCCATACTAAAATTATAAATGCGAAAGTCTGTCTATCTGTCTTTTTGTCTGTCGTCTGTCTTTCTATCTTTATGTTTGTTACGCTTTCACGGCCAAACCGCTGAACGGATTTTGATGAAATTTGGTATCCTTATAGTTGAAGACCCGGTGTCAAACATAAGATACTGTTTGACGTAAAAAACTAGTAAAAAATAAAGAATACGCTTCGGGTCGCTGAGCCAGCGGAGTTATTTACTGCGACTAAATTTATCTGCACTTAATTTCATATGTTTCTTAAAAGTATTATTATCTATACTAATATTATAAATGAGAAAGTCTGTCTGTCTGTTACGCTTTCACGGCCAAACCGCTGGACGGATTTTGATAAAATTTGGTATGAATATAGTTGTAGACCCGGGGTCAAACATAGGCTACTTTTTGACGCAGGCGGAGCTGCAGGAAACAGCTAGTATCATATATATTATATCTATCCATATATAACCGTGGGATGCTCGAAACAACTCGTGCCTCTCACTGCAAACGGTCATAATATTTGCAATAGGGCTGCCATTAATTTAAAATTCCTAGACTAAAATAACTGAGTAGAAAAAATTGTCTTCTAAATAATCACAATTAGAGAGCGCCTTCCCGGAAATTTTCACATTTATTGCCGGAATTTTTAAATACTCCCGGGAATAAATGGGAATTAATTATTTCCCCCTTTTCTTTCCCTTGCATTTCATTTTTTACCTCTTAAATTTCTTCCTGCTACCTATCTCTAATCACGATGGATTAAAATTGTAATCAATTAAGATTATTAGAAAACAATGTCTCACGTTTTCGAGATTATTACATACTAACTGATTCCCGCAGCTCCGCCTACGTCAAACAGTAGTCTATGTTTTACCCCGGGCGTTCAACTATATTCATTCCTTATTTACCATACCAAATTTCATCAAAATCTGTTAACCGGCTTGGCAGTGAAAGCGTAATAGAAAAACAGATAGACAGACGTTCGTTACTAGTCCAGCTGCGACCAAATTAGCTGCAAAGTGTTAGAAGCGTTAGGTGTAAAATAAATAAGTTATAAACGAGATAAAAACCACATTAAAAAGATAAAAACCACATTAAAATAGTTAAATTTTTTATCAACTATTTTTTGTACGTATTGTTAAAAATTAAGTTTAGTGCTGTCATATTCGCTATTTTTGATAAATAGAACCCACAAAGCAATTAAAGACCTATTCATCCCATCAGTTGTTGCAGATATTTATTAACAAAAAAAAACAATTAGAAAAAAAAAAACAAAAAAAAATAATGTCATTTTTTTGGTCAACCCTAGAACGCAGTGGTCATCATTACCATTATCTACGTCTCATAACAATCATTATACAATAAAATGTCATTATCAAATTCAAAACTGTTCATTTCTGCCTTGTATTAAGGGTCAAAATGCATTGAATAAATGAGGGCAATTTATTAAAAGGGAATTCATTCGTCGTCCTTCGATGTGTACTGTAATGATTTAGGCCTAAAACAAGTATATTTGATATTGAATTAGTTACCCGACTGTATGAAGGAGGGATATGTTCGTTTATTTTTCGCCATCTATATATTCGAAATGGCTGGAATGTAATGAGATGCGCTTCTTTAGATTTGTCATATTATGAGAGTGTAAAGAACGTAGTCAGTAAGTTTTTGCAGAATTCACTTGTTTTTGAAATACTAAATTAATAAATATGACATTGACTGCCTCTCAGACTTACCCCCGTATTCTCAAACGTTTGCTCAAATTCGACTCAACCTTACTCCAACTCATTGGTATGATTAGTCGACACTAGCTACCTTGACTTAAGGAGATTCCTCATTGGAGGTGGGTATCGAACTGTCATTAGTATAAGGTTGGTTGAGAGTCGAGAGGTACATTGAAGCGTCCTCCAAATGAAATAAAGTGTTTATAAATCAGTTTTTTGCTACTTTTTGCCTCGGTATTTTCTTACTTTTTTCATTCTTTTATATTTTTCAATTTTTGTGCTTTGGATTGTTATTATAACCTATGTCGTTCCTCATTGGAGTTTGCTCAAGCAACCAAGAATATCGTTTTCAAGGAAAGTTCGAGGAATTCCTTAAGGCCTCCTCCAATGAGTTTGAGTGAAGGACGTCCTTAAGGTTTGTTTAAGAATACGAGTATTAGTCTCGGTGGTCGTTTGTTCGATTCCCATGGGAATCATACGTTGTTTAGTTGTTTCCAGTTTGGTTAGGACATTGCAGGCTTGAATTACTTGATTGTCTGATTATAATGATTTTTAAGTGCTTGCGGCTACCATTTGGTTGTCGTTATTGAAACGAATTCAGGAGCCTAAAAGGCGTTTCCGGAAGTCTCTGACACATTAGCGGACAGGATATCTTGTTACGTGTTGGAGCGTAATAAGCGTTTTGTAAGAAAGTATTTGTGAGGCTACACGGGGTGGAAGGCAGAAGTGCGGGGTGCTTGGTTTCGGCCGTGGCTCCAACCATGGAGCACGAGCAATGACAAGCTCCGCCCACTTTTGTGTCGGCGAGGCGCCAATGATCACATCACTGCGCCATTTCAAACGGCATCTTCTCTTTGTTATTGCTCCATGCTTGTTACCCACTCGATAATGTATGAATAAATCATGATATATATGAAGTGCAACTGGGACAAATAACAAATTACATAATTGAGTTAGCGCCAAAGTAAGTTCGGGACGGGATACTAACTCATCGTTTCCATATAAAACAAACTAGCTGACCCGGCAAACTTCGTACCGCCTCCGAATAAATTCACCTTTTAAACCTTCCCTGGACTTCCCCAAACTTCCATTATTTAATTCAAAACCAATAATAGCCAAATCGGTTCAGCCGTTCTCGAGTTTTAGCGAGACTGACGAACAGCAATTGATTTTTATATACATAGATATTAGATATAAACATCAGCGTAGAAGAAGCGAGGGAAGTCTGTAAGGATCGTAGCAAATGGAAATACGTAGTGTCTGCTACCCCTATGGGGAAAAGGCGTGATGACATTTATGTATACATCCAAGATCATGGCCAAACAAAGACATCCAAGATCATTTTCAATCTTGACCAGATCGGGGTTCGTTTCCGGGAGCTTCCGATAGCGGTCAGGTTAAACATTACGCCATCAGTCCTATTTTTGAAAAGTGTGAGTCACGCAAAATCGGCGTGTGGAATTATTCTTGTTTGATATCGAATAATTTTCGTCTGATATCAAACGATTTTGATTCGACATATAAGTCTTATACACCATGAAATTTTAGCCGGTTTGGACCCATCGTCCAGTGACTCCATTCATGCAACTGAATAACTTTCCCCAAGATACATGGGTCGAAATATGGAGTAAATTTTTGGACCTCCCATACAAAATGTCTAATCACGTGACCTAACTATGGGAAGTCCAAATTTGTTTTTCATGTTTCGAGCTATGTTCCTTGGGGAAATTGATGACGATGGGTCCAAAACGACTAAAATTTCACGGTGTATTTCAAACATAGTTCTCCAGAAGTCGTCAAAAAGCACAAAGGTTGGGATAACGTTAAAATGGAAGGATAAAGACAGTGGCAGCCCTGCCTATCCAAATGTCTATCTATCTAAGGTCAGACAGGACGGGTTCCCGACCTAGAACTTTCTCCCGACCCCGCGAGACCCTCGCTTTCATCGAGCAGCTTCGTAAAACCTTGAGGCTATTTTCCGCAATTTTGTTATGTTGGTAACAAGCTTGATTTATTTGCAGTGTAGTAATACTGGTGGTATTAAATTTCTAATATTTATGATTTTTCTTTAACCGACTTGAGAAAAGAAGGATTTTGGTTTGAGCTGTTTGTGTTTGTAATATTTTAAAATTGGCACAGTTTTCGAATACCATATTTCAAGCGCATACAATTGTTTAAAATCGTATTTTTATCTCTGTTTCAAAATATATATTTTTTTATCATTAAGTATCTCAGGTTGGGATTCACGGGTTGCCCCGGTCCTTTGAGAGGCTTGCGCGGGGATATGGACCCAACGCGTAGAAGCCCTTTAGAGAAGTTGATGTCATGTGGTGCTCCTGCCCAAACCCGTCTTCGGCTACATCAATAGATGATATTTCCATGAACAGGTCTGGAATTATTGCTTATGAGTAAAGATGGGCAGCGGGAAGATATTCAAGAGGGAAAAAATAAAATGTAAGGGGAAGAAAAGGGAAAAAATAATTATTTCCCATTTATTCCCGGGAACTTTTAATGATTTCGGAAGTAAAGGGGAAATTTTCCAGTAAGGCGCCCGTCTCTACTTATGAGTGAAAAAAATAAAATGGGTTATGGTTATGAAGTTTGGATGGATTTGAACAAGGCTATTGCAATAGAAATCGGACACTTATTATTATTTATTTATCTATCAAAGCATTATTTATGTTATGTGACAAGCCAAAACACACAAATATTAACCAACTGTCTAGTTGAATGTTAGACTATGCATTAAGTACATTGTACAATTAAGTTTAAATTAATTACATAAATCACAGTAGTAATTGAGCTGCAAAGTAGAATTTAATTTTATACAACTAATACAAGACAGTGTTACATCGTAAAAACGTGACAGAAAACGTAACAGCTTACAAAGCTGCATATTTGAACGCTCCAGTAATTGTATGAAAACTGCCAATCGTGCTTAGCTGATAGCCAATTAGAGACTTCAGATTACGCAAGTTAAGCGCATGTTAGGAGGTTTCAGGATGGAGTAATATCGTTTTGACATAATTTGAATTTACTCAAGTCATCATTTCGTGTAGGTTACATTGTCAATCGACCATGTACACCCTGGTGTCAGAGTTGTGCGGAACCGCCTTTCGGCCCTTGACGTGTTTATTTTAACGTCAACCAGATGGCGGTCGGGACCAACGGCTTAACGTGGCTTCTGAAGCACGCAATCATCTTTATTATCAGAAAATCAGGTGATTCAATCTTGCATTATCCTAACTAAACTGGAAACAACTAAACAAAGTAGGAATCCCGTGGGAATCGAACCTAAGTGAACCTTGCTTATGTGAGAATCCAATAGGGATAGAATTCTCTAAGTTCATTCATTCTTATCAATATAATATACTTATAATGCTCGGAGGAATTGTTTGACATGATGCCAATAGCCACTTTTTACAATCGCACCTCTCGATTTCATCCCCATACTTTGGATCCCATGTTATCACGTACAGTAAGTACAGTACGCTTTAAACGGAATTTCCTTCCTCGTAGAGTGCGATTATGGAATGAACTCCCTGCCATGGTTTGCCGTAGTGATTATAACATGGAAGCCTTCAAAAAGGGCGTGAAAACATTCCTTCAGAGTCGGCAACGCACTCGTGACATTTCCGGTTTGGCAGGCGTTCATAACCACTTACCATCAGGTGGGCCGTACGCTTGTTTGCCTACTTAGTTGTATAAAAAAAAATACAATACAAATAATCTCTATTGCACCAAATGAGGTAGAAAGACGGATTTATCGCTAGATATATCTCTTTCAGTCAATGCAAAGCCAATTAACCTTTTATCATCGAAAAGCGACAGTCAACAGAATATCTCAGCTTCTTGGCAACGGACACTTATTTGTTAATATTGATGATTCCGCGCTTCGAAAAGCACGTTGCCGGAAGTTGTTAGTCTCGGCTACCATTTAGTCGTCGTAAAGAGTTGTACGTTAAGACTGAAAGGTGTACCACGTCAGAGGACGAAAAGCGAACCCGAAAATCTTTAACACCAGAGTGTACAGGGTCGAGATTGATCATATAACCCACTCGATGTAAATGAAAAAACAAAGTTCAAACAGCAATTGACGCAGCAGCATAAGAATGAGATTTCCGTCTCTGCCTATTCGCCAATTTATAGTAATTTGGTACCCAGCACTTTTTCTTCATCGGTCCCCCACTGCTGCGAGCGCGACCACATATGAGTCTCCAAGCTGTGCAGTCCTTGGAACTATGGACCTCTCTGTATATGCTGCCCCCTGTAACCTTCCGCACACTGTTGATCTAACTTAACTGCATTCATAATTAAAGTTAATCTATTAATCAATTTAATATCGCGTTCAATACCTGTACACTAGCGCTAAATACCTTTTGATAATAAAAGTTCCACTACAATAGGTAATTACTTGCGCAGACTATTTTCTCAGCCATGACTCCGTGCGAACTATTATTTTTTAAGGTTTTTAAGCTATTCATTAGTTAGCTTGAATTAAATGCAATAATTTTGGTAATACTTTAAAGGTGGTTTGGAGGCTGTGTGGTTATCTGCCTGAACAAGGTCTAATCCGATACAATCCGAAATAATTATTTGGACAAAGGATAGAGTCAATTAAACTTTTTGCTGTTTGTGTAATAAAATATCGTGTTTTTTTTATTTTTTTTATTATATACTTATAGAACAACTAGCTGTTCGCAGTTCCGCCCGCATCCGCCTGTGACAAAAAGTACCCCGGGTCTTCAACCGTATTCATACCAAATTTCATCAAAATCGCACAGACAAGTAAAAGCGTAACAGACAGACGGACTTTCGCATTTATAATATTAGTATGGATTTTAAGAAGCTAAGCTACATCCACCGACCAGATGGTCAGATGACCTGAAAAAGGTCGCAGGCAAACGCTGGATGCAGACTGCTGCCAACCGATCCGAACCGAATTTTGGAAACCATTGGGAGAGGCCTATGTCCAGCAGTGGACTGACTGCGGCTGAAATGATGATGATGAGAGGAAGCTAAAAAATTCAAAACTGCTGGTGACACTTAGCCCAATTTTTAACATATTTTGGTATAGATAACTATAGCGAGCGCTATTGGTAAGAAAGAGTTGTAAGAAGCTGAAATTGAAAAAAAAAGTCTATTCTAAAAGGTCTAAGTCCAAGGGGAATGATTGTTTCCATCGCCAACCAACAGAGAATGATTTGTTGCAGTCCATGTGGGAACATGGGAAATTAGCTAATATTAAAAACAAAAGGAAATAATAACAAAACTAATGCAAATGAGTTTTGACAGTAAACTATAAATATATGACCTAATGCGGACAAGAGTGCAACAGTGATAGAATTGCATGTCGTTATAGGGAAACAGAGCAGTGCGTGGGAAAATACTTTTTATCACAGATAACATCGCATTGTACTATGTAGGTAAATTAGTTTTGAATGAGGACTATTGCAGTGTGATTGATGAGTTTGGGACAGATTAAATTGGGTTTCTTTATTTTGTGAATTTCGACGAAAGATCGCGTGAGAAACTCCCGCGTTAAGGCCTTCAAAAAGTAATAAAATTGGCAATTGGATTTTTCAAGTATCGTTTGGAAAGATCGCGTAAGAAACTCTTAATCTATATTCTCCTATGAGCAGTCTCCTTTGAAGCGAGAGCTACGTGCCACGGAGATGAAGGTTCTGCGCTTGATGTGTGGAGTATCGTTTGGAAAGATCGCGTAAGAAACTCTTATTCTCCTATGAGCAGTCTCCTTTGAAGCGAGAGCTACGTGCCACGGAGATGAAGGTTCTGCGCTTGATGTGTGGAGTATCGTTGGAAAGATCGCGTAGGAAACTCTTAAATTTAAAGCAGTTTTTTGAAGTCCTTGAGCTTGTCCTTGAGCTTCATGTCACAGAGATAAAGATTCTGCGCTGGATCTGTGTAAGAAATTCCTGAAGTTGGGGCAATTTTTTTTATTTGTGACATAGTAGATAAACTGGATGGGAGTCTATCTTCTTTATCCAAGTGTATGTTCCTAGTTGCGTCTTCAGCTTACGCTTTCGAGCCTAGGTAGGAAAAGAGTCTTTGAAAATATTTTAGCGTGACTGGGTAGTTTTGTTAGGAACGAGTGTATGGTTATCCTAAACCCAGTAGAAGGCGGAAACACAAAAAGTGCTGACTTCGTCTTGAAGGACATCGTGTAAACGATATACGAGTAGCAACAAAAGATGTAATGGCCTATGCGAAGTGAAGTAGAAAAAACAGAAAATCGGATACGGCGTTACGAAGCAACCAACTGAAGAATTATTAGAAATGATGAATCTATGTCCAACGACATTTATATTAAAGGGATCATAAACAGGCAAGTATGGGTAATAGTCCTAGACCACGAGTTGGCAGGGCGCTAGTGTACACTTTCAAGGTATCACGAGAGTAAATGTATGTTTGGCTTCTTCTTCCTTGCGTATCGATTCTCCCAAGGATTTAGATTCTCCCTGACCAATGTCAAACCATGACAGGGTCGTTGGTTGCTAACATTAGGTCGTCCCGAGTGATATTAGGGCACACACAACAAGACAGTAAGTGGAATGTATATGTTTTAAATAACAATGGATGTTTGGGAAGACGCACCACAATCGCACAAGTTTTGTTTGACTGCGAATACAATCATTAAAAAAAAATACGTGTGCAATGACAAATTTTGTAAACTAGTGTTATAACATAACCTTCTCTCACTTGTGTTTGATCATAAACATTACATTGAAGGAAGGTCGTAGACACTAATGGTCAGAATGATTCAAAATAAATTGCCAACAGATGATGAATGAAGCGCTGATTACAAAATTACTTTTATATCAAAGTGTGAAAATTTTCGTCATTACAAATTACAATCTCATTCTCACTTCCATTCTCGAAATCGTTAAGTCAAATGATTATCGACGGATATCGAATGATCGTATTTTTATTCAACATGTGAGTCAAACATTTTAAAAATAGCTGATTTCATCCTATGTAAATTCAGTAATCCAATGAGTCTTAAAAATCTTTTTGTGTTTAGGTACAAAATGATAATTTAATCAGTGGGTAAGATGTAGTTCTCGAGGCCAAATAGTTTTGGCGCGTTTCGCGTAATACGCAAAATATCAACACACAAAATTTCACATTACTCGAAATGCTTATATTTACTGACACCTAAACTGACACACTGACATAATGTTACGCGTCCCACATCATTGCAAAATAAATACAAGTGAAACACGATAATGTGTACAATTTGGATGATTCAATGGTCGGTCTAGGTGTAACCAATGATAACAAATTTATATAATAATGTCGAAATCGTTGACATACTAGCTAAGGATATAAAGACAATATTTGTCTTACTACTTGAAGAACGCTTGTATGAGTCTAGAGTTGTTTGTGAAATGTGGACATATTTCATTATCTTTTAAACCAGTTAGGTATGTCTATCGAAAATCATTAGGAATAAAATGGAGACTTTTTCTTCTTTCTCTTTTCATTCGAAATCAAACTAAAAACATTAACTTATAGCTTTGGATGGTAACTGGTTCAAAGAATATCCATTGCTATACAAAGAGGAAATGCAGCTAGTGTAATGGGTACCTTTGAACCGGATGCTATCCATAAAAACAAAAAAAAAACATTTTTAAATATTGATTTTTGTTTATTGTAAAATTATTTATAAAATTTAAAGCTCTTAAGTCGTGTAAATGATCTGCAATATAGCACTCACTCAACATCGGAGAATTGAATGAAAATCGTTCGACTCACCGATTATGTCACATGAAAATAATTCATGAGTTAGTTTTGCGTGAGTCATATTTATCAAAAATAGGTCCCCTGATCTACTGACAGATGTCAGACAGAAGCCTACCTACCCTTTGATAAACAATCAAGAAATATTAGTATGGAAATATGAATTGTACCAACTACACTTACATTTAAACAATTGAGTACAAAGAAGGGTTTATCTTCCAGCCAACCTCGGGGACAAAAATTTAAAACAAAATTTCTCTAATGTGACCGCTTTGTGATGATTCGTAAAAAAGTATGGACTTTCAGGGATTTATGGAACCATGAGCCTTCACTGCTCTTCCGAGCATCTAGGTCGTCTGATCTCCTTTTCCCTTGTCACCGAATACAACACATCGAACAAAGTCGCGGCGGGAAACTAAGCTTAGTAACTGTTACACAATGACATGGTCTAATGAAAGTACACGCGCCGGTTGACAGCCAAATTGAAACTTGTTTGTGACAAACTGAATTTTAAACGTTTTTGTTTATTCAACACTACGTCCGCAATCATAAACAGTAACTATGAAATTCTCTCAATGAAACATAGTGATTATTTTCCGAGTTCAACTTACAACCTCTATTTCAATCGACTTCTAAAATCCTGAAAGAGGTTCATAATTCGAATGAATGTTTTTTTTTTTCAAAAGTCGGTTAAAAAACATCTATTATAAGAATACTATTTCTGGGTCATCTCAATTGACTAACTGCCTAATCACGTTAAATCGGCACAAACACGAAAATTACATATTAAATCTTAAAGATTGACGTAATGTATTCGAAAGCACTTTCAATTCTTGGTACAATACGGAAGTTTATGACCTTTTGCGTACGAACACACATTATGCAATGTACGTTCTGCTACGTCTATGGATTGATTTGATGCTTGCGGCGAACCTTAAGCTATTTTGTTTGATAGCAAGTTCACATGTAGGTCACATTACATGTGTTAACAGTTATATCGCTTACGGGGTATCCTAATGGTTTTTCTTTAATGTATGATGTTCATACCTGTTGTAGCTACAATAGCTATATAGCTGCAGTACTGATGTACCGACGAGATTTTATAAAATCGCGTCTTGGCCGGCCTAGTATGTATGTATGTAGTTAGAACTGTAATGTACTTATGAAATGCAATAAATAAAAACTATAGTGTATCAGTAGCTTATACGTGTGTCAAGCGACGGCGAGACGCGACTCGTATTAGATGGGTCGCCATTTAGTGGTATTTTCCCAAGGGTAGACAAATTATCAAGAATTTCAAATGCTATTCTTATAGAGAGTAATTTTTTGAAGACGTTTTTTAATGTAGTTAGTTTCACGAACTAAACACACTGTAAAGTATTGGCTGATTTATAAGTCATTTTATATAGTGCGTCTGCACAGAGTAGATCTTCTTTGCGTGTCGATGCCCTTCCAACGATATAAATTAAATTCTTCCCGAGAAGTGTTCTACCACATTCACGGCCTCATCGGTAGCCGATTGGGAATGAAAACGTCCCACTAGTTCTGTTCACAGAACTACTCAACAGAACTAGTGGGAATAAGGAGAAAAGGACATTCGGAGTGCAGGGTTAGGGCACAGGGGACAGGACAACAAGTGCTTCATCGTTTGGGGAGAGACACCACTCTTACACCCATTTTGTGAGGAATGTATGAACCCCCACCTGGCCAGGTTATCCTCACTCCGGTCCACTTGGGTCTGCAACCTATTGAGCGTCTTCCAAAGAGGCCAAGACAGGTCGTAACCAGTAGGTCCTCTCGCGGGATGACAAATTAGGTACAGCATGACCTCTCTCCCAAAATTAAAAAAGAGGACTATGTTTACACACATCTTGTAACGATAAATATCTGAAATGGCTCTTGAAGATGATGATGACATAAAGATTTTTTATTTATTTTAACTAGGCCAATATGTTCAAGTTACATAACTTTTAAATCATCCATTGATGATCGCTGTCAATCCATCGATTCTAGTATCGATCGATCTATCGATACGGTTGCGTAAATGTGTATTATTGTGCCAAATCGATACTTATCACGATTTGAGTGATGATCGATAAAATTAAAGATTAATAAGGTGTAGTGTCAATAAATGTGAAGTGGTTACCGCGATTTCGTAAAATGATACTTCCGTATAGTCTTTGAAATTTAGAACTATAACAGTCGGAACAATCCAGCATAGCATTTGAAACACTAAAGCTCAAGATACATATTACTACCCATCGGCGATAAATTTTCTGATCACTTCAGGTTACTTGAGATGCACGATCTTTGAGGACACGTATGCCCCGCTATCAAGCTCCTCAAGACAGGATTTAGATATTTAGTATCTGAGCAAGGTGTCAGTATTTCGGATCCGCCTTTCGGCCTCTGATGTTCTTCCTTTATCGACCACCACATAAGAGTAAATATGTTTGATTCCTCTTAATATATTAATTACTAGCTGTTTCCCGCATCTCCACCTGCGGTATATAGCCTATGTTACTCAGGGTGAATGTAGCTTTCCAATGGTGAAAGAATTTTTGAAATCGGCACGGTAGTTTTCGAGTTTATTCATTACAAACATACACACAAAAATACAAATCTTTCCTCTTTATAATATTAGTGTAGATGTAAATTTATCCGACTGCGACACAAGACACGTGGATTATGTTTTCCGAAGTAATAATTTTATTTGTGGAGTATGTTTGGCACGCTCTACAGCCTGAATGACTCGATGGATTTAGCTTGAAGGTGTCGTTAGATTCGTATTTACTGCGATAGGGAGTTTTTATATACACTGGGTAAATAAATGAGGGATATTTTGGGGTTTTTTATTCCCAAATTGCACAGAAATGTTGTTTTTATTTATATTACCGTTATCTTGTTTAAATTATTAATTAAATCTATGTTTATCACTTGTTTATGAAGTAAAATTTACTTGCTAGTATCGGAATGTAATTAACGCCAGTGACTCATCATTAAAGTTTCTGCGCCCTATGAACCAAGTTCAATACTATACATAGTGAAATTTTAGTCGTTTTGGACCCATCGTCCAGTGACTCCATTCATGCAACCGAACAACTTTCCTTACGATACATGGGTCGAAATATGGTGTAAATTTTTGGACCTCCCATACAAAATGTGTCATCACGTGACCTTATTTACTATGGGAAGTCCAAATTTGTTTTTCATGTTTCGAGCTATGTCCCTTGGGGAAATTTGTTCGGTTGCATGAATGGAGTGGAGTCACTGGACGATGGGTCCAAAATAACTAAAATTTCACGGTGTATAACTAACCCGTTAGTTTCATCACATACATTTTATTGAAACTGAACGTAAATGTCATAGTAGATAAACTACGGTAAAGTTTAATGTATACCGAAAGTCTCTGACGCCAAACACAAACCAAGGTGTACGTTGATAAAAATTCCTAATTGTAGTTACAATTTTCGGACTTGATTTTAAACGTGTCTATCGAACAGAGTTTGGGTCAAGCAGTGATCTCAAAACTGATTCTTCTACGTCCAAGCGTGTTTTCCTAGTTACGTTTCGGCGGGTACGTTGTAAGTCATGGTCCTAGATTTAGCGGCACTAATTATTACAATGGAGCCACTGCCGTCTAACCTCCGCAACCCTTTTTACAGGGAAACCAGAATAACAAGAACATGACCCGAGGTGAGTTAGTGGCCAACACTGTCCAATTTTTTCAGGCTGCCTAAAGGTTAACCCATATATGCCCAGAACTATGTTTTTACTATTATCTATCGGTAATAACCGGAATCAATAGCTTAACGTGCCTTCCGAAGCATGGAGAAGATCGAGATAGAAAATGCCGCTAAATGGCGACTAATCCATTACGGGTCGCGTCGTCATCGCATGACGGTATTCGCTACGGAAACTGATTGTGAAGTACCAGTTTATTTTTAAATACCTTTCTTCTAAAGGTTCACAAGTCACAACTAATGACCTGTTACTGATACTGACAGAGTGGTTAACAGCAGTATTGGCACAGAATCGCTTCAGACAATAGGTCTAGACACGCGAATCTAGACCTCATCTAAAGTCATCTCGTAAGATCAATTTAACGGTCGATAGGTTGATTATCCAAATAATTCGTTGACTTTTTAACCGGTTTTTAAAAAGAGTTTTTTGTTTCTTGATTTTTTTTTCTGGATTAATAACGGATTTTTGATGAGGTTAGTTAAAAATTGTATTTTTTTTAAATTGCATTTTTAGTAAATCAATTATTTAATTTTGTTATTGCATAAATGTAAATTAGGTAGTTATATTAAATAACTTAATTGTCTGATATTAATGATGATTTCATGCTTCGGAAGGCACGTTAAGCCGTTGATCCCGGCTGTCATTTGGTGGTCGTTAAAGGAACCAAGGCGGTTTTGGAAAACTCTGATACCAGGGTGTAAAGGGTTGATTGACCATGTTACGTCTTTAGTGAGAAAATAAAATGTATAGGGAAAATATAATGAAGGTAACTGGAAATGCCTTCTCCTTAGATCTTAATATTTAATCGACTTTAAAAAAACGAGGAGGTTAAACTTTCGATTGTGTATATTATTCCATTACTTTGAATACACCATATAATTCAATTTGCATGAAAAATGTATGATATTAAAAGTGAAGTTTGTTTGTTTGTTCCGCTTTCACACTTCAATCATAGAATTAATTGCTGTCTTAATTGTGATGAATTTTAATTTTAAGCTACATTCTTTTTTATCTTTGCGTCATTCTCAGACATCAGATTTTCAACCCTGGCACAGAATAGACTAGTTTCCTTAAAAAAATATAATTAGTCCGTCAGTTGAATAATCAAAAAATATTGGATACGTATTTTTTCTTTTGAAAACTAAACAAAGAATGGTAAAGATATGGCGCGGTAAAGTTTCGTGTGACGTCACAGTGTGCTACACTTTTTCTCAATGCGTGACTCCTAAACCTTGATGCGTTATATCTTAATAATTTATCGCTCAATTGACAAAAGAAAAAATACGTCACTAATATATTTTGATTCCCTAAATGACGGACTAATTTTAATGTTAGTCTTTTGACCCTGGAACCTAGTCTATTATTAATAGTACTAACGTACAGAACAGACACTCACACCCTCCCACCCGAAACAGATACACCCGAAACAATATAGTAAATATTGCAAGGATGACACTTCGGCGCCCCTGGTGAAACCTGATCATACATTTTTGGATTGACCGTTCGTATTTCGATTCCATTCACTCGGTGACCATTATAAGTCTTTTGGATACCACATCTTGTATCAGAGAGAACATGAGTAGGAAGGGTGTTGAGAAGGAAATGGCTAGAGATGGAGAAAAGTGGAAGGAACTAAGATACTGTGCCGGCCATAGATAACAAAGTGGGATAAAGGTAAAGGAGAAGAAAATCTCGTATCTCCTTTTTCTTTTATCATCATCCTAGCGTGTATTCTTAGCTGCGTCGTCAGCTTACGCTTCGGAGCCTAGGGTACGCTATAAGTCATGGTCCTAGATTTGGAGGCACTGGTTATTACAATCAGTTAGGGATGTCATCCAGTACTACTTTGGTATGACATCGGGTATGCGACCCCCGGCTTCCCGAGCTGTTACGGACTCAATCCTTATGTCTTCCGAGTCTGTAGCATCCCTTACCCTGATCCCTACCCATTTCCAAATAAATCCCTTGTATATATGTATATTCTCTTTGTCATTTAATTGCAACATAAACCTCACGTTGATTTTTTCAACAAATTTGTGACAAATTCACACTATTGCAATATATTTTTTGAACCGAATGGCAAAGGTCTAATCGTTGACAAAACAAAGTTGTATAACGGCATTCTACACGTCGGCATACATTCGCCAAAATTATGTAATGGGCTGAGCAGACGATGTTTGAATACATACATACATACCATCACGCCTTTTTCCCGTAGGGGTAGGCAGAGACTACGGATTTCCATTTGCTACGATCCTTACAGACTTCCCTCGCTTCTTCTACGCTCATTATACACGCTCGTCGATTACTGGTACTCCTGACATCTCCCTTTTTTAATATGTCTGCGATTTCGTAGCAGTATGTACGAGGTTTAAATGCCATTTATAATTAAAAATAAAGAATTTTTCTATTTTTCTGTCATCAGAGTGCTATTTTTGACATGCACGACTTAAATGATTAATGAAAATCGTTCGACTAACCGTTTATGCTTACCGAGAATCATTTGAAAACTGGATATATACTTATTTATATTCGACTCTTCGATTTTGTGTGAGAGCACACCAGGTGGTTGTTAAAAAAAACTGACAGTAGATTGTATAGAGTCATCCGAACCTGATATGATTATGATAAATATTTTTTTTACGTAGGTACATAGTTGAATTTATAGAATTTATTTATTTTTAGTTGAAATACAGCTGAGCGTTCCTGTTCATATTTCCGTTGATATAGTCCAACTTATATATTTATTTTCTTAAACATTATTGTACAAAATACATATTTTGTATAGCACAATAGGCGAACTTATGCAAAAAATATATTATAGCCTTCCTCTTGCTACTGTCATAAATATAAGACAAAACGTTTTCGGCTGAGCGGTTTGACGTCGCGGCTCAATCGCCCGTCTGCTCTGCCAGAATTTCAACAAAGTTCAGAGGTCGGCTAGTCTTTCAAACAATAGGCGTTCACGGTTTTGATCCGGACCAAAATGCGTTGATATGTCAAATCTGAACAGATATAATCTGTATTGAACATGATATTGTTAACCAACTGTGGGAACTGTGGTATTGTGTTATGTCAGTAGGGAAAAATTGGAGCAAATATTGTGTGTTGCATGCGATAAGCTTTACTTATGTTAATTTAAAAAAATATAACTTTGATATAATACAAACATAAACTTGTTTAAAAAAATATTCGTCTCGAATGAGTTTACTATTTCCACCTTGTACAACATATGATCCACAATGAAATAAATGATTGATTGATTGAGACCTCGTTGTCTTGGTCGACTATTGTTACTAACTATTATTTTATAATCGTACGAAATTCATACTTAGTACTTAGCTTTTTTGATCGTTCCTTGTTGTTTATATGAAGATGACGGTCAGCTGCAAAAGTGCATGCATAATCTGTAGTACATTCTGTTCTTAAAATTATGTATGTAGTCACTTTTGTAAATGACAGTCATTTATGACTGACGTTGTATGCAGACAAGGACAAAAAGCTCAACTCAGCCCGAGTTGACATAACTACTTTACACTTGTAATTTTATCTCAAAACTCATTTCATCCATACTCTTTATTTCTTGACCATCCTTCACCACATCTTCATTTAAAAATCATTTTGTATTTCGAATCATCTTTTTTTTTTAAATCCAAATTACAATGTAATATTGTTTATGAATAAATGAGTTGAATTGTTTTCACGTCATCTCATCACTTTCCATATTCATCTCGTAAGAGCAAGAGCTCTATAGCTATTTTTTGTATTTTTTTTTCTAAGTACTTTCTGTTTACCAACTCCAGTTTTATCAATTTGATTAATGTGTGGAAATCTATATATATAAAAATCAATTGCTGTTCCGCTGGACCGATTTGGCTATTTTTGGTTTTGAATTATTTGAGGAAGTCCAGGGAAGGTTTAAAAGGTGAATATATTCAGAGGCGGTACGAAGTTTGCCGGGTCAGCTAGTCTATAATAATCTATATATCTCTCTCTATAATAAAAAGCGGACCCTGCGCTCCGAAGTGTACAACTGAGGATACAACCGGGAAGACGTTAGGATGATGATGATAATAAAGTTCTGTAAAGTTTAAGAAGATTTGTGCATTTTACTGAAGAATCCCACCACAACATTCCTCATCATCTACTTCGTGTGGCAGAGGGCAATATGGGGGCATATTAGTCTCATGCAGGGACAGCCGAGCAAGGGACCCGCACACTTCATTTCGTGCCTTTATAGTAATTGATTAGCAATGGAATTGCATGTGTAACGAAATGAATTCTGCACAAAGTACACTGGACGAACAATAGGCTAGTTTCCTTTAAAAAAATATAATTAGTCCGTCAGTTAGATAATCAAAAAATATTGGAGACGTATTTTTTCTTTTGTAAATTAAACAAAGAATGATAAAGATATGGCACGTTAAAGTTCCGTGTGACGTCACAGTGTGCTACACTTTTTCGCAATATGTGCCGTCACGAGCACCCACTCCTAAACTTCGATGCGTTATATCTTAATAATTAATCGCTCAATTGTCAAAAGAAAAAATACGTCAGTATAATATTTCCTAAATGAAGGACTTATTTTAATGTTACTCTTTTGACCCTAGAAACATATATATATATATATATAACAACTTTTTCTTGATTTGCAAAATAAATAATTCTCATCTTAGTTAGTACTAAAAATAATTCTGTGGCTTAGTAATGTGCCGTCCGTACTTTTCCTACATCCAATAAATCTCAGACAAAAATTTGATAATGGTTTATTTATTTATTTATTAAAATTTTATTGTACCACAAGTAAAAATACAATTGGCGGACTTAATGCTAAAAGCAATCTCTTCCAGTCAACCATTAGGAAAAACAGAGATATATAGATAGATATATTTATCTCTGGTTTTCTCTAATACACACATATATATAACAGAGATAAATATATATTTATATATATCTCTGTTTTTCCTGGTATATATAAATGGTTGTATTTAGCAATTGTATGACCATTTCGAAACTGACCACAGACCATTAAGAATTAATTCAAGCTTAAGCCTGTTGCGTAAACCATCTCACGTTGCAATTGTCCATTGTGGTTGTGGGTTCGATTCCCAAGCATGATTTATCACTTAGCCAACAATAGTGCTTATCAGTTAGGCCTTGACATGGTGTTTTTATTTGGTAATTAAGTTAAATTGTTTCTTGTAGATTTGACGTTTTGAAGTTAACGTTTCGAAAAATTTATTTGTTTTTAAAATGTTATTGTTTGTGCTTGAAGTTTAGAATAATTAATGACAGTATTAGCCTGGTTAAGATGAATTTAGAATCAGAATCAGAATTTATTGCAAATCACTGTTTTACAAGATCTAACATTAATGATTACAGTACAAGTGTCGCCCTGCCTGCCTGTAAGGGCACAGCAAACATAGGAGGCCACTAGATGCCATATTTCTTAAATATTAAATTACATTATTATATTATTACAAAATTTTAATTTTATTATTAATTTTTAACATAACAACAAAAAAAAAAAATATTAAAATTAAAAAATATATTACCATTTATACATTAAAATATATTTATCATAGGGATTGAGACTGTAGAGTATTTACGTTATTGTGATCGACTTAGCAAGTTGACTTTAAGTTATATTATTTTGCGAATTTTTATAGTGACTTATAGCTTTGTAGTTCGAGGTTTACAAATAAAATAAATGAAACCACTTTAATTTTTTTTTTAATTATTTTAATTTATAAATCGCGTGAATATCAACTACATAACAATTACTTAAAAATATGTAATTAATAAAAAAAAAACATTGATAAATAATGAAATAATAGGCTATTCTTAAATTAAATAATAAATGCTCAATTATTTTTCTGCATTTCTTAATAGCAGAAAAACATAACAGCAATTTAGATTCAGACAATTAATTAAAAATAAAATATATAATCTCTGCCGGTTTTTGTCTTTGTCACATTCAGTGGACTTAGTAGCTTAACCTGACTCTTCTGACTCGACTTGACTTAACTACCGACCTGACTTTAGACTTGTTCGACTAAATAACTTTACTAAAAAAAATATTTACTGGTTACTGGCTAAAAAGTAAAAGCCATATAGAAAGAAAAAAAATACCACTTCAATCTATTTTAAAATTAATTTTCCTATGGCTCACAAATAAAGTTTCTATTCTATTCTAAGCTCAGTGGGTCTAAAATGGCCACTTTGCACGAATTACAATATGATCACATTATGAATCATTGCAAATCTTAAAATAGCCACATTTTAGCAGTTCATGAAATGAATCATTTCATGGCAATTCTGCTGTTTAATGGAAAGTCTCAAAATAGCTTGCTTTTCGTGAATTGTTTGTGAATTGCTTTACCTTATTGCCAGGCATAAAAATAATCTTTATTTTTAGATAGCGTGTGTACTTTTAGGTTTTTTTTAGCTAACTAAGTTTTTCTAACCAATAATGTTGATTTACTATCATTAATTTACTGTAAAAATATAAATATCAATAAAAATATTAAAATTTTAAAATCTATTTTTATTATTTTACTATGGCAATACTCACACGAGAAGTCATTCAAGAAATGAATCACGAAATGAATTGAATTAGAGTTGAAACGTCAATGTCAAAATTTGCAGAATTGCTAAGCTTTGCAATTTACGAAATGATTAGTTTTGATGAATTGTTCAAAGTGGCCATTTTAGATCTGCAGGTAGCACTTGTATTCATATTTATTTATTACTGTATTATTTTATTTCTTTATATTTCAGTATATTTATTCAGTTTTCTGAACAATATTTGCTAAAAGTTTTGTAAAAAAAATATTTAAATAATTGTAATGTTTTTTTTTCACAGATGGCGCGGTGGTGCACAGCGGTGGCGATATTTGCGATAGCATTGTGTATCACAAACGTGCAAACAGAATCTAGATTCCGTAAGTAAAGCTTATTTATCTAATAAAAAATTAATTAGATTTGTTTTCAGTCGGCGAAAAGACATTTCGGAGATTTTACAATCCGTCAAATAGTAGCCAAATAACGACTCGAAAGAATGAACTTAGTCAACCATCTGCAGTCGGGGCCAATTATTTAATTTTTTTTTTATTTCGGCAGAAAATGCACATTGCATTTTCTTCCTTTATATTTTAATTTTTTTTCTTTAGGAGCATGGATGCCGAGGTTGGATATGGAGTTATTTTAATAGACTCTATTCAACGCTTAATCTGCCCAATCTAAATTCTGTCAAAAACACTGCCCTACCTACCCTGCCAGAAGCAGAGATGGATATCACCCGGAACCCTGAAACTTAAGAGCAAATACCCTATAAGGCATACCGAGACGGTCTCACGGAAAAGTGGTGTAGTTTGCAAAACTTATGCTTAGATAGAGTAGATAATATCAGTTAGCAGCAAAAAAATAATAAAAAATAATAGATTATATAGAGTGAGTAAGCCACAAAGTAAGATCAAGACTTATGTTACGAGTAAGGAAACTAAATCTATGATAGATAGAAATATTTGTAATATTACATAAAAACAATACGCAAACTCAGTTTAGCCTAAATAATATTACATAAGATAGAATTAAAAGAAACTTACTCTACTTAAAAACAATATTATTATGTTCCGATTATGAGCTCCAATTTATTGTGAAATAAATTCACAAATTATATTCTAATTAAACTATAATTTTATCTCAGAAAAGATCAGATCTTTGTTTAATCACCAATTCATTATACGATATAAATTTTAATTGCATTAATAAATTATATAATATAAATATTTGAGTAAACAAATATTATGCACACATGAATATAATATAATAAAATATTTAAATATTCTTACAGAACCACGTAAACCTAGATTTAAAAATGGTACGTATATTATAATATATATTGTAAGATTATACAACACGCCCCTTTAATTTTTTTGCGTTTGCTTTAGATACCCCCACTGCAGTTAGAAATCCACTAATAGTTTCATTCATAAAAAATATACTTAAATACCTATTTAGGGTTGCCACATAAATTCGAAATGTAATTATTAGTCGCATTTTTACCCGACTGCGCCAGAAGGAGGGTTATGTTTTTCGAGAGTATGTATAATTGTTTGAATTCTGCAGCCTGAACGGCTCGATGGATTTTAGCTTGAGAGGTGTCGTTAGATTCGTATTTACAGTGAGAGTGACATAATTATAATTACTCCAGTTTTCAAAGGAAAGGGATCGGTGCAGGAATCCAAGAGCTACCGCGATATTAAGGTCATGTCTCACATCACGAAGCTAATTGAGCGTATAGTGAACTCCCGAATCCGACCGGAGGAAAGTATGGTTTCGGAGTCTCAGTATGGATTTCGCCCTGGTACCATGGACCCTGATTTTGCCCTAAGGATCGTCATGGAGAAATACCGAAGAACGAATACGCCTCCCCATTTCTTGTCTCTGCATATGGAGAAGGCCTGTGTTCCTCGGTCGATGATCTGGTGGGCACTAAGGTCAAAAGGGGTACCTGAAACCTATATTGAGATTATTCGGGACATGTACCGCGAGTCCAATTCCATAGTTAAGACTGCTGTTGGTGACACCAAACCCTTCCCCGCCACGGTCGGGGTTCACCAGGCCTCGATACTCAGTCCTTATCTGTTCGGCGTGGTATTAGACGAAATGTAAAGCAGCATCAGGGAGACACATGAGCAACCTCCGTGGCTGCTGTATGCGGATGATATCGCGCTGACGGACGTGAACAGAAGGAGACTGGACAGGACGTGCAAACACGTGGAAGGAGTCACTGGACAGGTCTTTAAAACCATGATTAAGCCTGCCCTTCCACATGGCAGCGAGGCGTGGCCGGTGCTCGAGCGGCATAAGCAAGTGTTTCGTGTCACGGAGATGAATATGCTGCGATGGATGTGTGGAGTGTCGCGGAAAGACTGCATACGAAACTCCCATATCAGGGGCAGTCTTCATATTTGTGATGTAGTGGACAAACTTCAGGAGAGCCGCTTAAGTTGGTACGGCCACGTCTTATAGAAACCGGCTAATTATGTGGGGAACAAGTGTCATCGCCATGCTGCCTCCGCCTGGCCGGGGTAGAGGGGGCGCACCCAAAAAATGCTGGCTCGACGTCGCAACAGAATATATGCGTGCTAATGGACATACAACAAAGCATGCCAAAGCCCGGGGGGAAATGGAGGAGGAAAAGTACGAAAGCGGGCCCTGGGGGCTTACCATAATGTCTTATAGCAGTATTATTTTAATATTACTCTCGAAATTCGTACCATGACACGTAAAAAACAATATTACTATAAGCTTGCATTTCCTAGCAGTTTTGATGACGTCACAGTAAATTGTTCATTCAATTTCGTACCATGAGCAGTATTTGACAGTTAGCAATGTTGTTTTTACGTCAAATTTAGCGATCTTGAAAAAGTTGGTCGGATGTGATGGAAACAAAACTTTTTTCATGTTGAGTGTGATTCTTTCAATGATCTTGTGTTACAAATAACAAGGTAAATTCTAACTTTGTGCAAAAAACTATTAGTGTGCGACTGTGTGTGTTGAATCTTTCATTATTATGTGTTAGATTTGTTTTGTGTTAGTTACGTGATGTTGTTTAAGTATACCTCGTCCGGCCATAAGTTCTGTTACAAATAAAAATGCATTTTTTATGAAGTAATGTAATATTACTAAAACTTATATGTACATATTTATTAGCCTCAGCAAAAAATAAAAACAATATTCTGTTCAAAGTGGACACCTTTGGCTTTTAAAGGCCTTTTAATCTGTCTGGCCATGAATCTATGGATTCACGCACTGTTGCCATGGGAAATTTCGCCATTGCTTGCTCCAGAGATTTTCTAAGAGACTCAATGTCGCCGTGTCGTTTAGAGCAAGCCGTTAGACAGAAACCTAAAAATAAAAACATCTTAATTATTTTAGTAACTTAATATAAAAAAGTGGCAGTGGGCGGGGCACATAGCGCGGAGAACCGATGGCCGAAGGGCAGAAAGGGTCTCGAATGGCAACCACGTACCGGTAAGCGTAGCATTGGACATCCACCGACCAGATGGTCAGATGACCTGAAAAAGGTCGCAGGTAAACGCTGGATGCAGACTGCTGCCAACCGATCATTTTGGAAATCATTGGGAGAGGCCTATGTCCAGCAGTGGACTGACTGCGGCTGAAATGATGATGATGAATGTAAAAAAATAATAGATATTTTACTATTTTTTCCACAAGACATGATAGGCTAGGCTAGCGACAATGCCGGCTCCTCTGTTACTGCTAGACCCTCGTTCAACAAAGGAAGGAGAAGAGTACGAGAACGCTGTCCCCATTCACAGTTCTCTCTCGAGAAAAACCTGTGAATCTGGACCCCGCATTTAACTTACTTGGAATAAGCCAAAGCTATTATTTAAATATTTTTATCTAAACAAACTCAGTGCGAGACCTTTTGAGTGACTGCGCGTGAACTGTCAGTTGTCTTTATAAAACGTAAAAAAATGTTCCGAATCTCATTTGCGTGCACAGCTTCGTTTGTAATCAAAACCCAAATTTCATTTTTTATTTGTTGTAATTGAAATTTAATAATATAAATGTATTTTATATATTTTGAACACAAAATCAACTTTAAAAACACACATTTAAATTTAATATATTGAATTATTCAATATATTAAATTTAAAATTCAATATTTCGTAACGAGAGTCAATCGGAACACTGCGTAAAAGTGATGCAGCTATACGAATTATATAGCGGAGTCTCGCTCTCACAATCGCCAGGGAATAGACAAATCATTCGTTCTTTCACAACTCTAAGCAGGAATACAACAATCTTGTTTTAAAAGTTCATGGTACGATTTGGAACAATATTATTTTAAGCTTAAAACAAGATGGGCGAAAACCATGATGGTTTTGTTAAAGTTTATGGTAAGCCCCCTGGGCTCCGAAGCTATTAGCCGAGGATGCAACCAGGAAGGGGCTAAGATAGTAGAGTAGTAGTAGTGAGAGTGCCACTGGTTACATAAAATTTGAAAAAAATACAAAATAGCGGATTTTTTTAGGTTTTTCGTTTCCAAATTACACAGAAAGGCAGTCGGGTGTTTAATTCCATTTAACCGTTATCTTGTCACACATTGTCATTTACTTTTTTACTGACAAGCAAGATAATCAGTTCAACAATAGGAGTTTAATTGTTGTATATTTCAGAGAAGGAGAAGCGGAAAGTCGAGAACATTATGCAAGTCATAGACTCTAGATTGTAGAATAAACTCACTGTGAGGATGGACCATTCAAAAAGAAACTTTATTTGTAGGAGGAACGTTTATTTCCATGTGTGGTTTGGGATGGACGTTGCTAGAATATCCAAGCAGAAAATGATTTTTAGTGTATTAGAGTACTACTTAAATATGACTTTTCATTTTAGTATACATCAGAAATGTCTATTCAAATTAGTAATACAAGCGATAGATACATTGCACATGCGCCGTGTTTAATAGTAAGGTTTTATGGGTTGCGTTTCTTTTCAGTAAACTTTAAAAATATTAGTAGATGCGTCATTTTTTACTGATTCCGAATATGTATGTAACTCAATTTTGGAAAAAATGTCAGATGCGTCTTTTTTCCGTATGACGGCAGTCATATTATTCGCAAAATTTTGTTTTGATACACAGTGCGAACGAACTCCAAATAGGTGACGGCCCTAAAAGCTATTTCTGTTAAAATATATTTTGTATCATTTCTCTTTTACATATTCTTAGTGATATATTTAATAAGCGTTTGTGTATTTTTATGGATGAAACGGTTGGAGTTAGAAAAAATGCATTTAACACTTTACTGCGATGAACATCTAGGGCATTTTGGTTTTTTCACACTACACCCCACTTCACTCATCCTTTTCACTTACAATTTTATTATTCCTACTTACTTAAGTATGCTAATTCAATAGATCTATTATGATTATGAGTGTCAAATTTTAAAGTTAAAATTTTTCGAAGTAATGCTTTTCGCAGAAGTAAATATTATATAATAAAATATATGACTCGAACATAATTAGCGACAATATTATACGATCTAAAACAGAAAAAATTAACTGAATTAAAATTTTCTTTGTCAAAAAATAATAAAATTTTATGAAAATCGTGTAATATACCAAATTACCAATTCATCATACAGTTTTATCATCTTTTATTTATTATTGAAAACATTATCTGCTGGCAAATAAACATTGAAATTGAGAATTAAAAGCGTAATATCTATGATGAAGCGTAATATCTGAGATGCAATCTCTTATGTATAATCCTTTGCATTTTTATTGTGTATGAATAAAGTAAATAAAAAAATAAATATTCAAATTTTTTTGACCGTAATTTTTAATTATACAATTATACTAGCAGACGTCATAAGTGCATACATTATTCAGATTAGTTACACTAAACGTAACTGTCCATCCATACTTAATATTATAAATGCGAAAGTCTGTCTGTCTGTCTGTTACGCTTTCACGGCCAAACCGCTGAATGGATTTTGATGAAATTTGGTGTGAATATAGTTGAAGACCCGAGGTCAAACATAGGCTACTTTTTGACGCAGGCGGAGTTGCGGGAATAAAAACTAGTCTAGCAACGTTTGTTTTGTAATAATCAAAATTAATCGTCTTGTGTTTTAAATTATAAGTGACAGCGATTATGAAACAAGTAAATATTACATGAAATTTCCAAACCAATTTATTTATATTAAATAATTTGCTAATGATAATATATTGTGTCTAAATTTGATTTTCAGCAAATTTATGTACAAACTACATTCATGGAAGATGTAATATTTATTAATATTATCAATTTAGCAAAATTATTATTATTTGAAATTCATTTATTGAAAAACGCCTTTTACAACACATTTAAAATTAGTACGTTATATAGTTTATTTGTGAGCATACACATATATTAAATTGGATTATCCGTTTGAAAAATAGTATACAAATGCAGATACACAAAATTTAAGTACAAATTATCAATTAGCTGTTTTTAGAATTGTTTGTATTTATATCATCCATACTAATATTATAAATGCGAAAGTCTGTCTGTCTGTCTTTCTGTCTGTTTGTCTATTTGTCTGATACGCTTTCACGGCCAAAGCGCTGAACGGATTTTGATGAAAATTGGTATGAATGTAGTTGAAGACCCGGGGTCAAACCTAGGCTACTTTTTGACGCAGGCGGAGCTGAGGAAAACAGCTAATTTGAAATATATTTTAATTTGTTACAAAACACGTTATTTTATTATTTAATGGTATTTTAGAAGGACGCCTTTAACACTTAAAAAAATATTATATTACACAATCACTAATTTCATAAATAACGTGGGATAAGCTTACCGCCCATATCTTGAAACTTTCGACATGGTATGCATAACACCAATTATATATATTTACCGGCATTTACCCGATTTCACGAGGTTTCCAGACATTAAAATTTATTCATACTTTCAAACTATATATGTGCGTAAACTTTCACCTCAATTGGAATTCAAATATATTTCTATAACAACGCGTTTGTTATTCAACAATTGGAATATTCGACAATTAAAACCGTAAATACTTTAATAGCTAGAAAGGTCAAAAACTCGAAAATACTTTAATAGCTAGAAAGGTCGAAACACAATTTTTTTGGTCGATACTTTTCTCATCGAAATACAATCCTAACTTAAATTTTGTTCTTGTACTATTTAAGTAAAATAATATATTTTTGTAAATATGCATGGCTATATATATTTTTCGCAAAATAAGAATAATGTCTTAACTTTTTCCTTCTTATAAGTGGTTTGTCTCTTCTAGAATGTTTCTTTATTTAGTAATCCTACTTTTAAACCTATATATAGCAAATAAAGTTTATGATTATGATTCACACAAATACATATGTTAACTTTTTTTGCAAAGTCTTGTTTTATTTTGTCCATATTCGGTTTAAAAATATGTCTAGATTGCAAAACTAATTTCATATCTTCGTTAATTAAGTGTATTTATTTAATCTTTTAACATTTTAGCTCATAAGAATTGCTTTAAGAAAACATAGTGAGGTCAACACAATATTGTATAGAAGCTATACAAATATTGCACAATTAGCACATGCCATGCACACTACATCACGCATTTTTGGTACTCAGCATCACATAAACGTAATACAAGTTAGATTTGAAGCTATAATGATTTTTGAGTCCGGAGTATAATATTCGAAGATTTGGTTTTTAATATTGCTACATAATGTCAGTCAATTAATTCAAAGATATTTTTATATCTTTGAATTTATTGATTTAATTATAAAAAATTAAATAAAATGATGTCAAACTATCTTTTTTGTAAATATTACCTAACTTGTTTCGTCTTACAAAGTTCTTGAGTATTAGTTTCGCCCCTTTAGAGATAAGTCGAATTCGAGATTTTCCTATAAAAAGAGATGAAGAAGCGTGAGAATCGTACCCCTAATACATTGGCATTGTCGCATGGTTATATGTAAATAAAATATCTTATCGAATTTATAATCAATATCTTACTGCACTTGTTGGTTGCCGTAATTCTGGTTAATTTATGAATAGCAAGCGTTAATGCAAACATAAACATTTTTTTTTTCAGTATGCCCACTTATTTGTATAAAAAAATATATTATTTAGTTTTTTGGTTTGTCGCTTAGATACTTTTGAAGCATGTCTGTATCTCACTTCTGACACCTTTTTTCTTAGGATTATAATTATTGTGGGTTTCCCTAGTTTAATGATACCAATTGTAAGCCAACAATGAGACTATTTTATTAAATAGTCTCATTGTTGGCTTACAATTGTTCAAAGTATTCTTTATATTGATAAAAGTTTGTAAAACCTACAAAACAGGATAATATAAATTGAATGACAGGATCACCAAGTCCAGTCCATATATATACATTATCTACTATGTCAATATTAACCTTTTTTACTACATTAATGTTAATAATATATTTATGCAGAATTGATATCCTAATACAATGAGGGAATGAGGATTTTTCAATACTCCTAATTTTAACCTATCTACTTCGTTTTGTGTTTCTTCTTTCCTGTACTGAACAGTTTTCTTTCTTGACTTCAAATTTTCCGTCTCCGGTGTGGGGTTCTCTCATCATTTCTGATGATGTCCTGACGATGATACAATGGTTCCAGCTGATTTACAAGCGACCAGCCAGGCGGAGGCAGACGACATGGTTCACAATCTACTGCAATGGATACAGGGATTGTATCAGGAGAAACAGAGAAAAGGTGTGAACTATAGATGATGTTTACAGATAATTAAAACAAGATGAAGACCTAATTTTTTATGATTATATTGATTCTGTAGATCTCCAGTATCATGATAGCGCTAGTGTATTTGGTTTTGTAATAAATAATGTTTAGGTACATAATGCCCAATTTGTTTCTACATATACAGGTTATTATAAAACTACTGGCCGAATATTTACAGTGTGTTAAGTACGTGAAATTAAACCACTTTCAATAAAAATACTTCTCGTATGTGAAAATTAACAAACATTTTTCGACTTCCCATCTAAATCTAGTGCTGATATGAATTTGTATGGGAGGTTCTAAATAAACCTGTATTTAGAATTAATTTATAGATCTGTGATTAATTCGACCTTTTAGAAAAAGACAGAAAAATACGATGCCAAGATGATTGTGAAACATATTAGAAGATATGGATATATAGCACAAATGTTTGTTTTAAGTAAAACAATATACGTTAGGTTACTTCCAACTTTATAAATCGACAGGGGAAGATTACTTAAAGCATATATTTTAATTTAAACGTTTCTATTCTCTGATAGACAAAGACATCTTTTCAGATTAACGGATATATTGCATTATCACAATAATACATTCATTATTTTATTCACAAAAGGATGCTTGCTTTCGTTAATTCACGGAAATGAAATATAAGGAATCGGAATCAGCACTGTAAATTGATTTTCACATAAATATTTACTCAACAGAACAAAAACACTAACGTCTTCTTTTGTATTTTCCAGCACGTCAATATTTTGGAGGCAAGCCTGAGAAGCCAAGGCCATTTGAGCCTGCCACATATCTACCTCCGGGACCTACTGGATACCCCCCAGCAGGAAATAGACCAACACCATCCTACAACGAAGGTCCATCGAGTAATCCACCCTACCAGCCACCAGCCCAGCCTAGTCAACCAGCGCAACCATCTTACCAACCAAGCCAGCCAACGCAACCTTCTTATCAACCTGGTCAACCCTCCTATCAGCCAAGCCAACCTACCTACACTCCTAGTCAACCCGAACAACCAAACCAGCCTTCTTACACTCCAAGTCAACCATCATATACGCCAAGCCAGCCAAGTCAGCCATCTTACAATCCTCCTCAATCCTCTTACACGCCTTCTCAACCTTCAAACACTCCTTCTCAACCTTCAAATACTCCTTCTCAACCATCTTATACACCGCCACAAACCCCATATCAACCCAGTTCTCCTAGCCAACCAAGTCAGCCAAGCCAACCATACCAACCGCCGCTAACAAATCAACCTACATTACCACCTTACAAGCCAAGTCAACCAGTACAAAATACCCCATCTTATGAAACTCCAAAACCTGAGAAACCCGATGAAGATCAAGATGGCTCGTCACAATCTATTACTCCAGAATCTCCTGACGATGAAGACCGTCATCCTCCTCACATTCACGCAATCACTGTTGACTGTGGAAAGGAAATGATGACTATCAACATTGAATTCAATAAGCCTTACAATGGCATTATCTACTCTCAAGATCATTACAACGACGCTGCCTGTGTTTATGTAAGAGAGAATTCCAATCAAATTAAATATTCTTTCACTGTGAGCTTGAACACTTGTGGTACAAGATTCTTCAGTGACTTCCAAAACGAAGGACAAGCATATTTAGAAAATGTGTTAGTATTGCAGAACGAACCTGGTATTCAGGAAGTATGGGATCACATTCGAAGAGTAAGATGCCTATGGGAAGGAAATCTGACGAAACAATTAGTGTCATCTCTTAGTGTCGGTATGCTAAATCAGATAACAAGCAATTTCAGCGGTGATACTGCCATGGCTAGGTTAGATATTCAGATGGGACGTGGTCCATTTGCACCTGAAGCTAATGGCTTAGTCAAGATAGGAGAAACTATGACTTTAGTCGTATCAGTAACAGGAGATGCAGGATTTGACATTTTTGTTCGAGAATGTGTTGCTCGTGATTCAGGAAGCAATCATGTAGTACCTTTGACTGATAGTAATGGTTGCGTACTTAAGCCTAAACTCTTCGGAGCCTTCCAGAAGACTAGGGAGACAGGAAATACTGGATCTTCAATTATTGCTTATGCCTTCTTTAACGCGTTCAAATTCCCTGACGAAATGGACTTGGTAATTCAATGTGACGTTGAACTATGCAAGACCGATTGTGACGTTTGTCCTACTCCCGGGAGTATTGACCCTAAGAGAAGAAGGCGTGATGTGATCCATATTGGAAACAGGACAGCTGAACCTTCAACGACTATCAGCAAGGGACTAAGAGTAGTCTTTGCAGAAGATTTACCACAACAAACTTCTGGATTTTGTGTGTCTCCAAACGCAGCGTTATGGGGAAGTGTTTTAGTTCTTCTGGGTTCTCTTCTCAGTAGTGTTATGGTATCAATGTGCTTTATGAAATCAAGAGTATCTTCAAAATCTCTTTAAATTTTAAAAATCACATTTAAAGAGTATGTTTGAGGTTGAGGCATGAAAGTGATGTTGTCCATACATTTTGTGTATTATCAAAAGTCAAAACGCTGTGACAAATAAAAAATATAAAGTAACATTTTTAACAGTAATTCGTAAATAAATTGATTGAAGAATGCCATTATTATTTAATTATTTCAATTTTATCGTGTGTTATTTCTTCTAAGATATTAATACATTGCAATTTTGCATTATTTATGTAAAAAGAGAATATAAGTTTTAAATTGTATACATTTTTGTTTCAATTTTTCACGATTATACTATGCTTGCATGAATGAATATGCACAATTTACTTTATATTGAGAAAAAATCAATTGAAGTAAAGTTTTTTTTTTATAATGGATCATATGTAACTATATTTAATTAGTGTTATTATTAACGTCACATTTTGTACAACGAAAAAAGTGATATGCTTAGATTAATAATTATTAATCGAAGGTGATATGTTAATAAAACATAAATACTGCCAATTAAGTATATACTTTGAATATTAAATGATATATAATATTTTTAT
Source organism: Euzophera pinguis (assembly GCA_947363495.1). Classification (NCBI taxonomy): domain Eukaryota; kingdom Metazoa; phylum Arthropoda; class Insecta; order Lepidoptera; family Pyralidae; genus Euzophera; species Euzophera pinguis. The sequence goes on from OX376176.1 coordinate 9,690,943, forward strand.
ACACTTAGTAATAAAGAAAATAAAGTATTTTTAGTTTTAAGTGTATAAATTAGAGTAGTGAATGTACTTCGTCACTTATTTATTAGTGTTAACATCCGTCAAAGTATTTTTGTAAATATTAGCATAGACTGATGTGAAATAAAGTAAATGAACATTTTACAACTTGTTTTATTATTTACATTTTGCTTGCACAATGCAAACAGTACGTAGGTTTAGAAGTAAGGTAGTATTGTATGTCTTAAAGTTTTACATAGTACAAGCAATCTTAGGGCTAAATAGAGATATAAAAGATTTCAGATAGAAAAGTAGTTACTATAGTGTCCGCCACTAACACAACTTGGGTCATGTTCCTGTTGGTCTGGTGTCCCTGTAAAAGGGGTTACGGAGGTCAGACGGCAGTCGCTCTATTGTAATAAACAGTGCCGCCAAATCTAGATGACTTACAGCGTATCCTAGGTTTCGAAGCGTAAGCTGACGACGCAATTAGGAATACACGCTAGGATGAAGACGAAGACAAGTAACTTATAGCGCTTATGAGAAGTATCTTACAGCATACACTGCCTGCCACAGCAACGCAAACAAATCTTATATCGCTTGTAGAGGTTAAATGTTTTGTTTTATTTATTTATTAAAACTTTACTGATCCACATGTGAAAAATATGTACGAGTATACAAATGTCTCTATCAGTCAACCATTGAGGAAAAACAGATATAAATGGCGGCAGAAAAAAGTTATGAAAAAGTTCAATTGAGCGGCGATTTTATACGATAAGCATAAATTCATACACTACTCGTACTGACACCGAACGACCAAATTATCAGACGACCTGAAGAAGGTCGCAGGCAAGCGTTGGGTGAAGGCTGACCTGTCTTATTGAACATCCTGGGGGGGAGGCATATGTCCAGCAGTAGACTGACTGCGGCTGAAATGATAATGATTACATACACACACATGAGAGTTAACTTTTTATGTAGGTAATTTAATTGTATGTACGTTTTCAAAACTGTGTTGATTTTTGATAACTCATCATTAAGATGTAGCGGCCTTCTTGCAAAGCGCAATACATAAAGAAACTTTTTGTTTGTCAGCCCTTATATATTTTAAAATGAGATGAAGTTGGTTGTCATGTAAAATGGTCAATAAATAAGTCAAGAGAGAAAATAATTGTTTAATTTTATAAAAATATTTTTTCTAAAGTGGTGACTACCCGACTAGTATACACGTAATAAATATGTCGATATTAGAGGGCTTAGAAGCGATTACAATAAAATCTCGGATTCCTACATTCTGGCGAGACAAACCCAGGCTTTGGTTTGCACAGTTCGAAACTATTATTAAAAGACAAAAACTCTCCGATGATGCCAAATATAGCCTCGTGGTGTCACAACTAGAAAAACCTGATGTGGAACAAGTAAGTGACATTATCATTTCCCCGCCTGACGATTGCCGATATGAGGAACTCAAGAAAAGATTACTCTCTGTGTACGAGGAGTCTGAAAACAATCAATTACATAAACTGTTGAATGAGATGGATCTCGGTGATGAAAAACCCTCGCAACTTCTCAGACGAATGCGAGACTTGGCACGCAATAAAATTCCGGATGAAACATTGAGAATGTTATGGATGGGTCATTTGAAATCTGCGACTCGAGCTGTATTAGCTATAAGTAAAGACTCTAAGCTTGATTCTTTAGCAACTATGGCCGACAAGATGCACGAGCAAATGAAAGAGGTAAACTCTGTTTGTTCATGTCAAACTACACCTTCTACATCGCAATCGTCATGTACTAAAAGCAATGATGTTATTGATATGATAGAAAATTTAACTAAAGAAGTTGCTGCTTTGAAGATAGATCGTTCGCGTCCTTATTTTTCTAGAGGATCGTATACTCAAAATCGATCAAGGTCACGATCTAAGCCCTATCAATACCAAAATCAATCCAAATGTTATTATCATTGGAAATTCGGTAAAGAAGCATATCGTTGTCGTTCACCCTGTGATTTCAATAAGAATCAGCACTCGGAAAACTAAAAAAGACTGACGCTGTGACGGAGGCGGAAGTCAAAGAAATATCAACTTACCGTCTATTTATTAAGGATCTTACAACTGGTTTATATTTTTTAGTAGATACTGGTGCCAACGTATCTGTCTTACCATTAAAGAACGCCAAGAAGAAGACACAAGTACCAAATAATTACTTGTTTGCAGCAAATGGGACATCAATTCCTTCATTTGGTGAACATACAGTGACACTTAATATAGGATTACGACGTCCATTCACATGGCGATTTGTTGTTGCAGCAGTCAGTCGGCCAATATTACGCGCTGACTTTTTACAACATTACAACCTTATTGTAGATCTACATGCCAGGAAGTTGATTGACAAACATACTGATATAAATGTTACTGGCTCTTTGTGTCCAAGTTTAGAGGGTAGCATACGCACTATCGATACTAGCCAGCCATATCATGATTTATTGGAAAAATACCCAGATATTACAAGACCTGGTTTGAGAAAACTTTGCAACTCAGAAGTTGAACATTATATTGAAACGACAGGTCAACCGATTTACGCCAAAGCAAGACCTTTACCACCATATAAATATAAGATAGCGAAAGAGGAATTTAAAGTGATAATGGAACAAGGAATATGTCGCCCATCGAATAGTCCTTGGGCCAGTCCACTTCATATGGTGCCAAAGAAAGATGGAAAATATAGGTTATGCGGTGACTATCGTCGACTTAATGCCGCGACTATACCCGACCGTTATCCGGTACCGCGACTTCGGGACTTTACTTACCAGCTACAAGAAAAAACTATTTTTAGTAAACTTGATTTGAAACAAGCGTATTATCAAGTAAAAAATCGTGAAGAAGATATAAAGAAAACAGCGGTGATAACGCCTTTCGGTCTTTTTGAGTTTACACGAATGTGCTTTGGACTAAGGAATGCAGGGCAAACTTTTCAACGCCACATTGATAATGTACTTAGAGGTCTGCCAGCATTTCCATTCGTTGATGATATATTAGTAGCTTCTAGTAGCGAAATTGAGCATAGAAGAGATTTAGAGAGTGTTTTTCAGCGTCTGAATGAATTTGGACTACAATTGAACGTGGCCAAATGTGTATTTGGGCAAAACAAGCTTGTTTTTCTTGGTTACGAATTAAGTAAAGATGGAATACGACCTACAGACGAAAAAGTACTAGCAATAAAAACATATCCGCTTCCGAAAACAATTCAGGAATTACGGCGTTTTATGGGAATGCTTAACTTCTACAGAGAAAATATTCCACATGCTGCACAACATCAAAAATTATTAAATGAATATCTGCACAACTGTAAAAAAAATTACAAACGATTAATACAATGGTCTGAGGAAGCTAAATTAGCATTTGAAAATTGTAAACAAGACATATCAAATGCAGTTCTTCTTATTCATCTATCGACAAATGCTGCATTTGCACTTATGAGTGATGCATCGGACACATGCGCTGGAGCTGTGTTACAACAAAAAATTGAAGGAAAATGGAAACCTCTCGGATTTTTCTCTAAGAAATTCAATAATGCACAGCGCAACTATAGCACATATGATCGAGAATTACTATCTATATACATGGCAGTTCGGCATTTTCGTAGGTTGTTTGAAGGCCAAGAACTCATAATTTTCACAGATCACAAGCCACTGATAAACTCACTGACTGCTGATAATAAGAACGAAATTCCGAGACGTGCCCGTTACTTACAGTACATAGGTGAATTCACTTCAAAGATTCGACACATATCCGGTAAAGATAACCCAGTAGCAGATGCCCTGTCAAGAATCGAAACCATCAGTTGCCCATCACAAATCGACTATGATAAACTTGCCACTAGACAACGAGAAGACCAAGAATTTGGTGAATTACGTAAGTGTGGAAATCATAATTTTAAGCCTGTTAAAATAAATGGCACTGATACTGATGTATTTTGTGAAACATCGACTGGCATGAGTCGCCCTTACCTGCCAACAGAATTTAGGAAAATTGCTTTTAAAGCTATTCATGAATTGAGTCATCCAGGTATAAGGACTACAAGAAAAATGGTTACAGCTCGTTACTTTTGGCCATTTATGAATAAAGACATTAACGATTGGACTAGAGCATGTACATCTTGTCAGAGAGCAAAAATTAATAAAAAACACTAAATCACCAATCGGGAAATTTGAGAATGTTGATCGTTTAAGTCATGTACATCTGGATTTGGTAGGACCTCTTCCTACTTCCGAAGGTTGCCGTTACTTGTTGACGATAATTGATAGAGCAACTAAGTGGACTGAAGCATACCCTATTGAACAAATAACTGCTGAAAAAGTTGCACATACTTTTTATCAAGGTTGGATCTCAAGATTCGGTTGCCCAGTTACTGTCACGACTGATCAAGGCAGACAGTTTGAATCAGACTTGTTTAATATATTGATGCGAAGGATGGGGATTAAACGTACCCGAACTATTGCCTATCATCCTCAGGCTAATGGCATAATTGAGCGTTGGCATCGTTCTCTAAAGACATCGTTGACTGCGAGATTAAATTCAAACAGTTGGACGCATGAATTACCTACAGTTCTACTTGGTTTACGTGCTGCCATTAAAGAGGATATCGGAAAAAGTCCAGCTGAATTATTATATGGATGTGGTTTACGTTTACCAGGAGAATTTTATGGTGAGCAAGGTGTATCCCAAGACATGTCATCTCCTTTCATGAATTACTTGTCAGAAACGTTAAAGAAGTCTCAAATGCAAAGGATATCGAATACTAACAAACCTACATTTGTTCATAAAGAGTTACTTAAATGTACACATGTTTATATGCGCAATGATGCAGTTAAGCCACCATTAACGCCGAGTTACGATGGTCCATACAAAGTTATCGAGAGATGCGACAAATATTTTAAGATTCAATTGCCAACAAGGATAGTAAATGTGTCCATAGATCGATTAAAACCTGCATTTTTCAATACAAGTGAACAGGAACAAGAGGAGCCAAAACGCACTTATGCTTGTGTGACTCGATCTGGAAGATTGTCTAAACCTCCAGTACGCTTCGCTGGGGAGGGAGTAATGTAGCGGCCTTCTTGCAAAGCGCAATACATAAAGAAACTTTTTGTTTGTCAGCCCTTATATATTTTAAAATGAGATGAAGTTGGTTGTCATGTAAAATGGTCAATAAATAAGTCAAGAGAGAAAATAATTGTTTAATTTTATAAAAATAATTTTTCTAAAAAGATATAGTCCATAGACTCTGCTGGATTGCTCACTAGTGTCACTAGGAGAGTATGGAAAAGCATTCAACAGTAAAGGCAGAGGGACATAATCTTATTTTGTCGATCTCACATAAAAGAGCGGGATAAGGTAATTGAGATGATGTGGAAAGGCCACAAGTATGACGACCGGCCGTTTCACTAGCGCTTTTTTCTAAAATCGAATGATGTCTGCTCGATATCAAATGATTTTCATGCGAAACAGTAGATTTTCAATCTAACCACCCATTTCAGGTAAGTCCTGCGTTTTAAATATAGGACTCCAGTTCCTCCGCTTAACGTCAAAGTTCTCTCAGTCTCCGTTTAACGTCAAAGATTTTATTAACGCAGACTTAGCGACCGCACTGAGGTTTGATATAGAATTTCTTAGTTACTATCCCCCAGAGGCGTTATAAAGGTTTTTCATACCTAAATTGTTAACGCAGTAACTAGCGTCTGCGTCATTAAAATTGGTTGACGTACATATATTGCTGTATTGACGAGGTGAGGAGGGATCTGCGCGAGCTGCACGCCGATGACTGGCAAGAACTGGCACATGACTGATCAAATTGGAATTCCCTTTTTTCTCAGGCTGACTTACTTTACGACGCTGTCATCCTAGTGAGCGAGAGAGATTATCATTAAGTAAGCCAGTTAACTTTGGCACACGCACAGCACTTCTGCCGAATCTTACTTCTGTGGGCGTTCCTCAAATCGCGCGGGATACGCGTCAGTTTGAATTATTATTGAAATGGCAAAAGATCGAGTGAAGTCTAGTAATGGAGAGGCACTTGAAGAAGAAGAAGCTACTCAATTTCATTGACAGAGTACAAGTAATTTCACAGGCGGTAAGTAGTATTGAGAAATAAGGTGCGTGAGTGTTGAAAAGGATATATTATTTCCATGTAGTTACATTTATACTTTGTCGATGTCCAGAGGGAAAATAAATGGTATCTAATGTTATCTATCATTTTATAGTGTAATTTATCTTTGTTTAATATGTTTGATCAATAAATGCTGATGGAAGCCTGAAAAGCACCGTTTCCCAACCTGGATACAATTAGGTAACTAGTTTTATGTTTCTAACTTTATTGTGCCACAAGTAAAAATACTTTAACGGTAAAAAATATACGACAATTCCAAAAATCTTTGTTTTTTTTTCTGTTGATTGAAATAAGATTCCATGATGGCAGAATAAATAACTAATTTTTAATATCGAGCGTTTTTAGAATTTTGGAACGGTGAGCATTTGCGAAGCTGGGGTAATAGATAAATGAGCGTCTAACGTGAGTGTTCGTTGATTATGAGTTGAAGGTTTTTACTTACACTGTTATGATTACGATGTAATCACTGAGTAAGAATTCATATAAAACTCGGCCTCCGCTGTCCGTTCCTCTGTCTTACAATTAACTGTGTCTTCTTTCGTTATGGACAACTCTAAAAATGTGCTGCCATCAATTGTCGCCCTCATAAAGATCTAGTGTCCTTAATTGAGAAAGGAACTTGACAAACCAATAGGGTCAGGCATATTTAGGCGTATCGATCACCTTTACTATCAGACTTTTCAAATACATTAAAGACCACAAGGCATTTGTGGATAAAGAATACTTCGAAAATCCTGAACTAACCACTTTGTATGACATCCGTAGCAATGCCACTTCAAAGTAGTGACATTCTGTAGTAGTGGCCTATCTAGGCTAGGCCTCGCTCATCCTAGTTTCATCATTACGAATAAAAATTCTAATTAATCAAATTATAGTGTTATTATTATTCACTTAAATGATGATGATGATGATGGGCAAAACAAGGGAATAGACGTGCTAGTAGACGAAAAAAGTTATGACTGGAGAACATAATATTTAACCGGAATTGCTAAAGTTGAAGAACTTAATGAAATAGCAAAAGATCGAGTGAAGTCATGTAATGGAGAGGCACTTGAAGAAGAAGAAGCTACTCAATTTCATTGACAGAGTACAAATAAATTCACTGAGGTAAGTAGTATTGAGAAATAAGGTACCTGAGTGTTGAAAGTACGTACACAGCTTCATTTAATTGATGTCAACTAGTTATGACATTAAAATTTATTGTACTCAATAAAGTTAAAAGTAGCGGGGATTTCATTAAAGATAAGGCTGTGACTGTATCTTAGTAAAAGAATTAATGAAATTCTAATGAAAAAATAGTTGTTTCTCAAACTGGTGCCCTTTTTACAGTTATCTACAAAAATTTGTTGCGGAGGCGATAGATTGAGATAGAGAGTTACAAAAACTTCATTAACCTATCTAAAAGGCATAGTGCACTCGGAAGTTGTATATTAGTGAATCAATTTTCAGACCAAAATTTATCAACTTCAGGTCACTAATCCAGCGTAATAATAGAACAAGAGGTGACAATATATTGACATTGGTAGGATTGGTATTAATAACCGTGTGATTGATAGGTGCAGCCATTTAAACATGTATTATAATTCAGTAAACTGAACGATCATTATAATAGCTGGTTCAAGGATAAATATGATACTCACCACAAAAGGGTATCTCTTCACTGGAAATCTCGCCATACTACTACTACCACATTTACCTGCTGACAAACTGCATAAGCAGTTTTGCAAGACATGGTATATATATATATATATGTTGTAAAATTTAATAAAATAAAGATACACACATACATATGTACATACTGTACGTACTACATAAAAGAGGAACTACGTCTAATGCTAGTTGACTCACTTGTCCTATCACCGTTCAATTATTGCAGCTCTATCTTTGAAATACAGAAACTGCGATTCAGAGAGTCCAAAACTCATGCATACGATTTTGTTTCAATGTGCCTAGAAGGGAGCACATAATACCATATCTAAACAAGAAAGGCATCTTAAATATGGCAGCTAGACGTGAACTTTTGTACGCATGTACCTTGCAGAGGATAATTTGGAATAAGAAGCCTGAATACCTGTTTAGAAAGTTAAACTGGATAAACAATGAAAAAAACTGTACTCGCCTCCGATCTGCCACCCAGAATCTCATCAGAACGCCTGCCTACCAATCTACACGATATAAAGCATGCTTTAAATTCAGATCAGCAAAAATATGGAACGATCTATCTCCTCCTCTTAGAAATAAACTATATGGAAGTAATTTTAAGAACAAATATAAGAGTGCTCTTCAAAGAAAACAACTTGCTGCAACATTCACACCATACACTATATACACATACACATCACACAAACACTACACATACACCTCAAACTTTAATAAATATAATGCTATGTACTTAAGTTAATAGGATAGATACGAATTTGTACTAATTGTCAATAGAATAGTTATAGATTTTTAACGATTATGTCAATAAGATAGATAATAAGGATTTATACTTCTTTTTATTTTTTATACATATATAATTTTTATCTTCTATATATATTTAATAATAAGGTCACTTCCGTCTTTAAGGACATCTTCTGGAGACTCACCTATATCTCCCATACTTTAACCTCAGGGAGTGGGGATGCCTGAAAAACAGCGTTACTCCAGTCGAGGCTAGGGTAACACAAGCTGGGGTGCAGGGCAGAGAACCTCCTCGAGTGCCCGGTCCTTTGAAAGCTTTGCATTCTCACTTGATCCCAAGGATCCGGTGAGAGGGCGGGCTGACAAGGGATTCGGGACGGTGCACCCTGTGTGACAGTTAATAACTACCTGGTAGTTGTAGTCGGGGTCTTGTTGACTGTCGGCCAATTTCTGCCAACAGCCCACTCCACCGACGTCTATGATGAGACGGCGAATGGATGTGGGTCTGGGGGACGGGCGTGGTCCATTTATGGGCCACTGCCCGATTTGGGGGGGTGGCCGAAAGGCCAACAGAGGGGGCCGCAAGGCCATGGCTGGAGGGCGTCGTGGTAGAATGTTAACGCGACCCCATGGCGCCCTCAACAGCCGGTGCGGAAACGCCGGAGGGGTTTTAGCGGGGAGTCCAGGCACTTTGCCTGGGAGTCCCACACTCAGTGCGTAAATGCATTTCCCCTCCGTTAACAAAAAAAAAAAAAAAAAGGGTAACACAAGCTGAGGCATTCCTTTGCTACACTTTGTTATTTTTCTTTATTATTATTTTTTATTTTCTTTCTTGTTTTGCATGTTTATTGTAAAAATTTGTAATTGTGTGGCAATAAACAACATTTTTATTTATTTTTATGTCATATGCGACTAGGAGGCGTTTTATTGGAAGATAAGAAGTTTAGAACCACTGTCCTGCGACGTTGTTCTAAGTAAATACAGAATAATAATATTATCTGTCTCGGGATCGTCTATCTATAGTACTTATTTTGTGTGCGACCGTGAAACTATAGTGTGAAAAAATGGAGAAAAAGGTGGAAAAATTGGAGAAAATTAGATTGAAGCCTTCCGCATTCATAATACAAGTTATTGCGACGATTTGTAGTAAGTAAAAAATTCAAAAAGAAAATTTGAAAAATGAATTATTTAATCATCCTAAACCAAATCGCAGACCTTTTGAAGCAAGCATATATTACAAATTTACAAGAAACTCCCATAGGTGCGGAACAGATAGACATACTGTGATGTGTCAAGTGACATCTACTGAATACTTTCATGAGGATGTTACGAGTATGGGCCCAAACACGCTTCATCAGCTGTAAGTTTCTGAGGGGTATCCTGCCGACTTCCACTTGCTGCAGCCTCAGTCTGAATAAGCATACATACATACAGCAATTACTGAAAACTTACAAATTTTTCACAACAATCGATTTCCTAAACATCGCATCGGTGAGATCCTGTATATAAGTATCAAATGAAGTTGAATTATCTTCAAATGGCTTAGCCGATCTCAATAAACTCTAACAAAAAAATATGTTTTGATAGTCATGAGCAAACTTTCACTTGCTAATGGAATAAAATATCGGGATCGAAATACAACACGAAATGTTAAAACCAAAATAAATTTAACTAAAGAGAGGTAGGACATTTTGTCTGGGGAAGTACCTCCACCCTACAGAAGACCGCAGCCAAATAACACTGTGATGCAGTGTTGTGTTCCTGCTGGTGAGTAGGGTCGCCAGGCTCCAGAGGGGTCGATGTGCTGACAGCGGACAGGTCGGCAATGCGCTTGTGACATCTCCGGTGTTGCAGGCGTTCATAGGTTACGGTAAACACCACTTATCATCAGGTGGGTCGTACGCCTGTTTGCCTTCTTAGTTGTATAAAAAATATCCTTGTAAAACTGTATTCATCCTTTCAGTATGTTTCCTGGCTTGCCAAACCGGCTTTGTCTGCGCATGGCCATCCAGTACCATAAATCTCTTCAAGTCTAACGACACAGTCCTCTCTACTCCCATGACCACATTCGAGGTGTCCCTCCTTGGCAGTCTGGGTAATATCGGTGGCTTAGCAGCTACTCCGTTCTGCGGGTATGCCTTCAATAACTTTGGGAGGAAGTACGCTTCAATACTGTTTGGGTTACCATATGTGGTAAGTGATTTATTATTTACTATTCCTGCCATAAGCTAAATAAAGGTTTTGATCAAAAGGTTGTTCAAGCAGCCGGGACAATTAATCAAACGTCTATAATAATTAACCCTGGGTTTCGAAGCAACCAGATCAGTATGCAAACGGGAAACCGCTTGGGGCATGCACGGGAAGAAGAAGACACAATTACTGCCACCACAAAAAGTGTCTTCATTGTATTAATGTCTTCTAAAAAAAAACTCATTTTCGGACGCTGCGCTGCACCTTATTAGCTAGGTACGAGTAGTCAGTTAATAGAATTTTAATTTTTGAGAATTGATGGACAAAGCAAAGAAAAACAACTTGGTTAGCAAAAAATAAACGATAATGTGGCTATGGGGGAGCTTACAACCGCACAGAAAGAACTCGCCAACTCGCCCGTTAAATAACTACTCTTAGAATGTGAACACTAGATAAAAAAATAATTAATTACAAATCACAAAGTTTGAGCTGGCTCCAAAGTAAGTTCGAGATTTGTGCTAGTTGCAACAAACATGAAGAGAGGCCCATGAACAGTAGGCAAAAACGGGCCTGTTATGATGATGATGGTGAGGAGCTTATAAGGTTCTAGTGGTGCAAATAATCTAAGGTGCTGCCATATTCAAGGATGAGATTGGTATTTGATGACAGCGCATATTCTGAAGTTAAAACCAAAAAAGAAAAAAGGAGCTCAGTTATTATGACTACAAAGTTCCAAAAATTTCTACACTGCCTCAATGAAACTCAGCAAGCATGTTATATCTTTTCCATCTTAGTATGTTTCTGTTTCTAGATTACTTGGGCAATAATATCTCTAGCAAAAGAAGTGCCATGGATATTCCTAGCGATTACAATATCAGGCATAGGCGTAGCTGGCCAAAATGCCTCATTGATCTTCATATCAGAAATTTCACATGATTCCATCAGAGGTGGCTTGACAGCTCTTACAGCATCTGGGTAAGTTGCTACACTCTCATGCTGCAGGTTTGTGATCTTCTTTAATATCTCTCTTTACCGTGGTCATAGCAAGGAGCAACTAATAAAGACTTTAGAAATTACTTGTTCTGACTGAGGGAATAAAGAGGTCAAAATTTTCTTATTGACGGTTTCCACCAAAAAAGCAGCGCCAATGAGGACTGACGTCACGTTCTTATGAGTTCCTTGCCTTGAGTAATACCGAATGAAGAAAGAAAACTGCCCTATGGCCACGTGCTCCGACCTGCTTAACCGATTGTCGGACGTCGAAGACTTTTTATTCGATGCTGCCTATTTGACATTTGAAGACAGGTCGTCAGCATTGATCTCCCGCCCAGATCCCTCTGTATATCCCCGTGAACTCAACCGTACATTAGGATCCTCTTAGATGGATGACATGTCCAGCCATGGATTATTGGGGGTTATCTAGATGCGTACCTAAGAGCCAATTAGTTAAGATAATAATAATATCAAACAAATATTAATCTATTTACAGGTACTTCCTTGGCCTCATGGTGGGCTACGGCTTAGGAGGCTATCTGAGTTACTACCAAGTAGTTTACGCTAATATGACGATGGCGGTTATCTCCATGGTGTTATTGATGCTACTCCCGGAGTCTCCTGTTTTCTTGGTGCTCGTTGAAAAGACGGAGGTGAGGAATCATTGTAGTAATAAGTAAATAAAGCTTTTAGCATAACTCTATCCAATTGCTTAAATATGATTTTGTACCACCAAAATATAAGCTGTGTCGCTTAAGAATAGTATCCCATCCTTGTCCTATATTTGATAAATGATTAAAAGATCAATAGAGATCTGAATTATCTATTACTAGTGTAATACACCACCAACGAAAGCATTCACCTGGTTATTGAATTACTTAGGCACCACCTAGACATTTTATCATTTGTTGTAATAGTTGATAAATTATAAGCAGCTGTAAAACAAAGTCAAACTTAAAGAAGGTGAGCAAAGCAAAATTACAGAGCCTAGGTTCTCCGACTTGGTAAAGTTTCAATCGAATCAAATCGTGGGTAGTGGAAATCAATCCACGGCAAGAATACAGCATTTAGTTGATTCCTAGAATTTGGTTATGACGACATGGCAGGCAGATATCACCAGGTTGACTGATAATAAGGTGGCCGTGAAAGCACGCTAAAAGACGAATGGCGGGTTCAAAAAATCTCTGACTGAGGGTGTGTAGGGTCAATTTCCTTAGTTACCTAAACCATATGAATAAATAAATTAATGCGTTTTCAGGAAGCTGCAAAATCAATTGCTTTCTATAATCGTGTGAATCCTTCCTCAAAAGAAGTTGAGAATGAAATCAAGAGGATACGGATCCAGACAGATCCTAGGTTAGAGAAGTTGCTGGAGGCAGAAGGTAATTTTTGCAATCATTTTAGGGAACTATTTTAAGTGTTGTGTTAATAGATTTTGCTCTAAACGTAGCATTTAAGTGAAATAGCAAAAAAATATTAAATTAGCTAACTGATTAAGATGGCGCAGCGAACCATAGTGAGTATTTGCCACCGATAATAAAAATTCCAATGATCGAGTTCCTCAGGTCACTTCGATTTATTAACTTTAAATTGCAAGAAGTTTTTAAATGTTATGAAACGTACAATACATTAATACTCTAGCAAACAAGATAGCAATATCATATATACATATTCAAACATTTTGCTATCTGTCACGGTTGTAGAATTAGTGGACTCGTAAATGTTTGTACATTTCAGTCTTGTTTTGGTTTTAACTCGCTCGCAAAAAGAGGAAAAATTTATGTCAGAGTCGTAAAATGTCCAGATGCCTTACCATCTTTTGCTATCATTTCTAAAAGCAGGGCACAAACGAGTCAGCAAGTGACATGTCGCCTTACGCCTTGTATTGCGCCATCTCGTTTACTGACTCTTTTCTGTTCTGCTTTCAGAGGTGATTCCAGTAGCAGTCTACAGTAGTCCAAGTAGTTCAATGACCAGGTAGTCATCATCATCATCATTTCAGCCGCAGTCAGTCCACTGCTGGACATAGGCCTCTCCCAATGATTTCCAAAATGATCGGTTGGCAGCAGGACAGGTAGTAAAATACCAGAAATTATCAAAAATGTCAGTTCTCAGAGCCAAAACCGTGTATGTAGTTCAGAACCTCTTTGCTCTTAATTGGACTTCTGTAAGATTTCATAAGTAAGATAGGCTTAAACCTATTTTTCTAGTACCAATGAGTATGATTATTTTGAGAAGACACCTGTGTGTTCGATGCCTTATTCTACGGATCTACTGTAAAAACGACCTGCGTAGAAACCAAAAAATTGAATTTTTACTGTTATTCAGTTTGACGCAGGTGAATATAATAAGAAATATTAAAATATAACGGTTTTTATATTTCATTACGAAAGTAATTGGCGGACTCAAATCCTATATCCCAAATAGGCAATTTATCAATAGATTGCACAATCTCGCTAGACAGATTGTAATCGTTCAATACAAGTAGCGGTAGTGATGACGTCGTCATCAACCATGTACTTCCAAGTTTGTGCTGTGGTTTCTGATTCGGTTGTGATCGTTGCGTCCTATTGGGCCGAATGTATTTAGGTATGGCTAAAACGAATGAAGATATTAATATTACGTGTCAGAGCCGATGAGTAGGATTTAATCACGGTCCTAGTTATGGCGGTCTAGGTTATTACAATATATTACAATGGATTTTTTGGAAATTATTTAGGTTTACAAAATTGTGAAACTAGTAAAAATGAGAGTAGATTAGATAATTCTGTATTGTATTTTTTTAGATCCTGAAGCTCTTACTAAACTACTAGAAGTGACAGAAAAGACTGAAGAAGTAAAACCTCATGAAGAATCTGCTTGGAAAATATTGAGTAAGGATAAAGTTACATTTTATCATATCGAGTGGAACCTAATTTAGATTATATTTAGTTTTTTTTTGTATTTATTATTTTTAGATAAGATAGTTTTAATTTTTATATGTTTACTTGTGATATATCAAAATAAACATAAAATATTACCAATCTATATCGAGTGGATGTCGACCTTCATACTCTTATGTTTACTGCTTCTGGGCCTATATGTCTTATTGGGCAAATGAGCTTAGATGGATGAATTCAAATATTATGAGCCCACATTTTTTGAGTCGTAAGGCAAGACGGCTTGACCAGATACATTTAATATAAAAATGAATGTTTCATTATAATTTATTTCAACAGGAAAATCGAAATCATCCAAGCGCGCTTTGGTCGTAGTGTTCATCATCATGGCTTGTTCTGTTATGATGGGCAGTCCAGTGCTGCAAGTCTACGCTGAACCACTCTTCAAGGAGGCAGTGCCGTCGATGTCAGCGAATCAATGCTCCATATTTCTGGCTCTGGACTTCATCGTGGCCAGTTTTATTTGTGTGATGGTCATTGATAAATTTGGACGTAAGGTGAGAATTTCCTAATTTTATATTATCCAAGTAAGTTTAAAAGCTCGGATCTTCCCGGTTAAGTATTTTTCCATTCATGTCTATCATTTAACTATATTTTATCTTTCCTATATGTCGATATTTTCCACAATACGACACGCGTATCATCTGGCTATTCCTAGAAATTAGAAATTTATGCTCGACCTTCGAAATACCTTTGCCAATAACATTTATTTATTCCCAGTTTTTTATTTAGTTTTTTTTTCTTTTTAGATATTTTTAGGTTTTGTATATAGAAGTAAGTTTACTAAAATTTCATCTCGACTCTCTTAACACTTACCATAAATTAATCACTTTTTATGCACCACCGATTGGTTGACTGGTAGAAAAAGCCTACGGCTTTAAGTCCGCCATTTACATGTCAAATAATAAAGTTAAATAAATAAATGCAAGTATGCCTGGGGAACCGCCAATTCCGATGACGTTCTCTCGGAGATTGTATTATTACTCCATTCCTTAGACTAGACTTTTAGATTTAAACTTAGATTCTGTGTTTTGGCATATAAATGATTTGATTTGATTTAGAAACTCTGATAAATTATAGCGATTAATTCCTCCATACTAATGTCATTTTATATGAGGCTTATAGTGCCATTTTGTGTGTGCAAGTGCGTTGATCATTTTGCTGTGCGTTAAATTATCTTCGCAGTATAAATTCTTTTTAAATTTCTTTTTCAGAATCTCATGATATTAACATCTCTCGGATCTGGCATCTGCAACCTGTTGCTGGGCAGCCAATTGCATTTCCACTGGACTGGCCATTGGTTCACTGCCTTCCTGATATATGCCTTCAGCTTCGTCTATACCCTGGGTTGCTCTGTTATACCGTTCGTTCTGACTGCTGAGGTCTTTTTACCTGAGGTTAGTAATTTGATAAGTTTCTTCGGTACTCTTACAGTTTTTAAAGTGGTGTCAACAATAAAGGCATGAACGATGTGTTTGGTTGATTTGACTCATTTTAAGAGATCTATAACTGCATTAACCGCAACAGATGTTGACTTTAGTCGGACTATTTTCGAATTTGGACATATGCCCATAATACCAGACTTCTTTTAGATTTTAAGATTGCCCAAAAGCATCCAACTTAGCGTACTAGCAGTGTCTAGCGATAACATTTGAAACGTGTCTTTCAAGATAGATATACTATTAGTAACGATCACTTCAATTCATACGCTCGCTGGTGCTTGATACGAGAGATCATTATCAATATGATTGTCTATACTTCCTTCCAAACCCTTTGTTTATCTTCTTAAGATTGTCCTAAAATGGGTACCTATATATTTGTCGTCATCATAACCATAATTTCAGCCGTTGTTAGTCTACTTCGGATAAAGGCGTCTCTAAATAATGATAATTGAATTTGATGTGATGCAGTGTTGTGTTCCTGCTGGTGAGTAGGGTCGCCAGGCTCCAGGCGGGTCGCTGTGCTGACAGCGGACAGGTCGGCAACGCGCTCGTGACATCTCCGGTATTGCAGGCGTTCATAGGCACGCCTGTTTGCCTACTTAGTTGTATAAAAAAAAAATACCGGTTCAAAGCGGGCCGCATCCAGCCTTTGCTTGCGACTTTTACAGATCATCTGACCATCTGGTTTGGTAGTATCTACTAATAAAGTCACACTCAACAAATTTTAAACTTTTCATTCCAGGTCCGTAGTCTTTGCAACAGCTTAGTCATGGGCTCATTATGGATAATACTCTTCATCGAGCTATTTGTCTTTAACCCTCTAGTGGAACTAATTGGTCTAGGACCAGTCTTCTACTGCTTCTCAGCTATTTGTTTCTTCGGAGCCGGATTTTCATACATCGCTTTACCAGAGACTAAGGGACTTTCAGCTGATGCTATCCAGGCTCTATTTTTGAAGAAAAAAGTTTAATGTGCCAAATAAGAACAATATTAATATTTTCTCCGTCATATAAAAGAATATCAATAGCATTTTTACCAAGGGTTAGATAGCGAATTGGTTGGAAATGTCTGACGCGAAATAAACACGTTAATGTTTGTACTTGTACACTATAATTAAGTCGTTAACATAAAGGATCACTTGTTGTTTTAAAAATATAGGTTCCTATTTAAGTTTTGTAATAATTACCTAGTTGAGATCATTTGTAATATATTTTATAAATAAATAAAAATGAATTGAAGAATACCTATTGTGTTATATTTTGAAAACTGTGCTTAAACATCTTATTTTTTTATTATTGTAACACCTGCTGTAATATCACCATAATGTCCTGAAAAACATACAATCCTGACTCATGATAAACTGTCCGAATATTCCAAATCAAAATTGGCTAGTTTCGAAATGGAGACGCTTATGAAAACCAGCCCAATAGGATGAAGATGGGCTTTATTTATTTATTTCAAACTTTATTGGCTAAAATGGTACAATGGGTTGACTTAATTTGAAAACATTAACTACCATTCAACTTTTAGTAAAAACAGAAATCATATCAATGCGATACTTTAACGTACCAACGGCATAATGTGTCTGCCGAAGCACGGAATCATCTATATTATTCAGACAATCAGGTGATTCAAGCCTGCAATGTCCTAATCAAACTGGAAACTAAACAAATTATGCTTCCCGTGGATTTCGAACCCTCTGGGTTTTCAGACAAATTCCTTAACCGCTAGATCATAGCGGCGGTTAATTATTCTAGCGCAAATAAACTATTTGTGTACTGTAAAAAGTTATAGCAAAGTTGCAAACATTCTATGCTGCTACAAAACGGAGCCCAGGCACTTATTATTTATTTATCACCGCTTGGGATTCACGGGTTGCCCCGGTCCTAGAGGCTTGCGAGGGGGTATGGATCGAACGCATAGAGGCCCTTTAGAGAAGTTTATGTCATGTGGTGCTCCTACTCAAACCCGTCCTCGGCTATATCAATAGATGACATTTCCATGAACAGGTCTAGGCAGGAGGAGGAATTATTGCTAATGAATGAAAATAATAAAATGGATTATGGTTACGAAGTTTGGATGGATTCAAGCTTAGCTATTGCAATAGAAATCGGACACCTGCCATAATCATGATTACTGACTATTAGTGGCAGGCGGTAACTCCCACTTAGTGAATGGGCACCCCAAATAGTCGCCGCGTTTGGCAACAGAAGGGCAACATTGGAATGAGCGGTTAAGCGTTCCGAGAGGTGCGGCTCCGGTTTCGCCATCGCGAGTTTCCTCTGAGCGGGTTACCACGTTATTACGCCATTACGTGCAATACACTTCCACCCTCGAGCATATAGCTCTTGCGACTCAACTCTGGCCGGCCGGCTAAGGCAAGCCAGAGGTCCTTCATCGGCGTCCACTCCGACCTTGGCGAAGGAAGGTCGGAGGTGAGGGACGGCTGCCCTGCGGAGACTGACTGCACTGGGAAGGAAACCCAGTGGGCGATGGGGTTGTCACATCCCTACGCCTAATTACATAGAAAGGAAGAAAGAAAGAAAAAATGTTTATTTGGTACTATTAAACATACATACTTAAAAATTAAAGGCACAGTATTATAAAAAATTGGAAGTATCAAAAAGATACATACATATCATCACGCCTTTTTCCCGTAGGGGTAGGCAGAGACTACTGATTTCCATTTGCTACGATCCTTACAGACCTCCCTCGCTTCTTCTACGCGCATCACTCTCGATAAACACGCTCGTCGATTACGGGTACTCCTGACGTCTCCCTTTTTAATATCTCTGCGATTTTTTCGCAGTATGTTCTCTAATACGCCTAATTATTTATTATATTATTATCGGTGCCTATTTTTATTTAATTTATTTACTTTCCTGTACTCTAAAATCTATGCTTTTTGGAAGATAGGGCATTTGTTATTACGAAGAATACGTCTAAAAGTTTACTGGTTCTACAGCTCACGGAATACACATTTTCACGATAAAAAGCTCCGAATAACTTACTTACTTACTAAACGCAGCGACCCAAAGTGAGTCTTGGTCTTGGCCTTCGTTAATAAATATCTCTATTTCTATCTATCCCGCGCCACCTCTTGCTATATACCGGCGTTCAACTCGCGCAAATCCCTCCGCCTATACAAAATACAATCTATGAAACATAGATATCCCAAGGGTCTACGAATAAGTTGTAATAACAATTGGGTGCAAAAGGCCATTTAGGAAATGATTGAGATTTCAACGAAATGAAATGAAATTCATTTCATTTTATTTCAAATATAATGTCAGCATGGGGTCCTATTGCTTAAGAGACATAGACCCTATCGAAAACCAAGCAAGAAACCAAGAAAGTTAGTTAGACAGAAAAACAGACGGGTAGCGCAAAAACGGGTGCATAACAATCTAAAGAGGTCTACTTCCAACTACTCTACTATGTATTCGCACGCCACTTGATATGGCAAACATGTGAATCTAATAATTAATTGTTACCACCAATATAATTGTACCATGTTTTGTGAATAAAGATCTATCTATCTATCTATCTATTCCCAGTTCCCGAATATATATCCAGAATTCGTCAGTGAATAAGTTTCTATAAAATGTATGCACAATTGCACACCTGTAGTTCTATAAATATCCTGCTTTTCTTCAAAAATTGGTGGAAAATTGGCGTCTTTTCAGTCTTTGCCATTTTTATATATTCTGGATAGTAAATGTCCAGTTCTTGCCTGCTATCTTTTTGATATAATTCTTTAAACTTAGCCTACCTACTTAAATATTTATATTATAAAAACTTTTATTTAATTATTACAGACAATAGTAATTAAAAAATAATCTAACTTAACAAAACTAAACTATATCTAAAAAAAAGAAAACTTAAAAACAAAATTAATCTAAAGTGGCAGTCTAAAGTAGTAAACCCTTGGCAGGGTTCCCATCACGCAGGCAGCATTACCGCGCTGAATAGCAATGGTTGTCTTAGCATAGGTCTTCTTCTGGGGCGTTTTTAGATGCTTGTACAAAGAGTCCAATCTTCTGCCAATGTGCCTATACACACTAAAGCACTGTTGAATTGTACTGAAACTACATGCGTAGTAAACTCTTCCCTTGTACATGATTCGTGACGAAGCCAAAACCTATATTACGACAAATCTTTTTTATATTTAAATAGTATCAGCTAAAGTATGCTCTGCAAAAACTTAAATTATATTCTTAGTAGAATAAACAGCGAGGCGGAAATTTTCAGCGCATGCAAGTTAAAGTGATAAGTAATCGTATTTCTGGCTTAATTTTAATATTTGCTTAATTTTCATGCTGCGGGCAAAGGAACTATAAAACCAAACCAGTAATGACCGACCAAACCTATGCAAACAGAGACATTGTAAATTAATTATATTCAAAGTATACAATTTGTTTTGATAAGATTATGAAGATGTATTAACTGAGAGTGTATGCATAGTGTCTGAATCTATATTTAACTTAACGGTTACTATGACGAAGTGGTAGGGTAAAGAACACGTATGTTGACTGAAATGTAAAAAAGTCTAAAATAGAGATTTATGGATTGTATATTTGAAATGGCCCAGGATAGGAACAGGTTGCCTTGGATAGAAGCAGGCTTTGGGTTGTAAAAAAACTGCCGAATAATATATTTTTTTACGATATTTACTATGTAATAATAATAAATTGTCTTTATTTTCGAAAATATCATTACAAATCTCTTTAGTTGATTGGTGCCTCCTTTTAAGCATAAAAAGCCTGTGCCAGGAGATACCGCTCTTCCATTATCATAGTGTAATTTACAATATATACTTATGTACTTAGTAGTATTTCACTCATCGTAGATAATTCTGTAATGACGCTGTCTGTCTGTTTGTGCATCTGTATATATTTTACGGTACATAAAAATCTGTTATAAACATTAAATATAATTTCTGACATGACGTCTTTAATTCTGTACGCCCGTCTGTTTGTTTAATATATAACAAGTAGTTACATTTACATTACATATCACTTGACCTGTAATCTCTTCTGTTTCCTCATAGCTATATACAAATATACTCTATGTCTATATATATATATATATATTTGCATTTGCTTATTTAAAAGAGAAGAACTTATATTAAATTGAATGCGGTCAAATCTTGTATACAAGCTTCTGCTGTATCCGCCTTTTGTTATGTGTATGCAAACTGAAGGTTATGGGTTTATGTTTTTTCAAAATTGTGTGTAGTAAATATAGTTGTCTAACGGTAAGAAAGCCGATTGTTCTTAAACTGACATACTTTTATTAGTGCACGCTGAGCTTGTTCTACTGATAAAAATTTGGTTTTATGAGCACCTCCCTAGATGGAAATGCAGTACATATATATATATAGATAGGATGCTTTTTGGAATTACGTACCTTGGAGTTCTAAAATATAAATAAACTAATAAATACATTCAATTCTAATAGGTAATTTTTGAATAATACTAACAGCATTACTCTTATAGTAGTAGATAGTTTTGAAAATGTGTATTAGTAGACGGATTAAACAAGTAGAACTTAATTATAAATAATTTCGTTTTTATTTACATTTTACAAAAAAGAAAAAAAAAAGAAAAATATTGTTTTAATAAGCAATTTATTGTAGGAATGTTTATTTTCTTAGTAACAGATAATTTTATTTTTTTATTTATTTCATGTAAACACTGTAAATATACATTTTGCTAAATTGGAACGAATGAATGAATATTTTATTGTACCATTAACAAATATAACAGCCTCTATGAATTTTTCATGCGTAATAATATCAAGGAGAGTAAGTAACCAGGTCACTCTTGCTAATCATAGTAATAATGCAAAACTTGAGTATCCTTATGATGGGGGAAAAAAATCAGCAACCTAGTACTGAAGCAGTAGCTGGTCTAGAAATGCTTTTAAGCACAAAGCTTACATCAAAATAATGACAATACATCAAGTAAAATGTTAATAATATTGTAATTTGACTTTATGAATTAATATAATAATTTTATAATGTTTTTCAGTAGTTGTTTTTAAGACGGTTTGTCGAATTTTAATGTAACATATTGATATGATGAAATAAATAAATAAATGTAAAGCTAGTTATGTATCTCAAAAGTAAAACATTTCTCACACTTATCCAACAAATAGAAACCGGACGAAAACTGTGACAATAATCCTACATCACACCCTATCAATTGTTCAAATAAATGATATATAACTACAGCGAATTAGTCCTTATATAGTAAAGCAGATTGGTTCATTAGTGAAAGTGGTTACTAATAATTAACATTCCAATTAAGTTTTTTTGTTAAAGATTAATAAGTTTATATATTTAATCATAAGAAAAAAATCAAAATGATCGTTGAAAGTATAAGGCCTGCTGCCTTTATGGTACAAGGCTTAGCGACAATAATGAGTTAGTATTTTTTAATCAATATTCTATCTTTTTTAAGTGAAAAAGGTACGTTCTTCGATCAAGAGTGAGTCGGATTTTCGTAAAAAATAGTTCATACATTTCTCTCTCTTTTTTTGTAAAGGCAAGTTTGTTTTATAATTTCATGATTATTACCTAAATTTAAATGAATCATAATATTAAAAAGATCTGAACAGTTTATAAGATCTGCGTTTTGCTGTCTCTGTGTTCTGAAGCCATGCCAGTTAAAAATAACTATTCCTTTTGGCCCGAATGTACTATAGAAGAATTTAGCTATATTTAGTACTAGCTGTTTCCCCCAGTTCTTGAACTATGTTTGACCCCAGGTCTTGAACTATATTCATACCAAATTTCATCAATATCCGTTTAGCGGTTTGGCCGTGAAAGCGTAACAGACAGACAGACTTTCGCATTTATAATATTACTAGCTTTTTCCCGCAGCTCCGCCTGCGTCAAAAAATAGCCTATGTTTGACCCCGGGTCTTCAACTATATTCATACCAAATTTCATCAAAATCCGTTCAGCGGTTTGGCCGTGAAAGCGTAACAGACAGACAGAAAGACAGACAGATAGACTTTCGCATTTATAATATTAGTATGGATTAGTATGGATTAGTATGGATTTATAATATTAGTATGGATGCAGAAATATATTTTCTCTAATCCGACCAGTAAAAATTGGTTAAAATTAACAAAACTTTCAGCTTTTAGATATAGTTTAGTATAGATTTTTCACTATCAATGGAAGACTAGAAATAACATGTTTACAATTCTATGTTTCAATAGCGTCATAACTAGCGTTTCTTAATACGTCGGGGACAATATTTCAAAGTTTTTCAGTGTCAAATATTTTACTAATGTAGGTTACATTGTCAATCGACCATGTTCAGTCTTGTATCAGAGTTGTGCGGAACCGCCTTTCTGATGTGGTTCAATTAACGACCCCAAGAAGGCGGCCGGGACTAGGGTTGCCAACTATACTGTTAAAAACAGTATTATACTGTTTTTAACTACATTATACTGTTATTGTACATACTGTTGTCATTATATAGTAAACTGTTGAACAAAAATACTGTTTTCAAAAAAATGTGTTTTTTTTTCTTATTTTTTTTCTCGTTAATTAATGCGAAGTGGCGGGACGACAGAAACGGAACAAGCATAAATTTTATTAAAAAATGAGCTCCTCATATATTTTAATCTGACTTACAATTGTAGTGAGGCTTATAAAGCTTTTAAAAATTACAGTAAATTGTTAACTTATGCCAGAAGTTGGAAATTATTTATTAGAATATTTAAAATAAAATAATAAAATAAAATACTGGCAATTTTCTTAAATACTATTTAATATTCTTCTCAGACCTAAATATACTTTATTTCTTGTAAAATAAAGTTGTCAACCCTAGCCGGGACCAACCAATGTTTCATTTACATACCATATTCTTTTCCAGTATCATTCCACACTGCATGCATCGGATTTGTATACGCATGGCCGTCTTATACACTGTCTAACTTCCGATCAAATGAAACTGTACTATCTGCCCCTATGACATCCTTAGAAGTATCTCTTCTTGCAAGCCTTACCAATGTTGGAGGACTTGTGGCCACGCCCATATGTGGATATTGTCTGAACAAGCTGGGAAGGAAGTATACTGCAATGCTTTTTGGATTGCCCTTTGTGGTAAGTTTTTTTTCATTGCATCATAATTGGTTTTTGATCTTTGTTTCATCGTTTCCCCCAGTTGCATACTCAGTTAGATAGGTCAGACAGATAGATAGGTAATTGTACATTTTATTGTACCAACTAGCTGTGCCCGCGACTTCGTCCGCGTGGAATAGTTATTTTGGGAATCATGGGCGAGCGCTCATCATGCGGCGCGTGTGAATTTTGTTTCAGTTATTTTAAAATTGTATTATCTTTTAAGATGTTTATTGAAATAAGGTGATGTCAAAGACAATTTTTATCACAGTTAAATACTCTTAATCAATACCACATTTATTCGGATAAAGAATAATATTAATAAGTTGATACAACTCTGACAAATAATTTGTAATAATGCATTAATTTCGACCAAATTTGATTATCATAAAAACGGTTATTGTGAGTTAATCTTAAAAGATACACATATACTGTCGCGGACATTTTTTTAGATAATCTATAGAAGAATAATTCTTTCATACATATTTTTTGGGTATCTCGAACGGTTTTCGCAGCGCACGCAACGGAATCCCTCAAAGATGAATAATTTTCCCCGTTTTTTCCACATTTTCGGCTGTTTTTTCGCTCCTATTAGTCTCAACGTGATGTTATATAGCCTAAAGCCTTCCTCGATAAATGATCTATCCAACACAAAAATAATTTTTCAATTCAAACCAGTAGTTCCTGAGATTAGCGCGTTCAAACAAACAAACAAACTCTTCAGCTTTATAATATTAGTATTGATTACTGCTATGATTGCTAATTATCATTTTCCATTGCTTGCCATTCGTTTTAAAGAGGCTTTTCCGTTGTGTCCTCAACTGACGTTGTAGGGACCAGTGTATGCTTTGATCATCTATAGTTTTGTCAGACATATGTGTTTGTAAAATACGCCTGAGTGCACTAACTACTGAGAGGGACTGTGTCAGATGCTTTTAGACAGCTAAATTGAACCTGTACACCTTAGTGTATGAATGGTGCAATCAGGGTAAAGCTTAGATGATGATGATGACAATTGCATCAGAATGTGAATGATGCACGCGCAACGAAACGCACACATTGGCTGCTGATAAATTATAATCAATGCTTTTTTTTTGTTTTTTGTTTACATTACAGAGCAGTGAATGTGTTAACTTTGTTTGAGAGGGCTTTTTCCAAACAATTTATTTTATTACTAAGTAGGCAAACAGACCTACAACACATTTAATGGAAGTTGGATACCGTAACTAAGAATATGTATAAAAAAAGCCTTTAAGCCGTGCTGCTCGCCCAGGAGTTTTTGTCCAATCCAAATGAAAACTCCTGGCCTGTAGGTCTTATTATTTACTTATGTTCACATGTTAAAGACATAGAAAACACAATGTGCTACTTTTTTCGAAGTTTAGTACTAAAAGTTCTACTTATTTCAAAAGAAATCTGTACCAGTAGACCCGTCAGAAGGGTATGAAAGAAAGAAAGATAAAATATGTTTATTTAGTACTAACCATAGTTAACAGATATGGTCTACATAAAATACTTTAATGTTGACATGTATCTTAATAACACCAAATTTGTCCGCTGTTGTTGGAAAACATTGTAACGTGGAACATCCAATAAATCTTGATTAATGCAAATAAACGATTGATTTTTTTTATACCACTAAATAGGCAAACAGGTGTACGGCCTACCTGATAGTAAGTGGTTATCGTAGCCTATGAACGCCTGCAACTCCGGAGATGTCACGAGCGCGTTGCTGACCTGTCCGCTGTCAGCACAGCGACCCCTCTGGAGCCTGGCGACCCTACTCACCAGCAGGAACACAACACTGCATCACAGTGATATTTGGCTGCGGTCTTCTGTAGGGTGGAGGTACTTCCCCAGACGGACTACTCCTTACAAAATGTCCTATCTCTCATAAAATAAGATTTTTTCTAACCATTTCAGATCAGCTGGTCCATAATAGCTCTCACAAACTACGTTCCTCTGGTGTTATTTGCAGTAGGATTTGCTGGTTTTGGAGCAGCAGGACAAGTACTCACAACTGTATACATAGCTGAAATATGCCAAGATTCTGTTCGAGGTGCCTTCACTTCTACTATAGCTACAGGTCAGTTCTTAACTAAAGTGCTTCGCATGGCAAGTTAGGCCTATAGTTTCGGTTGTTATCGACAGATGGCAGGCATTAGATGTTCCCTTTCTTTCTTAAGACGGAACTATTTTTTGACGACCTCTATGGGGCGTTATGTTTAACATGCCTGCCTGCTACCAGGGACCTCCTGAGTTTCTCAGGAGGGGTTCAATCCCATGGTTTGGCCGTGAAATCGTAACAGACAGAAAGACTTTCGAATACTTAGATATTTCCATACTAATCCATACTTCCATACTTCATACTATAATCCATACTTCCAAACTAATATTATAAATGTGAAAGTCTGTCTGTCTGTTTGTCTGTTGGTTACGGATTTTAATGAAATTTGGTATGAATATAGTTGAAGACCCGGGGTCAAACATAGGCTACTTTTTGACGCAGGCGGTGCTGCAGGAAACAGCTATATTCATACCTTATATCATCAAAATTCGTTCAGCGGTTTGGCCGTGAAAGCGTAACAGACAGACAGACAGAACGATAGACAGACTTTCGCATTTATAATATTAGTATGGATGTTGCTAAAAAGAATTTCTACTTCCAGGTTACTTCCTTGGACTCCTTCTGTCTTACACTTGGGGGGGATACTTGACCTTCTACCAAGTGGTGTACTTGCATTTGACACTGTCAGTTATTTATATCACCATGGTGACGATTTTGAAAGACAGTCCGGTCTATTTGGTTCAGAAGGCGAGAGATGAGGTAAGAAATTTTTCCCAACTCCTTCAGTCATTGGCACGACGGGTCGTGAAATAGGTCGAGACCTATCTTTCAACTCCCTCCGTCCACTTGTGGCGATCTTTTGCTCTATAAATTACGTTGGAGTCCTAGATGTTAAGATGCTGTCTGATTTAGCCATATTATCGTATCTGGCTTTGTCTGGATCTCTTTCCGTCCATCTTGCGATGCCAGTCAACAATGTCGAACCTTCTGTCCTGTCCAGCAAACTAAATAAAATTGTTAAACTGAAATTTATTGACATTGACTTAATGTTGGTATAAATAAATAAATTACACTCTCAATATTATTTTTATTACATACTAGCGTTTTCCCGCAGCTCCGCCTGCGTCAAAAAGTAGCCTATGTTTGACCCCGGGTCTTCAACTACATTCATACCAAATTTCTTCAAAATCTGTTCAGCGGTTTGGCCGTGAAAGCCTAACCGACAGATAGACAGACAGACTTTCGCATTTATAATATTAGTATGGATACAAAATATTTGTCTAACAATATTTGAATTAATCTAATCAAACAAATGCATTATTTTCAGGACGCAGTCAGGTCAATAGCCTTTTACAGAAGACTGAATGTGACATCGAGAGAGGTCGAGATGGAATTGAAAAAAATAAAGCTGCAATTGAAACCAGTTGATAAAAATGGTATGTTCATTTGTTTTCTTTTATGCGCGATTTCATCTATATTGTTTCATAGCCTGACACTACAAGGGAAGAGGTGTGCTGGTAGACGGAAACAATCATTGCTCAGAAATATATATGTTACCGGAAATGTATGAAATCTAGGAATTGTATACATCTCCTAGGAAATGTATACAATTCCGAAGCAATTTAGGAAATGTATAAAATATTGTTTTAAAAATTAATTAATACATACATATCCTAGGTAATGTATACATTTCCTAGGAATTGTATTTATTTCCAATATCTTATTAGAAAAAGTATAATAATACAAAGTATGTAATAATTGTCTGATGAGAAAAATAAAACTAAACTAAAAACTAAAATGAAATTACAACTAAAACAGTTAAAAATTTTAAAACTGGGTAATGTATACGTTTAATAGGAATTGTACAGAATTCCAATATCGTTCACACGTCGTCTTTTGATACACAAGCGTTTTTGTCACAAGGTTTGTCGCTCGCTCGCTAACTATTATGGCCACTGTAAAACCATAACCTAATCTACTATCTGTCACAAAGTCGTCTTTTGAAACTAAGTCGCTTCTTTCGCAATCGTCATCATTATAATTTCAGTCTTAGATTTCCGATCGCTATTTAGGAAATGTATAGATTTCCTAGGAAATGTGTCTAATTTATATTGAATTGTGTGATATACACATTTCCGGGCGATTTTACTAATTACATACATTTCCTAGGAATTGTATACAATGACGGATTACATAAATTTCCGTTAACATATGACATAACACTTTGATATTAGGTATATGTATTTAACTATTGCTGTACAGTGCAAGTTCAAGTTCAAGTTCCTTTATTATCATATATGTAGGTAGGTACAATGTTGACAAATAAGTTACAGGTAACTTAGGAGTTCCAATACATTTTACCTTAATAAGGTGCAAATATGCGTTGTCTCATATAATTATACTGAACATTACAAATGATTGAATTTGAATTATATAGCAAAATTTATTGAATCTATTTAAATGTCAAAGTAAAATTTTAATTTGCAGTTGTACATTCACATTTAAGACCTCTGCTTGACCCAAAAGTTGGCTGTTAGGTAATATTTTTAGCATTAAGTCCTCCTATTGTGATATACAATTGTATATTTTGTACAATAAAGTTTAAATAAAAAAAAGAATAGGCCGGAATTGCTTAAGTAATTTTTTTTTTAAAGTATCAAAAGATAGCGAAGTTTGCGGAGAACTCCAGTAATAGAGAGGCACTTGAAGAAGAAGTTACAGAGGCGATGGTTAATTGAAATAATGAAACATAATTTCCTTTTGAATGTTTTATCCTTGATGTTTACAACAAAATGCTGATCTTCTGATGCACCAAATCAAAACAAGAAATCATTTTATTCAATTGCAATGACAGCTTTGTTATAATATTCGCTTTCTCCCGCGGTTTTCCCATAGTTAATTTAACATCATCTTTTCAAAAATCAGGCTATTATTATGTAGGAAGGAATTTTGAAATAGGTTCAGTAATTCCGAAAATTACACGCTACAAACAAAATCTAAACTAAGAAATTTTAATTTAATATATTGTAATTAATGTCTTATATATATATAACTATAACTTTACATCTTAGGAAGAAATGGAAATTTGAACTAAATAACGACTATTCTCTCAAACTTTTGTTACAGATGTAAAGCCATCAGAAATATTGATTGAAAATCAACCTTCTGTTACAACAACTAAGTCGGATTCAGCTTGGCAATTCCTTTGTAAGTATGACGTTTTAGATAATACTGTTGAACTAGGTTTGACGTTAAATACAAATACAAATTCTCACGTGCTAAAGCTGAAATGTCAAAGAAATCTCATTCGTTGATTTAAATGTAAATAAGATAAAGATATTAAACATTTGTATAGTACAATTTGTAGGATGTTCGTGCTGACATGCCCCTTAGATACACTTTACCTAGTAACTATTGAAATTGATAACTAAGTATTAAATTTATTAAGCAATTGACATAAGTCTTTGTCTGCCTTAGATGAAACATTGATAATTCTGATCTACACTTTTTATTTACTTATTGATATAAGTCTTTGATCATTATCATTTCGTGTAGGTTACATTGTCAATAGACCATGAACAGCCCTGTATCAGAGTTGTGCGGAACCGCCTCGGCCTCTGACTTGGTTCCTTTAACGAATCTAATGGCAGCCGGAACCAAAGGCTTATCGTGCCTTCCGAAGCACGAAATCATCTTTATTATCAGACAATCAGGTGATTCAAACCTGCAATATCCTAACCAAACTGGAAACAGCTAAACAAAGTATGCTTCCCGTGGGAATCGAACCTACGATTCCCGGGCCGAAGGAGAACGCCTTAACCACTGGACACGGAGGCAGTTTAATCTTTGATGGAGCTTATAGACTTGAGGCTATTGAGCATTTCCCCACATTGGATAATGGACAACCTTGTAGATTCATTTAAATAGGAAAACCAGACGCATTTATAATTCGTATATTCGTTATAGCTGGTCGTGAAAGCGTAACAGACAGACAGACTTTTGCATTTATAATATTAGTATGGATATCTATCTTTACACGGAGAAGCTTTTTGAACAAGGACAACAGAACAATTATCTAATTTCAGTAAAATCTGAGTCATCCAAGCGAGCACTCTTGACGTGTATCGTCATCATGATTATCAAAACGTTCATGGGAGCCATCACGCTCCAGGTTTACGCTGAACCTCTATTCAAAATGGCTGTACCGACGATGTCACCGTACCTTTGTACTATATTTATGGCGATTGATAATGTTGTGGCCAGTTCTATTTGCTCATTGCTGATTGACAGAGCTGG
Source organism: Euzophera pinguis (assembly GCA_947363495.1). NCBI lineage: Eukaryota > Metazoa > Arthropoda > Insecta > Lepidoptera > Pyralidae > Euzophera > Euzophera pinguis. The sequence goes on from OX376176.1 coordinate 9,721,576, forward strand.
AAGAAAGGTATGAACACTTCTACTCAAATTTTATAACTATAAAAATGCACAAGACTTGATTGACTTATTATTTAAGCTTTTTCCTTACAATTTGGAGATGATAGATTCCAACGCCATAGGCACAAATTTGCTGCTACGGGAACAAATGTTATTCAAATTATTTTAAAATATATTATGATTTTTTACAACTAGAAACAGAAAAATACAATAATTACCTTTTTGGAAAAACCCTTCATGATGATTGATAAAATTCATCCAGGATCAATAACGGAATCGGCAATTCAGACGATTTTGCTCGGATTTTGTGCAATTTCTGCACCAGAGCCCGTTTCACGGAAGAATTCCCTTGGGCGTGGCAGATATGTTTAATATAGCGAAATTTCTCCTTTATAATATCGAAATTTTAAGAAGATATTGGTACCTTTTAGCACCACGCTTTATTTTATTATCTTTATTTTCCAGTTCCTCATGATAACGTCATCGATCGGCTCTGGAATCTGTACGTTCCTCCTCGGAACCCAACTGCTGTTCAACTGGGCTCCCGGAATCGTCACGGCTATTATCATTTACGGGTTTGCCTTCATCTACATAGTTGGAGCCAATGCTGTTATTTTTGTTATTGGAGCTGAAGTATTTTTGCCAGAGGTGAAATATTCAGCTGCTAGCTATAATAAGTATATCGTCGTGAAATCCGTATGTGCCATCGCACTAGTACATAAATCTATGCCGAATCGTAAAGCTTTACGTAATGGTTATGTTTATGTTGTATGTGACGATAGACTGTACTTGAAAAAGAGTCACAATGATTAGGTGCTAGATAGAATGATGTGTGGCATTAATCCCACATGTAGAGTTTGGATGGCTGTACAGAAGGCAAAACCATGATGAAATTTTGTCTGTATTATTGCAGTATAGGGCTTTTTTCTTTGCATTTACCTTAGACATTGACCATCTCGCACAAAACAAACACATCATCAAAATCAATGTATTTGGTATCAGAATTCCCAGTGTATTGAAAATTGACGCCACGCTCTTTTAATCGCGTCTAGCTTCACATAAATTTCTGTCTTCCAGGTCCGTGGCCTCTGCAACACCTTAATCATGAGTACAATGTGGACCGTCAACTTCGTAGCCCTGGTTATCTTCATCCCTATCGTGGAGAACTTCGGTCTTCATTCAGCTTTCTTCAGCTTCTCCGTCATCTGTTTCCTTGGAGCTCTCTACAGTTACTTCTATTTGCCTGAAACTAAAGGACTATCAGTTGATGCTATTCAGTTGTTGTTTGTTAGGAACAGGCGGAAGAATAATGGTACTGATTATGTAGATGTTAAGTGTGATGAGAAGTGTTAACGGTTTTAGTGATCTTCTGTAATAAATGTTTATTTTAAGTTTTTAAAAAAGAACAGTATATTTGTTTATTTCATTCTTAATTTCGTATTCATATTAACCTTTTGCCGGTTGAACAGAGCTAAAATACCAGATGACGCAAAGCTATAACACTTTTCAAAATATTTTCAGAGGTCAAAGTTTTGCAAATTTATGTATAAAATCCGTTTATGAATTGAGATCCACAACATAACGCAATTCAGAAATTATCTAGATCGATTAACAATTTCAATCAATAGCCCATTTGTCCCCACTGTTGAACATACTTACTTACTTACTAAGATGGCGCAGCAACCCAAAGTGAGTCTTGACCTGCGATAATAAGGATCTCCTCTTCGATCTATCCTGCGCCACCACCTGCCAGTCCTCGGCGTGCAGCTCGCGAAGATCCCTCCGCACCTCATCAATCCAGCGATATCAGTGCCGGACGACCGGACGCCGTCCCCTCGGCCCTCCTACATTTGCTCTCTTCACCGCTCGGTGTTCCTCCATTCTCTCTAAGTGCCCAAGCTAGCGCAGTCGCTTAGCTTTCGTTTCCCCAATTATGTTTGGCCCTGCCACCAGATTTTCTAGCTCTTTATTCTTTCTTTGCCTCCATTCCCCATACTCAGTCTTTGCCGGCCCCAGAATTTTCCTCCAGATTTTGCTTTCAGCCACTAGGAATTTGGTCTCCTCTTTTTGTGTCAGTGTCCACGCTTCGCATCCGTACATTAAAATTGGTCTAATAACCGTTTATTTGGATGATGCCAAATTAGTGAACACATTTATTTCAGAAAAGTTAGCCGTAAAACTTCTCTCTGGCGTCTTCTTCATCCTAGCGTTATTCCGGTTGCGTTTTTCAGCGGTTTGCTTCGGAGCCCAGAGTCTCTCTTCTGTACTTATAATGTGCCTCTGGTCAGTGCATATTGTATAAAACTTTAGAAAAGAAGCCATACTTGTTTGACGTACTTGCATTGAATGGAATAACCTTGAAACTTTTCCTTGATAGGTAGCGAAACCCTGAAAAATAAATAATAAAAAAATAAACAGGAAAACAATCAATAAGCCTATCGGTTAGGGTTCCATAAGAAGTAAAGTGATTAAATCTTACAGTTAAAAGCCACTAGAAATTGAATTGAAATGAATTGAATTGAACTAGATGCCATAAAATAGAAAAGTTTTACAGTTCCACTAGTAGCGTTCCTCCGTATTTCGGAAAGCACGTCAAGTCGTTGATCACGGCTGTTATCGCTAGTTGGCAGTCGTTTAGTTGTGTCTGATGCAAAAAGTCGGAAAAACACATCCAGAGGACGTAGCCAATACTGCCCGACCAAATCAGCAACAATAGGCTAGTTTCCAGGGTCAAAACCATGGAGGATGAATCAATTACAAAGAGGATATGTAGTGCTAAAGGTTAGTTTACACTCGATCCAGTGCTTTCACGGACACACACATACAAACAAATAGTTAAATGTGTGAGTGAATTGTTTGCGAGTGTGGGGTGGATTTCGTGTCCGTTAAAGCACTGGATCGCCGCACTGGATCGTGTGTAAACCAGACTTTAAGGATAAAACGGTAGCCTATTACTAAGACTAGGCTGCCCGTCTGTCACGTCAACTCACGTTCGCCACGGACGGACCATCTGTTAGTACCAGGCTGTCATAATTTTGAAATTGTTAATACTAAAAAACTGAATAAAATAAATAGGAGGCTCTCATAAAATATACATGATGTTTTTGCAATGTTTTTCCGTATCCGTCCTTTATTAAAGAGAACACCCCGTATAAGACCCCTTTGGAATGGAACGGACTACTATCAATCTAAAGATTTATGCTTAAGGCATTTATTATCATTTTTATGTTATGATTAATTTAAATTAATAGAAAATGGTGGCAGTCAATTCTAAAAAGTGACAGAGCGAAGTAGAGTAGAAAAAGTAGGCCAATAAAAATACGACCTAGACATAGTTATATTTTACTACCTACTACATTTTCCTAAAATCTACTATACTTTAGGGTTATTTCTAGATATTTTCTAGAAAGAACCCTTAAACCTAAATAATGTTAAATGAATACTCATTGTTTTGACATTTGTAGATTAATCCTACCGGTTACGCTCTGCCGGTAACCTAACCTTTGACGTGCAGCCTTGTTCCTCACACTCTTACTCAAAGTCGTTTACTGTAGTGGGAGCTAAGCTTTGGAATTCACTTCCTGTGGAAGTAAGGCTGTCACAAAGTTTAAACGCTTTTAAAGTAAAACTTTCAAATTCTCCTTTGCTGAACTTAGACATTTAAAAGTATAAGCTAGTTACGTTGGTGTATGTATGATTATTTTTTATAGGTATGTAGGTTTATTTAATGTATTTTCTTCATAATAATATTATATTGGACACGCTTATACCCTTTTGGTAAGCATATCTTCTGTCACTCGCTGGTTGACTGTAAGAGATCTCTAAGTGGTATAAGTCCGCCATTGTACATATTGTTTTTCCATGCTTGTGTATGTAAATTATTTGTTTTTTTTTTTTTTGTACAATGAAGATATTACAAACAAACAATCCTATCGTCGCCGTTACGTTATCTGTGACCTGAACCTAGACGATCTATAGATCTGATATAGATAGAATCTGATGTAGTCGCACAGTTATAAAATAACGGATAATGTACAAGTAAAAGTTTCATAAAATGACTCTACTTCGGAATGCATCTTCGGGCCATTTACACGGATTCAGTGCTGGTAATCCAACAGCGAATTTGTCTATGTAGGTAGACGCGCTCATGAACACGAAATGATTTGCATGTGTGGGCAAATTTCGTGTCCATGAAAGCTACTGGATTGCCAGCACTGGATCTGTGTTAATGAGCCCTCCGTTGGTTTCGATTCGACTGTATCTGGAGTCGTTAAACCGATTTAACCATGTAACCCACTCGACTAGCTGTTTGCCTCGGCTTCGGGTTGGCAACAACAAAATGGGTTGTTAATTTAGGCAGTAATTGAATTTTAATGTTTTCTCAAAGAGAGAAGTGGGAGCGAGGTTCTTCTTGCTATCTCTTTTGTACTCACGAAACCAAGTGGCAGTGACGTCACTGCACACACAGTGCATCCTTTTCTTGTTTTTTGACAGTTTCCCCTTACACTGAATTTCATAGGCTTATTACATAATTCCATATAAATGATAAAAATAAATTGAGTAGAATACCCAATTTCATGCAGTAAGTAATTTGAAGCTCGTGTTTTGCACCGATTCTTTTTGCTTATACATATCAATAATCTGACACTTGATCATCATGATAATGAGTAAGTATATCATGTACATATTCTTCATTTCTAATAGCAACAGATAATGTCGAAAAAATTCATGTAATTGAAAAAAAATACTCAAAAAATTATATATTTACAGATTTAAAAATTTTGCACACGCAAAATTAAGCTTTCACAATTTTTTCTTCATAAACAACGCTTGAATTTCATCTGCAGATAGTCCTTTGGTCTCCGGAAGAAAAACGTATGAAAACACACCTAAAAAGATGCATATAGCTGAAAAACAGTAGAATACTGGCCCTAAGCCGATGATTTCTACGATGAGATTGAATACGAACATATTTTAATTTTTTATTCAATTTTTATTTAATTAAAATAATCTGAAATAACCATTGTGCTAAATGTTGACAAACATGTGAATTCGTTCATTTAACTAGGTAATTAAGGAAAGTTTTTTTTTATTTGTAAATTGACGTTTTGAAGAAAATGCTGCAGTGGAGTTTGTGGCGCCGCTTCTTCTCCACTTGCGCTTTGGAAGTGGTGGTAAACTTAATATAAGTAAATTGACGTCAATAAGTGATATTTATATCCTATATTGAAAATAAACAATTTCATTTCATTTCATTTCAACAGTTCCAGAAATATCGAAATGCATAAAGATGATAACACCATGTTGCAGCAAAGACTGCGGACCTGGAGAAAGAAAAGAAATGTAAATAAAGCAACTAACTGTATAACTAAAGTACAATGCAACATACTCGTATGTGGCTGTAGAGGCATACCCAGGACACTTCATAGAACAGCGGAGAACCCGATATCTATTACTATACTACTACGATTCGGTGCGTTCGCACTCGTGTCAATGTGTGTAAGGGTTGGTTCGTTTCTTCGTCATAGCCAACGCGGCAAATGCAACATCTTTGCATTGTTTTGCTTTCGATTTTCACCCTAAATTGTAGGTGAGTGCGGTATTAATTTCGGGTGGGTGTGTCCGTTCTGTACGTTAGTACTATTAATAATTCTGTGACTAAGGTCAATGGCTTTAATGCAACAGATAGAGCAACAGCAGTAGTTTTTTTCAAGCTGCCTATCGGGTCAGTTTCGGCACAAAGCCTGCATCTTCTAAGACATTGAGAGAAGTATGCTGCATAAAGAAATAGTCAGGCATCATGTAATACATCCACAAGAGTATAAAATCCTTACGTATTTTCTGGATTGCACTGTATTACTAGGCCCTACTCCGTAAGGACATTAAAATAAAAGTATGTTAAGTAGATTTTATGAAGGACTTTAGCATTAATCACATGAGGTCCACACCACAACCCAAAGTGTAAATGAAGCTGAAGGCATATAAGAATATAAGCGGAATGCAGTGAACCAATGTGCCGCCCAATGGAAGTGCAGCTGTGTGCCAAGCAACAAGTTACAGATGCCAGAACCAATGGCTGTCACGATCAGGAGATTCTGGAAACAATGTTGGATTATTTCACACGACTAGAAAGTCATAGCATATAATTGGACCGACCAGAAAATCAGTAAGTAGTAAACATACGAGGCGGAACTATTCGGTAGGTGGATCGTCCACCTACCGAATAGTGTCACTTGTCAAGTGTCACTTGGCGCCTAATTAAAAACCTGCCGAAGATGCAATCTAGAAACTGAGATTGAAGAAAGAGATAGAGTACTAGCGTTATATTTACCTTACGTCCAACTTTGTCAATGAACAAAACACACTCAATACTGGCCACAAAGAAGTCCAAAGCCAGGAATATGGAGCACTGAGTTGCTGACAACGAAGGCACTGCCTCCTTGAACAGTGGTTCTGCGTATACTTGTACCACTGGACTCCCCAACATTATGCTGGATGCCATGATTACCAGCATCACGGCCAATACTCTCTTGGGAGATTTTGATTTTTCTGTAAATGTTTGTTCACATTAAGAACTTTTTGTACATTAGCTGACGAATATTGCATTAGATTATAAGCTTACTCAATGATTTTAAGATTTGCACTAAATTGATTGTTTTCGTTATGATTGGAACAAAGAGCATCGAAACTACACACGGATTGGAATAATCAGAATAATTTATTTTTGTAAGAATGCCACAAAATTTTCATCCTTTGTCTCTGTCTAGCAGGCGTGCAAAATGTTGTTATTGTAATGTCATGCTTTGTGAGGGCAATCATTATTTTATGATGTATTATATTTTTAAAACAAGAATTCAATACATCTACAAGAAATCGGTTTTAACTTGTATTTGTGGCGCTGTTATTTTGTCGTTAAGGCCCAATACGAAGCGGTTGACTTTGAGCCGTTGACCTTGCATTTAGCAGCAAACCGCGCGCCATCTATTGAGCATACATGCATGCTCATCATTCGAGAAAGGAACGTTTGTTCGTGTGCGGTTTTAATGCTCTAACTCGGTATACAGAGTAATAAATAAACAGAGAAAACATGTAAAAAGTGGTAAACTTACGTTTGGGTTGTCAAAAACTTTTAAACTCGTCGACGGTGAAACTGAACCAATTTCTTTAAAAAATAAGTGAAAATTAGACAAAAAAAAATTCGAAATTAAACTGCCGAATGAAAAATTATTTAGTGACTGTTAACTGATATACTGTTTTAAAGGCTAAAGCGTAAAGAATTGGTCACATAGGCTACTTTTTGGTGCAGGCAGAGCTGCGGGAAACAGCTAGTTATTTATAATTTATAATGACACTGACGTCAATATACGTCAACATTTATTGACGCTTTGCTACGATTAATTTATTGTACATACTGGCATATAGCGTCTATTCACGTCAACGTTTATGCATGACCTATCATGAATGATCTATTTTACATGCTATTATAGTGTAAGAACGTCCAGACTCCAGACACGTCAACGTCAATAGATGTCGTAACTATAAACAAACAGGAGACACAGTGTAAGTTGTTGACGCCGTCTTATCAGGTCAACGTGTATAAACATTTCTTTACAAATATAATATACCTCGACGTCATATAACGTCAACGTTATAGGAAGAATTTTTCTTAAGCAGGGCCTGTATAAAGAGCACAGTGATTTCTCATAGCCTAGCCCTTCATTCTCTCAATTAATTAATCTAGTATATAAGATGGAAACATTTTTTTTAAAAACGTCTGAATCTGGCATAAAACTCAAAACAAGGATTACCAGAGGTTGTGTTTTCTCAATTTGGTTCGGGAGTATCTCTGTACCTTGGCTCCTTAGTTGACTCGCTGTTGTGCCTAAAATTGACAGATAAATCATTGGGTTCTCTATTTCTTAAGGACCTAGACCGAAGTTCTGAATCGTTATGATTTGGCAAAGCCCCAGAAGATCGTGCGCCATATGTAAGACTGCTTGATTCAGTCAAAGGGTTTAGCAAAGCCAAAGGAGACAATACTCGTGGTATTAGTATTAAAGTACAAGGGGGTACTTTGAATGCGTAGCGCTCACTTCGTCGTGTTAAATTTTCTATATTGTGCGGCTTTAAGATTGTGATGTGTTATGGCGAAATGACGTCACTATAGGGATTAAGTATAGCCAACTAACGTGCTTGTACGTTCTGCTAGAAAAGTCAGGAATAATTTCGACGTGCTCATACGTTTTCTTACATTGTATCGACTGTTTTTGGTCGTGCAAAGACGTTGCTCGCGTAAAAGTGTTACTAAACTGACGACTGACATTGATCAATAATAAAATCTGAAATTAGCTGCTGACTGTAACAGGCGATTATTCCTACTAAGTGACTTAATTGCTAAATGAGCGACTAAATTACTAAATGAGAACAAAAATTTATGAATGAACATGTAAATTACTACATTATATAGTAACAGAACTTACTGTTTCAAAAAGACGACTTTGAGACAGAAAGGTGAGGTTATAGCTTTACAGTAACCATACCAGTGAGCGAGCGAGCGACAGAGCTTGGACAAAAGCGATTTAGTTTTTTGGCAGAAAATGCCAATTTTAATTTGGACATAATTATTTAATAACTTTGACATGAATTAGTTTGGGATAATTAATTTATAATGTTTAAAATAATTCAGTTGATAAATTAATAATAAATTGCAATGTATTTGTTTAAGAATTTGCACACCTTTATCGGTAAAATGTATATGGGAACATTATATTATTATTTAACAAGACATGTAAAACCTACATTTTATGCAAATAAATAATTTGAATAATTGATTGACTGAAAATTTATAATAGTGTTGCAGTGATCATAAAAGTAAGCATTTTTTGTTCAAACTTTAGTAATCCAGTTTGCCGAATATTGAATAATATGCAGTACCGTAGTTTGTCACTCAAATATATTTAAGTCGATCAAATTTTATAATACTGCTCGGGTTATATTTTAAGCAACTCAAATAAATTTATTTCAGTCGCTCAGTCAAAAAAATATTTTTCAATTGCTTTCGATATTTTCTACTAAATCCTGATTTTTTAAATATAAGTTTAATACTTCGCGAGATTTTTTTTTTCAGGCATCTGAAGCCAGCATTGTGAGCAAAAGTCTTTTTATCATAATATTATCTGGTTTAATTTCTACTTTTAGAAAGTTATGGGTAATTTTGAATATTTTTTCTAAAATTCCTGTGAATCTTATTGTTTTTCGCCAAAAATTTCAAAAATGCCCTTCAATCCAGATGCTCATCTTGCATTAAGTCCAACACTAAATTTAACAACCTTATTATGATGAAAACAAATATTTATTTTGTGTTTTATAATATATATAATTATTCTTTTTTTGTGAAATAATTCTGACTGTTTTTCGTTTTTTTTTCCTTGCTTTTATTTATCATTTTAATTACATCCATTATATATTTTGGGTTTCTAAGAGGCATTTTTCTTGGGAACCGAGGATCAGGAAGCAAACGGTCTAAATAAAACTCCATTTTGGTTGACCAAGAATGATTTATCCCTTTTAGTAATTTCCGTTTTAAATGGAAAATTTTCACCCGGCCAAATTGCAAAAATACATTTTTCTCTCCTTGTGACATAAATATATCTTTGGATAGAATAATCAGAGATTGTGCATTTCCTTTATGCTTCCGGGAAAACAACGAAATGGACATTTGTTTAGCACGTGGGATAGATAGGGTCTAGTCGAGTAGTTCGCTGTAGCAATGTGGTGACTCCCTCAATCCCCATTTATGTAGGTGGTGGTTATTTTTGTCCGTGTATCTTTTCAGTTCAGTCGTATCTAGGACTGGATCGCCTCACTGGATCGTGTGTAAACCAACCTTTAGGCACGAAATCCTAAAATTCAATCATTTTACAACAAGATAATTTTACATTTTCTTGAATGTGCGTGGAACATGTTATGAGGCTGTTCTCAATAGATGATTTTAAACCGTAGTAAGCGCCATTTTTTCGTTATTGTTTTATCTATCTATGCTTATCTCGTTATTTAATGTCATGATGACTTCCGACTGATTTCGTATCGTGAGCTTATCACGTGGCTTATTTCGTCTTTAGGCTAAATTTGATTTGGATTGCCTTACTTACTTCGCTGGCTCAGCGACCCGAAGTGTATCTTGGAGTTAGTACACAGTTTTTTTTTCCAAATTAACTGAATTAATCATTTCAAATGAACTATCTTTTTATTTATTTACCAAATTCATGTACAGTAAATCGAACAAGATACAACATCGAGCAGAAGATTAGTACAAGGGTACTGCTTATTTCTACAGAAATCTCTTCCAGGGTAGCAGGCGTAATATATACTTAAATTTAAATACATATATAAGTTTAAGTATATATTCACGTACAAGACGCCTGTTACCCTTTTCTTGTCGTTTCCTCTCTTGGGTCTATATATACTATGTATAATATTACAAATAATCATATACTAATAATAATAAATAAATAAATGTGCATTTAATAGGCTAAGGACAAATAATAATCCTTTAAAAGTTTTTTGAAAATTGAGATAGTCTTTGGGTCTCTAAGCCATAGTGCGGAAAAGGGTGGCCTCCCTGATGCGGCGTGTGGGCGCTAGCTCCAACAGCCTTCTCAAAATTATCGCTGGCAGGTTGGATGGGCCCATTCTTAAACACTGGACCCAAATACATTTAGACAAGTAAGTAGTAGATAAGTTACTAACATAGTTTTAGGACCATTGTTACTAACATTTAATATGGATTTTATGACTGTCCGAAATAAAGAGATTTATTATTATTATTAATGTCGGCCGGCAATGAACTTCATAACCTAACCGCATGGACCGAAAAGGAATAGAAATAAGAGTAGGAAAGACGAACAGGGATTTCAAGAAGGGTGCGAAGGTGAGAAAGCAAGGTTTATCAGTGGAACGGGCGAAGGAGAAGCGCTCTTTAAGATAAGAAGGATAGGTTGGACTATAAAGGATGATAAAGAGGAGACAAAGAATTCTTTTTGTTTTTGCGAAACCGAATGGTGAGCCATTTGAGTTGTCTGCGGAAGTCGGAAACATGATCATATTTTTTCAGTCCATAGCGATCGAGCTTATTTAATAGTTCCTCTGTAGTGTCCAAGTAACACGCATCAGCATAGTCCAGGAGTAGAAGTATAAGTGACTGACATAAAGTTATCCTTGTGTCCACAGGCAAAAAACTCTTCCCTCTTTAAGATAAAAAAAGAAAAAAATCCAACAAAACGGAGCTACACATCTTGGGATGCAACCCGGATACCGCTGAGATGATAATGATAACTCACTATATATACGAAACGTATCCGGGACACACCGAAATCACTGTGTCAATATGTATGCTTGGCTTAAACACGAGCTCCATACAAAACTATATTTATTATTCAATTATCTTCATACAATGGAGATAGGATGTATTCAAACAAATAGGTATTGTCATGGTGTTGCGTATTTTTAGCAAAACTTGTTAGCAGTAGGCTTAATTACAAAATCATATTACATAAGAGGAGCCCTGCTTGCGTAATGGCAAATACGAGCAATACGTGTTTGCAACGATTTCGCGTGTCATGCGACGGCGAGTACGGCCTAGTTTGGATTGGTAGCCGTTATTTCTAACTTGAGCTTTTTTCGATAGATGGCAGTTTATAGGCTGTTTGCCTAGTAAAAGAAGTACGAAGGTCAGATGGCAATTGATCCAATAATCAGTACCGTCCAATATAGGTAATTATTAAAGTGTACCATAAGTTCCAACACGTAAGCTGATAAGTAACTAAGGATGCAATTAGGATTAAGGGGAGCGCTGTTCTTAGCGGGTTTACACACAGTCACAGTTTACATTAGTTACTTATTAATGAATACCCCAGTTTTAATAATCTGTAACATATTGGTATCGCAAGCATGCGAAAAGAATCAGAGATGGGAACCATTGCAAAACTCTCATCTATAATTAAAATATGTCGAGACACTTTTATTTGAGATTGCTACTATTAGCCATCTCGGTGGCTAGAGGGCAATGGAATGGATTGAAAGAGGTATACTGAACATTCACAGGAAATACAGATCCGATATAGAGCTCAGTTACTCTAGCATGAGATTTTATTATAGCAAATGCTAGTGGTGTTTAATTCTCATCATCATCATCCTAGCGTGTATTCCTAGATGCGTCGTCAGCTTACGCTTCGGAGCCTAGGGTACGCTGTAAGTCATGGTCCTAGATTTGTCGGAACTGGTAATTACAATGGAGCGACTGCCGTCTGACATACGTAACCCTTTTTAAAGGGAAACCAGACCAACAGGAACATGACCTGAGGTATGTTAGTGGCCAACACTGTCAGAATTTTTCAGCCTGCCCTAAGGCATCTGACACAGCCTCACGACTGCTATCTATCGATAACAATCGGGACGAACGGCTTAACGTGCCATAAAAATATATATGTGATATATGATAGATGACAGTTGTTAGACTGTGATGGATTATGCAGTCTGAAAAATGTTACAGTGATGACCAATAACACACTTTAGGTATGTTTCTGTTGATCTGAAGAAAGGGTTACCTACGTGACGGCAGTCGCTCCATCATCATGTCCTAGTCCTTTTTTGTTGGAAACTGTGAATCATGAAAAATCGATTTTCGTTCGATATCGAATAGTTATCATTCGTCATATGAAACGATGAGACGAATTTCTTACAACATGTAGGTCACACAGAAATAGGGCCCCGGAATCGTAAGCTTTTGCTAAACATGCTTGGTCAAAGAAGGCTTGATCACATTTCATTGGCAATTTTCCTTGATCACTTTGGGCGAAGCCGCGGGTAATAGCTAGTACAGTTATAAAACATTAAAACTATTTGCAATGTCACTTGTGAATCAAACAAAAGAACATTTCATTGGTTAAGTCTGAAAGGTAAAAAAGCTTGTAATGATTTCATGATATCTCTCTATTGCGATCATGGTGCAATATTGCGACATCCATACTAATATTATAAATGCGAAAGTCTGTCTGACTTTTTGTCTGTCTCTCTGTTAAGCTTTCACGGCCAAACCGCTAAACGGATTTTAATGAAATTTGGTATATCCATACCAGTTGAAGACCCGGGGTCAAACATAGGCTACTTTTTGACGCAGCGGAGCTGCGAGAAACAGCTAGTACTTTATATAAACCATTACTTGAAACATTGCAAATAATAATGTGTTAAACAGTAGATAAATTTATTTGAACAGCGGCGCTCAGATTCATTAATAATTATTGAAACAAATTTTACAAAATAAACATATTCGTCAGTAGGAGAATTTTTATATTTACTCTTGTAAGTATAGATTTATATAAGCAACTCTTTAGCTGAGTGCGGCGATATTCTTATCGTAATAACTTCTGTTAAACAAATAAGTAGATATGAGTTTCAAATTGATTAAGTTAAATGGTAAATCGAATCCTTACACCCTGGTGTCAGACTTTTCGAAAAGCCTGACGTGGTTTTTTTTACCACTATCATCATTTTATTCTCGAACAATCGTATGTAATCTCCCAAATAACAGAAAAACAAAGTGTATGCCATCTACCTTGTCAATGTTTCAATAAGTAAAACGATCATGTTAAAATAAAACCGAATAAAATATTTCTTTTTATTGTCATCCTAATGTTTTTCTTGGCAATATGCATTGTGAACTTTGCGAAAACAAATAATGAAAAAGTCGCAAACATTAATTTGTTTAAGTAAATCATAACATACATTTCGGTTTTATTAATAGAGGTTTGGTTAGTGAAGAAGGTTAGAGCAAGGATGATAAGATCGCCTACAGAAGATAAAAGAAGCATCGGCCATCCAAAGGTAAGATGGGTCAACGACATTAGGGAAAAATTACCGATTAATTGAGACTTGCTACACGGGATCGAAGTAAAACAAAATCGAGAAGAAGAAGATCGAATATGATGATTTGAAAGAGGCCTATAGATACCAGTAGTATGTTGTAGAAAGATGTCAATGATATCGATGATAACTATCTCTCACGACAAACATTCGACAATAGTTAATATAATATAGGAAGAATTCCAAAAATATCAAAGAGCAAATTGCAAACATTTCAACAAATATGAAAAGACAGACCAAATCCCTTATCAGTTTTATATTTGAACTGTAATCTCTATTTGAATTACTTTATGTAATGAATATAACTTCTCAAAATGGTGATATAAATCTAGTAGTCGTTATATTTTACAAAAAACTAGTCAATCTTATAAATCGTGAAAGAAATATAGTAAAATGTCAGGAAAATTGTATCAAGTGCATACAGCACTGGCAGGTAAAAAAATAACTCGTGTAAAAAGATGAGTGATAATTTCGTTCGTTCGGACAAAGAAGCCGGAACAAGTGTTCAAATGGAATAAAAGGATTGGTGTGAAGAGGATGTAGTGACCATGTGCATGTTGCGATGATGGATGAAAATATACTTGTACCTATACAAAGAGAGAGAGTTGACTGAGAGGGTCGGTCAGGAATTGTGTCGTCGATGGTCAGGATCGAACCCAAAAAACATACTGGTATTAAATCGCAGCTTTCATGAAAAGAGTAACTCTTAATGTGCGATGAGAGTAAAAACTATTGAAGAAGCGAACAAGTAAGTTAGTAAGTAAGTAGAAACTCTTTATTGCACCAAAGAAAATACATAACAAATATAATAATGTTTGAGACAAGACGTACAAGGTAGACATTAACGATAGCTTCACCCACGTGGTCAATGGAAAGTGGTTCCATTTACTTTAATGCCCATTCGCACTTCAAATAAGAAAATAGCAATAAAAGTTTTTCCTTTTAGGAAAAATCTTAAAACCATTATTTTATCAACGTATGGCTAAATTATTATAACCTTCTAGAAACTTCTACATTAAACATAAACATTTTAGTAACATTCAATGTTTTATATTCTTCATGACGTATCCTTTAATTTAGATTTTGGCTTCCTCGTCACCTCCACCCACATTTAATAATATTTTTTGTTGCTAACGACACTTTAATTAAAACTCTTCTCTAGTTAAAGAAGATTTAATAAGCTTAATGCTCCAGTTCTCAATGACCGAGTATGTTCTGACAATCAAAACTAATATCTAGAAGCTCTGTGGCTTTCTAAATATTTGTTTAGCTTGACACTCGGTCTCTGTGATTTAGTCTAAGCATAACATTACAGCAGTGCATACAAATCAATGTCAAAATACTTATCTAGCAGGAAAATTCTAGGTGTTTAAATTTTATAATAATAGTTTGCCAATTTTTACCGCTGACGTAAATATTCAAACATTTATCGAAGTATTATAGAAGGCGACAATAAAAAATTGTAGGGCAAATAAATAACATTTCTAAGCACATGGAAGCACCAAGTTACTCGAAGTTAATTACTGACGAATGCAGAAGAAGATAAAAAAGTTATGTTATTACTTTCACATTCTGTTTCGCACTCATCACGCCTTTTTTCATCCTAGGGCTTTCCCAGTTCCATGCCCAGTTGATTGTTTCGGAACTCTGTATCTGCTTTCCTACTTTTACTTCTACACCTTACCTGGTTTTCGGCATAATTGACAGCGAGTCAATTAGCTACTGCACTGTATCTTGTTTTATTATAATCTAATAAATATGATCTTTTTTTATTATAAATATTGTGTTTGTTGTTTTAGCCGCCTTGGGCTTATTTGTGATGGGCTCTCTAAATGTATGGCCGTCATACACAAGCCCTCAGTTCACAGCCGAAAATAACACATTACTATCCACACCAATGAGTGACTCTGAGGTGTCTTTACTAGGAAGTTTACCTTCTTTAGGTGCTATGATTGGGACCGGTGTGATAGGTTTTATTATTGATAAGATTGGTCTAAAAATGGGAGGTCTTGCTATCTGTATACCTTACGTGGTAAGTTTGACTACCTTTTTCAATTTATGACATGTCGCTTTAATTTTTGCAATTCCTGGCTATCGTAACAGATATCTCAATTTTCATCAGCATCATCATAGTTACAGTCGCACACTGCTGTCATATGCCTCTGTTTATGATTTCCAAATTGACCGGTTGTAAGCGGCCTGCGTCCATCGTTTGCCTGCGACCCTTTTCAGGTCATCTGACCATCTGGTCGCTGGATATCTAACTGCACTTGCCGGTCCGTGGTCGTCATTCGATCTCAATTTGACTCATAATGTATTACACATCCTATCCACCTCTTTCTTTAAACTGCTTAAATTTCAATAGAGTTTTCGCTATGGCTATAGCAACGATGTAAATCTTATGCCAAAACTAAGTCTACTAAATATGAATTATCATCCTGTTTCAGTTATCCTGGGCAATCATAGAAATATCAAAATCTTCTGTACTGATCTTAGCTGCAAGATTCTTATCCGGAGTAGGCGGAGGAGCTTTCTCAGCGTACGCACCAATATTCATATCAGAAGTAGCAGAAGCATCTATCAGAGGGGCACTGGCTTCATGTATGTTATTTCTACTTTTTTTTTAAATGTTCAAATTTCAGTCAATTACTTAACTGTTTAATATTTTTTTCTTACACTAGTTTTGTAGAATATGATTTAGATAGACAAGAGGAGATAACGTAACGAATTCAATAGTTCCTAAAGGATTGAACTCATATTGTTCATTATGAGTGGAAACCATCAATGGTGGAAACAAAAGGGCAAGGGGTTGTTTAAAAATGTAAAGCAAATTCTATAAATTCTCATAACACTTTTAGGCGACACTCGAGCTCTATTCTAGTGTCATATGTTTCACCTTTGTATTTCCGCCATTCACAATTTCACTTTTGTATAAATCAACACCTTTATTCATATTCTTTTTCAGAATGATATTGATTTTATAATGTTCTTATTTAAACTTACTAATTTTCTTTCTGATTGCAGTTCCAATGATGTCCTACGGATTAGGACTCTTGTGCTCTTATATCATGGGCTGGTTCTTATCGTACCATGTCATCATCTGGTTGAATATTTTGATTAGTGTCTTGGTCTGTCTTCTTTTATTCACTGTAAAAGAAAGCCCTTCATATCTCGTGAGACAGAAGAGAGAAGAGGTAACGTTTATTTCTTAAAATTATTTATAGTTCGCTTTAATAAAATAGTCTACTTGCAACAGCAAAATCATTTTCAAGTAAAATATCTTGTACCAGTTTCCGCCAGGCGCCTATTCCTAGGGTCCGTAAGACCTTTTACATTCATCGTCTAAACGATAAGTAGGGCGACCATGGTTCACGCGCCTGTCCAAGGTGTATACTTTTTACGGCACTATCACCCCCCATTCTTTTAACACCGCATCAGCGTAGGAGAAACTTAAATTTTACTTTCTTCTTTGATAAAATAAAATTCACTCATTTAAAATAATATGTTTAGTAATCAAATATACCTGATGACCTGAGTTCATACATAATTACTAAATTCAAGGATGCACGTAATTCCTTGGCTGCATACAGAGGAGTATCTCCATCTTCCATGGTAGTCACTGAGGAATTGGCCACATTGAAAGCGCAGCTTCTGCCTGCGACAACACTAGTATCTTTGAATGAAGGTAAATACTAAATATAATTAGATGTCCGAAATAGACATGATAAAATAATGATACTCGTAGGTATAGTGCATTAGAAATGAAAAAGTAGAAATGCAAATTGATAATATGAGGGCTCAAAAATAACCCACTTGTATGCAGTCTCATAAAGATCTTGTAAAGGAAGCCATTTTTGTCCCAACAAAAGGATTAAAATAACAAAATTAATTTATTGCTAGCTAAATCCTGTGTCAACTAATATTAAGTACAAAACTAGTTGATAAGAGTAATTTGCAAAAGTAAAGAAAATAAATAAAATTTGGGAACTGAATATGATAAATATTTCATGATTAAAACATAATAATAATTTCAATGTACTTAATCTAAGCGCACGGCAGTGCGCAGGCCAAGTATTGAAATCCCACCAAAAACATACTTGTTAAAAAGGGGGCCAAGTTCCTATCGGCTAATTGTTCGCCTAAAAAAGGGTTGAAATCCAATCCAATGCCAAGTTTAGATGCAATTTAAAATCGATCATAATCATCTTTATCAACAGCCTGATCTACTGGTAAACATTTGCCATTCCCAAGACTCGCCACCACACCCAGTCCTCCGCCTTCCGCATCCAGCCACTACTCGCCACCTTATTCACGTCAACAGTCCATCTGGCCGAAATTCACTTTACCATACACCCAACTTAAAATATGGTATAGTTGTGAAAATACGTAGGTACTTGGTTAAAAATATCCAAAATTATAATATTTCTAAATTTGAACTTGGCAGGTTAATTTATATAATTATATAAATAGGTTAATTTAATTATATAAATAATAAATTTAATTATACAATTAATCAAGTGTTACGTACAGCACGAAAAGTGCATCTAAACTTGGCGTTGGATTGGATTTCAACCCTTTTTTAGGCAAACAATTAGCCGATAGGAACTTGGCCCCCTTTTTAACAGGTATGTTTTTGGTGGGATTTCGTTTACAGATCCAGTTACAAAAGGTGAAAATGGCGAGAATGAAAAGCTCAACTTAGAAAATAAAGCTGTTGAAGAACAAGAACCTAAGATGTCGCCATTGAAACTTCTGTGTAAGTACAAACTTTTATAAAATGTATTTTTAAAAATCTATTCTACAAACAATTTGTAACCAAATATATTTCCTTGGGCTACGACATTCCTAAGTATTGGCACGTTATTATAAAATGATAAAACCAATCTTCAGCAACTATTCAAGCATAAGCATATAGAAGATTTTATAAAAAAAAAAAAAAAAATTTATTTCAGGCATTGCCCATATAATGTTAGTCATACAAATACATTTAAAACTATGTTAGTAACAAACACGATAATTAATTTTGGTGTCTTTGGCAAGCTGAATGCGGGTCCAGTGCAACATAATGCCACTGTCCACATCCCTGACGCACTGCAGTGTCGTCGCAGCCCCATCAGTTCCCTGAAGGCGTTATTGTACTGAGTGCGCATGGCCCTGTACGTCCCCACGGTATAGCGTGTCCATAGGCTGCACGTGTACAAGGAGGTACAAAATGCTTTAAAAAGCGTTATTTTGGCTGGTTTGGTACAGCGTGCAAACCTACGGCCAAGCATATTCGATCTAACGCACAGCGCCCTGCGCTCCCGTTCAATATCAAGGTCATCCTTGAGCGAGTCAGTGACCCAGTGCCCCAGATATTTAAAACTGGACACTTGTTTGAGAGGAACACCATTTAGTCTAACAGGTGGTACTTTATAAGTTTTGTTCTTAGCTTTAGAAACCAAAAGCTCGCTCTTGGTTGAGTTGTATCTAAGACCATGGCCCACCGCATACTTCTCACAGATATCTAACAATTTGTTGAGAACACTGATCGATGGGCACAACAGCGCCATAACGTCCACATAACTTATGTTGTTAACAAAGGTACCGTCAACCGAGCATCCGACACCGGCGCTGCTGAGCTCAATAATCAGATTATTCATGTAAAGATTGAAAAGCGTTGGTGAGGTTATACCACCTTGCCTTACACCACCTTCCAATCTATACACACTAGAAAGCTCTCCAGAGCAAAGTATCCCTGTCAGTGTAATACTGGACAGTCTGCTTGAGGCATAGTACAGCAACTTCAGTGGAGAGACCTGGTCTGAACCCAAACTGTGCATTATGTAATTTCACATATGTTCTAAGCTCCCTGTCAAGCAGACCATCCAGCACCCTAGCAACAACAGTAGCCAGTAATATTGGCCGATAATTGGACCCATCACCAGCACTACCGGTTTTATTTTTGATGATTGGTACAACTATGGATTTAGCATGCTGTCCGGTAAGTAGCTATGACCCAAACAAAGCAAGAAGAACATTGTCAATACTCTTGGTAGATGAACCCCTGCAAATTGCAGGTGTTCAATACTTAGGTAGTCATGATCTGGTGACTTTCCTCTACACATACTATCCAACATAGATCTAATATCCTTAGCCCTTATCATTACTGTCCTATTCCCAGAGCAGTCGCCAGTTCTGTTATAAGATTCTGCCTCAGTTCTAGCCCTTACAATTGTAGGATGGACTTTAAAATGTTCTTTAAACATTTCTGCTATTTTGGAGGGTTCATTTAATCCCCCTACATTTACTGGGGTACTCGGCTTGGGACTCATTCTTTGTGTGTGCTTCCAAAAACTTGAAAACTATTTATGAGCATGATTTTAAAGACGATAGCTTTTGTTTTTACTGTATAAAATTCTTAACTTATTATAAAATTTGGCATTATTTTGTAGCCAGGCATATATCTAAACTCAATCATTCTTAGTATGCTATCGTTGGTGGGATCTTCTACTATAAGCCTGACAATAAAGTGCCCAAAGCTTCCACTGTTTACAAATATAAAAAGCTTCTCTCCGTATGTACTTTTAGTAATAGTGTTAAGGTAGATGATATTTCGATTAGATCTTAGATTAATAATTGGTCTAAGGATTGGATTTAATGTTTTCAGTCACTGAGCCAGCGTCGCGCAGAGCATTCACAGTCTTAGGGATTATTACCACAATGCAGGTAATAATATGTTTATTAATGCCATCTTTGCTTTTAAAAGTAGGTACTTATATTAAGTAAAACGTGATTTAGTTCTGAAGAATTTGGAATATGAGAATCCTTTGGGAATATGTTTCTTTATGTTTTAAATAATGTGTGTTGTGAAATACAGACTTATTGATTTATGAATTATCATCATCATCAGCTTTCTATAACCTCTGCTAGGCATAAACCTCCCCCTATTTACGCCAACTATCTCTGTCCTGCCTGAGCCATCGCAATCCAGTTGTTGCCAGCTATTTTCAGCTAGATGTTCAGTACTTTGCCTTCTGTTTCTTGTGTACCACTTCGTTACAGTCTTACTCCACCATCAACAAGTTATGTAATCTACACTCAAAAGATGAGACCTAAGTGTTAACATATTTTTGTACTTCCAGATATTCATGGGTATCGTGCCAGTACAAGTGTATGCTAAGAATGTGTTCAAAGAAGCTGACCCAGCGAATGCTGACCTCTTCTCAGTTATATTCGCTTTGGTCTTCGTCGCAGGCTGTATAGTTACTACTGCTATCGCCGATTTAGCTGGACGCAAAGTAAGTAAACTTTTCAATATTTTACTTAACAAAAATTTACGAAACCGACTTTTGGCCGCCCACGAGATGGCAAGAAACAAAGAACTGCTTTTGTTTATTTCAAAGCAAAAAACGATTAGATGACTCGAGGCTGAAATGTCAATTAAGCTGGAAGACATGATTTAATGGTGCTAGACAGGTTGTTCAAAACCAATTTAATGCTAGATCCACGTTAGAAAGTAAACCAGACATTGCTTTATCAAAAATTTGAGATATAGTATTATTTTAACTCAGAAAAAAAGAATATTTAGATTATTTATTGCCAATGGCTTTAAGTTAGCCATTTACATGTTATGTAGAGAATTTTAGTAAATTAATTAATCAACAGACCACAATACAGAATAGAACGAAGATCCACTACGGGTCGCTGAGCCAGAAGACTAGTAGGAATTAATTAACCAAGTAACTTCACTGCCTCAAAAAAGAAAAAGAAATTACTAGTAGTAACTTATAAAATATTTTTGAAACACATTGAATTCTCGAAGATTTATAATCTTGGTATTATCTTTTCCAGATCTTATTAATAATGTCTTCAGTGTCAGTAGCGATCTGCTTGGTGGTCCTTGGTCTCCAATTGCAGTTGAAGTTTGCCCCACAATGGGTCGCTGTGATCATCATCATGGTCTACTGCTTCTGTTTCTTGTGCGGAGCTGGAACTATACCCTACGTTCTGTTGACTGAAATCTTCTCTCCTGAGGTATGTTTGCGTTTCAGATTTAAAAACATCAGTTTAATGAACGGTTATGATAGTTCGAACAGACGCTAAGATTAAGTTGATCGTCTAGTTAAAATATGACCAGTTTCTGGATGACACAAGATATGCATGTTAAAACTCTAGGTTAAATATTGATCCTTACGCACTGCAATTTTAAATCAGAAACTTACAGGATTACCTAAGCGCGTAAAATACTTTCATACTTCCGACGTTTCAACCGTGTTACAACTCACTGACTGACTGGTTCAGCATTTCCGTGCTAACACATAACACACATAAGTCGGAAGTATGAAGGTATTTTACACGCTTAATTCTGTAATTTTGTTTTAAATATTGATCCATCAATTTAATTCATCAATTAACTGCACGTCAAAGACTGGCAAGAGATAGCGCAGGACAGATGTGATAGTGGAGATCCTTGTTAGGAAGCCAAGACTCACTACATAACATATTTTTGTATACTAGTGAATGTTCGTATTTCTTGATTACGGTCATAGGCTAGTTTCTAAATATAATTAGTCCGTCAGTTAGACAATCAAAAAATATTGAAGACGTATTTTTTCTTTTGAAAATTAAACAAAGAATGGTAAGATATGGCGCGTTAAAGTTCCATGTGACGTCACAGTGTGCTACACTATTTCGCAATATGTGACGTCACGAGCCCCCACTCCTAAACTTCGATGCGTTATATCTTTATAATTTATTACTCAATTGTCAAAAGAAAAAATATGTCACTAATATATTTGATTCCCTAAATGACGGACTAATTTTAATGTTAATCTTTTGCCTCTGGAAACTAATTATAATATATTGTGCAAAAATAAAATCTGTAGTATCTCCAGATTAAGCGTGACCGAACAAAAATCTCTTAAGCTTTATTCATGAAAGGTAAAAGATTTGTTACAATCAAATCATCTAAAGCATCATAATTTCTTTTCAGGTGCAAAATATCGCATCAATGATCATCATTAACTGGGTTTGGTTTACCAATTTCGTCATCATCGGGGTATTCCCGATCTTCGTCAAAATCATTGGAATGCACGGAACTTTCTACTTATTTGCTACCGTTGGGATCATCAACGCTATACTGAGTTACATCATGATCCCAGAAACCAAGGGATTGACGTATTTACAAATTCAAGATCTGTTTTTGCAAAGGAAAAAGTAATGAAATTTTCCTTCCTTACTTTAAAATTGTATTGTAAAGATAATGTGTAGTATATTATATTTTTAGGTATTTTTTATACAACGATCTGTGTTTCTAATTTGTTTTAAACAATTTGTTTCCACAAAAACCCATTGCTATACAGGATAGGATGGCTTTTTAACCGCTAGGCAAATTTTCAGTTTGTTTAGTACGTTAAACTAGACAATATCTTGCCAGTTGATTTGTATGTGGTGTCGAAATAATTTTCATAGTATTCTTATATTTTTTATATGTGCAATAAAAATACATTGTTATTAACCAAATCCGGTTTGCTTACACTTAAAACTTTTGCTAGGTGTCTATAAAGTCAACCCGTATATTTCAAACTAGCATTTTCCCGCAGCTCCGCCTGCGTCAAAAAGTAGCTTATGTTTGACCCGGGGTCTTCAACTATATCCATACAAAATTTCATTAAAATCCCTTCAGCGGTTTGGCTGTGAAAGCGTAACAACAGACAGACAGAAAGACAGACAGACTTTCGCATTTATAATATTAGTATGGAGAATGGATGTTACGGAAAACATGGAGTAGTAAGTATAATTGCTAAAGTGGAAATTCTCGCGGAAATCAAAATAAGCAGTAAAGTAATTATTTTTATTGTTTTATTAAAATACCTTGTACAGAGAGTATTATTCGAGCAAGCAACAGCGCAGATTAACTTTTAAACGACAGACATGATAGTTGGGCAGATCTTGTGAAAAAATACACCATAAATCAAATATGAAGTGATTGACTGGCAAGCCTATAAATGAGCAATTTTACTTTTATTAATAAATATTATTTATTTATTAAATATTTTACCAATTATCGCACATTGTTCATGTTTCTATCAATTTTAAATAAGGGCAAAATATTCTTAACACTACTTAGAACAATGATTCCACTGCTGTATTCGATAATATTCTAGTTTCGAAGTAACTTTAACACAGACTTGCATCATTATTAAAATGTGGTTCAAAATCAATTATTTCATTACAAGAGCATTGAATAGTGGTATATATAAAATTACAATAATTGGATTAAACACTAAAACTAATTTTAATTTTGTATTCAACGACTTAATATACAATAATACAGAAATCAAAACAGTCCTAAAATTTTGAGCATTTTTCTGGCTTCCCCTAATCCACTAAAATGTGGAGAATAAGGTAGAACGAAGTTAGAAGAAAAAAAGTATTACGTGTCTTTTAATAAATGCATCGATTCTTATTATGAATAAATAAACAGACAAAGAATTCGCTAAATATTTACAACTCATTAACGCTAAACTTGAAATAAATAAGTCAATAAATAAACAGTCAAAATACTAAATTACTTTTACTCTAAAATCACTTTTACCTAATATGTTAGTAAGTGTAAAGTTTCAAAATACGAAATAGAGACGTTTTCGTCAGTTGGATAAAGCTTATAGTCCATGTAGAGATTGACACATTTGAATAAATGATAATGTACTATAATTGCAAAAAATCCTTTTTTATCAGCATTTTCATCACAAATATTTGCATAATAAATACAACAATACCACACATAATAATAATATCCATATAGTACCTCTTCGTGTTGCATAAATGTCTGCAAGCCTCTCAAAATTCCGTGAAACAAATGTTAATTAATGAATTCGAATATTGTATTGATAAATTTAAACCAATGGACTTTTCTTTAATGCTTATATAGGTAAAATTTTAAATTCAAAAATTGCAAAAAAAATAATCTACAAAATTTTGTGTTCCGTAAAGTTATGTAACGAATTTTACATTACTAAACAAACAAGAGTACACTAAAATACAGATAACTCAAGGTTACTAATATTTGAATTAGGGATTTCTCTCATTAATGCGTAATCCTCCGTATGATGCGACTACCATAAACTATTAAACAAACATTGATTTTTACTGTATTATCCCATTATTTAAGTATTTAGCCTTATTTATTCATTTTATCAAACTGAGGTATTCGGGTGTCAGTAAATATTGAACAGTCGTAAGGATTGGATAGCATTTGTCATTTATTAGCTACAACGTTTTTTTGTAGCTTTCTTGTAGTCAAGGAATTAACTTTTTTGTCGATCTACAACCAGCCTAACAATATTCTATTTTTTTTTTTTATATTTTAAGCCTCTAAATAGTATATATCATATATCAATATTAGGTATCATATCATATATCTTATAGTATATATCAATAGTAGGTACTTCTAAATGTTGTTTTTTAAAAACTTTGATCTTGTAATATTTTTGTTTTCGCTTTTGCTTCAACATCTATATGGACTATAATCTTCGCATTTTTTGTACTGATAATTTGATTAGTTTAAGGCGTGTTTTGCATTGATTTGATTATCAAGATCATTATAAACGTGAGCTCCTCCGAATGCTTTGCGATGTCTTCAAGATTATAAAAAGATTAAATATGTCTATGGGGAAAACGAAAGATCCATGGAATTTATCAAAATTTAAGATATTTATAAAAAAAAAAAAATCTGGAACCCCAAAAATATCTTCGAACTAAAATTTTTTGGTGTGTGTAATAATCCATCCATAGGGATCCAGTTTTGATTCTTCTCCTTTCGATCTAATAATTGGAATCTTGTCTGGGAAGCATGTCAAACTTCCACTTCAATAACTCAAACACGCCTTACGAATATAATCTTAAAATTACAATACATGGAAGACAAAGATATGAATTGGTTGTCTAAACATACAGTTGGCACTAATTATAACGATATCCTAGAAGCGATTCGATTGACTCGGAGTTATTTATCGATATAAATAGTTCTTCGGTTCCTCTGCGATTGGTTCCGTGCATGTTCCTAAGTACTTCAGGGACACCAAACTCCTGAAAAGAAAACGCCGTCTTTTAAAATAAACCCCTTTAGTAACAGATTAGGTAAGTTTTACAACTAGATCTGAATTTATGGAATGGTCATGCAAATTGAAAGAGTAGATGTCGTACGGAAAAATAGTTTGTTGAATGTTGATTTGCAAATTTGACCTTTTTGTTAATACAATTTTATAGAGTCGAATCGTTTCGCATAAACAAAAAGAAAGAAGAAGACCCTGAACTCTTAGCCAAAGACACAATTTGAAAACGATAACGACATCCAAAAACAAAAAAAAAAGGGATTAACATAAACCGCAATAAATCACGTATTAGATTTTAATACTAATTCCGACAGATCGCGAAGACGAATGTCATTATCGTTTTTGAAAGTGTGACTTTAACGTAAAGCCTCTAAAGTTACACTTCAACGCTGAAAGATTAATTTTTGTCATAAATTCATTATTCATAGATGATCTAGTTGAAGGTGCAACAAGGAAAATCGCTAATATGAGAGGGAGAGAGAGAATTCGCTCTACGTCAAAATCAATGAATATCCTAGGACTGAACATTCTGAGTTATTTACGTAGGTTTCTTTACCAAAATTTCGCCTCACTCTAAACCGATTGACCGCCGCATTGATCTTTTTAATATTCGACCTAGTTCCTATCAAATCAAAAGAGATTTTACCTGGACCTGCAGTTCTCCATCTCAAGGAAGCACTTGTTAGAGTACGTCTTGTCATCAGTGCCGCATACAGGGTCATACTCCGACGGGCAGACGCGTGCGCAGCCCGAGTACTGGAAGCGGGCGAGGCAACGCTTCAGAGGGACCACATATACGTGTTTACTGTAAACGAAATGCGACTTTATTAGTAGTTCAAATATTTCTGCAGGTCATAATAATACCACACCCCGGACACTCCATACAATCTGCGTCATAGTTATTCGTCGCGGCCGCGCGCCGAAATGTCATCCTTTCATTGTTTTGCTGTCGATTTTTACCTTAATCTGCGCGGTGAGGTGCGGTTTCTGTTTCCTGGGAAATCCTACCAAATGGATCGACAGTGTAAGAAAGTTTACAGGTAGCGTAAACAGAGCGGTCTTACTTCGAAGGACCGCATAGCTTGGAAACTTAAATGTGGTCACGACACACTGAGGGACCGATGAAGAAGAAATTCTTGTATGGTCTGGATCAAAGCTAGACAGCTTTGATCCAGACCATTGACTTTATAAGCAGGTGGACATTGTGAAAATATAAGATGATTTATATCTTGGGCTGATTAGAAACAAGTTGTGTTGTATAGACGTGCTCGCATTAATTCGAAACCATGGTTTTAGAATCTTTATTGCTTAGAATATAATTAGTAATAATTGCGATTAGGTATGCGATATGAACATCTGTGTGCATCATGATGTTGAAGAAAGCTTTCCGTATCGTATTATTATCTTTAGCAGTCACGAATCTAATGAAAGCTATTGAATTTGCCATACTTTTTACTTCATTTACCCGCAGTTTTCTTTCTTCATCAAACACTCGTTCTTATAGAACCGGTTGTCGGAACCACAAACGAAGGCTGGTGTGACTGGGCAGGACTCGTGGCAGAGAGCGGTTGTTCGGCAGTGTGATGTTGATGTTGAAGAAAACTTTCCATATCGTATTCTTAACTTTAGCAGCCACGGACCTAATGAAATCTATTGAATTGACAATACTTTTTAACTCACCCACAGTTCTCCTTTTTCATCAAACACTCGTTCTTATAGAACCGGTTGTCGGAACCACAAACGAAGGCTGGTGTGACTGGGCAGGACTCGTGGCAGAGAGCGGTAGTTCGGCAGTGTGATGCTGATACAGCCACTACGTGTTGGCCGCAGGTTAGACGACGAAGCTCGCATTCGGACCTGCCACAAAGTTGAGTTGACTCTTCAGAAATGAAATTTCAACTTCTTTCATTTATTCATTAAATTAAACTATTTTAATACGGTTTTATCGCGTTTATTACTTATTTATTTACACCTGACGTTTCAAACACTTTACAGCGTCTGCCTGCGACCATGAACGCTCTAATGAATAACAATCGCGAAACAAAACATAAGAAATCATTCTTTCATTTATTTTCATTTTATTAAAAAAAGAAAAATATGTTAAATGATTTTTTTTTAAATTTTATCATGATATTTAATAAAATACAATTATAACCGGATCCGGCCAATAATAATGGAGTCTTATTTGTGATAAAAAAATTATCAGCCTAGTTAAGGTTCAAATTTTGCGTATCAAAAGGACTGCTCTGCTATTAAGAAGAAACGTTGAAATAAACTCATTATTTTCAAGATGATCCTAACACGTCTGAAGGGGAAAAAATTGTACTGACAAGCTTGAAGTACTCGTAGTTATTGATGGTTTTAAAAATTCAAACATGTAGGTCATCAGATACAAGTAGGTTTCAGATATTTCTACCTACTTTGTAATATTTCAAGTATGTTATATTTTTGAAATGATCACGATAGCAGTAGAGTTTATTTACTCTTAATAAGTGACTTACTTGTATACATTCCCATCAGATCCACATACTGGTTGCTCCACAGCATTGTCGCAGTTGTCAGCGCAATCTATTTCAAGTTTCGGCAGCAATGTGCAGTTGCCAAAGTGAGCGAGTTGAACTCCTTTGCTGTAATACAATAAATTTAAAGTATCAAAAATATTTTTTAAATTCCGGCATGTATATACATTTTCTAGTGATAGTTGAAAAATTGAATTTCTTAAAAAAAACTTTCCGCTGCGCTTTTCTTGGCCAGCTCTGACCTTATTCGTTGAGAAGGAAGAAGAACTAAGGAGAACTGGGACGATGATAGTAATACGTTTAAATTTAGTACCATATTGATAATACGTGAAAATCACTACGTGTACTTACAGACAAGTAGCTACTTTAAGATGACACGAGTTCTGGTACACATTCGCGTCAGTACCGCAAACTGGATCCTGGTCGCTGGGACACTTCACTTTTAAGCACTTGTTCATCTTGGATCGGCATTTCTCCATGTCTACCTTCTTCACGATTTTTCTGTTGCTTACTCTGAAACGTCAGATTTCAACGATAATGACCCGTCAAAAGAAAGGATTTTAATTTGGTCTCCCGGCTCATAATAATGTATTAATAAAATTTTCAATTACTACGACATGTTCCTTAAGATAACACATTAAAAATCTAAGGCCATGTCGCTGTAAGTCATGGTTCTAGAGTTGGCGAAACTAATTATTATAATAGAATAACTACCATATGATCTCGGAAACCTATTTTAGAGTAAAACCAGACCAATAGGAACATGACCCGAGATGTGTTAGTGGCCAACGGCTTAGCGTGCCCTCCGAGGCATGGAGGAAATCGAGATAGAAAATGACTCTAAAATGGCGACCGGTCCAATACGGGTCGTGTGTGACTGTCGCTTGACACGCGTATTCGCTTTAGATACGCGCGTCGCGCTTGGCTGTCGACCTCCTCAATGATGATTTAAGACTTACCCACAATTAAGCATCTTCATCTCACACTCGTTCCTATAGATATTCTCATCTGATCCGCACACCAGTTTTTCCTTCTGTCCTGAGCAGTCGGTGGGGCAGTATTCTCCACCTGATGTTCTTTCTTGAGACACGCAGAAAGCCATGGGGACTTCGAAGACGTGTTTACTGAAAATTAATGATTTTAAATTAAGTGGGTACTTCTCCATTGTCGTGCCTTTGTACCATTGTCGTAGTTTTTCTTCAGGAGATGTTCTGAGTTTAGTGGATTTTATATAGACCGTGAAATTTTAATATACGAGCTATGTTCCTTGGGGAAATTTGTTCGGTTGCATGAATGGAGTCACTGGACGATGGGTCCAAAACGACTAAAATTTTACCATGTATAAGTGCCAGAAAATTAGACGTCTTAGTTAATCTATTCTCCAACTAAGGTCTCATGAAAACTGATATAACATTATAAGTTTGGCGAGTGGAGGTAGTTCCGCATTTTCATTGCTTACTTTAGAGGAAATGTAATGTCGTTTTCTCTCCTGTCATTGTGTTTTTTATCTTGTAGTTTTAAAAATATATTTTATTTCTTCTACTTTTTTGTCTATCCTTTATCCCAGTTCATCTGGGGTCGGGTACTTACGAGTATAACTATCCATACTAATATTATAAATGCGAAAGTCTGTCTGTCTGAAAGTAAGTCCAAAACTGCACTTACCCACAATTAGTAGCTTTCATCCTGCATGCATTAGCGTACAGTTTACCATCAGAGCCGCACGTGGGTCGAGCGACTCTCCAACAGGACTCGCGGCAGTGTCTGGTCGTCTGACAGTGCTTTTTGCTAGTCCGGACTACTCCTTGGCTGGAAGAGGAAGATATTCGGTTTAAAGTAAAGTTTTGTTATGAAATGAGAGTGAAAACTGTTTGGTTTGAGCGAAACTACACTTATACCTACATGAAGTTAGGAACGGCGGCGGCGTTCTGGTCGGGGTAAGTTCCTAAGTTTTTGAACATGTCATCGGTTTCTCTTTTTTCACATATTTTCCCACAAGGTTATTACAATAAAAAAAGTGTTTTTATGTATAAAAAAATATAAATAAAAACACTTAATAGCGAAGGACGTACATATAGAGACTTCTCTGGTGGAGATAATTCACGATATCACGAAGCATAATAAAAAAGATAACAAATCAGACCATTCACGATCGATCAGTCGATTATAAAGAAAAATACTGAGAATCTTCGTTTTCCAATTCACCGTATGCTTGTTTTATCTTGTAGATTGTAGAATTAAATGGAAATCTTTGAATTACTAGCTCACCCGGGCAATATAATTAAGAGAAACAATGTAGATGAATTAATGCAGTATTCAAAAGTACCAGGAATACATAACTCACCCGCAGGTCATGAGTTTCATGTGACACGTGCTCTTGTAGACATTGCCGTCGGATCCACAAATGGGCCCGTCCAAAGGAGCCTGGGAACAGTCCACTGGGCAGTTCTCGCGGTGAGCGCTCATATTGTTGCAAGCACCTAAATGAGATAGACCGATGCCGACTCTGAAATTAAAAATAAATTGTAAAAGGTCTATAGAAAATCATATTAAAATACATCAAATGTCATGGCAAAGATCTTGTGAAGAATGTGCTACTGCCATACGCTTTAATCTTTTCGTATCTATGGTACAAATGTGTTTAGCTAGAGCTCTCTCTCATTTTAGCACATTTGCGTTGCGACATCACCAAGAAAATTTGTAGCGAGGAAGAAAGGCGTTAGTCCGACGTGGTTTGCTCAGGTACGTTTTTCCTACTTGCCAGAGTCAAAAGCTCGCGTTTCAGTTTTTAATTTCTACTTAGTCTAGCCTACATCGTCCTAGTTTGTGAACTCATTTGCACGCATTCTCCCACTGCGATGTAAGGCACCTTTTGTTTACCCCTTCCACCATGGTTGAATCGGCGGACACAGCATGGCTGAACACTTATTCTCAATCTATTTCTGGTTGTTACACCTGTATATTCTATACTGCTAGACAAAGCCTCCTCGGTCGCCTTCCATAGATCTCTGTTCTTAGCACTCTTGAATTTTGTGTGCCCATCTCGTTCTAGGTCTTTCCCGTTTCCTATACCCATCAGTTGGGGCACAAAATGTAAAAATGTAGGCCCATTTTTAAGTATCATCAATTTAACTTATCATAAGTTATTAAACTGGCAGCTATAAAAGCTAAATCCTATTTGTTCAGAAGAAATTGACTGTTGGAAGGGCATCGACACTCCAAGAAGAAGACGGACGACTGAAAGAATCTGACCTACTCTGAATAGCGATACCTTTGGCTTGTATTTCCCTGAAGACTTCAGAACCTTCTTTGACTCTAGAGCGCTCTGATACCAGAACTCTTCTGATCTCACCTGCAAATTTCGACTTGCAGCATGCATCTGTTCAGGTAAGTTCGGCCATTGGTTCCGCATACAGGGTCCCGTTCAGAAGTGCAGCGATGCTCACATTTTGATCCCTGGGCGCGGGAGCAGGTTCCTTGATCTTGAGCCAATCTTACACCTGAAGCATTATAATGATAATATTTACTTTAAAGACAAATCTCTGTTTAAATCTACTACTACGCTAAAATGCGTTTTATAACTCTAGTTTCGGATGAAAATTAGAATATAGAGCTAAGGGATTGGGCGGCCCTACATATAAAGGGTATAGAAAGAGAGGTCCGCCAAAAACGAGATGATCCGATAAGAATTGGAGGGAGATAGCACTGGTTTGAAATATTTGGAAGAAAAGAGGCGAGGCTGTTCCCAGGAGAAGGACACAACAAAAACTAGCAAACGTTTTATATTTGACTAAGGTTCATTCAGGCAAAACTCATTAACAAGCATAGGCTAAAGTGACATTTTAATGCTAACCATATCGAAAATTGTACACACGCTTTCGTCACCCAAGACAGGTCAATTAACAAAATCCAAAGATAAATAAATAATCATACCTTTTCCGCAAGTCTTCTTCCTCATTTCACAAAGCGATGGATAGATATAGCCATCAGTGGCGCAGACCGGCTCGCCTTGTAGGTTTGGACCGCAGATTCTTGGGCAGGAGGCATCTCGGGCACCCTCACACCATGATGCAGCTGGGGAAAAGAATTGAATTTAGAATCGGAAAAGTTTATACCATACAACAGCGGTGACGGGATACCTATTACGCCTACTACGATTCGGCCGCGTGTGTACGCACACGTGCCAATGTGTGTGTTACTTGTTGGGTTGGTTATTTATCGTATCTGCGTTATAGTAGTCGCAACGGCCTGCGGCCGGGCGGCTGAATCTGAGCGGTAAGGTGCCGTATTTGTTTCGGTTTGAAGGGTGCGAGTATCCTTTCTGTACGTTAATACTATTGATAATTATGTGCCTATATAGTATATGTATACCGTCTTGCTGCTAGGCAAAGGTCGCCTCATTTCTCCTCTATTCATCTCGTTCGATATCAACTGTAAAATCTCTTCAAACCAACACAACCTTGATCTACCTCTCTTCCTTCATCTTCCTATTACCTCCTCATAACTATATTTCGTTACCTTATAACTACAAATGTTTTGAAATTAAAATTCTTTCTTAAGAAATTTTGTTATTACATAAGTCTAATTGTTTTATTAGGTCGATTTGTAATGGAATCCGGTAGACCAGAATCACAACACATTTGTTAGAAAAAAAAACTGGTAAAAATAGGATGAATACATTTTTTTTCTATATACTTCGCTAATATTGCGGATCATATGATCAAAAATTAAATTTTTGAGATGATTAGAGATGACACAGTATTCTTTTTTTAGTTCTTTTTCAGATAATTATAAACAATTATTGCAGAATCAATGTTTTTTTGTTTTTATTTCACAATCTAACTATCATCATCATCGTTTCAGTCGCAGCCAGTCTTCCGCTGGGCATAGTATTAAAAAGTATTCGCAAATTCGATCTGCAAAAAGACTTAGTGAAATAATGGCGCATATTAAATAACATTGTATCTTTATCAAACAAAACCTCAGAACAGTGTAACTTGAGAATAGTGAATCTTTTGCTAATGGATTTTACTAGTCACTGTCTGAGCCGCAGGCACTTGTTCAAGTGGAATCGGGGCCATAGAACACGCTTTTTGTAAATTTGTATTAATTTGGCAGGAGCTATTATTCATTGGAGCAGAGAATTTATAAAACTGGGGTTAATACTTCTATGTATTAAAATAATTATATAGATATTTCAATTAAAATTATTATGTTTCTCTGCGCACTTTTTAAGAACAACCATTTTTTTATTTCTTTGCATTTTCAAAAAAATTCTTACAAAAAAGTTTTTATCTATATAAGAAAGTTCTTATGTAGAGCATTTTTAGATTTCGTACCCGGCTATGGCAAATCTAAAAGTAGATTTTAAGATTCATACTCTATGCACATTTGCATGTTCTTGAATATAGGCACAAATTTACCGAAAAGAGAAAAAAATTCAAAAGTTTTTAATTTCAGGAAATGGTAGAGATCATCATCGTCATTATATTTCAACCGTCGGTTCACTGCTGGTCAAAGGCCTCCCTCAATAATTTCCAGAATGACCAGCTGTAAACGGCCTGCATCCAGTCATCTGTTTGGTACCCAACCCAGGGTTGGACTAGACACCCGTCTAACGCCATCCGAGAACCTTCTGCCAGTATAATAAAGCTTACACTTAAAATTGACACAATTTTTTTTAAAATTTTACTCATTGACAAGAGAACGTTTATTTGATTTCGATTCTCTTTGATTTAACGCTATTTTATTGGCCACACTCGACGGCGCGTGCCTGTCCGCCGATCCCTATCTGCGGCGGGCATTCGCAAGATTTACCACGCGGCTGCTATCCAGGAATTTCAGTTTTATCTGGCTAGCTTTGTGTTCATAGACAAACATCTTGCTAGACAACGCTTAGAATAAACTTTGAAATATTATTATTATTTTTTTTAATTTAATTGAATATATTTTTTATTTATTTTCTATTGGTTAATTAAATGAGTTTTTTAAATTGTAGGTTTAAAAATTTAAGTATTATAGCAAACGCATTTATAAGCCTCGCGGCGGTAAATTTAAATATTTCGGAACGTTCACGGGACGTTACGTGGTCCGCACTCAACCAACGAGAGCGCTGCCCGACGGGAGAGTTCATTTTTCCAACAGGGAGATATATTGGTCTTCCGCTGTTGTGATCTCGTAAAATATTTTTACAACGCGTGGATATTCACTACAGTATTAATAAACTAGTGAAAAACAAGAAGTAATTGTGAAATTTATAATTGTCTCATTTGGCACTTAATTTGGTAGTCGGTATTTACACATGATTTAAAGTCCTTGTTTTTGCAAGAACAATAAATTACGCCAGTAAGACTAAAGGGATCTAAATTATTTTTTAAATAATCACGCAATAATTATTCTAATTAACATTTTGTTTAAGATATTTAGATCGACTAGTGGATGGAGAATACTTTCATATCCTCTTCTATCCACCATTCGGTACATTTAAATATACTTAAAAATATATATAATATATATACATAGCCCACTTTGATCCAAAGACGAAGTTTTCTATCAGATTGTATATCTATTTAGATTTATGTCTATGTTTAGTAGAATGTTTTACCGTAACAATGACCAGAAACAATGAAACTCCGTAAATGTAATTTTTAATTGATTTTATACAGAAAGAGTTTTTCAATTCCGTCGAAATTTTTATGTTTATCTTCTTGAAACGGCCCTTTTTCTATTAAGTTTTTTTTTTTAAATCACGTTTCAATTTCAGGAAAGAAACAAGCTTTAAAGCCTATATATTTGGACGCAGTGGATGCAATGTTGTGTTCATGCTGGTGAGTAGACTCCTGAGGGGTCGCTGTGCTGACAGCGGACAGGTCGGCAACGCGCTCGTGACATCTCCGGTGTTACAGGCGTTCATAGGCTACGGTAACCACTTACCATCAGGTGGGCCGTACGCCTGTTTGCCTATTTAGTTGTATAAAAAGAAAAAAAAAGTAATTTTAATTTTCAAATCAAAAAGTTTTACTCGAAAAATAATCGATTTGTTTATAAATGTTTTTTACAGACATCAGTCAAGTTTTTCTAAAAAAAAAATACCTTTGAGCAAAACATCAATATAAGTTTTATAAAATGCATAAACTTTATTTATGTGTAATTATTGTTTGAGATTTTTTGTCGTTTCCAATAACAAAAAT
This sequence comes from Euzophera pinguis, assembly GCA_947363495.1. NCBI lineage: Eukaryota > Metazoa > Arthropoda > Insecta > Lepidoptera > Pyralidae > Euzophera > Euzophera pinguis. The sequence goes on from OX376176.1 coordinate 9,757,300, forward strand.
ATTGTATACACACTCGTTATGAATGAATGACGAAAAAAACCCAGCAAAGTTAATAAAAATATTTAATAATTAAAAAATAGATTTTTCTATTCAAATTAAATCATCTAGAATGCACTTGCAGACAATTCATCCTTTCAATGGGGATATGACCCAAATACCGACTCTTCAAGGGCATTAGGGTGGCATTCTTACGCAATTGATCATAGATCTCTAGTCTATAGCCCGCTCTAGACTTCTAGCGATAAAACCATAAAGTAAATTAGTAACTCTTTACTCATCATCACAACCTAAGAAGTCCAATACTGAACATACGCCTCCTACAAGAATATTATATTGGTTAGGTTTTGCCATGCTCGCCACGTTTGGCAAACGGGTTGGTGAGCGCACAGTTTCTTCGGCTCGTTTTATTTTCGACGCTGCTGCCCATCGAAACCATTTTATAAGACAGTCAAGAAACATATTTGCGATGCTACTTGTTCGGATGCAAGTAGCAATTCAAGTACCTTTATCTCATTCCCCCAGTCCAATAATCTCCTACCCTTTCCTCGCTCACAAAACAGTTTCGGAAAGGTAACAATCCGAATAAAGTGCGTTCACTAACCCGTTTGCCAAGCGTGGTGAGTATGACAAAACTACTCACCCAATAAGGGAAATTATTGTTGGGGGAGGCCTGTTGTGTTAAGTCCAGCCTGTATTTCTTACGGCTGTGATAATGCTGATGATCTTGCCGAGCATGACAAGAGTTTAGAACGATTAACGTTCTCGCCTATTCTATTTGACCCGAGAACAATGGAATTGGCGAAACGACTTGAAAAATTATGGGATTGACATTAACCGAGCTAAATCACGTGGTCGATTTTCATACTAATTCCGAAAGATTGCGAACACGAATGTTGTTATCGTTTTTCAAATTGTAACTTTTCTACGGGAGATTACAGAATATATTACATTTTCATAAGCTAACATAATCAATGTGAAAGTCTGTCTGTCTGTAACGCTTTCACGGCTAAACTTCTGGACCGATTTGGATGAAAGTTTGTATGGATATAGTTGCATCTATCTTTTTGCGATATATTTCATATCTAGGACATAGGATCTGTCATACAAATTGAGTGATCAGCTGACTTGCCTCGATAAACATAAATTCTCAATGACATAAGAGATATTATTGATAAAACTAATTAACATATAAATAGGGCACACGTGTTCAAATAAGAACAGTTTGAATTAGAATGTGTCAAGGACAATGGGACCTAGTTTTGTAATGAGTATTCTATGATAATGATGTGTTTTTTTTCTCAAGACTCAATTTCCATGTCCGCTGTAGACTCTTAAACTAAAGATAGAATTTTAAGACTGTCTGTTTGAGTTTCTCAACTGCCTCCGTGGTCCAGTTGTTAAGCCGTTTGCCTTAAACCCGATGGTAGGCAGTTCGATTCCCACTGGAAGCATACTTTGTTTAATTGTTTCCAGATTGGTTAGGACATTGCAGGCTTGAATCACCTGATTGATAATAAAAATGATTCCAAGCTTCGGTAGGCAAGTTATGCCCTTTTTTTAGACACAGCTCGACTATTTCTAATCCGTTCTTTACTTTCAAGCTCCTGCTGAGACCGGGTAAATATGATCCACAGATAAACTATAAGTAGAAGAATAAGAAAGTGCAAATAAAATAATATCTTCGAGTCGAACCGATACCAGGGCATCATGACCGTGTAGGCAGATTATGTTTACGACGAGCAATCACACAAATTGGATGCAGTTTTCACCGAGAAATAAAGGATTGAACACACTGATAACATAACAACAGCTTGTGTATTCAAAACAAATAAAAAATTTATAATAAAAATTAAGAAAAAAGGGAGAGGTTTTTACCCAGCAGGAGACACAACATCTTTAAGTTACTACTTGTGATATATTTTGAGTACGTTAAAAAATAGTGTATTAAGAATTTAAAGATAAATAGATATACACTTTGTTGTGCCAAGCACAAAAGTAAAATTAAAAGAAATACATTTTAATTAAGCGAGATCAGTACTCAATTTAAATGTTTTCTTTTTGAAGCGCCACCTAAGATGAGATGAGGGAATTAATTCTTTTTTCTTTGTCTAAATGGGACCCCATGATTCGGGCTTATAACATTCAAGTTCGTATGTAATATTATAACCTCAAATGTACACAAACCCTTATGAAGTAATTATTCACTTTACTCGTAAAAAAATGAAATGAGCTTTCGTAACGACCCTATAATAACAAGTATAAACTATACTCCATATTATACGAAAGCACCCAAAAAAAAAAATACTGAGGCTGTATGTAGAGTAGTAATTTGTTCTGAGTATTAGTTCGCTTGGATTCGAGAAATAAATTTAACGATATTCATAAAATACTCGTACAAAGCTATATTACTACTCGATCACTTTATCCATACTAATATCAATCCATATCCATTCTGATATTATAAATGCGAAAGTCTGTCTGTCTTTCTGTTACACTTTCACGGCCAAACCGCCAAACGGATTTTGATGAAATTTGGTATGAATATAGTTGAAGAGCCGGGGTCAAACATAGGCTACTTTTTGACGCATGCGAAAAAGCTAGTTTAAAATAAAATGGTGTACGAATAATCTAAAGCCAGATTTTCTAGGCTGTCTAAAGGCGTAACTACTGACATCATAACAGGACCAACTATTCTCGTTGCCTGACTTGGAAGAGAAGCAGCATCCTTGTTCGTACTTAAATGTGCTGTTGTATACTGTAAGACTTATTATTTGGTAAATAAATAAAACGATTTAACGTGCCTTCCGCAGCACGGAGAAGGTCGAGACATAAAATCTTATTTTCGACGAATACGATCAGCGTTTCGTCGCTTGACACGCTCAATCGTTCCGATTACGCACTCTGCGTGCGGCAATCGTACTCATCAATCCAGTAACATATATGTAGATAATAATATAAATTATATCTAAAGCAAAACCAGCTTTCTGCATTGAAAAACATGGTACAAAGGAGAAAGCGGTAAATTTCCATGCGAGAAAGCGAAACTCTAACTATTCAACGTTTAATGTTCAAACATACGTTTTATGTCTTGAATCTTGACTAGGCACTAGACCTGGGGCCGATTCTCGGAAAACACGATTTTAATATCGCGGTTCTTGACGAACATCGATACTGCCAGAGAAAGATCTAGACTACGCAAATGTCTATTGAAACTTATTTACTCTTTTCTCGATTACGACGTTAGTCATAGATACTAACATACAAAGACAAGGGGTTTTCAGTATAGACATCAGCTATATTTTTCGTTTAGGTATTAAGTTTATGTAACAAATAATGCCTACCATTGATAAATGTGAAATTGCGAAAGGACGTGGTCAAAATGCAACGAAATGGCACCCCGAGCAATTTGAATGACCGGGCTATAAAGGTGGCCAAGTACGAGTAATCCATACTATCCATACTAATATTATAAATGCGAAAGTCTGTCTGTCTGTCTGTTACGCTTTCACGGGCAAACCGCTGAACGGATTTTGATAAAATTTGGTACGAATATAGTTGAAGACCCGAGGTCAAACATAGGCTACTTTTTGACGCAGGCGGAGCTGCGGGAAACAGCTAGTTTAATATAAGTTAATCGACCTGGTACACTCTGGTGTCAGTTTTTTGGAACCACCTCTAACCACCTGTAACGAACACCAGAAGGCCGCCGGAACCAACATCGTGCCTTCCGAAAGACGAATCATCAGAAATATATCTGACAATCGGGTGATTCAAGTCTGAAACAACTAAACTAATCCGCTAATAAACTTTAAAAGGCCATGCAATTGATATTCACTCAATTACGATACATTTTTGATATGCTCTATATGGGATTCTGCTGACACAATTTTGAATCTCAATTTAATTGAAACTAAAACGTAATTGAATGGTAATAGTAGAAAAAATGTAAATATAATAAATAACAGAGTACCGATTATTGAAAAAAATGACTATTTCGATGATTTTTTGAGTAGCAAAATTTTCCAGTTGCCAAACACAGTTCCAATGGTATGCCAATGGAATAAGATTGGTCTTAAAATTAGTAACAGAATACCAGAAATGTTAAAAATTACCATTCAATTGTGCACTATATAAAATAAGACAGTTGGCACCCAGTTTAAAACACAAGTATTTTTTGTTGCTTTTACAGTGACTACTAAAAGTTATAAATTATTAATACCTACCAGCCTCGATTCTCCTAAAACTCTCGAAACAAGCGAGAAAGTCTCTTAATATAATGATTTATTGTAACCCTGAGGAATAATGGATGGCGCATCCTTACTTAAAATCATTGCCTATAATGTGTTCAGCTTCGCGCCACGACGCCGACCGCAATGAATTACGATCATTTGCAAAACCGTGGTACTATGCGCGTGCGCAACATTCAAATCAAACGTTTGCATGTTCTCCGCCCACGTGTGCGCCTGCGCATCGTTTAATATACTTAGAGAATAGATTTTCTCTTCTATAAGTTTATATTTATTAGTCTATAAGTTTTTTTGCGAAGATGTTATGTGCAAGATATAAAATCCCAGGCTTTGCTCGTGGGAGAGTACATACATGGGTAGAATGATTGATCTTTCCTCACTTCCTCCTCTAATTATCGATAATTATCCTATTGCTTATACAGAAACAGCCAAAAGCTTAGGGATAATTATGGATTCGTCATTGAGTTGGACTGCACATGTATTAGTCGTAAAATATTTTACTCTCTTCATTCTCAAAAATTTCTTTAATATTTCTTACCTTTTCAAACTAAAATTTCGCTCTGTCACTCTCTTTTATTACCTTTGCTAGACTATGCAGACGTGTGTTATCTTGATGCCACTCAGGTGCAGCTTAATAAACTGGAAAGACTGCAAAACCTCTGTATCCGCTTCATCTTTGGTCTTAGGAAATATGACCACGTCTCTGAGTTCCGCAAACAACTCGGTTGGCTCCCAATCCGATATCCTCGGAATACTAGAATCCTCTGTCTTCTTTTTAATGTTCTATTCAATTCCTTATACCCATCCTATCTTCATGAGCGTTTTTCCTTTTTTTCGTCCTGCAGGAGAACTTTGTAGATCGCACCGTAAATTTATCCTAACTTTTCCTCCTCATAGCACTGCCTCATATTCTCATTCTTTTTCTGTTCAAGCAGTCAGGTTATGGAATACTTTACTACCTAGCGTTCAAGACTCGAAAACTCTGTCCACATTTAAGAAGCGAAAGAGATCATTATTTCTCCTTAAACTCATAAATCGTATACATTATTTATATATATTAGTAGGTATATTGTTGTATTTATTATTTAGTTTATTATACATATATTATTATAAAATAGGTTTAGATTGAGCCTATTATTTTTGTATTTCTTTTGCCAGTTTGCCTCTTTCTTTCGTAGTTCCTGTCGCGGGTGTGCTGGAAGAAATTTCTTTAGAAATAAGTAGAATCCTTGTAAACAGTTTTCCTAATGTTGTTCCAATGTATATTTACAGCGTGGTACATGAAATAAATTGGAGATAGTTGTTGTATTTAAACTTATTTGTGCTACATTATGAAATAGTGATTCTAAGAAATAATCATATCTATAGAGCCAGTCAGTCATTATTGAAATTCTGTAAGTATGATTTTTTATCACACACACTCAACACTACGTAAATATACATACATGACACCTTAATACATGGTAGAGACAATTTTACTCTCTTTTTCCTCATTATCCAAGGAAGAAGTGGTCTATTCTTAAAGCCGGTAAACACGACGAGCCCTTTTCAATACACAAGTAGAAAGTGTGTGAAATACCAGTTTTTGTTCAATCCCGTTTTGTTCGAAGCAAAAACCGTCAAGATATTTTAATTATCACCTCGCCGGCCTGAATCCGTCAATTAAACCGGCCAAGAGTGAGTTTTTATGAATTCCGACCGGCAATTATTATGTTTTTATGATTGTTTTTAATATAATCCATGATTTAAGTGGACGACTTTTCGCGATATTAAAAATCAATCGTTTCTGTGAATTGCACTTTTATTTATAGCAAGTTGGGTCTCTTTTTGAAACTAAGAGAACAAACTATTATTAGACAATTCATACTAATATTATAAATGCGAAAGTCTGTCTTTCTGTTACGCTTTCACGGCTAAAACAGCTGAACATATTTTGATGAAATTTGGTATGAATATAGTTGAAGACCCGGGGTCAAACATAGGCTACTTTTTGACGCAGGTGGAGCTGCGGGAAAAAGCTAGTTAATAATAAAATCATTAATGTCTGGAATTGATAGACTACTGAAAGTCACACATAGTACCTACTAAATAAGCCCCTTCTCATGACCTCAAATAAAAATAAATGACACAACAAATTAACAAACATACTTACAACGTTTCATAACCTAAGACGTCGTCCCGCCCGTGCATGAAAAAGATGTGAAGTTATTAAACCCGAAAACGCCGAACAAATGAACTTAAAAGCTCCCCTTTTGGTGCCGCGCATTAAGCTCTCGACAGATACCGTTCGACCCACATAATAAACACTTCCAAGATCAATTTGTTTAAGCGTGTACCAGGAACGTATAACTGATGAATAAGTATGATACTTTCAAGAAATTGAACAGTTGCTTTAAGGCAACCTCTTATTACTTCTGGCTTCCTATTAGCAATTAGGCTTTACACTCAGTTTACTGGGTTTCGAAGACCTAAAATTACAACATCCCAAAATAATAACGTCCTAAGCTATAGTTTGAGTAAGGGCATACAATTATTAATTAACAGTACTAACGTCCGGGATCATCTATCATAATATATAATGTGATTTCAAATGAATTACGAATTCACAAAACAATAATTCCCACGAACAACAATGGGTTAATCCACAATCTTCTGAAAATTTAAACATTTTCACATAAAAATCATCTGAATATAGAGAGAACGAATTTAATCCTAGAGATTTTTACTCATTTTCGGCAATCCCACACTTTAACCGAAATTTTCGAGATTATGGCAAACAATTTCTTAGAAATGGCCAAGTGGACCTCACATAAACATAAATAGTTCAACACACCAATTTTAAGCTAGTTTACAGATATCAAAAATTGAGGCTCTGTATTTGTATCAAAACTAGATAATCATTAGCTTCTAGATACTTTGAAGAATGGAAGAAGTTCCACCGGCAAGAGCCCAGCTCTTAAATTTATGAAGATGGATGAATGAATGAACACTTTATTGCACCATTTACAAACAAAAGAAACACAGTTAAATCTAATACAACTAAACGGGTACAAAGGCGGACTTAACGCTAATGCAATTGGCAAGATGATGACTAATACTTTATTATTAGGGCAAATTATAATAAACTAGCTGTTTCCCGCAGCTCCACCTGCGGTATATAGCCTATGTTACTCAGGGTGAATGTAGCTTTCCAATGGTGAAAGAATTTTTGAAATCGGCACAGTAGTTTTTGAGTTTATTCATTACAAACATACACACATAAATACAAATCTTTCCTTTTTATAATATTAGTGTAGATGTAGATGTGCATAGGAGACACATTTTTCTGTCGTTTAAAATCTATCGAGGTTTGCGTATCACAAAGCTGTCACGTCTTTAAAATTTGTACGGCAGGCCTCAGGTGGACTGTCTGCATTGTTCCACCTCATAATAGGAAGAGATGGATGGTACCTGGCTCAAATGATATCCATTGCCACCATTGCTATTCAAAGAGAAAACGCAGTGTAACAGGCGCTTTTGTGCCGGATACCGTACAGGGTGACATTTTTGAATAAGATTGTTATTTTGTTTTTGGTTGTATTTTGTACCACATTGTGTTTTGACTAGCTAATATAATGTGCTTTAATAGGAAGACAATCTATACTAATATTATAAATGCGAAAGTCTGTCTGTCTGTTACGCTTTCACGGCCAAACCGCTGAACGGATTTTGATGAAATTTGGTATGAATATAGTTGAAGACCCGGGGTCAAACATAGGCAACTTTTTGACGCAGGCGGAGCTGCGGGAAACAGCTAGTCTTTAATAATGATAAATAATATTTAAGGTGGATTTAAATTAAGTACAAATACTTTCAGGGCAGGCAATCAAAGGTTTGCTTTTCCTTAGTCCTAGACATGAGGGTGTCAATTCCGCTAATAAACTTTAAAGGACCATGTAACTAATATTCAATTACGATGCATTTTTGATATGCTCAATATTAGTATCCTGCTAACACAATTTTGAATCTCAATTTAATAGTAGAAAAAAAATTAAATATAGTAAATAACGGAGTCCCAGCTATTGAAAAAGTTGATGATTTTTTTATAAGCAAAATTTTCTAGTTGCAGTTAAATGGTATGCCAATGGAATACGATTGGTCTTACAATTAGTAACAGAATACCAGAAACGTTAAAAATTGTCATTGCGATCCAATTACGATTCAATTGTGGACTATTTTCTTGATTTTCTCATTAAATAAAAATTTAAATTGATTAAGTATCGTGATACTGTGATCGTGGTACTTTATAGTGTAAAGTACGTGTACTTTAAACTATAAAGTACAACGGTATCTAAATAACCTATACTTATATATGGGATAAGAAAATGTTTGTATTGAAAAATAAACTTTTGCGGGTTTTGCATCAAAACATGAACGCGCCTTTACCAAGCTATGAATTTATAATATGAAATCTATTGACAGGGTTAATATACTATCACTCAATAAATTACAATTTTAAATCTGCTCATATAAATGCCAGAAATGAATGAATTTTGCATAATATTAATTTAAGTTTTAGATAACGATACTAAAAGTTAATAAGTCTTAATTGAGATTGAATTGATGAATAGATTTTTTTTAAATACTTGCTTAAATGCTAGGTTATTAAAATCGTCGTCTACTAGAACACTAAGTATTTCAGTAGTAGTAAAAGATGGTGGTCCAGTGGTAAAAGTGTTCGCCTTCGACCTGGTCATGGAATCGATTCCCACAGAAAGCATACTTCGTTTAGTTGTTTTCAGTTTAGTTAGGACATTGCAAAATGCTGCTTGATATTAATGTAGATTCTGTGCTTCTAAAGGCAGGTTAAGGCGGTGGTCCCGGCAGCCTTTGGGTGGTCGTTAAAGGAACCGCGTCAGATGCCTAAAGGCGATTCCGAAAATTACCTACTGGCATTAGTGGCAATTAATCCAAAACAGACCGTACTCATCGTTGCTTGACTCACACGATCTTGCCCCGCTAGGCTCAAGCTTCTCAATAAAATGAATAGTATGCCTATTAACAGGTAAACTCGTTCTCATCATATCATTATAACATGCAATTATAATAAGATAAGGAAGTACTTTCTAGATTTTCCATTTATAGTTTATGATATTGCCGGCTTCCTGTCTATGTTTTTATAGCAGATAAATATAATATGTAGATACTAGGCTACCTATTTATTTGGTCATGTATAATTATATCTCTGTCTCTCTCACACAGCTTTTATTTACTTGACTCTTCAGCGCAATCATTGAGTGAATCTGCGCGGTGAAGTGCGGTATCTGTTTTGGGCGGGAGGGTGTAAGTGTCCGTTCTGTACGTCAGTACTATTAAAATTTATGTTATTTATGCCCCTGTTCGGGCGCCATGAAATGTTTGTAACCTTGGTTCGCTATCTAATTTCTGTCTTCTATGAAATTTAAAAGATACGAAAATTTAAATTCATTAATATATTTAATTTCGGTAGTATTAAAAAAAAAAATCTTTTACAATATTAATTTGCAACACAGTTAATTGTAATACAATAATTTAGGTTGATAGTTAACACAAAGATTAAAAACCTGTTTATTTATTGATTTTATGGTAAAAATTTAAAGAAAAGAAAAGAAATAAAATAATGAAAGAAAATTAAGGGCGCAGGAGATCTCATGGCTAATATTTGGATCCCTTAAGGTTTATAAAAAAAACTGTAGACAGGCGAAATCGCAGAGGCTGACCGATACTCTGCCTTCGGTTGTATTGTTACCTAAATCAAAGCAAAAAATGTTCTGTCTCAGACCAAACTAAACTTGGAAGAAATGGTAGTATGTTTAGGCTTCGTCCTCTTGTACTAATAAAAGAAATGTAGTTTGCACGCTAAATATGCACTCATGACACTTTGGAAAGCGTGCATTACTATTAGCGCTTACCCCCATGGCTTACCCTGAAGAAGAAATACATTGGCTTATGAAACAACAGATAACCTAATGATTTACTACAGTTAGTGCAGGATCGGTTTAACATGTTAATTTTATTTACAGCTCAAATTCCTATTCAAAATATGTAAAATTTTGTTGTAATGAAGTATGTTCTTTGAACAATGAAAACAATTTGTTGTTGGTTACTATTATCAGAAGAAAAGTCACAATTTCAAATGGTAGGTTACTCGGCAATGAAAAATTTACTTATTCTGTAAAAGATCGATTTTGTATGAAATATTTCACTCTGAATTTATATGTTCTACGCTTTTTCATGTGTATAAATGGTTAAAAATCATTTATAAGCGAAATTAGATAAAATCTGAATAAAATACACATGTGACTTTCTACCCACTTCAAAATTATAAATTTGTCATAAAGGCCTGATTCCATCAAAAAAATATAAAACCAAATAAGATAATCAAATATTATTTAGCTCACTTACACGAAAATAATAAATTAAATTAAAATAAATTACCTTTTCAGGGTTTTTAAAGCATTATTATACTTGGTGACCAACAAACTTAATGTATTTCATTGTCCTCGCCACGTCACGTCGGCGAGTTAAGTTAAAATAAATAAATCTGTTCCTAGAAGTCTGATACAAATTGCTTATAACACATCATCTGAGTATACTTATATCAACCGTGTTTATAAATTCATAATAAGAACGTTCTACTAACCAGCGTTTCACAAAAAACCTGTTTGGAATCTCACATTTTAGCGCCACTAATGATCTATAGATCAATGATCTATAGATCATGATCGATGACGCGTGCGCATGCCAATTACCGTTAGTTGTGACAATGTCTTGATCGTAATTAGTTTAAATTGTGGCGCCATTTTATTTTAATGATTATTGTTGGTGGTTTAGTATGTAATTAATATTTTTTGTATATTTTCATGAAATAATTGAAATTGGTTTTATATTTGGTTGGTTTCAGTTTATTTATTATTTAAGCTTTTAAACTCTGTTTAAAAACTTAAAAATTGTTATAATGGTTCCACTCCACAATCTATCTAACTCCGCTTGGGATTCACGGGTTGCCCCGGTCCTTTGAGAGGCTTGCGCGGGGGTATTGATCTAAGCGTAGAGGCCCCATTTGAGAAGTTGGTGTATGTAACATTATTATTATATGAATAGCTCTGTTTAACTTCATAAATTACTAAACTAGATAATAATATAAATATATTTACAGCACACAGAGTTGCTATGATACTATGCAATTTTTCACACTAAAAAAAATGCATCCTTAGAGAGAGAATTTTAGGGGTTTTTATTTAAGTATACTGAATAATTTTAAAAATTATGATTGATTTTTTTATTGGAATTTAAAAACTTCCCTTACCTTGATTTTTTTTTAATTTGAATTTTAACTAATTGCTTTAAGTGTAATTAACAACTATTTATATGTGTATTTTTTATATTTTCCAAAGTTTCATGTTTATTTTTTAATCTACCTTTCTTAAAGAAAGAAACAAGACATTTAGGCATAATTTTGATGATGCGGTCAATGTTTTTTCAATATCATACTTGCTCATGACCTTGCTTTCCGGGTCACAATACTTTTGAGGTTAGGTCACACCAGTGGACCCCAAACATATGTCTCGATCGTGACGGACATCCAAACACTTTTTTGCAAATAGTAGCGGTAAAGTGTTCGTATATAGGATGTTACTTTTACTCTCATTAAATGCCGCACTTGCTTGACCGCGGCTAAGCACGCGTGCTTTCCACTAGTACTTTTTCCGGGATAAAATGGACCTTTTCTTTGTACTTCAGAGTACTCTTGACTATTAGATTAGTAGATAATCCGTGAAGAAGAAACAAACAAATATTCACTCTGACTTTCGCTTACGTAGCACAGAATAGGCTACTTTCCAGGATAAGATAGAAAATATTAATATAATAAGATAGATAAGATAGAAAATATATTAGTGATGTATTTTTTCTTTTGTCATTTGAGCGATATTTATAAAGATATAACACATAACGCATCAAAGTTTAGGAGTGGGGGCTCGTGACGTCATATATTGCGAAAAGTGTAGCACACTGTGACGTCACACGGAACTTTAACGCGCCGTATCTTTACCATTCTTTGTTTAATTTTCAAAAGAAAAAATACTTCTCGAATATTATTTGATTAGGTATCTACGGACTATGTATGACGGACTAATTATATTTTTTTAGGGCTAGTTGCCTATTGATTATGTAAGTAGTTACTACTACATTCTTTAAATAAAAATAAATATAACCTTAGAAATATATTTTTGTCTATTTTTGGAAGAATGCATTTTGAAGAAGCATGTGCTGATTTAATCCATACTAATATTATAAATGCGAAAGTCTGTCTGTCTGTCTGTTACGCTTTTACGGCCAAACCGCTGAACGGCTTTTGTTGAAATTTGGTATGAACATAGTTGAAGACCCTGGGTCAAACATAGGCTACTTTTTGACGCAGGCGGAGCTGCGGGAACAAGCCTGTTTATTCAGTTTGTTAATAATTAAACGAAACGAAACACTGGTAATTTTATACTCTAACTTATATTAAACTTTTGACAAGTAATTAAATTTATTTACAATAAAATTTTATTTTTGGATAGCAGTTTTGCAACAACCTGTAGAAACACAAATGCAGACTTACACGACTATGCGTCAACCTAGTTACATACACACATACACGTTTACCTTACACGTTTATCCTTATTAAATTGAATTAAATAGCAAATGATGAATTATTTTTATTGAGTTTATTAAAAAAACTTATTAACTTAGTAATTCTGATTTTATCGCGATATTTCGATTTTTAATTTTCTTTTTATTTATTTCATTATTTATATGTTACACCTGGTTATACGGTAACTGTTGTATAGCGTAAAAAAAATATTCTACTAATATTTCAAACAATTTATTTAATATGTTTTACAAGTGATTTTATTAACACTTTCGCGGACAGTAACGTCTCTCGACGTAGATAACAATTGAGTGCCATTATTATTTTCTTGACTGTCCGTGAAAGTGTTAAGCTTTTTAAGTTAGAAGGATGAACTATATTTACGAAATTATTATCAAGAACCGTTGTTAATTTTCCTGCGGGTTTTTTTTTTAATACAATTAAGTAGGCAAAAAAGTATACGGCCCGATGGCAAGTGGTCACCGTAGCACATGGATCCCCGCAACACCAGGAGCATCACGTGCGCATTGCCGCACTTGAGAAATCCTTTAACGCCCTTTTTGAAAGACCCCATGTTCTAATTTCTTGGGAAAACCATGTTGGGGGAGCTCATTCCACAGTCTCAGCGTACGTGGGAGAAACTTTTTATTAAAGCATAAAAAATTATATTTTTAGGTATAAAACACATATGTTTAAGTTCGTCATATTGCAATACTTTGGTAGAAACTACATTTATTTTGGAGCGCTTCAAATCCGAGCGCAATTAACTGGAGCGCTGGGTGACATACGTCTATTTTTGACCTTTGAAAGAATTAATGAATAAATGAACACTTTATTGCACCATTTACAAACAAAAGAAGCACATAGTTGAAACCAATACAACTAAATGGGTACAAACTTTCAGAAACAAGTGACAATTTTTTTTATGAGAGGTCGAATTTTTTTCTCAGATTTAACTTTTTTTTTACTGTAATTTTAAAAAGTACCCTGTATGTATTGTATAGAAATAAAATTGCAGACCTTACTTACCTATAACTATTAATGCAGCTGTCGCCAATATATGCCTTTTGAACTCCATTTTTGAACACAAAGTTACACTATCAGTCTTACTGTTCACTAAAATTAATTTTACACTATTCGATGTTCAGTCGTCCATGGTGTGAGGGCTCTGTAACAAAAAGAAAATATTTGTTAATGAAATATTTATTTATAACCACTTAACCTATATGCGCCTAAAATAAATAAATGTTATTTGAGTTCTGAAATAGGTAGTTTTTTTTCTAATATGCGCATGGGTATCGATTTTTACATTTTTATAAGTAACTAGCAGTTTCCCGCAGTTCTGCCTGCGTTAAAAAGTTAATGATAAGCTATGATTGACTCCGGGTCTTCAACTATATTCATACCAAATTTCACCAAAATCCGTTTAGCGGTTTGGCCGTGAAAGAGTAAATAACAGACAGACAGACTTTTGCATTTATAATATTAAGAAAGGAAGAATGGATATGGATTATTAAAAAAAAAACTTGTTTTTATTAAAATATCACTTCAACCAACTACACCATTGGCTATACTCCTCAAGATGTAAATAAATGAATGCTTTTCTCAATACGTGCCTTAACCACAGAACAACTTATCTTTCAGCCAATGGCCCTCAAACTTAATTGTAGAGCTTAAAGCTCCGTCTGCATTTCTCCGACCCACTTAGCTCGCATCGAGATAGGGCTTGCAATATTTCTTGCTGAAATTTGCAATGATTTATTTGTTGATAATAATTATGTTATTAAAATAAAACATTGTTTGCATTATCGTTGACAAATAGATTACGTTTAGGATTTATTTTCTGTTCGTAAGTTATAACTACATTTCTGTGATATTTATAGACAAATTTATGCAGAACACACCCTTTGGCAAAATATTTTCAATTAATAAAAATATAGTAAAATTTACCCTATAACCATAGAATTATCAACATGACTTAAGAATTAATTTAAAAAGATCTTATTCGTCTTTACTTTGTAGAATTTATTTTATGGTGAGAAAAAAAAAAATATTTTCTTTATATAATTTTATAATATTAATAAAAAAAATATGTAAAGATAACATGTGATCACCTAATTTGTAGTATGTTTGTTGGTTTTGCTCAAACAAAAACGTCATAAAAACCCCATTGACATCTTGAAACGACATGCGAAGTACCAGGGTGTAATAAAATCAAAGAGGTCACTGCATCAGCCGTTCAACCTTGGTAGGCGTGACCCACGACCCGGAAGATTGCAGTGAGGAAAGTAGTACTACAAGACAATACGAGTACTGGCCGCATTGACTTTCTCGCAGCCTATGCACGCCTGGTATTTTAGACGCACGTTTCATACATTGATGCACTTTGAAGCCAGTTTGTTGGTGGGCCATTTCGCAAGAAACATTAAAACTTTTTGTATACTTTTTCAAAATGTTTGTCGGTATTTATATTTTTTTAAAGCCTTAGGTATCCCACTGCTGGGCAAAAGCCTTTTTAAGCATACAAAATTGAAGTTATTTTATAGTAATATATCGAACGAAATTGTAAATAAAAAATAAGCTCTATAAACAACGTCCATTAATATTTTGCTAGTTAAGTTTACTTGTACTACTTTTAAATAATAGAATTAAGTAATTTCCAAGCAAATAACAAAAAAATATACACTTTATTACGACATAATATTGTCACTTAAATTTAAAAGTCATATTATATTTCAATCTCGAAGGGCAATTCGCACAAAGAGAAAATAATTATCATAAACTCGTTATATTCGGCAATAATATAAAAATGATTTTTATTTTCGTGCGTTCGGGTCACAAAGGGACAATCATTTTCTCATTAATGCCAGATGCAGCTTTTGACCCAAAAATGAGACGAAAAACGACGTATCTGCTATCAATGGCGCAAAAACAGATTTGGCAATGATATAAATTGCAGGAAATTATAATGTTCGCCTTCACATGCGCAAAATACAATAAAAGAAATGAGCCGAGAGCTTATTATGAAAAATGTTTGAATTAATAATAAATATACCTAGGTACTAAATCTGATAAAATTGCAATTACCTAATTTGTACATTTGGTAATGAAATATTGTGTTAAAAGTACGGGAATTATGTGGCAAAGATTACATCTATTCAGATTTCAGTGTAACTTTTGTGAATTGAAAAATTATCAAATAAAGTAACCTAACCAAGCTGGAAACAACTGAGCAAAGTATACCAACCTCCTTGTCTAAAGGACCATGGTTTCCATCGTTTTATTATTTAAATATTATTGTACAGACATTGATTAACCTTAATATTGGTCTTAATGCCTTATGTTTGCCTTGTCGGTGGCGGATTTTTGATTCTCTGAAGTTTCATGACAGCCAGAGTCGACTAGCGAAGAAGATGGATGAAAATTTGTTCACAATGTCGTTTCTATAACTTCAATTTTTCATGTTCGAACAATTTGTCAAAAACCGAGGCAATATATTAAGTAAGATTTGTTTATCTCAGAACGGTACATTTTTGTTGCTAAATGGTTACTGATTTTTCAAACTAAATGTATGTCAGATTAAAATGATAAGAAATTGAATAATGATGCCTCTTTTTGATTAATTTAGCTTAAGCTTATTGATATATCATTTCGTATTTTGAATTTACAAATTTCTCGATTGCATTTCTTTACAAATTTGCATACAAAATTCGTCAATATGTTTTTTTTTGCTCTGTATGCCTTCGTAAAGGTGAGATGAGATTGTCCGTGCTTCGGATGACGGTAAAGATCCAGACTGTCATCTGGTAGTTTTTGAAGTAGATCATGATCCTATTGGATTGGTTTCCCTGTAAAAAGGGTTACAGAGCGCTTCATTGCAATAACCAGTACCGACAAATCTAGGACAATGATTATAAGCGTACCCTGGGCTCCGAAATGCAATCTGAAGAAACGAAGCATGCCAAGTTGAGCACCCGAATTAATGGCACCTATAGTCAAGTACGTATACTAAAGTCCCCGTCCCGTGAGGAGGATATAAATTATGCGAACAAATGCTCAGGGGTTCGCAACATTTGAATGAAAGAAAAAATAGTATTTTTGTGACATATTTTAATGTTCAGAGAGAATTTAAATTTATGAATGGTTTTAGATGATTGCCGCCGCAACCACCAGCGTGTATTTCATAATTGATTAATTGTATTATTTTTCACTCGTGTATTTGTTTCAAAAGTGAAAAGATGAACCGTCACCAAAATGAAATGGCTGACCAAACGTTTACATTCACTGAGCCGGACTCGTTCCTGTACCATGCATCATTGACATATCGCAAAATATAACCCGACTAATTGGAATTGGTCGTACCCGTATAGTAATTTAAGTCTATTGTATTTGGTAAACTCATAATATTGTGGCTAGGTAAACATTAAAACCGACCATGGTAGACATTAGATAGTTTACTAAATTTATACCTTCTCGTGACGGCGTCTTTAGTGTTATATGTAGAGATGGGCAGCAGGAAGACATTCAAGAGGGGAAAAATTAAATGCAAGGGGAAGAAAAGGGAAAAATACTTCATTCCCATTTATTCCCGGGAATTTTTAGAATTTCCGGGAATACATGGGAAAATTCAGGGAAAGCGCCCATCTCTAGTTATATGACATTATTAGGAGCTTTATAAATTATATTTTTTTAAGAGAACATGGTAACTATCAAAAAAAGCACTAGGATTCCAAAAATTATGAGGAGGTTCACATATCTTTTCAACTTAAAAAATGCCCATCTTGGCATGCTTCGAAGATTGGGTGCAGGGAGGGAGCAAGATCTCGGTAACTTCTGGCAAAATAAACAATTCTATTCTATATCGCAGAGTCTGGTGAACCAATCCTTACTCCCAAAGAAGGCCACCGAGAAACACACTGGAAGAAGACTATTTTTTCCGATTAATCTTCATTATCTTCAAGTTGACAAAAAGAGGTTCTGGTCAATTAGAATAAAACTATCTACCTAAAGTAAGGCTAATTTGATAAATTTATTTGCAGTCTCAAAACAAATCACTTAAAACCAATACTAGATGTTCTAAGCACACTTTGTCTTGTATCATTTTTCGTCTGAAACTCTATCAATATTAACTTTTAAGTTATTGACTAAGACAGTGTTTTACTTGTCCGTTATTTGAAGTCAATGCCTTGCGTGTAAAATGTCAATAGTACAGAAGTATATAGAAATGTACAGATGCTAATTACGTAATAGACCGAAGCATAACATAAGAAATATGCTTCGGTCACTTTTTAAGACACCTAAATGGTCGCAGTTAAAATAGATGAAGAGAGCATGAATTGCGGTCATGCCATTCCTGAAATTTTGTAGAAACTTTTTTTTATTTTAACGAAAATTTTAGGAAAAATTCCGTAAATTTACAATGGAAAAATTCCCGGAAATTTCCAGCGGCACATCCATTATTCGTAAGGGTTACAATACAATTAAATATCATTTTTTCATAACTAATAAAGGTATGTCAGAAATTAACTCTAAGCAACATGGTTAGAATAGAACTATTCAGATACACATAAAAATTAGCAAGTGTTTACACTGATTAAAACGCAATTTACACACACAACACTACTTCTGCAATCAGTTTAATTTGTACCTTTCAGTTCTGCTGTTAACCAGTTAACGGATTCGGTTAATAGCTGTTACTAATTGCCAATCGGTTTAATTTACCTACCGACCACCAGCTGGTAGTAAATGACAATGTTACCACATTAGAAGGTTTAATTTTAATCTCAATGTACTTAACAGATTTTAGCCATTAAAGATCGGAAACTTAGTTAAAATAATTAACCAGCTCATTTTCTGAACGTCAATTTTATAAAGGCAGGGGACGACTGCCTGCTCCGTGGTGGATAACCGTTGCCAAGGATTTAGAAAGGGCTGAACTGAGCACTCAGACAACCCAGGACAGACTGTCCTGACGCAAACGTACCAGGAGGGCCGACCCTAAATAAAGGGATAAAGCACGGAAGAAGAAGAATTTGCCCGCGGCTTCGCCCGCGTGGGATTCTGTTTGTGTCGCGGAAAAAAGTAGCCTATGTCACTCTCCAGGTCTCCAACTATCTCCACACAAAAATCACATCAATCCGTTGCTCCGTTTTAACGTGAAAGAAGGACAAACAAACAAACACACTTTCACATTTATAATATTAGTATGGATGGATTGATTCAGGTGGGTATTGTAAGAGACGGCCTCTGAGACAATACTGCGACCAAAACGTAGACATCTTCATTCATTTCGAGTGGGTTACATGATCAATCTACCCTGTTCACCTTAGTATCAGTTATTCGGAAACGCCTTTCGGCTCTGATGTGCGGCTGAACTGGTTTTTAGATTTCTAGGAAAAAAAAAAATGCTCAATGTTTTGTGATATGGAGATATATTTTTACCAAAAAGTCGAATGAAAATCGTTCAAATCACCGAGTTTGTGTGAGTCATACCATGGAGCAACTATAAAGAGGAGATGCCGTTTGAAATGGCGCAGTGATGTGATCATTGGCGCCTCGCCGACACTGCAGTGGGCGGAGCTTGTCATTGCTCGAGTTCCATGGTTGGAGCCACGGCCGAAACCAAGCATGTCGCACGTCTGCCTTCCGCCCCGTGTAGCCTCACAAATACTTTCTTACGAAACGCTTATTACGGCATCTCCTCTTTATAATTTACTCCATGAGTCATACTTTACAAAAATAGCACTCAGGCATTAAGCATATTATTGTAACTGTTCATTTGATGGTCACTATGGTCAGTAATTGTCATTTAATGGAGCTCATACCATGACTACATGAGTAGATAAAGGGGCAGAGACAGAACAGATTTACTGTTACATAATACTTAAACTTAATGTTAAAAAGCGTTAAGTCCGCTTATTGTGCTTTACAATAAGCGGAATTAATGTTGTGCAGTTAACAACTTAACTGGTTAGACACTAAGATATTTTTCGACTTTACTTTATTTATACATACATACCATCACGCCTTTTTCCCGTAGGGGTAGGCAGAGACCACGGATTTCCATTTGCTACGATCCTTACAGACTTCCCTCGCTTCTTCTACGCTCATCACTTTTGTCATACACGCTCGTCGATTACGGGTACTCTTGACATCTCCCTTTTTTAATATGTCTGCGATTTGGTCGCAGTATGTATTTATTTATTTCAAACTTTTTAACTTAAAATAATATAATAGGCGGATTTAATGCTTTAAAGCATTCTCTAAACTTTTTATTAGCACTTTTTATTAAACTTTAACGTAAAACTCGAGAGCACTAATATATTTTGAAACTTTCGCAAAAAAAATAATACCAGAACATATCGATGGCCAGGAGCCCTTTTTTTTTAAATGTATGTCATACTAGCTGTTTCCCGCAGCTCCGCCTGCGTCAAAAAGTAGCCTACGTTTGACCCCGGGTCTTCAACTATATTCATACCAAATTTCATCAAAATCCGTTCAGCGGTTTGACCGTGAAAGCGTAACAGACAGACAGACTTACGCATTTATAATATTAGTATGGATATGTCGCATGAAAATCGTTCGATATCGAACAAAAATCATTCGACTCACCGATTTTGCGTGATTCACACTTTTCAAAAAAAGCAACCGATGAAATATATTATTCTTGAAAAAAATTGCAAAATGCAAAAAATACCTATAACAATCATAGTGTCTCACCAA
Organism: Euzophera pinguis; assembly: GCA_947363495.1. Taxonomy (NCBI): domain Eukaryota; kingdom Metazoa; phylum Arthropoda; class Insecta; order Lepidoptera; family Pyralidae; genus Euzophera; species Euzophera pinguis. Next base: position 9,777,922 of record OX376176.1, read on the forward strand.
TACTCAAACCAAGCAAAGATTTTTCACTCTATCTGTTATGTATTCATGTGGTCATACTGTGACAGCAAGACCCGTTGCAGTCTAGATAATAGATATTGTGTGGTAAGCTATGTTCGGAATGACCGGCGGTAGAATGGATAATATTCTATTGTTCCGGAAAACGTGACTATTATATATATATATATATATATATATATATATATATATATATATATATATATATATATATATATATATATTTTAAGGTCTCCGTGCAAAAATTTTAAAACGCTACCCTAGACAGCCTATTACAAAAATGCATGTACAGTTACGTGCATTAACGTATATACAATTGTTATACTCTACTCGATACAGTAACGAGATGTAAGGGTTGTCAACGATCCCAAGATTACAAGTGATATTAAGCCATTAAGTTTAAGGAGAGACTTTGCTTCCTTTTGCGTGTTCTACCGCTTATACAACGTGTTGTGCTCAGAGGAATTGGGTATCCTACTAATTTTTCTTTTTTCTTTCATATAAATATTTCTATTTCCAGAAACAGAATTATGAAAGAATTTTTGTAATCCGTTCAAAAATAAATAAGTTATAAGCCTTTGAAATTCGGTGGAAGGGGAAACTGTCAAAAAACAAGAAAAGGATGCACTGTGTGAGCTGTGACGTCACTGCCACTCGGTTTTGTGCGTACAAAAGAGATAGCAAGACGTCCCCATCACGCTCCCACTTTTCTTTTGGAGAAAACTTTAAAATCGAATTACTGCCTTAATTAACAACCAATGTTGTTGTTGTTTTCAGAATCGGTTTCTTTTTAGTGTGTATTTTGTTTAGTATAACAATATTAACCAAGTATGAATGCGTTACTCCAGTCGAGGCTAGGGTAACACAAGCTGAGGCATTCCTTTGTCAAGTAGCCTATTGTTCGACATGATGCCAACAGCCACCTTCTATTACCGCACCTCTCGCCAACGACAGGGAGTTCATCCTCATACCCTAGGCCAGTAGTTCCCAAACTTATTTTTCTCGTGGACCACTTTCAAAATTTTACTGGTTTCGGTGGACCCCCTGCTGCTACATTTCTACCACATTCTTAAAGTCGCCAAAAAATAAAAATTGTGTCACTTCTGAGTTCTGTCCCTATATTTCGATATGTAAAATAAAAACGAAAAATGGTACATTTTATATCACTTTATTTATTAAAAGAATAGAATTACAAGAAAAAAATATTAAGGTAATATAGGTTCAGGTCATAATTTTAATTAATGGGAAGGATGTATCTGATGGAGTGTCAGCAAACGATCAATGTTTGGCTTTATTTTTGTGAGCAATAACCGCAAATCCCCCCGCTCTGTGATGTTTAATTTGCTCCTTTTTTTTGTTAAGAGGTTTGTAACGGCACTAAAACTCCTTTCGACAAGATATGACGAGGGAAAAGCTATTAAAAATTTCCTTGCGATTTCCCACAGTCCAGGATATTTTTCGGGTATTTCTGCTTGCAGCCAAAATGTTGGGTAGCCTTTTCTAAATTTCACCTTCAGCTCCTCATTAGTGCTTAGCTCGAGCAGCTCCTCTTGTAATACAACATTGGCCACTTCCGTTTCATCAAATGGATTTATTATCCATGGTGGTATATCCATCGTCAGTATATCTTTAAACCTGGTTTTGAAGTCATCATGCAGGGCACTTAAATGTTGACTGTAGGTATGGATATCCTCATCAATACATTCTACCTGCGACAAGTTTGGAAATTGAGAGAATTCGCGCCGACTAATGTTTTGCTTCATAAATTTCAATTTCCCAAGAAAAGCCGAAATTATCCCCTTTGTTTTTATTAAATTCAGGCTGTCCCCTTGTAACTGCAAGTTAATATCATTAAATTTTTTAAACAAATCTGTCAAATACGCAATGTCTGCTTTGAATTTGATCAAGTTTTCTTTTAAATCTGGATCTCTACTTTCTAAGAACTCTAATATGGAATCGAAAACAGAGTAAAATCTCGTTAAGCATGCACCTTTCGACAACCAGCGTACTTCAGTATGTAAGAGCAGTCGTTGGAAGTCTTCATCATTTTCGTCGCACAATTGAGCAAATAAACGTGTATTCAATGCATTGCTTCTGATTTTGTTGACAGCTTTTATTACAAAATGAAGAGATTGGTTCAACCTGTCACTTAAATGTTTTGCCACAAGATGTTGTCGGTGGATTACGCAATGAATAGCTGTAAGTCCTGGTATAATTCTTTTGAGATGACTTATAAACCCACGATATCGCCCGACCATTGCAGGAGCTCCGTCTGTTGCCACTGAAATAATGTTTGTAAATGGGATCGATTTTTCCGTAAAAAAATTACTCAGGACATTAAATATTGATTCGCCTTTAGTGTCAGTCTCCAAAGTTCTGGCAAATAGCAATTCTTCGTGAATTTCTTCCTCAACAATAAATCGGACATATGCCAATAGTAATGCTTCATTACTGGGTAACGTTGACTCGTCCAGTTGTATAGAAAAATGAGTTTTTGCAGATGATTGCACAAAAAGCTTTCGATATCAGAGCTCATTTCATCAATGCGTCTTTGTACAGTATTGTTACTTAATGGAATTCTTTTTAGTACGTCAAATGGAGATTTGTGCAAAACAGTTTTTAAAACCTCTTCAACAGCGGGTAAAATTAATTGTTCTCCGATAGTGTGCGGTTTTCCAGATTTTGCTATAAGTAATGAGATATTGTAAGATGCCCGCAAGCCATCATCGTTACTTTGAGATGTTGAAGCGAACATACTGTGCATGGTGGGTCTCTTTCCATATTTTTCTTTCAATGTTTGAAAATATTTTAAATCTTTACCTATTTTATCAGTATGACACCTTTTTAGATGATCTTCGAGCTTTGATGGTTTCATAGAGTCATTGCTCAAAACTTTGTTGCATAATAGGCACATGGGCAATTGTTTGTCTGCCTCTGATGGAACAAAACCATATTTCAAATAATCGACACTATATTGTCGACATTTTTTCTTTGCTGTAGCCATGTTTCGTGTCAGTTACCTTACCTGTAAAAAAAATGTTTTAGTAACCAAGTTTTTTTCTGAATATAGGTATCACACCGCAGCCTTCGTCAGCACGCGGAAATAGAATTACGGCTTGTAAAGGGACCAACTAATAAACCGCTGAGACAAATACAAACGTTTTCACAAAACGGTATCAATTTTAAAGTACATAATTTACCACTAATTTTTAATAGTATAAATAAAAATTAGTGTACTCAGTATCGAATACTGATCATATTTGTGTAGGAAAAAATAAACGTCGAAATCCCAAAATTGTCCATAAAAACGATAACTAACATTTTATTAAATCAATGAGTTCACGCGCTCCGTGTATTTGCGTATTTTTTGTCTGCGGCTTCATTGTTAAAACGTGACAAACAGGCATCGAAGTTCAAGCCCCGCCCTTTTCCCGTCGCCCGCGCACCGCTCGCTCTTTCCGAAAAGGAATAGTTTTGATAAAATAGTTACTTCAAAATCAATTTAACATGATTATGAAATTACTGTTTTATAAAATTAGTAGTTATTTGCAAGAAAAATTACAAAATTAATTGCTCTGCAATATTGCTTATTCGGCCTTTTTAGAGAGGCAGTGCTTCTCTCGTGAAAAAACAATTGAATAAAACGTGCTGTGTTTGTCTTCAAATCGAAAGAGGACAATTAAAATATCTGTAAGTTACTAAGTTACCTATCTATACAGGCCGTTGTGATCAACCGACTAGTACACGTAAACAAAATACTTAAGTACTATAACAAAAAAAGGTAGGTTACTTACTTTTCTCCGGCACTAGCAAACACAGATATAAATTTTCTCACAACTTTTTTCCAAATTCCGCCTTGTTTTCGAAATTCCGGAAACAAATGAATGCGTTTGGTTGCCTTTGGCATCAAGTATTTATAGTGTTGATCAAGTTCATGTCTGAACAAGCATTAAGCATTGTCGGGCGGATAGCGCTTTGCAAGTCTGTACACGAAATTGTACGTAATATCGAATACACAAGTTTGGACAAGTAACAGTCGCTTGCCTTATTAAAATATTATCTGCTTAGATAGGTACTTAAAACAATGTAGGTAGGCCCTTATAAAAACTATGCTTACATTTTTGCTCTTTACTATCAAAAGCAGATAAATTTTCGTGGACCCCCATTAACATCTTATGGACCCCCATTTTTTGTTCACGCCTACGTAGACCCCCAGCAAGTCTCCCGTGGACCCCTGGGGGTCCACCTGGACCACTTTGGGAATCACTGCCCTAGGCACTAAAGTGTCGCGAAAGTTACGCTTTAAAAGACATTTTCTACCGCGTACGCTCAGATTATGGAATGAACTCCCTGCCTCGGTTTTTCCCAGTCACTACAACATGAGGGCTTTCAAAAGGGGTGTGAATAAATTACTTCAGGGTCGGCAACGCGCCCGTGATACGTCTGGTATTGCAGGTGTCCATAGGCTGCGGTAACCACTCACCATCGTTTTTAATTTACGTATGACTTTGTTTCAATGATTTAAGAACTAATGTGTATACATCCATACTAATATTATAAATGCGGAAGTCTGTCTGTCTGTCTTTCTGTCTGTCTGTCTGTCTGTCTGTTACGCTTTCACGGCCAAACCGCTAAACGGATTTTTATGAAATTTGGTATGAATATAGTTGAAGACCCGGGGTCAAACAAAGGCTACTTTTTGACGCAGGCGGAGCTGCGGGAAATAGCTTGTGTTTTATACATTACTCGAGACTGTACAGTCAAAGACAGATAAACGTGACTCCCTTACCATATCCCACAGTAAAGAAAAAAATATCCTGACCTGAATAAACCTGATATGTAAGTGTCATTTAACTTTGGCATACGCTACGGCACTTCTACCGATTCTTAATTCTATGGGCGTCCCGCCAGTCGCAGCGGGATTCGCGTCAGTTTGAATGGACCTTAAGGCTGAGGGGTCAGGATTATTTTTTCCTAAACATTAACAATAATGGTTTTTTGATAAAATAAAAGTTTTAAATTTCAAGTGAGAAGACCATAGAGTTAACATAACATGACTTGTAAATCCTAGAGCGCGTTCTAATAACGATATATTAACTTGATATTACATTTAGAAACTATTATAGATTTTGCTTTCATAATTATTTTTTCCATCTTTAATTAGAAGATTAACATCATAATACAATGTATTCATTTCTCATCAGCCGTTTGTTGAATCGAAGAAAAATTATTTCTTCTATATGTATACTTATTAGAAATAACATTACAATTAACTTACTACAACATTTTTTTATGTTACAGTTTCACTTTTAGAAATTCAGATAGCTAACCTCGAGTTTCTATACTAAGCTATAGTAAATCATAGTGATTTGCTAGATTTTTTGCGAACTATACTCACTGAATGAGCGATGATTGAGCAATTTTGATCATCAACTCATAATGTGACAGCTTTGACACACTTTTTTTGCAATCACCACCTAGATAACCAACTGATTGATAGTATCTGTCTTAGACCGTTGTCAAAATACTGTCAAATTCACGCTAATGATGTATTTAGAACTTGAAAAATTGTAAAAAATAACAGTTCAAGACTTGTAATGACCTATTTGATAGGCAAAAAATAGGACAACATATAAAATGCACATTATGGTAAAGCTAAAGCAATAAAGTTATTGACTTCATATTAAAGTGATAGGCCTGTAGACATAAATAATGTTAAGTCAGGCGGTTCGACAGCAAAGATAGGCGTACCACAAGGCTCGATACTAGGACCCTTACTCTTTTTGATTTCCGTCAATGACTTACTTTACGCGGTTGAAAAAAATATGGCATAGTTTTGTTTGCAGACGATACGTCTTTGATTTTCAAAATGGATCGCCATAGCGGGAGTGTCGACTGAAAAGTCGACTTGTCGGGTGGAAAGAAATTAATATCTTTAGCGTCACAATTTATATTTGAAGTTATCATGTATACGAGGAAAAATATTACTCCTTTTAGAAAGAACTCGGCCATTATTGATAGACCTTTTCGCAATAAAGATAAATTATATTTACCATCAATCACTAGTTTGCCTGGTGGACAATTCAAAGCCCATATTAAAGATCTACTTTGTAAAAAGGCTTATTATAGTACTGGTGATTTTCTTAATGCCAGGAATGTTGAATTTTAGCTTGGTGCAGAGTCCTAAACAAATTGACATATTATTATGTATTCTGTTTTTACTTTGGACATTTTATCATTATTTTAATGAACATTTAACTGCCTTAGCTTGCGCTGGTTCTTAATACCATTTACGGGTGTGAAGCAAGTAAATGGCAAAAAAAAAAAATTTTGTCTCCCGTATTTGAAATTTGGAGAAATTTATTTAATTTTATTATTATTATGTATCGCTTGTGATTCCCGGGTTGCCCCGGTCCGTTGAGAGGCTTGCGCGGGGATATGGAGCAGTTGATGTCATTATTATTAATTTTATTCAGTTTTTATTAATTTTAATAATCTGAAATCGCAATAAAACTGCAAAATGTTGACAAACATGTGAATTCGTTCATTTAACTAGTTAGTTAAGGAAAGTTTTTTCCTATTTGTAAATTGACGTTTTGAAGAAAGCCGCTTCTTCTCCATTTGCGCTTTGTAAGTGATAGTAAACTTAATTAAAGTAAAGTAAATTGACGTCAATAAGTGATATTTATATCCTGTATTCAAAATAAACGATTTCATTTCATTTCATCAAAAGGCAGACATTTGTACTTACATGATAAAGAATTACGAAGAAGTTGTTAACTCCGCCATTTCCATAAATAAATTAAAAATCTTTTTTTTCCTTGGTCTACACATCACGCACGCTTGAACAGATGGAACAATTTCGCTTATTATTTTTTGTTGTGTTTATTTTCATGAGAAGGTTCTTAAGAACGTAAAACTCAAGAAAGTTGAGCTGAACGTTCGAAAATTTAACAAAAAAATTTAACCATACTTAACATAATTCATGGTTAAGACAAGACAACGGCTGTCGGGTTGTCTCGTTTGTATTAAATAATTATCAATATACCAAAAAATAATACATAGTCCGCTAGAGATTAATATATTATGCTAGTGAAATCATATCCATATTATCCATGCTTTCATACTAATATTATAATTGCGAAAGTCTGTCTGTCTATCTGTCTGTTACACTTTTACGGCTAAACCGCTAAAACGGATTTTGATGAAATTTGGTATGTATATAGGTGATGACCCGGGGTCAAACCTAGGCTACTTTTGACGCAAAGAAACAGCTAGTCAATACGAATATTATAAATGCGAAAGTCTGTCTGTCTTTCTGTCTGTTACGCTTTCACGGCCATACCGCTGAACGGATTTTGATAAAATTTGGTATGAATATAGTTGAAGTCCCGGGGTTAATCATAGGCTACTTTTTGACGCAGGCGGAGCTGCGGGAAAAAGCTAGCGACTAATAAAATGAAGCCTTACTTCATCGATTAAATGAAACTATTTGCAATTTGCATTCTTTTTCGCGTTGCTTACTCTATTCCTTTTTTTTTTGGTCGTGTTAGTTATTGTTATGTAAAATATAAAACGGTAGCCCATAGAGAAATTGTAACTTTCACCTCATTGTCTGTTCACATGATTACAAAAACTATCGACAACTCAATTTGTTGTATGAAAGTTTAAGCAATTAATCATACAAATTACATCTCAAAAGATCTGTCAGTATTGTTCAAAAATTGATGTTTAATTAAGGTTTTGTTATACTGTTTTAATTGTATGATTGTATGTAGAAGCGAAATAGGATTCTATGTCGTGGGTTAGGAGTACTTAGAAGTAACTAGGTAAGTATAATTTTGATGTTTTTTTTTTTGCCAATATTGCCACAATTAGTTATTGTTTCATTACAGGATAACAGTGACAATATGGCAGTTTCTAAACAGTTAAAATCGTCTGTGCAATATTAGTTTTATGTATGAATCACAAACATAGATTTAATATCTGTCTTTAGCACAATAGATATTTATGTATGTATTTCATCGTGGTTCATCACGAATGCCGAAATTCACGATGGGCTTCAGGTGAACACCATAAAAGAGGAGATAAAACTCATGGCGGGACGCTACAAAAGTCGCCTAATCAACCACCCAAACGAGCTGGCTTATAATCTGACAAAAATCAGCTACCAAAAACGCCTAAAACGACACGACATACAGGAACTAGATTCCAGACTATAATGGAAGTTGTTGCCACTGGGGAACGATTTTTCCTGCCACATTCCCTCAACAAATCCGCTTAAAGTCGAAGGACGGATTGAAGATATTACAAAAAAAAAAATGTATGTATTTCATATGTAAGTTTATTAAGTATGTTTATATTACAATGATTTTATTAAATTTGTACCTAGGTAATTAGGTATAGTCTTCACTTTTCCTTTCTTCTTTGTACACGCTAATTACCCTTTTCTTGTCATTTCCTCTCTCGGGTCTGCTGGAAGAAATTTCTTTAGAAATAAGCAGCTCCCTTGTACTGTCTTTTACTCTTATGTATAATCCTTTGCATTTTCATTGTGTACATGAATAAAGTAAATAAATAAATAGATCCTCCAATTTGAAATTCACGCTCGATTTACTCGCTCGATCAATCAATCTGAGCGGTTTTCTGATTTCTTTCCATACTTCCAAAGGGTACTTTCAAGGATTCATCATAAGCTTTTAAGCGAATGTTATTCTCTCAAAAATTCTGATCAAAACCAACTTAAATGCTTAAGGCTATAAATTCCTCGTACATTTGAAGACTGATTTTTTATCAACCCCCTTTTAAAACCCGGTGTTAAACACTGAAAATTAAACGCAAGTGAAACTAAGAATTAAGCAGACAGAGCTTGGAAAGAGGAATTAAAATGTCTACGGAAAAAAGTTAAATGAGAGACGATGGCAGACAATGGCCGAAGGACAATAGGTTACGTTGATGAGACCGGACTTTGTTTTTAATAAAACCACAAACTAGGAAACATGCCTAGTAACTGGCTGGTTTTAGTGTTTTTCTCTTTATTTATTACTTAGTTCGAATTTTGAAATTATTGTGTGATGGTATATTTAAATTTGATGAGTATTTTGTAAATAGCCAGTATCGAAACTGCCAGTTCGAATTTGATAACTAGAATTTGAACAACATAGACTATAGTTAAAGTACTGTCACGAACATTAACACATGTACAATTGTATTCAATTTTAGACCTTGTTTCAATGATTTAAGAACCAATGTGTATACATGTTAATGCTCATGGCTGTACATTGAGAAAGGAACGTTGGTAAATTAGTATGAAGTTACTGTTTTCACTTATTGATGAGTGACCTTATAATGCCGGTCAGGCTTAAGGGACAGGGGGCTTAACCCAAGTCGCGGTCCGACGTGATTACTATGAAAACCGACCACGTGATTTAGGGCGGCTTATGTCAATCCCATACAATCTTAATTTTCAAATGCCGTAATCTTTTTAAAAATATGACTTTCTAAATCCATCATTAGACCTATTCTCTTCTGGCGTGCTTGAGCACAAGGAAGAGCTACGTGTCATCTATACATATAATAAAAACCCAAACACGACAGAAGACTGCAAGACCCAAGGGTCTTGACCTTGCAGATTGAGTCGGAGTTGACGAAGAACTCTTTCTTCGTCTTCTTAGCGAGTCAACTCCGGCACCGACAAGGCATCCCTTGGGTACTGTGAGCGTGAATCGGAATAGTTTTCAATTAAATTATAGCGGTAGTCTTAGATTAATAATTGGTCTCGCGCGCGCTCGACTATATACCGCGCTATGAGGAAAAATCAGTTTCCAGAATGCAGCAACTTTATATTGTAGTGTGTGTAAGACAATGTGCAAAGACGAAACGAGAAAGAGTTATTTCTTGTACTATTATTCTTACATAGTTTGAATACGCAAACTGGCATTTTGCTTCTGTTTTTAAACTAAAATTTTAAATTTATCTCGACGTCCAAGGTACTTATCGGTTGCGGCGGCGTGACTGACGCGGGTATGCCGCAAGTACGTCGAATTCGCGTAGTTTTAGTTGCCGCATTTGTCTAGTACGCCGACGGTATCTAGTCGAGCGCACGGGAGACCAATTGTTAATCTATGGGCGGTAGTTTTGTATTCTTATGACATCACAGTCAAAATGTTAACTTAGTCTACCTGAGACCTGAACAAGGTGTTGTTTTGAAACGTTAGGTATAACTAAGTATGAAACGCGATAAATATCGTATTAAAACAGTTAAATGTATAACAATCACAAAAACATTAGAAATCATTGCGCTACGTGTAACTTTAGTGTAAACCTAACATCTCTAAGTGCTGTAAGTACATCGTCAGCTTTCATTGTTATCATACTCGGTATAACAAAATTAATGAAACCAAAGCCAATATGCGAAACGAAAGTGAAATGATAATAAGACCAAATAAAAAGGTAAAAGCTCTCTACAAACAAGCTTTCAAGTGCTTGTCTATGGTCGGAATGAATGACTTTTTATCACTCCGTTAAGTGGCGAGCTTACGGATACTTACGTGGTGAAAAATGTGCAATGTTTAATCATGTTTTTTTTTTCATTTTTGTAAATGGTACGATAAAGAGTATATCTATCTAATATTGTAAAGTAACAGAATAGGCTATTTGACTGCGTTTATATTAGGATAATATTTTTATACGAAACAATACACTAAAAAGTTACCGATTCCGAAAAGAACAACAAAATAAATAAAAGCAGCATTTAAAAATTTATTATAAAGAATAGTGGGAGCGTAGTGGCGACGTATTGCTATCTCATTTGTACGCACGAAATCAAGTGGCAGTGACGTCACTTCACACTAAATGCGTCCTTTTCTTGTTTCAGTTTCTCCGTCCACCGGATTTTATTGATATTCCGGACAAGCATAAAAAAATACTGTGACGCCATTAATAACTTACCAGAAATTTATTTATTTTACATTTTAAGCATTTTCACAAAAATTTCGAAGCACATTATCATAATTGTATCCGATGTTTATTTTTTTGTATTTTAAGTGCAGTGCGTTCACATTTAATTGTTCCTGTTATTATTTTTAATGAGTACATGTTTGCCGATGCAAAATTTCTCTAAGGCAAGTTTTTTGGGTTCAGAATTGGGTAATGAAAATCCGTGTTGGAGATTTTTGGTGGTCATATTCATAAAATAAACATGCTGTTATAAACATAAACAAATCAATCAATCAATCAAAACATAGGTAGTACGTAAAGGTGTTAGTGTAAGAGCAGCAATTCAGAATCATTATGATTAATAAAAAAAAATATAGTTTTGATGTCTTAGTAGGTACCCGTTTATTATTATTTTTTCTATACAAGTTTCCCCTTAGTATAAACATATAGTAAATTAAAATAATATTATTACTGAAAAAAACAATGTCAATCAATCACTACAAGAAGGAGAAAACAACAGCCTCAATTTTACAACCTGTCTGATGATTACTAGATTTGTATGCGAGTTCGAAAACAAATTCTCTATTTTCACTTTTTTATAATTTATTTATTAAGGCACACATAACAGTTTACAATCATAGCAGTTCAATTAATACCAGGGTGTACATGGTCGATTGACAATGCAACCTACAGGAAATGATGATGATGGTAGGTACAGTTTTACAGATTATAAACCAAAACCGTGTGCACAAAAAGATTAAAATTAAAAAAAAAGAAACAGTAACACAAACACAAATAATTGAAAGTAGTTTCGGTTTTGGCTAATTTTAAAAGTATTTTAGATAGGTAGTTTTAATACTAAAAAATATTAAATAAATCTATGACAGACATTTCTATAATAATACAAAATCAAACTAAACAGCGCATCAGCAATAAGACGCCTAGTCGAAGCCACATATTCACTACTCAAGAATGCTATGGTGCTTTTCAATATAGTGGCATCTGCCATCCATTTATATGAACCAACCACTGCAGTTAGACCTATAGAATAAGTTGAAAACCTTCTCGATAATAAAGCTGGAAACGATGACGGAGCTCAACGAAAATTGGATGATGCAACCAAAATAGACAGAGCTGTAAGATATTATGAAACTACCCCTTTGAAATCTAAAGATAGGATATTGACAGGAGCAAGTGAAGATCTTATTAAAATAGACGACAAGCGGAATGATATAATGCGTGGTATTGTTGTACGAATTCTTGGTGGAATTATTCGCAATATATCCCGAGTCAAAATAATAAATAGTTGGAATTTTTCACGCTCTTGTTCGAATTCAATTGGAAGATTCAGATGGATATGGCTAGTTATGTTCATTGCTTTTTTTATAGTTTTATTTGTATAGTCGGAAAGTGAGTTCTAATTAATCTTTATATAATAAAAAAGTAGTAGTCAAATCATCCTCTTGTGCTATTAGTCAGATTTTCTTACAAGTTACACTTGGAAGGCGAGGTTTTGTGTAATTCGTCGTTTATACGTCGAATTTAAAAAAACGTTAATAGTCAAATATTTAATAATTTTTTTCACATATTAAATTACAGAATTCTGTATATATAAATTGTATGCGATATCAAATCATTGTTTTCATCAGCTATTCTTAAAATATCCACGTACAGAATTAATAACATTTTTTTTTATACGATAGCCTATAGACACCTACAACACCAAGAGCACCACCATAACATGCTCATTGCCGACCCTTGACAAATTTAAAAACAAAACAAAACAAAAAGCACAGTATTTGGAAATGCTCTAATTCTAAATCAGAGAATCTGTCAACCCCGTTAGGGATAAAGGCAATAAATTACCTACATTTAACTACGTCGACATATACTACTTCACCGTCAGCAGAATTTCCATTTAGAATCTCATTCACATCACCTATAAAACTCATTATGCCACCAACATGACCCATAAGAAAAGTGCAATAAACTGAATTCTTAACAAAATTACAATCTATTTTTGGTCTCATACGATCAAGAATAGTCCAACCTGTTCCCTTACTCCGTTGCAAAATATTTATAGTCATTGTATGTTTTTTTATTTCTCTCATTTTCTTATAATATTTTCTATATTCGACTTTATTACTTTCATATTTTGAATCAAATCCGTCTGCGCCATATTGTTGGGTGCTACCTGTGTATGATTTTTGTACGAAGCAATAACTATTTTTATGATTCATAATTTATTTTTAATAGCTTTAATTACATCAGCGAAGAATTTAAATTTTTGTAAATAGGTTGCATTTCTAATATGTATGTTAAATGTTATTTTGGCTTAAGTTTTAAATATCCGTTCAATCAAAAAGTTGCTTTTAGTATTGAAAATATTACGAGTTACCTTAGAGAGTGAGTAGTGTAAGATAGTACGTAGGACTGAAGTCAAACCTTGATAGAATTATTTTCATGATTTTTTTCAATTCTATGATGTACCCCAAGTATCCATTATTGCATAAATTCACGACATTCTTTTTTTAATTTATTAATAATTAGCTGTGCCCGCGGCTTCGCCCGCGTGGAATTCCGTTTGTGTCACGGAAAAAGCTTATGTCATTCTCCAGGTCTCCAACTATTTCCACACAAAAAATCACATCAATCCGTTGCTCCGTTTTAACGTGAAAGAAGGACAAACAAACACACTTTCACATTTATAATATTATATAGTATGGAAGTATGGATTTACAATTTCCATACAAAAAAAAAACATGCCGTGAAGAACTCGTAGGGTTTATCTGGGCTCCGGCTAGTCTGGTGTTTCTGAAGAATTTTCGGAGCAGAATTATAAAAATTTATAATTCTTAGCATTTTGCTTATATTCATTTTGTAATTCGAATGGATTTTCTATTAATAATCACAGAACGATAGCGAGAGGTTTATTCTAAAACTGGAAAATTTAGAAGTACCTAATAACATTTCATTCTCATATCAATGATAACCCTTTTAATGTTAATAAAGTGTCTGTAACAGATAATTCGAATAATAAACCATACAATGGCCATACAAAATTGGCAGAATTTGTGTACAAAGGCGACAATAATTTAAATTTACAATTCAATGGTAATTCGAAATAATTCTCTGAGAATGGATGTGGTGTGGATTGTGGTGATATTTTGAAAGGTCGAAAGGTTATAACTCTTCATACTAGCGTGTACCCCAAGTTGCGTCGACAGCTTACGCTTCAAAGCCAAGGGTACGCTTTAATCATGGCGCTAGATTTAGCAGTACTAGTCTGACCTCCGTAATTCTTTATAATAATCCCTAATAAGGAAACCAGACCAATAGGATCATGATGTTCTTTAACGACCACTAAATGGCAGTCGGGTCCAACTGCTTAACGTGCCTTCCGAAGAACGGAATTATCTTAATTTTCAGACAATCAGGTGATTCAAGCCTGCAAAGACGAAAGACTAACCTGTTTCTTTCTACCATGAGGTTTGTTGAACATCCGCTAGCGTCTGCATGAACCATTTTGTATAAAAAAATCTGTCAAGTGCCTAAAAATATATACGAGATAATATAGTAAATACCAGAAAAGACAGTGACTAAAAAACTTCATTTCATTGACTAAAAGATTTTGATGGTCTTTAGCTAGATTGGATGTATTTTCTTCTAGGTGGTGAATGAATAAATAAGAAATGAACGAATGGAGAAAAAGAGGGGAGGCTGGTTACAGTGCTTCTTCAACCATGCGTGTTTTCCTAGTTGCGTCGTCAGCTTACTCATCGGAGCCTAGGTTACGCTGTAAGTCATGGTAAACCAGTGCCGCAGATTTGGCGGCACTGGTTATTATAATGGAGCGACTGCCGTCTGACCTCCGTAACCCTTTTTACAGAGGAACCAGACCAACATAAACATGACCTGATTGAGGTGTTGGCCAACACTGTTAGATTTTTTGAAACTGACTTTGACCAGCAGTGCACTAAGAAAAAAACATTCGTACAGAAATCTTTTGAGTTCTACTATGTAAAAACTTACTAAATAAATAAACTACGGGAAATTTTAGAAATAATAAGTTGTTTTTGTATTAGATTTTCTAACAATGTTCTAAATACACATTAATTACCAGATTTATTTCGCCTTTTAACTGTGAAATTGAAAAATTGGATTCGTAAACTTAACCGCTGCGGTTGTCAGTATAACTATCCAAAATGTAGTTAGTTAGAAGTAATATTAGTGCTTTCACAGTGATTTTTTTTTTTAAATTTATATTTGAAATATTATAATTAATAGTAGTAATTGATACAAAATATATGACAAAATATATTATTAAGGTGTATTACAAAGAATTATCATAAAATTAAAAAATTTAACAGTATTCGTTTTTTAGCATGCCACACACTGATATCTATGATGACACCTTACAATTTTTAAAGTCGGTTGACCATTGAAACCATTGTTTAAGAGAAAGCATATAAACATTACCAAGAACATTCGTTATTTAATACATACAATTTCTACTAAATCAGAAATATGGAAATTTATTCCCAACTCCAGAATCGGAACACTTATTTTATATGGGCGTACATTATGCTTTCTACAACATCGCTCACTCCAATAACAGCTTTCAGACTATAGCTGTAAAGTTGAAATTTACTGTATGTTCAAAAAAACAATTCCAGGTTGTCTAGAAACACATTTTGTGTTACGATTTTAGATTCAGATCTTGTATTTTATCAAACAACAGCAGTTTTCCTCAAGGTAATATACTAGGTCTTGTATTGTATACATTTTCACCCACAATAAGGAGAATTGTAGAAAATAAAGTAGACCCCGTGTACCGTATTCGTCATGTTAAGTTTCCAATGTGTATTTCACAATGTATTCATGAAGTAAATAAATGAAATAATAGTAGAATGAAGATTTTCTAAGATAATTATAACAACAATTACGTCTACCTACATCTCAAAAGAGAAAGCTTACGGCTTTCAGTTCACACCTTTATTTGAAGTGATCGCAAAAGTCTTATGAATATTCATAGAGATATTTTTTTAATAATCGTACTTAATTGTGATACTTCAGATGCTGTGAATTTTATCACACTCATTCGTGAATAAATTCAGCTATTTTATTTATTTTTATCTTTATCTTTTAAAATTTGGTACAATGGTGGATAATCTCAATTAACAAGATTACAAACATGAAAAATTGAAATGAAATCATGTGATAACAATGTGGAAAAGGAAAAACATCAGGATGGTCAATTTGTTAAAGGTTTAAATGAAAAAGCAGGTCCAGTGTTACATAAGGATATGTAAAGCGGTATCTAGATACATGGAAATGGGTTTATGGCATACAACTGCACTGCATAGGCGCGCGGGCTCTGGAACACTGCGCAGCGCCCTCGATTCCTCGCAGTATTTACGCAAAGCCGGCGGCCGGTTCATCGGCTATCTCGACGCTGATTGGTCATTGATAAATTTCTATTTACTCACTATTGTATGATTTAATACTGTTTATAAATAATTGATATTACAAATAAAATATGCATAAAGATATTCGTCTTTCATTCTGCAACAAGGCTCCCACAGGTTGGTCCCATCCTTTGACAAAAAATCTAAATGAATATGAACTTTGAAAATGCTTGAAATATATTTTATAAAATATTAAATAGACAAAATAAAAATAAAAAATGTAACTGTGGACTTAGAGATCTCTAGTTTAGTTTGAGAAGTAAAAAAATATTGTACCATGTAAAGTATTATTTGGAAAAAATACAAATAATTGATATATATAATACTGCCTGTTTCCCGCATCTCCACCTGCGGTATATAGCCTATGTTACTCAGGATGAATGTAGCTTTCAAATGGTGAAAGAATTTTTGAAATCGGCACAGTAGTTTTTGAGTTTATTCATTACAAACACACACACAGAAATACAAATAATTTATATATAATACTAGCTGTTTCCTGCAGCTCCGCCTGCGGTATATAGCCTATGTTACTCAGGGTGAATTAAGCTTTCCAATGGTGAAAGAATTTTTGAAACCGGCACAGTAGTTTTCGAGTTTCTTCATTACAAACATACACACAAAAATACAAATCTTTCCTCTTTATAATATTAGTGTAGATGTAGATGTACATACATAATCACACCTGTTTCTTTCTACGACCTTCATCGTTTCCTCCACTCTCATTACCCTGGCCATGCACAATACACACATACACATCGTACAATATAAATGACATTGTTCAGTTCTGCATAGATTCAATTACCAAGTTCAATGAACAGATGCACGCCGATATCAATGTTCATTCAATTGATTATGACTCCTTAGTGTTGGAGATTCTGTACTTATTCTGAGTCACAGTAGTTCATTCATTCATAACGAGTGGGTTACACGGTCAATCGACCCTGTGCAGTGTCGGTTGACCATGTAAGTGAGTTTTTCGGAACCGCCGAAACCTACACGAAATGATAATGATGATTATGTTACAATTAAATCATTCACACTCATCGCTGTATCGCAAGTGTAATGCTCTGATTTAGCGGCCGAGTGACTTTTGCATGGAATCAATTACGTAGTACAATGACCTGTGGATGCAAGTTGAAATCTTGGTAAGCCTGTGCGCTGATAAGTAACATTCGGCTTCAAGTAAAAGTAAAAGAATGAAGGCTAAAAGGATAAAACTTAGAATAGAACATTGGAACAAAGAACAATTATTTATCTTTTTTAGAATAGAACTTTGTAACAATTAATATTTGGTTTAGTCACAAAATGTGGTCGCCTTTGTCCAGTAGTGGTACAAAACATACGTAGGATAGGAAAAAATATTTAAAATTAATAATACTGTGGCTAAAATGATGACGAAAATGATTATTTATCCATTAGGTTGAAGTTGAATTATTTCTTTTGTCCACAGTACCAATGTTAATTAAAACAATAATTTGTTTAGGCAAAGGTCTTAGGGGTATGGAGATTGTGACAGTGACGCTAGGATAATTTATTTAAAACAAGCTGTTTTCCGCAGCTCCGCCTGTGTCAAAAAGTAACCTATGTTTGACCCGGGGACTTCAACGATAATCATACCAAATTTCAGCAAAATCCGTTTCAACGGTTTGGCCGTGAAAGCGTAACAGACAGACAGACAGACTTTCACACTTATAATATTAGTATGGATGTATAAGCTCAGTGACAATGCACGGTGGCACGGTGAAGCTTCGTTTGTTTTCATAACAATCCTATTTTGATTATATCTATCTAGACGGAAAACAGTTTACCGCTGGACTTCTTCTCTTCTTCCATTCGAGTCAATATGGCTAAAAAGTTTGTTTAAAAGCTGACGCAATCTCTTCACTTATTATTACAGTGGTTTTAAAAGAAAAGTTATACAGGCCACTAATAAAAAATTTAAAAAAAAAAACATTAAGTAAAAAATATTGGCGCCAAACAGAGGGTTCACATTTTTTGTTACAAATTGAATTTTGACTTATTGTAAAAAATGTAATAGTTAATTAAAGATGAATTATTTATATGTCAATTTAGTGAAAAAGTATACTTCAGGATTCTGTTTAACTCAACCCAAATCATCCCCTCAATTAGAAATTCAGCAGCAGCAATAACAAAGTTTTATAAATGTTGTTGCTTTGTATAATTGTTGTAATTTTTACCAATACTTTGTCATCTCTACTGTTCGACGGATTGCCTATCTTAGCTTCCGCTGGACTGATTTGTTGAGTTTCTAATTTGATTAGGACATTGCTGGCTTGAATGACTTGATTGTTTGACACGTTTTGGAAGGCACGTAATGTTACATTCATTCAGGCTACCATGCGATAGTAGTTCCCACATAAAAGGCCGAAAGACAGTTCTAATAAAAACTCTTATACTAGCGTGTATAGGGTCTATTGTATGTAACTATCGATATAAAATTATTGATTTAACTTATTTAAGTGAGGAAAAAGAAAACACTTTACCTATTCCTTTAACTTACTTTACTTTTTTTAACTTAATTGCACATGATCAAAATAAGTCTTGTTAAACTATTTTTAATACAATAACTGTATTATACCTAGTAGTTTGATTTAATGTGTAACAATCGCAAAAACATAAGAAACCTTTTTTTTTCTAATTTCTTAGTACCTTATTTCTCTACTCTCACTACTTTGTCTATGCCTCGCCCAACCAAGTGAAAGCTACAAAACTAACCTCGTGTCCAGAATACAAAGCCTAGCTTATCCTAAATATAAGCAAGTACGCAATAAATTTAACAAAACTGTTTTACAAGGCCATGAAACATACTGTTATTTTTTCTCTTAATTTTGCTAAGTACCTACTTACGTAAAATTACTAAGTACGTGAAAGGTTAAAAAACAGAAGCTACGCGAAAACGCGTTGTAAAAAAAAAATTGCTTAAATCTCGAGAAATCGATGTAAATTTTAAACCTCTTTTTGCAAGACTACATTTTTTTTTATATTATAAATTTAAATATTTCAGTGTCCGTCGTCTTAGTTAATATTTTGAATTGTATCGAAGTTTGTATTTGTTTGTTTTTATGTGAAGAGCAACGAGAGAGTTATATACATAGAAGAGATAGTCCAAGAGAGAGTTTTATACATAGGAGTATAACGGACATACTTTTCATTCTATATAAAGTATTCTTCCCGTAGACATCACGTGAGCAAAGCCGCGGGTAAAAACTAATTATCATACAAATTCTAAGTAGGAATGTCATTTGCACACAATAATTTTCTGTTTCCCTGATTACTGGGCAAGAATAAAGTCTTGAACATTAAGTCCGCCATTGTCAAAATATTTTTTACTCTTAGTAGAAATATATTTAAACCAAGTCCCGGATCTCAGTAGATATGTATGAGACATTACAAAAGTAACAAAACATTGTCATACATTTAATATTCCATACACGGGTTGTCACGTCCAACAGTTTACTTTAACTGTTGAAGTATTAGACATTTTTGTGCGAACAGTCATACCTTATAGAATTTAACAAATATTTAACATTCATGGTTTATAAAAAAAGTTACATTACTTTATAACTATTTTATGAATTTATTATAAAGAGATTTAACTTTTTTCGAAGTAACAATTTTCTGGTCTCCCAAGTCTCAGAATTAAGTCCGCCAATAGGCTAGTTTCCTAAAAAAATATAATTAGTCCGTCGTCAGTTAGATAATCAAAAAATATTGGAGACGTATTTTTTCTTTTGAAAATTAAACAAAGAATGGTAAAGATATGGCGCGTTAAAGTTCCGTGTGACGTCACGTGTTTTACACTTTTTCGCAATATGTGACGTCACGAGCCCCCACTCCTAAACTTTGATGCGTTATATCTTAATAATTTATCGCTCAATTGACAAAAGAAAAAATACGTCACTAATATATTTTGATTCCCTAAATGACGGACTAATTTTACGTTAGTCTTTTGACCCTGGAAACTAGCCTATTTTATAAGTATTCTTATTTATAGAACAGTAACGTATAAATGAAAGAAAATTACTACAAAAGTTATTTGTCCCTATATATTTATTTATTCAAAAGTTAAGTACCAAGTTAAGAATTAAATGCATAATCTTGTTACCAAGTGCAGCAAACTTAACGGTAACCGTAAGAGTTAAAAGCAGGAAACAGTCTAGTTTAATATTCATAGTTCTTTGACTGTAATTAACAGTTAAGTAATAACGATTAATGTTAGCATGTGTTGTGATAAACTTTTTTTTTTAAATTTTCTGTATACTAAATGATAAACAGATAATAATAAGATAATTTTAATGTGTATAAATTAGCTGGTCAAAAAATTATCATCCATTTTAATATATAAGTGCGAAAGTCTGTCTGTTACGCTTTCAAGGCCAAAGAACAGATTTTGATTAAATTTGGTATGAAAATAGTTGAAGACCCGGAGTCGCTGCGGGAAACAGCTAGTTTAGTATTATAAAAATATTAATCATAATCGCCGCAACCTAATATTTCATGCCATGTAAATATTTCTCATGCCGACCAAACGCATGTGACATTCCCTATAAATTCAAGCGTCCATAAGTAGCCTATAGCATGGGGTCTCATTGCCAAAGAAAAATAATTAAATTCCCTGCCTACGATGATGATGATGATAGACGGTGCTCCAAAAAGTAGGGTTAGCAACAATAGGGCTTAAATATTTTAAAGTACCTCTTGTAAACTCATCCTTCTTCACCCAAACGTGTTTTTCCTAGTTGCGTCGTCAGTTTACGCGTCGGAGCCTAGGGTACGCTGTAAGTCATGGTCCTAGATTTGGCGGCAATGGTTATTACAATGGAGCGACTGCCGTCTGCCCTCTGTAACCCTTTTAACAGTTGGTTGGCCGGGTCATGACACGAGGTGTATCGTGTTAGTGGCTGACACTGTCAGTTTTTTTTTTTCAGGCATCTGACACGGCCTAACCACGACTTAACGTGACTTTAAGCACAGAGGAGCTCAAACTAGAAATATCACTAAATAGCGACCAATCCAATACACCTCAAATTTATTATAAACTCATTGATTAAATATTATTAACGTGACAGATATAGTCTGCCTCTTATTGGCTCTTGACCAATTTGTCCATAAATATTCAGTATTTGATACGAAATCTTCATATTTGGATGCAGCTCAAGATGAGGGAACAATAGAATACATTTGCATATTCAACGAGCCAAGGCGATACATCGTTTATTTTTGACGTTGGTTAGAGAAGCAAGGAGATATGGTTTACCAATACCTACTTTGATGTTTATTTTATCAGGTAAATATTTTGGCGTTGACGACGTAGTAGGTTTCATTTTTAAGAATCAAAGGTTAGTTAAAAGCAAAGCTGCAATTAAGCTTCAGTATTACTGTGTGAATGTCAAAATATTGTGATATATGCCTACACTCAGCGTTAGGCGACGATGGGCTGAAGAATAAGATGTTTATACTGCAGTCTAAAAGTTTCTATATCATGAATTTTGTAAAACAATGATAGCTTTAAGTAACTTAAATGTTGTATACTAATTCGAAAGTCGCTTCTTATTAGATAAAATTTTAGTATATTTATATTGTTTAGTGTATGTTAGTACTAAATATTAGCGACTTGTTAACAACATGTTATAACAGAAATACTGTCACAAGTGACACAAATAAAGAATCACAATCAGGATAATAAATGTACAAAATAGGTCTTACAAAGTGTCAGACCATAGTTTTCCCAGTCTGCGTAAAATAATATTTCAATGTGAGACCGACCACCACCGCTCTTTTCCTCCCCAAAAAGGGGTTAATCAAATAAAACGAAATTGTTTTATCGCCGTCATTCCTTGATCTATAACACGTCGTACATTGCATGCGCCTGCGCAAAGTTACCGTTGTTATGATTGCATTAACATAACTCTTCTTTTTATGGACAATTAGAAGGTGATATAATTCTCTTGCGTCAAGATAAATGCTATATTAAAAGCATGCTGCATAGTTTATACCCAGCATGGTGTAATTGGTAGCCATTGGCATGAAGTTAGCGACGTTTATTTTAGTAGCATTTTCTATCTTGAGTTCCTCCGTGCTTTGAACGTTAAACTGATGGTCCTGATTGTTACCGATAGATGGCAGTCGGTAGGCTAAGTCAGATGCCTTTAGGCAGTTGAAAAAAACTGACAATGTTGGCAAGGACCATGAACCAGCATACTCTAGGTCCCGAGCGTAAGCTGAGGACGCAATGAGTAACCACGCTTGGACGACGAAGGCAAAATTAGAGTTGATAGAATAACGGAGCCTTACGCAGGCGGTTCCGCCGGCAACAGCTAGACTCCACATAATTTACGACCCGTAACTTACACTTGATGTGAGTATATGACATACAAAATTATGACTGTGAAGTAACAGTAATTTGAATGTTGAGCGAAAAATTACATACCTAACTATGTTGCAAAGTTTAGTTTAGTTGTCAGGGTAGCCCTCTTCCTTCCCGTGAATCTACGATACAACTAAGAGGAGAAAGAGGCATTTTCTTTTCAATATACAACAAAATCCGCCAACAATTTTTCCTAGGGGAAAGAATATTCTGGTTGAATAAAAGCGCTTGCTCGACGTCGCAGTGAATCTAAGTGCCAGTTGTTGATTAATAGACAGGCGATGATTAAAAATTTGTATTTACACTTTGCCCGCCAGACTTTACTTATAATAATATAAGTTGTTGTCGCAGAAAAAGCAACATTGAAATACATTGATAGAGAAATATACGAAGTGAGCAAAATAGACTTGGTTAAATTAGAATTGGTTAGTTTCACAACTGAAATACCATATTCATACAATAGGCGGACACATCCTCTTCCAATTGATTGGAGAAACAAAAATTTTAATGTGATCGATAGAGAAAATATCAGACATAATAATATTGTAATGATGCATTGTCATATACATGCACACAAAATCAGGGAAGTGGGACAAAAATTTGCAAGACTTGACGAACTTGAACAAGTGAATATATAAATAAAGTTAGTGTTACGAGCACACTCAATGAAAATAAGAGCTCTATAGGTCATTTGTTTTTTCACAAGAAATTCACTGAACATTCAACTACAATACACCACCCAGTTCCCTACTTTGTCAGTAATGATCATTCAGTTCCCATGATTTTTCTGTTCTATTGTATCAAAAGCAATGCTGTGTAATGACTAATGATTTACTAAGCAGTAAATCTATTCCCAGGGTTAAAGAAAAATATCCAAGAGTCTCAATGCCGCTTCATATGCTGGTAAGCCTTCATATTATATGAAAAATCCATTTGATATTACTATCTTATCCAACTGCTGGGCAAAGGTCTGTCCTATCTCTTTCCAAACCTCTTTCTGCTCTGCCACCTCCGACCTCATCATTATCATTTCAACCGCAGTCAGTACACTGCTGGACATAGTCCTCTCCTAATTATTTCCAAAATGACCGGTCGAAGCGGCTTATATCCAGCGTTTGCCTGCGACCTCATTCGCCCTGCGACCTTTTTTATGTCCTGTACCTTCGATCTAATAGGTACTCTCGATCTTTCCAAGTCGTCGCTCCAGCTCATCCTTGGTCTTCCTCTGCTCCTCCAACCAACTTCAGGACGCCTCTAAGTCGATATTTAAGCTCAACGATTATTATTCATGCGGCAGACGTGACCCGCCCAATTCCATTTAAGTTTGTGTACAATATCAGCGATTTCTATCCTAGAACGAAGTTTCGTGTTTCTTATTCTATCAAGTTGACATTAACCGTGTCTTTATATCGCAGAAGCAATGCATTCGAGCTATGTTTGGTGTAACACCACTAACTTCTTGCCAACCACTGTTCCGCAAATTGAATGTACTAACGGTCCCATCAATGTACATCTATGAATGTTGTGTATTTGTAAAGACCTGTCCTGACTTATTTGACCAGAGAGATAATTATATTAGCAGACCATCTAGACGCAAAAATAGACTAGTTGTACCAAGTAAAAGCACTGCATATTTTAATAGGAATTGCTATAATAGTTGTGTAACATTTTACAATAGACTGCCAGATACTTTAAAGGAGCTTGAGTTAAATTCTTTTAAGTCGCAACTATATGAAAAACTTGTAAAAAAATGCTACTATTCTGTTAAAGAGTTTTTTAACAGTAAACTTACTTAAATTATTTTTGTGACATTGATAATAATAAATACTGACATTTCATTTTATCCTGTAAATTTTTTAACGTGTTTGTATCTATGTATTATTTGAATAATAATGTGTGCTAATAATTTAAATGACTTGCGAAATAAATTTGCAAAATGGCTAAATAGGATTGCTACTTATATTTATGTACCCACCTATGCATTTTAAACTTACCCTATTTTATGCAAATAAATGATTTGATTTGATTTCAAGCCTTATGACAACTAAATGCTTCCCGTGGCTCTTCATTACATATTATAGAAATTCTTATTTTGCTGATAGCACAGAAAATACAATAAATTCATTAAAAGTAACTAGGTACTGAAAACCATGCTCGGAAACCTTCGCAGCTACTTGTTACAATAACAGTAGTAAATAAATGTTTTCAATTACCCCTATCATGTCATCTACAAAGCAAAACAGAGCACTATAAACAGCATTTATCACTTCGTCGATCACAACTGCCAATTATACCATTCAAAAAGCTTAGTCATTTAAAAAAAATACAAAATTAACAAGCGGAATTTCTCCGCTCTGAATTCGATTTCAATTGCCACCAATAAGTATTTGAATTAATTCAATCTCACCAATTATTGGTCCATGATTCTATCTTGAGTCATCAGTTAGATTAAGGTCAGCTATTCAATTCGTTGCATCTTCACTTTTTTGGACACCGATTTTGAGTATTTTAGCTATTACTTTCTATTTTTATAGTATGTCTGCTCTTTTCTTTGTGGGTTAAGTTGGGTCAGGTCGGGTTATAGCCTACGCCTGTCTCGTTTAAATATGTCTGTCTCTTTTTTCCAGCGCGTGCTTAGTTTATCTTCGTGTCAATCATTGATTCGTTTCGGAAGTTTAGTAGAGAAAGGTGTTATTTTATTGAATTATTATTGTTTATTCATTACAAGCACCATTTACTACAGAATCGAAAAAGTTGTTTGCCCATTTCTATTTGTTTATTGGGCTATCTCGGTTAGGTATCTATATATTCATATTGTAATTGTTTTGATCGCTTTAGTTCATGAAAAAAAAATGTTGGTAAATTATTGACACTCTGAGATAAATAATTGTTTTGTTTATTAAACTTAACGTTGCGATCACAAGCAAATATATTCTCTATAGCCAACAATTAAGTCTAATATTATAGGACAAATTTTCGCAAAACTGAGTAAAAATTACTTTAAAAATTATAAAGTTAACTACTGTTTAACTGTGAGTTCAGTGCAATAGGTTTTTAAGAAAGACAGATTTCGGTTTGTCATTAAAAATACAATAAATACTTGTGAAGGGCTAATGGCGGTTTTATAATATCATGATGTATTAAAGGTACAAAATGGACAAGCAGTCATCAATCAGCGTTTGATAGCAGATGCAATCGTTCAAAGTCAGTTCTTTGAATTGATGTGCATTTGAGACGATAAAATGAAAAAGAATAAAAATTCTACAAGCGTACATAAAGATTGGGAGAAAGAAGAGCTTGGGACTACATGAAACGTTTACTTTTATTACTCTTTCGTAGAAATATTCTTTTAGACAGATATATTATATGAAAAGCCGGGTAACTGATACTGGTATTATAGCTAGTAATGCATTTGATAATAAGACATTGTTAATTACTTAATTAATATCATTGATGTATTAGACACAACAGAAACAAAACTAGTTCAAGATAAAGATCGCACTAAAGCTGACCTTAACACTCTTCGTTGACCTATAGAGCTATCATTGAAGGAAGATATACAAGCAACCGTTAACACAGCAGGCGGTGATGCCTCAAAACATTTTGGTTCAACTCTTCAAAGTCAATCTGCCCTAAATCTTGACTTATCAGATGAAAACATTTTCGGAAACGCTAATGAGGTGGGTAATTTTAATAACTTTTTCAACTGGTTTGAAACGGTTCATTTGTATGCAAATTATTAAACTATAGCTTATAAGTTACAGGGTGTTCATGGTCGATAGACAATGTAACCTACACGAAATGATTGTAATGATTAAACTATTTTAAGTTATGTAAAATCGCAGATCGAGAATTGTAACAAATGATAACTACCTTAATCTTGAGATCTATGAGATGCATTCGGTGTTTTTATACAATGATGATAATGATTTCTTGAGCAAATTTGTTTGACTAAAATTATTGAAGTAATTACAAAAACAGCTTAATAAATAAATAGATAGGCGAAGTTTGTAAAAGCGTGATACAAATCACATGAGTGTATAAAAAACTGTGGAAATAGTTTTATTGCAATAAAAAGCATAATTCTTTAATTATTGAGTATAAGTAATAAAAAATCCTGTCCAACAAACAAGGGAGTGATGTAATCAATTAATGTCGCCTGTTTAATTTTGTTTAGAGCAAACATAGCCATTCTAGTTTTTACTGTTACTGTTAATTTTATAAAAGAAACTCAAAATTCATACGTTTCTTACATTTTTTTTTCTTTTACTTCAGTTTTTTGCTGAATCAGTGTTAATTTACTCGGTGTCGGTTGTTGAGTTACAAAAATCTCGTTTAAATGCTCTTTCACTTCACTTCTTTACTGATTTAAGCAGGTTTCACTCAAAAAATTCCAGATTCGTTGCAGATAAGTGGACTGCATATAAATTCATTCAAGTTCTACGTGCAGAATTTATAGAACACATTTCACAAGGATCAAGGTGTTTTATTCGCGATGCGTGTCTTGTCATGTTAGTAAGAAAATAGTCTAGGTTGTTCTTTGTCGAATTTTATTTTGTAGTATCACGACGACTGTGTTTATTGTAGAAGATAACTAGTTGTACAATCAGTATCGTAAAATGCGAACTTGATGATCGAAGCAACGTTTTACAGGCAACTTTATGGTTTATTAGAGAAAAGTTTGTAGGAGCAAAGTGCAAATTGGATAGAGTACAATCCGTCGTTCCACATTTAAAAAATAAGTCAATACTGTGTCCTACTGGGCGAAATTTCTTCACCCTCTGTGCCATTGATACGAAAACGACGACGAAATAATTTAAATTAGTCCCAATGATTTCCATCTCACTATTTGTTGAATAAAAGATTAATTAACTCTTAAAGCTGCATGAGATTGAGATTCCCCATACAATAATAAAAGTAGATTAATGATGGACGCAGATTGAGTCTCGTCTCGGAAAAAATGCAACGTGTCTGGACAGAACTAGTTTTATTCTGTGGCCTAATGGGTGCCAGTGCCACAGACATCAATACACAATGGAGTGTAATCTCAAATCAAAAAAAACTAACAGTACACTCGTTTGTGCAAAAGTCGAGGAAATCTGATGGAAAATCTTAATATAATATAAACATAATTTTTAAGAAAAAAATGTCGTATTGTAGAGTCTTCATTGGGTACTCGTAATAGTTTTGCCACATTAGATGTCAACGCTTATTTATCTGTAGAAAGTATCAGGAGTACCAGATTGCATGCTACTTAAAGCATTTATTCTAGTAATACCAATACCGAGTATACCTTTTCGACGCCTTGCAGATGTGCTCTCTGGTACTTTAAAAAAATTAATAGATTAAGCAAATGTGGCAGGAAGATCTTGCATTGGCCAGATTAGCGTGTTAAGTTTCCATGCATACAGTGAAACTACTCAAAAGTGGCAGAACATAAGGGATGCGATAAAAACTGTGAAAACAAAATATCAAACAAAAACTATGGTTTACAAGGTCGATTGACCATCATATCGACATAAATATGTCTAATGGGTTAACTTATAATTAGAACAAATGCCTTTTTTGAGGTTTTTAAACTACTAGCAAATAAGCCATCGGACTACTTGATAGTAAGTGGTTACCGAGCCCAATAGACGCCTGCACCACCTCTGGGTGTCTGTTCTGAAGGAATTAATTTACATCCTTCTTAAAAGCTCCCATTTTGTGATCACTTGCGAAAACTATAGCAGGCAGTTATTCCAAAACTGCAGCGTACGAGGGAGAAAATTCCTTTTGAATCGTATTGTGCGAGATACCATGGGATAAGCATAGAATATATATTATTACTTACGGGACGATATAAGTATGAATTGCCCTGGCGATGATGACGAGATGTGCAATGGTAGAAAGTTTGCAGTTTTAGAAATGTGTAAAACGCTCCTGGTGGATAGTCAGATAAAATGCAGTTTTCGAATAATAGCTACCTATTGTAAAGTGAGGCTTTACCCATTCGGTTATGTCTAATACCTCAAACAATTTAATTCTTACATCTTTCTTGTTATTTCTCAATTAGACATCTATGGTTTCAAAGATATTATTTGCAACAAAAGACAAGCTTTTGAAGCTAAATAATCGGATAAAAGTTATTTCCAGCTTTATATTATCTGATTTTGTATTATAAAGTTAGTACTATCCATTTTATAAAGATTTCTAATTAGTTTTCGAACTGTATTTTGAAATTGCCTAGTGTCTAAATAAAATATATTGCTCGTGTGAGGCAATATAAGCATAGCTATTAAATCTTTAACAATTTTCGCCTAGAGGTGTAATTGAAAAAGTCATTATTTTATATTTATATAAGAAACTTCTTGGTAATCTTAAGTTACAGCAAAAAAAAAATATTGTTACGTGTCTTGTGTGTTTTCAATTACTTTGTGAAATAGAGAATAAAAATGATGATTATAGTTATACGTCCCTGATAATAACTATATCTCTACAAAAAAAAAAAAAAAAACATATTTTTTTTTTTTAAACTAATTTTTAACTAATTAATTTTAGTTTTATTTTACAATCAAAATATTGTTTATGGTACTTTGATTAACAGATAAAATATAAACTTTCACAAAGTCTACAATTTAAAGTTATTTGACTCATTTGACGAACGTAAAGTACATAAAATTGAAACTACGAAGTTAATATTTTATGTGTACTTTATTCTAAACATTTCTTTCAAAAATTAAATTTTTTCTTATCTCAAAATTGTTTTGAGTTATGTTTTATTTTTCGCGACGAATACCATTATAACCTAAAAAAAATTAAAATCAACTTACTCAAATTCGTAAACTAATTCCTCACGCACTCGGCACTACACAAGTTCAAGTTCAAAACCGTAAAGTTGAACGCTCACCGCACGTGCGTTTTACTCGACCTCTACAAAGAGACTGGCGATGCCATCCGACGACACTGATATATATCGTACAACTAGTTTTCTTCGTCTTTCACTGGTTTAAGCTGCGCCGACCATTTTCTGGGTTAATTAGGAGCTTGCAACGTACGTTTTCTAAGCGTTTTCGAATGCGCGCTGGATGCTGATCTCTGGCATGTTATGCTCTCCTGGTATTTCTGTCAGGTGTTTTGCCTATTGTACATGTACAACATAAGTCCAGGCAAATGATGTACACCATTGGACATAGATACAGGGGATGTATTAGTCGATTTTTCATTCACACCATGGTGGTGAGACACATATGTCCAATAGTTCAAGTTCAATTATCAATCACAAGTTGCCAAAGAGCATCGAAACCGAAATAACGTAACCGAACGTTCTATCTCATTGCTGTACAAACCATTTTAGCTTTCGAGTTTTCGAATGCGCGCTGGATGCTGATCTCTGGCGTATTATGCTCTCCTGGTATTTTTGTCAGATGTTTTGCCTATTGTACAACCAGTACCTACCAGTAATTCATATACCAAGGGATGATTTTGTCAATTTTTTTTATTTACACTATGGTATGAATAACATCAATTTTCAATCGCAAGTTGCCAATCCATTTTAGCTGCTTTACTAAGCGTTTTTGAATGCGCGCTGGATGCTGATCTCTGGCGTGTTATGCTCTCCTAGTATTTTTATCAGGTGTTTTGCCTATTTTATATAACCAGTGCCTACCAGTAATAGAGATGGGCAGCGGGAAGAATTTAAAAAGGGAAGAAATGGAAAGAAAATGAAGGAAAGGAGGAAAAATAATTAATTCCCATGTATTCCCGGGTGTTTTGAAAATTCCCTGAGATAAATTGATTTTGTTAAATTTCATTTAATATTTATATTCATATCAAATTAGCCAAATACCTTAGAGAGTTTTTTCCCTGAGATCGAAGTAAAGTTTATGTATTTCGATTTTCTTAATTGATAAGAGTAAACAAAAAAGGGGTACTATGTTAATAATTTGTTACTATAAAACTTAAGAAAATTCTAATTTTTTTAAATGTAAATATATATTTCGGTGTAAATAAAAAGTTTTCTTTTCTTCCCAGAATAAATTACTATTGGGAGGGAATAAATAAGAATCAATGGAAATATTTCAAGAGGTTGGAAATTTTCCGGGAAGGCGCCCATCTCTAACTAGTAATTAATGTACCAGGAAATGTTAGTCGATTTTGACGAATTTTTCATTTACACTATGGTGTGAATAACATAAATTTTCATTCGCAAGTTGCCGATTTCACTATTTTAGCTGCCTTTGTTAACGTTTTAAAATGCGCGCTGGAGGTTGATTTCTGGGTTGTTATGCGCTCCTAGTACCTTTGTCAGGTGTTTCGGCTATAGTACAGCAGACTTTCCAGTCTAATGGTGTACCAGGGGATGCTAGTCGATGTTGACGAATTTTTTATTCACACCAGTGTTTCAAATGAATGACATAATGTCCAAGTTCAATTTTCAATCACAAGTTGCCGATTTTGTTGTACTAACCTAATGTAAATACATTACAGCGTATTTTTACCTCCTTTGCCTCTATTAAGTTATAACTTAATTAATATGGCACTTCTATCTAATCTTATTTATGTGGCTTCTGAAGTGCTATTTTTGAAAACTGTAACTCACTCAAACTCGGTGAGTCGATATTGAACGACTTTTATTCGACATATGAGTCAGTCATTTCGAAAATAGGGTTCATGACTCTGCTGAGTCGCATGTTGCATCCCATTGCGCCGATGAACATTTTTAGCATAAAGCTTAAATAGGAATGAAATGAGCATTCAGTAGAACTAGCTGTTGTCTGCAGGATGTTATCCATACTTCCATACTAATATTATAAATGCAAAAATCTGTCTGTCTGCCTGTCTGTTACGCTTTCACGGCCAAACCGCTGAACGGATTTTGATAAAATTTGGTATGAATATAGTTGAAGACCCGGGGTCAAACATAGGCTATTTTTTAACGCAGGCGGAGCTGCGGGAAACCGCTAGTCTTACAATAACTGAAGATCAAAATCCTAATTAGCCTTAATAAAAAGTATGTCATTACACAAATTTATTCCAAAAATCAACCAAATTTATCAAAGAAAACTTATTATGTTTATATTAATAGGCTTTTACAAATAAAATATTAAAGGTGTTAACATGATTGCATGAATCCGTTATATCGTTAAAGTTGTTAATGAATTAGAATTAGTGTTCCTTATATTTTTGATGTGTTAATCTTTTAAGAGGATATATACAACCCACTGCTCCGTAGCTCATTTTCACTCTTCATTATTACTATTCTCTTCATATTGAGGGGCGTATTCGTATTGTATCCTTTTTTAAATGACCAAGACTCGCCTAGAAAAATATTTGCATGTAAGAAATACACAGGCATAGGTAGGTAAGCAAGTAACAACACATAAATAAGATAAATAAGAGAGGTAGGACACTTCCCCGTCTGGGGAAGTACTTTCACCTTACAGAAGACCGCAGCCAAATAACACTGTGATGCAATGTTGTGTTCCTGCTGGTGAGTAGGGTCGCCAGGCTCTAGAGGGGTCGCTGTGCTGACAGCGGATAGGTCGGCAACGCGCTCGTGACATCTCCGGTGTTGCAGGCGTTCATAGGCTACGGTAACCACTTACCATCAGGTGGGCCGAACGCCTGTTTGCCTACTTAGTTGTATAAAAAAAAACTAGCGGTGTTGGCTGCAGGCTGGCTAATACTGACCACAAATACAGTTAACTACACCCGATGAGAATACTGCTGGGCATAAGCCCTCTGTCTACGCCAACCATCTCTGTCCTGAGCCATCGCAATCCAGTTATTACCAGCTATTTTTCTAATATCGTTGACCCACCTAGCAGCTGGATGTCCAGTACTTCGTCTTCCGTTTCTTGGGTACCACTCCGTGACAGTCTTACTCCAGCTACCATCGTTCCTTCTGGCCAAGAGCCCTGCCCACTTCCATTTTAATGTTTTATTCTAGAGTACTACTTCTAAATACTTCATTTTCTATGAGTAAAGATTAGTGTGCACCGTGACTTTCACTTAGTCGCATTGTATTCGAAATTATGAAAAATAACTTGTCTGTAAGGATCGTAGCAAATGGAAATCCGTAGTCTTTGGCACTACGGGAAACAGGCGTGATGGTATGTATGTAACTTCGTTAATTAATTTGTAGATAGCGTAGACGCTCTTTAATACGAATATATTTTATTTGCCAAAATTATAAACGACCTTGCGGGCCGTTTTATAATCACGGACTCCTCTACTGTTACTCTATAAAACAAATTAATTGATTTTTATCATTTTATTTCTAAAATTTGGACACAATATTTTTTTGGTACATTTGGCAGTCACGCTTCTGGCTTACGGATAAGCTCAGTCGACGTACCCTTTTGACGATCTTTGTCATCATTTCAGTTAAAGGCTGCTGGACATAGTCCTCCCCCAAGCATTTCCAGATAACAGTTTTATTCAGGCCGTCTATCCATTTGGAGAACTATTTTTAATTCGAACCGCTGGTTTCGTGATTCATAGTTTTTAAAAATAGGGTTTTTGGTCGGCGGGTGTCCAACTTTGCACTTGCCTGTGCGAAGTCGCCAACTTTCTGCCTCATCGACTATCAATTTCATTTGCCTTAAACCCAGAGGTCGTTGGGATTGATTCCCATGGGAAGCGTACTTTGCTTGATTGTTTCCAGTTTAGTTAGGGTATTCCAGGCGTGAATCACCTGATTAATCATGATTCCGTGCTTGGAAGGCACGTTATGCCGTTGGTCTCGGCAACCAGTTGGCGGTCGTAAGGGAACCATGCTAGAGACCCAAAGGAGGTTCAAAAAACTCTGACACACTCTATAAAATGAATGTGTTTCATTCATATCGAATAGGTTACATGATTAACCGCCTTTCGCTATCTCACTTGGTCTCACACGACCACTATAATAGCAGCCGGGTTTGATAATGTTGCAATAGGCTAGTTTTTAGGCTCAAAAGACTATCATTAAAATTAGTCCGTCATTTAGGGAATCAAAATATATTAGTGACGTATTTTTTCTTTGTTCAATTGAGCGATAAATTATTAACTAACGCATCAAAGTAAATTACGTAAATTAAGTAGTGCCGAAAATCTACGCCTAAGAACTCCTGCTCACTCCACTACCTTCTACTCTGATTCCTTACCTTCCTTTCCTTTCCTTCCTACGGTCAAGGCAACGCGACTGTGGAATTCCCTTCCACTGCCTATTCGAACGGCTCAAACTCTGACCAGATTTAAGTCGCAAGTCCCACTTTCTTTCCTCACTGTAGCTTCGCTCCTTTTCAGTACATCTTGTTTCAGTCTCCACTTCTCGTGTATTTTTATAGTTTTATTTATTATATATAAATATATATACATAATTATTTATTTTTTATTGACGTATATCAGTATTTATTTTAAGTAGTTTATGTATCGTGTACTTCTGTTATTCTGCCTAGCGTTGTTCTGTTCTTTATGCAACATATCCGTATCTCTCCTTTCTTTATATTTCAAACAACCCTAAGGTTGCCTCAAAGAGATTGCTTGAGCGATAAGGCCGCCTTTTGTATACATACTGTGTTCACATTTTATGTAACATATTTAATTTTTATTTTACTGTGTGCAAAGAAGTGTTAAATAAATAAATAAATAATTAAAGTTTAGGAGTGGGGGCTCGTGACGTCACATATTGCGAAAAAGTGTAGCACACTGTGACGTCACACGGAACTTTAACGCGCCATATCTTTATCGTACTTTGTTTAATTTTCAAAATAAAAAAATATGTCTCCAATATTTTTTGATTATCTAACTGACGGACTAATTATATTTTATAAGGAAACTAGCCTATTGGCGGACTTAATTCTGAGACCACTCTACTTGGGAGACCAGTAGACCACCTTTGGTATATGTGTGTGTTCTTCTCTAGAGGTCGCATTTCTCAACCGATTCCCGTGAAATTTTGGGAGAAGGTTCGTTAAACATATACAGTCGAGCTATTTTTTTGAATTTTTTGAAAATTACGGAGTTGGCACAATGGGCCTAAGCGCCTTTGGATTTTATGGCTCTTACGACCATTTTGTGTTTGTAGTGACAACGAAATAACAAAGGAATTTTATTTTCTATTATGACATACAATAGACGTATATTTTCACCAGTATAGTTAATTATTGTCAAAAGATGAATAGTCCAGTCTGTTTATAAAAAGATCTGATCGACTTAAGCGTCTAGAGTTCGAATCTCACAGGAAGGTGTTCTCTTTTTAGTTCAATGTATTTTTTTTTTTTTTTGCAACCGGTATTTTGAAGTTTATTTTAAAAGTTTTTAAAAGTACGAGTATACTTAATTGTTTTCTTGGGAATTACGTAACTACAGGAATCATTCGTTTAGTCTACTTTACCATAATTACCAGTTTACCAAAATTTTATAAGAATTTATTTTCATAACTAAACTAAAAAGTTTCTTTTTTTGACAATCTTTTATTGTGAGACCAAAGTAAACGAGCCAAAACTCGATGGGATTACGTTGTTTCATTAAAGAGTTCCTATGACCGCTTCCCAGCTCCATCATCAGACCAGCTCCAAGTCATCATAATTGCATTACCACGCGATATATACATGTGTACAAAATTTCAGCTTAATTGGAAACTGGAAAGTAGATCAAATTTATCTTACGAGATTTGACCTGAACATACATACATACATAGATTGCAAGTTAAATAAATAGCTGGTAAAAGGTTTTCCCTAGGTGTTAAATTAAAAAATTAAAAAAAAAAAAATGTTTCTTTCAGGCTACTTGGCCCATATTTTAAAAGTCACAGTTTACAGTCGTCGCTCATAAAGTTAGTTAAGTAGGCCAAACATACAGTAAGAATTCGTGTAAGAATCTAAAGACAGTTGTATACGTATTTGCTGAGAATATCGCTGCTTGCTTAAATTTCTATTTCTGTGCTAACTCTCGTTCTGAAGCTAATAGAGGTCGTTTGTTGTTGATCAACAATAATGAGTTTTCTAACGAAAAGAGGGAATCTATGTAGTTTTCTGACCTTTTTTCCCAGCCTCAGTAGCAATGTTTCGGCATTGCTGTTGCAGCCATAATTTATGGTAGGTACCGCTTATGACACTAATTTTGATGCAGATAATCAAATTTTAGTGAACCGCGCATGATGATCGTTCAAGGGAAAGCTGGTAGTGGTAAAAATACCGTCTGTAGGTTGCTCTTACGTCGCACTTTCTTGGGGTCGAAGACTTACTGATGTCTTCTTGGAGCCCTTCGATTTTGAACGTTTGACAAGACACAGGTCTATGAAAGTCCTTCTATTAAGAACAGAGAAGGAAAAAAGACTAAAAAGATTAGCGGAACGAAGATTATCAAGATTTTAATATTCAATGAAAACATATGGTGTGAAAAGCTCCTTCGATCTGCAATCTCTATAAGGTCGCGAGGTCTACAGCTCAAAAATCCTATATTTTTTAGGAAACTAGCCTAAACTAGCCTCTGTGTAATCATGTCTCAATATACGTCATTCTATTCAATTGGAATAAAAGAGCTAAAATCATGAGGCTATGAATTTTTTTTGGTGCGTATCTTAATTCTCTCTTTAAGGAAACACCGAGCTTGGTTCTCTCTATATCAGGTTATTAAGTGCAACACAACACAAAACACAGGTCATTGAACTCAATTAATCAGAGTACACAAATCGCTTGCAAACTATTCGGTTTAAACTAACTAACATGGTTAACAGAATTCAATTAAAGTTAGCCCGCGGCCCGATACGTACCAGGCTAACATAAGCTGTGTGGAGTTACAAACATTCCTTTGTATCGAAATGGAGCTACTGGGGAAAGTATATAACTGTTTAGTAATAGAAAATTAAAAGGAATATATGGGAAAACAAAAAACAAACTCAAATAAAGAGAGAGCGACCAGGATACGCTTTTAATCTTGATCTTAGGTTTGTTAGGATTAGACTGTCGATCTTCCCTGTCTTCAGAGAAATTTTACCAATGACTTGTGGATTTAAGATCATTACCGCTAACGTATCCATACCTTTAGACCTTCTTGGGTACTCTACTTGGGTATTACAGTACATAGGGAAGAATGTGATGCACAGTTAGTTGCAAAAGTTACTTAAGGTTACGTTACGTTAAGTTACTCAATCCCTTAAAACACAAAAGAAATCTGACCATTCATACTTTCCTCTTATCTATACTATAATAATATTAAAAATGCTTGTCTGTCCGTTTGGCTGTCTGTCTGCCTGTTACGCTTTTACGGCCAAACCGCTGAACGGATTTTGATGAAATTTGGTATGAATGTAGTTGAAGACCCGGAGTCAAACATAGGCTTTTTGACGAAGGCAGCGCTGTGGGAAACAGCTAGTATTATATATAACGTAGTAGGCGTAAACTAGCAAAATTAGACCACGACCGTTAGAGCAATTTTTATCCGACTGTGCCAGAAGGAGGGTTATGTTCCTCGGGAGTTTGTATGTAGCTGCAGCCTGAACGGCTAGATGGATTTTAGCTTGAGATGTGTCGATAGATTCATATTGACTGTGTAAGTGACGCTGGGAATATCAAATAAAAAAAAATGCGGATCTTTTTGGGTTTTTCAAATCAAATCATTATAGTTTTTTAAATTATCGTTATCTTGTTGAGTATGTAAACCGAGGTAAGTCGATTAAAAATCGTTAAGACTCACCGAATGTCGAATGAAAATCCTCCTGTTCTAACATCTTGCCATTTAAGCTCTCCGTGACCAACCAGTAAGTCAAAGCATTTAAGTTTATATGTCTGTTGACCTGCACCACGTAAACTCATTTGAAACAATGGCACCTATTTCTCTTAAACTCACTACCCTCCTTTCTGAATAAGGATTAACACACATAAGACCATGTTTACTCGATTGGCTGCCTTCGTGGTCCAGTAGTTATGCAGAAAGTTCGATTGTCACGGGAAGCATACTTTGTTTGGTCGTTTCCAATTTGGTTAGGATATAGCCGGCTTGAATCACGTAATCCATACTATAATCCATACTATCTAATATTATAAATGTGAAAATGTGTTTGTTTGTTTGTCCTTCTTTCACGTTAAAACGGAGCAACGGATTGATGTGATTTTTTTTCATGACATAAACGGAATTGCACGCGGGCAAAGCCGCAGGCACAGCTAGTTGTCTAATAATATTATTGATTCTTGCTTCGCAAGGCTTGGTTCTACCATGCGGTGGTCGTTAAAGGAACCAAGTCGAAGAACGAAAAGCGGTTCCGAAAAACTCTGATACCAGGTTGCATATTATGAATGAATGAGTGACCCTGACAGGAACCAAAAAATACTATACAAGATAACATGTTTATAGTCTTAATTTAGGAAATCGAAAATAAATTAACATTTCTAAGCAATCTCGTCCAGGTGGCGTCTGCAGTAGGTACGATTAGTTCAAATGAGGAAAAAATCCTCGTTCTACGAGACAATTTTCTATAGAATTTTGGCGTTTTTTATACACATATTGCACAAGACATGATTTGGATCTTATGGTTAAATCCGCAAAAAACTGTCTAATTAAGCAGAGTGTCTGGAGAAAATTGCTTTTTTGCCTAAAACAAGACAGACAAAGTTCTAAATTAAAGTTTGAAGGTAGCGCGTATTATTTCAATATGTTTTTTATATATATGAAGTTTCGAAAGATAAATATTTAATTTTGTGTGTCATTACTGCAATGATCTGAAAATAAGATATAAAAAACTTTCTTCTCCTTAGTATGAAGGTCGTGCGAATTGCCACAAGAGAAAGGCTTTTCTTGGTGAAGAAATTACAAATCGTACGCCATTTTCATCCTTAGAGATCGTAGAATAAGGGTCATCATTCGTGTAAATAAATAAGAATTACTTTGACGTAATGAAATTAGTTTAAATTAGATTAAGATGTAGTATTGCGTAAACAGGGTATTTCCAGTACGCTTTATAATTTAGGTACTAGTTGATGAACTAAAAATATTATTCTCAAAAAGGATTCCGGAATATCGGAGTCAAAAAGAACAAGTGTTTTTTTTTGTTGTTGTACAAATTACAAACTGTAACGCACAATAGGCGGATACTTATGTTTGTAAATAATTGTGAAATAATGTGTCCAATGCCCACTTATTTGACTACTTGAATAATAATCCATACTATATATTATAAATGCGAAAGACTGTCTCTCTGTCTGTTACGCTTTCACGGCCAAACCGCTGAACGGATTTTGATGAAATTTGGTATGAATATAGTTGAAGACTCGGGGTCAAACATAGGCTACTTTTTGCAGCAGACGGAGCTGCGGGAAAAAGCTAGTTACTTATAAAAAAAGAATTCTATATTCCACCTAAGTATGTTATGTATTACTTATTATGATATCCATCAACTTGACAAATTGATATATTCAACTCATTTTTATGACCGCTTGCTAGTAAATTAATAAAATCACTTTTTTCAGAATATATCTTTAATATACTTAATACATTATCAAAAAAAATTGCATTATACTAACACATATACAAAAATAAAACTTCCAATAAAACCTTTTTAATGACATTTATAAGAAGACTAGCTGTTTCCCGCAGCTCCACCTGCGGTATATAGCCTATGTTACTCAGGGTGAATGTAGCTTTCCAATGGTGAAAGAATTTTTGAAATCGGCACAATAGTTTTTGAGTTTATTCATTACAAACATACACACAAATATACAAATCTTTCCTCTTTATAATATTACTGTAGATAAGGAGTGGTCTATTCAGAATATGGCTCGATAAATTGCTACTAACTGAAAATAATGCCAGCGCCTTGATGTAATCAGAAGCAAACATTATATATCTAGCGATTCTGCTGTACAGATTATGCACGACATCTTTGATTGATACATGCAATAGTTAATTTATTTGTTAGTAATATCTTATAATTATTGCACAATAAAAGTACATTACGACTTGGTTTGACAGGAGCACCACATGACATCAACTTCTCCAAAGGATCTCTACGCTTTGGATCAATTTAGTAATAATAGTTGCCACAAGCCACTCAAAGGCCCGTGAAAACCGAACAGAAGTATATTACAAAAATGAGAAATCAACGCCGGACTTATCCCACGAAGAGATCTCTTCCAGTCAACCGAGACATAACAGGATACATGCAAGTGGTAGTGGTAATTGAAATTTCGCAAACATTACTAGTTTTAACATATTAAAGGGCGTCAAAAAATTCCTTCAGGGTCGGCAACGCGCTCGTGACATCCCCGGTGTTGCAGGCGTTGCACTTACCATCAGGCGGGCCGTACGCCTGTTTGCCTACAATGCTGTACTACATTTTACAAATTGTATAAAAAAATGTATTATTATTTACGGCATATTTTTTAAACTTTTATAAACATTTTACATAATAATAGACTACTTGACTGTATTCATATTTGGGCATTATTTTTATAAGAAACAATGTGTACCTACACTAAAAAGTAACCGATTCCGAAAACAACAACAAAATTATTTGTTATTTATCAGATCAGAGGTCAGAGGAATACCGTAACACGTCTATTTTTTCGTCGCACAGCTAGCCTTATTTAACAGGGAATACTAGCATGAAAAAAATATGAAGTACGGTTCGGTATTATTTTATTAATTATATATTTTCGCACACCTTTTGCAAAGGTAAAATGTATTTGGGTACCTATTTATATTGTTAAATCATTGTAAAACCTACATTTTATGCAAATAAATACTTGATCGATTGATTGATTGATTGAATAAATGATTACATCAAAATATTTTCAAAAAAGTATTTAAAACCTAGCAAAATAAAATAGCAAAAAAGCTATATCCAGAAAAAGTTTCGTCACGAATTACTTGATTTTTTCAGCGACAAGTACCTAAAAAAATTACGATACTTAGTTATAATTATTGAATTATTAAATTAAAACTGAAAAAAATCAACCGAAATTGCAGACACAGGTTTAATACTGAGACTGTGGCAGGCCAACCGGTATCGCCACTTTCAACCTTATTTCATTTCGAGTACGTACTATAATCAAATATCGCGCTATCAAATACCGAAGGGTTAAGGGGTACAGCGCCTTAAGGCTGTAATTGAATTTTAAAGTTTTCTCAAGAAGAAAAGTAGGAGCGTGGTGAGGACGTCTTGCTCTCTTTTGCACGCACGAAACCAAGTGGCAATGACGTCACTGCACACATAGTGCATCCTTTTCTTGTTTTTTGTCAGTTTCCCCTTCCACCGAATTTCAACTTACTTATTTTTGAATGGATTTAAAAAATCTTTCAGTTTCCTGTTTCTGGTTTGTTAAGTAAGATAAAAATTGAATAGAATAAATACCCTATTACTGCATTGGCTCAGCGACCCGAAACGGATCTTGGCCTTCGGCACAAGACTTCTCCACTCCTCCCTAATCTGAGCGGTTTTTGCCAGTTGCCAGTCTGTCTTTTCTTTTACACATCTATGCAAAACTAGCCGTTTCCCACAGCTCCGCCTGCGTCAAAAAGTAGCCTATGTTTGACCCCGGGTCTTCAACTATATTCATACCAAATTTCATCAAAATCCGTTCAGCGGTTTGGCCGTAAAAGTGTAACAGACAGACAGACTTTCGCATTTATAATATTAGTATGGATGTATAAATGGTAGACTGAATGCCATGTCATTACAGGGCCCGTAGACAAAGTCACAAAATGGAAACTACAACGCGATTCGAAAACAAAAAAATTATGCGATTGACATTAGCCGCGCTAAATCACGTGGTCGATTTTCATACTAATTCCGAAAGATCGCGTAATGCACATCTTATAATTTTTTTATATCTTTTTTTATTTAACTCCTAAAAGGGAAAAATTGGGACAAAGTGTGAAAAAAGAAAAGCTATAAATAATCTTTAATCATTAACGCAATGAATTTTAGCAAATATTTTTCCAAAAAAAGGAGAAAAAGGGTCTGTATAATATATAATATTATATATATATATATATATATATTATTGATTGTGTTTATTTTAGCAAGGGGGCTCCTTTTGTAATCAGGGGGTGCACTAAGCAAGGAGTTTTCAAAACGCACCACCTAAGGGGGTGTAATGGGGTCCGAAGTAGCTACGATTAAATAAATAAAATAAAATAAGGGGTACAGAGATTTTTAGGGAAACTGATGACCAAAGTATGTACGGGGGAAGGAGATTAGCAAGTCCGTTGTAGTAGAAACTTGACAAGATTATTTGTTTTGATAAATGATTCGTTACCTGTTTTAAGGTTTTTACAATTCATGAATTTTAGAAATAAGTGTTATTTGTATGGTTTATCGAGTGGCTGACTACGAAAATAACAACCATTTCAAAATTCGACGTACCGGATGTGATAACTATCAATCCCTATTGGGATCTGATGGGGTAGTAAACTTCTCAGTACATAAAAAGAAGATCCTGAGAGACTTGTCATATATAATCTAAGTGATTCAAACTTCATTGGAAAACCCTTATGATCAGGCGGGCGAAGCCGCGGGCAACAGCTAGTTAAATAAAAATGGTCCAATATTTTGAAGTAATGTCTCAATTACAATAATAGTTCAATTGCTATTGAAATGAATTAATAAGAATTATTTATAAATTAAAGACAATTTTATTGTAAAACAATTATATAAATTAGACATTGATCCAACTCACAATACTGCTACGAGGTTGTACTAAACAGACATGAATAATGTAATAGAAGAAGACCTTTTTAGCATTATAAAGCCATTTTACTACATTTATTACATATATGGCCATCATAAATTAATATTAACAACAATACTATTAGTGTTATTAAAGCTAAAAATGTTGTTATTATGTCTATCGTAGATATCATTGCTTTTTTAATGTTTATTGTAACAATAATATTTCCTTTAAATGAACGTAACGATATAGCCATTATGTATTGGTTGTCCTATACCTTTTATGGAATATATATTTTGAGTTTTAGCATAATAACTTTTGTATACAGAAAAACAAATGTTCAACTGATCTTGCAACTTCAAAATATTAATAGATTTCTATATGACAAAAATCATACAATCAAATGTAAATTTATGAGTTGTTTCTCATGTTCAGTTATAATTTTTCTTTGTATTACCATATTTACGGTAAAACTTTATTTTGATGAAAGTTGGACTGTTATTAGAGCATTGCTTATCGGGACAACAATTATACTAAATTTGGAATTATCTTTCTTTACTGTTGTATTAGTGTTTTTGGGTCTGAAACTGGAGAAATTGATTGAAATCACAAGAACGGCCTATAATCTAGAAGATGAAAGAATATTTGAGGAATTTAATAAAATACTGAAACTGTACAACAATATAATCGAGTGTTTAAAAGTTACAAACGATGCTTCTAAAATTATGGTAATTTAATATGTGATTTATTTATTACTAGCTGTTTCCCGCAGCTCCGCCTGCGTTAAAAAGTTTGGCTTTAGTAAGTACACTAATAATGATTTTCTTCATACCTATAACATTTATGTAATTATCCTCGTTTTCTTGGACCAGGCTAAGACGTTTGATACAATGGTAACTAGTACATTTAACTATTTCTTTCTTTCTTTCTAAACACTAGAAACTTCTGAAAACGTGATACTCAAATTGGATTATATGTATGTCGGCGATGTCACCGACTGTGTAGTTAGTTTGTGATTTATGATTCACTTGATAGTTCATACTTTAATGTAGGGAGTACTACAAGGAAGTATTCTGTTTCCCAATCCTTTTCACGTGGCCTTTTTTACATAATGAGAAAATATCTATGTAGTTTTCAATTTTAATAGATGCTTTCCTTTCCCAATCATAAAATATAATAAATAAATAACTCTTTATTGTGTTTTAATTTTCTAAAATAAAATAGATGACATATTATATTGAATTACAATGTAGGAATCCTATTTTAGTGGACATACACAAGGATAGGAATGTGAAGAAGGACATAAATAAGTTACTTCATGTAAAAATATATTCTTCCATGTCACGGCCAAAGCTATTTAAAAATCGGCAATTTTGCATGCGAATTGCAATGAACTCTTTTTTATAATATAATTTTTTCCTATTTCAGCCCCATTAAACTACGGCTTTAAAAACCTCCAACGATCAATCAGTGTGAATTTCTGTAAACTAAATGGATGTAGAGTTTTTACAGTGGATGCTACTCTTCCTCCAAAAATTATCTGTCTTATAGCGACTTATACAATAGTATTACTACAATTTGCTTTTTTATAATCAATTTTATTATGAACTAATAATAATTTATTTTATTATATTTATTCTAAAAATATTGTTTTCTTATTTGTATCATTTTTGTACGTTTTTTAAGGACTGTGTTTTTGATTTGATATGAACAAAAAAATATTAAACCCATGTATTCTTAAACATAATCTTTCGTTGAAAAGCCGCCGCATGGAAAAGGATCAAACTTTTCTTTATAAGCTTCTTCACAATAGTATCGAATCGCCATTTCTTGTCAGTGAAATTTGTTATAGATGCCATCGACCTAATTCTAGAATTGTGACATTGTTCCATATTCCCCTTTGCAAAAGTAACTATGTTAAGAATACTTATTTATATCGCCACTTGCCAAAATTACAACTCTAAATATAATGACGTAGATATTTTCCATTTGACTTCTTTCAAAAGTAATATTAAATCACGTAATGCTTCACTGTAAAAGTCATTAAAGTCCAGTTATTCTATGTTTACCAAATTTTTATATTGTATTCATTTTAGTATTTTTAGTTCTTGTCGTTGTTTTTGTAAAAGTAATCTGAGGAAACTTAATTGGTTTGAGTGTATTGTAAATGTATTATGTATATCAACTA
This sequence comes from Euzophera pinguis, assembly GCA_947363495.1. Classification (NCBI taxonomy): domain Eukaryota; kingdom Metazoa; phylum Arthropoda; class Insecta; order Lepidoptera; family Pyralidae; genus Euzophera; species Euzophera pinguis. Next base: position 9,822,550 of record OX376176.1, read on the forward strand.
TATAACTGTATATTTCCCAAATGTAAATAAATAAATAAATCTTAAGGACGTCCTTTACTCAAAGTCATTCGAGGGCGCCTTAAGATTTATTTATTTATTTATTTATTCTCCTCATATAAGTCCTCGGAACTTTCCTTGAAAACGACATTCTTAGTAAAGTTGGTTGCTTGAGCAAACTCCAATGAGAAACGTCACAGGTTATAATAACAATTCTAAACACAAAAATTGAAAATCACACAAGAATAGAGTAAAAAATTAAATAAAGTAAGTACCAGATTTATATCCACTTTATTTCATTTGAAGGACCCCTAAAGGCTCTCGAACAACCTTATATTTGACAGTTCGATACAGACTTCCAATGAGAAATCATCTCAAGTCAAGGAAGCTTGTGACGACTAATTATACCAATGAGGTGGAGTAAGGTTAAGTCGAGTTTGAGTGAAGGTTTGCGAACATGGGTGTCAGTCTCTCTCCCCCTCAGCCTTTCGTTCGCTTCGAAGCTCAGGGTCCGGTTTCCTACTATTTCATCTCTCTTCTTCTCTTCTTGCATTTCTCTATACGAGTCAGCCATCTTAATACCGTTTCGCCATTTTACACGATGTTGTGTAATTTCTGGGCTTATGTCTAATGTCGTCATAACGCATAGGTGTTAAGCGAACGGTCATCATCATCTTTCATGTAAGTTATATTGTCAATCGACCATGTACACCCTGGTGTCAGAATTATTCGGAACCACCTCTAAGCTTGTGGACGTAATCCTTTTGCAGACGGTGAATTTAAGAGATATTTAATGTGTAAAAGGTAAAAAATGAATATACACATAAGTAGGAACTATATGAATCCCCTGTATGCGGTGGTATGAACTTGCGAGGTTTGTTAATAGTTATTGTACAAATCAAAATTGCATTTGAACTAGAGCTTCATTCAATATGCAATTAATATCCATTGAAATATAAATTTAAGATGAAGTCCATAAAACTACAAATTTTCATAAAAAAATTGAAATCAATCATATGAATGGCATTTTGTCGATAGAATTCACAATACCAGGGAAGTTGTATTCGATTATCGTAGTAGAATGATCACAATACTAGATCAAGATTTTTGTATCAGGGGCTTACCATAAACTTTAACAAAACCATCATGGTTTTCGCCCGTCTTGTTTTAAGCTTAAAATAATATTGTTCCAAATCGTACCATGAACTTTTAAAACAAGATTGTTGTATTCCTGCTTAGAGTTGTGAAAGAACGAATGATTTGTCTATTCCCTGGCGATTGTGAGAGCGAGACTCCGCTATATAATTCGTATAGCTGCATCACTTTTACGCAGTGTTCCGATTGACTCTCGTTACGAAATATTGAATTTTAAATTTAATATATTGAATAATTCAATATATTAAATTTAACAAATTCACTACGCTTATCCGTTGATCCTGTGTGTATTCGCGATATAAATCGAAATGTCTGCTAAAAACACTGAAACACTTATCCGCGAGTTAACTAAAGTGGTAAACTCACTCCAGAATCAAGTAACATCACTGGAAAAAGTTGTTTTGGAACAAAATATATTGATTAAAAAACTGATAGGCAATGAACGAGTGAAGTCTCAACAAAATTTTATAAGTGAAGTGGAGGGTAACCCGTTAACCGAAATTGCCTCCCGGCCAATACGTGAAGCGCGTACTCGTGCATCGTCGGCGATCTCCGCGCGTAAACAAATGCGCTCGATCGCTGAGAAGTCATCGTCGGATAGTGCCCCTACTACGAGTTCGCTCCCGAAAGGTTTGCAATCAAAGGCTGAAGTCGAAGTCGACTCGCCAATAGATTTAACTCCATCTGTTATTTTCTCTTCCTCTGCTGAGCAAAAATCAACGAATATACGCGATAATCAGAATGATTGGAAGGAAAGTAGATATTCAAGGCGACCAAATTCGATTCGCAATGTTATTCGTGGTACGGCCGTCGCGACTACTAATAACATTGTAGTGGCCGCGGAAAGGAAATCCTATTTACATCTGTACTATGTAAAAATTGGAACTACTGCCGACCAGGTGCTTCAGCATTTGAAGTCCACATTCCCTGATGACATCTGCACGGTCGAATCACTAAAACCTCGTGGGGAGTACGCATCATTTAAGTTATCTATACCTACGAAACACATTGATAAATATCTGGCTTCGGAAGTGTGGGCGGAAGGAGTCCATGTTAAGCCATGGCGCAATGGATTTCGTAAAGAAACAGAAAAAGTCAAGCCTGCTTAAATCATTCTCCATTTTTTACCAAAATGTTAGAGGTCTTCGAACAAAACTAAAAGGTTGCAAAACTAGTATTATCAGCGAACTATCAGATGTGTTTATTTTAACGGAAACCTTCCTTATAAGTAGTATTCGCAATTCGGAAATTTTTCCCCCTGGTTACGAAGTGTTGCGACGAGATCGACCGCATGACGTTGGTTGGGGAGGTGTTCTATTGGCGGTAAAATCCCAGTACACAATGGAACAAATATTTGATATAGAGGGATATACGGACGACTTAGAATTACTTATGGCACTAGTGAACTTAAAAAACAAAACTGTACTTATTTGTGTAGTTTATATTCCACCTAGTAGTCCAGATAGTACTTACGCAAAAATGTTTTTCGCGTTGGAAAATTTAGTTACTAAGTATCAAAACATCGATATTCTAATTATAGGTGACTTTAATCTGAATTCTTGTAGTCAGAATGCGTTGTTACAATTTTCTTATCTTCTATCTTTTTGTAAATTAAATCAGTACAACGAACTAAAAAACAATCTTGGAAACATATTAGACTTAGTATTGACCAACATAAGCGACGATTTTGTACAGATGTGTTACGATATCGAACCTTTAGTTCCCGCGGACAAGCAGCACCCACCACTGGGCGTATGGCTCCGTGTGCCGCGAACGGGCTGCGGCGGTGACGTCACAACTGTAGATGCGAATTTATCTACGTCTTGCGCTTGCGAGCAGCATAATAATAATAATCTCTTTCCGCAATGGAATTTTGGGAAGGCAAATTTTGTTGGTTTATACGACTCTTTTCTGAATATCGACTGGAGTAGTTTATTACTTTCCAATAATATCGACGAAGCGTTAAATATGTTTTATGATAAATTGTACGCCTGCTTGGCTAATAATGTTCCGGCTAAACGAATGTATTCTGGAACTCGTAAATATAATTATCCTGTATGGTTTTCACAAGATATAATTCTAAGCATTCAACAAAAATACTATCATTTTAAAAAATTCAAAAAAATACACAATGAATTTAATTGGGAAATGTTTAAATATTATAGGTGGAAAGTAAAGGAATTAATTAAATTGGAATATAATAATCACATTTGTAAAATTGAGTCGGATATAAGAAAGGATCCGAAGAGTTTTTGGAAATATATCAAAAATGAACGTTCTGGAATCGGTACAAGTCAAATTTTCGAATACAAAGGCGAAAAAGTTATTGGTTATCAGGCGGTATGTGCTTTTGCCGAGTACTTCCAGTCAGTTTTTCTCCCGCACCAGGCGGACACTGACCAAAATATTGACATTCCTACTGGTGCCCCTCTCATCAAGATTGACAGCATCTCTGTAGATGACGTAACAACAGCTGTCAAACAATTGAAAAGCCATTCTTCCATAGGTCCTGACGGTATACCCGCCTTTTTAATTAAGGATTGTATCTCCGTGTTTATAGTACCACTTGTGTTTTTATTTAATCTAGCTTTACAATCAGCTACATATCCATCACTGTGGAAAATATCTAAGGTGATACCAATTCCAAAGGATGGGCCCAAAAACCATGTCGAGAATCATAGACCCATAGCTGTGCTCTCAGCATTAGATAAAGTATTTGAATATATACTAAATAGTTACATTAAAAGGCAAATACAGCCGCTGCTTAGCGATTGTCAGCATGGGTTTAGGGCTGGTAGATCAACAACTACCAACCTTATAAATTTTGTGGACTATGTCTCCTTACATATGGATGAGGATAAACAAGCAGATGTTTCTTATTTCGATTTTAAAAAAGCATTCGATCGCGTTCACGTTTCCACCCTTTTGTGTAAATTACAAGCTTTAGGATTCACGCCGAAACTTATTGACCTTTTCAAAACCTACTTTGCTGATAGGCTGCAATATGTCCAACTTTCCAACTTTCAATCTGAACCGTACAGGACGTCTTCTGGAGTGAGTCAGGGTAGTACGCTAGGACCTACCCAATTTCTTATAATGATAAACGACTTACCCAATGTTGTCAAAGAGGTGCAATGTTTAATGTTTGCAGATGACTTAAAGCTTTTTGTGGGTATCGGAACTGATTCGGACTGTCTGGCCTTGCAGCGGGACATCGACAGAGTGGTCGAATGGAGTAAGGTAAATTTTTTAGACTTTAATGTATCTAAATGTAAAACTATGACGTTTACGCGCTCTAGGTGTCCCGTTGTCCATCCATACAAAATAGATGGCCAATCGATGTTGCGTGTCACGCAAATTCGAGATTTGGGCATTACCCTGGACACTGGCCTAACGATGAATGTCCACATTGTCGAAATTTGCAAAAGAGCCTTCAAAGCATTGGGATTTGTGATGAGACAATCTTACCAGTTTCGTGATCGGAGCGTCATTTTGGTTTTGTATTTTGCATTTGTTCGCAGTATCCTAGAATATAATTCTATTATATGGGATCCACACGAAACTAAATATAGAACTATGATTGAACGTGTCCAACGGAGATTTGCCCGCTCGTTATACAAAAAGTTGTATGGTTATTATCCTCTCTTGTATCCATCTCTGTTTGTTACTGCCATGGTAGGACTAAACACTCTTGAACTTAGACGTAAATGTGCAATCTTAATTCATTATTATTTGCTGCTCAACGGAAAAGTTGATAATTCGCCTGCATTGTCTAGATGTAATTTTTATGTGCCTACTGGGTACAGACAGTTGCGTCGCCGTCCTCTGTTCTCGACCGCGGAGGTCCATTCTTGCACCTCACGGTACGCGCCGACCAATCAAGCCCTGACGCTATTCAACGATCTCGTTGCACAGCTCCCTCAAGTTGACATATTCAATATAAATTTAACTTATTTCATATCTGCATGTATTCGTTTTTTGTCAATCACCAACTAATTGTACTTATTTAACTCACTATACGTCTTGGGAAACTGTAAGTGTAGTGAGTAGCTGTGAATAAATAAATAAATAAATAAATGTGTGTTTTTAAAGTTGATTTTGTGTTCAAAATATATAAAATACATTTATATTATTAAATTTCAATTACAACAAATAAAAAATGAAATTTGGGTTTTGATTACAAACGAAGCTGTGCACGCAAATGAGATTCGGAACATTTTTTTACGTTTTATAAAGACAACTGACAGTTCACGCGCAGTCACTCAAAAGGTCTAGCACTGAGTTTGTTTAGATAAAAATATTTAAATAATAGCTTTGGCTTATTCCAAGTAAGTTAAATGCGGGGTCCAGATTCACAGGTTTCTCTCGAGAGAGAACTGTGAATGGGGACAGCGTTCTCGTACTCTTCTCCTTCCTTTGTTGAACGAGGGTCTAGCAGTAACAGAGGAGCCGGCATTGTCGCTAGCCTAGCCTATCATGTCTTGTGGAAAAAATAGTAAAATGTCTATTATTTTTTTACATTCATCATCATCATTTCAGCCGCAGTCAGTCCACTGCTGGACATAGGCCTCTCCCAATGATTTCCAAAATGATCGGTTGGCAGCAGTCTGCATCCAGCGTTTACCTGCGACCTTTTTCAGGTCATCTGACCATCTGGTCGGTGGATCTCCAATGCTACGCTTACCGGTACGTGGTTGCCATTCGAGACCCTTTCTGCCCTTCGGCCATCGGTTCTCCGCGCTATGTGCCCCGCCCACTGCCACTTTTTTATATTAAGTTACTAAAATAATTAAGATGTTTTTATTTTTAGGTTTCTGTCTAACGGCTTGCTCTAAACGACACGGCGACATTGAGTCTCTTAGAAAATCTCTGGAGCAAGCAATGGCGAAATTTCCCATGGCAACAGTGCGTGAATCCATAGATTCATGGCCAGACAGATTAAAAGGCCTTTAAAAGCCAAAGGTGTCCACTTTGAACAGAATATTGTTTTTATTTTTTGCTGAGGCTAATAAATATGTACATATAAGTTTTAGTAATATTACATTACTTCATAAAAAATGCATTTTTATTTGTAACAGAACTTATGGCCGGACGAGGTATACTTAAACAACATCACGTAACTAACACAAAACAAATCTAACACATAATAATGAAAGATTTAACACACACAGTCGCACACTAATAGTTTTTTGCACAAAGTTAGAATTTACCTTGTTATTTGTAACACAAGATCATTGAAAGAATCACACTCAACATGAAAAAAGTTTTGTTTCCATCACATCCGACCAACTTTTTCAAGATCGCTAAATTTGACGTAAAAACAACATTGCTAACTGTCAAATACTGCTCATGGTACGAAATTGAATGAACAATTTACTGTGACGTCATCAAAACTGCTAGGAAATGCAAGCATAAAGTAATATTGTTTTTTACGAGTAGTATATTATTGGGCATTCTACCCCACCTCCGTGCTTCAGGTCACTTCGTTCCCTTCACCACTCCAGTGGGTTAGAATACCCAATAATATATCTTCAGTCACCATCAAGTTACCATCTATGCACTTCTACGTCTCTCACTCACATGCTCATATAAATTAAAGCTTACCTAGTTACTTACAAGTCTTACAACAGGACATCTAGTACACTTCACATCACTTTGATAAACTCACTTCACTAGGAACATATTATTTTACTACTAAGCTATATTTTAGACATTATAACTACCTATATGAAATAGTATGAGTTGAAATTCAGATCAGATTGACTCGTGTTGTTTCACAGAAGCAAGAATCCCTCATTTGTACTCCATTTTCTGTGACCAGATTGGTTCAAACACCACCAAAATTTCAAATGCTCATATTTCACATAAATATTTTAGACATTATAACTACCTATATGAAATTATATGAGTGAAATTCAGATCAGATTGACTCGTGTTGTTTCACAGAAGCAAGAATACCTCATTTGTACTCCATTTTCTGTGACCAGATTGGTTCAAACACCACCAAAATTTCAAATGCTCATATTTCACATATGTAGCTATAAATAATATGAACTTTCAGTATTAGGTTGTATATACCCAAATCTTAAAATTCAAGTCAGTTCGACCACGGCATGCACATACTTACGAGATCTTACTCGATTTCTGTAATCCATTTGAATTTTAAGATTTAGTTGTAATTAAATTTAAATTTGGGACTTTGCATCTCATGTCATTCCACATTTTGTGACCCAGATTAGGCTCGAATGACATCCAAATTTAAATTTAAAATAATACACATACCTATCACCGACCGATCACATCCTATCGCTACGCTCTAAATGAAACAATGAAAAAGCTTGTCTAACCAATCCTCCAACCCAGCGACAAAAAGCTTGTCTAAGCAATCCTGCAACGAGGTACGATATGGGAACAGACAACGTCACGTGTAAGCTAAATGCCCATTCACACGTTATAATGTATTCATATCATAGAATATTATGAAAAGCAATCAAGTATATGGTTGGTGTAATATGGGATCTTAATCGTGTAGTCGTAATTAATAGACGTTCGCAAAACCTTGTGGTACAAGTATTATGTATAATACAATAATTTGTATCAAAGCATACAGTATTTATAATGAAACTTTCTATTTCAAATCAGGTCACGTAGGCAAAGACATAACTCAGGTTAAACCAAGCAAGAAAAAAAAACACCTCTTTTGTTTATACTAACTTATGTACATCGTGTAGAGAAGCTCTTATTAAACACTAAGGCAGGCCGCACACCAGAGCTACACGCTACATGCACGTAACATTTACGTCACCACAATATGCATATTACATTTTTTCTTGGAGCATATGTGTCGCGTACATCGAACGCAAAGTTGTGGTTTGTTAAGGTAGCAATTAATGAGAAAAAATGATGTTTTTCCCCTGATTCATCATGATAAGTACTAATTTTGATAATTTCACAAAGTTACGGTTCGGTGATGAAAAGTCGCATTTATATATGTCTGATTGATAACACATACAAAATCTACACTGGTGTATATAATATTTTTTAACCTCTGCAATAAACTCAACGTAAATTGAATGGTAATGTCTGGTGCGCGGCCTGCCTAAGCCACAGCGTGTTATGAGTTTTATGTTGTAGTCAATATAGAAAACAGTACATATGGATTTATCAAAAGAATGTTTTCTACTTCCTAGATTTTCATTTCATATGTACACATATGATTTTGTTTGATATGATCACAAATTTTAATATTATCACAAAAGTCATTGTAGTCGAGTGGTCAATTGAGGTTGATTGATTGATTGAGGCCTGTGACCATTAGGTTCAATTCTTGTAAATATGTATAGTATTTGTTATAGGTAAGTAGTCATTGATTCATACGTTAGATTAGGGTTTCGTGAGAGGTCTCGCCGAAGTGTACCACTTTGTGGCAAACAGGAGGGAAATCGGCGAGCGCCCCTCGGCGGAGATCGTGCGGCGGGTGCGCCTGCGAGCGCAGGCGGAAGTCGTGCGGAGGTAGGAGGCGGACCTGGCGCAGGCGGCGTTCGGTGTGCGTACAGTGGGGGCCCTGCGTCAGGTCCTGGAGAAGTGGATGCTCTCACCTTCCGCATGACGCAGGTGCTCACCGGGCACGGTTGCTTCGGTGAGTACCTGCACCGCGTGGCCCAGAGGGAGGCCGAGCCTCGCTGCCACGATTGTGGCGAGGCTCAGGACACCGCTCAACACGTCCTTGAGCGGTGTCCCAGGTGGAGCCGGCAGCGCCACGAGTTGGCCGCCGCGCTTGGCGGGACGGACCTGTCGCTCCCGAGTGTCGCCAACGCTCGGGAGCGACAGAGCTTGGGAGGCAATGGCCTCCTTCTGCGAGGTCGTCATGTCGCAGAGGGAGGCCGAGGAAAGGGACCGCGAGGACGATCCCCTCGCGGACCCGATCCGGCGACGGAGAGGGGGGGTGCGACGCAGGCGCTACTTGGCGCGCCTGGAAGCGCCCCCGTAAGCGGTGGGACTGGAGCAGTCCCACCCGGCGGCAGAGGTCCTCCAGGTGTCGGAGGGCCTCTGAGAGTGGTGAGTCCGGTTTCTGGTGAGAAACCGGCCAGTCGCAGAGGCGTCTTGTGTTAGTCAGATCCGAGACGCCTCCCTGCAATGCGGCCGACGGCACCCGCAGGGGTTTAGTGGGTAGTCTGGGCCGAGTAGCGGCCCAGGAGTCCCACACTCCGTGCGTAAAAGCATTCCCCTGCGAAATCAAAAAAAAAAAAAAAAAAAAAAGGGTTTCGTGAGAGGTAGTTTCATACATATGACTTTTTGTTTAAAAAAAATATAATTAATCATTTCATAGTTTTACTACAACATTTTTAATACAGGTACGAGTATTTAGCTGTCACAGCATAAATCATAAAATAAAGAGAGTATAGAAGTAACATGGCATAGGGTAATGATAGAAAAGAGGTGAAGTTAGTACAAGGTTACTCTTCCGTATTCTCGATGATTATAAATAACTGCTAACAATGCATATAATTTTCAGGGTTCTGCTTGATGAGAAGGAAATGATCGAAATTAAAATGGATAATGGAATTATTTCTTTGTAAGACGGTTATGTGATATTTATTTTTTAACACATACATACATACTATCATGACTTTATCCCTAACGGGCAGACCGCTATGTCTATTAAAATGATTCGCATTTTCGCAAATTCCCTCGATCGCCTTTAACAATATGCAAGGGAAGTGAAGCAGCTGGTACATTCTCCCAGACCAGTATGGAAGATTGGTCATGGGGGAAATTTTGACACTTTATAAAAAATCAAATCATCTTCACACTCCCAAATTAGCAACTTAGGTTTCGGAATACGCTCCATTGTCGAGGGAAGTTTTTTCATAGCGAGTAAATAGAATTATTATCCAACGAAAGTAATCGTCTCGTAAAATAAGTGGTAAGTGCGGAACACTTATTACATTTCTTATTCGGACTTGATACCTAATATAATATTTGTGTTGTTTGGTGGAATACATGTGTTAACATGTATCCGACAATTATGTCGGATTGCTTTGAAATTTATTTCCCACAATAACGAACACGCGGTAGTCTTTGTAATATGATTCTACTGCAACTATACTTTGTGGAAATGGTAACATGGTTTTATCAACGTTGGGTAAATTTATAGGTGAATATTTATGATGTAATCAAGTAATACCACTGTCAACTGAAAAGCATGGACTTAAGGTTCAATTTAATTAAATTGTAACTATTTGCTGACATGATATATTTCAACTAATAAAACCAAATGTTTTTGATAAAAAAAATATATCTTCAACCAGCTGCTTCTGGGTGACACATATACCACCACACCAACGATAAAATATAATATAATACAGCTTGTGTTTCTACTCGAAAATGTAAGTAAGTATTATCTTTATTACACGTCCATACTCTCTTAATTTATTTCATAATTATGAAGTAGCAGTGGATTTTTACATGAGTATTTTGTTTTCGTTAATTAACCAGATTATCTACCTTTATTATTGCTTGTACCTAATACGGATACAAAAGCAGTCGAATAAAACAATGCTTATAGAATTTGTATGTTCAATTACAGGTCTGACTACGAAAGTGATAGCTCCGTAGCAGTGCCGAAACCGACGCCGGCACCTAAACCGAAGAAATTAGCTACTAAACGAAAAGGTTCAGAGGCCCTTAGTAGTGGATCGAAAGCAAGGTACTTTTATGATAATAATTTACATGTATTTATTTTTACGTTTATTTATTAAAAGATGTGCAACGTCAACAGCAATAAAGCAATTAGTTAATTTATCTATATCTAATAGAGTTTCAAAACCAATGCTCAATTCATATATGCCATCCTTTACATGTTTAATAGGATTAATAGTTAAAGGTTTTAAGTAATTTCAAGTCTACTGTACCCTGCCATACATCTAGCTTGGTGTTACGGTAAGATATTATTAATATGTATTTGTATTAAATTAAAAATGGTACGTTTGTTTGTTTCAGCAAAAAAAATCGTGCCACCGATTTATTTAAACTAGAGGAAGACGTGGAAGCTCAGAACCCAATTCCTAAAAGATCGTCAGACCTCGGCTCCTCTATCGTCAACAAAGTGGCCACTGGGAAAGTAAGACGGAGCGCTGATTTATTGGGTGAGTTCTACGTTGACCTCAAGATCTACAACAAGGCAGACATCGTGTCGACCCCTCCGGAGGAGCGGTGGAAGAAGGCGGCGGTAACGCTCAAGCTGCAGCTTGACCAAGAGTCCCCACAGTGGGATCATCTTCAAAAGTTTATGAAGCGGTCGTATGATCTCTTTCATAATTCAGAACCCATTTTTTATTCTGATAAAGTTAATTTTAAATAGGTTTAGTTATTTTTTATGTATTTTTTAATACCATACATAATAAACATGGTTTTATAGTAGGTCTTATTTGTGGTTTAATTATATATATTGTACACATTTAAAAATTATTATACTCCTTTCCTCATTGCTCCACTCAATATAAATTTAACTTACCATTTTTCAATTTTAATAAATTTTTTTACTTCTTTAGTTTACTCTAAAATGCCTTTCTGTACCGTTTGTAACATACATATTGAGCGCAATCATTGGACAGGTCACATTCGAAGTACCAAACATAAAAACAAAACTACAACGTCATATTTTTGTGAAGGTGTTGAGAAAATACATTCAGCATTTCGCAACCGTATAGCTTCCTATAGAATAGTAGATTTGCATAATAAATGTTCATTAGACACTTTTTTGAATGATTCAGGAGATAAAATTATGATGTTGATTGATATGTCTCTTAAAGAACATACATGTATTAAAATTAATTTTGAGTATTACGCTATATTTTTGATGTTTAAGAATGATACACAGGAGGTTAAATCATTTAGCACAAAAAACTATACCCTTCATAAAAATTATGATTATGACACGTTAGTATTAGAGATGAAAAATACTATAGGAACAAAGATGAGTGAATTCGAAAGCCGTGACAGTGGTTGGACTTTTTTGAATAATTCTCATTTAGAAATTAATATAAACCAGTTTCAACCATTGCGCGGTTCATGTTTTATTGAGTTACCCCACGCAATTAAATCAAAAAAATCATGTATAAATATTCGTAACAATGATAAGTACTGTTTTTTATGGTCGATTGTAGCTGCTTTGTATCCCGCTAAGCAGCATCCGGAAAGAGTATCGTCTTATCCTGATTTTCATACCGTGTTAAACATTGAAGGCATAACGTTTCCATTGAGTCTATCAGAAATTGCACGATTTGAGGTTAACAATCCGAATATATGTGTTTACATTTATGGATTAGATGAAAATAACTTAGTCATAGGACCACTGTATAAACCTAAAGTTTTGAAGCAGACGGTTATTCACTTGCTTTATTTGGAAAGTAACGATTATAATCATTATTGTTTAATTAAAGATTTACCTCGTCTCGTTAGGAGTCAAATAACAAAGCATAATGGTAAACTGCACTTGTGTAACAATTGTTTAATGTTTTTCAATTCATCTGATAAATTAAACATGCATAGTTGTGGAGGTGTGGCAACGGAATTACCTCCGGAAGGCTCTTTTATTCAGTTTGAAAATTATAACAAGAAGCAAACAGTACCATTTGTCATATATGCTGACTTTGAAACAATGCTCGAACGGTATCAGTCTTGTGACCGTGACCCGATGCACGCGGGAACAGAAACGCTTCATCGGCATACGCCAGTAGCTTTTGCTTATCATATTACGTGCAGGCTAGATGAGACATACTGTAAATATGTATCATATCGCGGTCCAAATTGTGTGGCTGAGTTTATAAAATGTGTTTATAGAGATGCAGAATACATTTACGATCTATTAAAAAATAATGTCCCTTTAATATTCACAGACGAAAATGCTTGTGATTTTAAAAATGCCATGAATTGTCATATTTGTGATCAGTTCTTGTTCGGTGACAGAGTCCGAGACCATTGTCATTTCACAGGCAAATATCGGGGCGCTGCACATAGTTACTGTAACTTGCAGTACAAAAAACCGAACTTTTTACCGGTGGTATTTCATAACTTATCAGGGTATGATTGTCACCTTTTCATAAAGGAATTAACTAAAGCGCCTGGAACTATTAAAGTAATACCTCAAACAAAAGAAAAATATATTTCTTTTTCCAAGTTTATTCCTATTTCCGAAAACGAATCAATGGAGTTGCGGTTTCTTGATTCTTTCAAGTTTTTAGGAACTAGCTTGAGCAAATTAGTTGGTACCATGAAAAAACAAGATTTTAAACAATTAAAGTTTTATTACCCTGACGAAACAAAATTTAATTTACTTGTTCGTAAAGGGATATACCCATACAATTATATGTCTCAATGGGAACGTTATGAAGACGATTGTTTACCATCGAAAAGTAATTTTTATAACTCTATAACTGATGAAAATATTACTGATGAAGAGTATGAACACGCTCAGGCGGTGTGGTCAGTATTTAAAATTCAAAATATGGGCATGTACACAGATCTTTATCTAAAGACGGATGTTTTATTATTAACAGATGTATTTGAAAACTTCAGAAAAAATTGTAAAACTCATTATGATCTTGATCCACTATGGTACCTAACAGCTCCCTCATTATCGTTCGATGCAATGCTTTTAAAAACAAAAGTAAAATTAGAATTGATAAGCGATATTGAAATGTTTAGAATGATACAGGAAGGTATTCGAGGAGGAATTTGTATGTGTGTTAAAAGACATGTAAAGGCTAATCATAAATATTTGGATTCTTTCGATGCATCCCGTCCAAATTCATTCATTATGTATTTAGACAGTAACAATTTATACGGTCATAGTATGTGCCAATATCTACCCTATTCCGATTTTAGATTCATGAATCGAAAAGAACTCGATGATTTACAAGTACGTTTAACTGACATTAGTAATACCGCAGAAAAGGGATACATTTTCGAAGTTGATTTAATATACCCTGCACATTTACATGCTGAACACAACGACTTTCCATTTTGTCCGGAAAAATTTACACCTCCAGGTAGTAAGAATAATAAATTGACACCGAATTTGTATGATAAATATCGATATATTATTCATTATGTACATTTAAAAACGTGCTTGCAACATGGTTTAATATTAAAGAAAATTCATCGCGGAATTGAATTTAAACAAAGTGCTTTTTTGAAGCAATATATCGATCTTAATACACTGTTACGTCAAAAAGCAAAGTCTGAGTTTGAGCAGGACTTTTTTAAATTGTTAAATAATAGTATTTTTGGAAAGACTTTAGAAAACAATGAAAAAAGGATAGATGTAAAACTTGTAAGCCAATGGGTTGATGTTAGAAATAAAACAAAAAAGATGATTTGTGCGCAAAAATTAATAGCAAATCCCTATTTTCATAGTGCATCCATTTACTCCGACGATTTAGTTGCGATACAAATGAGTCCTTCTCGTGTAATTCTCAACAAACCAATTTATATAGGTTTTGTTGTATTAGAATTATCTAAGTGTCATATGTATGATTTTCACTATTCTGTAATGAAACCATTTTATGGGGACCGCATTGAACTGTGCTATACGGATACTGATAGTTTTATTTATGACGTAAATACAGATGACTTTTACAGAGACATTAAATTAAATTTTTTAAATTATTTTGACACCAGCAATTATGCTACTGATAACAAGTATAAGTTACCCGTAATAAATAAAAAGATTCCAGGCTTTTTTAAAGATGAAATGGCTGGTCTTATAGTCACTGATTTTATTGGACTCCGCTCAAAGTTATATTGTATTAAAACATTAGAAAAATCAATAAAGAAAGCAAAAGGTACCAAGAAAAATGTAACAAAAAAGTTAAAAATGCTCGATTATGAAAATGTTTTGTACAATTGTAATGTTATTCGTAAAAAAAATGTATTGTTTAAGTCAATAAAGCATGAAATGTTTACTCAGAGTGTAAACAAAATAGCACTTTCAAGTAATGACGATAAACGGTTGGTGCTATCCAATAAGGTATCCACTTTGGCCTGGGGCAATGAGGCTATATTTGGTTAATGCTATATTTCACTTGAAATTGATATTACATTTGTTGTATATACTCGTAATTTGGAAATAAATATATTTTATGCATAATACTTGTTTTTATTCTCACATATCAAATAACCTACTTTATTGTGCAACGCACGAAATTTAACACCACATAGGTGTCACATAATGAATCAAGTCTTAGCTTGTTTGAATACCTATAATATGTTGTTAATAATTTTTAGCGAATCCCTTAATCATTGTTCGTCAAGCTATTGCTGCGGTAACATCGTTGGATACGATTTACATTCGAGTACATAAATTCGTAAGTACTGAAGTTATTTTTAAATATGTTTTACTTTAATTAAGTAAGTCTTCATTTATATATTTATTTGTTTCAGATACCTTATCATAATGAGCGACTCGCCCGATATTATCTTCTCCCAATGTGGTCAAGGGATGGAAGGTTTATTGCCAAGTCCTGGTGTAAGCTGGCATATTCCAGAAGTGCAAGCTCCCTCTAACAAAAGACTTCGAGTGAGAAAAGAACCCCAAAAGCGACAGCATTCAACGTGTCAGTCTTTTGTTATAAACAATGAAAAGAAGAAAGGTTTAAGATTAATCCAGATAAAAGTTCTGGATATAAGTAATCGTCAAGCAGATGCAAGTGACAGCGAGGAGGTCATAGTTTTGAATGCGCAATATGTAGTGAGTGATTCTGTAGACAATATCATGGACGAAACTCAGACTTTAATAAACAAAATCTCCAAAAAATTATGTGATAATAATAGTTATGATTATATGTAATTGTTAAGTTTTTAAATAAATAAGCATATGTAATTATGTCACAATAAATAAAATATTATGATTTTAAATAAGTTTAATTTGTATCATTTTAGCCATAGTTATGAAATGTATTGTACAATTTAAAAATTGAAAGCTACAATTTGATTGTCAAATATATTAAACTAAATGTAAGATAGTTTCTGTTTAATATTTAATACCTTCGTATTTAATGATTATATTTCCATCAGTTTAATGAAATATGAATAAATTAAATTGAATATTATAAGTAACCATATTGTATAAATATGATGAATAAATAAAAATTTAATATCAGGTTTGCTTTTCATTTACTTTGTAAACTGAATCACAAATCTAGTGTAAATTATAAATCAGATTGGTGATTCGCTAAAGATAATCGGAAATTAGCTGTATTAAAATTGTTAAATAATAAATTTGGTAAATAATCATTATTTCTATGGTTACCAAACTACAAATTTAATACAGCTAATTTAAAATGGATAGGGTTATCTATTTCGAAATAAAACAGCTAATAAAATACATTTAAGATCAAATTTATTAATAAAAATCATTAAAATAGTTTAAACGAAAACATATTATTATCATAGTACCACTTTCGAATACATACAGCATTATTTAACGCACACATAATTTTATGATTCACACAATTATAATTTTTATGTTTGTTGTATGTTTTTTTTAATGTTTTTAGATTAGGGCTTCCTTGTTCACCTATGTCAATCACTTCACAGTCTGCACACAACTCTTTGATCCACTTGATTTTTTCTAAACCTTTTGTTAAAATCTTCTTATTTTTTAAATATGGTAACATAACTCGTTGAAAATCTTTATAATCTATGTAGCCCTCGCTCCACTTAATTCCTCTGTGTTTTTCCAACCATCTTACTCTTTTCTTTTCTTCTTCCGTCAGACGATGGAAATGATATGGTGGCTTAACTAGGAATATCTGCGTATTTTCCTCAGTGACAACAGCAACTTCCTTCACGATAAAATTATTTTGAATATCTAAAAACCCTTGGAGGTCAACAATGGTGATATCCGCATTCATTTTAATCACTAAATATAGTAATCACTACAGACGAAGTCTACAATACGACTGCGGAAATTCGTTATAATGTTCATATAATAAAGCCTGATAGAGTTGCAAGTTGCAACTTGTTTAAACTTGTTCCTCTTATTGTTTGCTGTGTATATTATGTTTTCTTTACAGTGCTACTAAGCGGTTCGTATTTCAACTCTTTGATTATATTTTATTACTTATAGCGATCATTGAATCCTTGAATATTAACAAAACAAATCGAGTTCATGATATCTTACGAACTATATTACTTAAAGGTTTATACTCAATTAAACAATCGTTCAAAATTAGACAATATGCAGATGTCTGATCCGGAATCTCTTCGTTACTCTCCAGTAGGGTATTATTGGGGCTTTCAAAACAGGTAGTTTTCATCACACCGCGCTCATTTCATTCGCTTGGTTTGATGAAAACTACCTGTTTTGAAAGCCCCAATAATACCCTTGAGTTTTCGTTTTAAAACTCCCTAGTATTACCCCAATACACAATACGGAATATCAGTCAACGGCGCTTGGAAAAACGGACTGCATAATTTGACTCACCTGATACGATTGCTGTTTGTTCACACTACACAAGATTGTTACATTTTAACTAACATAACTAAACAACTTTTAGTATAAATTTATTATACACTAGTGTTTAATAATGATAAGGAACATCGTTTCCCAGACCGATTGCTCATACCGATGATCAAGTTGATTGGCATCTTATTAACGATCAGTGTCTCAAATGATCTTCGGGACGCCCTTGGGAGACGTCGAGTTGTCCCATTACTGACCTCGATTAGGTCGTACCGTTCACCGTTTGGTTGGTGGCACCCAGTAAACTAGATAACTCTTTGTCACCATTTAGGACATTGGTACTTTAAAAGCCAGGTCAATGGAAGACACTGATCATCTTCAACTGGCCTCGATTAGGTCGTACCGTTCACCGTTTGGTTGGTGGCACCCAGTGAAAATGAATCTCAGTGTCAAACCATTAAAACTTGGACAATTCTGTACCCACCGTGACCGAAATTGAGAACTTCTCGCTTTCTGATAAACCATTACCAAATTCGACTGTTGGTATCCGGGAAAACTATATTTCCTGTATCAAAAACACAAGAGGATTTTCTCTAAATTTACACACTTCGTTTCGTACCAACGGTACTCCATCACGGTCACATCACGGTCATTACTAAAATGTTACGAAGGAGTAGGTGTTGCACATTGCGTTATAGTGTTGTGCTCATAGCATTTTATTCAATCGATAAAAAAACTTGGACTTACTTTTACTGCTTCAATGAAATCTACGATCGCTAATCAATTTATACTGAAATGAAATAGAAATGAAATAAATATAGTACTGTGGTTATTTGTTAGTATAGTGATATTACTATTACTTTTAGAAGTCCTACTGTAGGTATATTACGTCGAACAAAATGTTTGAAAACAAAACCATATTAATTATGTACTTTTTAATATATAAGTACATATTTATAAATAAAGAAGTTATTACACCGTTTCTAGCTGACCCAGCTAACGTTGTTTTGCTATATAAAATAGAGCTAACATACCTACCGAATATACATGTCAAATTTTATAAAAATTGGTCAAGCCGTTTCCGAGGAGAATGTAACTAACTATGTGACACGAGAATTTTATATATAAAATAATATTAAACTTAAAAATTATCGATAAACTCTAGTCCAGTACTAGTGCTTGCATTTTGCTGAGTATGATTATTGTATAGTCCCACGCCTGTGTCCTGTACAGCCGGCGGCATGGCAGATAAACCCGACCCAATGTATACTAGGTACAATCTACGACTGTACTTCCCCAGAGCTCAATATTCGTGATTTATGGCTATTCACACACTATGGCTTCTTTTATTAAGTGGGAAAATAACCATATACATATATACATACATACATACAACACTTTATAACAGAATTATGTCGAAAGTTTATAATATATTCAATATATATATATATATATTTAATATGTAGGAACATCAGTAACTTACAAAGTGTAATAATCCAACAAAAATTATATTATATGCACTTCAATTAGTGAATTATTATTACTGTGAGAATCCATACTAATTTATACATATAATCCATACTAATAATATTATAAATGCGAAAGTCTAACTGTCTGTCTGTTACGCTTTCACGGTCAAACCGCTGAACGGATTTTGATGAAATTTGGTATTAATATAGTTAAAGACCCAGGGTAAAACATAGGCTACTTTTTAACGCAGGCGGAGCTGCGGGAAACAGCTAGTATACAAATGTGTTGATAAGAACGATGGCGGTGTGTCGAATCATTACATCGCTAAGCAGATTGCCACGTGATTCTATCGTTCTGTGTGTGACGAGCCTTTCAATAAAAACATAACCCTCCATGATAATGGGTAGTAAAATAAGTAAATGTTACAATAATAATATATGCCTGCATGCATGCGGCATACTTTGAGTATCGTATTTCAAAAGATTTCTCGAAATTAGAAATTTTATTTTGAATTATATTTTATTTACGCAATTATTATTCGATTATGTCTATGTGTCAATAAATGCAGGAGTCGACAACTTTTTCTATTTAAAACGATGCAATGTTTTGAAATCGTCCATAGTGACGTAGGAATATTTTAACATTTTCCAATAGTTAACAACACCTGAAAAACAGTGATGTGTCAGCAAAAACTAATTATTTAAACGTATGAAAGTAGTACTCTTTACGATACTCTTCAATCGGCTATTCTCCGTCTGTGAGAACTCTGCTGCCCAAGACAGAAACTGCCGCCAGTCTTTCTGTCTCTGTACCACAGACTCTCTGTCTCTGTGCCGTGGTGTCAATCGTGCCAGCCGTCGCCCCAGCAGTGTGCCAACTGTCAGCCAGTGTGCCACAATCGACTCCAAAAACGAAGATCCGCTGTTATTCAATCATGTTCGTAAGTTTTATATTTTTTAACTGTTTATTTCACTTCAAATATTTTTGTGTCAGTTAACTTTAACTTCATTTAATTTTATCTAATCTTAATTTTTATATTATGTTTCATGGGGAGTTTTTATTTGCGCGTCTGTTAATTACCAAAGTAGTAGTCTCTGTCAGTATAATGAACATTTTTTTTTGTTTTTTGGGAATAGAATTTTACTGAGTCTGCTCCTACACCTATATATATAATGATTTAGTTATATTTTTTTTTTTTTTTTGCAGGTCGGACTCCGAGTACTCTGGATATAAAAGCAAAACTGCTAAGAGAGCGGCGCTGGAACTTGATTCGGAATGTGAAGGGACCTCGTCGGGCATTAGGTATGTACCAATTTGATAGCACCACTTGGTGGCCTTTTCTCTCATATACTTTTTAGTTTTCCTATCAAATATCATTCACGATAACTTAGCTGTTAACTTTAACGCGATACCTTATAATACATATTTAACAATAAATGTAATAAATAAATAATTTGAATTTGAATAATACAATTTTAATTTTAAAATAAATGTTTTTTATAGAAATAAATGAGTTAACGATGTAATCACTTTAACGTTACTAATTCTTTCTCTATTTTTACAGCTCACAAAAGCGAAAAAAGGCTACGCCTAAAGGAGCAAGGCAAAAGAAGTCCAGCCCTGCTAAACCTGCTGCTGCTGGTTGGGGCTTCGAGAGTGACAGCGAAGGAGAAGGCGCGGTGAAGCGACCTCCAGCATTGGTGTCTTCTCTTACCAGACGCGTCGCAGATGGGGTGTTACGTCGCACTGCAGATTTGAGAGGCGATGTCTTTGCGGAAATAAAAATATATAACGTGAAGGATATTGAGGGAGTTAATCCCAAAGACCGCTGGGAACGCGCAATAATATCATTAAAATATCAGGGAGAGTCTGACTCTCCAGAACTAGCTCCGTTAAAAAAGGTCCTAAAACTTTGTAAACAGAAGTTTACTTACGAGGGAACGTTCTTTGCGGACAAAAAATAAATTTTCTCTTCCCAGCAGTGTTTTAGTTTTTTTATATAATAAATAATAATAAAAACTTTAATTTGTTTTACATGTAGGTTACTTTATTTTATTTTCTATTTCTTTCTGTATAATCTATTATGGAAATATAAAAGTGAAAAGTGTCATCAAATTTTTGACTTTATTGTACTAAGATCATCTATCACTGTTTCTTCATCAATATTTTTTGTTCTTCCTTCAAATGAGGAATTATTTTGCATTAATAAACTAACATTACTTTTAAATTATAGTCCATAGTCCTATTTAGTAAATATCTAGTAGACTAGGTTTCAGTACGATTTTTTATTATTATTATAATCTTTAATTCTCTATCTAGCCTTCATAAGACCTCGTACCTTCTCATAGCATAGCATAGGTCGCATATTATTATATCATTGTTTCTTTCAATACTCTTATTTATCAAACATGGTTAAAAAAACTATATATTGTACGGTATGCGATACATCTATAAAAAATAACGCATTCTCCGCTCATTTACGGAGTATGACACATAAAAATAATAATTCAATTGAAATAAGTAATGATATTGATAAAATTAGTAGTGCATTCAGAAGTCGAATAGCATCTTATAGAGTTCGTGACGTAGCTGCGAACGATAATAATGATAGTGAAGGTTTTCAATCACCCGCCCACTTTTTGCATAAAATAAAGGGACGAGTGCACCAATTACTTCTAGCTAGATTAGCAACCTTCAACTCTATTAAAATTAATTTTGAATTATTTTCTGAATTCACTATTCCAAATTGTGACACGTCGGAAATAAAGTCTTTTATCACGGAAAATATAACATGTCATAAACATTTTGATTTTGAACAAGTATATTTGGAAGTAATTGAGAATATATTAAATAAAATTGACGAATTCCAACAAAAAGATTCTGGGTGGTCTTTTTTGAGGAACTTATATTTGGAAGTGAATATCAATAAGTATAATCCTATCAGAGCGTCAAAATTTATAGAGCTACCAAAACGTATCAAATCTAAACGTGCTTGTGTTAATATACAAAATAATGACTCATTTTGTTTCTTGTGGTGTATAGTAGCTGCATTGTATCCTGCCAAACATAATTCCCAGAGAGTGTCATCTTACCCACACTTCAGGCGAGTTCTAAATACCGAAAACATGACATTCCCAGTTGGCTTTTTAGATATTAAAATATTTGAAAAGAACAATTGTCGTATAAGCGTTAATGTGTATGGTCTCTCGGATAAATCTAATATTGTTGGGCCTTTATATAGAACAGAAAAGAAAAAGAAATACCACATTAATTTGTTACTATTAGAAAATAAAGAATTTAAACATTACTGTTTAATAAAAAATATAGGTAGATTACTTAAAAGTCAACTAACCAAACATCATGATAAAGTATTTTTCTGTGATGATTGCTTGAATTTTTTTCACACCGAACATAAACTAAATGATCATTGTTGTGGTGGTATCAGGACATTTCTTCCTGACCCTGGTAGTATTATCCAGTTTACGAATTATGAACGAATGCAAGATGTTCCTTTCGTCATTTATGCAGATTTTGAATCGTTACTGGAGCCTAGTTCACATAATTTAGAAGTCAATTCAAATTGCACAAAAATTTTGCATAAACATATACCTGCAGCATTTGCATATTACATCGTATGTCCTATGATAGTTCTCTAAATAAATATGTAGCATACAGAGGGCTGGATTGCGTTGGAAAATTTGTTGAGTATCTTCATAAAGATGTATCTAAGATTCATAAGATATTTAAACAACCACTTCCAATGATACCTTTAACACCGAATGAACAGAATAACTTTAATGATTCAAAATATTGTTCTCTTTGCAGTGGTTTATTATTTGATGATAAAATTAAAGACCACTGTCACTTAACAGGTCGGTACAGATTTGCTGTCCATTCTTATTGTAATATGAAGTTTCGTTTACCGAAATTCATTCCTGTCTTTTTTCACAACTTATCAGGTTATGATAGTCATTTGTTCATACGACAGTTAGGGGAAACTCCTGGTCGGATAAAAGTAATAGCAATAACTAAGGAAAATTATGTATCATTTACAAAATTCTTTCAATTTGGTCTTCAAGAATACATCCCAGTCCGTTTTGTTGATTCATTTAAATTTTTGGGTACTAGTTTAGAGAAACTGGCAGAGAATTTGAAAAGACATGATTTCGTTCACTTATCTCGTTTTTTTATACAAAAGGAACACCTCTATCTTTTGACTCGTAAAGGTGTTTATCCATACGAACACATGACCAATTGGAATTGTTATCAAGAAACACAATTACCACCTCGAGAAAACTTTTATAATGCTTTAACTGACAGTATCATTTCTCAATCAGAATATGCACATGCACAAAAAATTTGGTTGACGTTTCATTTAAACAATATGGGTGAATATACTGACTTATACCTTAAGACAGACGTCCTTTTACTAGCTGATATTTTTGAAATGTTCCGCAAAACTTGTAAATTCAACTATAAATTAGATCCAGCATTTTATTTGACAGCCCCTAGTTTAAGCTTCGATGCGATGTTACTTAAAACAAAGGTACAATTGCAACTTATCGAAGATTTGGAAATGGTACGAATGATTCAAAAAGGGATTCGTGGTGGAGTTTGTCTGTGTTCAAATAGATACTCCGAGTCGAATAATAAATATGTACCAAATTATAATCCGTCAACCCCGAATAATTATTTGTTATACATTGATTGTAATAATTTATACGGCTATGCAATGTGTTCTAGTTTACCGTATTCTAATTTCGAGTTCATGAGTCAATCGGAAATAAATGAACTAAATATTCTTAATGTACCAAATAACTCAGTCTATGGTTTTATTTTAGAAGTGGATTTAGAATACCCAGAAGGGTTACATGATTTACACAATGATCTCCCATTTTGCCCGCAAAAGTTTGCACCACCGGGTTCTAAGATACCTAAATTGATCCCTAACTTATATGACAAATTTAAATATGTTATTCATTACGTTCATTTAAAAACATGTTTAAAACACGGGCTAATATTAAAAAAAATTCATAGAGTAATCAAATTTAAACAGAGTCCATTTTTAAAGCAATATATAGATTTAAATACCGAGTTACGTAAAAATGCTAAATCAGTGTTTGAACAGGATTTTTTTAAACTATTAAATAACAGTATATTTGGGAAAACTTTAGAAAATACGGAAAATAGATTAAAAGTTCATTTAGTTAATCGATGGCATGATAATGATAACAAAACTAAAAAATACTATGCGGCTGAACAATTAATCTCAAGTCTTAATTTTCATAGTTCAACTGTATTTTCAGAAAACTTTGTAGCTATTCAAATGTATCCCGACTCGGTAGTTTTAGATAAACCAATATATATAGGATTTACAGTGTTAGAAATAGCTAAAAATCATATGTACGATTTTCATTATTCAGTGATGAAACCTGTTTATGGGGCTCGCATAAAATTATGTTATACTGACACTGATAGTTTTTTGTACTCAATTGAAACAGAAGATATTTACGAAGACATAAAATCCAATTTTTCATCTTATTTTGACACTAGTAATTATGCACCTAATAATAAGTACGGCATTGTTCCCAGAAACAAAAAAATCCCTGGTCTCTTTAAAGATGAAAATCAGGGTCAAGCAATACTTAATTTTGTAGGGCTACGATCGAAGCTGTATTGCATCAAAACAGAAGATAATGAAGTGAAAAAAGCAAAAGGTGTTCAAAAAGCTATGGTTAAAAGGCTTAATTTTAAAGAATACAATGAGGTTTTATTACGTAATTCTGTAGTACGAAAAAGAAATATAATTTTCAAATCTATGAAACACGAGATACTTACTCAGGCTGTTGACAAGATCGCGTTATCTTCCAATGATGATAAACGTATTATACTCAAAGACAAAATATCAACATTATCTTGGGGGCACAAATCAAGTTTTTTTTAAATAATATAAATAATTTCTTAAAGGTGTAGTTTATTAACGCAAAATAATAATAGATATGTATTTTTAAATAAGGTGTTCTTCTGTTCATTCTAATCTTATTTGTTGTTTTGTGACAGAAATTAATATAAGTTAAGTAATATAAGTTAAGTATATATACATATATATTGTATGTAGATAATAATGTAATGTGTAAATTAGGTGTAAATTAACATATTCTTTATTTTAATAAAATTGGTATTGAATTAAAAAAAACCTTGTTTATTTATTTCTAAATCCATTCTACTAATCCTCCAGTAGGTTGATATAATAATGTATTACATTTGTGATTGCTATCAAAATCTTGTGTGATAGAGAAGGTCAAAAATAAGAATTAATAATATGACTTTATTCATCAGATCAAAGATCCATTTAACAATTAAAATAATTAGAATTGAAATTATAACGATTAAATTAGTACCTATAAGGTAAAATAACGTTTATAAGAATTATAGGAGTTGGTAAAATAATTTGTGATGAAAGTTTGTGATGTACATGATACTTAAAACTAGATGACCAAGACCCAAAGCAATTTGAAAAATACTATTTTTTATTTTGCTTAGGCTGGGAATCGAACCCAGAACCTCGTAATTGGCAGGCGAGCGTGGTAACCTTAATGCCACCGAGGTCGTCAGACGTCATGCACAAAATAGCATTCATAATAAAAATATAATTAAACCGCAGAAATATGATACCTAGTGTTTTGATATACCTCAGCTTGTAACAAAATTATGTATGGACACCGATCATGTCTGTTCCTGTTCATTTGGGTTGGAACGCCATGTTTTGCTGTATAATCATATTTTTCATATAAAAGACTCGCATTGTTTATAATGGTATTTCAGTTTGTATATTGGACAGCAAATCTGTGATACATTATCACCAACTGCTTCTTTTTACTACCAACGCTTCAAGTTTGTAACTGAATGTAAGTACATATATATTATTATTATTTTTTTTTTTTGGTAATAATTGTCTAATTAATAATGTATTCATGTCTCATCATTGTTTTTTCTTTACAGATCATGTCGGACTCAATTCAATCGCTTCACTCACTTCACTCTCAAGAGACTTGCATACTGTGCCCTCAACATTACGGTCAAGATCCCAACGAAGTTACCCCAGAGTACCTAGACTTAAACACACAAGTATTGAGAAATCGGGTTGCAGAACTAAAGAAAATAGAGGAAAAGAAAGAAGCTGCAAAAAAGAGAAGTGGAATATCGTCTTCCTCTTTCGTAATCAGCAAAGCTAGAAAAGGCATAAGGATGATAAAAGTTCAGGTGTTGGATTTGGAAAACGATGCTACTTCATCGCAGTGCAGTGATGGTGGTGACAAAGTTATGCTCAGTGCGCAATATGTGTTAAGTGATACTTTCGATGAAATTATGGACCTTACAGTAAATGTAATTAATAAAATTAGTAAAAAGCTGTCTGATAATGACTATTAAATGTAAGATAATGTATATTTAAAATAATAAATAAAAAATTATGGTAATGTGTTAAATTTATTTGAGCTTACGATATTATAAATTATTGTTTTGTAATCTAATACTTAAAAATTATTTTAATATGTTGATATATTTAAAATTTGATTAAGATATGAATGTATATTCATAAGTTTGAATACTTTTTTATTTTGAATAAAAGAACTTATCGTTACAAAATTATTTTATTTTCTTTCAACCATTTCTTTATACATAAAACATTTTTTAATGCACAATAATTTTTATGAATAAAACAATTAAATAAAAGCTGATCATCACAAAATTTTTCATGAAGAGATTTTAAATTAGGAATACCACTATCTGTTATATCTATTATATTTTCTTGATCACTTAACATTTTCACCCATTTGATCTTCTCTTGACCTTTAATAATAATTTTACGACCATTAAGGTAAGATTTTATAATGCGCAAAAATTCTCGATAATTTATGTTCCCTTCACTCCATCGATATCCTAGGTTTCTTTCAATCCACGAAACACGTTTTTTTTCTTCATGTGTTAGTTTTGAATATGAAAATGGTGGTTTAACTAAGAATATTTGAGTATGTTTTTGAGTAGCTATAACGAATTCTTTAACTATGAATTCATTACGAGCATTTTTGAAACCTTGCAAATCAACGATAATTGTGTTAGGGTTCATGATATCTTTTTAATAATGCCACTTAAAGGCTTATACTCAAATATACAATCGTTTAAAATTAAACAATAAGCTGCGGTCTGATCAGGTATTTCTTCGTCTGTTTCGATTTCAACTCTTACATCAATAGAACCCTTTAAAGTTTCTTGTTGACGAGAACAATCAATTACAAATAATGGAGCGATATCTTTGAACTCTTTCAAACTCATCAACGGTTCAGGTCGGCGACCATAATACGACTGTTGAAATCTCGCATATTGTTCATATAATAAGGTAAACTTATTTTCAGAGAAACTTACGTTCAATCCTTCATATGGGTAATACGATGAATTTAAAAACACTCTTACGTCGCGAACATTACAATGATCGAACTCTGCCATTGATATATCCGCTTGATGTTTACGATTTGTTTGTAATGCAATCACAACAAATCGAGGTTTCTCAATTTGAGATGAAGTTTTGATTGCCCAAGTATGTTTGCGTGTTTTGGGTAACAGTGGATATTCATACAAATCCCAATTCCGAAAAGTGAGTGTTATAGCACGATCTTTTTCTAAATGTTTTAACAAATTTATTCTTTCACGATCTGATACTTTAACATGTGGAACTCGCCAAACAATTTTATTGATAACAATATCTTCAACAATTTCTCCTCTATTTAATTTCAAAGCATTGAGGTTGGTGTTATTTCTTAACAACACTAGCTCATGTTTGCAATTTATAATGATTTTCTCATAGTCTTCTGCAAAACCTAATATTTTGTTTAGCGGTATGGAAGCAGAGAATACACCATCGTTGACTATTGTTGTACCACCGGGAGACCACCCCCAAACTTTTGCGCATTTAGATTCATTGTCATTTAATGACAGATATGATTTAATCGTGGTGGTAATACCTGCATTTTTGATTTTATCAATTTCAATTCCATTTAGCTCGTATCGAATATCTTGAAATAGAAATAAAGCAGGATTGTTCACAAAGTGTACATTTGATATCTTTGCTTTGGTTGTGCTATCGTATAAAATTGCTTTTCCTTCGATATACAAACTGCTGAGAGAGGGTAATACGTACAAGTCTTGCTGGTTGATGGGTATTCGGATTTCATCATTCTTGTTAAAACTTGTTACATATGGTTTGTAAGAATGATATTCGAAACTTTCGACGCTGTTATCGTAAGCAGTTGGTTGCGATATATTTAAAAAGTTCATTTTAATAAACCTATTAATTTTAAAAAGTCTTGATTGCTACGTGTGAGCTTCTTTAATTGTTTAAAAGATTTCTTTTTTCGAGGTGTTTTCTTGCAAGATGTTTTCTTGTTACTGACTTGAACACCGGTCGTAGCGTAGTTTTTATTAAAATTTATCATTTTTTTCTAAAGTGTAAATACAGTTGTACTTCCTCTCCACGTAAATTAATTTCCTTATTTTCTGCGTCCAACAATCTTATGTTCAAAGCACAAATCGAATTTTGATTAACCGGGAAATATATTAAGTTCTTAGGTATTTCAATTATTCTATAACCAGGTGGTACATTGGGTGCAAATTCATAAATAATGTGGCTAGCTTTTCCGTTTACAAATGATCCACTCACTACATCACATTCGATGCGCACGATGGTTGTTGGTAAAATACTGACAGGATAACGAGACTCATGACTTATATTAGCTTTAACGGTTTCCATCCCGAAACCTAAAATTCTGCCAATTGAATCACTTTTCTCGAAATGAACATCTTTGGAGCAGAACATTTGTGCTTTCAATGTGTTATTATTACATCTCAATTTAAATAAAGTATTTTTTATATTACTTCTTATAAAATCTTGAATGTCTTGAAGTTCATATGATCCTTCCGGAATCTCGGTTACATCATTACCATAATAGAATTTATTGTTTCTCTCATCAATATTAGGTATTGAATTAAATGTAGAAAAATATAAAAGTCCACATTCATATTCTCCACATAATTCCAAAGTTGGTGAATAATTTGTTGTCAAGGAGGCTCCCGCACCCGTTATCGACACAGTGAAAGACATTTTTGTACTAACATTTTTTTATTTTAAAATCTATTTAAATACATTGTTCCAAAAATTGGTTAAAAATTGTAAACACAGATGACCACAATTTGTAGAATCAAAGCTTTGAAATTGTTCGTAATTATAATTAATAGATATATTATTTAAGTATTTTACTAATTCCAGTGGTGGTTTCAAATTTCCAAAACTGTCAAAGTACTCGACATATTTATCAAGTTTCACAAAGGCTACCCAATGAGTTCCATTGTTGGAATCACTATCCAGGTTCAGTATTTCACATTCTATATTTTTAGGTTTTGGAGGCAAAGTGTCTCTCATAAAAACACCTCGAAAATAGGGGATATCATTCGCGTGCTTTAATATGTCTATGTTAGTTAATGCTCGCTTGGGTAACCGTTTCATTAGTTTTTTGAACTTTTTAGATATAAGCCTGCTCCTTTTTTAGTAGACCTGGGGGTCTACCGCCTAACTAGCGTCGATTTCAAATTATCGTCGGCATCGAATTCAATTTGACAGTTGACGCTGATTTTGTACCGCGCATTCCCTGATATCGATGCGTCGATTTGGAAGACGATTACGACGCCAATTGAACGAATGGTTTCAGTGATTTTGACAGATAAAAGCTACCGCGCAAAGTTTTGACACCGACGCATCGGCTTCAAGCCGATACCGACGCTTCAAATTGAATACGGCGACTCTTGGGATACCGCATTGAACCGTCGATAAGAAATATTCTTCAATTATACTTGCTTTTTTTAATTATATTGCTGTATTACGAAAGCTTTAGGCTTTTTCTTATTGTTGTATAGTCATATTTCACAAATTTTGTTTCGTTTTTGTTTGTTTGTGTGTTTTAGGACAAAGGCGGGAAACCATGGCTTGGATGGCGCTCATGGGTGCAGCGGAGGATCAGCGGCTGAAAAAACTCAACATTGAGCGGAGACGCCAACAGCGCGCAGTGGCGCAGCCTTTGCTGCTGCCTGAGATGGAATTTCAAGGACGATTTCGCGTGAACAAAGCTACATTTGTCAGGCTATGCGGGGACATCATTCCGTTTTTGCCCACAAATGAAAGGAGCAGTGGAATAAAACCCGAAATTAAGGTATGTACTTCATTTGTTAAACTTAGGTAACCTATTGACAAATGCTGAAGTGTTAAAATATTTTGCTTGTTTCAGGTGTTAGCGGCATTGAACTTTTACGCTACCGGCAGTTACCAAGGAAGTGTAGGAGATAACGACGTTCTTCACCTTAGCCAGCAATCAACATCAGAATGCTTGCAAGAGGTCACCGAGGCTCTTAACAGGCCTGAAATACTCAGAAAGTATATAAAATTTCCACATACTCAAACAGAACGAGACTCGGTAGCAAGGAGGTATGTTATTGCAAATTTCACACTTGTACTTAATAATAATAAATGCATGCTACCCAAAAGTTACAGCCACCAATGGTACCTACTTAAAGACATAGAATATTAATCATCTATCTATATTTAAGAGCTATGCTCTTGTCGGTGGAGTATGAATTCTCTTCCATTTGTCTCTCTCATCTGCCAGTCATTCACTTTTTCCTTTAATATAATTTATTTTCCACTTAGGTTTACTTTATTCATATGTATTGTTTAAAAATAATAAACTAACATATTGGTTTAGGTTCAATAGCAAATTTGGATTCCCTGGGGTCATCGGGTGCATCGATGGGACCCATGTGGCTATTATCAAGCCAAGGGTTGATGAGGAGGTCTACTACAACAGAAAGGGCTATCACTCACTTAATTGTCTTGTGGTAAGTTTTTACAAAAACAAAAAAATTCTGTGAGATATCCCTTAGATTTAAAAATATACCTACCATTATTACCTATTTGTTTATTTTTAGATTTGTGATGCGGATCTCAGGATTTTGTATGTTGATGCATCTTTTGGTGGTGCAAGCCATGATTCCCATGTATGGAACATGTCTCCTGTCAACACAGCCATAATGAGACTGCATGGTGAAGGGCAGGTTTACTGGTTGTTGGGTAAGTTGGATATTATGATACCTTAGATTATGTCTCAAATAGCAGTCACAAGGAAATGATGGACAGTCATATTACTTTACATTCTAGTCAATCTATAAAATACTATTTGGTCCATAAAAAGTTGATTAGTATTTGTCTAAATTATATTTGTAATACATAATATTCTACATAAGACATGCAAGTAGTGGAGTTGAAAAATGAGTGCACATTCATTATATATGAAAAACAAAATAAAAAAAGAGAGGTATTTAAAAAAACTAACAAAGATTTAATTATATTTCAGGTGACTCTGGCTATGCCCAGCGACAATGGATGATGACTCCCATCCTCGGCACCCTACCAAATTCCCCAGAAGCCAATTACACAGCAGTCCACGTGCGGACACGTAAAGTGGTCGAGCGAACCTTCGGGGTACTTAAGTCCCGGTTTCGCTGTCTCTTGGCTCATAGAACTTTGCACTATACACCAAGAAAGGCTGCACAGATTATGAATGCGTGTGTTGTTCTTCATAATCTAATAAACGACCCAAACTTCGAGGTTGACAGCGATGCAATGCGTCGCGATGCAGAGCGACAGCCTCCTCGCTTGCCAGTGCCAGCCGATGATGATGGGCGTTTAAGTGCTGATAGGCAAAGTGTGGTCATTCGGTTGTGGCGCAACCGACGACGCTAGGTATGTATATATCTAGATTAATAAGAGAATTATACCTTTAGTGCTTTTGGGTAGGTATATTGTAAAATAAAATGAACATTTATAACTTTAAATAATGATCTTTCTCAAATCAAATGTTAAAAAGACACTTTATTGCAGAGTAAAGAAGATACCAGAGGAGAGAAGTGGACAACCACCGGAATGGGGCTTTGAAGATTGAGGTTTTTTTTTGTATAAGTACTCTTTTTCTATGTATCAAATTGCATATTGTAAATTAGTTATTATAGTTGTACAAATGTAAGTACTTAATTTTAGTTTATGCGTAGGGTAAGTACATAAATGACTAAGTTTTCTTCTGTTTTTTATTTATTTATAAATCATTCAAATACTAGGTTCATAACAAATAAAACTAGTTGTTTCCGAAAGATTGTGTATTATTTTTATGACATATATTTAAAACTGTTATTTTTTATAAATGCGTTGACTAAGTTTTCTTCTGTTCTTTCATTCAAATACTAGGTTCATAACAAATAAAACTAGTCGGCTAGGCGTTGGTCCACTTCCAGACGTGAAGCCATCGACCTAGCCATAGACTCTAGCGTCAGCAACTCGTTCCTCCGCCTGCAGTCGGCGCTCGTCCAGCGCCCGCCGATCCTGCTCGGCCTCCCAAGCCCACCGAGGCTGTGGTATCTCCACGGTACCTAAAACAAGACATAAGTGATATTAAGTATTGATAAGATAATAAACATACAATAAAAAATAATAAGATTTAATAAAATCACACACAGTCATCCGTCCCAAACTAGGCTAAGCCACTGTATACTACGGGCATCACAGACTGATAACCATACTTAGTTTGTAATGTTTTAAAACGCTAAAAAACACGTTTTTTGTATGAGGACCCCCTTTAATTTTTAAGATTTAGTTTCGTGCAACAAGCATCACAGAAAAACATTGTGTTAATAAAAACAAAACATAGGTTAAAAACATACTCATTATGGATGTATATAGGAAATGAATACCCTTGACACAAAGCATAAATAACACACTTAGAAAGATTTGTATACACTTACGTCCCGCCACTCCGAAAAAGTTTTATGTACGCCCGTGCCTTGAGCGTTAAGTGTGGCCGCTAACTCCTCCCACAGCCTGCGAACTGCCACCTTGGCTTGTGGGGTGTCAGCGGCCTGCCCTTTCGCCATATCCATGTGGTCCTCCATGTAATTCAGCAGGATTTCCACCTGCTGAAGGCTCACTTTTCTTGGTGCTGGCATCTACAAATTACAAAGGAATGAAGTCCCAGAGGTCTGTGCAACTAGTTAAATGTTTGTTTTATCATATAATAACAAAAAAGCAAGTTATTTACTTACTGTTTTTTAATTCACTACACAATCACGTCAATAAACAAAGTGACTTAAGTGAGGTTATGAATTCGTAATTGTCAAATATTACCCCGTTCGGTTTTACGGAACGCATTTGTTGATAATGTGATAAAACACAATTATATATATATATACGCAATTGTACCACCTTCCAATCAATTTTTTTTACTTAATTAATCAAAACTATACCAATAATTGTTGTTTTTAACATTATTATTAAATTAAAAAACAAAGTACTATAAAAAAAATTGTACTTAAATTGAGTAAAATGAATCGCAAATCGACGCTCTTTTTTCCGTTCACTTGTATTCGACGGTCTTCAAGGCGACGCCGCTATCATTGCGCGGTACCAATGAAATGATATCGACGGCATCGGCATCGTAATCGGAATACGACGTCGGCTTGAAATCGACGCTAGTTAGGCGGTAGACCCCCTGATGTACAATCCTTTACCAAGAGCAACCGATTCCATCATTTTATTATGTCGTTCTGACTCTTCAAGACTCTTTTTAGCAACTTTGTAATCATTTACAGCTTTTGCTATTCCTGCTGCACCTCCAGCTAGTGAACCAAGAGCCGATAGTCCAGCAAAGATTGGAATCAAGGGCAAAATACCTCCACATTTTGGAATAGGAATAGAGCGCGGTAACCGTACTCCCTTTTTATTTGTAAATATTTTTTTTGCTGCGGCATATGCGTATTTGATGGCAGCGTGACTGTCTTTTGATTTAAGTTTTTTTAATTGAGATTGTATTTTTTTTACAATTTTCATAAATGAAGGTGCTCCAGCACCCGCACGTATTTTTGCCTTCATAGCATTTTTCACAATCCAAGAGGCAACCTTCTCTTTTTTTCCAGTATTTTTTGACTTTAACCGTTGATTAGCCATATTTAAAAGTTCTAAATCTGCTTTTTTTCGAACGTTCAAATCACTGTTGGTGTAAGCAATATCGTGACGCATACACGCTTCGTCCAGTTTGTTAATACCTCGATCGCCTCTCAATAACCTTTTCTGTAATTTTGTTCCAGGACCACAAAATTGATATCCAGGTAGATGTATTTCAAAAGGTAATTTGTCGATGAAATTGTTAATTATACCACTTCCTTTCTTCATTGATAGGGACATACTAATTTTATTGTATAAAATATTTGCTTTTATACATTCACATATTACTGCAACAGTGCACTCTTTTCAATCCAACTGTTTTCATTTTCGCCAAGTCCTAGCCATTTCACAAAAAATTTTGGTCCTTTTCTTTTTATAACTTTTTCAATGAGATAAAAGTCAGGGTTTTTTGTTTTTTGTAATTCATATCCGTAAAAAGACCCCAATATTCGTTGCTTATGTTGATCTTCTATTTGATAAGTAAGTGGGTTTGTGTTATTAACCTTAATTACAGTAAATATTTCTGTTGACCAGTTAGGTGTATATCCTTTATAAAAATCCCCCTTATATTTGCTAATACGAACTTTATCACCAATATTAAATATTGATCTTCTAAATTCTTTCTGTCTCTGCTGCGTTTTGATTATATTAGCTTTTACAACTTCTTGATTGTACTGATTTATATCTATTGGTTTAAAATTTGTGGTTTTATGAAGAGTTCTATTATATTGTCGAACAACAGAATCAAAGTTATTTCCTAGCCATACGTATTCACCGACCAGACTAAAAAGTTTGTAAAGATGACATTTTAAAGTTTTGATTACTCGTTCCACAATGGAAGCTTTTTTTACAGAGTATGTAGAATAATGATTTATTTTATAATATTTCATAAGTTTCTGAAATGATTCATTGTAAAACTCTTTACCAAAATCTGTTTGCAAATTATCAGGTTTACGACATACATCAGTAAGTATTTTTTGCATAGCTTTTGTAACACATTCCTTTGATTTTGTTTTCAAAGGAGCAATCCAAACGTATTTCGAAAACGCATCAATAATAACTAGAACATATTTGTATCCTCTATTCAGATGTGCATATTTTTGTAGATCTATGAGATCAGCTTGCCACAAATCATCTATGCCTTTTATAATTGTACAACGACGTAGAAAATTTCTCCTTACCGATCTATGTAGCTCGTCAACTATATCTTGTTTACTCATTTTTGCCAGTCTTAGCAGAAATTATACGATCTACTTCCTGTTTTGTATAGTATTGGTAATTCAAATTAGTTGAAAGCAATTGTAAATTATAAATGCAATTTTTCAAATCACTATTAATTTGTTTTATATCTTTCTTTAATTCTTGAATTTCAGTATCTAAATAGGTTTTGTTAACTGCGTCGTCATCTTCCTTTGGATTTAGTAATCCTTTTAACTGCAACGAATTTTTTATTTCTTCTTTTAACTCCAAAATTTCTTTGTCAAGATGAGCTTTGCTTACGGCATCGTCATCTTTCTTTGGATGTAATAATCCTGTTAAACGCGATGATTTTTTAATTTCTTCTTTTAAAAAAATAATTTCTTTATCGAGATATGCTTTGTTCACTGCTTCGTCATCGTCTTCAGGATGTAATAATCCTTTTAATCGCGATGATTTTAGATCATACTTCCCTTCATCTGTCTTGGTTAAGGTTTCATTTAAAATATCTATATAGTCACAAATTCGTAAACGCTTATGAACGTGATGTCCAAATTTATCCACGTTCATTTCTGTGCATAAAGATTGTTAGCTGTAACAAGACTGTTGGATTCCTTTAGTGCATGTTCTTTATATATTTTTTGTTAATAATACCAGCTTCTACTAATTCCTCTATAATTGCTACAATTTCATTATCTAAACCAGTGTTACCCGCATCTCGTGATGCCAATAATAATTGCAATCGTTCTACCAACTCATTGGGATCATCCCAATAAATTAAATCAGTATTTTTATAAACTTTCTTTAAAAGTTTAATACCGTTACCCATTGAAAGACTCTCAGAACTAGTGGTTAGACTTCTGGAAAATTTGAATAAAGGTTTAATTATATTCATATATTTGAAGCCCTTGTTGCTATTAATAGGCTTCTTTGGATCAAAATTACGTCTATGGGCATTGGTTTCATTAAGTAATAATTTGTAATGTTGTAAATCTTCCTCGGTTATCACAACCATGTTTGGCACTTTCTTAAATAATAATTCTTTTAAACCTGGAGTTTTTTTCACAGTAAGTTTTCCGATTTTCCAAATGCAGTCTTGGTCAATAACGCGCGAGTTACCGAGCATGAGTTTTCCGCGATCATGTTTGATCCCGAATGGAATATCTTTCAATACTTCAGAAGTTGTAGACCACGATAGAGTATGATCTTGCAAACTTGGGGATGATTGAAGTGATTTAAAAGACCCATCACTAATGTTATGCTCGGTAGACGGTGAAACAGTAAGAGTTCTGTTAGTTTTATTGTCAAAAACATCTAAACTAGCTTCATCGGCGTCTTGATCGCTAAACTGTTTTTCAAAATCTTCTTCTTCTTCTTCTTTAGAAGTGCACGAGGCTTCACTCTCACTATATTTATTTCTCTTATATAAATGTTTTTCATTTTCTTCAAATTCTTTTTTCTCAGATTTTTTATTATTTTTACTGGCTAACTGGTTCAGTGGATCAACGATAGGTTTAAATATAGTTGCTAATGCCACATTGTT
This sequence comes from Euzophera pinguis, assembly GCA_947363495.1. Taxonomy (NCBI): domain Eukaryota; kingdom Metazoa; phylum Arthropoda; class Insecta; order Lepidoptera; family Pyralidae; genus Euzophera; species Euzophera pinguis. Next base: position 9,859,471 of record OX376176.1, read on the forward strand.
AGTATTTTTTGTATCTTTTATCATATTAACTTTTCTTTTGACAGCTGTAGCTGATTTCACAATTTGTTTTTTTATATTTCTCTCCATTTTAGATGGCTCTTTCTTGTTAGAAAACATAAATGAAAGTGGTAAATCCTATACAAGACACAATCTTATGAATGTTATCACAATAATATGAAGGTATCAAATTTCTTCCTGTAACAGCCTTTATTTCTTTCACAATCTTTATTTATTACTACATAACCATAATGTTCATTCCAAACAGTCGAACACATTTCACGAAATTGTTGCCATGACATATCAGAACCCACGTGCTCATCATAGACGTGTTTCAAGTTTATATCATCTTGTTTAAATAGAACAATGAGGTTTGAATTGTCTCTGACTAGCTGTTTTGGTATTTTTGTATAAGTTTGATTAAGATAAAAACAATCAATATTTTTATGACGTCCCATAGCAAAATAGTCTCTGATGTTGTTTTGGTTTTCACAAGCGACATCGTCGAATACTATTATAGAGTCCGAAGCAGCCTCTTGGGGGCTCAAAACCTCACTATTATGATTAAATTTGTAATATGATACTCCTGGTACCATTGTTAATACTCTTTCTAGAAATATGTATTTCGGTTGATATAAAGATTTTGAATACACGTATAGATTACGAAAACGTAAACCGTTTTCGTGCAGCAAGAGGCTTATCACTAAATTGGTCTTTCCGCAATTCGATGGCCCGCAGACAATGCAACGAATGGTATTGGGTAATAAGTTACCATGTCGCTTTGCTTCGGTTATTAATGCATTAGGACAAATACATGGTAATTTTAACGATTCTTTTTGTTTTATAAATTTCATAACTAAACAGTTAACTTAACTTGACCGCAACGTGTCCCGTGTTTTAGCGAAATGACTTATATATCTTCAATGTTGGAATATTTAAACAATTTTAAAGCTTAAAAAAATATTAAGTTGTATGGTTCGTCTGGGTGCCTTAAAAGGGTACGAGTCATCTTCATGTAGTGACGCGAGGGAATTCCTAACCAAAAAATCAAGGGTATTATTGGGGTTTTCAAAACAGGTAGTTTTCATCAAACCAAGCGAATGAAATGAGCGAGGTGTGATGAAAACTACCTGTTTTGAAAGCCCCAATAATACCCTACTCTCTCCAACTCCAGACGAATGTTTATGACAGGTCCTGATTTAATATTATCGTTTTGTCTTGAACAATCAATTACAAATAAAGGAGCAATATCTTTGAATTCTTGTGGATTTAGCAAACAACACGGTTGGCGTCCGTAATAGGACTGTTGAAAATTCGCGTACTGTTCGTATACTAAAGCAAATTTACCGTTCTTAAACTCATTATTATAATTTTCGTATGGATAGTAAGTGGAATTCAAAAACACCTTAACGTCGCGTAAGTTACAATGATCAAATCTAGACATATCGCTGTCACTTGAATTTTTTCGATTTGTTTGCAAACCTAAAATAACGTATCTAGGCTTTTCGATTTGCGAAGAAGTTTTTATCGACCAGGTATGCTTGGTAGCCTTTGGTAATAGTGGGTATTCATAAAGGTCCCAATTTCTATACGCAACTTGAACTGCTCTATCCTTTTCAAGAAGTTTGAGTAAATTAATTTTTTCTCTGTCAGATACTTTAACATGAGGCACTCTCCATACAATTTTATGTATATCAATGCTATGAACATCTTCTAGATTATTAAGTTTTACAGCATTAAGATTCGAATTACTTCTTAGCAAAATAAGCTCATGCTTACAGTTTACAACAACTTTTTTATAGTCTTCTGCGAAACCTAATAAACGATTCAGAGGTATAGATACTGAAAAATGTCCTCCGTGTGTTAATGAGCCTTTTAAATCCCATCCCCATGCCTGACATACTTTTGATTCAGCATCTGACATTGATAAGAAACACTTCATAGTACTCGTTATACCAGCATTTTTTACTTTATCTATTTCAACGCCATTTAGTTCATAACGTATATCTTGAAAGAGGAAGGGAATCGGGTTATTTGTAAAATGAACATTCGATACTTTTATCCCCGTATCACTTCTGACTACGTTAATTACACCTTCCAAGTATAAAGTACTTATACTTGGAAGAACGTATAAATCTTGTTGATTTATTGGTATTCTAATTTCGTCATTTCTATTAAAACTTGTAATATACGGTTTATACGAGTGAATTTCTACGCCTTCTATTGAGTTATCATAAGTAGGTAGATTAGTTATATTTAGAACACTCATTTTAACAATCCTATTGACTTTAGAAAGTATTTATTAGCTGCTGTTAATTTCTTTTTCTTTCCCCAAATATGTGGTCTCTTTCGAAAAGTGTAAGTGTTACTAATCTTTACTCTGTGCGGAGTCTCATATTTATTGTAATTTATCATGGTTTCTTAAATGTAAGTACAACTGCACCTCTTCACCTCGTAAATTAATTAAATTGTTGTCACTGTCTAATATCCTTATATTAATAGAGTTCACAGTTTTTCGATTCACAGGAAAATAAATGGTATTTTTTGGTATTTCTATTATTCTGTACCCAGGAGGCACGTTTGGTGAAAATTCGTGAATTATATGACTTGACTTTCCATTAATATAAGATCCATTAATAAAATCACATTCGATCCGCACTACAGTTGTGGGTAAAATGTTAATAGGAAAGAGTGACTCCTCCCATTTATTGCCTTTCAAAACAACATTTCCGAAACCTAACAATTTTCCGATAGAATTCGGTTTCTCAAAATGAATATCTTCAGTACAATATATGCTGGTTTTGAGAGTATTGTTGTTACAAAGTAATTTGAATGCACAATTTTTTGTGTTAGATTTTAAATAATCATTAATGTCTTGAAGTTCGTAAGCTCCTTCAGGAATTTCAACAACCTTATTAATACCATAGTAAAATTTATTATTACATTTCGTTATATTTGGAATAGAGTTAAAAGTAGAAAAATGTAATAATGCACACTCATAGAAACCATCAAGTTCTAAAGTAGGAGAGTAGTTTGTGGATAAAATGGAACTATTTCCAGTTATTGATAAAGTGAAAGACATTATGAAAATGATGGTAAATAATTTATTACAATATTAATATACTCCATGATCAGTCCAAAATCTGATTAAAAATTTTAAACAAAGGTGGCCACAATTGACAGTATCAAAATTTTGAAAGCGAGTGTAGTTGTATGAAATATCTATTCCTTTGAAATATTTAACTAGCTCTGCTGGTGGTTTCAAATCACCAAAGCTGTCAAAATATTCAGAGTATTTTTTTATTTTTGCGTAGGCTACCCAGTGCGTACCATCGTTATTGTGATTATCTAAGTTAATCACACCGCATTCTATAGATTTAGGTTTATTTGGTAATCTATCCCTCATATATACTCCTCTGAAGTACGGAATATGTTTAGCAAATTTTAAAATATCAATGTTTGTAAGTGCACGGTCGGGTAGCCTATCAATTAGTTTTTTGAAGCTTCTATAAACAATCCATTTCCCTTTTTGTATGGTTTTAAATATAAACCTTTACCAATAGCTATAGCTTCCATAGTTCGGTTATGTCGTTCAGACTCTTTTAAATTTTGTTGAGCAGTTTTATATTCATTTACTGTTTTTGCTACACCAGCCGCACCTCCAACTAATGCCCCTAATGCTGATAGTCCAGCAAAAATTGGTATTAATGGTAAAACTCCACCCGCCTTAGGAATCTGTATTACTCTCGGCAATCGCACTTGACATCGATTAGGAACAATTTTTTTAGCTGCCTTACAAGCAAACTTTATTGCAGCAAGAGTATTTTTTGGTTTCAATTTTTTTACATGTGATCGTATTTTAGAGACAACATGGGTAAATTTTTTTATCCCTGCACCAGCTTTGACTTTAGCTTTCATAACTTTGTTTACTAACCATGAAGCTAACTTTTCTCCTTTACTTGCATCTTTTGAACGTAATCTATTTTTAGCCATATTTAACAACTGTAAATCTGCTTTATGACGATTGTCTAAATCACTATAATTTGAGTATGCGATATCGTGATGCATACAAGCTTCGTCTAGTTTGTTTACACCCTTGTCTCCTCTTGATAATCTTTTACTTAGTTTCGTACCTGGTCCACAATAATTATAGCCTGGAAGGTGGAACTCAAATGGTAAATTGTTTATCAAATTATTAACAAGTCCTCTACCTTGCATATCCTTAACTAAAATGATATAAGGATATCATGTTTAGTGATTATATAATAGCACTTCTGTCAATCCAACTATTTTCTTGATTACTTAGTCCTAACCATTTTACAAATAATTTGTTTCTTTTTTTTCGAATAACTTTTTCAATTAAATAAATCAATGGGTATTTAGTTTTTTGTAACTCTTCTTGATAAAAAGAACCCAATATGTCCTGATTATTCTGATCTTGTAAATTGTATGTAATAGGATTTGTATTTTTAACCTTTTTAATTTTAAAAATTTCTGTCGACCAGTTCGGTGTATATCCTTTTTGAAAGCAACTCTTATATTTGCTTATTCGAACGCTATCACCTATTTTTAGCGTCTGTTTGCCAGTTTTAATTTTCTTCTCTTGAAATTTTAAAATGTTAGCTTTTACTTGAATTTCATTTTCCAAAGTTATATCTTTCGGCTTAAATTTCGTAACTCTATGTATCTTTGAATTGTAATTAAGCAATACGTCTCTCAAAATTTGACCTATCCATCTGTAACTTCCATTATAACTAAAGTGTTTATGCAAAATAGTCTTCAATGTTCTTATTAATCTTTCAACAATTGATGCTTTTTTAGTTGAATAAGTAGAATAATGATGTATCTTAAAACAGTGCAAAAGTTTCTGAAACGTAATATTGTAGAACTCTGTCCCTTTATCTGTTTGTAAATTTTTAGGTGTACGTTTGCTTTCTGACAATATTAGTCTAAATGCATGAGCAACTTCTTTTTGCGATTTCGACTTTAATGGAATTGCCCACGCAAATTTTGTAAAACAATCAATAACAACTAAAATATAACTAAAACCTTTATTATATTTTTTATCGATTTGAAGTCAATTAGATCGGCTTGCCATAAATCATCTATTCCTTTTAAAATTACTGAAAGTCGATGAAAATTTTTGCGTGCAGGTTTATGAATTTCATTTACCACTTGTTCTTTTTGCGACATTTGTAACATTTTGCGATTTCAATATCAATTTGTCAACATCCTCCTTAGTACAGAACTTCTTTTCTAACTGATCTAAATACGTATTGAAATCTTCTTTTATTGCATCGATAATAGTTATTATTTCTTCTTTTGAAATGTAATTATCACTTTTATTATCTACGTACTCCTTACTTGCTACATCGTTTGGCTTTATAGGGAGTTTAACACCTGTTAATCGTGATTTTTGTAAATCGTATTCACCATTTTTATTTTTAGCTAAGTAAATATCAGCAAAATCAAATACTTCTGATAACCGTAATCTTTTATGAACATGATGACCAAACTTATCGATATTCATTTTATTCAGAGGTCTATCAATCTCAAATACTAAAGACGAATTAAAAATTATTACTATGAACATTAATTTATAATACCGGCTTCTCTTAATTCTTCTATGATTGAAATAATTTCATTATCCAGTCCAGCACTTCTTGACGCTATCAATAATTTTAATCTTTCAACGAGTTCATTAGGATCATCCCAATAAACGTAATCAGTATTTTTTTTAAACCTCTTTTTTAGAATCATTCCTTCTCCTTCTGTAACACTATCATTATTTTCAACGTGAGAAGAAATAGAAGATGTTGAAGGTTTCCGAAGCTTGAAAAGCGGTTTGATAACATTTAAGTACTTTCTTCCTTTATTAGATTTTATTGGTTTATGAGCATCAAAATCACGACGATGTGCATTTGTTTCTAACAAAATGTTTTTATATTCTTGTAAATCTTTATCAGTAACCAAATCCAAGATAGGAACCTTCTTTAAAAGTAACTCGGACAATCCGTTTGTCATATTATAATCACGTTGTCCTACTTTTATACTATCATCTTTAACTACAACACGTGATGACCCTATCATCAATTTTCCTCGATCATTTCGAATGCCATAGGGAACATCATGAAAATTTTCGGAGGAAAGTGACCAAGACAAAGTATCTCGACTAGAGTTTGGTTCCGAATCAACTGTTTTATATGAAATATTGCTAGTATTAATATTGTCAGAATCATTAAAATTGTAATCTTGCGTTGAATCATCGCCTATTTTCTCCTTAAGAGTCTTATTGAATTGTGACTCGTGAGATATTTGATCATTTAGGAAAGATGATTTAAGCTCAGTATCATTCAAAATATCATTATCCATTACATTTTGCTGTTTATTTTTAATCAGTTGTTCCATCGGGTAAGTGACTGGTTTAAATACTTTTTGTAACAAACTTTCATTGTAAGATTCCATTGTTTTCATATCCTTTATTTTCTTTTTGACCGCATTTGCGACTTTAACAATTTCAGATTTTAATTCTTTTTCCATAGTTATTAAAAATTCAAGCGAAATCTGTTAACGTTACATGCGTATGAATTTTTTTGTTATTATGATGTTTTTTATTAAAGAACACATGTTATATTTATTTGTTTATTCATCCAATATTACAAAAGTATCAAATTTTTTTCTGTAACAACCTTTATTTTTTGGACAGTCTTTATTAATTACCATAAAGGTATAGGGTTCACTCCATATTTCTATACATATTTGACGGAACTGAGACCAACTCATATCGGTATTTACATGTTCATCATATATATGACGTAGATTGATATCATCCTGTTTAAATAATATTAATAAATTTGTGTTGTCTCTTATTAGTTGCTTGGGAATTTTTGAATAGGTTTGGTTTAAATAAAAACTATCAATCAATTTATGTCTTCCCATTGCAAAGTAATCGCGTATATTGTTTTGATTCTCACAGGCAACATCATCGAAAATAATCACTGAATTGGGTTTAGCATCATGCGGGCTTAAAACATGTTCATTACTCTCATATTTTGTAAAAGTTATGTCTGGAATTAAATCAAGGACACGTTCTAAATATTTATACTTAGGCTGATATGTCGTTTTTGAATAAAGATAAACGTTTTTAAAACGTAGTCCATTTTTGTGTAATAGCAGACCTATAATTACGTTTGTTTTACCACAGTTCGATGGACCACAAACTATACATCTAATATTGTTAGGCAAAAGGCATCCATGGCGGTTTGAATCTGTTTCAATATCAGGATAAATTTTATCGAACTCCAAGGTTTCAGATTGTTTAACAAATCTCATTGTTTATTTATTTATTTCATGTACACACTGAAAATATACATTAGAAACTTAACATCTTATGACCTGCTATGTGTAATTCAATGATTGTTATCAGAATGCTTCCTAAATTTTGTATTCCTATTTATATACAAAATCTAATGGAATGTTTGATAGGTACTTTATCAATAATAACAATAATCATAATTGTAAGTTCGCGGAATAGATGAGTATAGAAAAACTAATAGACCAGACTGAAGCGTAAGACCGAAGTACGTACGTGGAAACGATCTGAATCAGTAAATACTTTAGAAAATACATGTTGATGATTAGACGTACACTGGAATAGATTGGTTAGCTACCCTGAACGTATATTATTAGGGATTTAAACGACTACGTGAGTGAAAGCGAGCCCATGCATAGATGGTGACTGAAGATATATTATTGGGTATTCTAACCCACTGGAGTGGTGAAGGGAACGAAGTGACCTGAAGCACGGAGGTGGGGTAGAATGCCCAATAATATACTACTTTTACGTGTCATGGTACGAATTTCGAGAGTAATATTAAAATAATACTGCTATAAGACATTATGGTAAGCCCGGCCTTTTCACTACATTTTCTTCAAATTTGGACACAATAAATTTATTATTAACAAAGATAAAAATAAAGATAAAGATAAAGATAAAGATAAAGATAAAGATAAAGATAAAGATAAAGATAAAGATAAAGATAAAGATAAAGATAAAGATAAAGATAAAGATAAAGATAAAGATAAAGATAAAGATAAAGATAAAGATAAAGATAAAGATAAAGATAAAGATAAAGATAAAGATAAAGATAAAGATAAAGATAAAGATAAAGATAAAGATAAAGATAAAGATAAAGATAAAGATAAAGATAAAGATAAAGATAAAGATAAAGATAAAGATAAAGATAAAGATAAAGATAAAGATAAAGATAAAGATAAAGATAAAGATAAAGATACAGATAAAGATAAAGATAAAGATAAAGATAAAGATAAAGATAAAGATAAAGATAAAGATAAAGATAAAGATAAAGATAAAGATAAAGATAAAGATAAAGATAAAGATAAAGATAAAGATAAAGATAAAGATAAAGATAAAGATAAAGATAAAGATAAAGATAAAGATAAAGATAAAGATAAAGATAAAGATAAAAGGCCTTAATACCATCAGCATTATCAAAGCTAAAAATAAAATCGTCATGATTTTTGTAGATTTATTCGTAATTTCACTTTTTATTATATTAACGTCATTAAATAGTTCGTTCTCAATTAGAGTATGCTGTGTCAAATTGGAATCCATTTTATAACATTTATTGCAGATGCTGTTGAGTGCAGAGAAAATTTTCGCGGGCCATGCACTACATATGCCACAAACGCTATTCATCATATTCTGTGTTGCTCAGTAGATACAACTTGCTTTCACTCGGGGATAGACGTACGTGCCTGGATACGTTTACCTTGTACAAAATAGTTAATATTTTTTTCGATGCCTCAGAAATTGTAAATTAAGATACATTGTTCCCAGAAGGCCTTTGCTTTGGTTTGGTTGATCCTTTCTATATTAATATGTAAACAAAGCTGTGGGCTGCTTTACTGCTAAAATTTTAAAACGTACTAAATTTTAGTATTTTATGTAATGTACCTGTTTGCTGTTTGTAAATAAATAAACATCTTCTTTGAACAAATACGATATTTATGTAATAATATTACATCAATATCGTATTATTCTTATATAAATAGTTTTAATGCAACATATTTTTTTTATTTTTAGTATTTTTACATTTGTGCACAGAAAAAATAATGTTGAACTAGTCTTGCTACTTCAAGAAACGTCTTTGCGATAAAAACCATTTAATTGGCTAGTCAACTAAAAAATAAATTGTGTATTATAAATATTTTATTGATAGAATAGACTATTTAGGAGATACAATTTAAACGAAAAAATTCTTAAAATTATATTTTTTTTGTTATTTAAATTTAAAGATTTTATAGTGATGACGTCACGCAACTATAATGGCTATCTCGAACTGCAAGAAAGCAAAAATTACTAAGATATTAAAAAATATGTATGTCAGTGTCAAATGTCAAAGTCAGGATGGACCGAAGGCCGCGAGGTTGGTTTCTTGTTTGTTTACAATCGCCAGATATCTTGGTACCTACCCCATTTCTCGTATCTATTGCATATTGGCCTGTTCATTGGACTTTACTGCCGTCTCTTCATCCGTTGACATCTGATTTTTCAATAATTGGACACCGATTCTTCATTATAATGTATAAATAAATGAAATGAAGATGTAGTTAGGTTATGTATGGGTTATGTTTACTTGAACAGAGATAACATTTGACATGGGTGACAAATACGTGAAGCGCCTAATAAGCGCTACCAAACAAAAAATATTTATTCACTACCCTGTGCTACCAACCTAAAAAATTAAATGAATAGCCGGAAGTTATCCGGCTACGTCATACGTTAACTTTGCAAAAAAATGAAAGTCATTGGGTTTTCTGCGATTTTCTTAAAAAATACTTGCATTATCTAAAGATCTGATTAATGTAATCTGTTCCCTAAGCCTATTCCTCGAAATGGTCTACGAATTAGACATTTTCATGAAAACGTTTACTTGCCAATTAATTGCACGTTTTTGAGTTTCTCAATGTTATTCATAAATATTTCTTTTTTATTTCATTCATATAAATAACAATAATTAAGTAAATTAAACTATTTTAATACGGTTTTATCGCGTTTATTACTTATTTATTTACACCTGACGTTTCAAACACTTTACAGCGTTCATGGTCGCAGGCAGACTAAGTTAACATTTGTCTTTGATGTCATAAGATTACAAAACTACCGCCTGAAATTTTTATTGGGAACTATTCCGATTCACGCAGTATTGGCTCACAGTATCTAAGGGTCTTGCAGTCTGCTTCCGAGTTTGCAATTTTATTAAGTTAATGACTGGGTCCCAAGCTGGCGGTACCTGCCATCCATCCTCTCTATTGAAATTAGGATGTTTTTTAATTTCAATAGCTTCACGTAACATCCTTGGAATGAATCTGTTTTCCTTTGCAAGGACTTGAGGATTATCAAAACGCATATAGTGGTTGGGTTTGTCTAGAGCATGTTCACAGACTGCAGACTTGGTTGAGCGTCTATTTTTCATGTCAGCAATATGTTCTTTTATACGAGTATTAATGCTTCTCTTTGTTTGCCCAATGTATGATAAACCACAGTCACAGTCAATTTTATAAACTCCAGCATCTTGCAATGGGATATTGGATTTTACAGGTCTTAAAAATTGGTTTATTTTCTTATGCGGCTTGTAATAGGTCTTGATTGAAGCTCGCCTAAGTATGTTACCAATCTTGTCCGTGACTCCCTTTATGTATGGGTTAATTTAATGAATAACAATCGCGAAAACATAAGAAAACACAATAATTAAGGTTAAAATTTGTAAATATTCGGACTGGAATATTGTAAAAACGTTATTCGTTGGATCATCATTAGCTTTTAATTTAGAAATAGCCTACTACATAGTTATTTTGGTATTTTTGACTTTAAAATTGGATTGGACAAAGACTGTATGCTTTGATATTGACGAGTGAATATTATTAGTGGAACAGAAAAATGTTTTAGAACTTTACTTTAATATATTCAAGTCCATAGAGGTTACAAAGGATATTTCTAAAATAATGGTAAGTTAAAATCATTTCTGATATAGAATCAAGATACAGTGGTAGTAAAAAAGTTCGAAGAAAACGACTTTTCTACTCAATTTTTTTTTTATTAATCAAATGAACAATTTTGGTACCAGAAACCTAAACCAGAAAGATTTGTTTGTATCCGTTTAATAATAAATAAGTCAGCCTTTAGAACAAGAACAAGAGGACGCACATAATGTGCAATGACGTCACTGCCACTTGATTTCGTGCGTACAAAAGAGATAGCAAGACGTCCCTACCACAATGTTAATAAAAAAATAATATAATTAAATTAATGTAGTTCATTTAACTTGGCATTTTAATCATTAACTAGTTAATATTTAATTTTCAGATATTTTCTCACAATATCTCCATGTTTACAGTTAGTTTTACTTATGTAGGACTTGCTATAGTTAAAATAAAATTTGACTTTGTAAGTTCATTTTTTTATATTATTTGATTGGAAAAGTAAAATCCACTGACATGGGGCCCATCTCTTACATTTATCAATTTAAAGTTGGACCGCAAAAGATAAAAGTTTTATATATTTTCCGACTTGGACCTAATATTGCTATTATTGTTTGTTTCTGTTCGGGGAATTCATTCATTTGTTTGCATTCGATGTAGACATACACGGATTATGATCAAACGAAATAAATGAACGAAACGAAACGAAACGAAAAAAACTTACTCGAACAGGGTCTGCTACTAGATTTATTTTTATCATCCATAACGAACATTTCACCACCAGAAACTAAAAATAGAAAGATTTTTTAAAATCATTTCATAAATAAATAAGCCTTTGAAATTCGGTGGACGGGGAAACTATCAAAAAACTAGAAAGTATGCACTGTGTTGCCGTGACGTCACTGCCACTTGATTTCGTGCGTACAACAGAGATTGCAAGACTCCCCCACCACGCTCCCACTTTTCTTCTTAAAAAAACTTTGAAAATTGACTGCCATAATTAAAATCCAATTTTATTGTTGTTTTCGGAATCGGCTACTTTGTGCGCAAATATTGCTCAAGTATGAATACAGTGTTAATATTAGGTTCTTACATATGAAATTGGCGTTTTGTCATACTGGCCACTTTAATCACAAATTTCTCCTCTTTGGTTAGGAATTCCAAATTCAAATTTATACAGCTATTTCCACATGTATTTATGTTTCGTATACCGTTATTCATTTGTTTTTTTTTTCTGTTTGCGGCGTGTGAATGGCGAATTAATATAAACTACAATATTCGTATACAAAATAAACATTCAAATAAGTATAAGGTTTTTATTGTGATCCGGGTTAAGTTAACATTTCGTTGCTTATAATTAAAATGATCAATTAACTGATTAATGGAAGACCCATGAATAGTTTGAAATAAACATGAACATATCAATTCATTTGGAAGTAGATAAATTGGAAACGGACTTAGTACATACGGTAGTTGTTGAATTGATGGGGGTTGTGTTTATTTATTCGGTTTGAATTATATTAAACTACTTTGGTTGTTATGGTGTTGTGAAATCATCATTTCGTGTAGGTTACATTGTCTATTGACCATGTGTTGTCGTTAATAATCGTAAGGAAAAGTACTTTATTGAGTTTTTTTTTTAGGAAATACAATAAAGAATATATACAATATTTAATACAATAATCTGTTATGATCTATTGAAACGGTAAAAATAAAATAAGATGATTCTTTTGATGATGCAAAACTTCATCTCTTTTTGAAATCGTCAAAATCAGAGAACACTCATTTTAAAAACACAAAATGGTTAACAAAGGATCAAGAAGTCACAATAATGAAATACTACTCAGCAATTACCTAGATGAAGATTTCCAAAACATGCTTTTTCCCTTGAACTTCATGCAAAATCTTTTTTTCTGTCCGAAATTCAGAATAATGAATAGTTTCATTACACCAAATCAATTATTACAAAACGTAATAGCAGTTACTGGCTTTATCGTTTATATGGCAATATATAGCACTCATTTTAATATCAACATCAGAATCAGAGGTACTGCATTCCTAGACACTTTTGATTTTATCTTCTACATTACAGGCTTAGGAATTAACTGTGCAGTATCATTCAAAGCAGTTCCAATGTAAATTTAATACTTGTCATTTACAAAATCTATACACAGCAGATCATCAAAATTGATCTGAGCAACCTCACTAATTGGAGTTGGATCCATTTCATTGCATTGTCCTCGTTATATCTTAGTAATAGCCTTTATTTTTCAATTGCCAACTGGAGCAAGTTAGTAATCATTTTATGCATATGTATCATTATTCTTATTTCTATTGATATAAATATAATGCATGCCACACGCATGCTTCGACTTATAAGAGCTCAACTAGAAATATGGAATACCGAATTGAATTTGTCTGAAATATCGACGTCAACGGACAAAGATTGTATTTATTGGAGGAAAATGTTCGAAATTTACACGAATATTCAAGAGTCGTTTATGATTTTTAAAAGAGTTTACCAAGTACAGGTAAGTTATTTCAGCCATCCTTACATTATTTATTTATTATTAGGGCGTGCTCAAACTCTTGCGAGTTTTAAAGCACAAGTGAAAGAGCATTTTCTAGATGAGGGTGAATGATGTGAGATGTTACCCTAGGTCCTAAAATTGATCTTACATCATTATTTGAGGTATTATAGTACATTTATTTATTGATTTCTGTATTTTATATGTGTTTTAGATTATTTTGTATAAGTTAATACTATTTTTATTTAGCTTATGTTTCTGAACAATGCCTATCTCTTTTCCTGAAATTTTTCCTACAAAAAGGATTGCCTGTAAGAGATTTGCGATAAGGCCACCTTTGCATGTCTTTATGTATGTCAAATGTATGTGTCTTAAAATTGTATTTTCCTGGTGCAATAAAGTGTTTATTATTATTATTTCTATTTATATTTTTATCTCCTCACAACTTAGTGGCAGGCGGTGACTCGGAGGTAGGGATCCTGTCCCTCATCGGCGTTTACTCCGACCTTGGCGAAGGAAAGCCGGAGGTAAGGGACGGATGCCTCCCCTGGGAGCACTCAGGTCCGCGGTGTCGCCACTCACCAACAGCTCGCCACAAGCTGCCCTGCGGAGACTGACTGCACTGGGAAGGGAACCCAGTGGGCGATGGGGTCTCACATCCCTACGCCTACTTATTATTATTATGTTGTCTCTATACCTTGGTATTCACGGGCCTTAGCCCGGTCCTTTGAGGCTTGCATGGGGACACAGGTCAAACATGTAGAGGCCTTGTGAGACGTTTACTATAATTGGGGTGAGGGCACAATCCAAAGCATGCCCTCAAGCAAATCAAAGAGATGTACGTGAGGTCAATTCCCAGAAGGTGCAAGTCTATGGCAAGAAATGGACACTCTACTTAATACCGGTCTATTACGTTAATAGATTTAGTGATTTGGTTTTTAGGGCTATGGAAAGGACTATGACACCTGCTTGACCAATGTATTTCACACGGATAAAATAAGCAAGCGGTGACTCGCCATCTCAGACAATGGGCCCCCGAAAACGGCTACACGACATAATGTGCAGCAAAGAGGGTAACACTAGTTGAGCGGCTAAAGGTGAAGAGGTGTCGCTGAACTTTGAACAACGATCATTTGCTTCCATCACGTACTCCCACTCGCCACTTACATTCCACATCCACCTTTCGAGCATAAGCTCTGGCGACGCCACTCTGGCCGGCCGGCCAAGGCAAGCCAGGGGTAGGGGTCCTGTCCCTCATCGGCTTCCACTCAAGAACAACAAAGGCAAGTTGGAGGCGAGGGACGGAGGCCTCCCTTGGGAGCACTCAGATCCGCGGGGTCGCTACTCCCCAACAGCTGGCCACAAGCTGCCCTGCGGAGACCGACTGCACTGGGAGGGGAACCCAGTGGGCGATGGGGTCGTCATATCCCTACGTCGTTTTATTATTATTATTTTTTTGCTCTCGATTATTATTTTGCTCTTGATTTTTACCCTAGCAGTGAGGTGCGGTATCTAGGTGGGAGGATGAGAGTGTCCGTTCTGTACGTTGGTACTGTGATTCTATGACGATGTTAAAATACCGATTCTTATTTAACTGCTTTCAGATTCTATTTCACGTGACAGAGTCATTTTTTCATGCATTACTTTATATTCAAGGCATTTTGGATATAGGGAAAGCGGAAAAGGAACTGGTAATCTATTCTTGAATAAGTAATTTAATGATTCGCAAGATTTCTCATTTTTCATTTTACGACATTTTGTTTAAAATCATTTCACTCGTCAACTCGCCTGTCAAGGTTTACTATACAAAATGGGTCTACTGAGATCCTTGAGACAGGCCTTTGTTCAGAAGAGGACGTCTTGTGGCTTGTGGCTGCGATAATGATGAATCGAATTTCTCTTCTTTTCTTTTAGTTTATTCCTTCACATCATCCTACCCATACCATTGATTAAAGCAACATCTAAGTTGATCTCAGAATAACTTTTTTATTTATTTAACTATATGATGTGTGCCCATCACTCAGTAGTGTGTGATGTATTTTTACTCTACTCTACTCCTACATATTTTTCTTTATTATATTGTAATTAATGGTTGATTTATGCTTATTTGAAGGGAATGAAGTTCATAATATCATCCATTAGTGTAACCGTTTGGCTGTCGAAAAATTTTGTGTTGCATAGTCTGTTAAGCAGAGAGTGTGAGAAATTCTATTTGGAGGTTAATGAAACTGAGACTATTTGTGTGCGAATGTTGAAACAAGATGGCCGCTCAGGTAATAGGTATTCTATTTTTTTTTTATCATAAGTTCCAGTAGGTACCAGAAATCGAAAGCAGAAAGATTTTTGTCCTGGTTGTTATCTTGTGGTCGTTAAAGAAAGCACATCAGAAGCCGTGAGACGGTATGAAAACTGAGTACCATACCGCTTGGTATAAAAGTATGCATCATCAGTAAAGACCTATTATATGGATTGTAACTAATTTTCTAACAAGCAAAAACATAAAAACTGTAATTTTTAATTTTCAACAACAAAAACATTTCTTCTGTAATTAAAAATGCGGGAAAATTCGACAAAATAATTCGAACCCGGAAAAATACAAGTCGATCTATTTTTTTAAAATATTTGTTAGTAGCCAGTATTTGAATTAAGAACCTTATTTTTCACCTTTTAAGCAAAATCTGTGTTTAATCTGTAACTGTTTTTTTTTTATATTTTTTTTTTTTTCAGATTTCCAACATCATGTGTGCAAGAACATCCGTCGTTTAAACAATTCTTTGGATAACAAGTTTAGTGTGATGGGATTTTTTGTCATCGATGGGAAATTCCCACTACGTTTCATTGGGCAGCTCGCTACGTATGCTATCGTCCTTATACAATTTGCTTTCAATTAAAAACTAAAGCTGTTTCACGTAGTTTTATTTTTTTCTTAATAAATTTTTTTATTTAAGAGTTGTATATCAAAATATGATTGATTTAATTCATATGTTGTTTGTTTTTCCTAAAAGTTGACTGGTAGAGAATGCTTTAATATGAAGTCCAATTGTACAATTTTAGGTAATAAAGTCTGAAAAAAATTACATAACAACACGCAAAAAGCCTCTTAAAAAGTTAAAAGCAGGTAAAATGTGTGTACTACCCGTCTCTTCTTTTTAGCCGTTCTCTAGCAAAGAGTAAGTGTAGACCTCCTTTAGGCTCCTCCATCTGCCAGGATAGAGATCCTGACAGTGAGAATCCAGTTGCTGCCTGCTATCTTTATGTTGTCGTCTTTCCATCTCATTTACAGTCTAACTTTTTTTTATTTACTATCCGTTTCCAGTGGTCCAGGCCAGGCCCAAAAGTATATGTTTGACTCCCTGTCCTCAACTATATCAATAACATATTTCATCAGGTTCAGAGGTTTAGTCGTGAAAGATTAACAGACACCAATCTATCCGCACATACAAAACTTCGCGTTTATAATATTAGAAAGATTGTAAAGTTTAAAAGAGTAGAAAGAAAAAGTAAGATAGCTAAGAGATATTAACACACGTATATAATAAAAAATAAAATAAAATAAAATACATTTATTTCAGATTTTCATCCATATTGTTGTTAGTAGAAATCGAAAAAACTTATAAACTATGTCAGTATATTTATATAATTAATAAAGTAAGAGTAATTTTAAGTAAGGAAGTAGCCACCCTGCCCACTGGGGCCTCCTGACACCACCACATGGGTGAACACCCAGTGCTTCCATATACGGCAGTCCGGCTTCTCCCTAACGACCTTCAGGACACTGTTGGTGCTCTCCCGAACTCTGCGCATAATCGAAGCGACCCGCCCACGCAATGCACCAAAGAAGTCGCTTGTGTGTGCTTCCGCGAACATGGCTGACGCGCTGCAAAATCGAGGAAGCCCCAGCAATACCCTGAAGGCATTATTGTATTGTACTCGGAGAGCGTTGAAAGCCCTTTGCGTATAATTATAAATTAGAAACTTTACATTAGGAAGTCTTAGTATGAGGCTTCTACTTATTTATAAAGACACTGGCAGCCCGTTTCGACTTCGCTTAGGCCTATAGCCTTCCTCGATAAATAGGCTATCCAACACTAAAAGAATTTTTCAAATCGGACCAATAGCTCCTAAGATTAGCTCGTTCAAACAAACAAACAAGCTTTATAGTATTTGTACAGATTTCCTCCAGCAGACCCGCTTTTATGCAATTTTTCATTGCTTATTAAATTGCTCCTCAATGGCATCAAGATAACCACAGAGCAACGAATATTCATGTTGCTCTGTAAAGATAACACACGTCTGTATAATTAAGTAAATGCAAGGAGTGATATTTTGACAGTGATATTTTAGTTTATAGATTTAAAAAAAAAACTTGAAAAAATTATACGAATGAAGAGAGTTAAATATTTTATGACTAATTTCAAATACTTGTGCAGATACCCAAAGACGAATCCATTGCTATCTCAAAATTTTTAACGATTTCCGTAAAAACAATTCAGAGAGAGAGAGAGAGTTATCAATGCTTAGAAAAGTGAGAAAAATCAATCATTCTACCAAAATCATACGTGTACATGCCGTGTCCTCAGAAAGGAAAGTTTTGAGTTAATTTTAAGACCAAAGATTTAGCGCACTTGTTTCTTTTCTTATTAATACAAAGGGAAATAATAGCATTATGAGCACAAGCCTTGTCATAAAACTTAAAAACCAAAACAAAATAAAAACGTGTTCTTAAATATACCGTAAATTCAATTAACTAAGTGACAGGCGTACACAATTCGTATTGAAACTTACAAAGGCCTTATTAAACAAATGGACGTAATGATAATGATGATCTAATGTGGTAGTCTTCAAAACTAAGTCGTCATGATAGGAAATCTCAATAAAAATTCAATAATCGTTTAAAAATAATATTGATAATCACAGGTTGCAAACATGTTCAATTCAAACCCAACACATTTGTTTGAATTCTAAACGTTCCTAACACAAGTTTTACAGAATTGTAATTGCTAAAACTGAATAAATGATTTATTTATTTATTATTATTTAAATTTTATTTAAAATTTATTTAACTAATTAAATTATACGCAAAGAAAAGAAAAAATATATTACACAATCCTATCTAAAAATAATGTAGAAAAATTTAATACCCACAACAAACGCCTTAATTTGAAAATAGTACCTTCATTACCAGATGGAAGGAAATATAGTCGTACGATTAATGATATTATCATTGTAAAAAACAGAAGAATTAATATTAAACAATAACCTCATAAGACGAAAATGACAAATCATCTAAATCTAAGACATATAAAAGAAATTCTACTGAGCAACTTCTTAGATGAGAACTTCCAAAATATGCTTCTACCACTAAACATCCTCTTTAGTGTAAATTTTAATTCGAAATATGTGATCAAAAATAATTTAATAACACCAAATGACTATAAGCAAAAAGTCAAAATTATTTTTGGATTTCTAATTTATAATATTGCGTTCACAATTCGTTTCTTTATGAGAGTTAATAACAAATTAAATATAGTTTTTTGTTTGGGGGACTTAATTTTATATATTATTGGTTTTAGTATTAACTGTACTTGTAGCATCTTACAAAGTAACTGTAACGTTGGTTTAGTTGTTACTTTTCACAAAATTTATACTCTAAAGAATGTCAAAGTTAAATTGAAATATTTTACTCTTTGAAATTGGATTTACTGTATTATTTTAATTGTCTTATATATCTTTAATGCTAGTTTCCTATTCTTTTTTCTTGATGACAAAATTCCTACTGCATTTTTTTTGCATTTGCTCCTTTATTACCATGTGGTTTGATGTAAATGCAATATACGCGATTCGCATTTTAGACCTTCTTAAAACAGTATGGGAAACCCTACGGGGATCCTATTTAATGAAACCCAAAAATAAGACTTGCGAATATAATGCTCAAAAAACACAGGATACATTAGAGTTTCCACATAAGAAATACACCGAAGAAAGAAAGGCTTAGAAAGAAAGACACCAGAAAGAAAGATCACAAGAAAGAAAGCAAATTTATAAAGAGAAAATTATTTTTGTTAAATACGTAAAATTACTATAGCGGGCAAGCGAGTAAGCGGGAGTGCGATCGAGCGTGCGTTCGACGTGGTTACCGATTTCCGACTGTCGCGACAGACCGATGTTGAATGCCGTCTGCGCGGGCGCTAGAACCGGTCCATGAGAACAAAAGGACAACTACGTCAGAGCGGTCAAGCACGAGCGATTTTGCTATACAAGCTACACACACTCGGTTTCACTCGTACATTTGTTTTATATAGCAAAAATAATGAAACTAAAATGAATTTAGATAAATTAAGTTATGAACTCTTAAGATACAATTTGAAGCTAAATGTTAGAATGATGAAAGTGATTTTAACTATTACTTTTATACAATAAAAATGAGTAAAGAAAACAAGTTTGAATTTAAGTCAGCTAAACTACAAGAATTATAAGATTAAAATTATAAGCAAAGTAAACATTATATAAATGATTAAAAACAGCTAATAATAGTATCCCTACACTACCCCCCTGCTGAGACTGAAGGTCAGTGAAGTCGATAGTCTCGAAATTTGACTGTCCTCCCATATCTCGTCTTCTTCACCAATGGCTGGTCTTCTCTCCCTGGAACTGAAGTAGGTACCTCTGTTATTGGTTCACGTATGCTGCTGTCTCCTGGATTCATCTTTCGCTCGCTAGTCTCATGTCTTTGCTCATCTTTGGTAATATGCGCTGGTTTGACTCGATCAATAGACACCGTAGTCTCTCTGTTCTGAACTGCCAACTTCATTGTCTTCTCACCCCTCTCCAGCACTTTGTATGGACCTGCATATGGCGGTTCAAGTGAGCGTCTGGAAGCATCCTGCCGAAGAAATACATATTCTGCTGTGGCAAGGTCTTTAGGCACGAAAAATGTCTTTCTGTCATGTCGACTTGCAGGCATAGGAGACAACCTCGCCATGTGATAGCGAAGTCGTGAAGTGAAGTTAGTGGGGTCGTGACTGACATCAGTTGCTGGAATGAAAAATTCTCCAGGAACGCGGAGGGGCTCTCCGTACACAAGCTCTGCTGCTGAGGCTTTGATGTCCTCCTTCCAGGCACTGCGGATGCCCAATAGCACCAAGGGAAGTACTTCTGTCCAGCTTGACGAGGAGTAGCACATGATGGCTGCCTTCAACTGGCGGTGGAGACGTTCCACCATGCCGTTGCAGGCAGGATGATACGCTGTCGTAGGACGATGCTGCGTACCCAGGACAGCAGCCATTGAGCGGAAAAGATCACACTCAAACTGCCGACCTCGATCGGTGGTGATTTTCGTAGGGCAGCCGAAACGGGCCACCCAGCCTGATATGAAGGCCCGGGCACACGTCTCTGCGGTGATGTCGGCAAGTGGGTACGCCTCAGGCCATCGCGTAAAGCGGTCGACGGCTGTAAGGCAGTACCTGAAACCACAAGAATATGGTAGTGGCCCTACTATGTCCATGTGGACATGACTGAAGCGATTGGAAGGAATAGGGAAAGGTGAGGTGGGTGATTGGGTGTGTCTGAAGACTTTACTAGATTGGCAATCAGCGCACTCTCTAGCCCAACTTCTACAATCTTTCTTCATTCCTGGCCAAACAAATCTTCTTGATACCAGTTCAACAGTTGCTTTTACACCTGGATGACTCAGCCTATGCAGTTGCATGCAAATGATTTTTCTGAAGCTAGGTGTCAAATAAGGTCGTGGCTGCTTGGAGACGTCACAAATAACTTTTATATTCGAATTAGGAGCATTTACCTTTTGTAATTTTAACGCTGTTGTCCCTTTTAGCATAAGGTCTTGTAGCTCTTGATCTTCTTCCTGTGAATGGGCTAAGCTTGAGTAGTCAATTGAAGAGAAAAGTGCCTCAACCCTAGAGAAGGCGTCTGCAACGACGTTATTCTTTCCTGTGACGTAACGGATATCAGTAGTAAACTGGCCTATATAGTCTAGATAGCGAAACTGTCTGGGTGAACATTTCTCACGATTATGTTGAAATACATACGTTAAGGGTTTGTGGTCCGTGTATATTGTGAATGTTCTGGCTTCCACCATATGTCGAAAATGCCGGATGGCGTCGTAAATGGCCAACAATTCCCTATCGTACGGGCTGTATTTCTTCTGAGCAGACGTCAAGGGTCTTGAAAAGAATGCAAGTGGTTTCCAATCATTACCATCTCTCTGCTGCAACGATGCTCCAATTGCAGTGTCTGAAGCGTCCGAATAAATTGCTAATTCAGCATCTGAATTAGGGTGTGCTAACATGGCTGCCTCCGCTAAACTAAATTTGCAGTTGTCGAAAGCTTCTAACATCTCTGCTGACAAATTAATAGTTTCTGTACCTTTCATCTTGGGTCCTGACAAGAGAATGTTCAGTGGTGCTTGGATTTGAGCTGCTCCTGGTACAAAACGACGGTAAAAATTGTACATTCCTAAGAATCTTCGCAACTCCTTGATTGTCTTCGGCACAGGATAATCTTGTAATGCTTTCACTTTGTCAGTGAGTGGACAAATACCATCGGCCGTTACTTCATGACCTAGAAAAGTTATGTGTGAACGACCAAATTCACACTTGGCGGTATTGATAAGTATACCGTACTCACTTAGCCTGCTGAATAGAAGCTTCAGGTGCTCGTAGTGTGTTGTTTCAGACTCTGAGAATACTAAAATATCGTCCAAGAATCCATAGCAGAAAGGTAGGCCTCTGAGGACTTCATCGATAAAACGCTGAAATGTTTGAGCTGCATTTCGAAGCCCAAACGTCATAAAATTAAATTCAAATAGGCCAAACGGTGTAGTAATGGCGGTTTTCATAATATCAGCTGGATTAAGTGGAATTTGATTATAGGCTTTCACTAAATCAATTTTCGAATATATCTTGCTGCCCGCTAATTGATGAGAAAAATCCTGGATATGCCTTATTGGATACTTATCAGGGATCGTACGGGAGTTGAGTGCTCGATAATCCCCGCATGGACGCCAGCCGTTGTCTTTTTTAGGCACAAGGTGAAGTGGTGATGCCCATGCGCTCTCTGAACGGCGAGCTGTGCCAACAGCCAGCATATCCTCAAACTCCTTCTGTGCAATTTTCAATTTATCTGGTGGCAGTCTTCTTGGCCTGGCTGTGGTTGGCGGCCCTGGCGTCGTCCTAATGAAATGCATCGTGTTGTGCTTCACTAAACGCTGAGTACCTGATGGTTTAGTAATCTCTGAGTACTCACGCAAAAGTTGGTGATACCTACTGTCGCCGGTTACCGCCTTGACCGAAGCGACATCTGCTGCCAACTTTCCCACTGGCTGGGCTGTAGCTGATAGTGTAGTTAGACCGTCAATCAGTCGGTGGTTCCTCAAATCTACTAATAAATTGTAAAATGAGAGAAAATCCGCACCTATAATCGGTTTGGTGGTGTCAGCCACTATAAATCTCCATTTAAAATTGCGGCGTAGACCTAAATCAAGTTGAAGATGAATCCAACCATACGTATGCATCGGCGAGCCATTGGCAGCAAACAATTCGTAATCAACCCTTTTGCGACGATGATTTAATGCTGACCTGGGATACACGCAGACATCAGAGCCTGTATCAATCAAAAATAACATCTTAGTAACACGTTCCATCATAAATAAGCGGCCCGATCGATTGAGGCAGTCGTTTGCCGCTACTTCCGGCTGCCATTTTGGTTTAACGCTGACGCCGTGTAAGAACATGGCGGAACGCATTTGCTAGCGTTTTCACCAAAGCGCTTATGATACCAGCAATTACTATTATTATTTGATCTAGACTGGGATCGTGAACGGCTACGAAAATGATTAAGTGCACTTTTTCTAAAATTTCTATTCTTAGTACGTGAACGTGTTACCTGGCTCTGTAGGGTTGCCACTTGCCGTGTCAGCTCGTCGATCTTCTTGATCAGCTCGCTTACTTCGAGGCCGGTACCTGAGTGCAGGCTTGCTACCGTCGGAGATGGAGTAGATATCTCGTACACCTTGTCTGCTAGTTCAGCCACATTATTTAGTTCTGTTTCTTGTGCTTGCATAGCCACCACAGTCTGCACACCTTGAGGAAGTCGGCTCGCCCACAAGGTTCGTAGGAATGCATCTGGAACATTCTGACCCGCCAACGCACGCAAATGACGTAAAAACTGCGACGGTTTTCGATCGCCCAACTCTTCATGTAGTAAAAGTTGCTTAACCTTTTTTTCTTGGCTTTCGGAAAGTCTCTTCACTAATTCTGTTTTCAACTTTCCGTATTTATTTTCTTTAGGGGGAGAAGTTATTACGTCTTTAATTTCTGCGGCGTACTGAGGCTCCAAATTGGCGATTACATGGTAAAATTTTGTTGAATCGGACGTTATTCCACTGATGCAAAATTGCCCCTCAACCTGTGCGAACCATAGCGCCGGTTCTTGTGGCCAAAACGGCGGCATCTTAATTCCTACCTTGAAGACAGCCCCGCTGGATACGCCCATGTTCGACGATTCGCCTTCGGTATTCATCTCGACACGTGCTGGAAGTGCCTGGAATGTTCCGAACCACGCCCTATTTTTATAATTTAGGCGGGAGGTATATTGCAAACGCGCGGTTATTCGCGAAACTTCGATGCACCAGTCGGATAGCACGCTAGATACGTAGCAAATAAAACTAGTTCTATTCACATATAGGGGTCACCAATAATGATTCCACGTAAAATTAAACCATAAATATTTGCTACAACTTTTAAAACACTCCCTCAGTTTCGTCATCAGCTCCCGTTTCCATGACGCATGCCTTCCGGTTGCTTCCATTCCTATTATTATATTATCTTGACATGTTTTTACGACTGGCCGTCTGCCTAACATCAACCCCCCTTAGGAATACGTCCTCAGCTACCGCTTCCATGATGCTTTCCTTTCTGGAGCCCTATTTTTGAAATGTGTGACATACATATCGAATGACAATCATTCGATATAGATATCGTACAAAAATAATTCGACTCGCCAATTTTGCGCCAATGAAATCACTCCCGAGTGATTCCATTCCTATTATTTTGGGCTGTTTTACTACTGGCCGCCTGCCTAACGTCAATCTTCATTGAAAACGCAGATTGTACGTTTAGATTGATACCACTGGTTGTTTCTTCATCGTATTTGAATACACATAAGCGACACGGGTCGCGAGCACTTCGTACCGTTTCGTTTAGGGATTGTAATACAAAACAAAATGCGTAATATCTTAGGAATGGAATATCCGATTTCATTCATTTAAAGAGTAATTTACAGGTATTAAACCATCCTTGAATGTAATGATTTATTTGGATAAGGATTAATACCGAGAAACGAATAATATGACCTAGTTTATACCGGCGGCGATACTATTGCAAATTTTAACATGAAAAAGTAGTTGTTGCGACGTAACTAAAACAGTTAGACATATGGTAACACGGACTTTTTTTTAGATCTTTTTAAGATGTACAATACTGTAGTATATTATTCTGAACTATCTCTCTTATGGTATAGCCAGCGTTTGCAAAAAGCGTTTGTAAAAGCAAAAAATGTTTCAATTTAACCTCTAAAATTATCAGTGTTCCTCTACTGTATTATGCTTAAACCTTCCTCTTGAAACACCCTATCTATTAAAACAACCCCCATCTAAATCCGATGCATAGTTTTAAGAAACAAAGAGGGAGGGCCTTTGCCCAGCAGTGGGACTTAAACAGCTAGTTAAAAAAAAAGAAAATACAGATACAGTTGAAATTGGCTATATTTAAAAGTTGCAATTAACATTTACCTGTAAAACCTGTTGGCAAAGACATTGACACATAAGCACAAATAATAATATCACAATAGCTTATAATCTTTATGATTTTGCCGCAGTTTATAATATAAGTAAGTTATAATTACAGGCAAATGGAAATTAAAAAATATGAAGGCTTTTCACTGGTTTTCATTAAAATTGACGGGCAATTAATTAAATGGATTAATTCACTGAATGTATTTCCTATCCAACTTTGTAAAATTAAAAAAGTAGTTAATATTTTTGTATCTTCCACTGATCACATCGCCAGATGTTAGACATCTTAGTTGAAAACATTAAAGAATAATATCCAAATATAAATCTATTTGAAACTTACGATGCATGTACACTTTTTATCAGTAACAATTGAACTGTGTAACTTAATTTATTATTAAAATTAATGTCCGAGATTCCAATATTCAACTCTTTGATATTTTTACTTGTAGAACAAATACGTGTTTTTTTTAGACTTTATAATATAGACCTTAGATTCAGAGAATGAAAAAAAACATTGTATTTATTAATTATGGAATAAAAAACTATTATATAGGGCCACAACATGGTACAATGGCAAAATCCAAGTCTTAATCAGTTACCGGATAATCGGGCGCTAATATAAAACTTTAAGTATATAAACTAAACTATAACTATGTATAACTTAATTTTTATTCCCACTAAAGAATAAAGAATAATATAAAGTTGCATAAAGTTGTTTTTACAAAATTGTTCAATCCCGGGAATGTTTATTAATTCAGGAAGGAATATTCATATTATTCTCTTAAGGAAAGAAGTTTAGGTATATATACTCGTAAGCGCTCGATTATCCGATCACTGCTTTTTATATAGATATATGGTTTATAAGTATATGTTAATTTTATAAGTAAAATTGCTATTATTATTTCAGTGGGACAACAGCATGTTAATGATGAGAATGCATTTATGGGTGTTAAAAACCTATAATTACATTATTTATCGAGCAGAAATTGTGAAAAATTTTATTTGACAAACAAGCGCATGTTGTTTGTGCGGGAATTTCAAAACAAACCAGTTCAATTTATTCATTTTTAATTATTTTCAAAATGTTACCATATTCAAGTTTATAGTTGTCGGGTCATGTTCCCGTTTGGTTGGTTGGTTGGTTTGATTTCCTATAACGGAAGGAATTAGGACGCAACTGAGAAACACGTTTGGTCGAAGAAGGGTATTTCATGGCCACGTGGGCGAAACCGCAGGTAACAGCTAATTATTATATGAAACCTTGTTTTCCTTTTTCTTGGCTTTTTTATGTGGATGGTCGAACGACCATATATATATATATATAAGACTAGCTGTTTGCCGCAGCTCCACCTGCGGTATATAGCCTATGTTACTCAGGGTGAATGTAGCTTTCCAATGGTGAAATATTTTTTGCAATCGGCAGAGTAGTTTTTGAGTTTACAAACATACACACAAAAATACAAATCTTTCCTCTTTATAATATTAGTCTAAATGTAGAAGTGTAGACAATGAACTGACATTGATACTTAATTATGATATAAAATTTTTCAGGTGCCAATAGAGATGGGCGCCTTCCCGGATATTTTCCCCTTTTATTCCCAAATTTTTAAAAAATTCCCCGGTATTAATGGGAATTAATTATTTTTTTTTCCTTTTCTTCCCTTTGCATTTCATTTTTTCCCTCTTGAATTTCTTCCCGCTGCCCATCTCTAGGTGCCAAACGGAATATGTGATAGAACATTATAAGGTTAAACCATGGAGCAAACAAAGAGGAGACGGCGTATCGACTGGTGCACTGTTACGGTCATTGGCGCAGTGACGTCGGAAGTGGGCGTGGCTTACGTCATTTTTCGTTCAACTGTGAAGGATGCGTGACGTGGAGCGAGCTCTATAATTTTTCTTACTCAAAATATGTGTCTGTTTTTAATGTTCAAAATATCTGTAATATAAAGGAATTTAAATATATTATTTTAAGTTGAAATTTTCAATTTACTAGCAATATCTGTCGATAAGTAGAGGGGATCGTCAATAGGGGCGGAGCTACGGCCAAACCGAGCACCACGCACGACTGCCTTCCACCCCGCGTAGACTCACACAATTTTTGTAAGGAATACGCCATATTGTCTTTGTTATTACTCCGTAAGTTAAACAGATTTTTAAACTATAAGTTCAGTGCGCTGTGTTTCTTCAAGGTTGACGCCAAATTTCTACCGAGTTTTGTAGGACAACTTCCTATATATGCCGTTACTACATTTTGCTTTCAATAAATCGTGAATAGGCAGTGTTTATACTTGGACATTATTTTTATACGAAACAATACATGCTTACTCTAAACAGTTTCAGTTTTAGATGCCTAATACATAACTGCCTTTTTTTACTTTTATGCAAACTGGTAAATAATATAATGAATCCTGAAGCGCAAACTAACCCAAAACTTTAAGCCAATGGAAGTTATAAATTGTAAAGGTAAAGGTTAATTTAGATTAATGTGCAATCAACGTAATGGAAGGACACACTCGTTATTAAAACAATATCTTCAATAATTTGTTACCATCTACTGTATGAACAGGCAACATTGTTGAAGACAAAATAATAAATGAAAATAATAAAGTTAGGTATGCAAAATTATTCTTATATTGATTAAATTTGTATGAAAATTGATTATTGTTCAAATTTTCTGTGCGAAATTGCGTGCTATCGGGGACTCGGTGCCAATGTAGCAGTGTTATCAAAACAATGCTGCATCTTTTATCATGACCGGTGCTGCACCAGCTGAACAAAACAAGAGCTTGTATCAAGCTTCCCAGCTCGGCTATCTCGGCATGAGACTAATATATGCGGGCCCTGCCACACGAAGTAGATGAATAGTGTTGTGATGGTATTTTCAGAGAAAATGCACAAATCCGACACGTTACAGAACTATATTTACGGTTTTCCACACATAGGTTTTGTGAACTGCATCTTATGTTAATTTGTTTGTATTAATTTTTGGAAAATGTTAAATAAATAACTGAAGGTAGGTAATTGAAATAGAAAATACACAAAATAGAAATGAGCTCTTGCTTTTATGAGAGGTATATGGAATGTGATGAGATGACGTAAAAAAAATGTGGATAAAAAAATGATTCGAAATATGAAATGATTTTTAAATGAAAATATGGTGAAGGATGGTTATGATATGAAAAAGTATGGAGAAATGAGGAACAATGCAAGCGCATAGTTACAAGCTTTTATAAGCCAGGATAAGCGACATAGGAGTAGCAAGTTTCTGGAAAAACAAAGTTTTACCCCCTTACTCATAAAAATAAACTAACGTTCAATAGATAAGACACAAAGGGACTAAGCATATTTTAGTTAATGTAGGCTTAACGAACGTTCATTAATTTTTATGAATAAGGGGGTTAAGCATTAGCTAATCTACACAAAAAGAAGAAGAAGCGTGTCGTCTTTATATCCAACAATTTTAAGTTTAAGTACTTGTCAAACTTTAAATGTTATTTTCAGAAGTTCAAGAGAATCAAGAAACAAATATGAAAAAGATGAATACTCATATACGAAAACAGCATTTAGAAATTCCACAAAGCAATTTTTTAGACAAAGATTTCCAAAATATGATTCTACCATTAGACTTTATGCATTTAATACTTTTTAATCCAAAGTATAAAATAAAACATAATTTGATTACACCAAATCAATATTTACAAAACATAATAGCAATTCTTGGATTTATTTTGTTTACTGCATCATATATTTTTCGTTTCTTAATGATGACCAGTATGAAAATGAATTTTGTTTTATGTCTTTTAGATTTAATTCTCTACATTTCTGGTTTCTGTATCAACTGTTTTTGTAGTATATTACAAAGCAATTTTAATGTGAATTTGATCATAATTATGTTTAAAATTTACAAACAGCAAAGTTTTAAAATTAATATGAGAGAGTTCACAAACATTAATTGGATCAACTGTATTATCGTTACTGTATTGTACTTTGTCAACGTTACTTATTTATTCTATTTTAATCATAGTAAGCTTTTCATTTTCTTTTATTATATATGCTCGTTCATATCAATGTGTTTCGATATCAATGCTCTTTACGCTATTGGAACTCTTGGGCTGTTAAGAACTGAATTGATAATGTGGATTGTTGAAATTGATTCACATAAAGAGTTAACTGGTAGAATGAGCGAGGAAGATAAATATTGGAATAAAATGTTCGAAATGTATTTGGATATTCAAGAAGCATTCAAACTTTATAACAAGGTTTATCAAGCATACGTAAGTACACACACTCTGCTGGCTAAGCCACCTCAAGTGAATGAGGGAGCACCAGAGTGTTCCACATAACCATTTTTTATACCTTAATTTGTAATTTATTTTATAAAATAATATTAATAACAAATCATAGCATCTATCAGAAAATGTATCTTCTAAAGTTGTGAACTTCATAATACCAATTATTAAATAAAAAAATATTTTTTCAGTTTATATTTCATGTGGCAGAGTCGTTTCTCCATACGTTACACTACTTGCAATTTGTATTAGATACAGCAAGTGTCATGGATACAACGGTAAAATGGATTTTTTCTATTACCCTTTTCAATAGTTTAAAAAATTAATATGCAATCTTTAGAAGACAAATGTCACAAAAAATTACATACATGTTACGTCATAGAAAACATACAAAGATATGTTATATCTAACAAAAAGTACGATATGCGGCCTTAACGCTAGTGCAGTCTCTACCAGGCTACCTTTAGGACAGAAAAAGCTCGCTTCGTCTACGCTCTTGTCCCTTTTTCAAGATGTTTGCGATTTGGTCGCAATATGTTTCCGCGGCCGTCTTTACCTTCTTTTCCATTTGTTAATTTAATAATTTATTTTGTATGTCGACTATGAAAATATTATTTTAGATCTATTATATTCACTTTTTAGTATTATTACAGTGGGATGACAGCAAGCTAATGTTCAGTATTGGTTTATGGGTGATGAAGAACTTCTTATATCATTG
Organism: Euzophera pinguis; assembly: GCA_947363495.1. Taxonomy (NCBI): domain Eukaryota; kingdom Metazoa; phylum Arthropoda; class Insecta; order Lepidoptera; family Pyralidae; genus Euzophera; species Euzophera pinguis. The sequence continues at coordinate 9,889,822 of OX376176.1, forward strand.
TCTATCAAGCAGAAATTGTGAAATATTTTATTTGACAAATAAAGAGGTTCAAGTTCTTTGTGCGGGAATGTTATACAAGCACGATTGTTTTGGTAATAATTTTACAATTAACTCTATTATATGCTGATGTTAACCTCATTAAAAATTTGAATTGGAATTATATTTTTTCTGGACCACTCCTTTTTCCAAACTAGATACATTAATTAAGAATTTATTCGAATTAAACAAAAAAAACTCACTTAATAAAGTTTTTATTGCGTGTTTATGAACGAAGATATGTTTAAATAAAGGACACATTTAAAGTCAAACGCCTAAAGAGGCAGCTATTTATTGTTTAATTGCGAATATAATGTTAATATTGTTCATTTTCAGGTGCAAAACGGAATATGTGCAAGAACATTATAAGGTTAAACAAATTTCTGGACTATAAGTTCAGCGTGCTGGGTTTCTTTGAGGTTGATGCCAAATTTCCCTTGCGATTTGTAGGGCAACTTGCTATTTATGCCGTTGTGATACTACAATTTGCTTTCAATAAATCATACATGAAATAGCTTGGCGGGCAGACTTCAGTACGATAAGAAATTTAGGCCTCAGCCAAAATTCAGTAGACCCCGGGCTGCAACAGTGTGACCTCTGGGACGGTTCACAAAAGAGGTTCGCTATCGCGCGCCGCTTTTGTGAACGGTTCCATATCAATCAGTACATTTGAACGTGCCGCCTCAGCTTCGCGCCGCCTCAGCTTCGCGCCGCCTCAGCTGCGCGCCTGCGCCGCTGTCCGCCGACTTCGTGTACCCGAATGACTCTAAGCGCCTAGGATTACCACAGTTAATATCCATCCAAATGTAAATAATTAGGCGAAATGTCTGCCTCATTATGTACTGCAATAAATAAGAGGCGTAGCTTGTCGCCATATGAGTTTTAAATTTGATGTATTTAGATAATATGGAATGAAATGTAATTAATCTATACAATTTTAAAGAAATTCTGTTAATGAGGTCTTATGTTTTTGCGATTGTTTTGTTCTTTGACTTCATCCAATTCCGTTTAACGGTTAGGCCGTGAAAGCGTAACAGACATGTCTGTCTGACAGACGGACAGACAGACAGACAGACTTTCGCATTTATAATATTAAGTAGGGATTTTAAGATGGAACGTTATTTTATTCATTAAATTAAACTCATAAAAAATCATTACGTTATTTTATTGTTGGTCATATGGTGTCTCCCGGATTATACTAATTTTTTATTACTATTTTGTTTTCCACTGCTGTGCAAAAGCCTCCCCACTTTTCCAGGGCTATTTCTTTCAATTTTTTATCGATTTCTCGTCATCGGATAATCTTGTTTTTGGCCTACACTTTCTATACCTATCAGTTGGGGTGTTGTAATAGATGTTATTCTAATACAGATGTTAAGACTTTTTTATTATTTGATTATTAAATCCTGTGTTCATAATTCAGATTTTCTTCTCGACGATTCGATTCTTGTAACGTCATCTATTTACAAATGAGAACTATTATTTTTCTAACGCAATGGATGGTCATGTTTAGCCTACTGTTGACTTATAATTATCTTTTGAGTGTTTGTGGGTTCATTGAAGTGAGCACCTCTTTCATAATTGTTTGGGTAAGGCATGACATTTTCTATTTATTTCATTTTTTTTCTAAAAGTGTACCTCTATTTTATGGTAGTGTTGTGTTTATGGGACATTAATCTACTTAATTCTGTACTTGCCTCTTTTATAAGTTTTATATATAACACTTACTTAGGGTGGAGGGTTGATAACCTGAGATACAGGAGTAATCCTAGTTCAGGTGTCAATCCACCATATGACTATAGCATAGAATATTTGAACATATTCTGTACCTTTTCTATAAAATGATTATATTTTTAGTTACTGTGTGTGTACCCGTATGGTGAGCAATAAACTTACTTTTTTTTTTTTTTATGGTACTTTTCTCGCTGTGGCTAGTTTAGACCGCTACAAGATATATGGTCTGGTCATATCATCAAAACCGTTTTATAAAGTTTATGATATAATGCACCGAGGAAGTCATTACAGTAAGTGGCAGGAAAAAAACAATTATCATTATTAATTGAATAAAATTTACTAAGTAACAAGTCATTAATGGTCGTAATAAAAAATAAGATAATTGTCAATAGCGTGAACTTGACAACTATGGCAGTAAAATCATTGTTTTTCGTGAAATAAAAAAATGTTAATTGAATATAATAAATAACAAAATTATTATTAAATTTCTGAATGTAATACCAAAGTTATTGATAAAAACAATGAAATTAACAGATCATTCAAAGATGAAAACAGAAAAGAAGTTTGAATTTCAATCTCATGTATAAAGTAAAACAATTGATTAGGGAGTAATTTAATAAACAATAATATTGGTAAAGACATTAACATTTCAGCAATTCACAAAGTTATTTAATGAGATAAAAATAAAAACTAATTGAAAAATGGTCTACAATTTTCAAAGAAATCGACGTGCAGAAGTTTTACTGAGTAATTTTCTAGATCAAGATTTCCAGAATATGCTACGCCCGTTGAATCTAATGCAAATAGTATACTTCAATTCAAAATTCAGAATAAAGAACAACTTCATCACATCAAATTTATTATGGCAGCATTTAATTACAATATGTGGATTAATTTTCAATACAATAGTATTTACTATCAGATTTTACATTAGATTTACTAGGAGTACGGATTTTAGTTTTAATTTCGTGAATTTAATTTGTCATATTATAGGTTTTTGTATCAACTGTTTTTGCACTATCTTTTATAGTAATTTAAATATCAATTTCATTCTTATATTGTACAAAATTTATACTTTTCAAACTATCAAATTAAGAATTAGAAATTTTACTCTCTGGAACTGGATCTACAGTATTAACTTGTTTATATCTTATCTTTTTATTATGGGTTCTTACTTTGTCATCACTCCTAGTTTCTTCATGTCTCTTCTTGCTTCAACATGTACGTTTATTGCCTTTTGTGTTGACTTCAATACAGTGTATGCGATTCGCATGCTTAATTTTCTGGAAAAGGAACTAGATATTTGGATTAAGGAGGTGGAATGGTCTCGTATAATGATAACAAATAAATACAATGAAAATCAATACTGGAATCGAATGTTCAACATTTATGCTAATATACAAGAAGCATATATCATTTTTAAGAGAGTTAATCAGGCGCAAGTAAGTAAACCTTAAAATGTCTGCTATCTAGACTTGAAACATCATTCACATCATCAAACAAAACTCTTTGTGGGACTACACAATCAATTCTTGTTCTACATTATGTATAAGTTATTCATGTATGTTTATTTTATATGAAATATTTGTGTATGTTTATAATTTTCAACTATATCTGTTGCTGTACCCAACCTTTTTTTTTTTTTTTTTTGTTAACGGAGGGGAAATGCATTTGCGCACAAAGTGTGGGACTCCTGGGCCGCTAATCGGCCCAGACTACCCACTAAAACCCCTCCGGCGTTTCCGCACCGGCTGTTGAGGGCGCCATGGGGTCGCGTTAGCATTCTACCACGACGCCCTCCAGCCATGGCCTTTCGGCCCCGACCATTGGCCTTTCGGCCACCCCCCAAATCGGGCAGTGGCCCATAAATGGACCACGCCCGTCCCCCAGACCCACATCCATTCGCCGTCTCATCATAGACGGCGGTGGAGTGGGCTGTTGGCAGAAATTGGCCGACAGTCAACAAGACCCCGACTACCAGGGAGTTATTAACTGTCACCCAGGGTGCACCGTCCCGAATCCCTTGTTCGCCCGCCCTCCCACCGGATCCGTGGGATCAAATGAGAACGCAAAGCTTTCAAAGGACCGGCCACTCGAGGAGGTTCTCTGCCCTGCACCCCTGCTGTACCCACCCTAACTTAACTGTTTCTCTTTCACCTCGTAAGGGTTGACTGGAAGAGATTGCCTAGCAATAAGTCCGCCTTTGCTCATATTATGTTGAAGTCTTTGTAAGTAAATGTTAAATTATTTGTTACTGTATATGGGCAATAAAGATATTTTGTATTGTATTGTATTATGAGAAAACGAAACTTTTGCAGGACAACTCATATGTAATTTCTTTCTCATATATGATTGGAGCACTTTACTGTTTTCAAGACCACCATAAACGCTAAAATCAATAAATCCTGTATCATCCATGTACATTTTTTTCTTCTTTTCAGCTCTTATTTCATGTAGCAGAGACATTCTTTTATGCGTTATTTTATTTGAGATTTATAATAATTATCTCAAACTTAAGAACAATGGTAAACTTTTGATAAAATATTACCCAAACGTATAATACGCATCAGACTGTCTCTACATACATATAATATTTTCAGGATACAATTATCGTATTATCATCGAGTGTGAGTGTCTGGGTTGTGAAAAACTTTATTCTCCACATAATTTTAAGCAGAGAATGCGAAAAATTTCATTTGGGAATAAATGAAGCTCGTCTAGTTTGTTTAAAAATGTTGACACAAGAAGGATGCTTTGGTAAGTTTATAAAAAATAATAAAAAGAATATTACTTAGACGAATCCAATAATATGTAGTAACATTGAAATTTGTCCAAACGTTAGGCTACAAAGATTTCGGATTTCTTCTATAGTTAGTTTCAAAAATAGATAAGAATCCAAGTGCCAGATCTTTTCTGAATAATTCAAAAATCTGTAATAACTAGCATATTCCTAAAAAAAATATATTAGACCGTCAGTTAGATAACCTAAAAATATTGGAAACGTATTTTTTCTTGTGAAAATTGAACAAAGAATGGTAAAGATATGGCGCGTTAAAGTTCCGTGTGACGTCACAGTGTGCTACACTTTTTCGCAACATGTGACGTCACAAGCCCCCACTCCTAAACTTTGATGCGTTATATCTTTATAATTTATCGCTCAATTGACAAAAGAAAAAATACGTCACTAATATATTTTGATTCCCTAAAAGACGGACTAATTTTAATGTTAGTCTTTTGAGCCTGGAATTAGCCTATTACACTCACAATAGCTACAAATACACTTGAAGAAAGACATTACAGCCATAGCAAAATCTATCAGTATTTTTATAGTGGATGTAAAAAACACAAGAGTAGGACGTAGTTACTAAATCAATAAACATTTTCAGGTATCAAAAGGATTATGTGCAAAAATATCATTCGTTGGAACAATTCCTGCACTAAATTCAACTGCTTTGGTTTCTTTGTAATTGATGCTAAGTTTCCCCTTAAATTCCTTAGGATTCTTGCAACGTATGCTATACTGTTACTCCAGTTTTATTTTAAAGAATAATATTTTATTACCATCTGCTATTTTATTAAAATTCTTTTCTACATCTACAACTTTTACATCATCTTACTACAATCAATCTTAATACAACTAAGTAGGCAAACATGCGTACGGCCCACCTGATGGTATGTGGTTACCATAGCTTATGAACGCCTGCAACGCGGGAGATGTCACGAGCGCCGTGCCAACCTGTCCGCTATCAGCACAGCGACCCCACTGGAGCCTTGCATCATTATTTCATTAATTAATTCATTAATATCGAGTAGGTTACATGGTTTAACTGTGTTGATAAGGCGTCTGCCATTGACCGAGAGTTATTGTTGGGTTTTCAACACTCACATCATTTTGGTTGAATACCGAATCAACAACCGTTTTCTACCGGTATTATTCCAAATCTACGGTTGATAACTTTTTTATACAAAATTCAAATTATGTGTTCAAAATTTTAATTTTAATTTGAATAGGATGGTACGGAATCCACGACATCAATCAAACTCAAAAATTATTTAGAAAACGTTGGAAAATGTTTGGAAAGTTTTCTACCGTACTAAACCGTTGAAAACGAGTTTTTAACCATTTTGGTAGAATACCAGTTTTCAAGCTTTCAGAATTTACTCGTCGCCCATAACCACCCATACTCAGATAGATCGCGGGTTCGGTTCCCATGGGAAGCATACTTTGTTTAGTTGTTTTCAGTTTGGTTAGGACATTGCAGGCTTGAATCACCTGATTGTCTGATAATAAAGATGATTCCGTGCGAATTAGCGCGGCGATTTAGCGCGACTGCCATTTAGTGGTCGTTAAAATCATCATGATCCTTTTGGTCTGCTTTCCATAATAAAAAAGGGTTACGGAGGTCAGACGGTAGTCGCTCCAAGTTTAGAACCAGTACTACCAAATTTAGGACCATGACTTACCGTACCCTAGGCTTCGAAGCGTAAGCTGACGACGCAACTAGGAATACACGCTAGGATAAATAAGAAGAGCTAATGGTTAATCGACCCTGGTATCGCGAAAGCACTAGACTCAATAATTTGACATAAAAAATGACTCCATCACTGCAGGTAGGTAGTGAAGCATTGCCCCCGTGTGCAGACTGTACTTTTATTTAATAAATTGCCTTTAGAACTAAAGACACAGAAGAAATTATCCAAATTTAGAAGTCTCCTGCAAAAATTGTTACTGGAGAAGTGTTTCTATAGCGTTGATGACTTTTAAAATTGTATTTTGTTTTTCTTTCAAGTATTAACATGACATGTACCTAGCTAGAATATAGAATTAAGATTTATTTTAATATTCGAATGCAATGTATTTTGTTTATGAAAAAATAAATTTCAAATTGAAAGAAAAATATCAGAGAATCTAATAGTGGTAAAGGCTTCTATCATAAATGATGATTTAGGTTTTGAAATACAAGACAAATAAAATTTGACTATTTAAACTTATTTAATATATTTACATTAAGTATTTATTGTACAGGTGGTACTATATTCAAATTCGACAACGTCGACTTACATAATATTTTAAATGATGTAAAATCATATGTAAATATAGTAATCTATAATATTGAGCATGATACTTAGCTTAAAAATCGATAGCGAAAGAGCCTACTCATAAATCATCCCAATCTATTTTCTACCTTGTATGGTACCAATTTTTTTTTTTGTGGTGGAAAAACAATTTGTATTGTAATGTGCCAAGACCAAGACAAAATTTAAAGAATTTTCTTGTGACGCTTATGACACTTCTAACATGTTTAGCGTCGATGTAAAAAGTAGCATGTGAATCAAACACCATGCCTGTTTCGTTTCGTTCAGTTTAATCTTATCCATCATTAAAACTTTTACTTTTAAAATAGTTATACGTATATATTAACATACACTCCTGAGGAAAATTCTCAAAAAAGTGCTAGTAGTCTAGTAGAAAACTGAACTTAATAATCAAGAAGGATTCTCACAGCTCTACGTTAAGATGTAGAATTATTTTCTATCACAACAAAAAGATTTTTAACAGCAAAATACCAGGTTCAAATAAAAATGGCGCTCAAGCTTATATCCAAAATTATCTGAGACAGGTATAAAACGAGGCCTGGGGTTTCCCCTGAAAAACATTGTCTACCCATTCAACATCATAATCATCGTTAACAAACATCGTACATCTCATTGCTGGTTATGAAACACAGGGAAGTATGGACATTTTTTCATCGACACATCAATTTTGCTCTTATAGGAGTTTTAGTCTGCTTCTAAGAAATGAACTCCTGAACTTAAAAGTCTTAGGGAAGTTTCTTTTTAGTGCATATGCGTCAGCGCTTAGGAATAGTTATCTCAAACTTGAGTTGGATTAAGACAGCTTAATATCTTGAAGTTTCTGCCGAAGAGCTCTCCATCTCCCAAGGTCTGTGGTAGATGTTGATTAAGGGTTTCTGGCAGGAGCAGAGAGGTGACGCCACCGGCGAGGCTGAAGATACCCATGATTGTGAGTGGGAGAGTCTTCGAATAGACAGACTGAAATAGAATAAGTGATACGTTTAATTCCTGTTCGAAACTACAAAAGCGGAAGATATCACTAGCCTTGTGATAGGAATCTTGTGACAACTCTCCCATAAAGTTGGCTGGAAGAGATTGCGTTAGCGATAAACCCGCCTTTGTACTCATTTCTGATGTGTCTATTCTATGTGTCTATGTAAATGGTGCAATAAAGTGTTTATTCATTCATTCACTCAATCAAGTCATGTTTGACTAACCCTAAAACCTAAGCTAAGCCATGTGGTCGCTAACTTTATGGGTATGTGTCATATTTTTCGTACTTCGGAAGGCAAGTAAAAGCATGAAAGTAAAGCCCTGAATTGTTTTTTATGAAATTTTAGCAAAGGCTATTAGTCTGGTTTCCCTGTAAAAATGGTTACGGAGGTTAGACGGCAGTCGGTCCATTGTAATAACCAGTGCCGCCAAATCTAGGACCATGACAGCGTACCCTAGGCTCCGAAGCGTAGGCTGACGACGCAACTAGAAACACACGCTAGGATGATGGGGATTAGGGCGAAGAACATTAGGGCTAATGTAATGTAAACGCTGCTGAAGCTAAGCCAATACTGAACACATGTTTTTAATAAAGGTTCTTGAGCTATATATATATACTTTTAATTTTATTTTATTAAAGTATTTGTTTTTTTTTTTTAATATGAGTAGTTGTATCAACAAATAAATTTATTGGAGGTTAGCGAAATGTGAAATGAAGAAACTTACCAAATAAACAATATACGGGCACATCAATAACCCCAGACCAGCTATGAAGGAGGAGGCTCCCATTGCTTGTGACCTCAATACCGTTGGAAGGAGCTCTCCTATTTGCACGTAAAATACTCCAAATGATGCGGCAATAAAAAATCGACCCAGCATTGATAAGGATACAGTAACCCAAGGCATGGCTGAAAACAAAAATAGAAAATAAAATAGTACGTGTAAAGTGATTATTTCAAGACATCTATTGTTAACTGTAGAGTAAATACTCTAGTGTACAATAAAGAGTTAATAAATAAATATTGTCTTGTTTTATAAAAAAAAAAAGGATGCATGTGGCAATTGTGACGTTTTACCAAGCAATAAAAAAAACTAGTATTTGATAAATTCGTATGTTTTACAATATTTACATAGAGCTATCGACTATAGACCATGTTCTGCCCGATAGATTTGTAACACTGAATACAATCGAAGAGGATTCTGGTCATTAAGTTTCAAAGATAAATAGGTGTTCTAAAGATTCAATTGATCATCACAGTTAACTTTATGAAGAAATTGGTTACCACTTACATTCAGGTACAAATGCGCAGCTGAGACATGCCAGACCTCCAATGCACATGAAAATACAAAGCACCCATCTCCTTCCAAATTTGTCCATACATCGCCACGCTATAATATAAGAAGGCAATTCTACTGCGCCACCTGAAAATATTGTTACAAAAGTTGAAATATTTAGCACTCTGAAGAAGATCAAATCACAAAGATCAATTTTCAAAGTATTTATAGAGTTTTAGAGGTATAAACTTCATACTTAATCTTATAATAGCAATCATTAAATCTACAATGTTACATAATAATGTTTCTTAATGGGTAATACTTGTTAACATATATTTATCCTCGCATAATAACGTATAAAACAATGATAATAAATTACTCACCTATAAAAAATGCTAAATAATCATCTACTCCTAAATTAGGCGTATTATAACTTAAACTATTATAGACAACTCCCAGTGCTACCCAATTAAAAGTTAAAATGAAAAATTTCTTTCTTATATTTGGATATCTGAAAATATCTATCAAGGATGCTTTACAATCTCCTTCTGAATTCTGATCATCCATTTTCTTATTCTCCATTAACTCTTCTTCTCCGTAGTCTTTTGTGAAAATTTTGCTTACTATTTGTATCGATTTTCTTCTCAATGTACTCGCTGGAGATTTAGTAAAACTATCTGTTTGTGTCGATTTCTCGTTCGATTCTGAATTGTAAAGAGATTCTTCAGTATCATTTCTTACTTCATCATCATTGACACTGTCTATACGTTTTTTTAATCTAGCCTTTTTATTCACTATCTCAGCCACTTCTAATGCAATGATTTTTTCAATATTTTCTGCTTTTGACTCGTCTACTTCAGCAATTTTATTCACGTCTGGACTAAAAGTCAACATGTTGCTTATTCTCCTATCCATGTATTCGTCTTTAGGATATTGGTCTTTGTAATTAATCACGTGACCATTAATATTGCAAAGCATTGTAACTTCGGCTTCTATGTCTTGTTCGTCTTTCATTCTTTTCTGAAATCAAATAATCATAACTACACATTCTATATTGAAAAGTTGCATCGCTGTTAAGTTAATGAGTACGGTCACAAAAGCTGTTTTGTCACGTGTCTGATAAGATTGCCTATCCAGATGTTCATTTTCTTTAGATTTCAGTAACTGCTCTTTGGTTGCTGTTACTAGGCGTGATTTATCATTGAGCTTTTCAAAATACTTAAATAAACTTAACTAACGGTTATTTCCCTTGTAACAATTAATTAAGCATTGGTGGGTTTGTGCCTCACGAAACCATCTTATGTTGTATGTGTGTTTATTATGGGCTTTCGTCTATCGACAAAAGCTTTAACCACACGTAAAAATGGCGATTCCTTTTTAATCATGCTAAATTACAAGCTGCATGTAATGGACATAAAAACTACGAATAAAAACATGGGATTCCCAGGAAACATTATTTTTGGCTTTCTAACTATATTGTTTATAAGTCTAATTATATATTACTTTAAGATTAATATTGACACTCACATGGATATCAAGTAAGAAGCCGTGACGAAGTTCGATGCCGTTCTTCCTCGCGAGATTCCTGAAGACCTTCTCAGCTTCAGCTATACGTCCCCTGCTGACCAGCCACCTTGGAGACTCTGGTATCAGCCAGTAATATCTGAAACCACATTTCCTCATCGTCATTTTCATCATTTTATGTTTTAAATTCCTTTCGTGCTTCTGAAGTCTGTTGTTGATCCCGATCGTTATCGCTAGATGGTATTCTATGATTTTATTTGGTGATCGTCAAAGGAACCAGCGCACACCTGCTGGGTCAATTAACCATGTAACCTATTCGATATGAATGAATGATTCTATGATGTCTATCCTTACCTAGATACATTGTTTTTCTACCTTGTTTGTAGTAATGGTGTGTGTATGTGTAGTGAATATATTGTTATATTGTATGTATGTACATAGAAATATATATACTTACTTATATACAACATTATTATATATATTATATTATATAGTTGTAGGTGTATATATAAGTAAGTGTGTAATATACATTATATGTGTAAGTTTATGTTTTGATATTTATTAAAATTATTATTTTTCTTCTTAATCTTTTTGACACCTACCGCGCACTATCTTTAATATCTTTACTCAATTTTCCGAAAGGTTGCTTGGAAGAAATTGCTATTGCGATAGGCCGCCTTTGCGCAAGGTTATTTTTCTTGTAATTGCTTGTATTTAACAATGTATCCTTGTAGTGCAATAAAGAGTTTTTGTATTGTATCGTATTGTATGTCTTTAAGCAGTTTAAAAAATCTTAGTTTTTGTGACGGACACACCCGGATCATGAACCTCTAGGTTTTACTTTTCTGTGTTACACAAGTCAGAGGGCAGTCCATGAAAAACAGCAAATTTAAAATCATAGATTTGAAACTTTTCTTCGTTACTTCTTTAGACTTTTCTTCTCATTTATTGGTAACATAAAGTAATATGTAGTAGATATACTAAACATGGGAACTAACAAAAAGTTTGTGCAATTGCAGACGTTCATTGATCACACAATAGGATCGTATGCTTTATTGTCTAGAAATTTGTAGATTTTTACTATAATTTTAGTGAGAATTTCCAAAGGTTTACTCACCCATAAAGTAAAACAAAAGGTAAACTCGTAGACAGAGACAAGTAGAACCAGTCCTTGAGGAGGTAGGCAAGTAGAGCAAGGATACACATACCAGTGGCAAACAACATGCTGACGACGATACCTGTAACGATGCCTTATTTAGAAAAAAAAAATTTCAATCCCAGGCTCAATAGGAAGAGAACTGGCGAAATTTCAAGAATTTCTATTCACTTAAACTCTGTGAATTTGAATTTAGAAAAAAATATTTTTCCCATTTTTCCTTCTAATTTATTGGAAAGGTCCACCGTTTCTGTTTATTTAAATTGATTTAAACCGCCATCGCATCACTATTTTAGCCTCAATCTGCCCACAACTGGTTGTTGGTCTTCTCACCTCTTTTCTCCTCTCCTAATGATTTTCAGAATGACCGGTAGTAAGCGGCCTCAATCCAGCGCTTTCCTGTGCCTTTTTCTGGTCTGGCCATCTGATCGGTGGATATCTAACGCTGCACTTTATCCTTAATCCTAGTAATAGAGTAGGTCTATGCATTTTTTATTGATCTCAGTAATGGCACGACCTATCGAGTGCCATTGCAATGTCCTATTATTTTATTGATTGCTCTGTAACCTACATTCACTTGATTCACTGTCTATATTTATGAAGTTGTTGCAAGTGACTTCATTCAGTTTCATACTATTATTACGTGAAAATAATGATTTAAAAAAAAAAAATTGATCGTAAAAATATTGATTTCTTTTGTGTCTATTTCCTGACCAATAAAAATTTCTGAAACCACGGTGTGCAGGGTCGATTGACTATGTAGCCCACCCAATATGTTGATGAATCCTGGCTAAGTTCTAGTAACCGAAATATCAGAGATAGGTAGACCTTTGTATAACAGTCTTTAGCTTGTGACCCACACTCTCAACAACACTATTGTATATCTAGTTTGAAATCTGATATAAGCAATAAAACTACTATTTATTGTATATGTATTTGGGCAAAACATCCTGAACCACGACTTGACAGCGCGAAAGCAACCTAATAAAATCTTAATCTCATCAAAGTGTCAATTATAGGACACTACTGAAGGCGTGCATCAAGGATCTCTCAATAATTTTTAAAACAAAAGGAAAATATAATGCATCGTACCTGTGTAAGTTCTCCTCAAAGGAGGCATCAATTCCAAGGCCAAGACGTAAGGCAGTTGGTACAATGCCGGGAAGAACAAGCCAGCTACCACGCGGAGTACAATGTATGTCCAATACGAGCCAGGGAACGTTGCTGCAATAGCTAGGGGCACTTCTAGGAAGATCATCACGAGAATTGTCGGACGGCGGCCATACCTGGAAAATGTAAATTGGAAAGTCATTCTTCTTCTTCGTGTCGACGACTCTCTTGCTTAGCATAATACGATACGACCTGAGCCGCATCTGTTGTTGTTCCAAAAATATCACTTCTACTACATGAAGGACACAGGACACACAATTTCTTAGTTTATTTATTTATTTAAACTTTATTGCACAATACAAAAATTTGTACAAATGGTGGACTTAATGCCAAGTGGCATTCTCTACCAGTCAACCATGGGACCAAACAGAGAAAGAAAAGTTGGCGATAAAGACGAAATCACGAACACACAAGAAAGATAAAATATATACAAAAGAAAAGTAATAATACATAAGATTACATATTATACATAAATACATAAAAGAGGAATATAAAATATATACATACAATACATAGGATATAGATTGGATGACTATGACTCCGCGACTTGCTGCAGAAACAGTCTATGAACTGCGCGCTTGAAGGCAATTGCTAGTTGTGGCGAATGGATCACTTTGTGTCTATCCAATAAAATAGTTGCCCATTACGACTGGATGTAAGAGAGACAAGTACCTTACAGTCAAACATACATCCATACTTAATATTATAAATGCGAAAGTCTTTTTGACGCAGGCGGAGCTGCGGGAAACAGCTGCTATGAAATAAAGTAACTAGTTAGTACGTAATGTAATGTTCTGCTGGGACGCACGTTACTTTGACGCGGTGTCGGGCAGCCTCCCGCGGTAATGCCAGAAAATGACACCCTTCGGACAAAAATCTTCCTGAGTGAAGGTCGTCAAATGTGAAGTGGGAATTCGCACTACATATAAGTTTAAATTCACATTAGGACGCGATTCCAGCTTGACAACTCTCAAGACGATATTGGTTCACCCTCATGTACTCTACCAGCTCCTCACCCTTGATAGAATGAGTATGTATGTCTGTACTCCATGGACTTAGTATTTTAAACAGGACCGAGTACTTCTGCAAATTTGCATAGAGGCAAGACCGAGCCAAGCGAGATATAAATAGTGGTGGAACCTGTCTCTTTCTAGCAAATACAAGCTTTATCACTTGTGCAAAATAGGGTGACTACGCTCCTCTGGAAAAAAAGGGGAAAGGTGGTACATGCTTTATGCAGATTTTTTTACAGACACATTAAAATGTTCCGTGTGCGGAGGTGCTAGCTAACCTCACAAGTTATTGTTCTGTGCAGACTTTACGGAAATTGGAGTCTAGTCGAAAATAACGTTTTGTAGACATGTCCCCCCTATTGGCTCCCTTGGGGAAGACAAGGAAACTTTACTAGTGTCCTTGGCTTCACTAGACAAGCAGTACTAAAGGCTGAACGTAATACGCCAAGTGTTGTCCACTCTAAGTTAGGTCGCACCTGCTGTTGCTTAACTCCGCGTAATTGTCACAAACAATCACGTCCCGCTAAGCAATCAAGCTAGCTATTTATGAGCAGTATTTACGAAGTTTAAAATATTTTGTCCCAATTAAAAATATTATCATGGTTACCTTATTAAAAAGAGATAGCTTCCTCTACTATTTCTATCTTTTCCTGATCGGGTTTTAGGTCAAAGTGCTCAGTCCGGTTTAAAATACTAAGTCCATGCTGTACTCCAATACATCATGAAATGGAAAGAAATTATAAAACTTGCTTTTTGAGAGAGTAGAACTCTAGCTTCAAAAAGGGCATGAAAATCTTATAAAAATATCCTTTAGGGTCGGTAACGCGCCGTGACATCTCTAGTGTTACAGGCCTTCGTAGACTACGGTAACCACTTATCATCAGGTCGGCCGTACGCCTGTGTGCCTACTGTGGTCATTGGTTGGATGGACACATAATGATGAGACTAGCTAATATGAAAGAGGAGTGAACATGTTTATGAATATTAACCTGTCAGACATCCATCCGAAGAACAGGTTCCCGAATATCGAGCCAACCCAGAAGAGGGTGTTGCTAGTCCTCGGCAACCAGTCTCTGTCGCAGACTAGGGAGAACTGAAATTAATTACAAGGTAACACATAATGTCAAATCAAAAATCAAATCAAACAATTTATTTGTGACCATAGATGACTGTAGATTCAGATCGTCCTGATCGTACTCATTGGCTTGCCTGAATTCAAAGTGAAATTAAAGCAAAAAGCTCTAGGACGCCGGGACTTTTTAATGTTTATTTAGTAAAACTGTAATTTAACATGTAAAAAATAATAAAAAACCAATTGGCTTAATGCTAAAAGCATTCTGTACAAGTGAAACAATGGGAAAAACAGAAATATTAAACTCATAAGATATATTGAGCACCAAATCCAAAGCCAGCTATTTTATGATTTCGTTATATAACTATTTAATGATATAAAAACTTTTGACATGGAAAAGTGAGACCGCCACCAAAATAGTAGCAGTTTTAAGGCGAGAATCAATTCAGACAGAAATACTCATCATACTCGTCATAATTTTATAAAAAAATGCAAATGGTAAAAGCAAAATCCTCTAAGAAAATGAAATAAATAGCATTACTATTAGAAAAAAAATCAACAATGTAGACACCAACCTTAGTAACAAGAGTAGCATGGTAATGCTCCTTGTTGAAATACCATCCATTTCTGCACGTACTAGTCTGATTACTCCTCAAGGATAGTATAATACTGTTTAAATTCTGAACCTGCAAAAGCATATCATCATATAGTTTAAAAAAAAAATTAAAAAAAAAAAATATCTTTATTTTCAGGCAATGAACCCATAATAATCGTACAACATTGATTGTATATACAATGTATATGTACTAGTCATTTAAAATATACATTCTGTAATAAATTACCATTATAAATTTAACATTCGGCACACATAATTATATATTATTACATATTATTACATTATTGTTTAGTTATACATGACTACTTTCTGTTCCCGCTCTGATGCAATGAGAGCCAATGCCTGTAGATGGAACTATCCAGGTCTGCGCACAGCGCACTCAGAATGCCGTTCTGAGAGCAGCGCAGTCGTTTCCAAAAGGACGCGACGCGCGCCCTCAAAACAGCAAAAAAGTCGGGCACTCTCGCCTCGGCAAACATGCTTAAAGAATTGTTAAGATTTGACGCTTTACTTCTATATATTCTAAGAACAACATTTCTAAATGTCAAAATCAATAGTGTAGAAAGTGGGCTGTTAATTACAGTATTAGCAGCCACTTTCCACAATAACACTTCTCGCCATTGTCTGGGAGTTCTTCATATATTACGTTGAACACAACGTATCTTCTACACTCGAGACAAAGAGCATCGAAACCGAACAGTAAAACTTCCTTTTCCAATGATTCAATAGGAACTTTGTCAAGTATCTGCCTTCAAGGTTGTGAGGAGATTCCTTGGGAATCTGCAAACGGCTTGTGTTGCTGCTGGTATTACAAGCGTCCACAGAAACTGCCTTTTGTCAGGTGGACTTTACGTATCATTTGCTCACTCAAAAGTTACAAAAATATCATTGTACGATAGTATTATTCCTATAGCACCTGCAGAGCTTATTTGGTATGCACACATACCGAATAAGCTCTGCAGGTGATCAAGGATTTGAACATAGTGAAAGTATAACTAGCAAACACCTTGACACTTTTTGTATCTGACTCAGACCGTCCTTTAGGGCTTGTGCATAACAAAAAATAACTGCAGGCAAATCAACTTCATCTATAACACAATAGAGGCCAATGTCCAGCGGTGGACGTCATTAGCAAACTATATAATTGAAACTCACCCGTCTTTCAATGTCCTCAAAAGGTTCTCCATTGGTACCTCTGCGAAAATAAATTAAGTCTAAACATATGGTAATTTGATCGTGACTTGCTTGTTAAATTCTATTGACAAAACATAATACTTGTCGTACTCAGGTTCTGCGTCATATCACGAGGCCTTGATCGATTTTTGTCATGGCTTTTGAATCTAAAAACCAGCATAATCTGAATGCAGCATGTTCAATGAGCTAGCTCTACGGCGTACAGGATATTAACGTCTCATCGACATAAATTGAATAGGAAGATACTCTCGTACTTCTAATAAATACGTGGACAAACTTTGAAATGGTATATACCATTTCTATCTTGAGTTTTTTCGATAAGCTATTCGATCCACGTGTCAAACAGATGCCTAAAGACAGCCTGAAATTCTGACACGGTGTGGTCACATAACAAGCGGATTTACCCCTTCATTTATTCATTCGTATCGAGTGGTGGTAGTAACCCTGTAAACCCTGCTATCAGATTTTTTCAAAATCTGCTTTCGAACTTTGACGTTAACCCCTTCTTAAGCTAAGAATATAACTAGGAAATAAGTGAGTAGATGAAGTATTTTCAATTTTTTTTCAAAATAAGGTTTGGTTTCTTGAATTTCCTAATAAAAATTGTTACTCTTATATAACTTTAGATCTATTTTTGTATCTTATTCTTCTTTAACAACATCAGTAATAAAAAGAGTGGATTATTCTCGTACTCTCTCAGTTTTATCATGTGTCTCATTAAATACTACAAACCTCTCTATATCTTTTAACTTCTTGACTAATAAACCAACATCGTCAATGTAGTAAGCTCGACAGGAGTCAAACACACCATGGTCTTGAGGTATTAACAGAGGTCTTAGGTCTTTCTCCTGCAGCTCCAAATCTTTGAGTTCAGGTTGGGCTGCGCACCAATGCTCAGGAGTCGCATTTGTGAAAACCTGTAAACAAAATGAATTTATTTTTATCCCTGTCAAGATTCTGCTATTTGGTCACAGTAAAACATAAAAATTTATTGTGTTTTTTTTACTAAAATGATACTTTTATTGATACTGTCTGTGTTTCATACTGCCTTAAAATAGTTTGTCAGGCCAGAGTCGACCCGATCGGAAGATTTCGCCTTAATTAAAAAAAACGCCTATATGTTTTTCGCTACCTATATGCTGTAGCAACGACCTAAACGGCTTTCAACAGCGGTGGTACCAGTTGGCCTTCGACAGAGATGTTTGGAGAGAGATGGGGAAAACCTTTGCCCAGCAGTGGGACGAAATAGGTTAATAAAAAAAGGTTTTTCTGGAATATTTTGCTACTATGTAAGTCGCTATGGCGTCGAAAAGAAATATCCGTGTAACTATGTCTATCGGAGTCATCGAAGCTCCTTCAAGTGGGTAGATTTTGATGCGCTTTTTCGTTTCAATGCTGACTTGATGGTTCTAAGCCAATAATTTCGACGAACTTTTCAGGTGTTTGATGACAATCTGCTCATTTTCTATTGTGTGAGGCATGATTTTGATATAAATATGGTGATTAAAATACAATTCAGTATAATATTATATCTTTATTGACTACAGCTACAAACTTATCAATTACAATTATTATTGTTACGATTAAACGATTTTCTCAAGTATCTTTGCAACAAGCTGATTTAGTATTTATAAATTTATCAAATTTAGAAATAAATGAATGGCTATTACTAGATGTACAAGTCTGTTGTACCCGAGTAATCGATTTTTTGTAGTCTACATCTACACTTCTACACTTATCTACACTAATATTATAAAGAGGAAAGATTTGTATTTTTGTGTGTATGTTTGTAATGAATAATCTTAAAAACTACTGTGCCGATTTCAAAAATTCTTTCACCGTTGGAAAGCTACATTCACCCTGAGTAACATAGGCTATATACCGCAGACGGAGCTGCGGGAAACAGCTAGTCTACACTAATATTATAAAGAGGAAAGATTGGTATTTTTGTGTGTATATTTGTAATGAATAAACTCAATAACTACTGTGCCGATTTCAAAAATTCTTTCACCATTGGAAAGCTAGATTCACCCTGAGTAACATAGGCTATATACCACAGGTGGAGCTGCGGGAAACAGCTAGTATATTATAAAGATGAAAGATTTGTATTTTTGTGTGTATGTTTGTAATGAATAAACTCAAAAACTATTGTGCCGATTTATAAATTATTTCACTATTGTAAAGCTACATTTACCCTGAGTAACATTGACTATATACCGCAGGTGAAGCTACGGGAAACAGCTAGTAATAGATAAAGTTTTCTACAATCAATTAACACTAATAGTAGTAGATAACTGGGATAAGTCCGACATAGTACTTTTAATTTTTCATGCTTTTGTATGTTATTTAATTTGTGTTTTGTAAGATATCCATACTAATATTATAAATGCGAAAGTCTGCCTGTCTGTCTGTTATGCTTTCACGGCCAAACCGCTGAACGGATATTAATAAAATTTGGTATGAATTTACTTAGTAGAAGACCCGGGGTCAAACATAGGCTACTTTCTGATGCAGGCGGAGCTGCGGGAAACAGCTAGTTACAAATAAACAGACAAAGTAGTACGAATATCAAAGTGAATTAAAATTATTTGATAACAAGAGACGCCTTCAAGACGCAATATGTTGTAATATCTATTGATATATGAATAATTGTCTCAAGTATTTACTTATTTCTTAGATTTGTACACATTGCTAAGGTTTTTCAAGAGGTTTATGATGTAATAAACGTGATATGTATTAATAATGAATTGATTATCCGACTTGGATTGGTACTTTAATAGAATTTCTATCTTGAGCTCCTCCGCACTTCAGAAGGCACGTTAGATCGCTGGGGTAAGATTCTCGTGCCCCTAGAGATAAAAATGTATGTATGTAAAAACTTCACTGTTACAACGAATTAGAATACAACAAGAGGCGGACTTATCCCTGATAGGGATCTCTTTCAGTCAACCCCAAATTCAAGATTTGTCGAAAAAAATGGCGGACAATTACAGATTTCTGTAGATTGCCGCCAAGTTTTTGTCGACAAATCTGGAACTCGAGTTATCTCTAAAGGTGAGAGAATCAAACCTGTTTACGTGTTATCGCTAATAGTCGTCGTAGACTATGTCATAATACTTTAGGCAGCCTGAATTTATTTTTAGTAGGTATCTATTTCAACAAAAACAAAAACAACAAATCAAAGGTAACAGGAAAAGTGGGTAAGGGCCGGCCTCGGAGAACATACTGCGACCAAATCGCAGACATATTTAAAAAGGGAGATGTCAGGAGTACCCGTAATCGACGAGCGTGTATGACGAGAGTGATGAGCTTAGAGGAAGCGAGGGGAGTCTGTAAGGATCGTAGCAAATGGAAATCCGTAGTCTCTGCCTACCCCTACGGGAAAAAGGCGTGATGGTATGTATGTATATGTATGTAACTATTTCAAATCTGATTTTTGACCTCGCGATAATATTCGCCATAGTATCATACCTTGTTTGGGTTATAAAGTGGTTTTGGTCCGGTCAGTTTCTAGTTTCACAAGTTTTGTTGACAAAATTGACCAAACAACTTTTGAGTAAGGAAAGAGGCAGCTAGATCTTAGACCATGACTAAAATAATTTGATTCGATTTAATTTTTAACTGACTTCAAAAAAGAAGGAGATTCTACTTTCGAAGGTATATATTTTTTATAATTGCGCTTTCCTTTTGACATATTCAGTCGATTGCTTCGTAAACTAGAGTCAGCTTTCCTATAATTTCTTCTCTACTTCGTCTGGTCTTCAAAACCCTAACATTTTTCTAACGATTTCAACTTTTGTCCAGGATTGTGAGTGCCTGTTTGAAAACAGAAGCACTGGCCACTAACATTAAAATAGAAAAAAGATAAAACTAAAATGTCATTCTGGCTTTTGGCAAGAAGCTGTGAAGAGCATCGGCGCTGTATTTTATTTTCCAGTATTTGTGTTTTTTGAGTGTTTGTGCTTAATAATGGTAGATTATTATTCGCAAGAACAAGCGTGAGTGTTGGGAAATAATAGTATGATTTATGTGATTTTCATGCTTGTTGCCAAAAGCTCCTGAAAATCGCTAAGTGTAGTTTTTCTACCACTTGACTTAGCCTGACTCTTCTGACTTGACTTGACTTCACTTGACTACTAATGTGATTTTAGACTTACTTGACTAGACTAAAAATTTTACTTGTTACTGGCTAAATACAAAAGTAAGAGTCATATTGAAAGAAAAATATAAATGTCATTCTGTATTTAAATATTTTTTCATACTGCGTATTTCCCCCGCTTTCTGTTTCTAACTTTGTTGATTGTATGATTTTGAAATAAATTATATTTTATTGTTTGCCCTACGCAATAATTTTATTTAATGACCGACAAGTAATCTGGTCAACTTTTTACAAACAAAACTATCGCAAAAAAATAAATAATTGCGAGTGTCTTGTTTCTCAGCGCACTTTACCTAAAAGAATATTTACTTCCATCTATTTTATTATATTCGAAGTTCATAGCAAAAAAATATTTTTATAGTATAAACCCCTACCTATAAAAATATTTTTTTTCTTCCTTTAATAATATATGTTGGCCATTCAAGATCAGGTCATTGAAACAAAACACTATAGAAAATACATCATTACAGACATCAATTTACAAAATGGTGCCGCCACTGCCAAAGTAGTTCTGAAACCAGACATCACCTAACTGCCGCTTGAAGAGCTATAACACAAACGGATTATAAGCACACACATGATCAGATAGCTGCCATCCTCCATCAATATGTTGCCATCAAATTTAAATTAATAGTAGTAAAACCGCGTACTACAACGCAAGCCGTGATTAATTCGCCTGAATATAGACTTTACTGGGACAGAACTCATGACAGACAAGACGATAAATCACAATAGACCCGATATAATGTTACATGATAAAATTAACAAAACAGTATACTTTATAGATGTGGCTATTCCGAACGCACACAACCTCAGTTCAACTCACACGGAAAACATAACAAAATACACGGACCTCGCGATAGAAAAGTCACAATGGCGCGTTGACACTGTTTAAACTGTACCTACAATTATTTCTCCAACTGGTGTAATACTAAACACTTTACACGATAGTCTAAAAATTTTACAAATTCACCCACTTACTTTCATTTTGACGCAGAAAGCTGCAATCGCATTTCTTAAGTTTCTATCTTAAATTTTTGAACTATTCATATTTATCAAATTCTTTACGCTTGGCCTGGCTTTGCTTGGCAAGCCCGCGTAATCAATTAAAACCTTAAAGTCTTAGAATGAGAGAAAAAATATATAAATAATAATAATAATAAACACTTTATTGCACCGGGAAAATATATATAGCTAAATATAATATAAATAGCATTCTTAGAGCGCTGTCAGAGAGATGGCAGCAGGGGTAAGCAGTGCCTCTGGGACGTTGTTCTAAAATCCCAATTTAGTTATGTAAGGAACTAACATTAGTATGTAAGTGTGTGATTACTAATAGATAAGGACTACGGTCTGAATTAAAAGATTTTTATTTTTATTTTATTTTAATACAATTTTAAAGGCTTTTAAATACAATACTAGCTTTCCTCGTAGTCCACTGTATTTTTTTATTGATTATGTTACCAAATAAATAAATAACAAACATCAAAAAACTAGTAAAAGTAAACTAATACGAAATCGTCCTAGATTTGAACTCTGTAAATATTTTCATCGTGATTTCTATATTAAAGATACATATCTTATATCAATTCCATGTGGGTCGAGTGTTGATAAGATAAAATAACTCTATTTATCTTATTTGTAAGATTTACTTAAATTTATTTTTGTAAATACGCTCATTTTAGATTAGCTCTTTATCATTTAGACTATAGGCTAGACAAATAATATTTACTTTAAAAAAATATTTATTTTTGTTTTATTTTACACACACAGACATAAATAAAAAAAAATAAAAAAAATGATCCGAGTGGCCTACCTATACATTTTCAGATTGTCTGAAGGGATGTGACACATTCTCTAGCGGACTGTCATCAACGTGACTATCAAATCGAAGCTCAAAATGAGGCCTAGCCTATCACAGACGTAGCTCCTTATAATAAATTTCAATACCATGATATACTGAATAGAAATAATATATAATAGCTACGTACGATGCCCTTTAGCCAAATTCATATCCCCTCCAAATAAATTTTATAAAAGAATTTGTTAAAGAAAAAAGCGGGCAATGCTAAGGTGTGAAAAAAAATGTAAACTCGTTGACCTATAAATCTACAAAAATAAATACCTCCGATTGGTTTTAAACTGCTTACAAAAAAAAATCGTGTAAAAAAAAAAAAACTTACCTGAGAAAAAACTAAAAACGAAGTAGGTATGGCTGCTAACCCACATAGCAAATAGAAAAGTACTATATGCCAGCATCCACTTCGAGTGGCGAGGATCGACGCCTCGTCCAGCTCCTTGGTCCAAGTCATCTCGTCACCTCAAAATTGTGACGAAAAATGTAAGATATCGCATTTTGATTTTGAGCACTCGCGTTTGACACATCACTTTTTATAGGTTGTTTTTTGTTTTTTTTTTTTTTTTTTTTTAAATAAAATGTTTGTTTATAAAATTGGTTAATATATTTACATTATTTTTTTATTTACAACGAATATCACTTATTTAATAACGTAGATTAAAACTAATGCGTTTTTATATAAGATCTTGTTAGATTTTTTTTACATTAGCTACTTTTTAATCGTATGGAAATTTATGAATATTTATGAAAATATTTTTGCATACACTAATAAGATTAATCTTGTTTCTTTCCTAACATAACTATATGACATTTTGATTGATGATACAAAAATTAAATATCCATTTATTTAACATATACTAATTTAAATGCAAATTGTAATATAAATCCTTATTATAACTTGTCGCACAAGAGTTTTTATAATTAAAAAAAAACTTCTTCACAAATGTTCAACAAAATTATTGCGAGATATTTGTCACAAATGTTTGCGCCAATATTTTATCGCGCACACGTCTTTACATATCAGCTGATATACAGTGAACTAAAAGCACAGTACTGGCCACTGATAACCTGCAAGTTTAAAGAGATACCAGTTTCAGTCTAGCTGGGTCGTTTTGAAGACATATTTTATTTAGTCGTAATATACGTCGCTGGTTTAAAAAAAAAAGAATTTTTAATTTGGTTAATTATGGTCTTATTTTTGACGTTCCCCTGTATTATCTTTGACTCCCTTTTACTCAATTTTGCTCCCTTATATTCCTTTCTTCTCTTTTATTTACTTTTTTTTCGTAGTCGGGGAAAACAGGAGGGCAATCTCCTCTCTCCCGGTCGTTATTTGGTTTTGGTAATTCAATTGGCCTGTAGTTTTGTTTACTATCTCTGTAACTTTACCCGCGAAATGTTGATAACGGTATAATTAAAATAAGTTATTAATAAATTAAGATTAACAGTCTAATTGTTATTGTTGTATTATGTCATGTGATATGAGATCATTCTTTAAGAATTGTCTCAATTAGTAATTACTAAAATACCATTTTTTGTATCATAGTGTTGGGTATTAATGTCGGACCTTTGATTGGCGTGTGAAATCCACACTACCATACTTCCATACTAATATTACAGAAGCGAAAGTCTATCTGTCTATTAAGATTTCACGGCTAAACCTTTGGACCGATTTTGACGATCCACACTACCATACTTCCATACTAATATTACAGAAGCGAAAGTCTGTCTGTCTATTAAGATTTCACGGCTAAACCTCTGGACCGATTCTGACGAAACTTACATCTGATTTTACATTCCATTTTCATGTCAGTATACTTTTCGCGTCGCACAAATTTTCTGTTTCTCCATATGGTTGACTGATAGAGATTGCTTTTAGCATTAAGTCCGCCTATTGTATGTATGTTTACTTGTGGTACAATAAAGTTTTTTAATAGACTGGTATGGATGCAGTTGAAGACCTGGGGTCAAACAAAGGCTACTTTTTGACGCGGACAAAGCCGCGGGAAACAGCTAGACTTATATGTAAAATAAAAACAGTTTTGGTCCGCTTTTCTACATTGTCAAAGTATTAGCAGAAAAATCATTGATAGAGATAAGTGCTATTCGAGTCCTAGTCGAATGATTATTCTTCGAAATGGTTTTCATTCATCATAATCGGTGAGTCGAACGATTTTCATTCATTTCATATGAGTCACACCTGACCCTGATTGTACATACTTATGTTGTTTTGGACACCGCAGTTAGACCTTTGCCCTAATGCCACAAATCTTATATATCCAGGTCATATATGTGAGTATTATATGAGTGTAGACCACATCCTTACTGACAGACAGACATACGGATGTTTAAAGTATAATTTAGTGGTCAGACAATTGATAGAATGGAGAGGGGCTACGGGGAATGTATCCAAGATGCAATGATTGTTTGTTTTTAATTATATTTTATTTATTAACGAGCGTAAGGATCGTAAGCGAAGTCTCCATTTCAAGACTGGCCAATTTTGCTTTTGTACGGAAAAAATGTATGTTCCGGGCTAGAAGATCGCATTACTGAACGAATATGAATTTGAGACACGTGTTTCTTGATTTATTAAAAAAAAATTTCGAGAGCTTTTTTGATTGGGGGTAAAATGAGGGCAAAATGGGGGGAAAGTTTGCTGTTTGTTTGTATTTGTTTATTGATAAGTCCTATCTATTATACCATTTTAGGTAACTAAAGTTTGACTCACTCAAATAAAGTTTGACTGAGGAGCTATGATTACGTGAGTCAAGTGGCGGTGAAACGCGACTCGTGTTGAATTGGTCGCCTTTAGTGGCATATTCTATCCCGAGCTCCTCTGTGCTTCGTAATGCAAGTTTAACCGTTGGTCCCGGTTGTTGTAAATTTTTGGTAGTCGTTAGGCTGTGTCAGATGCCTTAAGGCAACTTAAAAATCTGACAGTGTTGACCTTGAGTGATTCTTGTTGATCTTGTTTCCCTGTCAAAAAAGGTCACAGAGGTCAGACAGCAGTCGCTCTACCCTAGGGTCTGAAGCGTAAACTCTCTTTTTTCCCCATAAGATACTTTTTCCATGACGAAATACATATTCTGTCCATCAGACTATGTGGATAGCATTTAGGATGGTTAGGATTTGCTTACCACATCTACCGGAAGAAAGGTAGTATTCTTAAGCCTGAGCTGGTTGGCTTGGAGACTACACGCGGATATATCTACCTATCTGTCTATATCAAGATAATTTTAATCATAATGATTCATTAGTTGCTTTTACACATATCTGACACATTACTTGTTGAAAAATTCTTAACATATTGAATTCTGAGTTCACGAATAGACTACAAAATCACTATTTGTGAAATCTTATAGTATTATCATCTTCCATACAAACTTTTGTCAGCTGTTCACTAGATTTGTTTGGTTGTCATATCTTTATTATACACCCTGCTGTTTCCCGCAGCTTCGCCTGCGGTATATAGCTTATGTTACTCAGGAAGAAAGTAGCTTTCCAATGGTGAAAGAATTTTTGAAATCGGCACATTAGTTTTTAAGTTTATTCATTACAAACATACACACATAAATACAAATCTTTCCTCTTTATAATATTAGTGTAGAAAACAGAATTACAATTACATACAACAGCATAAAAAAAAAACTAAAGTACAAAGGCGGACTTATCCCAATTAGGGATCTCTTACAGTCAACCAACGTATTGTTTTTCTGTTAAAATTCATCTATAAATACGTGTACAATTTTTTTTCCTCAACTTGCCGACACATGGGGTCGATTCTTACGAAGAGAAGTGGAATCCGACATTTCTCGGACATGTACTAATGAACTTCAGAAAACCCTACAAATCAGTAATTTTTTAGACAAATCTTGCATACGATTTTATCTATACGCTAGAATCTGCCCTGTTAATCGATATTATCATCTCACTAGAACGAGTTTTGGCAGAAGCACCACATAACATCAACTTTTCCAAACGCGTCTCTATAAGCGCGGAATCAATATCCCCGCGCAGGCCTCTCAAAATCCTCTATTTGGTGGTTGCTAAAGGACTTCGGAGGCCGAAAGGCAGTTCCGAAAAACTCTGACACCAGGGTGTTTAACCATATATCCCACTCGATATGAATGAATGAATCCGAATTATTGCAATAAGTACATCATAAACTATTGTATGTACTTATTTGACGCAAGTGCTATGAAGCGTACCTACGTGGCCTATTCGCGCGTTGATGCAAATCGTATTACTATTAAAATGTTATGTTGTAGTATCTCATTACTAGCTTTTGCCTGGATATGTTTTTACCCGACTGCGGCGATGCCATGATGGTTATGGTCATATTAAATAAAGACTCGAGAGGTTTAACTAGCCCACATTCAGACGAGAGTGTACAGCCGCCACGAAACAAACATTAAGCCATTGAGAAACATGTGTCAATGTCAGTTGATTTGACAGTTTTCTATGGAAATTGACTATTGTAAAACGTCGACATCAACAACAATAATGATGTTTTATGAGATACTAGCTGTTTCCCGCAGCTCCGCCTGCGTCAAAAAGTAGCCAATGTTTGACCCCGGGTCTTCAACTATATTCATAGCAAATTTCATCAAAATCCGTTCAGCGGTTTGACCGTGAAGGCCTAACAGACAGACAGACAGAAAGACAGACAGGCAGACAGACTTTCGCATTTATAATATTAAAGTATGGAGATATGACGTAATCGCTTCATAATGGTGTTCAATGTCTCGTGATAAAATGGCTATTTGCCTCGATTTTATTTTCTAAAAATAGCAACAATCTATAGTTATTGTGATATATAGTTTATTTTTTTTCAATCTTACATATCTAATTTAATGATTAGAAAGTATCATATCTCTGGCTAGTTCTTAGTGGAAACTAGCCTTTTGGTCTCCGCGGCGCTACGCGAGAGACCTTTTAGATCCTGATTTTTTGATCTACGACCAACAGCTTAACGTGGCTTCCTAAAGACAGAATCATCAGACAGTCGGGTGGTTTAAGCCAGGGCCAGGAGTCGTATTTTAGAAATGTATGACACATTATATCGAATGAAAATTGTTCGACTCGCCGATTTTGCAGAAATCACACTTTTCAAAGAGAGGGTGTCAATACTCATAAACATAATGCACAATTGAATTGAAATTGGATCGCAATGACAACTTTTGACGTTTCTCGTATTCTGTTACTAATTTTAAGACCAATCGTATTCCATTGGCATGCCATTGAACTGCAACTGGAAAATTTTGCTAATAAAAAAAAACATCAAAATCATCAACTTTTTCAATAATCTCTGTTATTTATTATATTTACCTTTTTTCTACTAGCACCATTCAATTACGTTTTAGTTGAAATTAAATTGAGATTCAAAATGTGTTAGCAGAATACCAATATTGAGCATATCAAAAATGCATCGTAATTGAATATCAGTTGCATGGTCTTTTAAAGTTTATTTAGCGGAATTGACCCCCAGGACTCCCTAGTCCTGGGGGTCAATTCGATTCATTTCATGAGTTTCAGTCTCTAGCCCATACGGAAGAGTGTCCGATGAGACCATGAACGAACGATGTACCAATTATGTTCAATTTGCTTCACTAATCGATGTGCATTGCAATTGATTGGGGACTGTTTACCTTCTTTAACCGACAGCGCATATACTGTATCATGTATTACGACCATCGCGCATATAATTTGCGCCAGGCGACGGAGAGACGCGACCCGTATTGGATTGGTCGTCAGTTAGTAGCATTTTCTATCTCGATCTTCTCTGTGCATCGGAAAACACTTTGAGCCGTTAGTTTCGTTTGTTTTCGATAGATGGCAGTCGTTAGGCCGTATCAGATACCTTCGAGCCGCCTAAAAAATCTGAGTCATGTTCCTGTTGGGCTGGATTCCCTGTAAAAAAAAGGTTACCGAGGTCAGACGGTATTCGTTCTATTATAATAACCAGTGTCGCTAAATCTAGAACCATGACTTACTACGTACCCTATATAGGCTCCCAACACGCTTGAAGAGAGAAGTAAGTATTTCGACCATCGATATAAATTATACCTATGACTTCCGTTTGCCTTAGATTCAAAGAATATGGGTAGACCTTCATAGAAAATATCACCGAAGTAAAAAATATTTTCCCCCTTATTCTAAAAAAAGCCTAAATTAACTAAAATATGTTTAGGTCCTTTGTGTCTTATTTTTTTGTCGTGAAAGAACGAGATTTTCCAGATGTGGGCAAACAAAGATAAATATTGTTTAAAAAGATTGGTACGGAACCACTAATTCGCGAGTCCGACTGGTATTTGATCGGTTTATTGGTCGTTACGTGGCAATAGACAGACGTTATGTTGTACAATTTCATCGATGTAACTATCGGTTTCCGTGGTGTAGCGGTTATCACATCTGCCTAACACGCAGAAGGCCCCCGGTTCGATCCCGGGCGGAAACATGTCTTTTTGCCTTTGCATTTTTTAATATTTTTTTTAACAGATAGACTAATTACTGCGTGAAATAATTATTTACAGTAATTAATTTAAACGTTTTCTTGGTGTTATTCACAGATTTTTTAAGAATATATATTAAATGTTTGATGGTGCCATCTATGAGCGAATAGTGAAATTTTGTTAATGCGTCACAGTGTGCTTACAGAAGCACCACAAGAAGCACTGACTTACATATCAACGTATTGAGAGATTTACAAATGATGGAGGCTTTCCTAGCTGTGGGATCTACAAAGCTAGCCAAAATTGTTTATTTTTACTTATTTACTAATTAATTAAAACACCTAACCAAAAGCCAAAAGTGCAAAACTAAAATCCTGATCAAAGGATTCCTGATGAGCGCCATCTATTGATATAAGCAAATTTTATTAATACATGGACATCCATGCTTCTCCAAGCAGACTGTGATTCATTAACAAGTTTCGCTATTCGCTCATAGATGACCTCACCAAACATTATAAAATTATATTTTCATGATTTTTTTTATAAATAACACCGAGAAAATAAACATAAATTACTGAAAGTCCTTTACCACGCCTGTCCCCCAGACGCATATCCATTAACCGTCTTATTATAGACGTCGGTGGAGTGGTCTGTTGGCAGAAATTGTCAACAAGATCCCGACTACCAGGGAGTTGTTAACTGTCAACCAGGGTACACCGTCCCGAATCCCTTGTCAGCTTGCCCTCTCACTTCTTTTGATCAAGATCAAGTGAGAATGCAAAGCTTTCGATACCGGGGACTCGAGGAGGTGAGCCCTGCACCCCATTCATGCTGGATCGTGCCTTCCACAAAGATTTCCAAATTGACCGGTTGAAAACGGACTACATCTAGCGCTTGTCTGCGACCTTCTTCAGGTCGTCTGACCATCTGGTCGGTGGACCATAGCGTGGTCACCATTAGTTTCAGTGCCTCTACCACGATGCATTATATTAACATTTGTTAGCGACTGTGTTAACAATTTTTGTATATCAAATCAATCAAATCAATCTTCTTCTTCAGCCCAGTGTCACCCATAGTCGGGTATAGCACACATTACAGAATATATGCTATATAGATATTCAACCGTTAAGAACAAATTTAATATAGAAAAAAAAATATGTCGTCGTAATCGTCCTACTTATTATTTGCGAAGCAAACTTCGTCCGATAACATTATCTATGCAATATTCCGGAAAAAATTGCAAGTAAGATCACTGCACGATAAAAAAAAATGCAACGACTGATAAAAAGTGCATTCTATTTGAGGTCAGCGAACTTCTATGACTGATAGTGCGACCACGGATTACAGAATATATGCTATACAGGTATTCAACCGCCATACATTGAAACGCGCCAACTTTCCTGGTTACTCTCAATACTAAGTCATTGTTACGCCATCTATCGAAAATATAAGAAGTTACAAATTAAAATTTATAACTTTTGAAATAGAGTACTTAATCAACTTGTTATGAAATTAAAGTGCGTAAAAAATTGTGTTTTAAAAAGTCCGTCTCTTTTTCGCCGAAAATAAGCGAGATCAGTACTTAATTAAATATTTTTCTTTTTGAAGCGCCACCTTACATCAAATAGCGGAATTAATTCTTTTTTTAGGCAATGGGACCCCATGTTGCCACTAAGCTACTGTTTACTTACCTGTATTTTCTTATTATTAGACTATAGCTCTGTTGACCAATCACAAAAATGTTGCTACAATACCAAAAATAAGAATAAATGTTCTTGTCCATTTTAAGTGATATGGTAAAAAAATGTATGACGTTCATACATTTTTTCACGCATTTTTGTAAGTTGTATGGGTATGTTAGGGCAGTGTAATTTCAAATTAGCAACTTCGAAAAACTTGTGGAAATTCATGAAATTTAAAATCGAATTGATGAAAAATATCATAATGGGATAGCAAATGGGGAAAAAAGTCGATCTTTTTTCACCATTTGCTATGTTTTTCTTTTTTTTTTTTTTTTGCGAACTATGTATTCTACACTATTAAGTAAGTAAGACCATAGATAATTACTATTACGTTTTATTATC
Organism: Euzophera pinguis; assembly: GCA_947363495.1. Taxonomy (NCBI): domain Eukaryota; kingdom Metazoa; phylum Arthropoda; class Insecta; order Lepidoptera; family Pyralidae; genus Euzophera; species Euzophera pinguis. The sequence goes on from OX376176.1 coordinate 9,921,237, forward strand.
TAAGGTATAAGTGTCTACTATTGGAGCCTAACTGAGTTTAAGACTATAGGAGACACTTACCAATTTTGACACTTGGTCAGATTTTTTAAACATTTGAACGGAACCAAAAACCATCTAACGAACCAATAGCCGCTTCATTTAATTTAAAAGTTAAATCTATTTAAAGTAAACAGTTTTCCTCAAACAATAAACCGTGTGACAAAGTGTGCTGGTGACATAACCTGAGGAAATGGTCACACTGCTTTGATTCTTCTCATTTTGCGCGGTTGCGTAAACTAGTTGCAATTTTGAGCAACTTTAAAGGTTGCTCCATTTTTATACATTATTGAGGAAGGTTGTTGACATGAAATTGAATGGATGTAGAGGTAAAAGTCGACCAAAGAAAAGATGGATGGATTGCGTGAAAGCTGACATTTGTAACAGGGCTTTGACAGACGAAATGTGTAAAGATCGAAGCTGTGCCGACCCCACATATCAATGGTAACACGAAATAGATGATGACAGGTTCCATTTTTAGGGTCCTAATGAAAGGACGCTATTCCAATATCATCATTTCAGCCGCAGTCAGTTCATTGCTCACTGCTAGAGGCATCCATAGCCAAATATTTCCAAAATATTTGATTGGAAGTCTGCATCCAGCGCTTGCCAGCGACCTTCAGGTCGTATCTGGTCGGCGGATGTCCATAGCTACGCTTGCCTGTGAGTAGCTTTTACAGACTACTCGTATTATCAAAATTAGATAATTTTATAAGTCGGATCCAAATAAAAGTTTTGGATAAGTGGATTTTGTAGAGTTCCACTGAGTTTCATCAAATTCGCTTCAGTATTACTTGAGATAGAGGACATGTTTTGACTTTTGTATTTTCTTTGTAAATAAACAATTTTAAAATCTGTTTGAAATTTTATCTTTTTTTAAATGCTGAAAAAAGTAGCAACTATTTTCGAAAAACATTGTTGGAATCTATATATATATATATATATATATATATATATATAAATCAAATGCTGTTCGTTAGTCTCGCTAAAAGTCGAGAACGGCTGGACCGATTTGGCTATTTTTGGTTTTGAATTATTTGTGGAAGTCCAGGGAAGGTATAAAAGGTAAAGGAATATATTCGGAGGCGGTACGAAGTTTGCCGGGACAGCTAGTTATCTAATAAATATTCCAAACACTTTCAAATTTAATCTGATTAGTATTTTTTTCCATCTATTGTATTGTGAACCACCTGTAGTTATATTCTAAGCTTTCCGGTCTAGTTACTGTCGTTACATAAGCATCTTATTGGCCACAAATGTCATCGTTTCTAGCCAAAATTAGACTTTTTCACGGTAAGATGAGATAGTTTTGTATTACAATGTAATTGAATTTGACTTGAGACAGAAAATGATTTGGTCAAGATTTTTACCCGACTGCCACGAAGCCAAAAAAGAGGGTTGTTTGACCTGTACATTGACTGATCCTTTGTTCTTTCGTCACTAAAACGGCTGAGCCGATTTTGGGAAGAGATACATCGTAAGATTCGTTTGAACCTAAAAGTAAGTTGGTTTGGTTTCCCTGTAATAACCGCCATGTTTAGGACCATGATTAAAAGAGTACCCTCTCTGAAGCTTAAGAAAAAGACGTAACTGGGAACTGCCTTCGTGGTCCAGTGTTAAGGCGTTTGCCTATGACCCGGAGGTCATGGGTTCTAATTGTTTGTTTATTAAGATGATTCAGTACTACGGAAGGCACGTTAAGCCGTTGGTCCCGGCTATCGTTAGGTGTCGATAAAAGAACCACTCGCCTTCGTCAGGGATTTCATCCCCAAACCTTGGATCCCATGTTATCGCGTACAGTACGCTTCAAACGGAATTTCCTCCCTCGTACACTGCGATGACGGAATTAATTTCCTGCCTTGGTTTTCCCTAGTGACTATAACATCAAAAAAGCCTTCAGAAAAGGGTGCGAAAAGAACCAACATCTCCGGTGTTGCAGGCGTTCATAGGTTACGGTAACCACTTACCATCAGGTAGGCCGTACGCCTGTTTGCCTACTTCATTGTATAAAAAAAAACCACGTCAGAGGCCGAAGTTAAAATTCGGTTATGAAAAACTCATAATCCACGGTATACAGTGTCGATTGACTATGTAACCCACTCGATATGAATGAATGAATGGTACTGGGTAATACGCTAGAGCAAAGAAGACTGATTCATAAAATCAACGCGGCATACACATCAAACAATATACCTAATACAATATGATAAAAATTAATGAATGAGCGACATTTTTCAGTCAGCAAAAAATCCGTCCACCTGGCAACCGTTTCGAGGAACAATTATTATTGTTTGTATGGAATGTTTTCTTTATAAAATTAGTCATTATGACCACCTACTATGTCTTTTTCTTCGTCCAAGCGTGTTTCCCAGTTGCGTCTGAGCTAACGTATCAGAGCCTTGGAAACTTTTGATCGTGTCATGATCTTAGATTCGGCAGTACTAATTATTATAATGGAAACGTCTGCTGTCTGACCTCCATAACCCTTTAACAGGCAAACTTTTAAGTATACTTACTCCGCTAACCTTGCAACCAGAACTGGATCTTGGCCTCCGTATACTAGCTGTTTCCCGCAGCTCCGCCTGCGTCAAAAAGTAGCCTATGTTTGACTTCGGGTATAATAAATTTATTAAATTTTAATATTCGGGACGGGAAGAACTATGTCCAGCAGTGGGCTTACTACGGCTGAAATTACGATAATGACAGGAGTTATAAGCGTAAAATTGAAAATATTATTTTTGTAATTTTTTTGTACGCCACTTTGCCTCTTTCTTTCGATTCGAAGTTCCCATCGAGGGTCAGCGGCAAAAAATTAACGGTTCTCCCTTGTTTTAAGTTTTCCTAATATAAATTTCCAATGTAAATATTACAGTGTGTACATGAAACAAATAGATAGTTTTCCCGGCGGGAAGGCTGAGCGGGAGTGGGGCTAGTGGCCTTGCACGTGCCGCGTACACCTGAACGATATTTTAGCACATGCTTTTAAATCATTGTCATTTTTCAGCCACAATCAATAGGTACCAGGCGAAGGAGATCTTCTCCTCAATGGCATCAAGGAACTAGCGAGCCGTAATACGTTCATGTATTTTTGTAGTTTGGTTCCAATATTTCTTTCCAAAATTTTAATTCTGCCTTTTATTATTTAGATAAAATTGTAGCCCTATTTTACACGTGATTTAATAATTTTTGATAATGTTTGAGATTTATATAATAAAATAAATTAAATAAATGAACTGCTGGACATGGGCCCCCTAATAATTTTCAATACGACCGGTCGGAAGCGGCCTGCATCAAGCTTTTGCATGGTACCTTTTTCAGGTCATCTAACCTAAAAAGGCGAGGTGAAAATAAAACAGTAACATTAGGTACTGTTTCTTTTGCACCTCGCCTTCTCAAACAACACAATTATAAATGTTACAATAGAGTATGCAATTCCGAAAAAAGAAAGGTATTTTAATCCGTTCATTAATAATGAAATTATAAGCCTATGAAATCCAATGAATGTATGAAGAAACTGTAAAGAAATAAGAAAAATATGCACTTAGTCGCATGCCACTGCCAATTAGTTTGGTATTGCTGTCTATTTTGTAGGAAAAGATGAAAATTTAAAAAACCCCTTGATTATTTTTCTGAAGGTTCCTTAGTTTCCGGGGAAAAAACATAATAATATCAGTTTTTAGGATCAGCCAATAAATAAAAAATAAAACACATTTTAAATCGCCTGAAAAATTAATCTTGAAAGCTCTATTAACCCGTTGCCTTTGTCATATCAGTAAACAATATGATAATTAAAAAAAAACATGCACGATCCTAAAAATCTGATATTTTCTAGATAATAAGAAACGTTATTATTCCTACCACCAGAAAAGTTACCGAGCGTTTTTGGAATTTTCATCCATTTCCTATTATTTATTTTCTTAAGATATACAACACAAATTGAAATATACACAAAATCCATCCACGCCTAGTTTAGCTAACGGGTGTACAATGCAGTTCGTCGACCGCGCTGTCGCTCTGCAGTTTTCGGTAACCTGAAACTGCATACACTGCATTTTACCTGGAAAATACACGTAAAACAATAGTTTTAGCATTATTATAAATTCAGTTAATGTGATACTAAATACGTTTCAAATTGTTCTAGAAATTGAAGTACCTAATTTGTGTTATCCATACTAATATTATAAATGCGAAAGTTTGTCTGTCTGTTACGCTATCACGGCCACAACCCTCGACGGATTTTGATGAAATTTAGTATGAATATAGTTGAAGACCCGGGGTCAAACTTAGGCTACTTTTTGACGCTGGCGGAGCTGCAAGAAAAAGCTAGTTTTAAATATGTAAGGACTTAAGCAACTCTGTAAATTCTTCTGTAACTTGAAGGTTTGAAATCAAGATGTACTTTTTGATGCTCAATTGCGCCATTTTTTCTTTATAATTTTGACGTTCACCTGAATGTTTTATACTTGGCGTCTGACAGGGCTGGTCTGGATTTAATGGTACATACTGACATTTTTATTTTTATCAGTAGACATTATTTTAATTTTTAGCTGAGGAGCTAGCTGTCGAGCGCTACCCGCGTATCCGTAGCGAATGCGCGTGTCAAGCGACGGCGTGACGTGACCACTATTGGATTAGTCGCCATTTTAGTGGCATTTTCTATTATGAGCTCTTCCGTGCTTCGGAAGGCACGTTAAGCCGTAGGCTGTGTCCAGATGCCTTGGGGCAGCCTGAAAATTCAGACAGTGTTGGCTACTAACACACCTCAGGTCATGTTCTTTTTGATCTGGTTTCCCTGTAAAAAGGTTTACGGAGGTCAGACGGCAGTCGCTCCAGTGTAATTACCAGTTTCGCCAAATCTAGGAGCATGACTAACAGCGTACCCTAGGCTCCGAAGCGTAAGCTGACGACACAACTAGGAATACACGCTAGGATGATGATTATTTTTATTTTTAATTCTACTGGGCCCACCCTTACATTATGTTCTCTTACTGCACAAAGGTTGGCTGGAAGAGATTGCTTAGCAATGTAGCCCACCTTTGCTCCATAATGTACACAATATTTAAATTTAAATTTTGTGATTTTCCAGATCAGGGCAAAGTTATATTTTACTAGCTGTTTCCCGCAGCTCCGCCTGCGTCCAAAAGTAGCCTATGTTTGACTCCGGGTCTTAAACTATACTCATACCAAATTTCATCAAAATCCGTTCAGCAGTTTGGCCTTGAAAGCGTAACAGACAGACAGACAGCTGATAGATGCTTGAGCTTAAAAACTTTATCATTTTTTTTAGTAGGCAATCTGGTTTTTTTGGAAAATTTCTTTTTTCTACCTTTCTCGAGGTGCAGATAAGTGCATCGGCCGCAGGGCAAGGCCCTGTAGGGCCTTCACCCCGGTGAAAGTACCATTTGGGAACATCTCGCTTATTTAGTTCATTCACTCTGGAAGGAACAAGGTGCGGTGGAGTGGACCTTTACTCAATTTTTATAACTTAGCCATCCATTTAATTAACCACATTCAAGTAATCAATATTAATAAACTATATTTATAGTCGCTTGAAAGAATACTACCTCTCACTTTGACTTGATACTGGTGTTTTTTTTGGCTTAGATATTCATACAGTACGTATGTTACATTATGTAAGTTATTTATGTGTTTATTTGATATGCAATATTTGCTTATGTTTATAATTTTCAACTATATCTGTTGCTGTACCCACCCTAACTTAACTGTTTCTCTTTCACCTCGTAAGGGTTGACTGGAAGACATTGCCTAGCAATAAGTCCGCTTTGCTCATATTATTTTGAAGTCTTTGTAAATGTTAAATTATTTGTTACTGTATGTGGGCAATAAAGATATTTTGTATTGTATTGTATATTGTTTAATTTTTGTTATTTGATATTTTGAGTTACAATATAGTGAGCAATTTTTTAACTCAGCTTGATGATGTTTTGTCCCACTGCTGGCCAAAGTCCTCCTCTTTTGTAGGATAAAATTTTAAATTTCAGCTGATAACTTTCAGGCAGTTCGGTACGGTATTGTTCAGCATATGCGATTGAATTTGAATCTAATTTATATTTTGTTGATAATATTGATTGCGTTTAAAGCATTAAGCAGTAGTCGTGCAAATCTAGCATATTTAAAACAAGAGTTTTAAGCCATTCAATACGATATTGATTTCGAGTTTCTTTGCGTAAAATTTCTTTGAATCTTTTGCAGAGTATTATAGAAGAAATACAAAATATCCCATTTTTTTAATAAATATAATAGCATTTCCATACCACCCCAGTCCCAAACTTTCAAGGCTGCATAGAGACGGAAGAAAGCTCGGAAAGCGATAGTGGAATGCCTCCGCGGCCACGGAGTGCAACGTCTCAGAGCTTTTGGAAAAAAAGCGTTTCTTCATTATGGTTCGATTTATTGTTGTTTATTTAAGTTGAAGGAGATATGTTATGTGTGACCCTATTTTTTTTTTTTTTTATTGTTGTTACTAACTTTCGCAGGCTTTTGCGGATATAGAGTTAACGATGAGACGATGGGTAGGTTGGTTTACTTATCTGACACCCTAAGGTGGCTGGAAGTGGTCCCTTATTCCCACTAGTTCTGTTCTGTTAACTTTCAGACTAAACGAACCCTAAATTTTGACGTAAAGATTGCTTTAGCGATAAGTCCGCCTTTGTTATTCACTTTATTTGTTGTATTTATTAATATTTTTCTTATTAAAATGATAATGAAAAAGTTAGGTAGAATATAATAGGATTTTATAATTACCTGGTCTAAGAGATCAGTTGAGTATGTAACAGAGAGAATGCAAAGAAAGGAGAGTATTTGTTATCCTAATGTTATCTAGCTTGTAACTCAGGGTGTCTATTCTTAAGTTGGATAACTTTATCTTAGAACCACCAATTCCGAATACTGTTACAATAGAACCCACAACCCTAAGAGTAACTACCGATTTTTAACGTTAATGTTAACGACCGCCAAGTGGCTTCCTCCTACGCGTACTACAAACAAAACTATCAAATGGATGGAAAATATCATACATACATATCATCACGCTTGTTTCCTATAGGGATAGACAGAGGCTACCCATTACCATTTGCTACGATCCTTACAGACCTCCCTCGCTTCCTCCACGATCATCACAGTCGTCATACACGCTCGTTGATTACGGGTACTCCTAAAATCTCCCTTTTTAATATGTCTTCGATTCGCATGCAGTATATTCTCCGAGGCCGACCCTTACCGACTTTTCCTGTCACCTTTGATTTGTAAATACCTTTCGTTAGTCTCGTTTCATGCATCCTTTCTACATGCCCAAACCATCTTAACATCCCTTTTTCTATATTGGTAAATATCAGATAGTTAAAATATATTTTTGAGGTTATAAAAGGCATTATTCGTTTCAGACTACCCGGAATAGGGTAATAGTTTTCAAGTATGCTGTTTTTAGGTAAGTAGGTAAATGTACTCTTTCCTTTTTTTTAGTTTTGTATGTTTTATTTTCAGGGGAAATCCTCTAGCCAGATGAATGGATGGTTGCAGGAGCCAGAATATAGAGTTGGTCCATACTTCGAAAGATCGCATAGCTTGGAAACTCTTATTTGCGATCTTAAGATGACGAAGAAATTTTTGCCCCATGTACCTTATATGCCTGGGCGTATTTAAAACTAGATGTTTCCCGCAGCTCCGCCTGTACAAGTAGCCTATGATTGACGGTGGGTCTTAAACAATATTCATACCAAATTTCTTCAAAATCCGTTCAGCGGTTTGGCCGTGAAAGCGTTACGCAAACAGACAGACTTTCGCGCTTAAAATATTATATATACTTAGTATGTATTTATTTGTGATAGTGCACCAGTATACAAGGTACGTACACCAAAATCATTTTAAAATAGTTAATTCGTTCCGTTAGCAAGTGAAACTAGTAATCATTGCTGTTTTTAAAAGTTGATTGTCAAAAGTCAAAATTAATTCAAGAGCGCGAGGCGTACCGCACTAAATGAGTGATGTATAAATTATGTAAAGGTCGACCTTAGTGAAAGTACCGTGATCGATGGGCAGGATTCACTTTCAAATAATGCTTGTCGGTGAGAAGGATTAGGAGACCTATATTTGTATGTATGATATATCATGTCGAATAAAAAAACCTTCGAAATCGAATGAAAATCATTCCCTATCGACCAAAAATTGTTCGATTAGTCGGTTTTGCGTGAGTCACGATTTTTAAAAATAGCATTCTACGGCTCTTGTCATCAATAAGTCTGATTTAGATGTATTTAGGCTACGGTATCCACTTACCATCAGGTGGGCCATACGCCTGTTAGCCTACTTAGTTGTATAAAAATAAATCATGTGCTGGCCTTATTTCACTCATAAAAATATCGAGTATCGGTCATGTACACCCTGGTGTCAGAGTTGTTTGGAACCGCCTTTAACGACCACCAAATGGCAGCCGGGACCAACGGCTTAACGTGCCTTCCGAAGCACGAAATCATCTATCAATAAGACGGTATGTCTAGAATACCTATCACAAAGTCACAATAGCGTGACATAACTGATCACTTTTCATCATAAGATTTCATCACTCAGTGGTCATATACATCTGAATCTTCCTGTTAATAGTTCCTAGTTAAATAATGACCATAATTAGATTGATTCATTTATTGTTGATAGTGAAAACACTGAAGGTAAGGATAATACAGATTGGTTTAAATGAAGGTGTTCCGTTCAAAAATAATAAACATCTAAAAAGATTTGATAGACAGACCTATTTTTTTTGAAATGGGTTTTACAGCCATGGATACAAGTCCTTTATAGCCCTTCTTAATTTTTCTATCTTCTTCAGTCCTACAGTGTGGTTTCGTCAAGTCCTAGTCAAGTCTTAAAGTCTAGTCGGTAGTCAAGTCTAGTCAGAAGAATCAGGCTAAGTGAAGTGGTAGAAAAACTGCACTTAGCGATTAATAGGAGCTTTTTGCAACAAGCATGAAAATCACATAAATCAAACACTGTATCACTTCCCAACACTCACGCTTGTTATCGAATACTTTGCGAATAATAATACACCATTATTATGCACAAACACTAAAAAAACACAAATATTGGAAAATAAAATACAGCGCCGATACTGCTCTTTACAGCTTCCCGCCAATAGTCGATAGTTAGACCTATGAAGAAGGTCCAGACATTTTATAAGACAAGGATGTGATTAACGCAACAGTGCAGTGCGTCGAAAGGCCATCTGTTTTTGGCCCTAAAATGTATTTTAGGGCCAGTAGTGCAATAAGTCCGCCTTTGCTCATATTGTATTTAAGTTTAGTTAAGTTGCTGTATGTGGGCGAAAAAATATTTTGTATTGTATGGTAGTGCTACAGTCTTTCACTAACGGTGGAGCTGAATTGTTGTGCAATTCTTTTTTGTGTACCAAAAATACTTAGTTGTGTAATTAAGGTATGAAAAAACGTGTTATAAAAGTTTACAAATATGATCGAATTAAAGTGTTGAGTAAAGAAACGGAACGTCTACTTAACACAATAAGAAAAAAAGCTGTCACTTATTAACAATATATAAATATCCGACCTTTATACACTGACAGGTTAATACATATGGCTAATGATTAAAAATTCACTTTGCGTTTTGTTACCTTAGGCGACTCTTAAATTTTGTTTCTAGGTTCAAAGTTAACTTCTATGGATCTCTAAAAACGGCCACTTAAACAACTTCCTGAGTGTCAATTTTAATTGGCTTATTGTGTTACTTTGTTATTCAATATTTTACCTCATTTTGCAAAAATTAAATGCTAATTTAATAATGGCATTAATCACCATCCCATTTTTGTAGTCTAGGATAATTTCCATTTGCTTATCACTCTCGCCTTAATAAAAGTTGCAGTGTTTGGAAATACATCTACCGGTATAGGGAACTCCCTATAAAGTGAAACTCTTTGTATTGAAACTACACTACTTAGAAAAAGGTTTACTAACATGGTCAATTAGGTACACGACAAGGTTCAAAAATTGAAAAAGCATGACAGCATACATGTATATGCTCATTGTTGAAATCTTCACTTTAAAATTTTGCACAGGCGATTAACAATTATAAAACCATGGGAAAGTCCATTTTGAAAATAAAAAATTAGTAAAAAATTATATTATAATCGATGAACACTTAAAATAAAGAAACTTTCATTTTGGAAGTATTTACATAAACGCAATACTTAAGGTAGTTGTCGAACAAATTTTGGTCTCACCCTTGTAAATTACCTAGGCGTGACGTCACCCCTAGGTGTCCATTGGTATCGTCCAAAATGCACGTGAGTTTAACTTCGTCATATCTCAGTTAGTTTAAGTTTTATCGACATATTTTTTTTACCAATGTGTGTATTATAGCAAGGTCTTTCATTTAAACATGAAATCGAAAATTATTCGTCATGCCTATTGACCCTGTACACCTTGATGTCAGAGTTATTCGGAACAACAGTTCGACTTCAGACGGGGACCAACGGCTTAACGTGCCTTTCAAAGCACGAAATCATCATTAATATCAGATAATCAAGAGATTCAAGCCTGCAATGTCCTAACACAACTTAAAACAACAAATAAAGGATGCTTCCCGTAGGAATCGAACTCACGACATCCAGGTCCGAAGCAAACGCCTTAACTGGACCACGGAGGAAGTTTATGAGAACCGTATATCAATCAGTATACGGTTCTCATAAACAACTGGGCGGTTAACACGTCACAATGACCCGAGCTCCGTGGGACCGTTCCCAAGTTACGAATTAATGACATAGATTCCTATACGTTGCTGTTCGCCTAGTACCTAGTATTAGCATGTATGTATGTAGAAGTCTCTATTTGTACATAAAAGTATAGTTATTATTAAATAATTAGTACTTCGTATTACGAGTAAACTGTATGTGTTATGTCATGACATAAGTCCGAATTGGCCATAAGAGAGCTTAAGGTTGAAAGGAACTGGCAAGCGCAGCGTTGGATATCCACCGACCAAATAATCAGATGACATGAAAAAGGTCGCAGGCAAACGGTGGAGGTAAGCCGCTTCCAACCGGTAATTTTAGAACTATTAAGGACAGGCAAAAAAAAAGAAATTTAAATAATGTAATGTTCAAGAGAGGTAGGATTTTGTAAGGAGTAGTCCGTCTGGGGAAGTACCCCCACCCTACAGAAGACGGCAGCCAAATAACACTGTGATGCAGTGTTGTGTTCCTGCTGGTGAGTAATGTCGCCATGCTCCAGATGGGTCGCTGTGCTGACAGCGGACAGGTCGGCATCACGCTCGTGACATCTCCGTTGTTGCAGGCGTTTATAGACTACGGTAACCACTTACCATCAGGTAGGCCGTACGCCTGTTTGCCTACTTAGTAGTATAAAAAAATGTTGTTTAGACAAAACTTATTTTGAACATTTTGCCGCCAATTTATAAAAAGTGATGTGCTCTACATTAACTCAGAAGCCTCACTTACCAATGTTTATAATAAATGCATGTAAATTATGCAATGGTTTTTGATTAACAACGGATTAGAAGGTATGACCAGGTTTTGACTGTAAAACAAATTCTTAGTAGGTATATTTCTCTAAATAAAGCATGCCTTTTTGCATTTCAATCAACCCTTAATTTATACGAAAAATAGTAAACAATAAATGATCTGCGAGAGATGGGAGCTGACAACTGGCAGCCATCGTGCAGAATAGAACACTCTGGCGCTCTCTCGTGAGGAAGCCAAGATCCACTGAGCTTGCAATGATTTATAGAATTATAAATCTCTTGAACGATATAACTGTACATAGAAATCATTGTTCACCGTTCATCACTTCGGGTCCTGAGCTAGCGGAGTGTGTAAAGAATAACTTAGAAGGTTATGTTTACTTATGTTAACAAAAAAATATAGATTATTGTTGGTTAAATTAGATAGATTACCAAGAGCAGCCATAAAAGTGGTAAGTATCACAAAATCCAAAAATAGTAACATCAATTACTGTAATCAAAATAAATAAGCCCCAATTTCATAACTCTAAACTATAAATAAAACCAATAGCTACCAGTTACGTAAAGAAAATGGAAATTTATTCAAATGCATTCAAATAATCAGGTTGAATTGAGGATCTTGTCCAATACAATCTGTATCATTTCCCTGTGGAATCATTGTGCCCTGGGATTCGATTCTCTAATTTCGATTGGAAATTTATATGTGGACTATTTTCCGGATTATGTGAATTCAGTTGGGAATTGTCACGTCTCTCGAATAATAAGTTTTCTTAGGTAAGATCTTAAAGTCGCGTGCGCTTCTCAAGATTATCCGGTTTTGATCCCCGGTCAGGTCAAAATGGAAAATTATCTTTTTCTGATAGGACTTGGTCTTGGATGTTTTTTTAATCACTATATTTAAATAAGAATGAGTGACGTTCATTGTCTCGAGCTTACTTTAGGGCTGACAAAAACTGTGTGATTTATTCCTGTACATTTATGTTTATGAACTTATGTACTACTAATCTTCTACTTTCATCTACACGCCAAAAAATCGGAATTATGATAAACATACGTGCAAAGCGTTGTAAGTCTGTGTTTGTATTCTGTTCAACTCGTGTTCCCCCCACTCTCCCACTAGCTGCGCGGGCGCACTTTCACTTTCGGTTTTAGGGCACAACATTTAATGTGACAAAGTCTCAATTTTAGTTACCATCAACCAAATTTCGATCTTATTACGTTCCATGATAGATGACATTTCTTTTTTATCACAAATATTTGGAACCATGTCAAAATGTAAATTTTGGATGACAAAAGTCGAAAGTGATGTTCAAATGTCATAGAATTTCTTGCCTTCTTTCTTTATATTTAATGACTATTATTGCTTGTATTTTGAGTGGTGTTAGGATCATTTCTTTGCGGATTTTGGGGTTTAGCTTGTTCCGCTTGGAGATTCGGAGCCTTATGCCTTATGACGGATTCACGTTTAGGAGTTACAAGTTACGAAATCGATTGACATGGACCTTTGTTCGTTTTTTTTTTTTTTCTTAATAGGATGCATTCCTTTTATGCCTGTGATAGCTATCTCATTCTGATTCAATTCTATAGAGACTATTCAATCTTTCATATTTTGACCTTTCTGGTTGCATTTAGCTGAATTTTTGTCAAGAGTTTGGGTTTTCTGTGAAAATTTGTGATAAAAAATGTAATTCTTGTAATGTTCAATTTCAATTTAAGTTGGCTAAATCATTTCAATACTTCTAGGTTTATTGGGGCATTTATGTAAAGGATCCTATGTAAAGAAAGAAAGAAAACACATAAAAGAAAAATAATCATTAAAGTTGGTACATAATTCGGTGTTTCGAAGAAATGTCCTTTATTTTTGTTAACCTATTTCATCCCACAGCTGGGAGTCAAGATGGTCAAGAAAGGGCGGCAGCCTATAATTTATTGCAAGCTATCCCGATTCAAGCAGATTTGATTCACAGTATCCATGGGTCTTGCAGTCCTCTGTTGAGTTTAGCGTAATCTCTTCCTTTCTATATATCTAATCCTTTGTGTAGGTACTACAAAAACTAACATTAAATATATATAAAATGTTGACGTAATACAGAAATGGTGTCAATTATGTTATATTTTGGTGATTTTCAACGAAAGCGATGGCCCACTTGCAAAGGGTGATTCAGAAAAAAACCCGTTATAACTTCGCTGGATGCTATACACACCGGAACGAAATATTAAAATGATGTATTTTCTCGTCTCCTGAAAGAATCAGCACCACCAGTACCACAAGTAAAAAAGACTTATAGGTGGTACTTACCTATCAAAATTTATCTAAGTATCATATATATATCTATGGATTTATTACACACTAGCTTTTTCCCGCAGCTCCACCTGCGTCAAAAAGTAGCCTATGTTTGACCCCGGTTTTTCAAGTAAATTCATACCAAATTTTATTAAAATCCGTTCAGCGGTTTGGCCGTGAAAGCGTGACAGACAGACAGACAGACTTTCGCATTTATAATATTAGTATGGAAATATGGAAGTATGAAAGTATGGAATAATTGCTGTGTTTGTATAAAATAAATAAATAAATGACGCGACAGAACAACAGAAAATCCATTGTCGGGTTATAAAGACCGAATTAACTTGTATTTGTCTGAAAACTGCCGAAAATATTTTATAACATTAATGTAAATAAATTCATTTTATTTGTAATGTTTTGAATCTAATAAAGCAACAAACAAAAGTTTAAAGAGTCAATTGGTAGACTTATTTCAATTAAATTAGACTTATACGTATTTATTTCACAATTAAAAATACACACATTACAGTCATTCAACATTAAAATAGAAGATAATATCAATATTTTGAATTAATGTTTAAATTACATAAAATATTGAGCCCAAATCGCTGTCGTCGCATGATGGCATGGTACCTAAGAGGCTAGCTATGTTCATTTAGAATTTAGCACAAACCACATATTGTATCATTTTAAGTTTGGGCACAGCAAACATTCGTTGATTTGTACATAACGTTAAAAGTGCAACACTCGTTTCGGTGTAATAGCCGTCCATACTTTTGATTCGCACGTATACCGGATTCAGGATTCGCTTTCATCCGGTTCCAATTTCTCTGAAGACTTTTTGGCCATGACCGAGTGGTTAAAACGGATTTAGAATTTGGGGAATAAAGAATATGCTTAGTATTTTTTTCTGTAGACATAATTCATAATTAACTTTTAGCGTCATATCATCATCTCGCTACTATTCCTCTTTTGTTAATTTTATAATTGGTTCTCTCCTTTTTATTGTGTGTTTTACGTTTTCCGCAAGCAATCATTTTTGAAGTCTTAAGAGAGACATAAGGCTCTAAGCAGCTGACTGACTGTGGCTGTTATTACTATCATCGTCATCAATTCAGCCGCATTCAGTTCATTGCTGAACATAGGCCTCTCCTAATGATTTACAGAAAGAAAGCGACCTGTATCCTGCGCTAGCCTGCGACCATTTTCAGGCGATCTAACTATCTGGTCGGTAGGTATCTAATGCTGCGCTTGTCGTTTACTGATCGCCATTCGAGAACCTTTCTGCCCCGGTTATTGTTTTTCCGCACTTGTGCCCCGCCCACTGCAAAAATTAAATTATTTCAGATTATACTTTATTTTAGTCACTAACTGTTTCACGCAGCTCCGCCTGCGTCAAAAAGTAGCCTATGTTTGACCCCGGGTCTTCAACTATATTCGTACCAAATTTCAGCAAAATCCCTTTAGCGGTTTGGCCGTGAAAGCGTAACAGACAGACAGACAGTCAGATTTTCTCATTTATAATATTAGTATGGATGAAATTATGGATATTGTATCCATCTTCTAATTATAGACCTGTTCCATTATTTCTGAGGGTATCGTAAAAGATGACTTAGGGATTGACAGACTATATATTGGCGAATTCCCCTAACAGCAGAAACAAAGAGAGTTGAGATTTCCGCTCATATGGTCGGTTGACCTTGAATGAAAACAGAAGCTTAGTAGGTAATAGTCTGGCAAAAATCATCAATAATGATTTAATACTTTGGGTTTAGGAAGACCGACTCCAAGTAAATGGGATAAGGTCCCTTACGAAGAGAAAGAGAAAGAGAGAGAGAAAAATGGAAGGCATTTGGTAGTAGTAAATTTTTACGCCACTATTCCTTATGAAGTAGTGGGGATGTCTTTTCTATTGGCTTAAAAGATGATGAAACTTAATGTAACATTATGAATCATTAGCAAGGTTGGAAATAATTCCGTTATAAAAGGGGTCATTCAATACTCATCATTATCTATCCATCGTAAAGAAGCAACGTTTTTCACCAGTGCCTCTATGGTGAGGTTTCGTAAAGGTTTTACATAGAATTCATAATTAGCCTACTATCTACTAAAGACGTTTTATAATTTGACATACATCATTGTTTGTTTATTTTTTCTTGTTCAGATGTTTATTTTCCATGAAGTCTAATCAATCAATTCATTTCGTATGGTAAAATTCACCTTTGTTTATAACTTAGGCATGAGTATTGTTGTCATTAATTTGGTAAAATGTATTGCCGAGCGGTACGATAAAAGATTCCTTGCTTGGGTAATTAGTCTTGACTTCGTCCGTTTGCATTGTTCCCTTGTTCGACTTCTGTTGCTTCATCAGTTGATAGGAAGCTCCTGGGCTTCAAAGCGAGTAGAAAAGTGTAACTTGGTCTACTTTTCAGACGCCGGAGGAGGCGGTATCTGGTTCCCAACTTGCCAGTTTCCCCTTAGTCTTGACTGTACCGTTGTAGAGGATTTTCCTGAAGCTCGTCCACGTACCTACCATGACTAAATGCGGCAGCCACCCCTGCCAATATTCTTGATGCCTGCATGAGAATCTTCTACCCTCATCATGTGTATACCCAACACCAATTATTTAAAAAAAATCAAAATGTTTGACTTCAGTCACTCAAAATTGTAAATGAGATATATTTAGTTATTGACATTAATGCCAGTTAACCTATCACAATTAAATAGTTACGGGGTGGTCCAAAAACAATCGTGGTTACATAACATCGCGCAAAACGTTGAATGTCGGTCAAGTGGTTGCGCAAGCAGAGAAAGGTTGCATAAGCTAGCTTAGAGTGGTCGAGATGAACGCTTGCGCCATACCAAAGAGTTTGGTTCAGAAGTGACATTTCCTTCAAAAAGCCTATCAGTGAAACTCGCCGGCAAACACAAGACGCAGTCCGCTCCCATCAGAATATTTTGGAAATCATTAGGAGACGCCTAGGGCCAGTAGTGGACTGACTGCGCCTGTAATTATGATGATGAGTTAACTCGTGATCATCGGAGAGTTTCTCAGAGGTATTTCTTTCATAATCTAGGGTACATAACTGTACTTCGTCTTTGTCCAAGCTTGCTGTCCTAGTTGCGACCTCAGCTTACGCTTTGCAAAGCCTAGGGTTTGCTGTTAGTCATGGACCTTGATTTGGCGTCACTGGTCATAACAATAGAGCGACTGCCGTCTGACCTCCGTAACCTTTTTTTTACAGGGAAAACAGATCAACAGGAACATGATCCGAGGTGTATTAGTGGCCAACATACATACATACATTGAAGATATGTCTGTCCGCGTAACCCTTTTCCACAAGAAAACTAATAGGATCACTATTCGGTTTTGTTAATGGCTAATACTCTCAGATTTTTCGGGCATCTAATACAGCTTAATAAAAATATAAATCAGAACCGGTGTGTGCTTATAGTAAGAAAAGTTTGTAGGATAACATAGGAATAATTTAGTAAAACAACGGGAAAATTTTCGTAATACTTATGTTACAGCAACATCACTAATTCTGATTTAGACATTTTATTAAAAGTTGGATGCATAAATTGACAATTGATAAAACTGTACATGCTCTATCTTACGTGAGTATAAGTAATCGATTTCTTTGAAATTCTTTTTTGTAATCGTAATTTCTAAAGAAAATATAAAGACAGAATGTATTAAGAAATTTTAATACAGGAATTTAATCTATATATTTCGAAATTATTGAGTAAGGTAATTCCGTAGTTCGGCAGGCAGTTGGTCTCGGCTCGCATTTGATGGTTATACAAAAACATTTATGGATTTAAAAAAAAGGGCTTCATTAAAAACAAAACGTAGAGTATGTTTGACCACTTGACATCAGCTCTAATCATACCAAACTATATCAAATTCAGCCCAGCAATATAGCTGTGAATTCGTTGTGGTACAAGTAATACAACACTGTAACCCTAGTACCATCATGATATGTATGAGATGTAGGTATGGACGTAGTCGTAGGCAAATCAAAGCAGTGTCGCTTCTGTCGCATTAAGATCATCTTAGAGATCAAAAGAGGGGAGGAATGTAGGTTGCCGTCGAAGCCTTTGTTCCCCCCTTTTGCCCATTTCCCACTACCCACTACCACCAAACCGGTTTTCACCGGTTCGCATTTGCCGATTTTGCGTTCAGCGATTCAAACCTGATTGATAAGCGAAAGTTTTTCAATTGGGCTACTTCTTTGCCAGTATGCTGCCCTGGTACTAGATTTGGGAGGATATACCTTTTTACCTAAATCGAAAGTGATTTTGTATGTCAAATTTGTTTGACATACTATTTTTTTTATACACTAAGTAGGCAAACAAGCGTACGGCCCACCTGATGGTAAGTGATTGCCGTAGCCTATGAACGCTTGCAACACCGGAGATGTCACGAGCGCTTTGCCGACCCTGAAGGAATTTTTTCATGCCCTTTTTGACTAGATGGATTTTATTTCGAAAACTTTTTGTAGAGTTAGCAACACAAATTAAGACGTTGTGCTTATTATTTATTCATATTGAATGAGTTATATGGTCAATCGACCTTGTTCAACATGGTGTCAGGATTTTTCGGAACCACCTTTCGGCCTCAGCTGGGACCAACGGCTTAACGTGCGTTGTACTATTTTATTTACCAAATCCATATACGGGTACACAATAAGTCAAACAGGATACAACATAGAAACGACAACATATTGCTGAAGAAATCTCTTCCAGCAGACCCAAGGAAACAATAAGAAATGAAGACGCTATGCAAGCTCTTTTATCAATTATTTTTTTTAATTAATTCAGATCATGTGTCAATGTCAAGTAACCTTGCACATCCTGGTTGACAATAGGCTTTTTAAAGACTACCTCTCAGCCTCTTGTGGTTTATTTATATAAAATATTGTAGAGGAGAAGGTAGAACCACTTGTTGCACTTCAGAGCCCAGGGTACGCTTGTGATAATGGTCCTTGATTCGGCGGTACTGCGCCCGTAGACAAGTTACAATTTGAAAAACGACATTCGTGTTCGCGATCTTTCGGATTAGTGTGAAAATCGACCACGTGATTTAGCGCGGCTAATGTCAATCCCATACATATTTTGTTTACGAATGTCTTCATCGTTTTTCAAATTGTAACTTGTATACGAGCCCTGGTTATTGTAATGAAGCGACTTTCTACTAAATTTAAGGAGTAGTCCATCTGGGGGAGTACCTCCACCCTACAGAAGACCGCAGCCAAATAACACTGTGATGCAGTGTTGTATTCCTGTTGGAGAGTAGGGTCGCCAGGCTCTAGAGGGGACGCTGTGCTGATAGCGGACAGGTCGGCAACGCGCTCGTGGCATCTAAGTTGTTGCAGTCGTTCATAGGCTACGGTAACCACTTACCATCAGGTGGGCCGACCGCCTGTTTGCATACTTAGTTGTATAAAAAAAAACCATTTAGGTACAGAACCGAAGAGTAAACTTTCCATCGCCTAAATAATAGTTATGTCACTAAATCTAACTTGTAAATTAAAATGGCAAGTGTAGGCGTACGAAGAAAATATGATATGGTTGAACTGATAAAAAAATGTGAACACAATTTTACATATTTTCTCTAAAGTATTTTTATAAAATCGCAACATGTTTTGTTAAATAATTGGAAAGAAACGACCCTGGAGCCAGATTTTTGAAATGTATGTTATAGAAAAGAGGGGTGGCGTTTGCCCAGCAGTGGAATTAGGCTTATTATGCAGCGTTTAAAAGGGGTTTTTATAATCATCTGATGAGCACGAGATATTTTTGAGAACTGGAACTCGCGCAACATCTGCGAGTAACCATTCGACTCGCAGATGTTGCGCGAGTTCCACTTCTCCAAAATATCTCGTGCTCATCGCTAGTCGATAACGAATCATATCCATTCGTCATTATCAGTGAGTCGTACATGTCAAGCATGCCCTAAGCTGATTATGTATTCTCTGCTAACTCTTCAGAGCCCAAGGTACTCTTTATAAAGGTCCTAGATTTGGTAGTACTGGAAGGTCATTCGAATACGACTGCCGTCGTACTTTCATAATACTAGGAAAACCAGCCCGTTCTGATATGAACATGAGATGACAGTCGGAACCTACGGCTTTACGTGCATTCCGACGGAATCATCATTTTATCAGACTATCAGGTGATACAGAACGAACTGAAAAGACACTAAACAAAATATGCTTCACTTGAAATAAAATCATATATCTAAACTTCCATTTCCAATTAATCAATACTTACATACTAATATTATAACTTCGAAAGTCTGTCTGTCTGGCTACGTGTCTGTTTGTATTTTGATGAAACTTGGTAGTTAGTAAGAATATAGTTGAAGACCCGGGGTCAATCATAGACTACTTTTTGACGCAGGCGGAGCTGCAAGGATCAGCTAATTTTTAATATAGGATATTCATTTCACTTATTGACGTAAATTCATTAGGTACTTACAAGTACATTACGGTTGCCACTACTTCCAGTCTTGCACTTTGCAAATGGAGAAGAAGCGGCGCGGCGCCAAAAATTCCACTGCAGCATTTTCTTTAAAAATTTAATTTTGCGTCGTCTTAGGAATATAACCTTCAAGACCTTCAATTTGCAGGCAGATTTTAACCACTAGACCACAGAGGCATGGAAAGTGAGTGAGATACTTCTAAGCTTAAATAATTTAACATTGGTCTACTTTCTTATCTTAAAGAACATAAAAACGGCAGTGCTTTTAATCACTGTATTAATTACGTTATGCAATTCACCTACTAACACAGTGGATACCAGCATCTTAAACACATTACGAAATTATTATATAAAAGTTATTCTCACGTGTCCAAAACGTGTTAACCTGGGGGTCTACCGCCTAACTAGCGTCGATTTCAAATTATCGTCGGCATCGAATTCAATTTGACAGTCGACGCTGATTTTGTACCGCGCATTCCCTGTTAACGATGCGTCGATTTGGAAGACGATTACGACGCCAATTGAACGAATGATTTCAGTGATTTTGACAGATAAAAGCTACCGCGCAAAGTTTTGACACCGACGCATCGGCTTCAAGCCGATACCGACGCTTCAAATTGAATACGGCGACTCTTGGGATACCGCATTGAACCGTCGATATGAAATATTCTTCAATTAAACTTGTTTTTTTTTAATTATATTGCTGTATTACGAAAGCTTTAGGCTTTTCCTTATTGTTGTATAGTCATATTTCACAAATTTTGTTTCGTTTTTGTTTGTTTGTGTGTTTTAGGACAAAGGCGGGAAACCATGGCTTGGATGGCGCTCATGGGTGCAGCGGAGGAGCAGCGGCTGAAAAAACTCAACATTGAGCGGAGACGTCAACAGCGCGCGCAGTGGCGCAGCCTTTGCTGCTGCCTGAGATGGAATTTTAAGGACGATTTCGCGTGAACAAAGCTACATTTGTCAGGCTATGCGGGGACATCATTCCGTTTTTGCCCACAAATGAAAGGAGCAGTGGAATAAAACCCGAAATTAAGGTATGTACTTCATTTGTTAAACTTAGGTAACCTATTGACAAATGCTGAAGTGTTAAAATATTTTGCTTGTTTCAGGTGTTAGCGGCATTGAACTTTTACGCTACCGGCAGTTACCAAGGAAGTGTAGGAGATAACGACGTTTTTCACCTTAGCCAGCAATCAACATCAGAATGCTTGCAAGAGGTCACCGAGGCTCTTAACAGGCCTGAAATACTCAGAAAGTATATAAAATTTCCACATACTCAAACAGAACGAGACTCGGTAGCAAGGAGGTATGTTATTGCAAATTTTACACTTGTTCTTAATAATAATAAATGCATGCTACCCAAAAGTTACAGCCACCAATGGTACCTACTTATTGTTATTTGTTTATTTTTAGATATGTGATGCGGATCTCAGGATTTTGTATGTTGATGCATCTTTTGGTGGTGCAAGCCATGATTCCCATGTATGGAACATGTCTCCTGTCAACACAGCCATAATGAGACTGCATGATGAAGGGCAGGTTTACTGGTTGTTGGGTAAGTTGGATATTATGATACCTTAGATTATGTCTCAAATAGCAGTCACAAGGAAATGATTGACAGTCATATTACTTTACATTCTAGTCAATCTATAAAATACTATTTGGTCCATAAAAAGTTGATTAGTATTTGTCTAAATTATATTTGTAATACATAATATTCTACATAAGACATGCAAGTAGTGGAGTTGAAAAATGAGTGCACATTCATTTTATATGAAAAACAAAATAAAAAAAGAGAGGTATTTAAAAAAACTAACAAAGATTTAATTATATTTCAGGTGACTCTGGCTATGCCCAGCGACAATGGATGATGACTCCCATCCTCGGCACCCTACCAAATTCTCCAGAAGCCAATTACACAGCAGTCCACGTGCGGACACGTAATGTGGTCGAGCGAACCTTCGGGGTACTTAAGTCCCGGTTTTGCTGTCTCTTGGCTCATAGAACTTTGCACTATACACCAAGAAAGGCTGCACAGATTATGAATGCGTGTGTTGTTCTTCATAATCTAATAAACTACCCAAACTTCGAGGTTGACAGCGATGCAATGCGTCGCGATGCAGAGCGACAGCCTCCTCGCTTGCCAGTGCCAGCCGATGATGATGGGCGTTTAAGTGCTGATAGGCAAAGTGTGGTCATTCGGTTGTGGCGCAACCGACGACGCTAAGTATGTATATATCTAGATTAATAAGAGAATTATACCTTTAGTGCTTTTGGGTAGGTATATTGTAAAATAAAATGAACATTTATAACTTTAAATAATGATCTTTCTCAAATCAAATGTTAAAAAGACACTTTATTGCAGAGTAAAGAAGATACCAGAGGAGAGAAGTGGACAACCACCGGAATGGGGCTTTGAAGATTGAGGTTTTTTTTTGTATAAGTACTCTTTTTCTATGTATCAAATTGCATATTGTAAATTAGTTATTATAGTTGTACAAATGTAAGTACTTAATTTTAGTTTATGCGTAGGGTAAGTACATAAATGACTAAGTTTTCTTCTGTTTTTTATTTATTTATAAATCATTCAAATACTAGGTTCATAACAAATAAAACTAGTTGTTTCCGAAAGATTGTGTATTATTTTTATGACATATATTTAAAACTGTTATTTTTTATAAATGCGTAGGGTAAGTACATAAATGACTAAGTTTTCTTCTGTTCTTTCATTCAAATACTAGGTTCATAACAAATAAAACTAGTCGGCTAGGCGTTGGTCCACTTCCAGACGTGAAGCCATCGACCTAGCCATAGACTCTAGCGTCAGCAACTCGTTCCTCCGCCTGCAGTCGGCGCTCGTCCAGCGCCCGCCGATCCTGCTCGGCCTCCCAAGCCCACCGAGGCTGTGGTATCTCCACGGTACCTAAAACAAGACATAAGTGATATTAAGTATTGATAAGATAATAAACATACAATAAAAAATAATAAGATTTAATAAAATCACACACAGTCATCCGTCCCAAACTAGGCTAAGCCACTGTATACTACGGGCATCACAGACTGATAACCATACTTAGTTTGTAATGTTTTAAAACGCTAAAAAACACGTTTTTTGTATGAGGACCCCCTTTAATTTTTAAGATTTAGTTTCGTGCAACAAGCATCACAGAAAAACATTGTGTTAATAAAAACAAAACATAGGTTAAAAACATACTCATTATGGATGTATATAGGAAATGAATACCCTTGACACAAAGCATAAATAACACACTTAGAAAGATTTGTATACACTTACGTCCCGCCACTCCGAAAAAGTTTTATGTACGCCCGTGCCTTGGGCGTTAAGTGTGGCCGCTAACTCCTCCCACAGCCTGCGAACTGCCACCTTGGCTTGTGGGGTGTCAGCGGCCTGCCCTTTCGCCATATCCATGTGGTCCTCAATGTAATTCAGCAGGATTTCCACCTGCTGAAGGCTCACTTTTCTTGGTGCTGGCATCTACAAATTACAAAGGAATGAAGTCCCAGAGGTCTGTGCAACTAGTTAAATGTTTGTTTTATCATATAATAACAAAAAAGCAAGTTATTTACTTACTGTTTTTTAATTCACTACACAATCACGTCAATAAACAAAGTGACTTAAGTGAGGTTATGAATTCGTAATTGTCAAATATTACCCCGTTCGGTTTTACGGAACGCATTTGTTGATAATGTGATAAAACACAATTATATATATATATACGCAATTGTACCACCTTCCAATCAATTTTTTTTACTTATATAAACAAAACTATACCAATAATTGTTGTTTTTAACATTATTATTAAATTAAAAAACAAAGTACTATAAAAAAAATTGTACTTAAATTGAGTAAAATGAATCGCAAATCGACGCTCTTTTTTCCGTTCACTTGAATTCGACGGTCTTCAAGGCGACGCCGCTATCATTGCGCGGTACCAATGAAATGATATCGACGGCATCGGCATCGTAATCGGAATACGACGTCGGCTTGAAATCGACGCTAGTTAGGCGGTAGACCCCCTGATTTTTTTTTAAGTTTCCTAAAAAAAATATCTACGAACATGACATTGAGGAAAATGTGGTACTGGACTAAAAATAATGGAAAACAGAAAAAAAATAACAAATAAAAAGTAAACGCTTAAATTATATTTTTAAAGACTTGACGAACTAAGTAATCTATGAAAATGTCAACGTTTCTGAGTGGAAAGGTCTCGGAGTATAGATGTAAGTATCCACACTTTGTTAAAGTAGTTTCCCGTATAGTTTAAGGTCTATAACAACCATACAATTTGGTAGTGTTATTTTCTTCGAGTTAGATAGATCTATTCTGCGCTTTGGTGAATGTATCTTGTGTATTCACCAAAGCGCAGAATAGATCTGTAAGCTGTGAGGAGAGGATCTGTATAGCTAGGGGATTGGTAGTTTGAATCTCGGCGATTTCAATGACAAAATTTGGGCGAACGCACGAAAAAGCTAATATAAATAACTTAGCCCAAATATTTTTTTTACCACATAATGATACTTACGACCACTTTTAAATTCCATGATTATCTCCATGACACTACAGAAATATAAACTTCATTATACGAGAGTAAATAGTGTCACTATCCTTGGAATAAAACTTATCAGACTTTGGTGAAATCGGCGCTTAGAGTGAAAATGACTGATAACTGACGACGAGCCGTCCACATGGAAATAGTCCACCGGCTGTCCGTCAACTTTGACTACAGCCGTCAAAAGTTAACTCCAAAGCATCTACGTCACCAAGACAACATAAGTTAAGAGAGGTCGATAACCCCAGTGAAATTCGGCTCGGTACCGCACCGGTCGGCCTTCGCGTCGCTTTCCACCGCCTTCGTTTTCTGTTAGCCTGGTACCTCGAATCGCGGTTCACGAAAAAAGTACAGTCTAGTTTTCTCGGTTGCGTGAGTTATTAGGAATAATTTATTTGTTTGAATTCCGAACATATATTAATTACTAAAGGACGAGGCTATGATAATTTGATTTCTAACTCTATTAATGTTGGGAAAAGATATAATTAAAATATACTCATATATAAATATACTCGTACAAACACAATTCATCGTTTAAAAATAACAAATAGGTCGATGTAGCATACACCGTGAAATTTTAGTCGTTTTGGACCCATCGTCCAGTGACTCTATTAATGCAACTGAACCCCAAGATACATGGGTCGAAATATGGAGTAAATTTTTGGACCTCCCATACAAAATGTCTCATCACGTGACCTAACTTACTATGGAAAATCCAAATTTGTTTTTTATGTTCCTTGGGGAAATTTGTTCGGTTGCATGAATGGATTCACTGGACGATGGGTCCAAAATGATTAGAATTTCACGGTGTATATGATCAAATCACCTTTCTTCTACTACAGTCACAGACTTTCCTCTGTTATAGTGGTTAACTGGAAGAGAACCCTCATAGGGATAAGTCCGCCATTGTACATGAATATTTAAGTAGATAATGATAATCTTATCTATCTTAATGTTGTTCTGTTTTTAACAGTGTTCTTTTAATTATATACAATAAATAATTTTACATACATACATACGTGTCAGATGCCTTAGGGCAGCCTGAAAAATTCTGACAGTGTTGGCCACTAACACTCCTCAGATCATGTTCCTGTTGGTCTGGTTTCTCTGTAAAAAGGGTTACGGATTTCAGACGGCAGTCGCTCCATTGTAATTACTAGGCTCCGAAGCGTAAGCTGACTACGCAACTAGGAATACACGCTAGGATAATGATGATGACATACATACAATTATACAGGTGGCTGGTTATTTTTTTTTGGTTTGGGATTTATTTAATTCAGAAATGTCTAATAAAAAAATCTTAAAATGTTTTGGGTATGACGTAACTCGTCTAGGCCACACTTCCCAAAAATAATCTGATAGGAAAGTCCATATCGATATCTAATAATAAGTACTTTATCGGTACTAATAAAACAAAGAAATAAGAGAAAAAATAAAAAAAGCTGTGTCCTTGTGTTTTTTGTTTTTTGCCAACAGCAGGTACCAAATAAAAAAAAAATTCGGCGCAGCTCTATGATCCGAAGCGAGATTCCCGGGTGAATGCTCTACGTATCAGAGGCGCACGCGCAGCGCCTTTATTGCTGTACTCCAAGGGCTATCAATTATTATATAATTTTTTGAAAAAGTATTTTTTTCTATTGTTTTCTAAGCCATTTACGCGATTTGGTGATAGTGGTGGCTCGGCGAATCAGTGAAGGTTGACCTCCAGAAAAATTGTTTATTTTTCTTTCTTCTCAGCACTTACTCCTTAACAATTTCGTCCTTAGCTATTTGCTTCAGAGCCCAGGGTCTTGTAAGTATTTCATCCTTTAAACCTGGAAATAAGAACATTATTTTTAGTTTTTGGTATCGTTCATCAACGAATCAAATATCTTGTTGTAATTTATTTTAATAAAGCGAGTAATTTACAAGTAAAAGTAAAAATTAAGAAATATTTTTTACTTTTAAGAATACATCTATTTTGAAGCAATAAAAGATTACAATTTTTTCATCGACACGCTGTATATTTTTAATTTAAATTTGTTAATAAGGGAGTACCATAATTTCCCCAGTGATTTTCGAGAATACGTGGGGCGCACTATAAGTTTCCGGAATGAATATGAAAAAATACTATTAAAGGTACAAAATTAATTGATTGTTTTTCAAAATAATCTCCATTGGCGTCTATGCACTTTTTCATTCGATGAAACCAGTTTTGAAAACTTTTGTGCCACTCCTCTGTGGTGACCTCTGAAACGTGTTTTTCATACTCCTCGACAGCCTCTTCTGGTGATGAAAATCGTTGACCGCGTAATTGGTTCTTAATTTTTGGGAACAAAAAAAAGTCACAAGGTGCCAGGTCGGGACTGTATGCAGGATGACTCATGAGTTCTACATTTTTCGCCTTCAAAAAGTCGTTTGTCTGTCTGGCCGTGTGAGAACTAGCATTGTCGAGGTGCGGGATGATACGGCGTTTACGGTTATTTTTACGGAGTTCGTCAATAACTTCCGGCAAACAAATGGTCGTGTACCAGTCACTATTCACTGTACGACGATTCTCTAAAGCAACAGTAGCCACGTGTCCAGTTTTATTAAAAAAAGAAGCAATCATCCGCTTAGATGCACTTTTCACGCGCGCCACTTTGGTTGGTTTCGGCTCTTCTTGAAAGACCCATACGCTCGATTGCTGCTTTGTTTTGGGATCGTAGCAATAAATCCATGTGTCGTCACCTGTTACTATGTCCCACACCAAATTTGACGCACCTTCGTTGAATCTGGTAAGCATGGCACTGCACCAAGTGACGCGGTCCGTTTTTTGAGCCTCGGTCAAGTTGTGTGGGATCCACCGCGAGCACAGCTTTCTCACACCCAAATGTTTGTGTAGGATTAATTGTATTTGACTCATGCCTATTTCTAAGGATGCGCGAATTTCATGGTAGGTCACATGCCTGTCTATTTCAATCATACGGCGCACAGCATTGATGTTTTTGTTGGTCACAGCGGTGGACGGCCGACCATCGCGAGATTCGTCACTGAGATTGATACGACCACGCTTGAATTCTGCAAACCAGCTATAAACAGTTGTCTTGCATGGTGCTTCATTGCCAAAAGCTGTTTCAAGCCGAGCGATGCTCTGTTGAGCTGTCAAATTACACTTAAAATCGTAGAAAATCATACTACGAAAATTTTCCCGAGTTAAATCCATGTTGATGCAGACACACAATTTTTTAAATGGCGCCACAAGGTAAAAACAAAAGACAGTCAGATGAAACAAACTGCATTCTACAGCCAAAGAGTTCTATTTTTAAATGTTGCAATAAATTTTTAAATATTGTTTATGTAAGTGGCCAGTTCCGGAAACTTACAGTGCGCCCTATGTATAAGTGTACTTCTTTATTTCAGAAAAATGTTTTCGAAGTTCTATAGAATTTATATTTACAATTGCACTAATTTATTTAACATAAATTCATTCTCGCTTCAGTTTCCTGAAAGACACACTAATAAAGGTCCAGCCCTACACGTGTCTCTCCTATCTGTGACCTACTTACACACACTAGCGCATCACTGTGTGGGAGCGTGGGTAGTAATGATGCATCTATATGCACTGTGGTGGGCATTCGTGTGTGCGTTCGTTTTGGAGTAAACACGGTAAGAGTGTGGGTTTATCTATGATGGTCTAGGACCATAGGGCTGTTGTAAAAAAATAATTTAGAGAGATATAGAGCCCTGAATCTAGACCAAGTCTCATTTATTTTTTACTATTTTTGAAACTTTTTTTATAATTTACTTACTTTAATCGAAAAGTAAACCTATTAATTTAAAGATTGATTCAACTAAAAAATAGTTTAGAGGTAACAAACAAACAAAGGGGAAAACTTACTTTCGTTTTTATAATATTAGTTTTGAAACATTTTTTTCATGTGAAATATGTTAGAAAGAGCTAGAATCACACATCAACATAAAAGCATTTGTGTCAACCCTAGTATTCATATAAGGATACAGCTTAGTGTGTGTGTGTTTTTGGAAGTTTTTCTTTGATAACGCTTGCGTGTGTGACAGTTTTTCTGTTCGTTTTGCATGTGTGAGTTTACGACATAGTAAAATGCAGGTATTTGGACTGTAGTGATTTTTGTATGCATCGTACAGTGACATAAAGTTATTAAATGATAATCATAATGTTGTTTTAAGAGAGGTAGGACATTTTGTAAGGAGTAGTCCGTCTGGGGAAGTACCTCCACCCTACAGAAGACCGCAGCCAAATAACACTGTGATGCAGTGTTGTGTTTCTGCTGGTGGCTAGGCTCGCCAGGCTCCAGAGAGGTCGCTGTGCTGACAGCGGACAGGTAGGCAACGCGCTCGTGACATCTCCGGTGTTGCAGGCGTTCATAGGCTACGGTAACCACTTATCGGTGGGCCGAGCGCTTGTTTGCCTAGTTAGTTGTATAAAAAAAAAATAACAAAAAAAAAAAAAAAATATTAGTGAGATCCTTAGATTTTGATACGACACCACCATTTACTTTCTCCTTTTATCTGCTCATGTAGCTATGCCTTCTTCTACCCTTTATCTTTTCTACGATAATGTTTTTCATGAAGTCAACGTGTCGTATCCTGCAGTGTCCTAATCAAACTGGAAACAACTAAACAAAGTACGCTTCCCGTGGGAATCGAACCCACGACCCCCAGGCCAAAGGCGAACGCCACTGGACCACGGAGGCTTGAATCACCTGATTGTCTGATAATAAAGATGATCCCGTGCTTCGGAAGGCACGTTAAGCCGTGACTCCCAGCCGCCATTTTAAAATAGGATATTAAAAAAAATCTTGGTTGATCACACTGCTTTTTTTGTGTGCAATAAACTGATTATTATTGTGTTGTCTCTTTACTATTTTCGTTTACTATAAAATCGTTTCAGTGGTAGTAATGAAGTAAAAAGATCAGTCAGAAAACCACCTAAATATTGACGTGAAAAAAACTGTGGTGTTGACGACTTCCACGGCTTAATGGTTGAAAATGATTGGGTGGTGTTGAAAATGATTGGAAACTTACCTTTTACAACTTGTCGCAAAAGATATGCATTTGCCTGAAGATTTGAAGTTCGTGGGTTCGATTCTCAGTTAGGTTATAACATTGCAAGTTTGGATAATCTGATCGTCAGATATAAATCGTTTTGCAAGACATCCTAAGTCGTTGTTTCTGGATACAGGGTCGATTTTTCTTTTAAACGAGAAAAATGCCGTAAATTTAATAAATAAGTAGATTTATCGAAACTTCCATACTACCATTATTATTCAATCCAATCTTATATATGCGAAAGTCTGTCTGTCTTTTACGCTTTCACGGCTAAACCGCTAAACGGATTTTTATGAAATTTGGTATGAATATAGTAAGACTCAGGGTCAAAAATAGGCTTCTTTTTGGCGCAGTGCGGGAAACAGCTAGTATAAATATATTTCAACAAGAATTTGAACCAGTGATCAAACATGTTTGGCAAAAGCGTCGCGACTTCGAGAATGCTGTCGGTATTTTTAACTGACAGTTAAATAGGACATCGCGTGGTTAGTCAGAAACGATATGGGTTTAATAAATTTAAGAGGATGCACACTATCACCATTTAATTTAAATGGAATAATGATTAAAGGAAATGATCTAGAATTGGACCATAATATAATAGCCTTCTGGTCCGTCTCAACCCTGACTCTATTTTCCAATTTCTTTTTCCATTCCTGGGTTAAACCATATAAAAATCCAACGTATTTTACCAATCTTTTTTTAGGCAAACACCAACTGATAATCTTTTCTCTTTTTAGAATAAAACCAGAGCAATTATATCATTCAAACCTTTTTCAGGTCTGATAACCTGAAAAAGGTCGCAGCCAAACGCTGGACGCAGGCCGCTTCCAACCGGACGTTTTGGAAATCATTATCAGTGGTCTATATCCAGCAGTTTACTGATTGCGGCTGAAATGATGATGATAATGAATAGGCTAGTTTCCTAACCCATACTTCCATATTATGCCTTATGCAGATCGTATGGCCTTATTATAAATCCCCTTAAAACACAAGTTTGCATTATCGGTAGCTCTCGACTAATCTGCAAAATTAATGTAGCAGACCTCCCGAAAGTCTCGTTCGATGGTACGGTGATCCCTTTTAGTGCTTGCGTGAAAAATCTTGGTGCCCTAATGGACAACTCCCTTATTTGGACTCCGCAAATTGCCGAAGTCAGCAGAAAAATGTTTGCAGCTGTAGGGTTACTAAAACGAAAATTTTTCGAAATTTTTCGAAAATTTTTTTGCCGTTTCAAACGAAAATTACGCTTGTAGAGTCACTACTATTTCCCATCCTTGATTACGCGGATACCTGTTATTTGGACTTAACTCAGGAGCAATTAAACAAACTTGAGCGTCTCCAAAACCTTTGTATCAGATTTATTTCCGGTCTTCGTAAATATGATCATGTCTCTGAATTTCGCAATCAACTCAAGTGGCTCCCAATCCGACGTCGCCGTGATTGGCATATTCTTACCATGCTTTATTCTATTCTTTTTATTCCCACTTATCCACGATATCTGAAAGAATGGTTTGTGTTTCACAATCAACACCATGATCGACTTCGCAGTGCACATAATCTCCGATTGGATACACCCGTACATTCTTCCGAATTTTACACCAACTCGTTTACTGTCCAAGCTGTACGTCTGTGGAACTCCTTGCCGGTATGACATGCCCAAACACTCTCCAGCCTCAAAACACAAGTGAAAGACTTCTTTCTATCACCTAAACCTCTTCCCGAGAAAATCTTTGTCTGCTGTTCGAATATTACCCGCCATAGTTGTAATTTGAGTGAAAATTCATTTATTGATACGCTTAAAAATAAGTATGTATATTTATTTACGTTGTGTAATGCATGCGTATATGTGCACCACATATATTTACATTGGTATATTTTTTTGTATGTGCCGCATAGGTACGTTATGCTTTTATGTTTCATGTTTCACTTTTTCCAATTGTTAATTTGCGCCTACCTTCCTGTTTCATATCATGAAGTCCTACCTGTTGGTTGCCTGGAAGAAATGGCTCTAGCGATAAGGCCGCCTTTGTACCATAGATAATAATAATATTCATGACTTTCTACAATTTGGTGCAATAAAGAGTTATTTATTTATTTATTTACTATCCTCCATACTAATATTATAAATGCGAAAGTCTGTCCGTCTGTCTGTCTGTTACGCTTTCACGGCCAAACCGTTGAACGGATTTTGATGAAATTTGGTATGAATATAGTTGAAGACCTGGGGTCAAACATAGGCTACTTTTTGACATTTTTTACATCGGTCCCTATACACTGCTGAGGATTGTAATCATGACTACCTCACCACATGAAGATGATTTTTCGTATAATAGGCAGGGGTTCGTTGTTGTCTTCAGCACCAGACATTTTGGGATTATTTGGACCCCAACGCCGATGTAGCCTTTTCTAACCGGGTATTCAGTTAGGTGTATACGGCCAGTCCTTGGTCGGAAGAGCCTCGTTGGTCTAGTACCACAACTTGCGAAATAGTTGTCTATATATTTTAAACTGTGACTTTTGCGTGAAATCGGCGAGTCGAATAATTATTGTACGATACCGAACAATTATTGTATTGAAAATCGATTCGATTTCGATCGATTTTCATTCGGCATATATGAGTCAGAAATTTAAAAAATAGGGCTCCAGCTGAGGTTTACAATTTTTTTCTGATCTCCGCTTCATTCCTATATGTATATGTTTATAGGATAATTATAAGACGACGAATGTAGTACAATACAGCCGATAAACAATTCAATTTGCCGACAAAATGGCGACGAATAAAAAACGTAATTGTTTTATATTTTATGCTCGCATTTTATTACATGGAAACTTCATCTGCGATATAGAATTTGTAATTTTCTAGATTATATAAAATTATTTAATATGAAAAAATATATTATTAGTGTATTGTGTTATGAATACACTTTAATTTATGAAAATTGTGTAGTAAAAAGCACATAAACAATAAAGGGCGAGGGGGGGGGGGGGGGGACTAATACATCATAATCATCCTAGCGTGTATTCCTAGTTGCGTCGTCAGCTTACGCTTCGGAGCCTAGGGTACGCTGTAAGTCATGGTCCTAGATTTGCCAGTACTGGTTATTACAATGAAGCGACTGCCGTCTGACCTCCGTAACCCTTTTTTACAGGGAAACCAGACCAACAGGAACATGACCTGAGGTGTGTTAGTGGCCAACACTGTCAGAATTTTTCAGGCTGCCCTAAGGCATCTGACACAGCCTCAAGACTGTTATCTATCGATAACAACCGGGACCAATGGCTTAACGTGCCTTCTGAAACACGGAGGAGCTCAAAATAGAAAATGCCACTAAAATGGCGACCAATCCAATAGTGGTCGCGTCACGTCGTCGCTTGACACGCGCATTCCCTACGGATACGCGGGTCGCTCTCGACTAACAAGCCCCTTAAATTATAAACCAATACAAATTTATGTAAACGTTTTATAAATTGAAGCTTTGTCTAATCATTTAGCTAACGAGTAAAAATCAGTAGCCTGGTTTCAGTTTATCCATATCTATACTTCCATACTTCTATATTATTAATTAGTGTTATAAGTGAGAAAGTCTGTATTTCTAGATAGATATATATCTGTTATGCTTTCACAGCCAACCCGCTGAACTGATTTTGATGAAATTTGGTTTAAACATAGAAGACCCGGATCCAAACTTATGCTACTTTTTGACACAGGCAGAGATGCGGGAAATAGCTAATAAACTATTCTTGATAATAGTATATTCTTAAATCGGGTAGATGTTCCTTGTGAGAATAGAAAATCTCAAAGGTATGGACACTTTCTACCGTGGTAATTGAATTATCAAATATTAGCTGGTTACCGAGAGACTACTAACTCAGGACGTGAATAGTCAATGGCACTTTTGTTAAATAAAAAAAAAAATAGGTACTTGTTTTTTTTTCTGCTTTTTAATATTCATGTTTTTGAATAATAATTTCTACGGTAATGTAATAACATAATGAAGCATTCGATACGACACGTTCATCATCATCATTTCGTGTAGGTTACATTGTCAATCGACCATGTACACCCTGGTGTCAGAGTTGTGCGGAACCGCCTCTCGGCCTCTGACGTGGTTCCTTTAGCGACCACCAGATGGCGGCCGGGAGTCACGGCTTAACGTGCCTTCCGAAGCACGGAATCATCTTTATTATCAGACAATCAGGTGATTCAAGCCTGCAATGTCCTAGCCAAACTGGAAACAGCTAACCAAAGTATGCTTCCCGTGGGAATGGAGCCCACCACCCTGGGTCGCAGGCAATGACAATGCGTCATTTGTATAAATAATGAAAATCCATACTTCCATACTATCCATCCATATTCATATTTCCCCACTATCCATCCATACTTCCTTATCCATATTCATCCATACTAATATTATAAATGCGAATGTCTGTTTGTTACGCTTTCACGGCCAAATCGCTGAACGGATTTTAATGAAATTTGGTATGACTATAGTTGAAGACCCGGGGTCAAACTTAAGCTACTTTTTGACGCAACGCGGAGCGGAAAAGTTAATATTAAAATTAAATTAATAGAAAGTGAATTGCCTTTAGGCAATTGTAAAATTGACAGTAGGAGTACGAAAATAAAGATTGTGGTCTATGTCTAAGCTCACCACACGGTGGTCTAAGTACCTTCGATTCTAAATGTTATTTTGAATGGAAAGCAAATAAATTGATCTAGTTACAACATAGTCCGATTAATGTACATTACGTCCGCTTGTAGGGCTGTGCAAAGGAGAAATGTGCGATATTATAATTTTAGCCGCAGACAGTCCACTGCTGGAAATAGGCCTCCCAAAGATGTCCAGAATGGCCAGTTAGAAGCAGGTTTCATCTAGCGATGACTGCTAACTTCCACGAGTCATAAAATCTTTGTATAAAGATCACTACTAGGCCTACGTGGTTAAGACGTTCGCCATCCGGTCGAAGGGTCGTGGGTACGATTCCCACTTCTCGGAGAAGTT
This sequence comes from Euzophera pinguis, assembly GCA_947363495.1. Classification (NCBI taxonomy): domain Eukaryota; kingdom Metazoa; phylum Arthropoda; class Insecta; order Lepidoptera; family Pyralidae; genus Euzophera; species Euzophera pinguis. The sequence continues at coordinate 9,956,174 of OX376176.1, forward strand.
CCAAACATCTCTGACACCTGTTTACATGGTCGACTGACAATGTAACCTACGCGAAATGATGATGATCTACTAGGCGATCATCAGATAACTCGCGCTTACTTTTGCCGCACAACAACAGTGAAGCATACAACAATGCGTATTTCGATTTGAAGAAAAAGAAAAAAGTGAATCTTCAAGATATCCTTAAATTATTATTATAATCATTGCGTAAATAGGACGTTGGAAGATGACTATATAAAATGCATGGAGTAATTACAAAGAGGAGATGCCGTAATAAGCGCGTGTGAGGCTACACGGGGCGGAAGGCAGACGTGCGGGGTGTTTGGTTTCGGCCGTGGCTCCAATCATAGAGCACGAGCAATGACAAGCTCTGCCCAATGCAGTGTCGGCGAGGCGCCAATGATCACGTCACTGCGCCATTTCAAACGGCATCTCCTCTTTGTAATTACTCCATGATAAAATGTTATTTTATAAAATTAATAAGACACATCAATTAACAAGTTTCATTATTTATTTTTTTCTGACTGGGAAATATATTGAGGAAAAATAAATCCAAATTACGAGATATTCCTTACCTAAAAATATCTACAATACAAGGAAAGCATCAACCCTACGGTTCAGTGCAAGTGCAACGCGTATTTATATCGTCCCAATTTCTAAAGTGGGATGCGTTAGTGGGCCAGCCCTGCGTCCCTCGCTACGTAACTCTGCATCGTTTCTGCTAACCTGGTACTTTTCATTTATTTACGGGATTTGAATAGGGGAGATCTCATGCAAATTTTGTGTGAAAAAGTGATCGGTGAAAGATTGGATTGTGCGAAAGAGATTTTCACTATTTGGTAACTTCTAAATCCATATTGATTCTGTTAAATAACGTCTCGCACTCTCATTTGATGAAGAAATCCATTGATTGGCATAACACGGAGAATATTACACTATCCGCTTTTTTAAAAAATATTTGCATTTGAGTGTTCATCATCATCATTCCCTAGTACTTGTCTAATGATGTGAAACCAAAAAAATATAACATTTAAACGAACGGCCATGGCTTGGGACGAGCCGTCGATCACAACTGCTATCGTTAGATGGTTTTTGACGTTTGGTCTCAATAACTTAAACAGATTCATACTCGTACTGCTTATTGGGACTACCAGTCATAAGTCGTTAGGCTGCGTAAAATGCCCTTAGGCACTGAATAAAATCTGAAAGTTAGCCAATAATACATCCTATTACGTTTCAGATGCGGTGATCATGATCATACTGCTGTCGTTCCATTTCTGCTAATCCATCCATAATAATATTATAAATGCGAAAGCCTGACACGGCCAAACCGCTGAACGCATTTTGATGAAATTTGTTGTGAATATAGTTGACCCGGGGTCAAATATAGGCTACTTTTTGACGCAAGCGGAGCTGCGAGAAACAGCTAGTTTTTCATAAATTCAAATCTTATCAATGTTTCAAGTTTTTTCAGACTGAAGATAGAGCTAGACCCGGAAGAAATTTTCCCGAGCAACCAGGATACCATAACCGCTAGATGGTGATAACTGAAAAGTAATCTTACAACACCTGCCAAGGATATCGGTGACGTTTTAAGGAATACGACAATTATCCAATAAGGAAATGAGTAAGTTCACTTGGAAAATGATCAGCCTTCCTAGCTATATTTTATAGAACAATAGAACTGCGTTTTCCTAAGGCACGCAAACTTTGACGTGTTAGATGAGTAGTTTAGTCAATAGTTCTATTTCAATTAATGGATGATCACTATCCGTTGAGTTAAGAATCATCAAGGGTGAATATACAATGAGGTGATTCAGGCCTGCAACGTCGTATCGCAATTAAAACAAAACTAAGACATTTCCGTGGAAATCAAACTCATTATATGTATTTATACCTGCTACGTAGTCGAGAGCCTTGGACTCGGTGGTCGTAGGTTCGATACCCACGGGAAGCATACTTTATTTAGTTGTTTCCAGTTTAGTTTTTGCAGTTTACATTGCAGGCTTGAATCACCTGATTGTCTGATAATAATAATGATTCCAAGTTTGGGAAGGTCGACTTACCGAAAAGAAAAGGCCGAAAGGCGATTCCGAAAAAATCTGATACCAGGGCGCACAGGGTCGATTGACCATGCCCACCTACTCGATATGAATGAATTTAATATTATTGTGTTAAGATTATAGATAGAGCAGTAAAACAAGTTCAAGGAAGTTAGTATTAAATAATTCGACACTCCGTATCGAATTCAACGAATACGTTTTTGTGAATTTTATTGCTTTTGCTGAATTTATGATTTTTGATTCCTCATTTTTCAATGAACAATGCTGTCTTCATATAAATTAAACTTAGGTCTTTGTCTCCTTCTTTCTTCCCCGAGTTAGATGTGAAAGAATAATCATTATTTTTAGAGATACAATACAATACAAAATATCTTAATTGCCTCATACAAAAACAAATAATTGTACACATACAAAAACTTTAAAAATATGGAGCAAAGACGGGAAAAAAGAAAATGAGAAAATTCTTTAATTTGAAGCGCCAGTGCCATGGCATTGTCATGAAACTGAAAAATTCCCAAAGTGTAATTTTCCATGGGAATCGAACACACTTGAGTTTTTAAGTTAACCCCTATTAGACCAGAGAGGCAGTAAATACTAGACCACACTCGATGGAACGAAATGAAAACGAAAAAACAAACAAACCGACAACATACATTTTTAACAAGTGTCTAGCCATGCCGCCTCTGCCAGGGTCTGGTAGAAGGGGAGCGCTCAAAAAGAGCTGGATTGACGTCGCAAAGCTGGATATGCGTGCTAACGGACTATCTGTCAGGGATGCCGAAGACCGGGCGAAGTGGAGACGCAAAAGTAGGAAATCGGACCCTGGGCTCCGAAGCAAACAGCTGAGGATGTAACTGGGAAGGCGCTAAGAAGATGATGGCTCGATGGAATGAAATATTCCTCAAGATATAAGTGACGACCAGCTAATTCCTCCCTCTGGTTCCTAAGGCTTAATTGACCTTGCATTAAAGCATGAGTCAAATAGAATTTATATCTCCTCAGGTACACAAATAGATTAGAAAAGTCTGTCAAGGCGAGATGTATTGGGAGTTGGGTCGACCGGAGACAATGCAAGCTGGGTTGCGACCTGCCAACCGCTGAGGCCAACTAGTTTGATCGAACAATTTAGCAAATACTAGCCAACTATTTTTTTTTTTGTTATGCAACTAAGTAGGCAAACAGGCGTACGGCCCACCTGATGGTAAGTAGTTACCGTAGCCTATGAACGCCTGCAACACCGGAGATGTCACGAGCGCGTTGCCTACCTGTCCGCTATCAGCACAGCAACCCTTCTGAAGCCTGGCGACCCTACTCACCAGCATGAACATAACACTGCATCACAGTGTTATTTGGCTGCGGTCTTTTGTAGGGTGGAGGTACCCAGACGGACTACTCCTTACAAAATGTCCTATCTCTCTTAAACTTATATTCGGTAATTCGACAAACTTGATCACTTTGTCCAAAAACCAGACGACAACCTGTATTAAAAGGACAGGATGGATGGAAAAAGATACAGAGAACGCAGCCCGATACAATGGTCTGGCCAAATCAGGCAGCATCTTAACATCCAGATATCCATGCAATCCATAAAGCAAAACATCGCCACAAGTGGAAATATATCAAAAATATTGTGCAAATAGGCTGTTGGTGAAGGATTAATCAATATTTTTTTCAGCAATCTGAGAAGAGTGGGTAAATCCAATATGTCAGACTATTTTAAAGATAAACCCCCTATTCCTTCGTAAATCTATGGATTATTCAAACTTGGAACTTCATACGATTTTTAATTTTTTTTTAATGAATTACTTTCTGCTTTAAAAAAAATATCGATGTCGCTTGTTGTACTTTAGAACTCTTACTTATCTAACACTAGCTGTGCCCGCGACTTCGTCCGCGTGGAATAGTTATTTTGGGAATTATATTAATTTTTTGCTTACAAACCTACCTCCTCAGCTTTATTATAAATTACCTATAGCTGTTACCCACGACTTATTTTAGACGATTTAGTTACATAATTAATAGAATATATTTTACAGTAGTTTTAAAAAGTATATATTTTAAAGTACTCCTGCGTAAATTATATTTTTAGTTTTATTTTCTTGTGGCAGAATCAATGACACATTTATTTGGATAAAGATTAATATTATTATGTTGATACAACTCTGACAAATAATTTGTAATATTGCATTAATTTCGACCAAATTTGATTATCATAAAAACTGTTATTGGAAGTTAATCTTAAAAGATAGACATACACTGTCGCAGATATTTTTTTAGATAATTTAAAGAGGAATAAATCTTTCATACATATTTTTTGGGTATCTCGCACGGTTTTTGCAGCGCACACAACGGAAGCCCTCAAAGATGAATAATTTTCCTCGTTTTGTCCACATTTTCGACTGTTTCTTCGCTCCTATTAGTCGCAACGTGATGTTATATAGCCTAAAGCCTTCCTCGATAAATGATCTATCCAACACAAAAATAATTTTTCAATTCGAACCAGTAGTTCCTGAGATTAGCGCGTTCAAACAAACAAACAAACTCTTCAGCTTTATAATATTAAGTATAGATTTCCTTTTCCAGACTAGTCAATTTTGCTTTTGTTAGGAAAATGTAAGTATGCTTCAGGCTAGAAGTCGCATTTCTAAACGGATTCTTAAAAACTTGGCACACTTCTTCCTTGATATATAGGTATTTTCTTTTAAAAATCTCTCTGCGTGAGCATGATCAAAACCAGGACCCTCGTTGTATCAAAATGAAGACGTTATTAATCTATATAGGTATATAAAAATCAATTGCTGTTCGTTAGTCTCGCTAAAACTCGAGAACGGCTGGACCGATTTGGCTATTTTTGGTTTTGAATTATTTGTGGAAGTCCAGTGAAGGTTTAAAATGTGACTATATTCGGAGGCGATACTAAGTTTGCCGGGTCAGCTAGTACTATATATTTTATACAAGAGCATCGAAACCTTCCTTTCTCAATGATTATATGATATTATATACTGAAAGGGTTGTATTGTATCTATTTCCAATATTTGCCCCAACCATTGGCCCAATCTATAATTGGCATCCGAAATGCAGCCGTCTGCTCTACTCGAGATGTAACTCATTAGAGAGATATGCGTTTATTTATAGTATTGCACTATTTTCGTGTATCAGGTATGGTGTTCCGGATTTGGGTATCGTCAGTATCTTATTTTCCATATTTACTGAGATATTATCACTTTTCTTCGTCTTTAGGGAAACAGGCTTTTTATAGGGTACGCTTTAATCATAGTCTTAGATTTGGCGGTACTGGTGCGTCTGACCTCCGCAAATTTTTTTACAAGGAAACCCGGACTTTTATAAGTACTAGGATATCATAACCGTCTGACAGTTCATCCCAATTCAGAACATATGCATGTCATACATTTCAAAAATAGGACTTCTGAGGCTCTTATTAGTAGACGGTAGAGCGCCGAGTGATAGAAGACTATCAGCGTATTATTTATTTATTTAACACTAGCTGTTTCCCGCAGCTCCGCCTACGTCAAAAAGTAGCCTATATTTAACCCCGGGTCTTCAACTATATTCATACCGAATTTCATTAAAATCCGTTCAGCGGTTTGGCCGTGAAAGCGTAACAGACAGACGGACAGACTTTCGCATTTATAATATTAGTATGGATATGTATAGTATGGAACTGTCCGCCTTTGTACTCAATTTTCTAAATGTATTTCTTTTAATTTTAATTTTGTGATTGATACAATAAAGATATGATAAACAAACAAACAAAGTGTAAATCTATCTATCTATCTATGGATATGGATTTTCCAAATTAATTAACTTAAGATGCATTTCCTGACCAGAGTAATACGCTAACTACTCTCTCCTCCTAATTTCTCCCTTTTTTCAATAGACGCGAGAATTCAAAGTACTGATATCCAAGGCCGACCCCGACAGACTTTTCTTTGACATTCGCGCTCCTTCGATGGCCAAGCATTTTTAGAAAAACTTGTAAAGTTTCGTGGATGTCTATGTGGGCGTAGGCTTGAGAGACTTCCGACACTAGCCACTCTACACATGTATTTTCTTGTATTCACGAAGAGGCGTTGGACTTGATAGGGAAAGTTATTGGAGCAAAAGATAATTAATGTTTTATGTTCACGATAGGCAGAAAAGGAATTTATTTAGATACAAAGAACACAGTTGCTTTAATTAATAACAAAAATATAGTAGAAGAAGAAAATTGTCACTTCTGTCAATTCACCAAATGACAATTATCGCTCTATGCCTTGTATGGTGCAAGGTCCATAAGCGGTAGCGTCCTCTTTGGTGGTGTAAGCGATTTGAGACGTCACATCAACATTATCTCATAAAAAGGAAACTAACTTTAGGGCTAGTTCAATCTGTTTGGTATATCCGTAAATATATATTTTTTATAATATTTTTTTTGTTAAATTAATTAGGAGAGTCGACTTTACATGAAGTGGAAATGCGCAATCCCTCTAGGAAGCGCATAAACCTCTTTTCGTGCATCCTGACTACATGCCTAAATCTCGTATGATACATGCCTTAAGGTATTAAGTGAAAAAAAAAAACAAAATGTATATAAAATAGGTATATATTAAATGTAATTGCACCTAAATCGTCAAAGTACTATTTTTCTTATTACTAAAATTATCAGAAAAAATCAAGGCCTCAATAAAAGAAACAGGATTTTTGTAAAGCAAAAATATACAAAACAACATAATGTATGTACAGAACATTTGGACAAGCAACACATATATAAACTCATTTGTCATAAAATATTATGACATAATTAGAAAAATGATTTAGAATATATTTTTTGTTTGTATAAATATAAATTGAAATAGAAAAAACAAAAGAGCTAATCTAATAGTGAAATCTTTTAAACAAGAAATATAAAATATTTTCTTTTCTTTTTTATGAATTTTAATCTTCAAAAAATTTAATCGTTTTTATGATTTATGAAAGTTACCTTTCATGATGACCTAGATTAGCCCTTCATGATTCTAAATAATTTTTTTGTACCTTGTAAATATGTATTTCAAATAGGTTAACTTCATAAAAAAAAAAACACATTAATTTTTATATCTTATTTTATAAATTTTAGAGTTTAAACTGAATATGAAAAATTTACTTTACCTTTTTGAAACACTATTTACATTTTAAAATATGGGCTAATATTCAAGGAGCATATAGTCTTTGGCTCAGAAGTAAAAGAAAAGATTTTATCTCTTAGCACCATCTGGACGACGTAGAACAAAATATATAATTCAATTAAAAATAATATAACAAAATTAAAAACACGCACAGACTACAGACCATTTTTTTGTTTAAAAATATTTAAAAACTAGCTCTTTCACGCAACTCCGCTTACGCCAAAGTTAGAGTGTCTTTCACACAAACTTTCACCCTCTGTTACAAACTTAGAGGATTGATTTTTGAAAAAAGTAGCCTATGATTAATCCCAGCTCATTGACTATATACATACCAAATTTCATTAAAATTACTTCAGCCGTTTAGCCGTGAAAGAGGAACAGATAGACAGACACATATCTTTAAAATCATGATTGCGCCCTGTCGAGTACAGAAAAAAACATTTAATTAGATAAAATTACAATTAGAAATTCATTTTTATTAAAAAAAAAAAAAACAACTCCGCTTCTTTTTTATGCATTTGTTTTAGGCCAAAAACCATTGTTATTAGTCTGTGCGTGCCTATATAATTAGAAAAGGTAGACAGTTAAAGCCTCTAGCGCAAACATTTTTAAATATTTGAAATTAACAAAACATTTCAACCCAACAAAAAGTATGTATAATACATCTGTCAAGAAAATATATGGTATATATTTTACAAACGCAGTTTTGAATGGGACGGAGTAATATTTCTTAGTTGGACTTCTACACACGAAAACGTGATAATATTTTATGTATTAGTAGAATTAATTATTGATATTATTTTCAAAAACAGTTTCATACTTTAATAAATCTCTACAATTTTCGAAAATAATGTCGAAATTGTCGAAAATTTTATACAAAATATAATTTTCTTTCATGTGCAGATGTCTATAAATTTATATTTAGTATAATATCGTGTATTATATTGCAGGATTCGTTGTGGTAACTATATGTTTCGAGACCCGTTTCACAGTGATTGCTAACCCTACTCCTTAAAAAAAGTTATTGTCGCAATTTCAGGGTTGGCACTCAGTGTTTTTTTTTTTTACAAAATATTACTCTTTATAATGCAGCCTTAGACCCGTGCTTGTAGCTACAATTAAAAATTAAGTAGCATTAAAAATATATCGTTTTATAAATACCTCCTTAAACTCTCCACTCGGCGAACATCGACCATGATTATATCATTTTTAAATTACTTTTTCTTAGACTAACAATAACATAGACAAGAAAATAACTAACAAATATAGGTACATCGTTAGGAATAAAACATTTAGTGCTCAAAAAGAAATCAACGAAGTAGGCGTAATCGCTTAGCGTTAAGGTATTTATGTACATTAAGTTATTATGAAAACAAAAAATAGTGTTTCTAAACAAATAACAACATCTTGGAAGACAGAATTTAACTAAAGAAATATAATATTAAATAGTTATTCAGAAAAAAGTAGCGACCGTCAAGTAAGCAGAGATGGATTTCTATTTGCTACGATTCTTACAGAGTTCATACAAATAACATTAAAAAGAAGAAATTGCAAAGATAATGGTTATAAGAGAGAAATAAATATACAGTTATACGACCATTACAATGGAAAATAACTAAGATGGTGTTACTCTATTCTTTTAAAATCTAGTAGGTGCCATCAATTTTTATTTCTGTGGCCATATTTTTTTTATTTTATAAATTATTGTTTCAAGTCAGTTAAAATAAATTTGCTCACTGCTAACAGCTAGATCGCAGACAATATTTCTCTTCTTTTTAATTTAATTTTAGAACCAAAATCCGTTAGAAGTGAAGCAAATATGTGAAATACAGAAGAAATCAAGAAGAGAAAATTTAGAACTAACAATTTAATTTTAACGATTCAAAATTATTTACAACCAATTTACATCGTAACAAAACTATGTTACTATTTTACATAATCTTAATATCCTAAAAAAATTGAAAATGTCGAATTGATGAAATAAAATGATCAGTCATTGTGTATTTGTAGTCAACTTTCAAATGATACTAGCGACATCTATAATGTAAATCTGAAAAATATCGCATATTTTTGTCGAATATACAAAACTGTACGAAGACAGGAATTATAATAGCAGCCTTTTAAAATAAGACTTTACTGATTTTGGGATAAAGTTAATTTTCGAGACACAATGGCAGTGCTTGTGAATTACGATTCCATGCCACTGTATATGAGATCACTTCTTTGTGGCTTGGACTCGTTTTGTCAAATAGGGAAGGTCAATAGTTCAAATAATATTCGACAATATTTCTAACTTTTGACACCCCTGTGCCCAGCACTACCGTGAGCGCTAAAATGTCGCCATTTATTATTTCCTTTTTTGTCTAAAACTAAACTTTCCGTGTATATTTATATAAAAAGTAAACGGTAAAAATCACATAGTAATAATTTGCTAACTATTTAGAGTTTACTTTAAGAGACACTATCTTAATGCACAATTTTTCATATCACATGGTGCTCCGCTCCGCTTCATGCCATCTGAAACAAGGAAAAGAAAAATTAAACGAAAACAACACATTGTCCTTTTATTTAAAAAAAAAAAATATCTTTAAAAAAGTTTTTAACCAAATTTGGTTTGTGCAAGATTAAATGTATTTTCAATATAAGACTAATAAATAAAAAAATAAAGGCCCGTGGGGCGCCGGTGCGCGGGGTCTTCACAGGGAGATCAGTAGACGCCTAAAAGAGGCAACGGGTGACCCTCGCGCGGGCAGCTTTCTCGCTCAGCGAATAGCCATAGCTATTCAACGCGGGAATGCTGCCTGCGCTATGGGAATTCTGCCCAGGGGATCTAATTTAGATTATATTTAGTTTTTTGAATTTATTATTATTAAATAAGATAGTTAGTTTTAATTTTCATATGTTTACTTGTGATTTTCAATAAATAAATAATCTTTTAAAGTTATAACTAGCTAAGCTAGCACCTAGCTCCTAGGTTGTAAGATCAACTGTCAAAACAAAGGCATTGATTTGCCACCAAAAAAATTTCCTTTCAACGTCGGCATCGCGCTCGTGACATCTCCGGTGTTGCAGGCGTTCCTAGGCTACGGTAACCACTTACCATCAGGTGGGCCGTACTTAGTTGTATAAAAAAAAAAAGAAAAAAAGAAAACTGTTGGCGAAATTGTGAAATTTTAAAACCTGCTACAATTTTGTAGATATTTAAAAAAAGAGAGTCACGAATACGGCCCGCGAAAGGTGGGGTCGCTGTCACCGTAGCCTATTTTTCATTTTACAGATTAAGTGGTATACAAGATTTGTCGTGAAAAAATGGCGGACGTTTTCTGGAGGAAGCCGCCATGTTTTTTCGAGATACTCGAATTTGACATAATCTCGCGCTAGAATCAGCGTACCCAGTAATGTCTCTCTGCCTCTCCTACCTATCAAACTGGGACATAATGCAAGCTGCTGTTTCATTATGTTTCGGTTTTAATGGTGGCCGTAGTTTAGGTTTGGGATTGTGGTCGTAAAAATAGGCGAGAGTGAGCTACCCAAGCACCTTGGTACATTCTACCTCTGGACTCCTTTCGACCTTCAAACCTCACAGCCGGGGATCAGATATCTGGCTAAAATAATGATATAATTTTTCAGCTATTTCGATCTGACCCACAAATAACTGTTTTAACCGCTGGTTATCTACCTATCAAACTAGTACCCTGAAATCGATCTTTTGATTAAATTAACATTAATTTATTTCTTGAAACATATACTCATTTAAAAAAAAAAAACAATAATGACTAATCCTACTAATACATACCTACTTAGAAATAAAATTTAAAATAAATTAATCTAATACAAAATACTATTATAAAAACTAAACTTAAAAATAATCCATACAATATCATAAATGTGAAAGTGTGTTTGTTTGTTTGTCCTTTTTCCACGTTAAAATGGAGCAACGGATTAATGTGATTTTTATGTGAAGGTAGTTGGAGCCTTGAGAGTGACATAGACTACTTTTTTTCCGTGACACAAACGGAATTCCACGCGGGCGAAGCCGCGGGCACAGCTCGTACTAGTAAAAAATGTCCCGCAAATCAGTACCTTCTGGGAATGTTCCCAAAAGGCTGGCAGCATTGCCACGTTGGATGGTAACGCTTATACTTTGTGCAAAGAAAAGGCCTGTTCAAATAATTCATCCTTTTGGCGTGATCAGACTCTGTTCCCTTACATAACTAACCTAAAATCTATAAAGACCTCAACCTCTTTCTCTTAAAATTCACGGTCCAGTACCAAACTGTTCCATTGCATCACGACGGAAGACGTTTGGCATACTTTTACTTGTTATATAATCATTATGTAATAGCTCTAGAGACCCAATGTCCCACTGAGGGCATTACGTCATAATTTTTGGACGTTCTATGCTGGAAAGTGGCACGTGTGAAATGTCAATTATAATTTGTTTTTATATTTTGGATGTCACTAGGACGGTATCTGATTAGCAGGTTTTTGATATGGTAATCTAGTCTTATTGTTTGAGTATCATGTCATCGTCTTGGGCTACATTTTACATACCACTGTTGCACAGGAGGCCGATTCTCACGGCTGTAAGTCGAGTTAAAGATGAAGAAAGTCTACTGAAAACTTTATGCTCGTATCTTAGTCGTCTCTCGGGTGATATTTCTCCTAACGTGCAATATGCAACGTATGGTCTTTCGGTCGACTTTCTCACATATCTCTTATGACTTGTTAGACTTATCAGTCAGTGTAAATACCATAGATATTCTTACTATTTATTTATGTTAAGTATATTATATGCGTCTTAATGTAGGCATGTACATTCAAGCTTTCTGCACCGATCACGCAAGGGTTTTTTACCGCAGCTCATTTCTACCCTAAGGTTGGCTGTAAGAAATTGCATTAGCGATAAGTCCGCCTTTGTACCCATTTAATTGTATTGGATTTAGCTATGTGTTTCTTTTGTTTGTAAATGTAGCAAAGGGTTCATTCATTCATTCATTCATTCATAGATCTCTCTCTACGGTCAGCTGTACATATCTATTACACGATCATATTGTCATTAAAATAATACCAGGAAAGTGCAAGCTGTTTTACTCCGTTTTTAGTATTTGTTGTTATAGTTAAAGCTTCAATAGAAATACAGCAGCTGTGAAAATTTCAATTATTTGGCTATCACGGTACCTGAGAAACAGCTTGGTGACAGACAGACTGACTGCGGACGAGTCTCAGTACTAAAGTGCCATTTTACTCTTTGGGGACGGAACCCTAAAAATGTCAAACTCTATACAATATTTGAATCGAATATGAATCGCGTCAACTTTCTACAGAAATTTGCGTAGTCTACGACATTTTTCTCTGGCTGTATCGAGAATAAGATCTATCAATATTGAAATTAAAACTATGTCTGTGTTGATTTATCTATACAGTAGACATTGTTTTTAATTCTACTGGGCCCACCCTTACATCATGTTCTCTTATTGTACAAAGGTTGGCTGGAAGAGATTGCTTAGCAATGAGTCCGCGTTTGCTTCATATTGTTAACAATGTTATAATTTCAGTTTTGTGATTTCCCAGATGTGGGCAATAAAATTATATTGTACTAGCTGTTTCCCGGAGCTCCACCTGCGTCATAAAGTAGCCTATGTTTGACCCCGGGTCTTCAACTATATTCATACCAAATTTCATCAAAATCCGTTCAGCGGTTTTGCCGTGAAAGCGTAACAGACAGACAGACTTTCGCATTTATAATATTAGTGTGGATTGTATATCACATCATAATTGAAATCTCTGTACTTATAGCTCAACAAAAAAAAACAAATACTCCTATTCACACATCGAAAAAAAAACAATAAAATGTCTATGATTTCACACAGCACGTCACTATCAAACTTTTTTTTCCTCTTCCGAGATGCGCCGGAGTGCAATGCCCATGAGGCCGTTTCGGGTACCGACCCCGAGGTCGTTGACCCCGGTGCAATGTGATTTTTTTATGATAGTTCGGGAGTACAGGTTTGACATAGCTGGCTTTTAATTTTCTGTCCCTTTTTTTACTTTTCAGATTTTAGTGTTATATTTTTTTAATTTTTCCGTTTGCGTTGTCGTTTTTTTTACATTGTTTTTGTATTTTTATTATTTTGTAATAAATAGTAAATTTATCGTTTTTTTATGTCGAATTAGTTCTATTAATTACTAAATTTTAACCACGTGTAAATTCTATGGAAACAGTACTTTTTTCCGTTATAAAAGTTATTTAAATCCTTTTCTGTACTCATAAATAGATATTAGATACTCTTATAGCGTGATGAGATAACAGACAAATATACGAGTATAAAGAAACTTTCGCATTCATAAAATTTGTTTTTTCAATTATTCTATTTGTTAACCTTGGTTAAAGAAATTGTCAGAGATGAATAAATAAAAAACTGGTACGCGAATTAAACCAGAGTTTTTGAAATCGCTTTAAAATATATATGCAGGGAAATGAGGTGTCTTGTCTTGTTACTGTATGTAGGCAATAAAAATATTTTGTATTTTATTGTGATTTAAATATTTCAGCTACATTTCTGATCCCTGAAAAACCGAACTTTTACCTAACTGATAACATCTAACAAAATAAAAATATCTTCTGGCTAATCTCAAAGCGGCTATGTCGATTAATTACAAGGTTTTCACTGGCAGATAACTAAAATTATAAGGCGGGTTTATTTGTTCAAACCTTTATAACAAATAGTTTACAAAAGGCTCAATGTTCCATACAAAGGGCATAGGTTATTCATAAAATCGGCCATTTTGGAATAGTTCCCACTCGGGTAATGTCAACGTATTCTAATACTACATGGATGTACGAAAATGTTGAGGAGGCAAATGTTAACATAAAATCACAGGATTAAGTACGTATTAACAACCGTATTACAACTAATTGTAGACTTTGTTTATTTGTTGGGACGTCTTAAAATCTCGGTCTTCAATATAATACACTATTCTACAACAGGGAAACGTTGTCAAATAAAACCAAATACATTACTACCAGACAAATAAATAATATTAAAGTTCAGTCAACAGTAATTTTGACTTGACAAGAAGACCAGATTTTTTTTTTATGTGTACACATCATATCGTCATTATGGGCCATAGTTATGTAGTGTACAGGCTTAGTGTACAGCTTTAAGTGACTTTTTTGCAAATAATCGAAAAATAAGATATTTAGGGTATTTATTTATTGTAGTATATGGATTTGAACGATTTTAATCAATTCAAATACATTTTAAAGTTTAGATTCTGAAATATTGAGAACACCCTTACAAACAACAATGAGGCATAAAAGCGGGCCATAAGCTTTATGGAAAATTATCAGAACATGAAGTCAATATGACATAACAAGATGACGGTAGTGAAATGAATGATATTAATTGCATTGAAACAAGTTCAAACGATGTCACTGTCATTATGCCGCATCCAAGTTTGCCGCTTCCGACGCAAGTGCGTTGCACTGACGTAACGCATCCGAAAAGTGGGCCAATTTAATAAAAAAAAAAGCCCCGCCTACAGTAGCTCACGTAGTGAAAGTGCAGCGAGCGTCGTCAGTCGGCGCCTGCGCATTGAGGCGCACGCACGTGTCTTAGTACACGAGGTCAAAAATGCATTGGTTACATTACATACATTTATTATGAAAAAAGATACAGTCTGATCTTTATGTGGTCAAAAATACATAGATAATGTCACATTTGGTATGGCAAAATGGAGATCTGACTTCTGTATCGGTTTCGCTGTGGCCGGTCAGGTTCGTCTGCCCTCGACTGTACTATAGATCACATAGAAAACTTATACACAGATGTGTACTAATGGTCCTTAATTACGTTTCATATACTTCTTTACCTCATAATTATATCTTAGATTAGCAGCCCGTCTCGACTTCTTTCTAGCCTATAGCCTTCCTCGATAAATAGGCTATCCAACACTGAAATAATTTTTCAAATCCGACCAGTGGTTCTTGATATTTGCGCGTTCAAACAAACAAACAAACTCTTCACAATATTATTATAAAGCTGAAGCGTTTATTATTATAGTAAGTATATAGTATATGATATTTTTTATTATTTTCTATGTAGGACCGTTAAAGCTGTTTTAGATGCATTTAAGCATCTTGAAAAATCTGACACAGTTCGGCAGTATTATTCGTGAAGTGTTAAAAAGAATAGACATTTACCTTTTGAATTACTTACTATTTCTTTATTTTTTACCATATTTTTTTTTTGTTTTTTATATTTATTTATTAAAGAAAACATAACATTATTATATAATAATATATAAATGTATGTTATGTTTTAATACGTATATAGTAATATACGGATTGATTTTACTTTGTCAATTTTGTTGTTGACATGACACATACAACGTGTTGCCCACATAAAGGCGATCAGTACCGACGCCAATGCAGGGTTTTTATTTTCCTGGTCGGGCTATAATTATCTCGCTCAGAGGAGAAGCTTTGTCATTCAATATGGCAATGCTGCCAGCCTCCTTGGTACACTACCGCAAGGTGAGACGTCAACGGGAGTGTACAATTTGATTATTTTTTCTTCTATCTTCTCTTTTGTTTTTATAATTAATTATTTTTAATTTTTATTTTACATTAAGTAAATCACTTATATATTATTTACTCGTAATAAATATTTTATTAGATTAAATACACCTAAAACTAATTAGGAGAATTTCTTTATTAAGATTTAATTAACAATTAAAATAACGTACACATTAATTTTGATACAATAATGAGTAGTCGAAATTTCCAAAAACTTTAATATTTTTTACTGGTAAATGCTGTAGGTTAGTGTCATCATTTGATCATTTTAATATTTATTTAACAATTTGTTTCGATAAGTTTCATTTTTAACTTTCTTACTTTAATGGTGTATATTCCCTTTTATTATTTTACTCGAGATGATTCAGAGTGATTCACAAGCAAATCGATAAAATTCTTCATGATTAATCGGGCAAATATGACAGAAAATCCGATGAGAAAAAAATATTATCTCGAGATATGAAATCTTACAATATAAAAGATAAAATTAATCGAAAGATGGTTCATCAAAATTAAATAAAACGGCCAAGTGCGAGTCGGACTTGCGCACGCAAGGTTCCGTACCGTATTCTGTGAATATTTAAATCTTTGTCATTATAGTAAGCATAAAACGATGTTTTTAGTATATTATTATTACACGTATAAGGGAAATAGAAATTTATCATCTGTGGTAATTTCAAGTATCTAGATAACAAGGTTCATGAGTTGCAGCTTTGTGACAGACAGATGGAGAGTGAAATCACGTATATAGCCATATAAAAAAATAATTGCCGGTAATATAGGGCAATAAATTTATTGTGATGAATCATAAAAATACTAATTCATATTTAATGTGTGTGAAAAAGATTCATTGACCTTGCACTCCCTGGTGTAACAGTATTTCGAATACGTCCCTATTCAGATATATAGGATTCATTTATTTCATGGACTTTTATTATTAATATTGCATCAAAATTAAAAAAGGTTACATATTTAATGATTCTATAAATATAGAGACAGAAGCGGGCTTATAGCCAAAACTATTTCTTTCAACCTTAGGCCTCATTTACACTTGCAACAAAACTTCTGCGGGTTGCTGTCTGACAATCTTTTCAACAGCAACTTGCAAGTGTACACTATCCTTCTTATTAATAAAAATCTACAAACGTTCACTCTACATTAACTTAATTAACTTAAGTACCTTCCTGTCTGACGTGAAACGAGTCTAACATATTTTAGTTAACTTAGACTTATCGAAAGTTCGTTAATTTTTGTGACACTAAAGGAGTAATGTTTTCTTATATATATTTTTTTGTAATGGGGTTTACGGCCCTGGATACAAGTCATTTATAGCCCTTCTTAATTTTTCTATCTTCTTCAGTCATACAGTGTGGTTTTATCAAGTCCTAGTCAAGTCTTAAAGTCTAGTCAGTAGTCAAGTCTAGTCAGGAAATCAGGCTAAGTGAAGTGGTAGAAAAACTGCACTTAGCGATTACTAGGAGTTTCTGGCAACAAGCATGAAAATCACATAAATCAAACACTGTATCATTTCCCAAAACTTACGCTTGTTATCGAACACTTTGCAAATAATAAACCAACATTATTATGCACAAACACTCAAAAAAACACGAATATCGGTAAATTAAAATACAGCGCCGATACTGCTCTTCACAGCTTCCCGCCAAAAGTCGCGTAGTTTCCTTTGCATGTTACTGTCTGACAGATTGACAGATATTTCTTGCAGAAGTTTCCTTGCAAATGTAAATGAGGCTTTATACTGCATTAGGTCATCATCATCACATCGTGTAGGTTACATTGTCAATCGACCATGCACACCCTGGTGTCAGAGTCACTGCATTCTGTTATACTCGTATGTATTCAGACTATATTTATAAAAAAATATGTTTTCTATTAACTTAAGATTGATTCACTCAATCGAACTATCTTTGATATGTTTGTTTGTTTGTTTAGCGATATCGCATGTGTGTCAGTGTTATCGATACGTGTCCTAAATATTTCGAGTGGTAATGGAAAAAATGTCTATTGTAACAACCAACTCCGATATATCTAGGACCACGATTAAAGCGTACCCTGGGGGGCGATCGCGCAGATTTCAAAACACGTTAAATTGGCCCAACCTAAAGCATAATCGCGAGGATTATTGTTGAGAATTGAATTCAATCGACATTTTTCAATCGAATCACCGATCTTACTCAAAAATAGCCCTCGCGCTCGTGATTTGGGTTTGGTTAACGTCACATTTAGCGCGATTGCCCTCTTGGACTCTGAAGCGCGTGTTCATGTAACTGAGAAACTAGCTCGGCTAAAAAGGGAATTTACGAGACAATTTACTTAAAAAATTACGTCATCTCGAAATTTCTAGAAAATGCCTTGCCTCAATGTTTTTCCTGCAATTTTCAACGTGTTTCAATCGGTGTGGTTGGCATGTGACCGAAAATATGCTTACGTAGGGCTGTCAAAACGAGAATCACGAAAATGAGTCAAATTAAATAAACAGGAACAAATCACGCAGGTTGAGTTAGCTCCAAAGTCTAAAACTTGGGTTATGGGATACCAACGGCACTACATTTTACAACAAATACATAGGTATAGAATTAAAATTGTTTGGGTAATTGGCCTGGGATGTCCATCTATAGTATAGATATTTAATATACAATTTATAAAAAAAGAAACTAAAATTTAAAAGTAGCGTGTACCATTCCGCAAAAACAATCATATAAACAGCGCGTATGGGTTTTGTATTGTACTCCATATTACAATTTCGCAATCCAAATGTCAAGTATTAAGTGCATTTGTATTTTTTACCTCTTTACGCATTATCTACTGAACCTATCTTCCTTAAATTTAGCATATGCATAAGTTACAGGTACTTACGTACGATTTATGTAGGTAAGAAAAAAGTACTATTTCTGAGATACTCGTATTTCAGTAAGTGTACGAAGTCGCTGGCCACAGCTTATACAACGATTAGACCAGCCTCTGAACCCTGCTACATTTTTTATAAAGAAAATAAATTACCAAATCGCAGACATATTAAAAATGGGAGATGTTGGAAGTACCAATAATCGATGAGCATGTATGACGAGAGTGATGAGCGTAGAGGAAGCAAAATAACGATCCTTAAGCAAATCGAAATCCGTAGTCTCTGCTACGCCTAAAGGAAACAGGCGTGATGTTTGTATGTATGTATGTATATATAACATATATCATGAAGAGTGACAGCCCTGAACTTAAAAAAAAAATGTTACGAACAACCGAAGTTTGAAACCTTAAAAGTGTCATTTTACATTTTCGCAACTTTTCAAAGTATTTACAAACTTTTTATTTGCAACTGCGTGTTTTTACAGTTTTAACATTAAAATTTCCGACATTATTGGGAATATTTCTACAAATTGATAAATGGAAAGGGCGTTCATTACTCCTAGGTACTTCAAATTTAGAAACTTGCTTCTGAAGGCACGTTAAGCCGTTGGACCCGGTTGTTATCGATAGATAGCAGTCGTGAGGCTGTGTCAGATGCCTTAGGGCAGCCTGAAAAATTCTGACAGTGTTGGCCACTAACACACCTCGGATCATGCTCCTCTTGGTCTGGTTTCCCCGAAAAAAGGGTAACAGAGGTCAGATGGCAGTCGCTCCATTGTAATAGTCATTTCCGCCAAATCTAGGAACACGACTTACAGCGTACCCTAGGCTCCAAAGCGTAAGCTGACGACGCAACTAGGAATACACGCTAGGATGATGATGACTTCTAAAGAAACTCCGCTCGGAGTAGATGATGTTTTTGATCTCCTGGTACCTATCTTGGATGAAAACTAGTTTAATTAAGAATATTTCTGTATTTTTATATATTGAGTTAACTACTATTTTTATTTATTTAATCTTTTTGCACTTTAAAACATACTATGTCACTACTAAATTAAATTAATATTTTTTTTAAGAGTTACTTTTGAAGACCTCCGCCGCGACCAACTCGCTAGTTTGCTAATATGTAAGTTTTGTATTCGATTCCCAGTCAGAGTGAGTTGGGAATCGATTTTGTCCTAGGTGTTAGTTGCTGATCTCATTGTTACAAAATATATTTAGTAAAACTGAGAGAGTCATCCAATCCCCAAGATGCAAATCGACCACCAATAAAATTGTGATTCTACCTACCTATAAAATTCACAATTTGAGCAGAGTCGTTTCTCGAAAGTTATAGTGTAGTAAACAAACAAAAACCATCCTTTTTCAGCCCAAGTGTTTGAAGTTAAAGTCGCTCGCTTCGCTCGCCCGTTCAAAAATAGGCGGTAAACAGCATCGCTTGCCACCTGACTGGCAAACTCGCTAAAAACAACGTGACTGCAATAATTAACGTGACAAAGTTCAAAGTTAACTCACGTTTCTTTTTACGAATGAGGATGTTGAAATTATTTGGGTACTTGAGAAAATGAGGAACGAAACGTGGTCGAAATGTTTACAGAAAGGGTGCAATGTACCACGTGGCGTTTTATTGTGAGATTATAATTAGCTTGTAATTTTAGGAGCTTCTAAAACATGTCAGGCTTTATTGGCTATCTTTGTGGTTCAGGAAACCGAATCTTACACCTTTAGAGATCATCATCATTTTGTGTAGGTTACATTGTCTATCGACCATGTACACCCTGGTGTCAGAGTTGTTCGGAATTGTGGTACCTTTAGAGATAAATCGAATTTGACATTTCTCTAAGAAAAACAGCAGAAAACCCTATGTTCGCCATTATTCGAGAAATCTCGCATTCGACTTTATCTCTAAAAGCGCGAGAATCCAGCGCTGAGTGGTGGCATTTGCCTTAAGACCCAGATTTCGCGGGTTCGCTTCCCACGGAGATCATAGGTAAGTACCTAAGCAAAGTTGTTTAGTTGTTTTTTTTAAGTTATTTTATGGGACATTGCAGGCAGACATTACCGGACTAATTGTCTTATTAAGTGACAAAAAAAATAATTTATGAGTTTTGTCAAAGCAATCCATAGGAGTCAATTCTAAGGATGACACAAGCATAAAGGACCGTTCAAACTGACGCGAATCCCGCTCGCCTGGCGGGACGCCCACAGAAATAAGAATCGGTAGAAGTGCCGTAGCGTGTACCAAAGTTAACTGGCCTGCTAATGACACTTCTATATAATATGCGACCCGCCAGGCGAGCGGAATTCGCGTCAGTATGAATTGTCCTTCTGGATCCCTTTTGGTCTGAATTCCCTGCAAAACAGACGGCAGTGGCATATCATGATAAAAGTGCGCAAGAGCTCATTTTGTGCCAAAAACTGCATAATACGACTTCACTATTATATGCACTATAACATTTACCAATGTTTTATCAAAATTACGTAAATTATCGAAAAACTTACTTTATTCCGTGAACTTGAAAGATAAAATTCGCTTGCCGACGCAGTGTGACCTTGACGTCTAAAAATATACCTCGTATGTATCAAGCCTATTTGAGGTGTTTGACACAGTAGCCGTGTCATTGACACTGAAATTCGCGATAATTTTATCAATGGTACCTAGTTGCAATCGAAGAAATCAAGTGCGTTTTTGTGCAATTCAAATTTAGAAGATCAGCTCGGACTAAGAAGATCTCCTTGATATTTTTGGAGTGCTATTTTAAAAGTGAGTCACTCACCCAAAATCGGTGAAGCGAATAATTTTTATTCGATATAGAACGATTTTCATTCGACGTATATGTTGGCGTGACTGCAAAAATGTAATATTCTCATCTTTGTTTATCAATTATTAGCAGGACAGTTATTAAAATTTAGGCAGTGAAACATGAGTAAATTTTGAGTTGTTGCTATTATTTCGTTGATATTACTCTTAAAGTTAACTGTATTTTGATTATTATTTCATCGTATATATGTAAGTAAATCATTTAAGTAGCATAAGTAATTATTATCATTCCAACTTTTTGTATTTATACATAATCTCCTGAATATTTAAAATGTAATTTCAAATATCTATCAGACTCTCATGACTGTCAACTTCTTTCTTCTAATTCTCTCTTACTAAGTACTCCTCTATTTCGCACCAGTTTTATGGCTAATTCCTTCACTTTGTAGTATGAATAGATTTTGTATTTGCAGGATGTTCGCGAAATCTACTGTTACATAATTACTTGTACACTATTAATATTATAAAGAGGAAAGATTTATATTTTTGTGTGTATGTTTGTAATGAATAAACTTAAAAACTACTGTGCCGATTTCAAATATTCTCTTACCATTGGAAAGCTACATTCACCCTGAGTAACATAGGCTATATACCGCAGGGGGAGCTGCGGGAAACAGCTAGTTATATAATTTACTACTTGATGAAATGTAATTATTTTAATTCAGTCATTTAACATCGATAAACTTATATCAGCTTCCTGTAACTTATCATAGTGATTCAAACTAAATGACAAAAATGTAATAGAAAAACGATTGTACTATTTTGTTACTATGACTAGTGGTTTTAACACAACTAAAAAAACTATAGACCAACTTTTAGCAGATGGTATGGCCTTTCTAATTAAAATACTGTTATTATTTGTTTTTATATTTTACTAGCTGGTTCCCGCAGCTCCGCCTGCGTCAAAAAGTAGACTATGTTTGACCACGGGTCTTCAACTATATCATACCAAATTTCATCAAAATCCGTTCAGCGGTTTGGCCGTGAAAGCATAACAGACAGACAGATAGACAGACAGACTTTCGCATTTATAATATTAGTATCGATGTATGAAATGAGGCTTTTCAAACTTAAATAAAAAAAATTGAGATTATTTCTAAAATCTATATAACTAAGGAACTACTTAGTATAGATACAACTGCATATGATAATTTAAAATAATGAGTAATTAAAAATTATTTCTTTATAATATATCTTACTGTGTTCAAACGGGATTTTTTTTAGTTTGAAGGAATAGCTTCAGTTAGTCATTAACATTTATCAGTGCGATTGGTTTTTAACCTACGATGAAAAAAGGAAAAGGATTTTATAAGTTTTATTTCTGATGTTTAATAAAAAATTCTCCAATCATGGATTGGGTACAAATTGTCAGTCAAAAGAATTTACGTTAGCGACAAGTGTAGAATATCAAATATTAATGATTAAATTTAATCAAAATATGAACAGGAAACTATTCAAGGTTTGCCTGATATGCTAATTTTTTTAAAGATAGCAAAATTATATAATATTATTTGATTTTCATTAATCTCGTTTATTTTTAGTTTTCAAAAATATTACCGTTCACAACTGAACAATATCGGAATGTGTATTATTTCATAGTAATAATTCATTCAATCAATAATAACCGCACACACAAGTGTTTTTTTACCGCAGATCATTTCTACCCTAAGATTGGCTGGAAGAAATTGCATTAGCGATAAGTCCGCCTTTGTACCCATTTAGCTGTATTGGATTTAACTATGTCTTTCTTTTGGTTGTAAATGGGGCAATAAAGTGTTTATTCATTAATTCATAGTAAGCTATATTGATGAAATTTATACTTATTTAATAGTAACTACAATCCACAAATTAAATATGGCGTATCTATTTTTTTAATTATTAACAAACAATTTTGATATTTTTTATTACTTTAAACTAGAACACATACAAAATTGTAAAGAATTAAACAATATGCTTTTCAAAATTGTAATATTCAATATTCAATTATATCCAAGTTTAATTTAAATGAGGTCAAAACAAACAAGACAAATGAAGAAAAAGAAATAAAAAAAAAAAGTTTCAAATAATCTTTTTTATTGAACGTCTTAATCACCCAGGAGTACAGGGTTTAAAAAGAGTAGGTAAATTGTTTATTTGTCATTCGAATCTCGCTACATACGTCATCAATTTTTGTGTGCGCTACAGATTTCCGCGGAAAATCTTTCCAAGATGGCTGCCTCTCCTGCGCCTCTTGGAAGGTGTCATGCAAAATAGCGCATATTTTTCCTTTTAACATAAAAGGTTCTGTACAAAGTTAAATCATAGAAAGTACAGTCACGTACAAATTCGTCTTCTGCAAGGCCAATCACAGGAAAATGTATCTTAGGCTCTAAAGCAGGCTGTATAAAACTCAATCAGAAAAATTCTGACCACTATGACGAAAATATTTTTATTGTCTGATATAAAAAGATGGTTCTTTGCACGTTAAAATATATTACACCAGAGTTGAACTGTACGTTGCTTTCTTAGGGAGACACTGGCAAATAATCCATACTTCCATACTAATTTTAAAAATGGAAAAGTCTGTCTGTCTGTCTGTCTGTTACGCTTTCACAGCCAAACCGCTGATCGGATTATTATGAAATTTAGTTTGAATATAGTTGAAGACCCAGGGTCAAAAATAGGCTACTTTTTGACGCAGGTAAAAGCTAGTATTTTATAGGTCGGAACGAAACTCACGCCCACTGGCAAGATACTATCATCGGTATCGTTCAGATCCTCAACTGGTAGCTGAGTACACAAAGCAATACAACATATGGGTCTTGGTCTGGAGAAAGACACCAAACTAGAAGGCATCTCCTGAGCTGTAGCCCCTTATGTATATGTTATATAATCTGTTCTACTACCTTCACTCATGAATGAATCCGATAAACTATCATAAGAGCCAAATATATACCCCATACCTAGCTTGACCACTCAGACCTACTCATTGTACACAGTAAGCTCTTCAACTTGATTGTCATTATGTTTAAGTACGGCATACCTATTACTATCTGAATCATTTTTAGATATGCAACTTTCAAGTGTCAACTTGACCTGATTTATGTTGTGACGAATATCTGAATGCATTATTAGAGTTCCCTTCTCGAAGGGAAAAAACAGGATTAGTTATCTAACTTCTATTATGAGATCGTCTCGTCAGGAGCATGGAATTATAGACCTAGGCTAGTCGATAATCCTCGAGGATGTCAGGGCAGGAGGCTCTTTTTCATGTTTATTTTTATTCTTAATTGGCAGACAATTGGAAAAAGGAAATAGAAATAAAAATCCATACTAATATTATAAACGCAAAAGTCTGTCTGCCTGTTACGCTTTCACAGCCAAACCGCTGAACGGATTTTGATGAAATTTGGTATGAATATAGTTGAAGATCCGGGGTCAAACATAGGCTACTTTTTGACGTAGGCGGAGCTGCGGTTAAAAACTAGTAAATAAACTAATTTATTACGTTTCTAGCGACATCATGGAGATCCAGATAAGAAAAAGTAAGCGTCGTGTTTTACCAAAAAATTAAACAATTACCAATTGATAGGGATGAATGGAAGAAACTCCATTGACAAGAACCTAGCTTTTAAATTTATCACGATGCTGTAGTAACATCAAAAACATTTTTTTACGCATGTCAGAAATGACGATGTGTGAGCTTGTTATACGACGACCATAGAAGAGCACAGACGTACCAAATTTTTCCACAATTCATTTGTTCATTCATTCGCATAAAACTACGATCTCAAATTCAATATCCGAACAACATTATGCAACAGCAAGCACAAAACAATAACATTTAAAAATCGAACGCGAAAATAAAAGCAAAACAGACAGCGTGACATAAAGGCGCTGACACACATTCAAGTTGCGAAAGAACGCGCCTGGCACTGTTCTGCTTACCGATTCACTTAACTACGTACTGATTTTTTTTCATTTCCGAAGTTCAGTTGTGCATGTTATTGTTTACATTAACATTTCGTAAACTTCTAGTATTTTCTTGCAGTTTCAGGAAAAACATTTTTTTTTTGTTTTAGGAATCTTATATTAACAAAACGTACGTAAAACCCATTTCTGTTCAATAATTTGTATTAAAATTCCATTAAAATTTCACCGTGCGTTGAGTATACTTCTGTGTGATTTCATGATTTGCCCCTTTTTTATATTTATTTATTATTTATTAGATAACATTTGTAAATATTTTGAATGTCTAGTTTTTGTTTCACACAAAAAAAAAATGAACACAAAATATTTCAACCCACATACAAACATACTGCGACCAAATCGTACATATTAAAAAAGGGAGATGTCAGGAGTACCCGTAATCGACGAGCGTGTATGACGAGAGTGATGAACGTAGAACAAACGAGGGAAGTCTTTATAGATCGTAGCAAATGGAAATCCGTAGTCTCTGCCTACCCCTACGGGAAATGGCGTGATGGTACAATTTATGTTTATGTATTTCAACCAATTAAAAAATTTAAATTAACCTACAAATAACTTCAACTATCTTCAAGAAAATAGCTTCGTAATGTGGTAAATAATTCTCGAACTATAGTTATAAAACATTATACGGTACATGATTACTTACGGAAATCATTGAGCACATTAGTATTTAAATACATCGAAAGTGTTACGATAAAATTTAAATTTTACACAGCTACTTTAACAGACTAAATTAAAGATTCTGTTTAACTTTATTATAGGGTATTCTACTCAAGTTTTTAATTATATTTCATATCATTTTAGTATTATACTTACTAGAAACCGAAAACGGAAAGATTTTTTAAATCCATTCATAAATTAATATGCTTTTGAAATTCGGTGGACGGAGTAACTGTCAAAAAATAAAGAGATATATCCTTACTACGATCCCACTTTTCTTTTTTTTTTAATGCTAATTACTGCTTTAATTAACAACAAATTTCGTTTTTAATTTTTGGTATCGGTTACTTTTAAGTGTATTTTTTTTTCTATAAAAATATTAAACAAGTTTCACAGTCAAATGGCCAATTAAAAAACGATTATAGCTTATTATTTTGCCATTTTTAAACGAGTGTTTAAAAACCATAGCATGCATAATGCCATTCAAAATACAAAAGACATGTTCACGAAAAAAGTGAAAGTTGGACCACGCGGCGCCGCGTACGCACACGCACTATTCATACATACACACATACAAAACCAATCAGATTGTGGGATTAGGACTCATTCACACTGACCTTATCACGGTTTTTATTATTTTTTGTATGACATCCATACTCCATACTTACTCCATACATACATCCATATCCATCCATACTAATATTATAAATGCGAAAGTCTGTCTTTCTGACTGTCTGTTACGCTTTCACGGCCAAACCGCTGAACGGATTTTGATGAAATTTTGTATGAATATAGTTAAAGACCCAAGGTCAAACATAGGCTACTTTTTGACGCAGGCGGAGCTGCGGGAAACAGCTAGTAATATTATAAGTGCGAAAGTTTGTATGTCTGTCTATTACGCTTTCACGGCCATACCGCTGAACGGATTTTGATGAAATTTGGTATGAATGTAGTTAAAGACCCGGAGTCAAACGTAGGCTACTTTTTGACTAGCTAGTTTAAAATAAAAGTAAAAAAAATATATTTTAATTTGACATCAAAAGGTTTTTTTATTCTGATTGTGTATTTTTTTTATTAAAAAAACTTCAAAAGGCGAAAGTGACTTTGGAATCTTTCAAATTAGGTACTACAATAATAGGTTTATTGGGGTATTTTCTTGTATACATACAAATTTTATTTATTGTAAGACCTTGTACGTACTTATTATCACCGCTTTTGAGCGAAATAAAACTAATTTTGATTATTGCAATTATTCTGATATTACTAAATAAATTAAACAAATCCCACGCGAGATTATAGTTTAAATTTAATACTCATTCAACATTTGACAGCTACTAGTTCCACGCATGAATTTATGGGAAATTCTTATCATTTTTTATTGCAAATAAAATGGTTACGTGTAAACCAGGTTTTAGACCCGTATGCTTGTGCAACCGGCTTTATTTCTCTCGTATATCTTGGCTGATTCATGCCATGTAGGCGTAGTCCTTCGCTCCTAGTAATTGAATGTTAGAAATTAACATTTGTCATTAGAGTTTTGTACTAAATTGTGAAAATAACAAATTAACGGTAATTTAAAAAACTAAAATACCCGACTGTTAAAATAATGCGCCATTTTGTTTTATTTCTATTTGATATAGTCAGTGTCACTCTCACAGTAAAAACGAATCTAACGACATCTCTCAAGCAAAAACCTATTCAGCCGTTCAGGCTGCAAAGCGTGCCAAACAATTATCTACACTAATATTATAAAGAGGAAAGATTTGTATTTTTGTGTGTATATTTGTAATGAATAAACTCAAAAACTACTGAGCCGATTTCAAAAATTCTTTCACCATTGGAAAGCTACATTCACCCTGAGTAACATCCATATCCATACTTCCATACTAATATTATAAATGCGAAAGTCTGTCTGTCTGTCTTTCTGTTTGTCTGTCTGTCTGTTACGCTTTCACGGCTAAACCGGTGAACGGATTATGATGAAATTTGGTATGAATATAGTTAAAGACCCGGGGTCAAACATAGGCTACTTTTTGACGCAGGCGGAGCTGCGGGAAAAAGCTAGTAGGCTATATACCGCAGGTGGAGCTGCGGGAAACAGCTAGTATTTACATATATAATCTCTAAAAACATAACCCTCCTGTTAGCGCAGTCGGGTAAGGAGCATCTAAAGCTCATGCTACTGCATAAAGCGTTAATAGTTCTTCTATTATGTCTTTCGTCCCAGCGTGGTTCCCAGTTGCGTCCTCCGCTTATGCTTCGGAGCCTAGAGTACGCTGAAAGTCATGGGTCTTGATTTAGCCGCACTGGTTATTACAATGGAGCGACTGCCGTCTGGCCTGTGTTTGTGGCCAAAACTAAGACTTTTAGGCTGCCTTAAAACTTCTGACGCAGCCTAGATTGCAATTATTTCTATTTGTTTCCTATTCTGAT
Organism: Euzophera pinguis; assembly: GCA_947363495.1. Lineage (NCBI taxonomy): Eukaryota > Metazoa > Arthropoda > Insecta > Lepidoptera > Pyralidae > Euzophera > Euzophera pinguis. Next base: position 9,984,728 of record OX376176.1, read on the forward strand.
GGCTGAGTCCCTACATATTTTAAAAATCATATAATTTACTCTGTATCGGAATAAGAAAAGTTTTTTGATACTGAAAGGGCGCAAATCGGTCCAACCGTTTTGAAAACTAGCCGGACCAAATTTTTAACTAAACGTAACGTTACTTTTAGAATTTGATAAATTTTTGGTTAGTTAAAAAAGCTCTTTAATCCATACTAATATTATAAATGCGAAAGTCTGTCTGTCTGTCTGTTACCCTTTCACGGCCAAACCGCTGAACTTTTTTTTATATTTGAAATGAATATAGTTGAAGACCCGGGGTCAAACATAGGCTACTTTTTGACGCAGGCGGAGCTGCGGGAAAAAGCTAGTTGACAATAATAGATAGCCTTAAAAAGATACAATTCGTAAAGTACCTAGAACCAAAAGTAAAGACCATCTTGTTGCTAACTGACTTTCATTTCTCTTCAGGTCAAATGTCACATGCGTAGAAGTTTCCGAGTCAAAATTTACAAATTCTCTTATTCATACAGCAAATTTCTTCATTTTACACTTTCCTTCATTTAACCGAACTATTGTTCCAAACGCAGAAACATGAAATAGTTAAAATCAACAAGTCAAACCAACGGAAGCCAGTATCTGGGTCACCAAAGGCGAAAATTTGATGGTTGTAGCTAAAATTCTGACTTATGTCATTGATGTTAAAGTTCACTTTTGGATCGTTATGTGGCGCGGTGAAAATGAAAGTTGCAAGCAGACAGCATTTTGCACAAACGAATTTGAATACAGAGTTCTCGATCCGGTATTGAAAAATTATGACTTGTGTTGTTCATATGTTATCCTGGTACCGGGAATGAGAATACCGTCACTTCTTTATAAAAAAAAGTGGTGACCCAAACGAAAAGAAACAATATAAAGGATTTTATAATTCAAAAAATGAATTAACGTGATCAATTTTGTATTTTACTTCGAGAAATATTCCTGAAATCATAATAAATAAAAACTTAAAAAAAGAAATGATTTCTTTCCCCTTAAAGGAGTCAGAGAACGTCAATTGACTATTACAAATCAATAGCGAATCAAGCAAACGAGCAACTTCGAATAATAAAAAAAAAAATTTCATGTTCGTGATACGGAAGGAGACTGCCAGTTATTAAAAAAACAGAAAAAGATAAAATTTTTAGGAATTCTTCAATTAATTTGAAACAATTAAGAAGTCAAGAACAGTTTTGGGTTTTCAAAACGCAACCCGTCATTGTTTTTTTTATTTTTTTTATTTACGATTGTTTTAGTTATTCCATCATCACAACAGTACACACATACGAGTACAGTCACAAGTGACAAGAATATGTGTTTAAATAGTAGTAGGGACTTTTGGCGGGAAGCTGTAAAGAGCAGTATCGGCGCTGTATTTTATTTTCCTAAATTTGTGTTTTTTTTTAGTGTTTGTGCGTAATAATGGTAGATTATTATTCGCAATGTGTTCAAGAACAAGCGTGAGTGTTGGGAAGTGATACAGTGTTCGATTTATGTGATTTCCTCGCTTGTTGTCAAAAGCTCCTGGAAATCGCTAGGTGCAGTTTTTCTACCACTTCACTTAGCCTGACTCTTCTGACTCGACTTGATTATGACTTGACTTGACTCAACTACTGACTTGACTTTATACTTGTTTAATTATACAACTTTAAAAAAAATATTTTACTTGTTACTGCCAATATGAAAGAAAAAAAAAAATAGTAGTAGTTTAGTTATCTTATTTTTGTATTGTCAAAGCCTAAATAAGAGTTAGATTAATAATTGGACTCCGCGGCGGAGACCAATTATTAAACTAAGCCTAATAGTTATACGTGCATACACTGCATACACATTACACATCTAGGATGCAATTTTTATGGAGATCTAGTTTCTATTTGAAAAACAGTGTAATGTTTCAAAGATATAGCCTCCCTGTATTGCCATAATAAATAACTTAATACTTGTACATAATTTAATAATACTAATTTCGTATGTTTATATAATAATTAATAATGTTGGTCACCTAAATGAATAAATGTAACGACTTATCATATTTTTAGAATTATTTTCTGCCAGCTTTTTTGATTGAGAAATTGTGAAATCATGTTTGTTTGAATTTAATTTGGGTAAGTAGATTTTTTAAATTCTTTAATGTAAAGCCCAATATATGGAGGCTTGCCACTTAAAATATTATCTAATAACCTTTGATATTAGTCATCGGCAAAATAACTTAAAGGATGATCAACATTCCGCTGTTTGAAAAAAAAAGTTAATTTTTAATTTTTTTTAATCAGCATTGACATTAATATCGTGATGATACTTAATTGATCTGTAAACCTAAATCATTTATCGTTTTGCAGAGTCTTTGAATTGTTTCCGTATTGTCTTCCTTATAGATTAGTTTTTTTTTTCAGACTTAATTGTGACCTGTCTTTGTGATCTAGTCACTATTGACATCATAGATATTTTTATTGGTATTTGTGTTACTTTTAAATACAGAACCGGGTCTATTATATTTACTAGTATTTCGTAGTGTTATTTTATTTTTTAGTTTTTGGACACAGAAGTATTAGAAATCTTTGGTAACTCTGTCATATGCCAGGGCGGCATACGATTCAAAAAGTTCCCGTAGGGGTAGGCAGAGACTATGGATTCCCATTTGCTACGATCCTTACAGACTTCCCTCGCTCTTTCTACGCTCATCACTCTCGTCCATACACGCTCGTCGATTACGGGTACTCCTGACAATATTTATCTACGTGATATCATTATCTCATAATTTTACGAAACTATAAATGTATTATAGATTTTAAGACATTCTAGGCAAGAATAGATACGAAAAATGCTTGTAAGTTCAACTAAATGGACATGTCTGAAGTATTCGCGCAACGAAAAAATAAATCACATCACAAATGTAATCATGTTATGTCATTTGTTATTTTAAAAGTGAGAGTAGTGTGCTCGAACCTTATTTAATTATTTCATGTACACGCTATAAATATACATTGTAAACTTAACATTAGGAAAACCTGGGTACAAGGGTTCTGCTTATATCTAAAGAAATTTCTTTCATAATACATTTCGTTCACTAACTGCGTACAAATTTATTTCAAAACCCTTTGACGTGATAATAGTCACGTCGGATGCTTGGACATTTAATTCAGAAAATTACGAAGAATGTCATTTTATAGATGACAAATATTTCCTCAAAAGTCCGAAGAAAATTGCAAAGAAATATCAGTTTTTATGGAATGTGCTAACGAAACAACTGACGTCATTGGAGACAGGTAAACGTAATAGAAAGCGTGCAATTAGTCAATGATGTAATTAACTGTAATAAAATTAATGTCTATTATAGATAATCAAAAAGAAATAGAAAATAATAGACAAGGATGGAAGGAACTACACCGACAAGAGCAGCTGAATTTATGATAATGGAAATAATCAAAATCTAGCTGGTAATATACACCGTGAAATTTTAGTCGTTTTGGACCCATCGTCCAGTGACTCCATTCATGCAACTGAACAACTTTCCCCAAAATACATGGGTCGAAATATGGAGTAAATTTTTGGACCTCCCACACAAAATATCTCATCACGTGACCTAACTTACTATGGGAAGTCCAGATTTGTTTGTCATGTTTCGAGCTATGTTCCTTGGGGAAAATTGTTCGGTTGCATGAATGGAGTCACTGGACAATGGGTCCAAAACGACTAAAATTTCACAGTGTATGTCAATGCATTAGGTGAAGTTTTAGTTATAGATGGGTTTTTTATATAGAATTGAGATACATTTTGGATTCATTGAAAGAATTGAAAGAAATGGGACATAACTTAAAAAACTTGGAGATAAAAGAGCTGTCTTTTCAATCTTTCAAATCTCGGGTTAGGGAATGCTACGAACGATCGGACTTGAGCTGAGCTTACTGTTTTTATGTGTAATTAAATTTGTATGTTAGATGTAAGTCTATGCATACTTTGTACCTAAGATTTCTTTGCGTGCTGTGCCCTCTTCTGTGCCCATATGTCTATGTCCTATGTTAGTTGGAAGATATCCCTATTTGGAATAAGTCCGCCTTTAGTTGTAACCTGTATTCTGATACTATGTTATTTGTGTACAATAAAGATTTTTACATACATACAACTTTTTTTTCTTTAGTAATTCTTGCTTCTTCAGTTTAAATAAATATGTTAATAGGTGGATGGAGGAGGAGAGGAAAGCAGAGGACGACTTGGGTGGTCAGAAGTTGCGGAGCAGAGAAAAGTTTGAAAGGAGACGAGGGAGACCTTTGCCCAACAGTGGAACAAAAACGGTTAATCAAAAACTGTTAATGGCCAACACTTCGGAGAAGTAAGCAAAATAAGGCTAAACTTGAAATTCGATGACAAAGTACGAGAAATTGAAACTTTGCAAATTACAATTAAAACTAGATGCGTCAGTATTCTCCTACGTCCAATAGAACATGTCCGATATAAAAGCAATGACCTATATAATAATAATCATTCATACGACTGATAACAGACTGAAAATATATTTGCAGATAATCTGAAATCCTGACATTATTAGGAAAAACACTATGAATTAGAAACTATATGTTCAAATTGTTTTTTTATACAACTAATTAGGCAAACAGGCGTACGGGCCACCTGATGATAAGTGGTTATCGTAGACTATAAACGCCTGCAACACGTTGCTGACCCCGAAGGAATTTTTTCACGCCCCTTTTGAAGGCTCCCATGTTATAGTCACTAGGGAAAACCATGGCAGGGTTCATTCCATAATCGCAGTGTACGAGGGAGGAAATTCCGTTTGTAGCTATTCGCGATAACATGGGATCCAAGGTATTTAAATTTATTTAAATTTTGTGTATTTTAGGATAATTATTACAACACTGAATTACTTTATCTGCTTAAATTTAAGGTTTTGACTCATTAAACTAATTTAGTTAATAAAAACATATCTTAAAGTACTGATACAATTTTATCAGAGACGAATAAAAGTGCTATTCATTCATTAGGTTTCCTTCGCTTTGACATTTTTAAATTAAATCTAATTCCAGTTTATCTCTTGACATTTTTTTACGGTAATCAATTCATCTAAAACATACAAAATCTGAGAAAGCAGTTCACAGTTTTCATAACAAAACTTTAGATGTTGATCTTTAATTGTTTATAAAAGCTCATTCACATGACTTTGTTATTCAATATCACGTGCAAGCTCTTGACTCATTTAATGTTATAACATAACATATTGATATAACTACGTGAACACATGATTAAAATAAAGCCTACATTAGACCAAAACGCAATTAAACTGACGACAATAGTAAAGAATCAAATTAGCCTGAATATTCTAAACGAATCATTGAAGTCAAACTATATACATTAATTCCCACAAATTATTTCGCTAATAGTCTAATATTCAAATCGTATTGTTAGTCATGTTGTTGATACAGAAAACACTAAACAAGTAATACAGTTGCGTAACCGTCGTAAAAAATAACCCTTTTCTCAGTGATTTACGACTTTCCACGCTTGCGCAGTGTCACATCATACAAGCTTAAAATTAGAACACACTTAACACACATACTCACCTATGGTCAAAGCGTATGATCCTGTGAATGAGGAGCTCCAAGCTGCAACATCGATCGACACAATTCCGTAATCTCTGGGTGGTTCAAATTTATCAGATGCACATACATCTGCTTGTGTAGACTCAGTTCTCCCGACACAGCCTCTAGCCTTTTCAGCAATGCCTCCTTCTCTCTTAGCAGTGTTTTAACCTTTTCCTCTACCTCTCTAGAGCGTACCTTAGCCTTTTCGCGGGATTTTCTCACAGCTATATTATTCCGTTCTCGACGCCTTCTATATTCATCTGTTCCTTTGTCTAAAACTTTACCAGATGAGCGTCTAGGTGGAGCTGGTTTGTGTTTTAGTAAAGGCGGAAGTAAAGGTGCTCCTAGTGGAGGTAAAGGTGTAAATCCACCACCGTAAGGACCACTAACACCAACTGGTGGTTGCGGATTATATTGGCCAGTATATTGAGCACATGTCACTGATCTTCTAAAATCATGAGGCTCTGGAGGTTCTTCTTTAATTGGAGGCGCTTGTTCATGTCCTGAATTTGATTGCACTGGTGCAGCGTAAGATGCACCAGAATGAACAGGCTGAGGCATGTACGCAAGAGTAGTTCTAGCGTAGTTAGGCCTGGGCTGCGGAGAGCGTCCTCCAGGGAGTATTTCCTGAAATAAAGCCATAGTTTCTTCTCCGCGGAATTGATCCTCGATGAGGTGTTGTAAGTCCAAGCTGATCTCCTGTCCATTGAGTTCGTCCAAGTCGGGGGGTGGGAACGGGGCGCGTTTATCCTCCACCGCCTTTTTGAGGTCGGGCTGCGGCGGTGGTTGTGGTGCGGCCGCCGCATCGTACATCTGTGGGGACTCCATACCGCCGCCCGGGCCGATCACGGGCCCAGCGGCGCCCGAGGCCCGAGCCTCCACCTCAAAGCACTGAATAGCCGCCACTTGATCACATGCACCGTCTTTAGCAATCCAGAATTTATTTAGAATGTTTTTTAACGGAGTAACTCGCGAGTGTCACGCACGTGTATTATCTGATGGGGAGACGGAGTGAACGCGCATTGACGCGACAGCGGTCGGACGCAGACTGAGTTAAAATATTCGAATTTATTTCAGCGTGCGCGCTGTTTGCCGCGTCCGGAACGGAGACGGAAAGCGCGCGGTAAAAGTTAGGGGTGATAACTTTGTGGTGTTTCGCCTACTTCGGTTTTGAGGATTTCGGTCATTTCGGTTATTTTCGGCACGATTAGTATTGTTGTTATGTCATAGTATACTTAGGTTATGTCTAGAATAGTTCAATGTTATTGCTAAATTAACTTACCTGCATTAACAATGTATTTGTCAATAATTGTTTGTAGCCTAAATCTTATTTAGTTATTTAATGACATTTAATTTTGTGATGTCTGATGTGTGCATTTTGTGTGACTAAATAGTGAGCTGGATTCTCTGTTTAGTGAAGTGTTAAAAATTAACAAAAGTTCATAAATCTTGAACTTTAAAAAAAAAAAAAGAAATTCACGTGTAGATTTAATTCACGTAGTTTATGTCAATGATTTGTAAATAATTTATTATAATTTAGAAGATGTTGCTCACAAAATTTTTATTACTTTTTTCATAAATTTAAAAAAACTATCTGAAGTCTTCATTTTAAAGTGAGTTTAGTAAAATAGCCTTGACAATAGGCTACTTGACTGTATTCATACTTGGGCAATATTAGTAAAACAATATGTACACTAAAAAGTAACAGAATCTAAAAAAAAAATAACAAAATTGGTTGTTAACTAAGACTTTTACAAAAATTAATTGTATTATAAAGTTTATTCAAGAAGAAAAATGGCTGCACACACAGTGCATCCTTTTTTTGTTTTTTTGTCAGTTTCCCCTTCCACCGAATTTCAAAGCTTATAACTTGCTTATTTTAGAACGGATTTAAAAATCATTGTGTTATCAGTTTCCGGTAGTGAAATGTTTCATATATGAATGATAAAATAAATTTAGTAGAATGCCCAAATCATTGATTTGAAATTTTCTTTTTAATTTCTTTTAATTTTTGATACCTGCCCGAAAACTAAAAAACATGAAGAAAAACCAAATGTGCAAAATTAGAACACGGCGCATTTAAGGGTTAAGCAAATGATGAAACAACTAAGTATCAAACTTAATACTTCACTTTTACACAAGGGGTAAAATTTCAGTAAATTTCACGTTTCCAATGTACATTTCGAAAACATTGCAACACGTGATTCCCTTATCCGTCTGTCTGTACGTACTATCATCACGAATTAATCGATACGAAATAGAATCGATTGTAACGATTGCATCGAGATGTGAGCGATGTGACACGCGGGCGCGTGTGTTATCTATCTTTGTGATAAGAAAAAAAAGTTTTTCTATTTTTTTACGAAGAAAAAAAGGAAGAAATATATTAAGAAAAAAATCAGATATTTGCCGGAATCCATACTTCCATACCAATATTATTAATGAGAAAGTCTGTCTGTCTGTTTCACAATCAACTCGCTGAACGGATTTTGATGAAATTTGATATGAATATAGTTGAAGACCCGGGGTTAAACATAGGCTACTTTTTGACGCAGGCAGAGCTGCGGGAAAAAGCTAGTAAAAAATAAAAAATAAATTACCTTTTTTTATAAACATAAAAATTTTCTTGGTAAATAGATTCATTCCCTTATTCTTAAAAAATACGAACGTTTGTTAAACCTACTTTAACGAAATTATGGGTAGTCTCTTTCTGTCTTAGCTATTTTTGACGTTAAAGAATGAGACGAAATATAAATTAGCTAATTTGGTCTTATTGAACTTTATTTTTATGAATAAGGGTAATAGAATATATTTATGTAGACCCCGAAAACAAGAAGAATATTTAAGAAAATTAATTCGCCTCCCTTTTGGTAGTCAGATGATGAGAACCTACTTTTTTGGATTTTGGAAGTTGGTTTAAAAATCGGTAATTTGCCAAAATACTAACTTTTGGATGTCAATGCTGTTACAAGAAGGTTTTATATTGAGTTTTACCTAAATGTTATAATAATTGTTGATGTGTTATTGTAACAATGTTCTTTCTGTACAATAAAGTTTTTACAAACATACATACATTTTATTTATTTATGTATTTATTTCATGTACACGCTGTAAATATACATTGAAAACTTAACATTAGGAAAACTGTGTACAAGGGTGCTACTTATTTCTAAAGAAATTTCTTACAGCAGACCCGCGATACATGTATTTATCTAAAACAAAACTTTATCATTTTTGGCGCCAACCAAACAAAACATGTGATTTCCTCTATTGTTGAATGTTAAATATCAAATTACAACTGTATCTTATTACAATTAGCGATGTATTTGCAAAATTTAAGTAAAATAGGTAATTTTCATTATGGCACGTGCATGAAATGTAATACACTTACAAGGTTCCTTACTTCCACAGATTACAAAATATAATCCATGTACTCCATATTTAATAATATTAATAGTACGAAAGTCTGTCTGTCTGTCTGTTACGTATGTATGTATGGAAGTATGGATATTTATGTATAGGTTCAATGGGCACGCTTAGCCGCGGAAGTTGCATCCTACTGCGCCAAAAGCCACTGACACGACAAAAGTAGAAGAGATGGATCAGATGGCTAAAGGTCAACTGAGGGCATTCTGCAGTACATCGCTTAGTGTTGTGGTGTCGCCTTCTGGTATAGCACGGTGAATGGATTACCGGCGCGGTTGCGTCACATACCACTTTTTGCACCAGGTCTAGCAAACTATATTTGTGACGAACAATACAAGGCATTGCTAGTAGCTTTATAGGAATGCTGGGATGCATGGTGGCTGGACCACTGACATAGCAAAAGTAGTGCTTCAGCCATGAAGGACGGTATTCTGCAGTACATCGCTAGTGTTGTGGTATCGGCGTCTGGTACAGCACGGTGACTGGGTTACCAGCGCGGTTGCGTCACATACCACTTTTTGGCCCAGGTCTAGCAAACTATATTTGTGACTATCATAACTTTGCCACTGACAAGGCATTGCTAGTAGCTAGAAATCCATAAGCATGCTGGGCTGGAAATGCTGGGATCCATGGTGGCTGGACCACTGACATAGCAAAAGTAGTGCTTCAGCCATGAAGGACGGTACTCTGCAGTACATCGCTAGTGTTGTGGTGTCGGCGTCTGGTACAGCACGGTGACTGGGTTACCAGCGCGGTTGCGTCACATACCACTTTTTGGCCCAGGTCTAGCAAACTATATTTGTGACTAACATAACTTTGCCACTGACAAGGCATTGCTAATAGCTAGAAATCCATAATGCTGGGCTGGAAATGGTGGCTGGACCACTGACATAGCAAAAGTAGTGCTTCAGCCATGAAGGACGGTACTCTGCAGTACATCGCTAGTGTTGTGGTGTCGGCGTCTGGTACAGCACGGTGACTGGGTTACCGGCGCGGTTGCGTCACATACCACTTTCTGCTGTCGCTCGCCTACTTACCCACTCATTGAGACGGCGTGCTGTCGTGAATTGGTCATAGTTCGCAAATTTAAAAAAAAATGGTCTTAATTTGTTTGTTTGCAAAAACTTATTAGTATTAAATATTTTTTTTTTTGTTTTAAAATTCGACGTTTTATTGATGTTCTATTTATTCTAATTCGTTAAATTATAAAAAGACAATTTAATTAAAACTAAATAATAAACTTTTGGGCCGTGGGGTCTTGCAATGAAATTTTTTCCAAAATCCTGGCCCCCAAACTTGTCGACGCCAGCGCGGGAATGCTGCCGGAGTTCTTAGCACCATGCCGCAAGGACAAACATTAGATTTTAATATGTTTTTATTTTGGTTTTTTTATTAGGTTTTAGTTATTATTTAGTATTAGATTGTCTAAAAGTGGTAAATTGAACTAAATAATTTTATGGGTTGAAGCAAACGTGGCAGGAAGAACTAGCCAAGACGCCTGGCGTAGCATATTATGACATGTAATAAACAGTTAGCAAAAATAAAACTGTTATGATGAATAATTGTACAATCTGTTTACAAAATCCGTTTATGTGTGTACTTAAGCTAGAATAGAATAGATATTTATTTCTTAAAATATGGTGGTCACTAGATATTTGGTATATTTACAAACTATGTATTGCATTGTCAAACATATTAACGAATATATACTCTTCATCTAAGAAAGAATTCTTAACGTTATCCGGCAACTGGCTATCGCTTGATTGTGTCGAAGTGTTAAAAATACAAACAACACATGCAGTAAAAAGAGACAGTTACACTTTCGTTAGTAACGTATTTAATAATAAATCCCCCACTTATATGCCAACACAGGGTTTTTTCGTACCAAAATTCTTTTAAATTGATAATTCGTAATAATAAAGATATTTTTTCGGCAGGTGCTTTTTCACGTCATTTCGGTGGCAATTTTATATTGAGCTTGGCAACAAGTCTAAGTGGAATGTCAACTATGTAAAATTCTTTCAAATCGACAACTTATAGTAAAAATGCAAAAAAAATCAATCTCTCCAAATACAAAAAGCACAAAAAATGTAATGTGTTCTTTGTAAAAATGTTGAGTTTAATGGCTCTACATTTTAATAATTTACCCCCTTATTATTAAGAATTAACGAACGTTAAATAAGTCCAAGTTAACTAAATTATGTTTCGTCTCGTTCTTTCACGTCAAATTATCCCTAAGAGAGAAAAGGACTAAATATATTTTAGTTAACTTAGTCTTATATATCAGAATGATCGTTAATTTATGAATAAGGGGGTCAGTATTTATTTATAAATAGACTGAAATAATTACTCTCTGTTTCGGACATTCAGCCATTCTCGAAATAAACATATAAATTACTAATTAAAACTAATAAATTATTACAAAAGTTCTATTAAAATCAAAGTTATATTTAGGCCAATCTTCAACAAACCGAGTACATAGCGCCGGCACGGTTGCGTCACAGTCAGTCAGGCCGCTCACCGCACCCCGTAGTGGGGTGTTACTAGGGCCGCATAGGTTTTTAGGTCTTCTCAGTACTTAAATACTAATTACTATTCTTTTTTTAACCGAAAATAAGAGCATCAGACCAAAGAGCATCGAATGACCTCTGCAATGCTACGGCTATTTAGACGTCTGGGTAGTGGAATGCGGCCGTAAAGCTGGTGTCTTCCATTTCATTTCTCATTTGTTTGTGCTAAAAGCAAACCTCTGTTAACTCGCTCGGACGAAGAAGAAGTAGGAAAAGAGGGAAAAACTATCATTTCGAGTCGGCTTTCAAACTTAAAATAATTAGGTACAACGACGCATAGAGTTTCTGCATCTGCTTTTTCATTCAAACGTAATTTACAGACACATCTTCTGATTACTCTTCAGATTGCGGAATACTTTTATTGTATGGTCCTAGACATGAACATACTGATTATTACAATGGAGCGACTGCTGACCTAACCTTTTTACAGGGAAACTTTTCTATATGGTAGAGCCACAAATATATTGGCTGGAAAATCGCAATGAATCAATTTCCTTAGAGAGAGAGTTCATAGTTCTTTCGAGTGACCATTTCAGTAAATTAGTCAAAACTAATGCTTAATTTATGCTTGCCTGCTTAATTGTCTGAGGAGTTTCCTTATAAGTCAAATTCGAGATTTCTTTGAAAAAACATGGCGGCTAAATACAAAAAATCCCATACGTCCGCTTTTTTTTCGAACAAATCTCGCATTCGACTGAATCTTCAACTACGTGAGAATCGGCGGCGTACTGGAGCCCTATTTTTGATATGTGTCACATGTCGAACAAAAATCATTCGACTCACCGAATTTGCCTGAGTCACACTTTTCAAAAATATTACACCTGGGTAGGACAATGTTTGGCGCATGTCACCAGAAAGGTGGGCGAGATTAGGATTATGCCTTCTGGATACAGTCAGTCGCCGAGGTAGAAGAAGACCAAGGACAAGATGGCGTAACGATTTGGACAGTTACCAGTCGGATTGGATGCAGATAGCTTTAAGAAGAAACAAAAGGGGGATACCTTTTCCGAGCAATAGGACACAGCATCTACATGCAAGGGGAATAATATATTTTGAAGTCGCCTTCTTTGTCTATTTGTTTATTTCCGCCACCAGTTAAGTGATTTATGCAAACTATTGTCGGCCGGCATCCACCCACTACTGGTTAGTCTCAATATTTAGCAAAGTAACACTTCAGTCAATTAAATTTTTACTTTAGATCACTACAGTAGCCTATTTTTAAACCGGAAACTACATGTGTTTTCATATTATGGCGTTAGGTGTTAGAAAAATCGACATTAGTAAACAATGCTTAATTTCAAATGCACGCCACATTTTCGCTTCAGTCAAAAACGTGACTTTTGGTCAGTGAAAGTTGTGTTATGTTTCCTTAAAAGGATTTATGTGGCTTCGCTTGTGTTAAGGCCTACACGTGTGATTTATTTTGTGTCTCTTTTTTTCATTTTAACTTCTGTAATTTTTTTGAAAATCGTATTTTATGGTCAACTTTACTACAGATGTTCAACAGCCAACATTCTTGGTTATTCCTTGGGCACTCTTAATAAAATAATTGTTACGCGATCTATAGAAAACATTAGGCATTGTCTTTCTTTAATTCAAAATAAATAAATAAATAAATAGATAAATAATTCCATGGCATTCCAAGGCCCGGCATATAATCCCGGCACCACGACAGTGGCTGAACCAAGAAATTCTGATACCAGGCGTTCAGGATCGATTGACCATGTATGCCAATTGATATGAATGAGTTAACCCAAAATGCTCCTAGCATTAAGTTCGCCTTTTGTACTGTACGCATTGTATTTTATGCAATAAAGTTTAAATAAATAAATAAAATATTAAATTTTAACCAAAAAAAAATGAAATATTTTTTTAAACACTCATTTGATCAAGTGAGTTATTTATTTCCTGCATGCTAGGTATACATGATACAATGTACCAGGGCAACATGAAACAACAGCAGTCTGCGGATGGCATTAGAACAAATCAAAGCTCGCGGCCTCAGCTCGCGAAAGTGAGAGTGGTTCGTTGCGTAACTTCGCGCGAGTCATGCCGCCCTGGTACGCAGTGCGGTTACCTACTTTTGACGTTGGTTAAAAAAAAACTTATTTAATGTAGCACAGGTTTATGTAATAGTATGGTCAATGTTATAATAAAATTTTAAAAAAAATTGTTATTTTGTATGTCATGGCGCGATTCGCATATTTCCGTCCGGTTGCTACGGAAGTTTTGTATTGTTCGAAATAATAGATTGAAGTTCCTAATAGTAGAAATTCCCATAGGTAGCTTTTAGATGCTTGTAAAATCCGACACTAGTGTTTAGTTAGTACAAACACGCTAACATAGACTACATACATCATGCCTACAGAAGCTAACGATCCCTATAGACCTACCCTACTTCCTCCACGCTCATCACTCTCGTCGTACACGCTCGGTGATTAATAATAATAAATAAATAAATAAGGTCTCGTACCTCTGGCTTGCCTTAGCCGGCCGGCCAGAGTGGAGTTGCAAGAGCTATATGCTCGAGGGTGGAAGTGTATTGCACGTAATAACGGGAAAACCTGCTCACGAGGCAATGTCTTTTAAACATCAATCGAATAACCATTTTTTTATAAAAAAAAATGATAATTGGTATTAAATGTTTAAAATTTTGTTAACTCTATTGTATATTTTACAACTAAATACTTTGAAGTGTCTCTCAGCCAGCGCTGTTTTATGACGAAGGATAGAACAGACCCGTCTGACCAGCATTTGCGTTCTACAAGTGTACGATTATAGCAAACCTGCATGTGTTTACATAGAACAGTCGCCAAAATATTTTTTTGATTACGGGTACTCCAGCATTTCCATTTTTGAAGATGTCTCTATTATTAACAAATAAAACTTTACAATTATTTTTATGATTATTTAACTCAGTATTTCTTCAATTCTAAGTTATTTATTTTTTATTCAACTAAGTAGGCAAACAGGCGTACGGCCCACCTGATGGTAAGTGGTAACCGTAGCCTTTGAACGCTTGCAACATCGGTGACCTGTCCGCTATCAGCACAGCGACCGCTCTGGAGCCTGGCGACCCTACTCACCAGCAGGAACACAACACTGCATTACAGTGTTATTTGGCTGCGGTCTTCTGTAGGGTGGAGGTACTTCCCCAGACGGACTACGCCTGACAAAATGTCCTACCTCTCTTAAAAAAAATGCACATTGAAGTAAATGTTTGTATAATTATTTTATGAAACCTGTGCCTTACAGGATCAATTGGGCGTTAGGGTTCAGCCATAATATATTAGACGTTGACATAAGACGAGCTTACCACAGAATAGCTGCAATAATGACCTTAGAGACAATTTCAATTTCAATTTTATTTATTGGCAAACTAACAAACCACCACCAGGACTTTTGGCGGGAAGCTGTGAAGAGCAGTATCGGCGCTGTATTTTATTTTCCAAAATTTGTGTTTTTTTTAGTGTTTGCCCATAACAATGGTGGGAAGTGATACAGTGTTTGCGTTATGTGATTTTCATACTTGTTGCCAACAGCTTCTAGTAATCGCTACTTGCAGTTTTTCTACCACTTCACTTTGCCTGTTTCGTCTGACTAGACTTGACTATCGACTAGACTTTTAGACTTGACTAGGACTTGACGAAACCATACTGTAGGACTGAAGAAGATCGAAAAATTAAGAAGGGCTATAAAGGACTTGTATCCACGGCCGTAAAACCCATTACTAAAAATAAGTAAAACCCTACCCTCTCAGAATTAAAAAGATAATAATGTTTTTATTGCATGAAACATGGTTGAAACATTAGGTCTTTCTATGTGTCACACAATCGCGAAAGCATGTGTAAGACAGAACTAGCTAATCGCTTTTCTATGCGTCTCTACATTTTTCCTATCATTATCAATAGCATGGGGGTCACATTGCCTAAGAAAAGCTTATCTCGTTCTCATCCATACTAATATTTTAAATGCGAAAGCCTGTCTTTCTGTCTGTCTGTCTGTCTGTTACGCTTTCACGGCCAAACCGGTGAACGGATTTTAATGAAATTTGGTATGAATATAGTTGAAGACCCGGGGTCAAACATAGGCTACTTTTTGACGCAGGCGGAGCTGCGGGAAACAGCTAGTATCTAATAAACGATGGCGAAAAGTGTTAAAAATATCCATCAGTGGATTTCTGTAATGGATTTAAGTGGATATAGGGGCGCTGCATGAATTGATCTTGAACATTTTTAACCGGAAATTTGTTCCGCAAAAAAAAAAAACACTATTTTTACGTACCTCTTTATGTCAAGGATTTATTTCTGTGTTTAAAAAGATAATAAATGAAGTAATGAAAACAATGTCTCATGTTTTCGATAGATACCGTAATAATGATTTTGTATAAGAGTTCCCAGCACTTGTTAAAGAATTTGTATACGCAAAAAATTTATTCTTTATTTTGCCACTTACATCAGATAGGCCAACTAATTATTTTTCTTGGGCAATAGGGTAATATGGCCTATGGCGTATAATCCAAAGAGTTTCCAAGAAAGTTGGCGCGTTTTCACGTATAGCTTTTGAACATAAATAGCATATTTTTTTATCCGTATCGAAAGCATCATTCACTCAAAATATTTTTACTTCTAACACGAGTATGGATTCTTTGGATCCGAAGCAAACTATTAACAAATTGTCGTTCCAAATCGGAAACATAACCTCTTCGTATTCAAATTTTGTATGTATACGTCAGGCGGCGAAAGTATGTCAGCCCGCTTGGTGGGGATGAGGTATTTTCCAATGAAACCTAACGCTGTGGTTTGATCTACTAATGTTTTGGTACTAGTTGTATGAAGATTTTAGCTGTTAAACCTGTCATCTTTTACATTAATGCTTTTTTTTAAATCTGTGACGCACTCAAAATAGGTGAGTCGAATGATTCATCTCACCGGTTTTAATTGAGTCATAGATTTTAGAAATAGCACCCCTGGCCTAAAACGTATTCAAACTCTCTTACCACAGAATAGGTAATAATAGTGAACTTACGGACCCTCGCTTCGAAATTAAAGGCATTAATTTCGAAACGAGAGATTCTAAAACGCAATGTCTTTGAATTAATTAATTAAAAAAAAAAATTATAATGAGAATGACAAGATCGCATCCCACGGCCAATTTGGATTCAAGTGGAATGAGGCTTTCTTTCAGGACCACCAAGTGGCACCTGGCAGGTTTAACCCGTTGCCCGTCCAGCTCATGTTCTGTCACGCGTCCCACGCCCTAACATAGACCTCGAAACGCGTAACGGGTGGTTTCCCAAGCAACTATCCATATCCATACTTCCATACTAATATTATAAATGCGAAAGTGTATCTGTCTTTCTGTCTGTCTGTTAAGCTTTCACGGCCAAACCGCTGAACGGATTTTGATGAAATTTGGTATGAATATAGTTGAAGACCCGAGGCCAAACATAGGCTACTTTTTGACGCAGGCAGAGCTGCGGGGAAACAGCTAGTTATTAATAATTCTGAGGGCCGAAGCAAGAAATAATCTTTGTTATTAATTGATCAGATAATCAGGTGAAACAACTTAGTTTCTTCGTCAAACAAAGTAGGTGCGGTGCACTTAATTAAAAAAAATGAAGTAAATAAAATTAATTAAGAGTCGCAGACGACATATTAACATACAATCGACAACCGGGTAATAGAAATAAGTTTGTAATCGTGACCCCCGGCCTACTTACGAGACCTTGGGAGACCTTACAGGTACCTCTTATTATTTTTAGAGTTCCTGACCTCATTGAAAACAAGCTGAATTTATATATTTATTAAAACTTTATTGTTCCACAAAGTACACATGGCGGATTCTCTACCAGTCAACCATTGGGAGAAAAAGAAAGATAATTTTTATTGACAGGTAAGGGCTTTGTCTCATTATTTTAACCGGTTCATAAGAAAAAGGGTGACTGATTCATCAACGCCCAGCCTAAATCATAAAAGCTATAAACGTGAAATTTGGACAGAAATTTGATTTTATTACATAGTGCTCAGATAAGAAAGGATTTTTCAAAATTCATCTCCTAAGGGAGTCAAACGGGGTCCAAAGTGGGGTAAGGAGATTAGTTAGTCTGATTCATTCGAAACATGACAAGATTATTGCTTTTGATAAATGATTAAACACGTGTTTCAAGATTTTTCTTAATTCACCCCCTTTAAGGGGGAAAAGGGGGACAAACCATAAAAATTCAAAAATTAAACGATCAGTGTTAGTCAATAAATTATGGCATGTGGGTTCCTATTTTCATCAAGAGGTGCACTAATAATGAATTTTTCAAAATTGACATCCAAAGGGGTCAAACGGGGGTCCAAAGTATGTATGGTAGTCAGTTTCATGCGAAACTTTACAAGATTATTTGTTTTGATAAATGATTTATTACCTGTTTACCTGTTTTAAAATTTTTAGAGTTCAGTCCCTGAATGAGGGACATGGGTGTTATTTATATGGTTTATTGGGTTGCTGACTACAAAAATAACAACTATTTTAAAATCCGACGTGTCAGATGTGATAAACTATCAATCCCTATTGGGATCCGATGGGGTAATAATCTTCGAAATACATAAAAAGAAGATCCTGAGAGGCCTGTCATATATAGTCTAGGTGATTCAAACCTCATTGGAAATCTTTTTTGCGGGATAGGATAGGCGGGCGAAGCCGCGGGCAACAGCTACTCAGCTTATAAATTAATAAAACGTAGTAAATTATATTTTTTAACTAGCTTGTCAAGTCCCACTGCTGGACGAAACCCTACCTGTGTTTAAACACGTTTCAGACCCATGTTGCGTAAGTCTCATCAAAATCTTTCAAATCATCAGTCCTTATGTAATCCTTCAAAACTTTGTTAAATTAAATGGCAGAGAATGAAAAAGAACCGTTTTTTTTTAATTCTCTGCCCGTCAAACCCTAGGACCAAGCAGAAAAAATGGTGGTGCCATAAAAACTACTGGAAAGTTGCTACGTAAAAATTACCTACTTTTACCATGTAGAAACTTATCTCCATTTCATTTTAATCTCACCTCTATTCAAATTTTAAGTAAAATGTAGTAAACGATGATACTTAAACTAGCATTAGTAATGTCCTATATTATACATAGAATAGGAATGTCCACATTATGTACAGCACCATGCCACAAACCACGCTAAAGGCCTAAAGGCGGTTTCGAAAAACTCTGACATCAAGATGTACAGGATCTATTAACGGTGCAACTCACTTGATATGAATGAATGCCGCCTCAGTATCAGTAATGATTGGTAGTGTCAAGCGACGGTGAAACGGGATCCGTGTTGGATTGGTCATTGGCATTGGCATTTTCTATCTCGAGTTCCTCCGTGCTTCGGAAGACACGGTTGTCAATAGGTGAGGCCGTTAGTCTGTGTCAGATATGATGAAAAACAGCGTTACTCCAGTTGAGGCTAGGGTAACACAAGCTGAGGCATTCCTTTGCTACACTTTACTATTTTCCTTTTAATCTTATTTTTTATTTTTTTCTTCGTTTGCATGTTTGTAAAAACTTGTAATTGTGTGGCAATAAACAACATTTTTTTTTTTATGAATATAGATAGGCAGCTTGACAGCATTGGGCCTTTAACACACGCCATGATCCTAATATG
Organism: Euzophera pinguis; assembly: GCA_947363495.1. Lineage (NCBI taxonomy): Eukaryota > Metazoa > Arthropoda > Insecta > Lepidoptera > Pyralidae > Euzophera > Euzophera pinguis. The sequence continues at coordinate 10,003,980 of OX376176.1, forward strand.
TTCGGAACTCCAATAGGTAATTCGTGACGTTACACAGCTATTAAATAACATTATAAATGTGTGATAGAGTTATCACAGAGACACACACTACTAAGGGCCTGTGACCTAAAACGTTAACTAAAAGATGCAAACAATCTTTTAAAGTTTTTATAACAGGGCCGGACTACGGCCGAAACAGCAAAATTTAAAAATATATTTATATTATTCAGTAGGCAAACAGACATAAGGCTCTTCTGATGGGAAGTGGTTACCGTAGCCTGCTGGCATACACAAGCCATAAATTTAAGCCAATAATTTAGAACAGAAGATGTAAAATGAGACATTTAATAAGGCGATGACGTTATGAAAACTATCCCATATAATATAACATAAATAAGATATAGAAAATACAAAAAAAGAAAAGACGAATATAAGAACTGTACCTATTTTGTATCAGAGGCCGAGAGGCGGTTCCGAACAACTCTGGCACCAGAGTGAACATGGTCAATTGGTAATGTAACTTATACGAAATGATGATGATGAAAAGGCTAGTGGAAGAAAATTGGACTTCGAACTGGCTCTATCATTCTACTACTCTATTCTAATATTATAAAACTAAAGAGATTTTTTGTATGAACGCGCTAATCTGAGGAACTACAGGTAAGAAAAATCTTTTATTGTTGAATAGCCTAGTTATGGAGGAAAGCTATGGTCCGGACATAGTCGGGATAGGCTGCTAATATAATATAATATGTCGGAAAGAGAAGAAAATTAAAGTTAGTTCTTCATACTTTTATTACAATACCAAAACATAGCTATTCCAAACCCGGAAACTAAAAAAGATTGTGAAACATAATTCCAATACAAAAAATATATATATGTAATTTAAAAAAGATATTTTTGCATAATACAAGAAAATCAATTATTCAGTACCAGGGATCCATGAACCAACCTAATCTAATCTTAATACGGAAGTGAAAAGAAAAGAGATAGGTATCGCACTGGCGCCGGCCCTGCGTCTTTCTATTAGTGGCTTGCCCTATTTTAGGGATTGCAACATAGGGCTGGTATATGTGTAGAGGCAGTATGCGTGTGTGGTCTACATCCGCTATGTGTGAGTGTGTGCGTATGCGCATTTTCAGTACGAATTGATAATCGATTTATTTGATAGTGTTCGTCCTTGGATTGATGGTATTTAAGAATAATAGTTATTGTTTTTAATATTTTCATTTCACAAAGCGCGTACTGAGAGAGAAATACCACACTTTTATCACTGAAGTTTTAGATATCTGGGTAAAAAACAGCTAGACTAAAATGGGACTGGGCGAGATACTGCCGTATTCGTCCAAAAAGATGGGCTGAAATTTTATTCACTGGGTCCTCACTGTTGGGTTCATAAAGAAAGGAAGGCCAAGAACAAGACGTTCCGGTGACCTGAGAATAGATAAAGATTGGAAAGAACTAGGAAAAGGTAGAGATTGGTGGAAAGAAAGAACGGGAGGCCTTTGGCCAACAACAAAACACGTATAGGAGGTTAAAACATATATTTATGGTTTATGGTTAATGTTATTGTTTTGTCTGTAAGCGTATTTTCCAGACTTCATTGCCCTGAATACGCTTTACCTATAATCATGATTCTAGATCATTGGGTTTGAACCTTCGGTCAGATTATTTATTTCTCAGGCTGCCGAAAGGCATCTTTTAAAGCCTAACGAGCCGGCATCAATTAGGCTTATATTGCCTTCCATAGTTCAAAGTCGCTCCGCATAGAAACGCCGTTACTGGCGTCAGATCTCACGGTCACCATAAAAGCACATGCCCCGCTGCATTACCTACCCTGGGGGGCTCGCTAGGGCTATTTTTGAGAATACAAATCCGCTAAGTCGAATGATTGTCATTCGATTTCGAATAATTTTTATAGGTGAGTCGAACTAGTTTCAATCGAGTCACTAATTTTACAAATCTACTAAAATAAAGTCAACGTCGTGTCGTACCAAAAAGTAAGGGTCTCCTTAAAATCGAGAGGAATGGAAGAAGCTCCATGGACAAGAGCCCAGCTCTTAAATCTGCATCTAAATCTACACATCTACACTATCTACATCTACACTATTATTATAAAGAGGAAAGATTTGTATTGTGTGTATGTTTGTAATGAATAAACTCAAAAACTACTGTGTCGATTTCAAAAATTCTTTCATAATTTTAAAGCTACATTCACCCTGAGTAACATAGGCTATCCCAACTAACATTTTGGTTATAAGAATAGGTGCTACATGAACTGCTTAAGAGAATTTTAAGAACTAATGGTTCTGTAAAGGCACCAACAATGGGTGATAAAGCGTTCTGTATTTCTCTTATAACTCTGGTTTGGGCCTGTTCATGTTAGAGCTTGAAGTGACTTAATGGTTATAGATTAGTGATAAATGAGTGATTAAGAAGAGTTAGAACAGTGCTATTGCAGCAGTGATAACCACTTCAAGTGTTTTATAAGCTATAGACAGGTTATAACTGCAAGCTAAAGTAGTAAACAAGTTATGGAAACTACTTTAATGACTTTTTTGGTTACACATGATTACTTCTTGTAAATAACTTAAGAATATAATCGGACTTCTTTAGTAGCAATTAATATCACCGAAAGCGCTAAATATTAAAACTGTTTTCATAAATTTTTACGTTCTTGTTAAAGTCAATAGTGATATGATAATATTTTGCAGTAGGTAAGTATTTTCATGATGATGACGTATACTTTAATAAAATAATTAAGGTAAGTCAAGTTTAGGGTTACTGGGTGTTATATAATGTATTAAATCTCATGCAGCGGTAAGTTTACGGTAGCAATATATACTAGTTTTCATCTCATTTTTGAAACGCCTTAAAAATAAACTACTTCTGATGATAAAATGATGTAAAAAATACTGCCCAAAATTTTTTTTTCTTTATTTATCGTATTTATTATATTCTGGTAATAACTTTAAACATTTTACCGTTAACATGCTACCGCCTTAATTACTGTTATCCCTCTGGAAGGTTTAATTAATTATAACTAACCCCACTGTAGAATCAGATGTTGCTATCGGAGTTCTTAAATATCAATAATACTAAAAGCTCTTAAAAAAGGCTGCCGTAAGCACTATAATGTTTGTTGGGATATAGCGCAGGTGGAGCTGCGGAAAACAGCTAGTTTAAAATTATAATAATAAAAACTCTTATTACACCAAGAACTTAAATCCAGATAACACAAAAAAAGGCCTTATCACAAAAGTGCCTTCCAGGCAACCTAATAATTAAAGGAAATATACAAAAATAACACAGGTAAGGCGCAAATTTATGATGGTGATGACTCAAAAATAGCCCTCGCGGTTGTGGTAATTATGTAAACGTCATTTTCATTTAGCGCTATCGGCCCCAAGGTATAAATGCTTAAGTTGAGGATGTATCTAGGAATCGCGCTTAGATGATGAACCCGAAAGATACCTATAAAATATAAATATATTATGAAAATACTTAAAATCGAAACTATATCGTGACAACTTGAGACATAACTCGATTCTATATCATCACATTACAGGAAATGCATGTAATTGTTATTTAATTACAAGTAATAAACTAAGCGCCCGGGTATCATGACTAATATCCCCGTGTATTACGTTATACATTCATTCATATGTGATTGGAGTTCATGGTCAATCGACCTTGAATACCCTGATCAGATTTTAAATTTTGTTTCGTTACATTGAATAAAGGACCGTTCACACTGACGCGAATCCCGCTTGGCGTGGCGGGACGCCCACAGAAATAAGAATTTATAAAAGTGTAATTAGCGGGCCAGTTAACTTTTTCATACGCTACGACACTTCTACCGATTCTAATTTCTATAGGCGTCGGACAATCGCGCGGGATTCGCGAATGAAAAAGATTTAATTGAAATGAAAATTTTTCGACTCACCTATTTTGAGTGAGTCACACATTTCCACGAATACCAATTTCTTATTTTTTTTTATATACAACTTAGTAGGCAAACAGGCGTACGGCCCACCTGATGGTAAGTGGTTACCGTAGCCTATGAACGCCAACACCGGAGATGTCACGAGCGCGTTGCCGACCTGTCCGCTGTCATCACAGCGACCCCTCTGGAGCCTGGCGACCCTACTCACCAGCAGGAACACAACACTGCATCACAGTGTTATTTGGCTGCGGTCTTCTGTAGGGTGGAGGTACTTCCCAAGACGGACTACTCCTTACAAAATGTCCTAATGTTGAGATTGGTACAATAACGTGTATATCTATCTATCTATCTACCTCTCTAGAAACTTTACCCTTTTCCCGATGGTATGACGGAATTGCACAATCTCATTCTTACCGCCGCAAGCTGGCTGAGTAACCCAGATGAAGATGCCCAGGATGACATCGGTAGGAGTTTATTTGATAGAGAGAATTTAGCTGAGTCAAACTAAATGGCTATATTTATTCAAGTTGACTACAAACATTTTCACAATACCGCACCGGCTGTTGAGGGCGCCATGGGGTCGCGTTAGCATTCTACCACGACGCCCTCCAGCCATGGCCTTTCGGCCTCCCCCCCAAATCGGGCAGTGGCCCATAAATGGACCACGCCCGTCCCCCAAACCCACATCCATTCGCCGTCTCATCATAGACGGCGGTGGAGTGGGCTGTTGGCAGAAATTGGCCGACAGTCAACAAGACCCCGACTACCAGGGAGTTATTAACTGTCACCCAGGGTGCACCGTCCCGAATCCCTTGTCAGCCCGCCCTCTCACCGGATCCTTGGGATCAAGTGAGAATGCAAAGCTTTCAAAGGACCGGGCACTCGAGGAGGTTCCCTGCCCTGCACCCCACCGTTCGTTAAGCCTACACTAACACAAATAGTTTCTATTACCTATATTTGCGTCACAGATTACAGAATATATGCTATGCAGATATTCAATCGCCATACATTGACACGCGCCAACTTTCCTGGTTACTCTCAATACAAAGTCATTGTTACGCCATCTATCGAAAATATAAGTAGTTACAAATTCATAGTTATAACTTTGGAAATAGAGCACATAATTAACTTGATAAAATATAAGTACGTAAAAAAATAGTGTTTTAAAAAGTCAGTTCTATTTTTTGCCAAAATTAAGCGAGATAAATACTTAATTAAATTTTGTTCTTTTTGAAGCGCCATCTTACATCAAATAGCGGAACTAATTCTTATTAGGCAATGGGATCCCATGATTTGCATGGAAGAACGAGACGAAAAATATTTTATGTAACTTGGAATTATTTTACGTTCGATAATTGTTATGAATAAGGACCGCAGACTAAAATGTGTTATTAAAATTTATTTATATTTAAAACAATAGAATAATCATCATACACAGCTTAAGAATGAAAAAAAGTCATACATACAACAAATAACCACTTTAATTTATTTTCTAGGACATCATAAAAATAGTTGAAGATGATTAAAATAGCTCGATGTTGCATAATTTGTACCAGGAGCGCATGGAATGTTAGGAATGCGTACCTATGCGTAATAATAAGATAAATGCTAATACATTAAATACGTCTAAGAACATTTTGCTTTTTCAATTTGGATTTACTTGCGTATTTAGTCACTGGTGACACGTAAAAACCGAACCCATACTGAACAAAGTTGTTTAGTCAAGCAAGTCTAAACTCAAGTCAGTAGTTAAGTCAACTCAAGCCCAGTCAGAAGAATAGGCATGACGAATAATTTTCGATTTCATTTCATGTTTAAATGAAAGACCTCACTTTAATAGGCACTTTGGTAAAAAAATAAACCGAAACTTAAAATCTGTGATATGATAAAGTTTATCTCACATGCATGTTGGACGATACAACAGTGAGACTAAAATTCGTTTGACAATTACCTTAAATATTGCGTTTATGTAAATAGTTCCTAAATAAAAGTTTCATCTACATATTATAATATATTTTTAGTAATTTTATATTTTCAAAATAAACTTTCCTATTGATTTTTAAATTGTTAAAAAAAAATCTCCAGTGCAAAAATTCAAAGTTATAATTTTAATGACCAATTTAAATACATCTTTGCTAACTTAAAAATCATTACTTTTTCAAAAATAAGATTATGAATGAAAAAAATAATTACTATTATCATGGGGTCCCATTGCCTAATAAAAATAATTAGTTCCGTTATTTGACGTAAGAGAGCGCTTCAAAAAAAAAATTTAATTAAGTACTGATATCGCTTATTTTTGGCGGAAAAAAGAACTGACTTTTTAAAACACAATTTTTTTACGTACTTAATTCTTTATCAATTGTATGTGCTGTATTTCAAAAGTCACAAATCTCAATTTGCAACTTTTTATATTTTCGATAGATGGCGTAACAATGACTTTGTATTGAGAGTATCCAGGAAACTAAATTCTTTAAAAGCTATTGATTATTTTGCGTAAGTTAACTGAATCTCTGAAAAAATATTCATAAAATAAAATATTTTCTTATTCTTGTTGTGGCCCCACCATTAGATAAACACACAATAAATGGAGTGGCTGTAATGTTTTCTACGACTGTCTCTGAATCTTAACGCTTTTGAATTTTGAATGTGTGATGTAGGAAACAGGCTTGTGGCCCACCTGCTGCCCCTGCTGGTAAGTATTACATAGTTACCATTGCTTACGAACCCATGCAACAGCGCATGGGGTGTTAAGGGCAAGTTGCCGACCCTGAAAGAATTTTTTCATGTGCTTAACATTCATGATTTTATAGTGCTATTGCGCCATCTATCGGAGAAAGGTAAAACTATTTAACAAAGTAATACTGCTACTAGCCATCTATTGTTCTATAGCCGAACTTAATCATAGATGTGTTAATGTTTTCATTAGAATGAAATAGATGGCACTTTCGTCAATACATTTTTTATAATAAGAACAAACTAAATTTATTATTCCTGTGATTTCCTAAAAACGCAAAAGCCTCTCCTCCTCATGTTCATCTAGTTAATAGATAATTAAGCAGAAATAAATTGAAAAATAATATTCAGTCTAAGTACTTAGTAGGTACCATAATTTAAAAGTTCTTTAGGTATGAGTTTTGTATTTTTTAATTAGTTTCCATTTAGTTAAGCTTTTATTTTGTTTTAAAATTACCTGTAATCGTCTTATAAAAGTAGCACTTACCATAGATTACAGATTATTAAAAACCACATCTTGTAAACTCATACTATTACACAACTATAAAAAACCTTTTTAAACATTTAAAAGACAAAAATACAATAAAAATATTAATCACGAATAAATTATGTTTAAAATTTTTCACATAGTATTCGCCAACGTCCATACTACGGTGAAAACACCGGTTCTCGTCAGATCACCGAAGTTAAGCAACGTCGGGCGTGGTCAGTACTTGGATGGGTGACCGCCTGGGAACACCACGTGATGTTGGCTTTTTTGATTTATTTTTTGACTTCGTATGAGTTTGTACTTTAAAGTAAACTTTATTTTGGCTTTACTTTATTCGAAAGAAAAAAATTGACTTTTTATATAATTTTATTCAATCTAATGTTATTTTGACGGAATCATCAGTTTTATCACAGAGTACAGATATTCAATCGCCACACATTGAAACGCGACAACTTTCCTCTCAATCTCAATACACATTCATACTTACGCCATCTATCGAAATTATGAGAGGTTACAATTTAATATTTATTACTTTTGAAATACAGCACTTATACAACTTGTTATAGACTATATAGTACGTAAAAAATAGTGTTTTAAGAAGTCAGTTCTTTTTTTCGCCATAAATAAGAGAGATCAGTACTTAATTAAATATTTTTCTTTTTGAAGCGCCATCTTACATCGAATAGCGGAACTAATTCTTTTTATAGGCAATGGGACCCCATGGGTTTATGCACAACATTGTCTAATTCAAAGGAAAAACAACTATTGTTTAGAATGGATAGGCGCTTGTGAGATTAACGTTAGTTGTAATCTCTGTTTCTTCTTCATCCCAAAACTGATTAAGGGAAAACTGCAGAATCACGACGGTGTAGGTCGCTACAGCCGCCAAAAGTTTCATAGGCATCTTGGCATCTATATCGAAAAACCCGCAAGCATTCATTTTGACGTATGACGTCTTGTATCTCTGTATGTTTTTGAATAATCTAGTTATTTTACCTGAAAAAAATTATTGGTATTTTTAGTCAAGTTAAAAAAAAATTATGTTCATAATGGTTTTTGAATCCATATCATCCATATTTCCATACTAATATTATAAATGCGAATGTCTGTCTGTTACAGTTGTTCGGCCAATCCGCTGAACGGATTTTAATGAACTTTGGTATGAATATAGTTGAAGACCCGGGGTAAAACAAAGGCTACTTCTTGACGCAGGCGGAGCTGCGAGAAACAGCTATGAAATGATTATTTATTTATTATTAGTTGTGACAAGAAGGCTGGCTGCTTTTCTGGGTAACGTTTTGCCGGGACTAGACTTTTTAGGGTTCTGTACCCAAAGAGTAAAACCGATTACTAAGACTCCGCCGTTTGTCACCAGGCTGTATCTCATAAACTGTTAGACAGTTGAAATTTCACAGATGATGTATTTCTGTTGCTATAACAACAATAATTAAAAAAAAAAAAAAAAAAAAATCCCCTACAACAGACATGTCTTTTGCGGTTTTTATACATAGATACATAATGGCACGGAACCCGATGTACATGTTCATCTCATTTTTTTTAATAGACTAGTTTCCTAAAAAAATATAATTAATCCGTCAGTTAGATAATCAAAAAATACTGGACACGTATTTTTTCTTCTGAAAATTAAACAAAGTACGGTAAAGATATGGCGCGTTAAAGTTCCGTGTGACGTCACAGTGTGCTACACTTTTTCGCAATATGTGACGTCACGAGCCCCCCACTCCTAAACTTTGATGCGTTACATCTTTATAATTTATCGCTCAATTGACAAAAGAAAAAATACGTCACTATTATATTTTGTTTCCCTAAATGACGGACTAATTTTAATGTTAGTCTTTTGTAGCAATTCATTTATTGAAATAATGGTCATAGAAAAAAATAATATTAATTGTATGTAGTTATAAAACCTTTCCGGTGAGCCATTGCAGTAAGTTAAAAAAAAATATACGTGCTTTATCTTACCGCTATTTCTGTTTCTCAAAACATTAGCACATAAAAATTGGACATCTTCGACAGTTGAATAAAAATGTTCGCACTCCACACACATCATACATTGCAGTGTCAAGTTTTTTGAAACCCATATAACGACTGACAGCAGTGTGAAAATTGGTATAGCATGAAAATAAATATCTCAAATATATCCACACTTCCATAATCATACTTAATATTATAAATGCGAAAGTAAGGACTTCGAAGCAAACAGCTGAGGATGCTACCGGGAAAGCGCTAGGATGAAGAAGATGAAGATTATAGGTGCGAAAAAAAAAAGTCTGTTTTTTTTTTTATAACTAAGTAGGCAAACAGGCGTAAGGCCCGCCTGATTGTAAGTGGTTACCGTAGCCCATAAACGCCTGCAACACCGGAGATGTCACGAGCGCGTTGCCGACCCTTAAGGAATTTTTTCACGCTCTTTTTTAAAAGCGCATCCATGTTATAGTCACTAGGGAAAACCATGGCAGGGAGTTCATTCCATAATCGCAGTGTACGAGGGGGGAAATTCTGTTTGAAGCGTAGTGTACGCGATAACATGGGATCCAAGGTATAGGGATGAAATCCCTGACGATGGCTAGAGGTGCGATGGCAAAAAGTGGCTGTTGGCATCATGCCAAACAGTTCCTCCGAGCATAGCCCATTATACAAGCGGTAGAACACGCATAAGGAAGCGAAGTCTCTCCTGATACTCAAAGGCTCAATACCGCTTGTAATCACGGTCTGTGTGTCTGTTACGCTTTCACGGCCAAACCACTGAGCTAATTTTGATGAAGTTTGGTTGGTATGAGCCATGGAGCAATTACAAAGAGGAGATGCCGTAATAAGCGTTTTGTAAGAAAGTATTTGTGAGGCTACACGGGGCGAAAGACGTGCGGGGTGCTTGGTTTCGGCCGTGGCTCCAATCATGGAGCACGAGCAATGACAAGCTCCGCCCACTTTTGCGCCAATGATCACATCACTGCGTCATTTCAAACGTTACTATATGGTATGACCTGTGCTGTGGTATGAGTATAAGTAGTTGAAGACTCGGGGTCAAACATAGGCTACTTTTTGAAGCAGACGGAGCTGCGGGAATCAGCTAGCACAAATTGTTTGTACGTATGTAATTTGTTGTATGTAATCTCAGATACTATTGGAGTGCAATCGGTGGTACCTAATATGTGGGGGTGAATGATGTGAGATGTTACGTTAGGTCCTAAAATTGATCTTACATCATTATTTGAGGTATTATAGTAGACTAGCTGTTTCCCGCAGCTCCGCCTGTGTCAAAAAGTAGCCTATGTTTGACCCCGGGTCGTCAACTATATTTATACCAAGTTTCCTCAAAATCCGTTCAGCGGTTTGGCCGTGAAAGCGTAACAGACAGACAGACGGAAAGACAGACAGACAGACTTTCGCATTTTTAATATTAATATGGAAGTATGGATTTATTTCTGTATTTTATATGTGTACTGATATGTAACTTTATGTAAATTTACACAAAAGTTTATACTATTGTATTTAGTTTCTTCCTGTACTGTTTTTTGGCGAATAAATGATTTGATTTGATTTGCACCATGCCTAAATCTCTTTTCCAGAATTTTTTCCTACAAAAAGGGTTGCCTGTAAGAGATTGCTATTGCGATATCATTATGTCTACCTGTATGTGTCTCAAAATTTTATTTTCCTGGTGCAATAAAGTGTTTATTATTATTTATTGTTTACCTAAATTAGTCTATTCTTACGTCATCTAGAGCTCTATTTTTGAAATGTACGACAAAATTATAATATCGATTGAAAATCGTTCGATATCAAACAAAATTTATTCATCTCGCCGATTTTGCATGAGTCACACTTTTAAAAGATAGAACTCCTAAAAAGAGTTTTTATTCATACATACTAATATTAGAAATGTGAAAGTCCGTCTGTCTGTTAGCTTTCACGACCAAACCGCTGAACGGATCGCAGGCTTGAATCACCTGATTGTCTGATAATAATGACGATTCCGTGTTTCGGAAGGCACGTTAAGCCGTTGGTCCCGGCTGCCATTTGGTGGTTGTCAAAGAAACCACGTCAGAGGCCGAAAGGCGGTTTCGAAAAACTGACACCAGGGTGTACAAAGTTAATGGACCATGTAACCCACTCGATATGAATGAATACTTACAATTTGTATGGCTGGGTAATATTTCAAGGTCATTTTGCAAACTTCCATGACTACTTGTACATACACCACTGAATGTATGAAGGTCTCAGCCACATGGAATAATACCTACAACATTTTTGATTCAGAATTAGGTATGTTGATTCGCCTCTCATAGCCGGAACCCCTATTTTTGAAATGTATGACATATATATATATATATGTCGAACAAAAATTATCTGATTTCAATAAGTTCGCCTATTGTACAATAAAGTTTAAATAAATGAATAAAAATCCTTAGATATCGAACGAAAATCATTCGATATCGACCAAAATTATTCGACTCGCCGATTTTCAAAAAAGCGCTCCTGGACTTGTTATTGACCGTGAAATTAATTCATCAAATTATACAATAAAAACTTCCGTGAGGAATAATGTAGTAAAGTCATTACTTTACTAATATGCTTAGACGGTAATCCATACTATCCATTCTTTCATATTTAATATTATAAATGCAAAAGTCTGTCTGACTGTATGTCTGTAACGTTTCCATGGTCAAACCGCTGAACAGATTTTGACGAAATTTGGCATGATTATAGTTAAAGACCCGGGGTCAAACATAAGCTACTTTTTGACGCAGGTGGAGCTGCGGGAAGCAGCTAGTGAGTAATAAGACAAATTATTTTATCTCGTTTAACAAATTTTCATTCAAAGAAATAGTTTTTAAATCAATACTTGCTGGTGTGAATAAAAATTGTGTCTCTTTGAATTTAATTAATCAAAACTAATATTATAAATGCGAAAGTCTGTCTGTCTGTTATGCCTTTACGGCCAAACCGATGAACGGATTTTAATAAAATTTGGTATGAATATAGTTAAGACCAGGCGACATCTATGTTTGTCTCCGTTTCCTACTTTTTGACGCAGGCGGAGCTGCGGGATAAAGCTAGTCTTTAATGAATCAAAACGTCTCTGATTGCGGCTAGTACGAAAATTTACTTTTAGTAAGTTACTTTCGTCATAACTTACCATCATTTGAAAAATCTTTTTACATAAATTAAAAGAATCAATTAAATCAAAATAACACTCAAAATGTTTATTAAAATCTTCTTCCATTAAATTTTCATTTATCGGTAGGATCACCAAGCTTATATGGCTGAGCCACGTTTTTAAATTGATTGTCAACAAGTTTATGTACATTTTGAAACAGAGGATATTGAAATCGAAGTTGATTAACGACAAGTTACTCAAAAAATTCTAGAAGAATCTATATCTTTCAATGTAAGAAGCGATACCATTACTATGTAAAATAATATCATTGATATTACAGAAATCCCGGCACTTCAAATGAAAGTTTTAATAACTTTTAATTTTTGATATAAATTTGACAAAATCATTGCTGGAAAGTACGATGTTTACAAAATTGGCGATAAATCCAAAACAGTAAAAGTAAAAGTCGAAACTAATGACGAAATACAAAAAAGGATTGACTTTGTTGAATTCCAGCGAATCGTTCATCATTGTGCTATAATGTGGCAATAGATAGATGACTTTCGTTAGAAAAAAGATGAAAATACCAAAAGTTTTAGAACACCGCGAATTGAAGATTACTATAAAAAAGTAATAGCAGTTATGAATAATTAGGAGCAAAGGTAGGATAATGATTTTGAATGTGTTTAATGTCGTCATTGTCAGGTCACTGTGAAGTTACGCTGGAGTGAAATGAGGCAAAAGTTTTATCAAAAGTAAGGTCGACTGTTATGTAAACGGTGAAACATCAATTTGACGTTTCGCATGCTAACACATTATCTAATGGAGTGGTAAAGTAATTAGAAGATATATTATGTTGTGATAAGGCTGTCACTAACTTCTTACACTTGTTGACAGTATTTATTTGTAACTATGTTATTTGTAAGTTTATTCTTATTATTTATTTATGTAAGTATATTATATGCGTCTTAATCTAGGCATGCACATTTAAGCTTTCTGCACCACTCACGCAAGTGTTTTTTTACCGCAGCTACTCGTACTTTCTACCGCTAAGATTGGCTGGAAGAAATCACCCATTTAGTGTTCAACAAAGTGTTCATTCATTCATTCATTATTGAACTATCTAAATTATCATAGCGTTTTACTCGTTGCATACGGTTTTACTTTAAACTGCGTATCCAGGACTATAAGCAATCCGCACCAGGTGATGTTTTGATTCTTCAGAAATACAATTATTTTTAATAATAATAATTTTATTTTCATGTTAGAATTTCCTAAAAAATCTAAAGGTTGTGTATTCTTGTAACATCAAAGACAAATGTTAACTTAGATTACCTGCGACCATGAACACTGTGAAGTGTTGAAGCGTAATCAGCATTGTATAAGTACTTAATTTTATTTGAGTTCAAAAAATATGTTTTCCGATAATATATTTTTGAATTAATATTTATAAGCTGATACAGCTTTGGTGCCTCATAAGAAATTATTAGTTAAAACTTAAACAACATCTATCAGAATAACTAACTTTATTTTGTATGAAGAATTTGACAATATTTGAAGAAAATACGTTCATATCAATAAATTGCATAAAAATTTGACATCATTTTAATATAATCGCGGTTTTCAAAATTGCAATTAAATAAATTGAGAAAGTTCAACTGAGAAAATATTTTGATGATAAAAGAATAAATAAATGTATAATGCAGTAGTGTATTTGGGTTAACAAGTATCCTTCTGAAGACGAGGTTAACAGATGAATATCATCAATCTGGAATAAATTTTGGGCGCATAAAGATATACTAAAACTATCATGGACACCTGTATCTTGCCTTCCCTAACTTATATAGCTCCCAGACATGGACCTTTACAGAAAAAAATATAAATAAAATTACCAGTTCGCAAAGGGCAATGAAAAGAAGCATCCTAAAGTCAAAAAAATCCAAAAGCCATGAAATTCGGAAAAATACTAAGTTTACAGATACATTATATCAAGCTCTGAAACTGAAATGGAACTGGGCTGGACACGTAGCGAGGTAAACCGACCAACGGTGGACTATCAGTCACCAAATGGGATGAGCCAAACGGTAAGAGGAAAGTTGAGAAACCACGCAAGAGATGGGCAGACGAAATTAAAAAGAAAATAGGAAAGAACTGGATGGAGAAAGCTAAAGATAGGTAGATGTAGGACATTTTGTAAGGAGTAGTCCGTCTGGGGAAGTACCTCCACCCTACAAAAGACCGCAGCCAAATAACACTGTGATGCAGTGTTGTGTTCCTGCTGGTGAGTAGGGTCGCAGGCTCCAGAGGGGTCGCTGTGCTGACAGCGGACAGGTCAGCAATGCGCTCGTGACATCTCCGGTGTTGCAGGCGTTCATAGGTTACGGTAACCACTTACCATCAGGTAGGCCGTAAGCCTGTTTGCCTACTTAGTTGTATATAAAAATGAGAGGAGGCCTATACCCGAAAAGGTTTCCTAAAAATCTAGTTTGAATTTGTATTTGTTTCCGATATACTGTAATCCAAACCATAGGAAATTAAGTCTATAAAATTATTAATATTTTATAATGCAACAACATATACAACTCAACCTTTAATAACGTAGAATATTATAACTAATAATTTGATATGAAAGAGGACAACAGTTTGATTGATTTAATGGATATTAGTTTTAACTCTATGTCTGTCAGTTCACTTTATTGTTACAACAAAAACGAACATGTCAAGACCATTTAAATTGAAAAATGAAGTTTTATTGAATAATTACATTGAAAAAGAAGTTCAGTTGCTTCTGAAACCTTTACATCTAACAAGAAGTGTTTTCTTTTTAAAAAAAGTTACCATAATTAACAATTTTGTTACGCCTACCACTGTAGAATATAATACATTATCATGTTTTTTTTGTATTTTTATGCTAGTGATATTTATAATTCGCACAATTTCATATTTAGAAAGCATATCATTAATTTATCAGCCGCAGCTAATTCTAACATATTTTGTTGATTTAACACTTACCATATCTGGATTTATAATTATTTTTGTTAATAATATAAAACATAGTGAAAATAATGTTCAATTCGTGGTTGTCTTAAATTCCGTATATTTGAAACAAAAAACGTGTAAAAAGAAATTGAAATACATATTTAATGAAACTATATTCAGCGTCGTCGTTCTAATATTATTTTATATTATATTTGCATCACTGAACTTTGTTATTATGTCATTTACACTTTTTGATACTATTGCATCATTTATGCTTTTGCTTTTTGATATAAATGTTATATGTGGTACCGAAATTATAAATACTTTACATATCATGATAAATACAAGTAATTTTAAATTATTGGATAAATCCGTTATAAATAATGTCGATGAAGATTGGGATGAAGAATATCAGATTTATGAAGAAGTAATAAAATTATTTCTTATTTTTAAAAATATTTTCAATTTGTTGGTGAGTTTAAATGTTTTTTATAACATTTTTTTAAGTTTTAGTATGTTTTTTTGTTTTGTAATTTTCTTATTTATTTAATTAATTATCATGCATTTTATTTTTATTGTAATCTTATTAACACGGAGATTTGTTGTCTGCTATAAAGATTCATTTATTACAATTGTACAACATGGAATAAATTAAAATATTTTCATTATAGGCCTAGAATTTAAGGAAATTCAAATCATTTTTCAACTCTATTACAAGTAATCACAAAGTGTCTTCCAGAATTTCTTATTATTGCAATTAAATGTTTTAGATGTTATACACATTACTGGATTCATTCCTTCACGCTCTTGTATACACAGGAATTGTATTATTTTTCCGTAAACTGGAATTGCAAAAATTTGATGTAAGTGTTAATATAATAACAATGACGAAGTCTTCTACAGGAATGTATGGCTGAATCCAGAACGGCGGAACTAATTCTTTTTATTAGGCAATGGGACTCCATGCTACAAGTGCAGCGTGGGACATTGTTAGATGATCTGAAGAAGGTTGCAGGCAAGCGCTAGATGCAGGCCTATGTCCTATGGTTACAGTTGAAATGATGATGATGACTCTGATAATTTCGCTTTAAAAAAAAAATAGGATAAAATTCTTCTTTAATTTAAATTCTTGTATGTTTAAGTAAAAGGAAAATAGAAATTTGTCCATGTCCATAAATATAGAAAATATATATATAGTGGGCTTTGGGCCTATGCCAAGACCTACAGAGTAATAAAAAGTCTATACTTTTTATTACTCTGTAGGTCTTGACCACGGAGCATTACTAAGAGATGGCGTTTGAAATGGCGCAGTGATGTGATCATTGGCGCCTCGCCGACACAAAAGTGGGCGGAGCTTGTCATTACTCGTTCAAAAGCGTACCGAGAAACAAATCGCGAGCTCCACGGCTTTTTTTACAAATTTAGCATTGAATAATTTTATTTCATATAAATATAAAGGATGAAGTGTTGTGTTTCGATGTAAAATCTTTTCTGACAAAAATTGGAACATAATCAACAAATATCTTTTCAAAGGTTAGTTGTACTTAATTACATTTTTGATATGTATTAATTAGAAATACTTTTCTTTGGTTTGTGTTAAATCAGATATATTTACGGCTCTAAAAGTTATACCTAATATTACAAACATTCATAATTTATGAAATATTGCAATGTTTTTAAGATTGGAACTTCGACGTACTAGTGACTAAAAATTTACGGTAACGGTATAAAAAATTCCTTATCTATACTAATATTATAAAGCTGAAGAGTTTGTTTGTTTGAACGCGCTAATCTCAGGAACTAATGGTTCGAATTGAAAAATTATTTTTGTGTTGGGTAGATCATTTATCGAGGAAGGCTTTAGGCTATATAACATCACGTTGCGACTAATAGGAGCGAAGAAACAGTCGAAAATGTAAAAAAAAAAAAGAAAGAATTATTCCTCTTTAAATTATCTAAAAAAATATCCGCGATAGTATATGTCTATCTTTAAAGATTAACTCACAATAACCGTTTTTATGATAATCAAATTTGGTCGAAACTAAATCGTCTAAAATAAGTCCTGGGTAATAGCTATAGGTAATTTATATTAAAGCTGAGGAGGTTGGTTTGTAAACAAAAAATAAATATGATTCCCAAAATAACTATTCCACGTGGACGAAGTCGCGGGCACAGCTAGGTATTTATAAAGGTGATGGCGGGTGAGGCTGACCTTTAAAACACTAGCCAATATTCTGGCATTGTGTCAAAAAAAAAGTAAGTGAGAAATAATTTCGACCTCCCATAAAAATCCTATCAACCGATCATTGGATATGTGGTTCCGTGTATTCTTTTATAACTCACTGTAAACATTTGGTCATTGTTTTAATCACGCTGTATGCCTATAGAAATCATTATTTATATTATTAATTTTCTTGAAATTTGAACATAAAAGTATATAAATAAATTCGACCCAATAAATTATTGACAACCCTAATGTTGTTGATACGAATGATATCGACCTGGTCGTGCGCGAACAGTAGTGACATCTAGTGTCGAGTGTCTGAACTAATTGATAATTTGCAAACAATGTAGTACTGCTACTTTCCGTAAGATAGATATCGTTATGGGTGGAGCCACGGCCGAAACCAAGCACCCCGCTCGTCTGCCTTCCGCCCCGCGTAGCCTCACAAATACTTTCTTACAAAATGTTTTTATGACATCTCTTCTTAGTAGATGCTCCGTGGTCTTGACCGATGGACAGGTACGAACATATGAGTTGATTCAATACGCAAATATATATAGCCGCCAATAAATAATAAGTATAGTAAACTATATATATAACTATTTTTTTTTTATACATAGTGATGGCTTTCTTTATTATGATGGTTTTTGAGAGTCGCTGCGCCATCTTAGTTAAACATAAATATTTTTTTTTTATTTCAGTTGGAAATTATACCATTAATTCTGATGATATTACTGTGGATGGCGAAAGGTTTATTTCTCATTATTATTTTCTGTGGATCATGTGAAAAAATGTACATGGGCATCGATGAAGTTAAAACTACGTGTCTTAGATTAGTCTTGTCTAATAAACATTCAGGTAAATATTTATATTAACAATGTCTTCTAAAGTAGTTATTTATTCAATCAGGTATATACATCTACTAATTAAATTGTGTTTTTATTGTACACGGCTGCCGCCATGAATAAATAAATTTCTGGTGGTGATGCGCCTAGATTTTCGGGCGTTCATGTATTAGTTACCGTAACTATTAACCATCATGTAATAAATAGTAACCAACTGATTCATTTTATTGACGCAAACGCTATCGACTAAATTAACAATTTAGTATGGCAACCCTGTACATCGCCTGTTGCAGATAGTGAGGTAATCTAAGAAATTCCTTATGTGGTTGCTAGCGTTTGTGTTTATAAAATCTTACGTTAGAGGTACTGTGTCTGTGATTTGATCCAAGGTCGCGCCGAAATTTCGGGATCGGAATAAAAGTAAAATGGAAAAGATTTTCTTTTTTTACAGATAAACAAAAGAAAATTTGCAAAAACATTCTGCGTGCAACAGAAGTGTACTTCACCAAGTGGAGGTTATGGGGAATGTTTATTATAGATGCAAAACTGCCCCTAAAACTAATCAGTTTAACCATGACTTACGTTGTTGTTTTGTTGCAATTGGCATTAAAAATTTAAAATAATAGCATATTCCATTTTTTCTTTGTAAAATTTGTTCTACGAGAAAAAGATAAAAGAATTCCTTATTATGTGATTCAAACCATTTGTATAATGTTTTATTTTTATAGGCTATAATTTTTAAATCACAATTTAATACAATATATTTAATTGCCCATAAAGAAATACCGAAAAATTTATTGACTTTGCTCTACCCATAGATTTAGGATATTTTTAAAACTACGGCTCTACCAGTCTATGCATCTCTCACATTACGAGGACGTAATCAATCTTTAAAAAAGTAATTTAATGGTTTTGATCACGGAGTTTTGAGTGATCAAGTGTTTTCTTGAAAAATCATCACAATTAATCCACATTATAGTATTTTGTCCCTAACTGCTTAACCATAGTTGTTAGATCGATAAAATGATAGGTATACAACTTGATAGAATGGTTTTTAAAGTATTTCTAAACTGCTTTCGTGGTCCAGTTTTCAGCCTAGAAGTTCTCTTTGCCTTTTATCACAGATTAAAGAATATACTAATACCACACATTACAGAATATATGCTATACAGATATTCAATCGCCATACATTGACACGCGCCAACTTTCCTGGTTACTCTCAATACAAAGTCTTTGTTACGCCATCTATCGGATCATCCCAAAGTTTTTGACGGAATGGTGCCTCTGGGATACTTTCGTTGGGGCAGAGAGATTTCCAGGCTTCAATTACGTTGTTGCAACACCAGGAGATTGTAATTCAAATTTCTAATTTTTTTTCACAAGTATTTGTCATACTGCACCGACGACAAAAAAGCTGGAAGAGCGACACTGGAAATTTTTCGTATGTCAATGCCACCATATCTAATTGGTAAACAAGCTTGCATCCAGGTGTTTTCCTCGAGGTTTAAATTTAAAAAAAAATCCATAGCAATTTTGAGCGTGGCATCTAGGTGCTCCAAAAGGTAAGTATGTTTCCAGATTGGGGATGCTCATAAAATATAGGTGAAATTAGGGACAAATAAGCAGTATTTCAAAATGGTGTATGCGTTAAGGGAATCTGCTGACGTTATCAGAAAATGTTTTGGATTTATTTTCTATAAGAGGCCTAACACTTTCCTCGTGTAACGGAGCTCCAAGGAGGTAAAGTGAGTTGTTTTTTAAAATTTTGATTCCTGGTGCAATGTTGTTTGAAATTTTGAATTATTCAGTTTCTATCCGAAATATTAAATTTTTTTGATATAAATAATTCTCATTTACCCATGATTATGTCTAGATTTATTTTCCGAAAATTATTAATAACTCTAATGAAATCGTTTCGTACTGTGTCGACTTTACCTCTTAAAGTTCCGTCGTCCAGGTACCAGATAAATTTGGAATTCAAGTTTGAAATTATGGGGTGGATTACTAGACTGAATAGTGCTGGTCCTAGAGGGTCACCCTGCTGAACTCCTACTTCTGATGAAATTTCTGATTGAATAAAAAAATATTTTTGTAGTATTAAAGAAAAAATTGAATACTTTCCCAACAATTATTTTAACAAGAGCTTTCAATCAGTAATTTTACTGATGAATATAATGTCTCTGATATGTATTTTTCTCTAGGCTTATTTTGAAGGATAACTTTATAACACCTATCAAATTTACTTACATTGGTTATTCTTTCATTCATTCAATTATCCATGCAAATATTTTAAATGCGAAAGTCTTGTCTTTCTGTCTGGCTGTTACGCTTTCACGGCCAAAACAATCAACGGATTTTGATGAAATTTGGTATGAATATAGTTGAAGACCCGGGGTCAAACATAAGCTACTTTTTAAAGCAGGCGGAGCTGCGGGAAAAAGCTAGTATTTTATAATGTGGTCTGATTTTGGTTTAGCTTTTGTCACAGGTTTAGTTTGCGTCATATTGCAGACAGAATTCATTTTCAACTTCACAGTTTTCATTTTAACTTCTATTAATAATTTATTTTTCCCTTTGTTCAATGTTAAATTATTTATCAATATGCAAAATACTCATTGAAGATATGGATGTGTCTAATTACAGTTCTTATAACTCTTTTAATAGGTATTATTTTACATCGCATTATAAACTTTATTTGGGACAGATCCTATTTTATATTTACCTTGTCTCTATTATGTGTTAATGGCAATATTGCTTACACTATTTGTGTTATGATATTAATCAATTATGAATTAAAATTGTGGATTGCTGACATCGAGATATATAAACTAACGTACTAGAGAAGACACCGCACGTGCTTACCTTACTTCGTCCCATTCAACTGCGGTGAACGTGCCGCAACTCACTTAGTCGCTTGCTAGTTGGTTCGGGCCTTGTGAACATCTTTAAAAAATGCCTTGGGTGTGTGTTGAGGTATTGTAGCAATAATTCAAGGAACACGGCAAAGTGCAAAGGAATAACTTTTCATCGGTAATATTTCACTGTTTTAAATGTAAATACGACCAATAGAATTGCCACGCGCCATTTTAAATTAAATCATTCGTCATAGACTAACTAATTCGCAGTGAAATGTATGTAGGTCGTAGGTAGATTAGTTTGACTGACATAATGCCAAGAGTATGATAGTCTGTTTTTAATGTAATACATATTTAGTGAATATAAATGTTAAGTGATGAAAAGAGAAAACTAATTAGGTACTAAAGACAAAGTTAGTTCGATAGTGAAAACTGTTTTTATCTAACATATAGGTACTTCTCCTAATCTTTTTTAAGTACCATATTTCATTACCTACTGTTTTCTCCCGCATATATCAAAATTGGGTTAGTAGTTTTATAAATAAAGAATTCCGTGTGTTTCAGTACCTTAGAAAACGAGGTAATTATTAACTATAGGCGTAGGCAGCGTAATTCTAAAATATACCATTGAATGCATGTTGTTTGATTTGTAAATAAGAGATTGTTAATTAACTCTATGTCTGTCAGTTCACTTTATTGTTACAACAAAAACGAACATGTCAAGACCATTTAAATTGAAAAATGAAGTTTTATTGAATAATTACATTGAAAAAGAAGTTCAGTTGCTTCTGAAACCTTTACATCTTAAAGAAATTGAAATACATATTTAATGAAACTATATTCAGCGTCGTCGTTCTAATATTATTTTATATTATATTTGCATCACTGAACTTTGTTATTATGTCATTTACACTTTTTGATACTATTGCATCATTTATGCTTCTGTACCGGTACCGAAATTATAAATACTTTGCATATCATGATAAATACAAGTAATTTTAAATTATTGGATAAATCCGTTATAAATAATGTCGATGAAGATTGGGATGAAGAATATCAGATTTATGAAGAAGTAATAAAATTATTTCTTATTTTTAAAAATATTTCCAATTTGTTGGTGAGTTTAAATGTTTTTTATAACATTTTTTTAAGTTTTAGTATGTTTTTTTTGTTTTGTAATTTTCTTATTTATTTAATTAATTATCATGCATTTTATTTTTATTGTAATCTAATTAATACGGAGTTTTGTTGTCTGCTATAAAGATTCATTTATTACAATTGTACAACATGGAATAAATTAAAATATTTTCATTATAGGCCTAGAATTTAAGGAAATTCATCATTTTTCAACTCTATTACAAGTAATCACAAAGTGTCTTCCAGAATTTCTTATTATTGCAATTAAATGTTTTAGATGTTGTTGGGTCTGTTTAGGGTTCAAAATGCTATGTACGGGAATATTTGAATGAAACGAGTGTGGTTATGTGCAAGATTGTATTGCGACTGACTGTTACAATGAAGATCGGAGCATTATATAGGAAATTGAAATACGATTGTAGGCGTGCATAAACAATAACAATTAACTATTATTTAGTTACAACATACCGCCCACCAAAAGGCCTACAAGTCCTTTTCTAAACGTTAAAATTTATTGAGCACATTTGAAAACCAAAACCGACTCTAAAAGTAGTAGTTATAACGTCCTACATTACATTGATAACGTGAATAACATGCATAAATAATCATAACAACTACATTGTATTAGGACGAAGTCAAAAAGTATTAAGAAGAATCAATAGGCAAGGCACACAGTTTTGTTACAGTTCGTTTAGTTATAGTGCTACCACTTTTCACCGAATATACTCTTGTATGACCATCTTCGCCTGGGTGTTTATCAATGATTCTTCCCAATGACCACTTTCCGGGAGGTAAGTTATCTGTCTTGATAAGGACAATGTCTCCAATTTTGAATTCCTCCTCCCTTTTTTGCCATTTCGGACGATGCTGTAGCCGATTCAAATATTCATCCTGCCAGCGTCGCCAGAAGTCTTTCATCAGCTTTTGTGTATATTGCCAGCGTGACAAGGTATGTATTTTCTCATTTTTCAGATCAGGGGATGGTACAACCATAGGTGACTCTCCGATTAAAAAATGCCCTGGAGTAAGGGTATCTGAATTATCTGGATCAGTACCATCCAAAGGACATAATGGGCGTGAGTTTAGGCAGGCCTCTATTTGGCACAGTATAGTGCTCATTTCTTCATATGTAAGATTAGTAGTTAAAATTCTTTGTAAATGTGACTTTATAGACCTTACGCCCGCTTCCCAAAGGCCTCCGAACGTGGGGCTATAGGCTGGAATGAAGTGCCATTGGGTGCCCTCTGTAACTAGAACCTTTGCCATTTCATGAGTGGACTGTATAATTGTTTCGTTCCAGTTCTCTTTAAGTTCCTTACTCGCACCAACAAAATTCCGGCCCTGGTCACTCCATATGTGACTACATTTGCCTCTTCGAGCAACAAAACGTCGAAAAGCTCCAAGGAATGCTTCAGTTGTAAGGTCACTAACAAGCTCGATATGAATTGCCTTAGTCGACATACAAATAAATATTGATATGTAGGCTTTCAAAGTCTTGTTTCCTCTGCCTTTAGACATTAAAATTGAAAACGGGCCTGCAAAATCTACACCGCTGTGCAGAAATGGTCTCGATGGAGTTACTCTTTGCTCAGGTAAGTCTCCCATGATTTGAGTTTTAGTCTTAGCTCTTAATTTCATGCAAAGCAAGCACTTATGAATATATTTTCTGACTGCTGATTTTGCTCTTATAATCCAATATTTATTTCTGATGTAACCCAACATTAACTCTACGCCACCATGCAGCGTTTTCTTGTGTGCATCAGCAACTATCAAATGGGTTAACTCATTTTTGCTTCCTAGGATGATTGGGTGTTTTTTGTCATTCGGTAAGTTTGTATGTCTAAGGCGACCGCCCACCCTGAGGATATTGTGTTCGTCTAAATAGGGATTAAGGGCTCGTATAGAACTTCTTTTCTTAACTTGTTTATTTAGCTTCAATCTGTCTATTTCTTCTTTATATTCATCTTCTTGTATAAGTTTTATGCAAATGTTCAAAGATTGTTCCAATTCTAATGTTGTTAAGTTTTCCTTATTGTCATCTAAATTTTTCTTATAGTTCAAAAATCTCCTGCAGTAAGTAATACATGTAATAAGTTCAGTTAAACTCTCAAATTGTTCAAATTGTGTAATAATTTTGGTTTCCCTTTCTTCTAGGTCTTCAGTATTAAGGTAAGTATTAACTTTCACACTTTTCATGTCAACATCTGTAGTAATTATTTCCTTGTCCTTAATCTTTATTTCTGTTTCAGATAACCATAGGGGTCCTGACCACCACAAATCACAATCCTTCAATTCCGAGAGCAAGACTCCTCTAGATGCTAAGTCGGCGGGATTTTCATGTGATTGTACGTGGTTCCAGTGTTTGTTGTTTAGATGTTCTAGAATTTCTACAACGCGATTTGCCACAAATGGCTTCCACCGATTTGGTTCTCCACACAGCCATGCTAAAACAATCTGAGCATCAGTCCAAGCGTACATCTGTGATCTTGGTAATCTCATAGCTTGTCCAATTTGCTTCATGAGTCTAGATAAGAGTAAGGCACCGCAGAGCTCTAACCTTGGCAATGAGATTGTTTTTAGAGGCGCTACTTTAGTTTTAGCAGCTATAAGTTTTGTTTTAACTTCACCATTCTTGGTTTGAACTCTTAGATAGACAACTGCTGCATAGGCACGCATTGAAGCATCACAGAATCCGTGAATCTCTATTCGATCATTGTCAGTACTACTTGTGCCAAACCATCTCTTTACTTGTATGTCATTTATATTTGAAAAGTCGGATCTAATTATTTTCCATTCATCTGCCAAATTTGTGCTTATTTCATCGTCCCAATCTACCTTTTCAAGCCACAGCTTTTGAATTAACATCTTTGCGTTTACAATACTTGCTGCTACCCAACCCAGTGGGTCGAATAATTTTTGTAAATCGGACAAAATTCCACGTTTTGTAATAAACTTAGAAATTTCAGGTAGATTCAGCTTATACTCAAAAGTGTCAGTACTCAAATTCCACATGATGCCTAGTGTTTTTATTGTTTTATCCAAATTTAGATCAACGTGACTATTTGCTGACCTTTTGTTTTCTTCAATAGACTTAATGAACTGAACATCATTGGATGACCATTTGGTTAGTTCAAATCCACCCTTTCGTAAAATATCCGTGACTTCTCTTGCCAAGGATATAGCTTCTTCTACTGTATCTGCACCCGAAAGCATATCATCCATGTAGAAATCTTCGTGTATAGTTTTAACAGCATGCGTTCTACCATTGCCTTCATCGTTGGCGACTCGTTGGAGCGTTTTAACAGCCAGATATGGTGCTGAGGCGGTGCCAAAACTAACTCTAAGAAGACGATATTCTTCAAATTCTTCAGCATCATTTGATCTCCAGAGGACTCGTTGATAATCAGAGTCATTCTTGGTGACAAGCACTTGAAAATACATTTTTTGAATATCCGCGACAAACCCAACAGGTTTCATTCGCCAGCGTATCAATAGGTTTCGAAGATCTTCTTGCAACTGCGGGCCTACATGGAGTTCATCATTTAAAGAAATATTGTTGACTCCCTTACACGACGCATCAAATACAACGCGAGTTCTAAAAGATTCTTTATCCTGGCGGATGACGGCGTGGTGAGGTAAGTAGACACATTTTTTATTATTCCTTTCCTTTTCAGGTATTTTTTCCATGTACCCCTTTTCTATATATTCATTTATAACATCTGTATATTCCTTTTTCAGGTTTGGCGTTCTCTTAAATTTTCTTTCTAGATGCATGAATCTCTGTCTAGCAATATCTCTGGTTCTCCCCTCTGGTGATTTCGGATTTTCTATTTTAAAGGGCAATTTAACGATATATCTACCTTCTTCATTTCTAGTTGTTGTTGTTTCATAAATTTCTTCACATATCTGTTCTTCCTTAGTTAGCTGTCTTTTGGTTTCTGTGTCTATTTCCCATAGTGTTTTCAACATGTCTTCAACATCAACCTGCTGATGTGTCACGATGAATGTTTTTCTTTCAGGCCTGGTGTTGTAGTTTTCTCCAAGCAAAATCCACCCAAGACTGGTGTTTTGTGCGATAGGTGTGCCAATAGGACCTTTGACAAGACCTTCTTTAATAATTTGCACATATTCTTTGACACCTAGTAGCAAATCTATAGAACCAGGAGTGTGGTAGTCTGGATCAGCTAGGTTGAGGCCCTTGACGTGAGGCCATGTTCTTGGATTAATTGTTTCGGCGGGTATTCTTGTGGTTAGCTGTTTGGACATCACGTAGGCTTGAATCGGTATACTAAATGTTTCGTCCCACTGTGATCTTATGTGAAGCTGAACCATGTGTTTGAAAGTAGTTCTTGTACATCCTACCCCCGTAGCACTTCCCTTTACAGGTTGTCTTTCAAGTTTTAACAATTGAGCCGCCTTTTCACTCAAAAACGCCGCTTCGGAACCTGGATCTACCAGCGCACGGAGAGGTACAGTGTAACCTTGTTCACTCGTTGCTTGTACAACTGCCGTCGCTAGTAGCGCTGTATTTTGCTTAGCACTGAGATGTGACGCTATCATTGTGTTAACTTCTACTCGTTCCTCTTCTATCACATGTGTTAAAACCGACGGTTGTGGGGTACTCGGTGTAGCCGTAGGTTCCAAGTTCTTATTTGCGTGCAATAGAGAATGATGACGTCTTCGACATATTCTACAGGACACAGGAATCTTACATTTTACAGCTGAATGCCCTGGTACTAAGCAGTTAAAACAAAGGTTATTTGTTTTCACAAACTGGCTTCTTTCCGTTGGTTCCATTTTGGTAAACTCCTTGCAGTGGCACAAGTTGTGGTTGTCTTTGCACATAACACAAACCCTCTTTGTGTTTGAATTGTCGGCAGTGGCAGTATGAAATGATCTTTCTTTTACAGGTTTAATTTCTCGTGTACTGTTATTCGTGATAAGCTCCAAAGTGCGAAACTTCGACTCCAAAAATTTCTTGAATTCCAACCACGTAGGTAAACTATCAGTTTCTTCTTTGTATGCGTGTTCTTCCCAGCCTTTGTGCGTCTCTGGGTCCAACTTCTGCACCAGAAGGAAAATAATTATAGGATCCCATGAGCCAACGCTGACTTCTAAATTTTCTAAGTTATTCAAACACTCGGACGTGGTATCAACCAATTGTTTCAATTGAACAGCTGATGGAGCACTCATTTTTTTTAAATTGAATAATCTCTTCATTGTACAATTCAAAATTAAACGTTTGTTGCCGTATCTTCTTTTCAAAATATCCCACGCATGTAAATAATTGTTAGATGTCACCTGTATATGTTTTAATACTGTCTCAGCTTCTCCCTTAAGACTCGTTTTTAAATAGTGCATTTTTTGAACGTCACTGAGCGTCGTATTGTTATGTACGAGCGAAAGAAATAAGTCCTGGAACGCCGACCAGTCTTCATAATTTCCCGCAAAACTAGGTAATTGAATTTTAGGTAAATGTACAACACTCTGCGTAACATTCATACTTGTACTCGATGAAGTACTGGACTCGTGTGGATTAGGCATTATAATCATGTCCTTGAGGTCACCTTGGAGCACATTATATAAATCTTCATATACAAAGAAATCCTCATTCAAAAAATAAGGCATAGCACCCTTTTGTTCCTTTGGTGTAATCTTAACTAATTCTTGGTGGGCTCCCTTAAAAGTTTTCCAGTAGTCATCTATTATTAACATACGCGCTTCTATATAACCTTTAGTTAGGCGAGCCTTAGGACATTTCTTCAAATTTATTTGTGTTTTTCTTAATAGATTAGCAGTGTCCTCTAATACGGAGAGAAGTTGCATTTGCTCGTTAGTAGAAGCCATTATTTATCTTTACTATTTATTCCACAAAATTCTTAATTTTATTCACTAGTTAAACAGTCCAAATAATATTTTATTTTCTTCAAGTCAGTTAAAAACACGTAGTAAATAAATACAAGTAATCTTCAATAACTTCCACTAGTGCTAATCTGATGCATAAGCCGAAAACACAATCAGGAAACACGCTGAGTTAAATATTCATCAATTTATTCCGTGCGAAACAGGTGCGCATCGATGCAATAGGCACAGTTTCTTATCTCAGGAATGCAATAGGTACTCCGTAGGCCGCTCGATCGCTCTTCACTATCCGGCGCGATTAGACCATATGTTGGGTCTGTTTAGGGTTCAAAATGCTATGTACGGGAATATTTGAATGAAACGAGTGTGGTTATGTGCAAGATTGTATTGCGACTGACTGTTACAATGAAGATCGGAGCATTATATAGGAAATTGAAATACGATTGTAGGCGTGCATAAACAATAACAATTAACTATTATTTAGTTACAACAGATGTTATACACATTACTGGATTCATTCCTTCACGCTCTTGTATACACAGGAATTGTATTATTTTTCGGTAAACTGGAATTGCAAAAATTTGATGTAAGTGTTAATATAATAACAATGACGAAGTCTTCTACAGGAATGTATGGCTGAATCCAGAACGGCGGAACTAATTCTTTTTATTGGCCAATGGGACTCCATGCTACAAGTGCAGCGTGGGACATTGTTAGATGATCTGAAGAAGGTTGCAGGCAAGCGCTAGATGCAGGCCTATGTCCTATGGTTACAGTTGAAATGATGATGATGACTCTGATAATTTCGGTTTAAAAAAAAATAGGATAAAATTCTTCTTTAATTTAAATTCTTGTATGTTTAAGTAAAAGGAAAATAGAAATTTGTCCATGTCCATAAATATAGAAAATATATATATAGTGGGCTTTGGGCATAGACTTTTTATTACTGTGTAGGTCTTGACCACGGAGCATTACTAAGAGATGGCGTTTGAAATGGCGCAGTGATGTGATCATTGGCGCCTCGCCGACACAAAAGTGGGCGGAGCTTGTCATTACTCGTTCAAAAGCGTACCGAGAAACAAATCGCGAGCTCCTCGGCTTTTTTTACAAATTTAGCATTGAATAATTTTATTTCATATAAATATAAAGGATGAAGTGTTGTGTTTCGATGTAAAATCTTTTCTGACAAAAATTGGAACATAATCAACAAATATCTTTTCAAAGGTTAGTTGTACTTAGTTACATTTTTGATATGTATTAATTAGAAATACTTTTCTTTGGTTTGTGTTAAATCAGATATATTTACGGCTCTAAAAGTTATAAATAATAAGTATTACAAACATTCATAATTTATGAAATATTGCAATGTTTTTAAGATTGGAACTTCGACGTATACCTAAAAAGTTTGTGAGTGACTAAAAATTTAGGGTAACGGTATAAAAAAATCCTTATTATTTATAAAGGTGATGGCGGGTGAGGCTGACTTTTAAAACACCAGCCAATATTTTGGCATTGTTTTAAAAAAAAGTAAGTGAGAAATAATTTCGACCTCCCATAAAAATCCTATCAACCGATCATTGGATATGTGGTTCCGTGTATTCTTTTATAACTCACTGTAAACATTTGGTCATTGTTTTAATCACGCTTTATGCCTATAAAAATCATTATTTATATTATTAATTTTCTTGAAATTTGAACATAAAAGTATATAAATAAATTCGACCCAATAAATTATTGACAGCCCTAATGTTGTTGATACGAATGCTATCGACCTGGTCGTGCGTGAACAGTAGTGACATCTAGTGTCGAGTGTCTGAACTAATTGATAATTTGCAAACAACGTAGTACTGCTACTTTCCGTAAGATAGATATCGTTATGGGTGGAGCCACGGCCGAAACCAAGCACCCCGCTCGTCTGCCTTCCGCCCCGCGTAGCCTCACAAATACTTTCTTACAAAATGTTTTTATGACATCTCTTCTTAGTAGATGCTCCGTGGTCTTGACCGATGGACAGGTACGAACATATGAGTTGATTTAATACGCAAATATATATAGCCGCCAATAAATAATAAGTATAGTAAACTATATATATAACTATTTTTTTTTTATACATAGTGATGGCTTTCTTTATTATGATGGTTTTTTGAGAGTCGCTGCGCCATCTTAGTTAAACATAAATATTTTTTTTTTATTTCAGTTGGAAATTATACCATCAATTCTGATGATATTACTGTGGATGGCGAAAGGTTTATTTCTCATTATTATTTTCTGTGGATCATGTGAAAAAATGTACATGGGCATCGATGAAGTTAAAACTACGTGTCTTAGATTAGTCTTGTCTAATAAACATTCAGGTAAATATTTATATTAACAATGTCTTCTAAAGTAGTTATTTATTCAATCAGGTATATACATCTACTAATTAAATTGTGTTTTTATTGTACACGGCTGCCGCCATGAATAAATAAATTTCTGGTGGTGATGCGCCTAGATTTTCGGGCGTTCATGTATTAGTTACCGTAACTATTAACCATCATGTAATAAATAGTAACCAACTGATTCATTTTATTGACGCAAACGCTATCGACTAAATTAACAATTTAGTATGGCAACCCTGTACATCGCCTGTTGCAGATAGTGAGGTAATCTAAGAAATTCCTTATGTGGTTGCTAGCGTTTGTGTTTATAAAATCTTACGTTAGAGGTACTGTGTCTGTGATTTGATCCAAGGTCGCGCCGAAATTTCGGGATCGGAATAAAAGTAAAATGGAAAAGATTTTCTTTTTTTACAGATAAACAAAAGAAAATTTGCAAAAACATTCTGCGTGCAACAGAAGTGTACTTCACCAAGTGGAGGTTATGGGGAATGTTTATTATAGATGCAAAACTGCCCCTAAAACTAATCAGTTTAACCATGACTTACGTTGTTGTTTTGTTGCAATTGGCATTAAAAATTTAAAATAATAGCATATTCCATTTTTTCTTTGTAAAATTTGTTCTACGAGAAAAAGATAAAAGAATTCCTTATTATGTGATTCAAACCATTTGTATAATGTTTTATTTTTATAGGCTATAATTTTTAAATCACAATTTAATACAATATATTTAATTGCCCATAAAGAAATACCGAAAAATTTATTGACTTTGCTCTACCCATAGATTTAGGATATTTTTAAAACTACGGCTCTACCAGTCTATGCATCTCTCACATTACGAGGACGTAATCAATCTTTAAAAAAGTAATTTAATGGTTTTGATCACGGAGTTTTGAGTGATCAAGTGTTTTCTTGAAAAATCATCACAATTAATCCACATTATAGTATTTTGTCCCTAACTGCTTAACCATAGTTGTTAGATCGATAAAATGATAGGTATACAACTTGATAGAATGGTTTTTAAAGTATTTCTAAACTGCTTTCGTGGTCCAGTTTTCAGCCTAGAAGTTCTCTTTGCCTTTTATCACAGATTAAAGAATATACTAATACCACACATTACAGAATATATGCTATACAGATATTCAATCGCCATACATTGACACGCGCCAACTTTCCTGGTTACTCTCAATACAAAGTCTTTGTTACGCCATCTATCGGATCATCCCAAAGTTTTTGACGGAATGGTGCCTCTGGGATACTTTCGTTGGGGCAGAGAGATTTCCAGGCTTCAATTACGTTGTTGCAACACCAGGAGATTGTAATTCAAATTTCAAAAATTTTTCACAAGTATTTGACATACTGCACCGACGACAAGAAAGCTGGAAGAGCGACACAGGAAATTTTTCGTATGTCAATGCCACCATATATAATTGGTAAACAAGTTTGCATCCAGGTGTTTTCCTCGAGGTTTAAATTAAAAAAAAAATCCATAGCAATTTTGAGCGTGGCATCTAGGTGCTCCAAAAGGTAAGTATGTTTCCAGATTGGGGATGCTCTTATAATATAGATGAATTTAGGGACAAATAAGCAGTATTTCAAAATGGTGTATGCGATATGGGAATCTGCTGACGTTATCAGAAAATGTTTTGGATTTATTTTCTAAAAGAGGCCTAACACTTTCCTCGTGTAACGGAGCTCCAAGGAGGTAAAGTGAGTTGTTTTTTAAAATTTTGATTCCTGGTGCAATGTTTTTTGAAATTTTGAATTATTCAGTTTCTATCCGAAATATTAATTTTTTTTTGATATAAATAATTCTCATTTACCCATGTTTATGTCTAGATTTATTTTCCGAAAATTATTAATAACTCTAATGAAATCGTTTCGTACTGTGTCGACTTTACCTTCTAAAGTTCCGTCGTCCAGGTACCAGATAAATTTGGAATTTAAGTTTGAAATTATGGGGTGGATTACTAGACTGAATAGTGCTGGTCCTAGAGGGTCACCCTGCTGAACTCCTACTTCTGATGAAATTTCTGATTGAATAAAAAAATATTTTTGTAGTATTAAAGAAAAAATTGAATACTTTCCCAACAATTATTTTAACAAGAGCTTTCAATCAGTAATTTTACCGATGAATATAATGTCTCTGATATGTTTTTTTCTCTAGGCTTATTTTGAAGGATAACTTCATAACACCTATCAAATTTACTTACATTGGTTATTCTTTCATTCATTCAATTATCCATGCAAATATTTTAAATGCGAAAGTCTGTCTTTCTGTCTGGCTGTTACGCTTTCACGACCCAAACGATCAACGGATTTTGATTGAATTTGGTATGAATATAGTTAAAGACCAGGGATCAAACAGAGGCTACTTCTTGACGCAGGCGGAGCTGCGGGAAAAAGCTAGTATTTTATAATGTGGTCTGATTTTGGTTTAGCTTTTGTCACAGGTTTAGTTTGCGTCATATTGCAGACAGAATTCATTTTCAACTTCACAGTTTTCATTTTAACTTCTATTAATAATTTATTTTTCCCTTTGTTCAATGTTAAATTATTTATCAATATGCAAAATACTCATTGAAGATATGGATGTGTCTAATTACAGTTCTTATAACTCTTATAATAGGTATTATTTTACATCGCATTATAAACTTTATTTGGGACATATCCTATTTTATATTTACCTTGTCTCTATCATGTGTTAATGGCAATATTGCTTACACTATTTGTGTTATGATATTAATCAATTATGAAATGAAATTGTGGATTGCTGACATCGAGATATATGTACTAACGTACTAGAGAAGACACCGCACGTGCTTACTGCGTCCCATTCAACTGTGGTGAACGTGCCGCAACTCACTTAGTCGCTTGCTAGTTGTTTCGGGCCTTGTGAAAATCTTTAAAAAATGCCTTGGTGTGTGTTGAGGTATTGTAGCAATAATTCAAGGAACACGGCAAAGTGCAAAGGAATAACTTTTCATCGGTAATATTTCACTGTTTTAAATGTAAATACGACCAATAGAATTGGCTAGTAAACTTTTTTATGAAAATGTCTAATTCGTAAACCATTTCGAGGAATAGGCTTAGGGAACAGATTACATTAATCAGATCTTTAGATAAGCAAGTATTTTTTAAGAAAATCGCAGAAAATCCAATGACTTTCATTTTTTAGCAAGGTTGACGTATGATGTAGCCGGTTAACTTCCGGCTATTCACATTTAATTTTTTAGGTTGTCAGCACAGCGTAGTGAATTAATATTTTTTGTTCACGTACTTGTCACCCATGTCAAATGTCATCTCTGTTCAAGTAAACATAACATTACATTCATTCATACATTATAATGAAGAAGCGGTGTCCAATTATTGAAAAATCAGATGTAAACGGATGAAGAGATTGCAGTAAAGTCCAATAAACAGGCCAATATGCAATAGATACGAGAAATGGGATATCTAAATATTTGGCGATTGTAAAAAAACAAGAAACCAACTCGCGGCTCCCAGTCCATCTTGACTTTGACATTTGACACTGACATATATATTTTTTAATACCTTAGTAATTTTTGCTTTCTTGCAGTTCGAAATAGCCATTATAGCTGCGTGACGTCATCACTATAAAATATTTAAAATTAAATAACAAAATAAATATAATTTTAAGAATTTTTTCGTTTAAATTGTATCTCCGAAATAGTCTATTCTATCAATAAAATATATAATATACACAATTTATTTTTTAGTTGACTAGCCAATTGCCACGCGCCATTTTAAATTAAATCATTCGTCATAGACTAACTAATTCGCAGTGAAATGTATGTAGGTCGTAGGTAGATTAGTTTGACTGACATAATGCCAAGAGTATGATAGTCTGTTTTTAATGTAATAAATATTTAGTGAATATAAATGTTAAGTGATGAAAAGAGAAAACTAATTAGGTACTAAAGACAAAGTTAGTTCGATAGTGAAAACTGTTTTTATCTAACATATAGGTACTTCTCCTAATCCAAATTCAAATTGTACATTTTGTTTTTTTTTTAAGTACCATATTTAATTACCTACTGTTTTTTCCCGCATATATCAAAATTGGGTTAGTAGTTTTATAAATAAAGAATTCAGTGTGTTTCAGTAACTTAGAAAACGAGGTAATTATTAACTATAGGCGTAGGCAGCGTAATTCTAAAATATACCATTGAATGCATGTTGTTTGATTTGTAAATAAGAGATTGTTAATTAACCAAGATTGATAGAAAATAAATTTCCCGTTACTGATAAATCTACATCTACACTAATATTATAAAGAGGAAAGATTTGTATTTTTGTGTGTATGTTTTGTAATGCCATTTTTGCTATGCCATAAATATTAAGTCGATTAATTGCCTAATTGCTCGATTGTTGAGTAGGGGATCGATTCCGCTAATGAACTTTTAAAGGCCACGCAACTGATATTCAATCGCGACTTAATTGTGTTGCATTTTTTAGATACACTCATTAGTGATATTCTGCTTAAACAGTTTTGAATCTCTATTCATTTGCGACTGGAGCGTATTTCAATGATATTAGTAGGGAAATGTAAATAGAATGAGTAACGGAATATCAGAAGCGTCAAAGTCAAGTCATTACGATCCAATTGCGATTCAATTGTGCACTAGGTACCTATTTAAAATAAGAGATGTATCGATTGCGATCGTGGAAGCAACATTCTGTATTTTTGAAATGTACGCGGGTGGTAATTTTTGATTTCGACTGGTGTGGTCTGGCCGTGCGAATAACTCCACGAGCCGGTAAACGATTATCGAATCATTCCTTACTTGTTCCGGATTTATTTAATCACTCATTGAATCCGTGCGAGTTGGTTTGATTGTCGCCGGCGTATCTCAAAAATCGATACTACATGCCTGTTGTTTTCACACGGTTCGGCACGAAGTCGATAGATAGTTCATCGAGTCGATTTGAGCAAATGTCGACTCCCGATGTCCCCATCCCTACGACTGAACTGACAGCTAGACACTTGCCGACACCGGCAGACGAAATCAGATGATTTTCGGAGCGGGTCGATAGTTGCTCGCTATTTTTATAATTTAAAGGTTTCAATAGCCATTTAATACTGTTATTTTGGAGTTTAATAGTGCAACCGTCGTAACAAATATTTTCGCCGACGTGGTTGTCGTACGGCGTTATAAGACAAAAGTGTTTTGTTGGATATACATAAAGAACCCTGAAAAGGTAATTTATTTTATTTTAATTATTGTCCTATTGAGCTAAATAACCGATTAATTCTTCCATTTGGTCTAATAACTTTCTGGTTAAATTGGGGGTTTTGTGAGAAATCTATAATTTACAAAAGTGGGTAGAATGTGTATTTTATTCACATGTGCATTTTATTAAAATTTTATTTAATTTCGGTCTTAAAATGATTTCTCACCATTGGTACACATAAATAAGCGTAGAATATATAAATTCAAATTGAAATATTTCATACAAAATCGTTTTTTTTACAAAATTATGTAGATTTTTCATTGTCGGGTAACCTACCATTTGGGATTATGACTTCCTTTTTTATAATTACAACCAAACAAGATTCAGCCCTAAATTTAGGAATAAACCTACTCCATTATAACAAAATTTTACATATATTGAAAAGGATTTTGAACAGGAATAAAACCTAGAAATTTCCAGAGCCCCGCCCTATAGTAAACCATTGTTTCATAAGCAGTCTTTTGAAAGTTATTTTGTTATTCCTACTTCAGGGTTAAAAAGAACACCTCAAGTTTCCCTCAGCACTCCCTCCGCTGAACACTGGGAGTTCTACCAGCTTCCCGAGGTGTCAGGAGTGCATACCACATTTCTTTTATTGAAACAAGAGGACCCTGCTTATACTACCGTTTTAATCTGCGATAGACATTTTTGCTTAAACTGAGGTAACCACACAGCCGAAGCCAGCATTATCGGTCAGCCAGTGCCTGCGCTTTCTACATTTTTTTTATTTTATTAACCTTTGATTTTTTTTTTAATTTAAAACTTTAAAGGGATCTAAATATTGGCCATTCGATCTCCTGCACCCCTAATTTTCTTTTCTCTTGAATCGCAATTACTTCTTTACTCAACATTAAATAGGTTACTTCCAATATAAATTCATTTTTTTTTAATACGAGTTTTTAACTTTGTGTAACTTTCAGCTTCTTCTTCTTCAAATAAATATTGTAAAAGTTTTTTTTTGTTATTTTATTTTAATTTTGCTTATTTCCCTTCAAATTTCATAGAGGACAGGAATTAGATAGCAAACCCAGGTAAAAAAACATTTCAGTTTGTAATGAAGAATAAACTCAAAAACTACTGTGCCGATTTCAAAAATTCTTTCACCATTGGAAAGCTACATTCACCCTGAGTAACATAGGCTATATACCGCAGGCGGAGCTGCGGGAAATAGCTAGTCTTTAATAAACTCCAAACAAAAATGGTCTCAGATTTGCCAACAAACTAACACCACGTCAAATAGACAAAAGATAACTAAACTCACATCGTTTAATTATTAAAAGAAACAAATAAAAATAATCACATAACAAGCAATTTGTCTATTTTAATTATTTTGGAACCACATTGGTAAAATACTTACATTGTACATTCTGTACCGTACCTGCCATTATCTAAAGGGAAGCCATCTTATTATTATTTTAACGTTTTCTACGTATATTCTGAATATCAGCAAAACCCGACCAACTGGAATTATTAAGAACGTTAGCGCAAATATCTTATTTACTAAACCGATTTTGATGTCAAACGAACTTAAAAAATTATGCAAGTCTCCTATACGCTTTCTGAATTTCATCGAAATCGGACTAACAGCTCGAGAGTTATCGCGGAACATACATAGAAACATACATACATGTGTATGAACACAACAATATCAAACATAATTTTTTCGCCCCAACTTGATTTTTAGCCCTCGCTTAGTTCGCTCGTTAAAAAACCCGACTGCGTTTCATTGTAATTTGGGAATGAAAAATACTCAAAATCAAAAAAAGTCCGCCATCTTTTATTTTGATA
The DNA here is from genome assembly GCA_947363495.1 of Euzophera pinguis. Lineage (NCBI taxonomy): Eukaryota > Metazoa > Arthropoda > Insecta > Lepidoptera > Pyralidae > Euzophera > Euzophera pinguis. The sequence continues at coordinate 10,041,574 of OX376176.1, forward strand.
TACCCAGTATCACTCTCACAGTAAATTTACGAATCTAACGACTCAAGCTAAAATCTACGTAGAGCGTGCCAAAACTGCCAAACAAATTAAACATAAATAGTATACATACATTCATACTCTCGAAAAACATAACCCTCCTTCTGTCGCAGTAGCGTAATGCCTTAAAAAAAAATCACTCATCATTTTTATTCAAAGCAAATTGTAGTAATACTATAGCATAAGTTGCAGATAAGCTGATGAGTTTTGGGGGCAGCTTAGCGTCTATTCGGAACATCCCCCATAGTGTCCACTTGGTGAAAGATACTCGGGCGAGTCGGAGAATATTCTTGCAAGTCCTTTTTTGTTCAGCTGAAATATATAAAAAATAGTTACATTTTCAGGTTAGAATTTTTTTTGAAAACGCGTTTTTTACGACACAACAATACAATACAATACAAAATACTTTATTGCCTGAGGGCAACAAATAATTTAACATTTACACAGATTTCAAGCAAACGAGCAAAGGCGAACTTATTGCTAGGCAGTCTCTTCCAGTCAACCCTTATGAGGTGACCAACTTTTTCTTCATTATAAGAAACATTTGCTCAATTCATTTGGCTGAAATATATTTTGCCTCAACCTCTCCTATCGGTATTTATCGTGAAAGAACGAGGTTAAACACATTTATCATGGGTTTAGCAAACCAGAGTATATCAGAGTCACAGATCAAAAATCAAAAGAAATTTCCGCAGTAAATTAATTGTTTCTAAAAACCAAATGGAATTTCGTGCAAAATCCTAAAAAATAAAACTAATATTTGAGTTTGTGTATTTGTTTGTATGTTTCCTCTTCAAATTTATCTACAGAACCAATTTTTCTGAAATTTTCCATTATCTAAGATAAAGTATAAGTAAGTAGTAGTAGAAGGTATATAGAAAAAAACATGGGGTACTTTACACCCCGGAAAAAAGTACTTCCCGTAGGATTCAAGTACGAGTGTAAAACCGCGGCATACCCCGGACACTTCATACAATAGCGGCGAGCGCGATACCTGTTACGACTATTACGATTCGGTCGGATACGCACACGCGTCAATGTGTGTGTTAAGTTCGAGTAGGGTTGATAATTTACCGTATCTGCGTCCGACCGAAGTGTCATCCTTGTATTATTTTGCTCTTGATTTTTGCCCTAATTCTGCGTGGTGAGGTATTCTGTATCTGTTTCGGGTGGGAGGGTGTGAGTGTCCGTTATGTACGTTAGTAGATACTAATAATAACCGCGGGCAAAACCTACCAAACACATATGTATAGAAGACATACTTGTATATTCACTTGAGCCAATCAGACGGGTACATGTGGCCCTTACTTGGGTGACTGCACTGTTCATTTTCTCGCAGGAACAACAGAATAAAACCATGAGACACCAATTTTTCGTCATCCATAATAATACTATCAGCATCGTATTCTGTACTGAAATTTAGGAAACAAAATTAACATGTACAAAAATATTTTCAATTAAATTTGCATTGAATATATAAACTACTAGCTGTTTCCCGCAGCTCCCCTGGTCTTCAACTATATTAATACCAAATTTCACCAAAATCCGTTCAGCGTAACAGATAGACAGACTTTCGCATTTATAATATTAGTATGGATGATCTAGTAAAATACATGATCAAACGAACTTCTAAGTGAAGTTCGATCGGTATTATATGAGTCACTTTTTCGAAGATATAGATATGTAAATATATGTATATATTTAAATACATATATTAGTCTAATAGGTAGTTCCTTTTATTGTTCGAGCAATTCGCACACTTTTTTAGATTTTTTTTTTTTTTTACTGGTCACCCCTCTTTGTTCAACCCCACCGAACACCACGCCGCCATCTTAACTTCATTCCTTTAGAGTTCTTTACAATCTTGGCAAAAACTAAGTCGGGCTGGGTTGGGCGGGAGCTTCCTCTATATCTTCGAAAAAGTGACTCATATAATACCGATCGAACTTCACTTAGAAGTTCGTTTGATCATGTATTATATTTCGTCACTTTGTTCGAAGATATAGATATGTAAATATATGTATATATTTAAATACATATATTAGTCTAATAGGTAGATGTTTAGAGTTAAGTTTTTGCCAAATAAAAAGACGGTAACTAGCAACTTATTTTATTGACAAAATATGTTGTACCCACGTACTATTTATGTTTTGAACGAAAAATACAACCTATGAAATAAAACACAATAATTTTTATATGGGAATAACAGTAAAAAGACGAATGGAACAGTTAAGACAATAGACCTTCAAGACAAACTGATCGTGCAAAGACGTCTTCGTTAACTATTGGCCGATCATAGAATCTAGCAAATGTACTTGATGCTGGCGTCCAACCCGCCGTCTTCCGTATGACGTCAAGGGAGACGCCCGCCCTCTTGGCTGCGGAGGTGGACGCGTGACGCGTGCTGTGCGCCCCGAACGTCGTCGTGTCCACTCCGCTCTCGGCTAGAACCTGCTTAATCCAGCGTGCGATCGTCTGACTAGTCGCTGGCTTGTGAGGCGGTTTGAACGTCAGTAATAAGTTACTATAATCATTATAATTTCGTAACTGTTCCGATCTAGATAAGTAATCTTTAATAGCAGTAGCAGGACAAATATCTTTGTTTTCATTAAAAAATGGAAGAATCAACAAAGGCTGCGCGCGCCCAGCGCCAGAAGTTTTTATAATATCAGAAATTATTATTTTAATATCATCAGAACCAATTTTGATATTGTTAATCTTAATCAATGATAGCGTTTGTACTCTGTGAGCTGTACAAATCGCCAATAACGTAGCCACTTTCTTTGTTAATTTTTCAAGTGAAATATCGTCATGTGGTTTCCAAAGGGCTATGTGATTTAAAACCACCTGTGGGTCCCAAGTTCCTATGTATTTAGGTACTGTGGGTCTAAGTTTATAAACACCCTTGAAAAATCTCGTAATTAGATTATAATTACTAAAATCACCATTTAATAACAAACCTAGTGCAGATCTGTGGCTATTGAGCGATCCATAGGCCGCGCCTTGGTTATACATATATGTGAGGAATGACAAAATAACTGACTCAGAAGAAGAATTATAAGGATCTAACTGTAAGTCATTGCGATATGACCACCATAGTTTATATGTGCAGCCATATTGATGAAAGGTATTTTGAGCTAATGAAGACAACATTATATCTAGAGCTTCTTCTGGGGTACCTTTCCTTAGCAAAGCTTCCCGGAGAGCTTCGCGACACCCAGGGTAAGTATGAATTGTTGCCTTCTCCTGAAAATGAAATTTACAAGATGATCATTTGCTTTGAAATAGATAATATTGGAGCTGCACATGGCTTTAAGAAATGGGAACCACGGCTGAGATGGCCAGCAAGGAAAAACGAAAATGCCTTCCGCTTTTTCGGTCTTAATCTTTTTAAGACATTTGGGTATGAGGGTAAAAGGAGGAAATGCATAAAAATAATAAGGTTGCCAATTAAAAGTGAAAGCATCAACTGTGAGGGAATCCGGGTCTTGTTTCCAAGACACATACATCTGACATTTGGAATTGGCGCGAGAAGCGAAGAGGTCTATATCAGGTGTACCAAAAATGTCAGTAATCCTTTGGAACATTGGTTTGGATATTTCAAGTTCAGTATCTACATTCTTATTGCGGGACTCTTGGTCAGCTTCTATGTTATCCTTCGTGTTAATATAGGACGCGTACAGCCATATCTTACGATTCTCGCACCATTGCCAGATTTCTCTGGAAATCTCATTCAAATGAGTAAACTGAATTCCACCCATTCTATTTATGTAACTTATTGCGGTGATATTGTCACAACGCAACAAAATAGCACAGTTGTACAAATCACTGGCAAATGTCTTTAACGCAAGGAAAGATGCTTTAAGCTCTAAATAGTTTATGTGATAAAGACCTTCATCCGATTTCCATTTACCACCGGCACCTTTACCATCACAAAATGCGCCCCAACCTTGCCTAGATGCGTCAGAAAATATTTCCATAACAAAGTTTAGCTTTTCTAAATTATTTTTTGAACTGAAAATATTAAGTGACCACCAAAGCAGGTCAGGTAAAATTTTATCGGAAGGAGTAAATCTTACATTATAATTATTTTTGTATTTAAGTAAAGCCATATGTTTTTCCCTTTCCAAAGATTTTGTATACATCCAGCTGTAAGAAATAGCTGGGCAGGCTGCTGTAAGTACTCCAATCAAATGTGCAAATTCTTTAATGGTGCATCTAGGCAGGGGTAAGAATTTTTGAACAAGGTTAAAAATATAATTTTGTTTTTCGATGGGTAAACTGATGGACATTTGTACGGAATCAAATACGAAACCTAAATATTTACATCTTGTTGTAGGATGCAGCTTACTTTTATCGTAGTTAATAACAAATCCCAGACATCCTAAAATCTTACACGTTTCTGTCACGTTTTGTTGACATTCATCCCAACTAGAACCTAAACATAATATGTCATCCAAATAAATAATCGATTTAAATCCGCGATTTCTCAAATGACCGACAACTACCTTCATAATTTTTGTGAAGGTTCTCGGTGCTACAGAGAGGCCATACGGCATAGCATTAAATTCATATGTAACTAATTGAGAATCTTCTTGGAATTGAAATCGCAAATATTTTCTATGATTGGGGTGAATTGGAACTAATAAGTATGATTCCTTTAAATCGATAGTAGCCATGAAACAGTTCTGTGATATCAAAAGGGCGACAGTCCTGTAATCCTCCATTTTAAAATGTGTTTTTTCTACAAATTTATTAAACGATTTCAAGTTTAAAATAAATCTATTGTTACCATTAGGTTTACGTACCAAAAAAATGTTAGAAATAAATTGATTTTGAGATGGTTCACAGACCGATATAGCACCTAGATCGAGTAACTTTTGGATAGATTTAGACATCTCAAATTTCTCATGCGGGGGCAGCTCGCGCTGTCTACCCGTACCACCGATCAGCTTTACTTTTTTACAGAATGGAACCTTGAAACCATCTCGAATCCAATTTAACACAAGTTTATTCTGAGTAATCTTACACCAACAGTTGTAAAAATACTGCAATCGACCAGAATGTACCTCTATGTCCGAGGGCCTGCACGAGGAGGCTTGTTCCAAATTCTCGATGGGTTGAAATTGCTTTGTGCAGTTGACGCAAACCTCTGATTGGTGTAAGGAGTCTTCCTGGAAGTTCCGCGCCCCCCCCCCCCCCCCCTGCTGGACACTGAGCGAGAGGGGCCCTTCGAGTTTCCCTGAGGCCTAGTGGAACGTGTAGAAGATGGGCCTGGTACAGGCTTATTATCTGGCTTCCTTATCTGCGAACCCTGTTTCTCTATAGCTTTTGATGCCTTAATCTTGTCTGGTAAATCGGCACCAAACAAAGTTTCGTCGCGGTCACTGTCCTGGACGAGGTTAAGAAAGGATCTTTCTAGACCTTGTGTTAGAGACTTTTTTCTTGTCTGAGACTCCGCAGCATGTAGGTCCGATAAGATCCTACAAGCATCAGATAGAAATTTTATGGCCTGTATCTTATTTTCGGAACTTAGTAATACCGTCATTGCCCTATTTATGGCTGTGAGGCCTATCCCTAGCTGTTGTTGACTATTTTCGATTTTCTTGTCCCGAGCTCGGGCAAACTCGGAGACTGCAGCACTTATTTCTGGATTCAAGAGAGGGGCTCTGAAAAGTTTACAATTTTTGGGAATTGTGTATTCTTTTAACAATTTTTCTTTTTGTTCCTTTTCAGGCAAACCCTTACGGAGAAGAGGAGCCCACCTCTGGGCTAAGTCTGGATGTATGTCCTCTCCGTATATAACTTCCTCTTGAACAGGTTCCCCCAAAGCTATTAAAATATCAGGATCAAGTAACGGCACAGGCAGAACATCAGCCTGGATGTCGTCCTCTAAGGGCAGCGCCTGATCTGAAGTCTCTGGTTCGTTATTCGGGTTCTTGTTAAAGTCATTATCTAAAAAATAACAAAGTTTGAGGGTAGGAAATACAATTACTACTGTATTATATTAGGTTAACTCACGGTTAACTCGACAGGTAAACAAATACCCTTTGGTTAACTCACGGTTAACTCTTGGGCTGTTATACTTTTTGGTTAACTCACGGTTAACTCTAAAGTTTTATATAAAGTAATAGGGCTCTGAAAAGTTTACAATTTTTGGGAATTGTGTATTCTTTTAACAATTTTTCTTTTTGTTCCTTTTCAGGCAAACCCTTACGGAGAAGAGGAGCCCACCTCTGGGCTAAGTCTGGATGTATGTCCTCTCCGTATATAACTTCCTCTTGAACAGGTTCCCCCAAAGCTATTAAAATATCAGGATCAAGTAACGGCACAGGCAGAACATCAGCCTGGATGTCGTCCTCTAAGGGCAGCGCCTGATCTGAAGTCTCTGGTTCGTTATTCGGGTTCTTGTTAAAGTCATTATCTAAAAAATAACAAAGTTTGAGGGTAGGAAATACAATTACTACTGTATTATATTAGGTTAACTCACGGTTAACTCGACAGGTAAACAAATACCCTTTGGTTAACTCACGGTTAACTCTTGGGCTGTTATACTTTTTGGTTAACTCACGGTTAACTCTAAAGTTTTATATAAAGTAATAGTCTTAATAGGCAATATATTAAAATTACTTACCAGACATATTTTCATCATCCGAGGAATCCGAGTACACAATTACACGTCTTCGACGTTTATTTTCTTTGTTCTGAAGCTTTTTCAGCTTCCTAGAATAATGTGCAATCTTATCCTCAGCATTGCGCTTCGGCATCTTAACGAAAATTTGAACGCGTGCGTTCCGTAGCTCGCACAAAAAAAGAATGAAGTTAAGATGGCGGCGTGGTGTTCGGTGGGGTTGAACAAAGAGGGGTGACCAGTAAAAAAAAAAAAAAAAATCTAAAAAAGTGTGCGAATTGCTCGAACAATAAAAGGAACTACCTATTAGACTAATATATGTATTTAAATATATACATATATTTACATATCTATATCTTCGAACAAAGTGACGAAATATAATAATAGTTATTTGAACAAAGAACAAGCTAATGATTGTAACGTAAATACTCGTAACCTATTTCACTTAAAACATAATATATGTAATATAAAAATAAAATACATTTACGTTACATTATTAAAAATAACGACTGACGTTACTCAATTCATATTTGTCACAAAATAACATTTAAACGTATAAGTTATACATATATTTTTGAAATCTCCTTTTAAACCTCTTCATTTTGATACTCCACTCAAATAGGTTACTCAATTTTTTTGTTTTTCAACCTGCCTTTTTTTGCGTACCTATATAGTCCGCCATTTTGTTTTTATAATGACGTCACATACCCTATGATAATCGGAGGAAAGCAAGAAATCTAAAGACACCTCATACGTCTATATCCGATAAGCCGTTCTTGACTTATGGTTAATTAAAGAATCTTACACACATACAAACATACAAAACGCTAAACTTTGGTCAGTCATATAAAAACAGAACCGACTTGAAACTCAAGTAATATACAAAATACCAAAACCCTGTCCTAAATCTTAATCTAAATACTTGTCTAAGTTTTTTTTTTATCTATAAAAAATTGCAAATAAAATGATTGTGCTTCCCTAACTAGATAATAGTCCAAGCCGTCAAAGAACGGTACGATAAACATAGAAAATGTACTGTTTTTAATTTTAGTTGTTCATCCATACTTAATATTATAAGTGCGAAAGTCTGTCTATATGTCTGTCTATTAAGCTTTCACAGCCGAACCGCTGTACGAATTTTGATGAAATTTGATATGATGGATATAAGTAGTTGAAGACCCATGTCAAACATAGGCTATTTTTAGATGCAGGCGGAGCTGCGAGAAACAGCAAGAAATGAAAAAAAAATATATTATAACTTTACTTACATTTAAGTTCATCAAATTATCAGCAAATATTATCGTGCTTCTTATGTAAATGAGAACTTGTATGAATGAACCGCTTAAGGCATATACTATCTAAAACGATTTCATTACTTTAAAGATAAAAATCATCATCATTTGAGCCATAGTCAGTGTGAGTCAGCGTGTGTTTCTAGTTGCGTCGTAAGCTTACGCTTAAGATGCACAGTGCAATATTTTTTTTTATATAATTAAATAGGCAAAAAGGCATACGGCCCACCTGATGGTAAGTGGTCACCGTAGCCCATGGACGCCCGAAACACTAATTAATTTTGTTGCATGCTAGCACATTTCTGGGAATGTTTATTGTATGTTTATTACATGTAACCTGTTGGTGTACATCCCCTAGCGGTAGAAACAAGAGGAAATCTTAAGGATATTTCAATCCAGAATAAAGTAGCAAAATTGTTTTGGATAAAAGCACACGCTGGGTTGGAAGGCAACGAGAGAGCTGATGCTCTAGCACGAGAGGCCGCTGAGAAGTCCAAGCGAAAACCAATATACGACAGTTGCCCGGTCTCATTCGTCAAGCGAAGTGTTCGTATGGCCACGCTTGACGAGTGGAATCGGAGATATGTGGGGGGCAGCACAGCCTCCACAACTAAGCTGTTTTTCCCCAACGCAGTGGAGGCATACGGGATCGTACGTAAGTTTGAGCCGACCATGGTAAGAACGCAAATCCTAACAGGTCACGGCGGGTTTTCAGAGTACCTGAATCGCTTCAAGTGCAAGGAAGACCCGTCGTGCCCCTGCGATCCTTCGGAAGAGGAGACGGTAGTGCACATCCTGTGCTCCTGTCCTATATACGATAGGGATAGATTTGAGATTGAGCAGACATTAGGCTTAAAAATTGTCGCAGAAAATTTTAACAAACTGATTGCAGGTAAAGAAAGGGAGGTATTTCTTGAATACTCCGAAAAAGTTGCCAAGAGGGTGATAGAGAGAAACAAAACCTAGTAAATAAACTATGCTTGCATAATATTATAGAATATTAATGTATAAGCATAGAAATTAAGAGTCGTAAATGTAATAGTGATAAGTAGTATTAAGGAAATACTATAAGGCTGAAATGTATAAATAAAGAAACGTAATCTGTGTACATTTAATATAAGGCACCCCTCATGAATCCTATATGAATAGGAAAAAATATAATGTATAAGTAAGTAAAGAAATGTAAAAGATTAGAAACAAATAAATAAAGATAGTAGATATCTAGTTAGAATATGGGAATCCCACCCATCAAAGACAGAGAGGCATGAAACGCGAGAACTGGTATATGAAAGAGGATTGCTAAAAAAGACTCCAGTAACCGTACTGGGGGTAAGAGTATAGAAAAAAAAAAAAAAAAAACCTGTTGGTGTACCAAATTGAATAAATAAACCTTGCCGACCCTTGAGAAATCCTTTAATGCCCTTTTTGAAAGACCCCACGTTGTAATCTCTTGGAAAAAAACCATGTTGGGGAGCTCATTCCAGTCTCAGCGTACGTAGGAGAAAAATTCTATTAAAGCGCACCAAGCGTGGTCCTACATTTGGCAGTACTCGTTATTACATTGGAGCGACTTCCGAAGCACGAAGCCACTAGACCACGGATAGAGTTTTTTCGTGACGAGTCTTAGAGATTCTCTTTCGAAACAAAATTCTAATTTCTGAGATCCTCATCATGATGATCCACAAATGCATTTAAAATATACAAAACTACAGAATTAAGCAATTTATGTTATAAATATGCAGTTCATTACTTTAAAAGTTAATAAATGATTTTTTCTACTGATAACTTACCAGTAAACCGAAAGTTTCCTTAAATATCACAAATAATGCCAATACATCATAAAATATTTTATATATTCCATCGAAATGTTCATTATACACTGTCAATGGATCTTCCATAAGCTTCGAATTACATAAATTAAGTATATATTGTATTATACTGATTATTTCTATACCGCACAACAAATTTGTATCAAAAATCAAATATGTATACGTAGAGATAGACTCAATTAGTGAAAATTCTAAAAATATTTTATACAAAATATAAAACACAATATAAAAAAAAAGCAAAACAGTAATATTTATCATACTTTTTCTGAATATGTTTTTAAAACCGTGTTCATTTTTATTTTGTCTTTTAAATATAGAGTTTAGAATAATTAAAAATTGAATGTTTTTTATACCATGCTTTATGTTATTTATATAACTAAAAAGAAAAGCAATTAAAAGCAAAGATTTAAAATTAGCAATTAGTTTTAAATACAAGTAAGCGCGTAAAAAAAAGATAGCACATATAAATACACAAAATAAACAAGAAATTATATTATATGTTGTGCTATTGGGCGTAACAAAATTTTCTTTTATTCTACACTTTTTTAAAAATAACATTTTTCTGAAAACTTGATTGGGTTTTAGTATAAATTGTAATTCTTTTTCAATGAAATTATTTAGTACGATTTCACTGACAACGACCTGTCTTGTCATTTTGTGTGTTTTAATGAATTAACTAGATATAGTAGATTACTTGAAACACAACATTTGTTAATAATGATAATTTTTCATCCATTTCAGTCCACATCACTTGTATTTCTATAGTTCTATATTAAATTAAAAATATTGACCATTGTCACTATTTATACATTGTTATTTGGACAATACTGGTTAATTATAACACTTACAATGAAAAACTACTAAAGTGAAAATCATAAAGTTTTTTTTGCACACAAAAGTGAAAATAATGGAAATGTAATAAAAAGTCCTTCAGGAAGGATTTATTACTTCCATATAGGCATGACGATTAATTTTCTATTTCATGTTTAAATGAAAGACATTTATGTTATTTTAATGCTTGTTGCCAAAAGCTCCTAGTAATCGCTAAATGCAGTTTTTCTACCACTTCACTTAGCCTGATTCTTTTGACTAGACTTGACTACCGACTAGACTTTTAGACTTGACTAGGACTTGACGAAACCACTCTGTAGGACTGAAGAATATAGAAAAATTAAGAAGGGCTATAAAGGACTTGTATCCATGGCCGTAAAACCCATTACTAAAAAAAAATTGTCAATGTGACATTACATAACAATTATGTCTTTTCGTATAACATGTAAATACAAATCTAGCAATCATTTTAATTTATTTACAATACATTTTTGGGATTTCTTTTGTTCATCATGGTCTTATAATTGATTGATCATTATGATGACCACGGCAGCAGCTTTGGTACTTACGCTCTCATTGGTGGTGAATGATATAACATTGTGGTTCGCACGTGATAGTATGGCATTTTCTTCTTTTTCTCTGTCCTTAGGCACAGAATTAATAGTATTGTATATAATAATATTAATAGTCTATATAAACCCAGATTTAAACCACCCAAACTTCGTCACCATAACCCATTTATACTTTTCACTCATTAGAAATAGTTCCTCCTCCTGCCGAGACCTGTTCATGAAAATGTCAACTAATTCATATGGCCGAGAACGGGGTTTGGCACCACAAGACATCAACTTCTCCAAAGGGCCTCTATAACCCGTGAATTCCAAAAGGAGATACATTAATAGTATATATAATATTAATAGTAACACTTACACCCTCCCACCCGAAACTGATACCGCGTCTCACAGCGCAGATTTGGTTGAAAATGGAGAGCAAAACAATGCGACGACTATGACATAGATATACGGTAAATAACCAATCTTACGGCTTATGCGTACGCGTAATAGTAGTAGTAATATGTATCGGGCTCGCTGCTGTTGTATGAAGTGTCCGGGATGTCCTACAAATGCATTTTTCACAGTTGAAATGCGGCCTTATCATTACTATTCTTTCATTGCGTTTAATTCTGACTATTGGCTGGTATAGTTGACTGACATGATTTAATTTATCACGGGTTATTGAATAATAGAATAGCTACTATAAATCATTATGTACTGTTGGTAAACAGGATATTTTTTGGTTCGTTTGTCTGGCAATATCTCTGTATTATTTGCCCCCAAATTTTAATAAAGTATAAAATAGTATATACGTAGTCTTCTATTGAATTTCGATCTTTCATTAAGTATAACTTATTGCTATTAGTTATTAATGACTATCTCTTTATTTCAGTTAGTATCCTAAAAGATGAGAATAAAGCATCAACTTTGGTTTACCTCTTCAGTGTGTGTTTACTATTGTGCCAAATAAGTTTACTACCAAATTCATTGTACCAGAAATGTCCATTCATCTATTGTCTTTTGGAGGTAAATAGCTTCTTTGTTCCTTATGTACTTATGAGATAAAATATATCCGTACGGATTCCTTCATATTTTTGAGGGAACTATTAATACTTCCAAATACTGTTGGTTCCTCCAAAGAACTAAATAGGGGAGCTAGGAGTCCGAATCATGATCATCATCAGTCAGTTTACAGCTAAGCGTATGGATCATAATATGGATAATCTTAATAAATTAATTCTTATCAACTACTCAACTACTCGTATGATACTTACTATGGTGGCTCAACGGCCCAAAGGGGATCTGGGCAGCCGTCACTAGAGCTCATTGTTCCCTACTTAGCGTAACCTCCTGTAAGTTTTTAAATGAGTTATAGGTTAGGCAAACAAAGGCACTGAATAAATTGAATTAGTATGCAAATATAAAACTATTCATGGGTTTAGTAAAAGGCAGTGGAGTGAAGTTTAAAAAAGGGGGAAAAATATGTAATGACTCTAACCGCATAAACAGGATTGTGGGGAAGGGTCTTGACGCCCTTAGACTTTTATGGATTGACGATGATAATAGTGAAAAAGAAGAATTCACAGCAGAAGATGCAACTGGAAAATCGAAGAAAATAAGAAAAATAATGACATAAACTAATGTTTTCATTAAAATTCTAATTCATAGAAATATCCAGCTCATAAATAGGTTTTACAATAGTATGACATCTAACAACAATTACAGGTGCTGATGTCAATTTTGATAATAGAATTCTGTATTAATTACTTGTGGAGTGGAATTCAAGATTTCGTTCACCGTAACGCTGATGCATTCCTAGTATCACTTACAGACGACTGGCATTTTGATTGGTTGATCTGCCACTTATGCTGTGGCAATAGTGAATGCACAGAAAACTTTATAGCCCTTTTGCTTAAAATAATCAGTGTAAATACTTTGATTTTCAGTTGTATTATTTATTTTTTTGTATGAAACTTTATTAAAATTATTTTATAGTAAAATGTTTAGTTGCTCCTCAAATTTTTATGTCAAATCAAGTCCTCATTCTAAATATAAATCCTCGTATTCCTTTTAAATGTCACTTAGAATTTCAGTTTTTGGGGTATTGTTTGCCGTGCACGTGTTGGTTGCGAATCCCCTTGTTCAATTTTGTCATACAGTTGATGCCGTCGTCGCAGCGATGTTTGAATGAAAACACGTACGTCCACTTCACAGTAGTATATTTCGTTAGTATTTAACACCAGTGCAGTACGGTATAGTATTACACAATTATGTGACGCCAAAATCAAGTAATTTTACAAAACGTGCAAAGTCTGCAATTTTCAAAGCGGCGTTCTGTCAATCTGTCAAACTTTTGCGGAAGTAGCATGGGACCCACTTCCAACAAAAGTGTTGCCAGAAATCAGTGGCGATAAAAGCGCCACAAGTTGTTTTGTACACCAAGGTCTTATCTGATTTTGTGCAATCTATCAGTGACATGCATTTCTAAATCACCACTTTTTTTATGTCATACATAATTTTAAGTACTTTAGCTTTATAAAGTTGCGTATGTATAATTGTGTTTGTCTTACACAAAATAAAATATATTACTGATGGAAACATGTCAGTGAAGTGCAGAATTAATAGCGTACTAACTATACCAAATATATAAATTATAATGTTCGTTTTTTGTAACATTGACGATCTTTGATGCACCTGAAATGGGCAAAACACAAACTGATGTTTTACATATTATATACAATGTTGTAAAAGACTAGATGCAAATGAAAGTCAGTTCGTTTACAACTTTATTTCAACCATTAGCAATGTAACTAACAAAAGCCTCAAAACTAGCATTAGGATTATTTTCTTCCATTTCCTTACTTTCCGTCAACATAACTTCTTGTAACGCTAAAGTTCTAAGTAATTTTTCAGATTCATTATCATCAACATCTAAAATTCTTTCGTGAATTTGATTAGCTAAATTAATTTCGTCCATAGTAGATTCATCTATGGCACTTGAGTTCATTTCTTCGCCTCGGAATAGTCGTCTTGTTGAGAATCCAGCTTGTTTAAGTTTCTTTTTTGCTAATGTTATGAAAGTTGGAGATTTAAGCGTTTCACGTAACCAGTTCTTAATTTTGTTTTTCTTGTCTTCTACTCTTGCTTTGAATCTGAAGGAAAGAGGATTGAGACAGTGAGTAGAAGGAAATTTGAAACAAATGAGGCAAAATGTTGAAATCTTTGTCAATTTTAAATCAATTATTTTTGATGTAACTACCACATGAGTTTTACCAGACGCAGTCCAAAAGTTATGTAGACGCACAATGGAAATTAATTCAATGTAAGTGCCCATACCAAATAGTTATGTACGAGTAATCTAAGCTTTCGCCTGCATTTTTTGTCAAATAGTCAGACGATCTAGAGAAGGTCACAAACGAGCTTTGAAAGCTGGCTGCTTCTTATTGAGCAGTCTGGAAATCTATTATATATGGGAGGCATATGTCTAGGAATGAACTATTTGCGCCTTTGCAACTGATATATTATACCTAGCACGATATAAAATAAAACTTACTTCTGCAACTCAATTTCCCTCTGCCTCGCTCGCTTTATCTTCGGCATCAGTTCCGGCACGTTGTACGCTTCATTTGAAGTTATGGTTTCCTCAACCCATTCGGTAACCTCTGACACCCTGCTGTATACTCCGGGCGAGCGAGGATCACCACACTGCTTCCCGCCAAACGAAACAATCCCGAGAAGAACTCCGTCTCTTACTGCTGGGCCTCCTGAGTCATGCTGAAAACGAATTTCGTTTATACAGTATCTCTACTACTAACAGTACCAAATAATCTCTGTAGTCATGAATAAGATGCCAAGTTGCGTCGCTTTAGCGATCCCTATTCCATCTATATTATATAATAATTATTCATTTTAAGCATTTGGCATTGGAAATAAATTTGGCCTTATTCATATAAAGTCAAGTATAATATTTCGAAGACAGATAACCATTACGATGCTCAGCCATTACGATGGGAACGGTAAGTGGGTCATGTTTATCTCTCTTCGACTGAACGTTAAGACTGACTTCTCATTAAGATTATGCATACATCATTGACACATGCATGTATGCACACATTCATGCAGTTGACTGCAGTTATCTTGCTTCAAAATTGATACTTTTATAATTCCCTTATCCCAATTTCCTGACACTTTTTTCTTTGTTTCAAAACTCTGAGAGCAAGCCATTTAATATGGATTCACTATTGTAATCGGTGAAAGATATTGCATACACAAGTCATTTTCTAGAATTAAGTATGTAATTTTATTATTTTATGTCAAAGTTTTAGTGGAACAAGAGAAGGAATAAAAAATTCTTACATTACAAGCATCTTTCCCACCAGTAGCGTAACCAGCACACAACATCCTAGGAGTTATATAGAACCTGTATGACTTCTGACAATCCATGTGCCTCATGACTGGCACGGGCACGAATCGCAGCCGGTCTGGTATGTGACCATAGCCTGTCTCCTGGAAATGTCAGAATAGTGTTAAGTTTTACATCAGATCCTATTCTAACCTTCAATCGTTTTTTTTTCAAAAGTGGCATCCGAAAAGCAGTGGCATCTCAACGGGGCAAAGCGATTTTTCACGCCGCAGCATAGACTGCTCCCTTGGGCCGTATGCCTGTTTGACTGCTTAGATGTATATAAAAAAAAACAAAAGAAAAAAAGAATTGTAAGATGCTCGTATAACACAACTTCAAAACAAGCGAAACAAAAGGTCAGTACAAGAATTATTTTTTTCTTTTTCATCTATATTTGACGATTCCTACACGCTGGATGACTTTCATGTACTGTATACTTAGGACTACAGATAATACTTTAGATGCCTCAGCTTTGAGCTCCCAAAAGAAAATAAATCACTTCTTTTTAAGTAGGAGTAGACAGAGGTAGAGGAAGAAAATCTTGTTCCTCAGATACTCACATCAGTACTACCCCAACCAGTGACAATCAGTATGTCGTTTTCCTTGACGACGTAATCTTTCGAAGGCAGATTTAGGACTGCGATGTTCCGGCCTATGGGCATTGGACGATCAAGCCGTAGTAGTGAAAAGTCAAAGTCGGCATTCCCGGCTGCGTAATCTGAAGGGAAGAATACCTTGAAAAGACAAGAATAATTAAGTATCTCAATACGAAAATATCTTATGTTATAAACAAAGTCGATAATTTCCTTCCTCAATTATTGTAGACTAAAACTGTACATTTCAGTAGATTCATATCTATAATATAATCATCGTAAGGGAACTACTTTTACAGGTGATAATGGAATTGTCTCACCTTATTCACTCGAGCCTGGTATCCCCCTCTGTTATGGAACGAACTCCCAGCTCTTACAATGAATGGTGTAAGTTTCTTCTTATTGCCGTCTGAAGCCCTGAAACAATGATAAGGAGGAGATTTTATCAAATCCGTCTCCGTTAGTTTCATAGATAAAAGCGTTAAAACGAATGAAAATCTCCCTTGGCTTCGCATAAATCGCAGGATTTGTATCTTTTTATTAATCATACTATCATGTACACTATTGTAAATGTCGCAGCATTAGGTAGACAACTCATTTATAGAACACCATATTTTAACACTAAAAACGTTTGTCCTCATTTACAACTGCAAGAAAACTTCTGGAAGTTGCTGTCTGATAGTCTTTTGATTTTGTTTATGACGATTAAGGCAGACAATATCTATTGAGGCCTCAACCACTGCTTATCACGGATATGTAGCATCTGTCCTACAATACGGGGATATGTCCAAATAATTATATGGGGGAACTCTGTAGTCATGGACAGAGCATTTAAAGTACAGAAAATATGTGTCAGCGCTATTTCTAACGCAAAGGTTGATGATAGTTGTGTGCCACTCTTTGAAAGGTTGGATATTCTGCCGTTGCCTAGTCAGTATATTAGGAAAATCTGCATATTTACACATACCCATGATAAATACTGAACTGAAATAAGCAAAGTTATACCTAGAGTAACCAGATCCAACATTATGAGCAAATAGTTTTAACCAACGTGCCATAAAGATATTTATAAAAAAAAAACTAGTTGACCCGGCAAACTTCGTACCGCCTCCGAATATATTCATCTTTTAAACCTTCCCTGGACTGCCACAAATAATTCAAAACCAAAAATAGCCAAATCGGTCAAGCCGTTCTTGAGTTTTGGCGAGACTAATGAACAACAATTGATTTGTATATATTTATAGATGTATACAATATGTGTATCTATTTGTATGATTTGCTACCAAATTGCATTAAATCATATGGAGGGGAAGCTTTCAAAATACAACTTACGAAATGCTTTCAAGAACATTGCTTCTATTCTATAAAAGTATTCTTTTCAACGTATTCGTTGATTGTTGTAAAGCGTATAAAGATTGACATTGTGATTCATGTAAACCTAATTGACATCTAAATTTCATTTATTTATTTTTCAGAACTCATTAATTTTATATTTTGACTACGTTTTTATTTCATTTTTTTATAAGATTTATTTGTGACTTTTACGAAACTTTTAAAATTATTGTAAATGACTCATACATTACTCTTAATTAATAAGCATAAGGATGACAAAATATATAGTGGTGCACTTACATGATGATAATAATAATGATAATCAAAAGGCGTAGGGATGTGAGACCCCATCGCCCACTGGGTTCTCTTCCCAGTGCAGTCAGTCTCCGCAGGGCAGCTTGTGGCGAGCTGTTGGTGAATAGCGACACCGCGACCTGAGTGCTCCCACGGGAGGTCACCTTCGGCCTTTCTTCGTCAAGGTCGGAGTGAACGCCGATGAGGGACAGGACCCCTACCTCTGGCTTGCCTTAGCCGGCCGACCAAAGTGGAGTCGCAAGAGCTATATGCTCGAGGGTGGAAGTGTATTTCACGTAATGGCGTAATAAGGGGAAACCCGCTCACGAGGCAACTCGCGATCGCGAAAAGGGGCCGCACCTCTCAGCACCCTTAGCCGCTCATCCCAACGTTGCCCCTCTGTTGCCAAACGCAGCGACTATTTGGGCGGCCCATAGGGGGAAAATAAACTATTCTATTCTGCTCTTTTCGATAGCAACTTGCACATTTAACCCATGTGTTATCCTTTCCAAGTTGCTGTCTTATCCTGACAATCTTGTCAGGCATTTCTAGCAGAAGTTGTTGCAGGGGTAAATGAGACCTTATACCCTTTCAATATATCTATTCATAAATCGTCGGAATTGTCTTAATAAAATTGAGACTGAAGTGGAAATAATAAAAATATCTTACGATTCTAAGCAGTGTCCAGCAGTAAGCACCCACTGCTCGTCTATAATGGACCCTCCACACCAGTGCTTGCCATTCCTTGATATGGCCACGTTATATGGATACATGCTTATACTCGTCTCCATGCCCCCAACAATCCTTCTGACAGCATAAGAACGGAACGCCCACGCCATATTTTTATCTTCCTTCATTTTAGGAAATACTGTCAAAGATATTTTATACACATGGTAAATTACTAAAAACAATAGAGAAACTTTCTCTGAAAATGATGATGATTTTAAATTTTTGATGGGTTTAACAGCACCCCATCTACCTTCTCTTAATGCCCCTAAGGTTAACTGGCAGACACTGCTTAGCATTAAGTGATACCTTTTGTACCTACATTATCTGTAAGATATTGTGTGCAATAAATAATAAATAAATAAATGATTCCATGTTTCCAAAGGTACGTGTTGTGGTGGTCAAGTTACCAGGTGGTCGGTAATGGAACCACGTCAGAGGCCGAAAGGCGGTTCCGAAAACCTCAGACGCCAGGGTACAAAGGGTCGATTGACTATGTATCCCACTCGATATGAACAAATGAATCGAGTAACTGAAGGTAGAGAAGCCATTGAAAGTGAAGAACCTTCCAGTGCCAACCCTGGATTATTATAAATAATATTGGTGCTGTATTCAAGTAGTATCCAGAGATATACTTAAAGAGACCTCTCGTACTTGGGCCCCAAGGTACAAATACCTTGGGGTCTCTACTCCAAATGGCACAAATATGTAATCTTGTGTTAAAGATGCACCACTTTGCGTCCTTAGCGCTTTCGACAGCATTCAACGGATTAACGTCACTATACCAGAAAATGCAGCCCGCGTTCTTGGCACTATGCCACACGAGTACGAAAATAAAATCCAACAAAGGAGGAACCGATCCCAACTTGAAGAAGCCGATTTCCGGGTCATGATTGTTGCTTAGACCCTCATGTTTGTCCAGCACACTAAACGAACTTGGGAATGCTGTTGGCAGAATACACAACGAGTTCCAAGATTTCATCAATATAGTTTATTGTAATATCTAGATGATATTGTCATATCTTCCTCACCTGAATATGATCTATCGTCTCCAAACACTTTATACCTTGTTGATCTTTCATCATTAACAAATTTGTATTTCTCTTCTAAAAGTGATTTTATGTTTTCTTTACTATCAACAATATGCTTCTTTTGATAAAACGACTCAGATTCGTCAACATTAATTTCCATATATTTAGATTCATCAGTATTATCGAAATCATCATCATTATATAAATTCTTATATAATATAGGCTCTAAATGACTTTTATCTACTTGGTCATTTTTATCAGCAACCTTTAGACCATTAACTGTATTAAGTATAATTAAAATTTTTATAAATAATTTTGATACTTCAAACAAATTATTATCTATATTCATTTTTGTATCATTTTCATTAGTATTTATTTTATACACGATGATTCAATTGATTATTTAACCATATTTTCATCTTCATATTTCTTTACAAATAGTGTAAATTTATATTTTATTTAATGTTTTTGATTTTACGTATGTTATTTTTTTTCTCGTAGATATTTACTATTTTTATATAATTTTAATGATTGTTTTGAGGTGTTACGTAACTTTTCGGTTTATGATTATCACCGGATCTTAATATGTTAGTAGTATCTAAGAACACATAATTCCAGTCTCTATCAAGTTACGTATGTTGCAATAAAATATTTATGGTTTTCTTTTATCGTCGCTTACGTCGTAAAGTTGAATAGATTTGCATTTTTTTATGTCCTGTGTTCAGTTTCAAATAAGTTTGCTTTCACAACTTACGATCCAAGAAAAACATAAATATTGAAAATACTGTTATTTATTGGCATACTCAGGGAGTGTAAAAACCAGCATTGAGCAAAAAAAAACTTGCATTGGAATTGAAAATTTACATAGTTTTAGTATGTTTGGAAAAATATTCTAAGAAACTCGTTCGTTTATTTCATTTTATAACACTAGTTTGTTATGGTAAAGTATTAATTTCAGCCAAGAGGATTTAAATATTTTTTGCAAATATGTTTTTTTTTATGAATTTTCGAAATGATAAGCTAACTACTAAAGTTTTACAATTAATTTTATGTATATTCAAATATATATTTTTTTTTTATTAGCATCAGATCAAACAGCCATTAATCAAAATATGTCTTATGACGGAGAATACAGGGTGTAGATTGAAACGTTTCTTTGCTGGTCCTATTATGCAACCAATTAGAAGCGTTCCTTCTGTAAACGATTGATCAGCAATTTTTTACGACGTTTTAAAATAGTTGGATTATTTTACAGCCTCCCATGGAGAAGCAAAGCGGTTTTAATATTTCTCCTATGTTTTGGCAAATATATGGTTGTGAAATGCCAATTTTTGTACAAGTGATTATAAACTGGCGCAAATATTTTGCAATTAAATAGTAAATCTTTGAAAATAATTTTAAGAAAATAATTTTGAGAAGCATTAATACTCGTATAAAAGAACATATTGCTGACATGAAAAATAGACGCTCAACCAAGTCTGCAGTCTGTGAACATGCTCTAGACAAACCCAACCACTATATGCGTTTTGATAATCCTCAAGTCCTTGCAAAGGAAAACAGATTCATTCCAAGGATGTTACGTGAAGCTATTGAAATTAAAAAACATCCTAATTTTAATAGAGAGGATGGATGGCAGGTACCGCTAGCTTGGGACCCAGTCATTAACTTAATAAAATCGCAAACTCGGAAGCAGACTGCAAGACCCTTAGATACTGTCAGCCAATACTGCGTGAATCGGAATAGTTCCCAATAAAAATTTCAGGCGCTAGTTTGTAATCTTATGACATCAAAGACAAATGTTAACTTAGTCTGCCTGCGACCATGAACGCTGTAAAGTGTTTGAAACGTCAGGTGTAAATAAATAAGTAATAAACGCGATAAAAACCGTATTAAAATAGTTTAATTTAATAAATAATTTTTTGATATATTCCAGCTATTAATACTTTATTGCATCTATTAAGATTAGGTTGTTTTCCATTGAACATCTCTTGAAAATATTTTAACGTTTGCAAACAATTTTTTATCATACTTTATACAGTTGCATCGTGCCGTCAAAAATTACTCGAAATTCAGAAAATAAATTCCCAACACGGCAACACTTAATGCAAACTGTTGCTGGGCGGGCGGCGGCGCGGACAGCCAATCGCGGCCATGTGACGGCGTTTCAAAGAGACTAGATAAATAAAGAGATGATATAACCGGGTTGCAAATATTTTCGTTATAAAACTTAGTATTTTGAGAATTTCAGAAGGAAACTGTTGCCAGTTTTACAATTTGTAATTTGGAGTACAAATAAATGTTTGCTCTACATCATTGTTTATCAAAAAAATTAAACTTTTATGGCACTTTATAAAATACTAAATAAAAACAAGAATTTGAAATAGATAGACTCTATAATTAATTACCATTTAAGAATTTTGTCACTGTGCCTAAATTATGTCCAGCGGTGAACCATAATCCCACCTGAGCCCCCAGTTCACTTAGGTCCACCCCTAGGATCCACTAGTGGATTCTAGGATACATCATTCTTCTCATTGATCCTCCGATCGGTATATTCAAATAAAATATACTCAAAAGTTATACTAAATTTACATGAGACATAAACATACCATCACGCCTTTTTCCCCGTAGGGGTAGCAGAGACTACTAGCCCGCTTTTCGCCACCGCGAGAAATGAGACGTAATGAGTTGCGAACCGCATTGCCGCCCTTTACGAGTAGATTTTTGTTATTTCCCAAAATCTGTCGCACCCAGCAGAGCCCCATGTGCCAGGTGAAGGCTAGCCTTTATCTGGGAGCGCCTCACCCTAGGGCATTTGGCACGCTTTAATTTACATGAGAAGCTGGCTTATTAACCAATTTTAGGTAAACCTACTTCGTAAACGAGCAAATGTGTCATAAGGACAGGTCGGCAACGCGCTCGTGACATCTCCGGCATTGCAGGCGTTCATAGGCTACGGTAACCACTTACCATCAGGTGGGCCGTGCGCCTGTTTGCCTACTTAGTTGTATAAAAAAAAGTAGTCATAATATAAAAATCAAGTATCATATTACAATTAATTGTTAATTAACGCCGTATATCAATTACATTTCCGTTTGTTTCAGTGGACTTTGTAATTATGGAATTCGATACTGATTGAAATTTCATATTATGAAACTCTCGACATCTCCACAAACATAAACATTAATCGGAGGTTCAATTTTAAAGGTCCAGACTCCTAAAAAGCGAAATACGATTCCCGTTCACTTAGTGAAATTGCCCACTCAACAAAATAAACATTGACCAATTAATAACGAATTTTGGAAAATTTTCACTTAGCATCTCTATATATGTCCCATGCTATCCCTACACTTCAGGCTTCAGTTATCCCCGGTTCGCGATAGAGGGCGCACGTGTGTATTTTCAGTTGCCTTTCCTCGGGACATGCAAAGGTAAGTAATTTCATAAAAATAATTTAATTTACCTCAAATTACTAGAATTTTGATGGCTTGAGACGACGCGCAGGTACCAGGCTCGCATAAGTTAAAGAAGATGAGATGAATCGATTTATCTTTACGACTGATTTACGTTTTCAATTCATTGAGGCAATCAAAGGACATGTCTCGGTTTATTTGCGTTTTAGAGATGAAATCGAGTTTTCAGAAAAACAGTTTTGTTTGAGTAATGAAATCTGTCTAACACAATGTTTTTAAATTACACAAGTCGTCATCTCGAATGATGTTGTAATGATTTATACTCATTTATCTTTTACAAACTATAACAATTATTTTTTATGATCCCCTAGTGCATATTATTGAATATTTTGCATATTGTTCGTGTAAATATTGATAAACAAAAAATTCCTCGATTTTTTCTTTTCTTTTTTTTGATATATAGAATTAAATATGTAAAATAAAATAAACCAAATTTTGATAATTAGTCTTGTGTTACATTTTAACGTGGTCAGAGCTCCCTTTTAGGCAAGTTGCCTGCGTCAGGGTTCTCCACTCTTTCGTATTTGAGATAACCATGGAGATAACTTGTTAAATTTAATTTATGTATATCACATTGCTACTAATAAAACTCATATCAATATTCAAGATCTTTACATATCATTTCCATTAATTTAATTATAATGTAAAATCTCATTGAAACATTGACAGGCACGTAAGCGCATGTAATACTAACTATCATCTTCCACCCGAGTTTATTTTTTAATTGTCTAATAGAACTAGTATTCACTTCCATTCCATTTATGTTTCCCTAATGATTCCGTTTCCCGCCCACGTATCTCTAGGGAACGCATATGAGTGTAGGTGTACTCGAAAATTACCTAAC
The DNA here is from genome assembly GCA_947363495.1 of Euzophera pinguis. Taxonomy (NCBI): domain Eukaryota; kingdom Metazoa; phylum Arthropoda; class Insecta; order Lepidoptera; family Pyralidae; genus Euzophera; species Euzophera pinguis. The sequence continues at coordinate 10,065,442 of OX376176.1, forward strand.
AAGCCACTATTATGTAGATAACGGACTTTTACTGAAAAGGAATACCTAAGTGAATTCCAAATTGAAAAATAAATTGTGAAATTAAAGATAGGCGGTCACAGCGATTTAAAAATCTTGGGCATGAATTTGAAATTAAAGTGCTTGTTGATCAGGGACCCCAAATACATTTTATTATTTTTAACAGCCTAATTCTGATCCTGATTGACCAGATTTGTGAGACCAGCACTGATTGACCCAAGAATATAATGAATTTGAGGAATTTAGTTGGCATTTCTTTACTTTCCCATCTTTTTTTTAGTTCTAAGTCAAAGTCAGTCCATAATAAGAAGACTAAGTGAAGCGATGGAGAAATGCTTGGATATTTTGGTGAAAAATAATGAAGACATTTAATCTAATATTTTATCTTCCCAATCCCAAATTTACACACAAACCATACAACTTCCATTTTGGAAAACAAAGAATCGTCGATATCACCCTTATAAAATTTTCCCTCCAAAAACTCGCAATAGCGTCACATTTATTTTGACGTTCAAGAATTTCCTTACGATCGTAATACAATTTGGTGGGAGTGCGATCGAATTCATGCATCTTATGATACCTTCTCCGCAGCTCGGCGCTCCTAGTAACTAAAGTTTTGATATGTATTATTCTTTCTGGTATCATAGCCATAAAACACTTGTGATACTTTGAGAATGGCACTAATACACTGTTAACTCATGGCATAAGAAAGCCTCTTTTACTTCTTAAAATCTGAACAAAAATAATGCAAGCACTGCTGTTTTACGCAAAAACAAAACCTCAGCAGAAAGATTAACAGACGCTCTTTACATAAAAGGAGGTTATCGTGCTGAAAATCACTTGAAACAGTAAAATTTTGAATGAAACCGCATGCAATAGCCCATAAAAATGTAAGAGTTTGTACCATTTCCTCACGGAGCTTAGAATTTCAAACCATCTTTCATAAATTTGAGAATTCTCCCGGGTTCTTTTTAAGACTCTCAAATTCCCATGGGCTTTGTTGACCTAAGACAGAGTCTACTTACTACATAATACATGAAAAAAATTGTTGCTTTGTTACAGTTTCTTAACTCTGCGCAGCACAAATTTCTAAATCCCACGATAACAGTAATAATACGAGATAAAATACCTTATGCCCTATTCAATTCAATTCAAATCAACCAGTACTCCTTAACGATGAGTATCACAATTTCTTATTAGATTGTTTCCGAAGCTAGAACATGAAGAGTAATAAATATTTTTAGGATAAGGGTCTACTTTAACCATAGATCTACTAACAACCACTAGAATACCTAGACGTAATAAAGTCTTGGCGTCATATCAGCCTAACTGAGGAAGTAAGATTAAACGGGTCCAGTAGAAGACCAGTACCACTGAAGTAGTGCAGTGCAGGCTGATCTGCGAGAGATGGGAGCTGACCATGGATCAATTGGGTATTCTACTAATTTTTACTTTTTTTTCATATCAATATTTTTATTTCCAGAAACAGAATTATAAAAAAAAAATTTGTAATCCGTTCAAAAATAAATAAGTTATAAGCCTTTGAAACTCGGTGGAAGGGGAAACTGTCAAAAAACAAGAAAAGGATGCAGTGTGTGCGCTGTGACGTCACTGCCACTCGGTTTCGTGCGTACAAAAGAGATAGCAAGACGTCCCCACCACGCTCCCACTTTTCTTTTAGAGAAAACTTTAAAATCGAATTACTGCCTTAATAAACTACTAATTTTGTTGTTGTTTTCAAAATCGGTTACTTTTTAGTGTATATTTTATTTACCAAGTATGAATACAGTCAAGTAGCCTATTACAAAGAGGAGGATGCCGTAATAAGCGTTTTGTAAGAAAGTATTTGTGAGGCTACACGGGGCGGAAGGCAGACGTGCGGGGTGCTTAGTTTCGGCCGTGGCTCCAACCATGGTGCACGAGCAATGATAAGCGCCAATGATCACATCACTGCGCCATTTCAAACGTAATTGCTCCATGGAGCTGACAACTGGCGAACCATCCCATAGAATACCTAAGTAGAATGACTCTGCACTCTAGATATACTCGTAACGGAGTAAATAAGAATAGAGTAAGAATTGGGATAGGTGTAGGTAAATAAATATGGATTTTCAAGAGCAAAACTTACTCCTCGACTGACAGTAAATATCGAAGTTATGAATTCAGCGCGCGTACCGTCAGAAAATTTTCTTTACCGCTGTTCTGAATAATTTATTTGTATATTTGGAGATATGTCTAGGGATTAAGGAATGGTTTACGAGCTACCGAGATATCCAAATAACTAAAGCAATTAATTTAATTGTTTGTGATATTAGGTTAAATAGGAAGTAGGTCTATAAAAGTTCGTTTTTAGAGATATTTATATAAATTAGGTCTGAAAGATGGTCTCTCTTTATCCAGAAACTTTATTCATTCATTTAGTGTGGGTTACACTGTTAATCGACCATGTGCACCTTAGTGTCAGAAAAAATAAACCGTAGACAATGGCGGGTACCATAAAAAAATTACATATTATTTTATCCGCATGAAGTCCACCGTAAAAATTACTTTTACTCACTTGTTTATTTGTGAAAGAAGAATGAATAAGGAACAAAGAAAAAGGAAGGAAGAAAGAAGAAAAATAAGTATTAAATAAATAAACTCATACTAATATTATAAGTGCGAATGTGTATTTGTTTGTTACGCTATCACGGCCAAACCACTGAACGGCTTTTGATTAATTTTGGCATGGCCCCGGGTCTTCAACTATACAGTTGAATTTGGTATGAATATTGTCGAAGACCCGGGGTCAATATAGGCTACTCTTTAACGTAGATGGAGCAGCTAGTGTAATACTAAGTAGCTTGCTAGCATACACAAATCCAACGGGATCGGCACTTCTTTCCAGGATCAAAAATCTATCTTAGTTTTTTCAATCCTCAGAAATGTGAAATAAAAAGCATGAAGAAAATCATTTGACAAAACGCAAATACACGTCTAACTTTTAACACACCACTTTTATTTTAGGGATTAAAACTGAAAAGACATGTTTCGTCTATTATAGATGCACTTATCTGAGGTACCAGGCTATCATGAAACGCTAAGAGCTAAGTGGTCTGAAAAGCCGGAAGCTTGCAATGGATCGTGTTCAGGAAACAGCTGACCGTTGTGAACATATAGTACCTTATTACTTTAAAATCTTGTTTTTGTATTTAACCTTAAAATAGACTTAAGTCAATAAACACTTTAGCTCTTGTCGCTGAAAGATAAAATAGAATTTTATAAAATTGAATAATGTTCCAAAAATTAAAATGTACTAGCTGACCCGGCAAACTTCGTACCGCCTCTGTATATATCCACCTTTTAAACCTTCCCTGGACTTCTACAAATAATTCAAAACCAAAAATAGCCAAATCGGTCCAGCCGTTCTAGAGTTTAGCAATTGATTTTTATATACGTAAATGATTTTCGCCACCGAGAAAAACTTTGTAAAACTAGCTAGTAATGAAATTCCAGCTAAAATTTATTGTCATTACATGAACCCAAACAACGTCCCTTTAACGACCTTTTTACTGAGGTGCGAGTAACATTCCAAAGGACAAAAGCTAATAAAAAGGATGGAAAATGTATCTAGAAAAAGTACAATATATTTTTACACGACTGACCAGAAAAGTGTTATGTTTTCAGCATTAATTGTATATGTTTGTATGTATGTGAGATTATCTATTTCACCATAAGTATCCATACTAATATTATAAATGCGAAAGTCTGTCTGTCTGTCTTTCTGTCTGTCTGTTATCATTGCTATCACGGCCAAACCGCTGAACGGATTTTGATGACATTTGGTGTGAATGTAGTTGAAGACCCGGGGTCAAACATAGGCTACTTTTTGACGCAGGCGGAGCTGCGGGAAACAGCTAGTTGAGAATAATTTGTTAAGCCCATTTTAGCTAATATGTGTTGCGTCTCGTTCTTTTACGCTAAATATCGAATAGGTGAGAACGGAAGGTAAATCACCATAAATTAATTACTTCTTCTGCACCACCGATTGGTTGACTGGTAGAAAAAGCCTACGGCTTTAAGTCCGCCATTTACATGTCATGTAATAAAGTTAAATAAATAAATAAACTTTGCATATTTTAGCTAACATGTGCTTAACAAAAGATTTGAATACGACGGTAAGCTAGTCTGATAAAGATGCATCCATACTAATATTATAAATGCGAAAGTCTGTCTGTCTGTTACGCTTTCACGGCCAAACTGCTGAACGGTTGTGATGAAATTTGGTATGAATAAAGTTGAAGACCCGGGCTGAAACATAGGCTACTTTTTGACGCAGGCGGAGCTGCGGGAAAAAGTGTGTCTGCCTATTTGTCTGTTTCACGACTAAACCACTGAACGGATTGGATGAAATTTGGTATGAATATTGTTGAAGACCCTGGGTCAAACATAGGCTAGTTTTTGACGCAGCGCTGTTAGCGCATAGATGGCAGACCGAATTATTTTTTATCAATCTACATGTGGGATATCAAAATGAACCCTATCTAGCATGAAAATATCTTATAAATTTCACTTTAAAATCTTATTTCATATCACGTTCCAGCACCTAAGTGTGCCCTTTTAGCCCATATTACTAAACATGGAAGGTAGAAATTACATTGAATTTCTTAACGAGATTATTGTTGGTAATTAGTTTGGGAGAAACTTGAGAGATGTTAAGTTTATTGCTGAAATTGTAACAAGTACTCAAGTAAAGGGTAAAAGGGGTAAAGTAAGCTTAAATAGCTATGTATACGTATATTATAAAGTCATTGCTTGCCTATAAATTAGGGCTCTGTACCCACACGGCCCTCGCGGGCGACCCGCCGTGGGAACTGGTGGCGGAGGCGCTCGCCGAAGTGTACCACTTTGTGGCGAACAGGAGGGAAATCGGCGAGCGCCCCTCGGCGGAGATCGTGCGGCGGGTGCGCCTGCGAGCGCAGGCGGAAGTCGTGCGGAGGTAGGAGGCGGACCTGGCGCAGGCGGCGTTCGGTGTGCGCACAGTGGAGGCCCTGCGTCAGGTCCTGGAGAAGTGGATGCTCTCACCTTCCGCATGACGCAGGTGCTCACCGGGCACGGTTGCTTCGGTGAGTACCTGCACCGCGTGGCCCAGAGGGAGGCCGAGCCTCGCTGCCACGACTGTGGCGAGGCTCAGGACACCGCTCAACACGTCCTTGAGCGGTGTCCCAGGTGGAGCCGGCAGCGCCAGGAGCTGGCCGCCGCGCTGGGCGGGACGGACCTGTCGCTCCCGAGTGTCGCCAACGCGATGCTCGAGAGCGACAGCGCCTGGAATGCAATGGCCTCCTTCTGCGAGGTCGTCATGTCGCAGAGGGAGGCCGAGGAAAGGGACAGTCCCACCCGGTGGCAGAGGTCCTCCAGGTGTCGAAGGGCCTCTGAGAGTGGTGAGTCCGGTTTCTGGTGAGAAACCGGCCAGTCGCAGAGGCGTCTTGTGCTAGTCGATCCGAGGCGCCTCCCTGCAATGCGGCCGACGGCACCCGCAGGGGTTTAGTGGGTAGTCTGGGCCGATTAGCGGCCCAGGAGTCCCACACTCTGTGCGTAAAAGCATTCCCCTGCGAAATCAAAAAAAAAAAAAAAAAAAAAAAGGGCTCTGTACCCAAAGGGTAAAACGGGATCCTATTCTATTACTAAAACCCCGCCGTCCGTTCGTCTGCTCGTCTGTCACTAGGCTGTAGTACCTTTTGAACCATGATAGTTCAGTTTATTTCCCGACACGAATTTTTGCAAAACCGTTCCAATCCACGCGACAACCCGTAACGTTCCGACACACGCAGTTTTGTTAGTTTATGAGAAAATTTACTGAATTTACGGACCGTGTAGGAGGAATTTGTGTTCGTTCGTTTCAATAAAACATTAGAATGGACTGCATTATAGAAATTGGTTACTATTGCTTGTGCAAAGGTATAGTGGAACAATCTTGATGTAACTAAATTGTATTTTGTAGACAGAATATAAATAAACGCAGAGGCAAGATAGTGGAATTGGTTAGGACCATTAAAGGAAGGTCAAATATCTTGGTCAAATTTTGAGAAATCGACCAGTAGCATATTCTGCAGGACCATCATGATGGAAAAAGTTACCAGTAAGCGCAGAGTGGGGAGATGCAGAATGTCATTTATTTATTAAAACGTTATTGTTCCACACAATACACATATACTTATAACAATTGGCGGACTTAATGCTAAGAGCATTCTCTACCAGTCAACCATTGGGAGAAACGGAAAGATAGTTAAAACATACACAAACACTGTTTCGTTTTAAATATATACCTATATATACATACATAAATACCAATGATGAAGTCAAGTCACATTGAGAAGTTTTCATTAACTGAGCGATGGCTCAGGAACATCATTCAATGGACAGGAATCTATTCAGACTCGCCATGGACAAGACGAAATTTAGAGAGCTGACGGCCAACCTTTTGAAATGAAGTGGTACTTAAAGAAGAAAAAGAAACAATAGAGGAGGTAGAATTGAGAGAAATGTTTCACACATAAAGAAATAGTGAAGAGACTCATCTAGAAACTGGAGAAGTCCTTAGTGGTCGTTATAAGAGTATGAATAGTTTTCATATTTGGAGGGTATCAGCGAGGTTTACTGTTCAAAGAACAACTACATTATTTATTAAATAGTAGTCATTATAGTTAATAATGTTATCCTAGTTTTATAGCTAATTCATACGGTGTCCGCGGAAAATCAGGGTCGTAGTTATACTACGACACATGCTGAGCGGGACCATTCTGGTACTCTTCTCTTTTTGTAATAATTATATTAATAGGTATTGTAAATTTTTGTAAAGTACCAAATAAACGCCTTTTCTTTCTTTATTTTTTTCTAATAAAAAATATTGACCAATGTAAATTTAATTTTAAGCTTTCAGCCAATCGCAACCAGTTGAAACTGGATCATTTCAAGAAAACTTGTAAAGAAAACTTTCATTTAAAATGTGCTTCTCAGCTAACTTTGCAAACAAGCTGCAAAAGCTCGCTAATCTGAAGCTTTGGCTTAACTTTGACGCGGCGAGCTTTTGAGTGTAAGAGGCTTTTGTCATCGAGGTTAGACAATAGTTAGTGTAAAGCCTTATCTTAAGCTTTGACGTTGAACAGACAACTGGGTACTAGGAAATCATGAAGGCCAAAGAGTATATACATTTTTCTTGTATAGATTGTGAGGGATTTCCCCTAGTAGGAGCGTGGTTCTCTGGCTGATGTGATAAAGAGACGTATTGATATAACTGGTATTTTTAGGCAGTAAAGTGTATGTCACTTGGTAAGCATACTTTGCTTAGTTGTTTCCAGTTTGGTTAGGACATTGCAGGCTTGAATCACTGATTGTCTGATAATAAAGATGATTCCATGCTTTGGATGGCATGTTATGCCGTTGGTCCCGGTTGCCAACTGGTGGTTGTTAAAGGAACCACGTCAGGGGCCGAGAGGTGATTCCGAACAACTCTGACAGCAGGGTGTACATGGTCGATTGACAATGTAACGTACACGAAATGATAATATTTTAGGTTCTGGACTGGACCCACACATTTCCATAATCTATTACCCTTATTACTATAGTATGAAGAAGAAATGTCAGTAAAAGAGCTGTTAGAATCTACTAAATAGCAAGTTTAGTCCACAAAATGACCCAGTTGGAAATCACACATACACTTTGTGCCCGTTAGAGCGATGGCGCGTAAAGTTTTCTGCATTTGTGTGCATATCTACTTATGAGAATCAAGGTCAGATGAAACTACACACAAACAATAATAAAAATAATAACGAAGAACCTAAATCAACACCTAGTTAGGCTCTCGCTAGGTAGTTGGGTCAAGGTTTGGATACAGAAGACGGTCATCAGGTTTGTGAGGAGGTTCATCATATCTTGTCCTCATATCTTTGGAGCCCTGACCACCGGCAGCTTGGGTCTTCTCTCCGCTGCCGATTGGTGCCCCTTTTTTGTATATATCTTTTTTTTTTTTTTTGATAAATATTTAAAAATTTAACAAAAAAGACAAAATATAAACAAAGATAAAATATTAATAGATAATCTTGTAGAATTGGGCGAGACACCCTAAACAGAGTACATTCCAAAATATGGAATTTAATAACTAAAAACTGTACTCCAGAGCCAGAAGGATGATGTAAAAGACTAAGGAAGAAATGGGCAAAAGACCTTAAAGATTTTAATAAAGTTAGGAGAGTTAATATCTGTTGAATATTGTAGGTAGGTACATTAGGCACAAGATATTAAAATAGGTCTATGATTTAATGTGTAGGAAAGAAAATAACAGGGTTGTCTTCATTGTCTTCTGTTTCGGTGTTCTTATGTAGCATGTCTGATTGTATTTAAAAATATCAATGAATCGAGATAAAAAAATTGTCAACGCAATCACTAGCGTCTGCGTTAATAAAATCTCATTGTCACAGAGAGCTTAGTATAATCTCATAACTCTATCCAAATGCGAGTTAGTAAGAGAGATAGCGAAATATACAGTAAAATAATCGGTTTGACTTATTTTCGAAAATTGTTATTCTTTCCGCACCACCTGTGGTTGACCTGTAGAAAAAGCCTTTGGTTTTAAGTTCGCCCTTCGCATTACTGTTATATAAAGTTAAATAAATAAATTGTAGGCCACCAGATACCAGTCAACAGACATTGTGTCCTGTGTATCAGTCATGCTTTTCTATATATTTATTTGAAAGTGAAGTGAATTATATTTTACTATAATATTTGAATGAGTATCATAGAAAAAGCAAACTGCATACTAGGAGTTATTCCTAATTTTAAGTTAAAGCTACCAGGATGTCATAAAATGAACAGAGGGGAAATTACTTCTAGTGTTATGTAGGGATACAATGTAACCCGCTATAAAAGTGTCTCCTTAGAATTTATGAGCTCTTAGTAACATGCATTTTGAAAGACTGTTTCCGTTGTAAGTACGACCGTAGTAGCACTTTCATCGAAATCTAGAAAACTGACTAAATCCATAGAACATAAATAATTTTTCATATCTTTTAAAAATTAAATTAATCTTTACATTTCAACTCGGGCAATTCTTAATCTCAAAAAAAATTAAATATCTCCTGGTCAATCGACCCTGAGCACCGTAGTGTCAGAATTTTTGGGAGCCGCCTTTCAGCCTTTAACGACCACTTAATGGCAGCTGGGACCAACGGCTTAACGTACTTTCCAAAGCAGAAAATCAGCATCATAATTATCAGTGGACCTAAAATGGCCACTTCGATTACAATATGATCACATTATGAATCATTGCAAATCTTAAAATAGCCACATTTTTGCAGTTCATGAAATGAATCATTTCCTGGCAATTCTGCTGTTTGATGGAAAGTCGCAAAATGGCTTACTTTTCGTGAATTGCTTTCCCTTATTGCCAGGCGTAAAAATAATCATCAAGATTTTTTTAGTTAAATAAGTTTTTCAATTAAGTTGATTTAATTATAAATGTCAATAAAATATTTAAATTATAAAATCTATTTTTATTTTATTACTATAGCAATACTCACACGAGAAGTGATTCAAGAAATGAATCACGAAATTAATTGAATTAGAGCTGAAACGTCAATATTAAAATTTGCAGAATTGTTAAGTTTCGCAACTCATGAAATGATTCGTTTCGATGAATTGCTCAAAGTGGCCATTTTAGACCTGCAGGTAATTCAAGCCTGCAATATTTTAACTAAACTGGAAACAACTAAACAAAGTATGTTTCCCGTGGGAATTGAACCTACGACCTCCGGCTTGAAGGCGAAGGGCATAGACACTGGACAACGGAGGAAGTTCAAAAGAAAAATCATAAATATTATTCTTAAACACTCTACATTTTCGATATCTATATTAAATTGAATAGAGTACTGTGGTACATTATATCAGAATATTAGTACCCAGAATCAAATTTGCATCTACTCATCCTCATAAAGGATTTCAAATGTCATATTATGAATTGTATGTAATAAATCTTGTATGAAATGTGCATGACATACGTCGTTGAAATGTTATGCGATATGCCGAATGTGGAATACACTTAAATGTATGCAGTGAAAGTAATATATGAGTATGAAGTTGTCGTAAAATGTTCTTCTATCATTTCGCTACATTTTTTATCCCTGTTTGGATTTCACGGATCTATATACCTCGGTCCTTTAAGAGGCTTGCGTGGGGATAAGAATAGTTGCCCACTGTATTCATTCGAGGTTAAAAAGTTTTCAATATACCTATATGTTTTTTTAGTCATTATTGCATGAAATACATTGTCTAACAAGATTGTTTATGAAAATTTTAAAAGTTAAACCTACATTGATAAATTATGTTTAGTCTCTTTCTGTATTATCTATTTTTGACGTGTAAGAACGTGACAAAACATATTTAAGTGAACTTGGTAATTGAATGTTCCTTAATTTGAATGAAAAGGGGGGTGGTCTTTGCTTAGGATCTAATTGTTTTTTTTTTTTTATAAAAAATATTTTATTCTGAGAAGCTCAGCCATATCTTATCTGATTCAAGGACCAATTGGTATACGGATCCACTGAAGTGAATAGAATACAATGAAAATGTGCAAATTCAACAAACCTTTTCTGGTATTTTAACACCCTGGAGTGCTATTTTTAAAAAGTGTGACTCATGCAATGTCGGTGAGTCGAATAAGTGTTGTTCGATATCGAACGATTTTCGTTCGATATTTATATATTTCTCACAGCTTCTTACGCTAGTTACATTTTTTGTTCTTGCCAAACTACAAAGTAGTTTAGCGAAGAATGTTTGTTCCACATATCCATTCAATATTATAAATGGGAAAGTGTGTCTGTCTGTTACGCTTTCACGGCCAAACCGCTGAACGGATTTTGATGAAATTTGTAATGAATATAGTTGAAGACCCGGGGTCAAACATAGGCTATTTTTTAACGCAGGCGGAGCTGCTACATTCCAAAAATAGCTGTCCTATATAATACAAATTCTTTAGTCGAAACCGCTTCAAAGAGACGTTCGTCTAATGAGAGTTATTCGAAAATTTCATATTTCGGACTTTGAGGAAAATTCCGTGCACCAAAGTTTTCCGTCACAAAAGACGACACTTGATTTTACACAACTTTGTACGTGGTTTGGTTATTATTTAAGTTTTAGTTTTATTTTATTATACCTGACTGCCCCAGAAGGAGGGTTATGTTTTTCGAGAGTATGTTTCATTATTTGCCGCGCTCTGCAGCCTGTACGGGTCGATGGATTTTAAAGCTTGAGAGGTGTCGTTAAATTCATATTTACTGTATAAGTGACACTGAGTTTAAATAAAACATAAAAACAAAATGGCGTACTGTTTTTTGGGGTTTTTCATTTCCAAATAAAATAAAATAAAATGTAAAATATATTTTTTTATAATTAATCCGTTAACTTGTTTAAAGATGTTTTCTACTTGCCGAAAAAAATGGCTATTGACTGCACTATGTTAATTTTCCTCAATATTTTGCCACCTCTATTTATTTATTGCCCGGTGATTTGCCATATTTAAGTCTACCAAAGTGCAGGAGACGGAACTTTTTTTTAGCGATAAGTCCGTACGTCAAACCTGATTTTTAGTGCTCTGCAATTTGAAAGAATTAGCCCTGGACTGAGATATGTGGTAGAAAAGAGGAAGAGGCTTCTGCCCAGCAGTGGGACTGAGAATAGCTACAAAAAATAATCTTGTGGTGAAAGGGTATTTGTATTGTATTGTACTATTAGGGCACGACAGGAGGTTCTACTTTTACCCGACTGCGACACAAGGAGGGTTATTAAATCAAAATTTAAGGATATTTTAATCCACTATAAGTATATTTTTAGTTGTAAGTGTGTAAGTTCAATTCTTTTCAGCTTAGTATTGATCGCTGATATTATTTATTCAGACCCCGTTTCATATTATAACCGGTTTATGAACGGTTCGGTTAATACAGCGTTGGGGAAAATAATGGTACTTTTTTTAGCTGTTTTTGTAGGTTATTTTTTTTCTTGAGATTTTAAAGCCGTCCTTTTTGGCTATAAATTACCATTTTTTTTTATACAACAATTAGGCAAGCAGGCGTACGGTCCACCTGATGGTAAGTGGCTACCGTACCCTATGAACGCCTGCAACACCGGAGATGTCACAAGTGCGTTGCCGACCTGTCCGCTATCAGCACAGCTACTTCTTATAATAAATACTCTATTTCTTTTTAATTCAGTTTCCCAGTGATAATGGCACAAAAAAGGCAAACCTAACTAATCATTTATCAAAATCGGTTTAGCTACGCAGGTACAGGGACATATTACAAGTCAAACACATGACCCTGCAACACCAGAGATGTCACGAGCGCGTTGCCGACTCTAAAACATCTTGATACTAATTTAAACAATATGTACAAAGGCGAGCGCCGTACAAAGCCCACCAAACGGTTTCCACCAAACTTTCTTCAACGTTCAACTTCAAAAGGCGGGGAGTAGAAGCGCGAACGCCCCGCCCGGCTACTCTCATCTCCGCTCGGCCGCGCGCAGCTTGCTCGCGTGCGGCACAATATTCTATACAAAAATTAGACATCTCTCCTCTCCGCTTGATCCATTTCCACCGAAGCTAAGCGGAGAGATGTGGAAATAACGAAATCTGATTGGTTTTTCAAAACACATCTCCTCTCGCCTCCTCTCCTCTCCGCTTTGGTGGAAACCTGATGGTACATGGAACCGAAATGTGAACTCTTACTAAAAACCTCACCCACAAACTACAAGTGGCTAAGAGGAAAATGGAGTGCGCTATGCTTGGAATTACCTTGCTGGACAGAGTAAGAAATATGGAGATCCGCAGGCGTACGAAACATTGTATTTTTATCTAGTATTCTTTAATTTTATAATAATTATATTTCTCACTGTACCTTTCCCTATCTACCCTAAGCTTGGTTGGAAAAAATTGCAATAGCGTTATGTGTATAAATTAGTATCAAGATGTATAATTTTTTGGGAATGGTACAATAGTGTATATCTGTCTTTCTTCAGGGTTTTCACTCTCGTCCAATATTCGTCGGTCTGTTTCCGTTTCAGAGATTGAATTAATCTATTAGGCGACGAATTGCACCATTCCGGCTTTCACACTCGAGTTATTTTAATGCTAATCCTAAATTCACTAATGTTATTAGCGTAAATCAGTTTATTTACGCTAATAACATTAACGCTTTATCTGAAGCAATCTTTATGAAGTTTTTTATACAACTAAGTAGGCAAACAGGCGTACGGCTCATCTGATGGTAAGTGGTTACTGTAGCCTATGAACGCCTGCAATACCGGAGATGTCGCGTTGCCGACCCTAAAGGAATTTTTTCACGCTCTTTTTTAAGGCTCCCATGTTATAGTCACTAGGGGAAACCATGGCAGGGAGTTCATTCCATAATCGCTGTGTACGAGGAAGGAGATTTCGTTTGAAGCGTACTGTACGCGATAACATGGGATCCAAGGTATGGGGATGAAATCCCTGACGATGGCGAGAGGTGCGATGGTAAAAAGTGAAGTTTCCCATGTTTTTACTCATTCATTCATGTCGACTGGTTTACGCAGTCTGTAGACCCCATATAACCTGTTGTCAGTGTTTTTCGTAACCGCCATTCGGCCTTTGACGTGGTTCCTTTATCGACCACGAAATGGCAGCCGAGACCAACGGCATAAGGTGTCTTCTGAAGCATGGAATCATCATTGATTCAAGTTTGATGTCCTAACCAAACTGGAAACAACTAAACAAAGTATGCTTCCCAAATCCGGGTCTAAGGCCTTATAACTGGACCAAGGAGGCAGTTAGGTTAATGTTGTTGTCAATATTTTTAGTTACAACTGAGAAAGGTACATTTTATCCCGGAAAAAAGGTATATTCCGTGTTAGTTTCTTCATTTCTCCTTAGAAATAATGAAACAGAAAGGCAAGGGCCGACATGTGCCCAAGGCTGTCCAATTTATAGTTGTGTTGATCAGTGAAGCTCTTATTGGCGTTTAGCCAATACTATTAAGTAAAGATGAACTTGTTAATTTACGATTTTTCTCGCGTTAACTAGTATTATTCTTCCATAAAGTTTTTACACGAGAAACGTAATAAACTGAAAATGGTGCTCTACTTTTTTTTTAAATTAACGAAGGGATTTTATTAAACAAACAAATTAACCTAAAAACTTAAAAAAACTAACTGAAAGTAAAAACTTAAAATTAAAAAAATAAATACTAGAAATTAAAATCTAAGCAATATCCGTGTGGCATGGTGCCAAGAACACTGGCTGAATTGCAATTCAACGTGGGAATTAACTAATTTATTTAAATTAACAAAAAAATTTAAAAATTATATATTTTATTTAAATTTTTACTATAGTTTACAACTTCAAAATTTCTTTTTCTAGAAATTGTGTAGAGAAACTAATTTCCATTTACATTTTTATCATGGCATAAAATACAGAACGAAGAGGTATAATTAAATGCCTGGGTAATGAGAAACTACCGGATAATGCCATAAATTTGTATGCACAATGCATGTGAATTACACTGGAGCCTCCACCGTTGAATTTAAAATTACATGCGAATAATTTTCGAATGATCTATATTTTTTTCTCTGTAAGTTTTTCTAGTAGTTCTTGAGATAAGCGCGTTCAAACAAACAGTCAAACAAACTCTTTAGCTTCATAATTAGCATAGATAACTGTTTTTCTTTTTATCTTTATTCTAAGCAAATAAGTTCCCTTTTGAAAAAAATTCAAGCCCATTTTAACTAAAATAAGTTAAGTCACTTTCTCTCTAAATGATTTTCAATGTCACACGCATTTTTAGTTAAAATATGCATAACAACCTTTTTTTTTCAAATAAGGGAGGGGGGGGGGAGGGGGAAATCCTTTAGATTATTTTATACTTACTTACTAACATGACGCAGCAACCCAAAGTGAGTCTAGGCCTCCAATAATAAGGACAATTTTAATAAAGAAATTTAAAGCACAATACGCAAACTTTTCCTTGCAGATTGCACGCGCGCAAAATTAACACAATGCTAAACCACGTTTCATAAATATAATCCTATGCTATGGCTAAACTAATACTAGTAAATGCAATTTCAAGGAATATTTTAAACGGCATGCAAGCACATTATTCCAAGACATGATTTTGCTAGCATGTTTTTAATTATTGTTGCACGATTCTTGCTTTTCCATGGACTTACATAATAATTACGTGAAAAAATAGGCACCTACTCGTTTAATTTAAAGCATTTTTTGCAAGACTTAATTGGAAATTAGAATCAAATTAACTTATATGGTAGTACCATTTTTTACACGTCTCTCCTCAAACTTCATCGTCTTTTTTAGCAGACTCCAAAGAGCATGGAAACCATAAAAGTCCCTATCTCAATGGCTGACTCATTTCTGACAATTTCTAGTAACGCAAATTAAAAAGAAAAAACCTCCTTTCACGAAGTTGTTTGAACACATTTTTTTAACTGACCACCATTGATTTATTTATTTTGAAATATTTTCATTTAGCTAATACTTTGCATTTGAGGGTTGGCCTTTTTTTAGCTCAAGAAATAAAGCATTGCCATTAAATTTGACAGCATTGCAGCTTTCTGGGCACTTTGCCATCGATGGACAGCAATGCGAATATTTTGACGCTCACTAGCATTAATTTAATCACGAACTATTTTATAATGTGATGATAATACCTAATCAAATCAAATAAAACTATGCTGCTTTTAATTGTTTTGAGCAGACGATTGGTCAGTTATAAAAATAAAACAGTAGTTTAAGTTATTGTTGTGATGTGATCACTGATATAGTTTACATGATAAAAATAGCTTCTGGTGTTGTTGACTCGCCTGAACTTTTATCTAAATTAATGATTAATGCACCGCCTAGAATATTAAGATTTAACCCCCCCATTTTTATACCAAACACATCCACTAATTATCGACAGAATTCGTTTATTTTGCGCGCAGGTAAGAATTTCAATATTATTTCTCGAACGGTGGATATTGATTTGTTCACTACAAGCATAGCGAGGGCTAAGCTACTTCTATATGACCATTTGTTCCAGCAGGGTAATGTTTAGGGTAGTTCCTTGATTTTTGGTTTGATGATTTTTGGCTTTAAATTGTTTTCCTTTACTAAAATAAATAAATTGTTTTTTTTTTTTCAAAATGCAGTGTATGTACTGTACTATGTTTGGTTTGTTAGTTGTACTATTCTAGTTCTATCTGTGAGGACCTTTAATTGGCTTCTAAATTGCTTAAGTTTTTTACCTATTGTATAAATATAAGCTGTTGATCTTCCTTATAATAAATAAATAAATAAATCACTTAGTGCCGAAATATTTGTTAAGTTTTAAATTTTATTTTTATTTGATTACTTTCATTTAGTTTAGTTTTAGTTAATTTTTAATCCTCCATATTTTCGGTCCATCTATGATAATTCTTTTTGTTACTAGCAAACCAATTACCAGGAGTCCATTAATCACTAGAGTCATATGGGCTCTATAACTTTGCACGGCACGAGTGAGTTGCCAAATTGCCCCGATAGCTAACTCCATCTGAATTATGGGCGCCTAGTACCGCAAATTGAATTTTGTAAGTAAACAATCCCTTTTAGAAACTTGAATGTATATTGGACTAGCTGTTTCCCTCGGCTCCGCCTGCCAAAGTAGCCTATGTTTGGCCCGGGGTCTTAAACTATATTCATACCAAACATCATAATCCGTTTAGCGGTTTGGCCGTGAAAGCGTAACAGACCGACAGACTTTCGCATTAATAATATTATTATTAGTATAAATAAGTATGGATAATATTTATACAATTTTCTAATTGGGTATTCCACTAATTTTTATTTTTTCTTTCATATCCAGAAACAGTTATAAAAGAATTTTTGTAATCCGTTCAAAAATAAATAAGTTATAAGCCTTTGAAATTCGGTGGAAGGGGAAACTGTCGAAAAACAAGAAAAGGATGCACTGTGTGAGCTGTGACGTCACTGCCATTCGGTTTCGTGCGTGCAAAAGAGATAGCAAGACGTCCCCATTACGCTCCCACTTTTCTTTAGAGAAAACTTTTATATCGAATTTTAATTGAAACAACCAATTTTGTTGTTGTTTTCAGAATCGGTTACTTTTTAGTGTATATTTTGTTTAGTATAACAATATTAACCAAGTATGAATACAGTCAAGTAGCCTATTATTAACCAAGGTGTTAGTGGGCAACACTGATTTTTTATGCTGACTCGTTTCTCCAAGGGATCTGAGATGTCTAAAAAAACTAATGTAACTTAACAGAACTAAACTATATCTAAAACTAGATTTATAGAGAAAATAGTAAATTTATTTACCAGATGAAAAAACTTGTTCCAATTCCATTGCTATTCATTTTCTTCAATCCTAACGAATGGCTTCTTGGAATCGGTCTGGCTGGATTCTGAAATACATTTTTAAAGTTCCGTTTTACGGCGACAGAGATGGATGAATCCGTTCAGTCTAGTTATCCTCTGATAATTTATATGTCTGAAAAACGAATCAGTTTCAAGACTTAAGAATTTGGTATCCTTTTTAATATCTACAATTCAATATCATAGAAAAGATTATGGTAGTACTTACGTACCAATACCATGTAGTGTAAATATCGTGACCTGGGGGCTTACCATAATGTTTAATAGCAGTATTATTTTAATGTTACTCTCGAAATTCGTACCATAACACGTAAAAAACAATATTACTTTAAGCTTGCATTTCCTAGCAGTTTTGATGACGTCACAGTAAATTGTTCATTCAATTTCGTACCATGAGCAGTATTTGACAGTTAGCAATGTTGTTTTTACGTCAAATTTAGCGATCTTGAAAAAGTTGGTCGGATGTGATGGAAACAAAACTTTTTTCATGTTGAGTGTGATTCTTTCAATGATCTTGTGTTACAAATAACAAGGTAAATCCTAACTTTGTGCAAAAAACCATTAGTGTGCGACTGTGTGTGTTGAATCTTTCATTATTATGTGTTAGATTTGTTTTGTGTTAGTTACGTGATGTTGTATAAGTATACTTCGTCCGGCCATAAGTTCTGTTACAAATAAAAATGCATTTTTTATGAAGTAATGTAATATTACTAAAACTTATATGTACATATTTATTAGCCTCAGCAAAAAATAAAAACAATATTCTGTTCAAAGTGGCCACCTTTGGCTTTTAAAGGCCTTTAATCTGTCTGGCCATGAATCTATGGATTCACGCACTGTTGCCATGGGAAATTTCGCAATTGCTTGCTCCAGAGATTTTCTAAGAGACTCAATGTCGCCGTGTCGTTTAGAGCAAGCCGTTAGACAGAAACCTAAAAATAAAAACATCTTAATTATTTTAGTAACTTAATATAAAAAAGTGGCAGTGGGCGGGGCACATAGCGCGGAGAACCGATGGCCGATGGGGCAGAAAGGTTCTCGAATGGCAACCACGTACCGGTAAGCGCAGCGTTGGACATCGACCGACCAGATGGTCAGATGACCTGAAAAAGGTCGCAGGTAAACTGGATGCAGACTGCTGCCAACCGATAATTTTGGAAATCATTGGGAGAGGCCTATGTCCAGCAGTGAACTGACTGCGGCTGAAATGATGATGATGAATGTAAAAAAATAATAATAGACATTTTACTATTTTTTCCACAAGACATGATAGGGAAGGCTAGCGACAATGCCGGCTCCTCTGTTACTGCTGGACCCTCGTTCAACAAAAGAAGGAGAAAAGTACCTACGAGAACGCTGTCCCCATTCACAGTTCTCTCTCGAGAAAAACCTGTGAATCTGGATCTGTGCATTTAACTTACTTGGAATTAGCCAAAGTTATTATTAAAATATTTTTATCTAAACAAACTCAGTGCGAGACCTTTTGAGTGGCTGCGCGTGAACTGTCAGTTGTCTTTATAAAACGTAAAAAAATGTTCCGAATCTCATTGCGTGCACAGCTTCGTTTGTAATCATAACCCAAATTTCATTGTTTATTTGTTGTAATTGAAATTTAATAATATAAATGTATTTTATATATTTTGAACACATAATCAACTTTAAAAACACATAATTCAATATATTAAATTTAAAATTAAATATTTCGTAACAAGAGTCAATCGGAACACTGCGTAAAAGTGATGCAGCTATACGAATTATATAGCGGAGTCTCGCTCTCACAATCGCCAGGGAATAGACAAATCATTCGTTCTTTCACAACTCTACGCAGGAATACAACAATCTTGTTTTAAAAGTTCATGGTACGATTTGGAACAATATTATTTTAAGCTTAAAACAAGATGGGCGAAAACCGTCATGGTTTTGTTAAAGTTTATGGTAAGCCCCCAATTGGGTATTCTACTAATTTTTATTTTTTCTTTCATATCAATATTTTTATTTCCAGAAACAATATTATGAACGAATTTTTGTAATCCGTTCAAAAATAAATAAATTATAAGCCTTTGAAATTCGGTGGAAGGGGAAACTGTCAAAAAACAAGAAAAGGATGCACTGTGTGAGCTGTGACGTCACTGCCACTCGGTTTCGTGCGTACAAAAGACGTCCTCACCACGCTCCCACTTTTCTTTTAGAAATACTTTAAAATCGAATTACTGCCTTAATAAACAACCAATTTTGTTATTGTTTTCAGAATCGGTTACTTTTTAGTGTATATTTTGTTTAATATAACAATATTAACCAAGTATGAATACAGTCAAGTAGCCTATTGTTACCTACGTCGAGAGGCGTTACTGCCAGCGAAAGTGTTAACTTTTGCTTTCACATCAATCTTTAGATTTTTAAATTTCCCAAATTTGCCATTTTTTGCCATGATAGTGCCCAAAAATGGAACAACACTAGCGTCTCTACTAGTTAAATGTAACAATTTTGGACAATTTTACGTGGTCTTCTTTATGTGACCTTAATGCAAGCCGCGTAAGGATTTCGATTTAGTTTCGTAACCTTAAGAAGTGAGGAGCTCTAATTTATATTTTGTGTTCTTATCATTAGGCAAAGATGGCCATCATGCATAACTACACAATAACATAATACAGCAGAACATTTATCAAAGCAATACCTTTTAAGACACTTCCCTAATCGATTCCTATGTTGATGTTACAGCTATTCCAAAATATTGATATTGTTTTAGTTTTCGCTTTCTTAATTAACGTTTCAGTGTATAACTATTAGTTCATCATGATGGACGATATAGAAAATTCTGATATAATTTCGGCAAAAGCTGAGGAAGCTGATGAATTTAAAACGCAAAATAATATAAATATCAAATACCTGATTCATACTGTTGGACCAGTGCTAAAGGCCGAAAATTTTTATGGTGTCTTTCGATTTAGAATCACTGATGATGTACTAATACCAACTGACAGAAAATTAAAATTCACAGGAATAGTGATCATGGTTGTACACATTATACTTTTTTCTTTATTTTTAAAAATAGCCTCATCTGATGATGAAATCGAAAATATTGTGGATTTAATGAAAAATGTGCCTTCAGTAATTATACCAACACAGTATGTGACGTCGCTAATTGCAACATCTTTCTTTTTAACAAATATTAATGTCAACATCTTCACAGAATTATCAAAAATAGATTGTTTGCTGCGAATCAATACAGATCAATTTTTCTACAAAAATTCTTATAGGAGTTCTTTAAAATATTTTGGAGCACTTACAAGCTACCATCTCATTTTGAGCATTAGTGACATAATAACAGATGATACTATAAGCTACAGTAAATTTATTGGATTTCTTCTATACTACGAAGTGAACATTGAAATCCTCGTATTCTGCATAATGATCAACATGCTACATTGCAGGCTCAATTACATCAATAACTACATTGCTACATTCATTAATAATGAATTTACCGACGTTCCAGTTGCAGTATACGTTATTAGTAAACAAAAACGTGAAAACAGTTTTAATTTAATCGGACGAATATCAAACAAAAACATGAAGATCCGAAATTTAGCTTCCGCCTACGACATCATCGGTGAGACGTGTTCATTGATAAACCAAGCCTTCAATTACGAAATGTTAGCAACTCTCGTGTCTACTTTATCATACATAGTCATTACAATTTGGTCATGTTTATATTACTACAGGAGCAATGAAGCTATCTCGGGATCTATGATAACAATAATCATTTGGTGTATCACTGAGGTGATTAAAATTGGGATGATGTCGTTCGCATGCGAGAGATTGCTTTCAACGAGAAAACAGACTAAAATTTTAGTAAACAAAATCATAATGAACTACGATATTCCTAAGATTATGAGGATACAAGCCAAAGCATTCATGGATTTGATAGAAGCATGGACTTTACGTGTGTTCGTCTATGACATGTTTTCTGTAGATATAACTCTTATGCTAAAATATATAAGTGTTGCTACCACGTATTTGATTGTGATAATACAAGTATCTCACTTTGCTTAAATATTTCTTTTAAATTTTGTATGAATTTGTATTTATGATAAATGTATCGAAATAAAACCGATAAATCACAGTATGTATTTAAATTGACATTCATTCATTTCGAGTCATCATCATCATCCTAGCGTGTATTCCTAGTTGCGTCGTCAGCTTACGCTTCGGAGCCGCAGCGTACGCTGTAAGTCCTGGTCCTAGATTTGGCGAAACTTATTACAATGGAGCGACTGCCGTCTGACCTCCGTAACCCTTTTTACAGGGAAACAGGATACAGACCAACAGGAACATGACCTGAGGTGTGTTAGTGGCCAACACCATGGAGTAATTACAAAGAGGAGATGCCATAATAAGCGTTTTGTAAGAAAGTGTTTGTGAGGCTACACGGGGCGGAACGCAGACGTGACGTGCGGTGTGCTTGGTTTCGGCCGTGGCTCAATCATAGAGCACGAGCAACGACAAGCTCCGCCCACTTTAGTGTCGGCGAGGCGCCAATGAACACATCACTGCGCCATTTCAAACGGCATCTCCTCTTTGTAATTGCTCCATAGCCAACACTGTCAGAATTTTTCAGGCTTCCCTAAGGCATCTGACACAACCTCACAACTGCTATCTATCGATAACAACCGGGACCAACGGCTTAAGGTGCCTTCCGATGCACGGAAGAGCTCAAGAAAGAAAATGCCACTAAAATGGCGACCAATCCAACAGTGGTCGCGTCACGTCGTCGCATGACTTGCGCATTCGACTCAACTAACGCTCTCTTCATACATTTTACACGATCAATCGACCCTGTACACCCCAACCGCCGGACATAAATTAACATTGGAATTGTAAAATAAAAAATACTGAATTACTATTATTAAAGCAGCAAAATATATATATATATATATAAATATATTATATTAATAATGTTACATAATTATTATAATCCATACTTAATATTATAAATGCGAAAGTCTGTCTGTCTGTTACGCTTTCACGACCAAACCGCTGAACGGATTTTGATGAAATTTGGTATGAATATAGTTGAAGACTCGGGGTCAAACATAGGCTACTTTTTGACGCAGGTGGAGCAGCAGGTCTAAAATGGCCACTTTCAGTAATTCATCAAAACGAATCATTTCGTGAATTGCGAAGCTTAGCAATTCTGCAAATTTTGACAATGACGTTTCAACTCTAATTCAATTCATTTCGTGTTTTATTTTTGAATCACTTCTCGTTTGAGTATTGCTATATTAGTAAAATAAAAATAGATTTTAAAATTTTAATATTTTTATTGATATTTATAATTCTACAGTAAATTAATGATGGAATATCAACATTATTGGTTAGAAAAACTTATTTAACTAATAAAATCGTAAAAGTACGCACGCTATGCAAAAATAAAAATTATTTTTACGCCTGTCAATAAGGTAAAGCAATTCACAAGCAATTCACGAAAAGTAAGCCATTTTGCGACTTTTCGCCAAACAGCAGAATTGCCATGAAATGATTTATTTCATGAACTGCCAAAATGTGGCTATTATAAGATTTGCAATGATTCATAATATGATCATATTGTAATTCGTGCAAAGTGGCCATTTTAGATCCACAGGAAACAGCTAGTATAATATATATTATTATTATATGTAATAATTATGTTCAAATTTGAAATTGTTATCACGTTCGAGATACCGTTGGAAAATAAACAAACAGTAAGCTAAGCTTATAAATCCCATTTTCCTTAGCCCTTTGAAAAGCAATTCATATTTCGAGCACGGAATCTCTCAAGAACAAATTACTTTACTTACTTAAATATCGCACAACTTTATCCAAACTGGGCTGAGTAGTTCTTGAATTAAACTTGTATACCTCCGACGTTGTCCGAAACAGAAAGTTTAAATATTTAGGTTTAATAAATTCTATTTCAAAATTATCTTCTTTAAATAGGAGTAGATAGCTTCAGCTTACGCTTTATATATTATCAGAGAAAGCTTTAATCATGATCCCCGTAACTCTTTTTACAGATAATTAAGACCATTTGAAACTAAAATAATACTAAAATGTATTAGTGGATTACTTTGTCAGATGTTTCAGGCTGTACTCGTATGGTATCTCATATAGCATACGACTGCTGGCGACAACAGCCACACATTTCAAAGCACGAAGTTCAAAATGGAAATGCTTACAGGAAATGCCACTAGTAGCGACTATAGCCTAGTTTCCTAAAAAATATAATTAGTCCGTCAGTTAGATAATCAACAAAATATTGGAGACGTATTATTTCTTCTGAAAATTAACAACGAATGGTAAAGATATGGCGCGTTAAAGTTCCGTATGACGTCACAGCGTGCTACACTTTTTCGGAATACTCCTAAACTTTGATGCATTATATCTTTATAATTTATCGTTCAATTGACAAAAGAAACAATACGTCACTAATATATTTTGATTCCCTAAATGACGGACGAATTTTAATGTAATTTTTTTGACCCTGGAAACTAGCCTATTAAAGTCAATCGCTTGATCATAACAACACGTGTTATTGTAATGACTTTAAAATACAAAAATCAGACATTTACTAGCCAACTAAAAAGTGAATTTTGCTTAAAAGCTGGTTTTTACTATTGAAACAAAATTTAGAAATGTCGTCTAAAATGTAAAATTTCCATACATTTACATAAGACATTCAGCGGCGTTCCTGTGTATTAAAATGCATCTGCGTCTCGTTATAAATGGACTCCATTAGCCTTACTTTATTACATCGCCACGACTGCACCACGATAAGAAAATTTTAGGGTTTCTATCACACCTAAAGGGTTTTGTGAAATACACTAGTTTTGTAATGTAAAATAAAAGCACGAGTTCGTAATTATGGATCTAAATACACGACACAAATAGTCCCTGTACGAGCAAATGTTTGGAAAAAATATTATGTTAAAGATTCCAAATCGATGAGAATTATTAATGGATATTTAGAACAAACATTGGTTTGTTTAAAGCAAAAATGGTAGCCAGCCGAAAACCACAATTCGCTCAGACGGATCTAGACAAATATTTATAAACAAAATCTGAATTTTTGTGAACCATTTTGATTGCAACGACCGTTGCATATAAATTTATGTAGGTATGTCACTAACATATATCATCACGTTTGCTTACCACAGGAATAAACAGAGATAGCAACAATTTCTATTTGCTTCAATTCTTACAGGCCTAGGCCAAATACGAAAGTGACAAAAGTAAAATATAGTTGCCTACTTTTTTTAGGGTTTTTGGGTTCGATTTTCACTGGGTTGTTTCCTTTTAGTTAAGACTTTGCAAGCTACACCACGTTTTTCTGATAATAATGATGATTCTGTGCTTTGAACGGCACATTAAACCGTAAGTCCCGACTAGGGTTGCCAACTTTTTTTACAAGAAATAAAGTATATTTAGGTCTGAAAAGAATATTTAACAGTATTTAAAAAATATTACCAGTATTTTATTTATTTTATTTTAAATACATATTTTTTCGAACTTCTGGCATAAGTTAACAATTAAATGTAATTTTTTAAAAGCTTCATAAGCCTCGCTACAATTGTAAGTAAGATTAAAATATATAAGGAGCTCATTTTTGATTAAATTTATGCTTGCTCCATTTCTGTCGTCCCGCCACTTGGCATTCATTACTGAGAAAATAAAAAAAATAAGATAAATAAAAATAAAATACACATTATTATAAAATATACTTTATTTTTGTTCAACAGTAAAAAGTATAATGTAGTGAAACACAGTATACTACTGTTTTTAACAATTAGTTGGCAACCCTAGTCCAGACTGCCATAAAAGGAACGTCGTGGTCATTAAAAGAACTACCATCAACACATTAGAGGCCGAAAGGCTGTTAAAAAAACTCTTAACTAGCTCTAACTAAACCAGGATGTACACAAATGACCATGTAATCCACCCGATATTAATGATATACAACAACTTTACAATGCCCTACCCAAATTAAATTTGTGTCATTTTGTATTATTTCAGAAACCGTCTCGAGAGAAGTGCTTCGAAGAGATGGCGGGGTTCTGTGCGGAGGATTTTGTCAGCGGCTGTTTGTGAGTATGCAACACTTCTTCTTGTTTATGAGACCCTAGTACTTTTCACTAACAGTCGTACCTATTCGGAATCGCTAATAAGCAAATTCAAAGACAAATAAAAATCTGATCCTCAAATCAGAATAATCAGTATAACCATGGGGGTCTCATTGCCTAATAAAAAGACTTAGTTCCTCTATTTGATGGCTATTCAAAAAGAAAAATATTTAATTAAGTACTGATCTCGCTTATTTTTTGCGAAAAAAGAACTGACTTTTTAAAACACTGCTTTGTTTCGTACATATATTTAACAAGTTGATTAAGTGCTCTATTTCAAAAGTTATAAACCTTAATTTATTACTTCTTATATTTTCGATAGATGGCGTAACAATGACTTTGTATTGAAAGTAATCAGGAAAGTTGGTGCTTTTCAATGGATGGCGATTGAATATCTGTATATATATATTCTGTAATCTGTGATATAACTTTAATAAATACGAAGAACGATGTTGATTAAAAAAAAACCTTTAACCTAACTGTTTTTACTGTGGTTCTTACCATTAAATTAAAAGTCCCGCTTTTCATTAACTGGCTTGACAACAATTTTTAATTTGTAGTCAAAAGTAAGCGAGCAAATCCCTTAGTATGTTTCCTTTAGACTGTCTGACTCAATCGAGATTACAGGAAATATTTCTAGTAAGTCAGGAATCACCAAAATATATATAGATGTTATAAAAATTGCAACGATGCCCTCGCGTCCTACAAACTTCACTAGCCAATCTCACTTTGACATATTGCTAGATAAAAATAAAATTTCGATCTAGCGAAATTGGACCTCTGTCTGGATCGCTCGCGTGAAAAATAACTTTAGAAGTGCTATTTCTGAAAAGTGTGACTCATGTTATAACGAAAGATGTTTGTGTAATATCGAACGATTTTTATTCGACATACTAATATATCATACATTTCAGCCGTTCATAAGAATGATATAAAAAAGTTGAACATTAAAATTTATTAAATTAGTATGGATGATTAATGATCAAACGAACTTACCTGTACGTGAAGTTCGATCATAATTATATGATCAGCTTCATTCGATGCAATTAGTTTAACATATTGTAGTCGAGCTTCCACGCTACTGCCTTGCACGTTTGTAGCAAGTGGGGGAAAAAAAGAAATGTGTACTGGCAACACTATCCCCACTTCACGTCTGTATAGTTGGATCTCGTCATTTAGTTTAAAGCAACCATTTTTTAAAGCCTTGTATAGATTTTTCACAATTTTGGGTGGGATGAATTAATTATGTGGGAGGGTTATTACTAATTGCATCGAATGAAGCTGATCATATAATTATGATCGAACTTCACGTACAGGTAAGTTCGTTTGATCATTAATTATATTTCACAGCTTCATTTTTAGCAATTAGTTTAACATATTGTAGGATGTTTAAAGAATATAACAATTGTGAAAAATCAGCAATATTTATTTATTGTGTCCAATTGACATGAAACAAAAAACTAAGTTTATTTCTAATGCTTTTAAGAACAAAACAAAATTCGTTTAACATAACAATTAACGTTGTTGGTTGGAGAGAATTGCTTGTGAGAATTGGTTCGTAGAAGTTACAATTTTTCGGTTATAAAACCTTGCAAACACCGAAGAAGATTCGCTCCAACCCGCTGTTTTACGGATCACATCTAAGCTAACCCCCAGTGCGTTAGCTTTAGACGTGGCTGCATGCCGAGTACTATGTGCTGTAAAAACTGAAGTGTCTAATCCGCTTTTTTGTAATGTATCTTTTATCCATTTACTAAGTCTTTGAGATGTAATTTTTCGGTGAGGTTTCCGGTAACTTATTAATAAACTATCATCATTAGATGAGCGAAGGTTAATTGTTTTACGCATGTATATAATGAGGCATTGAGCTGGACATATGCGAGGGTTTTCAGTAAAAAATGGTAATTTTAGGATTGGTTGCTCTGAATTTAAACGAGTTGTTTTTATACGGTCCGGGATTTTTATAATAACTTCATTGTTTTCTTTTATGTCTATATTGGATAGTTTTATTAAAGAATGGTTTGTACTCGGTGTGCAGTCACGAGCGCTAGAAGAGTTACCAGCTTTTTTGATAATTTTTCTAAATTAAGGGACTCATTAGGCCATTGTTCAGCTAAATAATTTAGTACAATATTTGGGTCCCACGTTAAGTTATACTTCGGAGCAGTAGGCCTGAGATGAAAAACTCCTTTCATAAATCGTTTCACGCTCTCGTTGTTGAGATAAGATGATCCCAACAACAGAGATATTGCCGACTTATGGGAATTAATCGTACCATACTGTGCCCCGTTAGTAAAAAGTGAAGATAAAAAATTAATGACATTTGCAATTGATGGCTCTAAATAGTTTAAATTATAAGAATCACAATAATTAATCCAATTTTTGATACAGCAGTCATACTGTTTGTATGTATTACCGGTAAGTGAAGACAAAATTATCTCGATAGATTTATCATTTAGAGATTTGCGTAATAACGATCTCCTGATAATTTCACGGCAACTAAAATTAGCGACTGGTTCATGTTGTGGTTGTCCCACAACATGAACCAGTCGCTAATTTTAAGGTAAGGTAGGATCTGTAAGGAGATTTTAACAAATTAATGCTTGGGCCAAACTCTAAGAAATCTGATATGGTCAATTTTTTTAATACCGGGAACCAAGGTTGGGTTGGCCAGTACGGCACGACAATTATTCCTATAGATCGGTCTGCGATAATTTTTTGTAACGATTTTTGTATTAGCGCAAATGGAGGAAATGCGTAAAAATATAGCTTAGACCAAGAAAAAGTAAATGCATCCACTCTCCATGCATATGGATCACTCTTCCAGGAGACAAACTTTGTGTATTTAGTATTACAGCGGCTGGCAAACAAATCTATGTCTGGCTTGCCAAAATACTGTACAATTTTTTGGTAAGCTTTGTCAGATAGTTCCCACTCAGTATCCGTAAATTTTTTACGTGACAACTGATCAGCTTCGTAATTGTCTCGTGTATTTATATAAGACGCGAATACTATAATTTTACGCTCCTCACACCACTGCCATAATTCTTTTGCTATATCATGAAAGAGTGGGTATTGAACACTTCCCATTCGATTGATGCATGAGATAGCCGTAGTATTGTCAATTCTTAACAATATTTCGCAACCTGACAAATTTTTAGCAAATGTTTTCAGTCCGAAAAAAGCTGCTTTTAATTCTAAAACATTTATATGCAAATTTGATTCATAATCATTCCAAAATCCATAGATTTTGTTACCATCACAATGAGCTCCCCAACCACTAGTAGATGCATCTGAAAATATTTCGAGTTTAAATTTATTGAATCTAAACGGATTTCCGTTAGATTCTATATTATCAAGCCACCAATCGATATCATGCATTAGAGTTTCGGGTAAACTAATTGTCTGATCGTAGTTGGAATTATTTTGAAGGCAAATATATTTATGACGCTCAAATGCTTTAGTGTAAAGCCATCCGTAATTGATAGCTGGACATACTGACGTAATTAAACCTACGAGTTTCGCAAAATCGCGTAACCTACATTTTGTGATCGACCTAAACTTAATCAATTGCTCTTTAATTTTGGTAACCTTGTTTTCGGGAAGTTTTAAGACCATATCATAGAAATCAAATATAAAACCTAAAAATTTACACTGTTTACTTGGTATTAAGCAGCTTTTTTCATTGTTGATTATAAATCCGAGATGTTCAAGTACATTTTTTGTATATGTTACATTCTGCTGGCATTCCCAATAAGTTCGACCTAAACAAAAAATATCATCCAAGTATATAACAGATATGAAACCTTTAGATCTCAAGAATTCCATTACAGGCTTTAATAATTTTGCGAATATATACGGTGCTGTAGATAAACCAAATGGAAGACAATTAAATTCATATAAACGGTCGTTATATTGAAATCTAAGGAATTTTTTGAAGGCTATATCTATAGGTATTAAAAAATAGGCGTCCTTTATGTCTAAAGATGCCAAGTAGCAATCGTTTGTTATAAGTTTGGACGCTGTCCTATAATCTTCCATTTTAAAATGGCAAGTTGTAACAAACTTATTTAAACATTTTAAATTTAAAATAAAACGGTGGTCTCCATTTGGTTTAGGTACCAAAAATACACTCGATATAAATTCATTATTCTTATGTATGCATTCTGAAATGGCTTGTATCTTTAATAAGGAATTAATAGAATTGACAAATAAATTGTGCTCCGCATTTGACTTAGGGAGTACGTTAGGAGTATTGGTACGACAAGGAGTTGACTTAAAGGGGATTTTATATCCTTTTAACCAAGACAAGACTGAGGAGTCTTGTGTAATATCTTCCCATTTGGAAATAAAATACTTGAGACGTCCTGAATATACCTCATTTAGCGCCTCCTGTTGCTCCCTGTTCGCTCTGATGTCTCCCGATCCCGACGTCCCCGCTGTTGAGAGTCGTTGAACGAAGATTGGCGTTGACGCCTTCTGTCCGATTCTGTCTTGGGAGTTATCTTCCGAGGCATCGTTTTCCAGTTTAAACGAGCTTTTGAGTTCTTATTTGGCTTAATAAAATTATTTTTATTAAACATGTTAGGCCTGTCATTTTTGACCTGTTTAAGATCAGCTGCCGATTTTTTGATGTTCTTTGCTGATTTTAATTTGTCAGATATGTTTTCTCCGAAAAGTAATTTGCTTCGGATTGACTCCGTAAGGGTTTCTCTAAGTTCTGGGTTTATCGAAGATATAACAAATCCACGGCGTGTTCTTGTATCACTGAAGTGACTATCACAAAGCAATCTGCAGGCATCGCTGATCGGTTTTAAAATTTTTGTATGACTTTCTTTAGAGATAGCCATCTCAATTGCTTGATTAATAGCAGTTATAGCTACAGATAACTGTTTTTGCTTGGCTAACAGAGAGGCGTCTCTTTTGACCATATTGTCGGCTAATGCAACCTTCACCTCCGAGTTAAGCGATGGCGCCACAAGCATATCGCAATTTTCGGGTGTTAAATATTCATTTAATAATTTGTCTTTTTCATCCTTGGAAAGCCCTTTCGTCAGGATGTCTTGCCACCGGGACGCTAAGTCTTTGTGGGTCGGTTTGCCAAACTTATTATCAGTTTTGGGTGCATCGCCCAATAGGGCAAGTATCTCGCTGTCTAATTCTATGTCTGTGTTCTCAACCGCCTGCGAAGTTGAGGGTATATCATTGGAATTTGTTGGTGTAGGGCTTGACGGTACGTCGTTGTTAGCATTGATAGAATTAAATCGGCTCCTAAAACAAACCATTTGTTTAAACGTAAAGGAGATAGCCCAGATGACGTCTCGCATTACCACAAAGGCATTTTTACGTATTTATTGTGAAAGAGATAGCCCAGCTGGCGTCTCGCATCACATACGTATTTGGGATATTCGTAAGGTAACAACGCCCAATAATATTTTTATATCGTGACAGAGGTAGCCCATATGGCGTCTCGCATCACATGACAGGTAATACCACAATATAACATACAGCATTATGTGCTGATTTTGTAGCAAATCACTAAATACAAAAATACAAAAATATGTGGGTAGATTGATTTTTACATATAAAAACCATTAATATACGAAATCGTAGAATGGAGAAATTAAATAATAAACTGACCTTCAAAATCGGAGTTATCGTCGCTGTCCGAGTAAATAATTAAACGCTTATGTTTTTTATTTGATTTTTCTTTTAATTGAGATTTAAGCTTTTTTATTTTCTTGTGAATTCTTTCACTGCTGCTATCACGTTTCCTTTTATTCGGCATAATAACACTTTTTAGAGAGATTTTTGAGAACCTAGTACACGTGCGAAGGCTTGAGCACGAAAACACGGAAATGATGAGATCCAACTATACCAGTGATTCCCAAAGTGGTCCAGGTGGACCCCCATGGGTCCACGGGAGACTTGCTGGGGGTCTACGTAGGCGTGAACAAAAAATGGGGGTCCATAAGATGTTAATGGGGGTCCACGAAAATTTATCTGCTTTTGATAGTAAAGAGCAAAAATGTAAGCATAGTTTTTATAAGGGCCTACCTACATTGTTTTAAGTACCTATCTAAGCAGATAATATTTTAATAAGGCAAGCGACTGTTACTTGTCCAAACTTGTGTATTCGATATTACGTACAATTTCGTGTACAGACTTGCAAAGCGCTATCCGCCCGACAATGCTTAATGCTTGTTCAGACATGAACTTGATCAACACTATAAATACTTGATGCCAAAGGCAACCAAACGCATTCATTTGTTTCCGGAATTTCGAAAACAAGGCGGAATTTGGAAAAAAGTTGTGAGAAAATTTATATCTGTGTTTGCTAGTGCCGGAGAAAAGTAAGTAACCTACCTTTTTTTGTTATAGTACTTAAGTATTTTGTTTACGTGTACTAGTCGGTTGATCACAACGGCCTGTATAGATAGGTAACTTAGTAACTTACAGATATTTTAATTGTCCTCTTTCGATTTGAAGACAAACACAGCACGTTTTATTCAATTGTTTTTTCACGAGAGAAGCACTGCCTCTCTAAAAAGGCCGAATAAGCAATATTGCAGAGCAATTAATTTTGTAATTTTTCTTGCAAATAACTACTAATTTTATAAAACAGTAATTTCATAATCATGTTAAATTGATTTTGAAGTAACTATTTTATCAAAACTATTCCTTTTCGGAAAGAGCGAGCCACAGATAACCCCCAATAGATTGAGTATCATTCAATGCTTGTTCGCGTCGACAGTCACCAAACTTAGAGGAAGTACGGGGGGTCGGGAGCGGTAGCTGACGTTACAATGTTGCAGGTTTAGTGATGTGACATTGAATGAAACTACCAAAACCTTATCGATTTTGTGTCACTTTTCTTGCAATCTTTATAGTATTATCAAACGCGCAATAACATTAATAATCGCACATATTTTTAACCGACTTCCAAAAAGGAAGAGGTTCTCAATTTAGTTTTGTTTGTTATCTCATATCTCCGTCATTTAGGAACGATTTGGATAATTCTTTTTGATGTGATACCTAACGGTTTATAAATCTATGAACGCCGGATATATGCACGAAAAAGTGTCAGGTTCCACGTGCAAAAGAGAGCGCGGAACAAGCCATAGAGAGGCATGATCGGCCTCGATATTATTTTGCATCAATATTTTCTTATGACTACGTTATCACGTAAAACTATCGTCTCTAACAGACAACCAATTTTTATTTTAAAGGTATAACTGACAAATTGGTCCCATAGTCATAAAAATCTCTGTATATACAAGGAATTAGGGTAACTCACTCTTTAGAATAATAAGGAGAATAGAATAAAACATATAAACATCATTGTTTATAAGTTTCGTTTTAAAATATTGTAGCGGGAGCGAGGTAGCATGCTCGACCGCCACAAAGGTAAGATGGGGAACCGTATGGCTCTGACAGTGCTGCGTCGGAGGCCTCTTATATAGTCAGCCAAGTTGCGAACCCCAAGTAGTCGCTCAACGCCATCCAGTGGCCATGTTGCCATCCTGTAGTTGAGTCTAGTAATTCCAGTGGCGCATGTATAGAGGTCGCCACAAATATATTGAGATACTTAATCCTTTTTTCATTTTTCGTCGGGCTTTTGGAAAACCTTGAAATAAATTACATAATTAAAATCTTTAATTAAATTAAATTAATAAGTCGTAATAAACAATCGATAAAAAATTATTCTTTCAAATTGAAAGGGGTAACATCACTACGGTAAAACGTGACTTATCGAAAAAAAGGACAAACATATAATTGACACTTGGGAAAGAGAGAGATACTTGCAAAAGACATCAACGTCACCCCATTTTGGTACTCTGGTTGTTACATAGTTCGACCATTATAAAGTGAACTCTGCACTTAATTGTATTAAATTAATTAATAAACTTACCTGTGAAAATTTATACCATCCTTTTGGAGATTTGATGTCTTTGATGATTTTCCGCACCATTTTATGCAACATGTACTAATTTTTACACACTCAACGAACCTAATAGATTTTTTCGGAAATTTTCACGAAACAACCTCACAGCTCTGAGTTCTGGTCGCAACTAATGTAAGGCCTTTAAGTCTTTAAGCAATTTCATTTATCTGTGCAAAAGCATATAAGTGCGGTGACCGCGGACGCCCATACAAGCGGAATCTATTGGGGGTTATCTGTGGAGCGAGCGGTGCGCGGGCGACGGGAAAAGGGCGGGGCTTGAACTTCGATGCCTGTTTGTCACGTTTTAACAATGAAGCCGCAGACAAAAAATACGCAAATACACGGAGCGCGTGAACTCATTGATTTAATAAAATGTTAGTTATCGATTTCGACGTTTATTTTTTCCTACACAAATATGATCAGTATTCGATACTGAGTACACTAATTTTTATTTATACTATTAAAAATTAGTGGTAAATTATGTACTTTAAAATTGATACCGTTTTGTGAAAACGTTTGTATTTGTCTCAGCGGTTTATTAGTTGGTCCCTTTACAAGCCGTAATTCTATTTCCGCGTGCTGACAAAGGCTGCGGTGTGATACCTATATTCAGAAAAAAACTTGGTTACTAAAACATTTTTTTTACAGGTAAGGTAACTGACACGAAACATGGCTACAGCAAAGAAAAAATGTCGACAATATAGTGTCGATTATTTGAAATATGGTTTTGTTCCATCAGAGGCAGACAAACAATTGCCCATGTGCCTATTATGCAACAAAGTTTTGAGCAATGACTCTATGAAACCATCAAAGCTCGAAGATCATCTAAAAAGGTGTCATACTGATAAAATAGGTAAAGATTTAAAATATTTTCAAACATTGAAAGAAAAATATGGAAAGAGACCCACTGTACAAATATATATCTATATAATGGCAACATTTCATACGCCAACAATTTATGGCAACCCTGCCTCCCCTCCCTCTCTTCTCTCACGATTGTAAAACGTACAATAAGCGTCTAGTAAATAAAAATTCATTAAAAATATTTATTTTGTTATTTATTAACAAATTTTGGTGCCGAAACAGTGTATTATATAGTGCCCTAGTAGTGGTGATGTTATCTCGTAAAAATTGCAAGTTTGAAACATATTTTCAAGAAACGTAAGTTGGCGTCACTTGCTTGGTGCAGTTCGCCATTTTGATTTTGTCGCCTCGGAAATTGCATGTTAGCGTGGCCGTGCTCTGTGAGAAAGAGACAGCAATATTTTCTGCCTGCACTACGCTGCCATAGACTTTACAACTTTTGTTATGTCAAAGTCAAACGATTGACAAACACGAACATCAAAACGCTTTGTTTTTGTTTACATACACACGCACGCAACGTTTTTGCAAATTGCAAACATATAATCGGTAAATTTTTGCTTTGGCTTTTGTGTAAATATAAACTAACATGCCTAATACTGAAATGGAAAGCACCGGCGACTTATCATTGAAAATAAAGAAAATAAATATTTGCATGGGCCAGTTTAAAGGACAGATAACACGTACCAAAAAATTTACTAGAGAACAACAAGACCAAGTACTGGTGGACCTTGATGCAATTAAAGTTAGAATAGAAGAATTACAGAAGGGATGGCAAACCTACAAAGACTACCTCACGGAAATAGAACTACTAACAGGTGAAAACAAATATGATGATGACCCTACTGAAGACAGATATTTTGCTACATTATCTGAATTGAGGAGTTTGTTGCGTAAAACTGAATCACCAACAATAAAGGATGATAAAAATGGAACAGTTCAACGAGCAAACAAATTACCACAACTGGATATTGCCCCATTTGATGGATCAGACATCACACAGTACACAGCATTCATCAACTTATTTCTGGCGGTAGTTGATAAGGATCAAAACCTAACTTCAGTACAAAAGCTCTTTTATTTGCGAAAGTTTCTTAAAGGTAACGCTTTGTTATTAATTGATAGTTTACCATTAGTTGATAATTCATATGTACAAGCTCTAGACTTATTGAAAAATAGATTTGACAATAAATGCTTATTGATTACACATCATGTAAATGCAATTCTAGACTGCCAGCCAAGTTTAAAGGGTACTTCCTCTGAATTAAGACAAATTATCTCCATTGTAAAACAAAACTTAGGTGCATTAAAAAGTTTAGGTCAAGAAATACAGCATTGGGATATGATTATCATTCCCATAATATTTCGAAAATTAGATAATTTTTCTTGCAGAACCTATCATAATGAACGCAATCAAAAATGTCTACCTACGTTACAAGACTTATTAGAGTTTTTGGAGAGAAGAGCAATGAGTATCGAGGAGTCACAAGTATCCGCTGGTAAGTTTACTAAATCATTTACTCAACCTAATTCAAAAGCTACTAGTTTATCTAATGTCTGTGACATAAAAACAAAAAAATGTATATTTTGTAAGGAACCCAGTCATAAAATATTTGCTTGTAAACAATTTCAAGCACTGGATACAAGTTCGAGAATCGAGTTTGTCGATACAAACAAATTATGTAAAATCTGTCTAAATCAGCATACCAAAAAATGTAATTTTCATTTTAAATGTACCTTTTGCAAAAGCCAAGATCATAATTCATTATTACATCTTGAAAAATCTGTATGCAATTTCAATAACATTAATAAATGTATGGTATTATTACCTACAGTAAAGGTGCGTTTTCAAAAGTATGATGGTTCTTATGTAACAGCCAGAGGAATAGTTGATTCTGGCAGTCAAGTTTGCCTAGTAAAAGAAGGTTTAATAAATAAATTAAAAGTAAATACATTCGATCACAATTTTAACATTACAGTAATTGGTCAAATGCAGAAGTCTGTAACCAAAGCTGTCAATTTATCAATGTACTCTACTCATAATAACTATAGTTGCAATGCAATGTTTTCTGTGGTTGACAATATTACAACATACCTTCCGCAGACAAAATTTGATACACATAAATTAATAATACCAAATTCAATTACATTAGCTGATGATGAATTCAATATCCCTGGTGAAATATCATTTTTATTGTCAGCTAATATATTCTTTAAAATATTGCTGCCAGAAAAAATCATCCTAAATGAGGGAAATTCAGTTTTGCTATCTACTAAATTTGGTTATGTGGTATCTGGAAATATATCAAACAATTTAATTCAACAATCATCACAGTGTGTGTCGAATAGTATAGTACTTCACACTATGAGTAAAAATGATAAAGTTGATTCCATATTGCAAAAATTTTGGGAAGATCAATACATCCCTGATGAAAATAAAAATTATTGCAAATCAAAGCCAGATGTGTGCGAAATTGAATTCAAAAAAAGTGTCCAAATAAAAAATAATAGATTCCAAGTAAGCCTACCTTTAAAAGTTCCCTTAGCGGATGTACACCTTGGTGATTCATTTTCTATAGCTTACAAAAGATTAAATTATTTATGTCAAAAATTTTCAAAAAATCCTGAATTAAAGAAAAGGTATGCTGCAGTTATAGAAGAATATCTAAAGTTAGGTCATGCTAAACAGGTGAGCTTGCATACATTGGAAAAACCATTTAAAAAATGCTATTTTTTACCACATCATCCTGTATTTAAAGACAGCCAAGCCAAACTACATCCGTTCGCTCGGTATTCGATGGAAGTGCTAAAACTAATTTAAATTTAAGTTTAAATGATATATTACATTCAGGCCCAGTCATACAAAAGGAATTATTTGACATATTAATTTTATTTCGCACATACAAGTACATTATATTGGCTGATATAAAGCAAATGTATAGGCAAATACTCATAGATCCTAATCAAACTCACTTGCAATTAATATTGTGGAAGGAAAATTTAAATGATCCCTTATTATGTCTTCAGCTCACAAGAGTAACTTATGGCATAACTAGTTCCAGCTTTCTTGCCACTCGATGTCTTGTGGAACTCGCTCATCGTTACAAAAATGAATTCCCACAAGCATCTTCAACAATAATTAATAACTGTTATGTTGACGATTTTCTGTTTGGTGCTAATAATATTGAAGATGCAAAACTTATTTGTAGGGAGTTAATAGAGTTGTTAGCATTGGGAAGTTTTGAACTGCATAAGTGGAGTTCTAACTGCAATGCCATTAGTGAGATTCAAAATGATAAAAAATATTTTCAAAACATTGATTTGAATAATTCCAAGTCCACTATTAAAGCACTAGGACTTTTATTGGATATCAAATCTGATCAGTTCATAATATCTCAACCATGTGGTAAGTTACCTCAAATTTGGACTAAGCGTACTGTACTCAGCTTTATCGGATCTTTTTTTGACCCCTTAGGCTTGGCTGGACCAATTGTTACACGTGCAAAGGAATTCCTTCAAAAGGTATGGCAGTTAAATTTAAATTGGGATATTCCTTTGCCAGAACAAATATTGGTTCCGTGGAATTCATTTTTTCATGATTTAATGTCTATGAAACCTACATACATTAGGAGGGAACTAGATCTAAGTGATAATAATTGTATAGAACTAATAGGATACTGTGACGCCTCAAATATTGCATATGGTGCTTGTATTTATACTAGAGTAATAAAAAACAATAATGTGTCTATTAACTTGTTATGTAGCAAATCCAGAATTGCTCCATTGAAAAATAAACAAACTATCCCTAGATTAGAATTAAATGCTTGTCTTTTACTTGCAAAATTGTATACAAGAATTCTTGATATATTTAAAAGTTATTCTATTAAGAATAAAATTTTGTTCAGTGATTCTCAAGTTGTTTTATGCTGGTTACAAAACCCTCCTTCAAAGGATATTTATGTTCAAAATAGAGTAAATTTAATTAATGCACTAACTAAGGATGTGACATGGTGTCATGTTAGTGGATCTTGTAATCCAGCTGATTGTCTATCTCGTGGACTAAGTCCATCTGAACTAAATTCATATAAATTGTGGTGGTGCGGACCACCAGAGTTACAAAATGTCAATTATGTTGTAAAATCATTTATGCCTAGTAGCATCAAAAATAATACTATGTCTACTGGCATTAAACAAAATATTAATTGCAATGTAGTCGAAGAAATAATTCCTATTTCTAAGTTTTCTTCCTTAATAAGACTGCAAAGGGTTGTATGTTTTGTTTTGAGATTTATAAATAATTGTAAGCTTAAAAAAGAAAAACGTTGTCTTTCACAACAATTGAATGTAATTGAATATAAAAATGCTATGGAAACAATAATAAAACATGTACAAAATTTACATTTTTCAGAAGAAATAGATTGTCTATTAAAGAAAAAAGACATAAAGTCTAACTTGAAAAAAGTGTATCCTTTTATTGATAAGCAAGGTCTTTTACGTGTTGGTGGAAGGCTGGAAAATGCCAATATTAATTATTGTCAGAAATACCCTATAATATTACCAAAACACTGTCATTTCACAACTTTAGTTATACGGCAAGAACACTTTGCATTAATGCACTCCGGATTGAAATTGACATTATCCAGCCTAAGCCTTAAATATTACATAGTAGGAGCGATAACTATAGTCAAGAAAATTATTAATAAATGTATACCATGTTTTAGATTTCGAGCTAAAAATGCACAACAATTAATGTCAGCTTTGCCCAAGGACAGAGTGGTTCAGGATAGGCCATTTAACAAAGTGGGTATTGATTATTGTGGCCCATTTAATATAAAACAATCTACGTTGAGACGTTCCGTTGTATCAAAAGGATATGTTTGCATTTTTGTATGTTTTGTGACAAAATGTGTTCATATGGAAGTTGTATCCGATCTTACTACGGAAGCTTTTTTAGCTTGTTTTAAAAGGTTTCATTCGAGAAGAGGTTTGCCTCACACAATATATTGTGACAATGCATCAACATTCAAAGGTGCAAACAACCAATTAAGAAGATTATATGAACTATGTAAATCGCAGGAACATCAGAGTTCTGTTATTGATTATTGTAATAAAAATAGTGTTAGCTTCAAATACATTCCAAGCTACTCACCTAATTGGGGCGGACTTTGGGAGATATGTGTAAAAGCCGCCAAATATCATTTTAAAAGAGTAATTGGTAATCTAAATTTAACATATGAACAATTCAATACTATTGTAATACAGGTAGAAGCAATTTTAAACTCGAGACCGATAACTCAATTCACTAGTGATGTATCAGATTTTAGTTTTCTTACACCTGGTCACTTCTTAATAAATCAGTCATTAACAGCATTTCCTGAACCTGAAATTTCTGATTGTAATATAAATAGTTTGCGTTTTTGGAAAAAGTGTACAAAAATCAGACAAGATTTTTGGCGAGCTTGGCATAAAAATT
This sequence comes from Euzophera pinguis, assembly GCA_947363495.1. Taxonomy (NCBI): domain Eukaryota; kingdom Metazoa; phylum Arthropoda; class Insecta; order Lepidoptera; family Pyralidae; genus Euzophera; species Euzophera pinguis. The sequence goes on from OX376176.1 coordinate 10,105,323, forward strand.
ATTTATCACAATTACTTAGTCGCCCTAAGTGGCACAAAGTTACTCCTAATTTAAAAGAGGGATTATTAGTATTGTTAATAGATTTTAAAACATCCCCTTTACAATGGCCTGTTGCTAGAATAAGTAAACTCATAGTTGGTAATGATGGTTTAGTGAGAGCGATAGAAGTTAAAACACCAAATGGGTCAACTCACACTCGAACCATCAATAGGATAGCTGTATTGCCTATTTATGATTGATTTTCATTAATTCTTAATCATAAATGAGTAATACAATCATTAGATTAATCTTTGTACTTTCGTATTATGAGAAGTTTTTCACTAGTTTTTTTTTTTGTATAATTACCTACTTTAGTTAGGGGGAGTTATGTACAAATATATATCTATATAATGGCAACATTTCATACGCCAACAATTTATGGCAACCCTGCCTCCCCTCCCTCTCTTCTCTCACGATTGTAAAACGTACAATAAGCGTCTAGTAAATAAAAATTCATTAAAAATATTTATTTTGTTATTTATTAACACCCACCATGCACAGTATGTTCGCTTCAACATCTCAAAGTAACGATGGTGGCTTGCGGGCATCTTACAATATCTCATTACTTATAGCAAAATCTGGAAAACCGCACACTATCGGAGAACAATTAATTTTACCCGCTGTTTAAGAGGTTTTAAAAACTGTTTTGCACAAATCTCCATTTGACGTACTAAAAAGAATTCCATTAAGTAACAATACTGTACAAAGACGCATTGATGAAATGAGCTCTGATATCGAAAGCTTTTTGTGCAATCATCTGCAAAAAACTCATTTTTCTATACAACTGGACGAGTCAACGTTACCCAGTAATGAAGCATTACTATTGGCATATGTCCGATTTATTGTTGAGGAAGAAATTCACGAAGAATTGCTATTTGCCAGAACTTTGGAGACTGACACTAAAGGCGAATCAATATTTAATGTCCTGAGTAATTTTTTTACGGAAAAATCGATCCCATTTACAAACATTATTTCAGTGGCAACAGACGGAGCTCCTGCAATGGTCGGGCGATATCGTGGGTTTATAAGTCATCTCAAAAGAATTATACCAGGACTTACAGCTATTCATTGCGTAATCCACCGACAACATCTTGTGGCAAAACATTTAAGTGACAGGTTGAACCAATCTCTTCATTTTGTAATAAAAGCTGTCAACAAAATCAGAAGCAATGCATTGAATACACGTTTATTTGCTCAATTGTGCGACGAAAATGATGAAGACTTCCAACGACTGCTCTTACATACTGAAGTACGCTGGTTGTCGAAAGGTGCATGCTTAACGAGATTTTACTCTGTTTTCGATTCCATATTAGAGTTCTTAGAAAGTAGAGATCCAGATTTAAAAGAAAACTTGATCAAATTCAAAGCAGACATTGCGTATTTGACAGATTTGTTTAAAAAATTTAATGATATTAACTTGCAGTTACAAGGGGACAGCCTGAATTTAATAAAAACAAAGGGGATAATTTCGGCTTTTCTTGGGAAATTGAAATTTATGAAGCAAAACATTAGTCGGCGCGAATTCTCTCAATTTCCAAACTTGTCGCAGGTAGAATGTATTGATGAGGATATCCATACCTACAGTCAACATTTAAGTGCCCTGCATGATGACTTCAAAACCAGGTTTGAAGATATACTGACGATGGATATACCACCATGGATAATAAATCCATTTGATGAAACGGAAGTGGCCAATGTTGTATTACAAGAGGAGCTGCTCGAGCTAAGCACTAATGAGGAGCTGAAGGTGAAATTTAGAAAAGGCTACCCAACATTTTGGCTGCAAGCAGAAACACCCGAAAAATATCCTGGACTGTGGGAAATCGCAAGGAAATTTTTAATAGCTTTTCCCTCGTCATATCTTGTCGAAAGGAGTTTTAGTGCCGTTACAAACCTCTTAACAAAAAAAAGGAGCAAATTAAACATCACAGAGCGGGGGGATTTGCGGTTATTGCTCACAAAAATAAAGCCAAACATTGATCGTTTGCTGACACTCCATCAGATACATCCTTCCCATTAATTAAAATTATGACCTGAACCTATATTACCTTAATATTTTTTTCTTGTAATTCTATTCTTTTAATAAATAAAGTGATATAAAATGTACCATTTTTCGTTTTTATTTTACATATCGAAATATAGGGACAGAACTCAGAAGTGACACAATTTTTATTTTTTGGCGACTTTAAGAATGTGGTAGAAATGTAGCAGCAGGGGGTCCACCGAAACCAGTAAAATTTTGAAAGTGGTCCACGAGAAAAATAAGTTTGGGAACTACTGAACTATACAGACGTGAAGTGGGGATAGTGTTGCCAGTACACATTTCTTTTTTTCCCCCACTTGCTACAAACGTGCAAGGCTTGCTTGGAAGCTCGACTACAATATGTTAAACTAATTGCTAAGAATGAAGCTGTGAAATATAATTCGAAGAGATTGTACATTGTGTCCAGAATATACTCTCTGGAATTAATCACTTCTTTAAGTTATTTGTATTCGTGAGTAGTTACAATACCTACTAACTATTTGTATTCTGCACTTGTGATTAGGTTATCTATTGATTGATTGGTTAAAGATTCACTACATTAACTCCGCCATTTATTTATTTATTTAATATTTAATATATTTATAACAAGCAGCTGCTACAGCTGATGCGTCTATATCAAGCAGTGTCTTGTAATTTCACAAAAAGTCTTTCACTTCAAGTCCATTTCTGCACCAATGTTACTTTAGTTGTTTGTATCCATTTGTTTAAGCGATTTTTAAAAGAGATCAATGATGGCGCTAAGACGACTTCCTCAGGCAATCTATTCCAGTTGTAAACCACTCGGTTACTGAGAAAGTGGTGTACAGTATTCGTGTTTGCTATTAGTGCGGATTATCTTGCTATCGTGTCCTCTTAATGATTAAATACTCTTCGGGTTGAATATCGACTGAATATCAGCTGATTGTAAGTGCCCGCGACTATCTTGTAGGTCTCTATGAGGTCGCCAATGTGGCGTCTCTCTTCTAGGGTAGTGAGGCGAAATGCATGTAGTCTCTCTTCGTATGGTTTTCTACGGAGGGCTTGAGGAATTTTGGTGGCTCTTCGTTGTACACTTTCAATGTCCTTCTGAAAGTAGGGGTTCCAAACTTGAAAGGCATATTCAAGTAATGGGCGAATATATATAAATATATATAAAAGAGGGAACTGACTGGCTGACATAGATAGATAGTGACTGATCGATCAACGCACAGCTGAAACCACAGGGTCTAGAAGCATGAAATTTTGCACAAACGTTCCTTGAATACCGTTAGTGTGCACTAAGAAGGGATTTTTGGAAATTCATCCCCTAAGGGGTTGAAATGAGGGTTGAAAGTTTGTATGAAACTTGGTCATTTGTGAAGTTAGAAATGTAATAATTGAAATTTGAGCTCACCGTTTGAAACAAAAGTTAGTAGTATTACTATTTTTAAAAAAACATTCTCTAAGGGGGTAAAATAGGGGATGAAAGTTTGTATGAAAATAAGTCAATTGTAAGTTCGGTACAAGTAGTAAATAAGTTTTAAAAAAAAGTGATATAGTATACTTTTATTCCTTACCATACATTGGATCATCTACATCATCTACATCTAAATTGTAATTTTTAAAACACCTTACTTTTTTAAATACCTTATTATTTTTAACTTATTTTATCTGTAGTACATATTTACGTCATTATTAAGTCATTAAAACTTCATGATTCTAGAACAAACGGTTTCATTTTTTCGGAGTTTCCTAAAATTGTTGCTAGATGGTGCTGTATTTCTTTTGTGGCTATTGGTAATATGAATCACAAATGTGAATGGTGTAATGCGCTCAAATGGAAGGACGAAACTCCTGGAATGTGTTGTAGTAATGGCAAAGTCCAGCTGGAGGCAATGAGTAAACCTTCGGATCCCCTGTTTAGTTTGCTAATGGATCTCCACCCCGATCACAAGCATTTCATATTTAACATTCGTAAGTATAATAATTGTTTTCAGATGACATCTTTTGGCGGAAAACGAGTAAAGGTAGACGGATTTATGCCAACATTCAAAGTGCAGGGACAAGTTTATCATTTAGTAGGAAGTTTGTTACCAGAGTCCGGCCAAGAGCCTAAATTTTTGCAGATTCTATTTGTCGGTGAAGATGAAACAGAAGCAAACTTAAGATGCGCTAACAATCCACAATTAAAACCATATTTAATAAAGCAACTACAAAAAATGCTACACGAAGTCAATCCTTACATTAGGGATTTGAAAAGTACAATTGATAAAGTTCCTGCAACTTGCCCATCATTTAAAGTAATTATATACATGCTGAAAGAAAACCGCCGGGAAGCCACAGAGGTCGTTACAATATTCCGACTACAAATTAAGTTGCTTTGGTGATGGTAGATCAACAGTTTGAGCGCAGGTATATAATATTAGAAAGCCGCAGTAGTCATTTACAACGAATAAGTGAAATTCATCGATCCTACGATGCTTTGCAGTATCCCTAACTATTTAGTTATGGAGAAGATGGGTACTCAATTAATATACCACTGCGTGATCCCATATCCAAGATGCCATTGAAAAAGACAGTTTCTGTTTCATGTTTTTATTCGTATCGTATTATGGTGCGGGAGAGGGAAGAAAACTACTTATTATACTTTTGTGCTCTCTTCAGCCAATATTTAGTAGATGAATACGCTAAAATAGAGACAGAGAGACTCAATTTTATTAGGAACAATCAGGCTAAACTACGCGCAGACAGCTATATTCATCTCAAAGATGCTATAGGTAGGCAAGATGTTGTCAAATGTTGGTATTGCCATCCTCCTTTACTGGGGTATCAAGATACATGCACGAGAGAACCCAAGACGCCATAACTTACGTTCGCCACTATGGTCGCCCTGATCTTTTTATTACGTGTACTTGCAGCCCTCGGTGGGACGATATTTCACAGTGTTTACTTCCAGGTCAAAAATCACATGATCGCCATGATATCATTGCAAGGGTATTTCGTATAAAGATAAAGAAAATTATGAAACTGTTAACCAAAGGCCAAATATTTGGGGAAGTTCGATGCTTCATGTATTCAGTGGAATGACAAAAACGTGGTCTTCCACATATACATATACTCCTGTGGCAAAAAAATCGTATAACTCCTGATATGGTTGATAATGTAATTTGTGCAGAAATACCCAACCCCGAATGTGATGCAAAGCTTTACGAAATAGTAAAATCTAACATGATCCACGGGCCGTGCGGAACTTTAAACTTTAAATCGCCTTGCATGCAGAATAAAATGTGCAGTAGATGGTACCCTAGACCTTTACTCACTGAGACACAGACCGGTGATGACGGTTATCCTCAATATAAAAGACGTTCCCCAGACTCAGGCGGCTTCACTGTTAATGTAAGTGGATTGGAACTTGATGAGTATGTGGAATAAATTCAAAGAAAACCTTTCAGAAGCCTTTAAACATCAATTTGAAAAGCAAGTAGAAGGCAGTGTAGATAACTTCATGGATGAAATCTTCAACAAATGCCTATTGGAAATAGAAGGTTATTGTTTAGCATTATGTGGTCGTGTCTTAGAAGACTACGGTTTACCAAAACCATGTAGATCTAGGATTGTAGAAAGTGAGTTAGGAGTATATGCAAATGAAATTAACTACGACGTATCTACCCTAGAAATATTCGTAAATAATAATGAAAACACACTAACAGAGGAACAAAAGTCTGTATACTATGAAATTATTTCAAGTATTAGTACAAAAGAAGGAAACGTTTTTTTCTTGGACGCTCCAGGTGGAACTGGTAAAACTCATCTCATTAATTTAATCTTAGCAAAGGTAAGAAGCACCCGCGGTATAGCCTTAGCTGTCGCATCCTCTGGGATTGCCGCTACGTTATTAGAAGGAGGTAGGACAGCACACTCTGCCTCGAAATTGCCCCTTAATTTGTCAAATGTAGAGACTCCAATAAACAACATATCTAAGCATAGCAATCTTGCTGAAATATTACGTCAAGCTAAAATATTAGTCTAGGATGAAAGCACTATGGCACACAAAAGAGGTATTGAAGCTTTAAATAGGACTCTACAAAATATAAGGAACCTCAAAACTTTAATGGGTGGCTTGACAATATTACTGGCTGGAGATTTTCGTCAAACTTTACCTGTTATTCCAAAAGGAACACGCGCCGATGAAATAAATGCATGTATCAAACGATTATTTTTATGGCCTTCAATTATAACCTTGAAACTAACTAAAAACATGAGAGTTCATTTGAAAGAGGAAGAATCTGCTGGACACTTTTCAGAACTTATACTTAAACTAGGAAATGGTGAATACCCAGAACAAGACGGCATGTTAACTATACCAGATAAATTATGCACAGTAGTAACTACAGTCGAAGACCTTATAAAAAAAATTATCCTGATATAGCGCTTTTAAAGGATAAACCTTTAGAAAGGCTACGTGAACGAGCTATTTTAACACCAAAAAATTATCAAGCAGTATTAATCAATAATCTTTTGTTGAGGTCATTTGAACGCGACGAAATTGTTTACTATTCCATAGATACGATAGTAAATACAGACGAAGCAGTGCACTATCCTGTCGAATTTTTGAATACCATCAACCCAGCAGGTCTCCCCTATCATAAGCTCTCCCTGCGTGTCTGTACATCTGTCATGTTACTCCGAAATTTAAAACCACCGAAACTATGTAACGGTACTAGGCTGCAAGTTTCGAATTTAAGCGACTTCAGTTTCCTCTGAAAGTGTGCTTTGCCATGACAATAAATAAGTCACAAGGCCAAACTCTGAAATTTGCAGGAATTGACTTGCGACAGGACTGTTTTTCACATGGGCAGTTTTACGTTGCGTGTTCTCGTGTAAGCTCACCTCGCAGTCTGGTTATTTTAGCTCTATTCTAAAAAATAGTTAAGAATGTTGTTTATAATTATAAGGAAATATTGGCATAAAAACCTTAAGTTGTATTTTTAGAAAGTAATAAATGTAATGTCGACAAAAGCAGTAGTTGTATCTAATTATCATGAAATTGTGACATAAATAAATTTTATAAATAGAAAAAATAACAAATCTAAAAAGGAAATAAAAATAGGTATTTTTTTTTCCTTTTGAGTATCTTTTTTATATAAAAAATATTTTTTTGTAATTAGAGATTTTGACTGATTGGTTCACAACGATGTAAGTCTGGCCGACATCAGACATCGTAAAGAATACACGTTCACGCGGACGAAATCGCGGGCAAAAGCTAGTGTCTTATAATTTTTTCTGAATGTGTCAACCGATATCACCTGGAATGCTCTACGAATGACGTACAAAAAAGCATTTGCTCTCTTTGCAATTGAAGAGATGTGATCTGCCTACTTCAAATTTGATGTGACGAGTACACCAAGATCTTTCTGTTCATGTACTGCTTTCAAAGACATTTAATTTTGGAAATAGAAATTCGATAGATAAATAAAGTTGTATTAATTGAAATCGAATGCGAATCAAAAGTATTGATAAAAGATATTTAAACTTTATTGCACTAAAAAAAATATATCGGTGTATCTGGACTTAAAAGCCCTACAAAAAACAGACGGGCTTGCAATTGCTTAAAGGAAGGAGTGAAGAAGTCTGGTGTCGGGAGCCAAGATCCGTTTCGGGTCGCTGAGCCAATCCAGTAAGTAACTCAGTACTATTTATTATCTACTAACTTTTTTCCGTAGCTCCGCCTGCGTCAAAAAGTAGCCTATGTTTAACCCTGGGTCTTCAACTATACATATTCATACCAAATTTTATCAAAATCCGTTCAGCGGTTTGGCCGTGAAAGCGTAACAGAGAGACAGACAGACTTTTTACATTTATAATATTAGTATGGAGTATGGATTCTGTGGTTTAACAATGGTGTAACTAGTACTGGGCCCTTACCATCACCTCTAATAGCCGGGCAGAAATGAGTGAGTGAACGAGATGGCGCAATACAAGCTGTAAGGCGCCATCTCGTTTACTCACTCGTTTCTGCCCTGCTATTAGAGTTGATAGTAAGACCCCTGGACATCGCTTTTACACCCCGTATCTAGGCAACGACCCCACACAACGGTTAATATTTCAACAGTGGAGAACCTTGGTAGTCAAATATTCAATATGGACATATTGTCGAAAAACAAACATGCTAATGTACCTTGTAATAATGATGGGTAGTTTATTGTTTCAGTTCATAAAGTTTTTTTTTTCTGCAAAAACTCTGAAGCTATGATTTTCATGCCTCAGAGTTTCATCAAAATATAAATCTCAATATTACATGTAACATAAATGTTTTTTTTTTTTATTATTATTATTATTTTCTACGGCGTCCGTATAGGTTTTGGCCCAAAAATATGTCCATGTAATTATGAGGGTTATTGTTATTATAAGGTTCACATTGGTTCGATGTCTAAGCATTGATATCCAGCGGGGAAATGCTGCCAGCATTCTTGCTTACACGGGCAGAAACTATTTAATATTGCATTAGTTATTAATACTAATTTTGTCACATTTAATGAGTAACATCTATACTAATATAAATGCGAAAGTCTGTCTGTCTGTTCGTTTTCACGGCCAAACCGCTGAACGGATTTTGATGAAATTTGGAATGAATATAGTTGAAGACCCAGGGTCAAATACAGGCTACTTTAAGACGCAAGCGGAGCTGCGGGAATAAGCTAGTTTTTAATATTTAGTTTAGATAGTTTTTTTAAATTAGCTCTTTATGTCCCACTGCTGGGCAAAAGCTTTTGTTTCTGTATATTAATAAATTAGTTTATTTTTTTTTTCTTTATAATTTCCAGATAATATATCCTGCTTCACCCACGGTTGCAGTACTGGTTGGGTGTCCGGAGTACTAGGGAACGAGGCGTTAACAGGAGGTGCATGGTTGGCGGCCTTACCATGTCTGGTGGCGTTACCAGCAGCACCATTCTTCGCAGTCCTAGCTGATGCTAAGGGCAGGAAAGCAGGCGCGTTTTGTATCAGCATAAGTTTTATTGTAAGTTTTTTTTTTATTTCGCAAAAGGGTACAATATCTCAGTAGAAATAGTAAATGATGAGAGAGAAGCTTAAAGGTTTCCCGGTACACGATTTTAATATTTCTGACTGGAAGTACTTGTGTCTGGAGTACTAGGGAAAGTTGACGTTACCAGCGAGCCCTTCTTATTCTCTTATTTGTCAACATAAAAAATATCATCGACATAGATATCCTAACCAAAGAAAAAAGAAACACAGAAAAGCGGATAGCTGGCTCCAAACTGACTCAATGACATTTAGTAAATTAAGCTATGAGCAAGAGGTTCTGAGTTGTACCAGCTCACCAAGTCTAAATAAAAGAGCGTCGAGATGGCCCGAGAAAATAATATTTTACACATAGAGGAGAGAGCGTCGCGACGAAGATCAATTCATTACTCTATGGTTTTTCAGATAAGCTGGTCATTAGCAGCATGGTGCGGCCCCAGAGGTGTCTGGGCTGCCAGGGTCGCAGCAGGCGCTGGAGGTGCCGGAGCGCTAGCATTAGCACCTATATACTGTGCAGAGATAGCTCCAAGGACCAGAGGACTAGCTGCAATGCCTGCTTTAGCTTGCAGGTGATTTTGATATTGATCCTAAAGATTAGTTTGCTGGAGTCACTTTTGTCCAGAACTGTTCTTTTGAGCAGGAAAGTCCTGCAATGACAACTAATACTAAAGAGATTTCTACTTTTGAATCATGCCTTGATATTACCCCTATTCAGCTTAGACTGAAATACTTGTTGCCTTACCTACAATCTCCATCGTATAATCTTATAAACAATATGAGAAACGTTTCAGGAGGCCCCGAAGTCTGGACCCATAAGTATATCAAACACAATTGTTAATAATTAAGTAAATAAATAGTAAGCTGGTACTATGATGATGAGCTAATACTTTGCAGAAAAGTACTGTAAGGAATCCAATACCAATAAGCGTTTATCTCTAGCTTCTTACATTTGTAATATTTTTCAGTTGCGGCATTCTCTTTGCGTACGGAGCAGGTGGGATACTGTCGGCTCACGCGCTATCCCTCTCCATGGCAGTGCCACCAGGAGTTCTCCTGGTATCATTGTTATGGCTTCAGGAGACACCCTCGTTTCTCATCAGCATTGGTAGAATACAGGTTTGGCCTTCTTTATTTTTCTTGTGCCCTGGTCCCAGACATAAAAAATTAGTAAGTAGGAGATACTAGAGTAAATAGTACAAATATAGAAAGATATATAAAAATTGATGTGTTTTTTATTTGCTACAGAGATAAATAATTAATTCGAAACGAAACTTGGTTTTTCATATTATAAATCTAAAAACGATGATTTGAGTCATAGTCTTACTCAAATAGTTTACCAATGAAGACTTGGCTTCCATTTAGATCTCTGAAATAAAATTAACTTGGGCACCGAGGAGATGGCCTTTCAATCCCAAATTTCAGACAAAAAGAAAATATTGACCTCTGTACGCTCAATGGCAGTCTTAAAAAGAAATCTCCTATTTTCAGGATGCTGCTAAAGTTATATGCTGGTTTGACGGCTCAGACTTCCAAGAAGACCTGACAGACGTCATAGAACAGCAGGAGGTCAGGATCAGGACATCAGAATGCTACGGGAGACGCGAGGCTATGAGGAGACAGGACTCTGATACCTTCCAGCCGATGTTGAAGAGAAGTAGCGGTTTGGATTCTAATTCTGAAAAGAGAAGCGAGCTTTCAGCCTGTAGGGAGTTGTGTTAGTAATAATATTACAATTGTTGTTTAAACAATTTAGTAGAAAACAGGGGTCACTGGGCTTGGAAGGGACCAGCTCAGGATACAATTGGGAAAATGCTTGTCCAAAAAAGATTATACAAGCCTCCGATTAATTTTAAAAACTAATCACATTTAATTCCCCTGAAAAATTGATCTCGTCGGATATATCTGCCTATGTTTCTGCTAGTGATAATAAAGAGAATAACGAGTACACATTTTTATCCATTCCTTATTCTCTTTATTATCAGACAATTTATTAACAGTCTATGGTGTTTCACAGTTGTGACTGTAAAATAATAAAGATTATATAAATAGGTAATTCTAGCTTACAATATCCCAACCAAACTGCAAATAACTGAACAAAGAATTAACAAAGTTTTCCATAATAATCAAACCCACGATCGCAGGCAAAGAATACAATGTCCACTCCAGATATTTCGAATACATGCGTCTTTATCCATAAATTAATTAATTTTATGGATTATTATGATCTGAAAATAAATTAATAAATAAATAAAATACTTCCAGTCCGCCACCGTCGCTCCCGCCGCGCCCTTTTCTCCTGCTTCATCCTGCTGTGCGTGGCGGCCGGCAGCGGCGCAGGCGCAGTCAACAGTTTCGCTGCCGCCGTCCTCAGGCATTCGTCTCATGCTGTACCCCGTCTCAACGTTACCGCTTATAATTTCACTCTTTATAATGGGTGAGTTATGCTTACTACCTTTTACAGATTCATAAATTATAATTTCTAAACCTTTCACTCGTGCATCTGTCTGCCCTTCTGTCTTCGAATCTACTGGACCCGTCAAGTTGATTTTTTATATAATTCAGTATGTCTCTATTGATCATTTTACGTGGGGCGCACTATAAGTTTCCGAAATGAATATGAAAAAATACTATTAATGGTACAAAATTAATTTATTGTTTTTCAAAATAATCTCCCTTGGCGTCTATGCACTTTTTAATTCGATGAAACCAGTTTTGAAAACTTTTGTGCCACTCCTCTGTAGTGACCTCTGAAACGTGTTTTTCATACTCCTCGACAGCCTCTTCTGGTGATGAAAATCGTTGACCGCGTAATTGGTTCTTAATTTTTGGGAACAGAAAAAAGTCACAAGGTGCCAGGTCGGGACTGTATGCAGGATGACTCATGAGTTCTACATTTTTCGCCTTCAAAAAGTCGTTTGTCTGTCTGGCCGTGTGAGAACTAGCATTGTCGTGGTGCAGGATGATACGGCGTTTACGGTTATTTTTACGGAGTTCGTCAATAACTTCCGGCAAACAAATGGTCGTGTACCAGTCACTATTCACTGTACGACGATTCTCTAAAGCAACAGTAGCCACGTGTCCAGTTTTATTAAAAAAAGAAGCAATCATCCGCTTAGATGCACTTTTCACGCGCGCCACTTTGGTCGGTTTCGGCTCATCTTGAAAGACCCATACGCTCGATTGCTGCTTTGTTTTGGGATCGTAGCAATAAATCCATGTTTCGTCACCTGTTACTATGTCCCACATTAAATTTGACGCACCTTCGTTGAATCTGGTAAGCATGGCACTGCACCAAGTGACGCGGTCCGTTTTTTGAGCCTCGGTCAAGTTGTGTGGGATCCACCGCGAGCACAGCTTTCTCACACCCAAATGTTTGTGTAGGATTAATTGTATTTGACTCATGCCTATTTCTAAGGATGCGCGAATTTCATGGTAGGTCACATGCCTGTCTGTTTCAATCATACGGCGCACAGCATTGATGTTTTTGTTGGTCACAGCGGTGGACGGCCGACCATCGCGAGATTCGTCACTGAGATTGATACGACCACGCTTGAATTCTGCAAACCAGCTATAAACAGTTGTCTTGCATGGTGCTTCATTGCCAAAAGCTGTTTCAAGCCGAGCGATGCTCTGTTGAGCTGTCAAATTACACTTAAAATCGTAGAAAATCATACTACGAAAATTTTCCCGAGTTAAATCCATGTTGATGCAGACACAAAAATTTTTAAATGGCGCCACAAGGTAAAAACAATAGACAGTCAGATGAAACAAACTGCATTCTACAGCCAAAGAGTTCTATTTTCAAATGTTGCAATAAATTTTTAAATATTGTTTATGTAAGTGGCCAGTTCCGGAAACTTACAGTGCGCCTTATGTATTTGGTTCTACTGAATGAGATTTCTATCGAAATATTTATGGTAAACATTTTTGGCCAATTCAACTGACATCGGCATACGATCACATTCAAATGAATAATAGGTATTAAGTGAATTTTCCTTCCAAGATTTTTTTTAAAGAATTAAGTCGTCAAGATGGACTTGTATTATAGTGTGAGGAACACAGCATTAAAGATGTTTTATTTATTTTTCAGAACCGTGCCTCGTACATTATTCGACACTTCAGAAGCAGGATCCATAATGTGCGGTACAGCTTTGGTGCTAGGAGCAGCAGTAGCCACATTCACAGTAGACAAAATTGGCAGAAAGGTACACCCGTCTAATAATACATGTTATCATCATCAATGATCAAGAATCTTTCTTATTCTGTTTGCATTTTATCAAAAATTAAACAACTTTAGGGTGTTTTCAAGCTGCCTGAATAAAAATTGGATTAGGTACAGATGATTGTATAGTTACAGCATTATTTTAAGCAATGTACTTAAATTGTGCTTTTAGTCTAAACTTTTTAAAAGTTTAAAGACCCTGAAGCCAATTTAGTAATGGGTTTTTCTTGCATTTTTTGTTTGCCTAAACATCTTTATGTTGGATTATATCAATTAACTTTAAATTGTCTTTCAGATGTTGCTACTCTGGTCTTGCACGGGTATCACCTGCTGTCTAGCACTATTAGGCGTCTATTGTGACCCTCGACTGCGTATGCAGTCCTGGTACACCCACCGGCTATGGCCCTACAGAAGACTTTTAAACGATGACAGCACTCATCAAAAAATCATCAACATACACGAAAATATCATTAACATACCAACTCAAAATACTACAATATATGAAGAATTAATACTGAATAATACTAAGAATTGGCTTAATATGAATGAAAATTTGACTGAAGTAACGCCAAAAGTTTTGAATGTTGTAAATGAAGATGCGACATTATGGGCCCCTGTTACTTTGTTGTCTATGGTGATGTTTCTGTATAATATAGGTTTAGGATCTGTGCCTTTCGTGTTGGTTTCAGAGTTGTTTTCAATTCATGTAAGTATATTATTTATTTATCTATTAAAACGTTATTGTTCCACAAAGTACACATATATTTATAACAATTGGCGGACTTAATGCTAAGAGCATTTTCTACCAGACAACCATTATTCTATGTCTTTATTAGTTAGTACTATTATAGATAAAGCATTTTCCTTCAGCTTCGCACGCGTCCTTGAATCCCACGAGAAATTATACTTTACGGAGATATTCAAGTCCTTGTCAGTACTTCTAACTAGCTATTTATGCCGACTAGGTCTCTTTTTCTATCCTTAAGGTAGTCTAGATGAGATTGCATTAGCGATTCCACCTATTGTACATAAAATAATAATATCAATTTACAAAATAGCACTTGCAGCCACTGCCATAGTAGTTCTGAAACCATACAGCACATAATTGGCGCTTGTAGAGCTATAACACAAACAGATTATAAGCACACACATGATCAGATAGCTGCCATCCTCCATCAATATCTTGCCATCAAATTTAAATTAATTAGTAATGAAACCACAAACACCAAACAAACAAATATTGGCCGCGTTTTATTTCTATGTTGCAATAAAGTGTTTTAATATCAACGGAAATAAGAAGTATAATTAAATTAAGTTATGTTTGTTTATATTTATAAGTACGTGTTGATAAATTTTCAAAAACAGTTTTCTCAAATTATATTTTCAGGTCCGAGGCCTAGCCTCCAGCCTCCTCATATCTTGGATGTGGCTCAGCAGCTTTTTCCTTCTCCGGTATTACGGAACTATTGCTGTCTCCCTCGGGCTCCATAGCACCTACTACATCAGCGCTTCTATCACATTTCTGGGCTCCTTGTACACGTTCTTCGTAATCCCAGAAACCAAGGGAAAAAGTCAGGAAGAGATTGATGAATCTTTGGATGGACCGTTAATAGTATTGAAAAAGAAGAATCAGAGATGATGATGAGTATACTATAAATTATTTCTGTAATTTTTCTAAATGTTTCAAACATTACGAGCGTAAATGCTACCAGTTACCGTAACCCTTCGTTTGCGACGATTTTTAAAAAATCAGGGATGAAAACGACTATTTTGAAGAACATAACAGTAAAATAACGGCCATATACTAATACAAATTTCAATTTCCTGTGTGGGCAGAAAAATACGGTCCATGTTTTGAATGTAATTTAAAAATGACAGAAGATATTGCAATGAGGTGGAAAGTAAAGCACATATTAGAAATGGCTTCTTATGATGGAACATACATGAACAACCTAGATTGGTTGCTATAATTTAAATTGCAGTTTTTTTTAAATAGCTGGGTGTTAAATAGCCACTTGATGAAAAATAATTGTGTATTTATAATATTTTAGTACGATACCATGCATCAGATTCATATTCAGATCAGATCATTCTTCATAATTTGTGTGCATAGATTTGATGTTTACTACGTCAACGTAGTAGTATATTAAATTCTATGTTCGAGCGTATATTTTTTTTTTTTTTATGAAAAGCCCCAGGTATTAGTAATTGTTCTTAGAAATAAAATTAATGTTTAATGTAAAATAGATCACTGTATGTAGTTTAGATAGATAAAGACAATTAGGAAAGACCGCCAATATTATCAAAAATTAAAATTATTAATGAATTAATTACAACATAAATATATTTTTATGATAATTATTTATGGATATAACTTAGTTAAAAAAAACCTCTTCGAGAAGATCTGCTCTTAAATTGTAGGTATAGGAAGTCAAACCAATGTTAAATCATCAGAATGATGAAAAAATTAATAGGTATTAACCACGTAATGAAAATGTTAGAGTTTGTAATATGTTGAAATAATGGAAATATTTTGGATAAAAAAGTAGCTTTGTCACTATCAACAGATATTTTTAGACTTTTATTTTATGGGAATAATGGAATTGAGAATATGCAATTAAGTACTCATTTATAATAGAAAAATGTTTTTAATATTATAACAACAAAAAATATATACTTAGGAAAAATTGGGCTACTGCCAAATTAAATGTGTTCTATTAAAATAATAATGTTAGATATTACTAATTTTAACTTAAATGTTGATCACGTATAGAAAAATAATTAGTGTAATGAAGTACAAGGTTATTTTGAACTATCAAATTTTAACAGAAGTACATGAATCTACTTAATCACTTACATTAAAAAAAAATGTAAAGGTCAATTTTTTTTTTTTTTATTGCATCTAATTTAGTTTATTGAAACCTTATGAAATTTGGTCAATTGTTCAAAAATCCTTTAATTTTTTTTAACTGTGTAACTATGGTTCTTAAAAAAAACTAATTCCAGACTTTGAAATATCATGATATTTTTCTAAATTATCTATTCGCCTTATATTACATATACGGAAATTGTATAAAATTGAAAATATTAAAGACGTCGTATTTTTTTTAACGGTTTGGTAAAAAATAAGCTTTTTATTTTAATAAAAAATATATATCAAATATATAGATTTACTATAATCGTCAACATCCTGATATCAGTTTAATAATTTAAATAGGTTAATCTGTAATATTATATTAACAATAGGGCAATATATTAATATGGCTATTTAATTATTGATTTTACACTTTCCGCTATTAATCAAATATGATGACTTAGATTAATAATTGGTCTCCGCGGCGCTAATTATTAATCTAAGTATGATGATTTAAATGTAATAATAAATGATAATATTAAACTACGTCTAGTGAGATTATATTTTAGTGTAACTAAAAATGTTGGAGTATTTTAGATGTGCCATGAGTTCTTTATATTAAAAAAAATATCTTATCCATCATTCATTTAATCTTTATTACCACATACAAAATTGTAAAACACTAAAGATGGCACTGAAAAGCATTCTTCAATTTGAATTTAGTAGTGTTCTAAGACCCCCAAGTTAGGGAAAAGGGCATTCAAAGTATTTCGCCATTGCTTATAGTTATGGTAAGCTAATATCTAACGTACAGAACGGTTACTCCCACCCTCCCAGAAACAAATACCGACCCTCACCGCGCAGATTTAGAGCAAAATAAAATAACATAAGTTATTCTATTCTATTCAATGATGACGCAGCAGCCGCCCGACCGCTGCGACAACTATGACGCAGATACGGTAAATAACCAACACTACGAGTAACACATACATTGATGCGTGTGCGTACGCGACCGAATCGTAGTAGTCGTAATATATCGCGTTCGCCACTGTTGCATGGAGTTCCTTTAATTTAAATGAGTTCATGGCATGTCCTTTGTATGGAACCGCACAAATAGATTGTACAAATTGTTAAATAAGGCCAAATTTTAACAGGACTGTCGAACGGATGTATTTCGTATGAATGATTAAATGGCTATAAATGTTAATGTGTTTTATTTTTCCTTTATATTTTAGACTGCATTCTCTGGCTCTTCAAATATATGGGCGACTCTCCCGTTAGTCGCCCATATATTTTATATGAAACCGCGTCGATTAACCCGGAGTGAAAACGCGCAGAGTAGAATCAGCTTGGCGAGTCGATCGTTACTCGTGAGGCAAATTTCTTCGGCCGACTTGTTCGGCGCGACATAGTGGACGCGGGGTGGCGGAATCGTGAGCGAGACAAACTAATATTGGTATGGCGTCGTCCCGCTCACACCTATGCTCTAGGTACGTATGTCTTGATTCTACGTCAACTTACGCTTCGAGGCCTAGGGTACGCTGTAAGTCACGGTCCTAGATTTGGCGGAACTGGTTATTACAATGGAGCAACTGCCGTCTGACATCCGTAAAACTTTTTATAGGGAAACCAGACCAACAGGAACATGACCCGAGGTGTGTTCTACGTTTTGAGTACTTCGCTCAAGTGGACGCACCCATGACGGACCGGAAAGAAAAGAGGCGAGGCTCTATTCCGCCTTTAAGGACGCCATGCTTAAGCTTTTTACCCGACTGCGCTTGCACAAAGGAGTAGCATAGCTATTTGATCCATGACGAAAACGTGATCCATGAGGAAAACGGGAACGTAGCCAGTGTTCTTGCCACCATGCTTCAAGGTCACGAGCACCAAATATTAGAATTTTAATCTTTTTAATTTGGCTATTCGATAAAATAAGCATATATAGATTAAACATTTTATTAACTGAAAATATTTTTAAATATAATAATTAACAGTGAACTTCAATAATATATCACAATTTATAAACAGATTCAGTATTTCTATTGATATGTTTATTTTCTTGGTATTTAAAAAAAAATACTTATTTACAAGATCATATAATTTTTTCTATTTCATCGTCGCTTTCTGCCGAATTTCAGAATATTTCTTTACATTACATTTAATTCTTTTGCCTATTTTCTATACAAACATAACAATTTCAATTGAGCAACAGAACCCTCCTTAAAACTGAATCTTAGCATTTAAATTCAATCAAAAGTGCACATTAACAGTGAACATCGAATTCGAAGAAACAAATTTAGAAGTATCTTTCCCATAATTTTTTTCTACTACCGAATGGTAGCTTAATATGTTTACATTGTCTAAAACATCGAAATCTGTTGAGACGAAATAAGAAATTTCTTTCTCGTTATGTTTTCCTGGTAGCATACTACTTTATAATTATATATGTTAACACACTGCAAATAATTATTGTCAACTTACCCCCTTATTCATAAAATTATCTGACGGTCGTTAAGCCAACATTAACTAAAATGTGTTTAGTCTCGTTCTTTCGCGTCAATTATATCTATATTTGTGTAGTTGTATGTTACTACAATTAATATTAGGAAAACTTGGTACAAGGGTTCTTCTAATTATTACTAAAGACATTTCTTCCAGCAGACCCTCCACAGGAACTTCAAATGATTTTATTATTATTATCTTTGCATACAATTGGGTATTCTACTCAATTTAGTTTTATCATTCAAATGAAACATTTCACTACCAGAAAGATTTTTTATAAAACCGTTCTTAAATAATCAAGTTATAAGCCATTGAAATTAGGCGGAAGGGGAAACTGTCAAAGAACAAGAAAAACTGCACTGTGTGTGCAGTGACGTCACTGCCACTTGGTTTCGTGCGTACAAAAAATATAGCAAGACGTCCCCACCACGCTCCCACTTTTCGTCTTGAGAATACTTTAAAATCCAATTACTTATCAACCAATTTTGTTGTGGTTTTCAGGAACGGTTACTTTTTAGTGTACGTAATGTTTCCTTTGGAAATATTGCCCAAGTATGAATACAGTCAAATAGCCTATTTGATGTTGTTTTTAGAAGCAGTCATCTACCAAACTTCAAAAATTCTTGAAGTGCAGTTTTTAACGCGCAAAAGCGCTCTTCATACAATTTTAAGTAGTTCCAAAAACCAAAATGATCCTCTTACGGCACAAAAGCTGCATCAGCTTATAAACAAAATAGGAAAATATAATTTTTGAACTTCAAATACAATCAAAAACAAATGTTTATATATACAACATATTTCAGAATATCCCACTTTTTGAACCTAAAAGGATGATGTCTTTTGTGCAGAGTTCAATACCTAACCATAAATTAACAGTTTTGACTGAATTTAACACTAAACTTTACAGAAATACACAGTTATCTAATGTACAAATAAATACGTTATCACAGTCTAATTATTCCAAGAATCAGATCATCATACATTTTTTGTGTAAATGGGACATACTCTGCAGTTTTTTGATCCAAAAAATACATTGGATCATTGTGTAAATCTGGATTGTAACCTTGCTCTATCAATTCTTTCTTCTTTAATTTAAATGTTGCTGTCAGTGGGGGCTCTGGTAGTACCCTGATGAATAAAGGCCTCGCGTAAGCTGGAAGACTTGATTTTAAACCTTTAGCTAGTTGAGTAAGGTCTAGTTTTCTTTCTGGATCTGCGATAGCCGCCATGCCTGCTTTGCCTTCTACGTGGGGTATCTGAAAGATGTTATGTTTAGATTTATGATAGGATATTCATTCTACTCAATTTATATTTGTCTTTAATTTCAATAACTTAAGTACCAGAAACTGAAAACAGAAATAATGTTTAATCCATTCATAAATAAGCCTTTTGAAATTCGGTGGCAGGAGAAAAAGCAAGAAAAGGATGTACTTTGTGTGCAGTGATGTCACTGTCACTAGATTTCGTGCGTATAAAAGAGATAGCAAGACGTCCCCACCACGCTCCCCCTTTTCTTTATGAGAAAATTTTAAGTGCTAATTACTGCTATAATTAAGAAACAATTTTGTTGTATTTTTGGTATCGGTTAGTTTTAGAGTATATTTTGTTTGGTACAAAATATTTTTTTTTTACACAGCAATTCTAACATGGCTTAAAATCGTTGGTATAGCAGGAGGTAACTATTTTAATATTATAAGAATAAACTTACTGCAACACCATATACAACAGCGTCTTTTAATCCGACCAATGAACTAATAACACCTTCCACTTCTGCTGTTGACACGTTTTCTCCTCGCCAACTACAAGATGAAAGATCAATGGATAACAAAATATTTTATTTACAACTAAAAAATAAATTTTTGACGCAGGCGGAGCTGCGTGTAAAAGCTTTTTGTATACTTTAGGTACGAATACAAATGTGAGACCAAAGTGACAAAAACAAACAATTTAAGAACTAGAGTGTACTCGGAAAACCAGAATAAATTTAGGCACGTAGTTTCGAGTAATTTTTTATTGCACTGCTCTTTATACCCTTTTCTTTTTGGTCCTAAGGTTTGACTGGCAGAGAATGCAGGCACTACGTACGCCTCAATAGTCTACCTATTGTATTTTATTTTTTAAAGATAAAATAAATATATGAACAAAAATGGTTCACTGGTAGAGAACGCTTTTAGGATTAAGTCCGCTAATTGCGAAAAGTATTTTTGTGGAACAATAAAGTTTCCATATAATTAAATACTACGCAAAATAAATATATTTGTATTTTAAGCTAATATTAGCTCGAATTTGAGGGATTCCATCCAACTTACATAATCATCACACCTTCTTTCTATAAAAAAAATCCAACCCCTTAGAAACTCATAAACCTCCCTCGCAATATCGAATCCTCAGTCTCATCAGTTTCGTAGATGACACAAAGTACTCACCGAAAAGTATCTCCAGTACGATCCTTAAAGTAAAAGTATCCATAATGATCCATGACCAATATATCTCCAGTGTTGAAGTAGCAGTCCCCATCCACCTTCACGTTCCTCACCATCTTCTTCTCTGAAGCCGTCTTGTCTGCGTACCCTGAGAATGTTAGGATCGCTTTCTTCGGATCTATCTTTCCTAGAAGCACGCCTGTAAATACAAAAGTGATAAAGATATAACCAATGTTGTGTTAGTCATCATTTCGTGTAGGTTACATTCAGGTCAGAGTTGTGTGGAATCGCCTCTCGGCCTCTGATGTTCTATAAGACTACCAAATAGCAATTTGTTTAAAGAAGTGAAATATGATAAGAAAGTTGATAAAAAGTCGGTACCTGGTTCGTGTGGTCCACAATTAATGCACTTGCCATTGCTATCCCTGAGGATTTCACCAGTGATTTCATCACATCTGAAATATTAATTTTTGTCACTCACAAAATCAACTTAACCTCTTACAGAATATGTCACTCTATCTGAGGAGATATATTAGGAACTGCGGGTAACAATTAGTGCATCAGTCTCGTACAGCATACACATATACAGCGGGGAAACCCTCATGCGTTTCATTTCAAGTTTTTTTTTATATTTGACTTTTACTGATCTTTTGGCAAAGTGAATAGAATATTAAAGTTGTAGAATAAAGAACTTACTTGACTAGAGTAAGAGGGTATATTGATGACACTAGACGACTGAGGAATCCTATGGCGCCGACTTTGGAATCCATATTGACTGCAATAAAAATAGAAAATATTATCGATGGATTAATCGATACAACCCCTATCAAGTCGATGATATAGCATTTAGCTGAAATCAACTTATCAAAGTAAGACATTAGCATTGGTTCTTGCACACAAGATGCTTTTTGGAACATGACCATTCTCTTTTCTGGTTAGAAATGAGCCTTTGCTAACCAAGATTGCTATTCCCTTTAGTAGCTCCATAAAACTCCAGCACCTGCTGTATATTGAATCTCCTGACGAACTCCTCCCAGATTTGCGGGCTTAGTCTATTGCCGGCCAGACGCGGACTTTGTGCACTCGGCCGTTAGGAACTATTAATAATCCTGTGGCAGCAGGCACAACGAGGGAGTCACATTTCTCTTTTCTAGTGAGAAATGAGTCATTACTTACCAAGATTGTTATTCCCTTCAGTAGCTCCATAAAACTCCAGCACCCGCTGTATATTGAACCTTCTGACGAACTCCTCCCAGATCTGCGGCCTTAGACCATTGCCAGCCGTGACGTGACTTTTATAGCCTCAGTCAATGGGAACTGTTAGTAATTCTGTACCAGGGGGCACAACGAGGGAGTCACACTTTTCTTTTCTAGTCAGAAATGAGTCTTTGCTTACCAAGATTGCTATTCCCTTCAGTAGCTCCATAAAACTCCAGCACCCGCTGTATATTGAACCTTCTGACGAACTCCTCCCAGATCTGCGGCCTTAGTCCATTGCCGGCCATGACGCGGACTTTGTGTGCTCGGTCGCTTGGACCAGGAGGCACGGCGAGGAGGTAGCGGCAGATCTCGCCGATGTATTGGGCTACCTGTAATTATGTAAAGAGGATTCAAAATTCTGACACCATGGATAGTCAATTAACCTTTTAACTTTCTTTTTCGTCGAAATCATTAACACAAAAATAGACATGGGCACAATATTGTAGAGGAACGCGACGTAGGTTTTAGATATTTTAGAATATTGGTGGAGCGAGAGCAGAGAGACGTCACTCCCTCTCTGAGTGGTTGTTGGAGTTGACCTTAAAGGGTACATATTCGGAAGATGATGGGGGAGACCTTTGCCTTGCAATGGGACAAAATAGTTGAAAAAAAGATTTTAGACCATAATGAAAAGTTGTTGAGCTTTCCTCATCCAACTATTTTCAGTAATTTAAATCGGACTGACTGTCGGTCTATCTGGTAGAACACTTTCTCGTCAATAATGTACCTACACTCATAAAACGTTACTTTCTGCTACAAAATACTTAAAACTTGAGCACTAATTATTTATGACGTATCATGTAGTAATGCTAGTTAAAAAAGCTTTTAAAACCTCACCGTGCATCCATATTTAGCCGCATCACTCCAGTAATTGGAAGCTGAGAACTTCTTCCTCAACACCACGGTACAGCCTAGTACCACCGCCTGACCAGCACCCAGCACTCCTCCGGCAGTGTGGTGCAGCGGCAGCGGATCATATACCACGTCGGAAGATGTGAGCTGCGCTGAGTTATGTACTCCTAGTGGTATTAGTAGATACCTGAAGAAAACAAGATCAATTTTTTTTAACGGCTGGCTCTCTTTCAAAATTTTAACGAAAAGAGGGTAGCAACCATTGAGAAAGGATTGGTGGCGATTTCTATCCTCTTTGCTAGCAGCACATACTTTGAATATTCTAATTATTAAGCAGCGGCAGTGGATCATATACCACGTCAGAAGATGTAAGCTGCGCTGAGTTTTGTACTCCTAGTAGTATTAGTAGATACCTGAAGAAATATTAAAATAAATGAAATATCTGACTCTCTTTTAAAGATTGTTTTTTAAAATGACAGTCTCTATTTCAAAATTTTAACGAAATATACAATGATTGTAAATAAGTAGTAAAGGGCATACTTTAAGAATTCAAATTATTTCCTTTTTCCCCATCCTCCTATTGATAGAAACTAAAAAATATGTTGGATTATAGATGATTAGGCTTTTTGTAAAACAAGTCCCTTTATTTTGCTTTTAATTGACTGGAGTGGCAAGGTTGGATACACAGCGACCAGATGAAGAAAGCCGCTGAATGCTAGCCGCTTTCAACCGGTCATTCTACATTGAGGTAGGCATATATAAGTCCAGCAGTAAACTGACTACGACTGAAATGATGATGATTACTGCGAGGAGTATTACCGTACTCTAAGCACAGAACAGATAATAGCGGTAGAAATACTACACTTTCTTCCTCTTTCGTGTCAACGAGATGTCAGGCGCAACATCTACGAGTCGAGTCTGAGGCCACAGCTAAATCACAGAAATACTTACTAAAACGTTTTACACACCTAATATTTGTAATAACAGCAGCCTTAGGAAATCCAGTAGTACCACTCGTATAGATATACATCAGAGTATCCCTCGGGTTAGCCTGGATTACATCTTGAAAAGGCTCTGGAGGCACTTCCTTGAGTTCTGATGCCAATGGAGATGTGTCCTGTAAGACTGTGGACACATCCCGTTCCGGAGAGTTGAATTGAAAGAGAGGCATGTCTCGAATTTCTGACTGGATTTCTTTGATTGCTAAAAACAGGTAACAAATTTAAGGCCAATATCTATGCCAGAAAAACAATTTTAACGAGAAATTATATGGAAGTACTCGTATGTCAGCATTAGATCTATGATGGAAATCTGTAATCTCTTTTTCTCTCATCTTAGCTCCTGTTTCGACCTCAAAACTCAAGATATGATTCAAGTCTGCAATGTTAAATCTTACCAGGAAACCACTAAACAAAGTGTCTTCGCATTGGAAACGTATGACCACCAGGTTTTCAGACAAATGCTTAACTCTACCACAAAAACAGCTCAATCTGCTCCATGCAAATCTCCAGCAAGGTCTTGACGACAATGCGAATGCTAGGCAAAAATACCAGGCAAACAGGAATTACAAAGAACTTACCAACAACCATCTAGTCTCCAAAAATAACGGCTTTGCAGTCAGCGATCCTCAGGCAAGAGTATTCGCTCAAGTTATATCACTACTACTAATGATAATTTCAAATTGGAAACAGTTTTCCAGTAATTATTTTGAACATGATCAATCAATTCGGAAGTAGAAGGTACCAGGCGAACGTAAGTAACAAAGAACTCACCATCAACCATCTCGTCTCCAAAAATGACGGCTTTGCAACCAGCGATCTTGAGGCAGTGAATCAGCTGGGCTCCCTTTAAATTGGTATTCACCAATGCTGTAGTGACCCTCAACTTGGCCAGACCAAGCCACAAAAATACGTATTCTGGTTGCGTTTCCATGAACAGTGCAATGACTTCACCACTCTTGAACCCTTGGCGTTTGAAGTACCAGGCTATTCTGTTGCTGAATTCTTCGCCCTGAAGAATAAGTAATAGACTTTAATCAATTTCTGAGATAAGCTAAATAAGAAACAGACTAAATAAATATCGGTATTGGGATTGCCCACAGAAAACTCAAAATCGAACTATATGGAAAAAATTACTTGACCAAGCCGGTAAAATCAATGCTGATGCTAATTATAAAAGACTATGGTATCAGGCTTTGCTAGTTGTCAGTCAAAGGAGCGGGCTAAGCTTGCGTAAGGGCATCGTTCACAGCGTGTTGTATGGAATCTTATCTTCTATGTGTAATGTATACATTCTGTAATAGTAAGACGCGCTCATTTTACGCGGGCTGTATGCTTGACTACCTCGTTCTTTCTTAATCTTTATCCTGTCTGTCTCCCAGTTAATCTTGAGTTAGGCCGATAACGGATTTTTTATATTTACGTACTCATTCATTTCGAGTGGGTTACATAGTCAATCGAGCCTGTGTACCCTGGTGTCAGATTTATTCTGACCCGCCTTTCAGCCTCTGACGTGGTTCCTTGAACGACCACCAACTGGCAGCCGTGACTATCAGACAGTCAATCATGTGAATCAAGCCTACAATGTCCTAACCGAAGTGTATACAACTAAACAAAGTATGTTTCCCATGGCACCCATGACCTCCATGGTCTAAGACAAACGCCATAACAACGAACCACGGAGGTAGAGATTATCTATAAAATCTCGCGTCTATAGTAAACACTTTGATTTAAGTGCTTATAAATATAAAAAATTATAAATGAGGTCATCCTTATCGTAAATGTGTTTTATAAAAGTGCATTGCCCTTGTCATACATATCTCAATCAGTTTCAATGTCAGTTTAATAGCTGTTTATTACAGCTAGATATTCTTCTTCATCCTAGCGTTTTCCTATTTGCATTGTAGGGTCCGCTTTTTTCCTTTTACGTCTCTACTTTGCCAGGACGTTGGCATCCTTGTATTTTCATGTATTGTTTTGTAACATTTCTGGTTTTGTTGCAATAAAGAGTATTTGTATTGTATCCTTGGCAGAGAGTCCATTAGCACGTATATCCTGCTTTGCGACGTTAAGCAAGTTCTTTTTTTTCTTAATTTAGACTCCGATTATTGTACGATATGGCCAGAAATTTGTTCACAACGTATGTTGCCGATTTCACTGTTAATAAAGTACAGGATATGCGTGTGGACTTTTAATCGAGGTTGCCGAAAACGAAATCCATAAATTACATTGGAACAAGTACCAAGACTCTTCGCTTCCACCAGGGTGAAGGGACTATCAGGGACTATCTTGAGAATTACTGGCTTGCATACGGCTACATCCCTGCGACGTCGAGCCAGGAACCCTATTTTGGAAATGAATGGCTCACACAAAACCAAAGAGTCGAATGAAAATCATTCGACTCACCG
Source organism: Euzophera pinguis (assembly GCA_947363495.1). Lineage (NCBI taxonomy): Eukaryota > Metazoa > Arthropoda > Insecta > Lepidoptera > Pyralidae > Euzophera > Euzophera pinguis. The sequence continues at coordinate 10,131,927 of OX376176.1, forward strand.
ATTATGATAAAAACAAATCATTCGATATCAATCAACGAAGATCACTGACTAACGGATTTTTGTTCAGTCATAGGTAATTCTCAGTCGCATTCCGGCATTAGTAATTAATTATTATTAATTAGCAAATGTGTTCGGACGCCTGACAACGTCGACCCTTCTAAAAGGACACATTTTACCTACTAAGATGCACATCACATAATTCCATGCTTCGAAGGGCACGTTAAGCAGTTGGTCCTAGTTGCCATCTGGTGGTCGCACCGTTAAAGAAACCACGAGGCGATTCCGAATAATTCTGACACTAGGGTGTACATAGTCGATGGACAATGTAACCTATACGAAATGATGACGTTGACATAACCCACAGATAACCAAATCTTACCTCCCTAAAAGTCATAGACCGGTCTCCCATAACAAAAGCCTTCTTGTCAGGGTTCTTCTTAGCCACTTCAGCCCATCTACTGACCACGGTAATCCCTCTTCTCTCCCATATCCAAATCCTGAGGATCGTCTTCAAAAGTACTCGAAAACCTCTGTAAAGATATATATTAACGGTAACGGTAATAATAAGCAAGTTAATGAAAAAAAACTAAATAAACCCGACTGATTACCTTTTTGCGTAATTTGAAAATGAAAAAACCCAAAAATATCCGCCATTTTCTTTTTTTTATATATGTTAATATACCCAGTGTTGCTCTCACAGTAAATACCAATCTAATGACACCTCTCAAGCTAAAATCCATAGAGTCGTTCGGACTGCAGAGCGTGCCAAACAATGATACATACATACTCTCAAAAAACATAAACCTCCTTCTGGCGCAGTCGGGTAATAACCGGTCAAGTGCGAGTCAAGATGAACTCATCAGGTATACATACAATTTATTTCTATAATTTTATTTTAATAATACCTCTTGTCTTATAATTTGCACATAATATGTAACATTGTTTTAAAATGTAAAGAGTTTAAATGTAAATGAGATTGCTTTTAATGAATAAATCAAATAATATTATAGAAAATATTTATTTTCTACACCCACATATTTATGTGGGAGAAAATAAGCAAAATGTCGCCCCGAGGTTAGGTTAGACTTATGGTTTGACTGAAAGAGGAGCGATAAGTCCGCCTGTATCATATTTGTTATGTAAAACTTTTATTTTGGTGCAACAAACAGTATTTGTTTTGTATTGTATCGAATCGATGATTCCGGTAGATAATCGTATCTAGTAACAAAACCATGTGTCTTCGAAACCTAAGATTTGCGGTTGTGAAAATCGACGAAATATGATACAGTGGTGTAGTATAGATCTTTAGAATATCGAAAACCACATAACTACCTACATACAAGCTAAATATAAAGTAGCCATCACGCACACAAAGCTGCCGTAGGGACGATGAAGGGTCAAACAGTGAAAATGACTCTACATTACTTCCTTGATGACATTTAGGCTTGCAGGAAGCGTGCAGGGACGATCTCCGGATACGAATTGTCCCTGCCACTGGGAGTTTTTTTTTAAATTCAACCTACACACGTCAAACTATAGGAAATGATCTAGAGTCATAGACACTCTTTCAATATAATATGTATTGGATCTGTGGCAGCGTATAAATGTAGGAAGTCAAAAATGGATAGAGGGTGTCATACTGTCATTGTCGGCATTTGACACGTCCTAACGACTGCCTCAAGCCGTAAGTGAGGTCTGTAAGGATCGTAGCAAATAAAAATCTTTAGTCTCTGCCTACCCCTGCAGGAACAGGTGTGATGGCACACCATATGCATACATATTAGAAACGACTATTTAGCGATACCAAGATCATTCCGAAGCACAGAGAACATCAAGATGCCAAGTAAAAGCGATAAACAAATTATAAAATCCGACTCGTTTTTGACCTGATTTATTTTTGGTAAGTCTAAGTAAGTCTACCTATTACTAGTCTGGTTTTCATTCCCATGGCTCACTATTTTGTTAATACAGTAATTTCTGGTCACCATTCTTTTTACGTACGCAAATTTGTTTTTTTTTTTTATTTTGATATACCCAGTGTCACTCTCACAGAAAATACGAATCTAACGACACCTCTCAAGCTAAAATCCATCGAGCCGTTCAGGCTGCAGAGCGTGCCAAACAACTAAACATACTCTCGAAAAACATAACCCTCCTTCTGGCGCAGACGGGTAAAAAATACTATCTATGAAAGAAAGGATGGAAGTATGGACTATATAGATTGTTGGATTTATAGCATACGGGTGTAGAGCGCAATCATTCAATCACTGAGATCGACTCCATGGCCAGACACCTCTTATATCTTGATGTTGTCCTGGTATGTCTCCATCCTGTGTTTCATTGGGGGAACACTAAAATATTTTTTTACTAAAGTCGCCACCACGAGAATATATAAACTTAGTAAACAAACTATCTCTACTCAGGTGGGTTCTGGTGGGTGGTTACCTAGCGACAATATTATGAGTTACCAAATACAATTGACTTTAATTACTATACGGGTAAATGAACTAACGACCAATTCCATTTAGTCGGGTTATATTTTGACGACATGTCGACCATGAACGCCGTAAAGTGTTTGAAACGTCAGGTGTAAATAAATAAGTAATAAACGCGATAAAACCGTATTAAAATAGTTTAATTTAATGTCAATGATGCATGGTACAGAAAAGATTTCGGCTCAGTGAATGTAAACATTTGGTCCGCCATTTTATTTTGGTGACAGTTTATCTTTTCGCTTTTGAAACAAATAAATGAGAGAAAAATATTACAACTAAACAATTATGAAATACGCGGTTGGTTGCGGCGGTCAATCATCTAAAACCATTCTTAAATGTGAATTCTCTCTAAACATTAAAATATGTCACAAAAGTACTACTTATGTTTTCTTTCATTCAAATGTCGCAAGCACATATGTACATAATTTATAGTCTCTCGTGACGGGGACTATAAGTAGAAAGTATTTTTAACCCAAAATAAAAAAGAGGTATGTTACTGTCTGTTTGTCTAACTCACAGAGAAATAGCTAAGCTAAGAAGAGATAACATTGAAAGCGGATCAAGATGAGTTTTTAATTATAATTTCAGAACATTTTCTTCTGGACTACAGGATTTTACTAAATTTTTCCAGTCGATATGAATGATATACAGTTGATTGATTGACTTGATTTAAAGTTATTTTTATGTAGAAAGAGCATAAGCAGATACTACTTTTAAAAATATGTTTTTCAGCCTGAGAAAATCTGTGGAATAGTCATCTCATAGATATGATGATGTGTGATGGTCATTGATGTACTATCGAACCCACAACCCTGAGATTGCTGGACTAGCATCAGGTCATAGAATACACCGTGAAATTTTAGTCGTTTTGGACCCATCGTCCAGTGACTCCATACATGCAACCGAACAAATTTCCCCAAGGAACATAGCTCGAAACATAAAAAACAATTTGGACTTCCCATAGTAAGTTAGGTCACGTGATGAGACATTTTGTATGGGAGGTCCAAAAATTTACTCCATATTTCGACCCATGCACCTTGGGGAAAGTTGTTCAGTTGCATGAATGGAGTCACTGGACGATGGGTCCAAAACGACTAAAATTTCACGGTGTAGAATAGAAAATATCTTTATTGAGAAAGCTATCACGAAGATACAGCAAAGGTTCATCATCATTTCTTGAGGTTACATTGTCAATCAACCATGTACCCTATCAATCAATATTAAAGTATGCCAAAGATGTGGTCGTCATAAGTGGTACCAAACCTACCTATAAACTGCTCCAATCTTTTCCAATGTATGGAACGACATACTAGTTGATACTAGGTTGACATAACCAAACAGGCGACTACAATTCGCACCGGATGTGGACACTAACTCGATTGTACAAGGTGTGACAATTGGTGGATGGACCTTGGTATCTTCTTTCCTAGTAATTTATTTAACAGCCACTTGTAAATCGTAGGAATATTTTGTTAGACTGGTCGTGACAAACAAGCATTCGGTTTGCCAGATGGTAAGCGACCGTAGTCTGTAGACACCTGCAACTTCTTCGACGAATTCAGTTGGCAAACTAGCATACCACCCGCTTAATGGTAAATTATAGGAGTAGTCTATAGACACCTGTAACACTTGGAGTGTGACTTTTAGTTATATATTGACTTGGTAGACCTCTTAACAAAAGGCAAGCTACGACCAAACAATTTAGAAGGAACAGTCATACGACTGTTCCTTCTAAATTGTTTGGGGGTCGGCAATGTGCATGTGACTCTCCAGGTGTTGCAGGTGTCATAGATTATACGACGTCTTACTATTAGGTGAGCCGTATGCCTGATTGCCTACTAAATTGTTTAAGGTTTAGCAATGCGCACGTGACCTTCCAGGTGTTCTAGCTGTCTATAGACTACTGTGAAATCTCACCATTAGGCGGGCCTTATGTATGGTCGTATACTAAATTGTTTAAGGGTCGGCAATGCACAAGTGATACTTCAAAAGATGCAGGTTGTTTATGGACTACTTTGACCTTTTAGCTGGCAGGTCATATGCTTATTAGTCTACAAAATTGTTTGAAGGTCGACAACATGCAAACTCTCACGTTATTTGAATCCTGTCTATAATAATAAAGTAAAATAATCGCGAGGTCTATGTCGCGACGAACAACTAGTTAATATTATTCGACATTACTGCGCAAGTCTCGGTTCTCGGTTTCTCAATGGCGCCAAGTTTTTTTTTTCCAAACCTTCAAATCATTTTTTTGTGACTTCCCTACCTAATTATCCGTTTAACAATAAGAATAGTGACTATCACCAAACGTGGTTATTTACAGACGGACTTTGTTCCGGCCGCGGGCACAATGAATGAGTCTGCAAAATGCCCCCCACCCAGCTGACCTTTCCGCCCGATAAACTCCAAGCTGGTTATGCGCTCCTAGTAAGTAGTATCTTCAGAGCTCCGTATCTAATGATTAAAATTTCATATTACGTCTTGGAGCTGATTCTCGCGAATTTCTAAATTTGTCCGTATTTATTTTATTAGTAGAAATAATTTTGTCGAAAACGGCATTTATACGGTTTTCACGTCAATTGTTTTTCGATTAATCACGAATTCGACTGTTTCTTACAAGGCCAAAAGAATCGGCTTTCTGATGTCATGAACTGAATAAATAAAATTTTACTGTCACTCTAACACAAACAAACCCTCAAAATGAGGCTTTATACCTAATTAACCCTTCTCCATGATTCGACTGGCGTTAAATACAAACAAACAAATCACAGAGCAAAAAAAAAAATGTTACATATCTTCTCTTAGTAGTCTAATATTTTTACTTTACTGTGTGCAAAGAAGTGTTAAATAAATAAATAAATAATCCGAACGAGACGATGTGACAATTTGTAGTAGTTCTAATTTTTTAGCATTTGCGTGCACCGTGCACATTCAAAAAGGGTGTGAAAAGATGTCTCGATGGTCGGCAAGTTACAGGCGTCCATAGGCTACGGTAACCGCTCCCCATCAGGTCGGCCGTACGCCTGTTTGCCTACTAAATAGAAAAAAAAAAACATTAAAAAAATAAAAAAGGAATATATACTTACAACCAATCCCTCTTGTAAGTCTTTAACCAAATATAAATCCACTGGTACCGATCCCCACTCATAAGGTACATTGCTAACAGGGCTAGAGTACCAAGTAATATCGCTGAGCCCCTGGTAACCCATGCTAGAACGCCGAATATGCATCCCAGTGCGCCTAGTATCACCGCCTTTCTCCTTTCAGCTTCTTCGAAACGCACTCCTTGTTTTTCTGCCATCCTAGTTATGTTGGCATTATTTGGGCAACTGAAACCAAATAAAGCTGATGAGCGAATGAAAGAAAAAAGTATTACCACATAGTTAAATTATAATAAAAAGTTGAACATTTGTAAGAAAATGAAATTTTCTATGAAAACTTCTTAATGTGACTTGACTTAATCATTGGTAGTTAAGTAGATGTATGTATATATAGGTATATGTGTATGTTTTATGTATGAACTTATGCTTTTGATAAAATTTGCTCTATAAGTACCTAATACATTTTTTCCCCCTTAACTTTTTTTGCGCCAAACTCTCTTTCCGTTTCTCCCAATGTTTAACTGGTAGAGAATGTTCTTAGCATTAAGTCCGCCAATTGTTATAAGTATATGTGTACTTTGTGAAACAATAAAGTTCAAATAAATACATTTACTATTCCCAAATCCTAAGCGAACTAGCCACGAACACAGAATGGACACTAGCACTCCCCGAATTAAGTTTTAAACTTGCATTTACTTTCTTAAAAACATAATTAATATTATGGTTTCTTATGTTTTCGCGATTGTTATTCATTAAATTAAACTATTTTAATACGGTTTTATCGCGTTTATTACTTATTTATTTACACCTGACGTTTCAAACACTTTACAGCGTTCATGGTCGCAGGCAGACTAAGTTAACATTTGTCTTTGATGTCATAAGAATACAAACTACCGCCTGAAATTTTTATTGGTAAAACCGTATTAAAATAGTTTAATTTAATGAATAATTAATATTAGGCAAATACATATATTGGAAAACTTACTCAGGGGAATCTAGCCCAAAACCTCTAATAGTAGACTTACACTAGCTCCGTAACAGAGGTCGTTAAATTCAGATTAAAAACATGACTTTTTCAATACTTTCTTCATACAACTTACCATAACTAATATCTTAACATAGCATTAGTGTTGTGATTACCTATACCTTGTTTTCAATTAAAAACAAAACATTTTGAAATAACGCTTAATACAACAACGCATCTATACAATTTTACGCAAACGTAAAAATAATTTGTGACAACAATAACAGCGACGTTATTTTCAGCGACAATAATTGGACTCTATATTGAATTAACACGTGGTAAGGTCAAAATGGCATTTAGTTATTTTTTTATAATTCGATAAACACAGACACGCAAACAGGCATACGATTATAAACTGTTGTTTTGCATTTTGAGGCTCTAATAAAACACCAACGTTTTTCTTCAACGAAATGTTAGAATATTAAAATCTAAATTTAAATTTATAAATTATTTTATGAAAATGCGTTTTAAACAATAACCAACCTGATTTGAAACAATACTGGCTGTTAATAACATATACTAAACACAATGACAAGCACGGTTTATCAACACACCGGGGAGCCGGCAACTGACCTCGATTGCTTCTTATGAATGAAATGTTGTTGTCTAGTGTTGGAATAGATGGTAAATAACGAATTACGTTATTGCTTATTAAAATGCTGATAACTCGTTTCAAACTTTATACTTTTTCGTTCGATCTTATTAGTTTGATACAGCCTCAGCTTACGTTTCAGGGTCCAGGGTTGCGTTTTAGATCATCTATACCTACTATATTGTACGAATTGTATGTCGTCATTTCAGCCACAGTCAGACCTCTGCTGGACAAAAGCCTCTCCTAATGATTTCCGAAATGGCCGGTTGAGTTGAGGCATCAAGCGTTTGGCTGCGACCTTTTTCAGATCATCTGACCATCAGAAATTAACATTAAATTAACCTGAATTGTATATATGCTATAAATATATGGTGTACACATGGTGAACCAACCTAATACCCGAAATTGTGCTGTTTTACAAATTGTTACGGTACGATACATTACATATACACGGTAGAATACAGATAATCTTTATTGCACCATAGTTTTTACAGAATGAAGAATCATCTTAAGAAAAAAAAACAGTAAGATTACATTACAGGACCTTAACTCGTGCAATTTATTTTATTTTAAACTTATCTTTAAATCCATAATCTATTGGGACTCAATTTTACCCGATTTAGCTGCATTCGGTTTTTTTTATTTTAAAACGTAGCAATTTTCTGTAACAATTTTATCTGTGTACTAATCCAATTTCTACATAAAAATAAAATATTTTATAACATTTGTTTCAAACAACGTTATTCAGAAAAACATCGTTACTATAACGAGTTATTAAAAACGTGTTACATCACTACATTCATTGCATCAATTTCCTACAAGCATATTAAGTTACACGCCACTGTATACAATACTCATTGCAATGCAAAATGTACTTTATAACTATAGATTTTAAGTACTTTTTCCATTATTCATTACAAGCGTGTATAGAATTAAGCGTTTAGCTAGACTTGTATGAGACTTGTTTATAAGTAAGGAAAACTTTTGACGACTGACTTCGACCATAAAGAAGATAAAATAATTTAAGCAAGTACACTGTTTTTTATACTATTTAGTAGGCAAACATGCGGCCTATCTGATGGTAAGTGGTTACCGCAGCCTATCAACGCCTGCAATACCAGAAGTGTGACGGGTGCGTTGCCGACCCTGAAGAAATTTGTTCACACCCTTTTTGAAAGCCCTCATGTTGTAGTCACTAGGAAAAACCGAGGTATGGAAAAACCGATGGATTATGGAATGAACTCCCGTTCATACTACGTACGCGTACGCGTACGCGGTACTGGAGTGCTATTTTTTAAAATGTTTGACATTATATGTCAAATGAAAGTACCTCCACCCTACAGAAGACGGCAGCCAAATAACACTGTGATGCAGTGTTGTGTTCCTGCTGGTGAGTAGAGTCGCCAGGCTCCAGAGGGGTCGCTGTGCTGATAGCGGACAGGTCGGCTACGCGCTCGTGACATCTCCGGTGTTGCAGGCGTTCATAGGCTACGGTAAGCACTTACCATCAGGTGGGCCGTACGCCTGTTTGCCTACTTAGTTGTATAAAAAAAAATGAATATAGTTCGATATAGAACAAATAACCTTCGATATCAAACAAAAGTCATTCGACTAGCCGATTTCGCGTAAAACACACGTTGCAACAATGTTTTTTCTATTTTTGGTGCAATAAAGAGTAGAATATTTATATTGTATTGTAGCAATAAATCCGATCGTTGTGATTTTAATATACACTAGCTTTTTCCCGCAGCTCTGCCTGCGTCAAAAAGTAGCCTATGTTTGACCCCGGGTCTTGAACAATATTCATACCAAATTTCATCAAAATCCGTTCAGCGGTTTGGCCGTGAAAGCGTAACAGACAGAAAGACAGACAGACTTTCGCATTTATAATACTAGCTGTTTACCGTAGCTCCGCCTGCGTCAAAAAGTAGCATATGTTTGACCCCGGGTCTTCAACTATATTCATACCAAATTCAACCAAAATCCGTTCAGCGGTTTGGCTGTGAAAGAGTAACAGACAGACTTTCGCATTTATAATATTAGTACGGATTCAGCTTACGCTTCGGAGCCTAGGGTCCCTACTACTTAGATAATTGTGGTATTACTTAGATAATTGTGTTAATATCTATAATCCTTGATGTTAGATAACTAGGGTACTACTTAGATAATTGTGTTAATATCTATAATCCTTGATGTGTTAATATCTATATGTATATCTGTCATCTTATAACACATAGAGAACAGACCTCTACTGACATTTTTACTTACGCAGACGCTAAGAAGTGATTTTGTCTTAACAAAATTTGCATGGAATTTTTGGAGCTCGCGTCGTAATCTAAAAATATCTATTAAAAAATCCAAAGTTTGAGAATCCTTGTTGAATTCATTTTGCAAAAACGCAGCTCTATGTTTTGTAATTTTAATATCTGTCAGGCTCCTATCTTATTTTCGTCATTCAATCACGAGCTCTATTTACGAAAAGAATAATTCAAGCAAAATCGGTGAATATTCTTCTTCTATTGGTGAATCGATTGAGAGTCGTTCGATTCACCGATTATCCATACTTCCATATCCATACTCATATTAGAAATGCGAAAGTCTGTCTGTCTGTCTGTTACTCTTTCACTGCCAAACCGCTGAACAGATTTTGATGAAATTTGGTATGAATATATTTGAAGACCCGAGGTCAAACATAGGCTACTTTTTGACGCAGGCGGAGCTGCGGAAAAAAGCTAGTATAGAATAAAAATATGAATTAAAATTTGATATTTTATATACTATGTATAATATAAAAATATTAATATTTACATAGAATAAATAATTTATTAATATAAGCTGTGAAATACGGAATTTACTCTAGTAAAACTATCTGGATAAACCCACACAGTTATCTGTGCATGATTTTCTGTTTGCTCTAATGTTTGATAAGATATACATAAGTACTAAACGCCATAATAGCTCAGTCAATTTTTTTGTGTAAATAAAAACACGCGCTTAGAATGTTTAGTTATTTATCATTATGTCTTTACAAACAAAAATTTGATATATAAGAATACAGAATAAATTTTTTACTCGTCCACCATTATTACCAAATAGAAGAACTAATTATTTTTCTAAGGTAATGGGACTTTATACCAGGCGACCTGTAATTTGTACCTATACCATGACATTTTCTTAACGCTGACACAAGATGCTGCCTTACATAGCCAGATTATCCCAGCTGTGGCCTATACTTAGTACCGACACGATTTAAGGACTTACATGTAGACTACAATAGAGTGTTCAAGTTGACTGGAAGAGATTGCCTCGGCGCTAAGTCCGCCCATGTGTGTTGTTTTCTTTTTCGGTGCAATAAAGAGTATTTGTATTGTATTGTATTATATGTTTCATCAATGATGTTGGATATTCTACTCAATTCATTTTTATCATTCATATGAAACATTTCAGTACTAGAAACTGAAACCAGAAAGATGTTTTCATATCCGTTCTTAAATAAATCCATACTTCCATACTAATATTATAAATGCGAAAGTCTGTCTGTCTGTCTGTTACGCTTTTACGGCCAAACCGCTGAATGGATTTTGATGAAATTTTGATATGAATATAATAGTTGAAGACCAGGGGTCAAACATAGGGTACTTTTTGACGCAGGCGGAACTGCGGGAAAAAGCTAGTAGTTATAAGCCTTTGAAATTTGATGGAAGGGGAAACTGTCAAAAATCAAGAAAAGGATGCACTGTGTGTGCAGTGACGTCACTGGCACTTGGTTTCGTGCGAACAAAAGAGATAGCAAGACGTCCCCACCACGCTCTCACTTTTCTTCTTGAGAAAACTTTAAAATCCAATTCCTGCCTTAATTAACAACCAATTTTGTTCTTGTTTTCGGAATCGGTTACTTTTTAGTGTACATATTGTTTCGTATGCAAATATTGCTCAAGTATGAATACAGTCAAGTAGCCTATTATTATAAGTATTTGTACTTATAGAACAATAAAGATTTTTATAAATAAACAACAGATGGCGCTTCCAGAATTTAATAGTTATTTAAATTGAATACTAATCTCGCTAAGTTTTGACACAATGTAAAATTTAATTTTTATGGCTCCATCGTTTAGTCAAATGATGATTTTGCCAATGTCATGGTTGGGAATAACATTGTGTAACACTTTCACAAAGTAAAGAAACAAAGCGTTTTCAGCAGTTTGAAACGATGTAAAGCTGAGTTTTTAAAATAAAACTTTTTTTTCTGGCCTTATGTCACAAGTTGATTAAAAGCGTTTTATATTATACTAGCTCTTTCCCGCAGCTCCGCCTGCGTCAAAAAGTAGCCTATGTTCGACCCCGGGTCTTCAACTATATTCATACCAAATTTCATCAAAAATTCATTCATCGGTTTGGTCGTGAAAGCCTAACAGACAGACAGACAGACTTTCGCATTTATAATATTAGTATGGACGTTGCAAATTTTGACAACAATGTCTCATGTTTTCGATAAATGGCGTAACAATGATTTTGTATGAGAGTGCCCAAAGATGTCACCGAAGGGAATAGAAGCAGATGTCGTACCCGCACACCTTAGCCGAACACCATAAGAAGTGACATGAAGACGATAGGAATAACCCCCGATAGAAAATTTAATAGGGAAGACTACCCCAATCGAAATGAGAAAAGGCTAGAAAAGGATTTTGTGTCACGATTAGCTCAAACTCAAAAATTGTTTTTTCCAGAAATATTCCACCTCTATGCTCCTTTCCGTGGCTGGCATTAGGTCTTGTTTTGTGCCTAGTATGACGATGACCTATTGGCTAAGGTGACCGCTTACCACCGTATCTACCGACTTTGTAAGTAAAATTCTCAACACAACCTGTTATCTGATTACGGGCATGCTTTTCACACACAGTGTTCATCTTCATACAATTAAAACAATATTATCCATTCAATAAAAATGTATGGTTTTATTATCTTCTAGCACTTATAATGATATCATTTTGTTGACAAAACTTAGTTTCACGAGAGACACTGTAACACATCTGCGACAAAAAAAAGGGCAGAAAATACAGTGTGGTGCTAATTAGCTCTCATAGATACCAAACTATTAAACTATGTAAAATTTATACCCAATGGTATAACAACTACCTAATTTGAAAGAAAATATAGTTTAGAGTATTTTTTTGCCGTTTTTAAACAGTGTAAAATGGCTATTCGTATGCAGTTATATGGGACTATCATAGGTAAGAATAAATTGCTCTTAAGATATCCAATTTGAAAAAAAAAAGTTTGTTGTTCTTTTGCTAGTATCCTGAGCAGTAGAGATAATTAAAAAAAAAATAATTTATGCGGTTTTCAAGATTAAGTTGAAACTGGTCGCATCAGTTTTACTTCAGCCCTTTAGGCATTCTAGTTCAAAAATAATTTATTGCAATACCTTGATCGAAATTAAATTCACTAACGTTAATAATTACCGAACTTTACAGTAGAATCACTTATTTGTGTTGTTAACAATCTGTGCCCGCGGTTCGCCCGCGTGGAATTCTGTTTGTGTTAAGGAAAAAAGTAGCCTATGTCTCTCTCCAGGTCTCCAACTATCTTGCATTAAAATAAATAATAGACTATACTTAGTTGCATTCAAAATTTAACAGAAAAATCAAACCTATGTGTGCGTACAAACTCGAATATTAAATTGTTATATTCGAAAAAAATGTCGTGCGGCGACGGTATACAAAACAGTGCACGTGTGGTATCTCCCCTCACACCAAGGCGCATCTTCTGTCGTGAGCTGGGTGCCCAAACACTTGCACCATAGCCTCTGACAAAGTAGCTTGTTTCTGGGCTGATATATATACCATAGACCGCATAGAAGAAAAATAAAGGGTTCACTATTACATATCAGAAACACAGATCAGAAAATGTTCGCAGAATGAGTTTTCCAATTATTATTTTTGTGAACATGGGTGAGAAGATAGAGAACTCTATGTTTCGCCAAACGGCATACAAAACCCAAAACTTAAATACTCAAAATAACTTGTTTAAATTTTCCCAGTTTGTTTTCTCACGCTATGCATGGGAGTCCTCTTCACGTGGCCATCATCAGCGCTGCTGCTACTCCGATCTGAGGATACAGTCCTTAACAGACCCATGACTGATGGGGAAGCAGCGTTACTCGGCAGCATTTCCAGTATAAGTGGGCTGATCAGTTGCCCAATGGCGGGATTCTTCCTCGATCGAATTGGGAGGAAGTACTGCTCTATTGTATCGTTTTCTACGTGTTTGGTTAGTATGTTTTTATTGTTCTTTGGAATATAATTATTCCACAGCAGGAGCTGACTTGTCTACTTCCAGTTTGGTGAGGATATTGCATATCAATATGAGTAGGCTTCATGGTCAATCGTCCATGTACAACCTGGTGTCAGAGTTTTTCGGAACCGCCTTTCGGCCTCTGACGTGGTTCCGTTTAACGATCACCAAACGACAGCCAGGACCAAAGGCTTCCGAATCGCGGAATTATCATTATCAGACTTAGACAATCAGATGATTTAAGCTTGCAATGTCCTAACCAAATTGAGAACAACTAAACAAAGCATGATTCCCGTGAGATTGAATTCACGATCTCTGGATCTAGGCAAAGCCTAAACCACTGGACAACGAAGGCACTTAGTTTGTTTGTTTGTTTGTAATATCTTTATTGTACAAAATAAAACAAATAATTTACATACACAAGCATTAGTTTAGATAATAGTTGTCTGATAATAAAGATGATTCCGTGCTTCGGAAGGCTCATTAAGCGGTTGGTCCCGTCTGTCATTTGGAGATCGTTAGATCACATATCATATACCTACAGTCTGGTTTTCCTGTAAAAGATTTACGGAAGTCAGTCCGCCGTCGCTCCTTCATTATAACCAGTACCGCCAAATCCAGGACAAAGATTAAAGAGTCTTGGACTCTCAAGCGCAAGCTCAGATGATCAAGAGAAGAGTAGAGAAGAAACACTCGGATGAAGAAAGTGTCAGTGAATTTGACTTCAACAACAAAACAAATGAATCTTCTTCTATTACAGATAACCTGGGTAATGATAGGCCTCGCCACCCAGGTGGAAGTAGTATTAGCAGCTATCTTCATCTCCGGCCTAAGCATTGCTTCATTCTTGGTAGTTCCCGTCTACGTCAGCGAATTTTGTCAAGATTCCATACGAGGATCCATGACTTCAGGGTCCATGGTCTTCTATGGGATTGGTCTGCTGCTGTCCTATCTTCTTGGAGGGATATTGGACTACTATACGATGGCTTATGTATGCTTAACTATGTCTGCTGTGGGTGTGTTGTTGCTGTTCTTTTTGAGGGAATCTCCTGTGTATCTCATGAAGGTTGGACGGGAAAAGGTAATTTTCATAGCATTTTCTAGATTTAGTTATCGTTAGATGGCTAGTTGTTCATTTGAGTTGAACAATAGCCCAGTAGACCCTGGTATCAGAGTTTTTCAAAACTGCCTACCGGCTTCTGGCATAGCGAATGCTTTAACATTACCATCCATTGTACCATATTAGATATTAAAGTTTGAAATAAATAAAAAACGACGACTAGTGCGGTCGTGACATAGAATTCTAGATAACAATCAGGCTTAACGTGCCCCCTTCCTTAAGCAACAAGCATAAACTGATACTCGGATAAAGAAGCGCCTTCGTTAGTTTGTTTCTGAAGTCAATGTCTACAGGCAGCCTATGTTGGGTCAGCACACTTCTATTATGATAAAAATCTTTTCTTTCTTATTGATATCTTATAAATAATTCTGATTCTTATTCGATTGGCTCGATTCCACTGGTCGATCTAGGTCCTTTCCGATGCTTTCAGACCACTTATTTTCTAATTAGATGTGTTCTTATTTCAGGATGCAATCAACTCGATAGCTTTCTACAGAAGCGAAAAACCTGGTTCCAAAGAAGTATTGCAGGAATTGGAGAACATTCGAAGAGCGCTTAGCTTTGGCTGTGATGGTATGCATTTACTATCTAATATGATGAGCTGAAAGACCTCTAACTAATATGATGATCTGCTGGAATTTTATTAACTTACCGTGGCCCCTTTGGCTATGCTAGCCTTCGCTGGTGTGTCTTGATGGCTTGTACCCTATCCTTGGTTCATTTATTTATATCCAATGCTATAGTAGAAAGTAGTAATTAATTCCGCTCGACTATCAAGCTATTTTTAACTACATAACTATTTTATTATGTACATTTTATCCCCATGTTATGGTTATTACACTCGTAATTATGCGACAAGATTTTACGCTGTTCATCTCGAAATAAGAGTCTGCGGAAAATTCTTGATACATGTGTAATTTTTATGATCATCATGTTATATTACCCACCATAATTTTAATACTACATTTAATGTTGTTAAAATTTTGGCTTCTTGTTTTTGTCGGTTTAAAGTTCTGTATACAAAGGCTAGCTTAAGAAAATATTTGTTAGAAAATACACCGAACGGAGCTCAGTATTAAAACTTTATGGGGATAGAATCAAATAGCGAAAAAATAGATAAGACTGAATTAATAAGTAGCAAAGGACCTACTGCCTTTCCGCCCGCCTCTGGTTGGCAGACGGTTCAACTTTATGAACCGTAAGTTTCACCATCCCGCTGTAGCTTCTTTTATCCGTAATTCACGTGAATTGATTCGTAAGTACTATTAATAATCTGTGTCCTTAGTTCCTTGCCGTTGTAGTGCTACTTTCACTATGGCCCATCATTTGTTTTACCTTGAATGACTAGTCACCTGAACTCTCAAAGACCTTATGATTTATTATGAAATTTATGAGATATGTCAGTAGCGGAATTTTCATCTTACAAATATAATTTAGCCGTCGACTCGCTAAGATCTGAGAATCATAGTGCGGCACGAAGACAGAAGAATGTACAAAACATTTTAACTTTTATAAATTCTATTGCCTTTACAGATGTTGCACCAGAAGAAGAAAACTTGAAGACAATCACGAAACAAGAATTATCGCCGTGGGAATTCTTTAGTAAGTAAAAGTGTAGTGGCAGAAAATAATATTTTTATGAATACTTTAGGCTTAAAACGACATAAGTTATGGACTGGTGTAATGTCACACCAAAGTCACTGTGGTCAAGGATAAATGAAATTAATCGTAGCGTACCTAGTTATCCGGATGGTAGAGTGGTATGCAAAAAAGAAAAAGAAAATTGTTTTGAACTTTCGAACAGCTTGATTTTTACTCTTTCCAGAAAGATCTCGGTCAACCCGTCGCGCCTTTTACATCTCGCTAATCCTCATGACGGCTTCCATCTTCCAAGGCATCGTCGTTGTCCAAGTTTATGCTGGTCCACTGTTCGAACAAGTCATCCCTGAAATGTCCACGACATTAGCCAGTGTTCTATTTGGTGTCGTTGGGGTCGTCACTGGGTTTATTGCAGCGTATCTTACTGATTTGCTTGGACGACGAGTAAGTGATAATTTGATTCTTGACAACTTTAGCGAAATCGCCATTTAACAACAACTAAAACAACAACACAACAACTAAATAGTTGTTTAGGCATTTGAGATTTGAGGTTGTAGTTTCGAGAATACATAAACTCTTTATTGCAAACAAACAAACAAAAAATTCCAGAGTATTTATAGCTCAGCCGCCAAACAGTAGTCCGTCTGGGGAAGTACCTCCACCCTACAGAAGATCGCAGCCAAATAACACTGTGATGCAGTGTTGTGTTGCTGCTGGTGAGTAGGGTCGCCAGGCTCCAGAGGGGTCGCTGTGCTGACAGATCGGTAACGCGCTCGTGTGACATCTCCAGTGTTACAGGTGTTCATAGGCTACGGTAAACACTTACCATCAGGTGGGCCGTACGCCTGTTTGCCTACTTAGTTGTATAAAAAAAAACTTTTACTTAGAGTCAGTTTCTGGGCTGATAAAGTGTAATACTATAGACACACAAAACAAGGAGAAGAAGCTGTTTTTCACGAGAACCATCTAGTGATAGTTACAGAAAATACGTCAGAAGCTGAGACGTATACATTTCCTTTTGAAAATACCAAAGTAATAAATATAAAAAGCTCTACAATCCTTATTTTTGTTATGATACAATACAATACAATCTTTATTAACCAACTGAACAGAATTTTTTTTTTACAATATCAAAACTAATGTTGAAATTAAGGTCCAAATACTCATAACCAACACCACCTCAACTCATCTCTTCCAGCCTCTCATCATCTACTCATCCTTGGCCGCGGGCGTCTGCTGCGTGGTGTGCGGAACCCAGATTCAGCTGGCTTGGGGTCCCAACTGGGTGGCTCCCTTCATCATCTACCTGTTCGCTATGTTTTACACCACCGGCGCAGGGACAGTGCCTTTTGTGTTGATTGCTGAAATTTTCTTGCCAGAGGTAATTCTTATTTCCTTGCCCTTTTTTACCTTATGGTATGTTATTTCAAGGTATGTTGTTTCGGGGAGCTCGTTAGTCGAGCGCGACCCACATGTCCGTAGCAAATGCGCGTGTCAAGCGACGGCGTGACGCTACCACTATTGGATTGGTCGCCATTTAGTGGCATTTTCTATCTTGAGCCTCCGTGCTTCAAAAAACACGTTAAGCCATTGGTTTTGGTTGTTTTCGATAGATAGCAGTTGTAAGGCTGTGTCAGATGCCTTAGGGCAGCCTGAAAAATTCTGATAGTGGTGGCCACTAACATACCTCGGGTCATGTTTCTGTTGGTCTGATTTCTCTGTAAAAAGGATTACGGAGGTCAGATGGCAGTCGTTCCATTGTAAAAACCAGTTCCGCCAAATCTAGGACCATGAGTTACACAGCGTACCCTAGGCTCCGAAACGTAAGCTGACGACACAACTAGGAATACACGCTAGGATAATGATGATGTTATTTCAAGTAAACATTTGCTTCAAAGCCGATAAGTGGGTTGTGTTGTCGTTTCCTTTTCAATAGAAGGGATTGAAATGTTGTCGGTTTGATTAATATCTGAGAATCTGTGGCATAAGTTATTGCAATAGGCTATTTTTCAACTAAATTTTTTTTATCATTCATATGAAAAATAACTTTACCAGAAACTGAAAACTGAAAGATTTTTTTTTAATCCGTGCAAAATTATATAAGTTATAAGCCTTTGAAATTCGGTGAAAGGGGAAACAAACAAATGTCAAAAAATAAGAAAAGGATGCACTGCCGCTGCTGTGTGCTTTGTGCAGTGACGTCACTGCCAATTGGTTTCGTGTGTACAAAAGAGACAGCAAGACGTCCCCACCATGCTCCCACTTTCCTTTATGAGCAAATTTTAAATGCTTATTACTGCTTTAATAATCAACCAATTTTGTTGTTGTTTTCAGAATCTGCTAGTTTTTAGTGTAGTTATTGTTCCGTATAAAAATGTTATCTAATTATGAACACAGTCAAGTAAGTAAGTTGCAACAAGTTTCAATTTAAAAATTTCGGGTACCGTATGTCTATAACTAACCCTATCCTCTAAGAAACAATTTATTCACGTAAACTATAAGACAGATCTACTAGTTAAGCATCTATACAATACTATTAATAATGCATATGTCATTGACGTTACCAAATATAATAATAGAAAAAAAATCAAAAGCTTTCGCTCATTACGATTCGTTGCTATTTCGCCATCTTCGTTTTTAGATTGATATAAATGAACAATTAATAAAATTCTCAAAATATCTTCCAGGTCAAAAGCTACATCAACATGATCACTATCGAGTGGCTGTGCCTCTGCAACTTCCTCATTCTAGTCATCTTCGATCCCCTCACCAACCTCATTGGCCTCGGCTGTGTGTTTTACCTCTTCGCCGCCACCTGCGTTCTCACTGCTGTGTTCAGCTTCTTCTACGTACCAGAAACTAAAGGCTTACCAGTCGACGAGATACAGAACCAATTTTTGCCGAAGAGAAAATTGGACTCAAACCTGTCTTAAGAAGAGCACTTTCTCTCTGTTTCTTTTCAACTCAGCTTTTTAAATGAGATGATAAAAAAAACGATATGATTATTATTCGAATATCAATGACAGTAAAAAACGAAGGATGTATCTCCCTAATTTAAGATGTTTTTAACTCGTAGTGCGCTACGTAAAATATTGCGCCATCTTAACTTCCATGCTTTTTCAGGATTTTTTTATTAGTTGGAAATTATTTTTATGACCGGTGTAAATCCTCTTAATTCCTACAGGAGTATTGTTGGTAAAAATTTTAAATCGGGGAAAAAGTAAAAATGTAAATTATTGATGAAGAGAAGACATAAATATTCCAGAAGTAGCTTTGGCAATTTTCATAAATGGAAATTAAAAACTGCGGCGGATGAAAACTCTAGAATCATTTGAGCAATTGTATAACTACATTTTCAGGCGTTCTGCCTATAGACCGTCTATTATTATAAGATTTATTGAATTTCGTCGAAACAATACTGTAATACAATACAATACAAATTCTATATTGTACAACAAGGAAACCAAAGAGAATATAATTGTAACAGAAAACTTTAAAACAACCTTTTCAAATTACATTGTTGCTGTAGAATTTACTAATACTTGTGAAAAGTGTTTGTGTACAATATCGAATTACAATATTTATTTTCTGATATTATAGTAAAGATTTAAATATGTTTCTGATTTAGAAAAAAATAATAAAATTGCAGACAATGTTTAGCCTTAAATTTAAGATAATTCTGTACATAGTCGATATAGTTTTATAATCCATACTAATATTATAAATGCGAAAGTCTGTCTGTCTGTTACGCTTTCACGGCCAAACCGGTGAACGGATTTTGATTAAATTTGGTATGAATATAGTTGGAGATCTGGGGTCAAACATAGGCTACTTTTTGACGCAGGCAGAGCTGCGAGAAATAGCTAGTACAATATAAGTATTTACTAGTAAGACTTGAAAATGTGACCAATAATTTTTAAAGGAATAAATGTTATATAAAATGGAAATAAAATGTAAAGATATTTTGATGAAAAGGGACAAAAAAACACAGAAAAAACTTTAAGAAGGGTAAGGAAATAATAATCATCCCTCGGTCAGAAGTGGAAAAAATCCTCCACGGTAGGCGACTCGTTTGTGACATCCTTGATGTTGCAAACGTATCTAGGTCTGGTGGGCCATTAGGCCTGTTTGTCTACTAAGTATCATGAAAAAAAAAACACATTTGACTATTTAGTAACAAATAGGGTAAATCCGTCTGTTTCTTCCGTGCCTTATCCCTTTATTTCGGTGTATTTTATTTATTTATCAGTAAATCCGTACATATCTATAGCATAATAATATCATAAAAAAAATATTGAATCCATGTTTCCATGATCTGTCATCATCCGCACTTAAAAGGTTCCTTTCTCAACGGTCATCATAGATTACATTTTTTTTTTACTAACAGCTCCTGGGATGGTATGGGCGCCTGGTACACGCAACCTAGTTTGCCTCAGCCCTTCCGTCTGAAGACTATTCATTCTACAGCTTATCTTCATACTAATTCATTAATTCATATCGAGTAGGCCACATGGTCAAATTGATTATTCGACCCTCTATATTTTAGTGACAGAGTTTTAAGACCATCACAGATGGCAGCCGTGATTAATGATGTACCGCTTGAAATGTTTGCAATTTAGGGAAATATTCCCATTGTAAATACAGGAATGTCAAAAGTTTCCGGAAGAATAGAAAATTAGCAGAATATTTGCGGCAACATTCAATAGGCTACTTGACTGTGTTCACATTTTGACAAAAATTTTATACGGAACAATACATACACTAAAATGTAACCGATTCCGAAAACAACAACAAAATTGGTAATTAATTAAATCAGTAATTAGCATTTAAAGTTTTCTAATGAAGAAAAGTGGAAGCGCGGTGGGGACGTCTTGCTATCTCTTTTGTACGTACGAAATCAAGTGGCAGTGACGTCACTCACCATTAGGTGTGTCCTTTTCTTGTTTCTTGACAGTTTAGGATTTCAAAGACTTAGAACTTATTTATTATACGGATACAAAAAAAACTTTCTGTTTTCGAAATCACAGACTCAAATTTGTGATATGAAAAAAAATAGAGTAAAGTAGCCTATTAGCCAAAATTGCGGGAAATACGGCAAAAGTTAAATAAAATCAGCAAAATATTTTATATATTTATTTTCATACATTAATTAAATCATGTAGCAGTTCTTTCTGCACAGAATTTGGTGACAAGATCAATAGGAAACCCACAAGGATGGAAGTAAGCTGACAGCTCGTCCACTAGAACCTTAAAATTCTTGGAGAATTCGTTCAGAGACTGATAATTTAGGGCATCATTGATTTTCAGTATGTATGCTGAAAATAAAAAAAACTTAAATTAAGTGAATCTCTTTTAAACCGACTTTAAAAAAGATGAGGTTCTACGTTTGACTGTACTGTATTTTTTTAAGTCATCATCATCATCATCAAATCGTGTGTGTTACACACATTGTCAATCGACCCTGGTGTCAGAGTTGTTATGAGCCCCCTCTCGGCCTCTGACGTAAAGGAACTTTAACGACCACCAGATGGCAGCCGGGACCAACGGCTTCACGTGCCATCCGAAGCACGGAATCATCTTTATTATCAGACAATCAGTTGAGTCAAGCCTGCAATGTCCTATCCAAACTGAAAACAAGTTCCCGTGGGACCCCGGGTCGAAGGCGAACGTCTTACCCACTGAACCAAGAAGGCAGTTATTTTAATTAGTTAAATTCTATTTTTGAAATGTATGACCGACTCGAAAACGATGAGTCAAACGATTTTCATTTAACATAACAGTCAGTCAAAGTCGCAAATTAATTCGTAAATCTTGATATTCCACTTAACTTAAAAATTATTGCCAAGACGAATTCTTCTTTATGAAAATTCTTAATTTTCCCAATGCGTTATATTCCTCACTAGCTGACCCGGCGAACTTCGTTCCGCCTAACAGTCGATTCTTTAATTTTTTAGTTTTTTTTTTATGTGGTGGCATGCGCGTGAGCTGCGCGCGGTACTGGACAGTACTTGGACATTGCAACATTACTTTATTTTTCTAAAATAAACGTAGCCTAAGTTACCCCTTATTTCATCAGCTACCTGCCAATGAAAGTCCCGTCAAAATAGGTCCAGCCGTTTCAGAGATTAGCCGGAACAAACAGACAGACAGACAAAAATTGTAAGAAATGTTATTTTGGTGCATGTACCGTATTCATATGCATGTAGTATATAACAAACAGACACTCCAATTTTATTTATATGTATAGATGTATAGATTACTTCGAATTGATTTTCATTTTAATAGTAGCATTATCATTAGGCATTACGTTATCTACATGCCATCTGAAGCACGTGACACACACACACACAGTCATACTTTATTGTTATACCAGCTAATGACCGTGGCTTCGCTTACGTGATTATCACATCAGCCGCAGTCAGTGCAGTACTGGACATAGTCCTCTTAATGATTTAAAAATGGTTGGAAGCGACTCGCATATGTCGGTAAGGGGCACATAGCGCGGAGAACCGATGGCCGATGGGGCAGAAAGGTCCTCGAATGGCGACCGCGTACCGGTAAACGCAGCGTTGGACATCCACAGACCAGATGTTCACATGACCTGAAAAAGGTCGCAGGCAAACGCTGGAGGCAGACTGCTGCCAACCGATCATTTTGGAAATCATTGGGAGAGGCCTATGTCCAGCAGTGGACTGACTGCGGCTGAAATGATGATGATGATGATAACTCGCATCCAGCGCCTCACAAATCACAAAAATAATCACAAAAAGCCTTAAATAGAGAACTTTGGATGACATAGACTTTGGATGATACTAATCCATACTTCCATACTTATATTAGACTATTGCAAAAGTCTGGATGTCTGTTACGCTTTCACGGCAAAACCGCTGAACGAATTTTGATGAAATTTGGTATGAATATAGTTGAAGACCCAGGATCAAACATAGGCTACAGTTAGCTATAGTTATTTATACATTTTACATATCATTACATTACATTGACTTACCAGTCTCAACGATGTATATCAAAATAAACAATAATGCAATCATTTTTTTAATTTGTTCTTTAACATTATTTCTATGGACAAAATGTTTAATTATAAAACATGTCATTTTCGTACATGATATGGAATATTTTTACAGTGATCAACAATAATGTAAGCGCGGGCAATATTTTCCATAAATCACAGATAAGATGACACTCACAGTTAATTATCAAAACATATTATTTCTTACGGTAAACCTTGAATCAAATATTACAAAATTATTAAAATAATTTTACATGTTAAGGGTTTCAGAATTTCGTTTGGATTATTTAGTACAAAATTGACATTTATGTGAAATGTCATTAAAATCAAAACAAGGTTAAAGAAATAGGCTGAACCAAAAAGACATCATCTTTTTATTTATTTATGTATTACTAGCTGTTTCCCGCAGCTGGCGCCTGCGTCAAAAAGTAGCATATGTTTGACCCCGGGTCGTCAACTATATTCATACCAAATTTCATCAAAATCCGTTCAGCGGTTTGGCCGTGAAAGCGTAACAGACAGACAGACAGACTTTCGCATTTATAATATTAGTATGGAAGTATGGATGGATATGGATTAAACGTTTGATACTTTTATAGCAATTCTCATCAAGTTTCCTCTGGTATTATATTTATCATCATAAGGTATTTCAGGTTTACAGACATAAGATCTCCCAATGATTTCTAAAATGCTTTGCACCCAGCGCTTGCTTGTGACTTTATTCAATCGTTCATCATCTGCTCAATCTGTCCAGTCCTAGTTGTTCCGCGCTGAGCTTGCCGGTGCAAGATCGAAATAGGTGTACAAAAACTCTATTGTAAGGTCCAATTCACCGCCAATGGCAAAGTATTGGCAGTTTTCCAGTACATATTAAAGCACTATTTACAAGACATGAACTCTTTCTTGAGTGTCTTGGATAGATTGTTTGAAATATTTATACATTCATTTCAATTCAGTGCTGGAATGAGGGTATTCAAGACGAAAAACCATCATTCCCCCTAGCTAGCCTATCTTCGAAGTTGCTTGACGTAAAATTTTGAATAAAATTCCGAAAGTAGACCTTGTGCTGAACTTTACCTGAAAAATAATTAGAAGCACGTGTTAAGAAAGGGAGGGGGGGGGATCATTTTCGGGGGGTTAAGTGATAATTTTTTCTACTTTTACAGGAGTAAAGTATTCACAAAACATATACACCTTATAAGAGAACATTTCACTGATAATGACGACGGAGAACGGCTAGATGGAGGAGGAGGCACAGAAGATGGTGAGGCACAGCATGGCGACTGGGATCCAGGCAGGGAGAGCCACACCGAGCTCCCTGGCCAAGAACCAGAAACCAAGGAGGCACATGCTGAGGCCTGAGACGACAGCTGTTACAATACATATAGGCTAAAATTAGAATGGTAATTACAATAAGATTAAACAGTTTCGAAATTAATATTACTCAAATGAAAACATCTCAAAACACAGGCTCTTATCCAAAATAAGAAAATGTGATGATATAATTTAAAATAAAATTGATTAAAATAAGGCTCTCCTCAATCTCTTGTATCTTACAACCGTGACCATAATATAGAAGTACGAATGGATATGCCGTTAATTTCAAAATTTAGTCTGCTATAAGTGTTTCATTAAAAATAACTGACTTCATTTTGGGTCGGGGGTTAAAATTGTACTTTCGTCACATCAAACGTCGGATTGCACAGACTTGCAAATAGAAAACGCTACGATTCAGTGACAATTAAACAAAAACAAACTGTTTACAATACAACAACTAATATCTACATACAATTAGCGCAGAATATGCTCGCGCTATAATTGGCTATGCTCGGAGGAATTGTTTGACATGATGCCAACAGCCACTTTTTACCATAGCACCTCTCGCCATCGTCAGGGATTTCATCCCCATACCTTGGATCCCATATTATTGCGTACAGTACGCTTTGAACGGAATTTCCTCCCTTGTACACTGCGATTATGGAAAGAACTCCCTGCCATGGTTTTCCCTAGTGACTATAACATGGGAGCCTTCAAAAATAGCGTAAAAATTTCCTTCAGGATCGGCAACGCGTTCGTGTCATCTCCGGTATTGCAGGCGTTCATAGGCTACGGTAACCACTTACCATTAGGTGGGCCGTACGCCTGTTTGCCTACTTAGTTGTATAAAAAAACTTCCGAGTCAGACCGCAGTAACTTCATTGTAATAATCAGTGTCGTTATAACCACCTAGGTCTTATAGATCATGAGTGAGTCGTTCAGGGTTGTCTACAAAGAATACAAACATACCATACTACTTAATATTTTGAACAAAAAGTATTAGTGAAAACAAGTGTATTTATAATATCTAACACAGAATTAACGTTTAACACTGCATCACAGTGTTATTTGGCTGCGGTCTTCTGTAGGGTGGAGGTACTTCTCCACACGGACTATGGACTATTCCTTACAAAATGTCCTACCTCTCTTAACGTGAAATCAGAGCAAAAGGATCGTGAGGATACTGATCTTTAAGTGGCCAAACTTAAAATACTTAATAAAACACAGAATAGATAAATAGGTGTTGAACAAGTAGTTACAAATACAAAAGCGAATATGTTCGACTGATCTTACTTTCCTTGACAAGTCATAATGGCTATGGCTTGCTTCACCTTCGTATTTTGGCTACCTTTACTGTCTGGTGATTCACCAAATCTTCTTTTGTGCAAAAGACGGAATTTTTTGCGAAGAGAAAAATGTATGAAACGGATTGGATTCGTAATTACAATTGTGAGTAGGTACCTTAGTAATAACTGTGTCCTTTACTTCTTCTTCTGTTCAAAATGACTAGAATTCGCCATATTTTTGTCCACCATAGCATATGAGACGGGGCTATTGGGGCAAGACAGTAAAGGTATTGATTGCACCATATAAACACTGGTATTATTAGTATGAAATTCTGAATCTTCCAATGCGAAGAAAATCATGTCATTATTTATTTTTATCTCAATATCACTCCGAAGATCCTGTTTCTTATCTATTGATGTATTCACTGTAAATGTTATAATACCTTGTGTGACTTTAGGATGAATATTTATTTATCAAAGCGAATTGGCATTATTTTGTTTAATTGTTAACTTGTATGATAAGATAGGGAAATTAATATTTAAATGTTTTATTTGAATATTTGTGTGAATATGACGATATTCTTTGGCCTAATATTGGTTACCTAAACAGAGATTAGGCATGCGGACGTTTTTTTGCTCTGGTGTAGTGATTACTACACTTTCTCCGCAAAGATTGGCTACATTTTCAGGCACATGAGCGCCAAATTACCGGCAAAGAGGAGTAGCACACAGCCGAAATCGTTTGGCAATCATTAATACTACAATACTACCTATTCGAACGGCTCAAACTCTGACCAGTTTTAAGTCGCAAGTAAAGTCCCACTTTCTTTAGTAGTTCATAGTTGTTTCAGTCTCCACTTTATTTATTTTTATTTGTGTATATTAGTATTTATTTTAAGTAAGTAGTTTATGTATCATTTACTTCTGTTATTGTGCCTAACGTTGTTCTGTTTTATGCACCGTATCCGTATCGATATGTTCTGATACAGGTAATTGGTCGCATGATACGTTGCCTAATTCCAACATCTGTCGCAGAAGGGACATAGGTACATATTGTTTCACACATTTGTTCAAACTGAGCAAATGCTGGACGTGGACCCAATTAGTAAGCGGTCTTATAGGCATGAAATGACAGAACTTGCAAAGGTAGAACACACACAAGGATGATGTGTTATATCGTGCTCAGGAAAATTGTTCGACACGTTGCCAACAGCCACTTTCGGTCACTGCACCACCTATTGCCATCGACAGGGGTATTCACCCGCTTTAAAATAAATTTTTAATGATAAAGAAGCCAAATTTTGAGTTTTACTAGACTAAATTCCTGTTTAACACAGGATTCCCCTTTTCTTTCTGAGAATTTCTATTAATTTTCATTTCAATTGTTCTTTATGGCTGTTAACCTCGCCGGTCGGAATATCCGAAATATCTATTTTGGATTCTTTATTATAATTAGAATTATTAAATAAAGTAGACAAAAATTAACTATTTCCCCTACCTTAGCTCTGAAACTACCGATTCCAGAATTTCGATGCATAAATTACTGGATAACCTATGAGATAATTTTAAATTTGTTAAGGAGGTCCAAATGGAGAAAAATCAAAAAATCGCACAGAACCCTTTCCACGCGAGCCGACACATACTTGGCAAGTTTTATTTTAATTTCATTTTAAAGGTTTTTCTGAGCTATATTTTATAATCCGTAACAAGACCACAGTAATTAATATTTAATTATTAATTACTGTGGTTACCATTGGTCGGGCACCTCTCAAGTAGCTGGCAACACCATAATCGGTGCACACTTACACATCACATCTTTTCACATTGTTTTACACACACTTTCCTAATAAGTTGCATTCTGGAAACTAATTTTCTAATTTTTCTTTACAGCGCGGTATCTAGTCGTAGCGCCGCGGAGACCAATTATTAATCTAAGCTTAAAAGTGAAATAGTGCGCAGATCAACACGTGAGACAATATTTACAGATGTATTTGTTACCAACAAATCAAGATATTAAATTGTTTTAAATGAACAGCCAATTCAGCAAATTATTAGCATTTGTTAGTTACGGTTCGGTAGACGGGGCGGCGGCGGAATGGCGCATTGAACAAATAGTTCTCTTTTCAAAATTTATTTTAAATTCTTTTTTCTTTTCAAATTATAGTTGCCAGTGAATTTTGCCATTGAACTCATAGACAAAATGAAGAAATATTCCTTTTTTTTCGGTGAGGGAAGCAAAATCAATCAACTGTTTTGTGCATTTTTGAGTAAGTTATTTATTTTAACTTTATTTTGTAATACAAAAGTTCAGAAGATTTATTTTTATTTTTTCATTATTATTATTATTTAGGTACCTGTATAAATAAAGAGAAATAAAGAGATTTATTATTATTATTAAGTCAAACCATATAGTTATCAACTTAAGAACCTACTAGATATATTATATTATGTTTACATATAGACGAAGTTTTGGGTAGAATCCATAATGATCCCGATTATTCCCAATTTTTTGGAATAAAAAGCTCCTGACTGACAATTCATTGTCAGACATTCTCGACAAAACCCGTTCCGTTTATTTACTTATTTAAAATTGAGAAATGATAAATGAATAGGAACTTCTAATTATCCATACTATCCATATTCCATACTAATATTATAAATGCGAAAGTCTGTCTATCTGTCTGTCTTTCTGTCTGTCTGTCTGTTACGCTTTCACGGCCAAACCGCTGAACGGATTTTGATGAAATTTGGTATGAATAGACTACTACTATAGTTGAAGACCCTAGGTCAAATATAGGCTACTTTTTGACGCAGGCGGAGCTGCGGGAAACAGCTAGTTTTGTAAATATATTTTATATAGTAAATCTTAGAATCTTATAAATATTTCGTGGTGACGCATTATCATCAATTTCTTTTTTTGTTCAACTTCTAACTTTCAAACTTATTTATAATTCCGCCGTTTCAACCGTGTTACAACGGCCGTGGACGCAGAACGTTGATGAGAAGAGGTAACCATGGCCTACAGATGTCTGAAATAGCAGAAGTGTCACGAGTGTGTTGAAAGAAATTTTTCCACACCCTGACTCTTATTACTTGGCAACAATAAAGTATGAATAAATTATTTCGTAGAATTCGTATTTTTCAGTAAATTTCCCTGTGTTCTGCTATGGATGCACCATCGGATGGATGTCCCCTATGTCCCTTCTGTTGCAATCAGAGAATTCGCCAAGAGGAACACCATTGACCATCACAGAAGTTAGTAATAATTTATCAAACTTTACTTAGTAACAGCCGAACTACTAAATGTAAATGAATACTTAAGCAAAAATCATACTATATTCTTCGTTTAATCGTGACTTCCTCAGTTTTCGATTCGGAACCTTAGGTAAGCTCTAAGTCACGGCCTTAGATTTTGCGGCACTAGTTTTTACAATAGAGCGACTGCCCTTTTTACAGAGTAACCAGGCCAACAGGAAATGCCACGTGGAGTGATAGCGGCCACCACTGTGAGATTTTTCCTAAAGGCCTCTGACACCTAACGACTGCTATCTATCGATTATAACCGGGACCAAAGGCTTAAACGTACTTTCCGTAGCACGTAGGAGCTCCAGATAGAAATTGCAACGAAATGTCCAATACAATACGGGTCGCGCCTAGAGATGGGCAGCGGGAAGAAATTCATGAGGGAATAAATGAAATGCAAGGGGAAGGGCAGGCAAAAAAATTAAATGCAAGGGAAGAAAAGGAAAAAAATAATGAATTTCCATTTATTTCAGGGAATTTTTAAAAATTCCGGTAGTAAATGGTAAATTCTCCGGGAAGGCGCCCATCTCTAGTCGCGCCTCGTCGTCGCTTGACATGCGCATTCGCCGCGGATAAGCGCGTCGCGTTCGGCTATCGAGCTTCTCATGAGAAAATCTATATTATATAATAGACAATTGGACATCAAACAAAAATAAACAATCTTTCTGTTTCTCTCAAAAATGCTTTTAGCATTGTACTTGTGGAACAATAAAGTTCTGATAAATAAATAAATGGATAATAAACATTTCAGATATCATGGATGGCATCCATGCCATACTTGTGCGGGATGGTGTTCCACTTTATAATGTCGTACGTAGGAGTGGCAATTGGAAGAAAGATCAGCTTGATTATAGTTTCATTATGTTGTGCTGTAAGTGCTTTTCTTAATTTTTTTAAGATTATTGTCGTCAGCCATATAGCCTGCGAAAGATGGCCTCGGTAACCCATAGCATTTGCGCTCCTTGAGAATCCAATGCGCTGTCAGCTGTCTCAATCGTATTCGCCTGCAAGAAAACTTCAACAAGAAAATGTCTGACAGTCTGTTTGCCAGCAGCTTTCAAATCTAAACGTTACAGCAAGTTCATTACAAGTTACATTCAGATGTTATGTCTGTTAGATTGCACGACATTGCACAGAATTTGAAATTTATATTTTATTGATTTATTAAGCTTTTTTTCCGCAGCGGCCTGTGTCAAAAAGTAGCCTATGTTTGACCTCGAGTCTTCAACTACATTCATACCAATTTTCATCAAAATCCGTTCAGCGGTTTGGCCGTGAAAGCGTAACAGACAGACAGACAGACTTTCGCATTTATAATATTTATAGTATGGATGTATTTTTGTATTATTTTGCACACCTTTTGCAAAGGTTAAATGTATTTAGGCACCTATTTATATTGTAACATCATTGTACAACCTACATTTTATGCAAATAAATATTTGATTGATTGATTGTATTTCAGCATAACACCTTCAGCTTAGACCAAAGTGGCCAGTAGATACTCGTATTACTGCCTCTCCGTCTTACTACGTCTTACTACAAAAAAGTTAGACCACTATTTAAAAAAAACAGCTACCTTATACTACGTTTTTCTATACGAGTAGTCTAAAGCTAAATAGAGTATAGACATGGTTTTAAGTTTTGTTAAACAGTAGTCTAAGAGTACTTTTGGTTATAGGTAAACCATTTTTTTTGGGCACGTATTGAACAGATGTCTAACATTTTGTAGTAAGACCATAGATTTAGAATTTTTTTGACTACGTCAATAGATTGGCTGGTCAGTAAAAGAAACGAGACCAAATTCAAAACTGTTGATGTGTGTATGTCACACATGTGTGCACTGTCAAATAGTGCTGAGCCGAGCAATATCGACATCACTATGATCGATTATCTTAACGTGAGACCATTGCCAAATTAAGTATGCAGAATAAAATTACATTATAAACATCTTAAGTATTTTAATTTTTAACGAGCACCCCGACCCGACTTCGAATAAGTGGACATTTTAATAACATAAAATTTACTCTTTCTAGACAAAAACATACACAATGCCAAAATCAAAGCACAACCATGAGGATATTTTTAAGTATATAATACCGGCGAGTCGAATGATTTTCAATAGACTCACTGGTTTTGCATATTCAATAATATATCTCGGGTCGTGCTTTGGTTTTAGTAATAACGTTAAAGTGATTGGCAATTAGCGGGATTGGCCATTTACATACACATAAAAATAAAAATTTACTATATAACCCACACGATATGAATAAATAAATGGACCTTAATATAATTTATGGACCAAAAAAAATACTGGCATTATTTTAAGTAGTAAAAGTCTTTGATTTACCACCAAAGATAATTAATTTATTATAAAAATGTCTTAAACTGTCCTTGGAAGTATTTTCTAATTTTGCTTCTTATTTTAGCCTAATATTGAAATAAGTTTCAATAATAAGCTTTGTTAACAAGTGTTTATGATTGAACAGTCCTGAAGAATCAAACATATGAATGTTTAGTTCGGCGAAAAGTTTTTACAAGACAGTGGATAATATTATAAATGCGAAAATCTGTCTGTTAGCTTTCACGGCCAACCGCTGAACGGATTTTAATTAAATTTGGTATGAATATAGTTGAAGACCCGGGGTCAAACATAGGCTACGTTTTGACGCAGGCAGAGCTGCGGTAAACAGCTAGTACACAGTATTTTGATAAACTTACGAACATGAACAATGTTGGGATTGAACCTGATTTTAGTTTTACTCTTTTTATGCCCCTGTTCGAAAAAGTGTTCAAAGTGTTTACTACAAATGGTTGAACATTTTTTGGAAATTCATTCTCCTCTGCTAACAATTTTTAGCCATTTTTGGCGAATATCTACATTTGATGGAAATCTGAAACTTAAGAAATGAATGAGAATACGAACACGAGGTTTTCAGTAGACATCTGCTATGTTTTTCGCGATATCTCAAATTCGACTTTATCTCTAAAGAGAATTGCCCTCCTGTGGTTAGCCGCCATGTTTTTTCGAGTCCAAACCAATTGTATGAAAAATTCTATTACTAAAATTTAAATAAGTAGGTACTTATTTAAATTTTAGTAATAGAATTTTCATATAGGTATATGCACTTATTCCTTCCTAGCGTTTGGGTGCAATACTATCGATATGATGTTTGACAGCATCGATGTCAATCCCTAAACTTCAAAAATTAGGTAGAAAATTGTGAAAATTCACGTATTTATTTTTATCAAAAATTGAATGCCTATACATTCTAAACATTTATGTGATAAAACTTTAAGATATTTCACATATTTTAGTGCGGAAAAACTATCGAATCAATTAGGAAGTCATGGATTTATACAGTGATAAATATCGGTGGTACTTACGTGTGAAATGTGAAATTATGTGGGTTTTCTTTCTTATTTGAGTTACATTTAGGCACTGCACATGAAACCATTATTATGCGCTTCTACTGAACACTTTTTTAACACTTACAGATAAATATTTTGTTTATAATTTAAATATTTGTTTTTGACAATAAATCCGTAAGGCTGCTATGGACCAATAGTGTGTTATAAAATGGTCACGCTCTCTATCTCATTCTAACATACGCATATCCTATATATTTCTCTTTCACATTTCCCGTCTATTGGATCCATAGTCTAAGAGTAAGACATAGAGTTCTTGTTTTTTTTTTTTTTTTTTTTTTCAATTTGGCTCTCACTTTCGTATTTAGCCAGTAACAAGTAACAGTTTTTTAATAAAGTTGTTTAATTAAACAAATATAAAGTCAAGTCAGTAGTTAAGTCAAGTCAAGTCATAATCAAGTCGAGTCAGAAGAGTCGGGCTAAGTGAAGTGGTAGAAAAACTGCACTTAGCGATTTCTAGGAGCTTTTGGCAACAAGCAAGGAAATCACATAAATCGAACACTGTATCACTTCCCAACACTCACGCTTGTTCTTGAACACTTTGCGAATAATAATCCACCATTATTATGCACAAACACTCAAAAAAACACAAATTTTGGAAAATAAAATACAGCGCCGATACTGCTTTTCACAGCTTCCCGCCAAAAACTCAGAGTTCTTGTTGTAGTTGAGTTTTTGTATTCTAGTGGTCAGTCTCAGAGGTTCGATTCCCATAGGCGACATGGCTTCATGGATGGCATGGGCGGCATTCTTAAGAGCTAACTATATGTATAGTCTTAATTAGAGTTGACTATTAAGAACGAAGGTTGATATTCCTAACAAAGAGGCGCTTTTCTGAGAAAATATGACTTATCTTAAAGTGTCTTTCTACTCTAGTTTATCCTTTTAATAAGCGTGATTTGCCCATACACATACATTCAAATCATCACGCCTGTTTCTCGTAGGGGTAGGCAGAGATTACGGATTTCCATTTGCTACGAACTTTACAGAGATTCATAGTCCAAAAAAAGTGCATTCGAGCCATGTGTAGAGTAACACAATGGACTTCTTGCAGACCTCTGTTCAAAAAGCTTGGTCTTCTTTCTCTGCTCTGTGTGTATATTTTTGAAGTGAGTAAATTTGTGAAATTGCATCCAAAGCTATTTCTAACAGCTAAAGAAATATATCCTATAAATACTAGAAATCCAGATAGGATAGTCCTACCAAAAAAACCTCGCACAGCACTATATGCCAAAAACTGCTATGCAATGTGTGGAAAGGTATTTAATGCGCTACCTGAAGCAATGAAAACACTTCCAGATGATGAATTCTATACGTGTTTAAAAGATTGGCTTAAGAATAAATGCTTCTACTCAGTGACTGAATTTCTAAATAGGACAAATGACAAATAACTTATGTAATGCCATGTATGGTGAAATATGTAGATCCAAATTAAACTGTAACATCCCTGTAACCATATTTTATGCAAATAAAATTATTCTATTCAGACTTCCCTCGCTTCCTCAACGCCTATTACTCTCATCGTACACGCTCGTCGATTACGACATTTGTCAAATAGTTTGTTAATATTTATTCTAACGGTTTTATTGTTACTCAGGGCTGCTGGATCCTCAAACTGTCGTCGATGGAGGCCTGGGTATTCATATTGGCTAGATCCTTGGTCGGCGTCATCATGGCTGGCGCTTACGTCATTTGCCCGATGTACACTAAGGAGATAAGTGAAGACTGCATCAGAGGCTTTTTGGGAACTTGGGTGAGATTTTTTTTTTTTGATTTAACAATATGATGAGTTTGTACCTAACATTTCAAACACTAGCCAATTTTTATGGTGTATTTGGTACGTGAAGCTTCACTTATATACTTAGATCTTAATTAATGAGGAACAAGTAGAGCCTATTTTGCTATTTCAAAATAGCCTGCAAAAATATACAAGTATTATTATCACACATTTTACAGTTGGAAAGTGAATTTGTGAAGTGAAGTTGAAAAAACTTGTTAGTTTCACTTACGCTTTAAGAACGCTGTAAAATTGTGACTGGTTTTTCAAAAGTTATTCCGTACATCTCGATATCCTTGTATTTAAATTTTGCTCGCTGTGAGAAGTTAAGTAAATTGCACTTTTGCGAAAAAGACGATTCGATTTGATGTAGATCTCTAAAATTCTCATAATAATTACAAGTATTATAACCTATATATGTAAAATACACATCAGTTAGGCCAAGTATTCTCTAAAACAGTTGTTCATCTTATTCAGAATCCCTTATTAGGAAAAAAACGTTGCCGAAGTCCGATTAATCGGGTCAAGCTGTCGGATAAAGAGTGTGTTTCTTTTAGACTATGGTCAAAAAAAATTCTAAATCTATGGTTTCTCTTGTTTCAGTTAATATTCTTCCAAACCTCAGGGAACCTATTCCTCTATATCATCGGTGATCTCCTGAGCTATAACACCATACTGTGGGTCTGTCTTGCTTTCCCAGCCATCCACATAGTTCTGTTCATGATGATGCCTGAATCTCCTTCATACTTAGTCAAGACTGGGAAAATTGATGTGAGTTGTTATTCTTTATTATCATAATTTATTGTCTGAAGATTAAGGGATTTTATATCTGCTTCTGTAGTGGTTAAGGCTTACCTTAGACCCGTAGGTCGTGACTTTAATTCCCACAGGAAGCATATTTTGTTTATTTATTTAACACTTCTTTGCACACAGTAAAATAAAAATTAAATATGTTACATAAATGTGAACACAGTATGTATACAAAATATGTATTTTTAGTTTGGTTAAGGCTTGAGTTACCTGATTGTTATGACGATTCCAAGCTTCGGAAAGCACGTTAATGCCATATGATGGTCGTTAAATTTAATTATTTATTTAATCGTAATCCAACGTCACGTAATCCACTCGATATGAATGAATAACGATTGTATAGGTAGACATTGCATTTTAAATCCTTACACAACGGACATCAAACAATACAATACAAAATATATTTATTGCCGACATACAGTAACTAATAATATTGTTACGAAATCAAAAATAAATAAAAATAAAATGCGGTCCGCGGAAGTTTGAGTAGCGCTGTCCGCGGAAAATTCTCGTACAATCGTCGCGTGTTTCCATACGGGAATAATATTGCGAACGATCTAGTACATCGATTATCTCGCTCTCGCACTTCTAGTATGTACTAAGGGAACGAGACAGAGGGTATCCCTCTCTCTCTATTCCGGAGTAGTTGTGATCTTTCTAGAAACTTATGGAGCGGGTTTCTCGGGCCATATAAATATCGGAAGGTGCCTCAGGAGGGCAGTTCTAATTTAACTGAGCTACAAGTGCGATCAAGAAGCGATATCCGGAGCGAATAACAAAGTGATACAAGCGACCTCGGCAAGTTATAGTGACTGTGATTAGCAAGTGTTTGGGACATTGTTAGTGATAAGTGAAGTTAAGTGACGTCGGCGACCATCCTTGTGGGAATAAACGTTTTTAAGAGTCATCAGGTTTTTCTCTAAATTGCGAACCCCGAGCTCGTAACAATTGGTGTCATAAGTGGATTTGGAGATGCCATTGACTCCGAGAGAAGACGTCACCAGTGAGGGTGTGAAGACGAGGGCGAAGCGTGCTGCGGAAGCCAGTTCTACTGGATCTGCTGACCAGGCCGCTCCCACCGCGGCCACCGGCCACCAGGTCACGTCCAACGCCAACCAGGCTACGTCCAACGCCTACCAGGACACGTCCAACGCCCACCAGGCCATGTCCAACACCCACCAGGCCACGTCCAACACCAACCAGGACACGTCCAACGCCTACCAGGACACGTCCAACGCCTACCAGGACATGTCCAACGCCCACCAGGCCATGCCCAACACTCACCAGGCCACGTCCAACACCAACCAGAACAAGTCCAACGCCCACCAGGCTGCGCCTATCTTTGATTTTGGGGAATTGATGCGAATGCTGGACAACAAATTTACAATGCTGGACAACAAATTTGCAATGCAGGAGAAGCTTCAACAAAAGGCTCAAGAGCAACAACAAAAGGCTCAAGAGCAACAACAAAAGGCTCAAGAGCAACAACAAAAGGCTCAACAGCAACTCCTGTCAGCTATTGGTGAAGTTAGTGGCGTGGTTACCAAATTACGCAAGGATGTTGACTTGGTGGAGGAACGCGTCACGACTCTTGGGAACGACATGGAAAATATGAAGACGGACCTTTTTCTGTTGCATCTGGCGGAACAGTCATTGCCCACCACGGGCCCAGCGTGAAATTGCCGCCATATGACGGAACCTCGTCCTGGACCGCATACCGTCAACAGTTCCAGACCATCGCAGCTGCTAACGGATGGACAGATGAACAGTGCCTGACAGCTTTAACCGTCGCACTCCGAGGACAGGCTCTGACGGTCTTGGAGGTTCTTCCGTCGGGCAGTGGATTCAAGGACCTGCTGGAGGCACTGGAGTCGCGATACGGGGAACGGCATTTGGAGCACGTCTTCCGCGCTCAACTCCGCGACAGAGTCCAGCGCTCAGGAGAGGGTCTGCAGCAATGGGCGCTGGAAATAGAAAAACTCGTCCGCAAGGCGTATCCAGGGGCCGATTTGAAGATGCTTGAGTCCAACACCGTGCAGGCGTTTGTCGACGGCATCATGGATTCGGAAGTCAGAGCTGCAGTAAGGCTAAACCATCATGCCTCATTGAAAGATGCACTGGCCCACGCTTTGGAGGTGGAAGCCGTCAGACATGATATTCGTCATTCCGCGACTCACAAAGTGCGCGAAGTAGTGGAGGAAGTAAGGGAAATAAAAGCTCCGCTAAGGAAGAGACCTGGATCCATGTGCTATAGGTGCGGCGACCGAGGGCACCTACAAATGAACTGCCCAAAGATCAAGAAGCTTGAAGACGACGTGAAGGAACTGAAGATGAAGCAGGAGGCTTCATCATCGGAGAGGAACCAGGGAAACGAGTAAGAGCCAGGACTAGGGGGCGAGTACTGGCTGGCGCGGAGGAAGCCCCGACAACTATTATCTCTCAGGCATGCAACGGAAACAGTCTCGTAATATTTGGAACTGTAAATGGGATCAACTGCAGGATGACGCTGGATACCGGAGCATCAAGAACAATAGTCCGACCTCACTTAGTAAGGACCATAATGAGAACCATGAGGAAACTGGACTGTCGGCTTCTTTCTGCCTCCGGCCAGCCAATACCCGTCCTGGGAGAAGTGTCTGTAAAAATGTGTATGGGAGAAACCACATATACCCACAACGTCATCGTGGCTGAAATTATGGACGATTGTGTATTGGGATTAGATTTCATGAAAAAGTACAACTGTAGAATAGACGTTGCTAGTGGTGTATTCAAGTGTGGTGAAGAAGAGATCATCATCCTAGGAGGCATCAACGGGAGAGTGACATGTTTAAAGCAAACGGTCATACCTGGGAAAGCAGAAGCCCAAGTACTAGTTAAGTTACCAATAACGAGGAACAAGAAATCTACCGGATGCGTGTTGATCGAGGAGATAGCTAATAAACCTGCGGCTCGAGGATTCATGACCGCGAGGACTCTCGTGAAAGGAAGAAACACCGCAGTAGTAAGAGTACTTAATCTAGGCGACCAAGAGAGGACCTTAAACAAAGGCGACATTATTGGAAAATATGAAGAAGTTGTCTGGCTGAAAAAGTGCAGTACAACACAAAGCTCAGATACAACGAGTACCAGTGATTCTACAGTCAAGGAGCTTCTAAGTAACTGCAAAAGCAATCTAACGTACTCGCAGAGCATTAAAGCTAAGAAGTTTCTACTGCGCTACGCCGACATCTTCACCAGCCGAGAAGGAGACTTAGGAAGAACGTCGCTAGTACAACACAGGATTGACACCGGAAATGAGAGACCCATCCGACTATCCCTATAGCCAAAGAAATAGAAGTCAAAGAGCTGCTGGCGGATATGGAAAGGAATAAAATTATTGAACCATCAGCAAGTCCATGGTGTTCACCAGTCGTGCTAGTAAAGAAGAAGGACGGAAGCACGCGGTTCTGTGTTGACTACAGACGACTTAATGACATCACCAAGAAGGACAGTTACCCGCTGCCTCGGATTGATGACACCTTGGATACCCTTAGTGGCATGAAATGGTTTTCAACATTAGACTTAAAATCTGGGTACTGGCAAGTGGAAATCCATCCGAAGGATAAGGAGAAGACTGCATTCTCGACGGGCAAGGGATTATGGCAGTTCAACGTCATGCCATTCGGATTATGTAACGCGCCAGCTACCTTCGAGCGACTGATGGAATGTTTACTAGCAGGATTGGTAGGAGAAGCCTGTCTAGTATATTTGGATGACGTTATCATCGTTGGCCGAGACTTTGAGGACCACTTGCGGAACTTGGAGCAAGTCTTCGAGAAAATTCATGGAGCCAACCTAAAATTGAATTCGAAAAAGTGCCGCTTATTCAGGAACGAAGTGAGCTATCTAGGCCATGTCATTTCCAGTGAAGGAATCCTGACTGACCCGGAGAAAGTGGAAGCCGTTCAGAAGTGGCCTACCCCCAAGGACAAGACAGAAGTACGGGCATTCCTTGGCCTTTGCTCGTACTATAGACGTTTCGTGAAAGGATTCTCGGAGATTGCAAAGCCATTACACCGACTAACTGAAGATAAACGTCAATTTAGTTGGGATGAAGCTTGCGAAATTGCCTTCGAAAAACTGAAGAAACATCTGTGCAAAACACCAGTCTTGGGATACCCTCAACCAGAAGGTCAATTTATAGTGGACACGGATGCAAGTAATACCGCAATCGGTGGGGTACTGTGTCAAAAGCAGGAAGACAGGGAAGTTGTTATAGCGTACTTCAGTAAATCGCTGTCTAAACCGGAAAGGAACTATTGTGTGACAAGAAGGGAGCTACTGGCAGTAGTGCAGACGCTACAACACTTTAGCAAATACCTCATCGGTAGGCAGTTTTTACTTTGCACGGATCATGCAGCGTTAAAATGGCTGTTGCAATTCAAGAACCCAGAAGGTCAAGTTGCTCGATGGATTGAACAACTTCAGGAATATGACTTCATTATCGAACACCGTCGAGGACAGGCCCATGGAAATGCGGATGCGCTGTCACGCAGACCCTGCCCAGAAGATTGTAAGCACTGTATCAGGCAGGAGTTAAAAGAAATGACAGTAAAGCTAACTCGGACAGAACCATTAGAGACCTGGGAGAACGATGCGATGAGAAAGGAGCAAGAGAATGATGATGACCTACGGCACATCATCAGGTGGAAGGCACAAAGTAATGATAAGCCAAAGTGGAGTGAAGTTGCACCGACAGGCACTGTTTCCAAGGCGTACTGGGCACAATGGGATAGCCTCGTTGTACAAAATGGAATACTCTACCGGAAATGGGATAAACCTAACGGCAGAGAGTTTCAACTGCAAATTGTGGTTCCAAGAACAAAAATACGTGATGTTCTTCGGGAAGTACACGACGGCGTGTCCGGTGGACATTTGGGAGTCAAGAGGACGCTAACGAAAATCCGCGAAAGGTTCTACTGGCTCTATTGTCGGGAGGATGTGGAGGACTGGTGCCGCAAGTGTACAACTTGTGCTGCCGTAAAAGGGCCACATACCAGGAGCCGTGGGAATCTACGACTGTACAACGTCGGTGCACCTTGGGAACGCATTGCAGTCGACGTAGCTGGACCATTTCCTGTCACTGACTCAGGGAACAAGTATTTCATGGTTGTCATGGACTACTTCACTAAGTGGCCGGAAGTGTTCGCCATACCAAATCAAGAAGCTACGACAGTTGCAACCAAGATAGTGGAAGAAGTGATTTGTCGCTTTGGCGTGCCCTTGGAAATCCATTCCGACCAAGGCAGGAATTTTGAGTCACAGGTTTTTCAAGAAGTTTGCAGGATTATGGGAATGAACAAAACCCGAACCACGGCTTACCATCTTTAGTCAGACGGGATGGTCGAACGGTTTAATCAGACGATCGAGAGACATCTGGCAAAAATAGTGGAAAGCCATCAAAGGGACTGGGACAAGTACATTTCACTGTTCCTGCTAGCGTACAGAACAGCAGAACATGAAAGCATAAAGGCAACTCCGGCATATGTCAACTACGGTCGTGAGCTGTGGTTGCCAGTGGACCTCCTAACAGGAGGCTCACCAGATGAACCTCAAAGTGTTCAAAACTACGTTTCAGATCTGCGTGACCGAATGCGAGAAATACACGCCGCAGTTCGAGAAAACGGGTTGCAGTCGAGTGAGAACATGAAGACCAGATACGACAGAATGTCGAATACAAATGGCTTCGAGGAAGGCGCTCTAGTCTGGCTTCACAACCCGACTCGCCGGAAAGGGAAATCGCCAAAGTTACAAACCAAGTGGGAGGGCCCATACAAGGTGGTAACGCGACTAAATGATGTGACGTATCGGATACAGCGTCAACCAAGGGGAGCAATGAAGATTGTTCACATCGACCGCTTGGCGAAATATCGCGGAAGTAATGATGATGCTCGGGACGAGCATCTCTAAGAAGGGGGCAGTGTTACGAAATCAAAAATAAATAAAAATAAAATGCGGTCCGCGGAAGTTTGAGTAGCGCTGTCCGCGGAAAATTCTCGTACAATCGTCGCGTGTTTCCATACGGGAATAATATCGCGAACGATCTAGTACATCGATTATCTCGCTCTGACATATTGCTTTGTCTCGCTCTCGCACTTCTAGTATGTACTAAGGGAACGAGACAGAGGGTATCCCTCTCTCTCTATTCCGGAGTAGTTGTGATCTTTCTATAAACTTATGGAGCGGGTTTCTCGGGCCATATAAATATCGGAAGGTGCCTCAGTTCTAATTTAACTGAGCTACAAGTGCGATCAAGAAGCGATATCCGGAGCGAATAACAAAGTGATACAAGCGACCTCGGCAAGTTATAGTGACTGTGATTAGCAAGTGTTTGGGACATTGTTAGTGATAAGTGAAGTTAAGTGACGTCGGCGACCATCCTTGTGGGAATAAACGTTTTTAAGAGTCATCAGGTTTTTCTCTAAATTGCGAACCCCGAGCTCGTAACAATATAACATGAATACACATGATTTTCACTACAGAAACCCATGTGACATTTCGTGATTTATTTCAGAATAAGTAGTTAACCAAACTGGAAACAACTAAACAAAGTATGCTTCCTATGGGAATCGAACCCTCAGGTTTGAAGCTAAGGGGTCAAAGGCAGACGCCTTAACCATTGGACCACAAAGGCAGGATAATGACCAACTCGTTTTAAAAATGTCTTGTTCAACAGGAAGCTCTCAGAGTATTAGCTTGGCTGCGGTGCAGACCAGAAGAAGATCTCTCTCTCAAACA
This sequence comes from Euzophera pinguis, assembly GCA_947363495.1. NCBI lineage: Eukaryota > Metazoa > Arthropoda > Insecta > Lepidoptera > Pyralidae > Euzophera > Euzophera pinguis. The sequence continues at coordinate 10,173,875 of OX376176.1, forward strand.
AGAGATAGAGATCATCATGAAGGAACAGAAAGCTGATGAAGAGAGCAGCGGATTTGCACTTAAAGCCATATGTAAGTACTTACTTCAATCATTTCGAGTGGGTTACATAATAAGTCGAATCTGTATCACATCCCGGACAATACAACAGCGGCGAGCCCGATACATATTACTACTACTACGATTCGGTCGCGTACGCAGTCTATGTGTGTGTTACCCGCAGGATTGGTTATTTACCGTATCTAAACCATAGTTGTCCGTCGCGGCCGCGCGGCTGAAGTGTCATGCTTGCATTGTTTTCATCTCGATGTTTACCCTAAATCTGGCAGATGAGGTGCGGTTTGTGTTCCGGGTGGGAGGGTGTGAGTGTCCGTTCTGTACGTAATTCTGTGCCTGTACACACTTATTACAGAGTTAGAGAGCAGATGCTTATCAGGCTAATCTTCTATTCTTTCAGACTAACTCAATCTGTCGAATTTGTCCCAATATTTATTTTTTTATGAAAAATGATTCGGAAGGCACATTCAGTCGTTAACCTACGTAATCATATTATATAAACATAATTTGAGTAGTTAAGATATTTATTTGATAACAATGTAGATGGTTATACACACATAATTTAATTCTAAACATGAGTTAAAGTAAATAGAAACAAAACGCTTCATATTTACTTTGCATTTGCTTGGTTGAAATAGCTTTACTTAATTTATAATGAATTTAATTTATTTGTCATCAAACGTAACAAAATTCATAGGAAGTCGAAAGTTGTATGTGCTCGAAGCTGAAATTAGCTATTTAATATTTATTGTATACATTTAGTACGTATTTCGCGCACAAGATTTCTGTTACTTAGTCCTCATCAGAGACCTACAGACGATTTTAGGTGACCTCTTTTACCAGGCTGTGCAGGGACTATTGTCCTTGTATCTCATTTGAACAAATAATTTTCTTCGAAGTACAACAGAGCTCAGATATCTACCTGCGCTCTCTAGCTGGAAATTTTACTAAGTACCTATAGTGTCCAATCTAAATCAGGTCAAACGCTTGACATGGACTATTGTTATCAGCATGGAGCGAGGAATTTCTCAGAAAGTAAAAGATTACTTTCATTAAATATATTTCTAGAAGGTCAGATGATCTGAAAAAGGTCTGAAAAAACAAAATAGGCCCGTTTATATTTACCCCTCTCCTTTCTTATTCCAGTGCAAGACAAAGTCCTCTTCCGAGCCTTCAGAATCGCAGTAATAGTAGCTCTTGCAAGGGAAGTCTGTGGGGCCATCCCAGTTCTCAACTTCGCTGGGGAGATCTTCTCCTTATCTGCAGAAGGAGGAGGGGGCATGGCGCTGCTTACTCCGAACCAGCAAGCCATGATGCTTGGAGCTGTGCAAGTCTGCGGCGCGCTGTTAGCTTCTAGTGTTGTGGAGACTGCTGGGAGAAAGGTAACCACCTGATTTAATATGGTTTTCTAGGAGTAGTATTCTACTTAACCAAGAATTTATAGCCCGCAGTCAGCTTCAACGTTACGTCTTCTCAGCGCTCTGCTAACCTTCTTTGCGGACTTTTTCTCAATATATGGGGGAGAGGCATGGCACTGCTTACTCCGAACCAGCAAGCCATGATGCTTGGAGCTGTGCAATTCTGTGTTGCGCTGTTAGCTTCTAGTGTTGTGAAGAGACTACTGGGAAAACCTATACTATTTTAGGATAATAATCATTTTAAGGTTACGAGTTGCATACTACTAAACATCTCTTAGAAGCCAGGATTTCTTTGATTTCCACGAAATACCTTCAGATTCACTGCTGAGGAGTGATCAATGAACAGCCAGCCAGAATTGGAAGTCGCTCTATAGGAACAAAAAACATGGCCGTGCGTTAACTTTCTCCAGTTGTAACGGAAGAATATTCTTTTGCCTGCAACTAATTGCAATACAAAAATTGTACTGAACTGGTCCCATCCCAGTGATCAACTTTGCTAGAGAGATCTTCTCCTTATCTGCGAAAGGAGGAGGGAGCATGGCACTGCTGACTTCAATCTAGCAAGTCATGATGCTGGGAGCTTCCAGTGTATTAGAGACTGCTGGGAGAAAGATTAATACTAGACCATCAGTATAGGGATTCCTGGTTGAGTCTAACCGAGTCTTCTCAGTGCTCTGACAACCTTAGCTGCGGAAATGTTTTTTTCATTTCCCTCCATAAACCAACTTACAATAAACTTCGGACAGATACTTATTTATTTATTCACAGATACTCAATATTCATTAGTCATCAGTATGGTTTATGTAAATATCAATGTTTTTCTTTACTTTTAGCCGCTGTTCATTATCACAGCCGTGATGTCAGGGCTCATTATGATCCTGCTCGCGTCCTGGTTCTACACCAGAGAGCTCGAGGTCCACCTGCCTTCCTGGATACCGGTCACCTCCCTGTGCCTTACCATCTTCTGCGATGCTTCTGGCATCCAGCCAGTGTCCGTCGTCATTATCAGTGAAATGTTCTCTTTTAAAGTAAGTGGAACCAGTTCAAGGGTTCTTCTAGTTATGTATATTGTGAGGGTTACCCTTGTGTCAGATATTTTCTAATTCCTTCTCTGCAACCGGTGTAGATGGCAGCAGGTACCTTCTGAAGTACCCGGAATCAGCTATCTTTTCGTATAATCGGATGATTTATGACTCGTGTTTGTCATAACAGACTGGAAACATCTTTTCAAAGTGTGGGATTCGAATCCACGACAGAGGCAATCCGGATTTTAAGAGTTCCATTTATCAAGCGCGATGCTTGAAAAATTTGAGAGGCAGTGATATTACTGGGTAATGTTACGCGACTGGTTATACATACATTACTATGTATGTATATATACAACCAGATCTTCACCTACTGTGCTGCCATAACTTAAGTTCCTAAGTAAAGATCGAATGTTGTTTTGGGCATATTCGCAGCACACATGATACGCTCCCACTTTTTACGCCGCACTATCTTTTTTTCTCCCATTGATTGACTGGTAAAGAATGCTCTTAGTATTAATTCAGCTTCGTTAATAGTAGTTTTAATTAGAATAAATATATCACAAGCGTAAATGGACTACGTGAACTGATGGAACCCTTTACCTTCCAGTACCGAGGAACTGTGTTGGCAGCTTCAATGTCCCTGGCTTCCATAGCCGCCTTCCTGCAAATGTTGTTCTTCAAGCCACTTGCCCACGCTATAGGCATCCACATATCATTCTACTTCTTCGGACTGGTATCCTTAGGAGCAGCCTTCTACGTATTCATCTCATTTCCAGAAACAAAATTAAGAAGCGTGGATGAGATACAGAATGATTTAAAAACTAAAAAGGAAAAAAGGAAAGAAATAGAAATGAAGAGTATGAGAGAGCAGGAGAAAGAAAAAGTTTAATGTTTAAATATAGTTTATTTTTATTTACATGTTGTTTTCTTTATTGAGATTTCGACAATATACTCGTAATAGTGTAAACGAATTGATATTGTAACGGCAGCCTAACAAAAATGTATTTTCTGTGGCAGTGGATGCAACAGAAAAAACATATTCTCGTCTCTAGAGTTATCACTTAATGTAAGATTTCAACATCTTTACGTTTCCTCAAGAACAAGGTCTGTATGACGTCCACACTGAGGCCCTTCGTCTCCGGAACGAAGAACATGCAGAATGCCGACGTCAGAAAGCTGACTGCAGCGAAGATGAAGAAAACTGGGCCAATGCCGAACTTGGAGACGATGGGCTGGAATAGGTAGAGAAGCGAGAAATTGCACATCCAAGCCCACTCCATTATCAACATTGACATGTAGCCTTTGACCTGGAAAACACAGAAATGAAGCAATTAATGTGTATGTGGTGGGTCGTTGGGATCAGTAACTAAGAGAGAGGACGATAAGGAGGGAGATATTAATCTCTGTGGCGTAATGGTCAAAATGCCTGCCGGCTATTCAGGAGGTCCCAGGTTCGATACCCGGTCAGATCAAAATGGAAAATAATGTTTTTCTGATTAGCTTAGGTCTTGAATCCTAACAACAATCATAAAATATAGTATTGTTTAGTTAGTAATAGTTAGTATCACAAGTCACGAACTTATTTTAGGGCTATGTAGAGACCATGTTGTAGAACAGGGAGGAGTGGATTTCTTTGTCATTGGAGGCCAAGATTTTTTAGTTGTATGAGACATTGAGGGAGGAACGCTTTACTTTTCGGTTTCATAGCTTAGGCTATGACTCTAGGTGCAGTTGATGCCAGACGACAGCGGTATTGTCTCCTCTTTTACTGTGTAAGGATTTTTACCGAGCGGCTGCTATCGCGACATGGCAGTCATAAGGCTGTATCAGATGGCTTTAGGCAGTCTGAGAAGTTGACATCGTTAGCCGCTTCTGCATCATCATCAACATTTCAGCCGCAGGAAGTCAACTACTGGACATAGGCCTTCCCACTCGCCGCTAATACACTACTCTGTTTCGTTAAAAAGATACTTAGCAATTTGACTGATCATGTAGATCAGGAGTTGTGAAAAGAGCGTAAGTAGAAGAAAGTACGTAAGGTTGGAGGGAGACAGTCTATAATTTGAAAAATAAACGAACACTTACTTCAGGTAAAAATACCTCGGACATCATAATGAAAGGCACAGTTCCAGCTCCCAGAGTATATGATACACTGTAAATATATATGAACACGGCAATCAGCCATTTCGGTCCCCACTCGAAAATAATGAGGGCTCCGACAGCAACACAAGAAGCGCCCGTCAGCAACGAAGATATGATCATCAGCATCTGGAAAAATTGAGTTACAAACAGTTATTTCAAAGTTTCTTCACGATTCCGTATCATAAAGATGAAGTTTAAATTATTCTGATTTGACATCATGAACGGCAAACAGCATCGGTAAGTTTGACAATAAAAGGTAGCAAGTTCATCAAGCAAACCTAATATAAAGATTACCCTTCTTGATCACCACTCATATTAATTATCTACATTACACATACGCGAAGAGGGCCGCATAACAACATTACTAATGAGATCTTGAATGACAGCGTGTGAATTGGTCATCGCCCCTATATGTTCTTTATAGTGGCGACGACTGGATAGCATCAGATGAATGGACTTAGGATGTAACTCGGAAGGCACTACAATGTAGGAGAGACAAGCGGCAGTTCTAAATAAGCTCTTACCGGCCTCCTAGCTTTGTCAATCTAAAACCTAGGCTCGGCATTGATTTCGTCTAGCAGTAAACTGCGTAATTCCGGTAGCGACATAACATAAACCAATATTTCCTGTGCAAATAAGGGAAGTACGTTCCATAACCACTACTAGATCGTCGAATTAGCCAGCAGGCGTTGAGTTGACACGTGGAAAACTAACAAGGCACTAGAGTCTGTTATACTAGTGCTTTGTTTGTTTTCCTTCTGAAGAGAACCAGTAGGGTTAAAAAGTAAGAGAGAGTGAGAGATTCAACAAAGTGAAACTTACCCGCCTCCCAGCTTTGTCAGTCAAAAACCCAGCCGAAAGTGAAGCCACAACGTTGATGCCACATAGCAGCACACTGCACAATGCTGGCGACATAACATTAGCTGGTATGACTTGAGCGAAGAGGGGCACAGCATACACCATCACTACCACTAGACCTTGGAAAATGGCAGCTGTGACGAGCACGAACATGACAAGCAAGGCGCGACGTGTTGAGCGGGACTTTTCTGAAACAGAAACAATCTAACTTCAAAAAAATCAACCGCGTGTGTGGTCATGCATTTGTGGCCCAGTGGCTACAATGCTCGATTCCCATGGTAAGCTTACTTTGATTAGTTGTTTCCAGTTTGATTAGGGCATTGTTGGTATGAATTTGGAGTACTTCTTAGAAATTTTAGACTATCTCGTCTAGCTTTGTTTTTCTTTTTAGCTACATCTGCATTCAAAATTTTTGACTACAATAAGAAATGTTTCTTTGAAAACTTTTTAAATAACTTACTCATAAGTTGCAAAAATGTCGGTGGCTTTGGAAGAACAGCTGGCTTAGCAGGGTTTAGTTTCTCTTCCTCTGGTAATGATACGTCTTCTGAAAATAAATAATAAGATATATGATATGGCTTGGCATAGTCTATGATCGTGGTGTCTATAATCAACGGTAACGACTTTTCAGAAGTCTCTCCGTATGCCAGATTTTCTACTACTTTAGTTATTTGACATCTTAAAAATATCACTCATGGTCGTGGTTAGTTTTGGTAATTATGTAATCAGCGCGATTGGTGTCCTGGGTTTCTTTCGCATGAAATTGTAGGATTTTCGCTCCCGTCGAAAGGAGATGGAGCCGACACATTACTATCGTGTTACTTTAAGTTACTTCGATATGTTGCAGTGCGCTAACCGTTTATTAACATCTATGGTCAACAAACTATTTTTGGCAGCTAGACATACAGTTACCGTAAATAACCACTGTCTGTCCAGCCCATGGTCAATCTCTTAAATTAATAATTGGTCTCCGCGCGCTATGACTAAATACCGCGCTGTGAAGTTAAGTCAGTTTCCAGAATGCGGCAACTTATTTGGACAGTGTGTGTAAAACAATGTGCAACGATGCTAGTGTACGTTAATTATGGTTTTGCCAGCTACTTGACTGGTGCCCGACCAAAGGGAAAATTATTAATTGATGTGGTCTTGTTACTGATTATAAAACTTAACTCAGAAAATCCTCTAAATTTAAATTAAAATAAAACTGGCCAAGTGAGAGTCGGCTCGCATGGAGAGAGTTCTGTACATTTTTTTTATTTTTCTCCATTTGGACCTCCTAAACAAATTTAAAATTATCTTATAGGTTTTCCTGTAATTTATGCATCGAAATTCAGTAATCGATAGTTTAGGTGCTAAGATAGGGGAAATGGTTAATTTTTGTCTACACTATTTAATAATTCTAATAAATATTATAACCGATACATAATCGATTCTATTCGATTAATTGTCAAAAATCAATAAATTGCTTATATCAATACTATTGATACCTTAGATTATTTAAAAAAAATCGATTTATCGATAATAGATTGATTATCCGGCAACATATTATATTTAGAATGTTGGTGCGTAAAGTTAAATGGAATAAAAATAGTGATAGGTTGCTAGTCGCATCGCGTACTGATAGGTATGGTTTCTTCGATTTTCGACCACTCCCTAGGCCGGCTTGTATGGTCTGCGTGGGAAGAGAAGCAGCTAGTACATTCCGCGTTTTTAAATTTTTTCCAGACCAGCATTTAAGAAATAAGATGCCACAGACAAAATTGAAGTCAAACTTATAACATCCCCCTTTTAGGGTAGGGAGTCAAAAAATTAAATATCCAAACAAAAATCGATACCTCGGGGAATTTGGGATATTTTTAATACCCGGCAACATTGAGCAACATATTTTAGCGTTTTATTATTTTGATGAGTAATTTATGTCCATATTCCGAAATAAATGGTTTGTCATTGACGAGTACATGTACAATATGTGTCTATAATCGGTGGTATCTAGTATCGCTGCCGGCGGCGGAGTCATTTCAAATAGGTCTACATCGCCTATCCCGACAGAATTTTATATCTTTAAACGATGTAACGCTCGCCTATAAATAAACAACACCAATCTCTGCGAGAGCCCTGAAGTGGATGCCATAACTTTTCGTTCTAATAAAAGAAAACGCCAGTGCGACTGTGCATCCACCTTGGATCCAAATTAAATGATTGTGCTCAAACTGAACTTAACATTGTATCAAACTGGCTCCGACTTAATTCCCTATCACTATATATTTCAAAAACACAACTGATAAACTTTTCCATTTATAATTTATCTACTCATAAAAAATACTAGACAATTTGTCCATTGTAGCCCATTCTCATTCAGGTCCCTATGATTCTCCCTGTTCTTGTTCTCCTCTACCATGCTCCGAGTCGATCAAATAGCTTGGTATAATTATTGATAAAATCCATCGCATTTAGAGGCGAGAGCACTGTAATACAAGCCCTGCCTACTTCAGACCATAGTATCCTCCAATTGAAAATGCACAATTTTGTATCTGTTATGTAAATGGAGAAAATAAAGACATTTTTTGTTGTTTTGTATGTAATATACCAGTATCTTTCTTATTTCTTATAGTATTATTCTTACTTAGTTTGACTACGCAAACTGCCATTTTTCTTCTGCTTTTACATTAAATTTATTTATCTAGACGTCCAACTCACTCATCGATTATGGCGTGACTGACGCGGGTACGCCGCGTGTACGCCGAATTCGGCGTAGTTTTAGTTGCCTCATTTTTCTAATACGCCGACGGTATCTAGTCGAGCGCGCGAGACCAATTATTAATCTAATCTATTGAAATGTCCTAATTGCCCTGTTTCCTGCACGGTTGAGTAAGTATTTGGAGGAGGCTAACAACAAAACGTGAAAGCCACATTCTGGTCTAAACACAAATAATTAATTAAATTACCATTTCAATTCGCAAAGAAGAAGAAATTACCGTCCAATTCCGGGTTCAAAGCTCGTTTTATTTTCTCAATCTCTTGCGCGACTTCCTTCGAATCCTGTTTGCAGCTCCTGTAGAAAGCCATCGCTTTTCTCGCTTCCTGCAAATAGATTACTAACTCATTATCATCATGGTCATCTTTGGTCAGTCGACCCTGCACATCCTGGTGTCAGAGATTTTCAGAACCACCTTTCGACCGAATGACAACCGGGACCAACAGCGTATCGTGCCTTCCGATCCACGGAATCATCACTATTAAATTAGACAATCAGGCGATTCAAGCTCGCAATGTACCTAATAACCAAACTGGAAAAATTAATTAAAAAATATTTTATCGAACAACAAATATTTATTTTGTCGTCTTCTTTCACCGGAAGCATAATACTTTGTTTAGTTCGTTCTTAAACCAACAGGTCCAGTCATTGCCAAATAAATTTATAAACATGTAAAAAAATGTCTAAACGTCTCTACCGATTTATGCTTTTGCCACTTTCAATGAATATTTATCTAAATTTAAAATAAAAACAATGTGTCAGTCATTAGACGAAAATATACTTAAAAATTTACCTCTTCTTTCCCCTTTTGCATAAGGACTATAGGAGACTCTTTCAAAATCCCCAATAACCCAACAGCACACACTGCCATCACCAAGAACACATAATTCATGACGTCATAACTCAATACGCTCCCCAATAAGATTGAGATCAGCATTCCAAGGCCGTTGAAAACTATAGCCAGTGACGTCATAGTTCCTCTTATATTCTCCTGGCAGAATTCGGAGATGTAAACAGGAACAACAAGGAATATAGAGCCGCTGACGCCAAATATGAAGATTGCTGCTAGGACTACTTCCACTCGGTTTGTGAATACTACCATGACCCATCCGATCTGAAAAATAAGATAAAGTCTTTAAATGTGCTTGTTGTCCTTGCCTTTTCTCTGGGGTCGGGCTTCTTAGTAATTCGGCGCCAGGATTGTCTGTCTCGGGTTGTCGCGGAAAGATTCTTTACGTCCCTACTTATACTGGCCCACCACGTAGCCAGGGGCCTACCAATCGCCCTCGGTCTCTCTAATAAATAAATAAATAAATAACTCTTTATTGTACCAAATAAAAAAGAAATAAATAAAAATCATTTATTGTCCTGTTTCTCTCTGGTATACCCATTGCCTTCCTGGCGGGATGGTCCGACCCCTGATAAACTGGAAATGAGGCGGGTAAAAGAAGAATAGCTTTGCCTTTCCTAGAAGCCGAAAAGCAGAAACTGACGTATGGACAATAAAGGTAATCCAACTACCTCCAATAATCGGTCTAGCATTAGATGCTTTATGACCTAGAGAATCCCACTAAAAGTGTACTTTTGTACAAGTGGTTTCTGGTCTATATTAGGAGGTTTATTTGAATCACCAGCTGGCTTACTCTCGAAATCAATTCCAATCTCAATTTAATTTTAATAGAACTCCAATCGCGACTTTATTATTTCCGTCCCGATCTACGCGCTACGTGCCCAACTGGTTTCTCGAGTCTTAGCTAATGCTTCAGGGCGGAGCGACGTAGCTACACTTGACGAGAAAGAGCCAGTGCATCCCCTTACAGACTCAAAATCAATGATAGGGTAGCTACACCTCCCCGAATTGAAACTCAGTTCAGTACTCTAGCTTAAAACACTGACTGAGAGGGCATAAAACAGAACATAAATCCAATCGCGACTTCATTTGCTACTCTTGAATTTATCTTTATCACGATTGGCTTGGCATTGAGATCGCATCCGGGATTCTGTGATATGTCATGAAGTTAGCACGAATATAAGAAAGGAAAATTAGGTAATATTCAATGAAATTATTTATTTTAAAATATCCCCTACATTAAAAATACATGAAGCTTACATTTAACATAACTTTTTTATATAAATAATAAATTTAAAACTTGTTAGAGTCTATTGGACTGTATGATTTCGTTTCTGTGCCTCAATTTGTATGACATATATGAAAGTTACAAGTTGTTATTCACTTCACAATAAAAACATAAATAATCTGAATGAATGAATGAACACCTAATTGCACCATTTACAAACAAAAGAAACACATAGTTAAATCCAATCCGACTAAAAAGGTACAAACAGTAACGGATTAAGACTACTTGATGCCCTAAGTAATCCACGCCTTTGGGCTCGGATAAATTATCGAGCCTTTCTTGTATCATTTTTGTCCTTTTTTCATTTTTTAATATTTTTAATTTTGAAAAAGAACGTTCCGCTGAGCAATTTATAATCATAAGCGATAAAAATATACGCAGGGCTATTTCCACATTAGGGAAAGCTGATTCAATTTTATCATCATGTATTATTTTATACAATTGTGCGTGAGTTTAATGTAAACGTGTGCGAGCCGAATCACTGGGTCTGGAACTTATTTTACTTATGACATATGAATGAAACTGTTGAATTTCTGTTATTAATTCGGTGTTGAGGTCTTCTGGATATGTGTTTACTAGATTTGTGCTGTGCTGATTGTATTCTGCAGTTTGATCGGGACACATAATTTGACAGGACGGATTTTTTTTGTGTTTCTTCTGGTGAAGACGTGATGCCCTAGGCAATTGCTTAATTTGAAGGGTTAATCCGTCACTGGGTACAAAGGTTGACTTATCGCTAATGCAATTCCTTCCAGCCAACCTTAGGTCAAAAAAAACACTTGCGTGAGTGGTGCAGGAACCTTAAATGTACATGCCTACATTAAGACGCATATAATATACTTACATCACTGCAGTGGTCGTAAACATATAAATTTTAACATAATTCTTTCTAATCGTATCTTTCGGTCGTAATTAATAAACTCAATTTGTTTTTTAAATATTTAAAAAAAGTGCCCAGTGCTTATTAAAAGTTTGTGTGATGGATAAAGTTTTGAAATTAGTTCAGAGATTTTTGGAGTTGGCATCAAGGTTTCTACTCTAGTTCCTGACATTATTCATGAAAAAAGCCGTGGTGAGTATGGTGACACGATAGCTTGTCTTAAATTTATTGTCACCCACTGCACAGAATATCTTACTAAACTGGGCAAGTGCTTTATAGCATTTACCGAACAATTCTACGCTAATTACGCGTTTCCCGCAAATCTTCCCTATGAAATGTTGCACCACAACACCAAGTGGGCCCTTTTATGCACTTTTTGACATAAAAATATAAAATTCAATACTACCTAGTCTTGGCATAAATATTGTTTCAAGGATTTTTTTTCTATTGCATATTACATTTATTACTGTAATGTGTGTTAGTTTATACAATGATTTATAAATAAAATAAAAATATGTAAAGCTTATACGAAATGATCTCCATTGCCTGTAATACAATCCTTTAAACATTGAGTCCAGTTATCAATAGAAGCACGCACTTTTTCCATGGGAAATTTCTTCACTGCCAATCTTATAGATTGCTTTAGGGACTTCAAATTAGCATGGCGTTTAGAAAAAGCCATATCTAAAGCTGACCATAAATCATAATCAAGCAGATTAAGGTTTGGAATTGTGTTTCAAGAGTAACCCTGCTGATTCCGACTAGAAATAATAATTTGTGCCTTTTAAAGCCCTTGGTTGCAGCTGCCATATTATGGCGTTCGTCAATGTAGCCATGTATGTGCCTCACTTAGTCACTATGATGACGCAACGATCCAAGGTGAATCTAGGCATGTCTGGGCCTGGTTTTGAAAAATCTCACACGAAGGCAATTCTTGTAACCCCGACGAAATGAAAGTAAGCAGAAGTCGCAGGCTCCAATTGGCTGCGCTAACTGTGCAAACATTTACCATCAAATAGATCGGAGGTTTATCATGAACCTGGTGTCGTGTCCCTATTTTACCTAACATTGAAATAAAGCACCTAAGCCTAACTAATCATGTCTAAATTTTGACATTCACACAAAAAGAAGCTCTTCTTCTTGCAGAGTCGAAATGGCTGACTCTTCAGATTCGTTTAGACCAATCAGTGGCCACGGTAGAAAGAAGATATGAACAATCCACTCACCAATCCTAATAAAGTCGCCGTGACAGCACAATATTTCCTCCCTATTTTCCCCAGCAGGTATGCCATCAATGGGCTGCCGACCATTGCGCCAATAGATGAAAAGCTACCAAGTAAAGATCCTTCTGTTTCAGTCATGGGCCGATTAAGAGTGGTATTCTCTGATTTGAACAGGAGTAACGTGGAGGAAGGCCAGGCAAAGGTGATGCCAAGTCCTGAACAGCTGTAACTTACTGAAAAAGAAATTTATTATGACACTCTTCGTATGATTATTAGCATGTTTCCTAGTCATAGTCATTATCATTTCGTATAGGTTACATTGTCAATCGGCCATATACACCTTGGTGTCAGAGTTGTGCGAAACCGCCTCTCGGCCTCTGACGTGGTTCCTTTAACGACCACCCAAATGAATGTTTCCTAGTTGTGTTCTCGCTTAGTGAATATTTACAATATGAGAAATAAAAAAAGTAAGAAAACTAAGACAAAAAGCCTAGATTAATAATTGGTCTCGCGCGCTCGACTAGATACCGTCGGCATACTAGAAATATGCGGCAACTAAAACTACACCGAGTTCGGCGTACTCGCGGTGTACCTTCGTCAGTCACGCCGCAACCGATAAGTGAGTTGGACGTCTAGATAAATTTAAAATTTAATGTAAAAGCAGAAGCAAAATAGCAATTTGCGTAGTCAAACTGTGTAAGAATAATACTAGAAGAAATAAGAAAGATACTGGTATTACATACCATCAGTAAGTATTGTATAATTTCGAAATATGGTCATAAATTACTCATGAAAATAATAAAACCGCAAAATATGGCGCGAAGTACCGCTCAGTACTCAATGTTGCCGTATATTAAAAAAATCCCAAATTCCCCGGGGTTTCGATTTTTATCATTTGGATATATCGTTTTTAACTCTAGACCCCAAAAGAGGTATGTTATAAGTTTGAATATTGGCTGTCTGTCTGTGGCATCTTATTTCTTCAATGCTAGTCTGGGAGAAAAGCAAAAACGTATATGTACTAACTGCTTCTCTTTCCGCGCAGACCATACAAGCCTGCCGAGGGAGTGGGCTAAAATCAAAGAAACCATACCTATCAGTAAGCGATGCGACTAGCAAACTATCACTATTTTGATTTAATTTTACACCTTTGCGCCCACCAACATTCTAAATGAGGCCTTTGGGTAGTTGGTACCCCATAGGGTAGTGTTGCCGGATAATCGATTATCGATTAATTGATAGTTTTTAAGCTATTGCATAGCTTTTATCGTGGGCTTTGAGCGCGGCGACCGAATCAAGAAATTCCGTAACGAAAATAAAACCTAACACCCCCCACTTCGCCTACCATGTAGGCTTACAAGTAAATTCATCACAAATCGACGTGGACACCTAGAATCTTTATCATTCTGTGCAAAAATGTAGGTATGTAAGTACCTACCTAGGTATCTTGAAAAAACTTGAATTTATGTCAAAGAAAAAAAAATACTGCATAAATAAAAAGTACATAAATAATTATAATTGCATAAGTTGATAAAAAATGCTATGCAATAGCTTTACCGCGGCAGTCCCCGAGGGCCACACGTTTTTTTTTTAATAATCTGGGGTATCGATAGTATTGATATAATAAATTTAATCAATTTTTGACAATTAATCGAAAATAATCGATTGTTAATTGCAATATAATCGATTATATCGATTTAATCAACATAGGTAATCGTTTATATAGATGGTTATATATCGATTATGTGTTCATTATGTATCGATGTAATCTAATCTGTAGTATTGATTTTTAACAGTTTATCGAAAATAATCGATTAATGGATTATCAATTGAAATACCAAGCATTTAGGGTACCGGTACTATACAGATATACTGGAACTCCATTTTGGCCATTATATTTGGCCATTGGCCATTATACAAATCATCGTCATTCAACTCATATAGAAAAAAATATTCTACTTACAGTACTCACAGGTTCTACTTACAAATAAATTATCATAGTATCATTATCGATAGTATCGATATATCACTATCGATACCTTAGATTATTTTTCCAACTATCAAAGAATCGATTATTATTCGATGTGTAATTGATTTTCCGGCAACACTACCGTATGGAAAAGGCCATGAAAATGTTTATGTCTATTTATTTTATTTATTTGTATTTAAACCCGGGACAAAACTAAAAAGCGGTCAGTTATCAATTAGCTCCAAGCTAAATAGAAAATTAAAAGTAACGTTTAACACACTGTACTGTGTAATAATAAATCAAATTAAAGTTCTTGTGGCAATTTTAGGATTCTATATTATAATTATTAAATAAAGTAGAAAAAAAATTACCATTCCCCCTAACTTAGCTCCAAAACTATCGATTCTAGAATTTCGATGCATAAATAACAGGAAAACCTTTGAGATAATTTAAAATTTATTTAGAAGGTCCAAATGGGTAAAAATAAAAAATCGTACAGAACCCTCTCCACGCGAGCCGACTCACACTTGGCCAGTTTGATTTAATTTCATTTTAAAGGATTTTCTTAGCTACATTTTATAATCCGTAACAAAACCACAGTAATTAATAATTTTCCCATTGATCGGGCACCAATCAAGTAGCTGGCAACACCATAATCGACGCTAGTGTGCGTCTTTGCACATTCTTTTACACACACTGTCCTAATTAGTTGCCGCATACTGGAAACTGATTTTTCTTCACGGTGCGGTATCTAGTCGAGCGCGCGAGACCAATTATTAATCTAAGACAAAAAGTAAATACAATTTTAATTTAAATAGAATATAGAACCCAAAAGGCTGGCGACATTTCCCCTTTGGATAGCTAAACTTATCGTTTGGCCGAAATAAGCGCCAGCCTTTGGGTCCCCGCAAACGTCAACCAGGCGTGCGGATATCTCTTTAAATTAATTAATTTAATTACATTAGCTTACGCAAAAGCTTACGTAATCAGTGAGGTCACAACTTGGATCACGCATAAACAAAGAGTTTCGTAAGTTGAATATTTCCCAATCTAGGACGATGATAAAGTGTACTAAGGACGCAACTGAGCTGAGCCCAGGGTACGCTTTATCATGGCCCTAGTTTTGGTAGTATTAAACTTATGAAACTCTTCTTGTTGTCCTGCTGCTATAGTGTAAGCGTTTGACCCACGGATCAATAGCTGGAAATTCTATTCACACTAATTGGAAATTATTCTTAACACTCACATATTACTGCAGATACCACTTGTACTAGTACTTTTTTCATTATTTTTTTTTATTATTATTGCTTATTTTCTTCTTTCTCTTTCCGCCACCAGGTAGTCACTTCCGTACTTTCCTTTGAGTTTTTATCTTTGTTTAAGTTTTTTAGGTTTTACATATTTAGGATCTGTTTACACCACCAGACATTGAAATACTATCACCAAACGGTTTACTATCGTTGAAAATTAGTTTCCGCATACAAATGTTCTTCGCCGTATCACTCTTTGATACTAGGCAAACAAAACATAAAAGGATTTGTGTGCAATAATGATTGGAAGATGTACATGTGCTTTGACGCGTGATAATGTGATAAGGGCACATGTTCCATATTTCATGCGAGAACCTCGCTGAGATTCTTTCCAAAAAAGACGGACTAGTTCTCGCTTATTCTATTGTTCTCGGCTTTGATTTGGGTAAATAAAAGACAAAAATCTAAGAGTTCTTTTCACGCCATATGATAAGTACAAGAACGGGATCTATATTTATCTATTTCAAGTTAGAAACACCAACAGGTACATGACTACATTCGATTACAAAATTCTAACAATAGGTCAGTATATACACGATTATTTCACACTTCTCGCGAAATCCTTGCGTAAGTGTAAAGGTAATTTTGACCCTGCAGAGCATTTTCCACACAAGTTGATGAATAAAGTATGTCGCTAAGAAATATAAATGTCTGCCCTCAACTGACAATGGCGCTGACAAATATCATCACCTGGTGGCCAATTGCGCTAATTTTAGTTATTTTAAAAACTAAACAGCCAAAAGTGCTATTTTTGTGATCACTCAAAACAGGTGTATCGAATAAAAATCATTCGTAATCGAATGAAAATCATTTCAATACTCCGAAAAATCGGTCGACTCATCGATTAAGTATGTCCAATGAAAACATTGGCTTCACCGATTTTGCTTTCTCAAAATACATAACGGTTTACTTCTGGTAATAAGGTACGTTAACATGATAACTGTAAAAGAACGAACTATTCTCAATTGGCTTACGGGTTTTAAATAGTCCAAACTAGCCCTTGCGGTCATCGCGGATTGGCCTGCTGGTTATTTAGGAGTTCAATATTGGCTTTGTTTTTCTCGATTTTCCTCCAATTATTCTTCAAATCATCGGCGTTATTATGATCGTGCCTTACGCCAAAATTAAAAATAATTTCCAGTTTCACTTACAAATCTTATTGGTTTTAGGGTTCAAATGATGAAAATCTCCCACATCTTGCGATACTTAAAAAATGGCTATGTAGCTGACATAACCGTTAGATATATTTCTATTTCATGCTGAAAGTGATGTAAAAGTTTTGAGATCAAAATTTAAGCAAAGAATTTTTTTAGACACAATTTTTTTTCTATTTCTTTTGTCACTTGAATTTTCAGAACAATAACAGTAAAAACTGTGTCAGAACAATAACAGTGTACTCCTACTAGTTATAATAAAGGGAAAACGCTTGACGTGTAATACTCAAAACATTTTTTATACAATTTAGTGGAAAAATAAGTATTCGGCTCACCTGATTAAAAGCGCACCGGTAGCGCAATTTATGATCAACTGCAATATCAAAAGTATCACAGGTGCGTTGTCGACAATATGTTACGAGTATTATACGGAACCATATATTCTAAAATCTCCGCAAAATCAAACACGAACTTAACCGGTTTTTATTGTCGATTCATCTCGACGCGTTAAAAGTTAAGACTAGTAAAACAATAATGTTTTATCTTGTTTGAATTTCCTAAATTAGATTATTCGCGTCCATTGAGATGCGTTTATTGCGCAATCGCTAGTTAAGCAATTCAAAATTAACAATGGTGTTGATTGGTTGCCACTAGTATCTTGTCACTTTGAGATCCATACTGATAATATAAATGCGAAAGTCTGTCTGTCTGTCTTTTACGCTTTCACGGCCAAACCACTGAACGGATTTTGATGAAATTTTGGTATGAATATAGTTGAAGACCCGGGTTCAAACATAGGCTACTTTTTGACGCAGGCGGAGCTGCGGGAAACAGCTAGTAATTAATATTTATTTATTTTTAAAGGGTCTCGCAGCACTTGCTATATATTTTGAAAATTGAAAACCTGGTTTTCTTGCAGTTGGTTAAAACAAATGAAGGATAACAGATACTTTCTTCACCGAGATACACACAGGATGCCCTTCGATAAGGAGCCCAATTAACCCCGGGTAAGATTTAGGCAAAAAATTTACTTACAGCAAGACGACATTGGACTTGGATTGGAATGGTCGGACGATCAGTACCTGTACCACTAGATTTTATTAACGCAGACGCTAGCAACTGCGTTAACAATTTAGTATGACAAACCTGTACAGCGCCCCTGGTGGATAGTAAAGTAAGTAAGAAATTCCCTTGTAAATCTTAACGCGATCGATAGCGTCTGCGTTAATAAAATCTCGTGGTAGAGGCACTGAAGAAAGTCGCAGGCAAGGTCGTTTTTGGAAATCTTGGGGGACACCTATGTTCAGGTGTAGACTGACTGCGACTGAAATGATGATGTAGACGACATAGGATTTAAGCTACTTACAAAAATATTTCTGTAACCAGGTGTGAAATTAGTTTTCAATAATTATTTTGTACTTAGCTTTTTCTACTTGCCGATTTTGCTTGAGTCAAGTCAGGCCCCAGGGGACAGGACTTAGTAAACGGGGCAGGACAGAAAAGGATAGGACAGGACACTCATTTAACAATAAAACCACAAATCTTACTAAATGTTAACTTTATTTTCTCTATGTTTCTTAGGCACTAATAACCCCTGAATTTCGTCTAACGGTAACCCCTTAGTTTCTGGTACGAAGAAGATGCTGAATATAGATGTTAGCAGGCAAATTGCGGAGAATATGAAGAATACTGGACCAAGCCCGATGGCGTTCATGAGGGGGTCGAATACTATAAGAATGAGGAAGTTGCAAAGCCATGTCCATTCCACTATAATCATTGTCATGTAGCTCTTGACCTGAGAACAAAAAGTTGTCGTTTTTCGGAAGGCACGTTAAGCCGTTGGTCCCGGATGTTAACGATAGCTGGCAGTCGTGGTTATGTCAGAGCCTTTAGGCAGACTGAAAAATCAGTGTTGGCCTCTAACACCCCTTGTGTAATATTGCTGTTGGTCTGATTTCCCTGTTAAAAGAGCTACGGAGGTCAGATGGCAGTCACTTCATTGTAATAACCAGTGCCACCAAATCCAGGACCATGACTTACAACGTACTTAAGGCTCCGAAGTGTAAGCTGATGACGCAAATAGGAAAACACGGTTGGACGAAGAAGTCAATAATCGTCGATCAGTTTCTCGACGGTAGCTGAAAAGTCCGGAAAAACTGGAAAATACACGAGCTTGCGGAAGAACTGAAATATTCTTCTTAAAGTCATCCCGATTGCTTCCATCATTACATACATCCCGGAACAACATCAGGAGATAAAAAAAACAAATCGGCCTGTCTGGAAAAGATATATATATATATCATATCAGGTCAAATGGAAACTGTCGACTCTCGTTCAGAGGCTACATTGATTCAGCGGAGTGAATGAGTCTTCTCATCCGCTCTACCTTTGTTGTAATGCTTATGTGCTTATTAATTCTTCTCTTTGCTATCTGGCAGCCATTTTTTTTTTTGAGAGATAAAGAAATATACTTACTTCAGGTAAGAAAACTTCAGCTAACAGCACGAATGGCACGGTGGCAGCGCCGAAAGTGAAGCAAGTTGCATACGCATATATGAACAGTGGTATCAACCAGTTGGGACCAAAGGAAGTGTAGAGTTGCAGGCCACAGATAAGACAGCATATGGAGGCCCCAATCGATGGATAGATTATTAATGGCTGTAACAAAATGTTGGATTAATAGAAGAAAAATAAAACAAATCCCAATCGCATGGTCTTGGTAAACTGGTTGACTGAGCGCAAGCGAATTGTCTTCATTGTTACAGAATGTTATCGTGTTACACAATGTTTCATAACGTTATATAACTGCTGTGTGAGAGCCTAACGACAACTACATTGATTCAAAAGCGAACTATGAATAAAATATATATTTAAATTTTAATATAAACGCCATTGCTATAAATGTAGTTTGGTAGGGGGTGATTATGTTCTGAATGTAAAAAGTTAATTTACGTTAGTGCCCTCCGCAGTTTGTTGTATACTTGTGAACAGTATGCCTTAAGGCATAGCCTAAAGTATAATACAAAGAAAAGTGAATACATGTACTTTGGATTAGGTGGAAAATCTCCTGAGATCCCGCCTATTTTTTTAAACGGTATACCTCTTAATAGAGTGCATCGCATTAAATACTTGGGGCATATTGTCACAGAAGACCTTAAGGATAATGTTGATATTGAACGAGAACGCAGGGCATTGGCTGTACGGGGTAACCCGTAGGTTTGCCCGTATGTTCACCTATAGTTAAAATGACACTGTTTAAGGCTTATTGTCAATCTTTTTACACGAGCAGCCTATGGGTTAACTATACTCAGAGGGCATACAGTGCCCTGCGTGTTCAATATAATAATATATTCAGAGTGCTGTTGCGGCTGCCACGTTTTTGTAGCGCCTCTGCCATGTTCTCTGAGGCAGGGGTGGATGGCTTCTATGCCATCAGGCGCAACCGCATAGCATCCCTGATGAGTGGCAGCAGCAACAGTATTCTAAAGGTGCTTAGCTCTAAGTTTGATAGCCCCATGCTGGCTTCTTGGAGCAAAATACTTATAGCAGCTATTAAATAATTATAACTATATCGCTTTAATTTATATTTCTGACTAACATAGTTTTTAAGGACATTGTTACTAACAAAAATGGATTCTGGTCATCTGAATAAAAGATTATATTATAATTATTATTAATTTCTCCATTGGGTTGCTGCCTCAGACGCGCGTCGCATCCTTGCCCCTTGGATGAACAAATATAGTCATTTATCATCATAAGAAACTTCTTCCCGCTTCTAGTTGGTATCATCTTGACTTTATATTCTTCTGTGAATAAGGACTATAGAAATGTTAGTGTCTATTGCGGACTGATTAAAACAAAGTAAATAACATCATCATCATAAATTTATCATCTCGAGACTGGCCAATTTTGTTTTCGTACGGAAATATGTTCCGGGCTAGATGTCGCATTTTGAACGGATACTTAAGACTATTGACAAACTTGTTTTTTTTTTTTTGACGAGAACTTTTTTTGATTGGGAGAAAAATGAGGGCAAAAAGTGGAAAAGTTTAATATAACATTATATAACATATCGGATTTCGATCATACTTATTTGATAACAATCGCCATATATTCGCCAACCCACCTGCCAAGCGTGGTGAGTATGGCAACAACCTTTCAATTTGGGGGACGCCTAAGTCCAGCAGTGGACTGATTGCCGCTGAAACGTAAAGTATTAATAACAGCATCGTATGTCGGGTAAGACAGGGAGACGTCATTTCTCCGAAACTGTTTACCGCTGCTCTGGAAGATGCCTTCAAACTCCTGGAATGGGAAGGACTTGGCATCAACATCAATGGCGAGTATATCACTCACCTTCGTTTTGCCGACGATATCGTGGTTATGGCGGAATCGCTGGAGGACTTAAGTACCATGCTCAGCGACCTCAACGTGGTCTCCCAACAGGTGGGCCTTAAAATGAACATGGACAAAACCAAGGCAATGTGTAATGTCCATGTTACGCCATCACCGGTTTCAGTCGGGAACCACACCCTTGAAGTTGTAGACCAGTATGTATACCTGGGTCAGATGATCCAGGCTGGCAACTCCAGCTTCGAGGACGAGGTCTTTCGTCGAATCCGACTCGGATGGGCGGCGTTCGGGAAGCTACGTAGCGTCTTCTCGTCTAAAATACCTCAGTCTCTTAAAACGAAGGTATTCGACCAGTGTGTGTTACCAGTGATGACATACGGGTCCGAAACGTGGTCTTTGACTATGGGCCTCATAAGAAAGCTCAAGGTCGCCCAGAGAGCTATGGAGAGGGCGATGCTCGGTGTTTCCCTACGAGATCGAATCAGAAATGAAGAGATCCGTAGGAGAACAAAAGTCACCGACATAGCCCAGCGGATTAGTTCTTTGAAGTGGCAGTGGGCGGGGCACATAGCGCGGAGAACCGATGGCCGATGGGGCAGAAAGGTTCTCGAATGGCGACCACGTACCGGTAAGCGCAGCGTTGGACATCCACCGACCAGATGGTCAGATGACCTGAAAAGGGTCGCAGGCAGACGCTGGATGCAGACTGCTGCCAACCGATCATTTTGGAAATAATTGGGAGAGGCCTATGTCCAGCAGTGGACTGACTGCGGCTGAAATGATGATGATGATGATGAATGATGTCGGGTTGACTTTTGTAGAAATCGACCCTTAATCAACTACCTTTTTAGGAACGACTTTCAACAAAACAGAGCACACAGCTACCAGGACATCATAAACCACAAGGAGCTCACCTTTCTCCCACAAACCTCAGTCAGGTACGCAGCCAAAAATCCAGATACCACATTGATCACCGCAAAAATGACTGTCGCTACAGTCGTCGGCATATCCGGTACAGTCTTTTCGAAAAGTGGTTCCGCATATACTTGAACTACCACCAAGCCCTGGAAGATGGATGCTGTCATCAGGATGATGGTGATGAGAAGGGCACGGCGAGTGGAGCGAGATTTTTCTGTGAAAGTAAAATGAGTCAAGGAACAAAATCTTTGCTTTTGACACATCTGGGCATTCCTATTTTTCTGAGAGACATTTTCTATGAAACGTACGTAATTAGAAAGTTTTTGATGTTCAAAAAAACACAAAGAAACACTACATCTTCGTTTACTACTCCTAACTACTATTAATTTAGATAAGATTGCTAAGAATCATCTCAGTAGCTTTCCAATGAAAACTACCGCATTATAATCGTTTTTACAAGTGTAATTTTAATAAAGATTTATTAATTTAAAACGGCTCATCCGCTTATACCACAGAAATAACGTAAGTTAGGTAGATAGATAGATAGATAGATCTTTATTCACAAAACATGGTAAAATTATATTGGTGGTAACAATTAATTATTAGATTCACATGTTTGCCATATCAAGTGGCGTGCGAATACATAGTAGATAAAATGAACATTTTATGAAACGTAAGCCTAAAGAAACTATTAATAAAAATAAAAACAATCAAAGACAGTGATAAACAAAACAACTTGGCAATGTTTATAGTCAACAATGGGTCCAAAAATTCATTGATACTATAGAATGTCCGTTCAAGCAACCAAGTTCTTAGACTCATTTTAAATAAGTGAATCTCCAGCTGTTTTATTTCGTTTGGTAGTTTGTTATAGAATTTTACACACATATTATGAGGACAATTTGAGCATTTTTTAGATTTTGACATACTGTCTAATACGACCCTGTGAGGATTTTTGATAGGTGGAAGTGACAATGTGATTGTGTACTTGTGTAGGCCAGTTAAGCTTCTTGAGTCTTACTTAACTAAACTAAGGTTTAACTGTGACAACGCCCTAATCTTATTTCTGTGTGTGACAACTTATAAATCATAAGACGATAAACTTTTAAACTTACTGAAAAACTGCCATAATTTCAAAGTCTCTTTCTTTTCATTTTTGGGCTTCAGTTTCTCTTCTTCAGGCGAAATTTCTTCTGCAAAAAAAAATCATGCATGATGCTGGCTGGATTCAGAATAGCACCCTAATGATAGATTTAAACATTATAAAAGCATAACCCTTTCTCCGCCGTAGTCGGGCAAAAACTAATATTACGCAGTTCATGAGATAAAAACGTCACATTCATATCAACTCTAATCTAATGTTTATTCGTATTGTCACATTACATTGTTTAATTGTATTAACGCTGTAAAAATTGTTTGTATTAGGTTGGGGAAAAAGTCTTTTCGCATATAGTATGTATGAACTTGTAATAAAATCTCTTTGGCTATATACTATTTGTATCTGGTTGGTTTTGGTATCATTAAAAGTTTAAATTTTAAAGAAGATAATTTCAAATTCAAATTAGGAAAATGTGTGAATTTCATTTGTTTTTCTTACTTTCAAGATAAGTGAATCTAATGAAGAAGTTCGATACATTTAAAAAAAATTCTACAAAAAAGGTAAAAATGCAACGCAAGCCGCGAAAAATATTTGCGATGTCTATGCACAAATTTGGTTTAAGCGTTTTCAATCCGGAAATTTTGATGTTTAAGATGCACGTCGTTCTGGTCGCCTTACTACAGATAAAACGGATGCAATTTTTGAAAAGTGGAGCAAGATCGGCATATCAGTAGTTACGACGTAGCTGAAGAACTGGGAATTGCAACAACAGTGATGCTGTGTGTGTGGTGGGATTGATTATGAGCTGTTACCACCACGCAGGACCATCGATTCTGAACTCACTGCAAACAACTGATGAGATTAAAGCAAGCAGTTGAAAGAAAGCGGCCGGAATTAATCAACAGAAAGGGTGTGGTTTTTCATCATGATAAACGCGTCTAGCGTGTCTCACACATTTTTAGCCACTCAGCAAAAATTAAGAGAGTTGGGCTGTGAGGTGTTAATGCATCCGCCGTATAGTCCTGACCTTACACCTTCAGATTTCCTCCTTCAAAATTCTTTAGGCAGAGTCAGGCTAACATCACGAGAGGACTGCCAAAACCACTTGTCGCGGTATTTTGATCAGAAGCCTCAAAATTTCTATAGCAATGGGATCATATCCCTACCTACAGGATGGCAAAAAGTAATCTTTACTTTAGTTAAATGTAAATAAACTATATTAAAAAATCTATTGAATTTCCTTAAAAAATGCGAAGAAACTTTTACCCCAACCTATTATAAATGTTATGATAAACAAACTTGTTAATTATATCCAGGTGTTTGAAATATTTTCCGTAATTAAAGATGGGTTGATGCCTGGGCAAATAAGGCAAATTGAGAATAACCGAGAGACTGCTCTTGAAATTGAGTTGAGTTGTTGGTTGAGTTGATCTGCCTCTTTGGGTAGGTCTACTCTCAACTTCAATTTATTTATAAGTTAGGCAGGGCTTAGTCGCTATGTGCTATTTATGTCAGATGGCTTTGTAATCAATAAGTAATATTTATATTTTCTATAATTTTACATTTCAATTTATATATAAAACTAAGTAAAAACTAAGACCTAATATGAAAAAAAAAACCTAAATAAAAACTAATTAAAATCTAATGTTTGCCCTTGCGGCATGGTGCCAAGAACTCCGGCAGCATTCCCGCGCTGGATGGCGATTGCTATCCTTTGCACAAGGAATGAGCCGGCCCTCTTGTCACCAGTGGCATCGACAAGTTTGGGGGCCAGGATTTTAATAAAATTGTTCTATTGTATAAAAATATTATTTAACAATTCTACTTTTACAGTGTATATCTCAGGTGGAGGTGGGTACTATGACCTCTTAATTCCATCCAAATAAGAGTACGAGGTCATGAGGTGTCGCTTTATATCCCGTATTTCGGCATCTCTCTTGTACTCACTCGCGAGAGTATAGTAGCAGTATAGTAGAGAAATAGAAAATAGTAATGGAGAATGGACGCCACCCTGAGAAACGCCCGTTCTGAGATCACACCAATCAGAAAGCGACTTACAGTGAGTGAGGCGAACACACGACGAACGTTCGCGAAGATAAGAAACAAACCACCTTAGAATACCAAAAAGCAAATCAAAAGCGACAGAATTGGGTATTCTACTAATTTCTATTTTTTCTTTCATATCAATATTTTTATTTCCAGAAACAGAATTATGAAAGAATTTTTGTAATCCGTTCAAAAATAAATAAGTTATAAGCCTTTGAAATTCGGTGGAAGGGGAAACTGTCAAAAAACAAGAAAAGGATGCACTGTGTGAGCTGTGACGTCACTGCCACTCGGTTTCGTGCGTACAAAAGAGATAGCAAGACGTCCCCACCACACTCCCACTTTTCTTCTAGAGAAAAGTTTAAAATCCAATTACTGCCTTAATTAACAACCAATTTTGTTGTTGTTTTCAGAATCGGTTTACTTTTTAGTGTATATTTTGTTTAGTATAACAATATTAACCAAGTATGAATACAGTCAAGTAGCCTATTGAAAGCGCTATTAAAGTCAAAAAGGAAAATTAAGCTTAAAGATTTATTATATTATCAATGGCCTAGCGGATGTTCTCAGTTATCTTATGTGATGATGACTTTCGACCCATTTCGGTCATGGCGACCAACTTCAAAAATTTCTTGTGAGCTCTCATGTGGCTTATGTAGCCAATCTTGTTGGTGAAATTCCTCGCACATTGCGGGCATGTGAGCACACCGTAATTATAATTGAACCTTAAATAATACAATGACAGTGACTTAGTCTAAAACCGAAATCTACCTTCTACAGCATTGATGGTTCTCCTCAACTTCTCCAGCTCATCTACCACCTCTTTGGAGCTGGGCTTCACTCGGCGGTAGAAGGCGATGGATACGGCAGCCTCCTGCAAAACAACGTAACATTTTGTCGTCAAAATGGCTTCTTCCTCTTCTCTTTCGTGTCAATGGTACTAAACTACACTAAATTTTCCCAGTAAGACGCAACATCCACGGCTGAGTCAGAGACCACAGCTAAATCAACCCGCGCATATACTGCGGAGCAGCTGAGGCACGATAACATGTGGTCCATCGTTTGTACTGCGCCACAAACACACCTGTGGCTAATGTATCTGTCACACATTTCAAAAATACCGCTTCAGATTCATCTAGACCAATAAGTGGATACGCTCGCTTCCTATCGTTGGTCGCTAAAAGATCCTCAAAAAAACATATTGACATGAGAGAATGTATCGGGTAAGTTTCCCGGTTAGGGCCGATAGAAAAATGATAGTTTTCTGATTGGCCTGAGTCTTGGATTTATTTTATAATATAGTATCGTTGAGTTTATATATCCTTTAACACAAGTCTCAAACTTACTTTGGGGCTAACTCAATCTGTGTGATTTGCCACTATATATTTATTGATTTAATGTAGAGACTTGGGTAACCGATTCTACCAAGAACATCCCCTCGCATCTATAAGTCACTAATTACTATTAACATTTGTGAAATAGGATTGAATTGACATCAGGCAAGCGAGACAATCTTGGGAATGACGCGATAACTATAAAACCGTTGTCTTATGGTTTACTGGTAGAGAATACCCTAAATACCCCATTTCAACACAAATTTTAAATAAAACCAACCTTCTCCCGTCCCTTTAGCAGTAGAAACATGGGTGACTCCTTAAGCCACCCCAGCAGTCCAAGGTTCACGACAGTTAATGCCAAACAAACGTAAACATTTTCCCAATAATCCAACAGCCCCCCAGTCAAATACGACAGGAGGATCCCCACTCCGTACATGACCATGGATCCGGAAGACATGGCTCCTCTGATGGACTCTTGGCAGAATTCGCTGACGAATACCGCGACTATGAGGAAGGCACCTCCTCCAAGACCTGCGATGAATATGCCGACCATGATGACTTCGACTTTGCGGGAGAATGCTATGATTGTCCATCCGATCTGTGAAGTAAGAACATGATGTAGAGCAGAATCCTTGAACTTTACTTCCATGGCGGAAAACTATAGGACATGACGGTTAATCATAAAACCACAGTTACCAGTAAGCGAATGACACCCTCAATGTGTTAGAGCGTCAATAGACTACGGCGAGTTTGAATTTTGCCCTGGAGCTGAAAAGGATCGTGACCCTACAGCCACTATTTTGGACTAGGTAGTTCTTGCCACTTGTAACGGCCTTGCGCGTATCGAACAGGCAGTTCGACATTTTTGTGCATTCAAGTTATTGGAGAGCATTGCAGTTCACACAGATAATACCAATTGGTTCCTTATCAGGTTATTAAGTTTATGGAGTTCTTCTTCAATCAGAGAGTGTTTTACAGTTGCAACTTCAGCTTACGCTTCTAAACCCATGGTACGCTTTAAATAATTGCTATTCTTGCCAACCTCTTAACTCTTTCTATAGGGAAACCAGACCTATGAGATGTATATGATTCGATAGTATTGGAAATCTCTTCCATCGCATGATTTTTCAGGAATCCCAGGCTGCCTAAGGTCATCCAGCTCAGCCTATCTACTGCCATATAGCGATAATAGTCTGTCAGGTTCTAAAAGCTTACAACGCATTTCGGATCACAAAGTTTAAGAAAAATAAAATCTTACCACATTCATAAGCCCACATAACATTGAACTGTTCTTCCTCCCCAACCTATCTATAAGCATCGCTAATATAGGAGTGCTAGCAAGTGCCCCAGCGCTGGACAAACTGCCCAGTAGACCAATCTCCCCACTAGACATGGGTCTGTATAATGTGGTGTTCTCAGACTTGAAGAGGAGAGTCGTTGACGAAGGCCAGGCAAAGATTATTCCTGTGCTCATCGTCAAGGAGCAAACTGTAAATAATTTACTTATTTAACACTAATTTGACACAACAAAACAAAAATCTGAAGCCCCATACAAGATCCCAATTAGTACGGAGGACTAAATCGCGATATCAAAGTTTATATTGGAGCAATGTACAAACTCGGACTGAACATCGTCGGAGCCCTTTCTTCACAGTAGTTTCCTTAAAGGAACTACTCAGACTTTTTGTCTCTGTAGAGCCGCAGTTCCCCAGGCATACCACCACGACTAGCGGGAAGATCTTCCCTTTGTGGCGCGGTGGAGCATGTCCCTGTCGCTCTCGCCAAAAATCTCTATTTCTCTTGGTCATCGCGTCGCGCGTGTATGGTTGGAACAATTTCGCTTATTCTTTTTAAGTTATGTTTATTGCATACCTACCCAATCCGCCATTTTGTTTTTGTGATGACGTCACATAGCTTATGTCACTCAGAAGAATACAAGAAGTCTAAAAACACATCATAGCATATACTTACTAGGTTTTTCCCGCAGCTCCGCCTGCGTCAAAAAGTAGCCTACGTTTGACCCCGGGTCTTCATGTATATTTATACCAAATTTCATCAAAATCCGCTCAATGGTTTGGCCGTGAAAGCTTAACAGACAGACAGACAGACTTTCGCATTTATAATATTATGTAAGTATGGATAGTATGGAAGTATAGATATTAGTATGGAAATCCCTTATGTGAGGAAAGCCAGTCTGCGCTCCTCGACAAATAATTAATGTAGGAATAGATAGCAATAGACGACTTAGACGACTTAAAAAACCACTATAAAAAATCTTACATGGGTACTTACCAATAAAAGAACCAAGAATTTGAAAAAACACACCCATATTTACGAATTATTTACTACAATTTAATATTTTATTAAGAAGAGAGTAGATATAGTTTTTGCCTAATAAAAGGCAAAACTACAAAATTTCGAAGACCGTCTTCCATAAATAAATGACGTTAAATGATGAACAATAAGTAATTCATCTTACACATTGAATTATCTAAGTAGTAATCCTTTGTAAATAAGAATTGTAATCCATAAAATTGCTCTGCTTAGTTTTATAATATTGTGTACGATATTTTATGTTCTGATCACTTTCCACATGTACAATGACATTTGTAATGATATATGTGTGTGTATGAGTGAACATATGTTCACTCATACACACAGATATACACTCTGCCTGGGTCATGCATACTTACCTAAAGAATTGATGATGTCGTTGGTCGTGCCGGTCCCAGAGAACAAAACGGGTGACAGATCGGACATAAATAACTACAGGCCGATGCTAAAGTGCTGCACTGTTTGCTTGATCGACAACTGATTTCGGGATTAGACCCTTACTACCCAGTCAGCGGTTCTCTGTCTCAAGCATACTGTCCGGTACTACACACATAGGAAAACACCTGTCTTTGCCTGTTTTTAAGACCTGTCTAAAGCTTTCGACCTTGTATTTTACGACAAGCTTTGGAGCAAGCTCGGGGAGACCAACGTGCCTAGTGGGCTAACTGAAATATACAAATTCTGGGACGGCAATCAATGCAACTATGTAAGGTGGGCTGACTCTTTATCCGAGCAGTACAGGTGGAGTGCGAAGTGAGGCGGGGGGGGGGGGGGGGGGGGTAACCTCACCCACGCTGTTCAACCTGTACATGGATCAGCTGATTCGTGAGCTCAGCGGCACTATGGTGGGATGTTCGGTAGATGGCACTTCCTTTAATAACATAAGTTATGCCGACGACATGGTGCTGCTAAGCCCATCAGTCGGTGGACTCGGACGATTGATCTCGGTCTGTGAGCGCTACGCCGAGGTTCATGACCTCATGTACAATGCAATTAAGAGCGAGTTTCTAATGTCTAAGGCCAGGGTAGGGTGTATTCTACGGTCCCGCCTGTGTCTCTCTGTGGCACTCCTCTCAAACGGGTCTCGCAGTTCAAGTACCTGTGGCACTGGGTTACGGACACGCTGAGTGACGATCTGGACATGAATCGGAAGCGCAGAGCGCTGTCTATCAGGTGTAATATGTTGGCCCGTAGATTTGCCAAATGTACCAAAGGTGTAAAACTTACATTATTCAAGGCATACTGCCAAGTGTTTTACACATGTAGTCTATGGATTGAATGCACACGGAGTCCTGAGGGTGGCCTCCCTGTTGCGGCGTGTGGGCGGTAGCTCCAACAACCTTATCGCTGGCAGGGTGTATACAATTCTTAGACACTGGACCCAAATACATTTAGACAAGTAAGTAGAAGATAAGTTACTAACAGTTTTAGGACCATTGTTACTAACATCTAATATGGATTTTATGACTTTCCGAAATAAAGAGATTTATTATATTAATATTGCTATCTTATATTAGATAAATGTCGGGAAATCTTCAATGTAACGTAAGTTACTAAGTAGATTGCCAAAATAACTTCTTCGGGATTCCTAACTGTCAGAGATAACAAATTAAACCTACTAGTACAGATGTTACTCGTTTGAAGACCTGACTGGGCTCGAATCCGAAGCCCTATTTTTAAAATGTTTGATTCATATACCTATATAAAATCGATCCGATGACGTAACATTTTGTCGTTTAGAGACATGTTCTTCTTCTTATCGAGTCAAAATGGCTTCTTCCTCTTCTTCTTTCGTGTCAATGGTATAAAACTACACTAATTTGGCCATCATGTAAGACGCAACATCCACGACCGAGTCAAAGGCCACAGCTAAATCAGCCCGCGCACATGCTGCAGGGCACGCAAGACAGCAGGTGGTCCATCGTTTGTATTGCGCCACAAACACATCTATTGCTGCTCGACAGACCCCATCTCTTCCTGTTCTCCATAAGTACATCGGCCCATGCCTGGTAGTAGCCTGTTTTGTGACTTCCACGCGGCCCATGGAATGTGATGCCGCGGTAGTTTTTCCACCAGAGGAAGCTGTGAGTGAGGTCGTGGGAATTTCTTAGCGCATAGATCTACTCGGGCACGATCTGACTAAGGTCCATTCGACCTCAACCTCGTTTTGCGTGAGTCACACTTTTCAGAAATAGAACTCTTGACGTAACCTACCTTCTGCTACCTTCTTCTGAGCCTGGGGGCTTACTATCATCTCTTATTTCCATTCAAACATGAGGGAGTAAGCGATGGCACAATACAAGATATAAGGCGACATATATTTTGCTCATATGGACCTGGTTAAAGGGGAAACCCCAAAATATTCTGGCTGGACGTCGCAGCATAATATATGCGTGGTTGATGGACTCATGGTTAAAGATGCTGAAGACCAGGTGAAGTGGAAAAACTAACTAGGAATGCAGGCTAAGGCTCCAACGCCACAAGCTAAAGATGCACTAGGAAAAGCGTTATGATAAAGACAGACGTTTATAGGACAAAATTTTCTAAAAAATTCTTTGTAACTATTCAATTTTGTAACAATCAAATACTTATTTGCGTAAAACGTAGAATATAAATGTATGTATTGAGTCTTTCCTAACTCATTAAGGTCATACTTAGGTCGGATAAAAAAATTTTTTTCTAAAGCAAGCTACGCTAAAATCATGTATGCCTACTGCTACTAACCGACTGATGGTGGATTCACAGCATTTTCAATGATGGAAACGGCTGGTCGTGAAAATAATTTCAAATCTTATGATCAGCGAAAACGCTAGGACGATGAAATAGTGGTAAAACTAGAAATAACTTAATAAAATTTCAAGGAAAGTATATACCCTATTAGATCTTATGTACGTCATTTTATAGCTGCAATTAGTTTTATTTTCGTTTTACGATAAGCACTCACTTCAGAAAAGATATCAAAAGATACTTGCACTGTCAGAAATGTGTTCAAGGTAGGTTAGTTATTTATAATTTCAACTGCTCTACAATTTCGTAAGGTTAAATAAACAAGGAATTCTTTAGAAATAAGCAGCTCCCTTGTACTTTCTTTTCCTCTTATGTATAATCCTTTACATTTTTATTGTGTACATGAATAAAGTAAATAAATAAATAAATAAGGAAGACTTTTAAATTTATGAATAATACTTTATTTAGTCTTTGGAATAAATAACAATTAAAGTTGTTCTTCGACCCTGTTGCATAGGATCTGCCAGAATATTATCCATATGGGCAGGATAGCGGACGATGTCACATTGAATAACCAGTTGCCATAGATCTGAAACGAAAAATACAAATGAGTGACCCATGGAGTAATTACAAAGAGGAGATGCCGTTTGAAATGGCGCAGTGACGTGTTCATTGGCGCCTCGCCGACACTGCAGTGGGCGGAGCTTGTCATTGCTCGTGCTCTATGATTGGAGCCACGGCCGAAACCAAGCACCCCGCTCGTCTGCCTTCCGCCCCGTGTAGCCTCACAAACGCTTATTTACAAAACGCTTATTTCGGCATCTTCTCTTTGTAATTACTCCATGGAGTGACCCAATTCTTTTAAAGTATCTACTTTTTACTTGCTGAGAACGCAACTATGAAACCATTCAGATGATGATGACTTTAAAACCTGGACCACTTTCTGAGCACCCAATAGCTTACAGCAGCCATGTCGTATTTACGATCGTCATATACATCTCTAGATATCTTCTTAGCGACGCCCGTTTTTTACTTAATCATTATTAACTACTAGCTGTTTCCCGCAGCTCCACCTGTATATCCAATTAACTATTATATTCGTACCAAATTTCATCAAAATACATTCTGCAGTTCGGCCGTGAAATCGTAACAGACAGACAGAGACAGACAGACTTTTGCACGTATATATTAAGTAAAGATGAATTAAAAACTAACTGAAACTACAACAAAAACATCTCAATGCTCGTTATGTTAATTATCTTAGGTATCTATGTGAGCTTTACGCTTGTTTGCTGATCACGGTAGATATTATTGCTTATGACTTTTAAAAAATAATAATACATATTTAATAATAATAATAAATTGATATCATAAATGCGAAAGTCTGTCTGTCTGTTTAATTTTCACGGCTAAACCACCGAACCTATTTCGGATGAAATTTGCAAATGAATATACCATAGTATACTACTAATAGGTAGAGAGAAGTACTAGGCGACCAGAAATACATAGGATCTAAAATGACTGAGCAAAGGTGAAAGATCCTTGCTGGCATTTAATCTACACTAATATTATAAAGAGGAAAGATTTGTATTTTTGTGTGTATGTTTGTAATGAATAAACTCAAAAACTACTGTGCCGATTTCAAAAATTCTTTAACCATTGGAAAACTACATTCACCATGAGTAACATAGGCTATATACCGCAGGCGGAGCTGCGGGAAACTGCTAGTGTATTATGTTTTGGTAAAAGTAATGGGCGACCAGAAATACATAGGATCTTACCAAAGAATCCACAATAGAGAACATGATAGCTTGCATCATTTGCCATACTTGGAAACTAAAGTGTGACAGTTCCTTGCTGCCATCTGGTGGTCGTTATGAGATAGCACGTCATAGACAGAATGACGCACTTGTAAACCCACATGATACGAATTAGATTTTTAATATTTTATGTATTACTAACTGTTTCCCGCGGCTCAGCCCGCGTCAAAAGTAGACCATATTTGACCCCGGGTCTTCAACTATATCCATACAAATTTTCTTCAAAATCGTTCCAGAGGTTTAACCGTGATAGCGTAACAGACAGACAGACAGACAGTCGGGACTTTTCTATTCTTATTAATTTTAACTAAGTATGCATGTTTTGGGTAACAAGTACTAGGCGACCAGCACTACATAGAATATTTATTACCAGTGAATCCACAATAGAGAACATGATAGCCTGCATCGCCGCGTCACGCCCTCTACCGGCCATACTTAGAAACCCTTCTTCGGGAAACAGAAAACTACTGTACAGGATCATGCCAAGAGTTATGATGAAAAGTGGTGAGAGAAGTAGACAGAATATCCTCTTGAGCAATAGGAAAAACCTGCGAAAAATTTATGATGCTTTATATATATATATATAAATCCTTTTGTGGTATAAGAAATCAAATTACTTTTGGTTCTTATTAACTAAATAAAGGATTATATCTTTCAATGATAACGTTGCACGAATTTCTATATCTTTATCCACTAATTACTTAATTGGCGGAATAAATGCAAAAAAAATATCCGTCCTAATAAAAATCTAGAAAGAGAGATAAATAGACATCTTACCATCCCTTTCCCCCTCGCGTTTGCACTCCCACTACCAGAGCAAGAGGGGTGTATATGACTGCCATCGCCAAACCCAGAGGGAAGTTGTGCATGCCCACCTGTAAATAAAAATTAAGCTAATATCACACCCCGGACACTGCATACAACAGCGGCGAGTCAGATACCCATTACTAATACTTCAATTCAGTCACGTACGCACACGCTTAAATGTGTGTGTAAGTAGTAGGGTTGGTTATTCGTCGTATCTGCATCATAGTCGCGAAGTAGTTCCAATAAAATTAACTGAAGAAATCACAAAAAGCAAAAAAATAAATAAATAAGAAAATTATGCAATCCGCATAGTCTAAGCTCCTTTACCGAGATGGTTAATATATAAAAAGTATTTTAAATTAAATATGTACATAAACATATTGCAAATGGGTTGCCTGAACAATTTCAGTCCATTGATTAATTCGCATGTCCTATTTCGAGATCCTGCACTAACCAGATTGTCGAATAGTAGTTTATGAAACTGTTACATAAAGTGTTCTTACAATACGAGTGTAAGTTAAATAAGTGGTCAAAGTCTTATCGAAAAAAGACACTAGGATGCTAGCTAGTTTCATAAATAGCGCCATCTTGATATCGGAAATGTCAAATGTCAAAATATGTCAAACTATCTGCTTACGTGAGATGCTTATTTCAATGGATTTAAATTTTAAGTTTTTAAATTTTTTTTACGGCAGTGATAATTTTCCTTTGAAATTCATTATACTTAGTACGGTCATGAATTTTTTCAGATATCCAAATGCAACGGTTTTCCTAGAAGATGTTGTGGACACTTACCTCTGATTATTTTTTTAAAGTTTTAGCTAAATATCTCGTAAACGTAATCATTGAGCGATAAACACTCTGAAAGTACTCATAATGTTTTTAGAGACCTATTAAATATATACACAAATGGAAAGTAGAAAACAATAATTTCAACCCCCACTTTACATGTAGAGGAGATATGCTTAAAAAATATTTTTCAGAATTTTATTTCACAGTTCGCATAGATAGTTTTAGCTCTCTAGGTATAATATTTACTGAGAAAAACGTAGGACAGACAGACGGACAGACATGACGAAACGAAGGGTTCCTTGTGTTTACTATGGAACCCCAATTATAGCATTACACGAGTATCGTAAGACCTGATTATGTGCAGCCGAGTATATGACCAATTTCGCTCACGAGTTGTCAGTCCCTCATAGTAATTTTTTTAGCAATGGGTTGTACGGCCCTGAATACAAGTCCTTTATAGCTCTTCTCAATTTTTCTACCTACACAAATTGATATTTGTAGTCTAATACAATAAAAATAATAATCAGTAAAATAAATATAAATATGAAATTTAGTGTTGCTCTAGCATGTGGAAGCTAAAACAGTTTATATTTTTTGCAAAAACAATGAATTGGTTTGAGACTTAAAATCCTCTTGGCGTACATTAAAAAAAATGTACCGCAACCATGGAAACCATTAATTTACAAGTGCGATTATAATATAAACAACTTGGTGTTTATAACCCCATTAATGGCCTAAATACAATGAAATAAAACACACTTTATGAGCAAATGTGTTGAAAAATTTATTATTAGATACCATATTATAAGTCATGAATTAGTTTATTACTAGCTGTTTCCCACAGCTCCGCCTGCGTCAAAAAGTAGCCTATGTTTGACCCCGGGTCTCTCAACTATATTCATACCAAATTTCATCAAAATCCGTTCAGCGGTTTGGCCGTGAAAGCGTAACAGACAGACAGACAGACTTTCGCATTTATAATATTAGTATGGATAAGTTACTCACCGTCAAACACACAGTAGCTAACTCAATAAGCAGCAATATGTTGACCAAAGACATCTCCTCATAAGTAATTCTTCCTTTCCTAAGAACGCAAGGAAGGTACGGCGTCACGCCTACCAGGAGAACAGAAGTTGCTAGGAGTCCGTAGTACACGGATATTTCTGAAGGCTGGTCGTATATTGTTCCTGCCAAATATATGTACGAATTTCAGATTGTCTGATACGGCTTATCGTAAACAAAAATTAAAAAATATAAAATTGTTGGCAGATTAACAATATTAATAATTGAAGAACAAAGATAAATGCTACTAGATCCTATTTCTTTTAAAATATTAAATTATTTTTTATTTATAACTATTAGTGGGCGAATCCGTTTGCACCTTTCTTGTAATTTAGTTTTCAGTTATTTGGGAAATTTTCTGCCCTCGTATCTTTAAGTTGAGAAATTTTCTAGATGCATTCTCAATTATACCAGAGTTTGAATTGAACTGCTCTGCCATAAGATTTTAATGACGTTAGTGACTACGTTATCAATTTTGTATGACAAATAGCACAGCGCCCCTGGCGGATAATAACGTAACTATACGTAATAAAACCCGTAATGTAGAGACAGTGAATCAATTTGACAATAGCATTTTCGATTCGTTCAACAATATCGAGAGCTTACATGCGCAATAAAAAAAAGGGTTTTTTTTTATACAACTAAGTAGGCAAACAGGTGTACGGCCCACCTGATGTTATGGTCATTCACATAAAAATGAAATAAAATTTTTTAAGACCGCTTTCAACCGACCATTTTGGAAATCATTCGGATAGGCCTATGACCAGCAGTGGACTGACTGCGACTGAAATGTTGAATTTCAAACTATACTTACCGATCTTAGTAAAAATCATTGGCGAATTCATAACTCCGTATCCGATAAGATGAGCCAGTATATAATTAGCGCCAATATTAACTATGCTCATACTAGAATCGACGGTTTCCCTTTTCAACTCCTCTGTTTTCTGGTCGCCTGGTACCGCATCAGAGTTCTTCCGTTTTGGTTTGGTTGTGTCTTCGTCGCTTTCTTGTATTGAAACCCAGAGGTATAGTGCTCTGACTATCATGGCTACGCATAGAAAGCATAAAGATGGCATGTACTGGCCTGAAACAAGTATACATTGAATATTTACAGAACCAGAAACATAAAAAATATAAAGCCCTATTATATCGATATATACAAATTAAAAAAAAATTGTTTGTCTGTAAAGTCGGCTACCGTCCGTAGGTAGTTTGACGTGACAACGTCAAACATTACAGTAGTATAATACACATGATCATGCCTCTCTCTCGTTCGTGCCGCGCTCTCGCTTGCGGAACGCGACAATGAGCGTAACGGGACAATGATGTCATCTTTTTCGTGCATGCAGACCGTAGTATCGAGTTATTAGACGGTGTCACGTCAAAAAATATTTACTAATTATGTAGTCCGTGCAAATCGTTACATCGTGGCAATATGCCCAAAGGGCTGGCAGCATTGACACGTTGGATGGAAATGTTGATCCTTTGTGAGAGGAAACATCCAGGCTTTTGGTTATGGGATATGTGGATTATTCTTTTCGAGATGAACTTAAAAAGTTCATGTGCTGATGGACCCCATGGACCCAGAGTTTCTACCCCAAAAAGGCTCAAATATGTAGTTACTTCCAATACCTACCTTTTTCTATTTAACTTTATTGCACAATTGTAAAAGGACGGACTTAAATCACAATTTTACACCCTACTAGAGCCTATATTTGCTAACTGAATGACTAAGTGCAAAATTAATTAATTGACGTTGATTTATTTTATTTACAGCTGCAATGAGAAGTAGCTGTTATGGAAATCCTTCCAAGGCGGTAAAATTTGACAGAAATTATCTTGTTCCAATTGCTAAATGGATGACTTTGCCAAAGGCACCAGGCAATCATAAGAACATAGGATCTTTATATTACAGACTCGTTCAAAAGATGCTCGCCAATGAGTAACCCCCCCTTATTCATAATCATAAATATACAAATACTAGGCGAGCATAAATACAAAGGAAATAAAACTCACCGATCGAGATGAACCTATCGGTAGCTGCGAGATAGAAGAAGTAGCTCTGATGGAAACTCTTCAGCAGACTATTCAAAGATATATTTCTAAAGCAACACCAAGGCGGTAGAAGTTAGATGAACTAATCTTGTTCCAAATGCTAAATGAATGACTTTTCCAAAAGTAATAGGCTATCATAAAAACAAAGGAACTTTTAACTACAGACGCGTTTAAAAGGAACTCGCTCATGAAGAATTAATGTATAAGTACTAGGAAAGCATGAATTTGAGGAGCTTGTTAGTCGAGAGCGAATGCGTGTGTCAAGCGACGGCGAGACGCGACCACTATTGGATTGGTCGCTATTTAACGGCCTTTCCTATCTTGAGCTCCTCCGTGCTTCGGAAGGCACGTTAAGCCGTTGGTCCCGGTTGTTATCGATATATAGCAGTCGTGAGGCTGTGTCAGATGTCTTAGGGCAGCCTGAAAAATTCTGACAGTGTTGGCCACTAACACACCTCGGGTCATGCTCCTGTTGGTCTGGTTTCCCTCCAGAAAGGGTTACGGAGGTCAGACGGCAGTCGCACCATTGTAATAACCAGTTCCACCATGACATACAGCGTACCCTAGTCTCCGAATCGTAAGCTGACGACGCAACTAGGAATACACGGTAGGATGATGATGATGACTAGGCAAGCATGAATGCAGAGGATATAAAACTCACCGATCGAGATGAATCTATTGGTAGCTGCGAGAAGATAGAAGAAGTAGCTCTGATGGAAGCTCTCCAGCAGATTGTTCAATGATCTTATAATACTTTCCAAGGCAACACCAAGCCGATAGAAGTTAGCAGAAGATAACGCGTTAACTTTTGGAGGGGCTCCGGCTGGGTCGTAAGCGTCCCGCCCTTCTAGGGTCACGGCTTCGATTCCGAAACGATGGAAGAGACCGTGATTGCCGTTCGGTACCTGAAATAATTTTAAAGTTATTAGGAAACTATGTAGATATCATAATATCTATGAAAATTAATTAAGTTAAACCTATTAAGGATAAAAAGAAAAAATCCTCATGCGAAAGCTATATTTATTTATATTCCAAAAACTCTTGTACACTATAAAAACATTTATCAATTAATAATTTCAACAAAGCACTGCGAAACTTCTTAAATGGCAGTTCCTTTATATCGTCAGGCAGTTTATTATATATTTTTATGGACATAATATAGCTAATATTACTAGTTGTAGCCAAATGCGTCAATGGTCTATAAAGTTTATTTCTATTAAATCGAGAGCGAGTATTAACAGTATGAGATTCATTATTATTCTTAAATAGATATCGATTTTTATACACAAATATACTAACGTCAAAAACATACATACATGGTAGGGTCAAGATTTTATGTTTTTTGAAAAATGGTCTACAGGATTCAGTCTGTTTGAGGTTAAAAATTGCTCGTATACATTTCTTTTGCATTATAAACAACTTATGAATCTCACAGGATTGTCCCTAAATTCTCCTTTGCTGAACTTAGACATTTAAAAGTATAAGCTAGTTACATGGGTGTATACATGTTTATTTATATGTATGTATGATTATTCTATTTATGTATGTAGGTTTATTTAATGTATTTCCTTCATAATAATATTATATTGTACACGCTTCTACCCTTCTGGTAAGCATATGTTCTCCTGTCACTCGCTGGTTGACTGTAAGAGATCCCTAAGTGGGATAAGTCCGCCATAGTACTTATTGTTTTCCATGCTTGTGTATGTAAATTATTTGTTCTTTTTTTTGTACAATAAAGATATTACAAACAAACAAACAAAAATAGATAAAATTGAACACGGAAGTGGACAACATTGTCACATATACGAGTACGCAGACTAACGTCTGCCAATTAGCGATCAAAGCAGTTACCAAAAGTAAATCCTAAACCCCTGAATTCATTAAAATTAACGAACGTTTGTTAAGCCTCGTTTAACTAAAATACGTTTAGTCCCTTTCTCTCTAACGGATAATTTGACGAGAAAGAACGATTTAAGGAGTACCCGTAATCGACGTGCGTGTATGACGAGAGTGATGAGCGTAGAAGCGAGGTAAGTTTGTAAGGATCGTAGCAAATGGAAATCCGTAGTCTTTGACTACCCCTACGGGAAAAAGGCGGGATGGTATGTATGTAAGAACGAGAAAAAAATTTAGTTAAAATGGACTTAATAGACTTTTAGATTTTTTTATGAATAAGGGGTAAATTGCTGTTACAGACGTTTCCAAAGCACGAGGGAGCAAAATAGGCCTATCGGTGATCAAAATCTTCCATTTTTCGAGAATAAAGAGAGACAAAAACATACAGGTCAAACACATAACCCGCCCCTTTTGCCGCAGTCGGGTTGTAAGGACACTAGGATTCTGACTTCTAAATTGTGCAGTCGGTTAAGGAGTTGTACACGTACCTAACCTTGTTTTTGTATCATGACGTGTTTTGTCATTGTGGAATTCTTGCATTGTAAAAGACCGAGAGAAATAAATTAATTCTAAAACTTCAGCAGCTCCGCCGCAGTCAAAAAGTAGCCTATGTTTGACCCCGGGTCTTTAATTATATTCATACTAAATTTCATCAAAATCCGTTCAGCGGTTTGGCCGTGAAAGCGTAACAGACAGACAGAAAGACAGACAGACTTTCGCATTTATAATATTAGTATGGATATTTTGCAACCCCAAATGCACGCCCGGGGATGCGATTTTTTAAAATCCAGTTAATGAATTATTATTTTTTACTAACCATTAATTCAAATATGTAGTATCACGCTTCAAAAATGACAAAGATTTGTCCAAATTTGCAACCCCTATTTCACCCCTATAGGGATGTAGTTTTCAAAATCTAATGAATGCATTATCTTTTTCTTCGAACTACTAATATAAATTAAAAAAATCATGTGTCTCGCTTAAAAAATGACAAAAGGTTCATACAAACTTGCAACCCCTATTTCACCCCTATAGGGATGTAATTTTCAAAATCTAATAAATGCATTATTATTTTCTACTAACTACTAAAATGAATAAAAAATTTCATGTATCTCACTTTAAAAATGACGAAGATTCATACAAACTGGCAACCCCTATTTCACCCCCTTACGGATGGAATTTCTAAAAATCCTTTCTTAGCGGACGTCTCCTAGCCACAATCTATATTCCTGGCAAATTTCATCTTCATCGGCTTAGTAGTTTTCGAGATTGCGTGATGAGTGAGTGAGTGAGTGATTTCCGCTTTTATATATATATATAGATTATACCTCGCCACGTTTTTCCATATGGTAAAAGAAGAGTACTTACCCCAGCAATCTGGGCGGTGACCATACCGAGCATAGTAACAATGCCATTGGTCCACTCGTCATACTTGTTGCGCGTTCGTATCCATGAGTAGCTGAAATACAAATTCATTATTTCAAAATTTTCATATTTATTCATTCAAAATTCATTTTGAATAATTATTTATTTTTTCTTGCATACTACAATATGGATATTAGAAATCTATACTTCCATACTAATCCATACTAATATTATAAATTCGAAAGTCTGTCTGTCTGTCGGTCTGTTACGCTTTTACGGCCAAATCGCTTAACGGATTTTGATGAAATTTGGTATGAATATAGTTGAAGACCCGGGGTCAAACATACGCTACTACACAGGCGGAGCAGCTAGTTAATAATAAACTAACACAGTACCTACAGTATACAATTTTTATTTTCAAAATTTAATTTTTTATTCAATTTTTATTTAATTTAAATAATCTGAAATAACCATTGTGCTAAATGTTGACAAACATGTGAATTCGTTCATTTAACTAGGTAATTAAGGAAAGTTTTTTCTTATTTGTAAATTGACGTTTTGAAGAAAATGCTGCAGTGGAGTTTGTGGCGCCGCTTCTTCTCCACTTGCGCTTTGGAAGTGGTGGTAAACTTAATATAAGTAAATTGACGTCAATAAGTGATATTTATATCCTATATTGAAAATAAACAATTTCATTTCATTTCATTTCATACAAAAGGCGGCCTTATCGCACCTCGTCAAAGGATAATAAAAATGGAGATCTTCCAACGATAGCGATGAGCGATATGTTCCAACTCTCGGAAAATGTACGCTTGAGGGGACCTTCATTGAAACAATGTCGCACAAGAGCAAGAAGAAAATCGAAAAAACATTTTCTATACAATCGTGTAGTAGCAGAGTGGAACAGACTCCCTGAGGGTATCTTCAGCGCACCCTCGCTCAACACTTTTAAAAACAGATTGGATAATTATTATAAACTCTCCAAACTTCAATGCACACGCATCAGCTAATATATGCTAGTGTGTTCAAAAAATATAAATAAATAAATCTTTCAATAAAGTATTTTCACTTCAAGCGGTTTCGATTTCACACAAAAAGCATACTTTGTTTAGTTGTTTCCAGTTTGTTTAGGACATTGCTGGCTTGAATCACCTGATTGTCTGTTAATAAAGATGATTCTGTGCTTCGAAAGGCATGTTAAGCCGTTGGTCCCGGCTGCCATAGAGGCTCGAAGGCGATTCCGTAAAACTTCGATTTCAAGTATAGTACATGATTTGTTGTTTTATTTTTGTTGAAAAAAGAGTTTTTGTATAGAAATGAATATATTTATTTAACACTTCTTTGCACACAGTAAAATAAAAATTAAGTATGTATCAAGCGACAATCAGGTGATTTAAGGATTTTTCTCACCTATTTTTATATGAATGGTGAATCCCAGACTTCACACATAGTTTGTGCACCAAATTGACTAAATCCAAATTTGGAAGCTGGCCGTTCAGACCTTCGACTTTCACCTCAATGTACTCTGAAACAAGGATTTTTGATTAAACTTTGACATAAATGAGGATAAATAGTATCACACAGACTGTTCATATTTGACTGTTCATATTTCCCATACATAATTCCTAAATAGTATTAAAAAAAAATTGGAAAAAAATCATTAAAAATTGTACAGTTTTTTAATACGAGTATCTTCACTATTTATATCAAGTGTGTCAAATTTCCTAAGTTTATGTGTATTTTTGGTGTACCCGTAATCGACGAGCGTGTATGACGAGAGTGATAAGAGTAGAATACGAGAGGGAAATCTGTAAGGATCGTAGCAAATGGAAATCCGTAGTCTCTGCCTACCCCTACGGGAAAAAGGAGTGATGGTATGTATGTGTATTTTTATATCTGCACTAGATATACGCGTCGTCGCCGTGGATTTCATGTCATGGCGTGCGCATCCTGTCCGTTTTATAAAGTCTGATTATTTTTAAGATTTAATTTTATGCCATTATACTGATAATGAAACCTTAAGTCTGATTATAGTAGAATAGAATAGAATATATCTTTATTGAGAAAACTATCACGTAAGTACAGCAAAGGACTTAGTAATTAGTTAAGGATATATGTAAGTAAATATTTTTCCCTAATTACATATTGAGCCTTGAATTGAGTCAAATCTTCAGGTTACCTTCTTTCTTTATCTAGTGCGATTAGATTTTGATAATGTTATATTTAATAATAAATGCATAATGTAAGTTTTTGTTTTCAAATTTTAAGCATTAGATTTTCATAGTAAACGTTAAGTTTGTTGTTGATTAAGCCTTGAATTGAGTCAAATCTTCAGGTTACCTACTTTCGTTAGCTAGTGAGATTAGATTTTCTTAATGTTATATTGTTAACAAATGCATAATGATCAGTTTTAAAATTTTGAGTATGTTTTACGCTTCGTTTTGTGTCCAAGAACAAGTTTATATTGTTTGTTACCTTTACTAATAATAATTAATAAACAAATAAAAGTGACAAGCTTTTTTTTTATGAAATTTATGGTTCAAGGCCGCGCCGCCGAAACGCCGCCGTCGCCGAAGAAATTTTCAGGCTACGCCGCCGCCACGAATTTGGCCATCGGCGCCCATATCTAGTCTGCACATATCTCAAAAACTATAATTGATTGTAAAATCTATCTTAAATTGGGCTACATACAGCAATTATTACACAGG
Source organism: Euzophera pinguis (assembly GCA_947363495.1). Classification (NCBI taxonomy): domain Eukaryota; kingdom Metazoa; phylum Arthropoda; class Insecta; order Lepidoptera; family Pyralidae; genus Euzophera; species Euzophera pinguis. The sequence goes on from OX376176.1 coordinate 10,218,126, forward strand.
AACTGTGCGAGTTTCGTCAAAATTGGTCCAGTAATTCTAACACTTTATTGTTTATGTTCGAATAAAGTTTGCAAGTTTTTTTTTATTGACTAAGTCGGGTACAAGTAAAGTCAGCGCAAAATAAACCTGACCCTCCTAGCCTTAGCAAAAAGTATGTTAGGGGGCCAGTTTTCTGCGCTCGACTGTACATTACAAAAAATACAATGCAAAATATCTTTATGGCCCACATACAGAAACAAATACAATACATTGTACAATAACAAAAGCTAGACTTAAAAATCGTAAAGACAGACTTAAAAATCAAAATCAGGAAAAAATACTTACTAATTTTAGGTGTATGAAACTCCAAATTGATAGCGGCTTGTATGGACCCTGATCTTCCGTTCAATTTACCAGGATTCAAGCACTTCTGATGCTCATGGCCCCAATCAAACCACGCCATACTGTCAAAGTCAAACTTCGGCATACCAGGCTTCCAGAAATTGCCAAGAGATGAGTAAAATGTTTCAGGATTACTGTTCAGTCCGTGGTAAGCTTCTAGCCACGCCTGCATTCCTAGTTGTTCGTGTTCGGTGATTAGGAATATTATGTCTTTAGCCCAGTATTTTTGAGCTGAAAAAATACAAAGGAATACAAAAACATTGTAGTTAACCTGTAACTATGATAACTAACGGTAATTTAAAAAACTAAAAAAACACGACTGCATTTCGGTGTAATATGGAAAAGAAAAAAGTAAATTAAACCGGCCACCTTTTTATTTTACTATCATATTAAATACACATCTAACGATACCACTCCAAATTAAAATTTGGGCTGCAGAGCGTGCCAAACAATTATACATACGAGTACATGCTTTCGAAAAATATAACCCTCCTTCTGAGGCAAAAATAGATGGCCAATATAAAGGGTTGAAGACTTTAATGGTTTTATGTTTTAATTTAAAAACGTGTTTTTGCCCAATTAAGTGTAAATTTGTAAAGAAACTGAATAAATAAATTTTAGTTATATTTATATTTAATAAAAATAAAAAAGTATTTTAGAGGTAATGGAAATTGTGTAAACATACGTCTAGCGAACTGAGCAAAAGCCAACATGAGGGCTATCCCAGCAGTGGTCTCCTTCTCGTGAGAGCCAAGCGGTCTGAACGGAGCGGTCAGCACTAGGGCTTCCAGAGACGGCGTGCGAGCTGCTCTTAGTATGCCGTACACGTTGGTACCTTTGTAAACCTATAAAAAAGAAATAATAGACAGATAGTTAATTACTTTATTTGTAAAACTTTACACATATAATTACAATTGCATTTAACTATTTTGTTGTAGGTCTAGTTATAGATTTGGCGGCTCTAGTTATTACAATGGAGAAACTGCCGGCCATCTGACCTTCATAACCCTATTTACAGGGTTTTAATTAATAAATTAATCCTTTATTGCACCATTGCTGTTGGTCTGATTTCCCAGTAAAAAGGAGTTCAATGTAATTTTCAATAAATTAAACATTATTTTTTTATCATTAATTTATATTATTTATTAGTTCTATTATCTACTTATATTAATGGTATATATGTAAGTAATGAAATAAACAATTTTCAATAACATTAAATCATAATTATCATTCATCATTTTGTTAGCAATCAAAATGACCGGTTGGAAATGACTTGCTTCCAGTGTTTTCCTACGACCTATAGATTTTCAATTTATAAATAGAATTATAAACATTTTTGAAAAAGCGAGCTTTAATAACTTTTACAAACACATAGATTTTCATAAGGTATTAAATATTCACCTGTCCTTGTCCCATGGGGTAGTTTAGAGTAAAATTATGTGTGTACACCTCCAGATGAAGCTGGGACATTTTGGCAACCAACCACGGCACGGGCATCTCCTGTGAATCTGAATATTTATCCTGAAAACATATGCTACATGTTGAAATCTACAAAAACTTACCTTACTTTCAAAAATTATTTTCTCCGCACTACCTATTGTTGACTGGTAGAAGAAACTTTCAGCTCTAAATCTACCCTTTACATAGTTATAATGAAGTTAAATTAATTAATGAGTTAAAAATGCCAATTGGCATTTACTGTATTAATTGATAATTGGTATTTTCATATCAAATTCATTCAAGACAAGACTATTTACTTACATCGATGAACGCAAAGTGTAGAATTTTTAAATGAGCTTGTTACCACTTATCTAATACTATCTGTTTAATTAATTTTAATCTCATTAAGCAAACTATGTTCTTTTGTGAAATAAAATCTTTAATAACAAATCATAATTGTTGCACATAGGTAAATTAGATTTTAATACAGTATTTCTTTTTAATTTTCTATAAACTTGCAATTTGCTAACAATATATATACATGAAATGCTTGATAAAGACAACCAGCTGTAACCAGCCTGTCTGTAAACAAATATTTTAATTTCATGATGGTGTCCTCTATGATGATGGTTTGATATTTGTTTATAGAACTACTTGTATTTATTTCTAACACAAAGAAGAATCTGTAGACTTTACCTCGAGCTCCGCAGTGAAATCATTGAAGAATTGCTTAGCGGCATGTTCCGCATTGAACTCATTCGTGACCAGGCCAGGTAGCAGGGCATTTTCAGAGAAATACGTCTCATTGTTAAACTCCTTATTGCCCAGCATCACAAACCATACCAGAGCACCGATGAAACACAGAAAACATAAGGGTCCATGGACTTTTTTCAACAGTTTTACCCATTTTACTGAACCATATTCCGGATCAGATAAGAGCCCCATTTTTATGTGTTTTCGATGTTGAGTGACAATGAAACTACAGAATAATTACTTTAAGCTCTATTTACGATTTATTTTAATGCATAGCAAGACTTTTAATAATCGTAAATTCATGAAAATAAAAATAAAATGAACCTCCCAACCCAATAGTTGTTGTTATCTTTTGTTTGACACATAGGTATCATAACTTGACTCTATGACTTGACTGGACTCTGACCATTCTGACAACAACAACATTGAAACACGACACACACTTTGACGTAGACAGTTTACTTCTATTATTGCTTTCAATATAGCTTTTACTTTCATATTTAGCCAGTAACATGTAAAAATTAGTATCGACAAAGTATTTATGTCCAGTCGAGTCGGAAGAATTAGGTTAAGTGAAATGGTAGAAAAACCGCAAAACTTAGCAATTTCCAGGAGCTTTTGACAACAAACAAGAAATCACATAAATCGAACACAGTAACACTTTCCAACACTTGTTCATGTTCTTGAAAACTTTGCTAATAATTATCCACCATTAATGCATAATAAATTTGTATACCTATTTTAAATGTTTGTATGCACAATTTCAGAAAATAAATTACATCTCCAAAACTGCTATTCTCAGCTTCTCTCCAAAAATCGTTCCACTTTATGAGTTAACAGCGTCCGTAGACAAAGTCACAATAGGCTACTTGACTGTATTCATCCTTGGGCAATATTTGCATACAAAACAATATGTACACTAAAAAGTAACCGATACTGAAAACAACAACAAAATTGGTTGTTAATTAAGGCAGTAGTTGGATTTTAAAGTTTTTTTCAAGAAGAATAGAGGGAGCGTGGTGGGGACGTCTTACTATCTCTTTTGTATGCACGAAACCAAGTGGCAGTAACGTCACTGCACATACATTTTGCCGTTTCAAACGAAAATTACGCTTGTACAGTCACTACTATTTCCCATCCTTGATTACGCGGATACCTGTTATTTGGACCTAACTCAGGAGCAATTAAACAAACTTGAGCGTCTCCAAAACCTTTGTATCAGATTTATTTACGGTCTTCGTAAATATGATCATGTCTCTGAATTTCGCAATCAACTCAAGTGGCTCCCAATCCGACGTCGCCGTGATTGGCATATTCTTTCCATGCTTTATTCTATTCTTTTTATTCCCACTTATCCACAATATCTGAAAGAACGGTTTGTGTTTCACAATCAACACCATGATCGACTTCGCAGTGCACATAATCTCCGATTGGATACACCCGTACATTCTTCCCAATTTTACGCCAACTCGTTTACTGTCCAAGCTGTACGTCTGTGGAACTCCTTGCCGGTATCTATTAGACATGCCCAAACACTCTCCAGCTTCAAGACACAAGTGAAAGACCATTATCTTTCTATCACCTAAACCTTTCGAATATTACCCACCATAGTTGTAATTTTCACTCATTAAATTATTCATTTATTGATACGCTTAAAAATAAGTATGTATATTTATTTACGTTGTGTAATGCATGCGTATATGTGCACCACATATATTTACATTGGTATATTTTTTTGTATGTGCTGCATAGGTTTTATGCTTTTATGTTTCACTTTTTCCAATTGTTGATTTGCGCCTACCTTCCTGTTTCATATCATGAAGTTGGTTGCCTGTTGGTTGCCTGGAAGAAATTGCTTTAGCGATAAGGCCGCCTTTGTACCATAGATAATAATAATATTCATGTACTTTCTACAATTTGGTGCAATAAAGAGTTATTTATTATTATTACATTGCATCCTTTTCCTGATTTTTAACAGTTCCCCTTCCACCGAATTTCAAACTTGCTTATTTATAAACGGATTTAAAAAAATCTTTCTGTTTTTAGTTTCTGGTAGAGAAATGTTTCATGAATGATAAAAATAAATTGAGTAGAATACCCAATTTGAAAAACGATAACGACATTCGTTATCGCCCTCTTTCGGAATTAGTATGAAAATCGACCACGTGACTTAGCGCGGCTAATGTCAATCCCATACCTACATTTTTTTGTTATTATTATTAATCGTATGGGCAAATTTAAGTCGTTCCTTAACTAGTAACTACAAAGAAACTTTTAGTGTCTGCATCGATTGGATTACTGTGTTATCCGGGTAAGCAAGTCTTTCGAATATATAATTTATATAATAATAAATAATGAAGTGTTTTCGAATGACGTTATCGCATGGCGTTATAGTTTTCAAATTGTGACATTGCCCATGGGCCCAGGTTTGTTAAAAAAAAAACAATGACTCTTAATTCAAATTATATATTAAAATCATAGATTTAGAATTAAACTTTTACCGTAGACTATGATTTTCAGCACATTTCTAAGTTATAAGTAGGTACACGTAGTAAAATAGTAACTAATGATTAGGAGATCTATGGAGACCGAGTAAAGCTAAGTAGATAATATATTTAAAATTATGTTGAACAAGATAGTGTAGTCACTATATACATACATATATGTAATTTTCTAGAAAAATATAACGTACCTACTTGATAAAAATCAATACGCGTATATAAAACTACTCAACATCATTTGCAGTCTACAGCTTTAAATAGGAAGCTCTGAATTACATTAATGACAAAAAATATGCAGTTGGATTGTTATTAGATATGAGAAAAGCATATGATCGGGTTTCCCATTAAAAACTAATAATAAAACTTCGCAAGTGCGGTATACGCGGCGAAGCTCTCAAATGGTTGAATCATAGTCATACATATGCGACCGAAAACAATACGTACAAGTAGAACACTACTACAGTCAAACAGGAGAGGTAAGAAACGTCAGATCAGACTACACTACTATTAACTGCTCAATTCCGCAGGGAAGTGTAATCGGATGTATCCTATTTTTAGTGTATATAAATGACTTGCCCAAGCTTTTTGACGACAATCTATGTATTATATTTGCAGATGACATTTCACTTTTATTTAAGACTGACAATTCTTACGAAGCAAATAATTATTTATTAAGTACTTTAAACACTCTTGACGTATGGTTACAAGAACAAAACCTAGGAATAAATTTAAAAAAAAACAAAAATAATCCAGTTTCGACCGTACCAAAAATGCCCTCTAAATCCAACATTGTTATTTGATAATCAAGCTATTGAAGAGGTGTCAAATTTTAAACTTTTAGGCCTTACTATAGACTCCCACTTACATTGGAAATACCATGTCACACAAATAAAAAGTAAGCTATCTAGATTTACATATGCCCCACGAATGATAAAAATAAATACAAATATTAAAACAGCTGTATCCGCATACTATGCTTATGCATATGCTTGGCTTAGTTACGGAGTTATTATGTGCGGTAACAGTATTGAAGCATATAGTTTATTTAACCTACAAAAGAAATGTATCCGCATACTAGCAAATATCAAAAGGTCGAGATAGTTGCAGACCTCACTTTACTGCTAAAAACATACTAACACTAGCATGTATTTATATTCTAGAAGTAGCTATATTTGTACGAAAGCACAGCCAGTTATTTACACAAGTTAAGGACACACATAACAGAAATACTAGGCATAAACATAGGTTGGTGTTACCAAATTCTAATATAAAGATGTTCGGAAATGGTCCATACTGCATGTTTATAAAAATTTATAATAAAATACCAAAGAACATTGCAGTAGTGGAGAGTGATAACACCTTTAAGAATATGTTGAAACAGCATTTAGTAAATAAGTGTTATTACTCTGTAACTGAATTATTTGACGACAGGAATGCCTAGATCATAGAAATTATTATTAAAATTCTTTACAATCCACTGTCCCCTGATTACCTCAAAACTGATTTCAAACTATTGAGTTCCACTCATTAAAGAATCCTGCGTTCCTCCAACAACATGACCCTCGCTACTCCTTCTCACCATACCGGGTTTTTCTCCAATTCCTTCGCTGTGACGGCTGTTAGACTCTGGAATAATCTTCCTGAGTCCATTAGAACAGTCTCCAGCCGTGCCAACTTTAAAAGGCTTGTCTACGATCTCCTACTCTCGCGGTTATGGGAGCAAATTTAGGCAGTTAAACATGAGTAAATTTTGAGTTGCTGCTATTATTTCGTTGATATAACTCTTAAAACTAACTGTATTTTGATTATTATTTCATCGTATATATGTAAGTATATTATGTAAGTACCATAAGTAAGTTTATTATCATTCCAACTTTTTGTATTTATAGCTATATATTTTTAATACCCACATGACGATATCTGTTTAACCCAAAGGTTGACTGTTAGATAATGCTTTTAGCATTAAGTTCGCCTATTGTGCTATAAAATTGTATTATGTACAATAAAGTTTAAATAAATAAATAAAATTATTTTGATGATAGAAGTTATTATTTTTGGTGATGGATTTAATTATTTATTTGAAAATGACATACTTATGTTGTTTTTACGTTGTAACAAAAAATTGTAAATTCGCAACACCCTGACAGGGTACATGTACAGTATATAATACAATCTGATATCTAATGTAATTATTATTGTAAATGTAAGCGAAATAAACAAATATCTAAATATCACTACAACGTCCAGCGTTTCAGCGACTTTCAAAACAAGCACACATTCACAATTTTTTTTCCAATAATCTCTAATTATGCACAGAACACATTCATTTTTTTTTTCAATAGATAATAAGTGGGCATAGGACTAGACGAGATTCATTTTTTAGCCAGTATCCTCTCAATTTCTTCGACACTCTTTCCTTTCGTCTCTGGGACTACCAAAGATATCAAGACACCCATGACGTTGACGGCGGCGAAGCAGTACATCGTATTGTGAAGGCCGAGCATGGCTGAGGCTGGCGTGAAGGCGAACAACTGGATGAAGGAAACGAACCACGCGTAGCACACCACGCAGCCCAAGACTTTTGCTCGGATCTGAAAAAAAAAACGATATATATAGATCAAATTAGAAAATTGTAACTAGGAACTGGCAGACAGGTAGATAGAACTACCGACGCTGCTCTCCTAATGTGTTTCCCAGTCATATCTTTGGCTTACACTTCAGAGGCTAAGGATGGTATTATCATTTAAATGTATAAACCTATTATCGATTCTATACGGATCAAACCTCAGCAAACACTTCAAAAACAGTTCGTTCTGAGTCTAGGATATATGAAAAATATAGTATCGTTAGTCTCGAACTTACTTTGGGGCTACTAAATCGTTGTCATTTGTGCCTGTGTCGGTTCAATAATGCAGTAACTGTGTTTAAATGGAACCACTTACGTTCACTTCACAATATGTTGATTTATTCTTGATGTACTTATCACCAGTTACAAGACGTTATTTTACAAATATGCGGCGACAAAAATAAAGTTTACAGATCGCGCAAGTAGGATGCAATTTATATGGAAGCGTTCTGTCAATCTGTCAAAACTTTTGCGGTAGCAGAGTGGGAACTGCTTTCGGCAAGAAATCAGTGGCGATAAAAGCGGCACATACTTAATTATTTAGTTACATGACAGAGAAAGAAAGGGAAGAGACTCACTTGAAAGTTAAACATTTCCGACATGATAACATATGGCATGGGAGACACGCCAACCGCGTGCGACCAGACAGACGTGATGATGAGGACCACTGGCAACCAACTCGGAAAACTGCCGCCCTGGTACTGCACCGTTAGAACTACTCCGAGGCCAATTAGTGATGCTGAAGTGAGGCCGAATGTTGTGGCTAATATTATCTGCAATGAAGTAATGAATTAGATAATTGTGGTAAGACCTACCTACAAACCATACACTTAGAATATTTGGGCTACTTGATTTCAAAGTGGTGCAAAAACTCTTGATATCTAGGCTAGTTTCTAACTGCAAGCCACCTGAAAAGTAAGTAAGCTTATCAAATACAAATAGCTTACAAATTCTTGAACTAAGTATGAAAAGGAATTGTTTATTTTTTTACCGAATGAAAGTGTTCGATTTTTTAGCTGCCTGAAGGATCGTTTGCCTAAGTTGCATCTGATTGAATAAGTAAGTAGTAATGAAGCTCTCTTACTTGAGTGTGTAAAGGTAGCTTAATTTCTGGCAATGAAAATTTTAATTTATAATCAGAATACCTAGTAAAAACTCACCCTCCTGCCAATCTTCTCAACGCAGCTCATTGACACAAAAGACCCGAAAATCATAACAATAGGGATGCTCAGCGTCTGCAAGTCGGGACTTAAGGCAACTCCAGAGGCAGACATGATGGAGGAGGCGTAAGTGAAGATCGCGAAGTTACCGTTCATTGCCTGCATCGTGATGATCAGAAGAACGAGAAATAGGCCAGTACGGGAGCACTTGTTTTTCACTGTAAACGTTATTGTGAATCTACTCGTAAGTTATACTTTTTGAAGTAAATAACCAGTTGATCCAAGGATACTTTTTCTCCCCTTTGATCCACCGGAGAATACCATAGAAAAAAGTACATTACAGACTACATGTTCAGATTATAGGATAGGATTTTTAAAATTTTTGCTGTTCTCCAGAGCTTTACATACTAAACTGTATTTATGATTGTTTTGTAAGTATCTTAGGCTTCTGCCATAATACGATCAGGTTATTATGAAGGTCAAAACAAACCGAACAACTGTGATTTCAGAGATTATCATATTCAAATGTTGTCTACGGATAGTGTAGACCTATCTATAGATATTCCACATTATTACTGTTAGATAAGAATGTTTATAGATTTTGAGAAAGCTTATTGCGCAAGCTCAAAAAACTTACATATCGTGAGAACAGTGACGTCAGGTAGAGCTTTAAACTGTCTATCTTCTTCTTTCATGAAATTCAGTTCATTTTGGATTTCCTTGTCACTTATATCTAGACCTCTTAAGAAGGCTATAGTAGCGGCTGCTTCCTGGAAGTAAAGAATATTAAGTATAGGTGGGGTGTTCTTTTTTCGTGTCAATTGCTTAACTTAAATACATTCGGCCCAACAGAATGCAACACCCACAGCGGAATCGAAAGCCTATCGAAACTCCATACCACCACATAACCACGAAATATAAAACACAACACAAGATGATCTCGGTCACAAAACGTCCATTGCTTGATATAGAACATAGGATTCCCTCTTAGATTTCCAATCTAAACAATTTTCAGCATCTTCGCTGGGATCCTAAATCAATACTGGATTTCAAGGGGTAAAATATCTCACCTCATATTTCCTCATCTTGACCAGGAACGCAGGACTTTCAGGAGCTTTTATCATAGCCACAACAGAGATTACTGATATTGCCAGAACAATCCACAGCACTGTAAAGTAGTCCAAATACGCTCCCATGGCATATATCATGAATATCCCAATATTTTGCATTAGAAGGAACATGGAAACCAGCATTCCTCTTATATTGTCCTGGCTAATTTCTTTGATGTATACTGGAATGAGCTGGAAGCAGCCACCAGCAGGGATTCCTGCTAAGATCCTTGCTATAATGAGACTAGTGGCACTTGTTGTTGATAGTTTTATGATCCAGCAACTCTGAAAAATGAAAGAAGAAGAAAATATTCAATCAACTTTATAAAAGCTTGGGTACTTGACTTTTTGTACTCAAACAGTTTATTTCGGTAAAGACATGTTTTGTTTGTTGTTCATGGCTCTTGCTAAGCGTCTTCCCGCGTTATTCTCATATTAGTTTCAGTTATGTTGCTCTAACTTCGGTCTTATCTCCTCTGCCCAGAATTGATATGACTGTCTCTTTTGACTCTCACGTCTTACTTTCCAATTACAAAAGAAAACCATGCCAATACATCGTGCTTTAACTTACCATTTGCATAATCGCCATAACCAGAACCCCAATCTTCCTGCCATAGTTATCAGCTAAGTAGACGAACAGTAGCACTCCCACTACTCCTGCCAATGGTAGAACACTCGCCACCCAGGTCATCTCCATGTCTGTGAGGGGTCTACCAGCTGGGGAAATTTCTGATTGGAGCACCGCCTTCATAGGAGACACCCAGCCGGCTTGGATGCCGTATGTCAGAAGAGTCATTTCGGCTGAAATTGGTTTATAGGTGCAATTAGGAAAGATGCATAGTTTCAAAGGTAATTGTAACGATAAGTTACAACTTTGGATGCATTTTTTGGTATATGCTCGTTTCGAAGCTTGGGATCTGCTGAATCCAACCTCTTCCTCTTACACCCCATGTTTTTGTCATTTTTTTTCAAGGTGGTACCATGAGTAGGTAGAAGTTTTTCTACGTACTTTCCCGGTTGCCTTCAGCTGGTCGCTTCGGTGACCAGAGTCCGTTTTCTTGTTTTATCTCCTCGACTTTCTCCCGGCTACGGTGATCAAATACTAACTAGTATTAAGTGATACTTACCGACAAAAGCCACGGCCCATTGTATGTATGTATGTCCTTTGTTCATTTTAAAATATTTATTTCATCGATCTATTTTAAAAACTTAAACTAAAACTATTTTTTCAGTCTGTTTGTCTCTATTTTATGAATTTCTTTAATAATATTAATTCACTACCGATCGCCTCCCATTTTTGGCGGTAAACTATTACGAATCGCGCTATAACATCTCTTTATATATGACGCTATCTCAGGGATGGTGGTCATACAATTTATGCATAATGTACCATAAGTATGATTTTTCCATCGTCTTAGGATCCCGAGTTTAAAAAGTCTTAACCACACACAAATATCGCTAAAGGAATTTACTGATATGCTTTGACCAGAGTAGCGTTTCTTATGTATACCGATTTGGTGTACGTACCTGCAATAAAATGACAGGGAAGAATAGAAGAAACTCCATCAAAAGGAGCCTAGCTCTTAAATTTATGATGATGACCTGAAAATAATACCTAGTCAGCAGTGGGCAAAAATGGTCAAAATCTAGTGATATATAAATAAGCAGGTCCTTAACCTCAAATATACGAGATAAAGGGTGGTTAAAGGACTAAAGTACTATAGAAATCAATACCGCTATCTGAAAAATTAAGGGGTCTGTAAAATAAAACGACTTCAGTTTCTGCCGGATTATTTGCATTCTAAGTACATATTCAACCTTACCCACCTAGTAGGTATAGAAAATTGTCGTTAGCTACAATTTTGGTATCAAAATTTCGAAACCGCCTCTCACTAAAAACTGCATACCTAAGCCTAGCTTGATAACAAAGCTTAGAACAGACAATGATCATTTTAGAAAAAATTAAGGCAAAAATAGACGTTCCTACTCGTATAAGTATTTCTAGTTCAACCCTACTCAAAGTCCAAAAATAGAATACTTCGTCGGATATTAGTGATTAAAATTTAATGTTAAACATTATGTGACATGTTTTTATTTACATTAATGTTTTGTGCAAATTAAATGTCAAGTATATTATGTATGCCTTGCTTTTGTTTACTCTGTAAAAGTTAATATTTGTAGGGATAGGTAATTGCGTTATAGTTACGTATTATGAATGTAAACCTAACAATTTATCAATAAATTTCAGATAAAACTGTCCACAGTGTAAATACGTAAATAGAATGGGGCTTAAAATGCATCCTTGCGGTGCACCTCTGTTTTTGTTTATTTAATCGTTGTTTTATCTCTCGCCGATGCGAAGTAAATAATACGATGCTCTCATTTCTAAAGCTCAACAAGAATAGGTACTTGCATCATGTATTCTGAAGACATTTAATGAAGCAGTTACTTTCCTGAGGTAGACTTTTATGCGAAGGTTATCTGTTTGTGTACTTACTACATTCTCACCTATTTTAGCCACCATACACACTTGCAGTGTTATGCTTGTGTTTTGATTTGAAGAGTAAGAGAGATCCTGAGTGGGTTTTCTAGGTAGGATCACAAAAAAATTCAGAACGTTGTGACGTCGTGCCTCCATCAACGGCTGCCTTTCCCCGCTTCCCCGCGCCGCATCACCCCGAGGGCCATATATAAGCCTGCGCGCGTCCACCAGAAGGCCTGCTCGGATCATCTCGTCATCTCGAAGTTAAGTGGCTGGCTATTTCATAGCGGCTGCTTGACTGGATCTCGTGCCTACTTCGATCTCACGACCCCTATCTATATTTCTTCGTATATAAGTGTCTAAACTTGTAAAGTAGAAATAATAAATATTGTGCTATTCGCTGAAACCTGGATTTATCTTCTCTCCTCACACATACCTTAAGTAGTAAATATTAACTACGTTATAACGTCAAGAGCCTTCGTCTACTTTGTTATAGATTTAAACCGGGCCGTAATCGTACATCATATCAAGACAAACTTAAAAACTTCAATATTTCTGAACTTGCTGCTCGCCGTGACAAACTTGATCTAATTACATTATTTAAACTGATTCATTCCATTATAGATTCGCCTGCTCTGCTCTCTCAGATCAGTATTAATATAAAATATAATCGACGTCGCGCACTGCCTACCTTTGTTCTTACTATTTACAAAAATAATGTCTCCTTTTTGGAATCCTTTAGCGAGAATTTGTCGGAAATATGATGAGATCTCTGTTGGCAATGAAATTGACATCTTTAATAACCGACTTAATCAGTACAAAAAAGTATTCACGACATCCTTGGCACTACATCTAGTATATAGTTCGGGTAGGTACTTTACTTTTTGTTCTAGTGATACCATAGTGATACACAATTTACATACTTTATTTTGTAAAGTATAATCACAACTTGCAAATTAATTGTTTTAAATTTTTGATCATAATTTGCAAATAAACATAAAAAAGACCAAAGCTATCCAATTTAGACCATATAATAAAAGTCCTATTCACATAGATATCATTTTTCAAAATTCTAAAATAGAAATAGTAGAATCATTTAACTTACTTGGCATAAATATAGATACACACATTAATTGGAAAACACACATAGAAAAGCTAGAAACTAAATTATCTAAATTCATATATGCACTATTTGAAATCAAACAAAGCACCAATATAGAAACAGCCCTATCAACCTACTACGCATATGCCTATTCTTGGTTCAAGTACGGAATAATGTTGTGGGGAAATAGCGTAAATATACAAAAGCTCTTTATTGTACAAAAAAAATGTGTTCGAATCATAGCCCAAATAGACAATACCCAAAGCTGTAAACCATACTTTAAAAAATATAAACTACTTACACTACCATCAATATATATTCATGACATTTGTTCTTTTGTCCAAAAAAACCTCAATATGTTCAAAAAAATACATGAAACACACAATATCAATACAAGACACAAAAGTAAATTACACTTACCTCACTCAAGAATAAAAATGTTGAATTGTAGCCCACAATTTATGGCCATAAAATTATACAATAAATTACCTAACTATATAAAAAATGAAAAAAAGTACAACTCGTTTAATAAAAAAATAAAAGAATTCCTAATAAATAAGACTTTCTATTCAGTAGATCAATATTTAGAAGATAAAAATTCATGAACAAATTCAATTTTAGCTCTAGTTTTGTTAAATCAATGTATTATTAAAACTTATAGTAAAATTTTAAGCAATAAAATAAGTGTGATTAAGTACACTTATTAATAATAGAGGTACAAACATTTTGCATTGTATAATTTGCATTTCTATTGTTTAATATATAATTTGCATCTCTATTTGCAAAATATTGTATATTTTGCATTCCCATTTGCAATACCTGTAAAAGGTTACTAAGTTGTAAGCACATATAATTACTTAAGATCACTTTGTAACACTTAGTATGCCAATAAATAAAATTGAAATTGAAAATTGAACTTGGTAAAATGTTTAATGGATTATTTAATTATGTAGGTAGTATTCTTGGTTTATATTGTCTTCGCTTAAATACTTGTGCATACACGTATAGGATGCTAAGTTGGTTCGGTTGTAACTATTTAAAAACTGTGTATAATTTGTACTTAGTGTCTGTTGTGTTGCCTTAATAAATAAATAAGTACTGTCACAGAAACAAATAATAGTACTGATGAAGTATCTATTGTCTACTTTCTGAGTTGGAATCTTTTACTATTTTTATAGTTAAGTTTTAGAATAAAATTCTTGATACGCCATCGGGTACAGTGCTAAACATTCGGAAAGGAACTTTTGACTATATACCGAGTCGGTTTCTAATGATTTTTGGAAAAGATTAGAAACGGGAGTAAGTCCATGAATATGTATTTATTATCAATGTATTTTGTTCATGGGTGAGGGCCGTTGCGTCTAGACAGACGTTCTGGGAAAGATAGCAGCAGGCAAAAGACCAGTCGGCCGTCCCAGATATCGCTGGAACGATGCAGTGCTGATCTGCGAGTGATGGGAGCTGTCAACTGGCAGCCATCGCGCAGAATATAACACTCTGGCGCTCTCGTTTCGGAGGCCGAGATCCACTTCGGGTCGCTGAGCCAGCAGGTATATTGTTTAATTGTTAAATGTTCATCGCTCTTATCTTACCGCCTAGTCCCATGGCCAGACCCATAGGCCGTTAAGTTGTCTATCCGGAGCTTGGAAAGTATTTTCCGTATATATTATTGTATTCTTTGACTTGGATCGCCCGAAGTCGATTGACTATTTTGAGTTATAATACCTCCACAAAACAAATAAAACGGCTTTATACAATTCAGATCAAAATATTTGGATGTGTTGTCAATGTCGGCGTTGAAAATAAGGAATTCAATTCACATGATAAAAAATATTTTTTTCTAAACACTTAAATATCTTTGTTTATTTAAGAACGAATATCAAAGTGAAAGGTCACTGACTCACTCATGTAGAAAACACGAAATCTCAAAATCTATGAAGCTGAAATTTAGCATTTTTGTAGTTTAGTACTAAAATCAGGATTTAAATAACTAATTTCCCTAAAAACCCACCGGAAAGGACCGACTCCGAAGTACGTGGACTCTGCTTCCTACAAATGTGTAAATATTTATTTACTTAGTGCGAACGTCATAATCATAGTACTTATATAAGAGCAATATGTCTTATAATTGTTTTGCTTCTCAATTTTTTCCTGTGCAATTTTGACATTTATTCAAATAAATTGTAAAGGGACATTAAATCAGACTAGCTGTTTCCCGCAGATCCGCCAGCGTCAAAAAGCAGCTTATGTTTGACCCCGGGTCTTCAACTATATTCATACCCAATTTCATCAAGATCCGTTCAGCGGTTTGGCCGTGAAAGCGTGACAGACAGACTTTCGCATTTATAATATTAGTATGGATATGAAAGTATGGATTATAATGCTAACATATTATTTGAATAATATTGTAAACAATTCATAGTCATCTGAACTTGTGATGTGATAAGGTTTTACATAGTAATTTATTGCTATTTGGTGAGATATTTCTGGCCAGATGTTTACAATTTTTTTTTTTTTGAGAAAATGATTGCACTAAGCTCACAAAACTTTCACCCTAGGATCTTTGATTACCCAAAATCATAACCCTTATTCGCAAAATATGAGATTTACAATATAACGTTTTGGGGAAGTACCTATCGACAATTGTACTTTCTCTTTAGTCCCATGATTGAACTTACGAGGGTCAAACTGAAAGTTCTTAGAAAATCAAAAACTGAGCACACTAGCAAGTTATTCCTTTTATTACATCTTTTCAAAATAGTATCCTTTCACGTCAATACATCTCTGCATCCGATGGAACCACTGAGAAAAGCACTTTGCCCACTCGTCTTTAGCCACTGCTTCCTCGGCGACCATAAAAGGTTTTCCTCGGATGTTTTTCTTTTATTTTCCGGAACAAATAAAAATCGCAAGGTGCGAGGTCGAGGTCTATATGGCGGGTGACCTAGTAATTCCACGTTTGATGTCGCCAAATAGTCGATCGTTGGCCTGGCGGTGTGCGACGAGGCGTTGTCGTGGTGAAGGAGGATCCTACTGCGAGGTCGTTTCTCCCGAACTTTTTCCAAGACAAGTGGTAAACAATTGTTAGTATACCACTCTGCAGTAACTGTTTTTCGATCCTCTAAAACAATTGTCGCGTAATGTCCGGTCCTTCCGAAGAACATGGCCACCATCTTCTTTCCCACGCTTCGACCTCTCTTCACTTTACTTGGCAACTCCTCGGAAGGAAACACCCACTGAGCAGACTCTCTTTTGGTTTCGGGATCATAACGGTAAATCCAGCTTTCGTCACTCGTAAGTATGCCAAACACAGCATTTGAGTCACCTCCGTTAAATCTTTGAACCATTTCACGGCACCAATCAACACGACGGATTTTTTGGGTCTCGGTCAAATCGTGAGGTATCCACCGGGCACAAAGCTTCGTGACCGCTAAATGTTCATGCAGGATTTTGTGCACTTGGCTCATACCGATGCCTAAACTTGCCCGAATCTGCTAATAGGTCACTCTTTTGTCAGTCTCTATCATACGCCGCACAACATTGATGTTATCTTCAGTCGTCGCCGTAGAAGGCCGTCCCTCACGCAGATCATCGGTGAGATTAGTGCGACTACGTTTGAACTCATTAAACCAGTTGTAAACAGTGGCACGAGATGGGGCTTCATCGTGAAAGGCCAATCGAAGTCTATCATAACTTTCTTGTTGACTTAAATGACAACGAAAGTCATAAAAAATCATTGCACGAAAATTTTCTCGCGTTAAATTTATGCTGACGTGACACAGACAATTTTCAATTTGCCGCCAAATCGTAAAACAAATGAAATTGGCAAAGAGTTCCATTTTTAAAATTTAAACTTATTTTTTTATTATACTGTTTACAAGTGGTCAGTTCTAAAGACTTTCAGTGTCGCCCTCGTAGCATGGAGACAGGAGTCAGGAAGTCGGAAAATTAATGGTAAATCTTATTTCAAGATCGGAAAATCACATTTTAACAAATCGGTGGTACCGCTTGGGTTTGTATGCAACCGAAGAACCTATATGTCAATGATAATAATCAGTGGCATCCTAATAAGTTGGTGATTTTATTTAGTTTTTTTCTTCTTCGTCATGTTGATGACTTAAACTTAAGATCCACTTGGATCGCGTTGTTGCCCCCATAAGTTTGTTTCTGCTATAGGTAGCAGATTTTTTTTATTGTTCATATCACAAATTTGAGTACTTGAAATCGCAAACAGAAACAATTTTTTGAATCCGTTCAATAGTTAGTAAGTTATAAGCATTTGAAATCCTGTGGAAGGGGAAACTGTCAAGAAACAAGAAAAGGACGCACATAATGGTGGAGTGACGTCACTGCCACTTGATTTCGGGAGTACGAAAGAGATAGCAAGACGTCCCCACCACGCTCCCACTTTGTTTCATTAGAAAACTTTAAATGATAATTACTGCTTAAATTAATTACTGATTTTATTGTTGTTTTCTGAATTGGTTACTTTTTAGAGTATGTATTGTTCCGTATAAAAAGATTGTCAAAATGTGAGCACAGTCAAGTAACCTGTTCGAATAGTTTTTTATCCATTCGTTATTTTTTCGTTCTTACTGTTTTGTTCCACCAAATTTTACTTACTTTAGAAAATCCACAATGGCGGAGTTCTGCAGGTTGTGAGCTTAGCTTTCTTACAATAATTAAGTAGTTGAGCCATTTATGACGATTTAAGTGCCTACTTGTTGCATGTATAGTTGTTTAAAATGTGCATTTTCATTTATTTTCCTCTTTGCTTCATGTTTAACTATTCCTTAGTCTGCGTGAACCAATTTGCCCTCTCCTTTAATATTTTTTTGTCATAAAACCCCTAGGAAAATTTAAAAGGCTTGCTGCCAACGAAAATTCTGTTATGTGAATAAAAATAAATTTTGTCCTTCAATTTATTTTTTGAAACATTCATAGTAATGGTGTTGACTTGAGCGTCTTCAAAATCTCTTTATTCGTTTCGTATATGGCCTTCGCAAATACGACCACGTTTCCCAATTTCGCGCTGATCTCAAGTGGCTCCCTATTCGTTGTCGTCGAGATTTACATATTCTGTCTTTACTCTTCACAATCCTTTTTAACCCTTCCTCGCCCACCTATCTAAGAAGCCGATTTCAATTTCGTGGTGATGTTGAGGATCGCTCACTGCCCAGTGCTGAGAGACTTCGCTTAATAATTCCAACTCATTCTACTCAGTTCTCCTCTGGTTCCTTCGCTGTACAAGCCGCTCGTCTATGGAACTCGCTGCCATTCACCGTCCAGTGCGCCAAAACGTTAGCAAGCTTCAAAACACAAGTCATGTCGCACTTTTTACGTGATACTACTACTTAATATACTATCCTTACTTATCATGGCTATGGTATTCTACCTTGTTTGTGTGACACTTACCGCGCACTATCTTTAATATCTTTACTCAATTTTCCGTAAGGTTACCTGTAAGAAATTGCTATTGCGATAAGGCCGCCTTTGCGCAAGGTTATTTTTCTTGTAATTGCTTGTATTTAACAATGTATCCTTGTTGTGCAATAAAGAGTTTTTGTATTGTATTGTATTGTGTTGAGAAAAGAAATTTTTGATCCGACGATTATCATTATAAGTCGTGACAAGTATTTTGAAGAGGTAGCTTACATCTACTCAGGTAGTCCTAGAATGTAATAAGTAGGCCATTAGCAGACTTTTGTTATTTAGAATTAAAACATAAAATAAAAGACTAGGTTCCAAAACCTACACTCATTACGCGGTAATGGTTGGTTTAAATGATACACTCAAACTAATAACAATTTATATTCGTAAAAAATAACTTTGGCGGAAAGTTATTATCAATAAACGGTCTTTAATTGCTTTGTTACGGCCTCCACAATTATATAAAAACAATTATTTAAGTAACTTATCGGTGGCACGGGATTCATTTCTTCGATAGTAGCTTCTCAATCTCATCCACACTTTTTCCCTTTGTTTCTGGTACCACTAAGGTTAAGAAGACACCGAGAAAGTTGACTACGGCGAAACAGTACATCGTATTATGGAGGCCGAGTATGGCTGATGCTGGTGTGAAGGCGAACAGCTGGATAAAGGAAACGAACCAAGCGAAGCACACTACGCAGCCCAAGACTTTTGCTCGTATCTGAAAAAAAATAGAATTGTAGCTATAAGTCTTTTGGGTAAAAGGTCTCAATCATCCGGACGCAGTCAATACACAACAAAAGCGATCGTAGTTTAGGACGTTTTATAAATTCATTATTTATTTTTTTGCCCGAAATATTGGAGAAGACAATAGGGTACCTCAGGGTAGCGAATTTGAACCACATTCTGACAACTTCACTCAGTTAAACAAAATAAAAATTGTAAGGACAACTGGAGGGCTTAATGTTAAAATGTATTTTCAAGCTGGTTGATCATTGGGTAAAGCAGATGGCTTGAATAGATATGGGTACCTACGTCATAGTACTCACTTTAAAGTTGAACATTTCCGACATGATAACGTATGGCATTGGCGATATCCCAGCCGCATGTGACCAGACAGACGTAATGATGAGTATTACTGGCAACCACTTCGGTAAGCTGCCACCCTGGTATTGCACAGTCAGCACTACTCCAAGGCCGACTAGTGATGCTGAAGCAAGGGCGAACGTTGAGGCTAGGATTTTCTGTAAGAGAATAATAGAAAATTAGTTAGCGCTGAGGGTTTTTAATCAGGCTTAATATATATATTTACGATTTCGTTAGCAAGTAAGCAGTCGGGCTGCAAAAATGGGTGTGTTAACATATTATAGTACGTATTAAGTGATTACGTGCCAAATATGCCATAATCGATCACCCTGACCGTAAGGTGGTTTGCAAGGATCGACGGAATTTACATAAAATTTTCCATAATTATAATTACAGCCAATTTTGTCATCTGCTGACCATTGTACCCAATTCAATAGCACAAGCAGATCTTCATCCAAGCGTGTTTTCCAGTTGCATCCCGAATAGGGTACCTATGCTTTTATTCACCTAGCTTTCAATCGGTACTGGTTATAACACTGTCTACATAAATAGCAAAATTAGTAAAAGACAGGACAAGCTAAATGTTAGTAATAGAAGGAACAAAAAACTGACCTTCCTGCCAATCTTCTCAACCAAGCTCATGGATACAAACGATCCGACGATCATCACAATAGGAATGCTGAGCGTCTGCAAGTCGGGTCTTAACGTGACTTCGGAGGCGGACATGATGAAGGCCGCAAAGGTAGAGATAGAGTAGATCCCGTTCATGGCTTGCATGCTCATGATCATAAGGACCAAGATCAGGCCAGTGCGGAAACACCTGTTTTTCACTGTAGGATGAAATTAGATTAATCAATTGTGATGAAAATTTTTGGAAGCTAAGTAACGATCTAGCTTTTGATGTATGTATGGATGTAAATATTATGATAGTTATAAAATGGATACATAAAAGTTCATGAAGTTATGAGTAAGTTAAAAGGAAAGGGGACAAATGATCTTCTGGAAGATCATTTATCCCCTTTTCTTTCCCTCTTTCATCCCAAATCAATCAATAATTTCTTACTTACAAATTGAACAAAGTGTGACGTTAGGTAATGCTTTGAACTGTCTATCTTCTTCTTTCATGACGTTTATCTCATTTTCGACCTCCTTGTCGCTCATGTTAAGACCTCTCAGGAATGCAAATGAATTGGCTGCTTCCTGAAATGGAACAATTCATATTTTAGTACAGTTAAGTAACGTGATCTTTTCGAATTCTAAATTATTACCTATCACTCTAATATTGGACTCTATTATTATCCGCATAAGTTTAAGAGTCCATAATACGTTGTAATCATGGTCATAATCGTAGTTCTAGACTTGACCTAGCCGACAGAGATAGATACTCGTAGATATACACTTTATTGTACGCATAAGCGTATAGTAAGTTTTAAAGGATTGTGTACAAAGTCGGGCATATCGCTATTGCAATTTCTTCCGTAAACTAGAATCATGATTCGGATATGTTAATACCCGTAACCGTAACTGTCCGTACGATTCTTCGTACTGCCCTCTAGGCTATCGAGCCCTTCTATTTAGTAAAACGTACATTACCCGCGCTAACATCAAAAACAAAAACAATCTCACCTCATATTTCCCCATCTTGACCAGGAACGCAGGACTCTCAGGAGCTTTTATCATCGCCACGACAGATACCACTGATATCGCCAGAGCAATCCACAGCACAGTAAAGTAATCCAAGTATGCTCCAATGATATATATCAAAAGTAATCCAATGTTCTGCATGAGGAAGAACATGGAAACCAGCATCCCTCTTATGTTATCTTGACTTATTTCTTTGATGTAAACGGGAATAAGTTGGAAGCACCCACCAGCTGGAATTCCTGCTAGTATTCTTGCTATTATGAGGCTGATGGTACTTGTGCTTGATAGTTTTAATATCCAGCAGCACTGAAAAATAATGAAATAATAAATAAATATAAACGAGTACAAGAATAGAATATACTTAAGTTATTCTGTAACCTGAAAGTACAGTATCAGCTGACATAATATTACCGGACACATATAACCTAGATCTTTTAAGGCTAATGAATATATATTAATGAACCAGCGAGGAGCTATGACGGAGATCAAATCTCCACTTAACATCAGATGGGATCGTGTCGTGAATATAGAGACCAAACACTAGTCATTTAGTAAAAAAAAATTGCCTTTCATTCAACGTACCATTGCTATCTTTTAATGCCCTGGTACCAATTTTTGCCTAAAAATTTACAGGAACTTCTGATATTTAGTTCATTTGTCTGTCTTTCTTATTCTTCAAGAGCAAGCCAAGACTTGCGGTAGCAGTTAGGATCTGTTGAAATATTTTCAAAATACGAAAAATACCGATAATGTGATGGTGATGGTAATAACACACCACAGTACAGGGATATTGATCTCAAGACAGTTAAATGAACACTAAATTTGGAAGCATAAATTGACGTAGAGCTATAATCACTATCTTAATGATCATGCCCCTGGCCAAAAAAAAAAAGAAATCATACCATTTGCATAAACGCCATCACGAGAACCCCAACCTTTCTTCCGTAGTTATCAGCTAAGTAGACGAACAGCGGTACCCCAGCCACTCCTGCCAACGGTAGAACACTCGCCACCCAGGTCATCTCCATGTCGGTGAGGGGTCTACCAGCTGGGGACGTTTCTGATTGAAGCACCGCTTTCATGGGAGATACCCAACCACTTTGGATGCCATGAGTCAATAAAGTCAACTCCGCTGAAATCATTTGACGTAGACTAATAAGTTGATACTCCCCATTTTGAAAAAAAATATCTCCACTAGGGGGGACAAATCTTTGCAATATAACTGAAAAGAATCATCGTCGTCATTATTACAACAACGTTATTTTTGCTCACTGTTGAGAGTTGAGCCACTCTTCATGGTATATATTCTATGTAGTCATGATCATCATTATATCAAGTGGTTAACATGTTCAATCGACCCTGTACACCCTGTTTGTAAACGCCTTTGGTCCTCTGACGTTGTTCCTTTAATGTTAACGACCACCAAAATGGCAACCGGGGTAATGGCTTGGTAGCTCCCGAAGAACGGAATCATAATTATTATCAGACATGATCCTAGAGTGTATTTCTAGTTGCGTCGTCAGCTTACGCTTCGGAGTCTAGAGTACGCTGTAAGTCATGGTCCTAGATTTGGCGGCACTGGTTATTACAATGGAGCGACTGCCGTCTAACCTCCGTAACCTTTTTTACAGGGAAACCAGACCAACAGGAACATGAGCCGAGGTGTGTTAGTGGCCAACAACGTCAGATTTTTATAGGCTGCCTTGGGCGTCTGACACAGTCTCACGACTGCTACGAGTATCTATCGATAACAACCGGGACCAATGGTTAACGTGCTTTCGTAAGTACGGAGGAGCTCGAGATATAAAATGCCACTAAATGGCGACCAATACAATAATGGTCGCGTCTCGCCGTCGCTTGACACGCGCATTCGCTACGGATACGCGTGTCGCGCTCGACTATCGAGCTCCTAAATTATTTTCAGACAATAAGGTACCTAATTCAAGCACCAAATTAAAAACAACTGAACAAGTAGTGAGACCTTAGCTAAAACACTACTATGATAACTTCTTTCCACATTCTTCCTGACCCCTTTGCCTCAGCTGAACAGTCATCATCATAGCGTATGGCATTCGTCCTGCATGGATCAAACCAAGCTGAACATAGAAACCAAGCACTCTCCACTATCCCCTTTTTTTTTTTTTTTTTTTTTTTTTTTTGATTTCGCAGGGGAATGCGTTTACGCACAGAGTGTGGGACTCCTGGGCCGAAGCCGGCCCAGACTACCCACTAAACCCCTGCGGGTGCCGTCGGCCGCATTGCAGGGAGGCGCCTCGGATCTGACTAGCACAAGACGCCTCTGCGACTGGCCGGTTTCTCACCAGAAACCGGACTCACCACTCTCAGAGGCCCTCCGACACCTGGAGGACCTCTGCCACCGGGTGGGACTGTTCCAGTCCCACCGCTTACGGGGGCGCTTCCAGGCGCGCCAAGTAGCGCCTGCGACGCACCCCCCCTCTCCGCCGCCGGATCGGGTCCGCGAGGGGATCGTCCTCGCGGTCCCTTTCCTCGGCCTCCCTCTGCGACATGACTACCTCGCAGAAGGAGGCCATTGCATTCCAGGCGCTGTCGCTCTCGAGCATCGCGTTGGCGACACTCGGGAGCGACAGGTCCGTCCCGCCAAGCGCGGCGACCAACTCCTGGCGCTGCCGGCTCCACCTGGGACACCGCTCAAGGACGTGTTGAGCGGTGTCCTGAGCCTCGCCACAGTCGTGGCAGCGAGGCTCGGCCTCCCTCTGGGCCACACGGTGCAGGTACTCACCGAAGCAACCGTGCCCGGTGAGCACCTGCGTCATGCGGAAGGTGAGAGGCTTACGCCGCCTCAGCATCCACTTCTCCAGGACCTGACGCAGTGCCCCCACTGTTCGGACACCGAACGCTGCCTGCGCCAGGTCCGCCTCCCACCTCCGCACGAGTTCCGCTTGCGCTCGCAGGCGCACCCGCCGCACGAGTTCCGCCGAGGGGACCTCTCCACTATCCCCTGTCCAGTGCATCCTCATGCCAGTCAGCTTTATGTAGAGCTTCCAAGTTCTTCACTACATCATCTCTCTGCGGGACTTGGAAAAAAGACTGGATGTTTAAACTTACGGTATAGTATGTTAAAAAAATTAATACCTTACCAATAAAAGCCACCGCCCATTGTACGTATGCGTGTCCTTTATTCATCTTATTACTTTTATTAATTCTAATTAATATGCAATTTATAATGCACTTATATTAATATGAATTTTTGTATGTAAATTGATGTTTTTTTTTATGAACTACCTATTTATCTATATTTCAGATATTTTAGGTAAAATATCAAGTGACTACCGGTTACCTCCCATGTTTGATGATTAACTACTACGAATGCTGTATCTATTTCGCTTTTATATGATTTTTACAACATTATCTTTGTGATGATCATGATATTGAAAATTTGTTGAATTTTTTCCGTTCCTTTTCAGGGTTCCTAAAACATCAGTTAAATCGAATAAACATTAATGTTATTCTTTGACGCCAAAGGCTGAGGAAATGGAGGAGAAAAATTAAGAAACGGAACCCTGCAACCACCAGAGATCATCGTAACAATTGTGCGAGAAGGCGCTAATGATGAGTACAACTATATCAGATGCATAAAACTAGGACCATTAAAAACCATGTCTTCTGAAACATTAGCTGAGAAAACTGGGAATGTATCTAGAATTAAATTGGTGGCATATTGCTGTCCCATTCATTCAACCATAGATTTAATCCCTTGTGGGGTCGGATGACTCAACTTAGCTATGTTATTTCTCTTATCGCATCGTTTTATTAGTTGCATCCCCAAACTTGGCAGTCCGAGTCTACTTAGACACTATTTTGAATTCAGCTTGACTTCATAATGTCCACCTATTATCTAAAATTTAAAAGCTACCCTTTTGTCAGCGAAATTTTTTTTCAGAACTTTTATTTTTTACGTGACTCTACATATTTATGTATCTAATCAAATTATCTCTTTCTAGGTCTTCTTAACCTTCGTCGTATTTTGTAGATAAAAAATAGCTACCTTAAAGTCTATCCCAATCTTAACTATCATCATTATCATCATTTCAGCCGCAGTTAGTCCACTACTGTACATAGGCCGCCCCTAATGATTTCCAAAATGACCGGTTGGCAACAGTTTGTTGGTTACGTCTTCATGATTCATCGACTGTAACAAATTTCCAGAAATTTGAGAATACTGAGAGTGTCACCTGTGTCCATACGTGCCTATAATCTCGGAAAAAAAGGGTTTCATTACGAAGGAACGGGTAAAAGTATATTACAATAACTATGTTCAGCCCTTAATATAAGAATATTATGTCTAAAACATGTCTAAAAATCAAATTTTAATGATAATTTTATTATAACATTTTGTGCAAATTTGACGTCAAACACTTACTATCATGATTTTATTTGCTCTGTAGAATTAAATTTGTAGAGGCAATAGGGCAATCTCTTACGTGTGTTTCTGAAAAAACCATTATTTAATGTACAAACAAAATTGTCTACATGTATATTATATTTATACAAGTTAGTTTTGAGGTGGGGCATAAAATGCTTCCTTGAGATGTACCTATTCTTAAATTTCATTTTATGTATTTAATTGAGGTCCATGCATGTTTTCAAAGCCTTTGCCTTGGAATTCAACTAGGTAAACACTTATTTGGATGATAAATTCTTTGAGTGAAGAACTTATAATAAACTTATGTGATCATTAAGGTTGACTGGAAGATATGGCCTCGGCGATAAGTTCGCCTCACTATAATATGTTCCTAAATTGTTTTTTTCTTTTTTGAAGAGTTTGTGTTGTATGAGGCTGAAGAGTTTAAAGCTTTTAATTTTGGAACTACTCCGCGGACTTACGAAGTTCTTTTTGCATATGATAGCCTTTCTGTTCGGGGTTTTAGGTTAAATGTTGAGAACATTTAGAGCGGGCGAAACCATAGCAAGCAGTTAGTATATTAATGAAGATTTTTACTAAAAAAAAAGTGACGCAATATCAAAGCACTTTTTATAAGAAACACGTGCACTCGGCCCCCTTTAATTTTAAATATTTAAATAGCGCGGGCGTCAAAGGTTAGCACATACGGCGTATATTTATTTTGTTTTATCTAACTTCAAAACTTTCTTGTACAATTTTGACATTTGTTATATTACTAGACTCGGTGTCGCGTCGCCGGAGCATTGGTATGTTTGCTACTTCTGACTTAAGTACATACTGTCGTGTAATTATTTGTATTGAATATTTGCAACCACAATTTTTAATTAATATTACAGAAATCACCGCCTAACTTCTATAATGTAATCCTATTGAAACTAGTTGTTCTTCTTCTTCTCCATCCTCTCTCCTGCCATAAATGTTATATTTTTTTAAGCCATTACTGGAGTAAATAAAATTGAAGCCATGAAGTTCCATAGCAAGCATCTTTATAGCGCATTCCCGTTTGTGTTTCGATCTAGCAAGGCCACGTGACCTAGACCAAAAAACCTAGTAGAAATGCTTACTTTGTTCAACGTACATCACGAATTTACTGAAAAGATATTATGTACGTACCTCAACGTTCTTTCCCGTTTGCATCCTCGGCTGGTTTCTTATAAGCCAGGGATTGCTTCATCAATTTACCTTGCACGTTTAAATAGGAAATTAGTAAAACAAATGTATTTATTGTAAATGTGCTACTCTTTAATATTACAATAAATATTAAGGTATAAAAATACTCTATTTAACAACTATACTAACATAAGTTACTGCAAACAACAATGTTTCTATACATGGGTGGATGTTCACCACAATTTTTTTGCTTCATCACCAAACTCATCCATTCCCGGATTTCTATTTCAGAGACCTGAGACTTATGGAAAATCAATGAGTTGAGTAATTTCTAAAATTCGAATTCGAATAATTTGGGTCACAGATTAAAAAAACTAGCTCTCCAGGATTCACTGCCAAGCAGAGGTACAGAATTATACAGTACAGGCCCGCAGACTAAA
Organism: Euzophera pinguis; assembly: GCA_947363495.1. Classification (NCBI taxonomy): domain Eukaryota; kingdom Metazoa; phylum Arthropoda; class Insecta; order Lepidoptera; family Pyralidae; genus Euzophera; species Euzophera pinguis. The sequence continues at coordinate 10,245,834 of OX376176.1, forward strand.
CAAACAATTTCCAGTGTCATATTAAGCAATTGCTTCCACTTTACATGTCTAAAAGTTTGGCATTCAACCAGGATCGCACGAAAGGCGAGGTGATTCTAGTAAATATCGTCGGTCCTGGTAGTAGGTAGCACAGCTTAGACGTCCACCCGGAAGTGATGCCCCAGAGGCCATCGTCTGCTACTACTGGAGCACCAGGGTCTGGCTGCGAAAATGAAAAAAACCCCTGTATATCTTATAACAAATTGTTTTCCTTTTAGTGGCAGTATCGTTTTCTTTTGATCTTGGACTCTTGGTCCAATCTGTGGTCAAGCCCTACTAAATCATACTTAAAACAAATTCTTTCCACTCTACCTTAGATAGGATATTGCAGATTTTAATCACCTGAATGTCCGATATAAATAATACACTTTACATTTCTTACCGCTTAACTTTCTCAGCATCACCCATTTGATTGAGAGGTGGCTTTAAGTACGCCGTTTGCAATTATGTAGGTAATAAAGTTAATCAAATAAATAAATTTCGTGTTTTTTGAGCCGTTGATATGACACGACAGCAATCTGATGGTAATAAAAAGCAGAGAGGCGGTGTCTCTCTAATCATGGAACCCCTAGAAAACCCTAAACAATTTAAAAAGCTTCTGGGGGAAAATATATGAGATGTATGTAATTAATGGTTTATTTTACACCAGAAAAAATACTGGATGACTTTAAGAGCCATTTCACAAAAATACTACGCGCGAGTTTAGGTATTAGAGGCGTTGTTGTTTATGTGTGCGTAGGTCCTCACACGTACGCAGCGTAAACACAGTAAAACGCGCGTTCGAGATGGACCAAGAAATCTTGAGCCGTGGTAAGTTATTACTTTTAATGATATTATTTTTAAATAAATATAGTTTATTGGTATGTATCCATTTAAATTTTGCTTTTGTGATAGGTACAATAAAGTGTCGTCACACACAGCGAAGTAAATATTACTAATTACTAGTTGTTCGTCGCGAACATAGACCTGGCGCAAAAATGTTAATGTAATAAAAAATTGGGGTTTGTGTTCCGGGATTAATACTATCAGAGACAGATAAAGATGACCTTCGACCTGATCCGCCTCGCTCGGTCAAATAGGGAGAAAATTAAAAAATTTCAACATTTCAATTAATAATAAAACACAAGTTTGGCAAATACATCGATGCAGTGATTTTATTTAGGTCTGAATGTCCAATTCCGTAATGATTGAACCTGATACCGCTCCTGTATTGAGATCCAAAACAGCTGCAGTATTACTATTAAAGTCCGAAGTATTTAGAACAAATTCAGTGCCACACATTGCACACTTTATGTCAATTGTAGATACGAGGTCCATCTGTTTCTCGTTGACAATTTTAAATAAGTTTAATTTGCAATCAAAGTTTTTGCTATGCAAGCTTATATTTATTAACTGCCTCCAAAATAATTGAAAATCAATTATCCTTCTGCCATCCACTATGTAACCATCCTAAAACAAAGATAACCAAATAATTATTATATAGAATTCGCGTCAGGAAAATGGAAAAAGTAAAAATATAATTACGAGTAAGTACACGAGTATATAATAATTTTAGGTCCTTACATATAAAATTGTATATGTAATCGTACTGGCCACTTTTATCACTTTTATTCTCTCCTCTTTGGTTAGGAATTCCAAATTCAAATTTATACAGCTATTTTCACATGTATTTTTTTTTTTGTTTTTTTTTTCTGTTTGCGGCGCTCAGTTTACAAAATGGAAAACTTGAAATAGCGCATTACGAGTACGAGTTCCACCGTGGCACCAGTGCTGCGGAAACGGCTCGAAAGGTTAATGATGTGTATGGCGGTCGTGTCGCAAAAGAAAACACAGTGCGTTTTTGGTTCCAACGTTTTCGTTCTGGAAATTTCGACCTGCAGAACAATCCCCGTGGACGGCGGGGACCCAAGTTGACAATGAAAAATTTAAGGCTATTGTGGAAGCGAATCCATCGCAAACCACGTCCGAGTTAGCTGCAGGCTGCGGTTTTAGTAATAAAACCGTTTTAATCCACTTGAAGCAAATTGGGGAGATTAAAAAGCTCGAAAAGTTCCTCACGAATTGAGTGAAGCAAACCGGCAAACGCGCGTCGACTGCTGCGTTAAATTACTTGACCGGCACAATAATGAAGGGTTACTTAATCGAATCATTACCTGTGATGAAAAGTGGATTCTCTACGATAATCGGAAGCGCTCATCGCAATGGCTAGACACTGACAAGTCAGCCAAATCCTGCCCCAAGCGAAACTTGACCAAAAAAAAGTTATTTGTAAGCGTTTGGTGGACTTGTGCCGGTGTCGTTCATTACAGTTTTCTCAAATCTAGCCAGACGTCTATTGTCAGCAATTGCAAATCATGATGGATAAGCTAGCTGCTAAACAATCGAGGCTGGTCGATCGCTCTACGCCACTGCTGCTTCACGACAAAGCTAGACCGCACACTGCACAACAGACGGCTACCAAATTAGAAGAGCTTCAGTTGGAATATCCAAGACACCCACTCTCCAACAATATTATAATTTTTTTCGAAATTTGGATAACTTCTTGCAAGGGAAAAATGCAACTCCGATGGGGCAGTCTAAACCGCCTTCAAAGATTTTATTGATTCCCTTCCGAATGGTTTTTTAGTAAAGATATCGATGAACTACCTATGAGATGGCGAAAGTGCATAGATAACTATGGTTCATACTTTGATTAAATAAATATATTAAATTAAAAAATATTCGAAATTTTGTTCCTCCCATACAAAACGCCAATTTCATATGTAAGGACCTAATATTTACGTTCGAGTTTGAAAGAGCCGTTGATTTGTTTGTGTCTTCTAGATCTGTTGCAACACTTGCATCAACTGTTTTATCTTCCTATAAGAATAAATAAATAAATAATTAATAACTCGCTTTTTCCCGCAGCTCCGCCTGCGTCAAAAAGTAGCCTATGTTTGACCCCGGGTCTAAAACTCTATTCATACCAAAACTCATCAAAATCCGTTCAGCGGTTTGGCCGTGAAAGTGTAACAGACAGAAAGACAGACAGACAGACTTTCCCATTTATAATATTAGTATGGATTTACAACTATGTACTAAATAATTTGTATTAAATCTAGTTGTAAAAAATATTACGTACAACTTCTTTTACCGAATTCGAATTATTACTTGTACGGCTTGTTTTGGGCACTGCGTCAGTTCTAAAAGTGCAACCCTCTTCTAGGCGGTTCAGAGGATTTCTCGCCCTAAAATGAAAATAATCATAAAAAATGGTCAAGTGCGTGTCGGGCCACGTACTATGTAGGGTTCCGTAGTAGTCCCAATTTAAAACACACTTCACTGAAATGTCACTTGCGCATTGCATTATAGAATTAAGTAGAGAATACGCAAACGGCCCTCCTGACGAAAAATTGTCAAAGTGTATACAGACACCTGCAACATCTGGAGTGTTGTTGTGACATTCCAGGTGTTACAGGTGTCTATAGACTAGTAGGATGTTTTACTATCAAACAGTCCGTATGCATGTTTGTTTCCAAATTGTTCCATGCTCGGCAATGCGCACATGACATTCCAGTTGTTGCAGGTCTCTATAGACTAGTAGGATGTCTTACTATCAGGCAGTCCGTATGCATGTTTGTTTCCAAATTGTTCCATGCTCGGCAATGCGCACTTGACATTCCACTTGTTGCAGGTGTCTATAGACTAGTACGATGTCTTACTATCAGGCAGTCCGTATGCATGTTTGTTTTCAAATTGTTCAATGCTTGGCAATGCGCACATGACATTCCAGTTGTTGCAGGAGTTTATAGACTAGTATGATGTCTTAATATCAGGCAGTCCGTATGCATGTTTGTTTCCAAATTGTTCAAGGTTCGGCAATGCGCACGTCACATACCAGGTGTTGCAGGTGACTATTAACTACTGTGAAATCTCACCATTAGGTTGGCCGAATGCTTAGTTCCCTACTAAACTATTTAAGGTTTGGCAAAGCGCACGTGTTATTCCAGATGTGGCAGGTGTCTAAACTCCTGTGACCTCTTACCATCTGGCAGGCAGTATGCTTGTTGCCTACAAAATATATTAAAAAAATAGTAACATATGGTAAAAACATTTCTTTCAGATAAGATTAGCCGGCATTTCGGCTACACTTAAGATTAGCCGGCGAACCTTAAGAGTAGCCGCACTTCGGTCATTAGCCGTAACCATTTCATTGTATAAATTTACCTCACTTCTATTGCTTTTTAAAAGCTGCAGAATTATCGGTTTCCTTTTTCTCACACAACGGTATACATTTTCATTGCGAACCATAGCTAAAAAAAACAAATAAAAAATATGGTTATAATAATACAAACAAATAAAATAAACTATTTCAATTTTCTTCAAAACTTACCTCACGTTACAAAACTCAAAGCGGATCAAAAGTATTTAATCGTAGTATATCTCAACACTTTACGATACGAGCGCGCGAAATTCAGGACGCTAAAAAAATGGCACAGGTCCTGCCCAGACAAGCGCTCGCGCCAGACTAATCGGCTCCCGCTTGTGCATCGCAATTTATATGATATTGTAATAAATAATAATGACAAAATTTATTGCTAATATTGAAAAATACTTGTAAAAATCAATTCTCCAAAGAACATTGTTTATTTTGGGATAATTTTTATTTTGTTTTTACTGTAATCTAAGTCATAAATCACGATGAAAGTCAAACGTAAATCTTTAAATATTGCCAAATTGTTTATTTTTTTATTCAGTAATGGTAATGAAATTCAGGAATGTTTTACATTAAACGTCGACAAAAATATATGACCGATTATTACGTAATTTATTTATGCTTATTATATAAGCATTTTTAATAGATTTAGGACTTTGAAATTAAGCCTGCGGCAATTTCTCAGTAAAATGGTTGTGGGAGATGGGGCACTAAAAATTAAAGAAATAAGTTTTAGTAAATGTGCTTCATTAAACGTCAACACTAAAGATTGATCCATTTTTCCCAGTTATTAAATAATTTCTGCGTGTTACCTGAAATAGAAATCAAGGAGTCCAAAATCATAGAAATTCGCGCGAATATGTAAAATGGCTCTTAAGGCATCAGCATAATACTTTTCTCAAGAGTGTTGGTTAAAACTTACCATGCACAAACTATGATGGGTGACTAAAGGCTTCAAGCACAAACTGCCTTCCTGGAGCCGCTCGTTCATCTCCAACATCATCTTCTTGCAGTACTGTCCGCCAATCAGGCGCTGGGTTGACACTCTCAGGTTTGTAGGTTTCATCCGTTCAAGAGCGTCGTGAGGAAGAATTTCGCCATTTACCTGAAACGCAATTATTAAATTTATCATCCATCGATTGAAATCGATGCTATTATCATCATTTTTGCTGCCATAATAGAGAGAAATTGAGAACAGATAAGATAAAATAGGGAACCATTTGATACGGCACAACAACTTAATGCAAACCAAAATGGAAGGCCAGTTATTTATTTATTAAGTCTTTATTGCACACTACAGTAAATAACACTTAACAGTAACAGTTTTAGAGGAAAGACGGGGAAGAAAATAATTTTAGTTTATCATCTCAGTTCAGTTAATCATTAGCTTGTTGCTTAGGAGCCCAAGATCAATTTCATCTTTCAAGAGTTTCAATACCTCTAGCAAACGTACGAAAAGATTATGCTAGATACTATAGACAGGCCCAGACATAACAAATGCTAAAAATAAAATATAACTCACGATCAATCTCGGCCAGTACGTGGTGAGGAACTTGGCACTAAGCACTCTCTCCTTAGCCACGGATACCCGTATAGGTTTTATGTAGTCCGTGTAGTTGACAGCTTCTCCCAGCCGCAAAAGCGCCAGGTCATATCCTGGTTTTCCTGGGACATAGTGAGGATGGATGCTCACTTCTTGCAGGGGTAATGTGACTCCACCTCTTTTGCAGTTTACAGAGCCTAGTCGTGCTCTGAACAGTTTTATTGATTCCCTGATACTGAAAAAAGATTTTATATATTAATAAGAATTAAATAACATTTTGTATGTATGTTTTAGCTAACGTAAATTGTTTCGTTGCTCTTCGGGGTAGGTTTATTATGGTTTGTATCAATGTGAGAATCTCCACACGTGAGCCTACCTAGAATAGCTTACAGTTATTATTTTAGTAAGTTTACCTACATAGCCTAACCCCCATATTCACAAGCGTTTGCTCAAACTTGACTCAACCTTACTCCAACTCATTGGTATAATTAGTCGTCATTAGCTTCCGACTTAAGGAGTTTCCCCATTGGAGGTGAGTATCGAACTGTCAATTATAAGGTTGGTCGAGAGGTACCTTGAGGCGGCCTTGAAAGTGGTTATAAATCAGGTTTTTGCCTAGTTAACTACTTTGTTTATTTTTTACTTTATTCTTTTGTATTTTCCAATTTTTGTGCTTTGGATTGATAGTATAACATGTGCCGTTCCTCATTGGAGTTTGCTCAAGCAACCATCTAAGAATGTCGTTTTAAAGGAAAGTTCGAGGACTTACTTAAGGCGCCCTTGAATAAGTTTGAGTGAAGGACGTCCTTAAGGTTATGTTTAAGAATACGGGGGTAAGTGTAGATGACAGATAGCACGAATCAAAGACTGGTATACTTCAGGTTGGATCTCAATGACAGGACCTGGGTTGGTGACCTTAAAAGCAAATAGGTAAATAGAGCTGATACGGTGACCGTTTGAACTTACTTATAGAAATCCCCAGCAGCTGTCAAAATCCATCTTTTATTCATCAACGCGCCTGTAGAGTAATGTGCACCTAATTTCTGGATGGAAACAGCATACGGATAGTCGATCAGCGTCCTTCTGCATAGCTCTTCATTATCCATGTCTCTACAATTCTTGAAGAGCTTTCTCTTTGCCAGTTCTACATAGGAAGGAGAGTCATCATTATTCTGTTGATTTTAATTCATCATATAATTTTTACGCCGAGATGTTAGCTTTCAGATAAATAAAAATAGTGAAACTCTTACCATTATGTACCTTGACGACACTTTTCTCTGTCGTGTCGTCTTCTGAAGAAGTATCTGCAACAAGTATAGCAGCATTTCTTAACTAAAGTTCATACCAATAGAAAGATAGGTATTGAAAAGATTGTCAAAAATTATGACGATAAGTAAATAAAAATATTATATTTTAGGGCGATCTCACATCATAGAGAAACAATGGAAGGTAGGGTAGGCATAGTCTCATAGAGAAACAAATTTAATTGAGAATTTTTGGTGTGCGTGACGCGATTCCTAATTTCAAACTGAAATTCGCTATAATAGAGCATGCTAGAGAAATAAACCGAGTATTGTTATCCGATGAATTGAAAACCTTGGACTCAGTTCAAGATACTCAAACCTTACACCACAACTTTCTTCTGGTGAACATGTACTTTTTGATAGATAACTTGTACTATTAACAAAAAAGTTGAAAGTACATGTTGAACCTAATGCAAAAATAATTTGGGCTCGGCTGCTTGGTGCGGCTCTCATAAAATCTATTTATGTAACTAATTCGTAATTAAAATCACCAAACTAACATAACCTGCCAAAGAGAATAAAAATTTTATGCCCCCAGGTAGCAAAATGTTGGAAAAATAGTCATTATTTTCAAGTAGTAGGGAGATACATTAAATTAAACAATTTTAATACGGTTTTAAATATATGAATAACAATCGCGAAAACATAAGAAATCAGTAGGGAGATATTTACTTGAAAAGTAGAAATATGTAGAACTGGGAAAAATACTTAAAGCATACTAAACATACCGTTTCGATCAACGCCATTGTTTGAATCAACTTTTTCTTTTACTTCTTTATTAACAATTTTCAGTTTTTTAACTTCTTCATTATCAATTTTCAGTTTTGGAAACGGTTTTATCTTGATATTTGAATTGGCATAAGTATCGTTTACATCTTTAACTACGTCCTCAACAGTTTTATTAACATTTTTATTAGTTGTAACATCGTTAGGCTCCAGTTCGTCTCTTTCTATTGAATCAATTTCACTATTATCATAATAAGCTTTGTCGCTTGCATTTTTATAAGAAATTTCTTCTATCTCATTTTCTTCTGCATTTAATGAATCAATGTCGCTTATATTTGCCTCTAATCTGTCACCATAAATACAACTGACAACAAATAAACACGAAACAAGTTTCAATTTAAACATTTTTGTTAATAAATAACTTATAACATTGTGAATACCATTGTAATGTGGAAAAATATAAATTAGACTAGAAATATGAAACCACGCGCAATTGTTAAATACTTAGATTAAGAAAGTGTAATCAATAGTACATTGTGATGTTTTAACAATGGTAGAAATAGAAGAGTTTAAGTTATAAACATCATTCATGAGTGAGATTTTGAGATAGTTTGATTTGTTTTTAGCAGAAAACACCTGTACATTGCAACCTGTTCTTATGATAAAAATGTAAGTTTAAGCATTTGAATCGTTTACGTGTAATAAGTTTTTGAGCCGTTACAAAATAACATTATACTTAATTTGTTTGTACTTTTAATTGTTTTTAACTGCCTGCCGACCCAGAGCCCGTGGGTTTGATTCACACTAACCTACATACTTTGTTCAGTGGTTTCCAGTGTGGTTAGGACATTGCAGGCTGAATCACCTGATTCTGTGCTTCGCAAGGCACGTTAAACCGTTGGTACCGAATGCCATTTGATAGTCGTCAAAGGAATCAAGTGATTCCGAAAATCTCTGAGAGATAGGTATAATAGGATCGGTTGACATGAATGAATGTAGTTATTTGGAAAGCCCCTAAAGTAGATACTTAGTATTGCGTAACTTTTATTTTAATTTGTAAATGATTTTTTTTTATTTTATTAAAACTTATAAAATTTTATTACATTCATAATATTTTTATTTCTTCTTTTTATTTATTTATCGTCTTAATTTTTGATAATATGCATGTTATTACGCCATTCATTAATATGTTTTACTCAATTTTTAAAGAAATCCATACAATTTGTCTAAACATCGATTATTGCAACTTCCTTATAAATTTCTAAAAATTCTTTTAAACCGAAAGGGCTATACTATACAAGAAGAGGGACCAATTTCTTGAATACCTGACTAAATTTTAAAACAGCATTTAATTCAATAGGCACCTAAGTGCGATTAATTTTCAAAACACTCTCTCACTGCTGTTTAGAAACTTAACTAAGATTAAGTTAAATATTTTCCTTCTATTGTTCTTTCCTATAATAGTTACCTAACTGTTCATGTAGGTATTACAATTTTGTAATCAGTCAGGATAGGAAATAGTGGTGATTTCTCTTGTGTGGAAGATGGACATTATTTAATAATGATTTTACTGTGTTTGATATTTTTATTTAGTGTTAAGTTTAGTGTAGATGGCGGTGAGACTGTTTTTGTTTCCTTTTATATACAATTAAGTAGGCAAACAGGCGTACGGCCCACCTGATGGTAAGTGGTTACCGTAGCCTATGGACGCTTGCAACACCGGAAATGTCACGAGGGCGGGCCTTGCAGGAATTTTTTCACGCCCTTTTTGTAGGCCCCATGTTATATAGTCACTAGGTAAAACCATGGCAGTTCATTCCATAATCGCAGTGTACGAGGGAGGAAATTCCGTTTGAAACGTACTGTGCGCGATAACATGGGATCCAAGGTATGAGGATGATATCCCAGACGATGGCGAGAGGTGCGATGGTAAAAAGTGGTTGTTGCCATCAATGCAAACAATCCTCCGAACATAGCCCGTTTATTATTATTTACTTTACTAGCTTTCCTGAAAGTCAATCTTTCTTTAACTATGCATGGCATGGGTCAGTTTACATTTGTATCAAAGTTTATCAAAATCTGTTCCATAAAAGTGTGTCTCAGTCTACCTATCTTGACTATATTGCTGACATAGTAAACTTACACAATTTAATGTGCATAATACTTAAGTGAAATAAAATGATTTGAATTGAATGCTTATTTCGAGTGGGCTTACCTAACAACCTGGAATCAGCATTCAAATCAAATCGTATATCGGAACAGAAACCGAAACCCTCTGACGTAGGCAGTAGCAGATGCCACGATTATATTTTCTACTAGCTGACCCCGGCGAACTTCGTTCCGCCTAACAGTCGATTCTTAAATTTTTTAGTTTATTACTTTATTTTTCTAAAATAAACGTAGCCTAAGTTACTCCTCATTACATCAGCTACCTGCCAATAAATGTCCCGTCAAAATCGGTCCAGCCATTTCAGAGATTAGCCGGAACAAACGACAGACAGACAGACAAAAATTGTAAAAAATGTTATTTTGGTGCATGTACCGTGTATATATTTAAATATGCATGTAGTAAAAAACGGTTATTTCAATATTACAAACAGACACTCCAATTTTATTTATATGTATAGATGCTGTGACTTCTATTTCATTCACGAATTCTTTACAGCCTATATTATTGTTCCTATTACTTTTAAAGATGATTCCATGCTTCGGAAGGTAAGTTAAACCGTTGGTCCCGGCTGCCTTCTGGTGGAACCACGTCAGAGGCCGAGTGGCGGTTCCGCATAACTCTGACACCACACCAGGGTGTACATGGCCGATTGACAATGTAACCTACTCGAAATGATGATAGCAATGGAAAAATGTCACAATACTCAAAAGTTTTTCGTTTTCCCAGCATCGACAAACAAAACGAGACAGGAGCTAGAATGCGAATTCCCGCCAAAAATGGAGGAAGACCTTACGCACGTGAGAAGGAAGAGACTGACCACGGAGACTGGGCTGGTTTGCCTTGAGGATTATCCATATACGATTTCAATCAGGTGAGTGGCTTGGCTACCTTTATTTTCAACCTCTACGGAGGCAGGGATCGGAAATCAGGTTGAAATAATTAACCAGCTAATTTTTCTACCGTTACCCTTTTATTGCTACTAATATATAGAAATGATTATCATATCCAAGATCACGTCACTGGATATTTCGGGCCTTGAAAGCTACTAAAATAAAGCCCATAAAGTCATGTATGTTAAAGTCGACACAAATTGTCGGCGGCATGTCGGCGGATAGACATGTATAAACAAAAATATAGCATTTCACTATCATGATCATGCCGTGCGTGTATGGGTTTTGCCTAACATACAATTGGCTAGTAAACTTTTTTATGAAAATGTCTAATTCGTAAACCATTTCGAGGAATAGGCTTAGGGAACAGATTACATTAATCAGATCTTTAGATAAGCAAGTATTTTTTAAGAAAATCGCAGAAAACCCAATGACTTTCATTTTTTAGCAAGGTTGACGTATGACGTAGCCGGATAACTTCCGGCTATTCACATTTAATTTTTTAGGTTGGCAGCACAGCGTAGTGAATTAATATTTTTTGTTTGGTAGCGCTAACTAAGCGCTTCACGTACTTGTCACCCATGTCAAATGTCATCTCTGTTCAAGTAAACATAACCTAATTACATTCATTCATACATTATAATGAAGAAGCGGTGTCCAATTATTGAAAAATCAGATGTAAACGGATGAAGAGACTGCAGTAAAGTCCAATAAACAGGCCAATATGCAATAGATACGAGAAATGGGATATCTAAATATTTGGCGATTGTAAACAAACAAGAAACCAACTCGCGGCTCCCAGTCCATCTTGACTTTGACATTTGGCACACACATAAATATTTTGTAATACCTTAGTAATTTTTCTTTCTTGCAGTTCGAAATAGCCATTATAGCTGCGTGACGTCATCACTATAAAATCTTTAAAATTAAATAACAAAATAAATATAATTTTAAGAATTTTTTCGTTTAAATTGTATCTCCGAAATAGTCTATTCTATCAATAAAATATATAATATACACAATTTATTTTTTAGTTGACTCGCCAATTGCTTATCAGACATCGTTCTCTTAATATAGATATGTCCTACCTAAGTTTTTGACATGTATTACTCATAATATCGAATGAAAATCGTTCACCTATTTTGTGCGAGTGATACATTCCAAAAATAGGGTTCCAGCTGGTTTCTAATGCTTCTCGTTTATATTACAGGCTTCATGGCAAGCATTGGTGTGGAGGAGCTCTAGTCAGCAGGCAGTGGATACTAACAGCTGCACAGTGTTTTGATTAGTAAGTAGATAATGTAATCACAAGTGCCCTTACTATCATCTATGCAGAAAGGAATGACCAAGCAAAATATACAATACAATACAATACAAAATATCTTTGTTGCCCACATACAGTAACAAATAATATAACATTTACAAAGACTTCAACATAATATGAGCAAAGGCGGGCTTATTGCTAGGCAATCTCGATAATATTTGAATTTGAAATTTGCAAAAGTTAAAAGATTTAAATGTAATGTAAAACCAATCTTCTAACTCTCCAGACCCTAACCTAAAGCTCTACAAGTTCTAACTTTAAAAGCTCAACACCTCAACTATAAAAAAGTCGGCTTTTCTTTAACGTTTACAAGGTCTGGTTTTACAGAATTAATATAAGCCTCAGAAGCTATTACTACTAAGTAGGTAGTACCTACTCAGGACCTAACTAATATTCAACACCGGTGAATTCACAGGAATTCCACCGAGAAGATCGTATTTCTTAAGTCTCAAATTCTTATTCTTCACCAGCGTAACGAAGGAAGAAGTGTCAGTCCGCGTCGGCTCCGTTTTCCGAGACTTCGGAGGGCAACTGCTCTCGGTGGTGGACATCCAGCTGCATCCAGACTACAAGATTGACCAGTACTATCCTGAACATAATCTGGCTATGATTAAGGTTAGTAGAGCCTATATTCTAAAAATATTAGAGTAAGTCATGTAAGGCAGAATGGAGTACTCTGGCGCTCTCTTGTTTCGGAGGCCAAGATCTACTGGATCGCTGAGCTAGCAAAGTAAGTAAGGCCAGCGCTAAAATGGTTCCTTCGGAGCCCAGGGTTCGCTTTCATTCTCAGCATCATTGATTGCGAGATTATTTTCACTTCTGCGATTTTTGAGATTGCCTCTTTAACCCCGCCTTGGTGAAAAAGGACATTAGTTCTGACATTTTGAGGTCACAACTCACAAAACAGACTACTTAGTTACATCAAGCCATTTTGACCATGGCCCGAAAAATAGGCCTTGAGGTCGTCGCTATCAGTCGATTTCCGCAGTCGCGTCGCGTCAATATGAGAATATGGGAGTAAGAAATCATTTTGACAATTTCATCCAAAAGATTTAAATAGTCTAAGTTACAAGCTTGGAAAAACTGACCCCGATACTACAAGTGTCACTACTAAGGATTGTCAGATTCCTGCAGTCTCTAGTTTTACAAATGAAAACTCTTTCTTCCTCCAGATGAATCTACCAATCCTGCCAAGCGTCCGCATCAAACCTGTCTCGCTGCCATCAGAAAACGCTGATCTCCCACCCATGTTTGGGGAAGTAGTCGTTACTGGTTACGGTTCTGTGGTAAGTTTAAAGTTGGCTAAAGATCATGTGGGTCAGGTAGGTTCACCATCTAGATCAGATTCTTGTTAGACTTGTAAATAGAGATGTATATTTGGCAGGTTACTTATTCTCGCTCAAATCCACTCACTCTTCTGAAAGATTTTCCATGAACGATTGGCATTAATGTGCTATTTTCTATTATTCACATTTTGTGATGATGTTTCTTCACAACACAGGCCACAGGACAAATCCGAGAAGGCGAGTACCAAGAGCTCCGAAGGATGATAGTTCGGGAAGTTCCTCGCAGCGACTGCCGGCTGGTGTACGGCAATGACTACCGGCTGCAGCACGATCATCTGTGTCTGCAGAGTATCGTCAATGGAGTCGCTTTGTGTGCCGTTAGTATTTAATGTACATGATTTCTTTTAGTTCTTGTAAGTCTGAGTAAAAGTAGTAAGTTGCTTTGATAGCTCTCATATGCTTGATAAATATGATTAGACGGATCTCGGCGTATTCACCCTTGCGGAGGAGCCTGTGAATCTACACGATATTTTAACGATATTTAAATTTCATACATATTCCATATTGAAGTTCGGCGCGATTTGAAGCGTACTGCACTGAATACAGAATGATAATTAATACAACAATTGGGTTATTGTACTCAAATTTATTTTTATCATTCATAACAAACATTTCACTATCAGATACTGAAATCAAAAATATCTTTTAAATTCCGTTCTTAAATAAATAAGTTTAAGCCTTTGAAATTCGGTGAAAGGGGAAACTGTCAAAAAACAAGAAAAGTATGCACTGTCTGTGCAGTGACGCCACTGCCACTCGGTTTCGTGCGTACAAAAGAGATAGCAAGACGACCCCACCACGCTCCCACTTTTCTTCCTGAGAAAAGTTTAAAATCCTTAACAACCAATTTTGTTGTTGTTTTCGGAATCGGTTACTTTTTACTGTAAATATTGTTTCGTATACAAATATTGCCCAAGTATGAATACAGTCAAGTAGCCTATTGGAACAGCAAAGGTGTTGGCTCGTTCACCAACTACAGTATCACAAAATCATACAAGTATCTCAATTTCATTCTTAGTGTCGGGCTACTCTAACTCTTTATCTTCCAGGGTGACACGGGCGACCCAGCAGTGCTGTTCAGTGGCCTGAACCGGGCTGGTACTCTGTTTGGGATAGCTCTGTTCTCTGGCACTGAGGAGTGCGCCTTCAAGTCCAAACCAGGGGTGTATGCTAAGGTAACTTGTATGGTTTGGTATTTTCCTTCTAGCTTCTAGTGAAGCCATGTGGGGCACAACGCGGAGAACTTATGTCCTAGAAAGGTTCTCGAATGAGACCATGCACCGGCAAGATCAGCGTTGGACAACCATTGACTGAAAAAATTTGCAAGAAAGCGTTTCCAACCGGTCTAAATGGAAATCAGTAGGAGAGGCTTCGGCCAGCAGTGGACTAACTGCGGTTGAAATGATGCGTAGTGCTTACTAAGGCGAACAATTCTAGGCACGGTATCATAACTTTATAGTAGTATAGCCGTTGGTCCCGGCTGCCATCTGGTAGTCTTTAAAGGAACCACGTCATAGGCCGAGAGGCGATTCCGAACAACTCTGACACCAGGGTATACATGGTCGATAGACAATGTGACCTACACGAAATGATGATGATGAGTAGTATAGTACTTATACGCCTACTAACTTAGATAGGTACATAACTGGCATGCCAGGGCCCCATGAATTGAAAAAAAAATGACTTTTATTTTTCAGGTATCTTACAGTCGCACCTGGATTGATAAAGTGATGATGGGGGTAATAAATGACCACATAGATAGTGCGGACAGTGGCGAGAATGCCATTCCTTTTGACATGGATTAAAATAACGTTATGATTAACTTTATTTATTAAATAGGATTTATATTAGTTAATATAAGAATAAGTACTTATTATTAATTGGTCTCCGCGGCGCTACGACTATTAATCTAAGAATAAGTAGTTTGAGAATGATAATCTGAAATTGGGCACTTCATACAGGATATTTTTTTAAACATCAACTAATGTTTTATGGACCTACCTATGTGAAACCAAACTACTCTCAATATAACTAAGTAAGTAGTTATGTAAAATGCAGAATTTTTTACTATTTTTTACTTTCCCATAAAGATGAAGGCACAAAATTCTGCTGAGGTCAGCTGATCATTAAACTTGCATGGGTGTGGTAAGTCGGGTAATTTATCTTAGTTTTTACGTGCAATACAATAAATACAATATAACTTTATTGCCCACATCTGGGAAATCACAAAAGTAAAATTATAACTTTACCTTTATGTACCTTTTTTTATTGAAAGTGGTTTAGTTTTACGTGTGAGTGTTGAATTGAATGAATTTTACCTGTGATACTTATTAAACACACTGACTTGGCTGATGTTAAAAGTCTTCTGTATGAAGGCTTTATTTTAATTATAATCATATTTACAGATTTGCTAATAGATAAGTGCCTACGTACCGAAGTTTATCTCAATGTTTAATAAAGTCCTCATTTTATAATATATTTATCGTTTGATTTTACCACGATTTTACGCTGATTAACGAGATAATGATAGTGCGTATATGTGCACCACATATATTTACATTGGTATATTTTTTGTATGTGCTGCATAGGTACGTTATGCTTTTATGTTTCACTTTTTCCAATTGTTAATTTGCGCCTACCTTCTTGTTTCATATCATGAAACCTGTTGGTTGCCTTAGAAGAAATTGCTCTAGCGATAAGGCCGCCTTTGTGCCATAGATAACAATAATATTTATGTACTTTCTACAATTTGGTGCAATAAAGAGTTATTTATTATTATAATATTGTTTCGAGGATGTTCTTAGCCTTAAAACGCTTGCCTCCAGAGCCGAATTTGGCCGCTGCCATTTAAGAAAGAGGCTGTGGTTCCGTCAAATTTTGTTTTGTCAACATGTCAATTTCTCTTCGTGTAATGACATTGACAGCCTGCATGAATGAAAATTCAATCAACAATTATGGTTACAGGTTATGTTTAAATAGATCAAAAATTTTAATTTTACATAACATCAAGGCGAATCCCGGCCTAAAATTTTCCAAAAACAGTGTAAATGTAGGGTGCTGTGCTGATGTGCTACTCATTCACACCAAATGTTGCTTGGGAGGTTGTAGTGATGACAAGTTGATCTATTTTCGGCAACGATTTATTTAGACCGGATTGGGCAAAGGTTAAGGTTTTAATATGCAATTTGCTACGCGCATGAACTAGTTAGACTATATTCTATCACCTCTACTTGATATGGATGAGCTGAAGCACAGGGCTGGCGAGAAACTCGAAGCATTTCATGTAAGTACAACTCTTCGGAACTTATGTTCTCCTGGTACTATGCGCGCGAAATTTATCTGATTTCTGTCACTTTTATGAAGTTTTGAAAAAGTTTTACTAATTACTACACGTTTGGTATGTTAAAATTTTGGTTATTAGATAAAATGGGGATAAAATATGTGTTTGTTTGTTGTGATAATGAAATGTCATTGTCCCACTTAAAATGACCATGAGCTTATGTAATTCAGTTGTTATGAAAGTTGAACCAAGGCATACACAGTTCATTCATTATACAGTAGAATGTATTGATATTTCTATCTTGTTAGATGATTTTGCAATATTCTATATTTCAGTAATAAATATATGAATATACTTTGGATTATTAAACATTTACAATGTGTTTCTATTTATACAATCATATTTCACACATATACACATAGAAAAAAGCTAAATTATAACACTTGTAGTTAGCTTCTGAAAACTGTGTTCCCATATCACAACAAAATAATGTAGTTTTCTTATTTATTAAACATGAATAGGTAACTAATATAAGTCTTTTTCCCATTTAAGTACTTCTAATTTAGATTCTTTACGCACAGGGTGAAATCCATATGTATGTCTGTCTTTCTGTCTGTCTGTCTTTTACACTTTCACGGCCAAACAGCTGAACGGATTTTGATAAAAGTTGGTATGAATATAGTTGAAGACCTGGGGCCAAACATAGGCTACTTTTTGACGCAGGTGGAGCTGCGGGAAATAGCTAGTATAGACATAATTTCCTGTAATAGAGGCAAATGGCAGTTGCTCTATGTTAAATAAATAAGAAAATATCCAATTTTGAACTTTTTAAAACTCGTACTATTATTCTACCATACAGATATGATCAATCCGTAAACCTAAATTTATGATCATTAAAATAAAATCACAGACATAATTTTGATAACATCATGTATTTAAATAAAATTGTAGTATTCTAGATTGTAATTATTGATAAAAAAATGGACAAGCACAAGTTGGAATGGCAAAATAAGGGTTTTATTTAACTATTTATTTATTAAAACTATTGTTCCGCAAGTACATATTTTTATTGAATTTATGAATGAATAAATGAACACTTTATTGCACCATTTACAAACAAAAGAAATTTGTATATTTATAAACATAAAATATAGAAAAAGGGAAATAAATTTGTGCACAAAGGCAGACTCAAAAGGGATTTCTTATCTAAATGGGGTCCTATATTTGGAAAGCAAGCCGAAACTTTCGGTTCCTTTGTAGTCACATATACATTGCACAAGTAAAAAATATTGATGATTTGGTATTTTTTTCGTGCAACTCTAATATTTAACTGTATCTGCACAATGGACCATTGTTGCCTGAAATAAATGTATTTTATTTATGTAATTGGCTGATGTAAAGCTAAGTGTATTTTCCTCCTGAACACCAGATGATCTGAGCAACGCAAACAACCAGTGAAGGTAAAGTCAATATGCCTAGAATTGGGTATTCTACTAATTTTGATTTTTTCTTTCATATAAATATTTTTATTTCCAGAAACAGAATTATGAAAGAAATTTTGTAATCCGTTCCAAAATAAATAAGTTATAAGCCTTTGAAATTCGGTGGAAGGGGAAACTGGCAAAAAACAAGAAAAAGATGCACTGTGTGAGCTGTGACATCACTGCCACTCGATTTCATGCATACAAAAGAGATATTAAGACGTCCCCACCATGCTCCCACATTTCTTTTAGAGAAAACTTTAAAATCGAAATACTGCCTTAATTAACAACCAATTTTGTTGTTGTTTTCAGAATCGGTTACTTTTTAGTGTATATTTTGTTTAGTATAACAATATTAATCAAGTATGAATACAGTCAAGTAGTCTATTCATGTAGCAATTACAACTTACCAGCCTCCTATGGTACAACAGAGGACACCTGAGCCAGAATGGGATGGGTATGGGATGACCCAAATTTTTTTCGTGTTACATTAACACAGTGCTCAACATTGAAATTGACTAAATCATTCGACAAGACAATGGCGACGAATCATTTACACCACCTCGAAGGCTGTTTTTGTGTATGTCAATAACACTTTTCAATCGAGCCACCCTTAGAATAGAATAGATTGTTATAGGTTTCATAAAACTACTCAAAAATATCCCTCACAGTGGTGGTTTGATTTTCGCAAATATGTTAACGGAACTTGCTATTTTATGGGCGATTGGCCTCCCGAACACCTTAAGGCGTTTGTAAAAAGCCTGCCCTGATAAACCAACAAATTCTTCAAAAATAAAAATATATTTTTAATTCGAAATAAGTATGAAATTAAGCTCAGTGAGGTAGAAGGCACATGTGGCAGCATCCCAAGGAATTGAAATTTAAAGTAAAGACATTGTTAAATTTGATAACCACAGGTAAAAAGATCCCTAAAAAGTCTACCATTATACCATTTATTAAGTATGATTATTTCAAAGGTCAGTGTGGCTCAATGAGATCTGCTGCTGAGAACACCAGTTGGCTTAAAAATATCTATGTTTAAGGACGCCCATAGAAATAAGAATCGGTAGTAGTGCAGTAGCGTATGAAAAAGTTAACTGGCCCACTAATGTCACTTCTATATATTCTTATTTCTGTGGGCGTCCCGCCACGCGAGCGGGAACCGCGTCAGTGTGAATTGTCTTTTAAACCGATAATTTTTTTATTGAAAAAAAATGTGATAAAAAAATTTAAGTGTTTAAAGTAGTTACTTATAAATTAGTTTTTGCATGCAATTTTTAAGATCAACATACTATAAGCTAATCTAGTGCTTCTTTCTGAAAATACATTGTCTCAAGAGATCGATAGATGGCGTTGATATATTTTATATGAAATAATACTGTAGTACCTACACTAACTATTTGTGCTTTTTTGAAACCAATAGTTCTTTCCTCAGTGGCTTTCTATGATACAATACTAGAAAGGTGTAAATAAATATGTTTTACACGTAACTAGCTAAGTAAAACGTACTCGAATTTTAGGTAATTTCAAATAAACTTGAGTACCTATTGATAGGTAGATATTTTGAAAGTCTGCTAGATGTCGCACAAGGTATAAAATCTACCGCTGTATTGTAAGTAAATTTAAATTAGCTTGTTAATTGCCACATAGTTGTTTTTCTACTGGTACAGTCGACCACTTTTATATGTGACCCCCTTAACGTACACACAGTAATGGCTGAGGGGTCAGGTTTATTTTATTTCGACTGTACTATTACAGTCCATTCGCTCAAATGGTCTCAAATGTTTCAAGTTTTTTTTATTACATCTTTTAATTCGACTCGAGTCAGACGCGGCTGACGTGTAAATAGTGGCGACAGGTTAAACCATGAAATAGAGGGAAAAATTCCGGGTGTCACACTAAGTCGCGGCAGACGTGTAAACAGTGCTTAAACCATGGAATAAGAAAAAAACGGGTGTTACACTAAGACGCGGCAGTCGTGTAAACAGTGCTTAACACTTTCACGGACAGTCAAGAAAATAACAATGGCACTCAATTGTTATCTACGTCGAGAGACGTTACTGTCCGCGAAAGTGTTAAACATGGAATAGAGGGAAAAATTACAGGTGTCACACTAAGACGCGGCAGACGTGTAAACAGTACTTAAACCATGGAATTAGAAAAATTACGAGTGTCAGACATTAGCTAGCTATTGAAGCCTATGGTAGTATGTCCGTATAGCAAACACTGGGCTCCGAGGCAATAAACCGAGGATGCAACCGGGAAAGCGCTAGGACGAGTGTAGTTAACTAGAATGTCGTTTCCGCCCTCTTCACGCCCGGCCGCGCTCATTGACGGTTTTTTTTTTTGCTTAGCTGCAAATAATTTCTTTATTTACAAAAATATTTTACGATAAAAAAACTATTTAACGATACTTTTCAATCTTATTCAAAATTAACTTTGCATTAATTATTGTACAAAGTATAAATGTAATAGCTTTTCCCGCAGCTCCGCCTGCGTCCAAAAGGATCTTATGATTGACCTCGAGTCTTCAACTATATTCATACCATATTTCATCAAAATCTGTTCAGCGGTTTGGCCGTGAAAGCGTAACAGACAAACAGAAAGACAGTCAGACTTTCGCATTTATAATATTGTTACGAGCTCGGGATTCGCAATTTGGAGAAAAACACCTGATGACTCTTAAAAACGTTTATTCCCACAAGGATGGTCGCCGACGTCACTTCACTTCACTTATCACTAACAACGTCCAAAACACTTGCTACTCACAGTCACTATAACTTGCCGAGGTCGCTTGTATCACTTGTTATTCGCTCCGGATATCGCTTCTTGATCGCACTTGTAGCTCAGTTAAATTAGAACTGCCCTCCTGAGGCACCTTCCGATATTTATATGGCCCGGGAAACCCGCTCCATAAGTTTCTAGAAAGATCACAACTACTCCGGAATAGAGAGAGAGGGATACTCTCTGTCTCGTTCCCTTAGTACATACTAGAAGTGCGAGAGCGAGACAAAGCAATATGTCAGAGCGAGATAATCGATGTACTAGATCGTTCGCGATATTATTCCCGTATGGAAACACGCGACGATTGTACGAGAATTTTCCGCGGACAGCGCTACTCAAACTTCCGCGGGTCGCATTTTATTTTTATTTATTGTTGATTTCGTAACACTGCCCCCTTCTTAGAGATGCTCGTCCCGAGCATCATCATTACTTCCGTGATATTTCGCCAAGCGGTCGATGTGAACAATCTTCATTGCTCCTCTTGGTTGACGCTGTATCCGATACGTCACATCATTTAGTCGCGTTACCACCTTGTATGGGCCCTCCCATTTGGTTTGTAACTTTGGCGATTTCCCTTTCCGGCGAGTCGGGTTGTGAAGCCAGACTAGAGCGCCTTCCTCGAAGCCATTTGTATTCGACATTCTGTCGTATCTGGTCTTCATGTTCTGACTCGACTGCAACCCGTTTTCTCGAACTGCGGCGTGTATTTCTCGCATTCGGTCACGCAGATCAGAAACGTAGTCTTGAACACTTTGAGGTTCATCTGGTGAGCCTCCTGTTAGGAGGTCCACTGGCAACCGCAGCTCACGACCGTAGTTGACATATGCCGGAGTTGCCTTTATGCTTTCATGTTCTGCTGTTCTGTACGCTAGCAGGAACAGTGAAATGTACTTGTCCCAGTCCCTTTGATGGCTTTCCACTATTTTTGCCAGATGTCTCTCGATCGTCTGATTAAACCGTTCGACCATCCCGTCTGACTGAGGATGGTAAGCCGTGGTTCGGGTTTTGTTCATTCCCATAATCCTGCAAACTTCTTGAAAAACCTGTGACTCAAAATTCCTGCCTTGGTCGGAATGGATTTCCAAGGGCACGCCAAAGCGACAAATCACTTCTTCCACTATCTTGGTTGCAACTGTCCTAGCTTCTTGGTTTGGTATGGCGAACACTTCCGGCCACTTA
Source organism: Euzophera pinguis (assembly GCA_947363495.1). Lineage (NCBI taxonomy): Eukaryota > Metazoa > Arthropoda > Insecta > Lepidoptera > Pyralidae > Euzophera > Euzophera pinguis. Next base: position 10,268,095 of record OX376176.1, read on the forward strand.
GTGAAGTAGTCCATGACAACCATGAAATACTTGTTCCCTGAGTCAGTGACAGGAAATGGTCCAGCTACGTCGACTGCAATGCGTTCCCAAGGTGCACCGACGTTGTACAGTCGTAGATTCCCTCGGCTCCTGGTATGTGGCCCTTTTACGGCAGCACAAGTTTTACACTTGCGGCACCAGTCCTCCACATCCTCCCGACAATGGAGCCAGTAGAACCTTTCGCGGATTTTCGTTAGCGTCCTCTTGACTCCCAAATGTCCACCGGACACGCCGTCGTGTACTTCCCGAAGAACATCACGTATTTTTGTTCTTGGAACCACAATTTGCAGTTGAAACTCTCTGCCGTTAGGTTTATCCCATTTCCGGAAGAGTATTCCGTTTTGTACAACGAGGCTATCCCATTGCGCCCAGTACGCCTTGGAAACAGTGCCTGTCGGTGCAACTTCAGTCCACTTTGGCTTATCATTACTTTGTGCCTTCCACCTGATGATGTGCCGTAGGTCATCATCATTCTCTTGCTCCTTTCTCATCGTATCGTTCTCCCAGGTCTCTAATGGTTCTGTCCGAGTTAGCTTTACTGTCATTTCTTTTAACTCCTGCCTGATACAGGGCTTACAATCTTCTGGGCAGGGTCTGCGTGACAGCGCATCCGCGTTTCCATGGGCCTGTCCTCGACGGTGTTCGATAATGAAGTCATATTCCTGAAGTTGTTCAATCCATCGAGCAACTTGACCTTCTGGGTTCTTGAATTGCAACAGCCATTTTAACGCTGCATGATCCGTGCGAAGTAAAAACTGCCTACCGATGAGGTATTTGCTGAAGTGTTGTAGCGTCTTCACTACTGCCAGTAGCTCCCTTCTTGTCACACAATAGTTCCTTCCCGGTTTAGACAGCGACTTACTGAAGTACGCTATAACAACTTCCCTGTCTTCCTGCTTTTGAGATAGTACCCCACCGATTGCGGTATTACTTGCATCCGTATCCACTATAAATTGACCTTCTGGTTGAGGGTATCCCAAGACTGGTGCTTCGCACAGATGTTTCTTCAGTTTTTCGAAGGCAATTTCGCAAGCTTCATCCCAACTAAATTGACGTTTCTCTTCAGTTAGTCGGTGTAATGGCTTTGCAATCTCCGAGAATCCTTTCACGAAACGTCTATAGTACGAGCAAAGGCCAAGGAATGCCCGTACTTCTGTCTTGTCCTTGGGGGTAGGCCACTTCTGAACGGCTTCCACTTTCTCCGGGTCAGTCAGGATTCCTTCACTGGTAATGACATGGCCTAGATAGCTCACTTCGTTCCTGAATAAGCGGCACTTTTTCGGATTCAATTTTAGGTTGGCTCCATGAATTTTCTCGAAGACTTGCTCCAAGTTCCGCAAGTGGTCCTCAAAGTCTCGGCCAACGATGATAACGTCATCCAAATATAGGCTTCTCCTACCAATCCTGCTAGTACACATTCCATCAGTCGCTCGAAGGTAGCTGGCGCGTTACATAATCCGAATGGCATGACGTTGAACTGCCATAATCCCTTGCCTGTCGAGAATGCAGTCTTCTCCTTATCCTTCGGATGGATTTCCACTTGCCAGTACCCGGATTTTAAGTCCAATGTTGAAAACCATTTCATGCCACTAAGGGTATCCAAGGTGTCATCAATCCGAGGCAGCGGGTAACTGTCCTTCTTGGTGATGTCATTAAGTCGTCTGTAGTCAACACAGAACCGCGTGCTTCCGTCCTTCTTCTTTACTAGCACGACTGGTGAACACCATGGACTTGCTGATGGTTCAATAATTTTATTCCTTTCCATATCCGCCAGCAGCTCTTTGACTTCTACTTCTTTGGCTATAGGGATTCTTCTCGCTCGCTGTCGGATGGGTCTCTCATTTCCGGTGTCAATCCTGTGTTGTACTAGCGACGTTCTTCCTAAGTCTCCTTCTTGGCTGGTGAAGATGTCGGAGTAGCGCAGTAGAAACTTCTTAGCTTTAATGCTCTGCGAGTATGTTAGATTGCTTTTGCAGTTACTTAGAAGCTCATTGACTGTAGAATCACTGGTACTCGTTGTATCTGAGCTTTGTGTTGTACTGCACTTTTTCAGCCAGACAACTTCCTCACATTTTCCAATGATGTCGCCTTTGTTTAAGGTCCTCTCTTGGTCGCCTAGATTAAGTACTCTTACTACTGCGGTGTTTCTTCCTTTCACGAGAGTCCTCGCGGTCATGAGTCCTCGAGCCGCAGGTTTATTAGCTATCTCCTCAATCAACACGCATCCGGTAGATTTCTTGTTCCTTGTTATTGGTAACTTTACTAGTACTTGGGCTTCTGCTTTCCCAGGTATGACCGTTTGCTTTAAACATGTCACTCTCCCGTTAATGCCTCCTAGGATGATGATCTCCTCTTCACCACACTTGAATACACCACTAGCAACGTCTATTCTACAGTTGTACTTTTTCATGAAATCTAATCCCAATACACAATCGTCCATAATTTCAGCCACGATGACGTTGTGGGTATATGTGGTTTCTCCCATACACATTTTTACAGACACTTCTCCCAGGACGGGTATTGGCTGGCCGGAGGCAGAAAGAAGCCGACAGTCCAGTTTCCTCATGCTTCCCATTATGGTCCTAACTAAGTGAGGTCGGACTATTGTTCTTGATGCTCCAGTATCCAGCGTCATCCTGCAGTTGACCCCATTTACAGTTCCAGATATTACGAGACTGTTTCCGTTGCATGCCTGAGAGATAATAGTTGTCGGGGCTTCCTCCGCGCCAGCCAGTACTCGCCCCCTAGTCCTGGCTCTTACTCGTTTCTCCGATAATGAAGCCTCCTGCTTCATCTTCAGTTCCTTCACGTCGTCTTCAAGCTTCTTGATCTTTGGGCAATTCATTTGTAGGTGCCCTCGGTCGCCGCACCTATAGCACATGGATCCAGGTCTCTTCCTTAGCGGAGCTTTTATTTCCCTAACTTCCTCCACTACTTCGCGCACTTTGTGAGTCGCGGAATTACGAATGTCATGTCTGACGGCTTCCACCTCCAAAGCGTGGGCCAGTGCATCTTTTAATGAGGCATGATGGTTTAGCCTTACTGCAGCTCTGACTTCCGAATCCTTGATGCCGTCGACGAACGCCTGCACGGTGTTGGACTCAAGCATCTTCAAATCGGCCCCTGGATACGCCTTGCGGACGAGTTTTTCTATTTCCAGCGCCCATTGCTGCAGACCCTCTCCTGAGCGCTGGACTCTGTCGCGGAGTTGAGCGCGGAAGACGTGCTCCAAATGCCGTTCCCCGTATCGCGATTCCAGTGCCTCCAGCAGGTCCTTGAATCCACTGCCCGACGGAAGAACCTCCAAGACCGTCAGAGCCTGTCCTCGGAGTGCGACGGTGAGAGCTGTCAGGCACTGTTCATCTGTCCATCCGTTAGCAGCTGCGATGGTCTGGAACTGTTGACGGTATGCGGTCCAGGACGAGGTTCCGTCATATGGCGGCAATTTCACGCTGGGTCCGTGGTGGGCAATGACTGTTCCGCCAGATGCAACTGCTACTCCCGTTGTTTCAAGGTGCACGACCTTCTTCTGTAATGTGGAAAGGTCCGTCTTCATATTTTCCATGTCGTTCCCAAGAGTCGTGACGCGTTCCTCCACCAAGTCAACATCCTTGCGTAATTTGGTAACCACGCCACTAACTTCACCAATAGCTGACAGGAGTTGCTGTTGAGCCTTTTGTTGTTGCTCTTGAGCCTTTTGTTGTTGCTCTTGAGCTTTTTGTTGTTGCTCTCTTGCGTCTTGTAGAAGCTTCTCCTGCATTGTAAATTTGTTGTCCAGCATTCGCATCAATTTCCCAAAATCAAAGAAAGGCGCAGCCTGGTGGGCGTTGGACTTGTCCTGGCGGGCGTTGGATGTGGCCTGGTTGGTGTTGGACGTGGCCTGGTGGGTGTTGGGCATGGCCTGGTGGGCGTTGGACGTGTCCTGGTAGGCGTTGGACATGGCCTGGTGGGTGTTGGACATAGCCTGGTAGGCGTTGGGAGTGTCCTGGTAGGCGTTGGACGTAGCCTGGTTGCCGTTGGACGTGGCCTGGTGGGTGTTGGACGTGCCCTGGTGGCCGGTGGGCGCGGTGGGAGCGGCCTGGTCAGCAGATCCAGTAGAAGTGGCTTCCGCAGCACGCTTCGCCCTCGTCTTCACACCCTCACTGGTGACGTCTTCTCTCGGAGTCAATGGCATCTCCAAATCCACTTATGACACCAATTGTTACGAGCTCGGGATTCGCAATTTGGAGAAAAACACCTGATGACTCTTAAAAACGTTTATTCCCACAAGGATGGTCGCCGACGTCACTTCACTTCACTTATCACTAACAATGTCCAAAACACTTGCTAATCACAGTCACTATAACTTGCCGAGGTCGCTTGTATCACTTGTTATTCGCTCCGGATATCGCTTCTTGATCGCACTTGTAGCTCAGTTAAATTAGAACTGCCCTCCTGAGGCACCTTCCGATATTTATATGGCCCGGGAAACCCGCTCCATAAGTTTCTAGAAAGATCACAACTACTCCGGAATAGAGAGAGAGGGATACTCTCTGTCTCGTTCCCTTAGTACATACTAGAAGTGCGAGAGCGAGACAAAGCAATATGTCAGAGCGAGATAATCGATGTACTAGATCGTTCGCGATATTATTCCCGTATGCAAACACGCGACGATTGTACGAGAATTTTCCGCGGACAGCGCTACTCAAACTTCCGCGGGTCGCATTTTATTTTTATTTATTTTTGATTTCGTAACAATATTAATATGGATACCACAATAGGCGAACATAATACTAAAAGCATTATCCAACCGTCACATTTATGCCAACCTTAGTAACTAGTGCGCCATCCGTAATTTTTTCTACGTCCATGACATAAACATAGCTACTTTATAGTACCACCATGAACTATAACCCTTATGCGTGTTAGTTTTACCAAACACGTCTTTGTGAGCACAACGTTAATATTATGAGAGAAAATGGTTGTCTGCTAAAAATAATATTTCGTGGAATCATATTTTATGTAAGTAATAATTTTACAAGTAGATAAATATTAAAATGTTTTTTGATTATTATACACATAATATTATAAACTTTTTGTATATTTAGAACTATTTATATATTAAATTGTCTCCTTCTCTTCCCTCCTTCAAATCTCGTGTTTTAAAATTCTACTCCGATTCTTAATTGAACACAGCTTTGAGATATTATATTTTTTGTAGCTATAATATGTATTATTAGTTTATTTTACAAGAATATGTATGTATCTAAGTATTTATGTAGCATATTTTTATGTAGTTTATGTCATTATAAGAGTTTTGTTCTGGTTGCACAACTTCTTCCACCTGTCTTTTTTAAACTGTATTCCTGTAACGTCCCGGAAGAGATCTCTATATGGGATAAGTCCGCCGTTGCATTTATTTTTAGTTTTTTATTTACTGTAATGCTAATTTCTGTGCAATAAAGTTTTTACAAACAAACAAACAAATTTATTTAATTAAATCTTTTATTAAAATAAACCTTTAGTGTGTTTCTTTAAAAGTGAAACTTGAGCTCTGTAGGCTATTGCTTCACTATAAGGTAAGGGAAAGAGAACGAAGGATACAAACAAATGTAATGAGACGAGAGGGGACGTGTCAGACGCATATGGTGTAAAATAGTTATCCGAAGATAGGTCGTAAAGATTCAGTTCATTATATATTTTTCTTAAATTGTACTTATCTAAAAATTATATGAGTCAAAAACGGGGATTAGATATAATTATACTCGTGAATATGCAGCTTCAAAAAATTGTATATGTATGTAAAAATCTTTATTGTACACAAAGAACATAGTATCAGAATACAGGTTACAACAAAAGGCGGACTTATCCCATATAGGTATCTCTTCCAGTCAACCAAACAAACATACTGAATTGTACTTCGAAATCGTAAGATCTGTCTGACACTAAGTACGAATATCATACTATTTTTATCCCACTTCCCAACTTCCCGCGCTAAGGCACGGTACAGTTTTTGTAATCAAACTGCAGTAAAGACTTCGTTTTCACAATAACATTCATTTTCTCTTACAGATAGCAGCAAAAACTGCAGCGAACGGCGGAAAATCTCGGGTCCAAGATGCCTTTAATCAGACATCCGATACCATTACACGGGTAAGTCTCTCATTGTCGTCATCAGTGCCGGATTAGGCCAGCGCGGGGTCTGTAGCAAATTCTGTCAAGGGGCGCCCTTGATTTGCTTTAGGTTCTCAAGTTTAGGGTATTAAATAAAACAAAACTGTTAAAAATAAACTTTTCCGGATTTAGTATGGGCAAATTTAGAAATAACACTTTCAATATCGACTTTTAAGCAAATCATGCTCCAAATTCAACAAAGTTTGTATGATTAAGACGTTCTTGGCCCATCGTGTTCCCAAATTCATTTTTAATACGTATTAATGTTGAAAAATAAAATTCGCCACTGCAGTTAGTGATCATGAGAGATAAGTAAATGCGCAAGGCTATTTCTAATATAACAATAATAACTTTTTGTTTATAATTTGAACAGATCATTTTTAAATTACCCGCCTTTTTACTTGAGTCTCTGAAACACCTTGCTTTTAATGAATCTACCGTCACTAGCTTTCTATAATCCCGAAACATGATCGTTATGATAATCGATTCAAAAAAGGTCTAACTCTGACTCATAAAATGAATCTATATTTTATAATAAATCAACCAATCACAGTAGATTGGATCGTGACTGAGTTAATAAAAATTAAAAATTTCGCCCGTTTTCTCGAAATACATAAAATCGAATATACAAGTACAATCACGGCTACGTTAAAATATGGCCGCTTGAAGGATAGAAATGAATATAGATGCTAGTTTAAATATACCGATTATAATTAAACATTAACATTAAAGTTAAAAAGTTCGTAAAATACCTACTTATTTTTACGAGTTAACGTGACGAAATCGAGTTTCAGATTTTCAAGTGGAAGTGAAGCATAGCCATACGTGATTTGCTCCAATCTATATTTAAAAAAAAAAAAATATTACGGTCTGGAGCGCGGGCCCCTAAATTCGCGGGGCCCGTAGCATTTGCTACTCATGCTACGTGGCTAATTCGGCACTGGTCGTCATCAGCTTTTTACGCCCACTGCTGGCCAAAACTGCCACCGTGGTCGAGTGGTTGCGACGTTTGCCTTAGACCTGGAAGTCATGGATTCGATTCCCACGGGAAGCATACTTTCTTTTGTTGTTTCCAGTTTGGTTAGGACATTGCAGGCTTGAGCCACCTGATTATATAATAATATATGTATATATATATATATATAACCGTTGATCGTAAAAGGGACCACGTCAGAGGCCGAAAGTCGGTTCCTTCTACTTCTTTGCGTGTCGATGGTATTACAACTCTTTCAACCTAGACAGAAGCCAGCTCTTTCAGAAGCCAAGTACAGAAAAACTGACATCAGGGTGTACAAGGTCAATCAACCATAAATATCAATCGATATGAATCAATGCTGGGCTTGTATATTTTTTGTACAATAAAGTTTAAATAAATATATAATCCTCCCCTGTCAATGCCACCTCCAATCCTCCACAAGTACAAAAACTTATCTTCTTCCACTCAACCTCAACCAAGTTTAGCTATCTGACCTTGATTTGTGACCATTTTTAGATAATCTATGACGTGTTTACCATCACATGAGGCGGTGTGCCATAAAGTTTGATACTGATTCTTAGTGTTGTCAAGGCATGGAGGAGGCGGGAGCTATTGATATTCTTTCAATAAAGGTCTAAAATTTTTGTTTTATTACTTTTTATTACATTGTGGCTATAAACACCGTGAAATTTTAGTCGTTTTGGACCCATCGTCCAGTGACTCCATTCATGCAACCGAACAAATTTCCCCAAGGAACATAGCTCGAAACATTAAAAACAAATTTGGACTTCCCATAGTAAGTTAGGTCACGTTATGAGACATTTTGTATGGGAGGTCTAAAAATTAACTCCATGTTTCGAATCTGTTATCTTGGGGAAAGTTGTTCAGTTGCATGAATGGAGTCACTGGACGATGGGTCCGAAACGACTAAAATTTCACGGTGCAAAACTAAATTTTCAAAAAAATACGAAGTGAGGGCTTAAATTGATCAGATCTTTGTAATTAATACCCCTGACTACTACTACCTACCACTATACTTATTGACATAGACTGCTCTGCCTGGCTGTCTCTGTGGTCCAGTGGTTAAGGCGCCATTGAACTGGATGTCATGGATTCGATTTCCATGAGGAGCATACTTTGTTTACTTGTTGCCAGTTTGGTTAGTACTGGTAGGTGCTTCGGAAGGCACTTTAAGTCGTCCCGGGTACCATTTGGTGGTCGTTAGAGGAACCACGTCAGAGGCCCAAAGGCGGTTCCGAAAAACTCAGACACCAAGGTGTACAAGGTCAATTGACGAGGTACCCCACTCGATACGAATGAATGATTGTTCTAGATTCGCGAAGCCTTTCGCGAGCTATGGCAGAACGAGCTGATAGTAGAAAGTCGGGAGCGAATCGCGGTTTGGACCAGGGACGCGATACAACGAATCAGAGAGGGCGCGCCGCCTCTGTCGCCTGTCTTACTGTATGAGGAGCTGGTCGCTCTGTTCAAGGACAGAGGTGAGTTGAAGGTTCTGTGTAACTTTGATAGTATATCTGACAGTTTTGGCCATTAATAGACCCTGATCAAGAGCCTATTGGTCTGGTTTCCCTAAATTAATTGCAGTTTGGACCAGTTATGCGATACAACGAATCAGAGTGGCCTGTCGCCTGTCTTATTAGGAGTTGGTCGCTCGGATTGTGGGTAAAAAGTCATTGAAATGCTCTGATGATCGCGTATTTTTTTGCAGAAAATATTTGAATGCACGGAAGGCGAATATCTGCAAGGGAGTTTCAGACTCAATATTGCATGTGCTTAACAAACTATTGACCAGATCTGCTCTCGTTTATAAACAATAGCTTACATCGTTCCATTCAATATTGAACCTTAGCCTCAGACAGGGAGTATCCTAAAACTATTGATAACAATACATCATAAATATTTACTTAACAGTATTTCCCTTCCAGTATGGCGTCGCAGTGTGATAATCTTCGTAATGGGTGCCGCTATCGGCGGAAGCGCGGGGCTCTGCGTGGGGCTCCGCGCCGCCGCGAGGGAGCCCGAGGGCCCGCACGCCCGCGCGCTTCATACCCAGCCGGATCACTCGGTGCTGTTGGTTGAAGATGCTGTCGCTCCTAGTAAGTTATGATGCCCTAGTACTTTAGAACCTTGTTGTATGGAATTTTTAGTACCTTTTGTATGACTTACGAATTTTATCTACATTACTACAGGTACTAGGTACTTAAAAACAACAATTTTACTGCTATTTAACTAATTGGCAAAAACTGGAAGCGTTGAGCATTTCTTTAAGGCGGAAATCCAAGGAAGTCTCAATTTTTTTAGTAATGGATTTTACGGCCATGGATACATGTCCTTTATAGCCCTTCTTAGTTTTTCTATCTTCTTCAGCCCTACAGTGTGGTTTCGTCAAGTCTGAAAGTCTAGTCGGTACCTAGTCTAGTCTTGTCAGAAGAATCAGCCAAGTGAAGTGGTAGAAAAACTGCACTTAGCAATTAAGTACTAGCTTTTGGCAACAAGCACGAAAATCACATAACACAAACACTATCACTTCCCAATACTCACGCTTATTCTCGAACACTTTGCGAATAATAATCCACCATTATTATGCACAAATACTCAAAAAAAACACAAATTTTGGAAAATAAAATACAGCGCGGATACTGCTCTTTTCAGCTTCCCGCCAAAAGTCCGCAGTCTCATTTGGTTTTTGATTTTATATCAATGAATGTGTAAAACTGCGTACGAGCCCTCGAGCCCGCACCTTCTTAGTAACATTGCCCGCAATTAGTCATTATTACGTTTTTTTTTTTTTTTAAATGAAGCTATTTCGGAGCCAATCGAAGAAAGTTTATTTTGAAATCCACATTACTATTCTTCAGGTGCGGGAGCAGGCGAAGTATTAGTTCGCGTGCAAGCGTTCAGCGTTTGTGCAATCGACCGCTGCGTTTTACGAGGCCGAGGCGCGACCTTACGATCGCTCATTTGTAGAGGACAGACTACATTAGGCAGAGGGTTTGCAGGTCAGTACCTCACTTTCAGCTCAGTTGCTTAAAATTAGATCCTCTTTTATTGTGAATACTGGTCAAATTAGGTAATTATCAGGCGTTCGGAATGTGCGGTCGACCGCTGCGTTTTACGCGGTCGAGACGCGATTTTACGGTCGCTCATTTGTTGAGGACAGACGACATTAGGCAGAGGATTTGCAGGTCAGTACCTCACTTTCAGCTCAGTTGCTTAAAATTAGATCCTCTTTTATTGTGAATACTGGTCAAATTAGGTAATTATCAGGCGTTCGGAATGTGCGGTCGACCGCTGCGTTTTACGCGGTCGAGACGCGATCTTACGGTCGCTCATTTGTAGAGGACAGACGATATTAGGCAGAGGGTTTGCAGGTCAGTACAAATATGTTTTATTTTCTTTCAGTAATTTGGCGCCCTCTAGTGAGTGATTGTGTTAAACACAGACAATCTTTATTTTTGAATACAAACCGGCTGTGAATTAGTCGTTGAACGATCGCGACCTAACTGAATATGGCTCATAAAATGAGCTTATTGCATAGATAGACTCATTGGGCAGGGCGTTCCCAAATAGTACACTATAACAATTTCTTATGTTTTAGCGATTTTTACATTAAATTAGACTGATGAAATTTGGTATGAATATAGTTGAAGACCCGGCGTAATAAACGCGATACAAACCATGTTTAAATAGTTTAATTTAATAGTATTTAAGTTCTAGTTTCGTCCAAAGGAAAGTTTAATAATCACAACAGTTATAAAAAAAAAAAAAAAACAATGTGGTTATCGGTTTTACTCCTGCTTTCAAAGCCGAACTGTTCATTTATTGTTCAGTAGTTTCTTTCAACAAATAAAACATTTTCAGGTGTGGTGCTAGACGTAGGGCCAGGCGTGACGTCATTCGAGCTCGGGGACGAGGTGTGGGGATGTGTCAGTGAATGGTCCGGAGGCGCGGCCACCGAACTGCTCACTATACGCAGGTATTATTGTTGGTACTAATGAAGAGATCCGTAGGAGAACAGCGGATTAGTTCTTTGAAGTGGCAGTGGGCGGGGCACATAGCGCGGAGAACCGATGGCCTATGGGGCAGAAAGGTTCTCGAATGGCGACCGCGTACCGGTAAGCGCAGCGTTGGACATCCACCGACCAGATGGTCAGATGACCTGAAAAAGGTCGCAGGCAAACGCTGGATGCAGACTGCTGCGAACCGATCATTTTGGAAATCATTGGGAGAGGCCTATGTCCAGCAGTGGACTGACTGCGGCTGAAATGATGATGATGATAATGATTGTTGGTACTAGGGTAACATACAACCCCGGACAGACTTCTTCACCTTCACCCAATCGTGTTTTCCTAGTTGCGTCGTCGGCTTACGCTTCGGAGCCTGGGGTACGCTGTAAGTCATGGTCCTAGATTTTTCGGCACTGGTTATTACAATGGAGCGACTGCCGTCTGAACTCCGTAACCCTTTTTACAGGGAAAACAGACCAACAGGAACATGACCCGAGGTGTGTTAGTGGCGAACACTGTCAGAATTTTTCAGGCTGCCTACAGTCATCTGACACACTGCCATGATGTGTCTGATATGTGATGACGAATCTATTTGTTGCAGTACTCGACTAAGCAAGCGACCTCGTAGCTTAGCAGCGGATAGCGCGGCAGCCTTGCCTTGGGAAGGTTCAGCCGCGTTGGCAGCACTCGACGCTTTGAGATTCACCCCACATGACGCCAAGGGAAAGCGGTGAGACTTCTTTACGTTTTATGCTAGCCTGGTAACTCGAGGAACAATTACTCTTACAGTTTCTAATATATTTTCGTCTTAAACTTTGTATGGAAACCGCATCAGTGTATTAGATTGTTCAAGTAAGCTCTTTAGAATTTATGTTAGCCTGGTAGTTCGATTTTTTTTTTTTTTATAAAAGGAGCTTTTACCTTTTTTTCTGAAGGTGCTGAGTGACTGAAAATGCAATTTCGATTTCACATCGGTTTGAATAAAAGGTAGTTTCTACCTATCTTGCTACCTAGATTACTACTGAGTAGATACTATGGCAGGCTTGCCTTGGGAAGGTTCTTCCACGCTGGCAGCTCACTCACGCAACGTGACGTCAAGGAAAAGTGGCGAGACTTCTTTGCTTCTTATGCTAGCCTGGTAGCTAGAGTACTGCTACTCAAAAGTGTTCCTGTTTTCGTGTGCAGTGTAAATAGGTTGTTTAAAAAGGCTCTTTAGAATTTATGGTAGCCTGGTAGCTCTAGCCAAATTTTATAAATATTTTGCAATACCCGACTGCAGCGAAGTTTAAAAAGGCAGGTCTATGATTAGCTTGTATGTATGTCCGTTCGTGAATAAGACTTATGCTTAACCTTAGTCGCGAATAATTACCCTTCATTCATGTTCAGTTTTAAAGAGATTTTTTTTTGCTGTTTTGTAACTAGTCGCAAGATAATTATTATTCGTCTGTAATCGACGAGCGTGTATCACTTTAGTGACGAGCGAGGGAGGTCTGTAAGGATCGTAGCAAATGGAAATCCGTAGTCTCTGCCTACCACAGAGGGCAACAGGCGTTATGATATGTATGTAATAGGCTGTACTAATCAAAAAAAATATATATATATTTCATATCACAAATTTGAGTCTCTGAATTCGAATACAGAAAGATTTTTTTTTGAATTCGTATAATATTGAATAAGTTATAAGCCTTTGAAATCCTGTGGAAGGGGAAACTGTCAAGGAACAAGAAAAGGACGCGCTTAATGGTGGAGTGACGTCACTGCCATTTGATTTCGCGCGTAGAAAAGAGATAGCAAGACGTCCCCACCGCGCTCTCACTTTTCTTCATTAGAAAACTTTAAATGCTAATTACTGCTTTATTTAATTACCAGTTTTATTGTTGTATTTGGAATCGGTTACTTTTTTAGTGTATGTATTGTTCCGTATAAAAATCTTGTTAAAATGTAAACACAGTGAAGTAGTCTATTATTATTTTATAACTAAGCTGATAGGATAAAAAGTAATATTTTTTTTTACCATTTCATTTGTATTTATAGAGTGGTGATATGTGGAGCCTCAAGCGGTGAAGGTTGCGTGCTAATACAACTTCTAGCGGCGTGGGGCGCTCGGCCGAGTGTACTCGCCAGGCCTACTGCCGCGAGGGAGTTACACGAACTCGGTATGAGAAACTTCATAACTACTGCATTTTTATGATTATGATATTAGTAAACGACTTGGCGTGTTTTCGGAGAGCTAGAGTTAGAAAATGCTACAGAATGGTGACCAATTTAATTCTGGTCGTGTCTCGCCATCCCTTGACATGCGCATTACGCTACGCGCGTCTTCACCTCCGTATTCTCAAACGTTTGCTCAAACTCGACTCAACCTTACTCCAACTCATTGGTATGATTAGTCGTCACTAAGCTTCCGACTTAAGGAGTTTCCTCATTGGAGGTGAGTATCGAACTGTCAAATATATGGTTGGTTGAGATTTACCTTGAGGCGGCCTCGAAATGAAATAGAGTTGTTATAAATCAGTTTTTTTCCACTTTTTGCCTAGGTGTCCATTACTTTATTTTATTTTTTGTCTATTCTTTTGTAATTTTCAATTTTTGTGCTAAGAATTGTTAGTATAACCTGTGTGAATTTGTTCAAGCAACCAACTAAGAATATCGTTTTCAAGGAAAGTTCGAGGACTTCCTTAAGGCATCCAATGAGTTGAGTGAAGGATGTTCCTTAGGTTATGTTTAACAATACGGGTGTTAGTCTCGGCTCCCTTTCGAATTGATTGTGATTTCAAAGGTTTCAAAGTTATTCACACCAGGGTCATCACGTGCGCATTGCCGACCCTTGAGAAATTTTTTAACGCTCTTTTTGAAAGACCCCATTTTTACCTTTTATATGCGCGGTAAGATGCGGTTTACGTTTCGGATGAGAGGGTGTGAGTGTCCAAAACCAGTGCTAGTCATGCTGCCATGTCTAGCGTAATACTGAGCCGCCACCTATTGAGACGTCTGTCATGCGTATATTGTACTTTGTTAATTATTTTTGTAAATAATTTTCCGCATATTGAAAAACGTTTCAATAAATTGTGTTCTATGTCTGAATGACGATTTCTTTCAACCAGGGGCACACGAGTTCATAGAGCCAGAGAACTCGGACTGTCCATGGGTTCTGGTCCAGCATCACGCGGCTCGCTGTGGACCCTGGGACGCCGCCTTGCTGTGCTCCGCCACGTCCCATACCACTGCCTCGCCACCGACCGCCGCCACCATACTCAAGTAAGCTTCATCCAGGTGCTAGCAGCCCGTCTCGACTTCCTGTTTAAGCCTTGCTCGATAAATGGGCTACCAAACACTGAAATAATTTTTCAAATCGGACCAGTAGTTCCTGAGATTAGCGCGTTCAAATAAACAAAATCTTCAGGTTTAAAATTGTAGTATTCATATATTTATCTATTATTTACTCAAACGACTACATATCGTTAAATTAAACTATTTTAATACGGTTTTATCGCGTTTATTACTTATTTATTTACACCTGACGTTACAAACACTTTACAGCGTTCATGGTCGCAGGCAGACTAAGTTAACATTTGTCTTTGATGTCATAAGATTACAAAACTACCGCCTGAAATTTTTATTGGGAACTATTCCGATTCACGCAGTATTGGCTGACAGTATCTAAGGGTCTTGCAGTCTGCTTCCGAGTTTGCGATTTTATTAAGTTAATGAACGCTGTAAAGTGTTTGAAACGTCAGGCGTAAATAAATAAGTAATAAACGCGATAAAACCATATTAAAATAGTTTAATTTAATGAATAACAATCGCGAAAACATTAGAAAAAGACCGTACTTAAAATGCAGCACAAAAAACAAAAGATTGCTTCATCAAAAGTACTAGGGGCGCATAAGTTCATAGAGCCAGAGAGTTCAGCGACTACACCTATACTAAAAAGTAAAAATACCATATACATATAAAATTATCTTTTACTCCCTTGAAGTGAGATTGTTTCATCGAAAGTACTAGGCGTCCATGAGTTCTTAGGAGTTCATACATCCAGAGAATTCATCTACTATCAACCACATACTAGTCCGAAACAAGTGAGATTGCTCCATCAGAAGTACCAGGATCGCATGAGTTGGTAGAGACCCGTGGCCTTGTTGTGCAGCAGTGGACCGCGCTGCCCGTCGGCACCATACTCATGTAAGCTTCATGTAGCTATAGGAATTAGTTATAGTGGTTTCATAGCCTTCCTTGGCTCTATGGCAATCCCCAAGCGACTATCATTGAACTTTTGGCGGGAAGCTGTAAAGAGCAGTATCGGTGCTGTATTTTATTTTCCAAAAATTTGTGTGTTTTTTTTTTTTATTATTTTTGCATAATAATGGTGGATTATTTTTCGCAAAGTGTTCGATAACAAGCGCGAGTGTTTGGAAGTGGTACAGTGTTTGATTTATGTGATTTTCATGCTTATGCCAAAAGCTTCTAGTAATCGCTAAGTGCAGTTTTTCTACCACTTCACTTAGCCTGATTCTTCTAACTAGACTTGACTACCGACTACACTTTTAGTCTTGACTAGGACTTTACGAAACCACACTATAGAACTGAAGAAGATAGAAAAATTAAGAAGGGCTATAAAGGACTTTTATCCATGGCCGTAAAACCCATTATTAAAAAAATAGCGACTATCTATAAAAATCATAAATCCAAAAAAACTCATTCAGTAACCACATACTAGTCTAAAACGACGAGAATGCTCCGTCAAAAGTACTCTAAGCGTGTAAGAAGTCCATAGAGCCAGACAAATGATCCATCAACTGCCGACGTATTTACGTGAAATTTCTTCGTCACAATTGTACCAGGGTCGCATGAGATCATAGGAGTTCATAGCATGATTTGATAGAGCAAGCAACTACCCTTCATCTTGTACTCCTTCAAAGAAGTGAGTAGGTTTCATCAAAGGTACTCGGCGTCCATGAGTCTTTAGGAGTTTCATAGATTTAGAGAATGCGACCACCAAATAAGATTGCTTTATCTTGTACTCCTCCAGGCATCCAGGGAAGTAAAATAGCCTTAGCCTAAGTGCATTAGCAAGAGTTTATAGATCCGAAGAATTCCTTGCTTCGTTGGAAGATTTTTTTTACAATTAAATTTTACGTTAGTTCGATGTTAAAGCCATGTTCATAGAGCTGGGAAAACTCCTTCGGTTAGCTTATTTACTTTTCATTTCCCTTGGAACTGTATTAAAAGATCGATAGTAGATTTAGATGTAGTAGACAAGTGAAAAATTATAGTCAATAATGATTTCAATAGTTGTCAGTGACCAGCAATATATATTTAGTATTTTTTTTTCAGAGCAACGGCACCTCGCAACGCCGTGATCGATTTGCGACCGAAGCCTTTGATTACGGATCGACTGCCGACACCCTTCGCTTTTGTATTCGGCGTCTCGTTCTACACTTTCAGATTGTTTAGAGTAAGAAACCTTGCTACGCTGAAGCTATATCTTGATATTTCCTATCCTATCAAGAACATAAAAAGTAGTACATAGCATGTTTCTAGTCGTTTTTATGGCACCACCCTTTGTTTTATTTTCTGTTCACATCCATACTTACTATTATAAATGCGACAGTCTGTCTGTCTATTACGCTTTCACGGCCAAACAGCTAGTGAAATATAAATAAAAAGTAAAAATATGTATTGTGTTTGGCAGTGGATGGTCGGTCTGGGCGGACACACGGACTGGTTGGAGCACAAGTACCGACTGACTGAGGGCTTAGACACGCTTGCCCAGCTAGTCGATTCTGCCGTGATCGCGCCTGTCTTAGACAAGGTAATTATTAGTAATATTAACACATTCGCTAAGGATACGCATAGCATTCGGCTATCGAAATCTTTTAATGACATCATCATTCATTTCGTGTAGGTTACATTGTCTATCGACCATTTACACCCTGGTGTTAAAGTTGTTCGGAACAGCCTCTCGGCTTCTGACGTGGTTCCTTTAACGACTACCAAATGGCAGCCGGGACCAACGGCTTAACGTGCCTTCCGAAGCACGGAATCATCTCTATTCTCAGGCAATCAGGTGATTCAAGCCTGCAATGTCCCAACCAAATTGAAAACAACTAAACAAAGTATGCTTCCTGTGGGAATCGAACCCACCACCCCCGGGTCAAAGGCAGCCACTGGACCACGGAGGCAGTGACCAATAACTGTTACAGTAGAAAATTAAAAATTTAATTTTGGCAGGTATACTTACCGCAGGACTACGAAAGTGCATTAGCGCACGCTTGCAGCGAAGATGCCCTCGGTACCACTGTGGTTAGATTCCCTTAAATATCACAGCCTAGAAAACTGACTGAACTACATCCCATCATCTTTTTGACATCAATTAAGATGCGCAGCAAAGTAGTCTTTATGACAATGAATTTAGTATTCAAATCCAATCACAACTTACTAATTTACTGCATTGTGTAGGTATTAATGAATGAATAATGAATAAAAGTATTGGAAAGTTTTGTTCTGCCCATAGATGCGATCATGGAGCAATTACAAAGAGGAGATGCCGTAATAAGCGTTTTGTAAGAAAGTATTTGTTCAGCTATACGGGGCGGAAGGCAGACGTGCGACATGCTTGGTTTCGGCCGTGGCTCCAACCATGGAGCCCCACTGCAGTGTCATCACATCACGGTGCCATTTCAAACGGCATCTCCTATGCAGTAATTGTTCCATTGATGCGACTTTGCTACGAATAACTTAGATGTTGAATTAGTCAATCCATATTAATATTGTTACGAGCTCGGGGTTCGCAATTTGGAGAAAAACACCTGATGACTCTTAAAAACGTTTATTCCCACAAGGATGGTCGCCGACGTCACTTCACTTCACTTATCACTAACAATGTCCAAAACACTTGCTAATCACAGTCACTATAACTTGCCGAGGTCGCTTGTATCACTTGTTATTCGCTCCGGATATCGCTTCTTGATCGCACTTGTAGCTCAGTTAAATTAGAACTGCTCTCCTGAGGCACCTTCCGATATTTATATGGCCCGGGAAACCCGCTCCATAAGTTTCTAGAAAGATCACAACTACTCCGGAATAGAGAGAGAGGGATACTCTCTGTCTCGTTCCCTTAGTACATACTAGAAGTGCGAGAGCGAGACAAAGCAATATGTCAGAGCGAGATAATCGATGTACTAGATCGTTCGCGATATTATTCCCGTATGGAAACACGCGACGATTGTACGAGAATTTTCCGCGGACAGCGCTACTCAAACTTCCGCGGGCCGCATTTTATTTTTATTTATTTTTGATTTCGTAACAATATTATAAATGCAAAAGTCTGTCTGTCTGTCTGTTACGCTTTCACGGCCAAACCGCTGAACGGATTTTGATGAAATTTGGTATGAATATAAATGAAGGCCCGGAGTCCAACATAGGCTACTTTTTGACGCAGGCGGAGCTGCCGGAAAAAGCTAGTATATTATAAGTGATTACAAGCCGACATATGCCCAATGTGTTTGGATTAATAATATTAACAGGTGACTGAAATGGTTAAAATTTGTATAACACAGGTAATCGGCTTTAGTTGTTTTCAGTTAAGCGAGTATTGCCGGTCTGAATCACCTGAATTCGGAGTTGTAAATAATGAAATATCATGAATTTATTTATTAACGAAAATCAATAGTTTTTTTTTTTTTAGTTTAAACAATGAAGTATAATAACATATTAATTACTTTCTAATCCCTGAACAATAAATAGACAATCAGACATGAGTTTTTTCATGAAATTAGTGAAATTGACCTAAAATATTTTTTGTAAATGGGTTTCTTTAAGACTATGTGGCAAACTAATCACTATAAAAAAGTTAAATTTGATAAAAAATTTTTTGATTGAATGTAGCATTTGACGTTTAATGACAAAATATTGTTAGAAGCAAAGTAAATCGACAATATTATGTTAAAAAGTGTCATATATTGTAAATATTTTGTTATTGAAAGAAAAGGAGTTGAAATCAATGATTTTTTTTACATCGTTATACTTTTTATTATTGGGAACACGTAGCGGAATCGAATGAAGTCTTGATTTTGTTTTACTAGCTGTTTATGTCCCACTGCTGGGCAAAAGCCTCTTTGTTTCACATTTCTGTTTCCACTAATTTAGTTTTAAAATTAATAAAAAAACTAATAATTTAGATCTTAATATAAGGATTCCCTAATGTTTATACCAAAATGTTCCTATTTTTGATGACCATCAATATATTCTAAATTTTTCACAGAACATGTAATTATTTGCATATGTTTTGTGACGAAACTAGTAAAGTACTTACTATTTTATGAATTTTACTCGTAAATAACTTTAAGCCATACAAAAAATAGTCACAATAATTTAAAGACTGCTCAAAACCACGTCCTGTACCTTTGTATATATTATATTGTATTATAAAAATTGTAAAATATACAGTGACGATATTGTACATAGAATTAGAATAAATGTACCATCCAAAACAGAGAATTTAATAAGAAAGATTAATGTTAAAAAAATAAGATTGTTCTAAAGTTGACCATATTATTTTTGGCTCCAACAATTTACACGCAAGTTGGCATAGCATTTTGCGACGAAGACGAAATAATTTAAGTATACTTCATAAACCAATATCAAATTTTGTAAAGTATTCCAAAATATCTATTAAAAGGGTGCATATTGCGTACTATTTTACCTAAATTTAAATAGTGCATATCTATAGCTTGAAAAACTAGTTTTAAACAATGTTTTCAGAACTGCCATGCAAAGAAAAGATATATTTTTTGTTGGAAATATAATGTATATTGATGTCTCCTATAGCCATAAGCACCTAAGATTGATAAATATTGTAGATAGATCAAACGTTATAATAAAACAATTGTTTTTACATTTGGGTTTTATTATTTAGATCTTCGTTTAGATTCTTCAGTGGTTTTGGCAGTGGCATTTTTCGCAAATCTGTAATTTTCTCAAAACCTGCGAGTATTTTCATTAGACTTTTCAGTAATGTCAATAATTAAAGGGACAAACTTTATGTCTCTACTTTGATACCATACCTGTAGTCTCCGTATTTAAAGTCGCCGTCACGAGAAGATATAAATTTTATAAACAAACAAATCTACTGAGGTGGTTTCTAGTGGGTGGTTAGCTAGCGACAATTTTATGAGTTTCCAAATACAATTGACTTAAATTACTATGCGGGTAATATGAAACTAATGAGAAATTCCATTAGTCGGGTTATATTTTGACGATATGTCAATGCATGTTACAGGAACGAGTCCGGCTCAGTGAATGAAAACATTTGGTCTGACATTTTATTTTGGTGACTGTTTATCTTTTCACTTTTGGAACACGATAGGCAACTTAGATTTTCCAAAAAACTTACCCTTTCTACTCCCCTATTTCGGTCCAGTTTTATGTCTTAATTCATTTACCTTACAAGCCACACGGCTCTGGAATGCTCTACCCGATGACATCAAAGAGACCATTACTAAATTCGCTTTCAAAAGAAAAGTCAAAATTCACCTCACTAGCATAATATCACCCTAAATCGTCATCTTTTTCCGTTTTCATCTCTTCTTTTATGTATGTATATGTATAGTTATGAATAATGTATGTAAATCTATGTATGTTTATTTAGCATTTAAGTGTTTTTTTTTTCTCTCATTGTATTTTTAAAATAATTCGCGCCGCACATAACTTTTCTGTTTTTCCTAATGGTTGACTGGGAGAGAATGCTTTTAGCATTAAGTCCGCCAATTGTAAACTTGTGGTACAATAAAGATTTATAAATAAATAAATAAAACAAATAAATGAGAGAAAAATAATACAACTAATAAATTATGAAAAACACGGTTGCGGCGTCAACAGAATCATCTAAAACCATACTATAATTTAAATTCTCTCTAAACATTAAAATATGTTACAAAAATACTATTTTTTCTTTCATATCAATGTTGCGAACCCCTGAGCATTTGTCTCGTGACGGGGACTATACTAAGTGGATACTGTGCCGCTTTTTACTACCATGGTATCTTAAATCCATCCAAATACAGAGTGAGTTAGCGAGATGTATTGAGCCATACCTCTTACTCTCATTTGAATAGGTTTATGTTTGCACAAACTTTAAAGCTCTATTCCAACTGACGCGAATCCCTTGCGACGCCCACAGAAATAAGACTCGGTAAAGTACCGTAGCGTCTGCCAAAGTTATGGCAACTGGCCTGCTTATGGCACTTCTACGTATTCTTATCATTAACATATTCGTCCCGCAATTCGTGTCAGTTTGAATAGAGCTTAATTGTTTAGCAAGGTTAAACGCCCACTCCCCGCGCATAACTATATACCACATCCTAACATTTTAGTGTTCTACCGTAATTACGCACAGCTTGCTTTATAACAACAATTTTCATTAGAAATACACAATCCACAAGTATATATTTTTACTTACCCTGTTTGAAAAATAACGTTAAAGGTAGAGGCAAAGAGCATCGAAACAAGTAGAACGTTCTTTTCTCAATGGATAGAGGTAATACTTACTTACTCCCCGTCTGCTCAGCGACCCGAAGTGGATCTTGGTCTCCGAAATGAAAAAGGGCCAGAGTGCGCGATAAAATATGAACTCAGTCTCAGCGTATGCACTGGCTTGGTCATTTGGAGAGAATGGGTGAGGATCGTTGCGTCAAGGCAGCCTATCTTCGGAAGATAGCAGGCAGAAGACCAGTCGGCCGGCACAGATACCGCTGGAGCGATGCAGTGCAGGCTCATTATCATCCTAGCGTGTATTCCTAGTTGCGTCGTCAGCTTACGCTTCGGAGTCTAGAGTAGTTACCTACGCTGTAAGTCATGGTCCTAGATCTGGCGGAAATGGTAATTACAATGGAGCGACTGCCGTCTGACCTCCGTAACCCTTTTTACAGGGAAACCAGATCAACAGGAACATGACCTGAGGTGTGTTAGTGGCCAACACTGTCAAAATTTTTCAGACTGCCCTAAGGCATCTGACACAGCTTCACAACTGTTATCTATCG
This sequence comes from Euzophera pinguis, assembly GCA_947363495.1. Lineage (NCBI taxonomy): Eukaryota > Metazoa > Arthropoda > Insecta > Lepidoptera > Pyralidae > Euzophera > Euzophera pinguis. The sequence continues at coordinate 10,290,330 of OX376176.1, forward strand.
ATAACAACCGGGACCAACGGTTTAACGTGCCTTCCAAAGCACGGAGGAGCTCAAGATAGAAAACGCTACTAAAATGGCAACCAATCCAATAGTGGTCGCGTCACGTCGTCGCTTGGCAAGCGCATTCGCTACGAATACGCGGGTCGCGCGACTAACGAGCTCCTCATGAGCGATGCCGTGCAGGCTGATCTGCGAGAAATGGAAGCTGATAACTGGGTATAGGGGATATTGAATAAAACCAACTCATCTGAACCACAATATATTTAGCGTGAACACAACCTACACATGGCTACTGCAAAGAACAGCTTACACCGAAACCCACCATCCCCGGTACCGTTAGTTATTGGTTTCAATAGTCCGAAATTTCAATAGTCAGGACTTCTGGACACAGCCGCATTGTGAGAAGATTCCTCTCCCTGGAGCCCTGACCACCGGCAGCTTGGGTCTAACTCCGCTGTCGACGGGGCCTCTTTTTTGTATATTTTTAAATATTGTTTTATTTTATAGTAATATTTAAAATGTATTCAAAAAGAAATAAGATGAATAAAGGAATAATACTAATCAAATATTAATTCAGTTTGAGCATTTACAAGACTGTAATGTGATTATGGATACCTGTTAAGCGCGAAACACACTTGTGTTAGGAATCCTTACAGCCTGGCCACGAAGACGGGCGGTGCGACCGACGGTGCTGTTGGTGGGGCGGCTATTCGCGCGGGGGAATTTCCCGGCCACGGGGCACGGCAGCATGATTTTATCAAAATTTTCTAGACATTGCTTACAAACTACGGTTCAAATCATATTACATACTTGGAAGCGTTTGTGGTGTAGGTACATGATTTAAATCGCAATCATGGTGATAACGGAGAATTCCATAAGAACGAAAAATACGTAACATAAGGTATATAGGTAGGTATCGATATCCGGATATATTTAAGAGTATCTTACTATCGGTACCTATTACTTTCTAGGGCCCTTACCATCAACTCTAATAGCAGGACAGAAACGAGTGAGTAAACGAAATGTCGCCTTACAACTTGTATTGCGCCATCTCGTTCACTCACTGGTTTCTGTCCTGCTATTAGAGGTGATAGTAAGGCCCCAGGTAACCTTTAGGTATATCATATACTCTATTTTACCAGAATAACGGAAACTTATTAAATCAGTACATTGTACTAGTAGTAGGTTTTTTGAACAATAGACCTCGCGATTACGAACAATATTAATAAAAACGCTACTATAAACTTCTTCCATTTTTCATAGTAACCTGTGGGGAATCCGTTAATAAATAATACTACAACATTTTTCCCCTGTGTTTCTCTTTCAACAAAAAATATCAAATAAATCCAGGAACACGTGTATGTCCGTGGCACAAACAAACGTCCCCATAACTTGAAATGAAGAGAATTATGATTCTATAGGATTTTATGATATGATTAGCCTAGAGGAAGCGAGGGAAGTCTGCAAGGATCGTAGCAAATGGAAATCCGTAGTCTCTGCCTACTACCCCTATACGGGGAAAAGGCACGATGACATGTATTTATGTAGGATTTTATAATTACATATATTAATTAGGTAATAACACTGCAAATAATATATAATTTTAAGTAAAAAGATTTTTTACTAGTCTCAATGTTATTTTTCGTTGTGAATAAATTTTTGTTGCGACACTATTCGCGGCGACTACCGCCCGTACCCCGTGGCCGACACCATGCGGCATATTATTGTTGTTTCACTCGCGGGGCCACTCGGCCATTCGCCTCGCCAGACGCCAGTGCGCGTGGCTTGGTTAGCGCGGCAGTATGTTTTTGTTTTACACGCGCGGACGTTCGCACGAATAATCGTCGTGCGAATTTCTCCGTGGCCAAGTTGTTAGATGTAGTTAGTAGTAGACTCACCAATTTTGTTGAATGAAAATCATTCGAATTTTTACGTGAGTCGTGCTGTTAAAAAATAACACTCATACTCTCCGAAACTGATATCACTTGTTTTGCGAAATTCCAAATTATGTTTTTTATATACACATCTCGAGATAAGTTTAGTATTACCGAACTATTGAAACCATTATTACACTTTCAAATAGTATAATTATTATAATTAGATTAAACAGTATTTGTAATGAGCAATTATTTAGGGAAAAATTGTAAGTATCTCATCACTCGCACAACTACGACGTCTTATAAAATTCTTAAGCGACTGACGTTACCATGATCGCTTCAGTTCATCCAAATACAAGTTAACCACGCTACCATTTCATTTTTAATTTTTTTTAGGGTTGCTTTTAGCGATAAGGATGCATTTTGCGCATTATAACCTGGCCACGAAGTGATTCGCCACGGCGAAATTCGCCGCGATGCCAACGGCGACTAAAAGAAATACATTCAAATGCATTTGTTTCAGTGCACTAATCGTTACTACTCCTCGTTTCGCCTCGTCAGTCACCTGTTCCCGTGGATTTTTAGTGCATTTGTTGTGTATTTCTTTTAGTCGCCGGTAGTCGTGGCGAATTGCCTCGTGGCCAGGCTGTAAAACTGTATGTAACGTGTTATTTTTATTATGCAATAAAGGGTTCTAAATCACATTTTTATAATTTCAAGCATTCTCCACTTGCGGTTTACAAGTGGTAGTCAACTTAATAAATGTAAATTTACGGCAATAAAAGATATTTATACGCTACATTGAAAATAACGATTTAATTTTAAGTTACAGAATATTAGGCGACATCATACTCACATTTGAATGGATTTAAGTAACCATGGTAACCTTTGAGTAAGTGGATGGATCTTTTATCTATCGCATTAAGATGTCGTGGTATTTGGGGAAAATTTTCTTGCTTGCCGCGTTTAAAAGCCTACAAGTGCTAGGGTGAAATCCACTGTCGGGGTTTTATGTTTAATATATAGTTTAATATATTAATTGAATTGAAGTCATAACTTGCTTATTGTCTACAAATATTTTAATTACAATTTTCAAAAATTCACATTTAGCACCTCAGCGGGTTTATGTCATTTCGGATCTATGTTTAACAAAATGTATGTAATGAATCAAATCGATATTGATTTTATTTTCTAAATAAATAAAAAATAATACAACAAAATAAGTTACACAAGTAATTTTTCATAATACACAATAATATCAAAATCAACAAATTATGCTAAACAAAAAATTAGAAACATACAATATGCGTGAGCTGATCATTAAATTTGTATGATGAGTCGATATTTTTCCATATTTCACTGCTTTAGAGATATTCATTGCTAGTAAAACTTTGCTGGTATCAAATAGCATAAGCCTATAGTAGTCTTCCTCGACAAATAGGCTATCCAACACGAAAACAATTTTTCAAATCGGACCAGTAGTTCCTGAGATTAGCGCGTTCAAACAAACAAACAACTCTTCAGCTTTATAATATTATAAATAGCAGTCCGTCCCGACTTCGTCTGGGCTTAAAGCCTTCATCGATAAATAGGCTATCTAACCCTGAAAGAATTCTTCAAATAGGACCAGTATATCCTGAGATTAGCGCGTTCAAACAAACAAACAAACTCTTCAGCTTTATAATATTAGTATAGATGAGAAGGCAAACAGGCCTACTAGATGAGAAGGCAAATAGGCCCCTGATGAGAGTAGCCTGTATATTATTTTTTTTCAAATTAATTTTCTACTATTTTGTGTGGCACTGGACTCGTACACACGACTGCAGAGATCGATATACACACCACTGTATATTGATCTATAATATAATGTATACCTTACTCGACTGCTAACTGTATAAGCCAATTTACGAATCCAACAGGCTACTTGTGTTCAAATTTCGACTATTTACAAAAATTGTTTCCATAATGTTTATTCAATTTTGAATAGGAAAAGTATATAAATTATATACAATAGGTAATACTGAACACACGAGTACACAGACAAGAATTAATAAAAAATTTACAAAGATTCGGTCAAAAACTTTATGAAAAGTAAATATATAATAATTTTTTTTTTAATTTTTTTTAAGTTTCTTCCATGTGTGTTAGTCGTCAACGTCGTTATTTAAGAATTATTTTTTTTTAAGTTTCGCCATTTTATAATTTATAAATAAAAAAAAAAATGTATGACGTCAACGTGAAATGCATAGACTGCAATAATTTTAAATAGATTTCATTATTTTATTGTTCTCAACGTTTTTCGCCATTTTATTCTTCAAAGTTTCTCAAAGTCATGTTCAAATAAAGTTAAGACATAATTTTCAAAATTTTGAATAAATATTTCAAAGTTTTGACCAAAACTTTATAATGTCTTATGTTTTTGTGATTGTTACGTTACACATTGAATTAAACTATTTTTAAACAATAAACATTTTATCAAAATAGTGTAATTTAATGCAAAACTTTATGATTGAGATTCTCTTCAATTTTAAGCATTGGAATGTCATTATCTATATTGAAAGCAGAGCTGATTAGTAAATTCCATTATATTATTATCTAGCGAAAGTAAAATGAAATATCATCCAACTTCTAAATAATACAAACAAAAAAATATTCAAACCTTCAGAAAATTACATTTTAATAAAAATAGATTTATTTCCGAACACAGATAAATACAAAATATTTCTGATAGATTTCTCTAAACAGTATTTTAACGTCAAATCATGGTCCCAAAACATTAACAGTTAAGTCAAAGAATAAATAATATTACCTACAGAACATAAGGTACATACGACATGTTGTGAACAATACACTTATACAAACTACACGCGCCCCATTTCTCTAACAATTAACGAAGCCTGTATAAAACAAGCTTGCTAGTTACCACAGTGAGAACATAAGCCTAGCGAATAAAAACCACTGTGAACCCTATTTATTGCAAATAAATTGAATTGAGACGTGCGCTTTACGCCTGTGTGAATGCTGATTCTTGGCGCGTTGTATCAATCTTATCTTCTGTAAGTAATTTTCTTAATTCTTTGGTAAATTTAACATAACAAAGAGCATTGAATGGAAGCATTAAGTACCAAAGTAAATTTAACAAATGTAAAGCGATTTACGAATCGTTTTTCGTACTCTTCTCATTATATTCTTCTCCCATAATTATAACACTCCACCTAGGCGTCTTCATATTTCTTTCAGCTGAAAAAAAAAACATGATGCTTGTCAATAAAAGGAGGGATTACCTATTTTCTATTAATAATCACAGAAAGTGCCATGTTGGCATTACCTGCGTGCAGTTAAGACTGGCCGTATTAAGTCATATTTAGTTAAGACTTGAGAGGCTTAATTGGCCCACATGGCATTTCTAACTCATCTTATTTCTGTGTTTAGTCAAGACTTGAGAAGCTTAATTGGCCCACATTACATTTCTACCTCATCTTATTCCTGTATTAATAATAACGACCGAACTAAGGATAAAAAAAACATTGCACATGTAGATAACCGGGTAAAGTATGGGAAACAAAGAATCAACCAAGATAAATTGAACGAGGTCAGGGTAACAAAATAAACATTTCAGAATCGTACAACATTACTAATGAAACAAAGCGTTGTACAACTCAAAGACTAGGGCACAATGTCATCCATCACTTTCACAAAATAACATCAACTCTCTCGCAAACAGCTCAAAACTGTCATCAAATACATCACATACAGCGCCTTGTGCTGATGACAGAAACGCATCGAGTCCAGCAAGTCCACGAAGCACAGGAGACTGTGCTCGAGAAATATACTTAAAAAAAGAAAAAAAAAAAAGAAAAAGTGCAACTGAATTGATGTTTATAAATCACGCTGTATTTGTGTAGCCCCAACAGACAGAGTTGTTGCGAAGCCTGCTGTTGCTACGCAATGCATTGGAGTATGTACTTACAGCCCGCGCCAAACTTTATTGCGAATCCGAAGTTAGCTGCGAGTGCTGCCTTGCGCCGGTACAGTGGCCTACACATTAGTAGCGGGTGTTAACATAAGCGCTTAACGACAACGTTATCGTTTTCTTTACCATTTTGTTTATTTAGTCTGTGGAAACTTCTCTATACGGCAAACCTTTTCTTTTAATAAATATAAAACGAGTAACAAACATTGAATATTTAACAAATAAAATTCGTTTTTTTTTTTATCGAAAAAAAAAAAAAAATTCCTCGTGGCCAAACTAGTTAGCTGAACTGATTTGGCTACGAAGAATTTCAATTCTGTGTTACATATACACAATAAGTACCTGCTATAAAATCTAATCTTTTTTCTGTAGGCATTGAATATGTAATTTAAGTTTTTTTTTTTTGTGTTGCCTATATTTCGTAATTAACAATAGGTATGTATATGTTTTGATGCAGATATATTATAAGTAACAAAAGACTGAGAATATAAATAGTGGGCTTTGATTCTATAATATGCGCGTGTTTTGTTTTAAAAATTACAAAAGAACCTTAGATGGGCACGTGTTGACTTTTACGATAATAGCCATACACCATTTTTCTCGTTTGTCTTCGTAGAACATTAAAGCGTCCACGCGGCATAATGTCCAACAACAGTAATAATTACAGAAAACTACCTATAAAAGAAACAATAACAAAAAACGATAACTGGAAATGTAAAAATGTATTTGCAGCCCAATGTATTTCAAGGTTAACAAACGCGTGTGTCGTATACGAATGTAACACTCACACAGCACACTGAAAGAGACAAGCGTGAAGCGCGGGGTTGCGGTATGGTGCGAGAGCAGCGGTGCCCCCCCGCCCCTCTTAGCATTACGTCCCGCTGCTCCCCGCTGATACACAAAATCCGCTATTGCGACGCGTCTTGTGACTTACTTCGAATTCGCAATAAAGTTTGGCGCGGGCTATACCTGGGGCTCGAGCAGAGTCGATAATTGGTACCTACCTGCTTACCTACATCATTTAAAATTATCAACATTGTCTTTAGATTTGTTTGACGACAGGTTGACCTTTATGTAATTAAACATGTTCAATGTACGACTGATTCGATCCCAATGTTCGGAAAAACCAATTTGGTTTATGCAACATTGTAAATGTATATCTTATCTGTTTGTGAGAATAAATAAATAAAATAACAGTCAATCAACAATTTGTAAATTTACTTTTTGAAGAGAATGCTGCAGTGGAGTTTGTGGCGCCGCCTCTTCTCCACTTGCGCTTTGGAAGTGGTGGTAAACTTAATACAAGTAAATTGACGTCATTAAGTGATATTTATATCCTATATTGAAAATTAACGATTTCATTTCATTTCAGATGACAAAGAAGAGTATAATAATTGCCAAAATAAGATTCAAACCAAACGAGAGAGAAAAAAAAACCAAAATAAGACGGACAGGTCACTTTAAATTTGAAACACTTAAGAAAGTAACGCAAGGAAAAGATTCCATAAGAATTTCTTGAAAAATTAAAATCCTCAAAATGTATTTTGAAAAGACAAACTACGGTCGATGCCAACCGATCACTTTGGAAGTCATTAGAAGATCTATGTCCAGTAGTGGACTGTCTGCGGCTGGAATGATGATGATGACGATCATTATAAATCATTCAAAATAACATTTAAACACAAAAAAGATTCAAAAGAAGGGAGAAACTACACCGAAAATGAAAGTTTCTTGCCGACCTCTACACAACTTACCTAGTACAGAAATAGTTCAGGAAAGTATTTCGTGTATGGCGGTACTTGTTGCTGGTAAGATTTCCCCTGGGCATTGGGCGAACACGCACCTGATGCTGGAAGGAGGGGCTCCTCTGTGATGCTGCTGAAGATCTCGTCTAGTTTGTCTTTGATTTCGTACTGGAAGATAAATAAGATAGTTTGGAACAAATTTTTGGGAAAGGGACTAGAAGTTTCATCTCACCTTGGGATGATTCGTAGCGACAAGATGCTGGAAGTCAAGACAAGGGAAAGTTTAGAATGATTTACATCAAACTTTCAAATATTTATAAAGCGTGTTTTTTTTTTTTTATTTGTACCTATTTTTTCATTCCCACATTCGGAAGATTCAGTACATTCTTTCATTCAAAACGAACATGCCGCCTCAGAAGTTTCACCCCACCTTGGGCTGAGTCATAGCTACAAAATGCTCGAAGGGCGCAGTCCTAAACGCGTTTTATTTAAGACTTTTTTTGGTAGCACAATAAATTCCGTTTTATTCAAGAAGTTGCATGACTTACTTCCAAGTAAGAGGGTAGTGTAGAACATTTTCTCCATTATTTTTATAATATTTAGAAGGATTCGTAGAATTTAAACGTTGAAGCCAATGTATAAGTACTAGGCGAACATAACGCCACAGAAGTTTCACTTTACCTTAGGCCGAGTCATAGCGACGAGATGCTGGAAAGTTTATTAGGAGTAATCTTCTGGTAGCAGAGAGTTGCCTTTCTCACTTTCAAGTAAGGGGGTAGTAGCACATTTTTCCTATTCTTTAGAATATTTAAAGTTACAAGCACTTACCAAATTATTTTGCGTGCTTCCGCCACCAGTTAGTTCATGCAAACTATTGCCGGCCGGCACCCACCCACTACTGTTAGTCCCAACATGCCCACCACCATTAGTTTGCACATTTGGTGGTAGTGGTTTTGTGTCATTCGTCGTTTATACGTCGAACTATTAACAGCTTGGTCTAGTGCCTGAAGATGCCTCGCGTGGAGGCGAAACACGTGTCGTATGTGCAAACTAATGATAGTGGGCATGTCGGGACTAACAGTAGTGGGTGGGTGCCGGCCGGCAATAGTTTGCATGAACTAACTGGTGGCGGAAGCAGGCACAATAATTTGGTAAGTGCTTGTAACTTTAACTTCCGCAAAGTAACGCCTGAATCAATTAAATATTTAAAGTATATTAAAGCCAATGTATAAGTACGTACAACAATAACGCCCCAGGAGTTTCACCTGACCTTAGTCTGAGTCATAGCGACGAGATGCTGGAAGGGCGCCGTTCTAAACGCGTTTTCATTTAGTCTATTTTCTGTTGTTTTCTTGCAGTACAATTGGTTGAATTTCTTACTTTCAAAAAGAGGCATTTGTACATATTCTTAAGAATATTTAGAAGATAAAAATGAAGGTGTAAGGCAATGTTTGTATACAGAGTTGAATAGCACAAAAGTACTAGGCGAACATAACATCGCAGAAGTTCCACCTCACCTTAGGCTGAGTCATAGCGACGAGATGCTGGAAGGGAGCAGTCCTGAACGCGTAGTTGAGCGTGGCCCGTTTTCTTTCAGCATCCCTCCTTTCGGCGTCGGTTGGACCAGTCGCAGCTCTACGGAGTGCTTCAAGAGAAACGCTCTCGCTTTGCATTGGGTGCTAGAAATTGATATAAACGATTATTAAATTAAACTATTTTAATACGGCAGTCTGCCTGCGACCATGAACGCTGTAAAGTTTTTGAAACGTCAGGTGTAAATAAATAAGTAATAAACGCGATAAAACCGTATTAAAATAGTTTAATTTAATGAATAACAATCGCGAAAAGATAAGAAATCATTATAAACGATTGTTTTATGGGTCAATTAAATAATTAAGTACAAGTTATCCTTTGGTTCATTTTCTTAACTAGCTACCAAATGGGAGATTGCCAAAATGTAAAACTACGACAGATTGTGTACAACATTTTCCTAGATAATGTTTGTCTACTTCTTCAAAGGGCGATTCTCGCGACTTTAGAGATTAAGTCGAATGCGAGATTTGCATAAAAAATTGCCAAACGTGATACTTCTCGAAATCTCGAATTCGACTTATCTTAAAAGGAATCGAGAAAAAGAATCGGCGTCCAGATAAATAAATTTTCATCAAAATATTTTTTTTCTTCAGATGAGTCATTAAATCACGTACGTTTACTTCATTTGGGGGCACATAGAGGTCACACGCTCATTTTGTAAAAAAATACTAATACCTACGTACTAGTAGAAAAATACTACCAAAGTTCTATACCAATACTACTACCAATGTTCTATCTGTAATTATCTATCAGTGGTACCGTATCTAAATGTTGTCTTTTCTGTCTCATATCGTGGGAACTAAACGTTTCTGCGTTTTCGTGGCCCCAGTGCCAAAACTCGTCGCCCGTTTGCTGGCAAAGGAGAATGAGAAGGTAGGAGTTAGGAGAGGAGAGAGCGAGATAGAAAATCACGCCTGCAGCCCTATCTTTGAAATGTAGATGTGATTCATATGTCGAACGAAAATTCGATTCGCCGATGTTGCGTGAATCACACTTTTCCAAAATAGCAATCTTGTTCGTTGGTAAGGGAGAAAGAGAATGTAGGAGTTATGAGAGGAAAGAGCGAGATAAAATCATGCCCGTTGGTTGGGAAACTAAAAAAAAAAGAGTAGGCAGGAGTTTATAGAAGATGGATGGAGGGTGAGAACAATCGATGAAACGGCAATGGGGGTTTTTTTATTATCAGACAATCAGGTGATTCAAGCCTGCTAAGTCCTAACCATACTGAAAACAACTAAAGAACGTAGGCTTCCCCCGGGGAATCGAACCCACGACCTCCAGGTTGAAGGCGAACGCCTTAACCACTGGACCACGGAGGCACTGATATCGCTGGATTGACGAGATGCCAATGACTGGCGGGAGGTGGCGGAGGACAGATCGAAGTGAAGATCCTTATTGTCGGAGGCCAACAATCACTTTGGGTCGCTTATTTAATGGGAAAAAATGTCTGTCACTAATATAATTGACTAGCATTTGCCCGCGGCTTTGCACGCGAATTTAAATCTCAAGCAGTACATTTTTCGGAATGAAAGTTACGCGAAGACAGACTTGACTATACTAATATTATAAAGCTAAAGAGTTTGTTTGTTTGTACGCGCTAATCTCAGGAACAACTGATCCGTCGATTCATCGAGGAAGGCTATAAGGCCTTGGCCAAGTTGGGACGATTAACACAAAGGCTGTTCGACAATGTTTTCAGCATCATGTTCGCCTATTTTGCAATGAAGTTTATATCCATACTAATATTATAAATGCGAAAGTCTGTCTGTTACGCTTTCACGGCCAAACCGCTAATCGGATTTTGATGAAATTTGGTACGAATATAGTTGAAGGCCCGGGGTCAAACATGGGCTACTTTTTGACGCAGGCGGAGCTGCGGGAAACAGCTAGTAATTAAATAATGTAATTACATAAGAGCCGAATGAAATAGCTGACGGTCGATAGTTCCTATTATATTTCTCGACGAACATTCTGTACTCCTCGTCAAGGGCGTCATATTGGGCTCTCTGGAATGTAAGGGCGGGTTTAGGACTTGGTTACATGGTCAGTAGAGTATAATACGGGTGAAAAGCATTTTTCGGATCCCCCTCGGCCTTCGTTGTGCTTCTTCCATACTAATATTATAAATGCGAAAGCCTGTCTGTTACGCTTTCACGGCCAAACCGCTGAACGGATTTTGATGAAATTTGGTATGAATATAGTTGACGACCCGGGGCCAAACGCAGGTTACTTTTTGACGCAGGCGGAGCTGCGGGAAACGGCTAGTTTAACTATAAACAGATGGCCTCCGTGGTCCAGTGGTTAAGGCGTTCGCCTTCGACCCGGGGGTGGTGGGTTCAATTCCCACCGGAAGCATACTTTGTTTAGTTGTTTCCAGTTTGGTTAGGACTTTTCAGGCTTGAATCACCTGATTGTCTGATAATAAAGATGATATCGTGCTTCGGAAGGCACGTTAAGCAGTTGGTCCCGGCTGCCATTTGTTAGTCGTTAAAGGTACCACGTCAGAGGCCTAGAGGCGGTTCCGAATAACTCTGACACCAGGGTGTGCATGGTCGATAGACAATATGTAACCTACACGAAATGATGATGATGATGAACAGATGGCAACCGAAACTAATTGCATAAAATGCCTGCCACTTAGTACAAAAAAGTTGAACAGATGTCTTCTGTTCAACGTGTGTCTAACTAAAGAATGCCACCATAATCATAATCATTTATTCTTTTGTAAACATGTTGAATTCAAGATGGTACATTGAAAATATTAAGCACATACATGTTTAGCCTACTAGGCATACAACTATGTTTATATAGTCTTAAGTTAAACTGGCTATAGACATGGTTTTAAGCTTTGTTGAGAAGTTGTCTAGAAGTATACTTCAGAGTTTAGACTGTGTTTAAGTAAACACGTGTTTAACTAATGTACAACTTTGTTTTTGTAGTAATAATAACATCAACTTGTCCAAAGGGCGCGTTGGACCCATATCCACGCGCAAGCCTCTCAAAAGACCGGGTTTAACCCATGATCCACAAAAGAGATACAAATAATAATAATAATTTAACTTTTTATTGCACCAATAAATTAAAATAAAGACTGTCGAAGTTAAGGCTACCAAACAGTTTTATACTTAAGGACGAATTCATCGGACCAACCTCAATAAGGTCGCAGGAGGCTATGCGATAGGAGGCTGTCTAGCAGTGGTAGTAAGACAAGATTAACATAACGTCTTATTTCAAAAAAGTTAGACATCTCTTTAAACAAGTATTTAAAAAAAATGCTACCGTAAAACTACGTCTATCTTTAATCTAAAGTACTCTTAGGCGTCGTCCTAACTGCCGACAAACTGTTACACAGTTTGGCAGATTGCTAATACTGTTTAAGTCTGATTATATATTAAAAAAAAAAAAAAAAAAGAATTGACGACGATCGTACGTGTAATGATAGGATTTAATTAGACGTGCGCAATATATATCCTTGAAAAGAAAAGAGAGATATATATCTTTTCATATCAGCGATTCATATCTCTCATCTATATCTTTTCTATCACTTAGCTCACTAGATGAGCGCTGAAACAAATGAATGAATGAATGATTTATATTTGCAATTATATCATCATCCGTAATTCATATCATCGATAGAGCCGGAAGAGTAGAGAGTTATTATGTTGCGATGAAGTGCGACCGCGTTCATTTTTGGTTTTCAAAATTTTTGTGATTAAGAGCTGTTTTGTCTATGTACTCAATACTTATTATAATATTTTATATAATAGGTTATCTACAAAATAATTACATAAAGATCCGAACGACTTCATATTAAAGTGTCTCTCACTTGTCTTCTAATCGTTCGCATTGCACTGACATTGTATATCCGGAAATGAATCATATCACTTAGGGATATAAACTATTCAAAAGATATAATTGAAACCCAAGTGATATGAAGATATAATAGCTCTTTTGGCAGGATATATATCTTTTTTATCTTTCTTTCGCGAGCTACACAAGTCTAGATTTAATCGCACGACGAAATAAAACACACACCCTAATTAAAGCTCGCAAGTCATCGCACGACCATAATAAATGCATAATAACGATCGTACGACGAGTTTAATCGTACGATCGTGTAATCAAAGCTACAAATCTCTTAAGAGTGCCCCAATTGGTAACCGGTCTACGTTTTCTTTGTTCTTTCACTTGCAATTTTCAAAATAGTATTGCCTGACAGCAAAAACTTTGCATCCCTGTAGACAGCCATTGATAAATAAAATATGGCGGCGCTTTGTTAAGCCAATCGCGCGATGCTAATTGCGCAATGGACATCGCAGGGCCTATTAGAACACTTTTGGACCATCGTACTATCATTTTCATCGCACGAGGATGAACGCATCGTTTACTCGTACGATCGCTGCTAATTAGGACGATCATTTACAATATTGCAAAGGCAGCGAAATAGGCAATTGCAGGCCGAGGCATATATAGTGCTTTTCTTAAAAAAAATGCAAGGAAATAAAAAATAAATTTGCATAATAAATTTTACAAAATAACAACGAACTCCGCTTTACCGCCAATTTTTTATTTTTATTTTACAGTTTGTGCCGAAAGGTAAACGCATCTGTGGCTATACAGCCACGAGAACGCAATGTATACGATAGATAAAAGAGTTCTAAATTCAAACAGCACACCGTTTCATACAACATTGCCGGCGCGCTCTTCGTTCCAAATTTAAAGAACGCGCCGGGAAGTGATTTTGGTTTTTCAGTCTACGTAAATATGATACTTCGCGTGTTCTTTATTCAAAAGTAATGACAATATTTCCGCGCATTTTTAAGAAAAGGTAGTTTTATGGTAGCATTGTTTTTGACATTTAGAACAGACGTGCAATTTTTTGTAGTGAGACGATTACTGTCAACTGTGTACAGTGTTTAACATGATGTGGGTAGCAAGGTCAAGCAACCCTGCACACCCGGGCCACGAGCGTGTAGTTGTGCTCACCCTCTGCACTCCAGGCGAGCTGTTAGCACTGTCGAGTTCGGCAGCAGGCCCGGCGGCGATGTCAGCCAAGCTGTCTCGCCCCGCCGTTGCTCCTGTCAATTATTTACCTTAAGCATTACGAAGAGCTCGTTAGTCGAGCGCGACCCGCGTGTCCGTAGCGAATGCGCGTGTCAAGCGACGACTTGACGCGACCACTATTGGATTGGTCGCCACTTAGTGACATTTTCTATCTTGAGCTCCTCCGTGTTTCGGAAGGCACGTTACGTCGTTGGTCCCGGTTGGTATCGCATATATATAGATAGCAGTCGTGAGGCTGTGTCAGATGCCTTAGGGCAGCCTGAAAAATTCTGACAGTGTTGGCCACTAACACACCTCGGGTCATGTTCCTGTTGGTCTGGTTTCCCTGTAAAAAGGGTTATGGAGGTCAGACGACAGTCGCTCCATTGCAATAACCAGTTCAGCCAAATCTAGGACCATGACTTGACGACGCAACTAGGAATACACGCTAGAATAATGATGACCGCCTTAAGCATTACGAACGTTCATTAGCCTGCATTAACTAAAATGTGCATAGTTCATATTTTCTGTCTTATCTAAATTTGACGTGAAACAACTAGACGCAGCACATTTTAACTAATTAGGTCTTAACAAATGATTATTAATACGAGGGTTAATCTTTATTGTGCCGCATACAAAATTGTACGTACAGCACAATAGGTAAACGCGGTATCTATCAGTCAACCTTTGAGTTAAACAGTAGCTTCAATATTAAGCAGTGAAATTTTCCCCTGTTCTACTCTAATCCATTGAAAAAATCAATTCATCATCATATTGAGTGGACTTCTTGGACAAATCAACGCCACGTTAATGGATTTGTTAATTCTTCGTAATGGGCTATTGTACTCTATTTTTTTTTATACCACAAATTGTCCCTGAATTCGAAAACAGAGACTTTTTTCAATCTCTTCAATATTAAATAAGTTATAAGCCTTTGAAATCCTGTGGAAGGGGAAACTGTCAAGAAACAAGAAAAGGACGCACTTAATGGTGGAGTGACGTCACTGCCACTTGGTTTCGTGCGTACAAAAGAGATAGCAAGACGTCCCCACCGCGCTCCCACTTTTCTTCATTAGAAAACTTTAAATGCTTATTACTGCTTTAATTCTGTCAATTTTGTTGTTGTTTTCGAAATCGGTTAGCTTTTAGTGTATGTATTGTTCCATTTAAAAATCTTGTCAAAATATGAACACAGTCAAGTAGCCTATTCATGATGCGTCTAAACTATTTGAATTGAAATGGACGACGAAGAAGACTGGAGACTTAAGAGCTCCTCTTAACTCATGAGCGCCTAGTACTTTTGTTCCTTGCGTCCATGGCGGAGCCCTAAAGATTCTTAGCATCATGAAGATGTAAATCTTCTCTTAACTCATGAACGTGTACTACTTTTTCTCCTGAGTTCGTGACGGAGCCCTAATTTTTCAGCGGAGCCCTATGTTCCTCACCAGCTTCGATCCAGCTGTGTCGGGACGAGACGGCTCGATACCGCACGCCTCCAGACATTCGCATAACTATCTAGTGTATAGTAATAGCATAGCTCTTAATTACTCATGAAGGCCTGGTACTTACGACCTGAACTTCGAAATGTCTATTCTGTGTTTCTTAAACACTAATCTTTTCTGTGATGATTCTTCTATGGTATGACGAAGGTTGTGAGTAAAGAGCTCTTCATAATTCATGATCGCCTGGTACTTTCGATCTGAATTTGAAGTAACACTCTGCGTCTAGAGCGTTTTAATTGAAAAACGAAGACTAAAGAGCTCCTCTTAATTCATAAACGCCTAGTACTTTATTTGTCTGCGTCCGTGTCGGAGCCCTAAGTTTTTAACGGAGCCCTAAGGATTCTTAGCACCTTAGTAAATCTACTCTTAAATCATGAACGCCTAGTAATTTTCCCCCTACATTTATAGCGGTGCCCTAAGTTTTCAGCGGAGCCCTATATCTCACCTGCTTCGACCCAGCTGTGCCGGTGTGCCAAGCCAGCGGAGCCCCCAGCTAGATATGGAGATGGAGACTGCAGGCGAGACGCCTCGATGCCGCACGCCTTCAGACATTCGAATAACGCCATCTGTTGGACAAAACAATTACACTCAATCATTCTCGACAAATATTTGAACAGCCTTCAAAAGATTTTTAATTATGTAAAAATATCATTTTTTTTTAGTAATAGTTTGTACGGCCATGGATACAAGTCCTTTATAGCCCTTCTTAATTTTTCTATCTTCTTCAGTCCTACAGAGTGGTTTCGTCAAGTCCTAGTCAAGTCTAAAAGTCTAGTCAGTAGTCAAGTCTAGTCAGAAGAATCAGGGTAAGTGAAGTGGTAGAAAAACTGCACTAAGCGATTGCTAGGAGCTTTTGGCAACAAGCATGAAAATCACGTAAATCAAACACTGTATCACTTCCCAACACTCACGCTTGATATCAAACACTTTGCGAATAATAATCCACCATTAATATGTGCAAACACTAAAAAAAACATGAATTTTAGAAAATAAAATACAGCGTCGATACTGCTCTTCACAGCATCCCGCCAAAAGTCTCGTAAAAATATCAAAATTTTATTTTCCGTCTAATTTTCTTCTATTCATAAAACTATATCAATTTGGACAACATTCACAGTAGACTAAGGACCGTTCATACTAACGTGAATCCCGCTCGCGTGGCGGGACGCCCACAGAAATAAGAATATATAGATGTGACATTAGCGGGCCAGTTAACTTTTTCATACGCTACTGCACTACTACCGATTTTTATTTCTATGGACGTCCCGCCGGTCGCGCAAGATTCGCGTCAATTTGAACGGTCCTAAGTCTATTAGCAGAAAAAATTCTAGCGTTTTCGGAATGTCGATGGAATTCAGAGGTACTGTGAACTGCGAGAGTTCTTGGTTCTCAAAAGCGCACGTTTGAAAGAATTTACTTAATAATTATTTAAATCAAGTTATATCTGTTTCATCATAAGATACTTTGATATCACCTGCTATATATTAAATAAGTTATACCTGGTCTATCATGAGATATGGTAGTTTCGCGGGCAATGCGGTGGCGGGCACATGTTCGCCATCTCTCGGAGCTGGTGGCAACAAATGAGGGGCTTCTTCTAAACGCGCTGATATTATCTGCACACAATCATTCATAACATTAGAATAATATATATGCCATCTACAATGTATATGCCATATTTGGTCAGGACTCCAAATATGGCATACTAGCTGTTTCCCGCAGCTCCGCCTGCGTCATAAAGTAGCCTATGTTTGACTTGGTATATCCATACCAAATTTCATTAAAATCCGTTCAGCGGTTTGGCCGTGAAAGCGTAACAGACAGAAAGACAGACAGACTTTCACATTTATAATATTAGTATGGATACGTGGCATATATCTGGCTACAAGTAGCATCCCAAATACCTCTATCCCGTTTCCCCTGGGTCCAAAAACTAAAAAAACCTATCCTTTCCTCACTAAAAAACAACGAAACAAGTCGATCACACTGCGCTCACCTATCCGTTTGAATTTAACTTCAAATTGCGTGGTGAGTAGTGCAAAAACGAGCCAAATTGTTGAACACCAATCAGAAGAGATTACGTCATATAAAACATCATTGTTGTTGTCACAAGCCACAGCACGATAGGCTGGTAGCATGGAGTAATAAAGTACAAAGAGGAGAGGCTGTTTGAAATGGCGCAGTGACGTGATCATTGGCGCCTCGCCGACACTGCAGTGGTGTCATTGCTCGTGCTCCATGGTTGGAGCCACGGCCGAAACCAAGCACCCCGCACGTCTGCCTTCCGCCCCGTGTAGCCTCACAAATACTTTCTAACAAAACGCTTATTACGGCATCTCCTCATTGTAATTACTCCATGGCTGGTAGTAGCCGACGTCCATCTCCTACTGGACCTTGTCTCTACCAACTATTGTGGCGGGCAATTGAATACCCGACCGCGAACTATATGCCAGAGACCTCTGTATGACCTCCACTGACCCCGACACATAAGTTTGTTTATGCACAATCCAGTTTGCCGAGCTAGCTCGCGTATAGGTAAGCAAACCAACGTTCCAGAGGCAGTGATCACTCCCAGGACCTGTGGATCTAAAATGGCCACTTTACACGAATTACAATATGATCACATTATGAATCATTGCAAATCTTAAAATTGACACATTTTGGCAGTTCATGAAATGAATCATTTCATGGCAATTCTGCTGTTTGACGGAAAGCCGCAAAATGGCTTACTTTTCGTGAATTGCTTTACCTGATTGCCAGGCGTAAAAATAATTTTTATTTTTGCATAGCGTGCGTACTTTTACGATTTTTTTAGTTAAATAAGTTTATCTAACCAATAATGTTGATTTACCTTCATAAATTAACTGTACAATTGTAAATATCAATAAAAATATTAAAATTATAAAATCTATTTTTAATTTATTACTATAGCAATACTTAAACGAGAAGTGATTCAGGAAATGAATCACGAAATGAATTGAATTAGAGTTGAAATGTCAATGTCAAAATTTGCAGAATTGCTAAGCTTCGCAATTCATGAAATGATTCGTTTTGATGAATTGCTCAAAGTGGCCATTTTAGACCTGCTGGCCGTATCTACGGCTGGCGTGTGAGATCACAGTCAAGAGTAGGTAGGTAGGTATGGTAGGATGGTTGGTTGTGTAGCGAGTCCTAATTTGGCAAATGTACTCATTTACTGTTAATAGGTCATTTACTGTTAATTAAAAATTTAAAGTTAATTAAGTGTCATAGACAGGGAAACCTTTTATTGGCTTTATTTTAGAATAAGTTTATAATTGTAAATTTATACATATGTAACGCTGTTGGTTTTCTTAATAAACTTAAATAAATAAAGAGGCCATCGATACTCTTTCCCCATGCCCTTACAGGATTAAGTAGATATTCTAGGAGCGTGAATCGTCAGTCTGAGTCTTGGCCAGTCATGGCTCTGACTCGGTGAGGTGCACTTCGATGTACTATCCTGACTCTTGACTTTTGATGAGTTGTCTCCTAATTATTAGCATGGGAGAGATCCAGGTGGACTATTGGTTGTGGATCATCGTATGACGCGGGGAGTCGTGTGCGTCTGCTTTAACCATGATTTGGGATATCGTCCTTCTATCGGGACGAACAGACCCTCTGTCCATTTAAATAAGATCTGAATGATAATTTATTGTTAACCTATTATATATATCTCATTAAAGATAGCTTTCATTACCGCCATCCTGCCCTTTTCGTCATTTCAACAAATACAAATCAGTTTCATTCGAACGATTTATGTAAATTTTAAAAAAATTGCACTTTTGAGTTATTTGACGACGTTATTAGAATTACAGAAAAGCGCTAAATTCGAGCGATGAAAAATAATGATAATTTTCAAATAGGTACTCAAAATAAAAATAAAAATATTTCGGGTAAAATCTAGAAACTTTTTACTTTTTCATCTTTTTTTCGTCATGTCATCTATGGATGTAATTGGATAATTTGTCAGAGCTATACAATAAATACCTTGTTTATATAATCACTGAGTCGCGGCAGAAGCATGACGTGAGGCAGCAGGGCGGTCAGTGAGATCGACAGAGCTTGTAATTGACACTGTTGGGCCACGGACAGAACTGGATTGGAAATTGACGATTGTTGAATGCTGAAAATAATAATATGCTTTAAACATTAGGTTTTTTTTAAAAGTATCTCTTATAGAATGCTACATTCCTAGTGCCTATTACATTTTTAAATCAATCAATCATTAAATTAAACTATTTTAATACGGTTTTATCGCGTTTATTACTTATTTATTTACACCTGACGTTTCAAACACTTTACAGCGTTCATGGTCGCAGGCAGACTTAATTTAATGAATAACAATCGCGAAAACATAAGAAATCAATCATTTATTTATTTGTTAAACATAGGTACATGGTTAAAATGTTTTACAGTGAATAAGATACACTATGTTTTGCTATTTTTGCAAGTATTTAATACTAATATGGTCACAGGCTCACAGCCAAAACAATTCCAAATTAAAGTGAAAATATAAATTTCGTGCACAAACAATTTAAGAAATTAAGGTGATTATAGGCGATTAATAAACATGTCATATAGTTAATTATGCAATATATTATACACCGTGAAATTTTAGTCGTTTCGGACCCATCGTCCAGTGACTCCATTCATGCAACTATTATGTACGTGTATTTATATTTATTTATTTTAAAAAAAATTGTTTTTCGTTTTGTATCTGCATTCGGCGTTTATTTGCGCTAGAATCAGATGTGTTGTAATGCAGTAGTCTTTTTGAGTGTGTCTTGCGCAGGGATAATTGTATCCTTTCTTCGCAGTCGTCGTCTATATGAACATTTCAATTGGCAGCCAGTTCATTAGGGTGAGCTTCCAACTTCTCCCCATATTGTTCTATTGCTAAAGCAATTTCTTCTTTTATTGTATTCGCCTAGAGTTCCTGGCGTATCTCACTGTTAGTTATAAACCAAGGAACGTCACTGATTGGCATAATTTTTTTTCTTCATCGTATTTATTTACCCTCGTATTAAAAATATTTTTTATTAATATGAATGTTAGCTAAAATATTTTGCGTCTCGTTTCTTCAAGCTAAATACCGAATAGGATAGAAAAGGATAGAACATATTTTAGCTAAATATTTACGATGAAGCGAAGTCTCCATTTCGAGACCAATTTTACTTTTTATAAATAAATCTCATATTTGGAGGATGATCGCGAAGTCTACTGGTGTCCTATTTTTAAAATGTATGACATTTAAGTCGAATGAAAATGGTTTCATTATTTTTATTTTTCTTTATGTATCTATGTTTAACAAATAAATAAATAAATGATTGATTGATTGATTGATTGATTTGTCTTAATTGTAATTTATCTTAGAATTGAGGCATCCGCGTAAGACCAGCGTCGAGGCTCAGGCCCCGACTTATGCTGAGCGGAGACCTTTTTGGTACTACCCATTTTTTATATTACTGTACCTTTAAAATTTTAAGTATTTATGTTTAGTAGGACCAAATAAACATTTTTTCTTTCTTTATTTCTCAATCCATGTCGAAAAAAAAATTATTCGATCTGTTTAAAATTGTGAAAAATGAAAACAAAAATGGTAGTAAATACATGAGTGAGAGTGAAGTGTGTGTTTCATTGCGGTGCCCTCTATCGGAGTTAAACACGACCCGCCAATATTGCGTGAATGACTCTTTTCAAAAATAGCACTCCTCATAACTGCTAGTTATATTTATTTATTAATTAGTAGTTTAGTTTAGTAGTCTGCTTCAAAAAGTAGCCTATGTTTGACCCTGGGTCTTCAACTATATTCATACCAAATTTCATCAAAATCCGTTTAGCGGTTTGGCCGTGAAAGCGTAACAGACACACAGACAGACTTTTGCATTTATAATATTAGTATGGAAGTATGGATTAATATACTCACGCCATGATAAGCTGCAGTACATCGCACAGAGTCTCCTCTGAGGCCAGCTCTATGATAAGTAATGCTAGAGTCGTGTATATTGCTTCTATATTCTCTTTGGTATTCGACTCCAGTTGCAGTCCTATAAAGAAAAAATATTATATATTGTTTCAAGTTTCACACATGTTTCAGATAAAGACATAACCCTCCCTTCACTAGCCTATTGTGGCTAGTTTACTAAATTTTTATATGTAGTTATTATTATACGTAATTTATGAGTAAATTAAAAAAAAATTTTGTATTTTTTGCAATACTTCAATCTTACATTATGTATTCAGTATTTAAAAAAAAAAACATTTTTTTATTTTACATTTACATTGTTTTATTTATTTATTAAAACTTTATTGTTCCACAAAGTACACATATACTTATAACAATTGGCGGACTTAATGCTAAGAGCATTCTCTACCAGTCAACCATTGGGAGAAACGGAAAGATAGTTTGGCGCAAAAAAGTTAAGGGGGAAAAAATGTATTACATGTAGAGCAAATTTTAACAAAAGCTTAAGTTTATACACTACGTAAACATACATAAAACATACACAAATTCTGTTTCATTTTAAATATATACGTATACCTACACAAATAACAATGATGAAGTAAAGTCACATTGAGAAGTTTTCATTAACTGAGCGAGTCCAAAATGTGCGCACGTGCCCGATTTTAAAACAAAAATTTGTTAGGACTTTACTTAATATCAGCAGGCAAAGCATTCCAAAGTCGAGTAGATTGTAAAGTGAAGGAATTAGCCATAAAACTGGTGCGAAAAAGAAGAGTACTTAGTGAGAGAGAATTAGAAGATTGTTCATACCTTAAAACTAATTTAAATGTCTGTCCGTAATGTAACATTGAAACTGCACTTGTGTAGTGGGATTTATATTGTTTTTTTATTAAATGATAAATGGTTGAACATATTGTTGTCCTATGTATTGTTTAATTTCAAAATAAAAACGATTCATAACCTCAAGGACCGTTGGTAGTGTTTTTAATTATACGACCACCACTGTATGTATACAAGAAGACTCTAAGTGACTGACATATCACGCTGCAGTCCAAACTGCTGGGTTGTTTGGTTCTAAAATTGCCACGTGGGTTCCTTTTGTGGACTAGGGGTGCACTGAGAAGATATTTTTCAAAATTCATCCCCTAAGGGGGTTAAATTGAGGTTTCAATTGTATGAAGAAACGGGATTAGTTAGACCAATTTTGTGGAAACTTCGGCATCTATATATATAAAAATCAATGCCACTTTTCGTTGTAATTTTACAACCCAAGAACGGGCTCACCTATCCAACCCAAATGTTTAGGCTTTGTTCGGACTATTTAGTAGATGGTTTACGTTAGGTTTGGACAAAATCGGTCGAGCGGTCCTTCATTTATCACTTTATACGTAGCGAAGCACTTACCGGGCCGCTAGTTGATTATAATAAATAAGTAAATACCTGTTTCATAAAAACCCCTAAAAGGGGGAAACCGGGTGACTATGCCTTAAATTCGATACGGATATTCGTTTTCGTGGCCATTGGGATCGCAGACTACAACACACTACACAAAATGAATGCACGCGGGCGATGCCGCGGACATAGAATATAAAATAATCTCAAATACCTTCATACAACGAGCTGAATATAGCGTAGCCATGTTTGGATATGAAGATTAGGTCTTGTCGCGAACATTTCTCCACCGATATGCCCAGTTGTTCGTAGTCCACACTGGAAAGACACAATATTACTTATAACCTAAATATATAGAATATATATGTTTGTATCAATTTTTGGAAAATGTTAAATAAATAAATAAATATTGTTACGAAATCAAAAATAAATAAAAATAAAATGCGGTCCGCGGAAGTTTGAGTAGCGCTGTCCGCGGAAAATTCTCGTACAATCGTCGCGTGTTTCCATACGGGAATAATATCGCGAACGATCTAGTACATCGATTATCTCGCTCTAACATATTGCTTTGTCTCGCTCTCGCACTTCTAGTATGTAAGGGACTAACTAAGGGAACGAGACAGAGAGTATCCCTCTCTCTATTCCGGAGTAGTTGTGATCTTTCTAGAAACTTATGGAGCGGGTTTCCCGGGCCATATAAATATCGGAAGGTGCCTCAGGAGGGCAGTTCTAATTTAACTGAGCTACAAGTGCGATCAAGAAGCGATATCCGGAGCGAATAACAAGTGATACAAGCGACCTCGGCAAGTTATAGTGACTGTGATTAGCAAGTGTTTTGGACATTGTTAGTGATAAGTGAAGTGAAGTGACGTCGGCGACCATCCTTGTGGGAATAAACGTTTTTAAGAGTCATCAGGTGTTTCTCTCCAAATTGCGAACCCCGGAGCTCGTAACAATATATAATACTTATGTTATCGCGATTTTTACACATCAAATTAAACAATTTTAATACAGTTTTTATCGCATTTATTAA
Source organism: Euzophera pinguis (assembly GCA_947363495.1). Classification (NCBI taxonomy): domain Eukaryota; kingdom Metazoa; phylum Arthropoda; class Insecta; order Lepidoptera; family Pyralidae; genus Euzophera; species Euzophera pinguis. The sequence continues at coordinate 10,314,474 of OX376176.1, forward strand.
TTACTAGCTTTTTCCCGCAGCTCCGCCTGCGTCAAAAAGTAGCCTATGTTTAACCCCGGGTCTTCAATATATTCATACCAAATTTCGTTCAGTAGTTCGGCCGTGAAAGACAGACAGACAAACTTTCGCATTTATAATATTAGTATTTGTTTACACCTTACGTTTCAAACACTTTACAGCTTTCACGATCGCAGGCAGACTTTGGAAAACCGTATTAGAATATTTGCATAATATTATTGTTTACAGCCCGACCAGGAAAATAAAAACCCTGCATTGGCGTCGTCGCTACCGATCGCCTTTATGTGGCAACATGTTGTACGTGACATGTCAACAACAAAATTGACAACAATCTGTAACGTCGCTTTTGCTATGCAAGTAATATATGGTTTGTACCGGTTACATTATGATAACATCTCTTGTATTACTTTTCTTGAAGTGCCTTTTAAGTGCGATCGCCGAAAGCGGAAACTCTTAGTAAGGCTTCTAAAAAATACTGAATAAAATAACACTCACGTAGGTTGCTGCAATCTCTCCGCGTTTCCTCGCCGATCCAACAGTGTGTGCAGTATCCGTTGCAACAGTGCCCTTGAAGTGGGATCGCCCGAAGCGGAAACTCTCAGTAAAGCCTCTAAAAATGCGGCCGGGAAGGCTTTACTAAGTTCCGTAGTTTTGTATGTAGTTCCTACCTGTGGAATAGTGTTCTTATTAGGGCGGATTTAACCAAAGTCGTATAAGATTTATTCTAAGGATAATGACGCAATTTACTCTCGTATTATGATGATTACATTTCACCGCACAGTTAATCAAGAATGTACTTTTAATCCACGTATAATCTGACTTTAAAATAAAAATGTCTGTCATTATTTTTTTATGCTTAGATTAGTCATTAGATCATCAACAAAATCGAAATCAATTCAATTCAAATCATTTATTGCGTTTCATATAGTAGTAGTTTTTATAATATAAGTACAATACGAACCCTGTAGGGCATTGCAACTTTAAAAATCGGCCCTTAGAGTTATATTTCCAACAGCACTGAGAGATGTTAATGATAACTTGAGCTAATTCCTTAAACTCAAAAACAAAAGTCTCCCTTGGGAGAATAATGTTAGATGTATACTAAGGAGAAAGTAAATTTAGTAATGAAATTCTATTTTTGCGAGAAAATTTCTTCGAGTTTGAAGAATTTTTCTTGTGTAATCATTTATTTATTTATTTAAACTTTATTGTACAAAATATACAATTCTAACAGGCCAACCTTTGGGTAAAGCAGATATCTTAAATGTGTGTGTAATCTGTAAAAGAAAAAGCCCCCAATACACTACCCTGGGGTATACCTTCATTAATATTATTTGTTTATATAAACACCGTGACATTTGAATCGTTTTGGACCCATCGTCCAGCGACTCCATTCATGCAACCGAACAAATTTCCCCAAGGAACATAGCTCGAAACATGAAAAACGAATTTGGACTTCCAATAGTAAGTTAGGTCACGTGATGAGACATTTTGTATGGGAGGTCCAAAAATTTACTCCATACTTCGACCCATGTATCTTGGGGAAAGTTGTTCAGTTGCATGAATGGAGTCGCTGGACGATGGGTCCAAAACGACTCAAATGTCACGGTGTTTATTTAAACAAATAATATTAATGAAGGTATACCCCAGGGTAGTGTATTGGGGGCTTTTTCTTTTACAGACATACAGCCGCACTCGGAGACTAATGATGACACACATTTAAGATATCTGCTTTACCCAAAGGTTGGCCTGTTAGATAATGCTTTTATATTATCCTATTGTTAAATACAACGTTAAATAAACGTAACGTAAACGTTAAATAGCTGTAAACAATTAAAATCAACATGTATTTAACTTACTTTTAATAGTGATTTCAGTAGAATGCTCTGCAGCATGGTGTCAGCTTTAGTTCCCTTCCCGCCTCCTTGAATAGAAATGAAAAAATGATTTATTGTGTAAAATGCACAAATGACACACAGAGTTCACAAATGACACACCAAAATAAAAACATATATCCATATCCATACTAATATAGAAAGTCTGTTTGTCTTTCTGTCTGTCTGTCTGTGTCGCTTTCACGGCCAAACCGTTTAACGGATTTTAATAAAACTTGGTATGAATATAGTTGAAGACCCGGGGTCAAACATAGGCTACTTTTTGACGCAGGCGGAGCTGCGGGAAAAAGCTAGTATGTAACATATGAAAATGAGGAACAAAGGCGGACTTATCGCTAGAGCGACCGCTCAGACTGAGCCTGGCCACGAAGAAATTCGCCGCGTTGCCACCGGCGACTAATAGAAATACATAACAGATGCACTAAAAATCCACGGGAACTGGTGACTGGCGAGGCGTAATGAGAAGTAGTAACGATTAGTGCACTGAAACAAAATTTCGCCGTGGCGAATCGCTTCGTGGCCAGGCTGATAGGGCGAAAAGAAATATAAAGTTCCTATATTAAATACGACACAACGTTTTATGTCAGGAATCTCAGGAACTACTGGTCCGATTCGAATAATTCTTTCAGTGTCGGATAGCCTATTTATCGAGGAAAGCTATAAGGCTAACACGCAGTCGAGACGGGCCGCTAGTAAAATTATAAAAGCAGTATAATACCTGGAACTTTACTGACGATGAACATCATGATATCAATCTTCTGGAAATCTGGAAGGTGGTCAGCGAATTCTCCCAAAGCGTTAATCAGAGCTTCTTGGTATAATTTCTCGTCGGTTTCTTTCTGTAAATACAACACAAAATTTTAATTTAAACATGTTAATACAATACAAATCCTTTTATTGCATATATATTTATTTATAAATCTTTATTGTACCACAAGTTTACAATTGGCGGACTTAATGCTAAAAGCATTCTCTCCCAGTCAACCATTAGGAAAAACAGAAAAGTTATGTGCGGCGCGAATTATTTTAGAATACAATGAGAGAAAAAAAAAACAAAAAAACACTTAACTGCTAAATAAACATACATAGATTTACATACAGTATTCATAACTATACATAAACATACATAAAAGAAGAGATGAAAACGGAAAAAGATGACGATTTAGGGTGATATTATGCTAGTGAGGTGAATTTTGACTTTTCTTTTGAAAGCGAATTTAGTAATGGTCTCTTTGATGTCATCGGGTAGAGCATTCCAGAGCCGTGTGGCTTGTAAGGTCAATGAATTAGACATAAAACTGGACCGAAATAGGGGAGTAGAAAGGGTAAGTTTTTTGGAATATATATGAAAAATAACAACATAAATTACATACAATTTTAAAATAAATGCGGCCTTATCGCTAAAAGCAAATTCTTCCAGACGATGTTGAGAAATCTCAAAAATGAATGATTATTACGATAATTTAAAAATAACTAAAACTCCCGACTAATTTGGAAATGAAAAAAAAAATCCGCCATTTTGTTTTTTTACTATTTTCGTGTACCCAATGTCACTCTCACAGTAAATACGAATCTAACGACACCTCTCAAGCTAGCGTTGCCAGGCGTCCGGATATAGCCGGGCATAGTTAGGCTTTTTGATTGCGTGTCCGGCCAAAATAAACGGTGGTGTGCTTTTGTTAGGCTTATTACATTTTGTTTAATTTAACAAGATTCATGGTAACAATCAGAAAAGCTTTAAATACTGAGACACAAAATCCTCAATAATGTAGGGTGTCCGGCCGTTTTAGCCAAAAAAATACGGCTAGCCGGCGTACAAGGTGGACGTGCATCAAATTAATTTTTTAAAATATAAATATCACTGCGCTCTAAAACCAACCTTACCCCAACCAATCAAGTCATAATCTAGTTAACTCAAGACATCTGGAATTGATACATTTCGCTCTGCACTGGCCCAGCTAATCGACGGGTACCCCACACCTCACCCCCTCGAGTAAAGAAGACGAGCTCCGATTTTTCAACCCGTTCTACAACTTCGCGTCTATTCGTGAATAATCGTGAGTACAAATAAATAATCACTACCAAAGATCATGAGCTTATTACGATCGCCTACTGGATGTGACATGCCGAAGGCTGCAAGTGTTTCAGGCTTTATTCCTGATCTATCGGTTGTGGATGAGGTTAACACTTCTTCTACAACCTTTCGAAACAAACGAAAACAACCCCATGATGAGGAAGAAATCAGGAACCAATTGGATGTCAAATTTGATGTCACTTCTCTCATCCTCTATCAAAACTCAAAATGATAAAACTACTAAGATTATTGAAGATATTTCAGCAATAAAAAATCACATGACTGAAATTAAAACCGGCATGGAAAAGTTTGACAATCAAATATCAGCTATCGCAGCAGAGCAAAAATCAATTAAGAATGATGTTAATACGTTAACTAACTCGATCCTTGCCACTGACAAAAAAGTGGAGTCATTAGATTCAGAGATCAAAGCATTAAAAAGCAATTCATCGTCCGGATTGAAACATAGTTCATTTGAAAATATTGTGTCAGAAATCAATGAACGTACATGGAGGAGTAAAAATATATTAATAACCGGTATCCCAGAACCCTCTACCTCAGACTCCAAAGAGCAACGAGTATTGGATAGAAATGAGACACTGAAAATTGTGCGACAGATTTTTACAGATTGTCCTGAGCCTGTGGTAATGAATCGCATAGGTAAATATAAAAAAGATACCAGCCGCCCAATCAAAATGCGGTTTGAGTTACCTGAAACCGCCAAACATTTACTCCAGAATAAGGCAAAATTGAAATCAGATACAATAAGAATATATTCTGATCAAACTCCACACCAACAAGCATATTTCAAAAATCTAAAGCTCGAATTGGACCGCAGGCTTGCTGATGGCGAAAATGGCCTATGTATCAAATATATCAAAGGTATGCCTCAGATTGTCAATGAAACCCCAAAAAACTCTCACGTTCAGCCAATAGAACCACCTACATAGATGAAATTCAATACCAAGTTACCACTAAATATGATGAGTTATAAGGCAATGAATAATCCTTTAAATGCTTTTATATAAATGCTCAGAGTATAGTTAAAAAAGGAAAATTTGATGAGTTGTTATGCATTATAAAATCTTTTTCATGTATTATGCATATTGTTGTTTTGACAGAAACGTGGTTTAAATCCGACGACGAGGCTAAGAGGTTTCAAATACCCGGATATACGCATTATTATACTCACCGATCCAAGGTGGGTGGGGGAGTGTCTATATTTGCTCATAATAACATGAAGCACTATGAAGTAGAACAGCTATATCAAAATGACAACCATTATCTTTGGATTCACTTAAATAAATTTTCAGTCGACATAGGTGCTATTTATAAACCTGGACGCACATCTGTGAACGAATTCTTGAATACTTTCTCCCAACAACTAGATAAACGAAAAAGAGGGATAGCAATTGGAGATTTCAATTTAGATTTACTGAGGAAACATAAGAGTGAAGTGGTTGCTTATATGAACTTCGTAACGGAGAGTGGATATCGCATCATGAATAAAATCGACATAGAATACTGTACACGTAAAACTTCAAAAACGGCTACCATAATCGACCACGTCTTAACGAATCTTCAACAAAATCAGTTCCATTTTGCCATTGTAAACTCATCTATGTTGGACCACAATCAGATATTTTTCGAAATTAAAAACTACCAACCGGATTCTATGGTGAAGACTAAATATGAAGCAGTTGATTATGAAATGTTATATAAAACTATGAAAAAGCAACACACCAGTAACTATAAAATTGACTACAATGAACTTGAAGCAAGATTAAAATCGTGCATAGAAAGTAGCAGAATTAAAAAAACCAAAATTTTGAATCCACCAAGACAGGATTGGATTAACAAAGATATTATAAATCAAATTAATTTAAGAAACTCCCTCTGGTATCAACACAAATCGAATCCAGAGGACAAACGTTTTCGAGCAGAATTTCTAAAGGAAAGAAATAGAGTCACTAAAAACATACGCGTAATGAAGTCTCAATACTATCACAAAAAGTTCTCAGAGTGCAAGCACAAATGTAAGAAAATGTGGAGACTGATAAACAATCTTTCACATAACAAAGTAAAGAATTCAACTACACCACACAAACTGCAGATAGGAAAAGATGAACCTGTATCAGATGCTAAAAAAGTATGTGAGATTTTCAACCAATTCTTTTCAACCGTTGGCTCAACCCTAGCAGAAGCGATCCCTGCCAAGTATCACAACAAGACTTTTACAAGTGCCGCCAAAAGTAATCCTTGTCACAAACGCTTTTTGTCTTCTTTTGAATCCACATCTGTAGAGGAAGTCACAAAAATCATAGACAATTTAGACCCAAATACTAGTGCCGGACTTGATCGCATTAACCCTAAATGTATCAAATGCGTAAAAGACCTATTAGTAGAAGAACTTACTCATTGCATAAACAAGTGTCTAGCAGAAGGTATCTTTCCAAACAGTCTGAAAATAGCTAAAGTGCTGCCTATTTACAAAGCTGGTAGCAAATTGGATCCTAATAATTACCGTCCTATATCAATTCTTCCAATCTTGTCGAAAGTTTTTGAAAAAGTTATATACCTCCGTCTTGAAAACCACCTAAATAGCATTAACTTTCTTAGCCCAAATCAATATGGTTTCCGGCCAAAATCTAATACTTTATCTGCAACAGCGGATTTAGTTACTGGCATAAAAAATAATATTGACAAAAAGAAAATATCCTTGGGAGTATTTATAGACTTAAAAAAAGCATTCGACACAGTTAGTCATAGGATAATGCTAAAAAAGCTAGAGGACATTGGCATTACTGGCAACGCGCATAATCTCCTGAAATCTTACCTAACTAATCGTTACCAAGTTGTACAAATTGCTGAACAACAAAGCACCTCTAACCATATTACATATGGGGTCCCACAAGGTTCAATTTTGGGACCTCTTCTCTTCTTGATTTACATAAATAATATATGCCACCTAGACTTAAAAGGAAAACTTTCTCTATATGCTGATGATACGAGCTTGTTCTACTTTGGCGATAGACTTAGCAAAATGGTTCAGGATGCACAGCATGACCTTGACCAACTAAATATGTGGTTTCACTGTAATTTAATGACTATAAACACATCTAAAACTCATTACGTTATATTTATGGCTAAGAATAAAAAGATCGAAGACTTTCCTCCACTTAAAATTAATGATCAAATAATTCTAAGAACAAATGAAGAAAAATATCTTGGGCTGATCCTTGACAGCAGACTTACTTGGGTACCACATATTGAAAAAATTAGGTCGAAAATAGTTTCTCTTACTGGAGCCCTTCGTGGCATTGTTCATTTCCTGCCTCTGAATATTCGATATACCATATATAACTCATTTGTAAAACCTCACATCGATTACCTGATTGAAGTGTGGGGATCGGCAGCCAAATCAAACCTTCGACCTTTACAAACCGCCCAAAATAAATTAGTAAAAACTTTATTCAAACTTGATTTCTTAACACCTACAAACGTTGTATATCGGAAAACGCAATTAATGAATGTGGATCAGACATATCGCTATTATAGTTCTTTACTCATACGCAAGATTCTTACTAAAGATATACATACAAACATAAGTTTTACAAAAAAGAATCGCATACAAACCAGATACCTATTGAGATCTGCAAACAACTTATTGCTAACTTCACCAAGAACAAATTACGGAAAAAAGTCGATTACATATGAAAGCGCGCAAATATACAACAAATTACCTAAAGATATTAAAGATGCCAAAAGTTTACAGACTTTCAAAAGACTGCTGAAATATCACATAACAAAAAAAAAAAAAGTAAAAAAAAAAAAAATTAAAATAAAATGCATGAATTAAAAATTTGGACTGCATGTTATCAAAATATGTGTTTTCCACCTGCATGTTTTTCTATGGCACATGTAACTAAACTTTTCTGTCCGCGAGACCCACAAATGGAGATAAAATTTAAAAATAAATAATAATAATAGTTAATAATTTAAAATAATAAAAAAAAAGAAAACAAAAAATATAATTAAAATAATTAAATTTATTTTAATAGTTTGATATAAAATAATTTTGATATATATAACGAATACCGAATTAATCTCGAAAATGAAGATTACTGTAGGTAATTGAAATAAATGTATAATTCTTAATCTTGTTCATGATGTTACTAATATCTACAACGTAGCTAAAAATAAGTTAAAACTAATATATATATATATATATATATATAAATAAATTATAAATAATTTAATACAATTGAAATTATTTGTCTTCGAAGGGAATATTAATTATAATTAATAAAGATTAACTGATAAAACTCTGTGAGTAAAACAATAAATACTCTTAATAGTCTTATCGCGCTGCCTCTCGCATGGCACATCTAGTTAACGCAAATCTATGTATTTCTGCCGCACTGTGATTGTTTCGCAATGATTATAAAAGATTTTGAGGGTAGAATATTAATAATACACAAGTAGTGGTAAAAGTTAATTCAATGTTATTTATCTGTCTAAAATTGTACGTCGACGTGTTTTTTGAAATATTATTGTAAGTATTTGATGTATTTCTCATTAAGTGAATTTAATGTAATTCTTTTGAGAATAAACTTCTTAAACCTGAAATGTCCGGCCAAACTGGCTGGTCTGTCCGGATATTAGGTTTGGCAACCTGGCAGTCCTATCTCCAGCTAAAATTTATCGAGCCGTTCAGGCTGCAGAGCGTTCCAAACAATTACACATACATATCATACTCTAGAAAAACATAACCCTCCTTCTCGCGCAGTCGGGTAAGAAACAATGAGTACGGAACAAAAGGCGGACTTAATGCTAGGAAAGAGAATTGTCCAACAGTCCGCGATACTATACAAAGAAAGTTACGAAATGAACCTATCCAATTTAAGATCTCTGCTTGAATTAATGAATGAATGAACACTTTATTGCACCATTTACAAACAAAAGAAACACATAGTTAAATCCAATACAACTAAATGGGTACAAAGGCGGACTTATCGCTATAGGTTGTTAACATTAAGTCCGCCTATTGTGATATACAATTGTATATCTTATAGATTAAAGTTTAAAAAAATAAAATTAGGAAATGATTACTTCAGAATCTCTGGCGACAGATGTTCTCAAATTCGTCAATAGATTGTTGATTATCTCCAAAACGGATGGACCTGAAACAATAGTTCAAATTTATGTAATATACTTCTAATAAGCCATGTGAGCCTAGTACCTGAATCATGGAAACTGTGAATGTCTATAGCGATTTTTACTATGAACTGTTTAAGACATTTTGAGGGTATCACTCGCGCGTTGCCAGCTTGTCGCCCACATCTTTCAACACAACATCAAGTGTGTAGGTAATGTAAGACTTTTGGATCATGATCCAAATGGTGCAAGAGTCCAACCAGTTTCCCGAGAGGAAAAGTACGAACTAGACATTAAACGCTAAGCTTGTTAAGCACCATGTAATTCATGTTTGCCTAGTACTTCCAAGTGAAGTTTGGTCAAATCGTTGGATGCAACTGGCCCGCGCGAGTCAGTTAATAACCCACTATTTCCTTTTTTTTTTTTTGGTAATGGGTTTTACGGCCATGGATACAAGTCCTTTATGGCTCTTCTTAATTTTTCTATCTTCTTCAGTCCTACAGTGTCGTTTCGTCTAGTCCTAGTCAAGTCTAAAAGTCTAGTCAGTAGTCAAGTCTAGTCAGAAGAATCAGGCTAAGTGAAGTGGTAGAAAAACTGCACTTAGCGATTACTAGGACCTCTTTGCAACAAGCATGACAATCACGTAAATCAAACACTGTATCACTTCCCAACACTCGCGCTTGTTATCGAACACTTTGCGAATAATAATCCACCATTATTACGCACAAACACTCAAAAAAAACACAAATTTTGGAAAATAAAATACAGCGCCGATACTGCTCTTCACAGCTTCCCGCCAAAATTCCCCACTATTTCCAGCAGTGGACAATAAACAACTACTATTGCTGGTGTAGGTAATGATAGACTGGGGTCACTAGACCTTTGACATGCTGTATCCAAATGCTGCATTATGGGTTCCACCCATGGAGCAATTACAAAGAGGAGATGCCGTAATAAGCGTTTTGTAAGAAAGTATTTGTTCAGCTATACGGGGCGGAAGGCAGACGTGCGACATGCTTGGTTTCGGCCGTGGCTCCAACCATGGAGCCCCACTGCAGTGTCATCACATCACGGAGCCATTTCAAACAGCAACTCCTATGCAGTAATTGCTCCAGGTTCCACCAGCTCCCGAAAGCAAGTGTTAGCGCGATACAGTTAACAATGAGCTCCTTGTAATTCGTGTTTGCCTAGTACTTCCGTGTGAAGTTTAGTCGAATTCGCTGCAACTGGCCTATCTACGGTCAAAGTCTACGAAGAGACCGAATATGTCCAGCAATGGACAAACAAAAGGTACTTAGTATCAAAGAGTATCTCACCAACGCTGTCGCCGGCTGCTATAGCCACAATATTGCTAAGAACGGCAGCGCGGGCCGCTCTGACCCTTGTTCTGGCTTTGGGGTCAGTAGAGCCTGGACAAGCTGCGTCCAAATGCTGCATCAGGGCTTCCACCACACTGTACGAGTATTGAGCCTGGAAGTTATAAATTAATAGGTATTAGAATTTAAAAAAAAAAAAAAAAAAAACACCATACTTCCATACTAATATTATAATTGCGAAAGTTTGTCTGTCTTACTGTCTGTCTTCTACGTTCTATTTGATGTGAATATAGTTGAAGACCCGAAGTCAAACATAGACTACTTTTTGACGCAGGCGGAGCTGCGGGAAACAGCTACTATGTTACAAATCAAAATGAATCCAGGGGGGCTATTTTTAAAAAGCGTGACTCACGCAAAATCGGCGAATCGAATGATTTTTGTTCGATGTCGAACGATTTTCGTTCGTTAACGAAGGATTTTTGTTCGTATGTCATACATTTCAAAAATAGGGTTCCAGGAGTGCTAATACGATAATAATTAATTTTGTAATTACTAATTATGTACTGAATAGCACACTTTATGCATGCATGTATATAATTACAATCAACAGATGTGTTTATATTGTATCTATATGTGAAAACCTTTTTTGGCCTTATTGTGGTAATTGTTGAATTTTAGTTTAAGAAATGTTTGTACGCTGTTGGTTTTCCAATAAAAAAAAAAAAAAAAATAAAAAAACTAACTCACAAAATCGGCGAGTCGAATAATTTTTGTCAGAATCAAAGCATTTTTGTTCGACATAATATGTCATGTCATACATTTCAAAGACAGTTACTCCAGAACAACGACTTGAGGATTCTACCTACATCAGTCCTTTGATTTTATTTATTTACCTTATTCTGGGGGTTATACATAAGAGGAAAAGACAGTATAAGGGAGCTGCTTATTCCTAAGGAAATTTTTTCCAGCAGACCCGAGAGAAGAAATGACAAGAAAAGGGTAATTAGCGTGTACAAAAAAGAAAGGAAAAGTGAAGACTATACCTAATTACCTAGGTACAAATTTAATAAAATCATTGTAATACAAACATGCTTAATTTACTACACAAATACCACTACAAATAATACATCTACACTAATATTATAAAGAGGAAATATTTGCGTTTTTGTGTATATGTTTGTAATGAATAAACTCAAAAACCACTGTGCCGATTTCAAAAATTCTTTCACCATTGGAAAGCTACATTCACCCTGAGTAACATAGGCTATATACCGCAGGCGGAGCTGCGGGAAACAGCTAGTACTTAATAAACTTACATATAAAATACATACATAAATATCTATTATACTAAGGACGGATAATACTTCTTAACTAGTTTCTTTAAGACTGAGAATTCATTGAGAATTTGATTATTTTTTTCACAAAAAAAATTGGTAAGGTATGTTTTTATATTTGCTAATTTGATGGGCGCGTAAAGTACGCACTATTCACATTTCACATCCTCTTATATCAAGAGATAAGTTAGTCAACTGACCTGAATTGAAAACATTATAATCTTGAAGGTGTGAACTGCAAAGTCGTTCGGTACCCACAACTCGTGTCGATCGAAATGCCTGCAGAAAAAAGACAAGTTAGTATGGCCAGAAAGTGTAATAATATTTTCCTTTGAATGCACTAGTAATAGGAAATACTCTTCATGTGATTGATGCTTCAGCTGTAGGAACATCAATGAGCTCACCGTGATCCGAGAAGACTTTTGGCGGGAAGCTGTATTTTATTTTACAAAATTTGTGTTCTTTTGAGTGTTTGTGCGTAATAATGGTGGATTATTATTCGCAAAGTGTTCGATAACAAGCGCGAGTGTTGGGAAGTGATACAGTGTTTGATTTGTGTAATTTTCATGCTTGTTGCCGAAAGCTCCTCTTAATCGCTAAGTGCAGTTTTTCTACCACTTCACTTAGCCTAATTCTTCTGACTAGACTTGACTACCGACTAGACTATTAGACTTGACTAGGACTTGACAAAACCACACTGTAGGACTAAAGAAGAATGAAAAATTAAGAAGGGCTATAAAGGACTTTTATCCATGGCCGTAAAATCCATTACTACAAAAAAAATAATTCCGAGATACTGATTACGGTGAGCTCACTTGAATAAAATGTTCCATTCTAATAACTCTGGGTATTTCTCTATCAGTTAGCAAGTGACTCAGTGAGTTCCTTTTGACTCATGGCAGCCTGGTATATCTAAGCAAAGTTTAGTCAAGACCGCTGGCTGTCTTGACCGGTGGTAATCTATAGAACAAGCACATTTCTCAGCGACCGTTTCATGCAAGTTGAGCTCTTCGCAATTCCTATTTGCCTAGTACTCTCGATGTGAAATGCTCACCTATCATCATCAAACATCTACATCAAGGTTTCTCAGCCATATCTCCGCTTCCGGATATCTCTTTAACACTAGACAGTACTTCCATAACAAGGCAGAAAGAAGTCAGCCAGTGACTCAGTGCGGTCTTTATGACTCATGCTATTCTGCGCCATAAATGACTTGTGCTTGGCCTCTGACAGAGCTGTTCGGATGGCTTCTGAGGTTGGAGAGCTCTTCGTTATTCATGTTTGCCTAGTACTTCCGCGTGAAATACTCCCAACTTTGGATTGTACCTTTAAGTATGATGTGATATGGATGCTAGTCATAGTGAGTTCTTCGTAATTCATGATAGCCTAGTGCTTTTGATATTAAATACTTCAATTTTCGACAATCGAAATTATTATTAAAGCAGAAATTAGCCAAAGAATCAGCGAGCTTCTGGTTCTCATACCAGCCTAGTACATCCAAGACAGCAATCAGGCCAGTCACGGTGGGGACTCCATCATACTGTCTCTTACTTCATTCAGCCAGCGACCGCAGTATCAATGAGTCCAAGCATGATTACTGTATAAGCGACCGCAGTATTAATGATTGGCTCTTCGCAACTCATGTTCGCCTAGTACTTGCGCGTGAAATACAGCTTTAGGTTACCTTCTTTTTATGGATATGGATGGATACTTGTTGTAGTAAGCTCTTCGTGATTCATGATAGCTTAGTACTTTTGATATTAAATACTTCAATTTTCGACATTTATTTATCGAAATTCTTTATCAAAGCAGAAGTTAGCAAGAAAATCAGCGAGTTTCTAGTGATTAACGCTAACTTAGTACATCCAAGACAGCAACCAGGCCGGTCACGGCGGAGCTCCATCATACTGTCTCTTACTTCATTCCATCAGCGATTGTAGTATCAATGATGAGTCCAAGCAAAGATATTGTCAATCACTTCATTCAGTAAGTGACCGCCGTATCAATGATCGGTTCTTCGTAATTCATGTTCGCCTAGTACTTCCGCGTGAATACTCCAGCTTTGAGTTGCCTATTGTTGAGTGTGTGTTGGTGTGATATGGATACTTGTCGTAGTAAGCTCTTCGTGATTCATGATAGCCTAGTAGTCTACTCTTGATATTAAATACTAAAAATTTCGGACATTTATTTAACAGGATTCTTTATTAAAGTAAAATTAAGCAAGAGAATCAGCTAGCTTCTAGTGAGTCATGGCAGCCTAGTACATCCAAGCCAGCAACACAACAATCACTCACGTGAGCACCGGCCGCAGCACACTCCGGATATGCCCGAAGGCAGCCCTGCCCACCAGTTCCCTGAGACAGGCCTCCGCCAGTCGCGGCGGAGCCTCCTCTCCGCCGGCCGGCAGTCCGTCCGTCTCCATGCACGACACTGTCTCGTACTTTTCGGCTGTCTGTCAGAAAAACAGAAGAAAATTTCATGGGATCTCTCACTCGAAGCAGATAGATAATAAAAGTGAAAAATTGAATGGAATATCGATAGTATTATAAGTGTGAAAGTCTGACTGTCTATTACGCTTTCACGGCGAAACCGTTGAACGGATTTTGATGAAATTTGGTACGAATATAGTTGAAGACCCGGAGTCAAACGTAGACAACGGAGCTGCAAGAAACAGATAAGTTGTGCCGACCTCACATATATAATACTAACAGTTTTCTGCGCCTTTGCCCGCGTCAAAAATTAGCTTATGTTCGATCCCGAGTCACCAACTGTATCCATACCAAATTTCATCAAAATTGGTCCAAAGTTTTCAACGTGAAAACATTACCGACAAACAGATAGACGGACTGACAGTAAATATGAATACATTAGTAAATATGAATCAATATGGATGTTCACTGAGAGTGAAATGTATCAATTTAAAAAATAAGATATTATGTTTTTCCAATCGTATCTCAATCCATATTACTTGAATCACTTACTAAAATAAGACCAAATATATTTTACGTCCACATATTTTCATAAAAATATTATTATACAATTGATAAAATTTTACACAAAAACCTAATTATTTGTTACTGCAACCAATTTCGATTATTCAATTTCATTGAAATCCATACACAGTCTACGAATATTTACCTGCATATTGTACAAAAGCGATGGTACAATCTTGTCCATATGTTGCGCTTCCCATATATTCTCAACGAGATCGTCTGACACTGTCTTTCTTATTACTCCCTGAAACAAAAACAAAAAATATAGTACTTATTTTATCTAATGACGCTTCTTAAATTGCATCCGTGGTCCAGTGGTTAAGGCGTTCGCCTTTGGCCCGGTGGGAATCGAACCCACCACGGGTTCGATTCCCACCGGAAGCATACTTTGTTTAGTTGTTTCCAGTTTGGTTAGGACTTAGCAGGCTTGAATCACCTGATTGTATGATAATAAAGATGATTCCGTGCTTCGGAAGGCACGTTAAGCCGTGGGTCCCGGCCGCCATCTGGTGGTCGTTAAAGGAACCACGTCAGTAGCCAAAAGGCGGTTCCGCACAACTCTGACCAGGGTGTAAAAGGTTGATTGACAATGTAACCTACACGAAATGTGATGATAATGATGATGACTTCTTAAATTTGAGTATCTCTAAGTTTTATCGCTAGGAAGATTGCTATGGAATTATTTAGACAACACTTCCTGTCCATTAAATTAAGTAAAGGCCACTTAAAAGTTTGCAAATCTACATATTATAAAACTGAAGAGTTTGTTTGTTTGAATCTCTTGATTATCTTTGCATGTTGATGACATTATATTCTCTCAGTCCTGGACGCCGATCCTCGCGCGTTTAGAAATTAAGTCGAATGCGAGATTTGTCGAAAAAAATAGCGGACGTATAGTGTTTTCTGTAGTTAGCCGCCATGTTTTTTCGAGAAATATCGATTTCGACTTATCTCGAAAGGCGCAAGAATATGCCCCAAGAAACAAGCTACATAATATTTTTTTTATTTAAAAAAAAAGGACGATAGTAATTTTTTTTAAAAAACTAACTTAATTAAACTAAACTATATCTAATAAATAGCTACATAAACCTTGAAGTACTAGGCTAGCATAAAAACTTAAGAGCTTCAACTCACCTGCAGCCCCTGAATTCCAGCCAATCGGATCTTGTCCCTTGCAGCAACATCACCGTGGTTGCTGTGACACATTGCCGAGAATTTCGATACAAAGAAGTCGTATCGGCGATGGTACGATGGCGTGTCT
The DNA here is from genome assembly GCA_947363495.1 of Euzophera pinguis. Lineage (NCBI taxonomy): Eukaryota > Metazoa > Arthropoda > Insecta > Lepidoptera > Pyralidae > Euzophera > Euzophera pinguis. The sequence goes on from OX376176.1 coordinate 10,330,522, forward strand.
TCTTCTATATTCGCGAAACGGACGAACTGTAAAAAAAAAGTCTAAATTTTACCTCATACAGAGAGGCTTTAACCCAGAAATGAGACACAAATAGCTACAAAAAAATTACATACTGTTGAAAGTAGAACTTCCACTTTTTTTGAAAGTCGGGTAAAAAAAAGTAAAAACCGTGTGAAAGAGAGGGGAGATTTTTGTTCTGTTCAGAGTAGTCCGTCTGGGGAATTACCTACCTCCACCCTACAGAAGACCGCAGCCAAATAACACTGTTATGCAGTGTTGTGTTCCTGCTGGTGAGTGGGTCGCTAGGCTCCAGAGGGGTCGCTGTGCTGACAGCGGACAGGTCGGCAACGCGCTCGTGACATCTCCGGCGTTGCAGGCGTTCATGGGCTACGGTAAACACTTACCATGAGGTGGGCCGTACGCCTGTTTACCTACTTCGTTGTATAAAAAAAAGGTAAGTTCTAGAAACAATACAGACTTCTTTAAACCAAGCGTGTTTCTTTGGTGCAACCTCGGCTACACTAAGCCCGAGGAACGAACAAAACCACTAAACAAAGTATGCTTCTCGCAGGAATGAAGCCCTCCACCTTCAGGTCTTGAGAAAATGCCCAAACCATAGACCACAGAGGCTGTTATAACTTCCAATCGAAAATAAATCTCAGGAACAGATTGCAGATTAAAAAACACTTACGCTTTGTGTAGCCAATATCTGTAGCTGAGGGTCAGTGGATTCCAGTAGCTTCTGCACCATTTTGAGGAACGACTCCACGAATAAATTCAATGTTTGGGCGTGGCAGGCCAGGAGGAGTTGGTCCATAGCTTCCATCGCTATTATCACGAACCTGAGACATAAGAAAATATGATTTGTTTATAAACTCAAGTATCAGAGGTAGAATTTGTCTGCTTAGATAACAACTTCTCTAAGTCTTTTGGAACAAGTACTTATCTACCAATCCAAGGAACAGGTACTTACTTCCTAGTATTTCTATTTAGAGTTAGAGGCTGTTAGTTTCTCCATATTGGACTTGACGAGGCCATCTCGTGGAGAACAGGTATTTACTGTTCCTAATCACCAGTATTTACTTTACCTGTGCCTCCGTCAACTGTCAACGCACGAACATACGAACAGGTCATCGCTAACACAAGGAACAGGTATCTACTCCCATAGTATTTCTCGACTACTATGCCCCCTAAACCACAGCATACCTAGTACACACCATACAACAGCGGCGAACCCGATACCTATTACTACTACTTTGATTCGGTCGCGTACGAACGACTCCGCACGCGCGTCAATGTGTGTGTTACGCAAAGGGTTGAGGGCATAAATGGCCCATAAATCGTATCAGCGTCATAGTCGTCGCATCGGATCGGACTGACGACGACGCGTCATCCTTGCATTGTTTTGCTCTCGATTTTTACCCTAAATCTACGCGGTAAGGTGCGGTATCTGTTTTGGGTAGGAGGGTGTGAATGTCCGTTCTCTACGTTAGTACTATTAATCATTCTGTGCCCAAAATATTTCCCATCAACTTACCCATGTCTCCGCCTGTAGATATCCCTTGACGCCTTCTGGAACAGGTACTCCCCGATCCTGTCCAGTTTCTCCGGACTGGAGAGCGAGTAGAATGTGAGTTTTTCCATATTGGATTTAACGAGGCCATCTTGTGGGGAAGCGGGGAATATGTTATCCACCAGCCGCTTGTAGCGAGGCCGTAGGGCCGAGCAGCAGCCGCAGCAGCCTGGAATAGGATGAAGTAACTTAGTATCACTTCTGTCAACCCAGCTTGCCCCGACCTGCACGCAGGATGACCTGTACAGGGATACAGGCAACGCTATACGGGTGGGCCAGTTCTGGGCATCAAACCGAATACAAGGTGATCGTCGTCTAAGAAGAATAACATTTCAACCAAAAGTTAATTAGGGAGAATTTATATAAGGTAGGATCAGAATTGTTTATTTGCAATACAATGGGTGGGGTCCTCAGGTATTGCGGTAACGATGCCGAGCAGGCTGATTAGGGAGGGAGAAACTGACGAGATAAGGCGCAGAATAGAACACTCCGGCCATATAAGTAGGACACATGGAAGAAATAAAATATATTGTCATAAATAATAGAGAAATACAAATACAAAAACTCTTTATTGCACAACAAGGATACATTTATATTAAACAAATACATACAATAAAAAAATACAATTGAAATTTGCGAGTCTCTTTTTACACTTCAGGTTCGGACACTTTTTTGTCAACGTTTCTTCATAACTGTTCATCTAGTTGTCGTTACCAATATTTACACGAAAAATTGATCAAGGACATCAAATCTCAGAATGCTATCGGTCATCAAAGGCCTTGAAAAGGTCTTTAAACTTTTCCGCATCTGTCATACGCATTCTTTACACGAATCTGTGTGTTTACTCATAATTAGGCAGGCACTTATAATTTGTTATCGATACTCTTTGATAAATGTGTCTTTGATAAATTTTATAAACCTTCATAAAGGTGACGAGTTCCAGATAAAGTTTTATACATTATTGTGACTTTACACTAAACACCAGTAAAAATTTTACCAAATTTTTTTATTGAAAGTGCGCTAAAAATGTTAGCCAATTAATGTAATTTGAACAAAGAGCTGTGATTAAATAAATGCAGCAATATAATTCTTATTCTTAGTAGTTCTTTCAAAAAATAACCTCCTTCTGGGGCAATTGGTTTCCGCCACCATTTAGGTCATGCAAACTATTGCCGGCCGGCACCCACCCAACTAACTTCCAGAGCGGACCTTGGGCTCTGCAGCAAACAGCTGAAGATGCAACCGGGAAGGCGCTAAGATGATGATGATGACCCACCCAACTAACTTGGTCTAGTGCCTGAGCACGTCGCATGCATTGTGTGTGCAATATTATGGTGGCCGGCCTGTAGGGACCCGTGGTAGGGACTAACAGTAGTGGGTGACGGCCGGCAATAGTTAACATGAACTAACTGATGGCGGAAATATGCAATATAATTTGGTAAGTGCTTGTAACTTTAACTCTCAGCAAAGTAACGCCTGAATCAATTTACCCTTTCGCTGCCAGAAATTTTATAACAGTTAATATTTCATTGTTATTGGGACGGATCCGTGCCAAGGCGGTCGAAAGGTTGAATATTGGCATAAAATACTCACATGTCATATACACTGTCCTACTCATGAAAAAACAAGTTCGATGGGCTATTTTCCTGAACGGTATCATATTTATCCTCTGACACTTAAATAACAATAACACTCAGTCAACAACACATATAAAACACTTTTATAACTACAATGTCCACCATATGGTTTTACATCTACATTAGTAATTTTGTTGTTTTGTTTCTTTTAACACTTGTTTCTTTTAATTGTTTTTTTTTTTCATGTAATTGCTTGTATTTGATAATGTATTTTTGTTGTGCAATAAAGAGTTTTGTATTGTTTTTATGCCTGTGAGATGAAAAGTTTTATACTTTATATATTGAATTTCCACAGAACTACATCTAGATCTTTTTTTCTATGTTAATTTCATATATGACTTTAGCCTACATACATGTCTGTCAAAATTTATTTTGTCAATTTAATATTTATTATTATTTAAAAGTTATATTACAGTGATTGCACGCAATTTTATGTTGATTCATTAGTTGTTCTCTTAAATTAGTCACTTCACTACAAAGTTATTTTAAAGGATATTTAACCAACTATATAAGCACTTAAGTAAAAATTTACAACACCGCAGGAAAAACAATTTGAAACAGTCCGAGCAAAGACACACAATGTAAATTCATTCATATCCGGTTATTAAATCAATATTAACTTAATTAATTCATATGTTTAATATGATTCAAATGAGTCACCATACTATAAAAGTAATTATGAATACTTTAATGATTTATTTTTATTTATTTAAATATCCGGGTGATTTAATTCTAAAATATTGTATTTATGAGATTATTCGGTGGGTATGTAACGCGCAGACAGTTGATGCCTTACTATCGGCTGATAAGAGCCACGTTTGTGATAACAGCTCTGACACTTTAAACAATCTTGTAGGGTCACTGCCCTGCCTTTGGTTTGTGGGACAAATTGTTTAAACTTGATAAAGTATTACAAATTTTTACAAAAGTGTTGAAATTTTTATATACTTAACACATGTGTTATTTCAATTGAGAATTCTACACTATTCATTTAATTTCCATGAAAGGAAGAAAGAAATAGATTATTTGCAACTAGTTTTTTTCCGCAGCTCCGCCTGCGTCAAAACTTAGCCTATGTTTGACCCCGGGTCTTCAACTATATTCATACCAAATTTCATCAAAATCCGTTAAGCGATTTGGCCGTGAAAGCGTAACAAAAAAACAGACAGAAAGACAGACAGACTTTTGCATTTATAATATTAGTATGGATGAAAGTGGTACAGTCTGGTGTTAAATAACAATATGACCGCACAATCAACCTTATTAGGTATGCAAAGAAAATTAAAGCAATTCAATCTACATTACACATTAACAAATTTAATTCACAATAAAATAATTCTTAAAATATTATTAAACCAGTCAAATATTATCATTAAATCTAAATATTAATTTTGAGAGCATTATTTGCGCTATGACAATTTTACTGTCAAATAATGCTTTAACACTATTAAAAAAATCATTTCCCGTTAAGTTTGAAGATAATATTTTTAAAAGGTATTAGGTCCATCTCTTTAATTTGTTCTAGTAACTTATTATATAGTCTTAAGCAGCTGAAATAACAATATATTGTTTTTATACTTGGCAAAAGGAGTTTATTGGGATACATTGAGAGTTTTGCATGTGCCCTGAAATCATCTTTCAATTTAATTAACTTAATAACGATAGGTTTTCGCAAAAACACATTATGTGTTATTTTATCAATTTATTTATCCAAAATATTAAGATTACAGGGAACTGATCTCATAAACACACTGTAATTTTATGTAAGTATGTAAAATGACCATGTATCGCCGACTATCTAGCTTAGACAGTAAGTTATTTATTTTGATATTTACTCATAAATATGGACACCCTACTTTAGCCATGATTTCCTAGATTCAAAAACATAAACCCTGCTAAGGCATATTGGACCTTACGAAACGATTACGGAGATTATTATAAACTTTTATTGCCATAACTAATTAACTATTCACTACGGGTTAATCTTACTCAGGCCAATATTCAGTTAAATATGTTATGATAATTTGATACGGAATGATAGGCCATGGAAGTAACCCTTCAAATATTCCAGTGAGCAACATATCCTACATTTTCATCTATTACTCATGTCCCTCACTCAACGGACGAATAATAACAAAAAAAAAAACTGATAGATACTTTTATTGAATTTTTTCACTAACAATTTATATTTAATATTTTTACAATTGGACCATGTTGTCTTTAATAAATATTTTTTTTTTTTTATTTGATTTTTGATTAAAGTTTCAATATGAGACAGTGATTTATAAAAATTGTTTTGATGTAAGTAGTAACTATTTGCAGTTATTTTTGTAAGCAATTCAATAATAAGTGAGTCTTGAAAAGAAAAGTAACAATGGTACAATGCAACATTTTTTAATAATTCCGCATTGAACTTTCAATAACATTGTTGTTAAAAAAATACTTTAAAGACCATTCCAATCCATCACAAATCTTTCCTATTTAGTTAGCGCTTAATAAATATTTTTTGTATACTTATTACTATATTTCACTAATTAACACTGAGTTGACAACGCGCGGTCGGGTGCGCGTCTATCCGGTAACTGGGCTATTTTTAGACTCAATCCTGATTTCCTGAAATAGATGACACCTTTCGATGAGGTGGTTGCATATTGATCACGTATCTTTCAATGGTAAAATACAATACAAATCTCTTTATTGCCAATTAAGGAAACATTTGTCGAATACAAGCAATTAGAAGAAAAAAACCAGGCGCAAAAGGCGGCCTTATCGCATTAGCAACTTATTCCAGGCAACCTTTCGAAAAAGAAAAAGGAGAAAATGGTAATAAAATTTCAGGGTGTTCGAATGGTTAATTGACTTCAAACTTTATTTTGAAAACACGGGTTAAATATTTTTAGAGTTCGTAACTCGAATGGTTTAGAGGGACTTACGAGATGTAAATGATTGGTTAAAAATTCTTGAAAATAATTTTCTTCGATGGACGAATTTGATGTCTTGATAACATCTCTGGCGTAATGTTTACCATGCTTGCTCGCAACTCGGGAGGTTCCGGTTTCGATCCCCGGTCAGGTCAAGATGGAAAATAATATTTTTCTGATTGGCTTTGTGTCTTGGATGTTTATCTTTATATATTGAGGTTTGAATTGCATGATATTTTATTAACGCAGCCGCTAGCGACCGCGTTAAGATTTAATATGGAATTTCTTAGTTACCTTATTTATTTATTTATTCACAGCTGAGTAGCTGAGTAGTGAGTACTACACTTACAGTTTCCCAAGACGCGCTGTACAGGTTTGCTTTCATCAATTGCCATACTAAGTAAATCCTTCGACGCTGATGCTAGCGATAATCAATAAAATCTCAAGATTGACGTATTGTACTAAGTTGAAATATGAAAACAATTAGACGGGTGGATCCGCGGGCAACAGCTTTTTATTTAAATTCGGTTTTTGTAACGATCTTCTCTCTTTGCCTTATACCATAGATTAATAATTGGTCTCGCGCGCTCGACAGACCAATTAATCTAAGCCTTATACCTATACGGGGCCGGCCACCCTAATACTATTTCACCATTTTTCGTAACAATCGCAAATAAAAAAATAATATATAATAAGCAGGTCCGTGTCTACAGAATAAGTTATCAATATCCGCCGTTACAGAGGGTGACATCCATATATTACAGGTATTTGCGAGTAACCTTTACATAGAGGATGGGTCAATACGCAATGACCAACCACCCGAATTGAAATAATTTTAAAACTGCTAAGCGCAAGTCGGATTGCAGTTTAGCGTTTGGTACAAGTAGCTGCTTTTTGGGGAACGCGACTGCTTTCTGGTGGTCGTTAAAGTATACTATTGTTCTGATCAGACTCCATTGTAAAAATCAGTACCCTGGCTTACCCAAAACCCTGAGCTTTAAAGCGCAAGCTTAAGTAGTAACAGGGAAACACGCTCGGGCGAAAAACTTCTTGGGAATCCTATGATTTTGCAATGAAAATAAAAGCAGCCAAGTGAGGTTTGAAGGGATTCCGAACATTGAATTAACATATTTTCTTGGAGTTTACTAGTATAACTACCTACATATATTTAAAAGAAATAGGCCCAGAACAGAGATCGGGTGCCCTATTTTTGAAAAGTATGACTCACACAAAATCGGTGGGTTAGTCCCACTCGTTACCACCCGCGTTGTCACCACTAGGAACAAATGGGATTTCACTTCAGAAATATCCCATATGGCCCCACTGGTGACGATTTTTTATATTAAATTTTATTAGCCTATACGTGACCCCGGGTCTCTTAACTATATTCATACCAAATTTCATAAAAATCCGTTCAGCGGTTCGGCCGTGAAAGCGTAATAAACAGACAGACTTTCGCATTTATAATATTAGTATGGATGGATGTTTTAGTTAAAACGGGTTAATAAAAATTTTAAGTAGCAGGGGTAATAATGGATTTGATTATGATAAGAATTTTATATGGAAGTAGAAAATTAGTTTAAAATATACTCAATAATCAAAGGCAGTGGAAGAGAAATAGCCTGGGAAGAAACATACAAAATAAATACTTTAAACAAGGTAATGGTTATTTCAAAAATTAAAAAACCCAACTGCATCACAGACCTACATTTTACCCATTGTCAGAGTAAATACGAATCTAACGAGACCTCTCAAGCTAAAATCCATCAAGCCGTTCAGGCTGTAAAGCGTGCCAAACAATTATACACACAAACATACATACAAAAAACATAACCCTCCTTCTGTTGCAGTCGGGTAAAAAGAAAGGTTCTTTGATCACCATCTTAGAACTTTATGACTGTCTTTTTTATTTTTGCTACATGCCTGTGTGCATGAATTGTTAATGATTAAATAAATGAATAGTCAAACAGGACTCCTTGCCTATCATCATCATTACCTTACCACTTCACATTATCTGTGGTCAGCGCAATAGGACTTATGCATATGCATACTTACGAATAAGAGACAAGGTAAAAACAATAATAAAACCAAAATATTCTTATCAAGATTATTTTATTAAAAGTAAACTACAATGTACTAATGTTTTCTCTTATCATCTCTACTATCCCTGCTGGACTTAGATCGATCATAATCATCGTACTTCCTTGATGACGTTCGACTCCTCTTATCATCAGACCTTCTCTCCCTCGAGCGGTCGGTATCACGTTCCCTTGAACGAGACTTATGACGTTTACTCGAATATTCCCTTTTACGATCATATGGAGACCTTGATCTCCTGTCCTTCTTCGATTTATGACTACTGTGATATTTGGATGTAAGGGGAGGGGTTTTTGGTGATTTATCCTTTTTCGAATCACGTCTACTGTCCTTGGAAGTTGATGCGGTTGGTGATTCAGTCTTCTTTTCTTCAGCTTTTGCATTGTTCTCTTTTGCAGCTAGTCTATTAGCTTGATATATTTTACGTAATAGCTCAACTTTACTTTCCAACTCATCCGGATTAACTTTTGGACGTTTGTATAACTGTAGAATCCGCATACTCACTTCTCGTATGTCCTCTTCTGTCACTTCAAATAGTAAAAACCAGTGAGGGTTATTCGGTAGTGGAAGTCCTATTTTACGGGCTGTCAAATAGATACAAGCACAAGCAATTGTTTCAGGAGGAAATCTCATGAAAACGTCAGTGCGTAATGCATCATTCATATAATTCCAAGCCATCTGCATTAATTGGCGGTTCTTTTCATATTGAAGTACTTGCAAGTACACCACAATAAGCTTGTGTGGATGTTTCACATGTACGCAGAAACCTAATTCCTTCAAAATTCGTCTTTCTGCTTTTATGACCTGATTTTTTAACTCTATGTAGTTCTGGTCGACTATTAATGGGCTTATAGTCCTCTGACATCTCACCTGTTTGATGTGATGAAAAACATTGATGACGTCACGTATTCTACAAGGTTTCTCTTCGACTTTCGAGGCCAAGTAAATGCTACCCATTGCCATAACCTCCATAGGAAATCTGACGAACGATTTTGAGTAATAGAATCTTTGCAAGTATATCTGACCTGTAGCCATGGCTACTTGAGGTAGTTTTAACAGGATTCCAGCTGTTTGTATGAGTTCACATCCTAATATGCGCAAATCAGTCTCGGTTTCAATGTCGAGGCCATCGGCTTGTGATGGTGTCTCTTTGAAGGCAGATTCCGGCAGTAAACAGTTGTATAACGTCAGGATGATCTTTCCATAGTTTTTCTGTGGCTTCGTTGGAGCTGCAGCATTGGTTTTAGTTGAATTTTGGCCAGTGGTTGCAGTCATGGTGATAGTTAGGTTTTCACTTACACTGTTCGGTATAGATATATTTGTGAAACTGTCACTGCACTAGACGCTAAATAAACGTTTTTCGATAAGTTTTACATGGTTAATTTACAAGAAAATCAACAATACCGCTAGCTTGACATGAGAAACAAACGAGAAGAGAGAAAAATGAAATGAGAATGACAGCCAGAACAAGATGGCGCCACGAAGTACCAAAAATGTCAAACTTTGTAAACAAATTTTTTACGAAATAACAATAAAATTCCAAGAAGTGTAATTCATGCATACCTTGTGTCATAATCTTCGAATAGCTTTCAACACTCACAAGTTAAATTATCAAATGGACACATTACTATACTATTTACAAAGACAGCGAAAATAGATGAATCAGTCAATGGTCAGACGTTTCTCTTAATTGCGTTTCGTTCCACGTAAAATGCAACGCCGGCAACCGCATACAATTTCGAACTGAGTTTTGAATAAAGATCATTTTTATTAGAAAAATTCTTTATTTTTATTATTCTTCCTTCTCTACTTTAACTGTAATGAGTTTCGATATTGGCCGAAGGAGAAATTAAGTTCAAATAAATTGATATATATATAACAAAACATCGAAACAATTACTCAATCTCGCTTTAATGTCTTCATTTAATTATCTTGTTAACACTATATTACACATGCGAAATTTACGTAACAAGAAATATTTAGCGGAAATTGAAGTTTTACGGAAGTGACACATTTTTAAAGTAGCGGGTCTTTCAAATCATAAATCAATACCTATCGTTTTCGTTGGTTCCTTGGCTTGGCACATAAGCCAAATTACTGTAATGTCTGTAAAATAAAGTATATGTGGTTTCTACTTTAATGTGACAAATAAAAATTCAACCTTTAAAATTAAATTTTAATAGATCATTCTAAATACTTACATCCTGGGTCGGTGCATTTTTGAACGAATGAGTCCAAAAAATCGTGGCCTTCACCAGCTTCAAAACAACACTTTACGAAAGACATGGTCGAGTTTAAAAATTAACAATATTTTTAACAAATTGTAATAGGTATATTATTTTACCCTAGATTGTTTTGTACACTTACGAAATAATTTATTTCAATTATTAAATTATTGAAATTTTTATGGGGTTTCACTTTGTATTAATAAATTCTTATCTGAGATTGTTAACAGACTTAATTTCTTGAAATAGAGCTATGTTTTTTTAGAACAATAACATTTATATGATATATTTAACACCTACAAACACTAAATAAGACATTGCTTTGGAAAATATCACTTTAATATACTATTTTATTTAAAAATCTAAATAAATAAGGTAAATGGAGTCACATTTCGGAGAAGATTGAGTATTTTTTTTGTCTATTAATAACTGGGGTGCGTGCGTTATATTTGTTGCGTATCAAAATTTAGTAACATTTAAAATGTTCTAAGAATGTACTGAAGACAAGATCTCCTAAACTTTGTAGGATAATGCGCAGAAAACTTAAATTTTCTTCTGCTGAAAATGCTGTGTGAAAATGCCTACAGAGTGCGCTGTTGTCGTAGTTTCACTAGTTTTACTTTATAATTATAGAGGGCGTTGTTATGGATAGTTCGCAACTGACATAACAGATGGCACTACTAGTTATAAACCAGGTTATTAACAAGTAAAATCAAAGCATTGAAAGCTTGGGATCCGTTAAAATCGGAATATGATGGATCTGCGTAGATACTAACATTGGTGGATTTGGAAAATTATGGAATGAAAACTTGTAATTAAATAAATGTAAACAATAACAAATGAACTTCGTTTCAGCGTTTACATTTGCAAGCTGGTGGCATAAAGACTGTAAAACATTTAATTGTAGAAGTTTTATTGAATTGAAAACGCAAATTTCTGAAGTATACAATTTTCAAGGTTTTTTTAAATTTTTGGGTGAGTAATACTTTACAAAAAAAAAGAGCCCAAATATTATATTTTTAAAAAGAGACCTGTGACTGACCTAACATTGGCGTATTAAATAATTTAATGTTAGTTATCGAAGGTTTTTGTTCGATATCGAACAATTTTCATTCGACATATTGATAAACCCGGCACTTACATTATATTCGTGTGCAACGCAATACCGCTTACCTACCAAGTATGTTTGATGAATGACCTTGCACTCAATCGAAAGTTTTCGATTATTATATCAAAAACAAAAGAAACTGCCGGCAGAATAACGCGGAAAAGATTAGATTTAAGATTCTTCCGTGTTCCAATTTTAAACACTTTGTTAAAAACGGCCAGTGCCAACATACCACCGGAAACAAATGAACAACGATGTTAAATCATGAAAGTAATAAGTACCTCCGGTATTTTTTTTCTCACATTAGTGAGTATTGAGTAATTAGTATGTTTTTTGTATGATTACATAGACGGCCCACGAAAGATGGGCTCGCGGTCATACATATATTATACATAGCTAATTTACGTTCGTTATACCTTCAGGCCGTCACTAACGCGCTGCCAACTCTAGGATGTTACGCCTCTACAGTACCCAGTAACTTTACTGCCTCCCTCACATTTTAAACCGGAAGACACGCAATAAATAAAAGCTGGATCACTACTTAAAATCGGCGAGTCGAATGAGTTTTGTTTGATATCGAACGATTCGTATTCGACATGAGTCATCTCTTTAAACAATATGGCTACTGCTGCTTGGCGCCATAAATACATGAGAGAAATGTGCCTAAACTGACGACTGACTGACTTCTGTACAAATGTATCGTGGTTATAGTGGTTGACTGGAAGAGATCCCTCATAGGGATAAGTCCGCCATTGTACATTAATATTTAAAAAAAATAAATCTGTTGATGTTGTATTAACTGTTTTCTTTTAAGTACAAGTAATATTTTTACATACATACATACATCTAAATGTCTAAATTCTTCAAACTCAAATTAAAAAAAATTCCGGATTACACGAAAAGGTAAGGGTAGCGTTGACAAATTCAGCTGTAGTCAGTCAACTGATAGACGGCTGCTTTCGAGAATAATCGGTCGGAAGAGTTCCGCATCCTCCAGGTTGCTATTTTTGAAAAGTCTGAATCACGCAAAATCGATAAGTCGAATAATTTTTATCGAAATAATTGATGAGTCGAGATTTTCCTTCGACTCTCCCATTTTGGGTTATACATTTCAAAAAATAAGGATCCAGCTTCAAAGAAGAAAAGGTACAGTTAAAGATAAAAAAAGCTTTTTTGTCAGTCATAATTTATCAACATTTTTCAACTAACTGGACTGGCTTTGAATCGGTCATAAATAGATATCAATAGTAGCACTCCCAGTTATAGGGAACATTCCTAAAATAACCTAACACTCCCTATTTCTTTCTTCGTCTTCTTTCTAACTTTATTAGGTACCTAAAATAGTACACATTAAGTGGACTTAACGGTAAAGCATTCTCTACAAGTGAACTTTAAGAAAACAGAAATCATGTTGCGATAGGCGTTGACTGCCTTCGTAACTGGCAAAGACGAAGAATAATTTGGGTTAAAATCGCCAAACAAAATATAAATTAAAATTAAAATATATTAAAATTCCTTCAGGATCGGCAACGCGCTCGTGTCATCTCCGGTATTGCAGGCGTTCATAGGCTACGGTAAACACTTACCATAAGGTAGGCCGTACGCCTGTTTGCCTACTTAGTTGTATAAAATAAAAATATTATTTACTATATTGTATGTTTTTCAAGCAGGTTTATCTATCAATTTTTGATTGAAAGATATTTTAATTGCACAAAATAAAAGTTGTTGCCTTGATCGTTGGATTTTTTTATATGTAATGTTTGTTATTACGTAAATAGCTTTGATGAATAAATTAATTTCTTTCGAAATATAAACTATCTAAAATAACATAACAATTGTTCAAATTATCTACAGGCCAATTGCAGTCCAAACTGTCTGAAATTTAAGCAAACGTGCCCAAAATGCTGATCGCATTTTCTAGCTGATTAAATAAGCGATGCTAATTTTTTGACCAAATACTGATTAGCATTTTTAACAGGTTGCCTCCAATCTCCCCGAAAATAACAATTAGGTATCTAACAAAATCAATAGGTACCCATTATTCAAATTAGATTGACAATAATTTGCAATAAAAAAAAACAGCCAACTAGTTTTCCTTGCATTCAAGTGTTCAACCTACGTCTCAAGCAATTTTAATTTTAAAGTCATTCAGTCGACCTCGGAAGCCTGAGGAGAACGGGCGTACGCCATCTTGAAAAATAGTGATGTGAATCGGAACTAAAGAGTAAAAATAATAGTGACGTGATACGAGTGATTTGTCGTGATTTTAATATCATTGTGCCTGTGTGTGTTTTAGATTCGAGAAAAGGATTCTTTTGGTAAGTTTTATTCATGTATTTTAATTTTTAAAATTGACATAAACAAAGAAATAATAATAATTTATGTAAATTATTCCGTTTTATAGAATTTGTACACAGATGGCTGTATAAAATTGCATTTAACTTAAATAAGTATAAAAGTAAATCTAAATAATACTATGTATTTAAGTAATTAATATTCAGATTGGAATCAATAAGTTTTTGGATGTTTACTGAATAAGAACCTACTTAAAAATAATTTCTTTTGTTAGGTCTAGAATAGAAAACATTTAAACGAAGCTTAACGAGCTTAAAAGCTCTACAAGTTTGTAAACTGTTAGATAAAGCTTAGAAAGGATAGAATGCAATATTGCGTCAAGTGTCTGTTGGCAACATTTATATATCTTGCTTTTATTTTGCGACCGTCAAAAATTTCTCAATGTGTGGTTTTATGGTTTCTTGGTCAAAATGTCAAATTCTTTGAGCCCACGAACGGGTGAGTTGAAAGATTTTCGCTCGATATCGTATTATTTTCATTCGACATAATCGGTGAGTCGAACGATTTTCATTCGACATTTTATTCGCTCCAGAAGACTGGACATTTGGGGCATTTTGGGAAATTGGATCTATTGGATCCATACTTGATATTATAAGTCTGACTGTCTTTCTGACTGTCTGTCTGTTACGCTTTCACGGCCAAACCGCTGTACAGATTTTGAAGAAATTTGGTATGAAAATAGTTGAATACCTGGGGTCAAAAATTGGCCTTTTGATGTAAGTGGAACTGTGGGAGACAACTAGTATGAAATAAAATAATGTAACCCTGTGGATTTTGTAAAATGAAAGAATCATGTCTTATCAAGATTTTCAATGTCAATAACTAAAGTCGACCTTTGTCACGCAACAAGTTTGCAACTAAAAGTGACATTTACTGGATTTTCAGTGCATACAATTTTAATTTATTCTAACGATTTTAATAGCCGTAACTTTTTGTGTGAGTCACAAATATCAAACATAGCCTTCCGTAGGACACCAGCCAACAAGAACTGGACATTAAAGTAGCAATGGACATAATCTGACACGTATTTAACAAACTGTGACAGGACAATAATCCTTCAATCCGCTGACGTCACCTCCATCCCACACTGAATGTCACTGGTATTTAATCACGGTGATACCAAATACGTACCTAGCAGTACTTGTCACGACGCATATATGGTAAACTAATCATTTGAATGGGCCAGTTCTGAGAAAAGGTTGACAGTTATTCTAACATTCTAGGATATATCATGGATATATCATACTTACTTACTGCGATGGCTCAGCTATCCCAAAGAGGATCTTTACCTCCGACACAAGCCATCTCCACTGTTCTCTGTACAGCGCAACCTCCTGCCAGTCGGCTCTTTGGAGAACTTCCAGGTCTTTCACGACTTCGTGTCTCCAGCGGTACCTGGGACGCCCGACCGGCCGCTTTCCACTTGGTTGTCCCGTGTACGCTCTCTAGGCAGCTTGTTCATATCTATATATATATATCATAGGTTCTCTAATTTAATTTAATTTTACAGACAACTGTTTCCCGCACCTCGCCTGCGTCAACAAGTAGTCTATTATATTTGACCCCGGGTCGACAGACAGACTTTCGCTCTTATAATATTAGTATGGATAATTTTACATTTTTCAGCCTCTACCGATAATAACCTTCACATCCAACTGACGATGCGAAAAACAATAAACAAACCACCAATTTCTAAATGGTTATGAATCATAATTACATAATGCATGCAATCAAAACCCTACTCTTATTTAATCTATGCCGTTTCCCGCTCAAATTATTTCACATTATGGCGGCCATTTGTTTTTAAAATCATTTTGAAATTCGAACGTTGCCTCTGGCATTTTGTGAGCAAGTTTGTGAGTGTGTATGTGTAAGTAATGTCCATATAGTAATGAGAATCCTGTCGGTGGAATATTTAAAATTATTAGAAGCTCTTCTACTTAAATTTTCAAGACATCGTCTGATCTCCATAATTTAGAAAACAGTGAAATCATACTAATATATCTATGATCCGGGTGTGTTAGTAGCCAACAGTTTTGACCACAGAATCATCACTGAAAACGATTATAAGACAAATAAATTTAGCCTGTTCTACGCTAGAGTTCGTTGATGTCTCTTGTATGGGAAATATTTATTTATTCTGTAAAGTAGATATATTAAACTCCCTATTTTTTAACTCAAAGTTCTTTATTACTTGTTTATGGCAACAATAGTTTAAAGTTTTAAACAATAGGTTATTCAACTAAATCATCATCATTTCGTGTAGGTTACATTGCCAATCGACCATGTAAACCCTGGTGTCAGAGTTGTGCGGAACCGGCTTTCCTTGGCCTCTGACTTGGTTCCTTTAACGACCACCTAATGGCAACCGGGACCAACGGCTTAACGTGCCTTCCGAAGCACATAATCATCTTTATTATCAGACAATCAGGTGATTCAAGCCTGCAATGTCCTAACCAAACTGAAAACAACTAAACAAAGTATGCATCCCGTGGGAATCGAACCCACGACCCCCGGGCCGAAGGCGAACACCTTAACCATTGGACCACGGAGGCAGTTAACTCAATAAAATTGTATTATTAATATCAAAAATTTCAGTACCTACCAGAAATCTAAAACAATTTTTTTTAATCCGTTCAAAAATTGGTCTTGAATAAAAACTTTTCTTAGCAGCAACAAACTTACAGACTGTCTTTAAAAATTTAATACTGAAGCATAACAATTCAGTTTTAATGATTTGCCGTAGTCATTCAAATTATGTATACAGCCTTCGTAATTGGTAAATTCCAGGAGCTTGTAGCAAAAACTCATTGGTCCGTGGAGAAACGCTTTAATTGAGAGCTTTTCTAAGACTTTTTGCTCAGCTCGGAGGTAGTGGTGACGTCATCAGTGAAACAACAACATAATTTGATAACAGGAGTTTTTTTTTTCAATTTCTATTTATCATTAAATTAAACTATTTTATTTATTTATTTCATGTAATTTATACATTGGAAATTTAACATTAGGAAAACTTGGTACAAGGGTTATATTTATTTCCTCCAGCTTTATGTAATACGGTTTTACGGTTTTGAAATAGTTTAATTTAAAATAAAATTAATAAGACAGAGGTTTTGACCATCGCTCCGAGTGGTACTTGGTTCAAAGTTTAACCACTGCAATTCAGAGAGGTAATGCTGCCAGTATAATGGGTACCTTTGAGCCGGGTTGGTATATTTTTAGACTAGAATCGTTTGTGGTTTTTCATTTTTAGTTAGTTGTAATTTAGATAATTATTTTCTGTCTAACAAATAAATGATGTACAATATTTATAAGTCTTGGGCGAATGTTTATGACCGGTCTTCTGCCTGATTTTAACGCCCCAATAAAATCTTTATTGAGTACCAATATTACATTTATAATTCAATGTGATCCTTAGCTCCTGAACTAGGTAACCCTGTATCAGGAGATAGTTCCTTCCGATTTCACTTTACATTATATTTAGTACACAACAGAATGAATAATAATGATAATAAAAACTCTTTATTGCACCAAGAACATACAGATTACACAAAAAAATGAAATGTCTTTGTACAAAGGCGGCCTTATCACAAATGTAATTTCTTCCAGGCAACCTAATAATAAAAGAAAATGTATTCAAAAATAATACAGGTAAGGTGCAGAGATACATACCAACACCTCACAGATAAGAGATGCAGAACATACAAAATTATATACAAACAAAATGAAAACATCTTTACCAACTAAAAGTTTTTCAAATTTATCAATATTATATGATTATATATTTATTAAAAAATAGTTTAATAAAAACAATAGCGAAAACATAAGAAATCATTGAATTCTGTACTGCAATTTATGTTTATTTTAAATTTAACACTGCGATTATGGAAAGAACTCCCTGCCATGGGTTTCCCTAGTGACTGTAACATGGGAGCCTTCAAAAAATGCGTGAAAAAATTACTTTAGGGTCGGCAACGCGGTCGTGATACCTCCGGTGTTGCAGGCTACGCTAATCACTTACCATCAGGTGGGCCGTAAGCCTGTTTGCCTACTTAATTGTATAAAGATAACTTTTTATCCGTCTACCCAAAGTAGCGTTATGTTTTATGTTTTATGCTTATTTCTCTTTCAGCTCTCAGGTACGGACTTAAAGCCGTAGGCAGGCACGGTTGTAGACAACCATAATCTTAAACTTTATTTGTCTAAATGTGACCATACATACGTACCTAAGTTGAATTTAAGATTCTATCAAATTCATATCAAAATCAGGCATACAAATAACAATTGACTTGTCCTTTTAGAAATAACTAGCTGTTTCCCGCAGCTACGCCTGCGTCAAAAAGTAGCCTATGTTTGACCCCGGGTCTTTAACTATATTCATACCAAATTTCATCAAAATTCGTTCAGGCGGTTTGGCCGTGAAAGCGTTACAGACAGACATACAGACAGACAGACAGACTTTCGCATTTATAATATTAGTATGGATGTAGTAGTAATAATATGCCACAATAAAATAGAAAAGAAAATACTGTTTATTGCAAAACAAATATACCTTTGTTTAATATATTTGTCGCTAGGCTTCAACTAGTCTACCACTTTTCGATAATTCTGAAATCCGACTTTTTTTACGGCTCACGAATCAATTTTTATGACCCGACAGGTTCCAAACTCCCCTTACATAGACAACACACAGAATTGTCAAAACTCGCAACAAGTCCACATCACGGCTCTCCAAACATGAGCAAGAAACGAGTTTTTGCCAAAATTACCGGAGCCAAGGCCGTGTTTTCTTCGAGACACTCCTTTGTAGCCTTTTTATCTAACATCGTAGAGATTAAAGAAAGCACAGATGTATTCATTCATTCATATTGAGTGGGTTAAATGGTCAATCAACCCGGTGTCATAATCACAGGGTATCAGAATTGTGCGGAACCGCGTCTCTCTCTTTTACGTGATTCCTATATCGACCACCAGATGGCAGCCGGAACCAACGGCTTAACGTGCCTGCACGGAATCATCTTTATTTTCAGACAATTAGGTGGATTCAAACCTACAATGTCCTAACCAAACTCCAAATAATTCACTTTCTTTTTTGTCTACCAATTATTAGTTTGAATTTGTTAGTTTGAATGTCACCTATTCGGGAACAATCTTTTTTTCGGATTTGTGAAAATGTTTTTTATCAGCGGGCGGAAGAATAAGCTTTAGGCTGAGGATTACACGAACGGAAACAAAGGTGGTGATTTCGATTCCCAGCTATTCAAAGTAGTACAACTGTTTCCAGTTTGGTTAGGACGTTGCAGGCTTGAAACACCTAATTGTTTGATTAACTTGTGTCCACATGGCAAAAAAATTACCATCGCTACTAGCGATCCCAAAAGCCGACGGCACAAAATTATGCCGTCGGTGAGCGGGCGATTTTGGGCGTTATTACTTTACAGTTACGGTATATTTTGGCATTTAATTGTTTACTCAGTGCTACCAATCACAACCACCTTTATTTTACTATTGTCGTAAAGCTTGTTTATCATAGAATAAAGAAATATAAAAAAATAGATGTTTAGTTCGTTTACAAAGTCGTCACCACCAGTATTTGAACCTGGACATACAAATATTTTCTACAATGATCACTTTGACTGCCGATTACAAATAATGTAAACATAATAAATGTGTCGTGGTCGCTAAAAGATCCGAAACCATTTCCGAAAAACTAAAAAAGTGTATAGGGTCGATTGACCATGCGACTCAATCGATATTATTAAAAAAAACAACGTAGACGCTTAGCGACTACAATTATAAGAATAAAAATATAAATAACAATTAATTTTTCAGAATATTGGTAGCATTATAAAAATGTAGTTCTCTTCTGTACTCTCATTATTCTGTAATTGGTGGGTGACATCACGCCGCTTTTTGCTCCATGTATTTAACTCTGAAAGGCTTTTTGGAGTGGTCTTGTCATACATTTTCCTTAAATGTCAATTTATAAGTGAGCAAATTGTTTAACAAATAGTAGCCTACTTAATGACGCAGGCGGAGCTGCGGGAAACAGCTAGTACTAAAATAACTAAAACTAAAGCCTTGTAAGTTTGCGAAACGTTAAGCCTTGTAAGTTTGCGATACACTTATTTCATGTCAAAGCTATTTAACTTTAATTTCGCCCAGTACATCGCTACATCTACGGCCCAGTGACTCCCGCAATATCGGTGAGCCGAATAATTTTTATTCGATATCATTTTTATTCGATAACGAACGATTTACACTAGACATGTGTCATACATTTCAAAATTAGGACTCTGAGTACGGACTGCCAAAATTCTGATTTTAATCTCTGAATCAATATGATGAAATCGTTGTGTATTCACACTTGCCTCTAGCATTACAAGTTATGTAATAATTTATTGCATTATGTCTGTATTTGATACAAATATGTTATTATGTAAACGATTATGCGTCAATATTTGAGATGTGACGTCTCATTGCTCCTTAACACGTATACAAGGTATGCACATTACTCATTAAAACGTTCAAATTCCGTTTTCGGAAGGCACGTTTAGCCGTTGGTCCCGACTGCCATTTGGTGGTCGTTAAAGGAACCACGTCAGAGGCCGAGAGGCTGTTCCGAACAACTCTGGCACCAAGGTGTACATGGCCGATAGACAATGTAACCTACACGAAATGATAATGATGATGAATAATAACATACTAAACACTTTATTGCAATAGGAAAAGTAATTGTAAAATTTACTTACAACAAGCTGTTCTACTAAAAAAAATATATATATATTTCATATCACAAAGTTGAGCCCTTAAATTTGAATACAGACAATTGTTTTATTAATCCGTTCGATATTAAATAAGTTATAAGCCCTTGAAATCCTGTGGAAGGGGAAACTGACAAGAAACAAGAAAAGGACGCACATAATGATGGATTGACGTCACTGTCACTTGGTTTCTTACGTACAAAAGAGATAGCAAGACGTCCCCACCACGCTCCCACTTTTCTTTATTAGAAAACTTTACATGCTAATTACTGCTTTAATTAACTACCAATTTTGTTATTGTTTTCAGAATCGGATACTTTTTATTGTATGTGTTATTCGATTTAAAAATCTTGTCAAAATGTGAACACAGTCAAGTAGCTAATACTACTAATCTTTTATTTCACTCCAAAAGTTACCTACAGATTATACATATAAAATTGAACTTGACTAATATAACTTGTGGGAGCACTGGAGGCACCAAACTAGGTCTAGTATGGTTAATGAAACATGAATTATATAATGATTTCTTATGTTTTCGCGATTATTATTCATTAAATTAAACTATTTTAATACGGTTTTTATATCGCGTTTATTACTTATTTATTTACACCTGACGTTTCAAACACTTTACAGCGTTCATGGTCGCAGGCAGACTAAGTTAACATTTGTCTTTGATGTCATAAGATTACAAACTACCGCCTGAAATTTTTATTGGGAACTATTCCGATTCACGCAGTATTGGCTCACAGTATCTAAGGATCCTGCAGTTTGCTTCCGAGTTTGCGATTTGATTAAGTTAATGACTGGGTCCCAAGCTGGTGGTACCTGCCATCCATCCTCTCTATTGAAATTAGGATGTTTTTTAATTTCAATAGCTTCATGTAATTAATGAATTGTATGTTAGGTAGATGACCATATCATGTTTCATAGATAGATACTGGTGCAATTCTCGTTAATCATACTTTTTTAGTTGTTTCCAGTTTGGTTAGGACATTGCAGGTTGCAGGCTTCAATCACATTGTCTCATAATATTGATAATGTGTCATTCCTCTTCTCAATGGTATGAATCTCATCCACTCGTTCTTCTCAGTATGCGCAGTTCCTGTCTCCGAAAGACGATCACACTACTGAAGATGTGTAGAGCAGCTGGTGTTGGGAGACTCTCAAGACTACGCCCACAATTCCTTCAGAAGGCACGTTTAAGTTGTTAGTGGGCGTTATAAGAACCAGAGATTGATAGGCGGTTCCAAGAAACTCTGACACTAGGTTGTACAGGGTCGATTGACCATTTAACCCACTCGATGTATATGTATATGTTATGTATGTATATGTGAACCCGCATAGAACAGCTACATATATAAATTTATATCCATTCCGTTATTAATTCCACGTCCTTCATACGAAAACATATAAAATACTAGATATTATCTCGAGTGACAGCTCGACGGGCAGGCAGTTAACTTAATTTACTGAGGTATAGGTACGTATGAGGTACGGGTTCCAATCCCGCGTCACAACATTTACATATGTCAGGGAATTTGTAATTTATATCAAACATAAAAAATTCTAGCTTTTTCCCGCAGCTCCGACTGCGTCAAAATACTAGCCTATGTTTGACCCCGGGTCTTCAACATTAATCATACCAAATTTCATCAAAGTCCGTCCAGCGGTTTGGCCGTGAGCTTGCGTAACAGACAGACAGACTTTCGCATGTATAATATTAGTATGGATAAAGATTATTATAAGAGCAAGCTTTAAGCAGGCTTTGACAGATATAATAAAATTATAGTTTAAGAGGAGCTAGAAGAAGAAGAAGCTGGATCGTGTGTGTCAAGGAGCCCTATTTTCGAAATGTATGACTTATACACCGTGAAATTTTAGTGGTTTTGGACCCTTCGTCCAGTGACTCCGTTCATGCAACTGAACAACTTTCCCCAAGATACATGGGTCGAAATATGGAGTAAATTTTTGGACCTCCCATACAAAATGTCTCATCACGTGACCTAAGTTACTATGGGAAGTCCAAATTTGTTTTTCATGTTTCGAGCTATGTTCCTTGGGGAAATTTGTTCGGTTGCATGAATGGAGTTGAATGTTGCATGAATGAGACGATGGGTCCAAAACGACTCAAATTTCACGGTGTATGTTAAATGAAAATCGTTCGGTAACGAACTAAATTCATTCAAAATCGATCGAAAATATTCGAATCGCCAATTTTGCGTGAGTTACGCTTTTCAAAAGTTTACTGACTTGAATTGATCACCACTAGTTGCATTTCTATTTTGGTTTTCTGCTTTAATTACTTTATTTTTCAACTAGCTGTTTCCCGCAGCTCCGCCTGTGCCTATATTAATCTACAATAATGTAGCTTTCTTGTGGTGAAAGAAATTTTGGAATCGGTTCAGTAGTTTTCGAGTTATTTCGTTACATACATACAAATCTTTTCTCTTTATAATATAAGTGTGGTGTGTGAGGTTAGTGATGAAGTGAAGTGATGATTGGCGAACTTATGCTAAAAGTATTATCTTCTAGTCAAGGTTGAGGAACAACATGTTGCCACCCTTGACGACCAATCCAAGTCGCAGCCAAGGGCTAGATTACTTAACGTACTTAATCTTTGTAAGTGTAGGTGCAAAATATTATGGAAAATCAAATCCTCGTTCCCCAAGCCACATCTATTAGTCGGGCCCATAGAGCAATTACAAAGTGGAGACGGCGTATCGACTGGTGCTGCGTTACAGTCATCGGTGCAGGGGCGTGGGAAAAGGGTGCGGGGCTTACGTCATTTTTCGTTTAACTGTGAACGATGTGTGACATGGATGTCTGTTTTTAATGTTCAAAATATCTGTAATATAGAGAAATACAAATATATGTTTATGATAAAATTTTCGATTTTCTAGCGACCCAGATTCGATTTGCGAAGCCACGGCCAAATCGAGTTTCCCACACGTCTACCTTCCGCCCCGCGTAGCCTCACAGAATTTTTGTAAGGAAGCTCTCGATATGACATCTCCTCTTTGTTATTACTCCGTGGTCGGACCAGTATTTACGATTCAAATAGGATAAGATGGCGCGTATTGTGTGGTAATGTGGCTATTAGGTTGTATACCGCTTTCTACATTGAAGCTAAAGCAGCTTTTATAATAATAATAGAAATAAGCCTTTGGCCTTAAATACATCATATTGATTTGCTTGATGTCATGCCTGGGATTGTGCCCCACTCCATTATAGTAAACATCTCACAAGGCCTCTACATGTTGGACCTGTATCCCCATGCAAGCCTCAAATAGTAATAATAACATACTCGGGTCATACATACCTCGGAAGGGTCCCAGAGGAAGCCTCCGTCCTTCACCTCCGACTTACCTTTGTTGGTCCATAGACCTTTCCATAGTCCTGATTCTAAAATCATTAAGCCTATGAACGCCGCGGTCTCCGCGGCTTCGAGCGTGCGAGACCAATTATTAATCTATGGTGAAAAGTATATGTACAAAGGCGGCCGTATCACAAAAGTACTAACTAACTAACTAAGTATATTTTGCGAAAGATAGGTAGGTTTAGCTATTGTATAGATATAAGCTGTTGGTCTTTCTTATAATAAAGAAATAAATAAATAAAGGTTGCCTTAAAGAAATTGCTATTGCGATAAGGAGGCCGCCTTTTGCGCAAGGTTTTTTTTTCTTTTAATTGCTAGTAATTGACAATGTATACTTTTTGTGCAATAAAGAGTTCTATGTACTACATGAAAATTACCATAGAGTAAGTGTGTACTTGTTACCATTTGATACATTTTTAACACGCTCTGGTGACTTATTTTCAAAATGTTTGACTCATATGTCAAATGAAGTCGTTCGACTCACCGATTATGACGAAAGAAAATCATTGGCTTAAATATTTTACTTAACGTTCAAATACTTTTCTAAAATACTCAAAGTCGAATCTACTTGAACCAATCTATATATCTACTTATCCATTTAATTATTGACAATTTTTCAACACATTTGCTCATAAAGTGTATTTTATTTCATTGTTATCATGCATGCCCTTAATGGGAATTGTAACAATACGTTGTCTATATTATAATCGCACTTGTAAAGTAATGGTTTCCATGGTTACGGTACATTTTTTAAAATGTACTCCAAGAGGATTTTAAGTCTCAAACCAATTCATTGTTTTTGAACAAAATATAAACTGTTTTAGTCTCCAAATGATAAAATCAACACTAAATTTCAATTTATATTTACTTTACTGAATATTGGCCGTATTGGACTACAAATGTTAATTTGTGAAGAAAAATTAAGAAGGGCTATAAAATAAGGGATTAAAGGACTTGTATCCATGGCCGTAATACCCGTTGCTAAAAAAATAATAATATCAGTATCCGCTCTGTCCGTACCAGTGGCGCCATTACATGGGCCTAGTATTTTATTAAATCTATTTGGTAATAACAAATGTCGATTTAATTTAGGGAAGAATACCTAAATTTACAGCTGCATACTATAGCTACATGACTTCAATCTTCAAAGGAAGAATTAATAAGGACGAAGCTTTAAAACAGAATCAAGAACTACATAAATATTATGTACCTATTTGGAGTAAACCTAGCAATGCATAACAAACACACAAGCCTAATTTTACTCTAATCCATACTAATATTATAAATGCGAAAGTCTGTCTGTCTGTCTGTTACGCTTTCATGGCCAAACCGTTGAACGGATTTTGATGAAATTTGGTATGAATATAGTTGAAGACCCGGGGTCAAACATAGGCTACTTTTTGACGCAGGCGGAGCTGCGGGAAACAGGTAGTGATGTATAATTGTGAAAAGTGTTAAAAGTGCACCAACAAAAGTTAATCTTAAGAAATGTTTTGATATCGCTTGAGAACTTTTATTTATTGTGTAAATAATAAAAAGTTAATAATATGTTTTTCCTCGCAAATGTGTCGAAAATTCATAGTCAATACTCATAAGTCATATACTCGGCTCATAAAGTAACTCGCCTTCGGCTCATGCCTCCTCGTGAATAATGACCAACTTAGCACCCTTGTATTGTAATCTACTATTACATAGTGTTGATATATTCTATGTACTACACTATCGATATACCTATAGGCAATTATATGTCAAAAAATGGTGCGTGCCTATTTAGGCCAGCACCGGGAAAAACTTAATTTAAGTTTGTAGTGTACTGTAACGTATATATAAGATGTTTGTTTTTATTATTAAATAAATAAATAAATAAAATAAAATAATAAATAACTAAAATGAAATGCATCTCTGGAGGTACCTTTAAATTAAACATTTATATTTATTTATTAATTTATATTATTAGCTTTATTTTTAATTTTATTGTTCTATATTAATGTTATTGTGAGTACAAAAAAAATGATTACTTAAAATTTCAAATCTCGATCACCCATCTAGTATTACGTCGCGATACCCATTGCTTAACATTTATATCTGTGGACGGTGCACGGACCAAGGCTGTTTACTTTCTCTCAAACCTGCGAGATAAGAACTTGTAATGTTTGCTATTTTTGACCGACTGCCCGGAGGTGGGTTATGTTTTTCAATCATTGCTTTAGTTATCAACAATCATTTATTCCTTTTTAGTCTGCCTGCGACCATGAACGCTGTAAAGTGTTTGAAACGTCAGGTGTAAATAAATAAGTAATAAACGCGATAAAAACCCGTATTAAAATAGTTTAATTTATTGAATCATTTATTCTTTTGTAAACATGTTGAATTCAAGATGGTACATTGAAAATATTGAGCACATACACGTTTAGCCTACTAGGCATACAAAAGTGAAGTCAGTGGCGTCACACCTCATCTAAATAAAACATTACAAAACAATAAATAAATTCGAGTTAATCTTGCAAAAATGAGATCAGCTGTCCTTTAAAGTCGCAATCAACATTTTGTCAGAAAAGAATTCATGCAAGTCATAATAACATTTGGTTACCAACAACTCTTTCAGATGAGCTTTAAAAATATTTAGGGGTAATTCTTTCAAATTCCGAGGCAGTTCATTATACACTTTTGGTGCCATGCTATAGATACTGTTACTCATGAGCCTCGTTTTGCACTTTGGCAATAGCAATGTAGTAGGATAATGTAGGTGAAATTTTGAGGTAGGAAGGTCATATTCGATATGTCTGTGTTTATTTTGTGCTGTCCATGATCCACCCGCTTAGTTGGTGTACAGTGAAAAAATAACAACTACTAGTAGGTGGCCAGATACAGATATAAGTAAAAATACAAAACAAATAGCAAATTCGACACGCAAAGAAGAAAAGAGAATAGTGGCGGATCTTCTTCTTGGCAGTCGACTCTGGCTTGACTTGATAAATACTACCAAAACCAAAATAAAGTTATTAGTAACAGCTTTTTTCCACAGCACCGCCTGCTTCAAAAAGTAGCCTATGTTTGACCCCGGGTCTTCAACTATATTCATACCAAATTTCACAAAAATCCGTTCAGCGGTTTAGCCGTGAAAGCGTAACAGACAGACAGACTTTCGCATTTATAATATTATAGTATGGATGTGCATAAATTCCGCAATCGACAAGGTTGTCATTGAGATGTTGAGGTTTGAGAAGAGACACCAGATATCACGGCAAACGGCAAATGACCAAATTGCACTTTCCCCTAAACAAAATTGCTTCTAAGCACGTTCTTAACCTTTGAGAAAGTTATAGTTACTTTTAATC
The DNA here is from genome assembly GCA_947363495.1 of Euzophera pinguis. Lineage (NCBI taxonomy): Eukaryota > Metazoa > Arthropoda > Insecta > Lepidoptera > Pyralidae > Euzophera > Euzophera pinguis. Next base: position 10,357,916 of record OX376176.1, read on the forward strand.
TAGAGAATTTACTTTTCGAGAAAGCTGATTTTCTGAAAAAGTGTAGACAAATGAAAATTTAAGTAAATGTTATATGAATTTTAAAACAAAATATTGTCATTTTTTATGGACAAACCTCTACTCTATGGATCTACGGACTATCTCATGGGTAGTGGTCAGTGGTCATCGTAGTCGGTGGACACCTGCAATACAAGAAGTGTCACTAGCGCGTTGCCGGCTAAAGGATGTTTAAAAATGTTTAAAAATACACGACTTATCACAAGGCGAATTCTACCAGCACATTAAAAAAATCACAATGTGTAGAGATGCAGAATAAAATTTAAATATTTTCTTTTAAGTTAATTATTTAAAAAAATATTTACTTAAAAAGTTAATTTTTATAAGTACATCAATATGTTTAACATGAAGTTTTATCTATCACAGATGATATCTCCGCTCGTTTTTAACAATAACTTGTGTGTTTATCGCGCGAATGCTCGTTATTGAAATCATAGAGCTTAAATTATTATAGACAAGACATAGAGCATAATTAATTTAAAAGCTGAACAGTTTGATGTAGGTGTACGTGTAGGTACTTATTCTTTAGATTTAAATTATATGTCAATAATGATTTCTTATGTTTTCGCGATTGTTATTCATTAAATTAAACTATTTTAACACGGTTTTATCGCGTTTATTACTTATTTATTTACACCTGACGTTTCAAAGACTTTACAGCGTTCATGGTCTGCCTGCGACCTGTGTAAATTTGTCTTGATGAATATCTCGATACTCGTTTACATTATGGACTTCTCAATTTTTTTGGTGTTAGTTCTAATACGAAACTACCTCGATACGGTAAGATAATACCTATGTTATCGATAGTCATTTGTCAATATTTTTTCAAAAACCATACTCCTAAATTACATTACACATTACATACATTTGCTGTCTCTCACCCAGAATCGGTTAAATAATTAATTTAAATTTTTATATGAACTTTTAGACTTGATTCAAGTTAATATATTTTAAAAGATTTATACTGCAGATTTCATTTAAAAAATATCAGTAATTCTGAAGGGATATTTACGGAGAAAATAATTTAAATGTAAGTGTCCTGACATCTCGTCTAATTTACGTCACAGCTTACAAAATGGAACATATATCTGTTTATTAAGTGCAAATATTTTGAGGAGTGGTTTAGGCCAAAGTACCAAGATAGTTTTTTTTCAATTTTCCTAACAATTTTTTTTTTAGATAACTGAAAGCGCACTAGAAAACATGTAACCGTCTATCAATGCTGTCTCCCCAAATACGTTTGAATGGAATTTATAAGCTTTTTCCTTATTAAATTTGTGATAGACAGAGACAAAATGAGTTTTAAAACTTCTGCCAGTATTGCCACCAAAATAGAAGTAAAACAAAAAAGGAAAACCACTACAGGATGTTTTAATTATTACTTTTCAGTAAAACAAAAGTTCGATTTTCTCGAAAACTAGCTTGTTATGAAACCAACAGAAATTTGTTTTATATGACCTTATTATTTAGCCATGAAAGTATTTGTCATCATCATCATCCTAGCGTGTATTCCTAGTTGCGTCGTCAGCTTACGCTTCGGAGCCTAGGGCACGCTGTAAGTCATGGTCCTAGATTTGGCGGAACTGGTAATTACAATGGAGCGACTGCCGTCTGACCTTCTTAACCCTTTTTACAGGGAAACCAGACCAACAGGAACATGACCTGTGTTAGTGGCCAACACTGTCAGAATTTTTCAGGCTGCCCTAAGGCATTTGATACAGCCTCACGACTGCTATCTATCGATAACAACCGGGAGCAACGGCTTAACGTGCCTTCCGAAGCACGGAGGAGTTTAAGATAGACGGCGACCAATCGTCCAAATATTTGTATTTAATTCAAATCCACCTTATATATTGCACCCTCTAAATACATTTATACTCTATGGTCCGCAAACGATCAAGTTAAATTGAGATCTCAAGTCTAATAATAACAACACGTGCACGAAACGAGAAAGAACTTCGTAGTTTGCGTTTGTTTTTTAACTTTTTTATGCCACAATTCTATGTCAATATGTTTTTGTACTTTCTTGGTATAATTGGCCAACACATCCTTTAAGAATCTTTGTATTTTTTTCGTGTAAACGATTTAGTATGAAAACAAGCGGTTACCTCATCCTATGGATCTTCTCAACTAGAAGTATACATCTAGTCTGTCTGGGCCTGCTTTAACTGCTTTCTTTCTTATCCACCCTAAGGTTGGCTAAAATAAATGGCAATATATATTAGCCCGCTTTTATTACACCATGTTTTTAGAGTTCCGTACCTAAACGATAAGACGTGATCCTATCAGCAATGAAATCCTTACAACACAAACAATTCAGACATACCGTTCTCCGACTCCGATGCTGTAGACGCCCAACTTTATAAGCACTGGGCATTTCATCTTCATTTGCATTAGAAAGAGCGTAACCGAAGTTTACAATACAACCTGATTACAATTACACATATTGTAGGTACATGTCGTGTCTATTCGGTCACAAGGAGATATGTCATTACGTAATTTTAAAGATGCAACGACAGATACGACTAACAATAAGTATTTTATGTAATGAGGTTAAGTGTATAAACAAACTCTTCTTCATCGGCACTTTACTGCTGAGGATCGTGACTACACATGAGTTTTCAAGCTATGCGAGGGTTATTTTTGAGTATGACATAATAATGTATGTATGATTTTAGATAGCCCTCGCGGTTGTAGTTTGGTTTTTGTAAATACGCGTTAACGCCATTTGCATTTATCGCGATCAGATCTTTTCTAGTTTCGAGTCTACAAATATGCCGTTAAGTTATATATTATATGTCTTAACTCTGATTCGTTCAGCATACTAAACAATACCATTCCACTGCAGAGTTACACATAACAATGTCTACAATCATCTGATGTCACGAATACTCGATTCAACGATAAAGATCTATTTAGTGCGCGTGCACTTGTCATTATGTTAATAATGCGTATTCATTTGGAGTTTGGAGAGGTTACGTAACATTTGGTAGGATTACTCAAGTACAATGTCTTTATAAACATGTTTTAATTATGTAAGTTTTTTTACATTCAATCAAACTATTTTAATACGGCTTTTATCGCGTTTATTACTTACTAGCAGCCCGTCCCGAATTCGCTAGGCCTATAGCCTTCCTCTATAAATAGGCTATCCAACACTGAAAGAATTTTTCAAATCGGACCAGTAGTTCCTAAGATTAGCGCGTTCAAACAAACAAACAAACTCTTCAGCTTTATAATATAAGTATAGACTAGCGGTATCCCGCAGCTCCGCCTGCGTCCTGAAGTAGCTTATGTTTGACTCCGGGTCTTCAACTATATTCGTAAAGACACTGTCAACGGTCGTCTTGGCCGGAAAGAGTAACAGACAGACAGACTTTCGCACTTATAATATATGTATGAAAGTATGGATGAATTTATTTACACCTAACGGTTGAAACACTTAACAGCGTTCATGGAAAATATTTTGACATGAAGTCCGCCTTACTTAAAAATACAAACTGTTTTAACATGTCTAATCTATGTAAAGGGTGCAATTCAATGTAAATTCATCCTTTCATCCAAAAATGTGAAATCCTTTTACATTTCAGCTGTTTACAAGATTTGTACGGGAAGTCGAAATTTTAGGTACTAGTAGTACTACAAACCCCTCATTCCCCTTAGAACCACCACTACGATCCACTAGTGGATCCGAGGATACTTTTTTCTCCTCTTCGATCCACCAGGATGTGGATCCCATCCTGGGACACTATTATTATATATGACACTAATATTTTTATAACACCAAAGATTTGTTATAAAAAATCTAGACTAAGAATCAGTTTCAACGAGCGATTCGCTTCACTGCGTTCAAACTTCCGCCTCCAAACAAAACCAGAATAATATTGACATTAATGAAAAACAACAAAAAGAACAAACATTCTCGTGGGCACGATTCAAGGTGACAAGTACACGATCACGGCGACCAATCAGCTGGCGGGTTTTTGATTACGTCATTCTTGTAATTTCCATAGATTTAATAGACTTTTCTTTATTAATGACGTTATCAGTTAAAATAAGAGGGTTTTAGGGATTTTATGAATTCTCCTACTTTTACTGGCATCTTTGTTCGACCTCTCGATTCGTGAAAAGAACTACTGAGAAAAGGAAATCTCTCTACAGCATTGCTAATGAGCGTGACGTGAGGTAGCCAACCAATCAAAATATGACATTGAATTTTAAAAATGCAGTAAATAGTTTAATGAATGCTTACTATCATCTCGTACACCTAAATGCAAGTGAATAAGAGAGATGGCCCAATCGCAATACAGTGTGTAAGGCGACATCTCGCTTACTCACTCGCATTTGGATGAAATTAAGAGGTGATAGTAAGCCACCTGTAGTCATGAAAGGAAGGAACCTGTTAAACAAAAGCGGGGCTCCCCAAAGGGATACTATGTCTTGTGTCGGAGGCCTAGATCTCCTTTGGGTCGGTGAGCCATCGCAATGTTTTTTGTAAAAGATGTCAGGAGAATCGTGCTAGGTTTAGCTTTTCCAATAACAACTAGTGTTTTTGTGTGGAGCTGTCCAATCAATTGCTCCTAATAATCCCGTCACCTGCACTATGAAGAACTTAAAAATGGCAAATCACCGGGCAATAGAGGTAGCAAATATATTGCCGTAGAAATGCCGAGCCAGTCGTTCCGTGACCACGGACGTTGTAACACGGTTGAAACGTAGGAAGTTTGAAGGTATTTTACGTAATCCTGTAATTTTATGTTTTAATGTAATATAGTCAATAGCCATTTTGACTCGAGAAGAACTTGTAACAATAAATAACTATACATATACGCCCTTAGATTAATAATTGGTCTCCGCGGCGCTACGACCGAGAGCCACGTGGGCGCGAAGGTGACGTGACGTCACACCTGTGTTTATGTGATGCATTTCCTTGAAGATGCCGAGGAGGTGGAAATTACTTTACCGTTTTTATAGTTCTGTTTGTGTAAAGTACTGTAATGTACACGTGATTATTATTTTTATTGTTTTTCCATTAGGAATTCACTTGGCTTGGAACTCTATAAGTATTTTTGCAATCTGTGACGCAATTAAAACGTTTGACTCATCCAAGTGAATCGAAACAACAAAGTGCTAGGATAATAATAATTGCAGTGCATCTACTTAGTAGATACCGTCCGCTGTCTCACAACAAGTTGAAAACAAAGAGACACTGGTGGTTACAGTGACAGTCGCGTGCGAGACGCCAACGAGTACAGACGTGTATCAGACTTGGCTGTGGTAGTAAGCCAGTGAATATCATACGCTAATAGTGCATGCTACAAAGATGATTATACTCGTAACTTATCATGTTTTATTTTTGTTTCAGGGTTGTGGATTCAAAGGACGATACAATTGAATGCAGTTGTTAAGGTAAGACTTTAAAACATTATTACCAGTGATCGGATAATCGGGCGCTAATATGTCTAAACTTAATTTTTATTCCTACGACAGAATAATATTAAGTTACTTCAAGTTGTTTTTACTAAATTGTTCAATCCCGGGAATGAGCATTACTTATTAATTCAGGATGGAATATCCATAATATTCTTTCTAGGAAAGAAGTTTAGGTATATAAGCGCCCGATTATCCGATCACTGATCATTACTCACATTTCGACCTGAAGCTGCCAAATTTGAAGTGAAAAAGGGTTCAAAAATGGGTCTCCAGCACATGAGAGCTCATGAAAACATGTGAAGGCAACCAATATTAGTTACAGCTGGATTTAAGTTTATTATTATGGAGATAGTACTCAGCTGGTTCAGCGAAGTGGATCTTGGCCTCCTCTCGAGAGAGCCCCAGAGTGTTCTATTCTGCGCGATGGCTCGCCAGTCATCATCATTTCGTGTAGGTTACATTGTCAATCGACCATGTGCACCCTGGTGTCAGAGTTGTGGGGAACTCTGACTTGGTTCCTTTAACGACCACCTAATGGCAGCCGGGACCAACGGCTTAACGTGCCTTCAGAAGCACGGAATAATCTTTATTATCAGACAATCAGGTGATTCAAGCCTGCAATGTCCTAGCCAAACTGGAAACAACTAAACAAAGGATGCTTCCCGTGGGTATCGAACCCACACCACGGAGGCAGTTAGCAGGTACATTACAACTACTGCTGATCATAACCTTATGATTTATTAAGTTAGATGTTAAAACAATACCTTAAATAGGAATTACATCTATTACAGCTAATTGTGTCGCATCATAGTATGCGGTAATGAACAAAAGAGGTGTAAAACCTTCACAGAAGTTATAAAAATGCATGAGCATGCTTCATCTTGGAAACTACGATGGATGGCATTCAAAAATCTATTCAAAAACGTATTCTAATTACTCGTCAAACAGTTCAAAATCGCTTGTTTGCTATATCTAAGCAATGATAAATAATTTTTGCAAGATAATCCATTTTGATCTTTATGATTATCGCTATAAGGATTAATATGGGTTTAAAGCAAGTGGTTAAATGAATATGGATGCACAATTAAGTTTCAATTGTTTCCAGTTGCATAGAGTTACATCTTTATGGAAGTATGCTAAGTGGTCGTGGTTAATTTATTACGCAGAGACCTGTTAACCCACTTAAACGAGAGCCCTATTTGTACTGGACTTCTTTAGAAAGAGGTTCTATAATAGGCTAGTTTCCTAAAAAATATAACTATCCGTCAGTTAGATAATCAAAAAATATTGGAGACGTATTTTTTCTTCTGAAAATTAAACAAAGAATGGTAAAGATATGGCGCGTTAAAGTTAACAACTAAACAAAGCATGCTTCCCATCGGAATCGAACCCACGACCTCCGGGTCGAAGGTACCCGCTGGTAGGTACCACTGGACCACGGAGCGAGTTAGGTTAAGTACTAATTTGTCTTTATCTGTATTGAGCAGCTCGATAGCCTGACCGACCATTTTACAAAAATATTTGGGTAAACTGGTAAATACGTGTAGTAAATTTCAAAACCAACAATTTAAACTAACAGTGGATGTGTAAAGTAAAACATATGTATCTTTGTTATGTAAATACTCGACCTTGCAACGTCTTTCAGACTTCAATAATCAGCTGAAATAGCTCCTCTAATCTTCGACTTTAGCTGTGAATGATATGTTTATGAAATCCTTCAATATTATCGGGGTTCATCATTGTTTTATAAGCTTTTTCCCGCAACTCCGCCTGCGTCAAAAAGTAACCTATGTTTGACCTCGGGTCTTCAACTATATTCATACCAAATTTCATCAACCCCCGTTCAGCGGTTTGGCCGTGAAAGCGTAACAGACAGACAGACAGACTTTCGCATTTATAATTTAAGTATGGATATGGATTGGGATTCATAGTAACAATGTCCTCGGAGTAAAGTTAATAAATATCTTTGGCCTATTTTTCAGAATGCAAAACCGGTGATTTTCGTACCATTTTTAATGATTTTTATTTGACATAATCAGTGAGTTGGTTTCAATCGACTCTTAGGTGAAACTAGCTGAAAAATTCGCGGTCATGATTTGGTTTTGGTAATTACGTTAAAGTGATTTGAAGTAGGGTATTCTATTCAATTTTTTTAATCATTCATATGAAAATATCAGTACCAGAAACTGAAAATTGAAAGATATTTTTTGATTGGTGCAAAAATAAATGAGTTATTAGCCTTTGAGATTCGGTGGAATAGGAAACTGTCCAAAAACAAGAAAAGGATGCACTGTGTGTGCAGTGACGTCACTGCCATTTGGTTTCGTGCGTACAAAAGAGATAGCAAGATGTCCCCACCACGCTCCCACATTCCTATAAGTGAATATTTTAAATACTAATTACTGCTTTAATAATCAACTTATTTTGTTGTTGTTTACGGAATCTGCTAGTTTGTAATGTTGTTATTGTTCCGTATAAAAATCTTTTCCAAGTATGAACACATTCAAGTAGCCTATTAGCGCGATTTGCCTGCAGGAACTCTATTACCTCATTATATGTATGACTCACATATATCGAATGAAAATTGTTCGATATCTCATAAAAATCATTAGACTAGCCGATTATTCGTGAGTTACACTTTTCAAAAATCCAGGTCGTAGCATGACTAGGTTGTAAGAGTTAATATAAATCATTACTAAATAATAATCAGTACAAATTGTTTTGAACAGAAGCAGTTACTTTGCCGTATAAGTGAATGTCGACCAAGGTCGCTAAGAGGTCGGTCCTGCAGCAAAATACTGTTAAATACTGTGTTTATGTAATCAATAGCTGGGATTGGAAACATGGTTAAAATAAATAACCAGGTAATTTTTCTGCCCACCATTTTACAACGATTTCGGTTCCGCTCAATCGGTATTAACCCAAAAATTATAAGATATATTTCTTTGTTGCCCACATCTGGGAAATCACAGAATAAACAACATTGTTTACTATATAGAGCAAAGGCTATTTTATAACCAATTTAAGTTTTATAGTAGGTACTATAACCACACCAATTTTTTCATCAGTCGTTTGGTACAGGGACTTTTTTGTATGATTTTTTTTTTTCTTTTTGTTTAGAGTCAGTATATTATTTATTAGTTTTATTTCGGTAGATAGGTTTATTTTTAATTTAGGTATTTAGTTTCAATTTTTATATTTAGCACATTAATTATGTTAATACAGTCGACTCTCGTTAATTCGAAACTCGAGGGACTCTTAAAATATCACGAATTATCGAGTGTTTGAAATATCAAATGGTTCGAATTATTAAGTGTTAATTAATTTTTATTTATTAACTGCTATTTTTTGACAAAGACAAAAGTTTAGAGGTACATATATAATGTGAATTAATTATTCTTTCGAAAGAACTCTGTTATACTGGTTTGCTTCAAAACACATTGCTGCTGCTCAGACTGCTCAATAACTTTTTTTAAGAGAGAAAGTCCCTGAAATGCTTTTCCATCACTTTCGTTTTGTAGACAGAAGCTTTGTAAGATATCCAATGAGGCTCTTGCTTCCTTAACTGATACCTCCGCCAAAGGTTCTGATGTATCGTCTTCATCTTCGGCATTGCTGTTTTCATTCGTATCTGTCGCAGATAAAATTTCGCCATCGGTTAGTGAACCTGAGACAGCAACATCTTTATCCACTTGAACAAAGTCAGAAAAACTTACACCGCTGATGTCAATTAATGGTTCTATTGCTGGTTCTTCATCAATTATTGGAAGATTTTCCTGATTTTCTTTTATGAAACCGGATTTTTTGAAGCAGTTGAAAATTGTTAGGGGTGTTACAGCTCTCCATGCCTTGTCAATCAGTAAAATAGCTGTCAGAACCGTGATACATAGGGCGCACTGTAAGTTTCCGGAACTGGCCACTTACATAAACAATATTTAAAAATTTATTGCAACATTTGAAAATAGAACTCTTTGGCTGTAGAATGCAGTTTGTTTCATCTGACTGTCTTTTGTTTTTACCTTGTGGCGCCATTTAAAAAATTGTGTGTCTGCATCAACATGGATTTAACTCGGGAAAATTTTCGTAGTATGATTTTCTACGATTTTAAGTGTAATTTGACAGCTCAACAGAGCATCGCTCGGCTTGAAACAGCTTTTGGCAATGAAGCACCATGCAAGACAACTGTTTATAGCTGGTTTGCAGAATTCAAGCGTGGTCGTATCAATCTCAGTGACGAATCTCGCGATGGTCGGCCGTCCACCGCTGTGACCAACAAAAACATCAATGCTGTGCGCCGTATGATTGAAACAGACAGGCATGTGACCTACCATGAAATTCGCGCATCCTTAGAAATAGGCATGAGTCAAATACAATTAATCCTACACAAACATTTGGGTGTGAGAAAGCTGTGCTCGCGGTGGATCCCACACAACTTGACCGAGGCTCAAAAAACGGACCGCGTCACTTGGTGCAGTGCCATGCTTACCAGATTCAACGAAGGTGCGTCAAATTTGGTGTGGGACATAGTAACAGGTGACGAAACATGGATTTATTGCTACGATCCCAAAACAAAGCAGCAATCGAGCGTATGGGTCTTTCAAGATGAGCCGAAACCAACCAAAGTGGCGCGCGTGAAAAGTGCATCTAAGCGGATGATTGCTTCTTTTTTTAATAAAACTGGACACGTGGCTACTGTTGCTTTAGAGAATCGTCGTACAGTGAATAGTGACTGGTACACGACCATTTGTTTGCCGGAAGTTATTGACGAACTCCGTAAAAATAACCGTAAACGCCGTATCATCCTGCACCACGACAATGCTAGTTCTCATACGGCCAGACAGACAAACGACTTTTTGAAGGCGAAAAATGTTGAACTCATGAGTCATCCTGCATACAGTCCCGACCTGGCACCTTGTGACTTTTTTCTGTTCCCAAAAATTAAGAACCAATTACGCGGTCAACGATTTTCATCACCAGAAGAGGCTGTCGAGGAGTATGAAAAACACGTTTCAGAGGTCACCACAGAGGAGTGGCACAAAAGTTTTCAAAACTGGTTTCATCGAATGAAAAAGTGCATAGACGCCAAGGGAGATTATTTTGAAAAACAATAAATTAATTTTGTACCTTTAATAGTATTTTTTCATATTCATTCCGGAAACTTATAGTGCGCCCCACGTATTAGTAGTTAGCTGCTTGTCGAGAGATTCTAAAATAAGCTTAACAATTTCTTTGCGATAAAACGTCTTAAAATTATGGATGATCCCTTGATCCAATGGTTGGTTGGTGTGTGTGTGTGTAGTAAATATGTTGTTATACACACATACATACCATCACGCCTTTTTCCCGTAGGGGTAGGCAGAGACTACGGATTTCCATTTGCTACGATTCTTACAGACTTCCCTCGCTTCTTCTATGCTCATCACTCTCGTCATACACGCTCGTCGATAAATCAATATACAACATACAATAAATATATATAATTGTATATAAGTAAGTGTGTAATATACAATATAAGTGTAAGTTTATGTTTTGATATTTATTCAAATTAAATTTATTTCTTGTCACCTACCGCGGACAATCTTAAATATCCTTATTTAATTTTCAAAAATTAAAAATAATAAAATATTATTTGCATAAAATAGGGTTTCCGAAAGGTTGCCTGGAAGAAATTGCTATTGCAATAAGGCCGCCGTTGCGCAAGGTTTTTTTCTTGTAATTGCTTGTATTTGACAATGTATCCTTGTTGTGCAATAAAGAGATTTTGTATTGTATTGTACTTAGCTATTAATACAAACAAAATCTAATTAAAATAATTGTTCTTTTTTAACAAAATTTTCAAATTGTAAATTTATTTCATTTAGTTAATTCCTTGCAACTGATAAATTAAGAACTCTACTCGTATTCTAAGCATTGAGAAAGGGACGTCCTTAGCTACTTTTTTATAATAAACATATCTAAATGTCTTAAAATCTTCATAGTAGGCGAAAATTAATGTTGCATGCAAACGTGGGATGCGATTAGGCGTGATGTGTGTTTATAATTGGGTAATACTCGACTGATTGGTCTGTTTGTTTGCTCATCATAAATTTATACTAGAATTAAATGTCTTCACTCAAACGTAGAGACCACCATAAATCACCTTCATAAATAGGGATTGAAGGAGTGTCCCCAGTGCGACAGCAGAGCACCTGACCAGGATCCCTATTTCTGAAATGTATGACATATATGTCGAATTAAAAATGTCCGATATCGACCGAAAATCATTCGATATCGAACAAAAATGATCGACTCTTTTTAAAAATTGCACTCCTGGCCGTATTTCACGTGGTAAACAAATGCCCACTTCGCTGTTTTCCCGGTGGAATGTCGGAACTTCACCGGCCCACACCCGTCGCTGAAAGCTGGTTAAAAAGCCTACACTTGGAGGTTTGGTCCATGCAGAATGAATGCTATACGCAATGATGATGATGATAGAGACAACCAATTAATGAACCAGTTAAGAAAGGAAGAAAGAAAGAAATAATATAATAATAATTTAAGAGAGGTAGGACATTTTGTAAGGCGTAGTCCGTCTGGGGAAGTACCTCCACCCTACAGAGGACCGCAGCCAAATAACACTGTGATGCAGTGTTGTGTTCCTGCTGGTGAGTAGGGTCGCCAGGCTCCAGAGGGGTCGCTGTGCTGACAGCGGACATGTCGGCAACGCGCTCGTGACATCTCCGGTGTTGCAGGCGTTCATAGGCTACGGTAGCGACTTACCATCAGGTGGGCCATACGCCTGTTTGCCTGTTTAGTTGTATAAAAAAACAATAGTTTATTTGCAATGAAAGTGGTACAGTCTGGTGTAAATTAATTAATTTATTTATTTATTCACAGCTACTCACTACACTTACAGTTTCCCAAGACGTATAGTAAGTTAAATAAGTACAATTAGTTGGTAATTGACAAAAACGAATACATGCAGATATGAAACAATTTAAATTTACATTGAATATGTCGACTTGAGGGAGCTGTGCAACGAGATCGTTGAGTAGCGTCAGGCTCAGGGCTTGATAATATGGCCGCACAATCAACCTCATTAGGTATGCAAAGGTAAATGAGTAGGACGTTGCAGGCTTGAATCAACTGATTGTCTGATAGACGATTCCGTGCTGCCGTTGGTCCCGACTTGTCATCTGTGTCTTTACTATGAGATTTCATTAAGGGTTCGTTTACATGGATCCAGTGCGAGCAATCCAGTAGCGAATATGTCTATGTAGACGCGCTCGTGGACATGAAATTGTTTGTGTAGGTAAATTTCGTGTCTATGAAAGCTACGGATCCGTGTATAAGTGTATAAACAAGCCCTAACATTCTAATGACGGCTTTGCGAAATAGGCGGCTACTTTTTCTAAAACAAAAAAAAATGCACATGCATAATATAGTGTCAGTGTAAGATTTGAGGAGAAAAAGAATGAATGAATGAATGAATGAACACTTTATTGCACCATTTACATAAATATAAGAAAAGATTTGTTTACATTAATATTTTTTTGTTCCGAACCCTGAAATCAGGAAGTGCAAGGTCGATTGACCACGTAACTCACCCGATATTAATGAATATTTATTGTATAAGTAGCATTATTTTAATTAATCGTAATGATCTCTTTACACTACTACTATTGGTAATCACGTATTTTAGTTGTCACCTGTCAAATATGTCTAGGCATCTTGTTGTCCATTATACAAATTATACAATACACTGCGCCATCAAGCAAACAAATTTTATTTCAATTCAACATGTCACTTCTAATAATGTGTTTTGATGTTCACACTGTTCGAGTAGACAGGCAAGTTGTTACAATGTTTTTTTGTTTCGAAACAATATCGTCGTTAGGTATTCTCATAGATAATAAATCAATAAATGTATATTTTTTTAAAAGTTTAAGCAAATGGGAGCTAACTAAATATGAGTGTATTGTACAAGCCGTCAGAAATACCTTTCTCGCTGCAATGCAATGCCCCTCGTAATTATTTAATCTTGCTTACAAAATAGAAAAAAAATGTAAATAAAAAAGTATTAAATAATAGACGATAAAAAAGTTTTTTTTAAAATAATTGTTTTACCGAATTTTCTTTACATAAAGTTGAATGACTCAGATCCGTAGATATAATCATAATTAAATACGTTACGACTTGTAATGATAGGATACTCCTACTTTGTTACATTAAATAATGACAGTTTTAGCGATGTTTTACTTTTATAAATAATGTATTGTGTATCTGCGCTAACAGTTTGTATTCATTCGAAATATTATGTACATTTTCAATCGATTTCTTCGTTCTTCATGTAATTTTTTTTTTATCACTATCAACTTAACAACCTACTTTAATATTTAATCACCTTAAAAACGAAACTCGTTTGTGCATGAAATATATATTTTTAACTTTAAATTTGGAATTGTTTTGGCTGTGAGCCTGTAACCATATTAGTATGAAATACTTATTTGTATGCTGTGCAATAATAGCAAAACATAGTGCGTCTTATACTCTGTAAAACATCTTATTATGTACCTATGTTTAACAAATAAATAAATGATTGATTGTTAATGTGCTGCTCTAAATTTTAGTTAGAGTAACTTTACTGGAACAATGTGAATTCAGAACATATTTTCGAAAACTTTATGGGATCACGCAAGTATGTCATTATGAAATTCTTTGGTCCGAGGTCTTTTGAACGGTTTTAATAAGACTGTGTTAAGTAGGTACTATTTAAATATACACATTCCTTAGGCAATACAAAATACAATAATCTCACATAGGTGTATATAATACAATACAATACAATATAACTTTCTCATCTTAGCTCATCTAATGAATTATCTCTAATTTATAAACCAGCATCACTATTTCTCTGCATTGAAATCTTTAAATATATATGTATGTATATTATACTCCCTATTTGTGTAAATCTATGTATGTTTATTTAGCTGTAGTGTTCTTTTTTTTTCTGTAATATCACACGAAGCTTTTTTGCGCCGCTTTGTATTTTTTTTCTCTGTTTTTCCTAATGGTTGACTGGGGGAGAATGCTTTTAGCATTAAGTCCGCCAATTGTATTTTTACTTGTAGTACAATAAAGTTTTAATAAATAATAAATAAATAAACTTTATTGCCCACATCTGGGAAATCACACAACTGAAATTATAACATTGTTAACAATATGAAGCAATGGCAGACGGACTTACTGCTAAGCAATCTCATCCTGCCAACCTTTGTACAATAAGAGAACATGATGTATTGTGATGTATCGTGTGATAATTAGCCTTTTTAAGCAAGGATCGTGAATGTAACCTGAAAAACGTAATTTAATCCTCCAGCAGGCCAGTTACGCCGATTGCTAATAGGCTAGTTTCCTAAAAAAATATAATTAGTCCGTCAACTAGATAATCAAAAAATATTGCAGACGTATTTTTTCTTTTGAAAATTAAACAAGTAAAGATATGGCGCGTTATAGTTCCATGTAACGTTACAGTGTGCTACACTTTTTCGCAATATGTGACGTCACGAGCCCCCACTCCTAAATTTTGATGCGTTATATCTTTATAATTAATCGCTCAATTGACAAAAGAAAAAATATGTCACTAATATATTTCGATTCCCTAAATGACGGAAGTCAGGGGTGTTCATCTTCAGCCATCTTTCCGATGGCTTGAAGTATGGCATACGGGTACGCGAGCCCGACTTACCCGAGCTGCTACTCACTCAACCCAAATCCATCCGGGTCAGTAGCATCCTAATACCTTTTTCCTATCCCCAAACCCAACAAAATCCTATCCTTCCCCTGCTTTAAATACTTTCGATGGGCAGCAGCGTCGAAAGTACGATAAGCCGCAAAAAACTGCGCTCGCCAACCCGCCTGCCAAGCGTGGCGAGTATGGCATCAACCTCCAAATGACGGACAATATAATGATAAGGCCCCCAGTGCCCGGCAGCCCCGCTGTTCCTGGCTCCGGTAGCGGCCACGGTAGCGGCGGAGCGGGGGGTGCGAAGAATCCCCGGAGTCGACCCGGCTACCACCCCCGACGACACTTGGCCCTGGTAACACACAATATCCGGACGATGAGGTTGGACGACAAGGTGGAGGAAGTGGAAGAGGAGATGAGTAGGTTACGATGGGACATAGTGGGTTTGTCTGAAGTCCGAAGAGAGGGAGAGGGCACGACAACCCTAAAGTCTGGTAACCTACTCTATCACCGGGAGGGAGACTTGAGGAAGTCCCAGCATGGTGTCGGGTTCCTCGTTCACGGGTCCCTCATAAACAACGTCGAAACCATCGAGAGTGTTTCCGGTAGGGTAATATACCTGATACTCAGAGTATCAAAGAGATACTCCTTGAAGGTTATACAGGTATATATGCCGACTGGAAAATACTCAGATGAAGAGGTGGAAGCGGTGTATGAGGACATTAGTAGAGCCATACACGCTTCCAAAACCTACTTTACGGTGGTTATGGGGGATTTTAACGCAAGACTCGGCGGTCGAAGCGGTGGAGAGCTCAGGGTGGGACGGTTTGGATATGGGCAGCGAAACAAGCGAGGCCATATGCTGGCTGGCTTTTTGGAGAAAGAGGGACTCTTCGCGATGAACTCTTTCTTCAAGAAGCCACCGCAAAGAAAGTGGACCTGGCTAGGGCCCACTAAGAAGAGCCAAGCTCCAATAAAACAGGAGATAGACTTCATGTGGACGAGGAGAGAGATATTCAACGATGTCTCTGTGATCAGCAAGATTAAAATCGGTAGCGATCACCGGATTGTAAGGGGCATCTTGAACATCGATCTCAGACGAGAGAGAACTCGCTTGATGGGGTCTATACTCCGACCTTCGCAAGCCTATATCCAAAGCCAAGAGTCTTTCCAGCTAGAGCTCTCAAATCGCTTTGCATGCCTTGAGGATTGCGTTTCCGTGGACGAGATTAATAACGGATTTGTAGAAGTTGTCCAGGCGGTGGGAAAGAAGATCTTCAAATCCCGCCCCAAAAATAAACCAAAAAAACTCTCACCTCAGACCCTGGATCTGATGGCTAAGCGACGGTCCATGATGCTGCAGACCTCCGAAGACGCCGACGTCTATCGGCAGCTCAATAGACAAATCCGGAAATCTTTGCGGAACGATACTCGCTCCTTCAATACAGAACGTATTAAGGAGACGATAGAGCAAAACAAAGGCTCCAAAGTGTTCGCAAAGGTGGAGTCTATTGGGCAGAGCCGACTGACCAAGCTGAAGACGGAGGACGGCAACGTGGTATCGACGAGAGCCGAGGTGCTGAGGGAGATCGAGAGGTTTTACGGACAACTCTACACTTCAGTAGCCAAACCCGTTGAAAGCTTGGCCAAAGACCCAAGAGCCAAGCTTACCCGACACTATACGGAAGATATCCCGGACATCAGCCTGTACGAGATTAGGATTGCCCTTAAACAGCTCAAGAACAACAAGGCGCCGGGCGAAGACGGAATCACAGCAGAGCTTCTGAAAGCGGGCGGAACGCCGGTACTGAAAATCCTTCAGAAGCTCTTTAATTCCGTTTTGCTCGAGGGCGTGACGCCAGAGGCGTGGAACAGGGGCGTGGTGGTTTTGTTCTTCAAAAAAGGTGACAATACCCTATTGAAGAACTATAGACCCATCACGCTCCTGAGCCACATCTATAAGCTGTTTTCGAGGGTAATCACGAATCGTCTCGCGAACAGGCTCGATGCCTTCCAGCCTCCCGAACAAGCCGGTTTCCGAAAAGGGTTTAGTACCATAGACCACATCCATACGCTTCGGCAGGTTATACAGAAGGCCAAAGAGTATAACCGGCCACTATGCCTAGCGTTTGTGGACTATGAGAAGGCCTTCGATTCGATCGAAATGTGGGCGGTGCTTCAGTCTCTCCAGCGGTGCCGCATAGACTATCGGTACATCGAAGTGTTGAAGTGTTTATACAGCAACGCCACCATGTCAGTCCGAGTACAGGAGCAGAGCACGAGGGCTATTCCATTGCAGAGAGGTGTAAGACAGGGAGACGTCATTTCTCCGAAACTGTTTACCGCTGCTCTGGAAGATGCCTTCAAACTCCTGGAATGGGAAGGACTTGGCATCAACATCAATGGCGAGTATATCACTCACCTTCGTTTTGCCGACGATATCGTGGTTATGGCGGAATCGCTGGAGGACTTAAGTACCATGCTCAGCGACCTCAACGTGGTCTCCCAACAGGTGGGCCTAAAAATGAACATGGACAAAACCAAGGCAATGTGTAATGTCCATGTTACGCCATCACCGGTTTCAGTCGGGAACCACACCCTTGAAGTTGTAGACCAGTATGTCTACCTGGGTCAGATGATCCAGGCTGGCAACTCCAGCTTCGAGGACGAGGTCTTTCGTCGAATCCGACTCGGATGGGCGGCGTTCGGGAAGCTACGTAGCGTCTTCTCGTCTAAAATACCTCAGTCCCTTAAAACTAAGGTATTCGACCAGTGTGTGTTACCAGTGATGACATACGGGTCCGAAACGTGGTCTTTGACTATGGGCCTCATAAGAAAGCTCAAGGTCGCCCAGAGAGCTATGGAGAGGGCGATGCTCGGTGTTTCCCTACGAGATCGAATCAGAAATGAAGAGATCCGTAGGAGAACAAAAGTCACCGACATAGCCCAGCGGATTAGTTCTTTGAAGTGGCAGTGGGCGGGGCACATAGCGCGGAGAACCGATGGCCGATGGGGCAGAAAGGTTCTCGAATGGCGACCACGTACCGGTAAGCGCAGCGTTGGACATCCACCGACCAGATGGTCAGATGACCTGAAAAGGGTCGCAGGCAGACGCTGGATGCAGACTGCTGCCAACCGATCATTTTGGAAATCATTGGGAGAGGCCTATGTCCAGCAGTGGACTGACTACGGCTGAAATGATGATGATGATGATGATGAAATGACGGACTAATTTAATGTTAATCTTTTGACCCTGGAAACTAGCCTATTGCAAATCACTTCAATGTAATTACCAAAACCAAACCACGACTGCGGGGACTATTTTGGAGTTTGTAAAATCGATGAGTCGATTGAAACCCGATTGCCTAATCGATTACGTCGAATGAAAATTCGACTCACCGATAATTAGATCTCAAACATAGCCCACGCAGTCGTAGTTTGGGTATCGTCATCCTGTCCGCTATCAGCACAGCTACCCCTCTGGAGCCTGGACTTTGTTTTTAGAGCGATTGCCATTGTTGTTTATTAAAATAAATTGGCATTATATACGTTTCAACGTGCCTTTTTGCCTACACCAACGGGAAACAGGCGTGATGATATGTATGTATGTTTATTTTGCCCTAATGTGTCCAACTGTTCTTCTTCTTCTTTGCGAGTCGACTCGGGCTGTTATCAAACTTCAGAGGACCGAAACTCCGCCACCGACAAGGCATTGCCGGTAACACTCCAACTGTTCTTCATAGTATTTAGGTTCTAAATAGAGCTATTGTTGGCCTTTGACCTTCCACTATGTCAATACTGCCCGTCAATACTAATTTACATAAAGTGTCACATCGTGCATGCCAACACGGTTCGAGGTCAGGGTCACTTGGGCTAATTGCTAATAGGATCAGCTTGTCGCAATTTATTAAGTGTTGACCTTGACTTTCAATTGTTTCATAATCTTTCGGCATCCGCCTAGAGCCCACGTGGTAAGAAAATTGTAGTTTGGAATGGCAACTAAATATGTGAAACGATAACGACGACATAACCGGTATAGAAAGACTTACAGGAAGATCTAAAAAATAAGAGAGGTAGAACATTTTGTAAGGAGTAGTCAGTCTGGGGAACTCCACCCTACAGAAGACCGCAGCCAAATAACACTGTGATGCAGTGTTGTGTTCCTGCTGGTGAGTAGGGTCGCCAGGCTCCAGAGGGGTCGCTGTGCTGACAACGGACAGGTCGGCAACGCGCTCGTGACATCTCCGGTGTTGCAGGCGTTCATAGGCATAAACACTTACCATCAGGTGGGCCGTACGCCTGTTTGCCTACTTGATTGTGTAACCGGGGTTCGATTTTAGGGTACTAAGTAAATACCTGATTATGGTTAATTTTAAGTTTCTTTCATCGAGGCACATGGTCAACCGACCCCTGGTTACAGTTTTTCGGAACCGCCTTTCGGCCTTTACCGACCTTCAAATTGAAGCTGGGGCAAGGGCTTAACGTGCCTTCCGAAGCACGGAATCAACATTATCAGACAATCAGGTGATTCAAGCCTGCAATGTCCTAACTAAACTGGAAACAACTAAACAAAATATACTTTCTGCGGAAATCGAATCCAGGACCTCCGGGTCTAAGACAAACGCTTAATAACTAAACCACGTAGGCAGTTAAGGTCAATCAATCAATCAATCAAATATTTATTTGCATAAAATGTAGGTTGTACAATTGTTGTAAGGTCAAGAACAAAGAAAAATATTTAAAAATAAAAAACTTTAATTCATGTCTCATTCCCTAGGTAAATGAGCAGATTAATAAACCTGGAACCTATTTTCGAAAAGTATGATTCACGCAAATCTGATGAAATGATTTCATTCGATATTGAATGATTTTCAATCGACGTGATCGATCATTTTTATTCGACTAACCAATTTTGTTTATAACAATTCTATTTAAGTTTATATCAATTACAAAGAGGAGATGCCGTAATAAGCGTTTTGTTAGAAAGTATTTGTGAGGCTACACGGGGCGGAAGGCAGACGTGCGGGGTGCTTGGTTTCGGCCGTGTGGCTCCAACCATGGAACACGAGCAATGACAAGCTCCGCCCACTTTTGTGTCGGCGAGACCAATGACCACATCACTGCGCCATTTCAAACGGCAAATCCTCTTTATAATTGCTCCATCATGGTTTATATACAGTATCATATTATATGCCATGTCCTTGTAAAGCAGTGTAGGCTTTAGTTCGCGGTTATTATGACGTAATTAGCAAGCTCACACCTCATTTGCTCTGTTGAAAACATTACTATCGCTTCATAAACTAGGTATACAATTTAATACAAAAGCTAAAAACATAGTGTAGATGCTTTTAAGACAATGTTTTTTACCGATGATGTCCCTATACTATGTACATGTACAAAATACAGGAATTAATGAATGAAACTTTATTTGCAACTAGCTGACCCGGCAAACTTCGTCTGGACTTCCACAAATAATACAAAACCAAAAACAGCCAATTCGGTCCAGCCGTTCTCGAGTTTTAGCGAGACTAACGAACAGCAATTGATTTTCATATATTTAGATAAACATGCTAAATAGACACAAATAAGATCTTAGGGTGCAATGTAGTCATCAGTAACATGCAAGAATGGGGATGCTTGGAAAACAGCGTTACTCCAGTCGAGGCTAGGGTAACACAAGCTGAGGCATTCCTTTGCTACACGCTTTTCATATTTTCCTATAATATTATTTTTTATTTATTCTTTTGCATGTTTATTGTAAAAACTTGTAATTGTGCGGTATTAAACAACATTTTTATTTTTTACTAGCCGTTTCCCGCAGCTCCGCCTGCGTCAAAAAGTAGCCTATGTTTGACCCTGGGTCTTCAACTATATTCATACCAAATTTCATCAAAATCCGTTCAGCGGTTTGGCCGTGAAAGCGTAACAGACAGACAGACAGACAGACAGAAAGACAGACAGACAGAAAGACAGACAGACATTCGCATTTATAATATTAGTATGGATTTAAGAACGACAAAGTGCCGTGAATATAAATGTTACAATTTATTTGTTCATTTATTACTATTTTTTTAAAGAATTTTTTTAAGAATAACATTACAAGTCAACTGAGTGGAAACCAAAATAGGAACATGGCCCAAAATGTGATAGTGGCCAATACTGTCAGACTCCCTAAAGGTTTCTGTAACTAAATGAATGCCATCTATCGATAGCAACCGGGACCAACGGCTTAACGTGCCTTCCAAAGCACGGAGGAGTTCGAGATAGAAAATCTCACTAAATGGCGACCAATCCAATATGGGTCGCGTCTCGCCGTCTGTAGATTTAGATTTTTTTAATATTTTAATTGTTATTAATTATTATTCCCGCAGCTCCGCCTGCGTCAAAAAGTAGCATATGTTTGACCCCGGGTTTTCAACTATATTCATACCAAATTTTATAAAAATCCGTTCAGCGGTTTGGCCGTGAAAGCGTAACAGACAGACAGACAGACAGACTTTCCCATTTATAATATTAGTATGGATTAAAAAAAATATATTAAATTTTGCATGTTTTTCATTAATATTAAATTTCAAATTAGGCAAAGCACAGTGATAAGAAAACTATATAACCTTGTAAATATCTGTGTTTGACAATAAATACATTTTGTATTTATATTACAAGCGCATTCGCTACGGATACGCGCGTCGCCCTCGGCTATCGAGCTTTTCCTTGGAAAGGTACCCTATTGTGTCCTGCTGGCCCTAACTGGTTCGGTGCAATCTCGTTGCATCACTTTTACTTGAGCTCGAGTTGTTTATTGAAAGTGCAAGTGGGACGAATACTGCTACGAGAAGTTAAGCAATTTGAAATGAAAGTTTTTATTTATTACGTTTTGTATGATTATGAATTTCATTATTTTACTGCGCGGATATTGTAATCCGATCATTTTCAATGTTTCTTTCCGTGTTCAACTGTGGAGTGCTATTTTTGAAATGTATGATTCTTAGGTCAAATGAAATCATTCGAAATCGAACGATGATCATTCGACTCTTCGATTTCGAGTGAGTCATTTGACTTCAAAAAGTATTTCTGGTTACGTTACGATACTATGTAATCTCCAAAAACAGGTGACTAAGCGAGATATCCGTACATCCCGTATTGCACCAACTCGCTTACTCACTCGCGTTTGGATGTGATTTGAGAGATCATAGTAAGCCTTGTATGAATGAATGGTAGTATGGAATAATAGGGCGCCAGCTTTTGTGAAAAAGTTAAACAAAACTGAAAAGAGAGATACCCAGATTACTGAACAGTGTTACTTCTAACATCCGCAACTGAGGTCCCCTATTTTTATATTATGAAACATACGAATGAAAATAATTCGGCTCACCGAATGTGCCTAAGTCACACTTTTTAAAAATCCTGCAACATTCGCTAAAAAAGTGGTCTACTTCTTGTATGTATGTACAAATTTAAGAGCTGGGCTCTTGTCAGTGTAGTTTTTTCCATTCTGTCCTATTTCTTGCCAGTTCTTTTTATTTATTTACTTTATTCATGTACACAATAAAAATGCAAAGGATTACACATAAGAGGAAAGACCGTACAAGGGAGCTGCTTATTTCTTATGAAATTTCTTTCAGCAGACCCAAGAGAAGAAATGACAAGAAAAGGGTAATAAGCGTGTACAAAAAAGAAAGGAAAAGTGAAGACTATACCTAATTACCGAGGTACAAATTTAATAAAATCATTGTAATATAAACATGCTTAATTTACTACACAAATACCATTACAATAATACATACTTATTAAACTTACATATAAAATACATACATAAATATCTATTGTGCTAAGGACAGATAACTCCTTAACTAGTTTTTTAAAAACTGGGATATTTTTTAATGGCAATGAATTCCACAATCTTACCGCTTTATTATACGATACGACGTTTACTTTCTCCTTTATTTGCTATATGTAACTGTGCCTTGGTCTACCTGGACCCCTTTTTCCTTTCGTCTTTCCTTCTATCATGTTCCTCATTAACTCATCGTGTCGTATCAAATGTCCCCACATGTTTCCTCTTCTGTTTTCTATAGATCTTAAAATGTTTGTAATAGGTACGTTCTTGCCAGCTATGTTTTCCATTCTACGCCAGCACCAAATTTGAAACGCTTCTAGATTGTTTTTTTTTTTGCTTTTTTAGACTAGCTAACTCGGACAGACTACCAGAGCAACAGAATCCGGAGAGAGGTATCATAACTCAGCTGGACAAGGCCAAGTGTTTCGACAAATGAACTACTAATATGTTTTAAATGTCAGAAGCTAGATCTCGTGAGAGATATTAATTGTTCCTCTATTTGTTTACGTTTATGAAGAAATATATAATATGATTGTGTGGTGCAGTAGTCTTTATGAACTCCTGGTAGAAAGCATTAAAATTCAAATACTTACGGCATTGCGAGGATTAAACCGAGAAAATTAGCTGCTCTTTTTCCTGTCCTTGATCGATTTTGGATCCACTCTATCAGTATTTAACCCACAAATATAGGTCTTAATCAAAGAATTAACAGTCTTAACAACGTGCTTAATACGCACTTTGTTTCTTCACTTTTTACGAAATTACTAAATGTCATGGAGTGCTATTTTTGAAAAATGTGATTCACGCAAAGCCGAATAATATTTGTTCGATATCGAATGATTTTCGTTCGTTAACGAAGGATTTTTGTTCGACACCGAGCGATTTTTATTCGACATAAAAGTCACATATTTCAAAAATAGGGCTTTTGATGCTACAAAGAGAACCTAATATAGATTTTTCCCGATGTCCACTTATCACCACTATAAATGAGCCCAATCGCTCATTTGTACGTTCACAACATCTTTATAAGAAATGCTTGATTATGGTCAGTTTAAAAAAGTAAACTTTTGATGTGTCGACTATATGCATTTGTTATTTTGCATTGTAACAAACGATCGAGATAAATAAAGACATTCTACTTAGTGCGGTTACAAAATAGCCAAGGTAGAGAACATTACGCAGAACGCACATTTACACAGTGCACAGTTTTCCTAATGTTAAGTTTCCAATGTATATTTACAGCGTGTACATAAATAAAATTTAACAAACTCTGAATATGGTCTAAGTATATATTTTTTTGAACCAGACTAATAATATTATCTTCGGCTTTGAGGTGAGGGCTTCCAGTTGGGACTTGCCTTTGACCAATGCGAGCAAAGCAAAAATAGATAGGGCCTGATATATTAACTGGAAAGCAACCTCTACCATGTCGCACTCGCCGTGGAAAATCCCGATCCTGTTACTAGCGAATGCGCGTATCAAGCGACGACGGAACGCGACCATTATTAGATTGGTCGCCATTTTAGTGGCAGTTCCTATCTTGAGCTCCCCGTGCGTAGGAAGGCACGCTAAGTCGTTGGTCTCAGTTGTTATCGATCGATAGCAGTCGTGATGCTGTGTCAGGTGTCTTAGGGCAGCCTGAAAAATTCTGAAAATGTTAGCCACTAACACACCTTAAGTCATGTTCCTTTTGGTCTGGTTTCTCTGTAAAAAGGGTTACGGAGGTCAGACGGCAATCGCTCCATTGTAATTTACTAGTTACACCAAATCTAGGACCATGACTTACAGCGTGCCCTAAGCTCCTAAGCGTAAGCTAACAACGCAACTAAGAATACACGCTAGGATGATGATGATACAATAGTAAGAACAGTTATTTTCTATTATTCTCCTAGGAACAAAATTAAATTATTTTAACTAAGTTTCCTATTCATGCAAATATAAAATATAATCCGAGCGGATTGATGGCCATGGCCATTGAAGACAGAAGACAAAATTCAATAGAAGTTTAGGGTTATTTCTGTTTCCTCTTGAATTTATGGCACGATAAAGTACAACAGCCGTCCTTCAATCGCTTCCTGGTGGACCATAAGCAACTTGTAGGCACATTATGCATTCGTTGTGAATGATGCGTGCCCTTTTTTAATTTATGGTAATATTAATTTTTTATCATTTTCGCTTAACTATAGTTAGGTTTTATATATTTCTCGCCAGTATTTTTTAAGTAGACAAAAAGACTGATGATTTTACAATTGAAATATATTGAGTAGGGAGCAGTTATAACTTTTTTTTTATTCAACCAAGTAGGCAAACAGGCAGACACGATAACCACTTACCATAAGGTGGGCCGTATACTTTATGGTAAGTGGTTATCGTAGCCTGTGAATGTCTGCAGTTTTAAAGGTTTCTTAAGCGCGTTGCCGACCCTGAAGGAAATTTTTCACACCCTTTTTGAAGGCTCACATCTTGTAAACACTTGGGAAAACTATGGCATGGGAAATTTTCTTTTGAAAAGTATCTAGCTTGAAATTCCAAAACCAGTTGATCGATACCACTCGAATGACGTCTTTATGAAATACTAGCTGTTTCTCGCAGCTCCGCCTGCGTCAAAAAGTAGACTATGTTTGACCCCGGGTCTTCAACTATATTCATACCAAATTTCATCAAAATCCGCGTTCAGCGGTTTGGCTGTGAAAGCTAACAGACAGACAGACAGCTGTTTCCTAGACTAGCTGTTTCCCGCAGCTCCGCCTGCGTATAAAAATTAGCCTTTGTTTGACCCCGGGTCTTCAACTATATTCATACCAAATTTCATCAAAATCCGTTCAGCGGTTTGGCCGTGAAAGCTAACAGACAGACAGACAGACTTTCGCATTTATAATATTAGTATGGACTTGCTGTTTCCCGCAGCTCCGCCTGCGTATAAAAATTAGCCTATGTTTGACCCCGGGTCTTCAACTATATTCATACCAAATTTCATCAAAATCCGTTCAGCGGTTTGGCCGTGAAAGCTAACAGACAGAAAGACTTTCGCATTTATAATATTAGTATGGAAGTATCTTCTTCATCGGTCCCTCACAGCTGCTGAGGATCGTGGCCACATATGAGTTTCCAAGCTATGCAATCCTCCGAACTATGGAGATTGACACTGT
The DNA here is from genome assembly GCA_947363495.1 of Euzophera pinguis. Classification (NCBI taxonomy): domain Eukaryota; kingdom Metazoa; phylum Arthropoda; class Insecta; order Lepidoptera; family Pyralidae; genus Euzophera; species Euzophera pinguis. The sequence continues at coordinate 10,384,116 of OX376176.1, forward strand.
TGATCCATCCAGAGCCCAATTTTCGAAATGTATGACTCAAATGTCGAATGAAATTCGTTCGACTCGCCGATTATGACGAATAAAAACCTGGTGGTGGAAGCACGCAAAATAATTTGGTAAGTGCTTGTAACTTTAACTTCCGCAAAGTAACGCCTGAATCAATTAAATATCGAATAAAAATCATTAGACACTGGGATTTTGCGTATGTCACACTTTTTAACTTCATCTGTGGGGTCCTGTCCATGTCAAGCCTGTTTTATCACAGATAATAAATAGCGCATATGGTTTGGCATTTACCACTAAATAACAATGGCGGAAAAAATTGATCAAGATAAAAGTTTAGTTCATAGACACAAAAGTTTAATATATCGAACAGGTTTTCGAATTATAAATTTACTATGATTCCTTATTGTTTTTTTTTCAAATATTCAAATACAGTCCCGGATCTAGAATTAAATCTTAATCTTTGGTACGAAAATATCATAAAAACGGCTTAATAATTTTAAGTCACCACGATTTGCTATATTTTAAAAGTGTGAATCAAAATCGGCGAGTCGAATGTTTTTGCTCGATATCAAATTGTTTTCATTCGACATTATGAGACATACATTTAAAAAATAGAGTTCCAGCAGCTTTTCATTACATTTGAATTTAGTTTCTTGCGCTCCAAAATAAAAATACGAGGTTACAGTATAGATACAGAATTATGTTACCGATTGCATATTATTATTGAAATGTGGTAAAAATGGCATGCGGGTAAATAGATAAACTGTTAAGTAGGTATGTATGTCGAATGTTCACAAAATAAAAATAGGCTTAAAATTATTTACTTAAGAGAGGTAGGAAATTTTATAAGGAGTAGTCCGTCTGGGGAAGTGCCTCTACCCAACAGAAGACCGCAGCCAAATAACACTGTGATGCAGTGTTGTGTTCCTGCTGGTGAGTAGGGTCGCCAGGCTCCAGAGGGGCGCTGTGCTGACAGCGGACAGATCGGCAACGCGCTCGTGACTCCGGTGTTGCAGGCGTTCATTGGTTACGGTAACCACTTATCATCAGTTGGGCCTTACGCCTGTTTGCCTAATTAGTTTTATAAAAAAAAATTTACTACGATGGCGCTGAAACCCAAAGTGGATCTTGGCCTCCGACGCGAGGAGGCGCCATTTCTCCACGTTCTTCCGTCAGCTACCGCCAGTCGCTCACTGCTAGGCTCCGTAGGTCTTTCAGCACCTTAAAATTATTTGTACATACATACATAGGATATACCATCACGCCTTTTTCCCGTAGGGGTAGGCAGAGACTACGAATTTCAATTTGCTACGCTCATCACTCTCGTCATACACGCTCGTCGATTACGGGTACTCCTGACATTTCCCTTTATAAATATGTCTGCGATTTGGTCGCAGTAAATTATTTGTAAAATTGTATAATTTTCATTCATCAGTAAATGCCTCCGTGGTCTAGTAGTTATCTCCTTATACCTGGAGGTCGTGAGTTCAATTTCCAGGGTAAGAATAGTTTGTTCAGTGTTTTTTATTTCGTCAGGACATTGCAGGCTTGTATCGCCTAATTGTCTGATAATAATGATGATTCCGTGCTTTAGAAGCCTTTAGTTCCGACAACCATTTGATGGTTGTTAAAAGAAACCAATTCGGAGGCAAAAAATCGGTTTCGTAACCACTCAAAATAGGACATAGTCAATTGACCATGTAACCGACTCGATATATCAATCAATCAATCAATCAACTTTATTGCGTAAATCAATCAATCAATCAACTTTATTGATATAAACTAATCCGTAAATAAATTCACCTAAAAATATCATTCATAGACTATCTAGCTTTATTGACAAAAAAAAACAATTTTACTGATACGAGTATTTAGTTACTGTTTCAAAAAAGGGAAAATATATTGATAACGTTACAAAAATTTACTTTAATGTACCTAAAACTATACCAACTTAAACATAATAAACCAATCACGCGTTTCATTATGCGACACAGATAGTAAGATGTCAATTAACTATAGTCTATGGTCAAGGTGACCGTGTTTGTACGTGTGTCACCTGATTCTATGTAACAGGTTGATATGAAATTAAATTATTATGTGCTCTTATACGTTGGACGTTTTGCAATGAACTAGCAAATTTAAAATGAAATTTTGTTAACTGTACTACTAGTCTAAAAGTCATGATTTGTAGCTCTGATTTAAGTATTAACTTTAGCTTAAACATTTCTAATATTCGCGTTTATTACACATTACTTAAATAAAAAAAGTACTTCTTTACTATTTTTATCTATTTTTGTTTTAAAACCTTGGTTTATTATGCGCTATTACCATGAAGCTATCGATTTATTAACACTTTTATCCATCTATCGACCCTATATCTAATTTTAAGTGCAGTTACACAATATGGTCTAAGATTCCGTGACGAGTCCGGCCGTTACATCCCCGATACTCATTACTGGAGCTGTATTTGTGGACCTAACTGCGGCCTACGACACAGTGAATGTTAAACGCTTATTAGCAAAAGTCGCACAAATAACGGAAGACCAAATGTTCACAAACATTCTAAGTGAAATACTGCGTAACCGAAGATTTATAGTGCACCTGAATTCTTCTCAGAGCAGGTGGAAAGAACAGATAAATGGCCTGCCCCAAGGCAGCGTGCTGGCACCCACCTTTTTCAATATCTATACAGATAATTAGCCACAACAAGCAGGTGGTACCTGCGATTTCTCTACGCCGACGACCTAGCCCTGACATGGCAGGGAAAAGATTTTATGGATGCAGAGAGAAACCTCTCTACTGCCTTAAAACAGTATACATTATACAACCAGCAGAACTCCCTGAAACCCAACCCGTATAAATCCAAGACATTTGTTTTTCAGATCCGCAACCGTGAGAGTGGAAGAAAGTTTGATATATAGTGGAATGGCGTAGAGATAGCATATAATGATAACCATAAGTACCTCGATGTAACCTAAGATAGATCACTCACATTCAAAAGGAACTGTAGTAATCTAAGGGCTAAGATGAGTGCTCGCAATAATATCCTTCGACACCTCACGTCCACCCAATTGGGAGCCTCACCTCACGTTCTGCGTACCAGTGCACTGGCACTGCTTTTCGGCTGGCGAGTATACCTGCCAAGTGTGGGCGCGGTCCGCTCACGCGAAGAATGTCGATGTGGCTCTTATTGAGACGTGCCGTTTGATTACTGGTTCTCTGAAATCTACGTCACTTGCACAATTATACCCATGGGCAGGTATCGCCTTAATGCTAAAATATTCTCTGAAAGTGAACCATAAAAATCAAAAGATTTTTATTCGACTCAGCGATTTCTAGTGATTAGAATATTCCAAAAAATCACGCATTAAGTTGTATTTTCCGAACAATTTCTGGTCTGTATTCACTGAAATTAAGACTTTAAGGTATCAGGTGATACTTTTTGTGTTTTATGTTTTCTAACAAATCCAGTCTATAGAAATGTATTGTATAATGCTACCGAATACAAATTAGAAAAGATTTAGCAAGAAGTACTAATCTATCGAGATGATCTGCCCTTGGTTTTATTATCCGAGTTTCACTGGCCATCCCTAATTGGACCATTGTTTTGGAGATCAGGTGCCCTATTTTGAAAAGTGTGTCTCACGCAAAACCGGCGAGTCGAATAATTTTTGATAGATATCGAATAATTAAAATGATTAAGCCATTAAATTATATAATAAACTACCGGAAGCAATAAAAGACATAGACAATTACAAAACATTTTTAAAACACATCAAGGAATTTCTGATTAGCAGATGTAGACTCTGTATGTCTGTCTGAGAAGTATATTATTTAGAAATTTAATTTATTTACCAAAATATTTAGCTACATAAATAAATTATAAATATATGACATTACATAGATTCTAATCATAAATAATACTTATATTTCGATAATTAAATAATAAAAATATAACTAATATAATAATTATTTTACAATTTTGGTTGAAATGAGCAAATTAAATATTATACTTGCCTCTATTAGGATTAGTGTACAAAATGGCCCCTCTCCCATTGCAGCGCCTGTTGCTTAATTCTTATGACAACATCTGTATATATTAAGGAAGCAATAAATGATTTGATTTTCGTTCGATATCGAATGGTTTTCATGCTACAAATATGTCATACATTTTAAAGATACGGGTCCTGAATGCTGAGGCGGCAGGCGGTCTTTTTAGGAGTGCGTCGAACCAATTTACATAGGACGAAGAGGTCGATTCGGAAGATTTTTACTTTTTATGACAAATGCAATTATTTTTATGCTTGTATCTTTAATCTAAATTAAGCTTAAAAGAAAAGACCATGAAACGGATTCATAAAACATTATACTTTTTATTTTTTTTTATTATACACCGTGAAATTTTAGTCGTTTTGGACCCATCGTCCAGTGACTCTATTCATGCAACCGAACAAATTTCCCCAAGGAACATAGCGCAAGAAGACATCTTGGAGACGGGAGACCAAAGATAGGGCGAAGTGAAAGAGGATTGTGGAGGAGGCCAAGACCCATAAAGCGCCCAGGAAGTCATCATCATCATCCTAGCGTGTATTCCTAGTTGCATCGTCAGCTTACGCCTAGATTTCGCAGAACTGGTTATTACAATAGAGCGACTGCCGTCTGACTTCCGTAACCCTTTTTACAGGAAAACCAGACCAACAGGAACATGACCCGAAGTGTTTTAGTGGCCAACACTGTCAGATTTTTTCAGGCTGCCCAAGGCTTCTGACACAGCCTAACGACTGCTATCTATCGACAATAACCGGGACCAACGGCTTAACGTGCCTTCCAAAGCACGGAGGAGCTCAAGATAGAAAATGTCACTAAATGGCGACCAATCCAATAGTGGCACGCCGTCGACGCTCAGGTAACAAATACTTAAAAATTAGGCAAATTAAAAAACTTTCTGGGTTTTGTAAGTCCGTTGAAAATGCTTTAATGCAACAGTTGTCAACCTTCAGTACTTCCTGTGAATCTTTTTGAACAAAAGCGGACGTTTTCTTAAACCCGGACAATGAGGTGTGATGGGTTGTCGGACCTTCAACCACCATATTAGGGAGCTACTTTTTGTCATTACAAGTTTGGTTCTTAACTTTCGATTTTTCTGAGACGTTTATATTGTCTTGTTGTTTATTTATTCATAAGAACAACACGAGGTTCTTTAAGAAGTGAATCTGATAATCATTTTGTTCAAACTTTGCTCAAGCGTCTCTGGGCTTTGAGAAACCAACAAAGGACGCAATTGGGAAAACGCTTAGATGATAGAGATAATGTCGAGTATGTTTTCAAAGTGCGCTTAGTTTGAGAGAATGTAAATGCGAGTGTATTAAAGTTATCCTCAGCTAACCCTTCAGGGCCCAGGGTACGCTTTTCATCATGGTTGTCGATGGTGGTATATCTCGTATTACAATAGAGCGACAGATATCTGACAACCGTTTTTCTATTATACAGGGAGATGACCCCTTTCTTTAAATGTATGATGCACACAAAACAGGTGAATCGAATAAGAATCGTTCCGACTCACCAATGCACCGATTTTATTGAATGAAAATTATTTGATAGAGAAAGAAAATTATTTGACTCAACTATTTTGCGTAAGTCTAGATTTCAAAAACAGGGTTGCTGACCGGAGGAATATAAGGTAGACCCCAGAAGAATGGCCAACATTATCAAACCGTGATTAAAACATATCCTGAGCTCTGAAGCTCTGAAGAAATAACCGAGAAACTTGTATGAACACGATCAAATTAGCATTACATTAATTCTAAACATCAACCTAATAACACAAACAAAATATTACCAAGACATTAACAAGGATGAAGAAATTCCACAAATGAATCCTCACAATCCAAAATAACTAGTTAATTGAATCACAAAATCACTTTTATTACAACGCAATAAGCTTTGAAATGGCTTTTACAAGTAATATAAGGAGATTTTATGATTCCGAAAACGAACTGATGCAGAATTTTAATAAGATGACGCCATTTTTGGTAATAATTCATGAGACGAAACGCGAACCTTGCTTTATGTTGTTGATGAGACTTTAAGAGATATTGACCTCGAGGTGATGAATATATACTTAAATAAAGTGGGAGCAAGGTTCTGCTGAAACCATTAGGCACCCTATTTCATAGAGCCAGCATCTCTACTCAATTTTGACCAGCCAGTACGAGTTTGTACCTTTTACCGTAGAAACGGCTGGTCCCTGGTGTACACAGGCTAAGCAATTTGTTAGTGAGATAGGGCGACGTTTAAAAAGTCGTGGATTTGATAATCGCTTCGGATGGTACCTAGTTCATATGCTATCCATAGCAATTTAAAGAGGAAATGCAGCAAGCGTTATGGGCACCTTTGAGCCGGGTACTGTTCGGGGTGGGATTTTTGATTAATTTTTATTATTTTTATTTTTGCATTATTTTTTTTATTTATTTTTTACGAAACAGTTGTACACTAATTTTGTTTTTGAAATAAAGTACATTGAAATATTAGATTTAGGATCGACATATCCAAAGAGAGCACCGCAAACTTTCTGGTTTACTTCCACTTGTACATACACATGCAGGTGAGTCAAGGAAACAAATGAAAAAAGAAAACATAAGTAGAATTTAATCACTTGGGTGATATCAGGAAATAATAAGATATTATTATGGAATTTGAGATCCCAGGTGATTTGCAAGCGGGTTATTTCAGGACACAAAAATGTGGAATTTGTTAACAATGATGAATACACCCCATCGACATACATTGGTGCTGAACGAATAGACGATATTTTGAAAGACTTCATTTATAAGTTCAACAGTTCAAAAATTTTGATATCTCTGATGGTAACCTTGCTCGCCTATTGACATGCAAAATTTCAAGATATTATGAGTAAATTTTCTGATATTTAATTTAGTAGTATACGAGCAGTAGCTAGATTACCTTCCGCGATTCAGTCCGCATGAGATTCCGTCATATTTACGAAAAGTTCAATCTACCTCTTGAATTAATTTCAAGTAAATAGCTAGTCAGTAGTCCTACGCCTCATTTACACTTGCAAGATAACTTCTGCAAGTTGCTGTCTGACATAGTATCAGATATTTCTTGCGCTGTTAATGAGGCCTTACGGTTATGCTATGAAAAGAAAACAGATAAATCTTTATTTTCATATTTTATCATTGCCTAGCACATTAATTAATAAATTATATATATCTTATCGCTTACTAAGTCAATTGACCCTTCACATCGTTGATAAAAATACTTATAATAGGTTGGGGAAAAAGATTCTTCGCATTTTTCCTAATTTGAATTTGGAATTATCTTCTTTAAAATTTAAACTTTTAATGATACCAAAACCAGCCAGATACAAATAGTGTAGCCAAAGAGATTTTATTACAAGTTCATACATACTATATGCGAAAAGACTTTTTCTCCAACCTAATATATTGACATCATTACTAAATACTTGAAATGAGCGACTGCATTGCAAAAACAAGCCCTAAGGCTTTCAAATCAGACTTATAAGGCTCTCGAGGACGTGAATTTCGGTCAGGCCCTCATATGGCGCACGTTAGGTTTTGTAATTCTGACATTTTTGAGTCTTAAGGCGATGATGTTTGTCGAAATCAAATACCTTTCTTTTCTATCGAGTGTGTCAGTTTCGGTACTGGAGCCCGAATGGAAATGTATGATTCGTATGTTGAATAAAAATCGTTTGACTCGCCGATTATGATAATTGAAAATTATTCAATATTGGACGAAAATCACCGATATTTTGTGACTCACACTGACTGCTATCTAGTATGGGTTCAGGTTTCAGGTGACGACCTCTCTGATTTTGTGTTTTAATGGTTAACATGCCTACTCGTTCAGGCAGGAGGCCCAGGGTTCGATCCCCGGTGTAGAAAATTATATTTTTCTGATTGGCTTTATTGCTTTGGAGGTGTAGCAATTTTCCAAAATTATTGTTTCGGTGTTTGGAGCCAACTCAATTAAGTAGTGTGATTAGTCCCTGTATTTATTGAAATTAAGATTGAGAATTTAAAACTCAACACATTTATGTGGTTAGCGCCTTAAATGCCAATAAGGGGGAATTAATTACATTGACATGATTTAAATTGATACTAGTTTCTTTTTAATTAACAATGTTGAAGTAGTAATGATGAAATCACACTGACTGAGCTACTCGTAGCACCAATGTAACTAGACTAGTGTTATGGAACACTTAAATACAACATACATACTATACAATATAAATACTCTTTATTGCACCAAAATACAAATTTCACAAAACAATTTATGTACATAAAAATTGAGGTACAAAGGCGAACTTATCGCTACAGCGATCTCTTCCAGTCAAACCTTAGGGTGGATGGAGAAAACGTTGAACAAGACGATGGCGCAGTATAAATATAATTATATGTAAGTAGTTTAGAAGTATACAACAGATTAGGAAATCCCACAGACATATAAGACGTAAACAGACGGAAGGTATGCTATTACTTAGCGTAGCAAAAACACACACATGCAAAACTATGCAGCCTGGGCTGTAGCCTAGGGTAAGATATTTACGATAATGCTCCCCATGATTTCAAGAAATGTGTGAACGTTGTGTGGAGTGCATGATCTGAGATCATTTAAACGGTATTCTATTCTATTCTTTTTAGTATTCACCAATCCAACAACGTAGCTTACAAAATAGCGTCACGGCCAAAAATTGTCACGCTTTGCATAATATCTATGTGTGAGTGAATGTTGCTACAGGTGTAAAAAAGAGATATCGCTATATAGATCCGAATACGTGAGTAAAGGATAACAACAATTACTTGCTACATAAGTATAACTATTAACTTGTGTTCCGTCTGTTTACGTCTTATATGTCTGTGGGAAATCCTGATGTCCAAGGGAAGTGCATTTCAAAGTCGAACCGCGTGGACAGAGAAAAATTTTGAAGTATGGATGGGAAATAATAATCGAAGAGCAACTATGCTACGTGTATTGCGATTACCGTCCCGAACATCGCTGATAAAACTGAAGCGGTCTTTTAAATATTGCGGACAATGCGGATTAAACAAAATGGAATATAGCATACCTAAGATGTGAGAGTTACGACTTAGTCGGATAGGAAGCCAATTCAGTTTAGAGCGGAAATCAGAAACATAGTCCAAAAATGAACCTTATAGATAAGTTCTGAAGTCTTTCTACTATATATTTTATTACAATTAAGGTAAACATTAAATACCCGAGACCCAGGACAATTTGTAAAGGCAATTTCCCAACATGTCCTGTACGTCAACAATGAGATTTTATTGACGCTGACGCTAGCGACTGCGTTGACAATTTAATATGGCAAACCTGTGCGGGGGATATAGTAAGGTAAATAAGAAATTCCATATTAAATATCGTAGTAGAGGTACTGACTGGGGATCGAACTCAGAACCTCCAAACTTGCGGACTAGCGTGTTAACCATTTCTCCACAGAAGTCGTCGAAGGTGTTATTAAATGACTAAGCCAATGTTAGTCAAAATCAATATAACTGTATTTTTAACCTTGGCATCTTTCTTACTTTCAGAATCTTTAGGGATGGGGCTAAAAATATCGATTCATTACACAAAGTCGCTGGGTATTTCAATTCGCTAAAACCGTATCGATTCCCTGCTCATTGGCTCGGGGCGACTCGTTAATCGAAAAACCATCGGGAGTATAAATATTAACCTATTTTTAAAGTAATTTACTTCAAAATGTTTATGTTGTACCGTCGCGTATAAAAGTGTTGGGCATTATTTTTAAGTGCAGTTTCGAAACGTGCTAAATTTGTGTTATTGGCTGAAAGGTTCAATGTAAAGCTTTTCTATTTTTTCATAAAAAAAAATATATATTAAATACAATAATTTTTGTCCGTTTATCGTTTCACTTATATCCATACATACCTTTACCTTACTTACTTTAATTTATATGGAAGTATGTATGTCTATGGCCAAACCGCTGAACGGATTTTGATGAAATTTTGTATTAATATAGCCGAAGACCCGGGGTTTAATATAGACTACTTTTTGACAGGCGCAGCTGCAGAAAACAGCTAGTATTAAATAATGTGAGGTCGGCAAAACTAAACATCAGTTAATCCATTTAATTCTTTTCAAATATTATTAGAAATCAACAGAAAAAAGTTCAATTTACAAATACTTATAAAAAATTTCTTAAAATACTCATAACATGTTTTAGGCAAATTCTCTGCCTGAAAAAAACATTACATACTTTGTTGTATTTTATTTCAAACATTTTTTTCATAGAAAATTAAAAAAACGTTTCGTACCCAGCTCCACTAAGTTTCTCAAAAATATCTCTAATAGACCGATTCCCTTAAGGCGCTGTACCCCTTAACCCTTCGGTATTTGATATCGCGATATTTAATTATATTACGTACTCGTAATGAAATAAGGTTGAAAGTGGCGATACCGGTTGGCCTGTCACCAGTCTCAGTTTTAACCCCGTGTCTGCAATTTCGGTTGTTTTGTTTTCAGTTTTAATTTAATAATTCAATAATTATAACCAAATATTGTAATTTTTTTAGGTATCCCTCTTGCTCATTAAGTTATACTTTTTATAGACGCAAAAAAGTTGGTAGTTGTCGCTAAAAATTTCAAATAATTCGCGACGAAACTTTTTCTGGATATACTTTTTTTGCTATTTTATTTTGCTATGTTTTAAATACTTTTTTGAAAATATTTTGATGTAATCATTTATTTCGATCTTTGAACTGTACTTCATATTTTTTTCATGCTAGTATTCCATGTAAAATAAGGCTAACTACGCTTCGAAAAAATAGACGTTTTACGGTATTCCTCTGATGCGCAGCGCCTTAAGCATTTTTGTACCCGACTGCCCCGACAGAGATAAGACCCAGCGATTTATATTTCGCCTGACATGATTTTAATTTAAACACGCTGCTTCGAGCAGTAAATCGAGCCTAGATATCGTATCACCAGCCTTCTTTATGACTAGTGCACTAACTACGCCTTTTTTAGTCGCTCATTTCGCTATTTTAAGGCCAAAAAGGTTTAACGGTAATTTTGTGTGGATAAATATATTTAAAATATTGTAAATACAAAACTAAAAAATAAATGCAGCGGCGAACTTATCCTATATAGAGATCTCTTCCAGACAACCAGGACGTGACAGGAATACAGTTTAAAAAAGATAGGTGGTGGAAGTTGTGCAACCAGAACTCTTTTTGGTATATATTGACACAATACTACATCAAAATAAACTACATAAATACTTAAATACATACATATTCTTATTTAAAAAAAACACTTATAATACATATTGTAGCTACAAAAAATATAATAGCTCAAAGCTGTGTTCAATTAAGAATCGGAGTAGAATTTTAACACACGAGATTTGAAGGAGGGAAGAGAAGAAGACAATTTAATGTCACAGGGGAGGGAGTTCCACAGTTTATATTTTTTTACTTTGTATGAAAGAATGCTGTTAGCAACTTCGCTCGGGTTCTAGTTAGCTACTATCCATCTCGAATAATGTAAAATAACCTAAAAGGCTTATATATGCAACTGTATTAATATTTATCACAAATACCTTCAATCATTTGAACGTTAAACGCTGACGGCGAAATATAAATACTGGTAACCTATTTCACGAATATGAATGTCGAATAAAAATTGTTGGATTCACCAATTATGTCGAATGAAAACGATCCGATATCCAACCAAAATTATTTCACTCACAGTTCGCATAAGTTACACTTTTCAAATATAGCTCTCCAGACCTCTGATCATTATACATATAAGTATATAAAGTAAGCCGTAGGTACTTAATTGACGCTAGTGCAAAATGAAACAATAAGTGTTCTTGGCCCAATGATCAAGGAAGTAATATTGCCTCTCTAGCAGTATGATGAATTTCAGAAAGAGAAAGTTTTTGCACTATTTTTACGTTTCGCATTCTGGGTGATCGGGGTAGCCTTCGTGTCCGTGACATAGCAGATTAACTTCAGGAAAATCGCTTGCGATGGTACAGTTACGTCTTACGAAAACCGGCAACGTACATTGGCAACAAGAGTCTGGTCGTGTCGCTTCCGCCGAGCCTGGTAGAAGGGGCGCGCCCAAAAAGAGCTGGCTTGACGTCGCAAATCAGAATATGCGTGCTAATAGACACTCTATCAAGGATGCTGAAGACCGCGCGTAGTGGAGACGTAAATGCAGGAAAGCAGACTAACCGAGAAGACGCTAGGATGATAATGATGCCTGACGAAACGTTAGAAAGTCGGATATAGGTCGATCTATTCTTAAGCTATAGGCCATAGCAAATAGATATGTTAATAAATAAAAGCGGTACTATTGTCTATTCTGTGATAAAAGCAAGGTGAATCATTTTAGTTTTCTGAATGGATTGACGTTGCTAATTCGTCACACACATGTGCACACGGTTTTAGGAAATCAAGATCGACACGGTGTATGACAAATTGTTCCTTAGTCATTGTCACCGTGGCTGCGTAATTGCCTCTACTGCCCCTAGGGCTTCACGTGTAGAAGAACTCGATAAGCATAAAACAATAATTAGCTTTTAAGTTAATGATGAAATCCAGCAGGGATCCTGTTAAAACGTTCAATTTCTACTTAAAAACTCTTGATTATGTTAAAGTGTATGTTTTCGCGATTGGTATACATTAAATAAAACTTTTAATAAAAGCCAATCCATTGGTATCTATCATTACAACTAGGCTTAACGTGCCTTCCGAAGGACAGAATCATCTTTATTATCAGACAATCAGGTGATTTGAGCTTCCAATTTCTTAACCAAACTGGAAACAATTGAACAAAGTATGCTTTTCGAGAGAATCGAAACGACCTGTGGGTCAAAGGCCTTAACCACTGGACCACAGGGGCAGTTATAGTCAAGAGATTGATTCAGAATCAGAATCAGAATCATTTATTTTGCTAGAATACATGTGTAAAAAAAAAGTTTACAAAATTTTTCCGTCCAGTGTATTCTGTCTGCTAGCGGACGTGCTGCGTAATTATATAATATTACGATGTTAAAAATAAATAAATATAGAAGTAAATAATAATAAATGTGTCCAAAAATTATTAATATAAATTGTCAATAAAAATTATTGCCGGTAATTAAATAAAAAAGAAGGAAAAGAAGTGACAAGGATGTAATTTTACATTGTATGACGTCGGCGGCGCCTTGAGATGCCCAGCCCACGTGCTCGACTCCCAGCAGTGGGCGGGTTCACCCACTATCCAATGTTTTTATACTGTTTATGTCGCCTTCGCTGAGGTCATAGTAATACCTAGAAAAAAGTGATAAATCTAAAAAAAACTACAGTCATCATTTTAACACATATTTTACTGTTGTCGAATGATACTTACACCCGTATAAACATAACCTTAAGAACGTCCTTCACTCAAACTCATTGGAGGACGCCATATGGAAATCCTCGAACTTTCCTTGAAAACTACATTCTTACTTAGTTGGTTGCTTGAGCAAACTCCAATGAGGAACGAAACAGGTTATAATAACAAAAAGCACAAAAATTGAACAATGCAAAAGAATAGAGTAAAGAGTAAAAAAAGTAAGTAGTTAACTAGGCAAAAAGTGGCAAACTGACAACTGATTTATAACCACTTTCGAGGCCGCCTCAAGGTACCTCAGGACCAACGTTATATTTGACAGTTCGATACTCGCCTCGAATGAGGAATCTCCTTGTCAAGGAAGCTAGTGACGACTAATCATACCAATGAGTTGGAGTAAGGTTGAGTCGAGTTTGAGAATATGGGGGTTAGTCATTTTACGAAAGTATTTATTTATTATATTATACTAGCTGTTTCCCGCAGCTTCGTCTGCGTCCAAAAGTAGCCTATGTTTGACCCCGGGTCTTCAATTATATTCATACCAAATTTCATCAAAATTCGTTCAACGGTTTGGCCGTGAAAGTGTAACAGACAGACAGACAGACAGAAAGACAGACAGACAGACTTTCGCATTTATAATATTAGTAAGGATAACTACATTACAAAACATGGAAATAGCAGACTTGAAGGTTTTATACTTGTTAATAGCTAAGCTAGCTAAGGGCTGCATATTCTTCAAAAACTCCGTACCTATTTATCAATTAAGTATTATATATTATTTCCTACTAACATTAATAACATTGTTATCGTATACTAACCAATATCGATGTAATAAGTTCGAAATCATAGATTAATAATAGACTACTTGACTGTATTCATACTTGGTTAATTTTGTTATACTAAACAAAATATACACTAAAAAGTAACCGATTCTGAAAACAACAACAAAATTGGTTGTTAATTAAGGCAGTAATTCGATTTTAAAGTTTTCTCTAAAAGAAAAGTGGGAGCGCGGTGGGGACGTCTTGTTATCCCTTTTGTACGCACGAAACCGAGTGGCAGCGACGTCACAGCTCACACAGTGCAGTCCTTTTCTTGTTTTTTGACAGTTTCCCCTTCCACCGAATTTCAAAGGCTTATAACTTATTTATTTTTGAACGGATGACAAAAATTCTTTCATAATTCTGTTTCTGGAAATAAAAATATTGATATGAAAGAAAAAATAAAAATTAGCAGAATACCCAATTGGTCTCCGGGCGAGCGCGCGAGACCAATTATTAATCAAAGTTCGAAATAAACTATTTTAATTCGTTAATCTATTTATATTCTGTAACAATGAACCTTGAAAAGTGTATGAAACGTAAGGTGTACGATAATTGTAGTAATAATTAGGTATATAATCGCGAAAATCGCGTTAAATTCTTATCACAACTTTGAAACTTTGTTTAAAATCTATATTAATGTCTGTATCCTGTACCGGCCTTTAGCGTTCTTTTTTTTTTTTTTGAACTGACCTACAATTTTAGCTCCTGTGAGCTTTCAAATTTACAGCGGGACAGTTTGAGGCGAGGGCTATTAACCACTCAGCCTTTTCGGCAAATGCACAAGGGGCTCCCAGTTGGGACGAACCTCGGCCATGGGCTTTGCCTTTGATCAAGCGAGCGATGCAAACTCGCGAGCGGTAGCAAACGCTCGATGCCATAAGGGCCGACGATATTGTGCCTGAAGGGCCTACTGAGAACCTATCGCAAACAAATGTTAATTTATAGTTTTTCACAACCAATGTGAATCGTAAAAATGTGTAATATTACAATGTCCATTAACAGATTACGTAACAATTGATTTTACTTTAAGTAAAAGTAAAAATTACGGCGTCCTTAATTTATGTGGAGTTAAGTCATAAGCGATAGCGATTACATATATTTTTTTAAATAAACTGCAATTTCTTTTGTGCTCTACTGTTGGGCAAAAGCCTCCCCTCTTTCCTTCCTTCCACACATCTCTGCCCAAGGTTGTTTCTTCCCAATTTCTATCAATTAATATACAATCTGCCAAATTGCATTTGAAGTACTTTTGTTTGACTTTGAATAGATTTATTAACTCACATATCACAACACAGTGAACAGATATGAGTCTAACCTATAAGAAATAAAAAAAATAATATTAATATACAATTGTATATTAATATAATTTGATATGATAACGCAACTAGGAATCAGGCTACAACAAAGAAGTTATTTTAGACTAGCTGTTTCCCGCAGCTCCGCCTGCGTCAAAAAGTAGCCTATGTTTGACCCCGGGTCTTCAACTATATTCATACCAAATTTCATCAAAATCCGTTCAGCGGTTTGGCCGTGGCCGTGAAAGCGTAACAGACCAGACTGTCGCATTTACAATATTAGTATGGATTTATATTATGGGTTGTCTCTTTAGACTTGCACCATTGATACCATTAAAAGCAACATGACCGTTTCGCAAGTCAAGTGCTCCCCATTACCGGTGAGCAAGTTGGTTGCAAAAACTTATATATTTCATGTGCACACTGTAAATATACATTGGAAACTTAACATAAAACTTATTTATGACTAAAGTTGATGTTCAATTAGCTGTATGAAAGAAAATCTTTTAATTTGATTATTTTTTCGAATTTTTGCACCAAGTACGGTGTGTACGACATTGCGAAATTTCTTATTTAGGGTAATTTTTTATTTTATTTTATAGTTTTCATACAAAATACATTCCCATATTCAAAGATGCCCAAAAACCTTCATATGTTAATACCTAGTTACGACCATTAGGTTTAGGATATTTTTGGGTTGAAAATAAAAATGAAAAATTATTTATTATTACAATGTACACAAAATCGGCAACAGGGAATCCTTTAAAAATAGGATTATCTAGTTGGTAACTTGGTACATTGGTTGGTCATTGCAAGGCAATGTATTTCTGCAATTACTTCCTCACTATGAACGCCTGCAACACCGGAGATGTCACGAGCGCGTTGCCGACCTTCAAGATTTTTTTTTACGCCCTTTATGAAAGCTCTCATGTTATAGTCACTAGGAAAAACCATCGCAGGGAGTTCATTCCATAATCGCAGTGTACGAGGGAGGAAATTCCGTTTGAAGCGTACTGTGCTGATAACATGGGATGATGGGATACAAGGTATGGGGATGAAATCCCTGGCGATGGCGAGAGGTGCGATGGTAAAAAGTGGCTATTGGCATCATGTCAAATAATTCCTCCGACCATAGCCCATTATACAAGCGGTAGAACACGCATAAGGAGACGAAGTCTCTCCTGAGACTCAAGACCCGATCAATACCACTTGTGATCACGGGAACTTCCACAATTCTGACAGCGCGTCTCTGTATTGAGTCAAACGGCTTAAGCTGACATTCAGGTGCGGCCCACAGGTGACAACAATATTCCAAATGTGGCCGCACTTGCGCCTTATATAGGAGCAGTCTATGCTGCGACGTGAAAAACCGCTTTGCCCTGGTGAGAACTCCGAGCTTTTTGGATGCCATTTTGGCCTTGCTCACTAAATTACTACAACACTCGACATCGCTGGAGATGTCGATGCCAAGAATTCCAATCTTGTCTGATATGTAAACAGGAGAGCCGAAGAATTGAGGGCCATTAACGAAGACAGCCTTTTTGGCGGTGAATGAGCGAACTTGTGTCTTAGATGGGTTGAAGTTGACTAGGTTCTTACGTCCCCATTCAGCAATTTTCGAAACGATTTCGGTTTTGGACACAAGTTTTATGCGACTAAAAAGTACTCCCAGTACTGACGTCCTATTGAAATGAATGCTATCATCGATAGAAAGCATGTCATTGATATACAAAAGAAACAGCGTAGGGGATAAAACCGAGCCTTGCGGGACGCCAGCATTATTCTCCATACTATCAGAGCAGCTGCCGTCAACCACTGCTCTGATGCACCTACCGATCAAAAGCTGGCGACCCATTTGCACAATACCTCAGGCATGCCGTACGATGGCAACTTCGATAGAAGACCCCGATGCCAGACCCGATCGAACGCCTTCGCCATATCTAAGCTGAATGCTAAAGCCTCGCCTTGACTCTCGATGCCAGAAGCCACTGGTGAGTCAAAAACAAGAAAACACACATAAAAAAAAAAGATACTTAAAAGCTTATTACTATTTCTTGATAAGAATAGGGTAGGGCTAATGTAGTTTACAAAAAAACACTGTATTAGCTCTCCTTCTAAGTGTAATAATAAAAGATAAACTTGAACTTATCTATCACTGTATATCAGATGGGCCGAAAAACTATTAGCTGTTTAAATAAAATATTTTTTGTCCTTGTTTCAGATTCAGCGATGAAGTGGTTTCTCCAATCACATGCCTCATGTAAAATGACACAAGTCTGATGGTTCTAAAAACTTAAAGAGGTTAGTACCATTTGCTGAAACTAACATATTACTAAACTCTGTGTTTTTTAATAAACATAAAAATATAGTTTCAATACCTAAATCACTAAGATTAGCACGATTTTCAAATTGATAACAGTCAGATTTGGGCCTTGATTCAAATAAAAAAAGTTATACTATCGTAAGTACCGTTTATGCTACTCTCATATATTTTATTGTTGTGTGTAAGTTTTAGTCCTAATCATCATACTACGTATTAAATATTGTCAAAATTTCATTACTATTTCGTTAACCTCAAAAAAAAAACAGGAAAGTCAAAAATCGAACATAAAACCCCCTCATTTATAAAAACGTTAAACGTTTCGTTAAACCTACATTAACTAAATTATGTTCAGTTCCTTTCTGTCTTATCTATTTTTGACGTGATAGAACGAGATGAAACATAAGTTAACTTGGTCTTATTGAACGTTCCTTAACTTTTATAAATAAGGGGGAAAGAGTATATAGCAGAAAAACTTTTTACAGATAGCCATACCGATGATACCAAAACGAAAACCACCAAGTTGACAGTTACCGATACCAATTAAAGTGGTACCGGGCGCCTGGTACCACAAGTTCCGATGCCCGATGAAACAAATGCCGCGTCAGAAGGAGATGGCGATAGGGTGAACGATAGCGAAACGAAAGAGACGAAAGAACCTAAGAGTGTTTCGTTCAATCGCGACGTACACGTTAAGAGATTCGGTGAGTGTAGTTCGACTTTCGCGGCAATGGTTGGGGTTGCGTTTTTGTTGCGTACATTATTTGTATCCAAAATTTCTTCTTTTTTTTAAATTAGAGTTTAAATACGAGTAGTTTCAATAAAAATATATTGTTTTTTTTTAAATTACACGAAGCTTCCTTGTGCCGCATTTTATTTTCTCTGTTTAAAACTATAATTGTTGACTGGGAGAGAATGCATATAGCATTAAGTCCGCCAATAGGCTTCTTGACTGTATTTATACTTAGGGGCAATATTTAGTGTTCATATATATAGCATACGATATAATATGTACACTTAAAAGTAATCGATTCTGAAAACAACATCCAAATTGGTTGTTAAATAAGGCAGAAATTAGATTTTAAAGTTTTTTCAAGACGGAAAGTGAGAGCATGGTCTTGCTATCTCTTTTACACGCACGAAACCAAGTGGCAATGACGTCACAGCTCACACAGTGCATCCTTTACTTGTTTTTTGACAGTTTCCCTTTCCACCGAATTACAAAGGCTTATAACTGGCTTAAAAGAACGGATTTAAAAAATCTTTCTGCTTTTAGTTTCTGGTAGTGAAATGTTTTATTATAGCCCGACCAGGTTAATAAAAACCCTGCATTGGCATCGCTACTGATCGCCTTTAGGTGGCAACATGTTGTATGTGTCATGTCAACAACAAAATTGACAGTCATTTAATGAAATACAAATCAATCCTTCGTTTTTATTGGCTTCAAATATGATAACATCTTTTATATCACTTTTCTCTCATTACTATATATTATTTTGACCATTTTTTATTTTTATTTGATAATCACAAAATACGCAACGTCCACGCCTGTCTCTTTTTGGCAGATGACATTAAGATGACGGAATGTTACTTGAATACCTAGTTGCCAGTAGACATTAGTTCTAATATTTTTCCGCAATATGGTCAAGGCTGCTATTTTCCTGGTCGGGCTATAAAAAAATGAAAGAAATATTTTAATGACTTTTTTATGAAAATCAAAACAGGTCAAAACTTAATAATAATAAAGGAAAAATAAACAAACTGCTTATATGTAGGTAATATTTTTATATATTAAAAATTTATTATATAAGAAAAAAGATACACAACCTAATGGATTAAATGTGTATAGTTTTCAATGATTTCCACACAAGTGCATACATTTGTATTAAATTTGGATACGGATAATGGAAAACAATTTATGTAACTACCAAATAAAGTTAACATAACTAATTTTCACGTAACATTTGGTACCTATCTAATATCTGTCGTGGTGACTAAAACTACAACTACAACGAAACACTATTGTAGTGACTATAACTACAAGAAGGAACCATCTTAGTGTTCAGAAACTAACTAAATAATCTCACTAATTAACTTTCTTCTATGTCTCAACTAAAATTTTCTTCACATTTGTATATAATTTTCATAATGATTTTTCATTTATTTTACTATCTGCGATTAAGGTGAAAAAAAGTTATTTTATTGCAAGTAGGTATTTAATAATTAAATTTAGTCGAAAGCGTGCCAATTGTCCTGGGGTGAGGCGCTCCCAGATAAAGGCTAGCCTTCACCTGGCACAGGGGGCTCCTGTTGGGTGCGACAGTTTGTGTACGTCTACACTCGTGGGAATGCTATGATTTTGGAAAATAACAAATATCTAAATGGCGGCAATGCGGGTCGCAGCTCATTACGTCTCATTTTTCGCGGGGACGAAAAGCGGGCTAGTAGTCTCTGCCTACCCCTACGGGGAAAAAGGCTTGATGGTATGTCTATGTCTATGTGTAAAACTAGAAATTATTATTTTTTATAGGCAAAAATCTATTATAGCTTTAGACAAGTGTAGCTTTACATGCTTCGACTAAAAGTCATCAACGAACCCGTCAAAAATGGTGAAAACCACAGATTACAGAATATATGCTATACAGATATTCAACCGCCGTACATTGAAACGCGCCAACTTTCCTGGTTACTCCAGGTTATTCTCAATACAAAATCATTGTTACGCCATCTAGCGAAAATATAAGAAGCTACAAATTAAGATTTATAACTTTTGAAATAGAGCACTTAATCAACTTGTTATAAATTTAAGTGCGTAAAAAATAGTATTTTAAAAAGTCAGTTCTTTATTTCGCCAAAAGTAAGCGAGATCGGTACTTAATTAAATATTTTCTTTTTGAAGCGCCATCTTACATCGAATAGCGGAACTAATTCTTTTTATTAGGCGATGGGACCCCATGGTGAAAACCAGACTACTTGACTACGATTTTTTAAACATAACACCCCTCTTTATTTAAAATTTCCCCGTTTTACTTAAACTCGTCCGTCGTCTTTGGTACGTTTTACTTAAACTCGTCCGTCGTCTTTGGTACGTTTCATTACCGCCATCGCTAGTACTATGATGAAATCGTAACCTGGGCTTCGAAGCGTTAGCAGCAGACTTAACTAGAGAAATCACATTAGGAATAAAAGCTTTTTATCATGTTTGAAGTACATATTTATTTTTATCATTAACCCAACTGACTCATAGTCAGAACTCTCATAAAGGATACAAAATAATTATACTCGTATTAGGATATATTTACTTACTGCCTCAGTAGTTCAGTGGTTAAAGTGTCTGCCTTTGACCCAGAGGTCGCGGGTTCGATTCCCACGGGAAGATTCCCATACTTTGTTTACTTGTTTCTAGTTTGGTTGGGACATTGCAGGTGATTCACACCTGATTGTCTGATAAAAAAAAGCTGATTCCGTGCTTCTGAAGGCACGTTAAGCCGTTGGTCCCGACTACCATTTGGTGATCTTTAAAGAACATGACGATCCTAATGGTCTGGTTTCCCTACTAAAAAAAGGGTAACGGAGGTCAGACGGCAGTCGCTCCAATGTAATAACCAGTACTGCAAAATCTAGGGCCATGATTTAAGCGTACCCTTGGCTCCGAAGCGTAAGCTGACGATGCAACTAGGAATACACGCTAGGATGAAGAAGAAACTTACTTACTGCGAATCTTGGTCTCCTACACAAGACTTCTGTACTCCCTTTTCTGTGCGATAGTTTACAGTCTCTCTTTTGTAGGGTATCCAAGTCCTCGCACACTCCATCACTCTAGCAGCGATACCTGGAGCGCTCTACAGGTCGTCTCCCACTCGGTTTTCCGTCGGCCAAGGATATGCTTTTATCTATAATATATCATCAACATCCTAACGTGTATTCCTAATTGCATCGTCAGCTTACGTTTCGGAGCCTAGGGTACGCCTGCAAGTCATAGTCCTCGATTTGGCAGCACTTACAATGGAGCGACTGCCGTCTGACCTCCATAACCCCTTTTACAGGGAAACCAGACCAACAGGAACATGACCCGAGGAGTGTTAGTGGTCAACACTGTCAGATTTTTTCAAGCTGCCCCAAGGCATCTGACACAGCCTCACGACTGCTATAGGTATATATCGATAACAACCGGAACCGACAGCTTAACGTGCCTTCCGAAGCACGAAGGAGCTCGAGATAGAACTTTCTCCCGATTAAATCCAAAATTTTATTAGTCCAAACGTTAGTTTTTCCAATTATTGACTATGCTGATGTGTGCTATTCTGATCTCAATCAAGATCTTCTCAATATACTGGATCGTCTCATAAATAACTGTATTCGTTTTATTTTCTGTCTACATAAATATGACCACATCTCTTCTTATCGATCCGAACTAAAATGGCTTCCGATCCGCCAACATCGTCAACTTCGGTTGCTTACTTCTCTTTTTTCAATTCTCAAGGAGCCTCAGTCCCCGGAGTATCTAAAGTGTAAGTTCAAGTATCTTTCTGACGGTCACGATAGGCAACTTAGATCTTCCAAAAAAACTTACCCTTTGTACTCCCCTATTTCGGTCCAGTTTTATGTCTAATTCATTTACCTTACAAGCCACACGGCTCTGGAATGCTGTACCCGATGACATCAAAGAAAAGTCAAAATTCACCTCACTAGCATAATATCACCCTAAATCGTCATCTTTTTCCGTTTTCATCTCTTCTTTTATGTATGTTTATGTATGTATATGTATAGTTATGATTATTGTATGTAAATCTATGTATGTTTATTTAGCAGTTAAGTGTTTTTTTTTTCTCTCTCATTGTATTCTAAAATAATTCGCGCCGCACATAACTTTTCTGTTTTTCCTAATGGTTGACTGGGAGAGAATGCTTTTAGCATTAAGTCCGCCAATTGTAAACTTGTGGTACAATAAAGATTTATAAATAAAGATACCGTCGGCATACTACAAAAATTCGCAACTAAAACCATGCTGAATTCGGCATGGTTGCGGCATACCCGCGTCAGTCATGCCGCGACCGATGAGTGAGTTGGATGTCTAGATAAATATAAAATTTAATGTAAAAGTAGACGCAAAATGTGCAGTTTGCGTAGTCAAACTGTGTAAGAATAATACTAAAAAAAATAAGGAAGATACTGGTATTACATACCATCAATAAGTATTGTATAATTTCGAAATATGGACATAAATTACTCACGAAAATAATATAACCCTAAAATATGGCGCGAAGTACCGCTCGGTGCTCAATGTTGCCGTGTATTAAATAATCCCAAATTCCCCGAGGTTTCGATTTTTATTATTTAGATATTTTGTTTATTAACTCCCGACCTCAAAAGAGGAATGTTGTAATTTTGACTTTTTCTGACAATTTTGTCTGACTTTAACATCTTATTTCTTTAATGCTGATCTGGGAGAAAATTAAATACGTGGAATGTACTAGCTGCTTCTCTTCCCGCGCAGACCATATAAGCCGGCCGAGGAAGTGGACGAAAATCGAAGAACCATACCTATCAGTAGGCGATGCGACTAGCAACCTGTCACTATTTTGATTCCATTTCCACTTTACGCCCACCAACATTCTAAATATGGCCTTTAGGTAGTTGGTACCCCGTAGGGTATTGTTGCCGGATAATCGATTAATCGATTTTGGGTTTTTTTTAAATATTCTAGGATATCGAAAGTATTTATATAATAAATTTAATCGATTTTTGACAATTAATCGATTATTAACTGCAATATCAAACAATTAGTCGATTATTGAAATGGGTTGATATAAATTATATCGATTTAATCAACATAGGTAATCGTTTATATCAATGGTTATTAATCGATTATGTATCTGTAGTATCGATATAATCTAATCTGTAGTATTGATTTTTGAGAATTTATGAAAAATAATCGGTTAATGGATTAACAACAATACCAAGCATTTCAGGCACCGATACTATACAGATATACCGGAACTCAGCGGCGGGATGTACAGCGGGCATAACACAAATCATCGTCATTCAACTCATACAGAAAAAAATATTGTACTTACAGTAATATATTATCGATAGTATCAATATCGATACTATCGATATATGATCACTATCGATACCTTAGATTATATTTTCAACTATCAAAGAATCTATTATTATTCTATGTGTAATGTATTTTCCAGCAACACTACTGTATGGAAAAAGGTCATGATAATATCTACTCGTATGTACAAGATATTTACCGCAGCTCCGCCTGCGTCAAAAGGTAGCCTATGTTTGACTCCGGGTCTTGAACTATATCCGTACCTAATTTCATGAAAATCAATTCAGCGGTTTAGTTGTGAAAGAGTAACAAACATCCATCCATACTTACAAACTTTCGCGTTTATAATATTAATAGGATGTGTATGTCTATTTATTTATCTGTATTTAAACCCGGGTTACAACTAAAAAGAGGTCAGTAATCAATTAGCTCCAAGCTAAATAGAAAATTAAAGTAACGTATAACATACTGTACTGTGTCATAATAAATCAAAATAAAGCTTTTTTGCAATTTTAGGATTCTATATTAGAATTATAAAATAAAGTAGACTAAAACTAACCATTTCCCCTACCTTACTCCGAAACTATCGATTCCAGAATTTCGATTCATAAATTACAGGAAAACCTATAAGATAATTTTAAATTTGTTTAGGAGGTCCAAATGGAGAAAAATAAAAAATAGTACAGAACCCTCAACATGCGAGCAGACTCACACTTGTCCAGTTTTATTTTAATTTCATTTTAAAGGTTAAATACGTAACAAGACCACAGCAATTAATAATTTTCCCATTGGTCGGGCACCAGTCAAGTAGCTGGCAACACCATAATCGACGCTAGTGTGCGTCTTTGCACATTGTTTTACACACACTTTCCTATTAAGTGGCCGCATTCTGGAAACTGATTTTTCTTCACAGCGCGGTATCTAGTCGAGCGCGCGAGACCAATTATTAATCTATGTGGCGACCAATCCAATAATGGTCGCGTCTCGTCATTGTATGCGCATTCGCTACCGATACGCGGGATACGCTCGACTATCGAGCTCCTAACATATACAATATATTACAATATATACAATATATAATATATTTCAATATATTTAGAAAACACTGTCCTGTACTTTTTGCCATCAAAATATGATCATATCTGTTTTTTGCGGTCGCGTCATCGATGTGAGATATTTTATTACAACTACGCTCCAGTGCGGCGGTCCCGATGTTATCAGGCAGTAGCAAAAACTTGTTAAAGTCACAAAAACTGGTTACGGTGTGTTTACACGAAATTTCTATGGAATGTGTTTAATTGATCATGTTTTTATCTCTGAAGCTGATAAATAGACGCTGGATTGATGTTGGTAGATGTAAAGATAATCGTGTTTAGAGATGAGCAACGAGAAGAAATTCAAGAGGGAAAAAATGAAATGCAAGGGGAAGAAAAGGGTAAAAATAATTAATTTTTAAAAATTCCCGGGAATAAATGGAAAATTTTCCGGGAAGGCGCCCATCTCTAATCGTGTTTGGTGCGATGTTTCAGCAACAATTATTGTTCGTGTGTTTATGATCCCTATTTTCGAAATGTATGTAAACAAAAATGAAAACGAAAATTGTTAGATATCGAACAAAATTCATTCGACTTGTTGATTTAGCGGAGTCACACTTTTCATCCGTCTGCTTTTTCGTTTAAGCGTGTTTCCCAGACGCGTCCTCGGCTTACTAAGTGGACTGACTGCGACTAAATGGTTAAAGCAAAAAAAGCTAGAACTTTTTAATTAATAATTTTGGTGGTCGTTAAAGGAACCACATCCAGAGGCCGAAAGGCGGTTCCAAAAAACCCTGACACCAAGGTTAAACAAATCGATTGGCCATGTAATCCCCACTCGATATGAATGATGAAGACGCCGACTATGGCGCTCAAAGCCATAACGCAGAAATCAATTTCTTCATACAATTTTAATAAAAAAATACTGGCTCATTTTTGTATGTAATTAATCACCTTCGCTCCTCTTTTTTTCATTACAAAATGCTATCAATCGCCGTACAATTGTCACTTTTTATGACGGCAATTAACCTGTCATTGTTCTTTGACAGGAGATCATGTACGCAGTTTTTTGTGGTCCTTAAAAAATAGCTTTAGGCACATCTCAGGAAATTTGGATCTTTACAAGTTCAAGTTCCTACGATAAAATTTGAACCAATAATTTTGATAATCATTGAAAATGCGAAAAATGTACACTGTTTAATGCATTCATTTCGAATGGACTACGCGACCATTCGACCCTGTACACCGTGATGTCAGAGTTATTTTGAACCCTAATTTAAAACACTGTTTTAAGAAAAGCTAATATTCTGATTGACTTTTTATTTTATTGAATTATTTTTCTTCTTTCGTGAAAATGGTATAAAACTGTATTAATTTGGCCGTAAGACGCAACATCCACGGCCGAGACAGAAGCTGATTAAATTATACTTTTTGTTTGATGGTCAAGGTTTCAACTTTATCCATTTTTATAACATTTTACATCACATACATAGATATTACCTGATATCACTGCTTTAGGCTACATGTACCGTAGCTGCATGTACATCGACCATATGCCTGTTTGCCTAGTTCTTTAAAAAATTGTATTAAAAAAACATACCGGTTAAAAATAATTTCGTAAGGTAAGACATCATAATCCAGACTTTTTTTTTATAAAATCATATTATTCATCACGTTTTTACCTATCAAGCGACTGGACACGTACAGTTTCGGTTGTCATGTTATCAAAATACATCGTAGAGACATTGGAGTTGACATGCAAAGAGCAGACAATTAGACAGGCTAGTAAACTTTTTCATGAAAATGTCTAATTCGTAAACCATTTCGAGGAATAGGCTTAAGGAACAGATTACATTAATCAGATCTTTAGATAAGCAAGTATTTTTAAAGAAAATCGCAGAAAACCTAATGACTTTCATTTTTTAGCAAAGTTAGTCCGGCTATTCACATTTAATTTTTTAGGTTGGTAGCACAGGGTAGTGTAGTGTAGTAGTCTGCGTTACCGATTTGCCGTCCTCGCGCAATGTTGCCCAGGGTGCGCCGGACGCGTACTTTTCATACATGCGTCACTCGGGGAGGCTCCTTCGTTGCACCCCGAAACATTTGCAGGTGGGAAAAACATGTTCAGTTGGGGTTACAATTCAGAGGATTCCTGCCGTTGTGGTGTCTCTCCCTAGACTATGGCGCATCTTTTATCTTGCCCTGAGTGCCCAGTTACCTGCACTCTTCCCAAATTTGACTTGGCCAAAATCAACTCGCTAAGAAAAAGAAGAAACTTACTGTTATAGCTAAAATAAAAATTGGCCTCTGACAGAGCTGTTGAGGTAGCTTCTTACTGGGTTGGGAGAGTGTAATGGCATCGACACGCAAAGAAGAAGAATATTTTAGCGATACTGACCAGACGCCCTGTTTTTGAATTTGAGTGAGTCATACTTTTCAGAAATAGGGCTCCGGCAAGTACAATATTCTTTTAAATGTCATCTCTATATCGCGTCACTCAATGTCTAAGCTCGCTTTGATCCTTTTTTGTGGTCCATGGCGCTACCGGAGGAGTTTTGAGTTTTTTTTTGGAGTTTCGGTTTTTGACATCATAAATGTCACGTCTAATAAGATTGACCGTTTGATAGAGCTTAATCCTGTTTGCAGGAAGTGTTATATTTACTGCTGTTGCTACCAAGAATATAATTTCATTTATTTCTCGTTTCATCGTCTAAAATTTATGTTTTTTTTTGTTGTGTGGCGTTAAAGATCCGGAAGGCACGTTAACCTGTTGATCCTGGTTGCCATCTGTTAGTCGTTAAAGGACGTTCTGACGTCCTCTAGGCGATTCTGAACAACTCTACACTAATCTGCACCAAGGCGTATTGTCAATTGACTATGTACACGAAATTAATGAAAGATAGTAACTTAAATATTTTACTTACCTTTTCAGTCTAAAAACAAAATGTCATCAATCTACCTAGAGTCATTAACACCCAATTGTTTTTCATTCACGGTTAGGTTGGAAGTCACCGATTATGCGAGTTGATATTCACCTGAAACCTGGTCTGGTTTCGTTATCAAAAGGCAGTCACATTATTATAAAACTCGTCACGTCTATTCTCTACATTTTAAATGTTAGAACTAAGAGTAGTCACATAGTCTATACAAAATAAAAAAATCGAAAATTTTAGTTAATTTAATACATACATCCCATCACGCCCTTTTTCCCCGTAGGGGATACATGCTACGGATTTCCATTTGCCCATTTTCCATTAGTTCATATAATATATTTTATTAGTTTTATATAGTTTAGTTTATAAAACAGATACACAAATGATTAATAAATTAAACTAATGTCAAATAAAACTTAAAATTAAAAAGAAATTAAACTAAATACTCATCTAAAAATAATAATAACTTAAAAAAATAACTTAAAATCTAAATCTAACTCCTAAAGTATTCAGTATTCTCAGTTCTTTATCAGCAATCAAAATTACATAGCAACCAACATAAACATATTCTTTTAGTAATGAAAAAGTTGTTGTTAATTACAATTGGAATAACAAGCCATTCGGCAGTATATTAAATTAGTTTTCTTTAAATGGCAATCGTAAGCCATGTTACCGACAGATGACTTTAGGCAAAAAATCTGACACCAATGCTAAACCATTAACATTTGATATGAGAGTAGCAATTAATGTTATATTGGGTCGTATAGTTCTTAGTTTTATTATGTAATCGAACATTATAAAAGGCATTAGTAAAAAATCTAATTAATGAACGTGGGTATCTCTTTTTTTCTTTGTCGCTCTTATTATTCCCGATGTATTTCTTGCTCTTTCCAGCAATTTTGCTCTTTCAGGCTCCATTTTGTTTTACAAGAAAATATCAAATTTTCGATAGTTTAGAGTCACATGAAATGTCACACAAAATCACGAACTCAGCACAACGCAACGATTAAATTTACAACATCATAAATTTTAATTACATTTCTATTATTGACTTATCTGTGTCATAATGCATAGCCAATCACCCAATTAACAAAGGTCACACAATATATCATATGGCACTATCTGTTTGAAATGAGATAGCCCTGACACTAAATCAAGGAATAAAATATAGTGGTACGAGAATGCTTCCCTGAGGCACGCATTAAGTAAGACGGCAGGCGGGGGCGTGTTGATTCGAATCTCGCGTTGCCGAGACGAGCCTAAAAAGGTCTCAGGTGACGCGATTCGCCACAAATAGCGGCTGTGAGTCGGCATTGACCTGATCATGATGCCTTTTGTGGTCAACTGTGTTGAAAGCTGCACTCTAATCAGAGATTTTGCAGGATTTGAATGAGCTGATGATTTGATTGGAGTGAGCTCCTTAGGTTTTTCCGAGAGACTACAAATTGGGGTCTTTCAAAAAGGGAATGAAGGGATATCTCAAGGGTCAACAATGCGCACGTGTTGCGGGCGTCCATGGGCTGTGGTGACCGCTTACTATCAGGTGGGCATGCCTTTTTACCTAGTTAACTGTATAAAATAAATATTATTTCTAAAGTTGTACATTGGTTGATCAGTATTCTACTTGTAGGACTGCAGTTTTGCATGCAACTGAAAATTAACGTGAAATCCCAGATGTTGCAGGTGTTTGGACCTGCAACATCTGAAGTTAGTTTACTTTGATCTCTTACCATCTGGTGGATCGTATGCCTATTTGCCTACAAAATAGTTTGAGGGTTGGCAATGCACAGGTTATTCAAAAATGTCAGTCATAAATAGTAATATACGGTAAAAATAATTTTGCACCTAAGATTAGCCAACAGAGATCGGCTACATTTAGGTTTAGCCGAATATGATAGCGGCTAATCTTAAGTGTAGCCGCACTTCGGTCATTAGCCGTAACATATATAAGTTATATAGTCTTAATGTTATTAGATTATCAAATTATTCAACACGTACAATTCTAATTTGTGATTTAACTCCGGTCAACAGGTGTCAGGAAGATAACACGCATTGTACGAACCGTAACAGGTTCTTCTGCGGCTTCAAATTATAAACAAAAATTCTCAATAATGCCAGAAAAATAGTTACTAAATGCTGATTGAAAACCTTAAACGTAAACTTAATTTGGAATAATAATAACACACAAATCACAAATACATTTAAATAAGTATAAAACTCATTTCACAACACTATTATTACAGACAAATTGATTCCTAACGCTGTGGGTGAACATTAAAATATTTATCACTCCATATAACTACAAATCCAAGGATGTGACATTTAATTTAGATTCCATAACGGACAACGGTCCACGAGTTAAATATTTCATTACGACCTTGATATCGACTTAAAATCATATGAGTATAGCATAATCTTCAACTTAAACGTAAATTGAATTAAGACTGTCCTTAAAATTAGACTTGAGGGGTCTTCATCGGTCCCTACATAAATTTTGCTTAGTTGTTTCTAGTTTGGTTAGGACATGACAGGCTTAAATCTCCAGATTATTGTTGCATATTTTTAAGATTTTGTAAGTGTACAATTATTTGTTCTGTATGTAGACAATAAATAATTTTGTATTGTATTGTCTGATAATAGGATCCGTGCTTCGAAAGGCATGTTAAAGCAAAGTGGTCTTTAAAAGAACCTCGTCAGAGAACAAAAAACCTAGGACAGCAGGATGTACAGGAGCGATTGACAACGCAGGTTTCCAGAATACGCGATCGGTAGTAATAATACTGCATATATTTCAATATGTCTTCAGCTTCTCTCCATAGGTTATTCACCCATATTTTTGGGTTTCTTCTCTTTTACCTAAGATAATGAGTTTTTCCAGATAAAGAGGTCCAAATTTTTCATAATCATCGTTGACCTTGAAATATGTATTTGTAATGTATCAACAATAGGCTTGCTTGCTATCTTTTGTCAATTGAGCGATAAATTATATAGATATAACGCATCAAAGTTTAGGAGTGGGGGCTCGTGACGTCACTTATTGCGAAAAAGTGTAGCACACTGTGACGTCACACGGAACTTTAACGCGCCATATATTTACCATTCTTTGTTTAATTTTTAAAAAGAAAAAATACTTTAAAGGTTAACTACTAGAAAGATTAACTAACTGACGGACTAATTATATTTTTTTAGGAAACTAGCCTATTGTTTAGTTATCTAATCGCTACCTTCGCAAACAATGCAGTATTGTCTATATTTAGGAGCGGATAATTCGTAACTCGTGCTTTAAATGATTGGTCTTAGTGTAGCTTATAAGTGATAGAGCCCAAAATGCAGTACATTGAAAATGGTCCATTGTGTACAGAAGGATATGCATTTTTGGTTCATCGTTTGACTTGTCATCCACAGTGACTTTCCTTGTCAATTTTTCAGTTGTAACATTAACGGACAACCAATTACTTTATAAGGATTATTTAGGATTATTAATCTTTTATGAAAATTTTAAGATACTGCAGCGTTTCTTTAGATTTTTCTCCTAGGACTTCTAGATTTTCTTCTCTATGGTCAAAAGATATAAATTAAATATGGCAGCCATAGCAAATTTCATTGGAAATGAGGAATAACACGTATAATCGTGATCGTGAATAACTGTTAAGTATAATAAAACGTGTATGTTAATTTTATTAGCGTCAACTAGTCGAGCGACAGTTATTTTGAGTAGTGTGTCTGTCATAAGAATTGTAACGTGCATTATTTAGCATCATTCCGCAGCTTTTTTATTTATTTACTTACATAAAATCAAAAACAGGTTAAAACTACCGACGACTGAAAGAAATACATTTACAAATTTATTATTCGGTCTGCGTCATAATCGCGGCCGAAGTGACATCCTTGCATCGTTTTGCTCTAGACTTTAACCCTAACAGCTTGGTCACGGAGAAATTCACCACGACTATTAGTGCGAACGTACGCGCGAGTAAAACAAAAACATACTGACGCGCTAACCAAGCCACGCGCACTGGCGTCTGGCGAGGCGAATGGCGCGTGGTAACGGGCGGCCCGCGCGTGCGACGGCCGAGTTGCCCCGCTAATGAAACAAAAATAATATACGGCATGGTGTCGGCTACGGGGTACGGGCGGTATATAGTGTCGGAACAAACATTTATTCACAAAGAAAAATAACACTGAGACCGAGACAATAGTGAAAAAATGTATTACTAAAAATTATTTATGTAATATTTTATTATACAAGGTGTTGACACTCGTTCTAGTAAAGAAGAATAGTAAATGTTAGCAGTGTTATTACCTAATTAATTAAATTATGAAATCCTATCCTATAGAATCATAATTCTCTTCATTTTGAGTTATGGGATTGTTTGTTTGTGCCACGGACATACACGTGTTCCTGGATTTATTTGATACTGGCTGATTCCCACAGCTCCGCCTGCGTCAAAAAGTATATGTTTATGTTACTATGTTTGACCCCGGGTCTTCAACTATGTATATACGCTACGAGTATCTGTAAATATAACTGGATATCGATACCTACCTATTCTTATGTTATGTATTTCTCGTCCTTGTGGAATTCTCAGTCATTACCACGATTCCGATTTAAATCATGTACCTACACCACAAACGCTTCCAAATATGTAATATGACATGAACCGTACATTGTAAGCAATGTTTACAAAATTTTGATGAAATCATGTTAGCCCAACGGCTAACAGTCCAAGAACTACAGCGGTCGCGGCGGCGAACGCCGTGCCCCGTGGCCGGCAAATTCCCCCGCGCGAATAGCCGCCCCGCCAACCGCACCGACGGTCGCACCGCCCGTCTTAGCCAGGCCGTAAATCTGCGCGGTGAGGTGCGGTATCTGTTTCGGGTGGGAGGGTGTGAGTGTCCGTTCTGTACTTTAGTACTATTGATAATTATGTGTCTTTGTTTAAATCGTCGGTAGCTGGCTGTAAAGGCATCCAACTTAGTCATTACAAGATGTTTCCTCTATTAAAACATTTGTAGTAATCCATCTAAGTAAAATGCAGCTCGGCCCACGTGAACGGAAGCGATCAAGGTCCGCTGCCCACTAATGAGTGTTCTTTGTGTACAAATCTCCTAAACACGTCCGATGTACAATTAGCACTTTATGTTTGATGAATCAATTCGTGTTTCGGTTGAATGCCTTAATCAAATTGAGCTGAGTCTTGTCTTCGGAATTTTGAGTCAATTTATTTGTATAATAAAGTTTCACGCCCACATCCGCCGCTGCAAGCTGGTTAAAAACCCTAGACATAGTGGTTTGATTCATGCATAATGAATGCCATACGCAATGATAAAGATAAGGTGTAAACAAATAAGAAATTAACGCTATAAAAACCGCTATTAAAATAGATTAATTAAATGTGTTATATTCGCGGAGACATAAGACATATAATCTTCTTCTGCACATCATGTATGAGTGTAACACATGAGTTTTCAAGCTATGCGATCTTCAGAACTACGGACCGTTCTGTACCTATACACCGAGAAATTTTAGTAGTTTTGGACCAATCGTCCAGCGACTCCATTCATGCAACCGAACAAATTTCCCCAAGGAACATAGCTCGAAACATGAAAAACAAATTTGGACTTCCCATAGTAAGTTAGGTCACGTAACGAGACATTTTTTATGGGAGGTCCAAAAATTCATATTTCGACCTATGTATCTTGGGGAATGTTGTTCAGTTGCATGAATGGAGTCACTGGACGATGGGTCCAAAACGACTAAAATTTCACGGTGTATAAACTGTGCAACTCTCCTTACCTCACACTGACGATCCATCTGGCAGGTTTTTTCCTGGCTGCCTGAGTGTTTGTATTTATTTTTCACTTTATTTTATTTATTTTTCAGTTTTGGAATACTATCGACATGGTTGCTACAATATAGTTCTAAAAAGTCATTTAAAAGTCTCCACTGATAGAATTATTTTGAACCGACAATTTGGCCAAATGATAACCTCAAATTTACTACATTCTTGTAGCTACGTACATGTTACAGTATAAGTGTTACGATGCGATGTGTATTGCTGAAAGAAGAGTGCACTAATTCATGTTGGAAAAGAATAAATCGTTTAAACTTTTCTTTAGAGAGCTAACCTTGCCACCAAGATTGTCAACGTCTAACCGAGGAGATAGCTTATTGTATCCTTCACAGGCTTGACTAAGTAAAACGTTCTTGCGATAATTTTTAACCGCTACAGGCATAGAGAATACATCAATATATCTAAACCTTTTTTGGGGAGCATAAATATTTATAGAACCAAGTAGTTCCGAACAATCCACATGAGAGCTCAGTATACGATGCAGAAGAGTTAAATCTGAGAAGCAGTCGGTGTCTTTTGCAGGACAGTATAGAATCAGTTGTATTAGATTTCGTGATATCGTATTTTGCAAGTTCTCTTCCTCTTTGTCTACCCTTTATCCCAGTTTATCTGGGGTCGGGTCTCCTCGTACAGAGATATCTACCCCGGGTTGTTTGTATGTCTAGCCTTTCCATCTAGATCTCTTCTTTTATGTTTGTCACCCATGTGGCTGGGGTCTGCCTTGCCTTAGGTTTCTCAGGGATTTTGAGTACTTGTTTTGTGTTTTGCAAGTTAATTCAGTAGATTAGTATCGTTGACTATACTAAGCAGTTGCTTATGTAAATCTAACTGATGAGTATACATAAAAAAATATCCTTCTAATGTTATATTTGAGTTTGAAAAATTAGCTTTAATCAAACTACAAAAATCTCTTCTCTCTACAACACAGACCGAAGCCTTCCCAGACAATGCATTAGTGACGTCACAATGGTCTAACTATTTACACAAGTGCTACTGTTTACTTCGACAAGGTCCCGTATAATAAAGCGATCAGTTCAGATACACCGTTTGTTTAGTAATTCACAGTTTGTCATATTATCGATGTGCCAAGGTAAATGAGGTACTAGGAGACCGTTAGGATTTTAGGCGAGAGGTTAGAATATGAGACAAATTGTAAGTAATTTATTGAATGAATGAATTATTTATGATTCATTATGTGTCCCACAGATGTAATGTTTTCTACCGTAGTTTAAATAAATATAGAGTGATAATATCATCATCATTTCGTGTAGGTTACATTGTCAATCGACCATGTACACCCTGGTGTTAGAGTTGTGCGGAACCACCTCTCGGTCTCTGACTTCGTTTCTTTAACGACCACCTAATGGCAGCCAAGCCAACGGCTTAACGTGCCTTCCGAAGCACAGAATCATAGATAATACTATATTATAGAATATATTGATTGAGTTAAACCCAAAGTAGGTTCGAGGCTTGTGTAAAGAAATGCTCACTCAACGGTGTGGTGTAATAGTTAACATGCCTGCCTGCTTTTCAGAGACCCCGAGTTCGATCCCCGGTTAGGAGCCCTATTTAAATGTATGACATATAATGTCAAATGAAAATCATTCGATATCGAACAATAAATATTTGAAATCGATCATAAGTTATTCGACTAGCCGATTTTGCGTGACTCACATTTTTCAAAAATAGCACCCCTGGTCGAGATAAATAAATAAATAGTGACAAATCACACAGATTGGGTTAGTCCCAGAGTAAGTTCGAGACTTGTATTATGGGATACTATAGTTTATACATATGTAGACTGTCTACAGTAGACAAACATCCAAGACCCAGGCCAATCAGAAAATACCGTTTTCCATCTTAACTTAACCGAACCGGGGAATAGGGTAAACGCTAGAATGATATTAATAAATGTCGATCAATATTTAAACCGCTATTCTCGCCAAAAACTTATCATCTTCAAAAAAACCCGTTGACCTTTTGACACATGACCTTGGTCAAGAACCAATTAATGCTATTTAAAAGGAATAAATTTATCTAGGAGGTCACACATTTACCTAAAAAACTTGTCTATTAAATTAATTTTATTTAGGTATCAGCTTTTATCAATCAATCAATAAATTATATGTGACTGAGTTTCAAGTAAATCTTTTAAAATTGAGTTAACCTTTCGTGAAGGCGTTATTAAAAATGATGATGGTGATAAGAATGTCATTTTTGTCATTATTAAGTAAAACTTGACTACTTCTTGATGTTTGAGGTCAACAACGATCTTCCATGGTCCCATACAAAATCGATGCATTATCCAATGATTTGGCCCAAACAGTTAGCATACAATACAATACAAATATATATAGTATAGTAGCTGTTTTCCGCAGCTCCGCCTGCATCAAAAAGTGGCCTATATTTGACCCCGGATCTTTAACTATATTCTTTTTTTAACAGGCGTACTGCCCACCTGATGGTAAGTGGTTACCGTAGCCTATAAACGCCTGCAACACCGGAGATGACACGAGCGCGTTGTCGACCCTGAAGTATTTTTTTCTTGAAGGCTCCTATGTTATAGACACTAGGGAAACCCATGGCAGGGAGTTCATTCCATAATCGCAGTGTTTATTCATACCAAATTTCATCAAAATCCATTCAGCGTTGGTATGGATTGTCAGCGAAAACAGTTAAGCCGGCATAAAAAAAATACACAGTAAAATAATCATGTAATTAATTTCTAGAAAACCAAGAATCAAGTTAGTAACATACAAATAAAGCCTTTTTAAGAGTAATAAAAAAAAAGAAAGATTCACTCAAATGACTTATCAGATCTCGTGTGTGAGACTTCTGCTTAATGAAGCGGAACAAAAAATATTCTTGTAATTGTCTGTTGTACAGTCCGCTGCAAATTGATGCATCGAACTGCCTACGACATCTGTATGTCTGCATTTCAATTTAGGCACGTGCCTAAATTAAAAACAAATAAAAAATACAAATATATTATGAATCAAGATAAAAAAGGTATGTTAAGATGGTTTGGGCATGTAGATGGATGAAAGGAGACTTACGATTCAAACAAAAAAAAAACAGAACGAATCAAAACAAATCAAAGTAGGTAGGAAAAGTCGGTAAGGGCCGGCCTCAGAGAACATACTGCGACAAAATCGCAGACATATTAAAAAAGAAATATGTCAAGAGTAACCGTAATCGACGAGCGTGTATGACGAGAGTGATGAGCGTAGAAGAAGCGAGGGAAGCCTGTGAGTATAGTAGCAAATGGAAATCCGTAGTCTCTGCCTACCCCTACGGGAAAAAGGCGTGATGGTATGTATGTATTATAAATCATGACGAATAAGAAACTCACCAAAATGTCTCTTCTGAAAGAATAAAGTCTAAACAGATTGAGACTTCATCAGGAAAAAGCATGATGAATTAAAAAGATTTTATTTTCAAAAAAATGTTTTCGATAAACATGGCAACACATTTTATTTTTTTACATTATAATAATAAATCCTCGGCCCTTGTTACAATGACATATTTCTTACTAGCTGTTTCCCGCAGCTCCGCCTGCGTCAAAAAGTAGCCTATGTTTGACCCCGGGTCTTCAACTATATTCATACCAAATTTCATCAAAATCCGTTCAGCGGTTTGGCTGTGACAGCGTAACAGACAGACAGACAGAAAAACCGGCAGACAGACTTTCGCATTTATTATATTAGAATAGATATCAGTATGGATTACTAAGTTCTACGGCCAATTACATTTTCATTATTTTACTTATGTTTATAAACAAAATCAATGGTGAATGTCATAGCAATTTTTCCCTTTTCCACCCGATTATACCGGTTGACTGTATATAAGTCGGCCTTCGTACACATTGTTTGAATTAATATGATCCAAACTACATGTGTAATTTTTTACTTAATAATAATATGTAGGAAACAAGATCTAAACTAATCAAACATCCGTGTAACCATATTTTACACAAAAATAAAATATTCTAGTTATTCATATATTTAAAAAAAATAGACGAATTAAGTTTGCATTAAATATACTTATGCGACTGTACAACAGTACCCGATGGCGTCACAGTAACATTATCGACCCGAGGCTACTTATTTTCGACTCCTACGCATCTTAGTCACCGAGAAAAGTCAATACACTCTCCGCCGTGCAAAAAACTTACAATGTATTCTGTATTTTGTACATTAGTTTCATATGATTTAGGATTTAACATGGTTAATATCATTATCATTTAAGCCACAGTCAGTCCACTGCTGGACATAGGCCTCTCCTAATGATTTCCAAAATGACCAGTTGGAAGCGGCCTGCGTCCAGTGTTTGCCTACGACTTTCCTCAGGCTATCATACATAACATGATTATTATGAAGTCGGTTAATTAATTGAACTGTTTATAAATAAACAGAGAAAGATCTATAACTATTTAAAGGTTGACTGGAAGAGATTGCTATAAGTCCGCCTTTACTTCGAATCCGTTCAGCGGTTTGGTGAATAACAGATTTATAATATTATAGTCTGGATATGAAAGTATGGATAAACATACACAGTAAAATTCAAAATAATTTATTCGCATAAAATTCTCGACACACAACTTACGAATCACATAAAATTGAGATACAAATGCGTTCAAAAAGTGACCAAAAGATGTTCGTTGACTCTAAATATAGCCGTGACCGCATGATGATGACCTGCTGTCAGCATGACCCGGGACATAATGAATACTTGACCATCGCTTAAGTTGTTAGGAATTAAATTGTATTTGAGGAGTCAAAAAACAGGTACCAAATTTATTTTTAAACATCACACCATCTAAGTTCTTTAAGTTCCCTCGTTGCTGTGGCTTCATCGATTTCGATAAATTATATGTCGTTAGATTCGTCTGTATAACGCGTCCATTACACTTAATTATAAAAAATATCTTACTTATTAATAAATGATGTTATTTTTATGCTTGAGAGCCCAGGGTAAGTTTTAAGTGTGGTCCTAGATTTGGCGGAAAAATGTATTCCTTTAGAAATAAGATAATAAGTCGTTTGGCAGTGAAATTACCGGAACATAAGGATATAATATGTCGAAACACTCTAGGCCACAAATTGACAGCCGATCAATGGATTTATAAATAAATAATCTAGATATCACGAGTGCAAAAAAGGCCGTGGAGGGCAAATCGCGCAGATCTTAAATCACTTTAACGTAATTACCAAAACCAAACCACCACCGAGAGGGCTAATCTTGAGAATGTAATACCGCTCAGTTGAATGAAAGTAATGTTCGATGTGAATTTCAATTTGCGCGATTGTCCCAATTTTCCCTTCATTCTTCATTCAGCCAACGATATCGCTGATAATCCAAACAATAGATTTTCTTTTTTAAGCCTTCCTACAGACCTGTACAATTTCTTTAGCCACAACTACATTGAGTTCTTGGAAACACGTAGACAAAAAGGCGATACCAAAGTACAACATCGACTCAAGTTTTTTATCCCCCCCAATTCTCGATTTAATTGAATCAACTACAAAAACCTCGGACACGTTGATTAATGTTCTGAAGCTAATTCTCTTCTCATTGGCCCGTGCGCCATCGTTATCAAAACAAACTTTTTTCGTCGTGTCAATCTTGAGATTTCGTCATACATCCGCTTTTATGTATCATTGGTGTCAGATTTCCATTTACTTTAAATTTACATCTAACATAGGTATGTTAGATGTATGGTAAATCAGTAACTCCTGAAAAGAAACTAATTCGGAAAACTACTGAGAACTGAGAACAATATAATACCTTTAATTAACCATGCATTTTAGACACCGAATATGTTATTACATATTTTAAAAAATGTTAGGGGTAAAACGTTATAGCTGTCAGAGGTGAAGACAGGAAGAAAATAACTTAGAAGGAAGGAAGAAGTGAAAAATAAATGATGAATGAATGAAGATTAAATATAAGGAACTCCACTGACAAGCTCATAAAAGTTTAAGAGAGTATAGATTGATATAGACTTCAAACAAATAAAGGAAAATATGGAACTTGTTTCGTAACAGGATGAGAAAAGGTTAGGAGAAAGATGTACTTGCAAGAATCAGCGAAACATGGGCTATATATATATATATACTTAAGTATTTAAAGAAATACCACTTCCACTTTTGGTTGTAGGTACCTTTTTTATGTGGCTCACTGTAATCAGCAAAGCTTCTAATTTATTTATGCTAATCGTTTACCATCGCAACAAAAAAAAATATGCTATAAATGATATGCATTTCTTAAATTCGTCGATACTGAACATTTGCCTTTTCTGTCAATTATCTTGGCTATTTGATTTTATCTGCAATTCATTTACATTTTGACCTTATCCACCATTATTAATATTAACTTGTCTTGAACACTTAACTCTTAGTTAATACAGTGGTCATGTGTTATGTTCTTTAACCGAAAACTGATTTCTATGCGTAAAGAGTATATATACATGTTCATTCAACATAATATTGAAAGAACTAACCTCCTATAAATGTTTAATAAAACAATGTGTTATTCATTACAGGTAAACCGCGGGAAACGCGGGGTGCCTCAATCGAACAAACAAGAAAAGAACCATTCACACATTTATCTAAAGAAGAATTAATAGAAGAAGCTAACAAAGTCAGAGCACAAGCTGAGAGCATCACGTGCACAGCTGATCATCCACCAGAAAAGTTCTACTCTCTACCACATAGAAGAAAATTCAAAGAAGAGAGAGTCGGAAGAAGAAATAGTGACGACGGTGCCGAAACACAAAAAACTCCTTTAGGGAGGTCTACCAGCGATGTGAGTCCAAAAAAGAGGAAGGAAAGAACATCGTTGTCGACACTCTTCAGAAGAGCTCAACGTACCAAAAGTCCAGATGCTCCCGTTGTTGTTACAGCTAAACCTGTAGTTACCGTAAAAAGAAGCAAAAGTGATGTTACTGACCTAAAATCGAATACTAACTTAAGTAATCAGTCTAAACCCATACGCAAAAGATCTGGTAGTGAAACTGAAGAATTTTTAAAATCATTAAGAAATAAAAAATCGCAGCTATCGCCTATTATCGAAAGTTCACCTAGAGAAGATTATTTCAAGAAAACTCCTCCACTTGATATATTTCAAAAGCAAAAGTTATCTAAAAAAGAAAGTAATAAATCTGAAGATCAGAATTCTTCTAGTGAAACTAAAAAGGTTAATCCTATCGAAAAACCTCCGAGATATAAAACACCTGAAAAACAAGAACCTAAACCTCCAATCAGAACTAAACGAGGTAAATCTTTAGAAAAAGAAAAGGAAAAGTCGCCATCTATAACAGAAACACCTAAACGTAAAACTGATTTAAAAAAGACTCTACTAGTCGATGAAATAGATTCTATTAAAGCAAAAGATATCAATCCTGTCGAACTTAAAGATAGAATCAAAGACAGTATACGAAAGATTGAAGAAAACGTATATGGTAGCAAGGAAATGATACATAGTAGCCAACAGCCCCCTGATAAGCCACCGCTGACAAGGGGGCATACTGTAGACCACATTGTCAGAATATTGAAAGAAGACCAATTTTCACCTCCACCTAAATCACATTTAATCTCACCAACAAACGGCACTAATGTTAACCAGCCATTCTCGTATATTAAACCTAGTGTTAGCCCTGATCCTAATTTATTTGTAAGGAGTACAAGCCCAGAAAGGCCACAATCTCCAGTCAACAAAATGATGGATAAGGGAATAGTTTATGCCCAAGTGGTCAGAGATAATGGAGATTCTGGTAATAATAGAATCGGAAAACAAACAGTTCATAAAACTTATTCGCCATCTAAAGATAAGTTGGGAAACTTTTCTGATGAAGATGAGGGATTAGGATATGAAGAAAGACGCAAGAATTCGATTAATCGGTTCAAATACAGTCCAAGTTTTAATAATGAAAATCAAAACTATAACAGGATAGAAGGTTATAATGTCACAGATTCTCCTATAAGGCCAAGATATAGAGAGTATAAATTAAAAAGTTTTGAAGATTATGAGCCGGAACCGACTTATGCTAATGAATACCCTTCACATAAAGATAAGTCACACGATTTTATTGACAGCTACAGAGGAAGAGCTGATGGTATGGATACTATGAAAAAACATTTTGAATCGGAAAACAAAATTGATTTGGACTTTAATGAACTAAGTCATAGACGTAAATTATTAGAATCAAGGATCAATGCCCGTAGGATCGACTTATCAGAAAGGATAG
Organism: Euzophera pinguis; assembly: GCA_947363495.1. Lineage (NCBI taxonomy): Eukaryota > Metazoa > Arthropoda > Insecta > Lepidoptera > Pyralidae > Euzophera > Euzophera pinguis. Next base: position 10,426,093 of record OX376176.1, read on the forward strand.
ATCGAAATGAAAGACATAAAACTGAAGAACCTTTGTCACGGTATTTGGGTGATCCTGATCCCATTTATGAAGCAGAAAAGCGAAGAAAGGCCACTGAGAAGTACGTGAATGAGACAGCTAAATATTACCGACAAACCTTAGAAAGAGACGGATTTGCAGAGAGTAGTCTGACTGAAGATTATAGTAGATATGATTCTGATAATAAGAAGATAATGTACAATGCAGAATCGAGGACATTTGAAAAGGTACCGAAAGGAGAATTAGATCGTCGTGAATATATTGATAGACTTAGCTCAAATACAAAATATAAGAAGGAAAACAACGATTTTCCACCTGAGCCTGAGTATGAGCCTCCGAGTTTGGAGTTTACACCAAAGCCTATAACACCCGATGAATATAAGGAGAAAAAATATAAAGCAAAAAAGATAACTTCTAGTCAAGATGTGGCACATTCTGGCCACCAGAAATATAAAATAAAAGATAGTTGGTTCGGGAAACGCAAGGGTCATTATGCGTCAAATCCTGAAATAACACAAGAAAGGGAAGAAGAATACGCTAATATTCGGTCTGAAGCTAAGCATGCAGAGTCATACCACAACTCTTTACGTCGTGCAAAAAATAAGGACAGATATATTAAAGAAGACTTTGGAATGAGAAGACATGGTTCCGGCGATAGTAGAGACTATTATCGTGATGATAAGTCGCCGCGTAGATACGATATTGACAATCGCCTTGTAGATTCTGGGATCGAAAATGATTTCCGTAAAGATTCAAGCGGCGAGCTTCATAGAGGTAGACATAGAAGATACGAGAGTGACGATGATGTAAAAAATGTTTCTCTGTTCTTGGCAAGCGAGAGAAGACATACCGAAGACAACTATCCCAGTGAGCAGATATACGCAAACGGGGAATACTTGGCTCGGTTCAAAGATTATAGAGATGATGGGTATGGAAAAGAGTACTCAAGAAACAGAAGTTTAGATGGTGTAAGTCCATCAGGACCTAAAGGCGACAGATTTGATAAGAGTCCAAGTGGACATGATGACAAAATCAGTGCGAAACCACCGAAGGCTACTAAGAAGCTTTCTGGACTTGAGAAGGTAAGGCAACATTTTTTTTGATTTATATATATTTTTTTAATAAATACATTTTGTCATTAAAAACATTTGTCATTCACAGGTAAAACAGCTATTCTCTCGCGACTCTTCGAAGAAGAGCAAGAAAGAGAAGGAGGTAGTCCAGCCAAAAACTCGCACCCGGGTGCTCAAGAGCCCAGAACATCTTGCCAGAGACGACTCCGAATACAGAAGGTTAGTAACCTTCACATCCTTACCAGCTGCTGTTGCATAGTAATTGAAAGAGAATAACTTTATTAGTATGATCATCTCTACTACTGGATATTTTATGAAACAGGTAAGTACCTCAGACTCTCCATAAAATTACGTTAAGGTTTTGAAGAAAAAAATAGAGACCTAGTCAGCCCCTTCCTACAAAGTTAGTCAAAATTAAAATAACATTATTTAAACAAAATTTTAAAGCTCTCAAAGGACACTTTCATCTAGAATCAAACTATTTTAAATTACCGTACCTATGTATTATGATAAATCTAAATCTCAATTTGGCCTCAAATCAGCACACTTTAATCCAAAAGTCCCGCTTCACTGCCAGTAAGATCATAGTTTATTATAGCCAGTAGGCAGGCTTTGTTAAATTGTGAACAATGAGTAATAACATGATGAATGGTTTCCTATTGCCGCCCATGGGCATCTTGACCTGCCCACTATAAAAAACTTTTTCACCTGCGGGCTTCCGCTCCCTAATTAGGCTCTTTGATAGATGGCGCTAGTAAATCCTGTTTCAGCTTAAAAAACCATTTTCGTATTTTTTATATAATTGCTATTAAGTAGGCAAAAGGCAGATTGCCCACCTGATGGTAAATGGTCACCGTAGCCCATGGAAGCGCGCAACGTTGTGTCGTTCCAGCGTGTTTCCTAGTAGCGTCCTTAGCTTTAGATTCAAAGCTCAAGGAACGCTTTAATCGTTCTACGGCGGTACTGGTTACGTCGATTATCATCTGACCTCCATATCCATTTTAACAGGAACCCAGACCAATAGGAACATGAATTAAGGTTTGTTAGTGTCCAACTCTGTCAGATTTACAACCTAACAAGACTAACAACTGCCTTCCGAGGGATAACAGCAGAGACCATGGAGCAAATACAAAGAAAAGACGGCATATCGACTGGTGCACCGTTACGGTCATTGGCGCAGTGACGTAGAAAAATGGGCGGAGCTTACGTAATTTTTTGTTCAACTGTGAACGATGTGTGACGTATAGCGAGTTCTTATTCACGTTTCGTTTCAGCTTGGGATATTTTGTAAAATATTTTAAACCATTTAGTGTTAAGTGTTTCAATGCTGTACTGTTATGGGAGCACAAAAACGTAAGTAAATAATATATTTTCGAATTTATTTGATTGATTTAGTGATACACAAAATATTCATATGTACAAAGAAATATAAGTACATATATAGTTTATGTTCAAATCTTCGATTTGCTAGCAACATCTATTAATAAGAGGGGATCGGCAATAGGGGCGGAGCCACGGAAAAACCGAGTTCCCCGCAAGTCTGCCTTCCACCCCGCATAGCCTCACACAATTTTTGTAAGGAAGTTCTCGATATACCATCTCCTCTTTGTTATTGCCCCGTGGCGGAAACCAATTTCTTCACGTGTCTTCCAACTCATGAAAGAGCTCAATATATAGGAATGCCATTCGTCGTCATCATCATTTCAGCCGCAATCAGTCCACTGCCCCTAATGACTGCATCTAGCGTTTGCCTGTGACCTTTTCCATGTCATCTGAACATGTGGTCGGTGGACGTCTAACACCGCGCTTGCCTATTTGTGCTGTATTAAACTTTTCTGTCCCATCGGTCATCGGCTCTCTGCGCTACGAGCACCGCCAACTGCCAGAGCTAATCCGCTGGGCTATGTCGGTGACTTTTGTCGTTAGGTATCAATCCTAAACATGCCGCTATTGTCGTTATTATGAACACTCATGCCGCGGTCGGCTATCATATACTTCACTGTCTGCTCAATAGCTAGTTAATAATATTATTTATCTTTTTTTCACAGATATACAGACCCGGAACCCAGTGACATCATCGTCAGGAAGATTGATTACGAGTGTGAAGCAGACGAGAGGAGGTACAGAGGGTCGCGGGAGAGCCTGGACAAGTACAGGGGATCCGAACTCGAAACACCAGAGAGGAGACGAAGGGAGAAGGAGATAGATAGCAGGTAAGCTTCCAAATGTCACATTAAGAATGCAGAGTTTGGAGTACACCCTACCAACTCAGCAGGCGTGCCATCATCATTTCAGCCGCAGTCAGTCCACTGCTGGACATAAGCCTCTCTTAATGATTTCCAAAATGACCGGTTGGAATCGGCCTGCGTCCAGCGTTGGCCTGAACTTTTTTACATATTTTCAGGTCATCTGACCAGCTGTCTACAACATTTCAAAAATAATTTTATTCATGAAATTTTAATACGGATTTTATCGCGATTATAATTTACATCTAACGTTTTACACTATATAGATATAATCGATAGACTACTTACTAGAATATTTTGAAATCGGTTCAGAAATGACGGAGTTTTGCGGTAAAAAATCATAAAAAAAATTAAGAACCTCCTCTTTTTTGGATTTAGGAAGTCGGTTGAAAATAATATGAGACAATTTCCTAAACATAGAAGTTTAGAACCATTGGTTTTGCAAGACAAAAACAGTTAAAAAAGTAAATACAGGGGAGGTATTTTTTATTGACTTGTGAACATTTTGTGCAATTGTTTTGTCTTAATAAATAATTTTACTATTTGCAATAATACATGTACAAAATCAAGTTACCTTGAACTTATGTTGTCCAAACCAGGAACGACAGAACCCTAAAGGAAGATAGGCGTTACAAAGACAGAAAAGAAGAGAGACGGTACTACTCATCAGAGCGAGATAGCGACCAGCACTCCAGACCGTCGGATGTTGAGACCGACAACAGGAAGACCAGATCAAGAACTGCTGGTCCTTTGGACTCTCCTGCTTTGGTAAGTGTTATTATAGGATAATTCTGTAATCTGTGGGCTTAACTTTCGTTGTGTTTATTTTTTTTCTTTTCAGCCTTTTTCTACCAACAAGTTGGTGTAAGTGTACTTTACTTGAAACTGTTAATGGCTGAATTTGGAGATTATTGTTGTTATAATTTTTTATTAACCATCTTACTGCAGAGAAATTTTTATTGATATATCACAAGTAAACATATAAAAATTAAAACTATCAAATCTTTAAAAAAAAAAAGAAAACTAAATGTAATCTCAATTGGGTCCCTTGGGCAGAGTTACCATCACGCAGGCAGCATTTCCGCGTTGAATAGCTATGGCTATTCGCTGAGCGAAAAAGCTGCCCGGGCTGGGAGGGTCACCCGTTGACATCTTACTTGTACCTAAATTAAAACAATAAAGGCTTTTTATCTTAACTTTATTTACTTTTTGGGACCAACGGCTTTCCGAAGCACGGAGGAGCTCAAGATAAAAAATGTCACTAAATAGTGACCATCCACGGGTCGCGTCTCGCCGCCGCGCGCCGTCGCTTGACACGTGGATTCGCTATTCGCTAAGCTCGTCGCGCTCGGCTATAAGCTGTCATCAAATTTTGAGTGTACACAACCACATAAATCACAAAATATCATCCATTGACTGATTGAACCCACAACTCTCGCTGTTGACCTATACTTGGAAAGGTCGTGAGTTCAGTGCGGTGCCTACCATTGTATAACACTCACTGTAGACTCGAATACTCGAAGACAAGTGAGTGTGAATTCAACACTAAGTTTGACATCAAAAATCTGTTGTCTGTGATAACTGTTGAAATTATATTTTTCATTAACTATTCCGTTCTATATTTTTAGGATTTTCTTGGATTATAAAATAAAAATGTTGTTTATTGCCACATAATTACAAGTTTTTACAATTAGGTACAATAAACATAAAAAGAAGAAAAAAATAAAACATAATAATAAAGGAAAATATGAAAAGCGTGTAGCAAAGGAATGCCTCAGCTTGTGTTACCCTAGCCTCGACTGGAGTAACGCTGTTTTAGGGCATCCCCACTTTCTGAGGTTAAAGTACGGGAGTGTGTGTGCGGTGTGGACGTGAGTCCCCAGAAGATGTCCTTAAAGACGAAATTGACCTTATTATTAGATATATATAAAAAAATAAAATTAGGTATGTATAAAAAATAAAAAGAAGTTTAAATCCTTATTATCTATCTTATTGACATAATCGTTAAACATCTATAACTATTCTATTGCCAATTAGTACAAATTCGTATCTATCCTATTAACTTAAGTACATAGAATTATATTTATTACAGTTCGAGGTGTATAGTGTACATGTGTGATGTGTATGTGTGTGTGTATATAGTGTATCGTGTGAAGAGGCATTCATTTACATTTGATATTTGATAAGGGTTAAATTTGTAATTTATCTTTGTTCATAATGGGTTTCTACATTTTTATATTATTATAGTATTTTAGTTGTAGATCTTTCCAGCATGCATTCTTCAAATTTTCAGCAGAAAGTTGTTTTCTTTGAAGAGCACTCTTATATTTGTTTTTGGAATTACTTCCATCATTCTTATCTTTAAAAGGTTATATATTGGTATATATCCCCTAGTATACCCCCTAGGGTATATATTGCTAGTGGAAATCGCCAATCAACTAGACAAAAATCTTTTCTTCAATTTAGCTTATAGTCAGTTTTTACTATACCTAAAAATAGTAATCTCATATCATCACCATAATCATTCGAGTTCCAATCGTAAGTTTATTATACAATCTCTACCAGACCATCGGTTTCATAACTGATTGATAGCATCAAGTTATTTACAGAAGCATCAAGTCCACTGTTGGACACAGCCCTTGTTCTCCATACATTAACTGGTTGTGTCAATATGTTTCTTTTTTTTCTTGTACATGCGAGTTTCCTAGTTACGTCCTCAACTTACGCTACCGAGCTCAGGGTACGCTTAGGGTTTCTACTGTGTCTGTTCTGTTTTCTTAATTAGGCACTAGAAACTGTATAAAGTTTCTGAAATGTAAAAAAAGTGATACACCTATTTATTATCATGTAATCCGTCTATTGCGAACCGATTTTGAATTTTTTTCTATTATCAATTCTTGTTAACATTACCAACCAGTAGAAAAGTGCATCATCGTCCTAGCGTGTATTCCTAGTTGCATCTTCAGCTTACGCTTCGGAGCCTAGAGTACGCTGTAAGTCATGGTCCTAGATTTGGCGGCACTGGTTATTACAATGGTGCGACTGCCGTCTGACCTCCGTAACCTTTTTTACAAGGAAACCAGACCAACTGGAACATGACCCGAGGTGTGTTAGTAGCCAATACGGTCAGAATTTTTCAGGCTTCCCTAAGGCATCTGACTCAGCCTAACGACTGCTATCCATCGATAACAACCGTGACCAACGAGATAGAAAATGCCACTAAATGGCGACCAATCCAATAATGGTCCCGTCTCGTCGTTGCTTGACACGCGCATTCGTTAAGGATACGCGGGTCACGCTCTACTATCGAGCTCCTCAACCAGTACAAAAGTGCAAATAGTAATATCTAAGTGAACTGACCGATTAGTAGGGATATCAGATAGTCAAGTTCATCGTATGATAACAGCCGATATGTCAAAGCACAAAGCCTTATTTCCTGCGGAAGTCATACGAATAGCGTTTTGTGAGAAAGTATTTGTTCAGCTACACGGGGCGGAAGGCAGACGTGCGGTGTGCTTAGTTTCGGCCGTGGCTCCAACCATGAAGCACGAGCAAGAACAAGCTCCGCCCACTTTTGTGTCGGCGAGGCGCCAATGATCATATCACTGCGCCATTTCAAACGGCATCTCCTCTTTGTAATTGCTCCATAGATTGAACATTAATTGTTATTTAATGTCTGCTGTTAGGACAGTGTCAAAATCAATAAAGAATGTACATTTTATTTTTATGTAAAATAGAACTTTCGTTAAGCTCACATTAACTAAAATATGTTTAATCCCTTTCTGTCTTATCTATATTTGACGTGAGAGAACAAGACTAAACATATTTTAATTAACTTAGAATTATTGAGCGTTGGTTATTTTTTTTTAAATGGGAGAGAATCTATAGTACAGGTGGGGTGGGACAGTTACAAGAAAATTCGCGTGTATTTATTGCATATAGATTTTTGGCTATAATAGTCCTATATAGTATAACTAGCTTTTTCCCGCAGCTCCGCCTGCGTCAAAAAGTAGCCTATGTTTGACCCCGGGTCTTCAACTATATTCATACCAAATTTCATCAAAATCCGTTGAGCGGTTTGGCCGTGAAAGCGTAACAGACAGACAGACAGACTTTCGCATTTATAATATTAGTATGGATGGTCCTTTTGGCTGGGTCTTCGCGGTAGATTTGTGTTCTGGGTGCGATTTGCTATGGAGTACTAGTACATCTATATAGTAATAAAATACATACAAAAATTTAATGTTATCATATATTAGTAATTGAGAAATTAGTAACTAGATTTAGTATTAGGTAAAAAATCATAGAAACTGTTATGAAAGAGCGAAGCCTCCTGGCACAGGCATATTTATGCTTAAAAGGAGGTTCCAACAACGAAGTTGTAAACCCATTCATTACGTGAACAATTTTTATTTTTTATTTAATAGTACTAAACGCAGATATAGGAATTAAATCGAAAGCGAGATTTTTCGAAAAAAAAATGGTGAACGTAAAGAGTTTTCTGTGGTTAACCTCCATGTTTCTTTTGTAAAACCTCGAACTCGACTTATCTCTGCAGACATGAGAATCGACGTCCGGTATCATAATTTGCCAAAAACTTATAGATTTACAATGGTACTTAAAGCCTCCTGGCTCATATTATACATACATACATACCATCACGCCTTTTTCCCGTAGGGGTAGGCAGAAACTACGGATTTCCATTTGCTACGATCCTTACAAACTTCCCTAGCTTCTTCTACACTCATCACTCGTCGTCGTGCACGCTCGTCGATTACGGGTACTCCTGACATCTCCCTTTTTTAATATGTCTGCGATTTGGTCGCAGTATTTTCTCCGAGGCCGGCCCTTACCGACTTTTCCTGTCATCTTTGATTCGTGTTCTACATGCCCAAACCATCTTAACATGCCTTTTTCTATCATTGTCACTACATCCTCATTCTGTTGCTTTTCCAAATATCTTAACTTACATAATCCAATCATCAATATGTAAATTTCGTATTCAGCTGTGCTACAGTTAGTTGCCTAATATCGTTATACGCAGTCTCTCCATAAATGTATCTAGTAAATTGGGTAACCACGTTAAAAGTACCAAATTCCGTAAGGTTGCTAGTTTCTGTCAATGCCTGTTTTGTGGTCTAAAATATAAACTGTTCACTAGTGATCGTAAATAATTTCTAGATTCATTTAAACACTAACCCATTTATTCATAAAAATTAACGAACATTCTTTAAGACAAAGACTAAAATATCTTAGATTAATCATTGGTCTCGCGCGCGCTCGACTAGATACCGCGCTCGTATGAAGAAAAATCAGTTTCCAGAATGCGACAACTTTATATTGTAATGTGTGTAAGACAATGTGCAAAGACGAAACGAGAAAGAGTTATTTCTTGTACTATTATATTTACATAGTTTGAATACGCAAACTGGAATTTTGCTTCTGTTTTTAAAGTAAAATTTTAAAGTTATCTCTACGTCCAACTCACTTATCGATTGCGGCGTGACTGACGCGGGTATGCCGCAAGTACGCCGAATTCGCGTAGTTTTAGCTGCCGCCTTTGTCTAGTACGCCGACGGTATCTAATCGAGCGCGCGCGAGACCAATTATTAATCTATGTAAAATATATTTCGCCCCTTTCTCTCTTAGCGATATTTTAACGTGATAGATCTAGTCGAAACATAGTTTAGTTAACTTGGACTTATTTAACGTTCGTTAATTTTTTTTTAATAAAGGGGTACGAGAACAAAATTATAAACAAAATTAAAAACAAATTAGAAGACGCAGTATTTGAAAAAATTGCTTATAGTAATCTCATATCATCACTATAATCATTCCAATTCCAATCGTAAGTTTATTAAACAACGATCTCTACCAGACGATCTCTTTTATAACTAATTGATAGCAACAAGTTATTTGCAAAAGCATAAAGTTCACTGCTGGACATAGCCCTGACTCTCCATACATTAACTGTCAATAGGTATATTTCTTTTTTTTTTTCTTGTTAATGCGAGATTTCCTAGTTACGTCCTCAACTTACGTTTCTGAGCTTAGGGTACGCTTAGTTCAGCTAAATATTTTAGTAAGCATAGATTTTTTTACTATTGGGTTTAACAGCCATGGCAAGTCATTTCTAGTCTTTCTTATTTTTTCTATCTTCTTCAGTCCTACAAATGTGGTTTCGTCAAGTCCTAGTTAAGTCTAATAGTGTAATCGGTAGTCAAGTCAAGTCAAAAGAATCAGTTTAAGTGATATTGTAGAAAAACTGCTCTTAGCGATTACTTTAGGAGCTTTTGGCAACAAGAATGAAATACTATATCACTTCCCAACACTCACGCTTTATTCGATTATTATGCACAAACACAAAAAAAAACGCAAATTTAAAAAAAATTAAATACTGCGCCGAAACTGCGCTACTTCCCGCTAAAAGTTCAAATTTGATAAGAAACAACAAAATTTTACATTACGCTGTATTTGCATGATTTGCAACCGAAGGGAACACGAAAGTGAAAGTCTTGACATGCAAGCCATTCCTGTTTGACCCACCCTACAAGTTTATATAGCGTGCTGATGCAGACATACAGAAATTGAGATCCTTACAGTTGATATACTTATGTCCCCATATAAAGTACTTTCGGTACAGTAAAATATTGTATCTGTATTGTACATTAAGGAAGTAATTGATGATTTTATTTGAAATAACTTTTTCAAAAACTTCTTTACACCGGGGAAGGACTGTCAAAGGGTAAAATGTTGTCATTATCATTAGTTGCATGCCTACAACTGGCATATGGTGTAAGATCAAGTATCTTTCTGACGGTCACGATAGGCAACTTAGATCTTCCAAAAAACTTACCCTTTCTACTCCCCTATTTCGGTCCAGTTTTATGTCTAATTCATTTACCTTACAAGCCACACGGTTCTGGAATGCTCTACCCGATGACATCTAAGAAACTACAAATAAATTCGCTTTCAACAGAAAAGTCCAAATTCACCTTACTAGCTTATTATCACCCTAAACCATTGTCATCTTTTTCCGTTTCATATCTTCTTTTATGTACATGTTTATGTATAATTATGTATATCTATGTATGTTTATTTAGCAGTAATTGTTATTTATGTTAGCTCTCATTGTATTTTTAAGATAATTCGCGCCGCACATAATTTTTCTGTTTTACCTAATGGTTGACTGGGAGAGAATGCTTTAGCATTGGTTTATTTATTTAGGTTGAGTCGAGTTGAGCAAACGTTTGAGAATATGGGTGTAAGAGTTATTTCAAAATTGCGAAAGTCGTCCTCAGGCTTTTTGACGTAGACGCTAGCTACTGCGTTAACATTTTTGTAGGTATGTTTTTTTTTATAAAACTAAGTAGGCAAACAGGCGTACGGCCCACCTGTTGGTAAGTGGTTACCGTAGCCTATGAACGCCTGCAACACCGGAGATGTCACGAGCGCGTTGCCGACCTGTCCGCTGTCAGCACAGCGACCCCTCAGGAACACCACACTGCATCACAGTGTTATTTGGCTGCGGTCTTCTATAGGGTGGAGGTACTTCCCCAGGCCCCAGACGGACTACACCTTACAAAATGTCCTACCTCTCTTAAAAATCAGTATTGCGCCCCTGACGGATTACTTACTATAGTAACCTGACGGATAGGTAACTAAACTACTAAAATATATATCGTTTAAAAGCATTTTCTTTTAATTTTACTTTAAATAAAATTAAAAGATATATATTTAACATTTTTTTATTTTACAATAACGTCTCTCTATTTAAGAAACTCCACACAAAATCTTAGGTACAGCTCTACCACGGCAGAGAAACACAAGTACCAAGATATTTATTCAGACACCTTAGAGCTCTAAGCGATAGACATTACATAACATAAATACACACAAAACTGAAATCACAAAGGATGTCACCGTCCAAACATACAATTCTGTTAACACAACGTTGACATACACATAATTTCCTACATTCCACCTACGCCTCATTTCAATATGTTTACCTAATAGCGTGCTTTTGTTAATATTGTCTAATTTTACACCTACACTGCCATCTGTTGCTGCAATACAAAATCTTAAGTATCTTGAAGATGTTATAAGCACCTTATCAATATATATAATATTCAGGGATGTTTGCAGAAGCGCGAGTTGATTGTTTCTACGCAACAATGCGGAAACGGTGCGCGTCCCTGGTGCGCAGAGTGCGGGAGAGTGGCAATAGCATTCTGAAAATGATTGCAAACATGACTGCCTGTACGTTAACCATTGTTGCACTATATCAGGGGGGATAGTGCAGGAATGGCCTTTGTAAATTATTTCTATAGTTTTTATACTAATATAGTTTATAAGCACTACTAACAAAATGTGAGTCCTAGTTACTTGAGATAAATAAATTCATTCATTCATTCATTCAATATTCAAAACCTTCAAAAGTTTTACCCGACTTCCAACGGTTCTGTTCACGGTTCATGATATACCTGGTGCACTATTTCAGAAATCTATGACTCATTATTTTGAATGAAAATAGTTCGACTCGCCGATTAAGACAAATGAAATCATTCGATATCAAACGAAAATCCTTCAAATCGCCGGTTTGCGTGAGTTACGCTTTTCAAACATAGAGCTCTGGTGACGGACAGCCATGGAGCAATTACAAAGAGGAGATGCCGTGATCAGCGTTTTGTAAGAAAGTATTCGTGAGGCTACACGGGGCGGAAGGCAGACGTGCGGGGTGCTTGGTTTCGGCCGTGGTTCCAACCATGGAGCACGAGCAATGACAAGCTCCGCCCACTTTTGTGTAGGCGAGGCGCCAATGATCACATCACTGCGCCATTTCAAACGGCATCTCCTCTTTGTAATTGCTCCATGTGGACAGCCGAGTCTTAATAACCGATTTCAAAAAAGAGGAGGTTCTATTTTGGGAAGAATATCTCTTGGGATTCGAACCCACGGCCTTATAAAGGTCTATATCAAACGCCGTCACCACTGGATCACGGAGACCGTATACATTAATACCCAAATCGTAGTAAAATATTAAGTTTCCCTCGATCATCATCAGGACCTGATATGATGACTTCAAGACCATCGGGGAAGTTCCTATTAAAATGAATAAGAATCTCAATAATCAGGTGAAAATACAAAGAATTATTCTCCTACTCCTTACCGTTAAATAGTTTATGCCATCCTTCATCAGCTCATCACCATAATATGGTGACAACTGGACTTAAAGACTTGACTAGCATCAGAATAATATATGAAATATGTGACGCGTGCTTATAAAGTTTTAGGTTTGCCCTCGGTATATCTGGTATCTCATCATCAGATCTTTACTTGGTGACAATGGGACCACCTCGGGAGTATGCCTTTTCGAATAACAAAATAATTGGCTAGTCAACTAAAAAATAAATTGTGTATTTTATATAATTTATTGATAGAATAGACTATTTCGGAGATACAATTTAAACGAAAAAATTCTTAAAATTATATTTATTTTGTTATTTAATTTTAAAGATTTTATAGCGATGACGTCACGCAGCTATAATGGCCATTTCGAACTGCAAGAAAGCAAAAATTACTAAGGTATTAAAATATGTATGTCAGTGTCAAATGTCTGTTTTTTTACCCTTTGGGTACAGAACCTTAAGAATCATTATCTATTATTATTTTACGGACAAAAATGAATGAATAATATGGTTTATGTTCATTATATAAATGGAGAAAAAAAAAATTAAATCTAAAGTAAAACAAAATCATTAAGTATTTTGTAAATTAATTTGATGAGCAAATGTATGTTAAAAGTTACAAATTGATGATCTCAGTTTTGCAGATTTTCCCAGAGATAATAAAAGTGCTATTGTAACAAGTTTTTGTGGTTATATGTTAACTTGAACTTGACCATTTGTTTTATTATGTCATCACCAGAAATCAGTATGTGTGTCAACTAAATTAGGTTATTTATTGTGTTTCTTAGCAAGAGGACCAAGGCATTGTCAGTGGCTTCGTAAAAGTCTATAAGGGTTTTTTTAATAAACTTTTATTGCACCGTGTGCAAAGTAGTGTTAAATACCTATATAAATAGTTCTACAAGTACAAATTGGCGGACTTAATGTTAAGAGCATTCTCTACCAGTCAACCATTGAGATTTGTTTGATAAGATTGTTCTGTTTTTTATTGTATCCTGTTCGATTTAGGTACCTACTGTGTACTTAAATGAATTTAGTAAATATAGTTTGGCTTATACACAACACTACGTAAACATACATAAAACATATCGAGCGATTATGACTAATGAAAATCATTAGATATCGAACGAAAATCATTCAACGCGGTTTCGTGTTTGTAACGATTGCACGCGTTAAGCGACGGCGGGCGTAGCTTGTCAAAGATGCCATTGGTGGCACTGGCATTATTTATTTAACTTTATTACATGACAGCTTAAAGCCATAGGCTTTTTCTACCAGTCAACCAATCGGTGGTGCAGAAAAAGTGATTAATTTGTGGTAAGTATTAAAAAAGTCATTATGAAATTATAGTAAACTTACTTCTATATATATAAAACCTAAAAACAAAAATATCTAAAAAGAAAAAAACTGTGAATAAAAGAACAAATAAAAATTAGATAAATACACTATATAAATATTAGATAAATACACTACATAAATAATAGATTACATGACATTAGGTACAATATTTTGATGTCTACTGGGTTTTTGGAAATCCACGAACAGTGAACCACGAGCAGTGGACTAACTGCGGCTGAAATGATGATGATGACTGGGTACTACGAGTATCTTACAATTCGCGAAGATAATGAGCGCGCACTGCATTTTTGAAACCTAAGTGAGTCTGAGCCTTCCGGATTTCTAACATTACTATACATTACTATTTCGAACTCCTCCGTTCGGAAGGCACGTTAAGTCGTTGGTCCCTAGATGGTAATTGAGATTGACAGATGGCGGTTGTCGTTATATGGTAGTTGTAGAAGCGTACCCAGAACTTCCCGACTCTATTTTCATAATCACCTAAATCGGTTTAGCGTTTATGCATGAAAAAAAGGGTTTATAGTGAAGCTGTACGTATAGGTACATAACGGAGCATTTTTTTGAATCCGAAATAAAAGTGGGACGCAAATATTTTTGATATTGACATTTATGAATGTCAGAAAAAATTGCTCCGCTCTTATATTTTTGTCTCTGAGGCGAATCATTGAACTTTATAATGCCATCCATTGAATACTTCCGAATATATTTTAAAATGAAAGGGCAAGGAAGAAAACTGATATTACTATTTATGAAATTCTTTTGACATGCAAAATGGAATATTTTTTATAATCAAGAGCTTTCGTTAAAACTCTCTCAATGGTTGACTGGTAGAGAATGCTCGTAGCTGTTGCATTAAATCCACCGATTGGTATAAAGTAGTATTTTTACTATTCAATAAATAAAACCAAAACATAGAGATCAATTTTCTATCACCGTGCGCTGGAACCACGGAGTAATAACCAAGAGGAGATGGTGTATCGAGAGCTTCCTTACAAAAATTGTGTGAGGCTACGCGGGGCGGAAGACAGACGTGAGGGGAGCTCGGTTTGGCCGTGGCTCCGCCCCTATTGACGATCCCCTCTACTTATCAATAGATATCGCTAGCAAATCGAAGATTTCAACATAAATAAATATATTTATATGTATATCATTATACGAGTATTACAGATATTTTGAACATTAAAAACAGACACATTTTGTGTATCACTAAATCAATCAAATAAATTCGAAAATATGTTATTTACTTACGTTTATTATGATCCCATAACAGTACAGCATTGAAACCCTTAAAACTATAAAATATTCTAAGCGGAAACGAAACATAAATTAGAAAAATAAGCAAACTATTAGAGCTCGTTCCAAGTCACACATCTTTCATAGTTGAACGAAAAATGACGTAAGCCACGGCCACTTCCGACGTCGCTGCGCCAATGACCATAACGGTGCACCAGTGGATACGTCGTCTCCTCTTTTTGTTTGCTCCATGACGGGAACAAAGGTAGGCATTTGAATCGCTATAAAAAATTATACAATGTTTTTTTTTTTTTTTTTATCAGTAAATAGAAGTAAATAACTACAAAAACATTGTTCGGCACTTTGCCTTAATAGAAAATCGCAACCAATTGCAAATTATATGAAACCATTGACGTATAGTGTACCTATATAATGTAGAAATCTAACAGGAAAAGGATGATAAGAATTAAAATATTCTATAGAATGTACGAACCTCACACTCGACATTACAATCGAATCACGTGTAACATCGATCATTCGATATCTGCGATCTATTTCGATCGATTCGAATGTGAATGACACGGCAAAGGATACACTTTATTTCAATTCGGTTTTGTTTTGGAATTCATTTGTTTAACAAAAGAGATATCAACTTACAGACGCAACTTTTATAATTACAGTGAGTCGATCTAAAAATGCCATTTTGTACGAATTACAATATGGAGCCCTATTTTAGAAGTGTATTACATAGGTATTATGTCGAATGAAAATCGTTCGATATCCAACAAAATTCCTTCGATATATCGAAGAACAAACATGAATGTTCGATAGAACAAAAATTATTCGACACGACCATTTTGCGTGTGTTACACTTTTCAAAAATAGGGTTCATGATTAGATATTCCTTTTGAGAAAAGGACCCGTGATATCCAAACGTAGATTAAAAAAAACACAATGGCAAAATTAGCTAATGTGTGTCTGTACCGACTACCATTTCACAAAGAAGGTTCAACACCCGCAGGGGTCAATGTCACCTTATGACGTCACTTGTGTACCTCCTAACACCTACCTAATGGACCAGTAAATGATCTAATATGTTTATCACAAACTGCTATTTGCCTGTTAAAATTCTTGGTAATTTGATTTTATACAATTTTTCATTAGAGACTTAGAGAGAGAACCTTATGAGGAATTCGCAGTATTTTTGCATATTTTTCTTCTACGGAAATAAAATCTCATTGTAATTAATATGAGAGGTAGGACATTTTGTAAGGAGTAGTCCGTCTGGGGAAACACCTTCACCCTACAGAAGACCGCAGCCAAATAACACTGTGATGCAGTGTTGTGTTCCTGCTGGTGAGTAGGGTCGCCAGGCTCCAGAGGGGTCAGCTGACAGCGGACAGGTCGGCAATGCGCTCGTGACATCTCCGGTGTTTCAGGCCGTACGCCTGTTTGCTTACTTAGTTGTATAAAAAAAAAAAAAAACAAAAAAAATTGTAGTGTAGAGGTCACAGAACTATAATTAAGATATACTTAGTTCTGTGGTAGAGGTCCATGATGAGCCCCATTTTTGAAAGCATGACTCACCCAAACCTACGTCTAATGATTTTCGTTTCATTTCGAATGATTATCATTCGACACAATCGGCGAGTCGAACGATTTTATTCGACTCATTCATTTTTGGTGAGTCATCATTTTCAAAAATCTCTTGACTCATTCAAGGCATTTCACCAAATCGGCGTAAAGTAAGGCTGAGGTCGTGCACCATATGGCGCACCGGACGACCTTGCGGGCAGTTCCGTAGTTACGTGGCTTTCTCAATGTACCGCGGTTTCTGGCGATAATTATAACTTACAAAATTACAAGTAGGTATGCACTACCTATAAAATAAAACATTTTCAAAATCTCCCCGATATAAGGAACAGATAGACCTACAGAAGTTACTACTACATACGAGCCTAAAATTATAGCAAATGATCAAGGGTGCTATCTTTGAGAAGTAAAACTCACTCAAAAACTGTTAGTCGAATTATTTTTGAGTGAATGTTTTGGGTTAGTCATAACTTCTCAAAAATATCATTCCAAATCTTTTTTAAATCCCAAAAAGTCCGGCTGGAAAAAAATGCATTAAGCGATAGTGTACCTATTTTTTTTTTATTGTTGTTGTTTTGTTCAAACATCCACTAGTTCTACTTTAGCCAAGGATTTAATTTATCTACGACTGTGGCGTAACTATTGATAAAGAAACGTCATTGGGCATAACCATAGACTTAATATTATGAATTAAAACAAATACGAATTGTTTTTTTTTTAAATGCTTGTGATGAGCGTAGAAGAAGCGAGGGAAGTCTGTAAGGATCGTAGCAAATGGAAATCCGTAGTCTCTGCCTAGTCCTACGGGTAGGGTTGACAGGTCGCCAAACCTAATAGCCGGACAGACCAGCCAGTTTGGCCGGACATTTGGCTAAAACAGCCGGACACCCTACATTATTAAGGATTTTGTGTCTCAGTATTTACAGCTTTTCTGATTATTAGCATAAATCTTGTTAAATTAAATAAAATGTAAAAAGCCTAGCAAAAGCCGGATACGCAATCAGAAAGCCTAAATCCGTCTTTATCCGGACGCCTGGCAACGCTACCTACGGGAAAAAGGCGTGATGGTATATATGTATGTGTGTAAATACTTCCTTTCGGTTACTAACACTGAGAAACTGCTTCATAAAAAAATGTTACCATAATAAAAAAAAAATATATAACATATTTAAATTAGAATATCTACAAATATTTGATAATTTACAACACGGAACTGGATTCATGATTTCATTAAATGCCAATGACCTGTACAAAGTGCAAATGAGTTAGTCAATTATTCAATTGACAATACACAGTGGGATACATTCGCTTGAATGCATGAATTGTGCTGTCATGCATTCAATTTGTATGACAATTGTATGTTACAGTTATATATTTTGTCGCTGAGATAATAGTAGTACGAATTGTATAAAAAAATATTGCAGTTCATCATTGTATGATGTTTGAATAACGGATCGGATACCTCGTTAAAACAATCAATTATTTTTGGATTAATAACGCCAATTAAAGATATTTACCTTAAAATCTAATTTTCTATTTTAACCAGTTTTTGGGTCTTAATAACGTTTAGTCGCATATTGCCTAATTCGCAAAATGGCACTCTAGTCTCAAAAAGGCTAATTCGCGAAATGGCTAATTCTCAAAAATGACGTTTTCGCGAAATGACATCCCAATAGACACTTAAAAATTTTACGAAGTATGTGTCACATTAAATACTAAAATGAAATGAGTAAAGATTATCTTTATTTTATACATTACTAGCAGATTTTTCTGGACGTTAAATTTTTTTTTATTTAATCATAAACTTCATAAAAGTAGATGATTTTATTATTAAGACTCATGTTAAATGTTAATTAAAGAAATAATCAATCTATTATTGCTATTAAAAAATATTTTTAGTCTTTCGTTGCTTGTATTTCATATATGACATTAGAACTTAATCTCCAAATATACTTGCCATCTCACATCATCTATCTGGGCGTGGGTTGGTAAAAGTTGGCCTTTTTGCGAATTGGTCCTTTTGAGAATTAGTCATTTCGAAAATCAGTCCTTTTGAGAATATGTCATTTCGCGAATTAGCCTTTTGAGACTAGGGTGCCATTTTACGAATTAGGCATTATGCGACTAAACGCTTAAAATAGGTACACGTGTAATACATCCGTGGTTTGAAGCGCATGCAAACTTAAATGGTAATGTGTGTCTTCGTTGGTATAACTATATAAACTACCCAACAGTCCTTAAATTAAAATTATTGATTAAAAATTATGATATTATATTTATAATCAATAGCGGAACATTAACAGCCTAATTTCCCCTTTTCCAGGCGGAACGTTACCGCGAGCGCCGCAGACTGGCAACACCGAGCCCGACCCCCTCCCCCCCACGCCGGCCCGCGCCGCCAGCGACCTCTGCCGGCAACTGGTTCAAGTCACTCGACAGACTTACTTCGAGGAAAAGGGGGAATAGTACTAAGGTCAGTATTTTAACCTGCTAAAAATATCTGTCAGGATACTTATTGTGATGATTTACTAAGTACCTACCTAGTTTAGATTTGTGTAATTTGATACCTAGGTACTAATAAACAATTTATGTTAGGTACTCAATAACTTTTTTTTAATTTGAAAATACTGTTCTAATTAAGAAAAAAGATTAGTTGTGGGCGTCACCTGCTTGCAACAGATAAGCCTCGCTATATGAAGTTAAAACTCAAGAGGCTTAATAGCCCACGCATCGCCACCTATTCTTATTTCCGTGGTGGTGTGGTACTTTGATAACCGAGGGCTCAGTTTTATCTCGTCCCGACTGTTCCTTTTATACTACTTATGACCCGATTTAATTAACTAATAATAACTTGGTCACAGATTGAGAAAGACAGCGTGATCACAGCAGAAGACGACTCTCCCAGAAAAGCCTGGTCGAAGCCGTCAAAGCCTCTAAACTCGCCAGCCAAAAACCTCCGCTTCTTCGGCGACACCGACCAGGATTCCGATGCTAACGTCAAACCTTCCACTATCAAGTCGAAAAGCCAATCGAAAACCCACGGAACCCTTCGAAAGACCGTCTCCAACTCTAGCACAGGAATAGACGAAGTCGACCAAAGCGAGTTGTCAGGCAAAAGCTACTCTTTATCCAACTTGCACAGAGAAGAGAAGAGTGAATCTCCTCGTAACAGATATTATAAGAGAAACCTTCAGAATATTTCTGAAATCCACAGCAACTCTGAAACGGAGAGTCAGATTGATAGGCAGCTGAATAAGAAGCCACCTATAAGTCCGTATGATAGGTCCAGGAGTCATAGTAGCTCGAAGACGTTGAAAGGGAGCAAGGGCGATGTGAGGAGACACAGGGAGGATCGCGGAAGTTCCTCGGAGTTGAGAGGCAGTAAGCAGGAACTTAGCAGAGATTTGAAGTGAGTTCTAGACTAGTGTTTCTTAAAGTCTTCGCTTTCATTCTTTTCGACTTCTACGTCCGAGCATGATTTCCAGTTGCGACTTCAGCTTAGACTATAGAGTTCAGGGCGTGCTTAAATTACAATAGACCAACTACCTACTTTTACAGGGAAACCTGACCAACAAGAACATGACCCGAGGTGTGTTACTGCCATGGAGCAATTACAAAGAGAGATGCCGTTTGAAATGGCGCAGTGATGTGATTATTGGCGCCTCACCGACACAAAAGTGGGCGGAGCCACGGCCGAAACCACCTTCCGCCTCGTGTAGCCTCACAAATACTTTCTTACAAAACGCTTATTACGGCATCTCCTCTTTGTAATTGCTCCATGGTTACTGCCAACACCGTCAGAAATTCAGGCTACCTCAAGGCATCTAAGAGCACAAAGACTGTCATATAGCGGCAACAGCCGTCACCGTGCCATCCGAAGCACAGAGGTCCTTGTGGTGAAAGTTTACTAATGGAGACCAATTCATGTCAGACCCCGTCACTTGACAGGTGCAATCGTTACGATCAGGAATGCTGCACTCGAATCTACACTCATATCCAGGTCTTATAGCCCTCTAAACACCTCAAATATATTGCGACAATCTAGTATGAAAGAGTCGGGATGCAAATCATGTCGTCTCGTTTCTTTACACTTGCCTGCCAATTTTCCATCTGACGCCATCGTGTGAAAGAGTGGGTCTTTCACACTAGAATACTAGATTGTTACGTATGTTTGTTTTTTTTTTTTATCGCCTTCAGGTCTGTTATATATGAGTCTGCCAACTCTTTATCGGTAGCAGCTACTAATCCGTCGTCGTATTTTGTATTGTATTGTCGTAACTATTGTGAGGTGCGTAGAGCGTCTAAACCAGTGATTCCCAAAGTGGTCCAGGTGGACCCCCAGGGGTCCACGGGAGACTTGCTGGGGGTCTACGTAGGCGTGAACAAAAAATGGGGGTCCATAAGATGTTAATGGGGGTCCACGAAAATTTATCTGCTTTTGATAGTAAAGAGCAAAAATGTAAGCATAGTTTTTATAAGGGCCTACCTACATTGTTTTAAGTACCTATCTAAGCAGATAATATTTTAATAAGGCAAGCGACTGTTACTTGTCCAAACTTGTGTATTCGATATTACGTACAATTTCGTGTACAGACTTGCAAAGCGCTATCCGCCCGACAATGCTTAATGCTTGTTCAGACATGAACTTGATCAACACTATAAATACTTGATGCCAAAGGCAACCAAACGCATTCATTTGTTTCCGGAATTTCGAAAACAAGGCGGAATTTGGAAAAAAGTTGTGAGAAAATTTATATCTGTGTTTGCTAGTGCCGGAGAAAAGTAAGTAACCTACCTTTTTTTGTTATAGTACTTAAGTATTTTGTTTACGTGTACTAGTCGGTTGATCACAACGGCCTGTATAGATAGGTAACTTAGTAACTTACAGATATTTTAATTGTCCTCTTTCGATTTGAAGACAAACACAGCACGTTTTATTCAATTGTTTTTTCACGAGAGAAGCACTGCCTCTCTAAAAAGGCCGAATAAGCAATATTGCAGAGCAATTAATTTTGTAATTTTTCTTGCAAATAACTACTAATTTTATAAAACAGTAATTTCATAATCATGTTAAATTGATTTTGAAGTAACTATTTTATCAAAACTATTCCTTTTCGGAAAGAGCGAGCGGTGCGCGGGCGACGGGAAAAGGGCGGGGCTTGAACTTCGATGCCTGTTTGTCACGTTTTAACAATGAAGCCGCAGACAAAAAATACGCAAATACACGGAGCGCGTGAACTCATTGATTTAATAAAATGTTAGTTATCGTTTTTATGGACAATTTTGGGATTTCGACGTTTATTTTTTCCTACACAAATATGATCAGTATTCGATACTGAGTACACTAATTTTTATTTATACTATTAAAAATTAGTGGTAAATTATGTACTTTAAAATTGATACCGTTTTGTGAAAACGTTTGTATTTGTCTCAGCGGTTTATTAGTTGGTCCCTTTACAAGCCGTAATTCTATTTCCGCGTGCTGACAAAGGCTGCGGTGTGATACCTATATTCAGAAAAAAACTTGGTTACTAAAACATTTTTTTTACAGGTAAGGTAACTGACACGAAACATGGCTACAGCAAAGAAAAAATGTCGACAATATAGTGTCGATTATTTGAAATATGGTTTTGTTCCATCAGAGGCAGACAAACAATTGCCCATGTGCCTATTATGCAACAAAGTTTTGAGCAATGACTCTATGAAACCATCAAAGCTCGAAGATCATCTAAAAAGGTGTCATACTGATAAAATAGGTAAAGATTTAAAATATTTTCAAACATTGAAAGAAAAATATGGAAAGAGACCCACCATGCACAGTATGTTCGCTTCAACATCTCAAAGTAACGATGATGGCTTGCGGGCATCTTACAATATCTCATTACTTATAGCAAAATCTGGAAAACCGCACACTATCGGAGAACAATTAATTTTACCCGCTGTTGAAGAGGTTTTAAAAACTGTTTTGCACAAATCTCCATTTGACGTACTAAAAAGAATTCCATTAAGTAACAATACTGTACAAAGACGCATTGATGAAATGAGCTCTGATATCGAAAGCTTTTTGTGCAATCATCTGCAAAAAACTCATTTTTCTATACAACTGGACGAGTCAATGTTACCCAGTAATGAAGCATTACTATTGGCATATGTCCGATTTATTGTTGAGGAAGAAATTCACGAAGAATTGCTATTTGCCAGAACTTTGGAGACTGACACTAAAGGCGAATCAATATTTAATGTCCTGAGTAATTTTTTTACGGAAAAATCGATCCCATTTACAAACATTATTTCAGTGGCAACAGACGGAGCTCCTGCAATGGTCGGGCGATATCGTGGGTTTATAAGTCATCTCAAAAGAATTATACCAGGACTTACAGCTATTCATTGCGTAATCCACCGACTCAAAAGAATTATACCAGGACTTACAGCTATTCATTGCGTAATCCACCGACAACATCTTGTGGCAAAACATTTAAGTGACAGGTTGAACCAATCTCTTCATTTTGTAATAAAAGCTGTCAACAAAATCAGAAGCAATGCATTGAATACACGTTTATTTGCTCAATTGTGCGACGAAAATGATGAAGACTTCCAACGACTGCTCTTACATACTGAAGTACGCTGGTTGTCGAAAGGTGCATGCTTAACGAGATTTTACTCTGTTTTCGATTCCATATTAGAGTTCTTAGAAAGTAGAGATCCAGATTTAAAAGAAAACTTGATCAAATTCAAAGCAGACATTGCGTATTTGACAGATTTGTTTAAAAAATTTAATGATATTAACTTGCAGTTACAAGGGGACAGCCTGAATTTAATAAAAACAAAGGGGATAATTTCGGCTTTTCTTGGGAAATTAAAATTTATGAAGCAAAACATTAGTCGGCGCGAATTCTCTCAATTTCCAAACTTGTCGCAGGTAGAATGTATTGATGAGGATATCCATACCTACAGTCAACATTTAAGTGCCCTGCATGATGACTTCAAAACCAGGTTTGAAGATATACTGACGATGGATATACCACCATGGATAATAAATCCATTTGATGAAACGGAAGTGGCCAATGTTGTATTACAAGAGGAGCTGCTCGAGCTAAGCACTAATGAGGAGCTGAAGGTGAAATTTAGAAAAGGCTACCCAACATTTTGGCTGCAAGCAGAAATACCCGAAAAATATCCTGGACTGTGGGAAATCGCAAGGAAATTTTTAATAGCTTTTCCCTCGTCATATCTTGTCGAAAGGAGTTTTAGTGCCGTTACAAACCTCTTAACAAAAAAAAGGAGCAAATTAAACATCACAGAGCGGGGGGATTTGCGGTTATTGCTCACAAAAATAAAGCCAAACATTGATCGTTTGCTGACACTCCATCAGATACATCCTTCCCATTAATTAAAATTATGACCTGAACCTATATTACCTTAATATTTTTTTCTTGTAATTCTATTCTTTTAATAAATAAAGTGATATAAAATGTACCATTTTTCGTTTTTATTTTACATATCGAAATATAGGGACAGAACTCAGAAGTGACACAATTTTTATTTTTTGGCGACTTTAAGAATGTGGTAGAAATGTAGCAGCAGGGGGTCCACCGAAACCAGTAAAATTTTGAAAGTGGTCCACGAGAAAAATAAGTTTGGGAACTACTGGTCTAAACGAATCGAAAATGGTACCGTTTCAGGCAAAGAAGACGCGTGGCAGCAGCTCCGTCTGGAGAAAGCAGCACAGAGGGCGAGTCCAGCCACCAGTCCCACCAATCGCAGCGGAGCGTCGTGTACCTGCACGCTACCACTGGTAACTTAAACATTCATTATTTTTTTACTTGCAAGAGCTGGATTGACGTCACAAAGCAAGGATATGCCAAGGATGTCGAAGAACGGGCGAGATATAGAAAAGTAAAAGTAGAAAAGGGGTCCCTAGGTTTCAAAGCAACCAGCTGAGGATGCAACCATGAAAAGGCTAGAATGAAGAAGCTTTCATGTTTAATCTTAGACATTTGCTTTCCCTATTGATCTCCACACCACATTGACTTGCATCCAGCGACTTCTTATGATTCCTAGCTGATTCCTATTAAATTCTGATATTCGAAGGCACAGGTACAGACTGCTTCAGTGACAGACCCTCTATTAGTAAAGACACTTAAGGTATGGGGTTAGAAAATGATCTGCAGCCCTTTGCACGTGGACGTCATTCCAGAACACTCGTGCTCCTATCAGTCTGTGTAATTTATTTATCAATTACCCCACGTTTTCCAGTTGGAGACATCCCAGACCCCGGACGTATCACACGCAACAGATCCCGAGATGACGTTTCGTCCGTCAATTCTTCCAACATCCAAGTCAGGAGCACCACCAAAAGCTTCTCCATCTTCGCACCCTGGACACCGAAGCACTACTCCGACCAACATGACGTCCACTACGCCCAAAGGCCCAGAAAATCCAAACCCAAAGAAAGTTTCAACAAATCTTCGTCCATCAAAAACCTAAGCGAAGAAAGACCAACATTACAAAAGAACAAGTCATACAGTCAAACGACTTTGACGAGAAGACCAAGAGAGAACAATAGATTGACGAGTTCAAGCACAACTTTGTACAGAAAGCCAGAGAAACGCAGAGATGTAGATCAAAATACTACATTGGCACGCAAACCTGTTAATAGAGATAGGAAGAGTCAGTCAAATGAAATCCTGAACAGGGATAGTCGTGATAGAGTTTCCAGGTCCATATCGATGCCGAAAGATAATAACAAAAAGGCTGGTTGGTTTAAATTGAGTAATAAAAATAAAAAACAAGAGAATACTAGGGTTCGCTAGATTGATTTTTTTTTAAATTTTTAAATGCTTTTTAAATTATGTCGCCAATAATTAGTCATTAAATCAGCCATTCAATACTTAAACGTATGACGTTAGGTAACGTCATTAAAATCTGGATATGTGGCTTTCTTTAAACAACGTCTACTATGGTCTCTTAAATCCATACAAATGCAAGGGAGTAAACGAGATGGCGCAAATATAGAATGTAAGATGACATCTCACACACTAACTGATATTTATGGATGAGAGCATGGTTACTATACACTGTAAACTGAGAGAAGGCGTATGTTGGAATCCATCCATCATCATAATTTTTATGTAGTTTGGTGCTATGTTTATTAAGACATTAACAATATTTTGGAACTATAGAAAGTGCCATTGACCACTTTTATAATGTTACCATTTTCATTCGTCAATTTTTAAAAGGCCGAATACCTATATAATTAGTGTATTTTTTTGTCTTAGTCGTTTATGGCATGGCAACCAAAAGTTGAAAAGAACTTTTCGGTATTATTGTCATTGTACTAAGTCGAATACGAGATTTGTCGAAAAAAATGGCGGGCAAAATACCACATATAGGGTTTTCTGTAGTTAGCCGCCATGTTTTTTCGTAGAACAGTCATGGGCAGATAAATTGGATTATAATTTTTTGTGCACAGAAGGCGTACCTACGAGTATACACACTAACACCACACTTACTAAATATGTATCGGCCTTTTGAATATTGCATAAAATAGTCATTTATATTTTTAAGTGTCCTTAACAAATTGCTTTTACTGTTAGTACTAATAAAAATATATAATACAATACCTAGCTAAGATATTTTGATGAATTTTCACTTTTCTTTTATTGATTTATTCTTTTTCTGCATTTCTCGCGTGCGAGTATATACTTAGATAAGTATGTTCTCAATCTGACTTCTTTTCATACCTATTTTCGAATCTACTTAGGTGGAATGGAGATGTCACGTTTTTTCGTTTGGACTAATCACTACGAAGGAAAACCATTAATTAATTAATTATGTAATGAACTTTAAATAAACTTTTAATATGGTACCTACGTGTTTTTTTTTTTTTGCTGTATATTTAAAATACCCCGTTACAGAATAGAGTTCGAAAAGGTTCGAGCAATTTCCGCGATGGCGCAATAGGCACATGGCGTTTATGGCTATTTGTATAGCAAGTTGCGAGTCGTGCTTTGCCAAAATATATTATTACGTAGCTACGTGTTTTAACTATTGTGTTTGTATTTGCGACAAAACAAGCAATCTATATTTATTTATATATTGTTTGACCGAGCGAGCGAAGCGAGTGAGGTCTCTAAATAGAGTTGGAGCAAAAACACATGGTTTGTGTGTACGTATGTATGTATGTTTATACCGCGATAACTCTCGAGCCGTTAGTCTGATTTCGATAAAGTTCAAAGTGTGTATAGTAGACATGTATAGAATTTTTAAGTTCGTTTGGCATCAAAATCGGTTTAGTAGTTTTTGAGATATTGGCATTAATGTAAAAATTAATATTTTTTGATAACTCCAAAGCTGTAAGTCCGTTTTCGCTGATAAACAGAATGTATGTAGGCAACGTTATTATACGTAGGGTATCAAAATAGATTATGTGATATTAAACCGACTCTCAAAAAAAGAGGATCTAATGTTTTTTTTCGTATTTGTTGCTTATTAACTCCGTTATTACTAAACCGATTGAAGTTTAGGAATAAAATAATAATAACTGTAAAACACCTAGAACAATAGTGATGATGTCGTCGAAGTAAACTAATCATATTTTTTTCCAAATCACAAAAACAAATGTTTTTCTGACAAATTAGTGGGACCATCGTGAAGATAATTTGAAGTCGGGATATTAATCTACAAGGGTGGGAGTAGAAGGATCAATGGACCATATAGTCTAACGGGCTAAAAATTAACGATAACAGAAGAAGGTGATTTTTAAATAATTATGCCAGGGCAAACAGAGTAGATAAATCCCTCAACTATACACAGTTCATGAAGGATTGATTGACCTACTACAAGGTACTGATCCCAAGGGAAACGTATTCCAATTTTTTATTTCAACCGACTTCCAGAATCCGACACGGAGAAGATTCATAATTCGAGTGAATGTTGACAGAATAACTCCATAACTCCATCGTGTCTGAACCGATATTTATTTTTTTGTCTGAAAGGATATACTTACTTTAAATGACATTCCATAGAAATTACAAATCCCATAGAAACAAACAACTTTAACAAAATCGTAGAAAAACTATTTTAATACGGTTTTTATCGCGTTTATTACATAATAGCTGTTTCCCGCAGCTCCGCCTGCGTCATAAGTAGCCTATGTTTGATCCCGGGTCTTAAAGTATATTCATACCAAATTTCATCAAATCTGCTCAGCGGTTTGGCCGTGAAAGCGTAACAGACAGACTTTTGCATTTAAAGATAACTAGCTTTTTCCCGCAGCTCCGCCTGCGTCAAAAAGTAGCCTATGTTTGACCCCGGGTCTTCAACTATATTCATACCAAATTTCATCAAAATCCGTTCAGCGGTTTGGCCGTGAAAGCGTATCAGACAGACAGACAGACTTTCGCATTTATAATATTAGTATGGACTAGCTGTTTCCCGCAGCTCCGCCTGCGTTAAAAAGTAGCCTATGTTTGACCCCATGTCTTCAACTATATTCATACAAAATTTCATCAAAATCCGTTCAGCAGTTTGGCCGTGAAAGCGTAACAGACAGAGAGACAGACAGAGTTTCGCATTTATAATATTAGTATGGATATTATATTAAACTTTGTCGATACTCACCTCGAATGAGGAATCTTCTTAAGTCAAGAAAGCTAGTGACGACTAATCATACCAATGAGTTGGAGTAAGGTTGAGTCGAGTTTCAGTGAAGGTAGAATATGGATGTCAAAGGCAAATAGGCCCACAATAGGCCACGCCACGTGTGGTCGCGACCATCGCGACATTATGTACGAGGCGTCAAGTTCACCAACGTCATGTCATGTCAACATCATGCCGATTTGGAAGTTTTGAAACTTCGAACTTTGATCGTCGCAGTTTGCCAGATTCAGGAATTAAATACTTTTTCGGTATATTTTGTCAAATATTCGGAGCATCCAAAATGTTACAAAAAGAGCGCGTTTTTTCTTAATTTTTATTGACTTTTCTATCAATTCAATTTTTATTTTTATGGCTCCATCATTTAGTCAAACGATGTCATGGTTGGAAATAACATTGTGTAACACTTTCAAAAAGTAAATAAATAAGGGCGTGTTCAGCAGTCTGTGTGTAACTTAAAACAACACAACAAAAAGGGTTAATAAGTACTTATAATATAATAATTGGACATTTTAGAAGTATTTTGTATCAATACAAATGACAAAGAACAAAAGAAAAGAGGGTAGGGGAACAATAGTGAAAGTTTAAATAAAGATATTGTTGTTTTTAATAAATTGTCTACTCAGACACAAAAGGGGAGAAAACCAAGGTGACCAAATTAGGAATATTTACAGGACGTGGTATATTTTGTGGAAGAAGATCGTAGATAATATATAGAGATTCAGACCGCAAAGGACAGCTGAAAAAAATATGTTTCAGAGTTCTTCGTCGGAAAGAAGGAGTTGTCTTTTACTCTAATTTTAGCAAGAAAAACCGGAGAGCACACATGACCCAATCGTAATCGGATTATGGCAGAGGTAGGATGTTTATCGAAATTACGATATTTTGAGAACCACGGTCGTGATGGAATGTCAAGTTGGATCTTAAAGTTTTGCTCGAGATTCTTTAATGCTGCACCACAACTTGTTCCAATTTTTCCTCAAATGAGACTTAGCCGACAATCTAAGATCACGAGGGTGGCAATGATAATGTTTGTCAGAACCCGACTGAATGGCGTTTTTAGCAAACATATCAGTTCATATAGCAGTTTCATTTCCCGTTATACCAGTATGACCTGGAATCCATGCTAGAACGACTTCCAAACCTGCTTAATGGCATTGGAATAAAATTTGTCTAGTAATCAAAGTTATAGAAAAAATATCCTTAGCATGAAGAGGAAATTTTTCAAGATCCTGGAGACAGCTTTTAGAGTCGGAAAGAATAAGAGCTTTTTTAATTTGATGGGATTCTATGAAAGTGACAGCTTCTAAAATAGCAATTGGCTAGTCAACTAAAAAATAAATTGTGTATTTTATATAATTTATTGATAGAATAGACTATTTCGGAGATACAATTTAAACGAAAAAATTCTTAAAATTATATTTATTTTGTTATTTAATTTTAAAGATTTTATAGTGATGACGTCACGCATCAATAATGGCCATCTCGAACTGTAAGAAAGCAAAAATTACTAAGGTATTAAAAAATATGTATGTCAGTGTCAAAAGTCAAAGTCAAAGGTTTCTTGTTTGTTTACAATCGCCAAATAAGTAGGTATCTACCCCATTTCTCGTATCTATTGCATATTGGCCTGTATAATGAACTTTACTGCCGTCCCTTCATCCGTTGACATCTGATTTTTCAATAATTGGACACCGATTCTTCATTATAATGTATGAATGAATGTAATGAAGATGTAGTTAGGTTATGTTTACTTGAACAGAGATGACATTTAACATGGGTGACAAGTACGTGAAGCGCCTAATTAGCGCTACCAAACAAAACATATTTATTCATTACCCTGTGCTACCAACCTAAAAAATTAAATGTGAATAGCCGGAAGTTATCCGGCTACGTCATACGTTAACTTTGCTAAAAAATGAAAGTCATTGGGGTTTCTGCGATTTTCTTTGAAAATACTTGCTTATCTAAAGATCTGGGGGCTTACCATAAACTTTAACAAAACCATGATGGTTTTCGCCCATCTTGTTTTAAGCTTAAAATAATATTGTTCCAAATCGTACCATGAACTTTTAAAACAAGATTGTTGTATTCCTGCGTAGAGTTGTGAAAGAACGAATGATTTGTCTATTCCCTGGCAATTGTGAGAGCGAGACTCCGCTATATAATTCGTATAGCTGCATCACTTTTACGCAGTGTTCCGATTGACTCTCGTTACGAAATATTGAATTTTAAATTTAATATATTGAATTATGTGTTTTTAAAGTTGATTATGTGTTCAAAATATATAAAATACATTTATATTATTAAATTTCAATTACAACAAATAAAAAATGAAATTTGGGTTATGATTACAAACGAAGCTGTGCACGCAAATGAGATTCGGAACATTTTTTTACGTTTTATAAAGACAACTGACAGTTCACGCGCAGCCACTCAAAAGGTCTCGCACTGAGTTTGTTTAGATAAAAATATTTTAATAATAGCTTTGGTTAATTCCAAGTAAGTTAAATGCGGGGTCCAGATTCACAGGTTTTTCTCGAGAGAGAACTGTGAATGGGGACAGCGTTCTCGTACTCTTCTCCTTCCTTTGTTGAACGAGGGTCCAGCAGTAACAGAGGAGCCGGCATTGTCGCTAGCCTAGCCTATCATGTCTTGTGGAAAAAATAGTAAAATGTCTATTATTATTTTTTTACATTCATCATCATCATTTCAGCCGCAGTCAGTCCACTGCTGGACATAGGCCTCTCCCAATGATTTCCAAAATGATCGGTTGGCAGCAGTCTGCATCCAGCGTTTACCTGCGACCTTTTTCAGGTCATCTGACCATCTGGTCGGTGGATGTCCAACGCTGCGCTTACCGGTACGTAGTTGCCATTCGAGAACCTTTCTGACCCATCGGCCATCGGTTCTCCGCGCTATGTCCACTGCCACTTTTTTTATTATAAGTTACTAAAATAATTAAGATGTTTTCATTTTTAGGTTTCTGTCTAACGGCTTGCACTAAACGACACGGCGACATTGACAAATGCAAGCTTAAAGTAATATTGTTTTTTACGTGTCATGGTACGAATTTCGAGAGTAATATTAAAATAATACTGCTATAAGACATTATGGTAAGCCCCCTGATTAATGTAATCTGTTCCTTAAGCCTATTCCTCGAAATGGTTTACGAATTAGACATTTTCATGAAAAAGTTTACTAGCCAATTGCTTCGCCAGTAAATACTGAAGTAGGAGGAGGACTATATATTATATATTAGAGTTTTCTTCATAACCAGGTTTTGTTAAATAGAGGAAAGACTAGGATCAGTTACATCTAGGGTTGCCAGGTCGCCAAACCTAATAGCCTGACAGACCAGTCAGTTTGGTCGGAAATTTGGCTAAAACGGCCGGACACCCTACATTATTGAGGATTTTGTGTCTCAGTATTTAAAGCTTTTCTGATTATTACCATAAATCTTGTTAAATTAAATAAAATGTAAAAAGCCTAACAAAAACCGGACAAGATGGACACCGTTTATTTTGGCCGGACACGCAATCAAAAAGCCTAACTATGTCCGGCTTTATCCGGACGCCTGGCAACGCTAGTTACATCCATAAAGGAGACTGGGGGAGGAGAATCTCCCCTATCAGGAGGTTCTTCGTCCATTTCTAGATGGGCAGATTTTTAATAAATATTTAATATCTACCTTTAAACCACCACCAAGACAACACAAACAAAAAAATATTTTGGAAAAACACAGAATTATTTGAAAAGTTCTCGAATTTATCTCGAAACACGTGTGATTACCAATAAAGTGACAAGGCAAGTCTCACGTTTCTATCCGGTAAGCAAATCTTTAGGCGAAGAGTTTGCAATAAATAAACATGTCAAGATGCGCAGATAAGAATATGTAATGAACAGTAAGATTATAATACCTATGTTGTACCGCAGTGATTCCCAAAGTGGTCCAGGTGGACCCCCAGGGGTCCACGGGAGACTTGCTGGGGGTCTACGTAGGCGTGAACAAAAAATGGGGGTCCATAAGATGTTAATGGGGGTCCACGAAAATTTATCTGCTTTTGATAGTAAAGAGCAAAAATGTAAGCATAGTTTTTATAAGGGCCTACCTACATTGTTTTAAGTACCTATCTAAGCAGATAATATTTTAATAAGGCAAGCGACTGTTACTTGTCCAAACTTGTGTATTCGATATTACGTACAATTTCGTGTACAGACTTGCAAAGCGCTATCCGCCCGACAATGCTTAATGCTTGTTCAGACATGAACTTGATCAACACTATAAATACTTGATGCCAAAGGCAACCAAACGCATTCATTTGTTTCCGGAATTTCGAAAACAAGGCGGAATTTGGAAAAAAGTTGTGAGAAAATTTATATCTGTGTTTGCTAGTGCCGGAGAAAAGTAAGTAACCTACCTTTTTTTGTTATAGTACTTAAGTATTTTGTTTACGTGTACTAGTCGGTTGATCACAACGGCCTGTATAGATAGGTAACTTAGTAACTTACAGATATTTTAATTGTCCTCTTTCGATTTGAAGACAAACACAGCACGTTTTATTCAATTGTTTTTTCACGAGAGAAGCACTGCCTCTCTAAAAAGGCCGAATAAGCAATATTGCAGAGCAATTAATTTTGTAATTTTTCTTGCAAATAACTACTAATTTTATAAAACAGTAATTTCATAATCATGTTAAATTGATTTTGAAGTAACTATTTTATCAAAACTATTCCTTTTCGGAAAGAGCGAGCGGTGCGCGGGCGACGGGAAAAGGGCGGGGCTTGAACTTCGATGCCTGTTTGTCACGTTTTAACAATGAAGCCGCAGACAAAAAATACGCAAATACACGGAGCGCGTGAACTCATTGATTTAATAAAATGTTAGTTATCGTTTTTATGGACAATTTTGGGATTTCGACGTTTATTTTTTCCTACACAAATATGATCAGTATTCGATACTGAGTACACTAATTTTTATTTATACTATTAAAAATTAGTGGTAAATTATGTACTTTAAAATTGATACCGTTTTGTGAAAACGTTTGTATTTGTCTCAGCGGTTTATTAGTTGGTCCCTTTACAAGCCGTAATTCTATTTCCGCGTGCTGACAAAGGCTGCGGTGTGATACCTATATTCAGAAAAAAACTTGGTTACTAAAACATTTTTTTTACAGGTAAGGTAACTGACACGAAACATGGCTACAGCAAAGAAAAAATGTCGACAATATAGTGTCGATTATTTGAAATATGGTTTTGTTCCATCAGAGGCAGACAAACAATTGCCCATGTGCCTATTATGCAACAAAGTTTTGAGCAATGACTCTATGAAACCATCAAAGCTCGAAGATCATCTAAAAAGGTGTCATACTGATAAAATAGGTAAAGATTTAAAATATTTTCAAACATTGAAAGAAAAATATGGAAAGAGACCCACCATGCACAGTATGTTCGCTTCAACATCTCAAAGTAACGATGATGGCTTGCGGGCATCTTACAATATCTCATTACTTATAGCAAAATCTGGAAAACCGCACACTATCGGAGAACAATTAATTTTACCCGCTGTTGAAGAGGTTTTAAAAACTGTTTTGCACAAATCTCCATTTGACGTACTAAAAAGAATTCCATTAAGTAACAATACTGTACAAAGACGCATTGATGAAATGAGCTCTGATATCGAAAGCTTTTTGTGCAATCATCTGCAAAAAACTCATTTTTCTATACAACTGGACGAGTCAACGTTACCCAGTAATGAAGCATTACTATTGGCATATGTCCGATTTATTGTTGAGGAAGAAATTCACGAAGAATTGCTATTTGCCAGAACTTTGGAGACTGACACTAAAGGCGAATCAATATTTAATGTCCTGAGTAATTTTTTTACGGAAAAATCGATCCCATTTACAAACATTATTTCAGTGGCAACAGACGGAGCTCCTGCAATGGTCGGGCGATATCGTGGGTTTATAAGTCATCTCAAAAGAATTATACCAGGACTTACAGCTATTCATTGCGTAATCCACCGACTCAAAAGAATTATACCAGGACTTACAGCTATTCATTGCGTAATCCACCGACAACATCTTGTGGCAAAACATTTAAGTGACAGGTTGAACCAATCTCTTCATTTTGTAATAAAAGCTGTCAACAAAATCAGAAGCAATGCATTGAATACACGTTTATTTGCTCAATTGTGCGACGAAAATGATGAAGACTTCCAACGACTGCTCTTACATACTGAAGTACGCTGGTTGTCGAAAGGTGCATGCTTAACGAGATTTTACTCTGTTTTCGATTCCATATTAGAGTTCTTAGAAAGTAGAGATCCAGATTTAAAAGAAAACTTGATCAAATTCAAAGCAGACATTGCGTATTTGACAGATTTGTTTAAAAAATTTAATGATATTAACTTGCAGTTACAAGGGGACAGCCTGAATTTAATAAAAACAAAGGGGATAATTTCGGCTTTTCTTGGGAAATTAAAATTTATGAAGCAAAACATTAGTCGGCGCGAATTCTCTCAATTTCCAAACTTGTCGCAGGTAGAATGTATTGATGAGGATATCCATACCTACAGTCAACATTTAAGTGCCCTGCATGATGACTTCAAAACCAGGTTTGAAGATATACTGACGATGGATATACCACCATGGATAATAAATCCATTTGATGAAACGGAAGTGGCCAATGTTGTATTACAAGAGGAGCTGCTCGAGCTAAGCACTAATGAGGAGCTGAAGGTGAAATTTAGAAAAGGCTACCCAACATTTTGGCTGCAAGCAGAAATACCCGAAAAATATCCTGGACTGTGGGAAATCGCAAGGAAATTTTTAATAGCTTTTCCCTCGTCATATCTTGTCGAAAGGAGTTTTAGTGCCGTTACAAACCTCTTAACAAAAAAAAGGAGCAAATTAAACATCACAGAGCGGGGGGATTTGCGGTTATTGCTCACAAAAATAAAGCCAAACATTGATCGTTTGCTGACACTCCATCAGATACATCCTTCCCATTAATTAAAATTATGACCTGAACCTATATTACCTTAATATTTTTTTCTTGTAATTCTATTCTTTTAATAAATAAAGTGATATAAAATGTACCATTTTTCGTTTTTATTTTACATATCGAAATATAGGGACAGAACTCAGAAGTGACACAATTTTTATTTTTTGGCGACTTTAAGAATGTGGTAGAAATGTAGCAGCAGGGGGTCCACCGAAACCAGTAAAATTTTGAAAGTGGTCCACGAGAAAAATAAGTTTGGGAACTACTGTTGTACCGTATCAAAGGCGTGCAAGGAAAAGTTAAATAAATAATGAATATTTTGCATTATCTTTTGCAAAGCATAATGGGAAGACAACATGAATATAGAAAAACCATACATTGAACTTAAATAAATTTAAAGGACAGTAATGATTTCTTATGTTTTCGCGATTGTTATTCATTAAATTAAACTATTTTAATACGGTTTTATCGCGTTTATTACTTATTTATTTACACCTGACGTTTCAAACACTTTACAGCGTTCATGGTCGCAGGCAGACTAAGTTAACATTTGTCTTTGATTCCAAGATTTCATTCCAAGGATGTTACGTGAAGCTATTGAAATTAAAAAACATCCTAATTTCAATAGCGAGGTTGGATGGCAGGTACCGCCAGCTTGGGACCCAGTCATTAACTTAATAAAATCGCAAACTCGGAAGCAGACTGCAAGACCCTTAGATACTGTGAGCCAATACTGCGTGAATCGGAATAGTTCCCAATAAAAATTTCAGGCGGTAGTTTGTAATCTTATGACATCAAAGACAAATGTTAACATAATCTGCCTGCGACCATGAACGCTGTAAAGTGTTTGAAAAGTCAGGTGTAAATAAATAAGTAATAAACGCGATAAAACCGTATTAAAATAGTTTAATTTAAAGGACAGTATTTTATTTGGCATATTACATTTTCTTAAAAAAACAATTTCAGTATCATTTAATCATTTTGTGGACTTTCGGTACTTTATAAAATATAATCTGGTCACACTGTCGGTTCCATTAAATTCCATTTCAATCGACGACGACGTGACGTTTTTTATTGTGTCAAACGAAATTAGTTTCCTCTTCATGATTCTTGAAAATTCCCATAAATTATCATAAATGTTAAGAAGAGAGAGTTTCGCTTGCACAACTATAAGAAAATGGCTCGCCGCTACCGAGATGCGGCAGCTAAACTGCAGCAAAACGTGCAAAAACATTTGGATGTGATGAAGGATCTTTCTTCATCTGAAGATGAGGAGCCTTACGAGTCCAACGTCCTCCAGGGAGTGTTCCAGAGCTACTGCAGGGGTGGCGGAGATACGCATTTGCTAGACCGAACAAAAAACCTACTAGAAGAAGCAATAAGCGGTCGGTCAATAACATGCCTTATTTGTATTGGTAGTATTAAACGATGTGATGCTATTTGGACTTGCGAGCACTGCCACTGCTATTTCCATCTTCCCTGCATCCAAAAATGGTCGAACGACAGCATAAGCCTAAGACTGGATAACCCGCAATCGCCTATCTCGGTTTTCAAACCTCAAAAAATCGAATGGTGCTGTCCGAAATGCCGACAGTCATATTCTAAGGATGAAATACCTCGTAAGTACCGCTGTTTTTGTGGAAAAACTGATGACCCACCTCTACATCCCTGGTTGATACCTCATTCCTGTGGAGAACTGTGCGGAAAGAGATTGTCTTTAGGAGATAACTGTAAACATAAGTGTTTGTTGCTTTGTCACCCTGGTCCATGCCCCCCGTGTCCTCAAACAGTCAATGGAGTGTGTTACTGTGAGAAAGTAAGGAAAAAGGTTCGATGCAGTGCTGCAAAGTGGTCATGTGGAGAGCAGTGCAAAAAGACTTTGTTCTGTAACTCTCATAAGTGTGAGAACATCTGCCATGAAGGAGATTGTCCTCCATGTTCGTATACAAGTGTCCAGTCATGTCAATGCGGTACTGAGAAGGTTAAGAGGCCTTGTAATGACCCTTCATGGCAATGCAAGAAGCCATGCAACAAGCCATATTCCTGCGGATATCATAAATGTGAGAAAGTCTGCCATTCCGGTCAGTGTGGTTCTTGCCCCAACTCTGGAACACGTTCTTGTCCATGTGGAGCAAACCAACTCGTCGTACAATGCCCTGATGTTATGGAAACTTGCCTGGGCACATGTAATAAGCTGCATGTAAATTGTGAACATAGTTGCCCTGAGAAATGTCATAAAGGCCCTTGTCCCCCATGCCAAGTCGTGGTTCTAAAGAAATGTTTTTGTTCCGCTCATGAGCGCTCTCTTCCGTGCAGCAAAGATTACAAATGTGAAACGAAATGCCGAGGCACTAGACCCTGTGGCAAACATGGTTGTGCACGAAAATGCTGCAATGGTAACTGTCCTCCTTGTGAGAAAATTTGTGATAAGCCTCTGCAATGTGGGCGTCATAAATGTACGATGGTCTGCCATCGAGGACCATGCTATCCTTGCCCACTAGAATCCAAAGTTACTTGTAGATGTAAAGAAACCTACATTACAGTTCCTTGTGGCCGAGAAAAACATACTAAGCCTCCAAAGTGCAGTCTTCCTTGTAAAATCAAATATAAATGTGGACATATGGAAGAAAACAGACATATTTGTCATTTTGGAGATTGCCCTCCATGCGAGGCTGTGTGTTACAAAAAATATCCGAAGTGCGGTCACGATTGCAAAGCTACTTGCCATGAATTTGTAGCTGTAGTCTTCAAGCAAGTGGCAAAACCAGCTACCCCATGGGAAATAGAGCCACCAAAGACAAAGATAATGAGTTTGGAATGTCCGCCATGTGAAACTCCTGTCTCTCTTGTCTGCTTCGGAGAACATGAGATTGAACAACAGCCATGCCATTCAGCTAAGCGTAGGTGTTGTGGACGACTATGCGGGCGTCCATTGGCTTGTGGCAACCACTCTTGCGCTTTACTCTGTCATCTTTACTCTCAAAACCCTGATTATCCAAATGTGCCTTATAGTTGCAAGCCTTGTAATAATGAATGCCTTGTGGCCCGTCCAGAGAAATGTTCGCACAAATGTTCTTTAAAGCAATGTCATCCAGGGCCCTGTCCACCTTGCGAAATTCTGGAACGGATTGCCTGTCATTGCGGAGTAACAGATTTATATTTACGTTGTAAAGAGCTTTGCAATGCAACCGAAGAAATGTTTTCTTGTAAACAACAATGCCCTAAAAACTTGAGCTGCAAACATAGATGCCGTAAAAACTGTCATTCCGGTGAGTGCGGTGAAAAACAAATATGCACGAAGAAAACCAAAGTTAACTGTGTCTGTGGCAATTTAAGAAAGGAATTCCCATGCAATTTAGTCAAGAGTGGGGAGGTTAAAGTAGAATGTGATGAGACATGTGAAGCTAGACAGTCTGCAATGAAAAAGGAGAAAGAGCTGGAAGAGTTCAGACAGAAAGAGATAGAAGAAGAACGCAACCGTAGAGAGTTGGCCGAGTATGAATGGAAGTTGAAAGGGAAGAAGAAGAAGTACAAAGAAAAGAAAACGGTTGCTAACACTGATAATAGAAACTTTTTTGAAAAATATTGGATTTCTATTTTGACTATTTTCATTGCTGGCTCATCTATTCTGTTTTGTGTTTTTTATACATAAAAATTTCCAATTATTTAAATTTCGATATTAGACTAAGATTTTTACCCTTGTATGCCTACGAGACAATTTTGTGAATTAGATTTTTAGTTATATTATGATGGGATTATTTGAAATTATTTTTCCCTTGACAACAAAATGTTATTTATTTGTTGCATATATTAATGACGTAAAGTGTGCGTCATGTAAGTTGAAATAATGTGAGTGAAACAGTTAAACTGAAAATTTGTATGGGGGGTTGTCCTGCTCACACTTTGTCAACATATGTGTCGTATTGTAACTATTTATTTACCAAGGTGGTATTGTTTTAATTCACAAATAAATGATTTGATTTGATTAATTGATTGATCATAAAAGATAAGAAAAAGTCTAATGTGAAAGAATAAGACAAAACACAGTGTTTGTTATTTTTTATGAATACTTAAGCTGGTTAGTCAATAACACAGACATTATAACCTTAAAGACAAGTGCTAAGGTTATAATGTCTGTGGTCAATAATGAATAATGTTTAAGAAAAATATAATTCATTCATTCATATCGAGTGCATTACATATATCAATCGACCGTGTACACTCTGAAGCCTTTTTTTTTTTAATGTATGAAGAATATACTTAAGAATATGTCGAATGATAGTTGCTCGATATTGAACAAAAATCCTTCGATATCGTACGATAATCATTTGATATTAAACAATTAATCGAATTAAAAATCATTCAACTCGCCGATTTTGCGTGACTCACTGGTCTCGGAGTAATTATTAATGTTTGAGTGAGTTTAAGTAATGGTTCTGTGGTGCAATAAAGAGTATTTTTGTAGTATACTGTAAACTAAAATAAAAACAAAAATTAATTTAATGTCATCAGACAAAGTATTGTTTAAGATCTGATTGAAAACATTGCCTAAGCCTCAAACAAAAAATAGATGAAAACCCCCTTATAAGTAGATACTTTACTTTTACTTTTTTTTTTAGTTAAATAGTTCCATATCAGCAAAGCCAAGATCGTACGCATAGTATGTAATGTGTGTCTTAGACATGTCGTGGCCAGATCGTTAAATTGATCATTTCATGATTTGGTTGATCATATATCATGAAATGTGACCATTTCGTGATAAGGCCAAAACACAATCGACCATATCATTAAAACGTCAGCGTTTAATGATAAGGTCATTCATGTTTGGCCAGATCATATCAGTACTACGTGGTAGACCACGCTATATCATGAAATAATCAATTCTACGATTTTGCCACAACAGACACACTGCAGTGTGCATAGCTTATAAAGTCAAACATTCCAGATACCTACTTGAGTGCGAAAACCGTAAAATCGAGTTTTCTTACATCGAAAACCATTCTACGATAATTTTGTACTGCGAGGTGTTGATAAATCGACGCCTTCTAAGTGCGAAGTTTCGTTACATCGAAAAATTATAGTGTGAAATATTTTACTGCGCACGTTTGATACTGCGAAGGCTTATTCTGTCGATTTTATAGTGACATAACACACACCACCGGTTACACATATTAGTTCACCAATGAGAATCGTTCGAAATTGCGCCATTACCTTTACTGATTTTCCGCGAATCATGCTTTTCGAAAATAGCACACGGAACCCTTTTTTTTTGTCACGCAAAACTGGAAAGTCGAATGATTAGCATTCGTCATTATCGTTGAGTCGGAACTATTTTCGTTCGACATAATGTGTCATACTTTTTAAAAATAGGGCTCCTGCATAGAGATTGCAGCTCTCCAAAACGCATATATTTGCGGTATATAAATTCGAAACATTGTAACTTGGTTGTTTGAACAGCCATTGATGCACTTAGTACGTAGGTATGTGTGTTATCTGATATGCCAACTTTTGATACTGGTATTTTGTGATTGTTCTAAGAATTAATAAAATGTTTTTGATTATTACTTACTAATTGTAATTATTTTTTATCTTGTGTTTTCAAAGAATTGAAATATGCTGTATAACTGTATGTGTACAACAGTACGTACCTCAAAAATAATCACGGCTGAACAACGAACGTGTTTTTTTGCGGTTAATATAGATAATGGTAATGATACCCTTCGTGCCCGAGCCCCGACTCGCACTTGACCGGTTATTTATTTTTAATTTTAAAGAAAACTTCTTACCACAACAGACTATGAAAACGTGTACAGAAGTGGAATTATTGAAAAAAGTGACTCGCACAAAGTCTGCTTCATCCTAGCTTGTATTCCTAGTTGCGTCGTCAGCTTACGCTTCGGAGCCTAGGGTACGCTATAAGTCATGGTCCCACATTTGGCGGCACTGGTTATTACAATGGAGCGACTGCCGTCTGACCTCCGTAACTCTTTTTACAGAGAAATAATAAGTAGACAAATAGCAGGATTTTTTGTGAATTTCTTGCTTCTAGAAATCGCAAAGTGTAGTTTTTCTATCACTTCCCATAAAAAACTTGACGAAA
This sequence comes from Euzophera pinguis, assembly GCA_947363495.1. Classification (NCBI taxonomy): domain Eukaryota; kingdom Metazoa; phylum Arthropoda; class Insecta; order Lepidoptera; family Pyralidae; genus Euzophera; species Euzophera pinguis. The sequence goes on from OX376176.1 coordinate 10,467,569, forward strand.
CCATACTGAACTGGCTATAATCTTTTAATTCTATTTATATGAGAATGACTAAGCGAGATGTAGCTTTACATCCCGTATTGCACCATCTCGCTTACTCGCATATTTGCACATCATTTGACCAGTCAACTCCAGAGTTAAGACATGATAGAAGCCTCTTGACCTAAAAAAAGAAGAAGATAAATAATTAAAAAGGAAGACTTGTATCCATGGCCGTATAAGACATTATTAAAAAAATATTGACAGCGATTCTAACTGTTCTGTTTGTTAATGTCAATTGCGTGAAACCGTGAGTGAAGTAATTTTTCGTTTATATTTACCTAGGTACTCTTATTAAGAATATTATTGTATACAAAATAAATTCATTTTTAAAACTCTAATTTAGTTGTGATAACGCTTAGTGCACTTTAAAGTTTCTAGTTTGTGCTTCTAACTACCAACAATCAACGCTTTATACAAAATATATCCTATCCTATCTATCCTGCCTCGTCGGATCATCTCTTATCTTGTAACTGCCTCTGATGATTCATTCTTCGTGAAACAGTTCACATGTTGCAAGCAATCGGTAAGCAACAAATCAAATTATTTCCCACAAAATTTATAGAAATATGTCACATCAAATCTGTACATACGTTTTCTTAGACTTAGAAACTACCGGTTTACCTTCGGAAGAGTGCAATAAGACGAAAATTACAGAGCTAAGTATGGTAGCTGTGTGTAGAAAGCATTTATTAGAAACACGGCCGGGTTGCGCCCCCAGAGTGCAAGATAAACTAACGTTATGCTTCAATCCTCAAAAGCGTGTAAGTTTCGAGTCCTTCCACACAACAGGACTGGACAACGACCTCCTTCAATATAAATCACCATTCAACAAAGATATTTGCAGTATGATGCGCACATTCGTCAATGTACAGCCGAAACCCGTATGTTTGATAGCCCAAAACGGAATGGGTTTCGACTTTCCTATAATAAAGAATCATTTTGAAAGAAACAAGGAAGTTTTAACAGAAGATGTTATGTGTGCGGATTGTTATCATGGATTTTATGATATTCTTGAGAAAAAGGAAGACGAATTGAAAGAAATTTTAAGTCTGAAAGTCACTGAAAGTAAATTGTCATCTGATTCTGATAGTCTGCATTCTGCAGTAAATTCATCACAAGTCGGTTCCAAGGTCCGAAGAGATTTAAGTAAAGTATTTTGTGATTGGTCTGCTGAAAATTATATAGAAGCATCCACTGGGAAAAATCAAAACAATCACGAATCCAATCAAGTAGCACCGATGCCAACAGATCTCAATAATTCAACACCAAATCTTGAAATTTACGGAAATACATCAATAAACGAAAATCTAAACGAATTAGATTTGTATGCAAACCAAAAGATGAAATTGGCAAACGAGTCAACACCGAAAAGACCTACAAAATATTTGCCTCGAAGAAAGAAAACTATAGGGGAAATCAGAAATAGAAGGTTCCCTTGGTCTGACGATAATAGACCGAAGAAATCGTATAAACTTGCTCATATTTACGAGAGGGTTTTAAATCGTCAAGCACCAGAAGCTCATCATGCAGAGAATGACTGTATTTACGCATTGGAGATTGCAGCAGCCGTCGCCGAAGATTTCGTGGCTTGGGTTGATGACAACTGTTGCCCGTTTTCTGAAATTAAGCCAATGACGATCGGAGTCAAAATTGGTTTTTGATATTTGATTTACCCAATTTTTGCCTTGCATTTTAAGTACATTTTTTTAGAACAAATCTTAACCTTGTTTAGTTTACAATCTGTATACTTTATTATACATGTTTTATTAATGTAAGTTTTATGTGCATGTTAAATTATGATCTAAATTATTTTAACACAACTATTAATTTCAAATGCTACCATTATAGCAATGAGAATGTCATTAATGGTAGAAAACGGAGTAGATGAAAATTCCAAAAAAGCTTGATTTTATTTGGTGGCAGCAAAAAAAATTTAACATTTTTGGAATTTTCATCTATTCCTTATTGGAGTCATATAAGCATTTTTTTTATATAATTTTTTTGTAATAAGATATGTGTAAAAATATATACATATCTCAAAAGAGATAAGACATGTCTTAAGGCTATCTAGTGCTTCCTATTCTCTGAATGTGAAAAGATAAAAATAATTTATTATATTAATTTGTAAATGAAGTACAAGGTTTGTTAATTATTATTATTTTTTAATTTGGTAAATTTATTCTCAAATAAATTATGACTGATTAAAATTTGTTACCAAAGATGTTTGAAAGTTATCTATGAAGTAGGCTGTTATTAAATTTATATATTTTTTTTTTAATATGGTGCCTACATTTTATTTGAGAAAAGTATTGAATGATTGAAAATGGGAACATTACAAGTACATTTATTTTAAGTAGGTTATTTTTTAATGGATAAATAAATGTATATTTTTGATAACTTGAGTTTTATTTAACTAATAAATATAAAAATTAGCCTATGTTTGACCCCGGGTCTTCAACTATATTAATACCAAATTTCATCAAAATCCTTTCAGCGGTTTGGGCGTGAAAGCTTAACAGACAGACAGATTTTCGCACTTGTAACATTAGTAGGGATGTTATAGCAATCTATCAAAAATGTAATCGAGAACACGCTTAGATTAGAGATAGTAAATACATCGATAAAGACTACAGATGGGCGTCTTCCCGGAATTTTTCCCATTTATTAATTTTTTAAAATTCCCGGGAATAAATGGGAATTAATTATTTCTTCCCCTTGCATTAAATTTTTTCCCTCTTGAATTTCTTTCCGCTGCCCATCTTTAATAAAGACATCAAATACAATATTGATAAGAATATTTTTACATAAAGTTTGTGTAGTTTGTCATTATGCTAGCTAACATATTTAAAATAGGGTAGATACGTAAAACTGTAATCATCATTAATGCGACGCAAATATGTTTATCTGAATAGTGAGTACTTATTTGTGCCGCTTGGTGTCGAAACATTGGGTCCATGGGGTCCTAAGTCCTAAGTTTTTACTTTCAGTTAGTTAGTTTTTTTTTAAGTTTTTAGGTTAATTTGTTTGTATGTTAAAATTTGTGTAAATAAAAGGTCATTAATGTACCTACAATTAATTAGGTTATAATTATACTAATTACCTATATACAAGTTTATTATTCCGTTATCTGTGTCGCTCAAAATCTACTTCAGTGTGAAAAATCAATTTTTATCTTTGATAGTATATGTTTAATAGCTTATAGTTTGACTAACGGAGCATTTACTAATTTGTAATTGCTCCGAGGTTTGACTGCAACCGCTGTAGTGCGCTGTGCGCTGTACCGCGCCTTGGGTATGCGCGGGGAGGTGGGGAGTGGGCATGAGATTACTAGTGCCAGACAGATCTTACGATATCGAATTACAATTTCTTGAAACTGTAAGTTTACGAGTATAATTATATACAAGCCCGTTTTTACCCGACCGCGCCAGAAAGAGGGCTATGTTTTTCGAGAGTGAATGTATAATTGTTAAGCACGCTCTGCAGCCTGAACGGCTTGATGGATTTTAGCTTGAGAGGTGTCGTTAGATTATGGCGATATATATGATGGAAAATGGTGGGTTTATTTTGGGTACTTTCATTTCCAAATTACACAGAAACGCAGTAGAGTTTTTTTAGTTTTTTAAATTACCGTTATTTTGTTGTTTAATATGATTTTTACTAAGTACAATTTAAAAAAATATTAAACTGAAACTTTAAGACCCATCTTTAGATATTTTTACTCGTGTACGTCTGACACTTCAACCCCCGTCTCGCCACTCGCATACCTAAGGCGCGGTTAGAGATGGGCAGCGGAAAGAAATTCAAGAGGGAAAACAAGGGGAAGAAAGGGGAAAAAGAAATAATGGCCGGGAATTTTTAAAAATTCCGGGTGTAAATGGGAAATTTTCTGGAAAGGTGCTCATCTCTAGGCTAGAGATGGACGCCTTACTGGAAATATTCCCATTTATTTCCGGAAAATTTAAAAATTACCAGGAATAAATGGGATTTTTCCCTTTTCTTCCCCTTGCATTTCATTTATTCCCTCTTGAATTTCTTCCCGCTGCCCATCACTACTCTAGGCGCGGTACAGCGGTTGTGGTTAAGTTATAATATATATAGCCGCAGTCACTGCTGGACATAGGACCTTCTTCAGGTCATATCACCATCTGGCCGGTAAGTCTATCCTTTCGTTTCGGACAGTATATACAATAGTGACAACTCCACCGCCACAGAATTATCAATAGCACTAACGTACAGAACGGACTCACACTCTCCCACCCGAAACAGATACCGCACCTCACCGCGCAGATTAAGGATAAAAATCGAGAGCAAAATAATACAAAGATGGCCGCTGTGATGACTATGACGCAGATACGGTAACTAGCTAACCCTACAAGTAACACACACGCGAATCGTAATAGTAATAATAGGTATCGCGATCGCCGCTGTTGTATGGACTGTCCGGGGTGTACCACCGCCTTAACCACTCGACCAAAGAGACAGTCACATTCGTATAAAAGTATAGATTAGGCTGTTTTAATTCCAGGACTGTTGGTGCTCACCGGAGCGCTATGGGGCTGCAGCAACCCCTTCATCAGGCGCGGCACGCGGGGGCTTCGCAGCGTTCGCGCTAAGACCAGATTGGGACAAGTTTACGCTGAAATTGCATTCTTACTGGGCAATTGGCGGGTAAGTTCGTAACATGGATCCGTACATTTTGAAAAAGTAAATTTTTTGGCAATCATACTTATTTGTTTTACTAAGTACCTAATAGGACGTTGGACGCGGGCCGTTTTAATCTTAAGTCGTTTAGCTTGCAAATCTAATGATGGTCAAGATTTGAGCGGAAGACAAGATGTCACCCAATCACATAAATGTAAATGATATTTAGGATAAAATATACCTACATAGGTTCTACATAATTTTCTAAAGAAAATTCTTCTAGCAGACCCAAGAAAGGACAAAGAAGGGTGTCACTGTCACTTTTCTCTTTTTTTGAGTGCATTTTTCCCTTTACTGGTAAGAAGAATAGGTACGCCGAAAGAAACGTAGTAGATACGCATCCCTACTGTGCCTGAAGGGCTATAGTTTGGTTTTTGTTAGGTAAGCTCTTTGTCTGCCTAAAGCCTACAAATCATGACCAGTTTTTCCTTCAGTATGTGGAGCCATGGCTGGTGAACCAATCCGGTTCTCTGTCGTACCCGTTGGCGGTGCAACGCGCGCCGCTGTCGGTGGCGGTGCCGGCCGCCAACGGGCTAGCGTCCATATTCCTATTGTTCCCTCCGGTAACTCAATGAACGATTGAATGAATAAACTTTATTGCGCGCGCCGCCGTCGGTCACTTCACTGACAACATTTTTTCTCAATGATGGTCTACCGTTCCTAATGTTCTCTACGCTAGCCGAATTATTTAAGAGCGGGCCCAATGCAAAAATTGAGAAAAACGGTCTACTTTTACACCCAAAGTTTAATGGAAAATAACCTAATAATTCAGGTTTAAAAAATATTACAGGTAAGAAAAAAACCTGTAGAAGGCGAGTATTCGAATAGAATTTTTGGAAATAATCTGGTTTTTTTCTTAATAAATTACAAGTTTTACATAAAAAAAAAATACAGTTTTTACTGAAATGCTCTAAATTATCAGCGACAACACCCCATTATTTTTTAAGAATTACATAACTTAACTAATGTTCTAGTAAAGTAATCGACTACTTTTTTATTTCATGCCTACGTTTTGGAATAATTAAATAATATTACAACTAAAATATTAACCTGGAGCTCAAAGCAAAGCTCAACATTAACTGCATCATGCGATTTTCGACTATAAACGAAGCGGCAAAGATTTCAAAATTGTGTGCTAGTTGCCGGGCAGAGCTCGACGTGTGTGGTTGTTTCCGGATGGTCTGTATGATAATCCATTCCAGCGGAACGCGTAATTTTTTTGGAGTGGTTGTAATATTCAAGTGTAAATAAATATTGTAAATTACGACTGTTTGACGTTTATATAGGTACTTATCTAACTGTGAAGTGTAGTGGTTATTGTAAATAAGTACATATTTAATTAGGATACGAAAGTAAAGTGTGTGGGCGTTTTGTATATAGTTTTGACAATGGGACGAAAGGATAAAAAAGAGAAATAACGTTTTTGAGACAAAGAAGAACTAAGAAACATGACGGAATGTTTGGGTAAGTTGAATTTCGATATTTATATATAAGTGCTTGGCAGGTACCTACTTGTTTATTTACTTATAATCTTATATTTATACTTAAACCTACTTATACAAATTATCTGTTTATTAAATATTAAAAATACCTAATCTATTCACACAGCTACCCAAATTCATTGCAAATTGGCCAACCACGGGCGACGCGCGACGAGGCCGCCCGCACAGTATATGTAAAATCATTCAATCAATCATTGTTAGTTAGACGACAAAAAATGTACTCGATAAACTTTCAGATGTTGATGTATTAGTGATTCTCATCAACAAAAAATATTTTCATAAATATATATATATAAATTTTGAAAGGTATGACATGATATAGGGTGTATGTAACAAAAGGGTGTAGTAAATCCTAAGGCACGAACTCAGACCATGGATCTGAACAACTTTTCTAAAGAAACAATACACTGTAATAATTTTTTTCGTTTTAATCAACCGCGCCGGTTGCCCATTTTGTATGGAGAATCAAATTTAGTTTTTCATTTGTGGTGTATGGTTTCTTTGGAAAAGTTGTTCGGGATAATGGTCTAAGTGCCTGTCTTTTATCATCACCTTCTTGTTACAGGCAGTGACTCTACGGGCACTAATTATAGTAAAAATCGCGCGAATAAAATGAAATTTGTCAAAGCATTTAAAAGTGTTTATTGCACATTCAACATCTCAATGAACCTTCCATAATAATTGGTTTGAAATAGATATTATGCATCTTTTGAGATTAAAAAAAAACACCGCAAATGTAATTTTGTCATTCATGCAACACTATAAAAATATTTTTTATTTTTTTTGCGTAAAAATAAATATGTTGGCTTGCTACTACGGAACTCTTCATGGACGAGCCCAATCATCACTTGGCCACTATTTAATTTTTCTGAGAGATATTTTAGAATAGGTAACTTTCACCTTTACCTACGTTTTATTATGTTTCAGATCAAAGAAGAGGAATAATAATGCAGACATCGACCAACCTGGTACCTCAGCAGAGCCAGTTAATACGGAGTAAGCATCTGTTATTCAAAAGTTCCTTGACGAGCACGCTCACACACAAATACATAAGTCAAATTTCACGACCTTCAGATTAATGATACTGGAGTTATCGTAAGTCAATATACAAACATTTACCACTAGTTTTAATCGCTTTCAGATATCTGGAGACAGAATGCAGATTAGCAGTTTTAGAAAATGTCACGAGTTTCACGTTAGACGCTGATCATGGACAGTCAAATCTTGATAGCTTGAGTAGTAAAGGATTAGTAACTCATGCATGGTAAATATCGTCAAAATATGGATGTGATTTGATAACATAACATATTCACAACAAAAAATGCTTTATTCATACATTTTTATTTTAGCAATGAGTTGCCGGAACAAAAAAACGATTATATAAGCAGTAATAACGATGCGGAGCTTGAACTGACTAAAGATGCAAGTGCTGTAGGACATCCGTAAGTATTTTCTCTCATTCATCTGCAAACACCCATTTTTACGTGATCGCCTAAAACTGGTTATCTGATTTAAATAAAAAACTTGCAACAAGAGGAACATATCCTTAAATCAGAATATTTAGCATTCGTATATTTTGTTTTAATATTTACAAAATATTGTTTCAGATGTTCAGACCTACGAACTTACAAACGCCAAAACCACAAATTGAACTGTTCTAAAAATAAGAAAACAAAACCAAACAACAAAAATTTTGATGCTTCAGAGAGGCTAATAATTGACAAGGAATACTTTTTTGTAAACCTTAAAAATGTATCAAACCATGCACCGCAATTTGGTTGCACAATTGTAAACTTACAAATTACAGGAGAAACAAAAAATGGATTAAATTCAAAACTGAAACTGACTTGTAACATGTGTAAGGCCACATTTTTTGTAAACACCACCAATCCAGACCCAAACCAAAACGTTGGCATAAATACAGCTGCTGTTTCTGGAATAACTAGTACCGGTATTGGATTAGAGCAATTTCAACGTTTATGTGCTTCAATGAATCTCCCGATTTTATCGGAACAAGTATTTAACAAAAAACACGACGAAATATGCCAACACTGGGAAAAAACAGCCCAAGAGGCTATGACAGCTGCAGCTGAGCGCGAGAGACTAGCAGCCATAGACGAAGGCAGAGTGAATAAGGATGGTATTGCCATAATTGATGTAATTGCCGATGGCTGCTGGTCTAAGCGCTCTTACCGAAGTAACTACTCCGCGCTTTCTGTAGCAGCCGCCATAGTTGGCCGAAAATTCAAGGAAGTGATTTACTTAGGCGTCAAGAACAAGTTTTGCTGCATATGTGCACGTGCTCAAAATAAGCAAGAACCAGCAAAGGAGCATACCTGCTACAAGAACTATTCCGGTTCCTCTTCCGGAATGGAGGCAGAAATAATTGCGGATGCGTTTAAACGTTCTATTGAAATGTATAACGTCATATATGGAAGAATAATAGCGGATGGCGATTCGAGCACGTATTCCAAAATTTTAGAAGTAAGACCATATAAAGATATTACTGTAGAAAAAATTGAGTGCCGCAACCATATGTTAAGGAATATCTGTAATAAATTAGTTACCGTAAGTAAAGATACCAAGTATCCATTGGCAATGCGAAAAATGTTGACCACACAACGAATTCTCGCCGTTAGAAAAGTATTTGCTCCGCTATTGAAAAGCATAAGAATTATATTTAATTTAACATGCAAAAATTAATGTTTCATATTACTGGCAACACTAAACCTTTAGTATAAATAAAATGGTCAGCCCCACTCGCATTCTCTTCTTTCCGATTCACACTGTGTTAGGAGACAGAAATGAAATGAAATGAAATGAAATGAAATGAAATTGTTTATTCTCAATGTAGGATATAAATATCACTTATTGACGTCAATTTACTTATTTTAAGTTTACCACCACTTCCAAAGCGCAAGTGGAGAAGAAGCGGCGCCACAAACTCCACTGCAGCATTTTCTTCAAAACGTCAATTTACAAATAAGAAAAACTTTGCTTAATTACCTAGTTAAATGAACGAATTCACATGTTTGTCAACATTTAGCACAATGGTTATATCAGGTTATACAGACGTTATACCATCCTTGTCAATATTTGAATATACGTTCTAACGTATTTATTTAAAACCTATGTGTTTTCTTTCGCCATTATCCAATTATCCAACAATACTAAATATAAACATTAGTAAATATAAATAATTTGGTTTTGTAATCCATACTTCCATACTAATATTATAAATGTCAAAGAGTGGTTGTTTGTCCTTTTTTCATGTCAAAACGGAGCAATGAATTCATGTGATTTTTATGTGGAATGTTTTTCCGCTAGAAATTATGCAGGCAAAGCCGCGGGATATTATATAAAGATAAGATATATTATAAGATATATATTTAAATAAAGATAAGATACTTACCATGTACCGTTGAATGTATACTCTTCTTATTTTTGAATTGATATTTAGAAATGATTTTTTAAAATTGATTGTAGACGACGACGCGACCGACTACGTATTGATGGTTGTTGTACCCACGGGCTGTAGCTGTGGTCGGACTAAAGATAAAATTTAGTAAATAAAAGTAATATGGTTTTCTAATATTTAAATAAACATATGATACTTACTATGTACCGTTGAGTGTATAAAATATACGCACGTCGTAAAGCGTATGCGTGTGTGTGTGTGAGTGTCACGCACGTGTCTCTCGAGCAGATAACCGCTACAAACTGACACAGAACACGCATGTGTATGCCCCAAAAACGCTTACAAAATACTCGCATTCATTCAATTCAATCCTGGATACAACACCTACACCCTTCACTAACACTAATACTTTATTTATTTATTTTTGTCTAAAATAAAATATTTCGTTTCATATCGATAATATCATAGAGTGATTAAAACATTAAGAGCGTACTTATGTCACAACTAAATTTTCGTTTAGGTTTCTCTTCTTAATAAAGAATCTTTAAATCTTTCTCTTCTTAATAAAGAATCGTAATTGTAGCTTGTTGAAAATCACCACTTCTACTTCCTAATTAATTCACTGCTGACTGTGTTAGTCCTGTCCTATGACTACATAAATATTTGATTAAAAAGAAATAGGTCTGAAATATTTGATTTTTCTGACTGTTTTGCATATACTGTGCTCTAGCTCCACTCACGTTGCCGATGGCGGACTGCGGCCGGCCGCTGGCGATCGCAGCGCCGCGTGTTTTGTTTAGAACTATAACGGGGGGCGATGCAAGACGCGCGGGTGAAATCTGATTTTTTTCCGGCATTGGGCCCGCTCTTAATCTCTTCGTAGTACGTGGTGCCGTGGCTGGTGAACAATCCGGTTCTCTGTCTTATCTGTTGGCGGTGCAGCGCGCGCCGTTGTCGGTGCCTGGCAACCTTTTTTCCAATACATGGTCTACCTTTCTGGATTCTATTATTCCCTGTGGTAGTTGAAAGATTCAATTCCCAATTTCTTCGTAGTACGTTATGCCATGGCTGGGAAACCAAACCAATTCTCTGTCGTATCTCTTGGCGGTGCCGCGAGCCGCTGTCGGTCACTGACAACCTTTTTTCCAATACATGGGCTACCGTTCCTACATTCTTATTGTTGCCTACAGCAGCTGAAGGATTTAATTTCCAATCTTTTCGTAGTACGTGGTGCCATGGCTGGTGAACCAATCCGGTTCTCTGTCGTATCTATTGGCAGTGCAGCGCGCGCCGCTGTCGGTGGCGGTGCCGGCCGCCAACGGGCTGGCTTTTGCTTTCACCGCCGTCGTCGGCGCTGCGGTCGGCGCTGAGGAACCCTTGGACAAGTGTGAGTCTTTATATTATCCTTCTTTACTTTTCTTTCTTTTAGGATTCCGTACCCAAAGGAACTGACCCTTTACCATACACCTTAAGGACGTCCTTCACTCAAACTCATTGGATGGCGCCTTATGGAAGTCCTCGAACTTTCCTTGAAAATTACATTCTTAATTGGTTGCTTGAGCAAACTCCAATCAGGAAAGACACAGGTTATAATAACAATCCGAAGCACAAAAAATTGAAAAATACAAAAGAATAGAGTGAAAAATAAACAAATTAAGTAGTTAACTAGGCAAATAGTGGCAAAAAACTGATTTATAACCACTTTCGACGCCGCCTCAAGGTACCTCTCGACCAACCTTATATTTGACAGTTCCATACTCACCTCCAATGAGGAATCTCCTTAAGTCAAGGGAGCTAGTGACGACTAATCATACCAATGAGATGGAGTAAGGTTGTTTCAAGTTTGAGTGAAGGTTTAAGAATATGGGTATAGACTTCGCTGTCCGTCTGTCACTCTTGAGCCGTGATAGTTAGGCAGTTGAAATAACCTTGCACAATTCTCCTTCATTCATGTCGAGTGGGTTACATGGCCAAACGACCCTGTGCGCCCTGTTGTCGGAGTTTTTCCAAACCGCCTTTCGGCCTCTGGCATGGCTCCACTTCAGAGACCGTTAACTATTAAATGGCAGCCGAGACCAACGGCTTCACGTGCCTTCTGAAGCAAGGAAGCATCACGATTATCCTGACACCATCCGAAACCAATCTGGAGTTTATAAGTGTTGTTGTTTTAAGAAATAAATAAAACATAATTAGCAGAGCGAGAGAATGCTTTTTAACACTAAGTCCGCCAAATATAAAAATACTTTCTGCTTCTTGCTTGAAATGTCAATGTATAACTTTTACGCGTAAACGTAAACGGTAGGACTAAAGTTGTAAAAGACCTGGGAGTACACTCTGACGATAAGATGAAACTATCAGACCACATAGATTATATCAAAAGTAAAGCATTTAAAAATCTTGGTTTCGTATTGAGAATTTGTACACCTTTTAAACAATTAAATTCCATTAAGATAGTATACTCTGCGTACGTGAGAAGCATTTTAGAATACGCAAGTTCAATATGGTCTCCTCAATATAATATTTATATAAATCAGAACGTGTCCAAAAACATTTATTAACCATCTAAATTATCGTGCACATAGACCTTTTGAATCTTACAGAAACAGTTGCTCAGCACACGATATGATGACACTGGAAAAACGTCGTATCCTTGTTGACATGCGTATATTGTATGACAGACTGGAGTCAATGGCAGACTGGATTGTCCCGATTTGGTATCGTAGATTTCTTACCGCACACCAACAAAACGCACGCGCCATACCGCCTTGTTCCATGTACCCTCAAGTAAAACAAATAATGCTCAAAATATGATTGCTACGCGTATTGTTCAAACATATAACATTACTTTTCTTTAATTACTTACCTATTATCAGTAAATGAGTAACGCTAATGTGGCAAATGTACTCATTTACTGATAATATAGGTCATTTACTATTAATTAAAAATTTAAAGTTAATTTAGTGTCATAGACAGGGAAACCTTTTATTGGCTTTATTTAAGAATAAGTTTATAATTGGTAAATTTATACATATTATTTAACGCTGTTGGTTTTCTTAATAAACTTAAATAAATAAACTTGCACAATAAAGATTTATAAATAGATAAAACATTATAATTCCAGGGTCAATAGCAGGCGTCGCGCTGATCGTGGCCGGCACGGCGTTCTGCTGCCTGGATAAGGCGAGCTGATCGCGACCTTATCTAGCCAACGAACACGAACGAACGACCTAATTATGATTAATTGATGTAACAAATCGTTTTAAGGTAGATTTTAATTTTTACCTTTAAACCGAAATCGGTAGGACCCCGTGGTCCCACCACAGAGACTAATCGGTAGGAACTTGGGAACTTGTGGTCTTACCACAGAGACTAATCGGTAGGAACTTGGGAACTTGTGGTCCTACCACAGAGACTAATCGGTAGGAACTTGTGGTCCCATCACGTCATGAATCAAATCAAATCATTTATTGCTTTCTTAATGTCTATCTTATATATCATAATGTGAATCGATAGTACCACGGGTACAACATGCTTGTTTCTATATCGATGACACATTTTTACCTCTTTATCCTTTTTAAACATCAGCCTACGAATATATAGTACTAGCTTTTTCCCGCAGCTCCGCCTGCGTCAAAAAGTGGCCTATGTTAGACCCCGGGTTTTCAACTATATTCATACAAAATTTCATCAAAATCCGTTTAGCCGTGAAAGCGTAAAAGACAGACAGACTTTCATGATATTAGTATAGATATGGATTATTCGTAGTAATACCTAAAAAGGATAAAACGAAAAGCTACAATGGCATGTACTTATTTGTATAGGTTGACCACACAAGTTGACCAATAGTGTGAGCGAGATCAAGATAACATTTCCCTACAAAATTTTACTTATATCGCGCTCACATTTGGTCAATTTACTTGCAGAGTATTATATTAAATTTTAATTAAAACAAAAACTTAGGTTGTGATAATTTAATGTCCTCTACATTCCACGTTGCATTGCTAGTGTTACACCTGCGTTGTGAGTAGTGATCTAAATGTGGTAGACTTTACAAACAATGATGTCATCATCATTATAAATTAACATAAATTAAAAATTTATATAAATAAATTCTTTCATTGACAGTTTCTCAACTTACATTTAAATTTTGCGCGAGTAAAGCTCGCTTTGGGAACATGATTTTTTCCAGGACCAAAAGTAGCCTATGTTACTCTCCATCCTTTCAACTAATTTTATGCCGAAAATCAAGTCGATATAATATAAGTTAGAATAATTAAGATTCATGTACACAGTAAGTCAAACACAGTAGAAATTTTTATTTTTGAATAGTGTGACTCAAAAAAATGGTTAAAATCAAATGAGGATTGTTCGTTTAAACGATTATCGAATGAAAATCATTCGATGTCGGACAAAAATAATTCGACACATCGGTTTTGAGTCATACCTTTCAAAAATAGAAATCCAGAACATTATAACAAGGGTTCTGCCTTTTTAAAGGCCTTCCCGAAAACATAAATTCAGTGCTAAAACAACAACTCAAGTGTAATATTAACATTTAACAGTAATCTTAGCATTATTGCACGAGTATCGTTATTGTACATAATTAGGCACTCAATATACAAGCTTTTATTTATGCAAATTAAAAAGTAATGTCTTTATAAAATATCATACAAAATACTAGCTTTTTCCCGAAGCTCCGCCTGCGTCAAAAGGTAGCATATGTTTGACCCCGGGTCTTCAACTATATTCATACCAAATTTTATCAAAATCCCTTCAGCGGTTTGGCTGTGAAAGCATAACAGACAGACAGACAGACTTTCGCATTTATAATATTAGTATGGATTATATCTTAATAATTCTTGAGCTGCCGGGGGACAATAAAATTCATAACGTTACTTGGTAATTGGCTGTCGGATTAGGTAGTGATGCGTTAAAAAAAGCAAAAAAATTAAATTCTTAGCTGTGTTATCATTGAAGCCAAGACCACTGGCTGCATTCCTACGCCTTTCTCACTCTTTTCCGTACATAATTATAAGAGTTTTTGAGATCAACTTATTTGTCAAATACAATACAACCATGTCCTATTGCTATGCATGCAATGTTGAAAAGGGGATATACTATTCGTTATATACTATGTGTTATGTACCTATCTTATAAGCTTCTTTGAAGCGGTCGATCGTATATACACTTATACCTAGTACATAAATGTATTAATTTAGTAATTATTTATTTAGTACGTTAATTTATTTTACATATAGTATTAGTTACTATCATGTTATGTTGTTACTGAAATGGAATGGGCTAGTTTCCTAAAAAAATATAATTAGTCCGTCAGTTAGATAATCAAAAAATATTAGTGACATATTTTTTTCTTTTAAAAATTAAACAAAGAATGGTAAAGATATGGCGCGTTAAAGTTCCGTGCGACGTCACAGTGTGCTACACTTTTTCGCAATATGTGACGTCACGAGCCCCCACTCCTAAACTTTGATGCGTTATATCTTTATAATTTATCGCTCAATTGACAAAAGAAAAAATACGTCACTAATATACTTTGATGCCCTAAGTGACGGACTAATTTTAATGTTAGTCTTTTGACCCTGGAAACTAGCTTATTTTTTGTGTTGATCGTTTATTATATATTGTAATAAAAAGTTGTTTTTCGCTTAAAAAGTTAAGATTTTTCTAAGCGTGATAATGACCGTTTAAATTGACGCGAATCCCACGCGACCGGGCGGGACGTCCATAGAAATAAGAATCGGTAGAAGTGCCGTAGCGTATGAACAAGTTAACTGGCCCGCTAATGACACGTCTATATATTCTTATTTCTGTGGGCGTGCCGCCACGCGAGTGGTATTCGCGTCAGTGTGAACGGTCCTTTATGTACAGTTAACCCAAATTTTGGCCTTAGTTTAGGTTGTTAAATATTGTCTATTTTATACCTTAACAAATATTGTCAGTACAAAAAAAAATACATGTTTTTTATAAATAAAAAGGTTTTATTTGTTGCGTTATGACGATGGCTGTCAAGAACAAACTATCTGTCTGTCTGTATAAACTATTGCAACGCTTCGCCTTGGCACAAATAGGTATGTTGATATTCTTTACAACCCTCGTATTGTTATATATTTTTTTATTTATATTGAAGTTTATGAAAATTAATTAAATAATATCTTTCTACCTCCGACTGCTTGTAATTTAAAAAATAACAGTAATACCAATTATGGTTACCGTCAGTTTGGCGGCCAGTCTTTAAAAATAATATCTCTATGTACAATCGCAAGCAAAGGCTGATCCAATAGGGGTCGTCCATTAATCGTGTGATGTTTTTAAGCACGTTTTGTTCCCCCTACCCTGCGAGTTAACATCAACCCCCCTCTCCTCTAGATTCAAACATCACGACATTATTAATGGACGTTCCCATGAGTAGGCAGAGACTAAAGACTTCAATATGCTACGCTAAATTCTGTCTATGGAGTCACCCGCGAAATTTAATTTTGTCAGTTTTATTCATGCTCCGAAAGCAAAATCAACAGTTTCTAATGAATTCGATAGCAGCGCAGATTCTCTGTATGGATATCCTAAGGTTGTTCTCCTCTACAGCCAAGTTTTGTCTTTCTGCAAGTAACGCGCGCGCCCGCTCGGAGTCTCGCGAGGCGTTGCGTGTGATGTGCGCGCTCTCCACTCGCAGAGACGTGTTGCGACGGTGGAGATCCGATATCTCTCTCTTGCGAGCTGGAAAAAGAGACCGAGTCGTTAGTAGTAGTTAGTACTTTAAATAAGTTTGTCTTAGAAACCCTCAGAAAACGGGAATATCTATTCAACTAAAGTATGAATTCCTTGCGCTCATACTACAAGGCAAGGGAGAATTTTTGGCTGAAAACTTGTAGCAGGCGGTCTCTTTTCTGAGCAACTGTCTTTAAAGTGCAGATCGCGTTGATGACTGACGATTGTTGAAGATTGCACTGAAAGAAGTGTCTTGGAATAGGGGGTGGTTTATTCCTATGCCCGATACCTGTTTTAACAAATAAAGATGATTTGATTGAGACCACACGAGAGCTATTGTGTATGATCCACCACCACTTAAAATAACGCATTAAACAGTAGTACCCCATACATCAAGACTTCCTAAGTATAATTTTTCGATTTAATCCTCTTCTCTACGTACCAAATGTATCAACAAATTATCGGCAGAATTCATATTTATTGCGCGCGAGTAATAATTGGCTAGTAAACGTTTTCATGAAAATGTCTAATTCGTAAACCATTTCGAGGAATAAGCTTAGGGAACAGATTACATTAATCAGATCTTTAGATAAGCAAGTATTTTTTAAGAAAATCGCAGAAAACCCAATGACTTTCATTTTTTAGCAAGGTTGACGTATGACGTAGCCGGATAACTTCCGGCTATTCACATTTAATTTTTTAGGTTGGCAGCACAGCGTAGTGGATAAATATTTTTTGTTTGGTAGCGCTAATTAGGCGCTTCACGTACTTGTCACCCATGTCAAATGTCATCTCTGTTCAAGTAAACATAACCCATAAATAACCTAATTACATCTTCATTACATTCATTCATACATTATAATGAAGAATCGGTGTCTAATTATTGAAAAATCAGATGTTAACGGATGAAGATACGGCAGTAAAGTTCAATAAACAGGCCAATATGCAATCGATACGAGAAATGGGGTAGGTACCTAAATATTTGGCGATTGTAAACAAACAAGAAACCAACTCGCGGCTCAAGCATAGCTAGAGCAAAGCGTTTACTTTATGAACATTTACTCCAGTAGCATAGAATTTTTCTGTTGTGTTTTATTTAAGTCTTAGAGTTAAACTTTCTTATTATTCTTTTTCTATTTTGACCATAGCAATGTTGCGACTAATGTTTTGTTAGATCTCACACTTATTATGTAGTTTTCTCACAATTGTGGCGTGTGTGTGATTACTATTCAACTTTTGTTAAGCTATTTTGGATCTATCTGTGAGGACCTGTAGTGGCTCACTTGCTTTATATATTTTTTACCTTACTACCTTTATACAAAAAAAGCTGTTGGTCTTCCTAATAAATAAATAAATAATGCGCATATGTAAAAATATGTTCCAAATTCGTATAACACATTTGTAAAAGTTACTGTCGTCATTCATTTATACATATACAGTCCTAGTCTCACGTCATGGTGTACAAAACAAGGAGCAATTACAAAGAGGAGATGCCGTAATAAGCGTTTTGTAAGAAAGTATTTGTAAGGCTACACGGGGCGGAAGGCAGATGTGCGGGGTGCTTGGTTTCGGCCGTGGCTCCAATCATGGAGCACGAGCAATGACAAGCTCCGCCCACTTTTGTGTCGGCGAGGCGCCAATGATGACATCACTGCGCCATTTCAAACGGCATCTCTTTGTAATTGCTCCATGGTACGAAACTACAAAACACCAAATTTGTGTGGGTAGGATTTTTTAAAAGAAACTGAATTACCTGCTTCAAATTCCCTGTAGCTCTTCATCACAGCTTCCAACCCTGGCCACTGGAAATCTTCAACTTGACAACCGACATCCTGAGTCTTGTTTCCATCGAAAATCTCCGCCCCAGCAGCGCAATTCTTTGGCTCATCCATAGATGTCGCTTGCGTCGTCGTCACAATACTCTGTTCTTGCGTACTCTTCAAAGAAATAATCTTTGAAATATTCGGTATAGTTATACTAGCGTAGTTTGGAACTGGCTCTAATTTTAATACAGGTTTTTGAATATTCTCGCTGTCAAAACCTGGATTTAGATCTCGCTTTTTTGTTTCCTGACCACTTAAAATTTTAACACTTTGATCAGCCATTTTGGATAAGCGACTTAGTTCTGAAAAGTTTTTCTCAGCTAGTACTTTTATGCTTTCAACGTCATCGTTGCTTGATTGTGAATCTAGTCTCATTTTAATCAGGTTATTGTTTTCGTTTACGCTTTTCTTTATTTCTGTTAGTAGTTGCAGTTGTCCATTCGGGTCCAACTCCATGTTTTCTGTGGTGGGTTGTTTTAGATTCTCCTCTGGCTTTGTAACTCCGTTTCGCCGGTTTCTCTCTTTCATAATTTCTTGCCACGTTTTCTCATACCCTGAAATTGATAATTTTATGTGATATAATACTCAGATCTAGATGTAAAATCAGTAAGATATTCCGAGGATCAGGAAACGAACAAAGGATTACGAAGGGACTGCTTAATTTTGATTTTGTCTTCTAAAACAGGTGAAATAATGTCGACCAGTGATAAAACTATAAATGAAACAACCTCTAATACCCTACCTTTGTCGATTTTACCACATACAGCTACAGGAAGAGACTTGTCGGATCTTTCCATCCGACAAGTCTAGTTAAATGACGAACAAATTAGCTTTATTTGATTCACCACGTCGCCAATCGGCTTTTAACAGTAAAATAACTGTTGTCTATTCTTAATAAAGATCAAGATCAACTTACCGTCCCGATATTGCGGCGAAACTTGTGTCAGGTTCAAATGGCTCAAAAACGTTTGCTTCCTATGCATTGAAACCGGACTTTCCTTATCCGTCTTATCAGCAACCTTCACTGGAGATAGTCTGTCAACTCGAGGCGTCTCAGGGTTGTCTTCGTTGTGCAAACGGTCAAGGCGACCCACAGCGATGTACGCTGAAGCGACTGCGTCTTTTTGGAATATTCTCTCTTGTTTGTCCATTTCTTTTTCTGGAATTTAAAATACATCATCAGGTAAATATGCGTGCTCCTGAGAGCCTTCATTAAACTCAAAAAATATATTTTTTAAATATTGTATTAAATATTTACCTTTGCACATTTTATGCGTTGTCAACATGAAATTTGATAGAAATTCTGCCTTGGCTACCTCATCACTGTTTTGAACACCATACTCGTTTATTATACTTTGGTATTCGCTAATTTCTTCTTCACCAAAATCACTTTCACTCTCACTGCTATCGTCTTCTATTAATTCTCTAGTTTTAGTAAACTCCTTGTAAATCTCTGATTTCATTTTGTCAGGAGTTATAACATTTCTAAGATCGACTTTGTCTGGTATTCTCCTTGTTTCTACTTTCTGTTCTTTGGTTTCTCGATTTGTTAAATATTTTAATCGTCTTATCCTTCTTCTCTTTTCATAAAGATCTATTGTGCTTACTTCTTCAATCTTAGCAATTTTTGGCCTTAAGTTTGTGATAACAATTTTCGGTTGTAATTTTGCATCCATTTGGTACGGACAGGCAATAAACAATTTGTCATTAGGTTTTGCCTGATCATATTGTTTAGGAAATTCTTTTTTATTACTAACATACTTTGAATAATCACGATTTATAAATGGCTGATTCAATTTATTATCTGTTTCGACTATCATTGGTACTTGATAAACTATTTGAGGGCTCATGATGACTTTTGGTGTTGTTGTCTGAAAAACTAAGTCTGTTTTATTGTTTTTATTTGAAAATGTTTGCAAAACATTATTACTTGATTTTAAGACGTGAATTTCTTTACTCACTGCTGTCGTTGGTGTTTTGGGATTCTGTAATATTACATTTTGGTCTGGATTAATTTTATTATTGATTTCATTATTAACTTTATTCTCATTTGAAGGTTGTTTTAGTAATTTTGTTTCATTGTTCTGGGTTATTTTAGAGTTGTTCTTGATCATCATTAGATTAGGAAACTGTACATTGCTCAGATATAAAAAATTGGGTTGCAGAACAACGTTTTTAGTTTCAGTTTGCATAGGTTTATCCATTTTTATCTTATTCTTTATATCTTGCTCTTGCAGAGTTCCTTGAGACTTCTCCTTCACGACTATCTTGTTGCCATAAATTTGATTTTCTGTAATCAAATTTTCAAAGTCATTCTCGTCGCAATTTTCTTGATGTAATCTTTTTAAAGCGACAACTTTAGACGACGATCCATTTTCGCTAACATCGTCTTTAGTTTTTTTTAATTGACTTGACAGACGTGAAGGAGCTTGCAGGTTTTTTGAATCGAAATTCGTTCTTTGTAAAAGCACTTGCGGATTTTGCTGTTGGATAGTGAGCAACATTTTAGGGTTTGAAGGATTTTTGTTTTGTATGAATAGAATTTGATTTTTCTGTTCACTGTATCCTTCTGCCGGTTTGTTTGCAAAATTAACCTTATTTGTATCAATATTTACGGGATTGAATATAGGCCTAGCAACCGTGGTTGAAGTTTGAGGCATGTATGTAGGTGTTGCATCTTTGATCTCCGTCAGCCCTTCTGGTTTTGGTTCTGGTTTACGAAATTGGTTTTCGTTCTTGTTTATAACTTCTGCTGCGTTTATTAAAGCATTTATACTGTTATTTGGCATCGGCGAGACCGTTTTCTTTTCTGGTATAGGATTGGGCATAGGTGAAACCGCTTTTGTTTCAGACTCTTTAGTGACTGGTTTGTCAGGTTTTTTAATCACTATATTACTTTGAATCTCCACTCTTGATCCATTCTCTACTTTTTGATTAGGAAATGGCTGATTCTGAATTGGCTTCTTTGTTACAGAGTTTTGTGAAATATTCTCCGGTTGGTTATTTACGCATTTCATATCAATTTTGCTAATAGGTATACTTGTTTTTAAACTGAATCGTTCATTTGGTTTCTTTTTTGTATCTGTATTAGCTGTTTGAGGGATTTGCGGCATTTGTGCTGGTATTGTTATTGTGGCACCAGAGCCTTGAGTTAGAGAAGTTATGCTCATTTTGCATTCAGTTAATTTACTTTTTTCTGACATCGGGGCTGCAGAAATTATTTCTGGAGTAAAATGTTCTTCAAAATCTGTTTGAGGTTTAGGGGCATCATTTATTGGTAGTATTGGGTCAGAAGATTTAAGCTCATCAAAAGTTGTATTGATTTTTTCTTCATTGGCGGTATCTTTAGTAGATTTTGTTGGAAATGGTACAAAGTCAGTCACAGTTTCTGTTTGTGGTACTGGAGCTGGATTTGACTGGACTATTCCTGAGTAGGACACAGGTTGAAAAGCTGAATATCCTGGGATGTTGTATAGGTAATTGCTATAGTTGGGATAACCTGGTTCACCTTGTTTATTGGTGGTCACACTCGGACTGGGGTTAGGAATGGAAGATGGAGATATTTTTGGTGAATGAGAAATTGGTTTTGGTGGGGAAATGAAGGTTGGTTTTTCGAGGAAAATATTGAGTTCTTCATTGGGTTTGAATGGTTCTGCGGGAGGTTTAGGCGGAGGCGGGGGGTCGGGGGGAGGTAATGGTGGCCTTTCAGAAGGGTCTGTGGTGGGCGTTGTCACAGCAGCTGGTGGTTTCATCGGTTTCACTGTGGAAATAAAAGAAACGCGTTAATATCAACATAATACTCACTATACTTACACATGGAGTTAGAGTTTGTTCTAGTATGATTGTAAAACATGACTGCGATGTTCAACATTGTAACGTTATTTTCCAAGTCGGTAACGAAATAATAATATTAAATGTCAAATGAGATTTTGAGATAATAATTGTTAATTTAGACAGATAACGACTTTAAAAAAAATACTTTACTGAAGGTAGATTAAAAAGTTGTAACAACTAGTAAAATCGATTACCCACAAAACTATATTTTGCCCAATGTGTCAGTAGACGTCCCAAATGCAGGTATAAAGTAAAGTAAATTAAAATCACGTCAAATTACATATCAAAAATAATCGAGTAAACGGGAAGTGAAGCGTGATTTGCAATAACAACACAGGTAGGCAAGTATTTGGAAAATTCGTGCATAAAAATAATTTGATAAGTTAAAAATACTATTTAGCTACTCATGCAGTTTTAAGTACCTACACATCATATTATTAATGTAACGGGTTTTAGCCGTTGTGTTGTGCTCGTGCATTTATTTATGTAAATATCTATTTATCACATTTTTATTTTCTATCTTTCATCAAACTATTGCATATAAAAGTAATGTCACTTTTAAGAGCCAATTGGCTAGTCAACTAAAAAATAAATTGTGTATTTTATTGATAGAATAGACTATTTCGGAGGCACAATTTGAACGAAAAAATTCTTAGAATTTTTTTATTTTTTTTTTTTATTTTAAAGATTTCATAGTGATGACGTCACGTAGCTTTAATGGCCATCTCGAACTGCAAGAAAGCAAAAATTACTAAGGCATTAAAAAATATGTATGTCAGTGTCAAATGACAAAGTCAGGGTGGACCGCGAGCCGCGAATTGGTCTCTTGATTGTTTACAATCGCAAAATATCTAGGTAAACCATTTCTCGTATCTATAAATCTATTGCATATTGGCCTGTTTATTGGACTTTACTGTCGTCTTTTCATTCGTTGACATCTGATTTTTCATCAACTGGACACCGACTTTTCATAATAATGTATGAATCAATGTAATGAAGATGTAATCAGGTTATGTATGGGTTATGTTTACTCAGACAGAGATGGCATTTGACATGGGTGACAAGTACGTAAAGCGCTAATTAGCGCTACCGAACAAAAAATATTTATTCACTACACTGTGCTGACAACATAAAAAAATTAATACCGATAACCACACGATAACCTTGTTAAAAAATGAAGATCATTGAGTTTTCTGCGATTTTCTTCTTAAAACATACTTGCTTATCTAAAGATATGATCAATGTAATCTATTGACTAAGCCTTATTCCTCGAAACGGTTTACGAATTAGACATTTTCATGAAAAAGTTGACTAGCCAATTC
The DNA here is from genome assembly GCA_947363495.1 of Euzophera pinguis. NCBI lineage: Eukaryota > Metazoa > Arthropoda > Insecta > Lepidoptera > Pyralidae > Euzophera > Euzophera pinguis. Next base: position 10,490,934 of record OX376176.1, read on the forward strand.
AATAAAAATTTAATTCTTCAAAAAAGATTTCGAAGCAAAGGAGACATTTGCTTTATATATTAAAAAAATAAGTAAGTACTAAACTAATTTTATTTTCTTATTTAATTCAAAAATGACTGGCTGAGGTAATTCATGGACTCTATACCTTCAGTTTTTGCAAACGCAGTCAATTGTGCTTAAGTCACAATTATGGGGTTTCGGTACCCCAGGACCAGGGATTTAAGCCTCTGCTATACATCTGTCTGTAGTACAGAAACAAGATTAAGTAGAAGTGCCCTGTGTGGGCCAGTTAAGTCTCTTGAGTCGTAATTTAATATGGCTTAACTGTGTTACCTGCCGCCCAAATTGCACTTCTACCTAATCTCATTTCCGTGATCTGTAGCATAATAGATCAACAAGGGTCTTAGCTTCTTTCTGGCTCCTGGGTTGGTATAGCAATGGCATAGCATGAACAATAAAATGTAGATATTTTCACAGATTATCTACCACTTCGTCTTCTTCCTCAGAACCTTTGGCAAACGAGGAGTCTATTCTCGCTCAGAGAGATAAGGCGAATTCCAGGTATTTCGCAAAATAAAATTGCTAAAAATCGTACGACCACAATTTTTCTTCAAAAATATCGAATGCGACTTTATCTCTCAACGAAGAATTGGGCTGTTGGGCTTGAGCCCTATCAGAGTGCTCGATCTCGCGCACCATCAGAGAGATTACTAACCTTGCAGCTGAATGCCTTACGCTGCGTTTTCCGGTAAGTACATTTTTACATACGCTATTAAAACTCCAACAGTTCCGAAGTGCTATTTTTGAGACATTACTCACTGAAAAGAGTCTGTTATCCCAGCGAAATTTATTCGAATATTAAATGTTGACGCTACGCAATGTGAGTGTTAAGCAGCCTTTAAATGTGTATCGTTGAATTAAATTTGTGTGTGCATTAATTATTGAGATATTCGTAAAAAACATTTTGTCAGGGATTCGAAATCAGCAAAAGTGCAAACATTTCCCCAGCAACTTTTTTAATAACTTCGGTGGGCTGACATAACATACACAATTTATCTCTTACGATACACTACATATTGCAGTAATTTGATTTTGAATCCCTGTTTTTGCAGCGGAAAATGTCGGTCCAGCCGTTCTTCAGTTTTCGCGAGACTAACGAACAGCAATTGATTTATATATGTATATATATATATCTGTATATAGATTATAATATTTAAGATGTATATACGAATATTTCCACTGTCCACCCCCTGCTTGCCCAACAGTGGTGCGCAATGTAACAATTTTTGAAAATAATTGTGGTCTTGTGGTAGTCACTGTGTAGATTCATGACTGAACTAATCCTACCCTACAAATGAATGCGAAAGTGAGTTAATATATTTGTTTGTTTTGTTACCTTTTCACAACTAATTAACTGAGCCAGTTTTCCTAAAATTCATACACATAGGTAGTACTACTGGAGGCCGATCGGGGTAAATGCAAATGGATGACATATTTTACTACTCAACAAGATTAGGGTAATTTAAAAAACTAAAGACTGCTTTTCTGTGTAATTTGGAAATGATAAAACCGAAAAAAAACGCCTATTTGATTTTTTTTATTTATTTTGATATACTCAGTGTCTCTCAGTAAATATCAATCTAACGATACCCTTTGAGCCGCTCAGGCTCCAGAGCGTGCTAAAAAATTATACATGCATACCATAGATTTTTGACTAGTCTAAGATGCATACATACAACCTACATACATACTCTCGTAAAACATAACCCTCCTTTTGGCGCAGACGGGTAATAAAAATAGCTCTGGTGGTTCTGGTTTGGTTTTGGTAAATACGTCAACGTCATTTGCAATTACCGCGATCGCCCTGCTGCATGTACCTTACATATCGGAAAAAGAATCGTTCCCATCTAAGTTTCCGAAAAGTTTAACAGGGTCTAAGTTTCCGCAGTTAACAGGAGGACAATCGCGCTAATTGCAAGACACGTTTACGTAATTTCCAAAACCAAACCTCGATTTTGGAGCATGTACCAACTTAAATCGCTATTGCCTTCTTGTGCGGGCTATATGCTTGACTGTCAATTATATAATTTACTTGGTACCATAAATGTCTTCAGATTTTTAGTACTGACCTTCCTACTTTTCTTTTACTGAGCTTTTCAATCCATACTAATATTATAAATGCGAAAGTCTGTCTGTCTGTCTGTTACGCTTTCACGGCCAAACCGCTGAACGGATTTTGATGAAATTTGGTATGAATATAGTTGAAGACCCGGGGTCAAACATAGGCTACTTTTTGACTCAGGCGGGGCTGCGGGAAAAAGCTAGTATTTTATAAGTACATTTTCGTAAGTATACGTTTGTGTACCTGCGTTATGTAATTACCAGAACTACTACCCAGAGGGCTTTTTGAGTACGTTTAACCGGTTGGGTGAATGATTTTTAGGTAAGTCGTAAGATTTTTAATCGATTTTTTTTGCTGAATCAAATTAGCCCAATCGGTCGTCGCGATTGTCCTTCAGGAGACCTATTTTTTTGTAAAGAATGATTCACGCAATATCGACAAGTCTAATCAAATCTGTTCTACTCACCGGTTATAACGAAAATTATTCGATTCACCGGTTTTGCGTCATACTTTCAAAAATACTTACTCTTCCAAAATGTCATATTGGTTTCCAGCGCCATGGCAATGTCCTCGTGTTGTTCGGATCCTTCGGCAAGGGCGTCACCATCATTATTTAAGTGTTCTACGAGTACATTGACATAAGTTATTTTAGTCCCTTGTACAGTTGTACTTATAGATAAAATTTTGAAGTATCTAATATATCTACGAGTAGGTATTCTAGTAATATAGTTACATCTTATTTCATAGCTGACTAGCTTTGCACAGCGGGTTCACCCTGCGCCTGTGGTTACTGTTTGTAGTATGGCATACGGCATACCTATGCCTAGCGTTGCCAGGCGTCCGGATAAAGCCGGACATAGGTGGTTAGGCTTTTTGATTGCGTGTCCGGCCATAATAAACGGTGTCCAGCTTGTCCGGCTTTTGTTAGGCTTTTTACATTTTATTTTATTTAACAAGATTTATGGTAATAATCAGAAAAGCTTTAAATACTGAGACACAAAATCCTCAATAATGTAGGGTGTCCAGCCGTTTTAGCCAAATGTCCGGCCAAACTGGCTGGTTTGTCCGGCTATTAGGTTTGGCGACCTGGCGACCCTAACTTGGTGTCTAGGCTATAATATAATTTGGAGCCCTATTTTTGAAATGTATGACTTGTATGTCGAATGAACATTTCACAAATAGCGCTACAGAAATGAAGCTTTATACCTTGTATAGTACTATCTTCTATGTGTAACTTATTTATCTATGCTCGTGCTGTTGGAATCGAACCAACGAGATTATATAGAAATAGGTACTAGCTTTTTCCCGCGCCTTTACTCCTTCCCCAAGAATCTGGCTATCATATGCAGAAATATGTTTTTAAATCCTACCACTATAAGACCGGTAGGACGCCACGAGTCAAACATCAAATTAGTTTTCTTCGTTCGTATCTTCCAATTGCGTCCTTAGCCCAGGCCTTAAGACCTAGGGTACGCCTTGAGTCATGACGCCAGATTCGACACACTGGTTATTACAATGGAGCGACTTTAGTCCCACACTTCTTCAAAACAACCACATATCTTAAACAAATTTATTTCGTTACATCAACTTATCACGTAGACGCCACTCCGAAAAAAAAACCCCCGATAAATCCCACCGTATACCCACTATGGTTCCTCGCAAACGTCAGGAGTTTCTCCACCAAGGCTTGACAGTTGTTACAAGATTCCTTCACCCGTTCCCAGTTCACCGTGATGTAGCCCAGTTCTGTCGCGAAATGGAGGAGTATGATCCCCCCTCCGAGGCCGAAAGCGGCTATTCTTCCGACCTTGACAACTGTCACTCCAGAGAACCAACCTGTTGAGTGCAAAATTAAAATGGATGTTTCCGGAAGATCCAATTGCTTGGATATTTCAATTTATCGTCCTAGAATAGCCTAAATCTTTCTCTCGTCTCCTTATCAGAACTAATTTTTAAAAGTAGATAGGTAGGTACATAGTCAAGTGGTTAGGGACTTATTCGAATAGAATATAGAACTAAGCACTTTTAAGTAAAAGTTTAGGAAGCATACTTTGGTGTGTGTGTAACCCCAGCGGAAAGTTGCGCCCTGAGAAATGAGAGTATTGCAAATAATTAGTCCATAGCCCTCCAAAATTAGTCCAAATATAGAAAAATATGTTCTAGTTCGAGAAAAATTGATTCCGCTGGAAGGACGTTACTCCACGATCGGTCGGACGGTCGCTTTTTCATATACATCGCGTTTTAGTCGGTTTATATGCAAATCGTTCATATTTTCTTGTTTTTTGAATAACTTTCTTTTCATTTTTGATTTAAACTTGAAACTTTCAGGTATATTTTTTAACAAAATGAACACCTTTGTTCACTGTAGAGTATTGTTTTGTATTCAAAGGGGGCTGGGTATTCGACCACCAAAGTGAATTTGGTGAAATCTGCTTGAAATTTGATGAAATCTCTTTATATTTTCTTATCGCTTAAACTTTATTAACCCAGATTTATACACGTAGATGTCAAAGGTATATATAATACAAATACTTTCTGATTTTTATTTATTTTTAACTATAACTTTACGAATTAAAATTTTCTGATTTTCGAAAAAACATTTTTTACTTTGATATTTGTTAATAAATCGAAATACTTACGTTTGAACTAATTTGAACGAAATAAGGCCTACAACTGATATTTTTTTCAAACTTCTGCTATGAACAGATTTCGAGATATTGAAAATTCCAAAACGTTACCCCAGCGGCAACTTGAATATCTCAATAACTATAAGATGAACAAATGCCACTGTTGGTATACATTTATAACCCTTCTGGAGCTATCTTTTCATATACTTGGTTCCAGGCTAAACGTCTTTTTTTTAATCTTACCGCTGGAGTAACGTCCTTCCAGCGGAATCAATTTTTCTTGAATAACTTTGCAAATAGAACTGCAACAAATTTTTCTACATTTGAACAAATTTTGGGGGGCTATGGACTAATTATTTGCAACTCTCATTTTTCTGGGGCGCAACTTTCCGCTGGGGTTACACACACTACTTTGGTTGTTTCTAAGTGGCTTTTAAGTGTATAAATTGTTTCACTCTGTTTTATTTAGCTGTTGGTTCTCCATAAAAAATAAATAAATACATCAAATAAATTAAGTAGTTATGACATGGCAGGCTTGAATCGCCTTGTAAATAATCAAAGATCATTCTGTTCTTCAGAAGAAAAGTTAGGTACGTTAAGCTGTTGTCTAAGTTGCCTTCTGGTGGTTGTTAAAGTCCATCGTGATCATGATCTTATTGGTTTTCCTGGAAAAAGTATCACGAAGACCATATCAGACGACAGTCGCTCCATTGCAATAACAGTAACGCCAATGTCTCCTACCTTTAGCGTACACTACCCAAAGCCACTGCCACAGACTATAAGAGCAACATTTAATTTTTGTTCCAAATGTATCTTAAATTTGTTGGCCGCTGCCAGGGGCCGTCAGATTTAGTGTTGGTCGATGGAAACCATCTAATACTTCTTTAGTGTATTAGGGCTCTTGTAAATCACTGTACATACCTGTTAACGTGCCTATAGCCAAGTGTCTGCTAGTCCCGTTGCTCAAGCAGTCTACAGACTTATCAAATAAACTTTTACTGCGATGCGTTCTCCTGATCTCTGCATCGACCCTCGTCAAATCTCCTAACCTAGGGTCTATCGGCCTGGCCATGAGCTTACGGCCGGTTTGCGATAGTCTTAGGTAAAGAATTTTTGTTTTTAATTTTGTGTTTGGTTTTGATTTCTTGCCTATTGGCATTTGGCATTGACATTATTGTGTCACGCAGCATAGATTTGTTTTTTATTATTATAATTTTATACACTTATGGCACACAAATATTTATTTTCGTCGTAGTATATTAAATCTATGGTAGGGCTACATAAACCACTGAAGAACGAGGGCAATCGCGCTAATCCTTAATGACGTTAACGTAATTTTTTACCAAAACCAGACCACGACGGGTCGTTTTCAATCAATTCACCCGTTTTTCATTCTCAATAATAGCCCCCGCGATCGTTATTTGGTTTTGGTAAATACTTTAAAATGAATTTTAATTTGCTCGATTGCCCCATTTCTAAAATTAGATGAAAGATATTATATAAATCGCTTTTGTCTTTGCAAGCGTGCGGTTTTTAAACGCGCACACAATTTTTTTCGCTTGTTTTTATTTAGTTATTCCTTTTATATTATAAAGTAACCACATCAGAGGCTGAGAGGCGGTTTTGAAAAACAGTGTAAACACTGACACGAGGAGATATTTTTTTTTTATTAAAAGAATAACTTGTGATGATTTTTTATTTTTTTAATTAGGTTTTCCTTTGAGTCAGTATATTGAATAATAGTTTTATTTCGGTAGGTAACTTGTTATGTCATTCATATTATGTGAAGTGTAGTCTAGTTTTATTTGAACGTATATCTAAAATCACTTGGTTAGTACAGGAAGTTGAACTTTGCAACTAGTATCAAGTAATTACACTCGCAAAAAAATATTATTTCGTTTATATTTTTTGCACAACGGCTGAACCACATTATTTTAGATAGTGTAGAATTTACCTCGTAGCGTATCTCTGAAACGTCACACATCACAGTAACATCACAACTAACTACATGCCATAAGCTTAGCAGAGGGGGAGGTGAACAAAAAAAATAAAAACGACTACTACCGGCGGCCGTCGCGCGACTCACGCGCAACAATCGCGCCACAACCGCGCAGCGACCGCCGGTCTAGCATGCACATAATTAATTCCATTGAATGTATTTCAATAAAATCATATTTTTCACTTGTTAGGTATTGTCCATATCATATCTAACTATTAAATATTTACACGACCGGACGCGAATCCACTAAATGCTGCTTTCTCGATGAAAAAGAAACTTTTTTTTTAATAATAAAACAAGAAAAGAATTGAACACCTATTACGAGCTAAATTAATAACTATCTAAGTAAACGTATAAAGAGGTTTAATTTGTTATAAAACTTGGACATTTCGTTCAATGTATAACATCGCAGTCGCCGGCCGGGGTCGAATACTGCAGGGAAATAAGTCTTATCACAAATGCAGTAGAGACGATATTCAAAAGCTGATTGCACGAGCCGACTATAACTAAGACCCCGGTCGATCGATTTTATTATATTACATACAAAAAAATTCGTACATGTCGACTCATCAGTCTCGATCCTTAACTTGAACAATTCTGATGGATTAGAAATGAGATTATTTACAATGAAAATTACAACTCAGTCAATTAAAGAATAGTTAGTTTCTTCAAATTTCTGTCACGTTTCATTTGGGAGCCATAGTTTTGAACGAGAATTGAATTTATGCTGATATTACAGGTAACCTTTTCTTTGAGATTTCAATATTTTTATACTACCATCATTTAAAATTATATTTACATTGAAACCATTAAAAAACGTAAGTTCTTTTGACACAAAGCCCATATCGTAACACTTATAGGAATATAGACATGATAGCACATTTTTTAATATAGGCATTGGTGATTTAGTAACATATGGTATCCCATAAATTTAATTTTTTTTTCGAAAAACAGATATTAATAAGAAAACAATGTCATTTGTCACTTAACAAAGAGGTATACAACAAATATCTAACTATCAATATATGTTACAATGACAGTCTTTAAAAATAAGTAGACATGTACATTAACAAAGTATCTCAATCATATAAAAAATTGAACATTCAGAAACAAACAAAATATGTCAAATATTGAAGGTGAAAACTATTACCTGTATACAATCAAAAAAACAAACAATGCGCTACAGTCTTTTAAAAGAAACGATAAATTAATATGATTATCAATTAAAGGATCAAGACCAATCGAGCCATATTACCACAGTATACCGAACACAAATTCATACATTGCTGCTGATAAAAAAAAAAACAAATGTTGCCAACCTTAAAAGAAATTTAAAGATGGCGACACTCGTTTGTGAAAATTACAAATAACAATTCGGCTGCCTTAAAGTTTCGATTGAAACTTAAATAAATCGCTTTGGTAAATATCTTTTTTCTAAAAACTAGAAAGGCGATAATTATCCAAAAAATACAAAAGAAATCAGCAACAATGTACGTTTTGTTTTCGAATTATAGACGTACATACTCAGTGTCTAATATAAACGAGATTAGTAGCTATGCATTTAGTAATTTTTGAAAACCGATTGGGTTTTAAAGATTTTTTCGCTAAATGTACATTTGACTTTAAAATACATTTCGCAAATGCCAAATTTGAACAATATTTATAAATTTGACCATTTGCGAATAATTTTACACTTACTTATGAATCCGACTTAGCGACTTCGTTTCACTAAATGCTTAGTCGCAAGCTCGTCTAAATCAGACATAACTAGATTGTTAAATTTTAATCACAGCCCTGTCAAGAACGAGACGACAATATCGTTAGAAAGGTAAAGAAGGATTTACAATGTCAAAGCACAGAATTCATGACGTGACTTATCGTAATACCTATTCTTGTGCTTCTGGCGACGCCGAGTTCATAATAAGTAAGCCCGTATAGACTACACTGGAGGTCTATTTTTGAATCCACGATCCGCATAAAACCGGCGAGTCAATGATATTTTTTTTTTTAGTTGGTTTCGTCAAATGAAATCCGTTTTTTATTGAAACCCAGACTTCAATCAATTAATCACCTCTGACGTTCAGAATAATGTATGGCTGATTGTATAGACTAAAACTGAATAATCCTATGGTAGGCAATTATACATTTTCCAACTTATTCAATAATGTTTAATATATTACAGTTATAAGTCTGAAAATATGATATAAACATTTCGCGAATACAAATATTGATTTTTCTCGATTTCGATTCAATAGAAAAAGTATTTCCAATCAAAAAGATCACAGTTATAACAATTCGAGACCAAATCTTCAGACATTTTGATCTATGATTTGATTAAAGATAAAATATGATAGCGAAAAACTACGCTAAAGTTTTCACCATTTCGAATGCCATAATCTCAAGTGAAAAATAATAAACAACTATTATAATGACCCTCAAAATTATTGATTTTAGACCTTAAGACTGCAATACGAGGTCCAATTTCGGTGGTTCACTATGTGCCACTTAAAAAGAAACTATTTTACACATAATGTACACACTTATCGTCATCTCCTTCGTAACAGCATCCGTCTCTCTTTACCAATCCGTCAAGTATATAAATCTATTATTATAATAATGACTAAAATTATACATTTATAATTTTAAATAGTCGCTGCCCTATCTACAAGTCTGCTTTTTGGCAGAATTATTTGATCAGTTCAATTCTACTCGGTGCGTTCATGATGGTTATGCTTTAAGTGCACCACAAATATAGACAAATTAGGAACTTATGCGCTCAAAAAACACGGGATCGGCTCAGTCGTTAAAAATTTAAATTTTGATAAATAATACTTCCAAGTTTTGTACTAATCGTTTTCGAGACGAAAACTTTTTTTTTTAATCAAAACCTTCGACTAAGCCGATGTCGCCGTCAGTCAGTCAATTACCGTCGAACGGATTTCGTCAAAAATTTAATCTTCAAACGCGCTGATAAATTCTACATTCCGTTTTCAAATTTGAATTTGGGTGTCGGTTTACCGTTCACACATATCGGCTCGGAGAGGAGAGCGTGTCAAATAGGTATTAAGAATCATTGTGACATTTCATGTAACAAAAGAGATGTGAAAATAAACCTTATTGTAGTGACCGGCACGTAAGTCGGCAGGGATGTGAGCGTGACAAACTTATACTAATCGGTACGGGTTCGTCTCGCTCGCATCTTGTCAAGCTATATGCCGCCGGGTATACGACGATTCAAAATCCCTAATTCATCAAAAGTTCCCTCTCCTCTCCGTTGAACGGACACTAAGCGTGTATGCCCAAAAGAACGTTCTAATTAGCAATCGTGTGGAGTGGAGCGAGCCGCGGTCAAACGGGCACAGTAGTAGAAGGCGGCGGGGTTTTCTCTTTAGCGGGCGCGGGGCTGCCTCGCGGCGGCGCGTCGTCCTCACCTCTCTCTTCTTTAGCTTCCTCCGTCGTTGTCGCGGCGGTCGGCTCTGTTGCTGCTGCTGCTGCTGCTGCTGCTGCTGGAGGCTGCGACGGTCTCGGAGGGGGCTCGTACGGAGCGTACGGTCGGTAGGGGCGGTACAGGAGCGGCGGGGGGAGGATCGGCCGAGGCAGCGGGTACCCGGGGGGGGGCAGCAGGTGCGGGGAGAGGGGATGCGCGTGTAGAGCGGCGTACGCGCGGTCGCGGTCGTCTCGTAACGCTTCTCGCGCTCGCGTTTCCTTTTCGCGCTGCGCTCGCTCGCGTTCGCGTTGTTCGCGCTCGCGCTGTTCCCGCTCGCGCTCGCGCTCTCTGAAACAATTATAGTGTCGTTGAGTATACATGAAATGATTACCAATAAATATAACAAACACAAGGGTTTTTTTAACAGACTGTGACAAAATTAAAAAATAAATAATATATTTGAACTGTCTGTATTCCCATCTCTATGTGGCCTTGTTTTAAAAGAACAACTTAACCGATTTTATTAAGTGCTATGTCGCGGTTCATCTATTAATGCACTGCGATCTCCATCTTCCTGTAATACAGGTACGACGTCCATTAGTCTCCAGTCTTTTTCTTTCGATGTTGGTTACATTACAAATTATTTGCATACTTTTTTAGTGAAAAGAATTAATGATTTTTTACTTTATCTTCCAATTTTGGGAAAATATATTCTATGTCATATGCATTATTTTCTTTGGACCATTTTCCTTCATCATAACCTGTGTCTACAATATCCTGTTCTATATTCATATACGAACTTTTTTACTCCACAATACTACTATATTTTTACTTACTCGGTTGACTCAGCGATTAGAAGATCTTGGCCTCTAAATAGAGAGCAGGTAGTGTAGCACGAGCGACAGCAGTTTTTAACTTGTAGCTACTTATAACTTACCTATCTATATAAACAATCAAAGCTTTATCATCTATCAACAGTCATAACTTACCTATTCCGCTCTAAAATACCCTCCCCATCTAAAAACGACTACGCTACATCCTCCCCACCTAAAAACGACCACGCTACATCCTCCCCATCCAAAAACCCAACTTACCTTTCCCTCTCCCGCTCCCTTTCCCGTTCTCTTTCCCTCTGCAAGGCGATCTCTTTCTCCCGATCCTCGTGCAGATGTTGCGCGTGGCTAGCATGCGCGGGATGCGCGGCATGTGCGGCATGCGCGGGATGCGCGGCATGCGCGGCATGCGAGGGATGCGCGGCGTGCGGCACGAGCGGCAGCGGAGGCGCGAGCGGCGGGTAGAGGGCGTAGGGCGGCAACCAGCCGACGCCGACGCCGACGCCGACGCCGCTGCGGAACACTCGCTCGAGGTACATCTGCTCCTCGGCTGCTAGCCTGCAACGCCATGTACGTCTTGAGACAGAGGGACAATCGCACACTCTTAGCATCGAGTCCGCCAATTGTTATAAGTATTTGTACTTTTGGAACAGTAGTTTTAATAAATAAATTGAGTTAGCCCCACAGTAAGTTTGAGACTTGAATTGTGGGATTTATTTATTTATTAAACTTCATTACATAACAAGTAAATGGCGGACTTAGTCATAATTTTTTTCTACCAGTCGACCAACAGATTCAACAGGGATATTAACTTAACGATACTATATTTTATGCATACTAATATTATAAATGCAAAAGTCTGTCTGTCTGTTACGCTTTCACGGCCAAACCGCTGAACGGATTTTGATGAAATTTGGTATGAATATAGTTGAAGACCCGGGGTCAAACATAGGCTACTTTTTGACGCAGGCGGAGCTGCGGGAAACAGCTAGTAACAAATATTTAGATTAACATCAAGAACTAGGTCAATTAGAAAAATATGAGTTTCCATCTTAACTTGACCGCGGATCGAACCCGGGATCTCTGGAATAACAGGCAGGCATGTTAACCATTACGCGACAAAGGTCGTGATAATGTCACATTGCCTACCACTTAAGCTACATGTTTATAATGTACGTGACAGACGTCTCAATAGGTAATACAGTTTTCTTTTTAATATTTATTTATCAAAACTCACCTATACTGCAAAGCGGCATTAGAGTAGAGACTGGGGTGCGCGTAGTGAGAGTACGCACTCGGCTCCAGCAGCGGGAAAGACGCCGCCGCCGGGTGCGCCAGGCTGCCAACACAAACACGCACACGTCACACTTTATGCCCAGCACTAAAATGTAGGATATAAAGCTGTCATGTAAAGTAGCTTAATCACACCACGGACACTCCACTCCATACAACAGCGCCGAGATTACAACTACTACGATTCGGTCGCGTTCGCACGCGCGTCAATGTGAGTGAAGTGTGAATGTCACTCGTAGGGTTGGTTATTACCGTATCTGCGTCATAGTTATAGGTCGCGGCCGCGCGCCGGAATGTCATCTTTGCATTGTTTTGCTCTCGATTTTTTACCCTTAATCTGCGCGGTGAGGTGCGGTATCTGTTCGGGTGGGAGAGTGTGAGTGTCCGTTCTGTACGTTAGGACTTATAATAATTCTGTGGTTTAGATAAAGTATTAGCTATAGAAAAAAATCACCAACAAATTCACTGTTACAGTTCTAACGATGTCGTTCGCCGCGTTGCAAACATACTTCAAGATCAGGGTGTACAGGGTCGAGTGACCATGTAACCCACTCGATATTAACAAAGTTTCTTAATTTAATTTACTTTGAAATCAAAGGTACGAGGAGCTCGTTAGTCAAGCGCGGCGCGCGTATTGGATTGGTCGCCATTTAGTGACATTTTCTATCTCGAGCTGCTCCGTTCTTCGAAAGGCACGTTAAGCCGTTGGTTCCGGTTGTTATCAATAGATGACAGGCGTTAGGCTGTGTCAGGTGCCTTTAGGCAGCCTGGAAAGTCTGACAGTGATGGCTATTAGGGCTGGGTAAATGAAACCACTAGGACCGGTAAAAACGATAGAATGCAAGATATCTTTATTACTCTTACATTAGCTTATATATAATAATATAGTGAAGGGATAGCTAGCTGAGCTTGACATACGTGTGCTCTAGAGATTAACGTGTCTTGATAAATTGGCAAAACAATTCTATTGCAAAATTGACACCTCCTGCAGGTACGTCACGTTCAGGTCGTGCTCCTGTTGGTCTGGTTTCTCTGCTAAAAGAGGGGCGAGCCATCGCTACGGTTAGAACTTTCTGGTGTTCTCTCGTTTCGGAAGTCAAGCTCTACTAGGCGGGTCGCGGAGTAGTAGTAACAGAAGAGGAAAGTCCAAAGCCGCCATAAACAACTTTTTGACTAGACTTATTCTGTGACCCAGGGTTATACAATGTTACGTTTTCAAAAATCAATTGTTTCGAAAAAGAAAATACAAGTGTAAACATAGGGTGAAAATATGTATAAAAAAAAACCCCTTACATTAATAACCATCCAATTCTATTCATTGGGCAATGGGACTCCACGAAGAAATATAAAACATACTTTTTAAGCTGCGGAAAAAAATTAAATCCTACTGATAAAAATTTACTTTTTACATATAAATACATTGAGTTAAATAGTTTTAACTCACCGTTCATCAGGTCTGTAGGGCTGGAACCCGCTGGTGGGCAGATGGTGCGGCGAGGCTCGCTTGGCGGCCGCGGCCGGCGGCTTCTCCTTGCCTTCCCCGGCCGCCGGCGTGCTCGAGCCTGCACACTCGACAACTCAACATGGTCCTTCTACATCACTTTCTATCATTATGCTCCTTCTGTATCTAACCTAGTTTCTTGTTCACTCAATACATAAAGCACTTTAACTGCGATAGGTCAAAATTTAAAATGCATTTTAGCTCTATTTAACTAATCGACTCAACCAACATGGTTCATTACAGCTACAGAAATTATGGTTCATAGAACGCGCCGTGAACGATGAACGCACACAAACGTAACGCGTTTATACAGGCTTCGCTAGTTGTCAGTCAAAGGCGCGCGCTACGCCTGTGTGAGTACATCGTTCACGGCGCGTTGTATGGAACATTATCTTCTGTCTGTAATTTATTTATTCTATATTTCTACACCCTAGGACTTTTATTGGTATATTCAACATGGCTTTTCGAAACCCTAGCACGTAGGTGAGCATAGCAAGACAATATCATATAAGTCTACTGAAGCCAAGCACGGTGAAGGACATTTAGATCTCTTTAATCTATAAACTTTAAATTCCTGAATCCTAGCACTTTGACTGGTAGGTAAAATGAAACCAATTCCTCCTTATTGTTTTGTTTAGATGTTTTTGTTACATACTATTGGTGCAATAAACAGGCATGGTATTGACTAGTTTCACACCCTAGTATTTTAGTGTGGAGGATAATTCGACCCTATATTCTTACTAGTTCCGGTCGTCTAACATCGTGTTTATCTATATATATCATTCGTGTATTGGCGCTACAAATTGTTAGTTTTTTTGCAAATTAGAACATAAAGCGTACATACTACCTAAATGAATTTAAAGAAGTTCCTATTACACATAATTTATCTCATTGCCACCACATATGGAATTGTGGAAATCATCACTTTGTAACCTAAAATGTAATGTGTAACATTAAATGTTTACTTTTACCTCTCATAGGTACCTGCCGTCCTCTTAAATTGATTTATTCAAAGTACTTATATAGGCCCTCAAGTGAAGATATTACATGAAAATTATATAGATTCAATATAACATAAAAATAATCTTAGAATATCTGATAAGGGTAGGTACTGTTTTCATTGGTAGGTACTGTTTTGATAAATCGAACTACCTAGCTCGTAATTTTTAGCAGCAAAGGAAGAATGCTGAAGAACAAAAAAAACTTGAAACTAAAACCGAGTGATTATAATACACAGGATTCATTTTAAGATTGACAAAAGCGATTTATCCTAAAATAAATAACAATAAATAACTTTCACTCTGGTCAACCATCACAAAGTTTCTTAAAAATGTAAAGGTAAGTTTACACGAAATCCGAAAGTTAAGTTCGTGTAAACGTCGCGTGTTTTTGGTATGGACAGAGACAACCCAACAAGCGAGTGTTGGTTACGGGAAAATAAAAAAAATAAAAAGGTCTGAGTTGACGTTTGCGTTGTGGAATGGTTTAAAAACTTTTTTTTTTTTCATTTATCAAAGACGTAGGTCCCAGTGAAGAGTGAAAACTGATAAATAAAACTAAGAGAAAATTTACACTGAAGTTAGACATTTTCCATTGTACCATTTTAGGTAATTCAGAAGGAAATTAATGAGTCGCCGTTGTCCGACAAGAATTTTGATATTGATTTATCAACAGAAATTTATGTGGTTAGAAAAAATATTAGTAGTAAAATCCCATACAAATTCTGCGGGGCGGTACGGAGTTGGCAATCAGCTAGTCAACGGCACTCTCCACTTCAGCGGCGAGCCCTATACCTATTACTACTTCTACGATTCGGTTGCGTACGCACACGCGTCAATGTGTGCATCAGTCGTAGAGTTGGTTATTAACCATATCTGCGTCATAGACATCGGAGCGGACGCGCGGCAAAAACGACATACTTTCATTGTTTTGCTCTCGATTCTTAAACTGCGCGGTGAGGTGCGGTATCTGTTTCAGGTGGGAGGGTGTGAGTGTCCGTTCTGTACATAAGTACTATTAATAATAAAATAAAATCTTCCACAACGCAATCGTCACCTACCAGCGGGCGGTACACTACACTTACCGTCTTTACCGTCGGGCCCGGCGTTCTTGGCGAGCGTTCGGAGAGCGGCCGCGAACGGACCGCCCTTGTTCGGCGCGCTCAGCTCCGTTCGCTTGGCGATCTTGTTCGCGCTCACACCTAGAAAGATTAGATAGCGTGTTTAGTAACTAATGTCATGTTTTTTAATAATAGGAAACAAGTCGTAATAATCATTTACATGCGAAAGGTGTATTATCAGTCGCTTCCAACCAATCAAAAAATCTTTTACTTTGTTCTTATCTTACTTTTCATTGATATTTCAACGATTTGTCTACAAATTATAAAGGAGTTAATGGATTTCGGATGGATTGGATGGACACACACATACACACTCAAAATTTCTTTATTTTTTTCACCAATCAACAGGACAACTTAACAAGTATTTCACTGTTTTAACACAAAAATGAGGAGAAATAAGAAATAATTTAAGCATTAAATTAATTGATACAAATAGGTATGTAGGACATTTAGATATTCAGAACTATTGTTAAGCCAAAAATGAAAATATTAAACAAAACTAACATTATATGTTTCGTTGTTGAGTATGGTTTGGACAACCATTTATGAATTATTTTTATTCGGAAGTTTAAAGTTCTCGCGTGAAACAGGAAAGGGTGTGGTTTTGAACTAAATTCATAATTATAGGTCAGATGCATCGAAACAGTTATGTCCGTGTAATTATGAAGATAACGAGTGTTTCAATCTAGAGGTAAATAATATTCGGAGTTTTATTGTTCGACGCAATGACAGCTGCCGCGTATTGTTTAAATTTTACACGCCCCCTTGTCATGTCCTATCGCAACATAAGGGTGAGGGCAGAATAAGTATATAATTCTGACTTTAGCGAACATAAATGTTGTGAAGTGTTTAAAAATAAATAATTTCTGTTTTTCCTAATGATTGACTGGGAGAGAATGCTTTTAGCATTAAGTCCGCCAATTGTTTTACTTGTGGTACAATAAAGATTTATAAATAAATAAATTTAGGAAACAATATTTATACTTGCATTTACTTAAGGCCTTCCACACACCTGAGTAATTGATCAACGATGATCACAGCCAAGCGGACGTACCACGGTCTCTTAAATTGTTTCTAACATAAAACTTGGGCGAAAAAATACAGTTTGCCAGTAATAAGCGCATTTTTTAAGAAGTGAGGTAATACTACTTCTTACTTACTCCTCTTGCTCAGCGACCCGAAGTGGATCTCGTCCTCCGAAACGAGGAGTGAGGTAAATATGTCTAGTAAAATATTTTAGATATATATTACCCATAGTTGTTTTCTGTGTATGTTTTTAATGTAGCTAACAACTGGTACCGTATTTTTCTAGCTGTATGAAGCGTGCTATTTATTGTCCTTTCTTTAGCAACAAACACAAGAATCGCTCGCCCTACCATCATTTGCATTTCCGTGCAAAATTATTGACACTGTATTTATTTAACTCTAATACACATTTTGCCGCATGTACAATAGACGCACCCTTATAAAACAGGGCACTACAATTTTTAATTTCACATCAAAATACAAGCGACCGTGATAGTTATTGACGCCAAAACAGATATGAACTCTAATCAGTACTGCACAAAATACATTTTTCCTTTTTCCCAAATAAGCAGTAGCATCTGACAGCTGACATATTCCCTCCTTCCGTTTGTTCGGGTAAATGCGGACATGCGTGTGTTTGAGGAACCATTCATAGGGTTCCGTGGTCAAAGTGTGTCCAGAGGTGCTTTTAAAATCTACGAATCACTAAAAACAGGAGACTCGACTGAAAATCGTTCGACTCACCGATTATATCGAATGAAAAACTTATGAGTGACTCATAGACGTCAAAAATAGTACTCCACTGGATTTATCACGAGACGTCTACGTTTAACTGTTAAGAGTTCTGTGGGCTGTATTTGATGTATTGTTTAGGTGGCAAAAGCTATTAGAAGAAGCATGTGATACCTACTAGTTTTATGATCCGAAAATAACACCTGCTCTAACTTACCACCGACCTAACGTTGGCAACCAACGATTCTGTGGTAATATCGCAAAATTGATAGGGAAGAGTTTAGTACCTCGTTGGAAGAATCGACATGCAAAGAAAAATACTGGATCACGAAGGCTCAGTATTAGTTGGCGTAGCGTAGGCCTAGGTAAAATAAGAATAAAGAAGAATTCATCGTCACAACCATTCCAAACACGCGAGTAGACTGCAGACATTTGCCTGATAGATTTTTACTTGGACCGTTTTGAAGCAATCATCCAGCAAAAGTAAATTGTCATACGGAATCTTAGTGAGCGGGTTCAACTCGCACTTGGCCGTTTTTCTGTATTTTTAATGACGTGGTTACGTCGTGGGTGCTTTAACAATACGAGGGGTCATTAGAAGCGTTGAAATTGTTACTGTAGTGTAGTGTAGCGCGTGACGTTAGAAATTATAACCATAATTAGCAAAAAATGGTTCAAGGGATCGCCCTTAGTTACATATTGGTGTAACTATTTTTTTTTTTAATAATTTTACCTCTTTTCCGCCCCACAGGTAACTATGGTTCCAGGGTAGTCAGGAGTTGTCCTTGCCAACCACGGTAAGCAAGCATTTCATGATGCAGTCAGATAAGTGGTACTCGGCTTAAGAAGCGAAAGGATTATTTCGTCTCATGGTGGTAAAAGAGACAACACATTTTATTGATAGGTTAAGTCACAATAACAATTTGTAGGTTAACTAAGAAATACTATAGTCAATATGGTTTGGGACGCCAGGAAAATAAATACGACGATGTACTTGAGTAAAATGAGTGAACCCGTATACCACCGACTAATAGAACGCGTCACCGCTCGCATGATTCAATTGACCTTCATTGCACAGGTCATGACGGTGACTTCTGATCTGGACGTCTGAACGAAACTCCTCGCAACAAGTGCCGCGACGAAACCTAGTGGGAACAAATTAGATGTGACACTGATTGAAGTGTTGTTCCACATAGAATCATCGGTTCTTCTTCGTTGAAGAAGGAATAAATGAATCTTCGTCTGAGAACATAGAGATAACCATATCACTCTATCACCATTTGGTGTTACTAGCTGGTACACCGGAGCATATGTCGTGTGCCTCTGTAGTTTTATAGAGAAACCATGCCAATAGAAACATGATATAAAAACATCGAGCCAATGATTGTCGCAGACAGCATTTCGTGTTGTTAAAACAAGTCGTAGGCAAGAACTGGATACAGGCCACTTCCAACCGGTCAATCTGTAAATCCTTGGGGGTGGCCTATGTACAGCAGTGGACTGTATGCGGTTAAAATGATTATGGTCTTGATTATGTGATCACACACTTTTCATCATGGAAAATGTAATAAAATATGCCCCATTGCTTCATAAAATCATCAAAATAGTTGTCGTTTTCTGAGTTGGATACCAATTCATACGGTTTCTGGGGCTTTACTATCAAATCTAAAAGAAGGACAGAAACGAGTGAGTAAAGGATCAAGCAGTAATACGACATCTCGCTTGCTCACTTGTTTCTACCCTGTTTTTAAAAGATGATAGTAAGCCACTTGAACCTGGAATCCGCTTAGCGATACCTTTTCATTTTAACAGAAAGTTAATTGCAATAATTTGTAGTTAGTGTGTGAGAGAGAGAGAATTAAGAGTATGAACCTTGCTCAACCCTGGGCGAACTCTAATACACACAAAAAAAGAATTATACCGATCAAGCCGTGAGAAGACAGACGGGCAGCAAACAAGAGTCAACATTCAGGTCATGCGGTCACCGTATCAATTGACCCGGCAGCTCGCACAACAATCTGACTCATTGCTTACGAAACCCTGGACATTGGGACACAAGGGAATAAATAATTAACCTTCGACTCGGCTAGTCCATTGGTAAATTATATAATAACAACGACACCCACTAGCATACCATAATTCATGTATGCTAAATTGGTATTGGTATATTGAGAAGATGAATGAAGCCTTCATACGCCACGCTGTTCTATGCGTGTTGGCGAACGAAAAGCCTGGCTATTTAGGAAAGCATTGTAATAGTTATAGAGAGCAGATGCCTATACAGTGGCACCAGCGATAGCCATGACAGGTCGTCTTTTTTTAGGGATTTGAATAAATATAGCAAATATACTAAATGGAACTGCCTCCGTGGTCCAGTGGTTAAAGCGTTCGCCTTTGGCCCGGGGGTCGTGGGTTCGATTCCCACGGAAAGCATACTTTGTTTAGTTGTTTCCAGTTTGGTTAGGACATTGCAGGCTTGAATCACCTGATTGTCTGATAATAAAGATGATTCCGTGCTTCGGAAGGCACGTTAAGCCGTGGCTCCCGGCCGCCATCTGGTGGTCGTTAAAGGAACCAGAGGCCGAGAGGCGGTTCCGCACAACTCTGACACCAGGGTGTACATGGTCGATTGACAATGTAACCTACTGCTAAACCGGCTGATACCGATTTCTATGAGACGTCTAAATTGACCTTCTATAATTTTTTCTAAGTTCTTTAGTTCCTGTATGTTTGTTTTCTTATTAACCATACTTATTTGGTTTGCTTAAATTTATTTAAAATTACATTTAGACACTACATTTAGTTTGTATAAATTCTTAGCTACATTATGTACGTGCACGATAAGTTATTCTTAGTTATGGACGAGCGGCGTCTCCTAACAGGCACTTTGTTGCCTAAAAGGAGGCTCCAGGTACTAATCCATACTAATATTATAAATGCGAAAGTCTGTCTGTCTGTTACGCTTTCACGGTCAAACCGCTTTACCGGATTTTGATGAAATTCGGTATGAATATAGTTGAAGACCCGGGGTCAAACATAGGCTACTTCTTGACGCATGCGGAGCTACGGGAAACAGCTAGTTTAATATAAGGAAAAATGTGTTAGTGCAACTAAACAATGTTTTTTAAAGTTATCAAGAACAGAGTCAGTGTTTTAATTTTTTATTCACGAAGTTTATTGGACCCCAGCCCTAGCCGCCGTAGCCGGCTCAAATATGACAGAACTGAGCAGATCAGTGCGGTCAGCGCTCAATGCCAATAAATAAACGGCACTTGATCCCGTGACAAGTGACTTAACATCCATTATCAGTGTCGTGTCACTTAACTCTACTACTAGTTTCAATGCTAGAGTAGGATACATTCCAGTAACCTTTAACGCTAAGTCTCATTCTCAATGAGCCGAGAGCAGAATTCTGATGAAAATGATGATAATTGATACGAATTGAAATAAATGAAGAATCTAATTCTTCGAAACCCTTCCCTCACAATAATTTTCACTGTTGTGAACTTGTGGCCTTTGAAACCCAGGCTCCACTTTTTGCTGTCTTTTCTGCATGTCTACATCCTTGATTGTAAGTCTATTTGCATGGAATTCAAGATATTTTGAGTTTGCTCGTTTCAACCAGACCGGATGAGAAGAGCGACATAGTTAGACTAGTAACCGCAATTATCCCATCACATAATGTTTTAACCGTACTCGCCGCGATTCCTAGTACCAAATTAATCTACCACTTGCCCATCACAAATCTATGTCGACGACACTGAATTGCTTCTTTTTCATATTTACCTGTAACAATAAAAATGGTTCATTATTTATAGCATTATTTTAAAAAAATCACTGTAAGATTCATTATAATAATTATTTCTCGTAAACATGTTGTACACTAGTGAGGCCTTACAAATGATTTTCTTAAATGACTATGATGGCCCACGCCGCAACCCAACGTGAGAATTGACCTCCGATTATAGTATCTGAACTTCTATTTGAATTTTACTCTTCAAAAAGTATTAAACAAAGAAATTATTCTATTATCTATGATATAGATTTAGCTTTACAAACACAATAGTCTCGTATAAATACTTTGATACAAAGGGGCAGTGGCACCGATACAATAGCACAAAACCTCATAGGAGTTGGCAACATTGCGCGCATAACAGCCCTGTCAATTTCATACACGGCAAACAGCCATCCAATACGGCAGCGGTAGGGTTGCCAGCAAACGGAAATACTCAACGAATGAATTTCTATTTTTCGAGCAACAGAGACTAATTGATGTTTTAATAAATAAAAAATAAAGTATACAATACGACAGCGGTTGCCACTTACAGGAAATAATTAACTAGTAGTTCTGTGAACAGTAGACTTCGCGCACTGGCTATTATGAAAACTTATGGTTACTGGTATAAACGATGGTAGGGTTGCCCGGTAACAGTAATAACTAACCCAATGGTCAAGCAAATACGTCGACGAAACAATTTTAGGGATATTACGTACAATTTGAAGGAAAGGCAGTAATTTTTTATATTCTATCTATTTTATTTAAGGGAGTTGCAAACGTGCGAATCGGTTACTATCGGGAAAGGCAATATTCATCCGTTAAAATAAAGATATACGACATATTTGCAAGTTACGTAAAGAGCATAAGCCTTAAATTCAGAATCAACTATTTCAATTCCATACAAATCCTTCGACAATACGAGGGCGACAATGAAAGTCTTTAGAACTGACCACTTGTAAACAGTATAATAAAAAAATTAGTTTAAATTTTGAAAATGGAACTCTTTGCCAATATTATTGAGTATGTATTTTATTAATTTTTCATTTGTTTTACGATTTGGCGGCAAATTAAAAATTGGCTGTGTCACGTCAGCATGAATTTAACGCGAGAAAATTTTCGTGCAATGATTTTTTATGACTTTCGTTGTCATTTAAGTCACAGAAAGTTATGATAGACTTCGATTGGCCTTTCACGATGAAGCCCCATCTCTTGCCACTGTTTACAACTGGTTTAATGAATTCAGCACGACAACGCCTCGTCGCACACCGCCAGGCGAACGATCGACTATTTGGCGACATCAAACGTGGAATTACTCCATAGGTCACCCGCCATATAGCTATAGCCCCGACCTCGCACCTTGCTATATTTATTTATTCCCGAAAATAAAAGAAAAACTTCGAGGAAAACGTTTTATGGACGCCGAGGAAGCAGTAGCTGCGTTTCAAAACGCCGTCGAAGAGACCCCTAAAGACGAGTGGGCAAAGTGCTTTTCGCAGTGGTTCCATCGGATGCAGAGAGGTATTGACGTGAAAGGACAATATTTTGAAAAGATGTAATAAAAGGAATAACTTGCTAGTGTGCTCAGTTTTTGATTTTTTAAGAACTTTCAGTTTGACCCTCGTATCAATTAAGCCTGTCAGCGACACAATCCCAGAGACCTTTAAACGGCAATAATTAAAACAAAACTCCAATTTATAAAGACAATTAGCATAACACCAAACGGCAACTTATGCAAATAATTCTCGCATTAAATCAATATTAAGCAGACTTATCTGAGAGGGTTGTCTGCGAATCGTAGGCTTCTAATATTATGAAAAAGAAAGTCTCAGTCATCTATCTATTCAATTCATATCGATATTGGTGAAATTTGTTATAGACATAGTTTGAGTCCCAGCAAAGGCCGTGATAAAGGTAGCGAAGCCGCGGGCAATAGTTTACTTGATATTTAAAAACAAGCTGTGTGTAAAGTGTTAAGTTAAAAAAATTCCAGGCATACTTTCAAATATTTTTAATTTCCAAAGCAAATTCCTGAAATACGTTCTCTTCAATGGAGTACCATTTATTTGACTTTCAATTAAAATTAAATTATTTCTAAATGTATATTGACAACCCTACCCACAAGGGTTGTCAGCGAAGCGGCGAACAGTAATTAATTCAGTCTGAAACGCTAATTTGAGCCGCGAGAAGTCATGCCCCCTGACGTGCCACCCCTGCCCCGGCGCGTCACAGGCCAAAACGGGCCGTAGAGCGGGCAACAAGCATCCTTAATCTATTACAATTTCAACTGAATAAAACCGTCCGCGGATTTACAAATTGTGTAATGAAGTTTAATAAATGTAACAATGGTGTTATTACGAAGTTATGGGATTACTAAACCAAAGATCCTTTAAATTCCTAAAAAATCAAGTGATTTGATTTTTCTTCAATGGCGTGTTCAGACGTTTTTTCTTTACTCCAAGCAGGAAACCTGTTATGGCGGAAATCTTGAGGAAGACCTATCCCTATTAGAATCTATCCTATAAGAACACATGATAGACGCAGTGCGCTCTTTATGATACCTATAAACGAATCAGTACGTAACGTATAATACATTGCATCTTTATTACCAAATGTATCAAAAAAATATTTTTCAATGTTTATTACTGAATATTCTCATCCCATGTCAACAATATGAAATTACTGTAGACTGATGCACACAATAACAGGATTATCGAAGGCCCTGTCACAGATCGTACGCTAATTGGTCGGCTGTCGCTTTGTGTGCAGACCGCTACGTATACAGATTGTGTTGCGCATGTGTGTTTAGCTTGTTGGGATGTAGCGCTAACATATTGACCTGAACAGAGATGTTTGCAAACCATTTCGATACAGTGAAATTAAAATTGTATCGAATTTTTTATTGGTTTGATATTTTTGCACTACCATAAAGGTTTACGAGCTAACAATCACTCTTTCTTTCTTTTTCAGCCTTTCTTTACCACAGAATTGATGTAGGCCTCCTTCAGGCTCCTCCGTCTCTCTCTATCCTGGGCAGTGAGAATTCAGTTGCTATCCGCTATCTTTTTGATGTCGTCTTTCCATCTCATTTGCGGTCTTCCTCTGGTCGTATGGTCGCCACTCCAATAGCCGCTTGCACCAAGAGTCAGTCTGTATGGGGATGTGGCCAGCTCACTCCCACTTAAGCTTTCCCTTTCTTTGGCTGATGTCAGATACTTTGCTTTGAGTTCTTAGCCATTTCTTGTTTTTCTTGTCTAATAAACTGACCGTTTTTCTTTCCATTGATCCTCTTTTGTTGTAACCCAGGTCTCTGCTCCATATGTTAGAACACATTGGTCGTATATCTGCGCTTTCTGTTGAGGTGTCAGCTTCATATTAAAAACATCTTCCAGTTTGGAGTAAGCTGCCCATCCTAATCTTATCTTTCTGACAATTTCGTTGCACTGATTCACCTTTCCCATTTTAACTTCTTGTCCCAGATATAGGTATTTATTGACTCTTTCTATTTCTGTTTCTCCAACTTTTAGAATGAGTGTAGTTCGGTGTTTTTTCTAGATTCATCTCCAGTCCAACTTTCATATATTTTGTCTGAAGTCCTTCTATCATTTGTGGTAACTCTGCTGGATTGCTGGAGATCAATACTATGTCATCTGCGTACCGAAGATTTGTCATGCTATCAACATGCTATTAACAATCGCTAAACTTTAAATAATTTAAAATTTGAAAGAGTTATTTATTATACGAGTATATATAAAATATGCTTTCTGAATTCAATTCACAGTAAGCCAGAGTAATAAAAATAAGATGTCCTCGAACGAAGCATAGTTTAAAAACACAAGACCGGGGAGAATGGCTGGCAATGCCTACACTGCATTGGGTGACGACGGTTTGAAGAAACAGAAGAACTTTAAAAATTAAAGACACTATAGATCATATTGTTTAGGAATCATCTGATGATGCTGTTCCAAAACCAGAATTTAACGAGGCAATAAATTTAGAGAGCCGAGCGTCTATTCCGAAAACAATTTTTCATCAGTCCATAACTTTCGCGTCACTAGTTTGTTTTTTATGAATTCTAAATCCATCGAGGCGAACTGCAGCGGAGCGACATGGAACCAATTAAAAAGTTTTAAAGACGTGTTAATTTTACGACGTCGCCATATGTTTCTACTCGGGCGACGGGAACTCAAAATAGTTCACTTTTTATGCTTGACTCGTGCCGGCCTCTCGTATGATAATGGTCATATTGATCGAGTTAATTAGGTGAGTGAAGTGGCAAGTACTTACTTTTATATATTGTGGGACAGTTTATACATAATATAAAAACGGAAACAGTCTGAATGCCAATGACAAAACCTCTCTGCGAAGACGAATTTTGCGAGCAACGTACTAGCTTGATTTCGACAGCCATTGGGTCACGGAAGTCGCCATTTGTATGATTAAAAATGTCAAAAGTATATGTAAGAAAATTATTAGCTCCATAATAGGTATACTTGTATGGCATACATGAAACGTATGCTTGTGCAACCTTTTGCAAGCTACTAATACTATCTGATATACCATGATCTCAAAGCAACTGAACATTTCATTGTCACTGGACTCGTTTATCGCTCACTCGCTCAGACATCTCGACCCATGTGAAATAAGTCAGTAGTATTGACTTTTAGACATATAATCTACGGGTGACTGTGATCTAAATTTAACTTTATAGTTTAATTTCGTGGTTAATTGCGTAGTGGTTTTGTAGTTTAGAGTAGAGGAGTTTGGTTTCATCAATTTTAAGTGATGATTTGACGAATACATTAGGCACATCCAATCTTTGAATTTTGATTTTGGTTTTCAAAATTTGTTTTGCTGCAAATTCCCTAAAAGAAAATTTACTAGAAGGACTCCACGTCAATGTTTCCTGATGCTACATATTAGAAGATAACTTATACTAACAACATGTCAACATGTTCACGGTTATGTGTTCCACACATTATTCATTAATGTACAATAAATAATTTTACATGCATACATGATATGTCAATGTCAATCTACCCAAAAAACAAACAATCGTTAGCTCCCATGCCGCATAAAACATTAAAACATACGATTAGCAATCCGACCTGAACCATGCAAGTTTCGCATCCACCCCGGCATATCAATCCACAATCCACAGGACGCAATCCAGCGGCATATTACTCGGTCCACTTTCAGACCATGAAAATATAACAGGCTGTTTGACGGCTTTGGGTGGGGACGGGTGGCGCTTGCGCAGTGATACGCGAGGGACGGCGCGGGACGAGCGATGAGCGAAGAGCGAGAGCGGGAAGCGATGATGAAAATTCTTCTTCACAACTCAATTATTTTTTATAGAGTTTATGAAATTTGACCATTAATGAATGAAAATTTATTGCACAATAAGCATTTTGTATTTACATTGAAATAAGTAGAGAAAAGTATAAGAAAAGAGGGACGGCGCGGGATAAGCGAAGAGCGAGAACGGGAAGCGATACGCGACGATAAAAAATATTATTTAAAGAGTTTATTTAAACTTTATTGGATATAACAAAAATTTGTACAAATAGTGGACTTAATGTCAAGTGGCATTCTCTACCAGTCAACAATGGGACCAAACAGAGAAATAAAAGTTGGCGATAAAGACGAAATCAGGAACACACAATAAAGATAAAACATGTTAAAATCTACATACAAAAGAAAAGTAATAAAACATGAGATTACATAATATACATAAATACATAAAATATATACATATAAAACATAGGATATAAATTGGATGACTACGACTCCGCGACAAAAAGAGTTGGAGTATAAAAGTTGATAAATGTGTATTATTTTTTGTTCAGTTTACGAACTTTAACTAGGTTCTATAATATGTTGAGAAAGGTGATGCAACCGAGAACTCACTCCGCTTGCATGAAAGAGGTGCAAGAATTCATAAATCGCTGAGACCCATTATTGCCAATACTATTTATTATACAACTGAACAAAGTGGCATTTTGAGAACTCCTAAGATTGATCTAATACTCAACAGTGGTTACATAAGGGATTAATAGTCCCCATTGGGAATAATCAGAGAAATAGTAGAAAATAATTGAATGAATTTTGGGCACACAATAAACAAATCTGTTCCCCGCTGGAACACAAACCACACCCTATTCGGTAACGTCTGCGGATTTCCATTACAGAGCAGAGGCGCGCCTCCCAGGGGCCGAGTGCATGATAAAGCGGCCGATCGGGAGACACACGCTGCCTACGTGTACAGAGCATCTAAGAAGAAAGAATTTAGAAATGGGCATACATTTAAAGCAAGCAAGCCGGCTATACGGGCGTGGTTTAATTGAGTGTCAGTGTAGGCATTTAAAACCTATATCTTCTGTAATTCTAAATTGTTTATCTTGACTGAAAGCTTCCAATCTTGTGCCATTATAGGCCACCAATTCTGTGGTTATTGGGGATATTTGACAAATAGGCAAAAGTCTAAAATAAATCGTCGCCCACCAGTGAAAAACATACATTTATGTTACCGCCTTATTACGAAATCTTATTGATTTCGAAAAGCACAATAGACTTAAAATGTTACGAGTGACCGGTAATGCTTTGATATATCCCGGATCACCGACCCGCGGCTATTAAACCGATCAGGCAACAAATCAACTCCCAAATATTTCGTATGACCCTCTGCGGCCGTCCCACCGGGCGCGGTGGCACTCTGTTACCAACTTCATTGGGATCAAGCCGATTACTGTTCGTAATCGCACACCCTCGCCACTTCGGGAGCACTGAACTCCTCAATACTAAAACGCAATACGTACTTCAGAAAGCGAACAATCACCAGCAAATCGTGACCCGCCGCGCCCCCGGAACGATCAGGAAACGAGGGCGACGCGGGAAGAAGCGGCCATCTGTTGGCGGCTCGTGTTTAACTAGTCAAAGCGCTAGCAACAAGACCTTACGGTTCGCGTCGAATCAATTTCCATTTGGGCGCCTCAGGTTTCAGGCTCGTAACGGACGAGAAGGGAAAGCGGACTTACGGGTGAGTAATAAGGTATAATTTACATCGGTAGTGATTACATCGAGATTTCTTCAGCTGTTTGTTGGGGTAATACGTGATTTGCGGCGAAGATAGTAAAGTCGCTTTTTGTAGGTGGTCCTGTTAATTTGGACGGTCGTATTCTTTGTGTAGTAAGGCGGATTTTGATATGTAGTTGCTGGGTAAATTTGGAGGATTCGAACGCGATAATCCGTGCGACAGCCGGCGCGACTCGTCAACTTTTAATTAACGTTTCGCGTGTCGACTTCGCGTCGGACTAAATAAATAGGCACTTGAGACAAATGAGACACGAATGACATGTCTTGCGTGTTTTGTGATTCGGGATTGGGCAAAGAAAATTTCTGACAGTTGTGTCTCGTTATCGTTCATGGTGCTTCCTAGTTCGTTTTCATATGATTTGAATACTGGGCAAACTGATGAGCATAATAACTGCTTATGCTCAAAACGTCTATATTGCAAAGTGTCTCCGAATCGAAAAATGTCTCTTTCTCCCAATGCTTGTTTGCCGAAACTCATTTCTCAAAGTAAACATTCTGCGTAAGTCATTATGGGAAAGAGATATTTTAAGCCTCGAAAACATCCAATAAATGGATTAATAAAAAGCGAAAGCACGATCAAAGTTTCTTTAATAGTGAAAATCAACTTCCAACATCAATATTCCGTCTAAATAAAATTACGACACAAAAGTTTCTGAACCTCAAAGAGTAAAAACAACAGGAAAGACATTCTCTTATGGAATTAATAGGAAAAGTTTTGGGAACTTTCTCAGGGAGAGCCTGATAAAACAAATAGCTAAAGAAAACAATGCTAGTACGCAACACACCGCACAAATAGCGTTAACACATCAACATTAGAGGCACTTAGCGGCAGCCGTGGAATTATTTATTCTCCGCAAACACATTACAGGGGAAAAGTCGTGAGAAAGCCGGAAATATTGGCCAAATTATGACAAATGTTTGCCAAATAACATCACACGATATATTCCAGAGAAAGCCGCCAATGTTGGTGACAATCACGCAAATATTTAGGCATTGCGACCGCAAACACATTGCCGGAAAGCTTGCGGAGGTGATTTATAATGAGGTTGACTTTTATGAGCTGTAGTAGTGAAATTAAATGTATGGAATTAAGGTTGCAGTTAAAACAAATAACTAAATCGATGTTATGTCTATTCTCGGAAGGCATGTTAATCTATTGGTTGAATTATTTTGCGAAAAGGCGAATCTATAGTTAAAACAGATAACAGACGTCTTTGGGCATCATCACCCCAAATTAAAATATAAGCAGAAGTCTAAACAAGGAACATTCAACCACCAATTGGATACCTATAGAAATAAGTCGAGGAGCCGATAGCTGACAGTCGTTAGGCTGTGTCAGATGCCTTTGGGCCTGAAAAAATCAGAAAGTGTCGGCCACTAACACACCTCAGGCCATGTTCCTGTTGGCGTGGTTTAACTATAAAAAGGGTTACAGAGGTCAGACGGCAGTCGCTCCATTATAATAGCTAGTGCCGCCAAATCAAAGACAATGACTTACAGCGTACCCTAGGCTCCGAAGCGTAAACTGAGAACGCAACTAAGAAAGTACGCTAGGACAGGGAAGAAGAGAAAGTTTGAGTCCTCTTCTAACAGCTATCGTATGAAAAAGTATCAAGGAGTCCTCCCGTGTAGAACGAGCCTTATACAAGGAACATTGGCTCAAGTTTACACGGTGTACTTCAGCGCAAAGAAACCCGAGACGTGACTAACAAGTGGTAGAGCACTTCGACCAAACATCCCAGTACATACGTCTCGCTCACACCTTTAAGAGAGTGAGGAGGATAGAACTAGTGGGGTTTCCACTGCTTAGTGGTTCACCCCGAGTGGCGAAAAACAATTATGATGCGGAAGTTAAGCTAATGTGTAATTCGATTTTATACTTAAAGGCTAGTGTGTTTACTGCGCAAGTTGGATCTTTCCATTGTTTAAATTTTTCTTGAGGTAGATTAGTATCAAGATAAAAGAGATCTCGTAATGGACAGGCATGTTGATATACATTACAAATGGATTATAATAATTAGGTACTGCAATGTAAGAAGTGGGATAATTTCAACCGCACTTGGTCTGTTAAGAAAACAATCTATGCTCGTACGGAAAGATAGGACAGCGTGAATGGAGAAAAATTCAGTAGTAAGAAACCCGGGGGACGGCACCGTCCGATCCGCGTTCCCAGATATCGCTGGTAATTCAGCGATATCTGTAAACAAGGTTTTTCGCGAACTGTACCCCGATAATAGGCAACAAGTTAGCGTACGACAGCACTAAGTGGAGATCTTTATTATCAGAACCCAAGATTCACTGAATTACATGGTCTATCTACCCAGTACACTCTAGTGTCGGAGATTTGCGGGAATCGCCTTTTGGTAACCGACGAGGTTCCTTAAAAGATCACCAGATGGCAGCCGGACCAACTGCTTAACGTGCCTTCCGTTATTAAAGCCTGCAATGTCCCAACCAAAACGGAAACGGCTGACCTCGGGGTCTGCAGAAAAACGCCTTAACAACTAGACCACGGAGGCATTTAATTCCAGTTAATCAGAGAGAAATACCTATGTAAGTACGTGAGTTCGCAAAAGACAGTTTTATCTCCATATCCTCGCTCGTTTGTGCCGTAAGGGTGGGGGTGTTTTTTTTATCGTCGTCGACGATCCGCGGGATAAGGACATCCGTGCTATTTCATGCGGTTATCCGGATGCGAGCGGGAGGCCATATTTGTGTCCGTTTACGGGACTTTTGTTATTCACTTTATAGCGACATAAACTTCTAAGTGGCCAGTGGTAACCAGTTATGCTACTATATAAAGATAACATTACTTTCCAAGTAGAGAATAGAGTCTAAATCCTAGTCATATTTTGTGTTTGTGATATACGACCTCTTCACGTTTTTCCCCAATCAAGTTATAAGTTATTACTTTCTTTTACACAAAGTTTATCAATCTGCTTACAGTGTCACTAGACCTGATGCAGTTAGCTGATTTTGTGCCATCGAATAAGGCCAGAAGACACCTCGTTTAAATCAATCTAGTTATAAATAAAACTGATTGTAGGTACATTTAAAAAAGTCAGTACAAAAGAGAGTTGGTGGTGGTTCACATTTGCCAAAAATGGCGGAAATGGCTACAGATTCTTCTGGAGAAATGGCGGAAACGAGAGCACACAATAATTTGTCATTTTGATAACTGGCCCGTTTTTCAACTGCGTTCAAACATGGACCAAGCCGTCAATGACCATTAGATATTTTCCATCGAACGTCAAACGGTATATAAATGAAATTATTGTACAAATCAGGCAGTTCATCCGGCATCCGGCATTCGCGGCAGCCGGCGAGCACAATTTCCGATAGCTCGAAATAGCTACACGTGGAAACGCCCACGTTTCCAATTCAAATGAAAATTCCATTTTTCACTCAATTCAGGAAATGAAGCATCTGTCGTTGATTTTTAATGGATGCTTGTTGACGCTGACAAAATGCAATATAAATTAATTTTAATGTCCTTGTAGTCTCTATGGTTTTGTTGGTGTCGTACGATTAGAGAAAGAAAAATGCAGTTACAATTTACTGGTGCCTCTGTCCGACTAGTGGTGGTTTCCATCAAGACAAAAAAATCTGTTCTGAAAGTCTGTTTGTTATGCTTTACCAAACCAAACCGCTGAACGGATTTTGATAAAATTTGGTATGAATGTAGTTGAAGACCCGGGGTCAAACATAGTCTATTTTTTGACGCAGGCGGAGCTGTGGGAAACAGCTAGTTTATTATAAACCGACAAATTCGTTGTCAGCGTTTAGTCCAGTAAAATTAATATTCAAAACCGGAAAGCAAGCAATTTGGCCTTGCAAAAGCTTCGAGCGATAACTTTCAGGTTGTGAAATATTCAAGGCGGAAGCGACGGGGAAAGACAAAAGGATCGCTTGGTAAATAAGCGACGGGAAACGCGAATCTTACTTAACTTGTGAAGATTTGGTCCAGAAATATAAATAATAATAATAATTTTATTTTTAAAAGACTTACAATTTTAGCTCCTGTGAGCTTTCAAATTAACAGCGGGACAGTTTGAAGCGAGGGCTAGTCACCACTCAGCCTTTTCGGCAAATGCACAAGGGGCTCCCAGTTTAGACGAACCTCGGCCATGGGCTTTGCCTTTGATCAAGCGAGCAATGCAAACTCGCGAGCGGTAGCATATATAAGACATATATATTTAAAATAATAATTAAGTCCCTGGGGCTTTTTTAAAGTATGACTCGCGCAAAACCAAAAGTCGAATGATTTTAGTTCGATATCCGTTTATTTTCATACGTCATAATGGGTGAGTCGAACTATTTTCATTCGACCACCGAATACCGATACATCAGTCATACTGTTCAGTTCATCATTATGCCTGCCCTCCTGCATGGCAGTGAGGCGTGGCTCGTGTTTGAGCGGCACAAGCAAGAGCTGCGTGTCACGGAGATGAAGATGCTGCGCTGGATGTGCCGAGTGACGCGGAAGGACCGCATCAAAAACCCCCGCATTCGGGGTAGCCTTCGTGTTCGTGACATAGCAGATAAGCTTCAGGAAAATCGCCTGCGATGGTACGGTCACGTCTTACGAAAACCGGCAACTTACATTGGGAACAAGTGTCTGGCTATGCCGCCTCCGACGGAGCCTGGTAGAAGGGGAGCGCCCAAAAAGAGCTGGCTTGACGTCGCAAAGCAGGATATGCGTACTAATGGACTCTCCATTAAGGATGCTGAAGACCGGGCGAATTAAATTTTATTTGAACACGAATAATTTAAAAAATTCAACCGTTAATTTAATTGCAGATTCAACAGTGCTTTTGATGAAATCAAATTCAAGCTAATGAAAATTATCTACGAATGTATGAATAAATTTCTTTCAAGCAACTTGGTCTCACAATTTTTGTTTATTTTCCATGTACTTACCTAATTAAAATAGTTTTAGTTGGTGATACATTCCTACCCCACCCAGTCTATGCACCTTATCCATTCTAAATCCCAATGATAGTTACTATATTCTTAGATAATTCTTAGTAATAGTTATCATAAAATATAACGCCCAAAATACAGGAGCTTGTGATTACAACTAATACATGACATAATACTGTTGTAATAGTATCAAATTATTCCACTATATGCCTATCCCATAATATATTGTAGATACTGTGCGTTGCCAAAATAAAGAGAAAGAAAATGAAAGAGATGAACCTTAGACTTTTTGATAAAGAGTGTAGAGTAACATCAACGAATCGGGAGGTATGGACACAAAAGGAGGCTTTTGCCCAGCAGTGGGACCTGAATTGCTCCAAAAAAATGTATTTTTCGTAAATACACCCTTGTGATAAAATCCCAATTTCCTATTAACTCTTTACGATTTTACGTAATGTTTTATTTTTAAAAGTATTTGTATTGTATTGCATTCGTTACGATTGAAAACGAAAATCTAATTTTGCCAAAATGTAGTCCCAAGTGTGTGTGTCTATGGCACATCGTCAAAGATCTTTACGACGCTACTAATTTTGTCAGCGGCGGAATCTCGGTATTCACAAATATAATTAGCCAGAGTCAACTCGCTGAGAAGTTCGTGTTTCAAATCCTGGCATCTATTGAAAGGGCAAATGTCGGAACAATCCTATGATTATAACCGTCGAGCACATCTTTTCTGGGTAACATTGTCATTGTCACCCTAGGAGCTACTGTGGTGATGCGCGCGCACCCATCCCGGCCCGACGACGTGTGGTACCAAGATAAACGACTGGCGTTTTAATACGGCATAAAAGATACATTGTCTTCGATAATTTATAGCGTGAGCGTCACTTTGTTTGTTTTATCGGGTGTGTTTATGAAAATGCGGATTATATTTTTAAAGCACATAGGGACTTTACGTAGAGTAGAGTTTTAGTTTATGTTTTAAACCGATATTATTTTTATTAAATTCACTAAAATGGTTACCGAGAAGTTTTGTACCTTCGATAAACGGTCAATCAGTCTATACTCTGTCAAATCAGATAGATACTGTGCCAAGTCAGGCAGGTGATAAATCTGACATCAGTATTGGCTACAAGTTAAATAACTCGATCTGTCACTTGGATTTCTAAAGATATCGACGAGCTTCATCTCGCTTAATATCAACGCGATGTAGACGTATATTCGTGCTGAGCCACGACACATCGCTACAAATCTGTTGACGGTGGGTTGGCGGGACTATGTTTGTTATATCGTCGTCACCCTACAGTTACAGACAGGCAGCTACCGCGGTGCGCGCGCAACAACCCGGCCCGACGACCCTTGGTACAAACACAAGCGACTAGCGTTTTTACTAATAAACATTAAGACAATATTTGTGCCATTCTTAAGATTTGATCAAAACGAGTCAACGCTTTTATTAGCCAAAAGTTATTTACGGCGTTGGGTTGAGATCATTTTCCTTTATTCATTCATTAGATAAAAAAATATACATTAAGGACATAATGTACAATTAAATGTCTTTTATTTACGATCAAGGTATATTATATAACAATAAAAATCCAAGCAACATTTCAAACCACTTAAAATATGCGTGCGAGGCATATCGATAAGCTAATTTTGTCTAGAATCCTCGAATTTAGTAACATTCATTTACACTAGCGTAAACATATCTCTTATGACTCGGGCCACAGGCTTACAGTGGAAGTGGGAGCCCCGCAGGGCGGGATTGGGGGGTCGTCGGAAACGGTCGTCAGATTTGTCGCCCCGCCGCCCAACAATTACCGTTCCGATCTGCCTCGTAATTTATACGTATAAACAGGGTTACAGGCGGGGGCTAATTTCAACAGTGTCGCTTGATGAGTTATTGAGGGAAATTATCTGTGGTTAGTTTTGGTTAGACCACAAAGAAAACCAGGGGAAGTATAGGAGAAAGAGTATGAAAGAGGACCCTGGCTGAGGACGCAACCGTGAAGGCGCTGAGATAAGAGAGCGTTTTGGTTAGAAACAACGTTTAAGATGATGATGATAGTTGACACAAAAGGAGATTTATGTGTTTTTGTGTTTGTCGCTCTTGTAAAGCCATTAAACAAATGCACGAGTCTTGATATAACACTGAATATAAAAAGCTAACGATTGTTTTTAATGATTTACTTTACGAAGTATGGATAAGGACACAATTCCTGCAGAAAAGATGGCCCTGGATAGTTAAATAACTAAATTAATGTGTTAAATTAAACTATTTTAATACGGTTTTATCGCGTTTATTACTTATTTATTTACACCTGACGTTTCAAACACTTTACAGCGTTCATGGTCGCAGGCAGACATAAGAAATCATTAAATTAATGTGTTTCAAAAACCACAAGTAGAAAAGGATCAGGTGTCACACTCATCATCTATCAACGTCAACTTTGCCCTGCTCGACCTAGGCGCTCAACACACATTACACTCTGCAAGACTTTCTACAGTTAATTGAACTGTATGCAAGTGGTTTTGAAATGTATAAATTCAACACAAGTGAGGCGCTAGGGGAACACGGAGTCATCTGTCACGCTGCCGCCTTTGCCCCGACGCACTCAATCAACGGGCCGTCCGCGTCGTCACACAAGCTTGTGGTTGAGTGTCTAGTACACAAACACTGCTTTAAAAGATTTTGATCTTCCACTTTCCACTTAAACTATACACAAGCAATTTTAATAAATCCATACTTCCATACTAATCCATAAAAATATACTAATCCACACATATATAATATTATAATCTTTCTATCTGTTACGCATTCACGGCCAAACCGCTAAACGGATTTTGATGAAATTTGGTATGAATATAGTTGAAGACTCAAAGTCAAACATAGGCTACTTTTTAGACGCAAACGGAGATGCGGGAAACATTTAGTTGAATATAAAATGTGGAGTCATAACAGAAGACGCGGCGATGTAATTTGTCACGCTGTCACCTGACTCTATTAATCCTACCGTCGTAGAATGAAAACGAGTATTTCATTTGAAATAATTTGTTTTAATAATTACCAATTAGCTTATGTCAGTAGTTACTGTAGTTAGGCTATGTCACGTGCCTTTAGGCTGCGTTTCCACCAGAGATGTGCGAGGGAAATGTGTCGTGCGAGGATGTGTAGCAGTGCTTTGAAAATTTGTAAGTGTTTCTACCAAAGCTGTGACATTCATTCTGACAGACATTCTGATCACCTATTGGTCTCCAGCTAAGAAGGTAGTTGCTAGAAAACCAGTGCCGCCTATGTTGAAGTCATACCCTGGGCTTTAAAGCATAAAGAGGATGAAACAAAACACGCTCGAAAGGAAATTAATATTAAACTACTTCTTGAATTGATTTACGACTAGTTGTGTAAATTATAATAGCCACAAAAAATATCATATACCATTTTTGCCAACCCTGAGGACGGCTAATACCGTGACAGCATTGGACGCAAAGGACAGCGTGACGTCATCTATCACGCTCGCTCGCCCGCTCAATTAACTTGTCACTCGACAGATGAGCCCCGGGAAGCTAGAGGTTAAATTCGGAATAGATGACTTTTGCGCTTCTTATCGAATAGAGAAAAATGTTACCAGCAAAAGGGTATTTTTCCTAGTTGCGTCCGCTTCGTAGCCCGGAGTACGCTGTAAATCATGGTCCTAGATTTGACGGCACTGGTTATTACATTTTTACGTATTTAGGCATTTAAATTAAACAATAAACAGCTTTTAAATTATGAAAATTGCTACGAAATTAATTTCAATTTCATTAATTTCAGGTCATATGTTGTACATATGATTAAACTCCGCCACGCGCTTAATTATAGTAATAACCAATTAAAAATAGAGTATCCGTTAGTGAATTCTCTTGTAGACAGTTCTAAGCAAGTATCAGAAAAATTAAAGCTATATTTACAGGTAAATACTGAAACGAGAGGAAAGCACAGATCCGACATGTCGATAAAATGTCACATCTATAAATACCGAACATATTTATCTCGAATGTTTATGTGTAATGTTATACGGTATAGTACACAAGTCAAGACAAGTAGACATATATCGATGTATGAAAAGAAAATGTAGGGGAAAAAAAGCATTTACCAAAATATTTTGCGTGCTTCCGGCAACAAAACAACAATGCTTCAAAAGCTTTTTAACTACATTTTAAATTTTTCATCTTTTAATTAGATAAAACTTCAAGTTCCGCAAAGTAACCCCTGAAACATGAATCTGCCAGCAATCGATAAGAGCATACCAAAAGTACATTGGAAATTATACTACCTTACCTCTTTTTCTTCTTAGCGCTTTCCCGTTTGCATCCCCAGCTGTTTGCTTTGGAGCCATCGGAGGGAGCAGACACTTGTTTCCAACGTATGTTACCGTGTATTAGTAATTATACCACCTTACGTATGTGTGACGGTTAGATGGCAGAATTTTCTAGACTTATTATGATCCTCACCAAGCAAATGTAGGGTAAAAATCGAGAGCAAAATAATGCCGCGATGGACAACTTCGACGCAGATACTGTAAATAACTAACCCTACGAGTAACACACACAATGACGCGCGCGTGCGTACGCGACCAAATCGTGGTAATAGTAACCACCGTTGTATGGAGTGTCCGGGGTGCGTCAGCAGTGTCTTTGCGTGTAGATTTAATTGAAAACGAGCATTTACCTGGATGTGGGAAGTACGGCGTGCCGACGTTCATCATCGGGTTTGGGGCCCGGTACTCCATCTCACTCACACACACATATCACTGAATCACGAGTTTATCACACGCACAAACTAACGATGTCTTCGTACAACACTTTGTCCGAGTACGCGGCAGATTGTACATTTTTCACAACTCTGTATTTATACGATATTCACTAACATCCTGGCTGAAAATAGATTGTTTTTTTTTCAAATTATTTTCTTTCTTTCTGGAGGTATCAGTCAAGTCGTAGTTTTTATTCAACTTAATCACCGCGAATTAACAGATAAATCGATTTTAAATTTTGAATTCTCAAGCTAGTGGACACATAGTTGCAAAAAGTAATAAATGTAAAAAAAAAAACCACGGCCACATAAAATAGAGACGCGCAAAATGCACACACGCCGATATCAATATATCGATACGCGCGCCATTGTGTCCGCGTCAAAACATTTTATAGTACGTCGCGTTGATTTAGCAGCGTTGTCGCCCGGCGGCCATTCTCCTTCACTCGCTCTTATACACTCATAAATAAATAAGGTAGCAACGGCTGTATCACTTAGGGTTGCGAAAAGACAAGTTGAGGCTCCAGTTTAACATGATTTTAGCCAATATAGTACGAAAATGCGAATTACAAAACATTTAAGTAGTGTGCTCAATTACCGGTCTGATCCGAAAAGGACTTTTCGCATTTGATAGTTTGTAGAGTAATTTTGCTTTGTATGTTATGTGTTTCAAAACTAAATTTCTTTGTTTCGATAGATAGATAGATGCTTTATTTATTTTACTGTATCACACACACACTGATACAGCAATACTTAACATTAACAAGCTAAATACAAACATCTTTCTTTCTAAGGCATCATGATACTACTTCGTCCGTGGCTTTCGTTAACGGCGGGCAGCAACCGCAGGACATTAATACAAAAATGTAAATAAGTCCAAAAAAATTGAAAAACTGTACGATTTGCTCGATTATCAATATCACTCTCTCAATTGGGTATTCTACTAATTTTTATTTTTTCTTTCATATCAATATTTTTATTTCCAGAAACAGAATTATGAAAGAATTTTTGTAATCCGTTCAAAAATAAATAAGTTATAAGCCTTTGAAATTCGGTGGAAGGGGAAACTGTCAAAAAACAAGAAAAGGATGCACTGTGTGAGCTGTGACGTCACTGCCACTTGGTTTCGTGTGTACAAAAGAGATAGCAAGACGTCCCCACCACGCTCCCACTTTTCTTTTAGAGAAAACTTTAAAATCGAATTACTGCCCTAATTAACAACCAATTTTGTTGTTGTTTTCAAAATCGGTTAGATTTTAGTGCATATTTTGTTTAGTATAACAATATTAACCAAGTATGAATACAGTCAAGTAGCCAATTATATATCAATTTACAATTTACGTCTGGCAACCCCAGCGCCTACGAGCCGTGCATTAAACTAATTGATGCAACTCGAGCAGTCTGCATTCATGGTTATTAAGTATACTGGCTGTTCTATTAAGTCTATTTAGATAGCGTGTTAACGTCGATAGTTACGGGTGATGTTTGTTTCTTCTTGTTATTAGATTAAGGACTTACCACCTCACCACGAAAGTTTTATTACCTGCACGAGAGTAAAAATCGAAATGCCTATGTATGTCATGGACATGCGCTTTAGCGCATACTAATGAATTTGTGTGATATTCTCGAGACAAAAAACGGAGTGAATTTTTAAATTATAAAAATGTTGGTTGTTTGTTTGTCTTTGAATTATATGCTTTCTGCAGTTTAAGAAAATGTTGAAATACAATAAGAAACGAAACCGCAGTAAGGAGATTTAAAAATAACATACTTATTTTCTCATTATACGGATCAATAAAAATCGAATGCTTATTCTGGATTTAATAACTTCTTCTTCTAACATTTCAGAGAAGCGTTAAAAAGAAATAACTCCGAGTGGCTGAAATTGCTAACGGAAGCTCACGATTTGTTTGCGAGAATCGAGTGTTGATGAATGGATTGAAAAAATATCGGAATATCAAAGAATAGATTACGTGCAGCAGAAGGTGATTCGATTGGCAGCTGCGCCCCTCAATGCGAAAGAGAATTCACATTGAGCGAGCTGAAATGGATTGCAAACATAAAATGTAACTGGATAAGAGACATGGCTAGAAACAATGAATGTAGGTGCAGTTAGGCCGTAACGGAGTTGTTCTCCAAAAAATACAAGGCTAAAAGAGAGAATCCATACTAATATTATAAATGCGAGAGTCTGTATGTCAGTCTGTCTGTCTGTTACACTTTCACGGCCAAACCGCTGAACGGATTTTGATGAAATTTGGTATGAATATAGTTGAAGACCCGGGGTCAAACATAGGCTACCTTTTAACGCAGGCGGAGCTGCGGGAAACCGCCAGTAGAATATAAACTTTATTTGTGAGGCATAAGTGAGTGAGAGCTGATGATATCCATACTGCCATACTAATATCATGGGGTCCGATTGCCTAATAAAGAGAATTAGTTCTGCTATTTGATGAAATGGGGCCCTCCAAAAAGAGAAAAAATAAGTACCGATTTCGCTTATTTTTGACGAAAATAAGAACGGAATTTTTAAAATAATTTTTTTTACGCACCATAAATATAGATAGATTGCGATGAATATACTCGTACTTGTCTATTCTACTCGACTGCTGGCACAATTTAAAACCTCGCCCGAAAAAAGCGTATCTGCTGTGATGAATAATCCGACCGGAAACTGGGTTTATTTAACTAAATTGGTTATAAAACTCATTTGGAGTTGGAGCCCGTGTAATAAATCGATGGGTTAGATTGATTTGCCGTCGATTATTGATACAAATTGACTTTTCAATATTTTATTAGCGTCCGGCCCTGAAATGTTAATATTACTGGCATTACACTGTAATAAACGAAACTATGGTCATAATAAATTAATTTATGATTGAGTAAAAATATAATGGCTCTATTCAGGATATTACGATGACCTATTTCCGATAGGAGGAGGTTTCATTTAGCTACAATATTCCAGAGAAATACTATTTTCTTTTTCTTGATTTTAAAATTTCACCCATATGATTTACCTAAGCTAACCATTTCTTTTTTTAACTAGCTATTTTAGTCACACCGCTGCCGCATAAGCCATTTATTACTAACTCAAAAATATAAAGCACGTGTGTATAAGTAGAATAGAATTGAATATATCTTTATTGAGAAAGCTATCACGTAGGTACAGCAAAGGTCTTATAAACTTATGCTACATGTTTATAATGTACGTGACAGACGTCTCAATAGGTGGCGGCTCAGTGATACGCTAGACATGCAGGCATGACTAGCACTGATTTTCAGCCACCACCTTCTAAATGTAACTATTAGTAAAGTAACCATTTAAACGTTTGTAAACTATTTTATGTAATCAAAAATATTGTTGGAATGTTGTCGGCGGCTGTCAAGAGTCAGAGAGGAGGCCCGTGATGAAAAATGCAATAAACCAAACGAACTGCGACACATGGAACTGCGAATTCACAAAACTAACAACGATCCCCGCAGATAGATCAACTAAACAACAAAATAGTACATGGGCAGTTAAAACATTTATAAATCCATACTAATATCCATACTTCCATACTAATATTATAAATGCGAAAGTCTGTCTGTCTGTCTGTTACGCTTTCACGGTCAAACCGCTGAACGGATTTTGATGAAATTTGGTATGAATATATTTGAAGCCCCGGGTCAAACATAGGCTACTTTTTGACGCAGGCGGAGCTGCGGGAAACAGCTAGTATGTTATATTCTTACTATCAAAATAAGAGCTATAATCTTTTTTTTTCACAAAAATAAAAAAACCAAAGGTGTCGCTGTGCTGACAGCGGACAGACCAGCAACGCGCTCATGACACCTCCGGTGTTGCAGGCGTTTATAGGCTACGGTAACCACTTACCATCAGGTGGGCCATACGCCTGTTTGCCTACTTAGTTGTATAAAAATAAAAACCGACTCTATTCGTTTGCCGGGGTCATCTTGAAGATATTCTGAGGTTCATACACCAGGGTGAAATAAATCGCAACTAGGAAACACGCCTGGACGAAGAAGATACCAATGTAAGCAGAGTCGAATGAGCCCTTTCATACCAGGGTCGGTAAAAAATCGATTGAACATTGTAGTTAATCCAACTACTACTACAGGGATTTTCCAAAGTAAAG
This sequence comes from Euzophera pinguis, assembly GCA_947363495.1. Lineage (NCBI taxonomy): Eukaryota > Metazoa > Arthropoda > Insecta > Lepidoptera > Pyralidae > Euzophera > Euzophera pinguis. The sequence continues at coordinate 10,533,337 of OX376176.1, forward strand.
CTGACCCAAAAAATCCATTCCCTGACAACAAGGCATACGGTCCTAATTGAAAGTATATCTTTCCAAACAAAAACAGGACAACCAGACCAATGGGATCATAATAAGTAGCGCGTTTATAAATGAAAGATAATAAGCGAGAACTCATCCAGGTTAAACAGATCTTTCTTTAGACATTTGAACCCAAATAACCGACTACTACGAACAAGACAATAATGTCTAATCACTTTATGATAAGTCGGCCGTGGTCGTTAACAACTTACAACTAGAAGTGTTCTTAAAAGATGTGACAACAATCCCTTTTAGTCTCATCGAAAGGGACCGCGGTAGTTTGTTGTGGGCCACTTTATCCCGCGACATCTTACACATGTAAATGTAGATATTGAAGTCGACAGTTTATCGGGAATACCAGCCTCTCCCGGGGGAAATAGGCGTATCGCCGACTGTAGTGCTCGCTTATATTCTGAGTGGTATCGTATTTTATATTCATCCACCTCGAGCCTCGAAGGACGGATCATTTTATGAGAGAGGACTTGAGAGAAACAAGCACCTCACTAAATAATCATTATATTGCAGTTATAAATAATAGTTTATTTTAGATTTTGGGATTCATAAATGCGGGATAGAAAAAAAAAAATACTAGTTTGATACCACAGTTTAAAGAAATTACTACAAAAAGAGTCATCGAACACTTTGAATACACAAACAATTAATCAGTTTTCATACGTCAATGTACAGTCGTCAATGTCAGTACTTATTTTTTAGTCGAGCTTATTCCAGCAGAGGGTCGCGCTTTAGTACGTTTCACCCAATTCGCTGCACTCGAGGCGTATTTACAAACTCCTGAAGGATCAAGGGTAGGGGGAGGGAGGGGGCAGTGACAGCTAGTCCGAGTACTTAGTGATGTAATTATAATAAGTTGAGGGTTTGCGCCCGCGATTAGGGGTGATATGTCGGTATTTTGACGTTAATTATAATGTTAGTAACTAAACTAATGTTCAACTTGTTTATGTTTTTGTTGGATATGAAATTTTACTTCTTTTATGTAGCACGCACATATAACGCTATCTGGTTATCTATTAAAAGGCTTAATCGTATCCCAGATCCGAGAAAAAAGTTAAGTACCTATCAGAAAATCAGTTGCAAATTTCATTGCATCAGAATATTTTTGCTTGCAAAATTCTACATAATAAAAATATAAGAGAACGCATATGTGAAAGTACCTTTACTACCACTTATAGCGAAACATTCAAATTAAATAAGAGAACGCATATGTGAAAGTACCTTTACTACCACTTCAAGCGAAACATTCAAATTAAACTACAAAGACTAACAGCTATAAAATAATAACGAGTAAACAATAACGCTTCTCATTCGTCGCTCAGTCGAAACTTGGCAAGTGCAAATACTCAAAATAAACAAAACCGGAGCCGACATTTCCGAGACATTGCTATTCGCGCCATAAATAATAAGATACGTTCGAAAATGCTGTGCTTTTAGTATTACAATGAGAGAGAATCAAAAGATGATACAACATTCCGTAACAAATCTAATAACTCAAACACAGCTCAAGTCTGCAGCTTCTTTTCAATCCGAAAATTAAAACAAAAAAGTTATCTCATTTCATTTCATAATCGCGGCCCCCCTTACGCAGTCTAGTGACACACGCCGGGTAGCTAATACCTCCATTATTAAAACATAAACCTTGGCACTCGACTCGCTACAGAGACTTCCGTAATAATACAAAACATTCCATTTAAATAAAAATAAAAAAATTTTCAATTAAATTTTACATCACATCACTTTACCAGTCACGAGTTGATTGATCCGTTCGGATTATCGACACGATCACATCACTACAAATCGGACATCGCGCGCGACTACGTCCTTACATTAAAACGAGCATGGCATAACTGACACAGCGAGCGCCGACGGCTTCGCGCGTGCGCCGTGCTTGTCAACACCATCATCGAATAGTAGGCCTTAACAGGAATGTAATAGGGCTGTAAATTATTTGTCACTGTTGACAGACACCTGTGTAAGCGTGTAGGGGTCGGAAGTCCGCGGTGCAGTGTCATTTCCACTCTTTCCACATTACTTCCCCAACAAAAATGAGATTTGCCGACGTACACGGTAACGCGATTACTGCATCGAACGTGCCCGAGGGAGGGCTGCATCGGTGTATCGCCTTCTTGACTGTGTGCGATTAATATTTATTAACACGAGCTGAAGTATGTTTTACCGTAATATTTACTATGCTACCAGCAAGATTTTAAACTAGAGATTTTCAATATCAGCTTTCAGAGTCTAATAAAATTGACAGCGTGTTATTTTTTCTCTGAAAAAGGGATATTTTTTTTTCTAAGAAACAAGGGAAAGTTGTAGTGAATTTCTTATGACTGTAAAATAATAATGATTATGTTTCCACAAAAAAAAAAAACAAACACAGATAACATCGTTGAAATAAACCGTCACAAAATTAATACACAAATTAAATTACCTTTGAAACGATCATGAGATCGGTACATAATAGTGCCAGAATTAGCCGCTTTATAAGTCGTCATCGGCATACGGTCACAGTTAACGGACGTATTTTATCGACTTCGTAAATCAAACGCGACATAAATAGTCGCCCGAATTAGCTTGATTGGAAGTAGAAATTGAAAACAGAAGTTGCTGTCTTTATTTTGAGGTCATATCAATGGTGTCAATCCACCGGGCCTTGGCAGAAGGGGCGCGCCCTAAAACGCGTAGGGACAGATAATATACGTGTTAATGGTTTCACAACTAGTCTCAGAGCGATAGATCAGTCAATCAATTTCAGGTCGACATTCGGAAAAAAGTTAATGACGACGCAGCGAGTTCTTATGCCCACAATGTCTTTTACATAAACACTAACAAGACACGGAAAAAAAAGACACTCGAATGTGTATCGGCAACAAAGAAAAGTCAACTATTTATAAGCAAGCGGCGCTAGGTCGATAGTTCACACGCCACGGCCCCGTCGCGCAACCAAATTGACGGCCTTCTAGTTATCGATAACGATACAGCTGCAAATTGTCCACATCACTACACTGTTAATTAAACTGGCGGGTTGTGATTTAAACGTGAATTTCAGTTCCGAGTAATTACTCGGACCGATAAACGTAAATATACGTCAATATCTCTCTCTGCTTTTGTATATTAATATTTAATAGGAATGCCAATTTCCCTAATTGTCTCTGATACATGGGTTGTCGATAAATGTTGATTGAACTTTCACAGAGAACAAAGAATAATGAACTCATTATGATGTTTAATTCTTCCTTATCATTCATAAATGAAATTTACATAATATGTGGGTTAGGGTTCAAGTTCAACGGGCATTTAAATATATCTGCAAAACTTCTCTATACCTAGAATAGTTTACAAAAATGTAGCGGCTAAACTGTTAAAAATCAAATTAAACTATTTTAATACGGGTTGTTATTGCGTTTATTGAATACTAGCTGTTTCCCGCAGCTCCGCCTGCGATATATAGCCTATGTTACTCAGGGTGATAGTAGCTTTCCGATGGTGAAAGAATTTTTGAAATCGGCACGGTTGTTTTTGAGTTTATTCATTACAAACATACATACAAAAATACAAATCATTCCTCTTTATAATATTAGTGTAGATTTATTTACACCTAACGTTTCGAACACTTTGCAGCGTTCATGGTCGCAGGTAAACTAAGTTAACATTAACAGTTCCAGGAGCCCTATTTTTGAAATGTATGGCATAGACATATAATGTCGAACAAAAATCCTTCGTCGTCGAACGAAAATCATTCGATATCGAACAAAAATTATTCGACTCGCCGATTGCATAATCATAGCTTTTCAAAAATAGCACTAGCTGAAGGAATTTTACTAGTGATTCACAAGCAAGGTTCACACTTTCCTTGTCCGAGCGTTACAAAGGGCAAACACTTAGCCCCGTCACAAAGAGAACGCGTATCGCCCTGACAATACAGGGGAAACCGTTGTGTGCCCTCATTTAGGAGGGGAAAGAAACCGACAAACGGTGAACGATATTTCAATAAAGTGACTAATAGAGTCAAATAGTTGACATGGGGCACCGGGCGGGTCTATTTATACTGTGTAATCACGGCTAACGATTATAACATCAGTGTTTCTAAAGACTGTCATTTCACAAAAATGTTATTTAGCACTTTGTTATTCTAGATTTGTATTCGATATTTAGAAAGTATTACCTATTTTATAAAAGCGATTATATAATTCCAAGATACTTTTAATAATAATAATTTCTTAACGCAATCAAGGAGTTGGCAAGAAGGAAAATCATAGGATCTATAAAAAAACGGATTTTCGGTAATCTTCGAAATATAAAAATAAATATGAAATAACCTAAGAAAACATCCGGCTACCGATATATTGCAAAGTAAAATAAAGTTGAGAACATAATATAGAGGCTACTAGATCATAATAACTAAAGCAATTACGCTGTTATAGCTTTAACACATAAAAAAGTGTTCATTCATTCACATCTTGTTTTCTTTCCGCAGCTCCTTTCTACCCTAAGGTACGCTGGAAGAAATTGCATTAGCGATAAAAGCGCATTTACATGTATTCTGTTTTAGTCGATTTAACTATGTGTTACTTTTGTTTCTAAATGGTGCAATAAAGTGTTCATTCATTCATTCATTCACATTTTCGAAGCATATTTACACAAAACCGCAAAGTCGATAAAGTGTTGAACCGTCGACCCCCTCACTAAACACACGACATAAACAAAACAGTTGCAATTGAACGAAACGCGTCAGTTGCGTTACGCCCAAGCGCGTACTGTCAGCAAATAAATAAATTTTGAAACAAAAAAAAAAACAATTTATTATTTTTTTATTGATAAGATATTCAAAGTATAAGTACAATGGTACTTACATTCCGAAAACTGAAGTATTCTAATTATATAAGATACCGTTTGCAATAATCACACAATGTTACAGAATTTTGAGAATAGATACAGAAAAAAACGTATGTTTAAATTGATGCTGTTTGTCCTGGATAGTTTTAAATTAGAATTACATTAGGCAAAGATTTCTTGCTTTGAACCTGAGGTTACTTAGTAAAAATATAGTAGAACATATAGAATGATAGCGTATGTTTGATGCGATTTGAACGATGAATGTCGCATTTTACAAACCATAAACCATGTTTTGTGTAAATAAATAATTTCATTTCATATTTCTCTATTTTTGGTCCAAAGGCAGGCAGACAGAGCATAAGTCCTCCACCTTTGGTATATTGTTTTATAAAGTGCAATTAAGGTTAAATAAATAAATATTTCGCTGTACCCACCCACATCACGACATTTAGAATCAGAATCATATAAATGTATCTTTTTTTGTTTTTTGTTTTTTACCTGTGTTTCACAATAAAGATATTTTGTATTTGATTTTGGTTTTTTTTTTCTTTGCTTTTGCTGTCGTTACATTACAGCAACATTCTGTTGGTGTTTGCGTACGAGGGGGCAATAGTCGTTGTAGTTTTCGGAGGCGCATGCGCACATACCGGTAGCTAGGGTTACCAAACGGAACGATTAAAAGCAAAGTCATACAAGTCAAACAAGCCACGCCACACGCCACGGCCCCGTCGCGCAACCAAATTGACGGCCTTCTAGTTATCGATAACGATACAGCTGCAAATTGTCCACATCACTACACTGTTAATTAAACTGGCGGGTTGTGATTTGAACGTGAATTTCAGTTCCGAGTAATTACTCGGACTGATAAACGTAAATATACGTCAATATCTCTCTCTGCTTTTGTATATTAATATTTAATAGGAATGCCAATTTCCCTAATTTTCTCTGATACATGGGTTGTCGATAAATGTTGATTGAACTTTCACAGAGAACAAAGAATAATGAACTCATTATGATGTTTAATTCTTCCTTATCATTCATAAATGAAATTTACATAATATGTGTGTTAGGGTTCAAGTTCAACGGGCATTTAAATATATCTGCAAAACTTCTCTATACCTAGAATAGTTTACAAAAATGTAGCGGCTAAACTGTTAAAAATCAAATTAAACTATTTTAATACGGGTTGTTATTGCGTTTATTGAATACTAGCTGTTTCCCGCAGCTCCGCCTGCGATATATAGCCTATGTTACTCAGGGTGATAGTAGCTTTCCGATGGTGAAAGAATTTTTGAAATCGGCACGGTAGTTTTTGAGTTTATTCATTACAAACATACATACAAAAATACAAATCATTCCTCTTTATAATATTAGTGTAGATTTATTTACACCTAACGTTTCGAACACTTTGCAGCGTACATGGTTGCAGGTAAACTAAGTTAACATTAACAGTTCCAGGAGCCCTATTTTTGAAATGTATGGCATAGACATATAATGTCGAACAAAAATCCTTCGTCGTCGAACGAAAATCATTCGATATCGAACAAAAATTATTCGACTCGCCGATTGCTTAATCATAGCTTTTCAAAAATAGCACTAGCTGAAGGAATTGTACTAGTGATTCACAAGCAAGGTTCACACTTTCCTTGTCCGAGCGTTACAAAGGGCAAACACTTAGCCCCGTCACAAAGAGAACGCGTATCGCCCTGACAATACAGGGGAAACTGTTGTGTGCCCTCATTTAGGAGGGGAAAGAAACCGACAAACGGTGAACGATATTTCAATAAAGTGACTAATAGAGTCAAATAGTTGACATGGGGCAGCGGGGGGGTCAATTTATACTGTGTAATCACGGCTAACGATTATAACATCAGTGTTTCTAAAGACTGTCATTTCACAAAAATGTTATTTAGCACTTTGTTATTCTAGATTTGTATTCGATATTTAGAAAGTATTACCTATTTTATAAAAGCGATTATATAATTCCAAGATACTTTTAATAATAATAATTTCTTAACGCAATCAAGGAGTTGGCAAGAAGGAAAATCATAGGATCTATAAAAAAAACGGATTTTCGGTAATCTTCGAAATATAAAAATAAATATGAAATAACCTAAGAAAACATCCGGCTACCGATATATTGCAAAGTAAAATAAAGTTGAGAACATAATATAGAGGCTACTAGATCATAATAACTAAAGCAATTACGCTTTTATAGCTGTAACACATAAAAAAGTGTTCATTCATTCACATCTTGTTTCCTTTCCGCAGCTCCTTTCTACCCTAAGGTACGCTGGAAGAAATTGCATTAGCGATAAAAGCGCATTTACATGTATTCTGTTTTAGTCGATTTAACTATGTGTTACTTTTGTTTCTAAATGGTGCAATAAAGTGTTCATTTATTCATTCACATTTTCAAAGCATATTTACACAAAACCGCAAAGTCGATAAAGTGGTGAACCGTCGACCCCCTCACTAAACACACGACATAAACAAAACAGTTGCAATTGAACGAAACGCGTCAGTTGCGTTACGCCCAAGCGCGTACTGTCAGCAAATAAATAAATTATGAAAAAAAAAAACATTTTTTTTTTATTGATAAGATATTCAAAGTATAAGTACAATGGTACTTACATTCCGAAAACTGAAGTATTCTAATTATATAAGATACCGTTTGCAATAATCACACAATGTTACAGAATTTTGAGAATAGATACAGAAAAAAACGTATGTTTAATTTGATGCTGGTTGTCCTGGATAGTTTTAAATTAGAATTACATTAGGTAAAAAGATTTCTTGCTTTGAATCTGGGGTTACTTAGTAAAAATATAGTAGAACATATAGAATGATAGCGCATGTTTGATGCGATTTGAACGATGAATGTCGCATTTTACAAACCATAAACCATGTTTTGTGTAAATAAATAATTTCATTTCATATTTCTCTATTTTTGGTCCAAAGGCAGGCAGACAGAGCATAAGTCCTCCACCTTTGGTATATTGTTTTATAAAGTGCAATTAAGGTTAAATAAATAAATATTTCGCTGTACCCACCCACATCACGACATTTAGAATCAGAATCATATAAATGTTTCTTTTTTTGTTTTTTTGTGTTTCACAATAAAGATATTTTGTATTTGATTTTGGTTTTTTTTTTTCTTTGCTTTTGCTGTCGTTACATTACAGCAACATTCTGTTGGTGTTTGCGTACGAGGGGGCAATAGTCGTTGTAGTTTTCGGAGGCGCATGCGCACATACCGGTAGCTAGGGTTACCAAACGGAACGGTTAAAAGCAAAGTCATACAAGTCAAACAAGCATATATAAATTTGTTTGCACATAAATTTATTAAACAACTTACATTTTCGCCGGATGAATCTGTTAGCAGATTATAATCTTACCTGTGGAAAAAAAGGAAACACAGATTTAGAAAGCGCAAAGAAATTATAGAACACTAGATGTTTCCCGCAGCTCCAGCCTGGCTTGCGTCAGAGTAGCCTATGTTTGACCCCGGGTCTTCAACTATATTCATACCAAATTTCATTAAAATCTGTTCAGCGGTTTGGTCGTGAAAGCTTACAGACGGACAGAATTTTGCATTTATAACATTAGTATGGATATGGATTATTATGGATATGTATTGCGTTTTATTATTTTACATCAATAAAATATTTACAAAGTAGTTAGAAACACTATTGATAGTCTTTGGTTCGTCTTGGTAAATCAGTCACCATATATCCGATTTACAAGTATATTTTTATTTCTCTTTTATCTTTTTCCTGCCACCTTCCCAGTTAATACGGAGCCGGGCATCCTCAGAAATGTTTATCCTGGTTTGTCGCGAAGAGGTATTTTATCAAGTTTGCAGTGTATTGCGCTCCCTAAACAAAACAACAATTCACAGTATACTTAATCATCATAATCCCTATTCGCTAAGTAGGTTGCCGTGTCGTCTGTTAAAGCCCAATCAACGCTAATTAATCCAGGCGAGGCGAGGGCGGGAGCGCCGTCACTAATCCTGTTACCTTCTTATCCACTTCTGTAAATATTTAAGTCTATGTTGTCGCGGATCATGAAATTTATGTTTTGTTGGGTGTAATATAGTATAGTCCTTTTTAATGAACACATAACAAATTTTTTTTGGCGTGTGTTCTGACTTTCAATTAATTTAAGTCTGAACATCCAGCCGTTTGAAAGCATCCTTGCGAAGCTGGGACGGGCCACTACTTAAATGTACATTCCTGCAAACTAATACGAAATCAGATCTTTCAATATCGTGACTAGATCTTTAATTTTATTAATTCATCATAATAAACAAATAAATAAACTTTGTAACAAGCAACGTTTGGTAGAACTTAATCTCACTACACTAGAGCATCGCAGGGAAAGCGGCAGCTTGATCGAGACCTACAAAATTATGAATGGACACTATGATATTCATAATCTGCGCAACTTGTATACATTTAACGAGAATAGACGTCAAATAGCCCAACTGGGTATGTCGCAGTGTAGCTAAACTTAACCCCAAAAAAACATTTGCTTTCCAACCGTGTAGTCAAGGAGTGGAACAAATTGCCTGCAAATGTTGTAACTGCACCATCAGTAAACAGTATTAAAACAGATATGATAAAATCTCCAAGCACAAAGATGCACACGCATCAGCTTAAAGAACTGCTCATTAGCACAAACACACTTGTTTCAATAATAATATAATATAATACCAAATCAAAGAACAATTAAAGCAGAAAATAAAGGCATTAGCAGGTAGGATAAAACGTCACGATGACATGAACAGAAAACAGGCACAAAACAAAATGTTTGAAGAAAACCAACACAAGCTATACAGAAACATTTCCGGACAACAGCAATTACCCACAAATATCCCCATCAAACAAGAAATAGAAAATTTCTGGCCACCCATATTGTCACAACCGGTTTCATACAATACACAAGCTCAATGGATTACAGAAATAGAAAACACAATTGAAATAGATCTGACAGACGAACAGACAGACAGAACAGAAATAACAATAGAACAGATAAAAAGTGCCACACATAAACTACACAATTGTAAAACACCAGGGATTGATAGGATACACAATTGCTATTTACTTACCATTTTGTGCCAATAGAAAAGGCCCAAGCCAATAAAAAACATGAATTGGTGGAATGGTTACAAAAATTGATGACTAGCTCTGGAGTACGGTCATCGCGTTTTGAGAATACCACTATACCATTGCCAATATAACGCGATTGAGCTTATCTGGGCTCAAATAAAAGGATACGAAGCCCGCCACAATACTTCGCCGCCCTTTATCACGAAAAAGAGGATGACGCTGTTAATAGAAGCCTGCGAGAAGGTCACTAAAGATAAGTGGGCTAAATGTGTTGAAAAAACTAAAAAACAAATGGAAGACTACGATCGAGATATCCGAATTGATAGCATTATTGATAATAATGTAATTATACACGTCGGTGAAGACGATGACGAAGACACCACCGGAAGCGAATCAGAATCTGATTAAACTTGGTTTTTTAAACGATTGCAATTAATATTTATAATAAATATCTAAATAATACTGACATTTTTATTTTCTTCTCTAAAATCTGAAAATATGTTATTATTTTATTTATTCACTCACTTAACATAATCGACTATTAACAGTTACCACTAATGCTAGAGTAGCATAACGTGTTACTCTTCTGTGATTTCTTTGCCCATCACTATTGACGACTAACTGACAGACTTTTGGTGGGAAACTGTGAAGAGCAGTATCGGCGCAGTATTTTATTTTCCAATATTTGTGTTTTTTTTTGAGTGTTTGTGCATAATTATGGTGGTTGCCAAAAGCTCCTAGTAATCGCTAAGTGCAGTTTTTCTACCACTTCACTTAGCCTGATTCTTCTGACTAGACTTGACTACCGAATAGACTGTTAGACTTGACTAGGACTGGACGAAACCCATGGAACTAGAGGACTAAAGAATAAGAAGGGCTATAAAGGACTTGTATCCATGGCCGTAAAACCCATTATTAAAAAAAAACTAACTGACAGGAGTCAGGAACGCATTCTTTTAGCGGCCGAACTACAATATGATAAAAAAAAATCATTTTCATCCTGATTTTAACCAAATACATCGGTTTAAATGCGAAATTATTATATTTACTTTTGATGAGGTGTTTCTACGACATTAATAAGATTTATTTTATTGGCAGTGGCCGCCTGCATCATCTAAATAGTGTCTCTTAATACCATAAAAGCAAACAGTAAGTCTATTTAAGCAACCAACCCGGGGCATCCGCCAAAGGCTACAGATAATCATAAATATTTGTTGTTTACAAAGCCGATACGAAATCTCGTTAATAAATCAACATCCACTTCTCGGAAACCTTATCAATTACTTTTAACGAGAACTTCTCTCCCCATAAACGTGAGCGGCTGAAATAGCTCAAGGAAAATTGAAATAAAAAAAAAAAAAACATAATTTTACGAAACACAGATTCCTTACAAATGGTAACTTGTACAAAGTGCTAATGAAACCGTCAACCCGACAATGGCCGCAGAAAAGTCTTGGAATATTCTGGGTAATGAGTCAAATTCAAAATTGTGATAACACGTTGCAATATTAAACTCTTTTCCAACAAGTATAAGGTTGTAAATGTGTTGTTGCGTGATACGTGTATTGCGAAAGCGTAGTTTGTCTGGATGTCATGAGAAAACTTTACCTCCACTCGGGCTAGTGTTGTAGTAACGTTGTGAGATATCGAAACAGAAACTAATTTAATGTTTTTATTATGTATATATTTATGTTTATATTATAAGGTCCCGCGTCGCGGCGTTCTGGTCACGTGTCCGGTCATCTGAAAATGAGATGCTCCGCACATTGGCCCAGTATGTGGACTGTCCTATCATAAAGGTACTGGCTCTCTGTGCACCGTGATAGCAACAGGAAATGACCCTGTTGGATTTCATATTTTATGTGTTAATTTTAAGATTGATTTTATTTTAATAATTTATATTTCAAGGAATGTAATTCTGTATGGGTTTTACCTGAAATAAAGAGATATTATTATTTATTGGTAGGGAAATCACTATTTTTCATCAGTCCAATATGCACAAGAATTTGTTCAAAAAGTTGTTCAGAGAGAGATAGAGAGAGAGTAGGAAATATCCTCTCGACTGTCACGATCAAAGTCAACGAGGCCGTTAATGGATATGAACTACGAGTACATTCTCTCGACTCTCACGACCAAAGTCAACATGGCCGCAGAAAAAACTAGTGACGAAATATGGTACACAAAAAATTTTTGGAATGAGAGCCTCATTAGTGAAGATTACGATAAAACTAGTACAAGTATGTGAAAATCCATAAAAAAGATAACTCTCGTCGTTCAGTAGTGCTATTTTTGAAAAGTGTGGCTAACGCAAAATCGTCATGTCGAATAGTTTTTGTTCGATATCAAAGGATTTTTGTCCGACACATATGTCTTAAATTTCAAAAATAGGGCCCCAGGACCGTATCGATAAAAGCTGAACACGTCACTACAACGTCGGCAATGTTACGGACTTTGTCGCTAGGTTTCTGTAAATTATTCAAACAAGTCTACTGGTATACGTCGCTTGTCGTGGAGAGAGGCGCCGGTACTATGCCGTAGAATTATGAAACATATTATAGTTACGACAACGGGTGTCAGGAAATTACAAGAAGCTTAGATATAATATGTCTGTATGGGTCTTATTCAATAGAGGTTGTATTGTAAGTTTACAAACTATCTCAACAACAAAAAAAAAACAATTCTATCAGCCTTTCTAGAGATACCCTTTGTTTTAAGTCGCTAAAAAGCTCTTCGGCAAAGTAGATATAAAATAAAGACAAGGAAATCTTAGAAAAAGCGAGGACATCGAAAAGACAAAACATTTTAAATATAATAAGCCTATAATGAACTTTCGCCTTAAAAAATAGGTTTTTGTCCTCTGCTTACTAAAAAGTTACACCGAAAGAATCAGGAGCCCATTTTTGAAATGTATGACATATTAGCTGTTTCCCGCAGCTCCGCTTGCGTCAAAAAGTAGCCAATGTTTGACCCCGGGTCTTCAACTATATTCATACCAAATTTCATCAAAATCCGTTCAGCGGTCAGCCGTAAAAGCGTAACAGACAGACAGACAGACTTTCGCATTTATAATATTAGTACGGATATGTCGAACAAAAATCATTCGAAATCGAACGAAAATTATTCGACACACCGATTTTGCGTGAGTAACACTTTTCAAAAATAGCAATCCAGGTGCCTAACTATCAACTCTTAGTTCCATACAAATGAGAGTGAGTAAGCGAGGTGGCGAAGTACAGCGACATCTAGTTTACTCACTCGTTTCTGCCCCGAGCTTTTAGAGATGACAGTAAGCCACCATAAGAATTGGAGCCAATTCTATTCATATTCAGTTTCAATGCATCAGTTCTTTGCAAATTGTGTAAGCGTACACTTGACACATGTATATATCATTCTATCCATACTTTACATCTTTCATTCTAGAGCCGAGTCAAGCCGTGGGTGTAATGCTCCAGAGCTTTATTGGGCTATCCCGAATAGCAGCTATAAATATCGGAGGTAGTAAACATTGGAATTCGCTAATGGAATTTGTATATTTCTTTTTGTCGAACAAGCGTAAATTGTAAGGGATGAAGAGATCTGTATTTTTTTTTTATGTTAATATGTCCAGCGATTGACCACGATCCCACCTGATGATGAGTGCAGATTTGATCTATGATAGAGCTTGCTGGCTCATTAATAGCCTATTCACACTAAATAGCTTTTTTTTTTGTTTTAAACCCAGGACGGGTTCAGGTCAAGATATAAAATGATATTTTTCTGATTCTGAGGTTTTGAACGTATTTTATACACGTACAATCACCAACGATGAGGTCGTGAAAGTGGTAAAACACTTCGGGAAGAATTTGAATGATTCGTTGGAGTGACACGAAACGCAAAGAAGAAAACAAAAATACGGAGCTCGATTCCCACCGTCCTGACTGGAAGATCTTCCCTTTGTAGCGATACCTACAGTGAGACTCAATCAGACTATATCGAACTACCCTCGTATACTATTACAAACGGTATCTAGCCTTGAAAGGCTACATTAACACGGAATCCTCCAATAGCTCCATCATTCTATAGTACACTGGGCCACATAGATATACAACCTGAAGTGTAAGTCTCAAATATGGCGAATCACCGGACAATAGATGTGGCAAAGTATAAGAGCCGATTCCACCAAAGTCTGATAAGTTTTATTCAAAGGATAATGACGCAATTTACTCGTATAAAGTGTAATGAAGTTTGCATTTTATCACATTGTTAACCCAAGAATATACTGTTAATCCAAGTATAATATCGGTATATGGACTCTCCCATACAGCCATTCTGGTCGCAGTGTGGTAACTGTTATTAATATAAGACACGAAACAAGTAACAAATATAGTAGCTGTGTCTTCCATTTTTCGACTCCGCGACTAAGAGTGGGGAATTTACGAAACAGTAAAGTGGTTTAATTTTAGAAACTACCTATGTTTCGTAACATTGTCACCAGATTGTTCCAGGTTTGTGAATGAACAATGAACGAATGATCGAACGTTGATAGACGACGAACGAACTTAAAACGAATACAGCTATCATTGTCACTTTAAATGTCAATGTCAGCCATTACAAATAATTATAATTTTATCCATCTTTGTATGTTAAACTATGTTTAAACTTACAAAGTCATTTTAAGCGTGTGTATACTATATGAAGTGTGCAAGCCAGTTAGTTTGTCGAGGGAATTTAGAAGACAGTTCCAAAAAACAAAGGTTTTCGCAAATTTTGTGAAATGATATTTTTGTTATTTCTTGGGTTTAGTTTATTACTAAATAAAAAAATTAAAATCTGTTAAACATTTTGCAAAAAGTATAAAATCAAATGATTTTTGTTCGATTATTACGAAAGATTCTTGTTCGACATATATTATAAAACCCGAAGGTTGACTGTTAGACTTAATGCTTTTAGCATTAAGTCCACCTATTGTGATTTACAATTGTATTTGTACAATAAAGTTTAAATAAATAAATTATATGTCATACAATTCAAAGTGGGCTTCAGGAGCGATTTAAAGACTGGCGGGACGCCCACAGAAATAAGAATAGGTACGTAGAAGTGTCATAAGCAGGCCAGTTAACTTTGGCACACGCTACGGCACTTTTAACGAATCTTACTTTTCGGGTATCCCACAAGCCGCGCGGGTTTCGCGTCAGTTTGAATAAAGCTAAAAAAAAATCCAATTTAAAAAACGCAGTACACTTTTCGTCATCCCAGTGTACATTACTCTGTACCACAAATAACATAGTACAATCGTGCCGGGGCTGTCGAGCACCTCTCTACTCCATGGCTGCCTACACCACCCCCGACCATCGCCCGCTCGGCCCGGTCGCATAGGGCGCGCGCTTGCGCTGTGAGAACATATGTTTCCAATGTCAAACGTTTTTAATTTAAATTTTATATTTATTGTGGAACATGGGTATAATAAGGTTTAACAATCGTGTCAAGATTTGAATCACCATTCCCATTACACCATTTTCCGGAAGATTGTTTGCGATATAAATAAATATTGCCGCCATTTGCGCATATTTTTTTTTTTTTGATTGCCGTTAATACGTATGTTGACCGTGTTGCATGTTGACATAAAGGATTCCGAATCTCCTCGTTGAATAAAGCAAGTATGATGTTTGATGACTCTGGTCGCCAGAATCGGCACTAATGACTGTCAATCCCAAGCTTTATCTATTTCATCATTTCAAGAGACATAAAATAAACTTGTTATCAATTGGAAATAAGTTGTCAAGTCCATACCAGATGAAATGCTTTTTATTTGAGTGTTTTGGAAGCGATATTGAGATTCTCACTTTCAGCGCCATCTGTTGCGCCGTGTCGCGCTAGAGTCGCCACAATTTTCACGATAAGTTTTCTCGCACCGTGCTCTACAATGGAAACTCACCAACCACTATAGCGACCCGAAGATTAAGCGCTCGTAAAAAGGGGGTAGCACGGCAATAACGTCTTGATGCCACGGCCGATTTTACCACCCAAGCTTTCACTCGAACACAGCTCTTATAGTCCAAGGTGTAAGTACTATATTAGTGTGAAACGTTCGCGGGAATAATTCAGTATTGCACGACACACGTCCATTTACAGACCTTCGGAGTTCCGTAGGTACGCTTCTGTAATGCTGTGTGTTTATTAGGAACGTAAGGAAGAGTGGTGGAATTTCACAAACATTTTGCTTTTTGATTTGTCAGCGTTTCCTTCTTTTTATAGTACTATATTAACTTAGGTACATAGTTAGGTATGATAGTTAAATAACAAGACTGGACTACAAAGGCAACGTGTCGTGGTCAAATCACACAGAGTGGTTGGACTTAATTGCATCAATATCCTATCGCTATTGCCATTTCTATCAGTCAACCTTATATATATAGATAGATAGATGGGTAGATAGGAAACGGTTAGACCCAAAGTTCGAGACTCTAGTTTCATTATGGAATACTTTCTCAACTATTGATTACAAGCAAGGCTTGTTGGTAGTGTTTACTCATATTAAAAATGAATGTAAAGTCGAAAACAGATGGCTGAGAGGTCGGGTTTATCTGTATTCGACTGTATACAGCATATTTCGATATATGGGGGACAAGGCATGGCGTCAGTGGGTCTGGGAAGAGACGGAAGTTGAGAGTTGTAATATCACATGACAGCTGTTGCCCTTTTACATTGTTAGCTGTTTGTACTAAGTTTATTTGGTTGGTATACGGGAGTACAGACAGCAGAGTTTGAAAGTTATTTAGTTTTTTTTTTTTTTTTTTTAAATCATTTATTCAGTAAATATCAAATGTACACATACAACAGTTACCGAACCGCGGAAACCTCGAAGGGTTTATCTGTGTTATAATGTAATATGGCTGTTGTTGACGTTTTATCGGTAAAATGTCACTTAAAAAAAGAAATAAGTCACTTCTCAATGTGACTTGACTTCATCATTGGTAGTTATGTAGATATATATATATATTTTAAATGAAACGGTATTTATGTATGTTTACGTAGTGTATGAACTTAAGTTTTATATAAAATTTACTCTATAAGTAATACATTTTTTCCCCTTAACTTTTTTGCGCTAAACTTTCTTTCCGTTTCTCCCAATGATTGACTGGTAGAGAATGCTCTTAGCATTAAGCCCGTTTATTGTTATAAGTATATGTGTACTTTGTGGAACAATAAAGTTTTAATAAATAAATTTATAATAAATAAAATATTTACATTTATTATGGATTGCTAAAGGCTTTTCATTACAATACGAAATCTAGATAACGATGGTCTGATACTCTGTAGAAAGGTCACGGAGATCAGACGGCAGTCTCTACATCATGTGCCCTAGGCTCTGAAACGTAAGCTTAGGACGCAAATGGGAAACAAAGAGGCTTGGTCGAACAAGATTTCGTAGGCACATTGCCTTGATCACGTGGGCGAAGCTGCGGGTAACAGCTAGTAAATAAATAAAATTAGGTAAAGAGTTTTTTGTGACTTTAAGATTATGAGTCTCATTATTAATCAATTTAATAAAGACAGGACAAACTATAAAAATATACAACATCCATACGAATATTATAAATGCGGAAGTCTGTCTGTCTGTTACGCTTTCAACGTATGAATATAGTTGAAGACCCGGAGTCAAACATAGGCTACTTTTTGACGCAGGCGGAGCTGCGGGAAACAACAAGTATTCTCTAAATATTTTATACTCAGATTTAATTCCACTCCATACAGAACATCCTTACACAGCACAGTGCTAACCTCCAATCAGCCATCTCTCTCGCACCCCCGGCACACGAGCGAGACGGCAGTATACAAACATCCATGTAGATGTGAGGGTACAGTGTACAGACAACTCTTAAATACGCGGCCGGAATACTGAACTGATTGCTGCTGCGTTTGAATTGAGCAAGTACACTTTACTGTTTTCCGTAGGTGATTTTTCTTGTCTTCCGTAAGGGTTTTAAAATTCATTGGTTGAAAAAGTTAATAACTTATTTATTTATTTACCGTATGACACTTTTTTTCCGCTGGCCCTATATGTATAACCAAAATTACATTTATTTAAAACAGCTTTTTTTTTTTTTTATTTTGTATTGTACCATAAACAATATTTTTAAACACACTATGTATATGAATTTATATTTTCGCATATAATGTATAGTGTACGTTTTGGATGTATGACAACTAATTAATTTATGCAATAAACATAACCAAATATAGTTTGAAGTTCATGAGACCATAAAATGTGTATCTCTTTCTATTTCAATCTTATTGAAAATGTCAATGTCAAATTTACCCAGCTGCCTTAAAAACTTAATAGCAATCGATGTAACTTCTGACATCCAGCGGCGGCAACACGTTTCTAAGGTAAGTAACATTACTTGCACATAACTTGTACTTGCACGTTTGAAGACTAACGTGCAAGTATAAAGTCCATGTTTAAACGAGCGCTCGCTCCTCGTCGGCAGAGCATCGAGCCTCGACATCGGTTCACTACCGATAGAGTTTAGCAAGTTTATTTTACATAGCAGTTTTAATATATTAAAGTTCTTTTATTTCTTTTAAATCTATTTAACTTTTAAAAAAGCCAACTTTCATCATTCTGCTGTGAAACAGCACGAAGAACCCGGTTAGTTTATGGTTTAAGATATTTTAGTCTCAAAAAGAATTTTAAATTCACTTACATGGAAACTTACATAACTAAAAATATCGAAACTCGCACATAACACACTTCATACTTCATACACATAATCACTGGGACGACGAGCGCAGTTGTATTCGACACCAAGTAAACGCTGAGACGAGAGAGATGACACTACATGGAGTAAATACATAGAGGTTCCGAGGTAAATATGACCTCCACCAATTAATTAACTAGTGTATAGATATAAGCTGTTGATCTTCATAACAATAAATTAACTAAAACCTTTTTATGGTAATAAACTATACTATCAACACAAATGAAAATTCAAAAAAGAAATGAAATGAAAATGAAATGAAATAAATTGAAATGAAATGAAATTGTTTATTTTCAATATAGGATATATAAATATCACTTATTGACGTCTAGTTGAAAACCCGGGGTCAAACATATGTTACTTTCTGACGCAGGCGGAGCTGCGGGAAACAGCTAGTACAAAATAAAAGTAAATTCAATTAATCCTTAGTCCTATACCAAAGTGAAACTCTGCGCGTTCTCGATTGTGTAGCTGTCTGTAGCATTGTACGTAGCGACTACGATTTCTACGAACTTCGTAGACTGCTACACTTTGTCGTAGCTAGTACTACGAAATGCTACAAAACGTAGGACTACTACGAGTTCAGTCACATTTCCTTACCCGTCATTTACGAACACTATTTATTAATTTATTCACAGCTACTCATTACACTTACAGTTTCCCAAGACGTATAGTGAGTTAAATAAGTACAATTAGTTGGTAATTGACAGAAAACGAATACATGCAGATATGAAACAATTTAAATTTACATTGAATACGTCGACTTGAGGGATCTGTGCAACGAGATCGTTGAGTAGCGTCAGGGCTTGATTCAATTAAATTAAATTCACTAAAATGCATTTACTTATATTAGGCGGCAAAAATAAGTGATACCTAAGAAGACGACATTTAAAGTACATAGGTCTACCTAGGGAAAGGCCACTAGTAAAATTACAACTAACAGTTTGCAACAAATAAAAGTCATAAAATGCCACGTGATGGTGACGACACGCAGCCTAAATGGCGGCTCGGGGGATGCTGCTGTAATTGGTTTATCCTGTTACTCTGGGAGACGTGAGGACGTGTCTTTATGGGTTGCGTATACACATTTTACGTAACTTTATAGGTAACAGGCGAGATTGTTAACACGCTAGCCCAATCTGGAGGTTTAAGCAGTGATTTTTTTTTATATTTCATAATAAAAAAAAAACACAATAAAGTTATTAAATTAATAATACTAACGTACAGATTGAACATTCAGACCCTCGTTCTCAAACACCGATATCATGAATGACTTGTTCTTGGCCTCCGAGTCAGAGTCTGACCTGAACAGCTCTGTAGGCTATGACAGAGCTGTTCAGGTGGCTTCTTTCTAGCTCGGGAGACTGTGATGCCATCGACACGCAAAGAAGAATAAAGGAAGAAGGATAATAAGAATAGAGGATCTAAGAGTGGCAAAGGTGTAGAGGTTGCCGAGCACTGGACAAAATTAATGTAAGCCATTTTTACTTGAAACACGAAGAGAAAGCAGTGAGGGACCGATGATGAAAAAGCGAAGCATTATGCATCATAGCTACATCTGTGCAAACGGGGTTACGTGCGCGGCGCATGCGCTGCTACCGCTTGTTATTAGACGCGGGACACCGCTGTTTATTTTTACGTGCTATAATGGATTACACTTTACTTAGCCTGATTCTTCTAACCAGACTTGACTACCGACTTGACGAAAACAAACAATCGAACTGAAGAAGACAGAAAAAAATTAAGAAAGGCTATAAAGGATCTTTATTAGCCGTGTTCGGTCTAACACCAAACAGTGACTTCAAACGCATCGTAGGTCTATGCGCTTGACCCAGAAATCAGTTCACAAATCGCCGCAACGCCAAACGGTAGCTCTCATAACAATTTTCATTATTACTTTAACTCGTAACCATTTTGGCTCCAAATATATTCTTTTATCGTCTTAACATTTCTATCATTTAACTCAACTCACTGTAGTTCAGGCACCAACATATGGTCCTTCGAGCTACACCTCGTTCGCGTAATAATAAATTCGTGGTTTCAGGTTAACAACCAGTGAACTTTAAATTGTGAACATTATGTGACTATCTCGTCATCAACTCTTTGTCAGACATTTCAACATCGGCTACTCAGCAGCCAGTTGAGTAATCACCGCCGCCGTCAACTTCTAACACGTAAGATCTTTCCATATCACTGTACTTCTATTTAATACATATATTTTAAAGGCCGTAAAACCCATTATTAAAAAAAATTAAGAAAAAGCGTAGCATTATGCTTCATAGCTACATCTGTGCAAACGGGGTTACGCGCACGGCGCATGCGCAGCATTGTTATTAGACGCGGGACGCCGCTGTTTATTTTTACGACGCTCGTCCCCTCGGTTTTGTCGAGCCGGGGTGGAATGATGTCACATTTTTTAGACAATTTTGAAAACGTAAAGAACTTATTATAGTAATTTTGTGGGTGTATATTTCTTTATATTACGATTTAGGAGGCGAACACGCGACCCGTCTATGCGAAAATGCGATATGATATGATTAGTCTATTCTATTTTATTCAAAACACACATGAAATAAATTTAACAATATGTAATATTTATGTAATAACCCCTTTCATTCTTTAAAAAAAACAAAACTTCTTGAGCCTATTTTAATAACGTTCTGTCTCGTTCTTTCACTACAAATTATCGATAGGATAGAAAAAGACTAAAAATATATTTGTTAAAGTAGGCTTAAAGTTTATTATATTTTATGGGGTTAAAAATGGGTATCGTACAAATGGCGAACTTAATCATTAATTAATTCATATCGAGTGGGCTTAATGACCAATTAGGGTTTCCAACTTTTTTAACAAGAAATAAAGTATCATAGTAAGTATATGTATTTAGATCTGAGATAAAAATTAAACAGTATTTAAGCAAAATTAACAGTATTTTATTTTAAATTGATATCGAACTTCTGGCACAAGTTTATTTAAATTTACTGTCATTTTCGAAAGCTTCATAAGCCTCACTATTGTGTGCAATTGTAAATAAGATTAAAATATATAAGGAGCTCATTTTTGATTAATGTTATGCTTGCTCCGTTTCAATCGCCCCGCCACTTCGCATTCATTATTGAGAAAATTCTCTTAGTAAATGCTGAGGTGGCGGTCAGTTGACTATTTGACATAGCCTGACACAGAGCCTGCACTCTAACTAATAAAAAATATATATCTGAAAACAGTATTTTATATACTTTATTTTTGTTCAACATTAAAAAGTATAATGTAGTGAAAAACAGTATAATACTGTTTTTAACAGTATAGCCTATGACCAGTATAACCCTATGACCAATCGACCCTGTGCACTCTGGTGTCATGCTAAGAGCATTACCTGACAGATAACCTCTGAAGCTTACAAGGCACATAATTCCTCAGGTGCAACAATAATACTACATTGACTAGTCACCCCCCCCCCCCCCCCCCCCCCCATTAACGGGCCAGCGCCTTCCGGAATGAGCTAAGCTTATTGCCGGCTTACGTAACGGCAGTTACTTAGAAAAGTGGAGCGCATTAATGTTCTCACTGAAATAATGCCTGTTTCCGACGTAGATTCACAAGATTGCAACCGACTAATGTCGAGCTACTTGAGAAAAGCATCTTGTGACACTTCTTCGTCTTGGCGTGTCGATGCCCTTCCAACGATCGAACACTAATAGCTAGCTGCTTTTTTTATACGAACGTATTTTGCAGTACGCTTTCACCACTGTTTTAAATTTTGTGGTTTTGGTTATTAAATGGAGCGACATTTTCAATTCTATAGTAAATCACTTTGAAATATTGTGATCATGTGTTGTATATGATATTTTCAGAAAAAAATTGAAGCCTTAACATTTTTTTAATTTAAATTTTGACAAAGTACATTCAAAACAAAAAAATAATAATTAAATGGTTGGTTGAAAAAGCATACTACAGTGTAAAAGAGCTCCTTACTGACAAGTTCCAAAATGCTGTCTAATAGGACAAACATGTTGCATGCCGTACGGCTGTTTGTGGTCTAAGATCTTGTAATTGCTATATATAACATCATTGAACACCCATTATACGCAATAAAGTTGATTGATTGATCGATAAGACAAATTACTCGTTTAAATTTAATAAAATAAAGAAAATAATCTCCGCTCGACAATTGTACATTCGGCACAGAATCGAAGTGCACAACGTGACTTTTTTTTATTTCATTTCATGTTAATTTATTTTAACTTTTTTATATCAACTCCACAATTACACAATAAATGCACAAATATAACCTTGAAAGCGGACTATTCCCAGGAGTAGGTGTAAAATGCGATCAATTAAAAATGCGAAAATTATGATTTTTTGCATTTTTCAAATGCGACGATCAAATGTACAGGAGCAACTTGTGTAGCACCGTGTGCGGCGGGCATTTTCTATACTACCGAGAAGATACTGCAAAGCTTGAAAATGTTGCACGAATGGCGGTGGCGGTGGTGGTGCAACTTCCACGATTAAATTACTGAGATGCAAATTACTGTCTTATTTCAAAACTCGCACTTCGTTGCACGCTCAAATTGCTAGTCGCATTCTGGACGTTCGTTATATAAAGATTTATTTATTTCAAACTTTAAACAATATAGACAATTCCAATACATAGCTACACATCACACAACTTCGTGAACCAACTCGCCGATTGTTATAAGGTTTCCAAATTCTATAAAAATTCCTTATTAATATTCAAAGCGCGAAAGACAGATTGTACTCGTATACATGTTTCTCTTTGTGAAACGATCTTCTTGAAATTTAGAACACATTGACATATTAAGAGTACTGCGAAGGACGTAGATATATACGATTCAAAAAGACATAACAGAATTAACAAAGCGCCGTGAGTATTCGTCATGTAGGACTTTTGAGCCGGCAACGCCACTCCACTCAAGTCTTTGTTCCGATTCAAAGAGCAGTCTTCTTTGTGTTTGTTTGAGACATTTTATATGTAAACATTTAGGTAAAGTGGTACGAATCTTGACTTCCATTGACTATGAAATTTAGTGACGACATGCATTACGATACGACAAGATATACGAAGAGTATGACATTAAGTCAACCAATGTTAAAGTTAAATAATTAACGGGGTCTTCCACTCGAATAAAAACACTACCAATTATAAAACTTAATTGATCCGGCTCGAAGGACCAACACTTGTATGATCCGGGACAACACACACATATTCATTCCTCGGTCCGTTACGCATGACCCGCAATGCTG
Organism: Euzophera pinguis; assembly: GCA_947363495.1. NCBI lineage: Eukaryota > Metazoa > Arthropoda > Insecta > Lepidoptera > Pyralidae > Euzophera > Euzophera pinguis. The sequence goes on from OX376176.1 coordinate 10,557,359, forward strand.
AACTACAATACATACATAGTGTGACTAAATTACATACATTGTGTAATATATAATTTACCAATATACAACAATAAAATATTTTTGTTTCGATTTTACAACTCTGTGACGTTTGTGTAACAAAATAACATCGCACAAGCAAAACCGTCACTCCCCATCATAAATCCGATAATCCAGTAGGATCCGTATAGCGTTCGGGGACCCCAGGATTGAGGGCCCCTCTCGATCCCGGGCAATTATAGGGATCTCGCGTGATCCCGCATTGGCGGCGTACAAAAATACTGAAATGATCGCGTTTTGTCTATCATTCCGGTAAGGGTGTGGTGACAGTTGAGTAGTAGAATATGTTAAATTATAAGTTAATTATATAATTCATAAAACTGGAGACATTAGTATTACATTTTTCAATTCTAAATAAATCTAGAAGTCATAACGAAATAGTGACCGTTAAGCAAAAAGTAAAGATTTGATATTTGTGCGCCAGGTGGTAGTAGAAGGGTTAAAGAATTAAAAAAATCGATCGTTTGTGGCGTAAAGGAGTTTTCGAAAAGTTCTCAGGCACAAAGTAGTTTACTTGTCTAACCAACTCTATAATAATGAATATTAGTAGAACCACATACCTATTAGGTGGAATTTTCGACGCACTGGTCGGTAAGCAGATTGCTTATACGATAAGGCCGCCTTTTGTATACGAACAATGTTCATGTTTTATTGTACTGTGTGCAGAAGTGTTAAATCTATACTATAATAAAAGAGTAGAATCGACGTGTCTGTACATTAGAGAATAAGATAAGAGATTAGAAAATAAGAGGGAACGACTAAAGATGAATAATAGATTACAGAAAAATATTTTATATCACTCTTGTAAATTAATAAACGGTAAGTCAAGGTGGTCCATTCAAAAACTATCGACAACCGTGTATTTATGTCTGAAAACCGCTGACATAGGAACCCCACCTCGCGCACCCACAAATGGCTTTCCAATAATCCAACCTTGACGCGGCGTGTCGGCACGCCTGGGACTGTTACGGAAACGAGAATCATTTATACACTGCTATTCTATCACTTTAACAATTCTGTACAAATAATCTGACACCAGGGTGTACAGAGTCGATTGACCATGTAACCAACTCGATAACAATGAATGTTTATTATTAAAAAAGGCCTAATGCCCAATGTTTATTGAATTCGAAATATGTAAATAAAGAACTTTTATTGTATGCGGTAGTCATAATCTAAAACATTAAATGATAATGAAAGGGAAGTATGTATGTTCACATATTTTAGTAGACAGAATAGAAACGACCTGCATCGACAGGCAGTGTTGAGTTGAGAGGTTAATATTACCTCTATTTGCATAGACGATACCTAAGATGTAGTCACCGCAATCCGAAGTTTCGGAATCTGTCGACTTCGTCACAGATACACGAAAGACAATAAGCTCGGATCGATTGTGACGCGCTGAACGAAGCTGTGTCAATCGTGTGCCACAAGTCATAAGAGACCGACTTTTCGACTTTTCAACGGAAGTTTATTGGATTATTTGTATTTTTCTTTCCGTTTCACTTTCGTAGCTAGCAGCTCCACTCGGACCTTAATGTTAGGCAAATTCCCAAGCTCAGAATTAAAAATGTTCAGTTAAGTGCAGTTCTAAGTTCCATATCTTGGTTCGAAAGAAGCTTTAAGTGTACCATCATCTTTTGAACATTGATCGCTGTTGAATGAAATACACGATAAATAAATAAGTCGATTTAATACCTGTCTATCAAACAAATTTACCTCTACGGTGCATTATGGTACGGTTATGAGGCTCAAACAGCTTTTCTCAGAAATCCTAATGGGATGAGTACAAAAAGATTGATTCGACATGCCTTTCCAATGTACTCGTAAGAAATACCACACAAATAAGTAAATTCGACCCTACTGCTCATACATACATACATACTGTTGATTAATGTAATCGCTACCGCTTACAAAACCGCCGTCCGCTCGCATTATAAACCTACATCAATAGGTACATGATACACGCGAAATACCAATACATTACGATATTCCTCTCATCATATTGAAACTCGGCAACAAAACATCGTACGTCACAGCAAAAATGTAGCAAGCTCTATTGCATTAAAACAAGATTCTTTATCAACTGACTTATATTTGCTTTTAGATTTATTAAATATTGCTCGTAGGTGGAGATAGGGTTGCCAGGTTGCCAAACCTAATAGGCGGACAGACCAGCCAGTTTGGCCGGACATTTGGCTATAACGGCCGGACACCCTACATTATTGAGGATTTTGTGTCTCAGTATTTAAAGTTTTTCTGATTATTACCATAAATCTTGTTAAATTAAATAAAATGTAAAAAGCCTAACAAAAGCCGGACAAGCCGGACACCGTTCATTTTGGCCGGACACGCAAAAGCCTAACTATGTCCGGCTTTATCCGGACGCCTGGCAACGCTAGCTGAAGAGGGTTTTGTCAGAGAAAATCAATGTTTATTGAAATGGGGATATGTTATCTAGTCAAACATACGAGGGTTTATGTTTTAAAAAGTTATGAGTATTACGAAAGCACAATATAATGCAATGGTTGACTGGTAGAGAATGCTCTTAGCATTAAGTCCGCCAAATTTTATAAGTATATGTGTACTTTGTGGAACAATGAAGTTTTAATAAATGAATAAATATAAATTTTTCTTTATTTACAAACTACACGACTCTTAAATTATTATTATCTTTAGGATGCGTGTTCGTAACGTTCGTGCGTGTCAAGCGACTGCGAGCGTGGCCTGCCTTGGATCGGATGCCACTTGTAGCATCTTATCTAGAGCTCCTCCGCGCTTAGCTGTATTTCCGGATGATACCGCTAGATGGCAGTGGTTACACTATTACAAATGCTTATGGTTGACTGGGAGAGAATGCTTTTAGCATTAAGTCCGCCAATTGTAAAAGTTTTTTTTTTTTACTTATGGTACAATAAAGATTTATAAATAATAAATAAATAAATATGCCTTGAGGCAACATTAACATTTTAACATAAGCCACGAAAAAATGTTTTAAGCGTACTCTCTGAATCGAGAGTTTTCTCTGAGTTAAAAATGTAACAGGGAAAAGTCTCAGGAAAATAAAATGATCAAAGAAATTAGTTTTTTACAAGTAACAAGCAATAAGTTAGTATTATGTTTTGTTTCCAACTACATGAACGATACTAATAAGTACATTTCATCCTCTCGCATCGTAATAACGAGGTAGAAGAACACGTCTGAGAATACTCAAAGACTTGAGAGGGATAGACTGAGAAAACAGAAGGTGGCTTAGGCAAAGTATAAAATTAAACTGTTTTAGCTTTTTATGTGTAACAATCGTAGAAACAAAATACATCATTAGACAAAGTAAAGTTGTTCATTCAATCAAATTTTTACGCTCGAAATTGACCTGTTTTTAAACTTCAGTAATGAATGAAACATCGAAATCCTAAAAACTATTAGAGAAACACATAAAGCTACTCAGGTGTCCCACTGCTAGGCAAATGTAATCAGTGTTACAGTTGAGTTAACCTATTGCCGGGCCATCTTACATTAAATAGCGAAACAAATTATTTTTATTAGGCAATGGGACCCCAAGGTAAAACCTCTCAGAGACAAAAGTCAGAAAAATCAAGTTTTGTCAAAACAATCTATGACAGATCTAAGGGTGGCTTCACCCTACATCTAACAGGTGGTTACCCCCGCCACCCCTTTCCAGTTATAACGCGAATTTCAAAGTTCCTCGAATACTGATGTTTATGAAGAAGCATTTAAGGCCGATTTCACCAACATCGTTCCTATCCACGGGTAAAAAATAATGTAAATAATCTAAGAATAAAAAATGGATGACAAACATTCATGAAACAGAGTCCTTACACACCGGAATCATACTTAGATTAACAGTATATTCTCGGGTTAACTGTGTGGTGAAATGTAAACTTCATTATACGAGAGTAAATTGCGTCATTAACCTTGGAATAAAAATTATCCGACTTTGGTGAAATCGGCCCTTAGAAAGATTTCCTTTTTCGCCGAATATTACAGTTAATGTTATTCCGCGAAGGCTTTTCATGCAAAGTGGGAGAGTTCCGAGAAATTCACTTATTTGGGTTTTACGTACAATTCTATTTAATTATCATTCCGAGCGGTTCATTAAGTTTATTAACGTGTTTTTAATAATTTATTATTTCGCATATAATATTTTTATATCCGATTGCAAATAAAACAGTCCGAATAGAAAAACTTAACATAAGTTTAAGAATGATTTTTTTATATTTTTGCGATTGTAACACATTAAATTTAACTATTTTAATAAGTTGCATAAATTCGTAGGTAAACTGTGCTTTGAACACTATCTGCGTTGAAAGCACAGTTTATTCAGCTAGCGACAACGTTAATTATTTTAATTATACGGGTTTTACAGATTTGGAATTAAGAATTGTTAACAGTCTAATATAACTTCAGGTAAAATAATGCTGCAATGGAGTTTGTGACGCCGCTTCTTCTCCAATAGCGCTTTGAAAGTGGTAGTAAACTTCATATAAGTAAATTGACACATGATATTTATATATTTATATCCTAAATTGAAAATAAACAATTACATTTCAATGAAAATTACACATTTTGATAAAGACACAACCTCTGCTGTGCTGTCACTGACTCTATTGTTAAGACATTAAAAATGCGGCCCACAGTTGACAATACTGGCAAAGATTGAGCAATCCTGTTCGCGGAAACTTCTCGTACAATCGATGCGTGTTTCCATATAGGAATAATTACGCGAACAATCTAGTGCATTGCTTGTCTCGCTCTGGCATATTCCTTTGTCTCGCTCTCACACTTCTATGTATTAAGAGAAACTGAAGGAACGACCGAGAGTACCGCTGTCTCTCTGTTACTTTTTTGGAGTAATTGTGATCTTACTGGAAACTTCTCAAGTTTGGTTGCGCTACGTGATAACCAAGTGCGAAGAACAAGTGAAACCAACGACCTCGGATACTCTTAGTGATTGTGCTAAGTAATTTGGATATTGTATGAGATAACTCTTGTGAAGTGACGTCGGCGACCATCCGGTGTTCCAAATAAACGTCTTCATAGTGTCATCAGATGTTGCGAATCCGCAGCTCGTAACACAATCAATCTTCAAGTAAACAGTCATAAAAACATAAAAATCTTACAAGCACACTAACCTTGATCGGGCTTGTCGATCTTGGCCGTCGTCAGTCTTCTGTCTGTGATGACCGCGCTAGGCTGCTTTGGACTGTTGCGTTTTGATGAACTCCTGGACATCACTAGGGATTGGGGTATCTGTAAAACATTAACATTTTTAGGCATCTAATATTATCCATACTAATATTATAAGTGCGAAAGTCTGTCTGTCTGTTACGCTTTCACGGCCAAACCGCTGAATAGATTTTGATGAAATTTTGGTATGAATATAGTTGAAGACCATGGGTCAAACATAGGCTACTTTTCGCAGGCGGAGCTGCCGGTAACAGCCAGTATTCTATAACAACAAAATTGACAATGTGATTTATTGAAATAAAAATCGATCTTTTGTTTTGATTCGCGTCAAATATGATAATTTATTTTTTATCACTTTTCACTCATTACTGTGAAAATTTTTATGCCATTTTGATTAATAAATCGTAGAAAATATTCACAAAATATCAACGTCCACTCCTGTCTTTCTGGCAGATGACGTTGAGATGACGGAATATTACATGAATGCCTAGTTGCCAGTAAAAGAAATTAGTTTCAATATTTTTCCGCAACACGGCGAAGGTTGCTTGCGATTTTATTGGTCAGGCTATACTTAACTCACTGCGCATGTGTCTTGGCAAACTATAAATAAATCCGACCGGAGCGATCGCCAGATGGCAGCCTGGCGATGGTGACGTCAGCGCTGTCTTCACCAATTGTACTTTCTCTTCTCCACCGATTTGGTATGAATATAGTTGAAGACGGAGCTACGGTTAACGGCTAGTATACACCGTGAAATTTTAGTCGTTTTGGACCGATCGTCCAGTGACTCCATTCATGCAACTGAACATCTGTAAGGATCGTAGCAAATGGAAATCCGTAGTCTCTGCCTACCCCTACGAGATAAAGGCGTGTTGGTATGTATGTATGCTAATTAGTATTATTTGAGACGTAAACATATATATATAATAGACAGATATACAGATTGAGTACTGACCAGCTTGTCGGAGCGATCGCCAGAAGGCAGCCTGGCGATGGTGACGTCAGCACTGTCCTCAGGCGGAGGCGGCTGCTGCAGCCAGTTGTACTCTCTCTTGTCCACCGGCACTCCGCGACGCTCGTAGTCTTGTGCTTGCGTTCTGAAATATTATCATTTATTAAACCTTCATTTGTTTCAGACGACTTTCTAAAACTACTTCTTCATCCCAGCGTTTTCCCGGTCGCATCCTCAGCCGTTTGCTTCGGAGCCCAGGGTTCGCTTTATATACAACAAAGTAGGTAAACAGGCGTGCGGCCCACCTGATGGTAAATGGTTACCGTAGCCTATGAACCAACTGCAACACCAGAGATGTCACTAAATTACTCTTTTACGTCTTTTAGAGGTATAAAAGACTCCATTTTATATCCTACCAGCTGTTTCCCCGCAGCTCCACCTGCGATATATAGCCTATGTTACTCAGGGTGAATGTAGCTTTCCGATGGTGAAAGAATTTTTGAAATCGGCACAGTAGTTTTTGAGTTTATTCATAACAAACATGCACACAAAAATTCAAATCTTTCCTCTTTATAATATTAGTGTAGATGACATATGCAAGAAATAACATCGATATTATTGACTCACCTTAAACTTTCATAACAATCTAAACATACAACGGCGTAATCGCCATTTTCTAATAATAACGAGTTTTCCGTCCGCCTTTGAACTAAAAATGGGAATTCCTGAAACAAATACCATATGTTAAGCAATTACGACCGATTACAGAATATATGCTATACGAATATTCAACCGCGATAAATTGAAACGCGGCAACTTTCTTGGTTACTTCTTGGGCATCATCATTTCAGCCGCAGTCAGTCCACTGCTGGACATAAGCCTTTCCAAATGATTTCCAAAACGACCGGTTGGAAGCGGCCTGCGTCCAGGGTTTGCCCGAGACCATTTTCAGGTCACCTGACCATCTGGCCGGTGGACGTCCAACGCTTTGATCTTGAAATCTTTGGGCATACTTATACAAAATCATCGTTACGCCATCTATGGAAAACATGTGGTGTTGTCTATCTTAATTTATAACATGAAATATAGCACTAAATCAACTTGTGTTAAAATGTACGTATAAAAATGCTTTTAAAAATTCAATTTCTTAATTCGCAAAAAATAAGCTTCTTTTTGGGTACATTTTTCACAATTTCTTACAGTGAATAGGCGGCCTAATCGCTAGAGCAATCTCTTCCAAGCTACCTTTAGGGTAGGAAGAAAACATAGACGGCTATTTGTAAGTAATTTTGGCCCAGTTTTCCTACGAGCTCTCTAATCAGGATCGTGGTAAGTGATTACAAAAAGTATGAAGCAAAAGTGAGTGAGTTTTCTTTCTGTATGTATTATTTGAGACCCAGGTAGTTAAATTTTATTTTAGAGTTTTTTACAAATAATATAATTAAAATAACGCCTTATAAATTAGTTTACCTTAACGGGCAGCGCCCGCAACCGTGTCCGATACGTCTTGATTATAACCTCTCTAATCACGAGCGTGGCGAGTGATTACAAAAAGTATCAAGCAAAAGTGAGTGAGCTTTTCCCACTTTCTGTACCTAATAGTAATTTTCACACTTTCTTGCAAATAGTTTTAGAACATAAAGCCTTATAATTTACCTTAATGGGCAGCGCTCGCACCCGTTTCCGATACGTTTTGATCCCGCACAGGTGGCAGTGGTAGTCGTGAGTGTTGTACACACGACGTTCCGCCGGGTACCCGCCCAGCGATTCATATCTAAAATACACACATCATTTATTTATAAATGTAACTTCTTGGAAGATTATCGGCTAGTTTACAACATAGTACATGGTTGCCACAATCTAGTTATAAAAAAAAGTCTCCACTGCTGAAATTATGATTTTTTTTTCTGATTTTCTGGTAGTTCTGTGAACAAACTTCGCGAACACTTTTCTCCTATTGTTTGTTAAGAACTTTTGGAATATTTGTTTTTGTATTAGAAAATGTTGTGTTCACCTTTAATTGGGATGCATGCGAGATAAAGTACCTATTTAGAATGTGTAAGATAATAAGAACAAGTAATCTGTTGGTGTACCTTGATTAAAGAAATAAATAAATATCCAAATATGAAATCTACTCATAAAATTATCACAGAAAAACAAGAAAATGGCCGCTGCCAAAGCAGAAGGTAAAAATGACAATAGGCTAGTTTCCAGGGTCAAAAGATTAACATTAAAATTAGTCCGTCATTTAGGGAAACAAAATATATTAGTAACATATTTTTTCTTTTGTCAATTGAGCGATAAATTGTATAGATATAACGCATCAAAGTTTAGGAGTGGGGGCTCGTGACGTCACATATTGCAAAAAAGTGTAGCACACTGTGACGTCACAAGGAACTTTAACGCGCCATATCTTTACCATTCTTTGTTTAATTTTCAAAAAAAAAATACGTTTCCAATATTTATTGATTATGTAACTTACGGACTAATTATATTTTTTAGGAAACCAGCCTATTCTTAAACATAACACACACATTGTGCCCGCACTTATGGTAGTAAAAAATGGACTGTTAAAATAACACTGTTCTCAAACTTGGGCAGAGTTTGAGAATCGGCGAAATGGGTAGACATTTGGCTGGGACACTTTTCGAACGCGTTTGTACATCTAGTTGTTAACCTATATCGATTCTTCACCCAAGCATATTTGCTTCGTCAGCTTACGCTTCTGAATCTAGGGTACGCTGTAAGTCATGATCCTAGATTTGGCGACACTGGTTATTACAATGGAGCAACTGCCGTCTGACCTCCGTTACCATTTTTACAGGGAAACCAGACCAACAGGAACATGACCCGAGGTGTGTTAGTGGCCAACACTGTCAGAATTTGTCAAGCTGCCTAAAGGCATCTGACACAGCCTCACGACTGCTATCTATCGATAACAGCCGGGACCAACGGCTTAACGTCGTTTCCGAAGCACGGAGAAGCTCGAGGTATAAAATGCCACTAAATGGCGACCAATCCAAAACGGGTCTCGGCGTCGCTTTTCACGCGCATTCGCTAGGTACACGCGTATCGCGCTCGGCTATCAAGCTCTTCCTAACCTATATCGATGGTTAATAATGTGATAATGAAAGGCAAGCACTGACCGCCGCCACTGGCTGAGCAGTGAGTGGTAGCAGAACGTGCAGACTAGCGCCGAGCCGTTGTCCCGCAACTGCTCGGCGTTCGGATGACTCTGTGGACAGAAACAAACATATATCGTGGCCGAATCATAGATTTGAACATTTCATGATATGATTGACCACATTATTTAATACGACTATTTCATTATGTGGCCAAAACAGAATCGACGATGTCATCAAAACGTCAGCGTTTAATGATATGGTCGTGCACGTTTGGCCAGATCATATCAATAATAATTCGTATTTATTTAGACTCAAAACATAACTCTTAAATAATGAAAGTTGTGTTTTAAGTTTTTAATACATTCCTCAGTGGTTGACGATAATCAATTTAACCTACATATCTTTTATAATCACAATAATATTCTTCGATTTTTTAACAGCTGATAGCCCGCCGCCATGATAATGCTGAAAAAAGTAGCAACGTCAGCGCCTCTACTGATTAAAAATGTAACAATTTTACGATATGATAATTTAGTTTTTGGCTAGATCAATATGTATTCGTGCATCGTTGATAATATCGTGAAATGTTTGAAGATCACTGATCTGACCGATTCTGTTTTGGCCACATCATGAAATGATCAATTTAACGACCTGGTTACGACACATACATTAACACTATAAAATAGAAAAAAAAAAACATCATCATTTTACATCGAATTAAAATAGTATAATTTAATGTATACCAATCGCAAAACCATTTCAGTCACAATAAATAAATACATACTGAAATAAAAATTTATAACAATCTATTAAACACACACAAAAAATAAAGAAACTTTAATTATGAAACTATTTACATTAACGCGAAATTTAAGGTCTGTCTGTCGAACAAATTGAGAATCATTCCTTTGTAAATAACATTTTACTAAATAACAATTTGTTACGCTGCAGAATTCGAAATACATATAGCCAGACTAGGAAAATACTTGACCTGCATTGGCGTCGCTACTGATCGCCTTTAGGTGGCAACACGTATGTGTCAATTAAATAGAAATCAATCCTTCGTTTTCGTTCGCATCAAATATGATTATTGTTATATCACTTTTTTACCATTAGTACGTATTATTTTTACAATTTTAATAAATATTTTTACACAACAGGAGTACCCGTAATCGACGAGCGCGTATGACGAGAGTGATGAGCGTAGAAGCGAGGGAAGTCTGTAAGGATCGTAGCAAATGGAAATTCGTAGTCTCTGCCTACCCCTACGGGAAAAAGGCGTAATTGGTACGTATGTATGTATTTTTGCACAACGTCCGCACCTGTCTTATTTTGGCATATGACATTGAGATTTGGAAATGTTACTCGAAGTGGCAACTAGATAAGCCAGTGGGCAACACGGGCGCGGCTGTTATCCCTGGTACATACCTGATGTGTGAGCAAGCAAGGGAAGTACGGTGCGTTGCCCTGCGGCTGGCCGTACAGGATGTCCGCAATATGGACAAGGCCGGTACCCCTGGTACATACCTGATGTGTGAGCAAGCAAGGGAAGTACGGTGCGTTGCCCTGCGGCTGGCCGTACAGGATGTCCGCAATATGGACAAGGCCGGTACCCCTGGTACATACCTGATGTGTGAGCAAGCAAGGGAAGTACGGTGCGTTGCCCTGCGGCTGGCCGTACAGGATGTCCGCAATATGGACAAGGCCGGTATCCCTGGTACATACCTGATGTGTGAGCAAGCAAGGGAAGTACGGTGCGTTGCCCTGCGGCTGGCCGTACAGGATGTCCGCAATATGGACAAGGCCGGTACCCCTGGTACATACCTGATGTGTGAGCAAGCAAGGGAAGTACGGTGCGTTGCCCTGCGGCTGGCCGTACAGGATGTCCGCAATATGGACAAGGCCGGTACCCCTGGTACATACCTGATGTGTGAGCAAGCAAGGGAAGTACGGTGCGTTGCCCTGCGGCTGGCCGTACAGGATGTCCGCAATATGGACAAGGCCGGTACCCCTGGTACATACCTGATGTGTGAGCAAGCAAGGGAAGTACGGTGCGTTGCCCTGCGGCTGGCCGTACAGGATGTCCGCAATATGGACAAGGCCGGTATCCCTGGTACATACCTGATGTGTGAGCAAGCAAGGGAAGTACGGTGCGTTGCCCTGCGGCTGGCCGTACAGGATGTCCGCAATATGGACAAGGCCGGTACCCCTGGTACATACCTGATGTGTGAGCAAGCAAGGGAAGTACGGTGCGTTGCCCTGCGGCTGGCCGTACAGGATGTCCGCAATATGGACAAGGCCGGTACCCCTGGTACATACCTGATGTGTGAGCAAGCAAGGGAAGTACGGTGCGTTGCCCTGCGGCTGGCCGTACAGGATGTCCGCAATATGGACAAGGCCGGTACCCCTGGTACATACCTGATGTGTGAGCAAGCAAGGGAAGTACGGTGCGTTGCCCTGCGGCTGGCCGTACAGGATGTCCGCAATATGGACAAGGCCGGTACCCCTGGTACATACCTGATGTGTGAGCAAGCAAGGGAAGTACGGTGCGTTGCCCTGCGGCTGGCCGTACAGGATGTCCGCAATATGGACAAGGCCGGTACCCCTGGTACATACCTGATGTGTGAGCAAGCAAGGGAAGTACGGTGCGTTGCCCTGCGGCTGGCCGTACAGGATGTCCGCAATATGGACAAGGCCGGTACCCCTGGTACATACCTGATGTGTGAGCAAGCAAGGGAAGTACGGTGCGTTGCCCTGCGGCTGGCCGTACAGGATGCGAGCGAGCGTGAAGTCGGAGTGCAGTCCGCACAGGAAACAGTAGATCGACGTGCACGCTGCAACAATACGCCTTTGTTAAATCATTCATAGCTTCACCGCGAACGCTCTACCGCGCCTTAGGAATCCTATTGCCGGACAGATCTTACGATGTCGAATTAGAAAGGAAGAAAGAAAATATTTATTTACATTGAAATAGTACAATCAGATATTACACAATAACAATTCGTCCTAACAATCGACCGTTTAAGCGTGCAAACTACATTTTTTTAAAGCTGTATACTTAGATTAATAATTGGTCTCGCGCGCTAGACTAGATACCATCGGCATACTAGAAGAATTCGCAACTAAAACCATGCCGAATTCGGCATAGTTGCGGCATACCCGCGTCAGTCATGCCGCGACCGATGAGTGAGTTGGATGTCTGGATAAATATAAAATTTTATGTAGACGCAAAATGTGCAGTTTGCGTAGTCAAACTGTGTAAGAATAAACCTGTAATTTCTATATGGGTCCCTGTGCCTGCAATAAACGATTTTTATATATTTATTTAATACTAAAAGAAATAAGAAAGATTACATACCATCAATAAGTATTGTATAATTTCGAAATATGGACATAAATTACTCACGAAAATAATATAACCCTAAAATATGGCGCGAATCCCAAATTCCCCGAGATTTCGATTTTATTATTTAGATATTTTGTTTTTTAACTCCCGACCCCAAAAGAGGGATGTTGTAATTTTGACTTTTTCTGACATTTTGTTGAAAAATACATGGAATGTACTAGCTGCTTCTCTTCCCGCGCAGACCATATAAGCCGGCCGAGGGAGTGGGCGAAAATAGGAGAACCTATCAGTAGGCGATGCGACTAGAAACCTATCACTATTTTGCTTCGGAAGGCACGTTAAGCCGTGGGTCCCGGCCGCCATCTGGTGGTCGTTAAAGGAACCACGTCAGAGGCCGAGAGGCGGTTCCGCACAACTCTGACACCAGGGTGTACATGGTCGATTGACAATGTAACCTACACGAAATGATGATGATGATCACTATTTTGATTCCATTTCCACTTTACGCCCACCAACATTCTAAATATGGCCTTTGGGTAGTTGGTACCCCGTACGTAGGGTATTGTTGCCGGATAATCGATAAATAAGTAGGTAAGTAATAAATAATCTAGGATATCAAAAGTATGGCTATAATAAATTTAATCGATTTTTGACTATTAATCGATTATTAACTGCAATATCAAACAATTAGTCGATTATTGAAATGGGTTGATATAAATTATATCGATTTAATCAACATAGGTAATCGTTTATATCAATGGTTATTAATCGATTATGTATCTGTAGTATCGATATAATCTAATCAGTAGTATTGATTTTTAAGAATTTATGAAAAATAATCGATTAATGGATTAACAATAATACCAAGCATTTCTCAGGCACTGGTACTATACAGATATACCAGAACTCGGCGGCGGGATGTACAGCGGGCATAACACAGATCATCGTCATTCAACTCATACAGAAAAAAATATTGTACTTACAGAAATATATTATCGATAGTATCAATATCGATACTATCGATATATGATCACTATCGATACCTTAGATTATATTTTCAACTATCAAAGAATCGATTATTATTCGATGTGTAATTGACGGTGTAGCTATGGGATCTCCAGTCTCTCCCATTGTTGCTGACATTCTCATGGAAGACCTTGAGGAGAAGGCTCTTTCAAGCACCCTGGCTATGCCGAAGATGTTCAAACGGTACGTAGATGATACTTTTGTTGTACTCCCCAAAACTCAAGTCTCTGTTTTATTAGATCATTTAAATTCCATTAATAGTAAAATTAAATTCACTATGGAACCTGAGATCAATAATTCATTAGCCTTTCTTGATGTTTTAATAACTAGAAATCTTGACAATAGTATCAGTCACACTGTGTACAGAAAGCCCGACCACACAGACAAATATCTCAACGGTAAACCTCACCATCATCCATTTCAGTTAGCTACCATAGGCAAATCTTTGTTACAGAGAGCACACGGCATCTGTGACACCCACCATCTTAAACAGGAGCTTCACCGAGTCAAGTCTGTCTTAAGAAGCAACAATCTCAGCCTCCCACACATATGTCACAGAAGTCGACCCAAGCCACACACAGTTGATCGTTTTCCTGCCATCTTACCATACATAAAGGGAGTCACGGACAAGATTGGTAACATACTTAGGCGAGCTTCAATCAAGACCTATTACAAGCCGCATAAGAAAATAAACCAATTTTTAAGACCTGTAAAATCCAATATCCCATTGCAAGATGCTGGAGTTTATAAAATTGACTGTGACTGTGGTTTATCATACATTGGGCAAACAAAGAGAAGCATTAATACCCGTATAAAAAAGAACATATTGCTGACATGAAAAATAGACGCTCAACCAAGTCTGCAGTCTGTGAACACGTTCTAGACAAACCCAACCACTATATGCGTTTTTATATTAACTCGAGAATATAAGGTCTCTAGAAAAAAAATATATATATATTTTACCCTAAACCTGCGCAGTAAAGTGCGATATCTAAAATAAAACATAACACAAACGCTACCCGGGATATGGGAGCATAAAAACCCAATTACGAATAGGAATTTAATTAATCAATTTTAAATTACAAAAATCAAGAAAAAAAAGTCCCAGATTTCTTCGTTCAAAATGAGTTTCTTTTTTTTTTTACGGACCTTCAAATTTAGCTCCTGTGAACTTTAGAATTTACACCGGAACAGTTTGAGTCGAGGGCTATTATTACCCACTCAGCCTTTTCGGCAAATGCACACGGGGAACGCTTATAAAGACGCATTCGTCCCCACCACTATCAGGAATACTCGAAAAATACGAAACATGAGATAAATCACCGTCATTACCGCTTGAAATGACAGTGAGTTATCTCGGTCCTATCAAAAGTTTTAGATGAGATATGAGTTTTTCTTAGAAAACAATGAAGTTATTCATAGCAAATAAAAAATAATGAAACAACTCACCATTATTACTAGCGACGGTCCTATCGGAAGTGGTAGAAGGCGGGGTGGGGATGACTCGTTCGCCGTTCACCGACGAATTGGACGGCAGCGGCGATGGGATGTTATACCTGCGGGAAGACGATTGTGTATGTATATAAAAACTTTTTTGTACAGAAATAACATTGTTACAACAAATTAGAACACAACAAGAGGCGGAATTATCCCTGATAGGGATCTTTTCCAGTCCACCCGAAACCCAAAGAAAAAAAACGAGTACATGGACATCGAAGAGTGTACAGTACAATAGATACGATAAATATAAATGTAAAACAATCGAACTTAACCTAAACCTAAGTCAACTCAAGTCCGAACGTTTAAAGTATGTGGTGTTACAATAATAGCAAAATTACTGAGAACTGTCATGAAACGGGAAACCTTCTTAGATTTCATGAGCTCCTAGTACTTTCTCGATAATATGTTATACATACATGTTAAGCAGGAAATGGAAAATAGTACTGAATAGCGAAATTACTGGGCACTGTCACGATACGGGCACCTTCTTAGTATTCATGAGCTGCTAGTACTTTCCCCAGCAACAAATTACAAGTATTTCAATCGCCAATCACTTCAATAGTCTTTCAATGAAAATAATACAAATTTGTGATTAATGATGTACCTTTTTCGGCAATTTCCTAAATGTTTCCGATAACTTTGGAAAATTGCCGGCAATATTGAAAATATTCTCCGGAAATTTACCACAGGGAATCGAGAGAGTTCACGATACTACACAAACTTAGCAGCCATGATCTCCTAGTACTTTACTACGGCTGTCATTCTTAAGTTCAAGAAAAATTAATAGCTATCATACCAGTGATGCTTTAAGCGACACCTTAATATCCATGAGCACCTAGTACCCCCGTGCGCATGGCCATCTAAAATCTATCAAGGAAAGAGTATCAAACGACAACTTCTCATATCATGAAAGTGCATCGCGTGAGAGTTCTTGATCACACCTTCTTAGTAGCCATGAGCTTCTTGTGCTTTGCTGCGGCTTTCCCTCTAAAGTTTATCGAGAAAAGTGTATAGCTATCATATCCATGAGCGCCTAGTACTTCCCTTCACTTGCCGCTGTAAAATCTACCAAGGAAAGAGTATCAAATGACAGTTTCTCATACCTTTCGACGCTCCAATGATACCTTCCTGACATCCATGAGCTCCTAGTGCTTTACTGCGTCTGTCACTCTACAACTTTGTCAAGTAAAGTGTATAGCTATCAACCTGTGATGCTTTTAGCGACACCTTTTTAATACCCATAAGCTCCTAGTATCCCCGTGAGCATGGCCATCTTAGATCTATCAAGGTATGGTTGGCGTTGCGCGCGCTGTTGGTGGCGCACAGTCGTCCCAATCTGTCCTTAACACGTTATAGTAGTAAAGGGCGAAGGCAGGTGCGGACGAGCGACAGCGTAGGCAGCTTAGGTTCAGGCGGCACAGCTCCAGGCGGCGTAGCTTATGGCGGCACAGCTTCGGGCGGCTCAGCTTCAGGCGGCTCGGCACAAGGCGGCTCAGCTTCAGGCGGCTTGGCTCGAGGCGGCGCAGCTTGAGGCGGCGTGGCTGCGGGCGGCGTAGCTTGATGCGGCGTGGCTTCGGGCTGCTTAGCTTCGCTCCGGCTGCCGAGGACGACGTCGATGAGTGGACTGTATGAGGGGGGGGGGCGGGCCAGCAGGATGAGCGAGGGGCCTATCTTCTAATCCGCCGACAATCCGAGCAGAGGTCCGATCTCGACGACTCCGAGTAGCAGGGGTCCTATTCCTGAGATCCAGGGGTCCGATTCCGAGCACAGGGGTCCTAGCTTCCGATCCGACCGACGATATTCACTAACACTTCACTTGAGCACTGGAGCAGGGATCCGGGTCCGAAATTAAAGATCACTTGTATTCACTTCCTTTATTTCGTCTTCCTTAGTTTTCTTCCATTCCAAGTGTTCCGAGAGCCGAATTGATTCCAGTACTGCCGACTCAAAATCGCGCCGAACCTTATTACCTCGCGAGTAAAAATCTGCATAGCCAGTTCTATTTCGTAACTGCGCCATCTATCGGCAGTCGTGGAATCTTGTGTTCGGCTCTCGTTACGGTAACGCTTTTTGATTCTCGGAATGTGAGTTTACCATATTTACTTAAAAAAGACCTTGGTTCTCGTTATGGTAACGCTCTTCGAAAATCAAATAGTGCTACTTACAATTACAAAATTAATTCTTATAAAATACCTTAATGCTAAAAATAAGAAACCCTATGCTATATTTACACTTATTACCCTATTCTAATAATAATCCCTTCATTTATTTGACCTTAAAAATTACCTTATCTACCTTGATATACATAGAAACTTAACTATATACTATACTAATTAACTCTATACAAATCAAGGTGAGTAGTGTTTTCAGTCACGTCGCTAATAGTTCTCCCCCGCCGTGCGTAGCGCTCCATCTCGAGGTTGCGGCGTGGCTGCTGGCACCAGGATGACGACTCGCTGCGTTGACCGTCGTAGCGTTCCTCCCGGTGTCCGCACGTCCAGAATTCTGACCCTTCCGTCTGGGCCTGGATATACCTTTTGGACTTCTCCTCGCGGCCATGTGTTGCGGGGCAGCGAGGCGTCCATAATCAAGACGACGTCTCCGACTTGAGGATCCGTAGTCTGTCTGCCATCTATTTTCCTCGGCTTCAAAGTGGGCAGATACTCTTTTAGCCACCTCTGCCAGAAGTGGTCGGTCAGGCGTTGCGCGGTCCTCCAGTTTGCTCTGCCAATGAGGTTCCCATCTTCAAACTCGCCCGGCGACGTCGCTCCGCAGGATCTCCCGAGCAGGAAATGGTTTGGTGTCAGGCTCTCTTCATCGTTGGGGTCTATGCTTATGTGAGTGAGTGGACGGGAATTGACGACATGTTCCACTTCAACCAGTAGCGTGTGGAGTACTTCTTCTGGTGGTGATCGCGATTGTAGTACGACCATCAGTGCCGTCTTCACCGTACGGACCATTCTCTCCCAGGCGCCTCCCATACTCGGACTTCCAGCTGGTATAAATTTCCACCGGATTCCCTCTTGAGCTGCTGCTTCTTCCAGTTCTTTGTTGGCCCCGACGAAGTTTGTCCCATTGTCGCTGTAGATAACCTTCGGTGTTCCTCTTCTGGCCGCCATTCTTCGTAAGGCCATGATCATCGAGCTCGTACTAAGGGAACTTGATAGCTCGAGGTGAATAGCCCTTGTGGTTAGGCATGTGAAGAGAGCTCCCCAGCGTTTTTCAGTTCTTCTCCCAATGGTCACCTGCATCGGCCCAAAGTAGTCCACAGCTGAGCAGGTGAAGGGGTGCTGATGATGCTGCAGGCGTTCAACGGGGTGATCTCCCAACGGTGGCACTTGCGGTATGCTCTTATGCACTCTGCACCATTGACAGCGGTGTATGAGTGCCCTTGCTGTTGTCCGTAGGCCCAGGATCCAATATTTTTGCCTGACTTCATTTATCACCGTTTCTGTATTGCCATGATAAAATTTCTGGTGATAGTGTTCAATGATTAGGCGGCATATCCTGTTCTTGCCGTCTAACACCACTGGATTCTGCTCTTGGTTCTCAATCGTGATTTTCCTTGTTCGCGTTCTTAACTTCAAGATGCCTTGTTCGTCGACATACACGTCGATTTTCTTGAGTCGGCTTGAGTTTTCCATTGGCTTCCTATTACTCAATTTTTCTATTTCTCTCCGAAAACTTTCTTGCTGACTTTCCTTAATTAACTCTTCTCTGGCTTTATTGAAGTGTTCTTCTTCAATGATTTTGAAATTTCTCCCTGGTTTCATAGGAGGAAGCTTTACGAGTTGTTTCCTCTTTACTGCAGGTTTATTTTGTTTCCATGCCTTGTCTTTAGCTGCGTTGACGATTTCCTTGGACTTGTTCTTCTTAAGTAGATCGATGAACTGGAACACGCGCGCCGTACTTCTTAGGAGTCGCGTCCAGCTGGAGAAGCGTTCTGGATCTGGTATACGACGAGGAGTTGTGGAGACTGATGCTATTGTCTGAATATTCTTTTCCTCCCCCGTGTCGATGATCTTCCCTTCGAAGCGGTTGGCGGGCCACTGCTGCTCCTCTTCGTAAAGAAATGTAGGCCCCTTGAACCACCTCGCGTTCCTGTCAAATTCAGTTGGCGTCCCACGAGTTGCGTCGTCCGCTGGATTCTCTTTAGTAGGCACCCATCGCCAGTCTCGCGGGCTAGTTAACTCTTCAATCTCCGCAAGTCGATGAGCCACGAACGTCTTGAATTTTCGCGGATCTGCTTTCAGCCACTGAAGAACAGTGCTTGAGTCTGTCCAGAATATCTTCTTTGTGATTTCTAAGTCCGTTTCTTTCTCGATTGTAGCTGCCAGTCTGCTTCCTAGTAACGCAGCCTGGAGCTCCAGTCGCGGTATCGAGACTGGCTTCGTGGGAGTAACTTGCGCTTTCCCTGCGATCAACGTAACGCGGACACTTGGTTCTTCTGTTCTCCAAAAGACGACAGCAGCATAGGCCTCTTCACTCGCGTCGGTGAAAGTATGGAGTTGCCCTTTGCTCTGATACGGAGATAAACATCTGGGTATCCTCAATTTTTCGAGAACTGCAACCTCTTTGATGTACTTGAGCCACATTACTTCTTGCTCAGGTAAGATCGCGTCGTCCCAGTCGATCTTCGTTCGCCATATGTCCTGGATGAGTTTCTTCCCTTGGATTAAAACAGGTGCGGCGAAGCCCATCGGGTCGAACGTAGACATGACGGCGCTGGCTATTTGTCTCTTCGTTGGTATCTTTCCTCCAGTCAGAATTTCGCGAGGTGTGTTGCGAAATCCGACGTTGAATGCTAGTGCGTCTTCGCCAATTATCCATCGTAGTCCGAGTGTCTTCTCTTCTGAGGAGAGTTCTTTTATTCCCTCTTGCGGTTGATCTTGCAGGCTCTTCAACACTTCAGCTTCGTTACTACCCCATCCTCTTAAATGGAAACCCGCTTTTGCATGCACGTACTGCACCTCCTTTGATGTTCTTTTGGCTTCCTCGATAGTTTGAAAGCTCTGGAGGTAATCATCCATGTAGTGATTTCTCTTGATAGCTTTCACTGCAGCTGGACACTCTTCTTTAAAGTCTTCCGCATTCTTATTCATCACGAAGATAGCTGTTGAGGGTGATGACGTCGCTCCGAAAATTACAGACTTCATTCTGTATTCTTCTGGTTTTCCAGCCCGTTGACTTCCTCGCCACAGGAATCGTAGGCAGTCCCTGTCTTCTTCACGTATCTGGATGCGCAGGAACATTTCTTTGATGTCAGCAACAACAGCGACGGGCCCCTCTCTGAATCTTACGAGAACTCCAAAGAGAGATTGAAGAAGATCGGGCCCCGGCAGCAAGACATCGTTGAGACTTTTCCCTTCGAATTTTGCAGCTGCATCCAGTACTATTCTTGGCTTCTTTTTGACAGGATGTTCCACCACAAAATGCGGCAGGTAGAACGTTCTGCCGGGCGTCGATGTAGATGGAGCCTTTTCCACATATTCATTCTTCACCCAGTTGTTAATTTGCTCTTCGTAGGCTATCTTCAATTCTTGACTTCTGTCCAACTTCCTTTCGATGTTGTTTAATCGTCGATGTGCTTGACCGTAATTTTTCGGCAATGTTTCTTGCTCGCTCTTCCATAGAAGTCCTGTTTCAAATTTCCCATCTGGCAATCTTCGTGTCGTTTTCTCCAAAACTTCCAATGCTCTCCTGTCAGAGTCGTTGCTAGGGCGGTTTGGTTTCACCCCAAGAGCCTCGATATCAAAGTATGCTCGTACCAAGGCTTCTGTCTTGTCCTCTGCTAGGCGGCTGTGGTTGACGAACTGGACAGGTGTGTTCGCTCCAGTGTCGCATCCATGAAGCACCCAACCCAAGCTAGTGAACGAAGCAACTGGTTCAGACTTCTTCCCTTTGACGATTCTTCTTGTTACGATGAGCTCCCAATTGTCTTGCCCAATTAGTAGTCTTGGCTCTTCTTTCTTGTAGACTAGCTGACTTCTTAAACTTTGGAGATGATCGCATCTTCTCAGGACTTCTTCATTTATTTCTTGCTTCGATAATTTCAAGCCATCGATTGTCCTTACTCTCATCGACTGCTTATACTTGCGATGAGCTCCCTTAATCCTTATTTCCACCTTTCGAGAATCCGTCTTCTTGAAGCCTCTTCCACCGACGGTTTCTATTGTTATAGACTCAGCTGTTCCTTCCGCACCAATCTTCTTGGCTATAGCAGAGTCTATGAGTGAAATGGTGGACCCTTCATCCAGCAAGGCCAGCACACGTGCTGTTCCCTTTGGCCCGTAGACGTCCACTGGAATCATCTTCAAGTATGCTCTTCCATCGCTTGTAGTGTGCACCGATGTGATGACTTCACCTGTGGGCTCTTCCTTATGTACCACGTTGCAGCTGGCTTCGTCCCTTTCTGGCTTCTTAATTGCTGGAGGTGTGTCTGAGTGGAGACTAACATGATGCCATCTCGAACATTTCTTGCATACCGGAGCCCTGCATCCTTGTCTTGAGTGCCGAAAACGAAGACACTTGAAGCATAGTCTGAATTTCTTCACTATTTCCCATTTCTTGTCCATATCTGCTTCTTTAAATCTTCTGCACTCGTAGATCCAATGCTCTGCTTGACATTCTGGACACTCTGTCTTCTTGCTTGGCTGCTGATTGTGTTCTTTCTCCTGAACTGTATGGACACTCTTCCTTATTGCGCTCTTCTTGGCATCCCACGATACTTCAGGAGGGGCGAAGTCACCACACATGTCAGCTTCTATGTCCAGAAAATCCCTTATTAATATGAGCTCCGGCTTCTCTTCATCTCGATGGCTGTGATGATACATAAACCATCTGTACTTGATGTTTGCTGGCATCTTGTCCACTAACGCCTTCATTGTTTCTGGCGAACTCAGGTACTGTTCCTTTCCAAGTGCACTGATTGTTGCCACAGAATTTCTGACGTGGCTAGCAAATGTGCACACATCATTCGGCGTCTCTTGCATCTTCGGCGTACTCTTTAATTTATCCAGCTCCGCTAAGGCTATGGCTCCTGGTCGTCCAAAGCGCGCTTCCAATCCCTTCATTACTTCTTGCGGTGTCTTGGCAGTGAATAGGAGACTCTTCACTGCTTCCCTTGCTCTCCCTTGAAGAGACCTTCTCAGACGCGCCAAATTCTGCACGTCGGTGAAGGCGTTCATGGTGTCTTCGAAGGATCGCTTGAACGCTAACCACTCTTCACTTGCACCGTTGAAGTTTGGAAGCTCTATCATTTGTTTTGATAGGCTGTGCTCCGATGACTTCTCTGACATCTTCTTGATGACTTGAGCCAGTTCTTCAATGTCACTCTTCTTTTCCTTAGGTGGAGTAACCTTCACAGTGTTTGCATGATCCAACCATTGCTGCACATGCATCTGTGTCTGCTCTTCATGCACGAAGTCTTCTTCTTCCTCAGAATCCAGTTGTAGCAGCTCCAGTTCAGCTTGAGCCACCTTAGATCTGGCTTCTGCTACTTCTAGTTCCCTGCGGGCGAGTTGCATCTTGGCTTCTAATGCAGCTCGTTTCGATGAACGCACCGACTGTGTTTCTATGTTCGGTCTTCTTGGGCGCGCTCCTGTGGGCCTCGCACTCGTTCCGGATTCCATCACATCAGGAACTGCAGGCTGTCCTTGGCGGCGCTTCTGGGATTCGGAGATGCGACTCAACAACTCGTCGTGTTGCTGAATCATAGCGCGCGTAGTTAGAGGCGTGAGCGGTTCGCCAATGGTACCGGAACGCGGCGCGATGTACCCACTATTGACGGGTGCGGGGGGTACTGGAGGCGCAACGGGCGCGGCGAGTTCTCCCTCCACAAACATGACCGACGCGGCACGATCCCCCATAGCGGTGCGGGAGGGAGACGACTCGGCGGCGCGGGATGGCGGCGGCGTTCTTCTTGTTATCGTCGATCGGGTCGAGATCCCTGTTCCGGTGGTTTCTGTGTCGGCTGGCGTGTTCATGCTCCAATCAGTCGAGGCGGACTTTCCAGCTGTGGCGGTTGTCGACCTGGTTGTAGGCATCCCTCTTCCTTGATCCGGCTCGAAGGACCAACTATGGTTGGCGATGCGCGCGCTGTTGGTGGCGCACAGTCGTCCCAATCTGTCCTTAACACGTTATAGTAGTAAAGGGCGAAGGCAGGTGCGGACGAGCGACAGCGTAGGCAGCTTAGGTTCAGGCGGCACAGCTCCAGGCGGCGTAGCTTATGGCGGCACAGCTTCGGGCGGCTCAGCTTCAGGCGGCTCGGCACAAGGCGGCTCAGCTTCAGGCGGCTTGGCTCGAGGCGGCGCAGCTTGAGGCGGCGTGGCTGCGGGCGGCGTAGCTTGATGCGGCGTGGCTTCGGGCTGCTTAGCTTCGCTCCGGCTGCCGAGGACGACGTCGATGAGTGGACTGTATGAGGGGGGGGGGGCGGGCCAGCAGGATGAGCGAGGGGCCTATCTTCTAATCCGCCGACAATCCGAGCAGAGGTCCGATCTCGACGACTCCGAGTAGCAGGGGTCCTATTCCTGAGATCCAGGGGTCCGATTCCGAGCACAGGGGTCCTAGCTTCCGATCCGACCGACGATATTCACTAACACTTCACTTGAGCACTGGAGCAGGGATCCGGGTCCGAAATTAAAGATCACTTGTATTCACTTCCTTTATTTCGTCTTCCTTAGTTTTCTTCCATTCCAAGTGTTCCGAGAGCCGAATTGATTCCAGTACTGCCGACTCAAAATCGCGCCGAACCTTATTACCTCGCGAGTAAAAATCTGCATAGCCAGTTCTATTTCGTAACTGCGCCATCTATCGGCAGTCGTGGAATCTTGTGTTCGGCTCTCGTTACGGTAACGCTTTTTGATTCTCGGAATGTGAGTTTACCATATTTACTTAAAAAAGACCTTGGTTCTCGTTATGGTAACGCTCTTCGAAAATCAAATAGTGCTACTTACAATTACAAAATTAATTCTTATAAAATACCTTAATGCTAAAAATAAGAAACCCTATGCTATATTTACACTTATTACCCTATTCTAATAATAATCCCTTCATTTATTTGACCTTAAAAATTACCTTATCTACCTTGATATACATAGAAACTTAACTATATACTATACTAATTAACTCTATACAAATCAAGGTGAGTAGTGTTTTCAGTCACGTCGCTAATACAAGGAAAGAGACACGACAACTTCTCATACCATCGACGCTCCAACGATATCTTCTTAACATCCATAATCTCCTAGTACCTGTAAATCGTATTTATTATATATGTTATCGTACCTTCGATGCTCCAACGGCACCCTCTCGGCATCCATGAGTTCCCACTGCCTGGCGAGATGCCTCACACACCTGGAGCACGCCAACACTCTCCCCCCTCGATTGGCAGACCCTGTTCCACTAGAAGCCAGACAGGGAAAGTGCATCGCGTGGGAATTCATATATTCAGCCGTCGTCGACAGCCATTCCATTGACTGCTGCGGGAACAGTCCAGCGCATACGTAGCACCTGTAAGAAGAACAAACATTTATAAAAACTCGTGGTAGTACCCTCTACTAATCAAAACCTTGTGACAATTTGAAAAAGATTACGAAAAAATAACAAAAAATAACTTCTACCCTTCTGGTAAGCATATCATCTCCTGCCACTCGCTGGTTGACTGTAATAGACCCCTAAGTGGGATAAGTCCGCCATTGTACTTATTGTTTTTTTCATGCTTGTGTATGTAAATTATTTGTTTTATTTTGTAGGTACAATAAAGATATTACAAACAAACAAACAAAAAATAAGTCATCTTGTTCCCATTGATATATTACTAACTACAGCTAGAAGATGAACACGAGCAGTCATGAGGAAGTGTCCGAATCGTGCATTGTTAAAAGAGACTGGCGAATTTGAATTGTATTTAACTCGTTATAAAAATGACAATTGTATGACAAATAGAAAAAAATTTTTTCGTCAGATTGATGACAGTGACCCAACCCTTGACGTTCAGCCTTGTTCGTCACATTCTTACTCAAAGTCGTTTACTGTTGTGGGAGCTAAGCTTTGGAATTCACTTCCTGTGGACGTTAGGATGTCACAAAGTTTAAACGCTTTTAAAGTAAAACTTTCAAATTCTCCTTTGCTGAACTTAGACATTTAAAATTATAAGCTAGTTGCATGTGTTTATTTATATGTATGTATGATTATTCTATATAAGTATGTAGGTTTAATTAACGTATTTTCTTCATAATAATATTATATTGTACACGCTTCTATCCCTTTGGCAAGCATATCCTCTCCTGCCCCTCGCTTGTTGACTATAAGAGATCCCTAAGTGGGATAAGTCCGCCATTGTACTTATTGTTTTGTATCATATATTAGTTTCTTTTACGTATATAAATGACTAGCTGTTTCCCGCAGCTCCGCCTGCGTCAAAAAGTAGCCTATGTTTGACCCCGGGTCTTCAACTATATTTGTTTTGGTTTGGCCGTGAAAGCGTAACAGACAGACAGACTTTCGCATTTATAATATTAGTATGGATGTAATAAAGTGTTCATCCATTCATTCAAGTTTAAGTATCATGCTAAAAAATGGTGTAGTTCAAAAAGTCAGCCTTTAACACTAGTCAATCATCCCTTTATTTAGGGACACACAACTCGCACACAAAATACTACATCGTTAACCGAGGGAAGAAAGTAACCGATTACTACGAGGGCGTAGTTTAAAAAAGCAACTAGCAAGTCAGCAATGGATTTTTATATAACTTTTCCTCCCGATAAAACAATGCAATAATGGATTTTTGGCGAGAAGAACGAAGCGCTTGACCCAAAGGTCGACTGTTAGATAATGCTTTTAGCATTAAGTCCACCTATTGTGCTTTAATATTTGTACAATAATGTTTGAATAAATGAAAAAAAAAATACTTTCTACACCGTCCCCGAGCAAGTAAAAGTGTACATTTCCGAGCAAGTGTAGTCAGTATAAACATTTTTAACCCAATTCCGCTTCAAAGATTTGTGACAAGTTCACGGAAACGAAGCAACATGCTAGAATGGAGTAGTTCAAACCTGCCACTGACACTGTCAATCATTCCATCACTTAGGGACACACAACACACACTAATGTGATTACCTATATAGCCCCATTCCATTTTCGCCGGACACGATTTGGCTCGGACTACTCGCGAGGGCGTTCGACGGCCGTTTACACGATTGACTCGAACCTGTGCTTTTCATGTCGTAGGGCTTAAACCTGCAACGATGAATAACGTACATTTAACATATGGTAGGTATTAGGAGTCCTATTCTTGAAATGTGTGACACGTACGCCGAATAAACATCGTTCGATGTTGTTGAGCGTGGAGCAAGCGAGGGAAGTCTGTAAGGATCGTAGCAAATGGAAATACGTAGTCTCGGCCTATACGGGAAAAAGGCGTGATGTATGTATGTATGTATGTATGATACGGAAAATCATTCGCTATCGAACAAAAAATATAAATTGAAATATTTTTTTTTTTATACACCTAAGTAGGCAAACAGGCGTACGGCCCACCTGATGGTAAGTGGTTACCGTAGCCTATGAACGCCTAATATTCCTAAGGCCGCGATATCAACTACAAGAAAAGTCTCGACGCGCAACGGTCTGCTTGCAAATTTAAAGACTATTGTGCTTGTACAATGTTTGTTTTGCAATCGTCGTTTCGGCCGCAGTCAGTCCACTGCTGGACTTGGGCCTCCCCATTAATTGAGGGTTGTTGCCATACTCGCCACGCTTGGCAGGCGGGTTGGCGAGCGCAGTTTCAGCGGCTTATCGTACTTCCGACGCTGCTGCCCATCAGAAGTATTCTTAAGCTAAGGAAGGGTGAGAAGTGTTTGAGTTTGGGGAAAGCATGAGATACTAGGATGGTACTGACTCGGATGGACATGGGTTGACTCAGTAGCAGCTCGGGCAAGTCGGGCTCGCGTACCCGTGTGCTATGTATCCAAGCCATCGGACAGATGCTTGGAAATAACACCCCTGACTTGTTTTGCAATCCGAAGTTACTCGTATTATCGACAAGACAAGAAGTTTTCTTGTTGTTGGAAATAATAGTATGTTCTTCGTCGGAATCAGAACCATTTATTTTGCTAGAATACATGTGTAAAAAGGTTTACAATTTTTTTCCGTCCAGTGTATTCTGTCTGCTAGCAGACGTACAAAATTATTCATAACATTAAATTTAACTTTACTGTGTTAAAATAAAAAACTTAAAAAAAATTGACAATAATAATAAATGTGTCTAAAAATTATTATAAAAATTATTAATATAAATTGTCAATAAAAATTCTTGTAATTACCCTTCCTTCTAATCCGTTTCCACAAATATGGTACGGTTGGCGGCAAACAATACATTCGTTACATTTTGAGCGTGCTTCATAGCTCAACATTCCTAGAAACTGTGTTACGTTGATACCTCTCTCCCGGCAACACCGTTAGAGCGGATCATGTTTAGTAACCTACAAACGTTGTCCGGCTATGATATTGCAACTCTACACATTCTGATTCTGGGCTCAGAGGCCTAAACTGAACATACAAACAACTAAATCTATCTATCGTACTAGCAGGTTTCCATTTTTCCCGGACTGAATAAAAGCATTTGAAGCCGTTCAGTAGTGCAATCACTGCATTAAAACACACATTAACACACGTCTGCCATTTACTCTGTGACTAACGTTGCTGGTTACACATATCATTTTGTACTAATTAATTTAAGTTAAGATAATCATCTTAACTTAAATTAATACAAAAAATTCGTGTAATCGTTTGTTAACCCAAATAAATAAATAAATAAATAAAAGAAAAGTAAGTGTTTACTTTTCTTTTATTTACTTAGTGTTTACTTTTCTTTTATTAACTACTCACCGAATGTTATTAGAATGTGAGTTGTTGTGCGCGGGATTGGGTTCCCCGTTTTCTCCGTACGCCGGATACTTGAGGGGTATACTTTTGTAACACGACGCGCAGATCTGCACCATGCCTGTCGATAACATGTTAAGCACTGTATAATTGCTAGCTATATTATATTTAACCGATTCAGGCGTTACTTTGCGGAAGTTAAAGTTACAAGCACTTAATAAATTATTTTGCGTGCTTCCGCCACCAGTTAGTTCATGCAAACTATTGCCGGCCGGCACCCACCCACTACTATTAGTCCCAACATGCCCGCCACCACTAGCTTGCACATGCAACACGTGTTTCGCCTCTACGCGAGGCATCTTCAGGCACTAGACCAAGCTGTTAATAGTCCGACGTATAAACGACGAATAATTCGTCGTTTATACGTCGGACTACTAATAGTAGTACTAATAGTAGTGGGTGGGTGCCGGCCGGCAATAGTTTGCATGAACTAACTGGTGGCGGAAGCACGCAAAATAATTTATTAAGTGCTTGCTAGCTATATTATTACTGTATTTTAATGGAAATACAATACAATCCTCATTGGCCACATCTCGGAATACACAAAATTTGAATTACATTGTTTACAATTATGATATATTGACTTAAAATAAAAATAAGAGTCGATTTATTGTTCCATGGTTTTCAAATAGGCCGCAATGGATTCGGCGGCGGCGGGCGGCGGAATGAAAGTTATTTGTTTTGTTTTATTGCAAAGCAAAATTCTTCTTCGCTGCAAGTGCTAGCTTAAAATATTTAATAGCGCAGTATTTTTATAGTATGTAAAGATGACACCACCACAAGGAAAATGTGACAGCCAAACGCTGGATGCAGGCCGCTTTAAACTGGTCATTTTGGAAATCATTAGAAGAGGCCTATATGTGCAATAATGGACTAACTGCGGACAACATGATGTAAAAGAAAGCTATAAAAAAATTGATTCCTTCTTCTTCACCCTAGTGCTTTCCCGGTTGCATGCTCAGCTGTGTGCTACGGAACTCAGGGTTCGGGTACGTCTCCACTTCGCCCGGTCAACAGCATCCTTGGCAAAGAGTTCATTATGTTAATGCTTTGCGACGTCGAGCCAAAGTGATTCCAATTCAGAGTAAAATAATATTCATAAACTTGATTTATTCAATTAACTCTTTATTGTGCACTAAGACTTATCCCAGAATGGGATTTCTTCCAGTCAACTAATTATTAAGTAAAAGTAAAGTTAAGACTCTGACCTTGAGGACTAATAGGGCTGGCATCCTGATGCGGCTTCAAGGTCGTGATGAAAGGGTAGTACGGTTCCCGCTCAGGATTGGGACAGCAGTACACCAGCCTCAGCTGGGAACTGGGGGCACTGACCCCGCACACGTAGCAGACGAACGAGGCCGTGGAGGGCGGCGCGGGAGGCTGGCTGGCGGGCCGCTCGAGGGACGGGGAGTGCGTGTGCGCGGCGAGGGATTTGTCGCCAGAGCTGGCTAGGCTTAGGGGGGATGGGGGCAGGAGGGAGGGGGGACGCGTTCGTAGTGTGTACACTCGCTCGTTCGCGGGCACGCCTCGCATCTGTCGACAAGGGTTAAATTGTAATGTAACCGTTATTGTGTATAAAAATATATATATATATGTTGAAAATTCGCGAATAATTAGAATAAAATGTCGCTTTTTTATATAACGAATCCTTGGCTCCGAAGCAAACCACTGAGGACGCAACTGGGAAAGTGCCAGAATGATGAAAAAGTTTTTGAGGAATCTATTGAAATAGATAAATGCGTAATGGCATTCGTTCTGCGTGTATCAAACATAAAGATTTTTGACAGCTTGCGCCGTTGCCGCAAAGGTTGCGCAATTCAGTCTGTTAATTGTATTAAATTAGCTAATTGTTTGACAAGAAACATGACTGCATGTTTCTGAGGGCACCTTTAAACCGTTAATTCTGGCTGCAGCAGCACAGTGGGACTAACCAAACATGTCATTTTTAAGACAGTCTATTGTGTATTCCATTGAAATAAAAACCCGGCCAAGTGCGTGTCGGACTCGCGCACCGAGGGTTCCGTACAAATCTATAGATATCGCGTTCACGAACAAAGGGGTAGTAAGTGTAAAATTTACGGTTTTCGCTGTGCTGTAAGACGTTGCTTATTTCAAGATAGACATGTGTAATTGCGGACCGTAATAGTTCTCGGAACTATGTCCGGAGCTGGATCGACATCGGTCCAATCCGAACTGAACATGTCCGCAGTGCGGTGCCGCGCTGTCCGTTCTGCTGAGTGCCCGACACCCGCGAAACTATTCGAACGATAACGAGCGAGCGAGAACGAATTAATGAATAATACGTAACGTAATTTCAAAGTAAGTAAAAAGTCCGAAAGAGACAGAAAAAAGAGCCTTTTGATTCTTGATTTGAAATTTGACTGCAGGATGTTGATACTTTTGCATTATGCACATAGGGTGATAATTACGTACATTACGTACATGAATTGATTTACGAATTTCGTTTTGAACTATTGACCTTGGCACGTGCCAAACTCTCGGATTATTTGTTTTGAATTACATGTTTTACAAAACACTGCATTACTTGAGCAAATTCTTCAAAATCATATAAAAAAAAAATGTGATAAGAAATTGATTATGAATTTAAAAGTTATCCCACTACCGGAGATTTTGTTTATTTGAGTTGGATTTGATTTAATGATCATTAACGACTTTTAATGGGGCTGTTAGATCTATAATTTTTTTTTTTTTGTTGTCAGTCCTAAGCCAAGTATGAAGGTAAATCAATTAAAAAATGAAGTACTTCGTTACATAGATATAGTAAGATGTCGTGGCAAACTATAACTCTCTTCCAACCTACGGAACTTTTAACGAATACAGGCAAATAATCGCGAGGTGAATTAAACCGAAATGTATATATACATAAACGGCTGTCAATAAAATAAATCTTTTGAATGCGTTGGCTTAGAAGTTTGATTTTTTCACAGCTTCAAGGGACAGTAGACAATTCCAGCGTGATACTTCCACGCGTTCTTGAGAAAAAGGATTTTGCGAACAGACGGACGGACAACAAAGTGATCCGCTTATTCCTTTCGAGGTACGGAACCCTAAAAATCACGTGAGAGGCCAGATTATATATTCTGTGCCGGCTGTGTGATTTCGAAAAACTCGCACAACATAATTACCGAAGATGTCACTCAAGCGTTGCCAAATTTTTTTTTTGTAAGACTAATAAAGTAATAATTTCATTGTCTTGCATAAAAATATTTGTAACAGGCTTTTT
Source organism: Euzophera pinguis (assembly GCA_947363495.1). Lineage (NCBI taxonomy): Eukaryota > Metazoa > Arthropoda > Insecta > Lepidoptera > Pyralidae > Euzophera > Euzophera pinguis. Next base: position 10,588,759 of record OX376176.1, read on the forward strand.
CCCGCAGCTCCGCCTGCATCAAAAAGTAGCCTATGTTTGACCCTGGGTCTTCAACTATATTCATACCAAATTTCATCAAAATCCGTTCAGTGGTTTGGCCGTGAAAGCGTAACAGACAGGCTTTCGCATTTATAATGTTAACATGGATAATAATAAGCGTGTTTTGGGTCAGCCAAAGATAAAGCTATCGTCTAGATAAGAAAAGGATCACCCAAATAACAACTAACGATTCATCCATCAATATCTACTGATAAAACGATATTGTTATTATGAATTTATAGTATTCATACTATACTTTTATATATATGTTAAGATTTTATATCGGCTAATTAGGATTTCGTGCAACTTTTATCAAGTTTACGATATATGAAGATATCCACGTGTCCAAAGTCTCAGGATCCAAGCTACAACTGCCCTGCCACGTTATGGATGCCCTTCTGTTATAGCAATTGACTGCCATCTATCGTACAGTGGCTTGATAAGAGATGGGCTCAGTCTTCTACAGTTTGGTTTAAGAGAAGAAGTGACCTACATTGCAAATGACTACCATCTAAAGATTAAAATGAGGACTAGTCGGAGTCAGTGTTTTCTGCAGATTGGTTTCAAAACATCTATTTGGCAGTTTACGAAAACAAGATATAAAAGACGAACTGATGGTGGTGACCCTAGAGTACAGAACATATACTTCGGATATAGAAGGTCGAAATTTTTTCTGCAAAACTGTCTCAAAAAAAAATTTATACGATTAGAAGGTCTACTTAATTATACCTATATAATATATTAACAGAGATTGATTTCTCTTTTTGGCGGTTATTTCATTAAGGACAAATAAAGGTCTAACTAAACTTGTCGCGGATTCCACCGTACGTAGCATATTCTCAAGTATGAGTGACATCGAGCAGGCTAGAGGCTAGCGGACAACAAAATATTATTTTTATGTTTTAAGTACATATGTGATTCTGTATTCATAAAGGAAACAATGATAAGTGTAGACAGTGTAAGGAAACAACTTGATAATTATAATTTCTGGCTTTTGCAGGCGGCAACCGCTTCACACGGGCCACATGAATGACTAAAAAATATATTTTCTTAAACATGCGCGGAAATATTGTCATTACTTTTGAATAAAGAACGCGCGAAGTAACATATTTACGTAGACTGAAAGTCAAATTCACTTCCCGGCGCGTTCTTTGAATTTGGAACGAAGAGCGCGCCGGCAATGTTGTATGAAACAATGTGCTGTTTGAATTTAGAACTTTTTCATCTATCGTACACATTGCGTTCTCATGGCTGTATCTGAAAAACCAAAATTACTTCCCGGCGCGTTCTTTGAATTTGGAACGAAGAGCGCGCCGGCAATGTTGAATGAAATTGTGTGCTGTTTGAATTTAGAACTCTTTTATCTATCGTACACATTGCGTTCTCGTGGCTGTATAGCCACAGATGCGTTTACCTTTCGGCACAAACTGTAAAATAAATTAAATTTATTATGTAAAAGGCCCTCTTTTATTTCCTTGCATTTTTTAAGAAAATGCACTATATATGCCTCGGCCGAAATGGCAATTGCCTATTTCGCTGCCTTTGCAATAATGTACTATTAAAAACTGATTTGATAAACAAATAAATTAAAAGCAATTATAAACAGCTAAACCTTACAATCAACTATCCTTGTCGCCAATACATTGTACTAGCTATTAATACGAACATTGGGAGAGTCAGCAAAATTATAAATAAGCTAAGCAATCCTTTCACTACATTTATCATTCACTGCGATACCGACTGTCCATGTGCTTCTGCGACCCTTGGGTTATCCTAGAAGGTTATCCTGGGTTATCATGCCACCCGGACCAGAGGTCAAGCGTACAAGATAGTCCATGTTTTCTAAATAAACTCTACAAACAACGATTAATGTATAGTGTATCAATTTAATTGCACGTACACGATTGCTCTGTGACATGCGTTTAACCCAATCGTTCTGTGTGTGGGTGGATGACTGTTACTACAGATTACAGAATACTTAGCTAGTGTAGATGCCCAGGGTACCCTAGATTACAGATTACCAGTACCGCCAACTGGTTATTAGGCCTCATTTACACCTGCAAGAAAACTTCTGCAAGTTGCTGTCTGAGACAGTCTTTTCGACAGCAACTTGCAAATGTAAACTATTTGTTTTCCTTTTCAAATTGCCGCCTGACATATTGTTAGACATTTCCAGCAGAAGTTTACTTGGACATGTAAATGAGGCCTTACAGTGGAGCGATGGTCGTCTCACAACCCGTAAACACTTTTATAAAAAAACCAGACAAATCAGATCATTATTTTCTTTTACGGACACCAGATAGCAGTCTCGGAGCACGGATAGTCAATAACATTACACCATGTACTTTCAACGCCATCTATTGACGATTTGAGACATTGGTCACTTTAAATTCGATAACCCATTGAATTAAGAACATAAAGAGCTTGTGACAGGATGTCGATACTTGGCAAAATCGTGGTTAAATAACTCTTCCAAAAAGAGCAGGGTCACTATAAAAATAAGGTGATTTGAGTCGTGTAGACATCTTTTTTATATATTTCTTGATACTACATCTGTTGATAAGTACATAGCGATACAAATTCTGAATAAATTTTTAGTAATATATTTGAACACGATTTCACCTTTGGAGTTAATAATTGTTAACACACAATAATTTGATCTCACACGCTTACGAAAATAGTATAAATATCATAATATTGGCTATTGAATTCTCATTAGCTCGTTTAGATATAAGGAAAATTTATTCAATGACTCATTACATATGTAAATAAAGGTGAATATAAATATATCATGTAAAAATAGACTTATATAATATTGTGCAAGTCTATACGGGTGGAGCAATAATATTACATTTGATTGATTTCACATTTTCAGCTGCATTGGTACGGTGCTTAAATTGGCCTTAGGCTGCGTTTCCACCAGAGATGTACGAGGGTAAATGTATCACGCGTGGATGTGTAGTTGTGCTTTGAAAATGTGTGAGGGTTTCCACAAAAACTGTGCGAGGAAGTGTCGTACGAGGATGTGTAGCGGATGTGTGAAAATGCGCATTAATGTGCGGTGCGACCCGTGCGAGAATGTGTTGCGAAACTGTGTAATGTGTCGGGGCACATCTACTTCCAACTTCCAACAAACACCGTATATGAACTGGCTGATCAACGACTCAAACCTCGCAACGCATTGTAACCTTGTAACACATTTCTCGCAGACTCTCTCGCTTGTTTTGTACGTACAAAAACCTCGCTCCGCTTAGCCGTTTCCACCAGTGTGCTAAGCGAGGCTAGGTAAATTAAGAGATTCTATTGGTTTTTCAGAAACACATCCCACGCTACGCACACTCGCACATCTCTGGTGGAAACGCAGCCTAAGAGCCAGAGACGATCTCTGGCTCGATTCCTAAAGGAAGCATACTTTCTTTAGTTGTTTCCAGTTTGGTTAAGACATTGCAGGCTTGAATAACCTGATTGCCTGATATTAAAATTAATTTCGTGCTTCCTTCCGACGCCTAAGCCCGACGTCCACGCCTAAATAAATAAGTATCAAAGTTACACTTCCCATTTACTTAATTACAACAAGAAAACATTGCTAAATACACGAGCACCTTATTTATGTGCCTTAATGACGTACACGGTAGGTATAGTCAATTACGTCATCAAATAACTACTTAATTATAATTGTTAGTTTACCAAACCGATATTAATCCCCGTATCGATAAAATCGATCGACTTTTGTAAGATGACATCTACATTTTTATAATCAGAAGATAGTAATTAACAGACATATTATCGAACCGATTTGGGTGATATAAATCTATATACCTAAAAGCTTAAGCTTATCTCAAGATATAGCTTATCGCTAAACCATTTATATTATATCGTACAACATTATTTTATCTTTTACCGGCTTTTAAAATGTTATTTTCACACTGTACTATCGCTTATTAATTCCAACTCATCCTACTCAGTTCTACTCTGGTTCCTTCGCTGTACAAGCCGCTCGTCTGTGGAACTCGCTGCCCTTTACCGTCCAGTGCGCCGAAACGTTAGCAAGCTTCAAATCCCAAGTCATATCGCAATATTTATCTATGTGATACTACTTTATATACTTTACACGTCTGCCCACATATCCTTTTACCTATCATGGCTATTGTATTTCTACCTTGTTTTTAGTAATGGTGTGTGTATGTGTAGTGAATATGTTGTTATATATATATATATATATATATATATATATATATATATATATATATATATATATTTAATTGTATATAAGTAAGTGTGTAATATACATGTGTGTAAGTTTATGTTTTGATATTTATTAAAATTATTATTTTTCTTTTTGACACCTACCGCGCACTATCTTTAATATCTTTATTTATATTTTATTATATTAAGAAATTGCTATTGCGATAAGGCCGCCTTTGCGCAAGGTTATTTTTCTTGTAATTGCTTGTATTTAACAATGTATCCTTGTTGTGCAATAAAGAGTTTTTGTATTGTATTGTATTGTCCTAGACGACGAGTACGAATGAATAGGAACAATAGCTCGTTTACTAGGTACAGGAAGGTACCAGGGCGCCCACGGCCGAAATACGTCCCACCTGGGAGCTCCTTGGGCTTTTACCGAAAAGGCTGAGTGGCATAAATCCCTCGCCTCAAACTGTCCCACTGTAATATTAGCTCGCAGAAGCTTATAATGTTAGTTATCGACAAAATGATTTTTTGTTTCAATTAAAGTTGGGCATAAATTCAACGTCTTCTGGAGTCCTTATGTAGGTCGTTTGATCTTCAGGTAGTTGGATAAAGAAATATCCCAATTTAATAATTTTTTTTTAAATAGGCGTGCTTTCTTTCTTCTGGGGGTAAGCATGGTCTCTGTAAATCCAGTCAAATGCGAGTGAGTAAGCGAGATCTCGGCATACATCTGTAGGATTAACAGACCATAGTAACCCAGCTTTAGCAGGCAATCAAAACAAAGAAGATCGCGACTGAAGATGACTGCCATCTATATCCTGCACTTGACACGATCCATGATTGATTTGACGCCTATATTTCCCCCCGTCATTACTCACCGATAACCGGCACAGTATTGACGGAGGTCACTTCGTATCAACTTTTTGAGGGCACTGCTCTTCAAAGGTCGGGTTCAGATAAGACAAGTGGTAAATGTCTAAATAACGTTTGATTTTATTCAGAGCTGTGACGAAACAACCACGTGACCGAAATATGATCTTTCGCGATAATGTCTATTATATTGTTGTGTTTGATCGACGGAGTTTCAAGTATTTGGGTGCAAAATATAATTCTGATTTGTTTTCGTACAATTTATACAGTTAGGTATACTCTACCGTACTTGTTTAACGTTGGATGAGTACCGAACTCTGCAGTTGACTGTACCACAGCACTTCGCTTGCTACAAACTAGATAAAAAAAAAATGTCATTAACCAAATCTGATTTCTGCGCACTTGAAGGGATAAAAGAATACTATACAGATGTACAAATGTCCAATCTCATGCAAAGGAAACGCGCGAATTCAACAGTTAGCGTACTGTTGAATTCGCGCAAATATGTATATATGTAAACAAAAATATTTAACGCCATCTATAGGCAACATGAGACATTGTCTTACTTAATTTGATAACTTAATATAAACCACTGAATCAGCTTGTAGTAATATCGTCGATAAGTTAAAATTGTGTTTTAATAATTCAGATTAAGTGCGGCGAAAATTTGTCAGATCACTGCTGCGATCAGTACTTAATACAAATTGTTTTATTTATAGCACCATCAAGTAGCACACTGGACAAAAAAATTTATATCTGATATGTGAGGGCCCATGTCTATACTTATGGGAAACTTGAGACGGTAAAAGATTACCGCAGACTGCCAGCCTTCGCAGCAGACAATGCCAAAGACTATGACATAGTGTTTAAAAAGCTTATAAGACCAGCGACTAACAGCAGGCCGCTTCCAACCGGTCTTTTTGAAAATCACTAAGAGAGGCCTGCGTCCAGCAGTGTGTCTGTGCATTGGACTGACAGCGGCTGTAATGATAATGAAAAGACCGGCGCGGCACATCCATTAAAATAAACTAGTGAACTACTAGATACTACTAGATTTCCAACGGTTACCGACGATAAAATCCATATCGTGATAAGACCTATAAATCTTTAAAATACGATCGCTATATCAGAAATAAAGAAGTTATCCTATGGAGTGATGAATAGAGACGTAATCACGAGTCTAAGCTTGTAAGTCGACAGCTGGGCTGACAGCTGATAAGATATTAATGTATCAAAATGGCACCTGTTTTGCAGTTCACTGTCAGTGCGATTCTACTACCATTCTGATACGAGAGGGCATGAAGAGTGCATAGAGAAAGGCAAGCTATGTTCTGACGTGATTTCTTAAACGACTACCTTTTATGAGACAATCAGGTGATTCAACCTGCAAAGTCCTAACAAACTGGAAACAGCTAAACACGGTACGCTTCCCGAGGGATTCGAACCCACTACCTCCGGATCAAAGGCCTTAACCACTGGACGACGGAGGCAGTTATATATGTCATCCCTGACCTATCCGTAACGGCGAGTTTTGTAATCTGTGTAGATACTGTAGTACGGATATAGCTAGAAAAACTAAATTGGATTTTTAAGAACCGGTTGCATGGCGTACAGTGCAACTGACCTACGGTGGTACGTGGAAGGCTTGGTACGGTTCTTTCTAAGTTCCGGTGGCGTTCAGAATCGGGATACTCTTTTCTCCGTGGAAGTGGCAAACAGAAAAGCGAATGTTTATACGTAGACGATGTGCGTATAAATGCTCCATCTATCTATGTTATGATACCTTTGAGAGTGTTCCCACTTACAAAAAACATGTTTATCAACAAATATGGCGCACCAACGGAACTAACAAAGATGATAAGCGCCAAATCTTCTCAATTATAGCGCGTGAAGCTCTTACAGGTCTTTATAAACTTCTCAACATCTTTCTTAACATCTTTCTTACAAAGAACTCTCTCCTATTCTATTTTATCAAGTTAGCCGAGTCAGTAAAATGTATAAATGCATGAACTTTATTTCTAACCCATTCGTCACCTCTTTCTCTTTTATAAAAAAAGTATATTTGATATTTATTTCACAAAGAACTTCACAGGTCACCTGTTGCTATGTTTTATTTAACATTTTCATAAATTATTTGAATAGAATATAATGTTAAATTTAATTTATTCCAAGTCAGACATTGTCGCGCATGACCTGTACATGTAAATAACATTTCACAAAAAAAACACACAATGCGACAGGTCGCGAACTCATCAGATACAAGTGTCAATAGAAACACGTTAATTTACACATCAGAAAAAAAATGTTTAATGGGTAAAACTTGTCAATAATATGCATTATCTATTCAAAAGGTGCAGACGGAGTCAGATGTCACATTGGATGGGTGGAATATCGAGGAAAGGCCGTGTTTTAGTTAGTAGACGTCAAATCTAAATTTCCCATGATTGTAGCTCCGAGTTAGTTAGTTATAAAATCTTCTTATTTTTGGCTATTGACTGCACTATGTTTTGTCCGAATTCTCTATTCATCATTCTATTTTAATTTATATTCCATACTAATATTATAAATGCGAAAGTCTGTCTGTCTGTCTGTTACGCTTTCACGGCCAAACCGCTGAACGGATTTTGATAACATTTGGTATGAATATAGTTGAAGACCCGGGGTCAAACATAGGCTACTTTTTAACGCAGGCGGACTTGCGGGAAAAAGCTAGTATTTCAAATAAATCAACGAAAACGTGTGCCATGTTTCGTAAGGGTATAGAGGATAGAGAAGAGATGAGAGAATCCGTTCAGAAATGTAGATGTTTGTGACAGTGGCCAATAGCAAACAATGTCTTTAAATAAGGAAAACCAAAACTATGAAAATCCTAATATATAACATGAAAGAAGTAAAAACTGATCACATAGTAACGTAACATTTCAAAGACCCAATAATGATCATAATGCCAGAGCACTAACGCGCGATAATAAATGTTTCGTGACGAAACGTACGTCAAAATAAATACTTCAACATACTTAGAGTACAGTACAGAACAGTATACAATAGTACCTACTTATAGTCAAATATTGCGGTACGAATTGCGTAATCTGGTTCAGTTCTTACATTTACTTAGAAACAAACACTTGTTGTTATAATAACAATAGACACCTGATGGGACGAAGAAAAAATGTTTACATATTCACTTTAATCACTGCTTTAAGATATTGCGAAATGTGGAATAATTCTTTATTCAATTTAGCTAATGCTTACTTGAAATGTAGCCTGAATAGTAACGGATAAGCTGTCAGTTTTAGATTAATAAATGGTCTCGCGCGCTCGACTAGATACCGTAGGCGTACTAGAAAATAAATGATTTTGATTCTGAAAAATGCGGCAACTAAAACTACGCCGAATTCGGCATACTCGCGGCGTACCCGCGTCAGTCACGCCGCAACCGATGAGTTATATTGGACGTCTACATAAATTTAAAATTTAATGTAAAAGCAGAAGCAAAATGGCAGTTTGTGTAGTCAAACTGTGTAAGAATAATATACTAAAAGAAATAAGAAAGATACTGGTATTACATACCATCAATAAGTATTGTATAATTTCGAAATTTGGACATAAATCACTATTACTATACATATTATATATACTAATTAAATACTTTGACATCAATGTTGTCTGTCTTTCTGTGGCATCTTATTTCTTCAATGCTTAAGCTCATTGATGCAGGTATTACCGCCGAGGTGGTCAACATCCTAAAACATTGGTATGAACACCAAACTAACCAGGTCAAGTGGCTTGGGCAGTACTCTGATGAGTACAGGCTGGAGTGTGGGGTAAGACAGGGTGGCCTGACTTCTCCGTCACTCTTCAACATATACATTAACCAGCTGATTGTTGAACTGAGCAACACAGGTGTCGGATGCTCAATTGACGGTCAATGTGTCAACAGTATTAGCTATGCAGATGACACTGTGTTGCTGAGTCCATCAGTCGCTGGACTTAGGAAATTGATAACCGTTTGTGAGAGCTATGCGGAGTCTCATGGGCTTGTTTTTAATGTTAAGAAGAGCGAGTTCATGGTGTTTCAGGCAAGAGGGCGTAGGGTGGGATTGGCACCACCTGTATTTTTGAATGGGCAGGCTCTGGTTAGAGTGTCGTCTTTCAAATACCTTGGACACGTGGTTACGGAGGATTTGAAGGACGACAGTGACATTGAAAGGGAAAGGAGAGCGATGGCAGTCCGCTGCAATATGTTGGCTCGCAGATTTGCACGATGTAGCGTGGAAGTTAAAATTACTTTGTTTAAAACTTTCTGCCAAACAATGTACACGTGTAATCTGTGGGTCAATTATACGCAGAGGGCTTACAACGCTCTCCGAGTACAATACAATAATGCCTTCAGAGTGATGTTGGGCCTCCCGCGTTGCTGTAGTGCTTCAAATATGTTTGCGCAAGCGCAAGTCGATGGCTTTCACGCTGTACTGCGCAAACGAATAGCCTCACTCATGAGCAGAGTGCGCGGGAGTAATAACATCATTCTGAAAACAATTAGTGATAAGCCTAACTGCCCGATTGCGAGATACTGGGTGCATGCGCACACGGTTGTCCCGGGATCCTGCAATCGGCCAGGAAAATATTTAGGTTAAGTTCGTTTTATATTTTTTTTTAGAATAGGTACTAACATAGAATAATGGTTAACTACTAACAATTTATGGACACAAAAAGTCTGAAATAAACATATTTTATTTTATTTTTTATTTTTTTTATTTTAATGCTGGTCTGGGAGAAAAGTAAAAACGTAGAATTGTACTAGCTGCTTTTCTTCCTGCGCAGACCATACAAGCCGGCCGAGGGAATGGGCGAAAATCGAAGAAACCATACCTATCACCAGGCGATGCGACTAGCAACCTATCACTATTTTGCTTCCATTTTCCACCTTTGCGCCCACTAACATTCTAAATGTGGCCTTTGAATAGTTGATACCCCGTAGGGTGGTGTTGCCGGATAACCGATTATCGATTTATCGATTTTGTTACGGTTTAACGGTAGATATAGTTTATAATCCGTCATTTTGGAAACATTTTTTTTGGATTTTTCTGGATACGAGTCTCAGCATTGTTAATTTTTTCATCTTTTGAGTCAAAAATAGTAGACAAGTATGATTGTCGAACTCTGCGTTCAGAAAATGTCTGTTTATTTTTAACCGACTTTTATTAAAGTCGAGATGATTAGGTTCTTAGCTCGGTTGTATTTATTGATGTTGTTACCGCGTAATGTCCGTTTTGTTTGGAACGATTTAGTTTTTTTATTACTCGATTTTTTATACGTTTTACGGCCCTGGATAAGAATCCTTCAAGGCCATCCTTAATTTTTCATTTAATTTATGTAGTTTTTAAATAATTAATAAGTAACTAGCGGCCCATCTGATCGTAAGCGGTCACCGCGCCCATGGACGCCGCCGCTATCATTGCCGATCCTTCAGAAATACTTTCACGACCTTTTTGAAAAACCCTCAAATTGGAGTCTCTCGAGAAAATAGTGTTATGGAGCACGATATTGTACGTAATCCTTTGTATTATGATGATATGTTTACATGAGGATGAATTCCCTGTCGATGACGAAAAGTGCGAAGGTAGGAAGAAGGTTTTAAGAATTTAAAGTTTTCAAAAGTCAAGTCTGAAATTATAAATATGTATTGTTGTCAAACTCTGCGTTTTTAAATTAATAAGAGATATGTCAACCGACTTTCTAAAATGTATGGTTGTTAATTTGAGATCGATTTCTTATTCTAAAGTATTATTGAACAATCGTTGAGAATGGTACACTAGAAAACTGTCTATTCTGTGGTAGGTACTGTGTTGAAATTGCAAAGGAAGTGAAAACAGTTTTATTTTTACAATAACTATTTAGTAGGCAAACGAGTATGTGGCGTTCTGATGGTTAGCGGTTACCGCAGCGTACCGTCTGGTCTGCAATGTGAGATGAATTTCCAAATCGATGGCGAGGGTTGCGGTGATAGAATAATAATGATTACCGTGCATGTTTTATTGGAGACGGTACGAAGTTTGCCGGGTCAGCTAGTGTTGGATATAAAGATAGTGTTCGATAAAGAAGAAACACCACAAAATATTATCAGCAAAGAGTGAAAAGTTCAAGAACACTGAAAAATAAGTGTCAGAATTTTGTTTTAAACTTTTTTTGAAATTGTCGAATGATTTCTAGTGACTCATAGATTCAAAAATAGCACTCCAGTTCAAAATGAATAGTCCAACAAAGTTGGTCAATGTAAGGAAAACCTGGTCAGGAGGGTTCATACATTCACAAAAAATGTGAGTGTGTTGTCTCTTCTCAAACGATGGAACACATATTGTCCCTCCCCTTGTCCCCTAAAACCTGCACTCGGGGCGACCTGATGGCGGCCACCGATGAGGCCATCATTCATTTCGTGTAGGTTACATTGTCAATACATGGTGTCAGAGTTGTTCGGAACCGCCTCTCGGCATCTCACTAACTCCTTTAACGACCACCAAATGGCAGTCGGGACCAACGGTTTAACGTGCCTTCAGAAGCACGGAATCATCTTAATTATCAGACAATCAGATGATTCAAGCCTGCAATGTCCTAAAAAACCATCTAAACTAAGTATGCTTCCCGTGAGAATCGAACGCACGTGCCCCGGGTCGAAGGCCAGTTAGATGAGGCCATGAAAGTGGTAGAATACTTTTCAGAAAGAATTTGACCTATACTTTGGAAGGGCAAGACAAGTGAAGAAGGATGAATTGTTAAAATAGAATTTTCAACTATTTCTAATATGGCAAATAATTTGCTAAGAAGACCAAAAACTTGTCCTTACAGCATCCGGCTTTCTGCTTAAGCCACGGTTAATAACATGAAAGAAAGATAACAAAAATAATAAAACGAAATGGCCGTAATAAAGTTCGGTGACGCTGTGTGTTCAGGTGATGCTATTGTGTGATAATATGACGCACGCGCAGTATTTGCATAGGTGTCTACTTGCATATCTGAAAAGCAATACTATTCGAGTTTTTAAAAGTCTATTTCTTCGATCTCGCTACGCTGATTGTGACTAGTTTTAAATTACGCGCACTGACTACTGAACTAAAAGTGCTACTGAAGAATACTAAAATGTACAGGGCATTGCGAAATTTATACTCCCGATCAACTGGTTAAAAATAAAATATTCCTGATACAATAACAAGAATAGGTCCAACTGTAGACGATAATGATAAATCTGATAATGCAGAAAAGAAAAGAATAATTAAAATAGAAAACTACATGTTTTTTTGACTCGTGTTGACAATTGACTGTACCACCGTTCGCCTAATTAGCGAATACATGCAAAAACGTGATTCGCGAGAGAAAAGGGTGTGTCTCGTTGCGGACCTGCCTCCAAAGCTGACAAATTATGTCCGAGATATATTCATATTGTTGCTAACGTCAAAGCAAATGTCTTTGTTTGCATAACCTAGACTAAAACATTAGTAGATGGGCACTTGAGCAGAATAGTGATATTAAAATGCTTCCAATTTCATTTTGGTCACGATCACTCGCGACATGAAAGTAAGTACCTATTTAAAATTTTTATACCATGAATTGCTGTGTTTTCCAATTCAGGAATTTTAAGCTGACTTCTAGTAGATTTAGTTTCATATTCTAATGAACAGTGTTAAGCTTTTTATTATTCTGTATTATTAGTATAGTGAAAGGACAAACTTCAGAAGAGGTAGTGCTCATAAACAGAATCCCGAATGTTTTAAGTATGTCATCAAAGTACGAATGGAAAAAATAAGTCGTGCCCTGTTCGTCAAACCAATGTGGCTTTGGATGCAAGCGGAAAATTTTGAAACGATAATAAGAAGCGTCAGAAAAGCGTGGAAAATATTAATTTTTATTCTCTTAATTTAGGACCATTGGCCGCCGAGACTCGTGGTCACCGCGTGTTCGATAAGATAACAAATGAGTTACAAACTTCGAACCGAATTATTTGACGATAAAGTAATAGGTATAGATAGATAAATGTTAAGTGAGATTAATGAACAAATTTGGGAAAACTCCCGTTTTTATAGATTACATCAAATTTCATAAGCATTTTATTCGACAACAACTTTTACGTCACTGATATTGTTATATACTTAGCTTATAAAACCTACGTGTGGCCAAATCTGTTTTTGTGTGTAAATTTTGGGTGATTTCGTGTCCCATTTCATTTTAAATTCAGTTACACGGTGAATGGATATGAAATCTTACTCTCACTGTCTCAATTTCTCTTCAAATATGGTTGGTATTTAGACAACACGTCAAACACAAATTTACGAAAATATTTTTCAAAAGTACTAAGCTACCCAGGACATATTGAACCTGATCAACAAGCCTTATTTCAGACGCCAACAGTCCCATTATAATTTTTATTGCAAGGTATATAAAAACGCTAATTGCGATTTTAATTTAAAATGATGTGTCATGAATCTTGCGGTACTTAAAAATCGAGAAGAGAAGCAAAACATCAATTTTTTTACCAAGTGTGCAAAGTTTTATGAAGAAGAAATAAAGAACTTATTTATTTATTTAGTCTCTTTTGGACTGTTAGTTATCCAAGAGTTCCAACAGGATTTTAATTACTCGGACTAAGTTTACAAAAGCGTACCTTAAAATCGAGAGGCGAAGCTTCCTCTTTCCCACACATCCGCGCCAACATCCCATCACTTTTGCAATCCAAATTAGGGGAACACTAGCACTGGTACAAAACACAGCACTATTTCAATTTCGATCCAAAAAGTCACTTACATGCACTAATTTAACACGACACTTTCCAATAAATTCATTTATAGATCATCAATCAACGGATTTAGAACTTATTCCGTATGGATTCGTTTAACGCTTATCTACAGATAAGGGTAGCATAGACAAAAGACGTTCAGACGCACGAATCGTCTGCACGCGACTGAGTATTTAGTAGAATACACAATAACTAAGCGATAGCGATTCTGGGTCAACCGGCATTTCACCAGTACGTAATCTGTTCGTCAAACAATTTGTTCAAATCTCGACATTTGTTAACATAGATGACATGATTGTGAAAGTTAACAAACATAACAGATACATTCCAACAGGTCGTCTTATAACTTATTATACGGCCTGGGTCACGGTTTCCATACTTTATTTTATTGTCGTGTTAAGTGGGTGTTAAATTTATAGTTATGTTAATGTAAGTATTTAAAGATTCGACCTTTGAGTTATGGTAAACGTGTTTGCAAAATTCACGAATATGAATTGTTTAGATTAACAAATTAGAATGTTTATTATTTTGGTTGTGAAAATTACAATTTTATATGTATCATTATGTATTTATTTTATCAATTTTCTTCAATGCGACATTTAAAAAATCTAAATATATTAATGTTTATAAAAACTCAAATTATTCATGCAAAATGACACATCCGCCACGTATTAGTAAAAATCGGTCAAGCGCGAATAAAGGACCAGTACTAGTACCTTGACGTTGCGACTATAAAATACATAATCACGTCTATTAATCTCTATTTATTGCTTCTTAGATACCACCCCCCGAAAAAAGGAGGCGGATAAAAGCGGAGGCTTAGTAGAATGAATATTTACACATTCTATAAATCCTAAAAACATTCATGACATTTACGATAATATAGCGAAGACATTGCTCATTAAAAATGAAGGTGGGTGGAGGTCGAATGGAGCGTCCAAGTGACATTCGTAGTGCATCCGGAATTGATTGGAGCGACCCGATGATAAACTGTGATGCCCAGACATTTTTATGTAAACTAGCTGGACATCTGTGCCTACATCATGAGGTTTTATTGAAGTACACGCTGGCGATAAAGTTAACAATTTGTCTATCAAGGACCTAGGCAGGAACCAAATATTATGGGTTAGAGTGAGGCCAAAGCTGCGATGGTTGTGACACGTGAAGAGGATGGGAGAAGGAACGAACTGTCAAGAGAGCGTACACGGGACGACCAAGTGGAAAGCGACCAGTAGGTCGTCACAGGTACCGCTGGAGACGAAGTTGTGAAGCAGCTGACTGGCAGGAAGTTGCGCTGAACAGGAAGTGGAAATCTCTTCTGTCAGAGGCCAAGATACTCTTTGGGTCGCTATTTGCCGTCAGAAAGTATGTGAAATCCATAACGCCAATGCCATACAAAATTTTAACGCAGTCGCTAGCATCTGCGTACATAAAATCTTATAGTAGAGGCATTGACATTGTCGTGGACAATTATAGCTCTCTAGCGTGAATGGAGTTCATATTACTTTTGAAACTTAAAACCCCAGCAAGTATGTTTAGTAAGTAGGCCTTCTATATATACAAACTTTTCGGTATGACCGGTTTCAAATTTCTTCTTTATGAGTCTTTATTATTAATATGGTATTAGACAGTGAAATGTTTGATTAGATTGTAATATTGTGTAAAAATAAAATATAAAGTGTAACTTACTTATCTGAATTTATTGTAGTTTCCCCGATTTACCCATTCAACAAATACAAACATTTTTATATTTATATAGAACACCGACAAACAGAGTGATAAAATTAATGATGTAAATATGAGTGATGATATGCGTTATGTACAGACAGGCAAATTAAATATATGTAGTTAGTATAAGTATGATAAATATATCATTTTGATTATTAATGATTTCTTATGTTTTCGCGATTGTTAGTCATTAAACTATTTTAATACGGTAATAATAACGTCAGGTGTAAATAAATAAGTAATAAACGCGATAAAACCGTATTAAAATAGTTTAATTTAATTTTGATTATTAGTTATTTGCTTAGTAATGCTGTAAAAGCATCGTTTTCAACTCAAACGGTAGGCCCAGCATTGTTATTTGAAGTGTGGGAGGCCGTGAAATGACTGGGTACTGTGGCGTAACATCCTAGGCCACGAGTTGGCAGCGCTCAAGTGACATCCTCAAGGTATATAGTTTAAAATAAATAAGCTACGCTGAAAGCGAGCAATATACTTAATCGCCAATACTTAAAACATAACTCTCTACGCATGATGGATCTTGTTATCTAAGAAATATGCAATCATGTACGTCAGATACCTACGGAGAAATCGAAGGGAAGAGAGATTTTAGTGGCTAGGTGGGACGTAAACACCCCTAAATAAAATTCAGGACAACTCAGGACAGACAAACCAGACACTGTCGTATTAGGAGCAGCCCCGACCCCGGATGAACTTTTAAGCATACTCATGTGGTAAAACTGTTCAACACCGCTCCCCCTGCTTGATCAATATAAATCAGTTGATACAATTAGAAAGAGTAGAATGCCTTACATGATGCGACATAGTCGTTGCAATACAAATACTCTAAATTAGACCAAGAAAGGTATAAATGATAGACTCACATGATAGGTATTCCACTGCTGCAAGAGATGGTGATGGCAGGCGGCGCAGGCGCGGACGGTGCCCTGCGCGTCCTTGGGTCGCGAGCGCGGCGGCCGCGGGTGCTGCTCGCCGAATATCGGAAAGTACGGCTGTTTGTTCTGTAAACGATGGTATACTATTCTTAGTATTACAGGAGTGCATATTCGAGAAGCTCGTTAGTCGAGCGCGACCCGCGTATCCGTAGCGACGACGTGACGCGACCACTATTGGATTGGACGCCGTTTTAGTAGGGTTGCCAACTTTTTTTTTGGCGAAATATAGTATTTTTGAAAATAAGCTATCAAGAATATAGTACATTTCTAAAAAATATAGTATTTTATGGAAAAATGACAAAATGGACAAAGATATACCTATTTCTTTTTACCTATTTATTTTGTAGGTGAAACTAAACTTCTTGCAAGTTTTAACAATGTTTTGTATAAAACTATCTGTGGGGATTTTACTTATTGATTGCCACATTTTTTAAAATAATCTTATCTTCTTCACAATGTCCTAGTTCTCTTAGCATATCCATTTTATTTCATTTAGCTTTCTTAAGAAACGACTACCTAATAAGTGGAATTATGATATTACTAAAATCCCATAGCAAAAATTAAACGAAATGTTTTTTTTTATTTAAAATAATATTTTGTTGTTGTCAATTTAATATTAAGAAGTTCGGAAGTAATCATAGTTTTAGCATTTTTTTTAATCTCTCCTAAAAGCTAGTATAAAGGCGCGTTGCAAAATGTTTTAAAATAAGGGTTTGTTTGTTTGTAGATTTCAGTGCTGAAAATATAGTATTTTTGCGTATTATATTTTTGTTCAACAGTATATAGTACGCAGACCCGAAATATAGTAAAATACTATATAATATAGTACGATTGGCAACCCTACGTTTTAGTGGCATTTTCTATCTTGAGCTCCTCCGTGCTTCGGAAGGCACGTTAAGCCGTTGGTCCCGATTGTTATCGATAGATAGCAGTCGTGAGGCTGTGTCAGATGCCTTAGGGCAGCCTAAAAAATTCTGACCGTGTTGGCCACTAACTAACATACCTCAGGTCATGTTCCTGTTGGTCTGGTTTACCTGTAAAAAGGGTTACGGAGGTCATACGGCAGTCGATCCATTGTAATTACCAGTTCTGCCAAATCTTGGAGCATGACTTACAGCGTACCCTAGGCTCCGAAGCGTAAGCTGACGACGCAACTAGGAATACACGCTAGGATGATGATGGACAGGAGTGCATATTTGAAAGTTAAACTCACGCAATATCGGCGTGCCGAATGATTTTTGTTAGGTATCAAATAAAAGTTTCCGTTCTATATGAGTCGAGTCATACATTCGAAAATAGGGATCCAAGTCTTGTTATGACACTACTTATTTCTTTATTACATGTACACACTGATATACATTGGAAACTTAACATTAGGATATCTTGTTACGGGGGTTTTACTTATTTCTAAAGAATTTCTTCTAGCAGACCCGCGAGAAAGAGGCACAAGGCGTACCGTTAAATTGGTGTGGTAAAGTTTCTTAAAGTTAACGATTCCTTTAGTTATATAAACATCCAATACTATACTCAGGACAATATGTAAAAAGACATTTGCCATGAGAATGTAATCAAAAACGTACAAAGAGTAAACAATCTATTTCGAAACGTACCTACTTTCAATCTTTTATTCCTACATCACATTGAGATTCTCAACTAAACATCGTTGCGGAACATTTACTTGACTGAGATCCATTTTCACCGACTATATCTTAACCATTGATTAATCGCTTTGTTAACACAAATCATCCGTATACAAAAAAGGCTAATTTAAGTGATTAGCGGTAAATATCATAATTATCTTCTTCTTCAGTAAAATAATCAAAATTGTTAAACTGCCGATTTCGATTAAATTTAAAGTTAAGTTTGAAACATAACTTTGCGAAAATGTGTTCAAGTGATTTTTTTTGTCATGTCCAAATTAACGGATGACGGTGACACAATAATTTGCAGAACAATCACGATTACACAAAGTGCCACTCACTTTGTGTAATCGTGATTGTCGCTAGCGACTAGAACTAGCGACACACCCACAAATGTTAAAATTGAAAATTAGCTTCAATTCTCACTATTCTTACAAATCACGTGACGTCGAATCGTCTACATCTACACTAATATTATAAAGAGGAATGATTTGTATTTTTTTGTGTATGTTTGTAATGAATAAACTTAAAAACCACTGTGCCGATTTCAAAAATTCTTTCACCATTGGAAAGCTTCATTCACCCTGAGTAACAGGGTGAATGAATTGTAAACGTATTTCTTGAACGACAATATGTTTATAAGATACTAGCAGTTTCCCGCAGCTCCGCCTGCGTCAAAAAGTAGCCTATGTTTGACCCCGGGTCGTCAACTATATTCATACCAAATTTCATCAAAATCCGTTCAGCGGTTTGGCCGTGAAAGCGTAACAGACAGACATACTTTCGCATTTATAATATTCAAAAACTAGCCTATGTTTGACCCCGGGTCTTCAACTATATTCATACCAAATTTCATCAAAATCCGTTCAGCGGTTTGGCCGTGAAAGCGTAACAGACAGACAGACAGACTTTCGCATTTATAATATTAGTATGGATGATTTAAGTTAAGAGACCAGTATCAATCTGTTACTTTCAAACACCTCCTAATGCCAAGAAGCGGAAGTTCTTTACAACAAAATATACTAAGTGAAGCACTGCAGCATTGTCGTTATCGCATAAACACAAAACAATAGACGATAGTTATTCTAAAACAGGAATTTTCAATACGAATCCGGTTCGAACCGGTGCGAGCCAGTTGACACAAACTGATATCTTTAATAATACGTAGAAAGCGTGTACGTCGACGCTTTAAAGTCGGCCGGTTGGTCGATTTGTGCACTTGACAGTTAAGATAAGAGATGTTGAATTAATTTGTTATGTTCTAATAGGTTGGCGCACAATTAGGATTGAATTTAGAGTTAGGTTTGAAGGATTTCAGCAAATTTTCTTAGGGCAGCGGTTTGATGTATTTTTATTAACTCTGTTTTTGTTAATATCTAGCTAACTAGTTAATTATGGAAAGTTTTTTTCTTATTTGTAAATTGACGTTTTGGAGAAAATGCTGCAGTGGAGTTTGTGACGCCGCTTCTTCTCTCCACTTGCGCTTTGAAAGTGGTGGTAAACTTAATTTAAGTAAATTGAGTTCAATAAGTGATATTAAGTGATATTTATATCCTACTAGCGGCCCGGTAGTGCTTCGCTACGTATAAAGTGATAAATGAAGAACCGCTCGACCGGTTTTTGTGCAAACTTTACATAAACCATCTACTAAATAGTCCGAACAAAGCCTAAACATTTGGTTTGGATAGGTGAGCCCGTTCTTGAGTTATAAAATTACAACGCAAAATGGCATTGATTTTTATATATATAGATAGAAGATATTGAAAATAAACGATTTCATTTCATATCTAAAAAGAAGTTCCATATATTTTGACCATTGACAGTTTCTCTAATGACCGTGGCTACGGTTTTAGAGATTCCTTCTATGCTTCATGTCAGAGTTTTTACTCAGAGGACATATTATACTGAAACTTACAGTGAAAACCAAGAAAAACCGACCCTAAACAAAAATTAAGTTGATCACAATATTGTACAGACGTAAATTAGATTAGAAGTAAATATAGTAGTAAGAAACGAGTAGTATCAACTTCTATATAAAAGTGGTCCAATTTTGCTCTTTCAAGAACATTTAAAACCACCAATTTTTCATTAAATAAAAAAAAAAAAAAATTGGTGTTTAGGGTTGCCATTAGAATATATCATATTAACTGGTCACACCGCTTGCATAACGAAAATATTTACTATTCAAAATAAGTTATAGCAAGTACATAATGTTTACAAGATTTAAGTACCGCGCCTATACATCACATGATAAGGAGGGTACACAAGATAAATAAATATGTTTATGTTATAAAAACACGTAATTGACTCCATGAGGGTAACGACTGTACGTATTGCGCGGTGATGTGCTGTGTAGTGTGTAAGGCCAACTCAAAACTATTCTTGGACATAATATTCATAAATGAAGTCAAAGCCATATCGAAATTCCTTATTAGAGTGCAAATCCTCTATTTATGAGTAACGTACAAATATACTGTATTAATGTTACGTAAACAAGCATTATTCTCTGTTCTGTCCATATCTTGTTTCTTCCAATATCATTGGTCCATACAAATTGATAAATAGCGCCTGAAGTAACGAAATATATAGTTATATATCTTTAATGGTCGATAACTCGGACATTGAAGATATTCTTGACGACAACTTCCTGATGCAAGATTCGGACGTGTAGGAGGGCTTAGCAGATGTTTTGAATCAACTGATTGAATACTTTCGTTCATTTATTAAAACAAAAGTGGACCTTGAAAGTCATAAATAATTACCAATCCCTTGCGGCTTTACCGCAATGATTGCCTTGCCAATAAAGTTCCACCAAGCAAGCTAATTAACTTACTAAGTTTTCGGTTACTCATTATTTTTTCAGTATAATGTTACACTGTTATATCAAATTACATAAATGTAATTTTTATTTAAATGAATAAGTTCATATAATGTCTTTTTATTGTAAGTCATTAACAAATTTTAGTAAAGAGAAAAAGTTGGTCTCTATTTATGTTTCTTTTTACAAATTTTTACAAACCGACATAGCCCAGCGGATTAGTTAATTGAAGTGGCAGTGGGCGGGGCACATAGCGCGGAGAACCGATGGCCAATGGGGCAGAAAGGTTCTCGAATGGCGACCAGGAATCGGCAAGCGCAGCGTTGGACTTCCACCGACCAGATGGTCAGATGACCTGAAAAAGGTCGCAGGCAAACCCGCAGCTCCGCCTGCGTTAAAAATTAGCCTATGTTTGACCCCGGGTCTTCAACTATATTCATACTAAATTTCATCAAAATCCGTTCAGCGGTTCGGGCGTGAAAGCGTAACAAACAGACAGACAAAAAGACAGATGGACAGCGAGACTTTCGCATTTATAATATTAGTATGGAGGATTTACACGGCAGATCTACCAGTAGAAAATGGAGTGACCACAGCTACTTACGCGGATGATACCGCGATTTTAGCTAGTAATGCAGATCCTTAGGTAGCCTCCTCTATGCTGCAGCGGGAACTTGATTGCGTGGATGAGTGACTTAAAAAGTGGAGAATAAGGGCTAGTCCTGCAAAATCTGTACATGTCACCTTCACCCTGCGCATAGGCGAGTGTCCACCTGTACGTCAATGACACAATTCTCCTGGACCGACGTCTTATTTGGAGCCGGCATGTGAAAATGTAAAAGAGAAGAACTTAACATACGCTATAGAAACTTACAGTGGCTGATCGGGAGACACAGTATATTATCAATTGACAAAAAACGACTTATCTTCAACTTAGTTTTCAAGCCTTTATGGACATACGGTATACAGCTATGGGGAGGCTGCAGTAACTCCAATCTATCTATTCTGCAGAGAATGATAAAATGTGATACTCAGAGCAATCAGTAATGTTCCTTGGTTTATCACTAACAGTGAGATACGCCAGGAACTCCAGGCGAATACAATAAAGGAAGAAATTTTTTTAGCAACAGAACAATATCGGGAGAAGTTGGAAGCTCACCTTAATGAACTGGCTGCCAATTTGCTAAAATGTTCATATAGACGACGACTGCGAAGAAAGGATATAATTATTCCTGCGCAAGACACACTCAAAAACCTACTGCATTACAACACATCTGCTTCTAGCGCAAATAAACACTGATTGCAGATACAAAACGGAAAAAAAAGCTTTCAGCTCAGAAAGATTGAATTAATTTCTTTTTTAAGGAACACTTACAAGACTTTGCTCTAAAACAGCCGCACATAACACCGATATCGTCCGGCAAGGTTCCGCCATATTTTCCACTGCGATAGCCGCGCGACCCACGACACCCGACCTCAGCGATATCGCCGATATATTCAATTGCCTGCGATGTCAGACTTGATTCGTGTGACGTCACATGTACACTTTTTTGGAGATAAACTAAGGATGCGTTACAAAACTTGAGGGCATTGAGAAATAGGCTAGTTTCCAGGGTCAAAAGAGAAACATTAAAATTAGTCCGTCATTTAGGCAATCAAAATATATTAGTGAAGTATGTTTTCTTTTGTCAATTGAGCGATAAATTATAAAGATATAACGCATTAAAGTTTAGGAGTGGGGGCTCGTGACGTCACATATTGCGAAAAAGTGTAGCACACTGTGACGTCAGACGAAACTTTAACGCGCCATATCTTGATCATTCTTTGTTTAACTTTCAAAAGAAAAAATACGTCTCCAATATTTAAAACAAGTGGTTTGAATTAACTTAATTATCTCTTTCGTCTATGCGTGCATTACTAGTTGCGTCCGCAGCTTGTTACGCTTCGGAACCTAGTAAGCCATGGTCATTGATTTGGCGGCGTAAATAACTTACTGTAGTCTTAATCATTTACATAATTTAAATGAAAATAAAATGGTGATGAGCGTTTCATAAGTAAGGATATTACGTGATAACTTTCTTATTAAAGATATATTCTATTCATGGTATTTTCTTTTGATGGCCCCCAAAAACTTATTTTTTTTTGTCAACGTTGCTACATTCCTAGGCATTCCCAACGTCGTCAGGTCATCAGAAATTATTAAAAACATACATACATATCGTCGCGCCTATTTCCATCCGTGGTAGGCAGAGACTAAGGATTTCCACTTGTTACGATCATTACAGACCTTTCTCGCTTCCTCCGCACTCTGATGAGTGAGAGTGATCTCTCATCATACACGCTTATTGTCATTGGAAACATTACATTAATGTAACCCTCTCCCACGAGACATAAACGTGTCAAAATGTACCATTTAAATAACTTTTTAAATATAATTGATGAAAAATGTTATCTAAGACCTTCACTATCTCTGTTGAACGTCAGTTTTAACTCATTAATCTAATTACCTTGCATGGTCTTTATGGACATAATGAAACAACTCTGAGAAGAATGAGTAATTTGTCCTATGACGCAAGAATTATAAATTTTACAACATATTTATTAATATTTTCTGAATAAATTATAATTAATCCAAAGTAATTGTGATTAAAATTTTTTTTTTTTTAATCAATTGGTATGTTTATAAAATAAAATTTATCCCTATATTTAATCCAAGGACAATGTAATTTTTTTAACTGTTAATTCATCTTTAAACCATATCAGCATCTTTGTGTATGGAATTCATCGTAAAAAGATGTACTGTACTGTTTTATGTATATGTATAAATAAATAAATAAAAAGGTGCCCTCTAGCGGTACTATCCGAAACTAATGTCTTAACTAGACAGATATTCGATGCCTGTATACACAATATCGATAGCACAGAGGTCAGAAGTCTAAAGAGCAATTAAAACACACAAAAATAATTGTCACGAGCATGATTACATCTGATATAAATATGCCGTTATTACAAAAAGTTTACTTATATCTAAGCCCGTGGCTTCGCTCCCCTGGAAAATTCGGGGCAAAAACTGTTAATATCGTTAAAAACTGAATTTTGAACTAACATCCGAGACTGGGGTACTAAAATTCAAGCTACGCTATAATGATATGAAGTAAAAGGGGTATTTGAGTCTTTACCTATTTGCTGTAATGGATGTCGTGAAAACTGAAAGGAGTAAAACTCAAAATTGGATATTCGATTCATGTAGCGCCATCTAACGTCACATAGTGGAACTAATCCTTTTTCTTCGGCAATGTGATCCCAATAATAAGGCATTAGACAACAGGAGCTACATTTATAACATCACGCTTGTTTGCGCTAAAGATTTCCACTTCCCATGACTCTAACAGATCATCCATTAAACATAGTCCTAACTTCCTACATATTTCATCACCTCTACAAGCTAAATTTACTTAACAAATTTTCTTAAAATTTCGTATTTACAAGTACTATCTTACATCTATTATCTTTCATCCCGAAACAAATTAGACTCGTATAGGATTTCAGCAAGAAAAGTCGAGGGCAAAAGCTAACTATATCAAAACTAGCAATATTGTCAAAACTGATTCGAACCAGCTAACACCATGACCTCCTTTAACCCAATATCCTTATTCAGATAAATACAAAATATGTAGATATTAGCCAATTATTTTTATCTCCGGGTCTTTTAGGGCACTGCAATGAGACTGACCCATAGAGACCCCGACTTACAGAAATAGTGATCGACGAATCACATGACACGCATTTTAGGGTTCCGTATAAATGTTGTAAAAACGGAACCGAATAGACATTTATCATTTCAGTACACTGCTACAGGCTCCGAAGCGTCAGTTGAGGACGCTACTAGGAAAGCACGGGAAGAAGTCAGAGTCCAAGTTTACCGTAGAGACTCAGGAGAGACTTCGCTTCCTTATGCGTGTTCTACCGCTTGTATAATGAATGGGCTATGCTCGGAGGAATTGTTTGACTTGGTGCCAACAGCCACGTTTTACCATCGCACCTCTCGCCATCGTCTGGGATTTCATCCCCACACCTTGGATCCCATATTATCGCGTACAGTACGCTTTAAACGGAATTTCCTCCCTCGTACACAGCGATTATGGAATGAACTCCCTGCCATGGTTTTCCCTAGTGACTATAACATGGGAGCCTTCAAAAAAGCCGTGAAAATATTCCTTCAGGGTCGGCAACGCGTCGTGACTTCTCCGGTGTTGCAGGGGTTCATAGGCTACGGTAACCACTTACCATTAGGTGGGCCGTACGCCTGTTTGCCTACTTTTGTTGTATATAAAAAAAAAGAGCATTAAGCTTCAGACGTAAACTTTGACAAAACTTTTCATAAAAAGAAAACTCTTTTGACGTCAGAAATTGCTAAATCGGCGCGGAAAGGACAGAACTCTCGGTGTGGCATCACTTAAACATGGAGACCGTTCATTCGAGTACAAATACGATACTCAGACCAACAGGAACATGACCTCAGGTCATGTTCCTGTTGGTCTGGTCTCCTTGTAAAGAGTTACGGAGGTCAGACAGCAGTCGCTCCATTGTAATTACCAGTTTCACCAAATCTAGGACCATGACTTACAACAGCGTACCCTAGGCTCCGAAGCGTAAGCTGACGACGCAACAATAGCTAGCACACGCTAGGATGATGAATCAATTTCACATGGTATAGTTATATCAATTTTATGGGTCGTGTGTTAACCGAAATAAATGAATTTTGATTTAAATAACTTTTCAAAAAAACACCGCATCTAATCACCTCAGGCGCTACAACGTCATACGGTCATACACGTCAAACTTTCAAAACTTCCTCTTATTTCCGTCGTTGGTTAAGAAACGCCTGTGTTATAAATAAAGCAAAGTTTCGATATTACAAAATTGCGATAAATAAATATCATCACGCCGTTTTCCTCCGTGGTAGGCAGAGAATACGGATTTCCATTTGCTACGATCCTTACAGACTTCCCTCGCTTCTTCTACGCACATCAGTCTCGTCAAACACGCTCGTCGATTACGGGTACTCCTAACATCTCCATTTTTCAAGACGTCTGCAATTTGGTCGCATTCATCTTCTCGTTCGGTTTATAGCTGGACCGGGAAAATATCAGGAGTGCTATTTTTGAAAAAGTGTAACTCACTTAAAATAGGCGAGTCGAATAATTTTTGTTCGAAATCGAATGATTTTCGTTCGTTAACGAAGGATTTTGTTCGACATTTTATGTCAAAAATTGCCTGTTTGTAGTTCGGCGGGAGCGATGGTGTTATGCTCTCGCCCCGCAAAGGGAATTACTTCCTTAGAAACTTCAATTGCGCGATTTAGTCTTTCCATGCTGATTGGACGTCTTGTTTGGGAATTTCTATTTTTCTCTTTAGCGCCATCTGTTGCACCGTGTTGTAACTATTTGCTGTGAGATTGTGTCGCCACATCTGCATTGGAGTCGTTACTGGTCACCTTTATGTGGCAACATGTTATATTATGTCATGTATGTGTCATGTCAACAACAAAATTGACAATGTCATTTATAGAAATCCAAATCAATCGTCCATTTTTATTCGCATAAAATATACTCATATCAAATTTTTTCTCATTTCTATAAATTATTTTTGCCATTTTGATAAACAAACCGGAGGAAATAATCACAAAATACACAACTATGTAATCTTATGTATTATTACTTTTCTTTTGTATATATTTTATCTTTCTTGTGTGTTCGTGATTTAGTCTTTATCGCCAACCTTTCTTTCTCTGTTTGGCCCCATGGTTGACTGGTAGAGAATGCCACTTGGCATTAAGTCCACCATTTGTACAAATTCTTGTATTGTGCAATAAAGCTTAAATAAATAAATAAATAAACCTCCACTCCTGTGATCCTGTCTCTTTTGGCAGATGACGGAATGTAACATGAATGCTTAGTTGAAATTAGTTCCAATATAGGTATTTGCGCAATATGGCGAAGCTTGCTATTTTACTGGTCGGGCTATACATGATTAATCTACCCTGTACACCCTGGTGTCAGAGATTTTCGGAACCGCTTTTAATAAATGTGGCAAATATTTTCATTGATAATTTCTATTTAAGAACTGACTTCCGAGAAATTCCGTAAAACTTGCAGGGTCATTTGACCGACCGGATATGATTGATTTTTTAATGACCAACTAAAGCTCTATTCAAACTAGGCGGGACGCCCACAGAAATTATAATATATAGACGTGTCATTAGCAGGCTAGTTAACTTCGGCACACGCTACGGCACTTATTCTGTTATTTCTGTCCGCCGCGCACGTCGCGCGGGATTCATGTCAGTTTGAATGTTAAGGGTATGAATGTCCGTTCTGTACGTTAGTAGTAAATGAAATGAAATGAAATTGTTTATTTTCAATATAGGATATAAATATCACTTATTGACGTCAATTTACTTATATTAAGTTTACCACCACTTCCAAAGCGCAAGTGGAGAAGAAGCGGCGCCACAAACTCCGCTGCAGCATTTTCTTCAAAACGTCAATTTACAAATAAGAAAAAACTTTCCTTAATTAACTAGTTAAATGAACGAATTCACATGTTTGTCAACATTTAGCACAATGGTTATTTCAGATTATTTAAATTAAATAAAAATTGAATAATAAATTATAATTATTAATATAAATAGTATTAATAATTGTGCGTTTATCGTGTCGTCACTCACTGCTTTGTCCTTGGGCTCCTTGGTGTGCAGGTTGTAGAGCGTGCCGCGCTTGTACTCGTCGCCGCAGACGTAGCAGACCTCCGTCATGGAGTTCTTGTCCGGCATCGACAGGTCCAGTATGTCGCGGTCCGAGCTCGAGTTCGAGTTGCCGGAGTACACCGACACTGTCGATCTGGAAACGATAATGTCGACAGTTATACACAGAGGTATAGCATGTGTAAAGGAGAAAATCAATGTCGGACATTTTTTAGTTTTTGACGCCACACGAGGTATCAAAAACTGAAGGTGCGGTTCTTCGATATCAGACACTGAAAGAAATTTTTCAAATCGGACCAGTAGTAGTTCCTGAGATAAGCGCGTTCTAACACACAGACTCTTCAGCTTTATAATATGAATATAGATACCTGTAGATAATCAATCTCCTACGCACATACCTGACAGCGTCGAGGTACCCGGCGGGCTCGGAGGCCCCGGAATGCTGGGAACCCACCGATATCACGGACGGCTCTCTAGCGCGGAGGTCTAGCACGCCTTCCTCTTCACCGCCTGTGTTGTTGTACCGCTGCTGGAAGGCAACATATACTAATGATTTCTTACGTTTTATTAAAATTTAACTATTTTAATACAGTTTACTACCTATTTATTTACACCTAACGTTAAAACACATTACTGTAAATCGGAATAGTTTTCAACAAATTTGTAGGCGGTATTTTTGTATTCTTATGACATCACAGATGTTAACTTTACTATCCGCCCACAACGTTATTCCAATGCAACTTGAGATACTTCTTTAATACAAATCAGCTAAATCCGCACACGACGCGCTGATTTTGTATAAAAGATACTCGCATGCGACAGGTAGTATACTCGTAGCGTATTTCAAGTTGCATTGGAATAGCGCCGTGTGCGTTTACACCTAATGTTTCAAACGCTGGAAAGTGGTTGAAACATTAGGTGTAAATGTGTAAAAAAATAAACGATATAAACACCATCAAAAAAGTTTAATTCATATCCATACTAATATTATAAATGCGAAAGACGTAATATTAAAATCCGAAAAAACGGAATTTTGATAAAATTTGGTGTGAATATAGTTGAAGACCCGGGGTCAAACATAGGCTACTGTTTGACGCAGGCGGAGCTACGGGAAAAAGCTAGTTTTATATAGTTATACTATATAGATATCTTTATTGCGCACATCTAGGAAATAGCACAGATAAAAAAGAGCATCTACTCTCGCATTATTTTGCTGTCCATTTTTACCCTAAATCTGCTCGATGACTTGCGGTTTCTGTTTCGGGTGGGAGGTTGTGAGTGACCGTTCTGTACGTTACTATTCTATACTATAGATATAAAAAAAGCAACTTACATTGACGTTATTGAACTTCGCCTGGTGGTTTTCCTTATCGGCGGCGGGCGGCGCAGGCGCAGGCCTTGGAGACGCGGGCGCTGCTTGCTCTCCCGGCAGACCAAGCACTTGCGCCGCGTACTCGCCTTGGAAGGACATGTCCGCTCCTGTGGATTGAGGTTTTGTGCCGTTAGTAATTATCATCACAACCTCAGTAGTGTCATCGCCATGGAGTGCCATGGAGTGAATGTTGTAAAAAGCAACTAAAGAAATGGTGATGAAAGTAGTGCAGGATTCCGGAGGTGAAAATTCAAGAGGACGAGCGTTGCTAAAGAATACACTGCGCAAACACTGGATATCTAGAGGCGACGAATTCGTCAATGTTATTGACTTTTACTATGCTACTGTAGTCCTGTGTCCCCCTCTTTCGCAGTTATTTTTTCCTCAACCAAAGAATCTATTGATATGATATTGATTTTAAATAAATCACAGAACATGTGTGCCAAGTTTCGTAAAGATCCGTTCAAAAAATAAGGCTACATCCAAATTTTCCCCCTTTTCGTCCTTATTTTAACCCGAATAGAAAATTGCTCTCAACAAAACAAAAATTCATAAATCAAGGAATACATGAGCCAAGCTTCGTACAAATCCGTTCAGAAATGTGACCTCTAGCCCGGATCATACATTTTCTTATGTCAAAAATCGAAATGGTGACGCTTCGCTCGCTCGGTCAAAAATACCTGAAATATAAATCAATTACACAGAAAAGGACATGGTAGTTAATGAACTTATTTAATAAACCTACAGACGCTAAAAGCTGGGGACAAACAAATTATAAATCTTTTTTTAATTAGTCTATGCCACAATTTGCCATGTACCCACGTGAGCAACGCCTTGAATGGAAACAATTAACATTATAATAAACTAGTATAGTATATAATAATATAGTCAATGGGTCAAGGCGACACTTTCACTGGTGGGTCGAGGACGGCACGTTAATGAGTTGACTCATATCTCGAACGCAACCAGCTTTAAACTAATACTATTTGATGAATGAATTTGCATGCGATTGGTTTCAGTATGTATTCCTTTCCTTCTTGAGTGTTCGTAAGACGTAAAATGGCAATAATTAGCATTACAATAAACTAGTGTCATCTCTCGGGCGTGGTCAATGGATCAAGGCGGCACTTTCACTGGTGGGTCGAGGACGGCACGTTCATTAGTTGAGTCATATCTCAGCGCAACCAGCTTTGAACTAATACTATTTTATGAATGAATTTGCTTGCGATTGGTTTCAGTATGTACTCCTTTCCTTCTTGAGTGTTCTCATAAGACATAAAATGGCAAAAATTAGCATTACAATAAACTAGTATCATCTCGCTGGCGTGGTCAATGTATCAAGGCGACACTTTCTCTGGGTCGAGGACGGCACGTTAATAAGTTGAGTCATATCTCAGCGCAACCAGCTTTGAACTAATATTATTTGATGAATTAATTTACTTGCGATTGGTTTCAGTACGTATTCCTTTCCTTCTTGAGTGTTCATAAGACGTAAAATGGCAATAATTAGCATTACAATAAACTAGTGTCATCTCGCGGGCGTGGTCAATGGATCAAGGTGACACTTTCGCTGGGTCGAGGACGGCACGTTAATGAGTTGAGTCATATCTCGACAACTAGCTTTTAACTAATACTCTTTGATGAATGAATTTGCTTGCGACTGGTTTCTATTTGTTTCCTTCTTGAGTGTTCAAAAGACGATAAACTAGTACCTTCTCGCGGGGCGATTTATACTCCTAAACATGATTTTTGACAAGTTTACATTTTTATCTATTGAATGAATAGATTGGAAGGCAAAAACAAAAAAAAAGATAATTATGGAAACGAAGAGACGAGGCTTTTCTCCATTAACAAGGCATGTACTAACAGCTAAAAAAATATAATGTACAACTCTGGAGATAAGTGAACTATTTTTCCAACCAAAAAAATTTGGAAAAAAGCTTGTGAACGATATGGTAGACTCACTCCAGAATTCAAAAACATAAGTAAGGGTTCCGTATGTTTTGAATCAAAAAATATTATTTCTTCGTATTCCTCCACTAAATGGTCGTAATTTAACGTAGCAATGGCAACATGTTTTTCTCATGATGACGTGACTGTTAGCAGTTTCCATGTCTGAATGTTTGCGTGTCACACGGTTCACCTAATAGTCCTAATACCGATTCCGATGGGTTAAGTTTTTTTCAACCTTAAAATAGGGTTATGATCTTCTTCGTCCAAGCGTTTCACAATTGTGTCCTCAACTTACGCTTCGGATAAGCTGTAAATCATACTCTTGATTTGGCGGTACTGATTATTACAATGGAAATTTAAATATTGTGATATGCAGGTTTGATTAGTGCAGTTAAAATACACATTTTTGGCACTAGCAAAAACATTAGGACGTTAAAGACATAACCCACATCTGATTGAATGTTTCCTCTTGATTGAACTATATCATCCTTTTGACCTTATGTAGACTAATGCACGTGATAATCATAAGAGAGTTACTAACTAACTGGTGGTCTAGAATTAGCCTAAGGTGTTTTTCCACAGCAGTAATTTCACTGTCTTTCACCCTTCACAATAATACAACAATTCGAACACTGTTGTTTGGCGGCAGAAGGGAGAGAGGTACCCAAGCAGTCAAGCTTTGTACATACACAGGCAACTGGCAGTAGATTGCGCTTCTTCTTTTTATTAAGTCGAAATGGCTGACTTCTCAGATTCGTCTAGACCCATAAAAAGCCACGATCAGCGCCCATATCGTTGGCAGCTAGAAGATCCCCATTAATGCAGAACACCGGGCATTTGGGACACACCAACAGATGCGCGATGGACTGAACTTCCCGCATTCACCAAGGCTGTCAGCCGAGAACCCCCAACTAACTTTGTTCTCTTGCGCTGAACAAGGAACAGAGAACTCTAGTGTTGCAAGCCAAGCTCCTATTTCGCTGGGTCACAAAACGATTGCAGTAAGCAATAAACCCGTAAATGATCACATTGCCAGCCCTACCCGTGTTATTCGCGGGTCCCGCCCGGTCTAAATATACCCGGGACATCAAAGGAGCGCCGCGGATGCGCTCAATCGCGATGTACAATGCAGCGATGACTAATTGATGAGGAGGAACCAATGAACGTATTTCTATTATATATAGTATATTTATGATCATTGATTTTCAAACTGATGGATTTGTTCGTTGGAACGCCTTTAGTTCTGAAACAACTACTGTATTGATTTTAAAATCTATTTGTGGCTTTGATAGCCCAACTATTGGGGAAGCTATAGGTTTTACATGGGCACATACAGGTAGGTGAAACTGCAGGGTAGAACGGACAGACTGACATGATAAGGCTAAATTAAAGTCTTAAAATTAAAAGCAATATTGAGCAGCAGTAGTATAATAATGCAAAATGGTTTCAACTGATGCTGATACCTTGAAGCTGCCCTCTCGTACATAACGTACGTAAATTACCATCATCTAGCTAGAGGCTACTCGAGTGCCAGTATTCTTATTACGGAACAAACATCAACGACGGGAACGGGACACACCACATAAGATACCGATTACTAAGCTATAGTGATATATATAATGTGGCTTCAGTAAGACCATGGAGCAATTACAAAGAGGAGATGCCGTTTGAAATGGCGCAGTGATGTGATCATTGGCGCCTCGCCGACACAAACGTGGGCGGAGCTTGTCATTGCTCGTGCTCCATGGTTGGAGCCACGGGCGAAACCAAGCACCCTAAACGTCCGCCTTCCGCCCCGTGTAGCGTCACAAATACTTTTTTACAAAACGCTTATCTGCATCTTCTCTTTGTAATTGCTCCACGGGTAAGACCGAGACTGTTAATGGATACTAAACAAAATACATTTATGGAATAGCCAGGACAATTTTAATGGAAACTTTTGTTATCGTTATGTAATCTTTAGGTATCATTCGTCAATTGTACGGTTTTCCCTTAAGGTCTCCACAGAGGTCAATATTTAGATGACCCATAATATCGACACTAAGAACTCGACTTTAACATAAATAGGATAGACATAAGATGATTTGTATAGGCAAACCAACTGACATATCACCCGCAATAATCAAAGCTCAACAACTCAAATCAGACCATCAAATTCATTAATCATTTCAGTTCAGACATGAATGGGCTCATTATATAAATATGTGTTGCGCTCAAAATAAAAATAGTACAGAACTAACACATAACAATTACACGGTGTGTTATGGTGTGCTAACCAGGGATTATTGCGGGTGCTCTTTCACTACCAAAATAGTGTACAGAAGTCACTACAAAGCAAAACAAATAGATTTCCATGCGGACTAAGCTCTCATCAGATCAAATCAAAGTCATCAAATATTAGTTGTTTAAATTTAATATATCATTTTGTTTTGTTCGTTAATCTTGGTTCTTTTTTATACAAGTAGGTAAACAGGCGTACGGCCCACCTGATGGTAAGTGGTTATCATAGCCTATGGACGCCTGCAACACCGGAGATGTCACGAGCGCGTTGCCGACCTGTCCGCTATCAGCACAGCGACTCCTCTGGAGCCTGGCGACCCTACTCACCAGCAGGAACACAACAATGCATCACAGTGTTATTTGGCTGCGGTCTTCTGTAGGGTGGAGTTACTTCCCCAGACGGACTACTCCTTACAAAATGTCCTACCTCTCTTCGCACCTCGGTTAGCGTAAAAAAAAATCGATCAAGCGCGAGACAGATTCAGGCACCGTATCGGTTCCTCTTTAAACTCATTAAAAATTAGGTACAGCAGATCTGGTGAAATGTTAAAAACGTAATATAAAAAAAAATATGACAGACACACGAACAAACCGAGAGAGGAGCCCCAGGATTCCGTTTTATCTACACTCATCTACGAAATCCTTAAAGGACATTTACTCATTAGACATTCATTTAGTAGTTCTGTACCCTCATTTGTTTATACATTGCATCATTTAACCCCGTAACCTGCGCGGGAGTCGAACAGAGACGTGTGTTGCGAAAACTGCGCCGCTGAGAATATGGACCGGAGGTTAATTCAGAAACATAATGCGTTACGTTAATCGACCTTGTACGTCCTGGTGCCAGGTTTCTTTATGACCGTGTTTGTATTTTAAAAGATAATATGAGCAGAAATGGAAATGCTACTGGCATCACATCAGTGCTGAGTATTGGTCTCCATCAAAGATTTTCCAAATAACTAGTTAAATCTGAATTTATTGCGTGTCACAAGTTTAAAAAGATGTGATGTGTGTTGAGAACCATATTCAACTTGTTATCTTAATGGAAACTGTAATTTCCTTGTGTTGTTCAGTGAAAAATTCTGTCAGATTTTTTCAGGCTGCCATATGTCATCTGAGATAGACTAACGTCTGATATACCTGGCGATAACTTCCAGGACCGACGTCTAGACATGCCTTGATTGAGCTTAAGATTATGATTAAACATTTATATTTAATTGAATCAGGCGTTACTTCGCGGAAGTTAAAGTTACAAGCACTTACCAAATTATTATTATTATTATTATGTTAGGACTAGTAGAAGTGGGTGGGTGCCGAACGGCAATAATTAGCATGAACTAACTGGTGGCGGAAGCACGCAAAATAATTTGGTAAGTGCTTGTAAACATTTCTAGTCTGTAATTCAACATGCTTGGTCATAATTATCAAGTAAATGACTAATAAAAAGCCTGGCATTATTATATTTAGCATTAAAAT
Source organism: Euzophera pinguis (assembly GCA_947363495.1). NCBI lineage: Eukaryota > Metazoa > Arthropoda > Insecta > Lepidoptera > Pyralidae > Euzophera > Euzophera pinguis. Next base: position 10,623,636 of record OX376176.1, read on the forward strand.
GTTGAAAGGCAAAATTCCAGTGAGGTTAGCACCAACTTATAAGGCCGCTCCACACTTCACGCGAGAATCTCGCCGAGAAAGGCGAGACAGTATAGTGATTTCCCGCTCTTGTCTCGTAGTCGAATGTCGATGATGTTGTTCATGGACTCGGGTAAAAAAACCATTCAACAGATATATAAATTGCGAGAAAAGTACGATAACAGGCTCCACATTCACGCTTCTCTTCAATTTCTCACGTGAATGTAGAGCGGCCTTTAAATGAGTAGAAAGCAAACAGCCGACTCGTAAATTCTGTAGAGAACAGCAATAAAGGTGTCTTATTGCAATAAATAAGCAAAAACACTAATACAAAGTGTACGAACATAACTAGTTAATATTCTGAATTTTATTTCTCATTGTATGTGGAATTTGTTAAGTCAACGGAGGCCGGAGGAGCCCTTTGTCCAGTTGCTCAAGTTTTTACTATTCTATCAGAATCATGATTATATTAGTCTAGTTTTACAAAGAGGTCAGACGACGACCATTGTAATAACTGGTACCGTCAATTATTACTTCAAGCGTACCCTAGACTCTGAAGCACAAAGCTGAAGACGTTTTGGGGAAACGCGTTCGGATGTATAAGAACCACTGCAGCAATTTCTTAAGAGGACCAATATTAAAGCGTATTCTAGGCCCTAGAGAGCAGTAGACTGAAGATATTACTGGGAAAACCCAGTTGGAATGCATTACCACTGTTAAGAGACGCGGACCCACAGTCGACAACCGTTGGAAAAGATTGAGCAACCATGGACGCGGAAACTTCTCGTACAATCGATGCGTGTTTCCATACCGAACCCCCAGCTCAAAACACTACCAAAATAACTATATCAGTTTTTGAACATCTCAGCTTCATCGGGTACCCGTACTCAGTGCCTAGTGCCTATTGTACAATTGACAATCGCACTACGACAAGCTTCAATACATTATCTGCTCAGTTGCGTGTATTAACTCATCCTGCTTTTCAACTCTTGTGTTGAAAAGCAGGATGATTTACAAAATGGTGTTACACCATCGAAAACAAAACACAGCCATCGCCATTGTCGATCGCAAAACAAAGACGTTCCTAGAACGTTAGCAATCTTCTCGTTTTACAGACCGATTGGAATTGGTCTTAACCCCCGATGTGAATGAGAGGTTCTTCCTTTCGACAGAAATAGACATGTTTTAGACTAATTCATAGCTGATTCCTTGACGAAAAAGTCAAAAACTCACAAAAGAGGTTTAGAATGTGCAAAGGAAAATATTCTTCTTGGTTGGTGGTTAATGGTGGTTTTCCCATGGAACGCCTTCCCTCAACATTTCCCCAAAATAATGAGTTACCAAAGAAATTATCGAGCAGGAAAAGTGGAAGAAGCTTGCTATACCGAGTCAATATAAAAAAGTGATTAAGGAGTAAGTCTTCAGCGTCATCGCAGAGAAATCGAGCGGAACGAATTCCCTGGCAGTAGCTAATAGATACTAATGACACATGGTGCGATTTGTCCGTGATTCTGATTTCTTAGAATTGTCTACAGCTGGCACATTCTCTGTGACAAAAACGAGGAACACGGCAGTTACATATAACAGACAACACATATATGAGCGGTACTATCAATACAGACGAGCCGCTGGGAGTACTAGAGGTTTATATGGGGCGAGTCGGTTTGTCAAGAAAGCTAATAATAGTACATATACATACAGTATAGTACTCGAAGGTTCAGAAATGCAGGTTGCAATAGACGGGATATTACATTCCAATAAATGTCGATTCAGACGGATCCAATAGCTTTCATCATCATCAATCCTAGTATTTTTTTCATTTCATTTGGGGTCAACCCTCCGTATCTTCTTGCGCCAATCTTACTTATCAGGCACCATTTTAGGGCTTATTCCGATCGTGTCCAATTCCGTCCCTTCTTATGGTGTTCGGCCAAGATGTGCGGGGGCGAATTTGTCGGTAGACGCGCTCATGGACACGAAATTGTTTGTGTGTGTGTGACTAAATCTCGTATACATGAACGCTACCAAAATCCTAACATATCCAGCGATTCGCTCGTTCAACTCTCCCAATCTGAAACACACTTCCGCGTCCGACACACGCGTTTCTGATTCTATTGATTTTCGTTCTATTTGTTTTTGTTCTGACGGCTCTATCATTTTTTTTGTCAGAGCACTGTGGGCTCCAATGGCCAAAATCAATTACGAAATTGAGTTTTATGACAAAATATTTTTGAGCCCGCGGCCGTTCGGACCTTTTGTGCTACGTTAGATATTTCGGTTATTATGCATGTGACGTGAATGGTATTGGGCCTGTTTTTTATCGTCACATAAAAATCTCCACGTTTTGATGAAAAATATTGGAAAGAACAAAAGATTATTTTTAATTGATTCGATGATTTATAAAGAATAATATGAATGCTAGATAGGTTTAGGATACAGTCTAGATAGGTTTTTTCCCCGTGGATGTAAAAGAGGCCAGTATTTTTGGTTTTTACTGCCACATGAGTTTCACATTTTTTTTACCTGTACTTGATGAACATAATTTTTAATGCATATTGATGTGTGAGGAAAACACAGACTCAATCGGATGAAGCAGAGAAAAGCCAAGAAAGCTTTTAATTTGGCTAATAAAAAGGTTTTTGCTTCGAAAGAAAACTAAATACCTACCTACCTACCTATTGTGCTTTACAATTGTATTTGTACAATAAAGTTAATATATAATAAATAACCTTGTAAATACCTGTGTTTGACAATAAAGATATGTATTTGTATTTATTTATTTAACAAATACTTTAATAACGTTATTTTGAATGCTATTGTTAATGTGACGGTACTTAGTATGGAATTGGGTAAAGCTAAAGCGCTCTTGGATTCTAAGGTAACTTAGTGGACAAAAATATGAATGTTATGATGACTCAAAATATCAAAAACGAATTCATATATTCAGTTTTTGCGCTCTCATAAACTTTTCCATTTGAAGAGACTTCAATCGGCGACTGATTCATTAGGCCGTCTGTCGGGCGTAGTCAGATCTCTGTTATCATTTTTATTTACGTCGAACTGGTGGGATTGATCTGAATTACCTGAATATGAATGAAATGCCGCAAATAATGCGCCGTTCATTTGCATATTAAACTTGTCTTAGTGTGATATTGAACCTTATTCATAGTCATTACAATGAAGCAAATTTTCAGCAGTTACTCTATGGCGAGTGATCACTAACCAAGAAAAATTCCGTGCCGATGTGTCCTATGATCTATCCCTGTTGAAAAAGTGCTAGCGTAATTAGTTACGACATATTGTTAATGGATTACTTGGTGAAGTCAGATCGGAAGACCATTGAAGTGGCTACTCTTTGGGCTAATAATAACCAAAAGACGACATTTTCCACGTTACGCGAAGCCGATAACTGGGTGGAAATCAGTCAAAATTCGACTTTATCATACTCAAGAACATGAATTAGGGTTTGTAGGGACATATTGATTTGTTTCTACAAAGGGTTAAGAAATTGATGGGACGTTAATAAGACTGTGTTATCAGTATATTATGTTGAAAATAGACAATTTGGGTGATAACAACAGCATCAAGGGTCTTTCAATCGATAAGGATAAATTATCTAATATGTTTTTAGGACTAAATTATTTTTATTCCATTTTGTTAGCAGTTGACATACTGCCTCAAAATTTTGGTAAACTGGAGACTTCCGTACAAAGATGACGAAAACCCACCAAACGGACGCATTCTCTTCATTCAGCAGTCACACTTGCGACGCTAATTAGTGTCTCTTCTCGTTATACCGAAGCGTAATTCAGTTGGCTTCATATTGAGGTATTCCTGAATAAGTTACCTTACCTGTGAACGAAGATCTACCGTTGGTAATAGAAAATTCGCGTCTCAAATTACAGTTACGTCACTAGTGACGCAAGAAGACTAGGGATTTACATCGATCGGCTCGTGAAGGCTTGTTCTCTCAGTCGGAGTGTTCCCACTCACCAATAAAAGGTTTTCCGTCAAGCCGCTTTATCCAGTAGAACCTCTGGCTGTGGAGCTTGTTCTCCCGGTCGTACTGCTCCCATTGCTCTCAAAGGAACGTGAGCAGACCGCTGAACACTTTTGTACTAGTCTTTTGTGGAGAAACAAGTAAATTCCTTGCAAAGACTCACCAATGAAAGGCTTCCAGTCCAGCTGCTTTATCCAGTTGAACCTCTGGCTGTGGGGCTTCTTCCCCAAGTTGCACTGCTCTCAATGCCTCAAAGGAACGTAAGCAGACGACTAAACACTTTTGTACTAAAGTCTTATTTTTGGAGAAACAAGTACATTCCTTGCAAAGACTCACCAATGAAAGGCTTCCCGTCAAGCCGCTTCATCCAGTAGAACTACTGGCTGTGGGGGCTTGTTCTCCCGGTCATACTGCCCCCACTGCTGCCGAAACGTGTAGTAGACAGCTAAACATTTTTGTACTAGTCTTTTTTGGAGAACACTCCACACTTATACTTAAGTTACTTCTTAGCAAAGACTCACCAATGAAAGGTTTCCCGTCAAGCCGCTTCATCCAGTAGAACCTTTGGCTGTGGGGCTTGTTCTCCCGGTCGTACTGCTCCCATTGCTGCCGAAGGAACGTGTAGCAGACGCAGCAGCATTTTACGGTTCCTTCTTCGTCGCCTTCGGATCGGTAGCCGGTTGGTGGAGCGTGCGCGCCCAGGAATGGAAAGTAGGGCTCGGTACTCTGTGGACAATTAAGTTTGTTTTTGAAGTTTGTTTAGGGGGAAAATATTGAAGAGAGCATCATAATTTATGATATCAAGCACGAGACTATCCTTACTTACACTTTTATTCTATCCTAAAGGTAGCCTGGAAGAGATTGCACTAGCGATAAAGCCATCTAATGTATATCTTTGTATGTAATTTTCTATCGTGCAATCAAGTGCTTTTACTTACTATCATCAGATAAACGAATTATATCTACTAACAAAAGAACACAGTTTGTATATATTAATGAATATTTCAGCCAAAAGACACTTTTATTTGACTCCGGGTCGTCAACTATATTCATACAAAATTTCATCAAAATCCTTTCAGCGGTTTGGCCGTGAAAACTAACAGACTTCCGCAATCTTTTTATATTTGTATGGATCTTTACAGAAAACATTTGTGAATCGTCTTGATAAATAATAGAGTTAAGAATGGACATACAGACATACATAAAGACATTACTGTTCACGCGGACAATGGTCCTACATCTTCCTGCGACGCCCACCATTCTCATGGATCAATTCAATTCCAGTTACTCCTACAGTATCAGTTAACAATATTGTTTTCGAATGACAACTATTATAATCAATCAATTTCAATTCAAAATGGGTGTATGTATGTTTATTTATATGTAATGTTTTCTTATGTTTTCGCGATTGTTATTCATTAAATTAAACTATTTTAATACGGTTTTATCGCGTTTATTACTTATTTATTTACACCTGACGTTTCAAACACTTTACAGCGTTCATGGTCGCAGGCAGACTAAGTTAACATTTGTCTTTGATGTCATAAGATTACAAAACTACCGCCTGAAATTTTTATTGGGAACTATTCCGATTCACGCAGTATTGGCTCACAGTATCTAAGGGTCTTGCAGTCTGCTTCCGAGTTTGCGATTTTATTAAGTTAATGACTGGGTCCCAAGCTGGCGGTACCTGCCATCCATCCTCTCTATTGAAATTAGGATGTTTTTTAATTTCAATAGCTTCACGTAACATCCTTGGAATGAATCTGTTTTCCTTTGCAAGGACTTGAGGATTATCAAAACGCATATAGTGGTTGGGTTTGTCTAGAGCATGTTCACAGACTGCAGACTTGGTTGAGCGTCTATTTTTCATGTCAGCAATATGTTCTTTTATACGAGTATTAATGCTTCTCTTTGTTGGCCCAATGTATGATAAACCACAGTCACAGTCAATTTTATAAACTCCAGCATCTTGCAATGGGATATTGGATTTTACAGGTCTTAAAAATTGGTTTATTTTCTTATGCGGCTTGTAATAGGTCTTGATTGAAGCTCGCCTAAGTATGTTACCAATCTTGTCCGTGACTCCCTTTATGTATGGTAAGATGGCAGGAAAACGATCAACTGTGTGTGGCTTGGGTCGACTTCTGTGACATATGTGTGGGAGGCTGAGATTGTTGCTTCTTAAGACAGACTTGACTCGTTGAAGCTCCTCCTTAAGATGGTGGGTGTCACAGATGCCGTGTGCTCTCTGTAACAAAGATTTGCCTACGGTAGCTAACTGACATGGATGATGGTGAGATTTACCGTTGAGATATTTGTCTGTGTGGGTGGGCTTTCTGTACACAGTGTGACTGATACTATTGTCAAGATTTCTAGTTATTAAAACATCAAGAAAGGCTAATGAATTATTGATCTCAGGTTCCATAGTGAATTTTTTCTATTAATGGAATTTAAATGATGTGACTGTGGTTTATCATACATTGGGCAAACAAAGAGAAGCATTAATACTCGTATAAAAGAACATATTGCTGACATGAAAAATAGACGCTCAACCAAGTCTGCAGTCTGTGAACATGCTCTAGACCAGTAGTTCCCAAACTTATTTTTCTCGTGGACCACTTTCAAAATTTTACTGGTTTCGGTGGACCCCCTGCTGCTACATTTCTACCACATTCTTAAAGTCGCCAAAAAATAAAAATTGTGTCACTTCTGAGTTCTGTCCCTATATTTCGATATGTAAAATAAAAACGAAAAATGGTACATTTTATATCACTTTATTTATTAAAAGAATAGAATTACAAGAAAAAAATATTAAGGTAATATAGGTTCAGGTCATAATTTTAATTAATGGGAAGGATGTATCTGATGGAGTGTCAGCAAACGATCAATGTTTGGCTTTATTTTTGTGAGCAATAACCGCAAATCCCCCCGCTCTGTGATGTTTAATTTGCTCCTTTTTTTTGTTAAGAGGTTTGTAACGGCTCTAAAACTCCTTTCGACAAGATATGACGAGGGAAAAGCTATTAAAAATTTCCTTGCGATTTCCCACAGTCCAGGATATTTTTCGGGTATTTCTGCTTGCAGCCAAAATGTTGGGTAGCCTTTTCTAAATTTCACCTTCAGCTCCTCATTAGTGCTTAGCTCGAGCAGCTCCTCTTGTAATACAACATTGGCCACTTCCGTTTCATCAAATGGATTTATTATCCATGGTGGTATATCCATCGTCAGTATATCTTCAAACCTGGTTTTGAAGTCATCATGCAGGGCACTTAAATGTTGACTGTAGGTATGGATATCCTCATCAATACATTCTACCTGCGACAAGTTTGGAAATTGAGAGAATTCGCGCCGACTAATGTTTTGCTTCATAAATTTCAATTTCCCAAGAAAAGCCGAAATTATCCCCTTTGTTTTTATTAAATTCAGGCTGTCCCCTTGTAACTGCAAGTTAATATCATTAAATTTTTTAAACAAATCTGTCAAATACGCAATGTCTGCTTTGAATTTGATCAAGTTTTCTTTTAAATCTGGATCTCTACTTTCTAAGAACTCTAATATGGAATCGAAAACAGAGTAAAATCTCGTTAAGCATGCACCTTTCGACAACCAGCGTACTTCAGTATGTAAGAGCAGTCGTTGGAAGTCTTCATCATTTTCGTCGCACAATTGAGCAAATAAACGTGTATTCAATGCATTGCTTCTGATTTTGTTGACAGGTTTTATTACAAAATGAAGAGATTGGTTCAACCTGTCACTTAAATGTTTTGCCACAAGATGTTGTCGGTGGATTACGCAATGAATAGCTGTAAGTCCTGGTATAATTCTTTTGAGATGACTTATAAACCCACGATATCGCCCGACCATTGCAGGAGCTCCGTCTGTTGCCACTGAAATAATGTTTGTAAATGGGATCGATTTTTCCGTAAAAAAATTACTCAGGACATTAAATATTGATTCGCCTTTAGTGTCAGTCTCCAAAGTTCTGGCAAATAGCAATTCTTCGTGAATTTCTTCCTCAACAATAAATCGGACATATGCCAATAGTAATGCTTCATTACTGGGTAACGTTGACTCGTCCAGTTGTATAGAAAAATGAGTTTTTTGCAGATGATTGCACAAAAAGCTTTCGATATCAGAGCTCATTTCATCAATGCGTCTTTGTACAGTATTGTTACTTAATGGAATTCTTTTTAGTACGTCAAATGGAGATTTGTGCAAAACAGTTTTTAAAACCTCTTCAACAGCGGGTAAAATTAATTGTTCTCCGATAGTGTGCGGTTTTCCAGATTTTGCTATAAGTAATGAGATATTGTAAGATGCCCGCAAGCCATCATCGTTACTTTGAGATGTTGAAGCGAACATACTGTGCATGGTGGGTCTCTTTCCATATTTTTCTTTCAATGTTTGAAAATATTTTAAATCTTTACCTATTTTATCAGTATGACACCTTTTTAGATGATCTTCGAGCTTTGATGGTTTCATAGAGTCATTGCTCAAAACTTTGTTGCATAATAGGCACATGGGCAATTGTTTGTCTGCCTCTGATGGAACAAAACCATATTTCAAATAATCGACACTATATTGTCGACATTTTTTCTTTGCTGTAGCCATGTTTCGTGTCAGTTACCTTACCTGTAAAAAAAATGTTTTAGTAACCAAGTTTTTTTCTGAATATAGGTATCACACCGCAGCCTTTGTCAGCACGCGGAAATAGAATTACGGCTTGTAAAGGGACCAACTAATAAACCGCTGAGACAAATACAAACGTTTTCACAAAACGGTATCAATTTTAAAGTACATAATTTACCACTAATTTTTAATAGTATAAATAAAAATTAGTGTACTCAGTATCGAATACTGATCATATTTGTGTAGGAAAAAATAAACGTCGAAATCCCAAAATTGTCCATAAAAACGATAACTAACATTTTATTAAATCAATGAGTTCACGCGCTCCGTGTATTTGCGTATTTTTTGTCTGCGGCTTCATTGTTAAAACGTGACAAACAGGCATCGAAGTTCAAGCCCCGCCCTTTTCCCGTCGCCCGCGCACCGCTCGCTCTTTCCGAAAAGGAATAAAATAGTTACTTCAAAATCAATTTAACATGATTATGAAATTACTGTTTTATAAAATTAGTAGTTATTTGCAAGAAAAATTACAAAATTAATTGCTCTGCAATATTGCTTATTCGGCCTTTTTAGAGAGGCAGTGCTTCTCTCGTGAAAAAACAATTGAATAAAACGTGCTGTGTTTGTCTTCAAATCGAAAGAGGACAATTAAAATATCTGTAAGTTACTAAGTTACCTATCTATACAGGCCGTTGTGATCAACCGACTAGTACACGTAAACAAAATACTTAAGTACTATAACAAAAAAAGGTAGGTTACTTACTTTTCTCCGGCACTAGCAAACACAGATATAAATTTTCTCACAACTTTTTTCCAAATTCCGCCTTGTTTTCGAAATTCCGGAAACAAATGAATGCGTTTGGTTGCCTTTGGCATCAAGTATTTATAGTGTTGATCAAGTTCATGTCTGAACAAGCATTAAGCATTGTCGGGCGGATAGCGCTTTGCAAGTCTGTACACGAAATTGTACGTAATATCGAATACACAAGTTTGGACAAGTAACAGTCGCTTGCCTTATTAAAATATTATCTGCTTAGATAGGTACTTAAAACAATGTAGGTAGGCCCTTATAAAAACTATGCTTACATTTTTGCTCTTTACTATCAAAAGCAGATAAATTTTCGTGGACCCCCATTAACATCTTATGGACCCCCATTTTTTGTTCACGCCTACGTAGACCCCCAGCAAGTCTCCCGTGGACCCCTGGGGGTCCACCTGGACCACTTTGGGAATCACTGCTCTAGACAAACCCAACCACTATATGCGTTTTGATAATCCTCAAGTCCTTGCAAAGGAAAACAGATTCATTCCAAGGATGTTACGTGAAGCTATTGAAATTAAAAAACATCCTAATTTCAATAGAGAGGATGGATGGCAGGTACCGCCAGCTTGGGACCCAGTCATTAACTTAATAAAATCGCAAACTCGGAAGCAGACTGCAAGACCCTTAGATACTGTGAGCCAATACTGCGTGAATCGGAATAGTTCCCAATAAAAATTTCAGGCGGTAGTTTTGTAATCTTATGACATCAAAGACAAATGTTAACTTAGTCTGCCTGCGACCATGAACGCTGTAAAGTGTTTGAAACGTCAGGTGTAAATAAATAAGTAATAAACGCGATAAAACCGTATTAAAATAGTTTAATTTAATATTTATATGTATGTATGATTATTCTATATAAGCATGTAGGTTTATTTAATATATTTTCTTCATAATAATATTATATTGTACGCGCTTCTACCCTTCTGGTAAGCATATCCTCTCCTGCCACTCGTTCGTTGAATGTAAGTGGGATAAGTCCGCCATTGTTTATACTATTTTTTTTCCATGCTTGTTGTGTATGTAAATTATTTGGTTTTTTTTTTTGTTCAATAAAGATATTACAAACAAACAAAGTATTCATTCATTTAAAATAATAAGAGGCTATGGTAACTATTTTTTTAACAATAAATAAAGTTTAAAACTTTCTACTACACATACTTTTACTTATAATTATGCAGTGCATTAGTTTAAAAGTTATAAATAAAGTAAAAAAAAAAATTTGTCCGCCAATTGTAAAATTATATTTTTTACTTGTGGTAAAATAAAGATTTATAAATAAATAAAGTATTTCACTCAAAGAGATTTATATGACTCTTCTGCCACTGAAGAGATCATCTTTCTACTTGCATTTTCTCTTCAAAAACTCTTTGATGCAGCATTTATTTAATTCTAATTTTATTTAATTATTTTTATTTTTGAGAGAGCTAGGACATTTTGTATAGAGTAGTCCGTCTGGGGAAGTACCTCCACCCTACAGAAGACCGCAGCCAAGTAACACGGTGATGCTGTTTTGTGTTCCTGCTGGTTAGTAGGCTCGCCAGGCTCCAGAGGGGTCGCTGTGCTGACAGCGGACAGGTCGGCAACGCGCTCGTGACATCTCCGGTGTTGCAGGCGTTCATAGGCTACGGTAACCACTTACCATCAGGTGGGCCGTACGCCTATTTGCCTACTTAGATGAATATATAAAAAAAATTGAAGAGACAAATATTGGTCTACTATGCCACTTGGCTGTCCACAAACCATGTCGATTTAGGAAACCTTGCAACGTGGCTTCAAAAAGAGAAACCCACGAGCAAAATCCAGTGCAATTGTGTGGATTCAGTGGATTAGCTTTTCACATACTGCAATCAACTCATTTTGGCTCAGCGACCATAAACAGATCTTAATCCAAGTTCTGTCGTGAATTAACAATCAAGAAACCATTTATTTCTGGACAATGTAAAAAAAGAAAATAACTTATCTACAAATAAGATCTATGGGAATTATGAAGCGAGAATATGACTACATCTGCCTAACACGATTACTGATGGAAAGCTTCGCACAATGGCTGGCTTATCCCATGCCGCGCGTCAGCGTCAGCGTCAGAGAACAAAAACATGATTTATTCGGAAAATGTTTAGAATTCGTGTAATCGTTCATCATGTGTACTGGATGCCCGGAATTGTTGAGGTTCCGTATCTAAAGGGTTGCTATTACTAACACTCCGTTGTTCGTCCGTCTGATACATTAGATAACTATATTTTTAAATTAAAAAAAATAATTAAACTATGGTGACAAGCGGAACGTATTTTTCGCCGCTTTTCAACTTTGTAAAATGACAGTGACTTGCATGAATCTGCATATGAGTTATATTAATTGGATGTCTCCTTATGAGTGCATCCATCATCAATTTCTGTTGTTTTTTCACTCATTTCTTTACATCAAAATGATCGTACCATTTCCCCGCACCATACATACAATTTCTCTGTTCAACTTCATTAACCAGTTCTCATAAAAGGCGAACAGTCCTGTCCTTTTGTCGTTGCAAATATGTTAGCAAAAAAGGTTGCCCGTGCGCAGATGCTTTCCATACAATGGCATACGTCGACCGACTTTCGTGCCTGTCAATAATTAAGATTGACATGTCAATGTCTCGCAGGTTTGCGGAATGTGAGAAGTGGGGTGGGCATAGAGTATAGAATTTAGGATGCAAGAGCGCGCATCCAGAGACTATCGACGTTATCGTCATTCGAGCGTCCGACGTCGTTTCTCGCAAGACAAGCGCTGCGTCGACGCTCGAAAGAGTAAACAACATTTTGCACTGTGACTTGTTAGTCTCAAATCGAAAGGCTGCAGAAGTGGCGTCTCCTTGAAGAGATGAAGACAGAAAGCAAGCCGTAAATGTTTTTACGTTTTCAAATGGCAATTTCACGGATTTTAGTAATGGGTAAACTTTAAACTAGTAAACTTTACAATTTGAAACGTAGTTATATCAAATCATTTTATCAAATCAACCTTACCGTTAGAAACTGAGTTCGAGCTGAAATGCTATTTTTGAAAAATGTGACCTCTAGATAAATCGGCGAGCCGAATGACTTTTGTTCGATATCGTATGATTTTTGTTACATATCGACCGATTTTCGTTCGACATATGAGTCATATAGTTATATTAAAAATAGGGGTCCTGATTATTTTGAATCTAGCTGTTTACTACGCAATAAGACCAAAAAGGCGCACTCTACAAATTAATATACTCTGTGCCTGAACCAGTTCCACCAGAAGGAAAGTAAATATAATGAGGGGTACGTGAGTGAAGGAGTCAATTTTCTTATGAAATTAAGGCTTGTTCTGTAAAAAATGCATTTCGTGTCCGCATTACTGACATTTTAGTTTAAAATGAGCAATCTTTATCCTGTTAAACGCCAATTATTCCTTAATTTGATTAAAACAAAAAAAAGCACAGCAAATTTTCTTACCATAATCATTTATTAGGTTGGGGAAAAAGTCTTTTCGCATATAGTATGTATGAACTTGTAATAAAATCTCTTTGGCTATACTATTTGTATCTGGCTGGTTTCGGTATCATTAAAAGTTTAAATTTTATAGAAGATAATTCCAAATTCAAATTAGGAAAATGAGTGATTTTCATTTGTTTTTTTTACTGTCAAGATGAGTGAATCTAATGAAGAAATTCGATAGGTACATTTTAAAATTTTACTACAAAAATATTAAAAAAGCAATGCAAGTCGCGACATAAATTGCAATGTTTATAGACCTAGTGCAGTGTCTGTGAGAGTAGCACAAATTTGGTTTAAGCGTTTTCAATCCGGAAATTTTGATGTCAAAGATGCTCATCGCGCTGGTCGCCCTATTATAGAAAATGATGCTAGTTTAGAAAAAGTGGAGCAAGTCGGCATATCAGTAGTTACGTCGTAGCAGAAGAACTGGGAAAACCACAAAAAAATTGGGTACTATACAAAAAAGCTCCATATTTGGGTACCTCACGAGCTCACTAAAAAACCTAATGAACCGTGTACTCATTTGTGATTCTTTATTACGACGTAATGAAACCGAACCATTTTTTGACCATCGATTCTGAACTCTACTGAGAACAACTGATGAGATTAAAGCAAGAAGTTGAAAGCGGCCGGAATTAATCTACAGAAAGGGTGTGGTTTTTCATCATGATAACGCTAGACCTCACACATTTTTAGCCACTCAGCGAAAATTAAGAAAGTTTGGCTGGGAGGTATTAATGCTTCCGCCGTATAATCCTGACCTTGCACCTTCAGATTTCCACCTGTTTCGGGCTCTTCAGAATTCTTTAGGCAGTGTCAGGGTTAACATCACGAGAGGACTGCCAAAACCACTTGTCGCGGTATATTGATCAGAAGCCTCAAAATTTCTATAACAATAGGATCATGTCCCTACCTACAAGATGGCAAAAAGTAATCGAACAAAATGGCACCTACATACTTTAGTTAAATGTAAATAAACTATGTTAAAAATGCGAAGAAACTTTTTCCCCAACCTATTTTATTATATCTTGTAAACATATTGTACAGCGTACGAATCTAAAGAGATGATGGCGCTCTATGAAAATTTTATTGTTGACACTTCTATTCTCCTAATCATATGAGTAATTAGTTCTAGTTATAGTAATTTGATACTTTTTTCTGCATTGATTCTGTGTTCTCGTAAATATTATTCCCACATTTTAATCTCTGCAACAGGTTATTGTTTTTATCGTCGCTTCTAAGAATATTAGTATTAGCATTGGAGGTCGTTTCTTAAACAAACTCAAAATTGGTGTCTCGAATGATTTGAAACAAGTCATTTTGACAACTCATTTTGGCATGAATGACTCCAGAGAGCATTGGGCAACCACAAAAAAAAATTTTTTGTTTACGAGTTAATCGCTTAAAATTACAGATAGAGCTTGATGTTGCAGCAACATCAGTAGATGTTACATTTAAATTCGTTGCAAAATAGCTCCTTGCAGAATCCGTTTTCCGAGTTTGGATGTTAGATAATGCTTTTAGCGTTAAGCCTATTTATTTATTTAGTGTATTTAATTGTAATTTAAAATTGTTTATTGTAAAAAAAAAGGTTTAATAATAACTATAAATAAAGATTATTCGACTGAAGTTTGCCAGGTGAACCAGTAATTGAGATTTACGTGTTAAAATGTATATTTGTTTTAATTTTTTTTTATTTTGGTGCCATAAGGGAACCTGTCATTGTCACTCAAACACAGACTCATCGACTTGTGTATTTTGCCAGTTCTAACCTATAGTGCCTAACCGTGGTCACTGTATGAGAGAAATGGAGCGAAGTGTGCTGGGTTTAACTAGAAGAGATAGAGTGCGAAACACTTCCCTGCGCTCTAAGACTAGGATTGTCGATGTGGGCCGCAAGCCCGCTAAAGAAAAAAAGAAAGAAATACTTTATTTGCAATAAAAGTGGTACAGTCTGGTGTTAAATAACAATATGGTGTTAAACTGAAGTGGGATTGGGCGGGTCATGTCTGTCGAATGCACCACGAACGCTGGGCTGCTATAGCAACCCATTGGGGACCAGAGGAAGGACGGAGAAGCAGGGGTAGACCAAGGTTGCGATGGAGCGACGACATGAGGAAATTTGACAGCGGATGGGAGACAGTTGCTGTGGAGCGGGATGAGTGGAAGAGAATGGGGGAGACCTTTGCCCGGCAGTGAGACAGTACAGGTTAATAAAAAAAAAATGAGTAGAGTGCATTATTCCCCCAATACTAATATTAGTGACTTACAAATTCTCTTCGAGTAAAATCTTGTTTGATAGTCATAATCAAAAACGCACGCCTACCTATGTAAAAAATAAAAAAATACTTCCTCTTTATGATAGTAACACGTAGACCGAGAATAAACACATATTGTTCAATTGAAGACCATAACAAACTTGTTAGACACCAGCTGTTAGCAATAATGTGACACGTATTTTGCCAACAGGTGGATTTTGAAGAATCAAAAATACTTATTTTTTGGGCGTCTCTTAACAATGCCCTTTCGGACTCTTAGATCTTAGACTATGTCTCGCCTCAATATCAATATCCTTTGCCATCAATTTTGTTTTTATTCCATAAAACTAATACAACCAGCAAGCGGGCATAGTTAAGTAAAATTACGTTCGTAGACACTGATTTAGGAACGGCCTTTTAGGACGGGCCGAACTCATATTTCTATGTTCGTTCGTAGGTATTATAAAAATTTCTACTTGATTTCGCCATTTGAAATCATTAACCTAACACGTTAACAATTGTTATTCTACTTGCGTTCGAAATTTGAAAGCATTTTGTCCGCACACAACCCTACAAAGTGGTTACAATATCGGCCAATATCAGAACAAGCCAAATAGTTTTATTTCGTCAATTGATACTAGTTGAAACCGGTTCCCAATAATGTGTTCTGACAAGAGGGTAACGAATGATGGCTGCCGTACGTAATAAGGCAATAAAAAGTTGAGCATTTTTTTCTTTAGTTCGAAACTGGTTACTGCCGATCTTTTTTCAATACGGGAATAATTTGGCTTCATCAATGTTTTACAATCATCCCTTACTCGATCTCATGCAACAAAAACTTAACTCTCGGTATTTTCTTTCAATCGAAGGTCAGGGTCTATTCGATATTCTGACGTCTAAGAATGGACATAAAAAACTACAATACTCTCTCTACAAAACTCTCACTAAGCAACAACACATTAAACATCATCATACAGAGATGAACGATCTTCTCCAGAACACATCACCAAAAGAGACAAAATTCTGGAAAATGTTTCGACGTCATGTCATGGCCAAATCGTGCACTTATGCCATTGTTGTCATAACATCGCTGTTGTGTTGTTTCGAAATATAAAACCCCATCCCGCAAAATTCAAATTTTCTCAACTCATGGTCACTGTAAGTACATGAGAGCAGTCGCGTGTCAGGAGTCAATAGCTTCACCCGCTCGTCAATTCTGATCCGGCTGGAACTGGTTCTGATTACCGGACCTTGGCTCGGTTAGATTGGCGCCGGGGACTGATTTATACAGACCACGTGACATCATTGTTTGGGTTTGCCGCTGGCAGTGTTTCAGAGAAATATTCAATTGTTCGGTTAGGACAAACGTGGTAGAAAGATCTCACCATAACGCACTGGCGCCATGTTTCAGGACTCTTCTTCAAATCAATTTTTATATGAAGAATGTGGGCTCATAGGAGTGTTTCACCGCAAGACATTTATGAAGTTCAATATTAAATATGGTGAATTAGTTGTCGAAGAAAAAACATCAAGGTTACGGTAACTGGCCTAATAATGCCTGGTTGGATAATGAATGCAAGGCCTGGATAATGTCAAATTCCGGCGCGCCCGAAGAACTCTGACATCATGGTGTACAAGGTTAACCACTCACGGAGACAAGTTCTAAAGATGACAGTGGTTGCCACAGAAAGTATACCGCAATCATTAGAGTAACAAGACTGAATACCGAGCTTGACCTTACGGAGTATGAGTCCTTAAAGAAAAAAAAACATCGTCTGCGCATGGCTTCTTCAAAGACGACTATGGTTACCAAAGACTAATACAGCAAAAGTAGAAGACATCATCAAAGTAACAAACCTGGCCATCGGACTTGACCCTCACGGAGTAGGAGTCGGTGAAGCTAGCGCCGCCGCAGACGAAACAAACTCGAACATCGTCTGCCGAGGCGCATTGCTTCTCCAAAATTAAAATGGTTGTCAGAGAAATAATTCCGTACGAGAATAAAACATCATCGAAGTAACAAACCTGGCCATCGGACTTGACCCTCACGGAGTAGGAGTCGTTGAAGCCTGCGCCGCCGCAGACGAAACAAATTCGAACATCGTCTGCCGGGGCGCATGGCTTCTCCAAAGACGGCGACGCTGGTTTCGAAGCGCCAAGCGAGCTCTTTATGTAGGCCTTCGCCTTCTCCATGGCCGCTTCGCTGTTGGCAAAGAGAGGCTTTGGTTAGAAAATAGAAAACAATAAGAATCAAAATGTGCTGACTGAAATATGAATTCAGCAAACGCTTTCGAGTATTTTGTATGGAAATTCTTAAAAATCTGGGGCGTTACTAAAATTTTCTAGATAGACAAAATCGCTAACGCCGCTGCCTCTGATCCGTTGCATTTTAAAAGATACCATTCCGAAACTATAAATACTATCTCGTCATTCTTTATTTATGGTTCTTCATTATAATCCAAAAATCGCCGCGCTGAGAATCGCTCCAGCTCATGTGTTAGTCGGCATACAAACACTAACAACACAAAACATTGACAAAATTTACCCGCAACGGGAGCGCGGTGTTTTAAAAAACTGCAGCCTTTTTACATTGTAGGCACAGTCGGTTGAGCAAATACGATGGAAATGTCACAAACAATAACCAGTTTGCGATAAGCAAAGCCTTACATGTATTTAATGAAGTGGTTATTGAGTGGTACTGTTTACGGTGCTTTTATGTACCTATGGATTTTAATTACAGCTGAAATTGTGTAACCTATCAGGATTTCAAGGTTTTGAATTAGGGCGTGGAGAACGATAAATGCGGTTAGAAATATTGCGTTAATTTCGAATATTTCAAATCTATCGTTTATTCTAACTACTCTATTAGATAGCCTCAGGGGCTGGGCAAAGGATTCCCCTTTCGTTAATCACGCATCCCTAACCACTATGCGGTATTTGGTATCAAATTTTTGACAGTGGATTCCATTCCATTGAAATATTTATTTAATCTTATTACCAAGAGCTTCAAAAAGGTTTCGAAACTCTTCCCATCAGTACTCAAGGACTAAAACTATGTTCGTCATGCGAACGAGTGGGACTGACTCTAAATAACTAAGTCCCTAACTGCCTCTAGGAGCTAATCCGCTCTACGAATGGGCTAAACCAGAAATTTCACAAATATCTGGGCATTGGCACAATGAACAAATCTAAAATAAGATTATTTAGAAGCTAACAATGTATTGCATGTCCGCCTTTTGTTGTAACCTGTATTCTGATACTATGTTCTTTGTGTACAATAAAGATTTTTACATACATACATACATGTTGCACTATGGAAGATTTAAATATGCTAATCACCAGGCAATAGAGGTGGCCAAGTATTCAATATATTGCGATCTATAGCCATTATGACTTACTTACCAGGAAGAATATAAGTAACAACATATTAAAAAAATATTTTGGGATACAACAAACAACCTAAAAATGACGTCATTCCTCAAGCAAGCCCACAGGCACATTCGCCTCATTTCGTACAGTCACATTACGCCTAAACCCCTATATTTACGAGTGGCGCTCACGAAACATTTAATGCTGGTTATATTTAATTGCGAGGTGATGGCGACGCCGATTAGCCTACAGGCACGCCACCTAGTGTAACCCCGTCATCTAACATAGCACAAGCACATCAGTAGTACAACTTTTCATATTTCAGGTGAATACACAGATCACATAATAGGTGAATCCATTATTCTTCTATTCGTTTCAGCGGTATCCAACTTTCCAGGCCAAAATTATCTTATTTTCATTAGACAATAGTCATCAAACACTAGACGCCATAGTTGGTGGCATTCTGAAGATTCATGAAGCCGATCTTGAGATTTCAAATGGATTGGCAGCCTCCCTTTATGTATATGACTTGGCTGCAGTGCACGATTCGCAAATAATATACAGACTCTGAACAAATAGGCAGTGCATGTCTCGGTAACAACAGCACAACACCAAATGCGCCATAATTTTGTATGGCAGTAATAATCGCCAAAAAAAAATGTTCTTCAATAAAGATTTTTGATTCGATAATTAACTAACTACGTTATCCTTTGAAGGCCATCGTGTACAAGTCTTTACAAGCATTTCTTCAAGAATACATATGATCAGATCTGTGCCCTTTGTTTCGCGTCCGAAAGTTACAAAATGACCAAGCAAATTCTTAAATACGTAAATACAGTTGGTGAAAGATAAGAAGATAACATTCTGTCTTTTATTACCTTGTACTTAACCCTAATTCCAACAATCACGAGATACAACAATTAAATTCAGATAATGTATGATAGTTATTACAACAAAATGTAATGCCTTTGGCCTAGGTGCTATCGACATATGACAGCCAGATGCTTATAGGCAGCTTGAAAAATCTAGCAGCAGTGATGGCCACTAATTAATTCAATTCAATTAAAACCTAATCAAAAGTATACTTTGCCACGAGAAAATTCATGCGAGCGGTTTTTCGTCTTACGATTCCCAGATAAGCAAATCCTAGAAAAGAAACTGATCTTACTTCGAAGCCAAAGGGCGTTACACAGGTTCAAATATATCTGATGTTTTACTACATAGGGCGCACTGTAAGTTTCCGGAACTGGCCACTAAACAATATTTAAAAATTTATTGCAACATTTGAAAATAGAACTCTTTGGCTGTAGAATGCAGTTTGTTTCATCTGACTGTCTTTTGTTTTTACCTTGTGGCGCCATTTAAAAAATTGTGTGTCTGCATCAACATGGATTTAACTCGGGAAAATTTTCGTAGTATGATTTTCTACGATTTTAAGTGTAATTTGACAGCTCAACAGAGCATCGCTCGGCTTGAAACAGCTTTTGGCAATGAAGCACCATGCAAGACAACTGTTTATAGCTGGTTTGAATTCAAGCGTGGTCGTATCAATCTCAGTGACGAATCTCGCGATGGTCGGCCGTCCACCGCTGTGACCAACAAAAACATCAATGCTGTGCGCCGTATGATTGAAACAGACAGGCATGTGACCTACCATGAAATTCGCGCATCCTTAGAAATAGGCATGAGTCAAATACAATTAATCCTACACAAACATTTGGGTGTGAGAAAGCTGTGCTCGCGGTGGATCCCACACAACTTGACCGAGGCTCAAAAAACGGACCGCGTCACTTGGTGCAGTGCCATGCTTACCGGATTCAACGAAGGTGCGTCAAATTTGGTGTGGGACATAGTAACAGGTGACGAAACATGGATTTATTGCTACGATCCCAAAACAAAGCAGCAATCGAGCGTATGGGTCTTTCAAGATGAGCTGAAACCAACCAAAGTGGCGCGCGTGAAAAGTGCATCTAAGCGGATGATTGCTTCTTTTTTTAATAAAACTGGACACGTGGCTACTGTTGCTTTAGAGAATCGTCGTACAGTGAATAGTGACTGGTACACGACCATTTGTTTGCCGGAAGTTATTGACGAACTCCGTAAAAATAACCGTAAACGCCGTATCATCCTGCACCACGACAATGCTAGTTCTCACACGGCCAGACAGACAAACGACTTTTTGAAGGCGAAAAATGTAGAACTCATGAGTCATCCTGCATACAGTCCCGACCTGGCACCTTGTGACTTTTTTCTGTTCCCAAAAATTAAGAACCAATTACGCGGTCAACGATTTTCATCACCAGAAGAGGCTGTCGAGGAGTATGAAAAACACGTTTCAGAGGTCACCACAGAGGAGTGGCACAAAAGTTTTCAAAACTGGTTTCATCGAATGAAAAAGTGCATAGACGCCAAGGGAGATTATTTTGAAAAACAATAAATTAATTTTGTACCTTTAATAGTATTTTTTCATATTCATTCCGGAAACTTATAGTGCGCCCCACGTATGATACTACTGCCTCACATCCTGTGAATGAAGGGACAAATAGTAGACCCAATTTTCTACCGGACCTATTTCCAACAGAAAGTGGAAGTAGCCCGGTAAAAATCTGAGACTTGGGATAAATGTCCATTTATATATACCCCACTAGCTTTTTCCCGCAGCACCGCCTGCGTCAAGAAGTAGCCTATGTTTGACCCCGGGTCTTCCAACTATATTCATACCAAATTTCATCAAAATCCGTTCAGCGGGCAGAAAGACAGATAGACAGACTTTCGCATTTATAATATTAGTATGGATAATACAATACCCTGGTACGAGGGCGACACTGAAAGTCTTTAGAACTGACCACTTGTAAACAGATAAGATAATAATAAAAAAATAAGTTTAAATTTTGAAAATGGAACTCTTTACAAATATTATTTAGTATGTATTGTATTAATTTGTCATTTGTTTTACGATTTGGCGGCAAATTGAAAATTGTCTGTGTCACGTCAGCATGAATTTAACGCGAGAAAATTTTCGTGCAATGATTTTTTATGACTTTCGTTGTCATTTAAGTCAACAAGAAAGTTATGATAGACTTCGATTGGCCTTTCACGATGAAGCCCCATCTCGTGCCACTGTTTACAACTGGTTTAATGAGTTCAAACGTGGTCGCACTAATCTCACCGATGATATGCGTGAGGGACGGCCTTCTACGGCGACGACTGAAGATAACATCAGTGTTCAATCAATCAATCAAATCATTTATTTGTGAAAACATAGGTAGTACATAAAGGTGTTAGTGTTAAGAGTAGCAATTCAGAATCACTATGATTTTGCTGATAGACACAGCTTACAAATATACCTTTATTAAAATGTCAAATTATTAGAATTATCATGCAAGAATTCATTTACAGAATAGTAACTTTTGTCAACTAAAAATGAAAATAATAGCTGAATTTCATAAGACATTGCATTTTTATCGTATTTGGTAGCTTATTATATATCTTGGGTGCTATACCCATAACACACTTTTTTATTTGAGCCATAGTGCATCTCTGTGTGCAGACATTATAAATATATTGTGTTCGTAATCGTTGTCGTGCATTCGATAGCCTGGCAAACAGATGTGGATTACTTTTTACAAATACAGCAACTTCATAAATGTATAGACATGGCATTGTCAGTATTTTCAATGACTTAAATTTTGGCAAACAGCTATCTCTAGGACTTAGTCCACACATTGCCCTAACACATCTTTTTTGTGCTTTGAAAATGGTCTCTCTATCAGTATTGTTACCCCAAAAAATTATCCCATATCTTAGTATTGGTGTTACAAGACCGTGATAAGCTGTTAACACAGAGTCTATATTTACAACATTTCTTAAATTGTGTAGGGCATAGGCACTTCTACTTAATTTTTTACATACTTGTTCTGTTTGCTGTTTCCATTTTAGCTTATTAACGATTATAAGTCCTAAAAACTTTGCATTATCCACAGAATCTATATTTGTATTATGATATTTTACATTCAGTTTTTTTAAATGATTATCTTTGTCATAAAAATGCATTATGTTTGTTTTCGTTAAGTTAATTAATAAATTATTTTCGTCAAACCAATTAATTATATCTTTTAATGTCAAATTGATGTCATGTTCATATTCATCTAGAATATCGGGTTTTATTACAACTATCTATCTGTGCTATCATCAGCAAATAAGATCATAGATTGTTTAGTTACTTTAGGAAGATCGGTAATGTAAATTATAAATAGTAAAGGGCCCAATACACTTCCTTGCGGTACGCCATGTTTTACTCCTGTTTTTGTTGAAACGTACTTTACTTCTTCTCTTGTTTTTGCGGGTTGTTTTTGTTGGTGTTGTGCGGCGTATGATAGAGACTGACAAAAGAGTGACATATCAGCAGATTCGGGCAAGTTTAGGCATCGGTATGAGCCAAGTGCACAAATTCCTGCATGAACATTTAGCGGTCAGGAAGCTTTGTGCCCGGTGGATACCTCACGATTTGACCGAGGCCCAAAAAATCCGTCGTGTTGATTGGTGCCGTGAAATGGTTCAAAGATTTAACGGAGGTGACTCAAATGCTGTGTTTGACATACTTACGGGTGACGAAAGCTGGATTTACTGTTATGATCCCGAAACCAAAAGACAGTCTGCTCAGTGGGTGTTTCCTTTCGAGGAGTTGCCAACTAATGTGAAGAGAGGTCGAAGCGTGGGAAAAAAGGTGGTGGGTTCGTTCTTCGGAAGGACCGGACATTACGTGACAGTTGTTTTAGAGGATCGAAAAACAGTTACTGCAGAATGATATACTAACAATTGTTTGCCACTTGTCTTGGAAAAAGTTCGGGAGAAACGACCTCGCAGTAGGATCCTCCTTCACCACGCCAACGCCTCGTCGCACACCGCCAGGCGAACGATCAACTATTTGGCGACATCAAACGTAAAATTACTAGCTCACCCGCCATATAGTCCCAACCTCGCACCTTGCGATTTTTATTTATTCCGGAAAATAAAAGAAAAACATCCGAGGAAAACCTTTTATGGTCGCCGAGGAAGCAGTGGCTAAAGACGAGTGGGCAAAGTGCTTTTCTCAGTGGTTCCATCGGATGCAGAGATGTATTGACGTGAAAGGACACTATTTTGAAAAGATGTAATAAAGGGGTGTGCTCAGTTTTTGATTTTCTAAGAACTTTCAGTTTGACCCTCGTAGATGCACATCTCTAATCCTAAGTAAACTGCTAGACTGCAACCACAGAAACTTTTTGATATCCTCGATAAAGATTTTCCAGTTGTAGTTAAAGTAGTCGAATGTACAATATTTAAATTTGTTCGAGTCATTCAATTGTCGATATTATAAACGGGAAATTGTGCCGCGGTACGGACGTTACCGCCAATGTGGTCGACATTTAGTGCTAAACCAAATAATAATAATGGTTTTATGGTTTTGAAAATAATTATACTAACTCGTAACTAGTCATTTTTACACACGCCTTTGTATTTTATTTCTTTGCCATGTTCTAAACAAATTGTGTAGAAATGGAAAGATTGAAAAGTATAGTCTACAAGTAAATAGTTGGACATTATGATCGTCTCCACCATCGTTCCTTCTCTGTCGAGTGATCGTGATATATCGGCTGTACTGAACAGTTTGATGTATAATATTTTAGGTTAGCATGCCTAACTCATGCGGCCTCAGAAGGAGATTCTATAGGAGCCGCATCACCGTGGCAGTCACATCAATAGATAGTTAACTATGTGTCGATTGTATCATTTATTGTGCGGTTGCTTGTTTTTCATGATATATTGTCTAAATACGTTATCTTTCTCCTATTATTTATTTTACCAGTCTTGGTAAAGAACTAATAATATAAATTATTTTTCATCTAAAAAACTTCCTAAAATTTAGAATTCTCGTGAAGTAGATCTATATGTAGAGTTTCAACGTGTGTATAAAACGGAAACACATTAGGTTTGCGTAGCCAATCCATAGCCGCGGCGATGGCGACGCGATCAATAAATCATATCCATCATCGCACGTGACAAGCGTTTTCGATGACACATGGATGACACCAACCATATTTTTTATGACATTGGGGATAGACAATGGGGATAACACCTGATATGGTATATGATGCAAGAAGATACGTAGAGCAGACTCCAATTGAAATGGGATAAAGCTAGGATTGGTGACGATGATGTGGGCAAGAAAACATAGTTACGGCCCTTCAAAAGCAAAATTTCCACGTGGTCTAAACTTAAGGCAAAAACCGGCGTACTGTATAATGCGTTTGAACTATTGATCCCGGGGTTAAGTAAATCAGGTAAAGTTCAATTCAAGCCATTCCGTTTCGTCATCCGTTGACCTCGGCGACTTGTGAACTTATGACCTCGACGAAGAGTTTTAGGTAAGGTTTCAATTCACTTAATTCTAAAACCGATCGTGTGCATTCCGGATCAAGAATACTTAGTTCTTAGTTACCTTTCTATCCTCCAGAGGCTCTTTACAAATATGACATACAAACTTTTTGGATACGTTTACGCAAAATGGAGCCCTATTTCTGAAATGTACTCGTATATGTCGTATAAAAATAATTCGAAACACTGAATTTGCGTGTCACACTTTTATATTTTGAGCTTACAATGTGGATTTCTCGTACGAATTGTCATTTATGCCTAAATAAATAAACAAGTATGGGGACCGAACATCAGCTTTTTAAAAATGTGTTCTACTTTTCACTTCGATGATAATGATAGTATTTCAAAACAATGACACGCAGGTAGGCATGATAAATTAAAAGGATATTTATGTTGGAATAATATTCGAAACCTTTCGATGTTTAGTTAAGAGAATGGTGGAGGGCAGGGTGACGGATGGTGGGCGGTGTAGGGTTACCATGGTAAAGGAAATTTGATGGACATTTAGGAAATTCTTGTCAAATGGTAAAACAGTTAAAACAATAAATATCAAAGACGGACTAGTATAGTTACAATAATTCCATGTTAAATTTAAACCACCACTATCTTGGTATGAAATAAACTTACGACTACTGGCGATTGTTTTCTTATTAGTTAGAGTTATTATTCGGTAAATACATGTTTAAACTGCTCTGTCGTATGCCATATGTAAATAAAATATTATTTGTAAGTTAATATTAATAATTATAAACGTTGCTGATGAATTAAGTGACCTTTTGCTTTAGTTTGTATAGTTAAGTACTTATTTAGGTAATTCATGAACTGGTTTTCGACTGAATCGCGTTTTGCAAACAGTTTCCGTTCTGTTTATTCACTCAACCGGTACTGCGTTAAAACTAACGATTTTTTTAACAACGTGCTCATTTATCATAAAAACAGGAACGCCTTATAGTAGTAAGAAAAAAATATGAAATCACCTGCAAACTGCAACTTTAAAGGCTCCGCCCATAGCCTATGTTTTCGTCCAAGGTCCAATCAATGCCAGTAGTAGATATTTAGTGTCAAGTGCAGTATTTACAACTAACAAAAACTTTTTTTGTCCGTCATTATAACGTGCCACTGGTCACCCCATCACCATAATCTAGGGGGGTGGTACTGGTGTTTTATTTGACAGCCCGTCGAGTGCCGCCGACCGATTCGTTAATGTCGGATAAACACCGGTAATACTGTTCTCGATTTACGAATATATCGATCGTCAGACCGAATTTTCCGTTTGGTTCGAGTGCGATAAAAAATTTAGTTCCGTTGGTACGTCATCATAAATCATTCAGCTCTCATATTTTGCCCAATGCCTCTGTGGTTCAGTGGTTTGCCTGTAGACCCGGAGATCATGAATTCGATTTCCATGGGAAGCATACTCTGCTTAGAGGTTTCTAGTTTGGTTAGGACATTGCAGGCATGAATAAGCTGATTTTCTGATAATAAAGATGACTATTTCTGGCATAAGGATGTACTGTACAGAGTCGATTTATCACGTAATCCACTCGATATGAATAAATTAATTTTGCCCAAGGTCACCTCTTTTCGTGTACGCTGAATTGATATACAAAGAGTTGGACATAAAATGCTACGCGTTGGCCAGTATTTATTGGCGTGTTTTTCCTACCTCATTTGTCTCTGACAAATTAATTATACGTTCGTAGTATAGTGAGAGTGACACTGATCTAAGTCAACTAACTTAAGGAATCGGTCACTGCATCGTGTTAGACTTCCATTGTCTCACATCCACATTATTCATCATCAAACATGATACATTCCTTCCACGTATTTCTATTTATATTTTCTCTATCAATCAAAGTTCGAGTGAATCATTATTTAGCAGGTGTTTACCAGGTATTCAGGTGTTCTTTATCTTTCGACATAACAATCAGGTCAATCGATTGCTTTTTAAAGTTTTGCCATTATGTACGCCAGGGAAGTGGGAAGGGAGGACAAAGGGAGTGCAAGACCCACAAAATCCTCCCTACCTGCCCTTACAGTTTTTTCCTTCCGCCAAGACTTCTCCGAATTATTAACCGCCTTATTCATACAAATTTAAACACGTGTCTTTTACCTATTCACTAAAACGTGTTTAGTCTCTCTTTCTCTTCTATGCTATCCATATTTGACGGGGGGAAAAACGAGAAAACACTTATTTTCGTTAACGCGGGCGTTATTTTATAATAATTAATTTTCTTTTTTATGTTTTACTTTTGCCATTTTCTGTCTACACTTGCCTTAACACGAAAATCAACCCACCGATACGTAAAGGCCGGACTCATTCTTTCCGCCATAACATCCCCTAATTTTGTCTAGCCGACATCGTGCCATTAGGAACTCATAACCGGCTCGAACCGGACGTTACCAAGGCGTCAATTCTCTTATTTTACATCGTGCACAATTGAATTGTAATTGGATCGCAATGACAACTTTTGACGTTTCCGGTATTCTGTTACTAATTTTAACACCAATCATCGTATATTCCATTGGCAAAATTAACGCTTAAACAAAAAAAAACATCATTTCTTTCAACTTTTCGGTACTCTGTTATTTATTTTATTTACATTTTCTACTATTACCATTCAAATACGTTATCGTTGCAAATAAACTAAATTGAAATAAATAGAGATTCAAAATTTTGTTAGCAGAATACCAAAGCATATAAAAAATGCATCGTAATTGAGTCGTAATTAATTGCATGGTCTTTTAAAGTATATTATCGCAATTGACCCCCAGTTTCTTACTTTCGCCGTTGTTTGCGCTAAAAATGGGAGTAGAATAATGACATCACTAATACCAGTTTTTTTAGTTATTTATGCTTCATTGTACAAAAAACAAAGCACAATAGGCCATTCATATTAAAATCACGTTTCTTTAATAAATCCTAGATATATTATGATTTTGACGAACTGATAATTCCCTTGTCGTTAACCTTTGATTTTTTTTTATTACATGAGACTACACTGCCCTTGTTATCGGATGCCGACGATCGGGCGATGTGAAGACGTAAGGTATAGGAAACCAGACCTTGGGCTCCGAAGCAACCAGCCGCGGATGTTACCGGAGAAACGGTAGGATGAAAATCGCTTCTTCTTCATTCTAATCCATGTTATAATAATTTCTTAGCGTAAAATCTTAAAAGCTTAAAAATTTCCTAATTTTATAGACGATCAATCGATAATTGAATTAAAGATAGATTAATCAATCACAATGAGCTTCTATTTTCACTTTACTAACTTTTATACTCAATAATCTCTTGGTAACATTTTAGCTCTGAGCGGTAGCCATTTTGTATCACTGTAGCACACAGCTACTTGTGTTAATATTTATTATTATTATGATTAATTGGTGGTTGATGTGTTGTATCTTGTGTGTAAGCAAATAAATGTTTTATCTATTTATCTACTTTACTTCTATGAAAATTTTATTTTGTATACTTAGTCTGATCACAATATCGCACACGTATGCAATGTCATCATTATTATTACAAGCACTTACCAACTTATTTTGCGTGCCGCCACCATTACGTGTCGCATGTGCAAACTAATGGTGGCGGGCATGCTGGGACTAACAGTAGTGAGTGGGTCCCGGCCAGCAATAGTTTGCATGAACTAACTGGTGGCGGAAGCACGCAAAATAATTTGGTAATTGCTTGTAATTTTAACTTATGAATCAATTAAATATCATTATTATTGCCTATTGCCAAATACGTACACTTATTTATTTGCGATCGTATGAATGGCTCCCTTCAATTCTTCAAAAATCCTTTTAGGTTCTGTCTCAAGAATAGACAACTGCATCTTCAGGTCCATTCCTGCTCGACTCCACTTCTTCGCATGATCTTCGGCACATGGCTTGATTGTGAGCAAAATCCAGCCAGTATAATTTGGGCTTTCCCCTTCATTCAGTCCCCAGCGGAGGGAGGCGAGGCGGCATGGCCAGACACTTATTCCCCACGTGAATATACAGAATACAGATATACCAACAGCAATCACATTTGCCAGACAAATCTATACTCAAAACGAGCACATACGTGTGCCAGACAGTTGGCACGACATAGGTAACTGTGTTTACGTCGGGTTTGACTGATGCGGATTAAATTATGGGGTCGTCTACAATCTGAGTGCATTGCAGCGCATCCATGGGACGCGGGTTCGCGATTAAAGTTATATAAATTGAAATGTGTAAGTACATTCATGTACAAACTAGCTCTTCTGGGACTTGGCTCCCTCAGACATGATTTATGTATACCGTGTAGCACCGATGTATACCTGTTTTAATTTTTTAGAATACCAAACATTTAAAATAAAATAGTAACATTTACTTACTGAAATGTTACGTTTTTCGCTTGAAGGAGGAATTTGAGTTAATGCGACAAAAAATTTTGTTGCGTTGTATTGTTCAGCCAAATTTATCATGTTCACTTAACATGAAAACTTAAGTCTGGCGATCAAAGAGTTAACCTTAGAATAATAAGCGGTGACACTATGATCAATAGCGAAATAATGGAAGGCTTGTCGATGACGAGAATGTAGTCTTGACTAGTGTCAAAAACGTAAACACATCAAATGTCCGAAGCTACTCCTGCATAATAAAAATAAACCAATAGCGTATCAGTGTCGTAGGTCAGTCGTGTCGTGATAGCGTTCCAAATAAACTATAAATCGACCTTATAGTAAACAAAATAAGGTTTACAATCGCGTGAACTTATCAGCAAGATAGCGCGAATGGTCAATGAATTTTATAATGAAAATAAGGCTGAGTTTCCACTAGAGATGTGCGAGGGAAATGTGTCGTGCGAGGATGTGTAGCTGTGCTTTGAAAATGTGTGGGCGTTTCCACCAAAGCTGTGAGAGGAAAATGTGTCGTACGAGGATGTGTAGCGGAGCTGTGAAAATGCGCATTAATGTGCGTTGTGAGCCGTGCGGTGGTTCTTCAAAAACACATCTCTTGCTACACATCCTCGCACACACATCTCTGGTGGTAACACAGCCTAATGCGTCTTAGTTTATTTATTGTTTTGTTGGAGTGGAAAAATGTTTTGGAACTAATCCAACTGTGTCAAGCAGGATGAAGTACAGTTGGCATGTTATGTCATGTTTTTTTTACCGCTATTTCATATACGTGCCAAAGGCAATGCCTACTAACAACTTAATATTGTTTATATGATTCAATATGTATTATATGAAAAAAAAAAGTAATTGACTTTTTGGAACGCTAAAATACTACAATGACAGACGAAGCTGCTACATTATTAGTTTTCATTCCCACGACCTATTATCTTCACAAATTCCTTCAATCAAAGCAATGTAAACTTCACACTCGTCGAAATCCCACTCGCACAGTAATTAAGCACTTCGTTTCATACACACAAAACGCACGCGAATACAACAACATTATTTCAAGTTATCATAACATATAGTGTTTATTTTTTGTATGTACGACAACTTTAGAATCACAATAGCACAATCAAGAGTGCTGCTATTTCCGATGATTTTTGAACCTGTGACCTTTGCGGTCGCGGTGGCTCGATAGCTTATAGTGTGACATATTTTTGTAACTTTCTATAACTAATAAATATTATGTTACTGTATACATGAAAAGCCGTTAGTTTATGATCTCTCTAGCGAGATTGTAAACCATCGAGAAATTGTGAATCGTGGTACCTAAAATTAAAAACATTCGTTATATTATAATCGATTTGTAGAAAACCATAATGTCGTGCGCCGGAACGCACCTCGTTCTCAGCTGACAGGATTTTGTGTGGGAGGACGAAATGTTTAATTTTTTTATTTATTAGAATAGATGCATATTACGTAGAATGATAGAATGTCTACTGGGGTATACATAAATATGGTGTCTGCCTTTTATATCAAAGTAATGACGAATTAGTAACTAATGTTATTAGTTAAATAAAAAATAACAATACCAAAACATTATTACTTATTATGAATCTGAAAAACCTGCTAGTAGGAAATTAACCCCCGCCGATCAATCATACTTTATGAAATTGTCTACAACTGCGAGTGGAAAGGAAAATGTCCATCAATCATAAAGTTTACGGCCGTACAGTGTATCCTGTATGAATACTCGTGTTTACGATTGCAAATGGTCTAGCTGTTGATGTGATCACGGCCATCAGGGCTATATTTCTTCTTTATTATGTACAAAAAAGTTGAGAATTGCGAAAAGGCCACGTCTCAATGTCCTTTGTGGTCGTGACTTTGCGGACAAGCTTATGGGAAATCGCGTACGATGGTAAAGAAATCGGGAATTTATAAGTTAAAGAAAGAAGAGTCTGACAATGAGACCTCCTTCGGGGTAGAAGGGGGGAAACCCAAAAAGAGTTTGCTTGCACACAACACTAACTAGTTCTTACGGTAAAGTATTATTAAGCGCTTATAGCTCGAGATATCTGAAACAATCATTTAACAATTTAAATACTTATTTTTGCACAAAATGCGTGCCATATGTCTCAATACCAAGAATGCCAAAAACCGAGGAAGAAAAGGAAAGGCTCCGATACAACCAGGTGAGGCTCCAACTGAGAAAGAGCTTTCTACTTCAGGAGCTTTTCCCCGAACAAAACCACTGTTTTGTTATTCATTTTAAAGTCTACATTATAACAATCAACACCCACGATTGAGTTAAATGTTTTGTAGATAAAATTTCACATTTAATCATTTTCCAACTAGGAACAATGACCGTGTGGGTGGGGGGCCTTAAAAAAACAATTTTGTGCCCGAATTCGACTACTGTTCTGGGTAAACGACATCTGCAGTTTTATAACCATCTTGATCATTTCATATTCATGAGATATGCCTCTATGTAATATAGTGATAGAACATTATATACATATAATCAATCGACCCTGTACTGTACACCCTGACGGGCGTCAATTTATTCAGACCTGCCTTTTGGCCTCCTTTAATTAACATCTGATGGGAGCCGGGATAAAAGGCTTAACGTGCGTTAAGAAGAAAGGAATGATGAGACAATAAAGTGATTCAAGCCTGCTATCCTAACTAAACCACTAAAAAAGTATGCTTCTCATGGGAATCGAACCCATGACCTCCGGGTTGCTTGCAGCAAACACCTAAACTACTGGACCACAGAGGCAATCAATGTGCTATTATGTACATACAGTCATTCTATGTATTATATTTTAAGTAATATATGGTAAATGGCAGTAAAGAAATCGCTGTTGAATTTTCGATTTGAGTGATCCTTCCGATAGAATCCTTATGATGGCTGTCGCTAGGGTCGTGAAGTTTTGCAAAAACCACAATCACGTATATTTTAATGAAATAGATAACTAAACTAGG
Organism: Euzophera pinguis; assembly: GCA_947363495.1. Taxonomy (NCBI): domain Eukaryota; kingdom Metazoa; phylum Arthropoda; class Insecta; order Lepidoptera; family Pyralidae; genus Euzophera; species Euzophera pinguis. The sequence continues at coordinate 10,656,014 of OX376176.1, forward strand.
CATGTAAGCGTCCAGACATTGACGGCTAAACAGTTTTACCAAGTATCGTTGCTTTTGTTTTAAATTGCTTTTCTTTTCAACGGCTCCCTGCTTTACGAGTCTGCCACGTCCAACGACTGTTTTATATTGTTTTAACTTTGTTTGGACTTTCGCACGAACATTCTGAATGTTATTCTAACCATTAAAAAATGTTATGTAAAAACTAGTTTTCTTGTAGCTAAGGGGTAACCCCTTAAAATGTTTTTTTTTTTTAATGTGGATTTTAACCTTTTGAGTAAGAGATGGCTTACTAAACCTTGGTCAATGAAATGATCTTACAACTGAACGACAAATTAGTAGTAGGCAGCCTCTGTCTCTGTGCTTACAAAGTCTAAACTTGCCATTGACAAAAAAGTAATAATCTTACAAAACGTTTATCACCTCGTAATCAATCCATTGAAGCGAGCGATTCCGAAAAACATTCGATGACGAATTTCGGAAACGCGTATTAGAATCGCAGACAATTTTTTATCTAATTCTCGTGCGTTTTCTATAGACAAAGCGTGCCGATTTCGTTTACTTGCCAAACGAAAAGGGCTCATGGCCGCGTTTGCAATAAGACTTAACACCCGTATTCTTAAACATAACCTAATGAACGTCCTTCACTCAAACTCATTAAAGGAAGCCTTAAGTCGTTTTCAAGGAAAGTCCTCGAACTTTCCTTGAAAACGACATTCTTAGTTGGTTGCTTGAGCAAACTCCAATGAGGTTCCTCATGGTCGTCGAGGTCACAGGTTATAATAACAAAACTAAACACAAAAATTGAAAATTACAAATTAGAGTAAAAAATAAAATAAAGTACTTAATTTATATTAAATATTTAAATAAAGTATTTTATTTCAAGGATGCCTCAAAGTACCTACCTCTCGACCAACCTTATATTTGACAGTTCGATACACACCTCCAATAAGAAATCATCTCGAGTCAAGGAAGCTAGTGTCGATTAATCATACCAATGAGTTGGAGTGAGGTTGAGTGGAGTCTGAGGAAACGTTTGAGAATATGGGCGTAAGAAGTCGTGTGCACGCTTTATAATGCCAATCCGGTAATGTTAAGAAAATGTCAATAACTACTACAAGTACAAATAAACTGTAATGCATTGAATGTTAGAATTCAAGCTCGTGATTAAAAATCGTCAAAATTATGGGACGTTATTGATTCATGGTCAGTTTCTGTAGCTTTTTACCCCCAATAAGAGTATTGTAAAATTTGTGAAGCTGCTAGTAACATAGACAATGGAAATTTAATCCACAGACCAAAATATCAAATTACCTTGAAATGTTTATTACCTGGGTTTGCTATCTAATTCCTGTCCTCTATGAAATTTGAAGGGAAATAAGCAAAATTAAAATAAAATAACAAAAAAAAACTTTTACAATATTTATTTGAAGAAGAAGCTGAAAGTTACACAAAGTTAAAAAAACTCGAATTAAAAAAAAATGAATTTATATTGGAAGTTACCTGTTTAATGTTAAGTAAAGAAGTAATTGCGATTAAAACGAGAAAAGAAAATTAGGGGCGCAGGAGATCGAATGGCCAATATTTAGATCCCTTTAAAGTTTTAAATTAAAAAAAAAATAAAATCAAAGGTTAATAAAATAAAAAATGTAGAAAGCTCAGGCACAGGCTGACCGATAATGCTGGCTTCGGCTGTGTGGTTACCTCAGTTTAAGCAAAAATGTCTATCGCAGATTAAAACGGTAGTATAAGCAGTGTCCTCTTGTTTAAATAAAAGAAATGTGGTATGCACTCCTGACACCTCGGGAAGCTGGTAGAAAGAACTCCCAGTGTTCAGCGGAGGGAGTGCTGAGGGAAACTTGAGGTGTTCTTTTTAACCCTGAAGTAGGAATAACAAAATAACTTTCAAAAGACTGCTTATGAAACAATGGTTTATTATAGGGCGGGGCTCTGGAAATTTCTAGGTTTTATTCCTGTTCAAAATCCTTTTCAATATATGTATAATTTTGTTTTAATGGAGTATGTTTATTCCTAAATTTAGAGCTGAATCTTATTTGGTTGTAATTATAAAAAAAGAAAGTCATAATCCCAAATGGTAGGTTACCCGACAATGAAAAATCTACATAATTTTGTAAAAAAACGATTTTGTATGAAATATTTCAATTTTAATTTATATATTCTACGCTTATTTATGTGTACCAATGGTGAGAAATCATATTATGACCGAAATTAGATAAAATTTTAATAAAATGCACATGTGAATAAAATACACATTCTACCCACTTTTGTAAATTATAAATTTCTCACAAAACCCCCAATTTAACCAGAAAGTTATTAGACCAAATGGAAGAATTAATCGGTTATTTAGCTCAATAGGACAATAATTAAAATAAAATAAATTACCTTTTCAGGGTTCTTTATGAATATCCAACAAAACACTTTTGTCTTATAACGCCGTACGACAACCACGTCGGCGAAAATACCTGTTACGACGGTTGCACTATTAAACTCCAAAATAATCGTATTAAATGGCTATTTAAACCTTTAAATTATAAAAAATAGCGAGCAACTATCGACCCGCTCCGAAAATCATCTGATTTCGTCTGCCGGTGTCGGCAAGTGTCTAGCTGTCAGTTCAGTCGTAGTGATGGGGACATCGGGAGTCGACATTTGCTCGAATCGACTCGATGAACTATCTATCGACTTCGTGCCGAGTGAAAACAACAGGCATGTAGTATCGATTTTTGAGATACGCCGGCGACAATCAAACCAACTCGCACGGATTCAATGAGTGATTAAATAAATCCGGAACAAGTAAGGAATGATTCGATAATCGTTTACCGGCTCGTGGAGTTATTCGCACGGCCAGACCACACCAGTCGAAATCAAAAATTACCACCCGCGTACATTTCAAAAATACAGAATGTTGCTTCCACGATCGCAATCGATATGTCTCTTATTTTAAATAGGTACCTAGTGCACAATTGAATCGCAATTGGATTGTAATGACCTGACTTTGACGCTTCTGATATTCCGTTACTCATTTTATTTACATTTCCCTACTAATATCATTGAAATACGCTCCAGTCGCAAATGAATAGAGATTCAAAACTGTTTAAGCAGAATACCACTATTGAGTGTATCTAAAAAAATGCAACACAATTAAGTCGCGATTGAATATCAGTTGCGTGGCCTTTAAAAGTTCATTAGCGGAATCGATCCCCTACTCAACAATCGAGCAATTAGGCAGTTAATCGACTTAATATTTATGGCATAGCAAAAATGGCATTACAACACCCCCTTCCCCGGATAAGAATTCACGTAGGGAATTCGCGGGACGTCCTCGGCCTATTCTACACCCTAAAGATTAACATTAGTTTATATGAACTCATAAAAATAAATCGAGAGAGATCGATATCGACAACGATGAAAATTTTCACGCACTACTTGACGTTGACAGATGAAAAAAAAAAAAAACTTTTTTTATTTTAAGGAATGAAACGGATTCTGGGGAATTGAGAAAAACCTATTTGTAGAGGAAAATACACCGTTACACTACTAAGTATATTACTCTGTTCAGGTAGAAAAAACCACAGCTGGCGGAAATCGGTCAGACGTTGCAATCGATTTGTTCGAAAAGAAATCGATCAAGACTGATACATAAATAAATAAGCATGGATTCTAGAATGCTTAAATATAAAAGGCAAAAATACAAAAAATATGTAATTTGCATAAATTAAAACAAAAAAAAAATCGCCATTGAAGTTCTAACTAGAAAAGACCAAAAGAAGTTGCGCACGCAAAAAACTCATGGTAGTAAGTATTGACTTGGAAATTCTGTGACCAATGATTTCGCACATAATTTCCAGTCCGGTGAAACTACAAAAGAATAAGTTTAAGATAATGATGGATTCCTGAAAACAGGAATGAATCCAAAGTAAAAATAAAATGTGCTTAAAAAAAATAAAGTAAAACCCTTATATATGCTAGTTAAAATGAGCAATTAATTCCTGAAAACAGGAATTAATCCTTAGTAAAAATAAAAATAGTTAAAAAGGAATAAAAAAAAATTAAACTAATTAAAACCTTTGACTAGAGGTGGCTTATAGTAAAATATTTAAAATTTAAAGGTGTGACAAGCTAACCACTACTTACAGTTCATTATTTAAAACCTGAAAAATGACTAGTAAGTCTGTCCTAGAAACGCCTCCCAACCCTGGATAACAAGAGAGTAATAGACCTATAAATTTAGTAGAAAAACATTCCATTATTCTCCTAAAACAAATAGACTCGCTTGTATGAGTATATTATAAATGGGGAATAAAAGTAATAATATGATAAATCTACCAACACCGGTAGGGTGTAAATAGACATAATATCAATGCTAATTGTCATGGGATCCCTTAGACAACAAAGCTTAAAAGAGATTAAGTTTTCTTGTTAAACAGGTCAAAATAAATGAGAGAAAATAAGTACAAACTTATGGTTATAAAGTCACTCAAGATATACTGAATGAAATGGTAGATTAACAAAAGTGGTGGTTAGCTTAAGATGGAAAACGCCTAAAATAATCCACAGTCGCCTCTTACGACACGTCCGGACGTCAGACGGGGAGACAATTCTAAAGCCGATCATCCCGCGGCCGATGAAGGCTAGTCTAAACATTTGAAATCTTTTATGTGCCATTTCCCTATGTATTTACCCTGTTCATCTTCCAACTCATACACTAACGGTGAAAGCTTACGGATAATCTTGCATTTTTCATATTTTGGAGCAAGCTTTGCGGCAAAGTACTTACTCGCAACGCTCTGCTTGTAGGTACGTTTCCAAACAAAATCTCCCACATTAAAGGACACATCCCTACGTCGTTTGTTGTAGTACTTCACATTTTTCTGATGCGCTTGCTTAAGTGAATTTTTAACATTATTGAAAATTTGTGATAGATGACCCAATCTTTGAACATGTGCATCAGGTGAAGTAATGGTTAATTCGCTGAGATCACTACCATCTTTGTAAATATCACCGTTGGCTACAGCTTCCCTGCCGTGGACTAGAAGGAACGGACTATAAGATGTGGCTTCGTTTACAGATGTGTTTATGGCAAATTGGATCTTTTGAATGTTTTCATCCCAGGACCTATGGTCATTTTCCACAAAAGCAGAAACAGCGGTCATTACGGTACGATTATAGCGTTCAACGGGATTAACCTGTGGACAATACACTGGGCCAAGGTGGATCTGAGGGATATTGTATTTTTCATATAAAGCCAAAATGTCACGACCTGTAAATTGGGAACCGTTGTCAGAAATTATAGTTTGAGGTATTCCATGCACTAAAAACACATGATCTTCCAATCTTTGCGCTATAACCTTCCCAGTAGCCCTGCGAAGTGGAAACAAAAAACAGTACTTCGTAAAGCAACAAATGACAACTAACAGATAGTTATTTTGACGCCGTGACATGGGCAATGGTCCAACTAGATCAATACTTAAGCACTGGAATGGCCGCGTACAATTTTTTGGTTCTCCCATAAAGCCGGGTGTACACTGTGAACTGTGTTTATAAGCACTACAAATGTCGCAATTTTTAATGAAACTCACGGTATCTTTATACATGCCAGGCCAGAAATATCTCAGCTTCAGGCGTTTATAAGTCTTAGCCACACCAAGGTGAGCGGCAGTAGGTTTAGAATGATTTTCAACAATTATACTTTCCCTCAGCTCAAGAGGTATCACTTCTTTCCACTGGAAATCCTTACTGAGTTGGTTAGAAGTTTTTGTAAAACGGTAAAGCCTACCATCAACTAGTTGAAAATTCGGACAAGCCCGAGGTCTCTCGGTGCAACGTTTCACAATATTCAGATACCAAGCGTCCTTAATTGCGGTTAAATCTATGGCATTTACAGTCACGGGTACAGACCGCGATAATGCATCAGGTACTACATTTTGTGACCCTTTTCTATGTTCTATTATGAAGTTATAAGGAGATAATCTACAACCCCAACGCGCTAAGCGACCGGTAGGATTTTCAAGATTTAAAAACCATTTTAAACTAGAATGATCAGTGATTATTCGGAAAGGTTTACTGCCCTCCAGATAAGGACGAAAATGCTCCACTACATGAACTACTGCCAGAGCTTCACGCTCTGTCGCAGAATAATTTCTCTCTGCTGGAGAAAGCGAGCGACTACAATAAGCGATTGGATGTTCTTGTCCGTCTATATTTTGAACTAAGGTCCCACCTATTCCGAAATCCGAGGCATCACAGTGCACAGAGAATTCGCGCGAAAAATCTGGACATGTTAGAACAGGCGTTGTGGTCAGAGCTAACTTTAAATCATTGAAAGATTGATCTGCCTCAGGAGTCCAACGGAAGGGTGGAGCTCCTTTACGAGTGGACGTGAGCGCGTTTAGGGGACCGGCGCGATGACTGAAATTCTTAATAAATCGCCTGTAGTATGAAGCAGTGCCTAGGAAACGTTTAACATCTTTTCGGCAAGTAGGAGTAGGAAAATCGACAATAGCCCTTACTTTATCCGGGTCGGTACGTAAACCGAATTCATCGACCACGTGACCTAAAAACTTTAATTGTTTTCTAAAAAATTGGCATTTGCCCATATTAACAGTGAGATTTGCCGCTTGTAATTTCTCCCTGACTTTACGTAACAATTCTAAATGGCCGGCAAAGGTTGAATGAATTATGATAAGATCATCCAAATAAATAAAAACTTTATTATCAAATTCCGGACCGAACAACCTGTCCATAAGACGCTGTTGGGTCGCTGGGGCGGAGGTTAGACCGAAACACATGACCTTAAAATGGAACAAACCTCGTGAAGGTATGGTAAATGCAGTTTTTTCACGAGATTCCATCGAATCCAAAGGTACCTGAAAGTACGCAGATTTTAGGTCAACAGATGATAGGTATTTAGCATCCCTGAGTTGATCCAAAATATGGTTAATATAAGGAAGCGGATACGCGTCGTGTTTAGAGATAGCGTTGAGTTTTCGGCTGTCCAGACAGAAGCGAAGTGTGCCATCTGCCTTACGGGCTAGGGTGACGGGATTATTCCAAGCGCTGTTACTGGGTTCCACCACATCGTCTTTCAACATTTGATCAAGCTGCCGGTTCATTTCGGCGAGCTTCTCTGGGGACATCATGTAGTAACGTTGCTTGATTGGAGGGTGATCACCGGTGTCAATACGGTGACTCACCAAATGGGTACGCCCTAATCCTCTCTTCTCTGCCGAAATCTCTTCAAAGTCTTGAATCACTTTACGAGCCAATTTACATTCTGACTCGGAAAGCGAATCAAAGTCTCGTAACGCTTTATCTTTGGCGGCTATGGTATGGACTTCGCGGGTAGATGAAAATTGATTATCATCCAACAGAGATAAAACGTCGGGAGCTATATTGAAAGCTTTCCAAAAATCTATTCCGAAAAGTAAGTCAGTATTTATCTTGGGAATAATATAAAACTTAATAATCGCTGTTCTATCCTTTACTGTAACCGGCAAAAAGATATAACCAGTGACAGGTGCGGTAGAATCATTAGCAGTTTTAATAAAATGTAGATCAGTCGACTCGTGTACCGTAGCAAATTTTTGATAGTATGAAACAGCGCTGGCCTTAATTATACAAATTTCGCTGCCCGAGTCCAACAAACCAGAACATACCATTCCGTATATACTAGCCTTTAGATACGGTCGTCTGTCAAAACAGTTGTCAACGTCGCTTGTCTTCGAGATAGGTTTGATATCAGAGTTATGAACATGAACCGACAACACGCGCTGGGAACGGGTTGATAAAAAGAAATTCTTCAAATAATTTAACCAAGAACGCCATTCTGCAGCACAAAAGTTACTAGAAGTTGCGGAAGTTTGTTGTCGATTCACGCTTACTCGTTTTTTGGAGATGACGACGGCGCCGGCGACTTGCCAGACTTCGACGGGGAACATTTAGGACAAGTTTTGGCAGTGACGTCCCTCTTCCCACAACGGTAGCATATTATGATGGCAGGCGCCTTGCAGGACTTCAACGTGTGACCGTCCATGCGACAACGGACGCGGAAATTGCTGCCATCAACCTGTGCCATCGCCGCGGCCACTTTAGGAATAGCAGTGGACCGGTTGCCCTTGTAAATAAGGTCGGGAGCAAGACAAGAAGACGAAAATTTAGGGGGCTCGGAGAATAACTTTGAACGCTCCTTCGCGTCCTCAAGAAGTCGACATTTACGTTTCAAATCAGTCCACGAGTCAACTGGATTTAAACCTAATTGAGAAGTGTAGAAAGGCCTAATATTAAACAACACTATGTTAAGTTTCTCTTCATCAGATAAGGGCTTGGACAAACGACTGAAATAATTTTGCATAACACTAAGATAATTGACTATATTTTCATCGGATCCTTGTGTGCGGGCTCTAATTTCTATCAAAAGTCTGTGATCATAATTAGCAGGTAAATACTCCTCGAGAAGTGCAGATTTCAATTCGGACCAGGTATTCACCTCATCACGCACTCCACGATACCAGTATAGTGCCTCCTCAGTGAATAACTCGGCAGCAGAATTGAAAAGTTTGAAATCATTGATACCGCGAGATAAGCAAAGTTCTTCTAAGCGTTGCAAGAATGCCTTTACACAAGTTTTCCCGTTAAAATGAAGATTTAGCTTATAAATTTGAGAGTGAGAATTAGAAGAATTATCAGTCTTGCTGGAAAGCATCGGCGGATTGGTTGCCGGGTTAGAAGAGTGATGCTGCGATGAACTACTCTTAAAATTGTCCATAATTCCATCAATTTTATACAAAATGCTGTCTAATCGTCCTTGAATATTATCAATTTCCGAGGTGTATTCCTCCTCATCTCCAGCATCCAATCTACCTAGACGGTGAAACAAATGGTGACCTAAGGTTTGAATTCTATTTAATATTTTAAGAGAACCCGACTTAGTAGAAGTTCCTTTAATTAAATCCTCTAATTCAACCATTTTGGCTTTTATTATGTCCAATTCCTCCCCAATATCCACATCACAAGTGAAAATCTCATCTGATGGGAGTTCTTTATTAAGCGCGCGAACCTGAGCTCTCAGACCTATAACGTTATCTTTAGGATGAGTGCCACGGATCCTTACTTCATACTCTAATTCATCTTTGTGTAGCAAATTAAAGCAAATTGGCCTTTCTCCCATTTTTAGCAAGTTGTAAATAGAAAGCAGGGCAAGTAAACAATAGGGTTAAAAAAATATTGACCAGACGTTACAAATTGCTTGGTAAAAAAAAATAATACTATATATAACTCTGATTTTATCAGAATGTAATGCAGGTTAGTAAAACAAACTTTATTGCAAAATAATGCAAGGGATCAATATTGGGCAACTAATTCTGAGCGAAAATGACCAGAAAAAAGGGTAATTTAATTAAATTTGAAATACAAGTTAATTTACCTCGATCTCCTGTCCCTGTTCGGGCGCCATGAAATGTTTATTACCTGGGTTTGCTATCTAATTCCTGTCCTCTATGAAATTTGAAGGGAAATAAGCAAAATTAAAATAAAATAACAAAAAAAAACTTTTACAATATTTATTTGAAGAAGAAGAAGCTGAAAGTTACACAAAGTTAAAAAAACTCGAATTAAAAAAAAATGAATTTATATTGGAAGTTACCTGTTTAATGTTAAGTAAAGAAGTAATTGCGATTAAAACGAGAAAAGAAAATTAGGGGCGCAGGAGATCGAATGGCCAATATTTAGATCCCTTTAAAGTTTTAAATTAAAAAAAAAATAAAATCAAAGGTTAATAAAATAAAAAATGTAGAAAGCTCAGGCACAGGCTGACCGATAATGCTGGCTTCGGCTGTGTGGTTACCTCAGTTTAAGCAAAAATGTCTATCGCAGATTAAAACGGTAGTATAAGCAGTGTCCTCTTGTTTAAATAAAAGAAATGTGGTATGCACTCCTGACACCTCGGGAAGCTGGTAGAAAGAACTCCCAGTGTTCAGCGGAGGGAGTGCTGAGGGAAACTTGAGGTGTTCTTTTTAACCCTGAAGTAGGAATAACAAAATAACTTTCAAAAGACTGCTTATGAAACAATGGTTTATTATAGGGCGGGGCTCTGGAAATTTCTAGGTTTTATTCCTGTTCAAAATCCTTTTCAATATATGTATAATTTTGTTTTAATGGAGTATGTTTATTCCTAAATTTAGAGCTGAATCTTATTTGGTTGTAATTATAAAAAAAGAAAGTCATAATCCCAAATGGTAGGTTACCCGACAATGAAAAATCTACATAATTTTGTAAAAAAACGATTTTGTATGAAATATTTCAATTTTAATTTATATATTCTACGCTTATTTATGTGTACCAATGGTGAGAAATCATATTATGACCGAAATTAGATAAAATTTTAATAAAATGCACATGTGAATAAAATACACATTCTACCCACTTTTGTAAATTATAAATTTCTCACAAAACCCCCAATTTAACCAGAAAGTTATTAGACCAAATGGAAGAATTAATCGGTTATTTAGCTCAATAGGACAATAATTAAAATAAAATAAATTACCTTTTCAGGGTTCTTTATGAATATCCAACAAAACACTTTTGTCTTATAACGCCGTACGACAACCACGTCGGCGAAAATACCTGTTACGACGGTTGCACTATTAAACTCCAAAATAATCGTATTAAATGGCTATTTAAACCTTTAAATTATAAAAAATAGCGAGCAACTATCGACCCGCTCCGAAAATCATCTGATTTCGTCTGCCGGTGTCGGCAAGTGTCTAGCTGTCAGTTCAGTCGTAGTGATGGGGACATCGGGAGTCGACATTTGCTCGAATCGACTCGATGAACTATCTATCGACTTCGTGCCGAGTGAAAACAACAGGCATGTAGTATCGATTTTTGAGATACGCCGGCGACAATCAAACCAACTCGCACGGATTCAATGAGTGATTAAATAAATCCGGAACAAGTAAGGAATGATTCGATAATCGTTTACCGGCTCGTGGAGTTATTCGCACGGCCAGACCACACCAGTCGAAATCAAAAATTACCACCCGCGTACATTTCAAAAATACAGAATGTTGCTTCCACGATCGCAATCGATATGTCTCTTATTTTAAATAGGTACCTAGTGCACAATTGAATCGCAATTGGATTGTAATGACCTGACTTTGACGCTTCTGATATTCCGTTACTCATTTTATTTACATTTCCCTACTAATATCATTGAAATACGCTCCAGTCGCAAATGAATAGAGATTCAAAACTGTTTAAGCAGAATACCACTATTGAGTGTATCTAAAAAAATGCAACACAATTAAGTCGCGATTGAATATCAGTTGCGTGGCCTTTAAAAGTTCATTAGCGGAATCGATCCCCTACTCAACAATCGAGCAATTAGGCAGTTAATCGACTTAATATTTATGGCATAGCAAAAATGGCATTACAACCTGTCCAAAACCGCGGCCAGATTTAAAATTTATTCGATTTCATCCGCTGACCCGAATATCGGCCAAAACTACGCAAGTCCGCTCTGATTGCTTATTGATTTATTTTAGACATTGTTTTAACGTTGTATCGATGTTTGCACGGGCTGATTGGACGATTGTACTCGATATATTATTCGCTTGCGGCGATCGCTGTTTTGAGTGATCGAAATATTTTGCCAGAATTGCATAGCCACGGAAGTTTCAGTGGGCTTTTACTATATACCATTTCACCTTTAAACTTACCTATGCCTTAGGTAGTGTATTTATTTATTTTGGTATAGTTAAGTATGGATCAATTGAGAAGTGATCTTCGCGTACTGTGGAAACCCTCCCAATCTTTTGGCTTACACCATAGACTTAAAAAGACACAAACGGATCGCCGGCGAATTAAAATTTCATTAATTCTCAGTTAATTAAAGTCGAAGAGTTACCTTAGCTCTTTGATAAATTAATAGAAAAAAAGGTTTAGGGTACATGGGGCACACTAAAAGTTTTGCACTTTTAGCTAATCGGAACTATTTGAATTTCGAATAAATTTTTTGAAACGACTTGCAACCTTCTTAGTAATAAAAAAAAATTGGCGGGAAATCATTTGTCAATTGTTTCTTATCACACATCAAAGTTCTACGTACGCAACGAAAATGGAATTAAGTAGAAAAGATTTTAGAGCTATGATTTTTTATGATCTATATGTATATGTCTCTCTCCGCAAGACTGTGCCGCTCGTCTTCAAAATGCTTTTCGGAGAGAAGCACCTTGTTTGAGCACCGTGAGGCGATGGTTTGCTGAATTTGAGAGAGGTCAGGTTTCTTTACATGACGAATTTCGTGAAGGCCGGCCTTCCACTGCCGTCAACGAAAATAATGTGGCTACTGTTAAGCGGCTAATTGAAGAAAACCCGCGGATTACCTTTGAGACAATTCGAGGACTATTGTGGATTGGTATGAGCCAAATTCAGAAAATTTTACACGAAGAATTAAAAGTTCGAAAACTTTGTTGTCGTTGGACCACTCATGAACTGACAGCGGAGCAGAAGCGGGCTCGCGTGGAATGGTGCTCACAGATGCTACTGAAGTACGACCACGAACATTCTAATGCTGTTTATGACATTGTCACAGGAGACGAAACGTGAATTTATTGTTTTGAACCCGGGTTCACTTGTTTGAAATTTCTTAAAAAACGCAAAGAAACTTTTCCCCAACCTATTATGACAAATTGAAACGGTCAACAGGCTTGGCAAGTTAGAACTTTTGTAGTGATGTCCAATCAGACCTTTCCATGTTTTGGCGTAATAAAACCATTTTGACACATGACGAACTAGAACAACAATTGGTGATAAAAATTCGCATGACGAATTGAAACAACTTTCAGTCATGACGAATTATACCCTAAATCGAAAAATATAATAGCACCCCAGCTGCCCTACCAATGGGCAGAATTATAATGCTACTCCAGGAGTAGCAGATCAACTGATAGCTCAAGACACCCAATACCTATCTCATATCGTATGCATGATCGCTGCAACCAACATTACAAATTGGTTGCTGTGCAAACCGCATCCCACCGGCAAAGTGTTGCAAATGTGATTAATCAATATGTTACTTACTAGTTGACGCCCGCGGCTATGCTACAATGAATATTATAAATAACCTAGTTACTGTGTCTCGAGTTTCCGCTATATAGCTTCGGGCATGGGGTTTTATAAGACGCGGTATCATTTGACATTTGTTTTTATGAGAAATCTATCTAGATTTCTCATAAAAACAAATGGAATCTATCTAGATTCTAGTTTCTAAGGGGGTTTAGCGTGAAGCCCAAGATCAACGTAGAGAATAGGCTAGTTTCCTAAAAAAATATAATTAGTCCATCCGTCAGTTAGATAATCAAAAAATATTGGTGACGTATTTTTCTTTTAAAAATTAAACAAATAATGGTAAAGATATGGCGCGTTAAAGTTCCGTGTGACGTCACAGTGTGCTACACTTTTTCGCAATATGTGACGTCACGAGCCCCCACTCCTAAACTTTGATGCGTTACATCTTAATAATTTATCGCTCAATTGACAAAAGAAAAAATACGTCACTAATATATTTTGATTCCCTAAATGACGGACTATTTTTAATGTTAGCCTTTTGACCCTGGAAACTAGCCTATTACTGTCTATGCCCTCTGCCCCAGATACATAAGACCATAAGTCAAGTGGTAATAAGTGTTAGTAAAAATTTTGTTAAAATAGGTTTGGAGTGTATCTCACTTTCGTCCTCAGCTGACGTATCAGATCCCAGGCTATGCATCAATCATGGTTCTAGTTTCGTTTCTGACAAGAACCTAGAAAACGGATCATCAACTTCTCTCAGGCAGGACGCATGATGTTTGAAAAAAAACTTCGTATAGTGATATTTTTTTTATCGATACTCGGCTAAAAAGGCTATGTCGCGTGGCAAAGATGTTATTATCGAACATGGGTGGTGTATGTATAATTAATTCGCGTCCCCTCTCGACCTTGCCAGAATTTGAGACGAATGATTTTTATGCTATTTTTATTTACATCTGCTGCGTTTGATGGATATTAATTGTAATTGGTTTGAATAAAAAAGTGATAATGATTTTAATCCTAGCTAATATTACAAAACCTATGTGTTTTTGCATTATGTTTGATTTTACCTTTTCCGATTTTGCTGCTGAACAGATCTTACTGAATTTTTGTAGTTATACATATAATTAGAGATGGGCATCATAATTTTATCAAAAATCAAAATTTCGTCGAGGCCGCGAAGAAAAGCTGGTTTCACATAAAATAAAGTAACTACAAAATTATGTTGATCATTAGTACATTGGTACACATACACAGGTTACAAGGTTGCCCTGCACACCCTGTTGGACACGCTAATCCAATAGTTGAAAAACAAACTCTCTTGTTTATGACTAAAACCTTCTTCAGATCATCTGACCATCGGGATGCTGGACGTCCGAATCCACACTGCCCTTGCCGGTGCGTGGATCCTTTGTTTCCTTTCTGCCTCTTCGGCCATCGGTTCTCCGCTCTATGGTTTCCTAAATTCATCTTAATCCAAAGAACTAACTGTCCTTGTGGGATACGTAAGTATCGATTTGTGTGAGGTCATCAGACGTGATAATGGGTGTGGTCGCCGCTAATCGGCGCTTACCAAACAGTACATGTGCGGTGTTTGTACAACCACATGATAGATAATGAGGGTATAGAAGTATGTCCTCTTACGCAAGCGAATCTCCTTTCATTCTTATTAGTGATTGACACTGGTGATAGGTTATTTAACCTGCTTAGAGTACGGTGGCCAACGTAAGAAGACCACGTCCATTGACGCGGAGTTGAGCCTCTGAATGTAAAACAATTTATTCGCTTAAAATAGAACCCTCTGGAGCACTATTGTCTATGTGTACTCATTGATCTATGTCTGATGTCTTCAGGCAATTTGACGAACTGACAGTTCGGGCCAACAACACATTCGAAAAAAAAGTATTGATAAGGAACTGATCAACTGACCAGTTAACTGAATGCGTAGATCGTTACACGTCATTTCTACGTCTAACTATACCGTGGTGCCTCTGTTTGCTTTAGGCTTTGCGAAATTCCGAAGTTACATTGTGACGTGGTTATTGGCAAATAGCATGTTATTTTTGCTATTGTTACTAAGGTTTGCTACTTGGGTACTAAGCAGTCAGATAGATTCACCATTCATCCGCGTATGGAAGGGCAGATACCGAAATCCGTGGTTGACTGTATGTGTCATCCATAGATTATGGAATACTCTAGATATAGTCATCCAACACTTTTGTACACGGCGCTTTGTGTCCAAAACCGAAACTTTTTTAATTTTCATGATTGCCAGGATGTATGTTAAATACTAATTCTTGTAGAAAAAATAAAATGTAAATATAGGTGTGTAAATGTTGCGTGTTATTAATAGGCGAAAATAAAAGTAAATTAAAATTTGATATGGATAATGAGTAATTCAGTTTTCAAGTACAACATACAAAATCATTCGACTCACTATTTATGGCAAATGAAAATTTGCACGCTCAGTTTCCGCTAGCCAGTGTTGGGCTTAACTACATTTTCTAGTTTAATTACAAATTATAGCCCGACCAGGAAAATAGCAGCTTTGGCCATATTGCGGAAAAATATTAGAACTAATTTATTTTACTGCCAACTAGGTATTCAAGTAACATTTCGTCATCTCAATGTCATCTGCCAAAAAGGGACAGAAGTGGACGTTGTGTTTTTGTATCAAATAAAAATATTTATGCAAATGGTAAAAATAATATATAGTAATGAGAATGATATAAAAGATGTTATCATATTTGATGCGAATGAAACGAAGGATTAATTTCTATTTTATTAACTGACATAGTCAATTTTGTTGTTGACATGACCAACATGTTAAGGCGAACAGTAGCGACGCCAATGCAGGGTTTGTATTTTCCTGTCGGGCTATACAATACTTGTAGTCGATTACTAGTAGTTACAACTACATGTAGTTTAACTACAATAATCGCAACTACGTATGGTAGTTAGACTAATGTAATCATGTCGTTGTAACTACCGATTACAATATATATTTTTTTGGTTCGTAATGATATAATTATGCGTTGATTGATTAATTTTTAACAAGCCCGATTTTATTAAATATTTTTTTATTGTATAATAACTTTGCTATTTGTGAACAGATTTGAAAAAATACCTATTTTATCTGATAAAGTAGATGACTTCGAGGCGCGGATTTCGCATAATTTTATTATCAAAATAGGTTTTTTTATCTACGAGATTAAGTGTTTAACCCTTATCCTTCTGACGTTTCAACAGTGTTAGGATAGGAAGTATAAAGATATTACACGCCAAGTGCTAATCTTAATCCTGTAATTTTGTTTTAAATATGCAGTGCGTTAGCTTAAAAGTAAATATAAGATTATAATTATTTGGATCAAATTCTGGATGGTGTTCCTCTTGACAGTTACGGTCTTACAATCAACAACAAATAGCATTGAGTTCGCCCTTGTCAGGTGGAGCCAAGTCCATATGTGCATTCTGAAGAGCTGCTATGGCTGAAAGATGAGCATATCCCACCTTTGACTTTCCTCATGAGGCTGGCATAGTCACAATATGTGACTGAAGCCTTAATAAAGAAGATGAAATTAGGCACACAGATAGATAGCTATATAATTAAGTATAAGTACAGATTGGACAGGGGAAGTAAGTTTGTGCAAGTGCGAGTCGGACTTGCGCACGTAGTGTTCCAAACCGTTATGTATAAAAATCGCAAAAAAAAAATAATTTGAATGGATTTACCCCACTTAAATTTTTGTTACATTTTAATTTAATTATTAATTTTTAACGTTAATATATAACTAAACATTTTATGAATATTTAGCGTCTACCTGCTGCCTTTTTTCTTTTCGAACCAAAAAAAGCAAAAAAAATCACGTTTGTTGTATAAAAGCCCCCTTAAATATGTATTTTATTCTGTATTCAGTCAGCATTTCTTGTTATAGCGGTCACAGAAATACATCATTTATTTATTTAAACTTTATTGTACATAATACAATTGTATAGCACAATAGGCGCACTTAATGCTAAAAACATTATCTAACAGTCAACCTTTGGGTTAAACAGCTATCGTCATCATCATCATCTGCGAAATTTCTTTAACTATCGCGATTCATGAGATCCACCCTACACAGACTGACAGACGATCAGCAAAGTCTCAGTAATAGGGTCCGGTTTTACCCTTTGGGTACGCAACTCTAAAAATAACAGTTATTGTCTTCTCATGCGAAAGAATAAATAAAAAAATATTTGATGTAAATCATGTAATCGTAATAGCAACAATAGAGTTAGTATTCGAAATGTTCCAACTTTTTTTTCCATTACTTTCTGTAATCGAGTAGTTGGTAGTTAGATTACATTTTGCCCAACTCTGCCGAAGCCTATGATTCGATCAATCAATCAACTTTATTGCGTATTATGGGTGTACAATGATGATTATATATAGCAATTACAAGATCTTAGACCACAAACAGCCGTACGGCATGCAACATGTTTGTCCTATTGGACAGCGTTTTGGAACTTTTTTTACTTATTTTACTGACAGTAAGGAACTCTTTTACACTGTAGTATGCTTTTTCAACCAACCATTTAAATAATTTTTCTTTGAAGCTATTTATATCCTCGATTTCAGTAATGTCCTGTGGTAATTTACATTTTTATAAAGTACATTTTCGGAGCCATACAAAATACACTCTGTCGGAAATGTGGCCTGCAACTGTCATCATGTCGCAATTTATCTCACACATCGTTTTTGAGCTTTAAAGGCTTGCTCTTTGTGTGTTTTTTTTTCCTTTTCCCCAAAACATTACACCGTATCTTAAATCGATTTAGTCATGGTCCTAGATTGGACGGTAATAAGTACCGTCTATTACATACAATGAAGCACTGTCGTCTGATCTAAGACCCGTCGACTATGCCAACCGCTTCAAAAATGTTCCATATAGATTTTTTTTTTCATTAATTTCGAATGCCATAGAGCACGGACATGTGTGTATAATTAAACTTTTACTTTTCTAAATAAAATATGGATAGGCGGTGTTGCAAGGAATGAAACCAGCAATTTAACTGGTGAATAATTAATAGACAAACTAAGTTATCATTAAACAAAACACAGCTGTTGTGGAGCAAATTAATAACGCGTTGTCTGCATTTTTCCCACAATAATAAAAATATTACGTTTACAATAAACGTTGAAACTTTTAATATACCTATATATTACGAAACTAGTAACATAAAAAAACAGTTTTAAAGAGTTAAGAGACAACTCGTCCGAATTCAAATGGCGAAATAACAAATTAGTTCATTAAGATCCGGGGGATTTTTCCCCTACTTACTATGATGGCGCAGCGACCCAAAGTGAGTCTTGGCCTCCGATAATAAGGAATTGTGCCCTAAATCAATTTTAATAAGGTTACATGTACATTGTGAGTACATGGCCTGAATCAACCCTGTTACCATCTAGTATTTCAATAACTAGGTTCCGTTACTCCGTGATGTGGTCCCCCTAACGATCCCCACATGGCAACCGGACTCCTGATGTGCCTTCCGAAGTCCCGAAGCACGGAATCGTCTTTATTAACAATCAGGACGCCGATTCAGAGGTTTTCATTAGTTAGCCGCCATGTTTTATCGAGAAATCTCAAATTAAACTTATCTCTAAAGCCGTGAGAATCAGCCCCTAGATCATAAAAGCCTGTAATGGCCTAACACTCCTAGCCAAACTAAAAACAAATAAATAAAGTACTGAACTCACAACCATCGAGTTTGCGGGCAAACACCATTTCAGTGGTCCAAAGAGTAAGTACCCTTTGGTATTCTACTTTATAAACTAATTTTAGCTATAAATTCGAAAGTGTCAGTCTCACATTCACCTGCGCTAACACCTGGCTGCTCCCACCCCTCCCCTAAAATTAGGAACGGTATGGTCCGAACATAGATATCTGAACCAATGAAAGATGGTTCTCTAGCGATTTGTTACAGCACACATTTTGGTGGCTCAGCTTATTTTTAAAAAATAGCAACTGTGCCAGTCTACTTGTAACACAATAAACTATGTCTAAATATGATATTATTTCTATTTTATATACCTACTTATTACGAAACAAGATAATGGTAATTAAAAAAAACTAAAACACCCGACTGCCTTTCTATGTAATTTGGAAATGAGAAACCCAAAAACATCCGCCATTTCGTTTTTATTTTTTTATTTTTATGTACCCAGTGTCACTCTCACAGTAAATACGAATCTAACAAAACTCGAAAAACATAAACCTCCTTCTGGCGCAGTCGTGTAAAAACATTAATAATTTTCGTGTTGCCCATAGGAGGCGTCAGAAGACTCACTCTCGAGCCCACTCTATAAATTATTACTATCTCTATGGCTCCGACAATTCGATGCACTTAATTTTTTATATCGATCCCCTGTCGATAGCTTGATTGACTTCAAATAACTCAACCCCATTTTTGTTCATGAAATTTCTACACCCCATTTGGTTAATTATTACTTTTTACACCGCACCGTATAGAGGGATACGATGTACAGTGGGTCACATAAAAAATATACATTCTGCGATACACCTGAAGTGTTATACTTTTCATTTGACCCAATGTACTTCCTCAAGAAGCTCGATAACTAAACATGGTCGTAAAGAGCGCGTAACTATCAAGCAACGGCGAGCGCGGCCTAACTTTGGACTGGTCGCCATTAGTGTTATTTCTATCTTGAGCTTACTGTACTTCGATAGGCAAGGAAAGTTAATAACTAAGCCAATGCTGGAATATAAAATGCGTTATACTAGGTCATACTTATGTACTATGTATATTATACTCCCTATTTGTGTAAATCTATGTATGTTTATTTAGCTGTAAGGTTCTTTTTTTTATGTAACATCACACGAAGCTTTTTTGCGCCGCTTTGTATTTTCTCTGTTTTTCCTAATGGTTGACTGGGAGAGAATGCTTTTAGCATTAAGTCTGCCAATTGTATTTTTACTTGTGGTACAATAAAGTTTTAATAAATAAATAAATACTTAAGTTGACGTGACGTTATGGGATCGACTAGTAAAAAGAGACTGGCTTAATCACGTGTTGTCGCGAACACACTAGTATGATAAAAATAGTAAAGCTACCTAAAGATATATAATCCTAACAACCACGTTTGCAAATACTTATGGTAGAAGCATGAACTAAGTTGCTGTTACGACGAGACCATATTCAACTAGACTAACAGGAATAGCAGGTCGACTAAGCAATTCATAGAATGCCACAGCACATTTTTTATCATTGGCAGTAGTTCTTGGGATAAAAATATAGTTACTTGATTGCTATAAGCCATTAAGATCATATTCCCAGTAGCGTTCCTTAAGAATTTTTTAAGTATAAACTTTTGTTGTACTACAAGTAAAAATACTTAGACAATTTCATTTTTTGTTAGCTCTGTATGTCTTACTGCTGGGAAAAAGTCTGAAAGGTTGCCTACCATAAACCTTCGTACCTAGCACTCTCTTGCCTGTTTCTGAAGTTTATGTGCCGTGCAGTACTACCCTAGTTTATGGAAAGTTTCCATTATAAAAATGGTTCTCGAAGCGGAAAAGCCTCCACATTCAGCAAGCTCCGTCTTCTGCCGGTCCTGTCTAAAATATTTGAGAAGTGCTTCAGGCAAGAATCTTTCCCATTCTCTCTGAGACTGGCATTATCCCAAAGCACCAGTTTGGGTTCAGGAAATACCATTCAATCATAGAGCAAGTGCATTGAATCAGTGAGCCAGTTAGGAAATCACTTGAAAGCTAAGAATACTAGAGAGCTCCGCCGTGTTCTTAGACGTCCAACAAGCTTTTAATAAAGTGTGGCATGAGGGCTTCCTCTGCAAAGTAAAAAAGCTTTGCCTCACAGCTACTACATGCACACATACTGCTTCTGAATTTTACGAGATACAGAGTGGAGTCCCCCAGGGATCTGTAATGGGCCCCATTCTCTACACTTTATATACCTCCGATCTCCCTGAAGCTCCAAATGTTACCACTGCCACCTTTACAGACGACACTTGCTATACTGGCAAGCAACCGGAACCCAAACGAGGCTTCTGCTACACTGCAAGTAAGCCTTGACAAAATACACAAATGGCTTGAAAAATGGCGAATTAAAGCAAGCAGCACAAAATCGACCCATGTGACTTTCGCCCTAAGGAAAGGTGACTGTCCACCGGTGAAACTGAGAAGTAACAGCCTGCCACGAAAATGCGAAAATCTTAGACTGCAAACTGACCTAGAAAAGTTATATTAAAACAAAAAGAGACGATATCAACCTGAGATACAAAAACATGAATTGGTTTATGACAAGGAACTCTGTCTTATCTATTGACAACAAACTCCTGATTTATAAGACTATCCGTAAACCCATATGGACCTATGGGCTCCATTTGTGGGAGAGTGCATGTGATTTGAGCATTGCCATGATGCAAAGATTGCATAATGGCATATTAAGAAACGTCGCCAACACACCATGGTTCATCACGAATGCCGAGATTCACGATAGACTACATACAGGTCAGCTGGGTGATACAAGGATCGTCTAATTAACCACCCTAATTAACTTGCATTAAATCTGGTAAACATCTGGAACTGGATTCCAGGCCATAGTAATGGTTGCTGCCACTGGGAAGTGACCTTGCCCTGACACATTCTTACAACAGATCCACTAAAAGTCATCAACTGATTGCAGTTAAAAAAAAACCTCTGACTGTTGCGTTTTCAAGGCCAAACCACTTAACGGATTTTAACGCAAACTCTTTAACTAAAGACCCGGGGTCAAATAAAGGCTACTTTGTGACACAGACAGAGCTACGGGAAAAAGCTAGTAGACTTATATAGTTCACAAGTAGTTTGTTCATAGTGATGTTTATTTACTTCAATGTGGGTAACTATTGTAAAAGTCTAATACTGATACTGGACATATATTTTCGAAAGTTTTTTTGGTCATTTAAAGAAAGAAACAGACTTTGTTACTAAAACTAAATATTTAGCCCAATCATTTCAATAATAGTTTGTATTTTTTATGCTCAAAAACATAACTCTTAAATTCTGAAAGTTTTGTTTTTAGGTCCAAACCTTATTACTTAGTGCTTGATGATAATCAACTTATCCTATAACTTTTTATTTTCACAATAATTTTCTTCGATTATTTAACATCTGATAGCCAGCCGCCATGATAATGCTCAAAAAAGTAGCAACATCAGCACCTCTACTGGTTAAAAATATAACAATTTTAAGATATGATCACTTGGTTCTTGGCCAGATCATGATGCAATTGTATATCAATTGATAATATCATTAAATGTTGGAAGCTCAATGATCTGGTCGATTCTGTTTTGGCCACATCATGAAATGATCAATTTAACAACCTGTTCCCTGTTTATCGAAATCTACAAGCTTACAAGTTACATGTGTAACATGAACTAATTCCACAAGTTGCTAAAAATTGTGTTCATCAAAAATACAATATTACAAGATCACAAGTCTACAAATTTACAAATTACAAGAATATTTTCTACAAGATTTTGTAAACACGATTATCTATAAAAATTACTACAATTGTAGATTATTGCACTTCTAATGTTGATTTACAAGCCATTTAAAAATAGAATAGTTTCCAACTGGGTAATAAATCTATGAGGTAATGGTAAAAAAATAAAACATGTTCCAACATCCTTAAACGAATTTTGTATGTTATATAATATTATATATTATTTTATAAGCTTTATATGGTCATTACATTAATTGTATTTACTTTTAACAAACTTTTTTAACAAAAAATATCTATAATACTAAGTCATGTCTTTATAAATCGCCATAAAATCTTTTACTGTAATACCACATTCGATAATCAATAACAGATATACTTTTTGGCGCCAAAAATTAATAATTTTGATTTTTAACTAATTTTTGTCTACATAGTGAAATATGCGCAAAAAAAAAGGCTAATCGAAACAACTTTCGAGGAACAAAGGGTTAGACATATAAACATCCATACAAGTCTAAAACTTAAACCTTATTTTTTGGCTTCACCACTGTTGCGTAAAAACAAACGTTTTTTGTGCAAAGTCTGATAATCCTATTACATGAATCTGACCACATTTAGTGAATTAGAGCAACAATGTAGGCTAAATTAATTACAAGCTACAAGTTACAAATATATTTTTGATAAACAAATCCAGAAATATTACTTGTAAAAATACTTGTATTACAAGTGATTTTATTGTAGCTTGTAATTTACAAGTGTAGTTTCCATAAATGCTTTTTTTTTTTAAATCAAATTATATTTTTTTTATTTTAATTTTTTATATTTTATTTTATTATTTATTTAATTTTCTTTACACATAAAATAAATTATTAACATCTACTAACCGCTTGCCGTTCCATTCCTAAAATTGCAATACCCGACAGGGTTCAGGGTTCATAGTGTTAAGAACTGTTAATGTACTATATAAAATGCAATAAATGATTTGAATTGAATAGAGGCAATAAAGTTGATTGATTTTAATTCATATACATATATTCATACTATGTGGGTTGGGCTACAATACAACAGCTGACTTCACACACCCTATTTAGTGGAATATTTTTTTAAAAAGATGTAAAAAAAGTATGATTATTTGGTAAGTTAACCAAGTAATTTCAAAATTTGATATTGAATTCATCGCTTTTTTATATTTTAGTCCTCATTTTATTATGATATTTTGTGATTTGCCAAATTATATCATGAAATATGATTTTTAGCCGAAATTCACATTAAACATAAAACAGAGGCCTCCTAAAAGCCACACCAGACACGTAGATGCCCTAAATTGATTTTATCGAACAACAAAGAGTGCACGATACGTAAAACATCTGTTTTATACCATACAGGGCGAGCAATGACTTCAACAGTTCTTTTGAAGTTTTAGAGTTAAGTTTCAAGAAACGATAAGACAGTCGCTCAGAAAATGAACAGCTGCTAAGGCGAGCCGGCTCACCGGCGCCAGCCACGCCACGATAAGACATGAAAATGGAACCTCGAAAAATAGGTTACAGTATCCCTACTTTTAGATCCATTTTTAACCAACAATCCTTAACCTATAACCGAAAATAACAATACTCACGTCTTATAACAGGTATCATCCAACAACAAGCGTCATAGCGATCCAAAAATGAAAATCACTGTATAAATATATTCACAATTTAACACTGAACATTTTTTATGGCATCCAACGTATTGCACAAATGACTTTAAAATCATCGATAAATCATAACAAATTGCACAGACCGATTATAAAACCACAAACACTTAAAACAACGATAATATTCATAAAGTTATTATCACAATTTCAACGGAATATCACACAAACAGATACCACTTTTCTACATGTCCTTGCATTCTCATAAATTGGCAGCCATCTTGCGTTCATGCGAACAGTAAAATGTTGCCAGAATTGAATTTAAATTCACCCATCAGTCACTTGGAGAACACTTGGGGAAAATTTAAAACTACATCGCGTGTGTGTGACTGTGTTTCATGGATTCATCATCTGTAATTTGTCTTTACTCTGTGGTTAAATGAAGGTCTGTGGTCACTATCAACAGTAACATCCACATTAATTGCGTTTAAGTACCTACTGTTTTTTTTTTTTTCTATGGTTGTAGGTAGTTGCAGATAGAGCCCAGCGATTGAAAATTAAACAAGGACTAAGGAGATATTGGAATCTGTTGAGTGCAGATTGCAGAGGATTACCATGACATCAAATATAATGCACCATCTCGCTTACCAGCTCGCATTTGAATGGATTAAATTTAATATCATTGCCATTACAACCCGCCAGACCGCTTCAGATAGACCAAATTGGCTAGTAAACTTTTTCATAAAAATTGCTAATTCGTAAACCATTTCGAGGAATAGGTTTAGGGAACAGATTACATTAATCAGATCTTTAGATAAGCAAGTATTTTTTATGAAAATCGCAGAAAACCCAATGACTTTCATTTTTTAGCAAGGTTAACGTATGACGTAGCCGGATAACTTCCGGCTATTCACATTTAATTTTTTAGGTTGGCAGCACAGCGTAGTGAATAAATATTTTTTGTTTGGTGGCGCTAACTAAACGCTTGAAATGTCATCTCTGTTCAAGTAAACATAACCTAATTACATTCATTCATACATTATAATGAAGAAGCGGTGTCCAATTATTGAAAAATCAGATGTAAACGGATGAAGAGACTGCAGTAAAGTCCAATAAACAGGCCAATATGCAATAGATACGAGAAATGGGGTACCTAAATATTTGGCGTTTGTTTACAAACAAGAAACCAACTCGGGGCTCGCGGTCCATCTTGACTTTGACACTGACATATATATTTTTTAATACCTTAGTCATTTTTGCTTTCTTGCAGTTCGAAATGGCCATTATAGCTGCGTGACGTCATCACTATAAAATCTTTAAAATTAAATAACAAAATAAATATAATTTTAAGATTTTTTTCGTTTAACTTGTATCTCCGAAATAGTCTATTCTATCAATAAAATATATAATATACACAATTAATTTTTTAGTTGACTAGCCAATTATAGATACTATAATACTACTTGCGTTAGGGCTGGCTTAATTTAGTTCGACAGTAGACTTCTAGCAGATGAAATGACTCCCCCCGACTAGCCGCCAACTTACACCAATATTCCTAAAACTTTACTTAAACTCGACTTAGCCGTACTCCACCTCATTGTGGTATGATTATTCGATACTAGTTTCTTTGACTTGAGATGATTTCTCATTAGAGTTGAGTATTAAACTGTCAAATATAAAGTTGGTTACCTTGAGGTGTCCTTGAAATTAAATAAAGTGGATATAAATCGGGTTTTTGCCATTTTTGACTTACTTTATTTTATTTTTAATCTATAGTTTTGTAATTTTCAATTTTTGTATTTAGAATTGTTATTATAACCTGTGACTAGAGAATACAATCCCGAGCATGTTTTTCAATCCCGGGCTTACGGGATTTTTGAAGCCTTTTCCCGGGATCCCGGGCCTATCCCGGGATTAGACTATGTGGTTTCTAATTGGGCTAAAATAAAAAACACGAGTTATTAAAAAAAATGTCTTTAATGTCTTTGCACAACACAAATCAGAATAATAATAAGAAAAGAAAAAACACAAACCAAAAAATACTATACTTTTGCAAGAAATTAAAAAAACAGCACAAAATAACTATTTAGAATTTCGAAAATATAATCGCAGAAATATCAAAGCATCCAATGTTTGACTTCCGAGCCTGCTTCGTAGTCTATTGCCAACATAAGCAGCAGCTGAAAACGCTCGTTCAGCTTCTACGCTGGTCGGAGGAATAGACAATAGATACTTATATGCTGTTTCTAAGTGATATCCACGAACTCCTCCATTTTCGAACAGGCTCATTTCACGTCTAATACTATTTGCCAACCCCAATTCATTTTGTACTTGTACTTCAGGATCTGGGGATTTCATACTCTTGTTAATTTCCAGCTGTAACTTTTCCTTTAATGTCAATTGGGGTTGGGATTGGGAGGTTTCTGACCTTAGCTCATCATCTGTTTGTGATCCTGACCTTGCTTCTTCTTCCGTGTTATCTCGACTATTAAGTCTTTTAACAATACTCTTTATTTGCTTCCTCACTAAAGCCTGTGTCGGAACTGGAAATAAGTCGTGCCATTCCAAATCCGATAATAACTGATTTTCATCATCCATTCGTGGATTTTGTAAATAATTTAACACGCCAGTTATATCATCACTTCATCGTTGCTTTATACGTTCCACTAAGGATGTTTTAATTTTTTTGGCAAGTGCTGAGTTTTTGCTAGACAGTTGTTTTATAAGAAATTTCAAAGCGGCATCAGCTGTGCATAAATTAGCATCTCGCCGACAGATTGCTTCTACTGTCAATTTAATTGGGGTCAGCACATCAACAATTTTATTTACCAATTCAAAATCAACATCTTCTAAACGAATTGGATGATTGAGATCTATAAGAGCTTTTTGAATGCATGCTTTTAAAAGATAAAATCGCTCCAGCATTGTTAAAAGACTATTCCACCTGGTTTTACAGTCCAAAAGAAGTGACAACTCTTTTCCATGTTCAATTTTCACATATTTTTGAAGTACTGTTTCATTTTTCAATGGAGATCTTTTGAAATACACTACAACTTTGCGGATTTTCTTTATCAGCTTATTAATATTTTCATATTGTGTTAACTTTGGTACGTGTTCTGGCGCAAGATCATTTTGTGACATTACGATTAAACCTGATTCTGGACAGTCTAAGTCTTCTAAATGGTGTTCATCATCGCTGTCGTCCATATAATCAACAGTCCCTGCTGGTTCATTTATAGTATCATCTGAGGTAGGGCTATCTTGCAAATTATTATGTTTTTCATAAAGCACATCACAGACCGCCAAATTGATACCATGTGCGAGACACAGTTGTTGTTCAGTGCAAACAAGCTGCCCCACCTTTATCATAACATTCGGTCCATCGGTTACAATAGCCACGATGTCAGTTTCTAGGGAAATGTCAAATTTACTTAGACGCTCTTGCAATATACGAAGACAATTTTCAGCTGTCATACTATCGTAAATAGGAACAAGTCCTAAGTTCCAAAATTTTTTATATGAATGAACGTTGACCGCCATGTATCGTTTATTGGAAGTTGAAGTCCACTCGTCGAAAGAAAGACTAAATCTTTCGTTGGTTCGTTGGGGAATTACCTTAAGAGTATTGTATTAAAGTATTCCGAGTGGAGAAGTCCCTTCTAAGTTCTACGACAAACATATTATTAGGACTGTACCTGTGTAGTAAATAGTGGGTACCTAACTACCTACGTATTGTACGAGTTGCTTTTTGTCGTAATGTATTAAAATAATCTAGGCAAGGTTATTTTCAAGACGCAACGGACTACGGAATACAAACTAGACTTGTTTGTGGCAATCCCAAAAATCCCGAGATTAGCCAAGTACAGTCCCGGGATTTTCGGGGCCAGAAAACGGTCGGGATCCCGGGATCCCGAGATTTGGGATCCCGGGATTGTATTCTCTACCTGTGACGCTCCTCTTAGAATATCGTTTTAAGGAAAGTTCGAGGACTTTTTTTCCAATGAGTTTGAGTGAAGGACGTTCTTAATTAAGGTTATGTTTAAAAATATGGGTGTTAGTAATAAGTTACGGCTGTCACCAGCATAAATCGTGAGAGTTAGACAGTCAGAATTTTCACAGATGATATATTTCTGTTGCCATTTTAACAACATATACTATAAAACAAATATTTTATAGTGGCTCCAATACAACATGTTTTTTTTTTGCGGTTTACATATATAATTGTATTTAACCCAAGTAAGACTGATCCCAAAAATACCATTTTTATAGCAGAGAGGTGGTTTTGCAGTACCTTACCTAAAAGTATTTGAGCATAAAGCAAACTACTTTATAAGATATGAAAGATCCAAAATATTGAATTTAGTTTATTTGAATGATGTCATTATCATTCTCTCATTTTTCCAGTCGTATCGAATTTACAAAGTATACTAACCTTTCAAACAAAAAAGAACATTTTAATTTGGTTCAGAAATGATGAAGCTATGCAGTAACAAACATTTAGAAGAAATACTTTTTGGATTTTGGAAGACTGTTGAAAATGATTTGCAGTAGGTAAAAACGATTTCGTCAAATTATGGGTAATTTTGAATACAGGTAACATTAAAACCATAACTTCACCATAGACACAAATACATCTGTAGGTATTTTTTTCAGACCACCATCCATCGACGGACGCACAATTAGAGGCTTACCATCATATAATAAAGCAGAACAAAAACAAGCGAGCAAGCAAGATGTCGCCTTACAGTGTGTATTGCGACTTCTCGCTTACTCACTTGCTTCTGCCCTGCTTAGTGTGCAAAAACTTATGGTATATTTTTGATATTTAATGTTAAACCAACTGATGCGCGCGGGACATAAGAATAGTACATGAAACTTATTTAAACTTTATTGTACATTATACAATTGTATAGCACAATAGGCGAACTTAATGCTAAAAGCATTATCTAACAGTCAACCTTTGGGTTAAACAGATGTGGGTATTAAAAATAAATACAATACAAATAGCTATAAATACAAAAAGTTGGAATGATAATTAACTTACTTATGGTACTTACATAATATACATAAATAAACGATGAAATAATAATCAAAATACAATGAATTTTAAGAGTTAAATCAACGAAATAATAAACTCAGATTGAGCGAGATGGAGCAATACAAAATGTAAGGCGACATCTCTTTTACTCACTAAGTTGATTCGAAGAATTAAATGCTATCTCCATATTCTTACTTCCATGATCTCATCACATGCTCTGCTGGCATTTGCTACGGATGTAGTGAAGTGACTTATTAGTTTGCTCGTCGATTAGACGATTTTTGCTCCGTTGCTATTTAATTTATTAGCCTCATTGATAAAGGATAACGTTGATTAATCTTTATCAATGATTAGACTAGAAAAATTGAGATTTGTGTCTACATTTTTCGTCTTTTCTCTATGGATTTTTAAAATCGTAAAACGTAGATTTTGACTATAAAGCTCGACATTTATAGGGTGGCTTTTATCCCAATTTTGCAGAG
The DNA here is from genome assembly GCA_947363495.1 of Euzophera pinguis. Taxonomy (NCBI): domain Eukaryota; kingdom Metazoa; phylum Arthropoda; class Insecta; order Lepidoptera; family Pyralidae; genus Euzophera; species Euzophera pinguis. The sequence continues at coordinate 10,685,757 of OX376176.1, forward strand.
TATATAATAGATAAAAACTACTCGAAACTAGAACACTTATAATAGAAAAAAATAATTGAGAAATTTGGACCTTACACTACAAAATCCTGCCAGCACCTGTCAGGAGCGCTATTTTTAAAATGTAGGTATGACTAGTGATGTGCCGTTTCGGAAATATTTCCAAAAAGTAGAAATATTGCCCGAAGAAGAAATAATGGGGAATATTGGTTAAATATGACTAATATTGGATAGAAATATATATAAAACTAATTTCATAGTTAACTGTACCTGCCAAGAGATAAATCTTAATTTTTTAAACTTTATCTGAAATTAACGTTTGCCTAAAAAACATGGCGGCTAACTACAGCAAGGGCTACAGAGACCTGATATTGAAATGTACGACATAGTCGAACAAAACCATTCGATATCGAACATAAATTATTCGACTCACCGATTGTGCTCAGATTCTCGCGCTTTTAGAGTTAAAGTCACGAAGATAGCACAAAATTATATAGTACTAGCTGTTTCCTGCAGCTCCGCCTGCGTCAAAAAGTAGCCTATGTTTGACCCCGGGTCTTCAACTAAATTTCATCAAAATTAGTTCAGCGGTTTGGCCGTGAAAGTGTAACAGACAGACAGGACAGGTTAGGTCGGTGGTGCCAGAAAAAAAGTGGGTTATTCTGATAGATGTTGTCCACCTAATCATTGCTTGTTCAAAAATTATTATCTTGCAATACATTTTTGATTAAATGAATTATTAAATTTAAGTTGATACAGTTTCGATGCCATAATAAGAAATTAACCCATTTTTTTTCTGGCCGGCTGACTTGGATAGTTGGATGTCTTTTGACTATGAAAGAAGTTAATAATTACAGGTATTTTCGAAATAAAACAACAAAACTGTAGTTAAAAATATGTAGTACTCTTTATTTTATATTTTTGTTACTTCAATGTTAATAACTTACAGACCACAGGTCTTACGATTTCAACTTAAAATAATTAAACTCTTACGATTGTTACGAGGAAAATTAAGAAAGAAAAATGAACATAAAATGGTTGGTTCTTGAGTAGGCAAGAAAAAAAAAATGCAACTTTTTACATTGGTTATAAACTTCCTTCTTACGATTTGGCATGGATTTGGCATAATGCAAGTGATAACAAGTAATTTATTATTATTATTGTCAATTTTTCTTATATTCCTTTTGTATTTATTGCTGCCATCCGCACCATGATAAACCGAAAAAGTATTATTTACATTAGTTTAACCAACTAACGAAGACGCCATTAAAAATCAGTTTATCACAAAATTAATACTAATTTTAATTTAAACTTCAGTCATAACTAGAGCGCCTTCTAAAACGAAGGATTTTTTAAATATTTTGAAACATTTTTTTTTCGTTTTTTTTTAAATATTAGAAATAATCGTGTCATCCCATCCCTTGGTCCCACTAATTCCCAAAACACTTTACATGTTTTAGAGTCAATAAAAAACGCCGTTGGTAATAATGTGACCGAAGGCTTAAAACATATTGATTAAGTAAGTACCAATTAAAAATAACATCATCATTGCATACTTTCACATTGGAATGCAGGTTTTAGACAAAATAAAGTTAAACAATCCGAAGTACAAAATACAGTAATAAAAAATGCACTTCATAAAGGACCAGTGGTCCATCAAGAGTTCTGACTAGACATAGACAATCACACTCACGCCTATTTAGTCTGTGTAAGGTCACTTTACCGCCCAAATGACTCGCACACTTCACCACATACTTTTTAAAACTATAGACGCCGCGTCTATTCGCCAATACATGGTTGCCAGTAACATTTGAAAATCGTCACGGAATATTGTCCGGATCGGATTTGTCGATTAGCCATCGTTTAGTCAATAACGAATCTCATTTGACGATAACGCCGGGATTCTTCTGATATTCCACTGGCAGGAATATATGCATCGAGCTCTCTATTTCACTTCTGCATAGAGGGCATCGATCACATCTGAAAAGACAGAAAACATTTATAATTTTTTGATCCTTTTTGAACTGAAATTAAATTAAAATTAAATTAAAGACACAAACTGGCTCCTGGCACCTAAGAGTCTTATTAAAAGCGGTAGGGCTGCGCAGGTTCCACGCACATTTTCGATAGGTACTAGTAACTATAGTATTAACTTATCGACACAAGGATTGTCACTACGATCACCAAAAACGTAAACGTGAGAGAGTGCTATATCTCATTACGAAAATTGCTTCCAAGTTTCATGACTCGTATAGTATGCGTAATTGGTAAATTAAGAATGAAGATCGCAAGTATTTCTGTGCATCACGTATGGTGGCCGCTTCCAACCAGTTGGTGAGAGGGAAGGGCAGCTCCTATCTCTCTTCATCTTATCGTTACTCCTGATAAAAACTAATTGCTTTAGAGCCCAGCAGCTCGAAAGGTCTATGTTAGCATTGGAGAGTGTATCCTTTTTAATCTGTGGGACTTATAGCTAAAATCATCATGAGCAACTAACCCCCGTATTCTTAAACATAACCTTAAGGACGTCCTTCACTCATACTCATTGGAGGGCGCCTTAAGGAAGTCCTCGAACTTTCCTTCAAAATGACATTCTTAATTGGTTGCTTGAGCAAACTCCAATGAGGAAAGACACAGGTTATACTAACAATCCGAAGTACAAAAATTTAAATTAATAGAGTAAAAAAAATAAACAAATTTAGTGATTAACCAGGCAAATAGTGGCAAAAATCTGATTCATAACCACTTCGAGGCAGCCATAAGGTACCTCTCGACCAACCTTATATTTGACAGTTGGATACTCACTTCCAATGAGGAATCTCCTCAAGTCAAGGAAGCTAGTGACGACTAATCATACCAATGAGTTGGAGTAAGGTTAAGTCGAGTTTGAATGAAGGTTTAAGAATATGGGTGTAAATCTTCTTCGTCTTTGCTCATTTCAATTTCATTCCCATTCGGCTCTCCTACGTATTTTGCGCAAGGTAGATTATTTTTGAAACGCGTAAATCATAAGTCGAAAGAAAATAATTTGAAAAGAAGGATTCATGATGAGAAAATAAATATAGTAACAATTACCTAGGTGCGCATTCCTCGCAACAGACGACGTGCCTGCAGGGAAGGAACAGAGTATCCATAGCATTGTCCATACACACGCGGCAGGCCAACGTCTCGCCGCCGTTGCTTCGAGATCTGGAACGCGACCCCTGTGAACAACAATTGTTGGTTGAGTACAATACATTAAATAAAATTTTACATCCAGTAACAGCATATTAAACTTACAGAACAAAGGCGGACTTGTTGGTTAGAAATCTCTTCCAGTCTTTGGGCAATGCAAATATAAATAAAAAGAAAAAATATAGTTAATGAGTATGGGAACTATAACCATATAAAATTTCCAATAGGGTCTAAACAACAGCCACCATTGAATATATGAAAATTATGATAAGAGAGTATTTTTTCATATGACAACACACTGGCTTATTGGGAGGTATGCTGCCGAATACCAACATAATAAAAAAACATAGCTCGGAATCCATTTTGAAATACTAGGGACTTATGTAAACACTAGCGATATGCTACTAATACTAGAAATAATTCCAATATTAAACTAAATAACTAGGTATATACACTAAAAAACAAGAAGTATTACATATATTGTACATGTATTGTATTATGTAATAGTTTATTTAATTGAATTATTTTTTAAATTTATTAATTTATACCAATTAAAGTATGATTTTGTTACTAGCGTAAGAAGTTATGAGAAATAAATAAATGTGCATTCGAATAAAAAAAAAATCTAAAGCGTTTAATCTACGCCGCCATCTTGTTAATGACTGCATGTTTGTTGACCTAACCTCGGTGTCGACGCTGTACTTTGACCGATCGCGATAAGATACCTACCTAGTTAAAGGTGTGAATTTGTAATACTATTCACGACAAAAGCAAGTATTCAGTTTCTTTACCAACGAAACATTTTACGCAACAATTGAAATCATTGAATTCAACCCAATCTATCCCATAATATATCGCTAGTAGGGTATCAAACCCTGTAACGGGCATCAAAGAACTTACAGTAAAAGTTTCGTAAATTGTGACACTAAATACATTTGAGACTGCCACAAGAACCCTTTCATACAGCATATCACATGGTGATTGAAATACTTTTTAAAAATTTACCACTTAACCTCCAAATTTACTCCCCCCTTCATAGGTCATGCTTCTGATTATTTTAAGTCTAGCACAAATCTACTATTTTTTTCTTATTCATTATCAATTGTCAATTTTTTTATGTCTTGATATGTTTATTGTTTTGTCTGTATGACCCTCTTTTGCCATATAAGTTTCACAAAGCCTAAGATAGTGGCATCACAGAATATGCAAGTGTGGCATGGCAGCTTTTTAATAGAGGTAAAATTTATCAGTAGAGCTAACCACAAAAACAAATATAAGTGGTCAGACAAGAATTGACTTTTATTTGATTTCGAATTATCGATTTTTTTTTATGAGACAGGAAAATGAATAATTTGTTCTTTATTTGCTGTACGGCAAAGTCAATTTTAGGATGCTTCTTATGACATTTATCATAGTTCTGCTTATATTTAGATTAAATATTCACTTCACATGTTTGTAAAGACATAACTAACATCACTTAACGAGTTTTTTCATAGTGTTTTTTTTAATGAGATGACATGTGTGTGTGATAACTCGTTACTATCTGACATCAACATTATCTTTGGACCAAAATTTATCAGATCTTGCTTATGTATGACGCAGAGTAATGATTGCTTGTAAAATGCTTACTTAATTTGTGGAAATATATAAGTTTCTATCAATGTTGGCTATAGTGACTACTTCGACATTGTTTTACAAAATCAAACATGAATTAGAAAAAGAGGGACCGAACTCTACCAGCCAAAAATTATAACAGAAGAAAATGTGGTTCGCTGTGTGTGTCGGATATCTCTTGTAAAGGAGGACAATGAAAAGGTTGCAAGTCGTAATTCGTGTACATGAAAGAAAATACAATAATGACGTTGAGGGGTCTTTTCCAGTTTAAAACATAATAATAGAGGAAAGAATGTGGTTCGTAGTTGTTGGATAAGTCTAGGATAACATTAAGTAAAATACGGAGCTTTAGAAATTCTGAGCCAGTATTTTCGTGACACGGCTGTTGTAATAGGGTTGAAACGTTGGATAAGGCTGCCCTAAGGTATCTTCCGGGGCCAACGGCTTAACGTGCCTTCCGAAGCACGGAGGAGCTCAACATAGAAAATGCCACTAAAAAGCGACCAATCTAATAGCGGCCGCGTCTCGTCGTCGCTTGACAGGCACATTCGCTACGGATACGCGGGAAAGCGTCCTACCTTATAGTCGCTGGTGGCGCTGGAGCGGCGTCGCACGCGCGGCTCGTGGTGCGCGGCGGCGGCGGCGGGGGGGGACGCGAGGTGCGCGGCGCGGCGTGCGCGATCGTGCACCTCGCGGCATGTGCGTCTGATGTCGAACACGTACCGCCGGCCCAGCGTCGACGAGTCGTTGAAGATCGACGCTATCGTGCCCTGAGACAAACAGACATTTTATAAGGAAAATGCAGCTGTAAGTAGGATGGACGTGTCCAGCAATATCAAAGGGGTGTCAAGATTCATAGTTTCAAAGCCAATTAGTAACTCAATTTTCGCGTTACATATAGTGGCCCTATTTTTGACACATAGTTAAAATCATTCGATATCGAAAGAATACCATTCTATTTACCGATTTTGTGTTTATTACTTATCAAAAATAATATTCCTGCGTTGTGCTACCTTGTTTACTAACTTGAATTTGGATGTATTTGGACCAAAACTGACGTTCACTGAACCAGAATAATACAAAACGTCAATATCCATCATGAATATTACCACGGAGCATTTGAAAAGTATTGCTCCTAAAGTACTGTTCCTGAAATTAGCGCGTTCAAACAAACAAACTCTTCGGCTTTATAATATTAAGTATAGATTTCAAACAAGTGCACAAAAACGCGCTTATTGCTACTATATTTTTTATTTCTCAGCTCACTTTAAGATTTTATCTTCTGTTATGTTGACAACAAGCTAATGACAATTATTTTTTCATCAAGAAATATACATTACACGCCGCACAGGCACAAGGGAAAAACTTTTTTTTTTCTTTTTCAACAAATTAAGAATTTTATTGACAATATCAAGCTAATGAAAAAAAAAATCATTCTATAGAAACCAGTTATGCTAAAGCAGTGTATTACCGTAATAACTATGATACACAGGAAGGAATTTGCGACAATAAACTACAATTACAGATTTCAATTTTATATATAGCTCCAACTGGAAATATAAGAACGGAATTGCAAAGATCAACGAATCACGGAAATAACTAATTGAACAGGAAACAAAAACAAGTATAATTGTAAAGTACTAAAAATTTTAATATTGAGTGGCACCAGCCTGACGGCTCGAACACGAAGCAAAAGAAACTTGTGACTTGTGTGCGCGACTTCTGTCAACAAGTCACGCCCCCAGAATATATTAACGAATAAGTTCCTATCTACCGGGGTTTTGCGAATAAATTGTATTTTTTTAAGACACAGATCTTTCTAATATATGACATGTTGTTGCGAAACTTGTGTCAAAAGTCTTCGTCTTTTAGCCCAAAGCAGTCCATTATTGGATCTCCCCCACCCTACCTCCTACTTTAACGTCATACATTTCTGTAATCTGTGGAAATACCATGGAGCAATTACAAAGAGGAGATGCCGTAATAAGCGTTTTGTAAGAAAGTATTTGTGAGGCTACACGGGGCGGAAGGCAGACGTGCGGGGTGCTTGGGTGGCTCCAATCATGGAGCACGAGCAATGACAAGCTCCCTCCGCCCACTTTTTGTCGGAGAGGCACCAATGATCACATCACTGCGCCATTTCAAACGGCATCTCCTCTTTGTAATTGCTCTATGGGAACATCAACAGGCGATTTTTGTCCAGAATCAGACAAAAGAAATAAGGCCTTAACTCTTCAAAAAAAGATGCATACTTTCAAATCCCTGATGAACTGCTCAGTGACGTCACTTCTCACGGTCTCGCAGCAGTAGAAGGCATGTTTTTCCGTCACTGCGCGGTACAACGCCGCGGCTTGGCCTGAGGTCGCCATTTTGACATGCAAAGTCGCTTCGTTTCCCTCGCTTGTGACGTAGGAGAGCTGAAAGATCCGGCGCAGAGGTTGTGCGCGGTTGATCACGGTGTATGGGATGCTAGAATGAAGAAATTATCTTGTCAGTACGCTTCGAATTACCACCAACCATAGAGCTGTGAAAAGAGGCCCCAATTCCCTTTGTCTCTAATGTTGGCACGACTGCTGTATCCTGTTTTGTCATGTACTTAGTATAATATAATAAACAGGACCGAGCTCATTGACCTAAAACCCGAGCAGAAAAAGATAGAAATAGTGGAGGAAACTATCTCTTTTTAATAGGGTAACCATTATAATGTTTTTAATTGGGACTAAATATTTGAAGCTTCGTAAATACTGCATATAAGTAGCTAGCTAGATAGCTTAGCGGGACGTGAATGTTGGTGACAGTAAGCAACAGCAGGTGCGATCTAACTTGGAGTATTACGTTCAGCCGTTAGTCCTGCTTGTCTAGTGGAGCCAAGGCCACTAGTAAAGTTTCCTTGTCTTCCCCGAGGGAGCCAATAGAGGAGACATGTCTACGAAACGTTATTTCCGACTAGACTTCAACTTCCTTAAATACTGCACAGGACTACTTGGTAGGAGGTTAGCACCTCCTCTATCGGAACATTTGATTTCGTCTGACAAAAAATCTGCATAAAGTATGTACCACCTTCCCCCTTTTTTCCAGAAGTGCGTAGTAACCCTATTTTGCACAAGTACCAACGTGATAAAGCTTGTATTTGCTAAAAAGAGACAGGTTTCTCCACTATTTCTATCTCGCTTGGCTCGGCCTTGCCTCTACGCAATTTAGAAGTACTCAGTCCTGTATAATATACTAAGTCCATGTGTTTTTTAGACAATTTTATGGAGACCAATCGGAAGGCTGCTGAAATACTCGTTTGAACATTTTGTCATTGAATACCTATAGAAAATGTCATTCGAACAGTTGTGTAAAAAAAGAACACTGGCAAATTTCACATAAATGAATGATGGTAATAAGATGTTTTATGTACAATTTTAAAGACATTACATTTTAAAAGCGAATGATATATGTTTGTTCCTTATAAATCTTTAATGGTAGGATACAAGGTTAAATTTTATATTGTTTTTCTGATCTTTGAACCCCTATAAAATGTATATATTTATGAGTTACAAAGTACTTAGCATTATGAGATCAAGAGACCCTCATTATGCAGATACCTCTTTTAAAAGAAGACTTTTTGACACGTACATGACAACTTGATAGCTTGTTAAAGTTGTAGGTATGTCAGAAAATATTTACCACGTAGATACACGTATATCCAGTACCCAATCGGTTTTCTGAAATTTTGCCCTAGATTTTTTTTTTACTATACACCATTAACTTTAACTTTAATCACACAAATTTAATTCTCTCTGGACTTGACAAATATTGTGAAATACAAAAGTTATTATCCGCAAACACCTACTATTAATCATTGATTTTGTTTCGATAATTTTGTGGGACAATTATTTTTAAACAATAGGCGTAAATAGATTGGTTATACGCGTTTTCTCTAAAAAAAAACTATTTTACGTATGTTTTCATCTGCAAGACAATAGGCGAAAATTGTTATGATTGAATGTTAATAGTGTTCATTCCAAAGTTTATTACAGAGTTCAACAGCAGGTTAACATAGTGGTCTGGCTAGTGCGTATTTCATACAAATTATTATAGGTAAGAACCGTGCCTGCAAAATAACAACCCCCTTTTGAAACTAGCATGGCACAAGTCATCATAACGGCTTTAGTTATTGATGTGCCCTTTTTGGCGGCTAAACTCTCTTTTTATACCTATTCTAACTGCAGTTAGCCATAAATACTGGTCAGTGAGATATTTGTCTGATATGTATCAATCTTTAATATTTTTTAACAAACCTTTGTTTTTCCACACCGATCTCTTGCTCCCCGTTGCACGCTGGCCTGTACACTACAATCCCGTGAGGTCCGACACCCACGCTCGTACTTAACCGACACCCACACCCTCCAGCCTTCTGCCCACTCGCCAGACAACCCACTGTATCACCCCCATCAATTTCCTGCTCATCTCTAGCTCTAGGTTCTTCAATTTGAGGTCTATGGTACAACAAATGACTGTATAAATTATGCGCATTATTACTCTGTGTTACTGGTTTGCAGAAAAACAATTCTTCACCAAACGATTCCAACTTCGAAATTTCTTTTAGAACTCTGTATTCAGCCTGTGATTCTCTCATGCCAGCTATTTCGCTGTGATACTCTATGATTCTGTCGATATGGTCTTCCGGTTTCTCGCCTTGTGGTCCAATATTTTCACATTCTTCGTAAATGTGCATTGGGGGTACATCGGGATCGCAGTCGCCTGTCTCAGCCTGAGCTATATAAGCTATGATGCGTCTGGCCACTTCTAGATCTGCGACGACTAATCTTCCTTCAGTAAGATCAATTTTAGCGTGGAGGTAGAATTGATGGCGAGTAGGTTCGTTGATGAGGAGGTGAGGAGGGACCCAAAATTTGACACGGAGGTCTAATCTGCCGCCGGAGATGCGGTGAGGGTCCAGTGGGTTTCTCAGGTTTAGCCATCTTCCAGGACCAGAGGCGGGCGACACTCGAAGACCGAAGTAGTCTGCTTCAGCTCCGATCTCCAATTTTTCGCATACCTGCAACAATAAACATTATTTCTTACAATAAAATATTAATGAAAAAAGGTTAATCATTTTCCTTGGATGTATAAATTGTTTTAATATTTTAATAGTTTTTAATTTTTTTTAAATATATAATTTTGCATGTTTTTATTATTTTAAAATATATTGTACGTCCAAATTGGGCAAAGCACAGTGATACTAAAAAGAAAACTGTATAACCTTGTAAACTACCTGTGTTTCACAATAAAGATATTTTGTATTCCTTTATTTGTAATGGTTAAAAAACAAAGGTTGTAAAATTTCTGTTAATAAATTTAAACGTTAGTTAAATTTATATTTAGTAGACCAGGAATTATGATTTATCTGGTGTTTGTAAAATAATACTTACGCAAGCATGATCATTAATTTTACATTTTATAAATAATTTAATGGGTTTAAACCAAGCTAACAGCATCTACGGACAATAAATATCTAAAGCAAAACATGTTTTAAACTGGCAACATAAATCATCGAAAATGGCTAGGTTGGTATTACAGTACAAAGCGCTGTAAATTTAAAATTATTGTGAAAGTGTTTCGTGTTGGTTACTTTGTAAACCTATCATTAGCATTATGTTTTCTACTTATGGTATAATTAATTGAGATTTAATTGTCTTAATGTCTTAGCGATTTCTTTTGTACATTAGAAGCAGGCGACGTCAATAAAATGATGGTATAACGCTGCAATAAGTTTCTTAGTAATTATTAGATAATTATTTATGTAGTAAGTAGTTAAATATATTAAAATGGAACAATTGAGGACAACGATACGACGACACAATGTAAACAAGTATGACTCATATACATTTTACGACATTTTTATATCTGTGGCGCCTACCAATACTATGAATTTATAAATTCACTGCTTTGGAAGTTGTTCAAAAACCTACCTCAATTTTTGAATAGAGTATAGGATTTTTTTTTTTTTTTTTTAATTAAGACTGCGCCAAGAAATCACAACTTTTTAAGAACCGAAATATACAGCTTAAGATATTGGAAAACGTTGTGATAGATAGATATACACTTTATTGTAAAATTAAATTCAAAAGAAATATATTTAGAAAGTTGAGTACAAATGCGGACTTATCGCTATTGCAATTTCTTCCAGCCAACCTTAGGGTAGATAGGATAAAAAGTGAAAACAAACAAAAGACGGTACATTATTAAAATACTAAAACTATCATCCTTACATAACAGTAAATAAATAAACCTACAATCAAATAATACCTTTAATGAATATATACATATCATATACCTACATACAACATACAATATTAAAAATAAAAGAGAAAAAATTACTAACGATGAGCAAGATCAGCTTCAATTGAAGAGAGATAATATTTAGAGAGATAATAATAGAAGCTTTGCGTATTTCAACTGGCAAAGCATTCCTTTACTGAGCAGTTATGCGCAGCCTGCACCGTAAAGGAATGGGAATAGAAAGAGGTAGCAGCAGGAGGGATAGCCAGACGATGAGTATTAGATTCACGTGTAATGAATGTTGTGTGAATATTTTTCAACATTGTCACACGATATTGTTTTTATTTTGATAGATTATACAACCACAATTACTCTCACTCAAGTATCTGTCATCTGATAGTAATTATTGTGTATCAATGAATATGATAATATTGAGATATCGACTTGCACAAAGTATGCTGAGGTTATCTTTCAATTAAAACACGTGTTATTCAGTTCAGTAAAGGATTGATATAGCCAAGCTACCTACCTAGCTAACTTAGTAACGCAAAGGATTTCGATAAAACTTCATAATTTATTTTTAGGCTCATACTACTTAATTATTAACAAAATTAGCCGTCGCAGAAGAAGACGCAGTCTCATTTCTTTAAAATATTCTTTTTTATTAGCCAAACGACGCTTTCAAGCAATTTTTTATCACATTTATAAAAATAAGTGTATTTTATCTCGGTTTGAATTTGGACGACGGTCTAAAAAAAAAAAAAGGATCGCTAAATAATATGAAGATTCAAATTGTCTGTGGAAGTAACTAAGTAAATAATGATAAAAAAAAACTCGCGCAGAAACACGGCGATGCTATGCAAACTGCTAAATATACCTATTTATTTAACTGGTATCAACTGGTATGTAATTTTAATAAGCCTTAGTACAAAGTCCGCCTATATAAATAGTAGTGAGTCACATTTTATGGACGTGAGGAAAAACTCTAAGTATAATTAATAACAATGATATTAGAAACTAACATCTTGTTTTTTTCTAATATCATAGACTAATAATGATAAAATGCACATGTATTATTTTTTGTATGTTGGTAGCTATGGTGCATTAGAATTCTTGGATCTATACAACTCTATACCAAACAAGTTCCTACTTCATATTCTGTGCCCATACTGCCAATAATATCGTATACTTTGTGCATAAGCAAGATCTCAACTACACTATACCACAGATAATCTACTTTTGTACAGCAGTGAGAAGCAAGTTTGTATTTTTATTAATTTAAAACATTACATGTTAGATTATTATTTTGGCTCGCGCGCCGTTCGTGGAGACCAATTATATAGGTATCTAAGTACCTATTACACTTTTTTTGTGTGTGTATTATTTAAAAATAACATTAGATTTTCTTGAAATCACGTAATGTTCTAGAGGAATAGCTAATATCATGTCATACTTGTGCGAAAATATGTGAACATGTTTTTTAATTATTGTCTGTGTATTTGCTAAACAGACAAGCATACTAATCACGCAGCTGAAGCGTGTTCTACATGTTCTTATCATTTATCATGCAGATTGAAGGCAGTGCTAGATATGAAATCTAATATTAAACAAGACTCGAGAATATATTTGGAGCTATTTTAAAGACAAGTTCCAAGTTCAAACAAAACAGGCGGCAGGAATCAGAGACAAGGATAGCAACAAACAGTACCAACATTACAGACCAACACAACCAAAAGGATGTTCAAATTTTAAAATATTCATCGTATTCGCTAAATCGTGTGAAAATAAATCTAAGTAAAAACACAGTGTTTTCCTGTTTCTATCTAATATTAATCTAGGGTTAGTTGGTATGTAGATTCTATTAGCCATTATAGCACACAAGAGTCACATGAAATATCTATCGTTTTAATTAAAGTTTTGCGTAATAACACATAGCGATGGCTTACTATGTAAATCTGAGACGATGAGTGATGTAATGGTTTTTAATTTCGCAGAAATTAGCAATTAGGTTTACCGTGGAAAGGGAAGTAAGTACTGTTCCACGAAAAACACTTACTTTAATAACTGTGGAAGGACAGGGCATCGACCAATTACTGGCTTCGTCTTACTTGTTTCGGAGAGAATAATTTCGTGATTTTTCAAAAATGTAGTATGACTTGCATTTTTATTTTCCATTTGGTACTTGTACAACATTTCATTCAAAAAAATATTTGTATTTGTACACTACATAATGATAAATTTGTAATTTACTTTTGAATTCTCTATTTTTTTAATTTTATTTAAATGAAAATTTGAACTTCGAACTAAATTAGAAACATTAACAACACTTGCGCGTCCTGCAAGGAGTAAGGTCGACGACCTATTCCTACAATGGCGAACTTGCAAACTGGTTGCAAGTACGATTATCTTTATTTTTCTTCTATTGGACTGCCTCATCTTTAGGATTGAAAATACGGGTTGTTTAAGTATTTACAGCCGAGGGCTGATTTATACCTGATCCTGATATCCATTTACCCGTAGTAGGTAGCTACGGGTAAGAACGGTATGGTGACCTCTGCCCCAAACTGTACATTCTTGCATTCTCTACCACAGAATAGGTACTAACCCCCGTATTCTTAAACATAACCTTTAGAACGACCTTCACTCAAACTTATTGGAGGGCGCCTCAAAGAAGTCCTCGAACTTTCCTTGAAAACGATATTCTTAATTGGTTGCTTGAGCAAACTCTAATGAGGAAAGACACAGGTTATAATAACAATCCGAAGCACAAACATTGAAAAATACAAAAGAACACAGTAAAAAATAAAATAAAGTAATGGATACCTAGGCAAAAAGTGGCAAAAAATCTGGTTTATAACTACTTTGTTTCATTTCAAGGATACCTCAAGGTACCTCTCGACCAACCTTGACAGTTCAATACTCACCTCCAATGAGGAATCTCCATAAGTCAAGGAAGCTAGTGACGCCTAATCATACTAATGAGTTGGAGTAAGGTTGAGTCGAGTTTGAGCATATGTTTGAGAATAAGGGCACTCTACTACGATTTAGTATGGTATGGTGTATTATGGTATTACTAACTATCCATTATGGCACACGGGGCTATGCGATTCGTGAGACACGACTACGACGAGACTGCGATGCAACTTGATGACAGGATAGCGGCGCACGAGTCACGTCTTCTGCGGACGTAGCTGATTTTGTATGTAAATATACTCTCGTGCCACTGGTAGTAGTACACCTACTCAAGTTTCATTGGAATAGCACCGTGTGCGAACTGCATATTATTTCGATGGCACGTCATATAGGATTAAGATGATTATGTATTTATATTGAACCTAGAGTGCTAATTTAAAGATTTGTGATTCAATCAAAACGTTTCAAAAATAGCACTTGTAGTAGAACAATTGTTTGTCATAGTCATAGCATAAGTTGTCCATTTAGATTGCGGTTTGTAGAGTAAGGTTTTAGTTAGTATGTAATATTTCAAGCATACACACACATTGGTTATGTATGTGTTAATAACGACTTGATAACGACTTTCTGATTTCATTTTAATGCATGCCAATAGCAGCGTGGCTAATGTGGAAATCATTAGATTCTTCAATCATAGACTATAATATCTAACTGAATGAGTTTTTATGACTCGTCAATTAGCTAGAGGGCCATTAAAAACAACTTTACAAAACATTTACATAACCCGTGATCAAAGGGCTGGATGTTTTGTCGAACAGATAATCAGCATTGCCATCCAACGTGGCAATGCTGCCAGCCTTTTGGGCACATTGCCGCGATGTAGCGATTTGGGACTACATAACTTGTAAATATTAGTTTTTAATTAAGTAATTATATTTTTCTCCTTTTTGTGTTAGCTTACATTTTGATGAAAAAAATAACTCGGTCCTCTAGCAATTTAAAATCATTTCTTTGAATCTTTTTTATTCTGTGCCTCCACTACCATTACATTTTCTTAGCTATGATCTGTGACTACTAACAAGTCACCTAGGTGGACTTTTGGCGGGAAGCTGTGAAGAGCAGTATCGGCCCTGTACTTTACTTTCCAAAATTTTTTTTTTTGAGTGTTTGTGCATAATAATGATGGATTATTATTCGCAGTGTTCGATAACAAGCGTGAGTGTTGGGAAGTGATACAGTGTTTGATTTATGTGATTTTCATGCTTGTTGCCAAAAGCTACTAGTAATCGCTAAGTGCAGTTTTTCTACCACTTCACTTAGCCTGATTCTTCTGAAGACTTGATTACCAATTAGACTTTTAGACTTGACTAAACCACACTGTAGAACTGAAGAAGATAGAAAAATTAAGAAGGACTTTAAATTACCTATTAAATTAAGTATCCGTGGCCGTAAAATCCATTACTAAAAAAAGCCACTAAGGTAACCACCAATGATATTAGAAACTAAACTTCTTGTTTATTCTAATATCATTCGTAACCACTAACATCAAAGAACATCGAGTAAAACGTTCCTTTCTCTGACTAACATCGATTTTCAATTTAATCGACTAAACAGACAACTTAAAACTCGATCCAATAATTAAATCAAGAATTTAAATAAGTTTAATTGGCGATTTTCTTCATTACTGTTTTGGGAACATTTTTTTAATATTTTTTATTATTCACAAACTAATTTGTTTGTTACTTTTTTTTCCGCAATAAATAATTTTTACTTTACTTACTACTTTTTCAAGTGTTTGTTTTGAATGCTTATTACAAATTATATTGTGCGCATTAAAGGGATTTGTAGTGAATCACATTGTGCATTGTACCTATAGAAAAATTTTGGAATTGAAAGTAGTTTAGTTATTTACCAATACCAACACAAGCGTACTATACCAATTCCCTATGCTTAGACCGTCCATAACATAAATAACACAGTAAATAGGTCTAACAAAACAAAAACTAAAAATGCGATGCAAACCGTAAATCAGAGACGAAAGCGTCCACCAGCCAGATGTTTTCTCTCTGGCTCTTTCTAACTTCATAGCGCCATCTCGCTCTCAGAATGAGATCACGCACTATCCGCGTGCATGTGCACCTTAATCCACCTTTTTTTTTTATTCTCGAAAGAGTATCACAAATAATCACAATTCTGTAGTTTTTGGTAAATTTTGTGTAAATATACTTTAAAAATATACTATAATACAACGTCTAATTTATTTTAAGATGTTAACCTTATTAACCTTATGTCGGGTAAAATATTAAATAAAGTAAGTGAGTACTTAGCTATGCACTTAAAGCATATCACCTATACTCGAAATCTCGTGGTACAACATGTGGGGGTGATAAGGCACTGAACGTTGTTAGTGTAAAATGAAGGTTAAATTTTATTAAAATATATTTTTTAAAGAAGTGTTGAAAATCATAGACAACAAGAGTATAGATAGATGTGAGTATTTTAAAGTACCTATTTGTACTTTCTTGAGTTTATAAACATATGACAGAAAATAGAAGGACTTGGCGTTTCATAAAATACATTAACAGTTCTTAACTAGGTACACACACTGTTTTTATAAAATAAGTACAATATACACCCTGTCGGGTATTGCAATTTAAGAAATGGAACGGCAAGCGGTTAGTGGATGTTATTAACTTATGTGTAAAGAAAATTAAAATAAAATATAATAAATTAAAATACATGAAATTAAAAATATTGTTGTAGGTAGTCAAGTAATTAAATCGATGTCATAGGTTAAAATGATATGTTATTTTTTTATGTTACTATGAGTAACGTTATGTACATTATCAGCGACACAGAAATGTTATTATTGTTCAAATACAATTGGAGGAACCTAATAACTATCATTAACTAAAAGCTGATACCAAAGGACGTTAACCTATTCTCAAGAAACAGATAAGGGACCTAAATTAAGGTGTTTTTGTTTTCACTGCCAAACGATATTATGCTTTATTGTATTACAATACAGCTCATTTTAATATTGTGAACGATGGCAAGTAAACTAAATATATTTAAAAAATACTGGTCGTTTAAAAAGTTTCACCTACAATTTGTTTCTTCTTTTGGTTTTCTCCGTGTTTTATTTTTGCACAGTCAAATTTCATGACGTTTTCGTGCTTTTCCATGGTATATTTGTATGCTAGAGATTCATATACTTACATTATTTTTTTTATTTCATTTTTCAGCTTGAAGAGTGAAGCTCTCTTTGTTACAGAGAAAGCTTTTTTTCATCAAATATTTCTACTTGGCTTGTAAAGTTTTTAGTTGTTCTAGACAAATTGTTTCTTATATAAAATATTTGTGAATTAATTGATATAAAATACCTATATAGAAATCGAATAGAAGTAAACAAACATTATATTTGATATTTCTATCTATATCATTACCTAATTCATATGTAAAAATATGTTTACTTACCTGATTATGAAGTATAGTTGTTATTGAGTAACTACTATAAACTACGCAGTTGATATTATAAAGGAATATATCAATATAATTGATTATAAATGAAAAAATATATAAACAAACTCGGTTAGTAACAATATTATTGTGGATAATTTTCATGCACAAGACTTTTGAGGTGTTTGCGCGGTTACATAGGCCCTTAATGAAAATGGATGAAAGTCGTTGCAAAAAAGGTTTTTGGCTACATATTCATAGACATTTTCTTATTAAGTAAATCACTGAATATCTTGCAAATCGAGTCGAAAATGTCGAAATAGCTAATTTCAATATTTTAATCATTATTGATAAGTTCCTATCCTTCGGTATTTGTTGCCCCCAATACAGGAGTAGATTAAACAACGGATTATAAGATTAAAAACCTGTGTAAACAAAGATATTATTCGTCTTTCACGAAATTACAACCTTAAATTATTGCGCATTACGAAATTCGCGCGTTTTTGCGTCGCCATTTTGTCAATTTTTGCAAATGGCCGCCTACCTGAGTTGTGAACAAGTTTTACCCGTTTGTATTGTTATTGTACTTACAGAATATTCAATTCAATATACATATAAAAACATTCTTGTTGTATATCATTTGAATAATTTAGTGATATATCGTACAATAATTTTAAAGATTTATAAAAAGAAAATTAGTAGGTAAGTACACGTATATAGAAGAATGAGCCCGAAGACGAAATTGAAGGGATTACATAAGTAACCAACATTTTATGATTAACTATTTAATATGTATTTCCTTATCAATGGACTTAATTAAACAAAATATGGCACATAAACAAACATCATTAGAAGGTTATCGGTTAAAAATAAAACAACGAACTGCATTTACAGTTGATAAAACATGATAAAACTAAACAAATATGTTTTTCAGCCTGTTTTCATTCCGTATCACAGGATAGGATTAAAGTATCACCATATGCCAAGAGAAAACTACAAAAATACTGTATTCAACTACTTTTTAAATTCTATTGTAATTAACAAAGCTGTTAATAAAATCTCTATGTGATTGATTTCTTTGCCTCATTAAAATTCAAGTGATGATTTTCTATTGTTTATACTGCCAAAACTGCCTTTACATTGCTACCTGTTTACGACGTGATTGGAGTTTTAATAGGTACCTAGGTATTAGTATATGTAGGTAGACCTCTTTGACTGGCTAAGTCCTTATAAAAATTGACTTTGAGAATAACAGTCAAGGGTTTACATACTTTTGACAGGCACGGAGCTCTTGATCGTTATTATGTAGAGGCTTTTTGTAGAAATTGATGTTTCTTAATGTGCAGTATATTTCAGCATCATGCTCAACTGGACTGAGATCAGAAATTGGTTGTTAAGGAAACTTATACCATATACTATAATTATATACTGGGCACATCAGATGAATAGAATGACTAAGCTCGCATTTACATGGTAACATGAAATAGGTGTAAGAAGATAAGTTCCTAGTACATCTAGTTATTTCTATAGAGGTTAATGTTAATGTACCACTGTACAAGTTAAAAATAAAGAAATCAACAATCGTTCATAATGTGGCAATTAGCTCGTAGCTGATGGAAAATGAGCTATAAAAACTTGGCTGAAAAGGATGATGTGATGAAAAATGTGATCTCTAGAGAAAACGACTGCGTCCAACTAATTACGATGGAGTAAGTGAAGCTAACGTAATAAGACTGATCATTAGCCAAGATTTCTGTGAATGCGTTGATCTTCCTAATGTTCATTGAAATTTAAATTCAGGTAAGAAGTGATTTAATTTTTGGGTAGTAAATTCTTTGTAAATGTTTTTCTAATAGCTGAAGACTTAAAGAAATAACAAAGAGGAATGGTGGAAATGCCGACGATGATATGCACCTACATATTTATAATTTTCATGTCTAGACCCTAGGGTTCTATGATAATGAATTTGGGACAAAGAATTTATATTATTTAACCGGGCCAACGCTTTTATTATAAAACTTAATAAGACCACTAACAATCACAGAAATCGCATTTTCCTATTTTTATACAATCTTGCCCTCAATTTCTATGGCCGAAGATTTATTTCTATTAAACTGACTAACAAAATACCGAGTCTGGACGATGACATTCGTAAACTTGGAATTTATCCAATTCACGAGGCAACCCCGTGTTCGTATCGTCTTTTACATCACTTAGTCGTGTAGAATAGTTTTGGCTAAAAGCAGTTTGAGTTATTTATGAAAAAGTCGGAAAATAAACATTCCGTTGTATTGTGATTAGGAAATGCTTTTAAAATAACAACACCTAATATTTTCAACAAAGAAATTTTAATTTTATACAATTCGTAGCTATGTCTTTTCTCGATGTGTACAATATTTATTTTTAAACAAGCTATTTCTATTGTTTTACTTTTACTATGCTCCCGCGGAGATTTGTCAAGTATACTGGTTGCAAAACTTGCCAAAATTATTGCCTAAACATGCAACATCTCATCATTCATTTGAATACTGTGCCTTGAAAATGTTATGTTATCCCAATTCCATAATAAATTAACTAAAATTGTACGAGATATACAATAGGATAGGTTAAATAATGAGGCAAGGCTTAATGTAACTGTATCGTAGTTGTTAGACAAGTTGGTAGATCTCTCAACACGAGAGTACAGTCAATATTTAATGAACGACCACCACGACCACCACAGACTGTGCCACTCCCAAAATAATGTGCCTAATTACACACTCCAATTCGAAAATACTTTTATAAGCGTTTCTGAGATTTAAACTCTTCATTCTATTTTTAGATTCATATTAAACTTGCAACTAAAAAGCTGAATTTTCATGGATACTACAAACATGTTTTACAGAAGTTTGAACTTTATTTTCAACACAATAAGGGTGTTAAATTGTAATGCAAAGTAGCAGAACTGGAATTTGAATGTATACGTGATCACAGGCGCGTATATTACAGGGAGCTATGGTTGGACCACATCTATATAACAAATTGTTTTTAAATACCTGCATTTGGATTTGTATTGAAGATAATTGGTATAAAATGTAAAGATTACAAGATTTAAAATTCAAGCAATTTTTATAGTTAAAAAATACCACTAACTTTAATCATTGATCTTAAATTTTTCACTGATTCCGTTTCTGATGTCTTGACCTCTCCTCGGTCATAATGTATAAAATGCATTGTATTCGCCTTCAAAAGATCTCGGCGGCCTTTCAACGCAATATGTGTATATCAGTTTTGTAAGAGCATTACAAAATTTCCTGCCAGGCTTATCTCTCGAACGCAGATCAAAGTAACAAAACTATCTGAATCTATTAAAAGAATTTTACTAAAATATCTGGCAATATTGTTGTAGTTAGTATCAAGCCTATGTTATCCATCTAGAGTAGCTAGACTGTCAACAAAAATTTCTAGCCATGAGTCATTTCAAATGGGAATCGCCCAAGTTATCTGGACTCTGAACTTTCCGGGTAATTGAGGTAGGTAATGATGATGTGATGACGATATGTCTAACGTAGAAAATATAGCATAACAAGCTTACGAGTTTTATTACAATCGACTTGCTATCTCTGAGGCGTCCATACATAATATTACAAATGTGAAAGTGGGTTGGTTTGTCTTTCCTACATACAAAAGTGAGGACGGATTAATTTACAAACTAGCTGTTCCCGCAGCTCCGCCTGCGTCAAAAAGTAGCCTATGTTTGACCGCGGGTCTTCAACTATATTCATATCAAATTTCATCAAAATCCGTTCAGCGGTTTAGCCGTGAAAGCATAAATGACAGACAGACGGACAGACTTTCGCACTTATAATATTAGTATGGAGTATGGATGTCTAAAATGTAATAATAAGCTTCATTGGTGCTCATGCGTGCTCTTCATGAAATCTCATGACATGATTCACCTCTATAGGTATATTTCAATTACGAGTAGGTACTTGGTAGGACTTCATATAATGAGCTTAAGTATACTTACTTCATTTAACTAATCATAATAAAACTATTTAGTTGGCTTCTGTTTCTCCAAAGCAGTGGTGATACTAGAAAACTTTGTTTGAAATCTAATTCATTAATATAAGACATTGTCACAATATATCGGTCAAGAACTACATTGGTTCATATCATTTATATCGTAAACAATATAAAATTAATGGTTTATATCCTGTTAACAATAATAATCGATAACTGTTCTTTAAAACAGGTCACAGATTTGCGGATTAGATAACTTTGCATTCACGTAGCGACAGTATATTATATTCATAAAAATCTACAATTTTTCATTGTAAATTCGGTATTTATTTATTCTGAACTTTGCAAGTTGTCCTAACTTAAAGGATTTGACATAAAAACGTAGCTTTTATTAAGCACTAGCTGTTTCCAACAGCCCGCCTGCGCCAAAAAGTAGCTTATGTTTGACCCCGCGTCTTCAACTATATTCATACAGAATTTCATCAAAATCCGTTCAGCGGTTTGGCCGTGAAAGCGTACAGACAGACAGACTCGCATTTATAATATTAGTATAGATCAAAAAATAAGTACAAATTACTTTATAACCTCATTTTGCATTCTTCTTTTTTTACATTACAAGTATAGACGTTTTTCCCCAGAAACATGCGACCCTATACCGCTTTCCATGGCTGATTTGAAGTATTTTTTTGCATTGAAATTGCGACTGAGAAATTAAATGATATCGTAATATCTATAACTCAAAGTCTGACCGGCTATGTAAGAAGATCTGTCATGGTGTCTATTAAATGTAGTTTGACATCTATTACCTCAACGTAATGATCTTCATAAGGCAACTTGATATACTGATGTAGTACTTGTATCAGCTACATTAGAAGAACCGGTTTGATCACCTTTATTACAAGTTGAAATGAGTATCTCAAGGAAGTATTTTTTGCTCTTTGCAAATTGTGATAAGTACTAGAGATTGTTTGATCCAAGGAGATTTGGAGGTTCCTTGGATATTATAAGATCTAGGAAGTAGATGGAATAGATTTTTGATAAATCTACGCCCACAATTAGACTATTCAATATATCCGTATAGGGAAACGGCAAGGAGAGACTGAAGAATTAGACTTCGATCTATGGTTTTACTAAGTTATAATTTTGCTTTATCATTATTATAAGAGAAAAGTTGTATTGTTGTGATTCGTTTCATCACACAATGTGATCTTAACAGTAATGTCAACTAGATTAGATACAATAAAAAATCCATTGTTAAAAACCAATTATGGTTTCCGCGCAGGTGAATATATGTATGGATTTGATTAAAAATAATTGATTATCAAAGAAGTCATGTTGAAGCGTTCGGTTAGTCATTACACTACTGTACCCATGGATATGATTTTTTCAGTTTGAGGAAATCCCATATATAGTATTCGTCTCTAATTACCTAAAGTACTTGTAATAATTGATTTCTTTAGCAATTATAATTAAGACTTTGAACTATACTGATAAATTATCAATAAGATTAGACGACAGATCTTAGATCCGGGTAGGTATACTCAATCCTAACCTAATCATATATCTAATCAGTTATTACTGATATATTAAATTACCTATTATTTAGGATGGACTTACTCGTACTTTTATCAAGGCTTATTTGATTGAATAGATTAAATATATTGATCGAATTAATCAATTAAAAGCATGTAAATTTCCTTAATCATTTTTAGTTTATATTTTATTGCTGCTAGGGTTTCCATTCCACGTATCTTTGCTAAGTGCCTATTGGTACACTGTCCCATCTATCTAGCTTTTCCTGCCATATTTTACGATAAATCTAATAATTTAAAATAGTAAAAACTTGTATAGTTTAAAAGTTTTACGAGAATGTGAAATCTCAAACGTAGATTCCTAGTACGGTCGGGTCATTATTGTTTACTGAAAGGAGCTTATCAATATTTATCATTACCCGTTATATTTACAAAATAATTGCACCATTCTAAACCATCTTAATCAATAAATATTTTCTCTTAATAATATTCCTCATTCAGAATATAGTTCTTAGAAATAACCGCTGTTTTGATCAAAATATGCATTGTACAACATATTATCACAATAGTTATTACAACACTGAAATCAGTTATCGTGTTACACAAGCAATTATAACATTATATTTAATAATCGTCATCTTTTGTTTTCAATAAAAACTTATCAATTATTTTTCGTTGCTGGGCAGTGATCTTAAAAATATAATTATCTTTGTTACTGGGTCATTTACTTCGCGTTTCACAACAATTGATAACCAGTAACTAAGAACAGGAAAATTCCGTAATTTAATTAATACTACAGATATTACATTTGATAATTGTGTAAAGATCAAAAAATCATCTAAATAAACGGATTTTGTATCAAGAAAACAAAAAAAATCATTGTTTGTCGAGCCTTCAGCTATTATATAATAACACTGGTCAAGGTATAGATATTTACAGATTGTTGATTTAGAAAAAACAAGGACAAATATTAGATTTTAATTAGGTCTTAGTTTTTATTTACTTTTAATTAATTTAAGTATTAATTATTAAAAAAAAACTATTCAAGCTAAAAAAAATATTAGAAAAGAAAATGTATAATTTGGAAAAGAATGAAGCAGAAAGAGTTTATGAGAAACTGAATTTTATTTAGTAACAGTAGAAAAAAAAGACAATGTAAATGTTTCACAAATAACCTCCGAATTTTTGGCGTTAATTGGTTCTATCAAACTATATGATAAACAGCATACTACTGAAGTAAGAGAGATTACACAGTCAAGTAAATTTATCATAAGCATAATAATTTATATCTGGACGAATTTTACGATATTGATTTCGTAGATAAGCAAGAGAGTTCGTTTCAAAAATCCAAACAAGACGATCAATCACTGCCTTCTGATATTCATTATTATGTACTATGCCCGTGTCATTGTCGCTATGCGCCTTTGGAGGTCTAATCTAGGGTCAAGTAAAATGGTCATGTTGTTATCATGACATGGTAACATGCCCCACGTAAGCCTTATCCAATGAATATGATAAAATTATTTTAAAATATAAACAATTTTAACATATTTGCTGTGAAACAATTGTGACTTTTTGTGTTTTTAGCAGTTTTATATATGGTGTGTTTCAAATAGTATCTCATAGCCATTTAAAAGTATTTTTTTCCAAGGGTGTACTTCAAGGATGCATTTTGGGCCTCTTGCGAGTTAAAGTGATTTTATTATATCCCATTATTGTAGAATAATGCACTAAATATTATCAGGTAGGTATTATAGTATACAATAATCAAGTGTAAAAAATATATTTTATAAAATCTTAAGTATTATGATCATTGTGATATATGAACTCTATACACCACAACTATGTGTGAAAAATTGATTGGTGTACATTTAATTAGGTATTAGTGTTATTCGGTCAATATTCTCGTATTTGTTATTTTAGCATGTTTTAGGTCTTCAAGAACATAGTGTTTAACTAGGGTCCTATTTTTGAAATGTAAGTATACTTAACTAATATGCCCCAAGAAAATCGTTCGACTCACAGACTATGAAGAAATCATTCGACTAACCAATTTGGTGTTTGGTTTTAAAAATAGCACTTCTGGATTGCCCCGCAGTCGCACAGGGAATTTATACGCGTCAAAGCCTAAACGTGGACTGTGCTATGGCCAATAATAGACTTAAAATAATGACACATACAGTTTAATTTGATTTCAAGGATTTATTAATGTATTCATCTTCTTTAGAACACGATGACGAAGTTACCTTGCGTTCAAAGTTAATGTTGGCCAGATTTCCTCGACACGGTGGCGTCAAGGAAAAAATAATTAAAACTAAATTTATTTCATCTTAATTCAATATAGAAAAGTTTAGATGTGCAGTTGTCATGTTAGTATAAAAAAAAACTTGATACGAGTACATTTTTTTAGTTTCCATTAATCTAAATTTAATTAAGGACTTGTCGGCCATCTTTGTTACCAAAGAGCACCGGTATATTGTGTTGTCAGAGTTGTCCTCTTGTTTTCTCTCTGACTCATAATTGCTTCTAAAGTTAAAGTCATTTTGATTCTACTTTTTACTATAAAAAAAAAAAAATACCAAAGATTTATGATATTCTACATATACGACGCAGTTATAACTCAAACCATGTTTTTATTTAATGTCTAAACGAGAGCTTGCGAAAGTTTTTTTTAAAGAGTGAAAGTTGACGTCGCTTTTGGTAACAGATGTTGCATAATTAAGAACAAACACAAAAAACATGAAGGATATTGAATTATTCTTGGTTTGACGTTATAAGAATAATAATGGTGCTTTGAAATATCTTGAAACTGAAGTCTGACTAGCCTCTGACAATATTCACTATTGACAAGGGAAAATGTAGACAGATCTAATGGGAGGAAATGAAAATGTGAACGTAGTTGGAATTCGCCAAAACGATAATAGAAACACATTTTGAAAAATTAATGACATGGATCCGAAGTAACCTATCAGAAGATACCTAGGTATAAATGTTGCGGTAAGCTGATGATGGTTAACAGGCACAGAATATAAAGATTTTAAAGAGCTCTTCAACGCGACCGGAGTCTTGTTTAAACAATACGGCCTACAAAGTCCAAACTACCAGGCATCCATAAGTCAGTAGGATATTGTGACAAACAATGGACGTTACCCAACAGAGGCCGGCTGACGTCATGGTACAAAGTCCGCCAAACCAATTGGAAAGTTCAATAGTAGCAAAATATTTTACGGGCAATAAGTATTTAGGCTCGTTTTCCATGTTAGCGGAGCCATATAATTTTGAGAGGCCGAAAAAAAGCATCTAAGTTGTTTCAACATTTCAAAAGAGCCAAAATTGCTTGCTAAAATTTTATGGTCAGCGATAAATTGCTAAAGAGTTTCGCAATTACTAGACTTGCATTTTGCAATTCGACAACATCATAAAGACCTCAATAATATGCAAAGTCTGGGTTTTGTTTGACTACCAGGTCAACAACAGAACGTGATAGGTACTTATGATTAGAATATTGTTGAATATCAATTACGACAATTATTTCAATAATTTTCATCAATTTAATACTAATTAACAATAACGGGAGAATTTACTTTGGTTGACACAAATTAAACAGATTACAATGTAGAGACGAGACAAAGATTAATTTCGTTTTAATTAAAAACGCAATAGACTAGTTATTAACTAACGTTAATAACGGATATTTTATTGCGTTTTTCTTACACGATGTCTTAGAAACGGGAAAGATAATTCTAAAATCGTGTTCGTGTATTCAGGAACTTGTTTGTTGCATTGAAATCTTAGGATTATGTAAATATTTGCATTGTAGAAACGGGTGCGGTATATTGCATTGCATACTGCATACTGCGTCGTCGTATTGACTATGTGAGCATTCGAGGCATTGGAGACTTGCTTATTTATATGCATTTCTGGTATCAACCTAACTAGTTGAAATTTAGAATTAAGTTTGCATCATGAGTACTTAACTGCCCACCTACAACAACTAATTTACAAAGGACGTGATAATGTGTACCTACTTAGGTATAGCTTACAACAATATAACAACGGAAACAAATGGTTATTTAATTTTACTTGTTTAGTAATAAGTAGCTAAAAGGAAGTAAGAGAGAGCCTAAAAGGTCAAGGTGCCTTGTAGCGTTAAAAACATTTTGTCTTGAACAGTAGGTAAGTACCACTCATGAACACAATGTAACTGCACACTAAATTAACACATAAGATTTGTTTCGAATAAATTCAACTTATCTTTTTTTAGTGATTCAGCAAAAATACTAGGTCTGAAGTAGACAAGAACAAGGGCTACTTTGTTATTGTTCGCTTGAATTGAAGGCTATAGTTTTTGTTAGTCTATTAACAGATTTAGCCTCGAATATTGTCTTCTTTAGATGCGTTTAACAGCTATAATAACAACCATGCTCTTAAAATTCTATTAGCTAAAGTTAT
Source organism: Euzophera pinguis (assembly GCA_947363495.1). Taxonomy (NCBI): domain Eukaryota; kingdom Metazoa; phylum Arthropoda; class Insecta; order Lepidoptera; family Pyralidae; genus Euzophera; species Euzophera pinguis. The sequence goes on from OX376176.1 coordinate 10,713,170, forward strand.
CGCAACTTTGATACTTGTGGGTATTGAATAAGGTTGATTTTGGGGGCGATTTTTTTCAGGCTTATGCATTTGCTCTTAAAGTGAGAGGGATAAGGTTGATATTGTTTAGAATTAAAAATGATTAGTATCACGCAGTGCGCACGTGGTGACGCGCACGGTAGAGAGTTCACAGCTGTTATAGCGGGTTGGACTTTGGACTCGTAACAATCACCGAGATCGTTTAAAATCTTCGGAAACGGGGCGAGGTGAGGGCTCGTCATGCTAGGTATTTGTAATACCATAAGTATTTTTAATAATAGATAAAGGTAAGTACGCAACGCACTAGCCTTGTCGAGTCATAACTAATATCCATGTTAACACCTTATAAGGTTTTTAAAATATCATTTCGAATTTACGAGTATGTAGTGTAGTAACTATATTGGTCTTAGCACAATCTCTGCAAATTGCTAAATTTCACGATTATACAAAAAGTTAAATAAGTTAAATAAATATGCATGTTACACACACATGTATACATTCATGCATAACTATACAATAAAAATACTGAAATGAACAAAAATTATTCCAAGTAGTTACTTGTAAAATATCTACTCTATTACTAGTTTCGGTTATAATGTTTTGTTTATTAGATTTACAAGTATCTACTGGGTATTGAGAGATTCCTGGGTGAAATTTAGATTAGAAATTATGTGAGACTTTTGTTGTTCAATTGTTTGAAAAAAATTAAAATAACGTTTAATTATAAAATTATAATCGAAGTCACAACACTAGCTCCAAGTCAATCAAATGTCAAATTTCAGGTTAGCTAGTAAAAGGGGATAACCCGCAAATTTCACATTTTTGTGCATATTGCATGACACGCAATAGATAGGTAGGTACCTAATTAATAATGTCGTTTTAGGTACGTGTTTTAAATACGGTAAAATAGGAAATTTCTTTAACTAGCTACATCAATCAATAATCATGTTGAATTCAAGATGGTACATTGAAAATATTAAGCACATACATGTTTAGCCTACTAGGCATACAAAAGTGAAGTCAGTGGTGACACACACACAACACATCATCTAAATAAAATCATGCAAAACAATACAAAACCAGAAAACAAATGCCAGTTAATCTTGCAAAAATTAGATCAGCTGTCCTTTAAAGTCGCAATCAACATTTTAATTAATAAAAATATCAACTAGAAGTATATTGATAACTAACAAAACTAATTATCGAAAAATATAAACAACTGGATAGGTACCTAATTAAGGTACTTAAGTAACAAAGTAATTAGTACTTAAACTGAATAAACATGTCAGTAAATGAGTGTTTGTTTTATTGTTTAAATTACGATAAAAACGAATATGTAGTAACCCAGATATTTTGGAATTTTACTCGTTTTGATAAGTAAACTGTTTCAATCCGTAATTCTGAGAAATGTTGGAACAAAGCCAATGATTGCGATTTAACGGTCGGATTCACTCATATAGAAGTACATAGGTACTAATAGTAAGTTTTTTAACATATTTATCATCAAAAATTTTCCTACTAAGCCATAAGTTTCGAATAAAGTAGGTAGAATTAAATTGTTCTCTCATCCGCATCCGCATTCGCATTGTTTACTAGGTCTATGCTCAACTCAACTGAACTCGGTTTTGGCGCTGAAGTGCATAATACCTATAAAGCTTTTTTACAGAATTTAAAAACAATAGGTAGTCTGAACATTTTTTCTGATGACTGTCGGCTTTTCTCGGCGTTTATGTGGAGGTGTGTTTTTCTGAAATTTGCATAGCTAATTTTTTTTCTGAAGTATTGATGATCATAGTTTTTATTGACCTCGTTATAACATGTTGGAGAATGCATAGTTTAATACAACAGAAATGTAGATATCACGCCGGTAAAGCGTGAACGAACGCCTTGCCATGCCGCGGCTAGCCGGGTCCAAAGTCCACAAGGTAACACTGTGACGTAGCAGCGCGAACGTGTCTCAGACAATGCTTTTGAAACTGATAATGTTATTACAAATATTTCGAAAACGCAATTAAGACTAATGGTGGATAATACTTATGTTCTACAAAGATCATTACAATTTTACCACAGATAAATAAATCAGATGATAAAGCATTGAATAAAACCTGGCTTCGATAATGAAACATTGCGAAAATTGACCAAGTAAAAAAAAAAAGAAAAAAATAGAACATGCATGAAGAAAGTGCATAACCGCAAAAATTCAAAAAAGAAATACAGAATTAAAAATGACAAATTTATTTATAAATAAAACATATTATATTTACCTTCTCCAGGCAGTCCTGTCCAATGGAATTGGGATCCGCTTTAATTTGCAAAATCACAGAATTCGCCTGACTGACTAACCACATTTTGAATGATATTCAAAAGAAAACTGTGAAATAAAAAATAGCGAATAAAGGAGGTCGCGGGTTTAAACGTGGTTAAAATTTCAACGTGCTAAACACTTTGTATTATTGTTTACGTCACTCGCGTAAAGTATTTATTTAAAAATGTCTTTCGTATTTCGCTCTGTGCAATGTTTATCGCGTATTCTTTGTGGAAGTAAAACTGTGAATACTTCCCGACGACGGCCATACTACGTTAAGTTTGCCACTGAAATGATAAAGAAAACAGTGACGTGCGCTCGACGCTAGCTAGAACTACATTACGATCCATTGTGAACTGCTAAATTTATTTACACACTATTCATTACCGCGTCATAACTAATGGCTAGATTGGTACATCGGTTCATACAACACAATGTATGCGTCCACGTGCCGAAGCAGCGCAGTAAATATTTTATAATAGCAACGAAAAAGTGGGGCTTATATTTTGTTTCGTTCTGTTTCAGATGAAATAAAGGAGATAGAACTATTTGAACTAAAGTCCCCAAGCTGAATTATTTACTTTTTACATTTGTTCGACTGCGAAAGTTCAAAACAAACTTTTACTGGAATAAGTTTTTGGGCACAAAATAAGTAAATTTAATTTTCTGTCTCTTCAAGTATGTACTAATTAATAGTAAAATAATAATTAATGTTGAAGTTTTATTAAACACTGGCCTTGGATTCTATTGTTGTAACTTGGAAGTTAAATGTTTATAGGGTTGCCAGATGGTCGGAAATCGTCTGGATTCTCCCGACATTTCATGTGATGTCCAGACTCCCGACAAATAACAAAATCTCCCGACAAATACAGGCATCTTATTATTATATCTACCGCAATCATGATTTGAAAATGGCACACGCGGTGCTCGCACCTCGGGCGGCTACTACCTCGTAGCGCGATTCCAGTAAACAAAAGCATGCCAAATACTTGTAGCAAACATACCGTAAAAAAATAATGTGAATTTTATTTTAATCTTTTTTATAAAGAGCTAATTATTTTAAAAATATATGTTAAAAATTTCGACAATATTATTATTCATAAATTTTCATTTCTCCAGACAACAATCCCAAAATCCCGACATTTTGATGTGTTATCCAGATATTTCGATTTGACAACCCTAGGTGTACATCTTAGTAAAATAAAAAAAAAAATATATATTTTTTATTTTTTTTGTCTCAATCTTAACAGCATTATATAATATTGAGGGATCAGAGTTCCTACCGACTTTGTTAATGTAAAGACCGAATAATGGTCCAAGTTGCGTCCTCAGCTTGCGCTTCAAAAGTACGCGAGATGTAACTGGGAAATATGCCCAGAAAAAGAATACTGAAAAACGAATATGAGATCTTACCGCTATGCAGAGATGAACGCTATCATTTAATTCGATTATAACATATCACGATCTCACTTATTATTAAAAATAATAGAGTTACACTTATCAAAATTGCACTCCACAGGGGTCGGTTTTACCGCCACTCTGCTTCCGTTATAGGTATTTTAGTCAGTTACTACAACTATTAATAGGTCCATGGTTTATTTATTTATTTTGTTAAATTTGACCTCTGTATGAAAGGAAGTTGATTTTTTTTCAGCTAAGATTTACAGTCAGATGTTCTACAATAAGAGTTACTTATGAAATTTCATTAATTAGTTGTTTTTCGTAAAAAAAAAAAAATTCCACACGATATGCAAACATTGTAACAATGATTTTCATTCGACATAATCGTGAGAATTTGGCGTAAATTGGTCTTCTGAAGTTTTTTTTGACCGATCCTACCTGACTTAAGTCCCTGCTTTCGTTTTTGGTACGGAAAATGAATGAATATAATTATTATTCAATATAAAAAACGCTGAAAATGCGAAAATTATTAAAAAACATATTTCTGTAAAAAAATAAAATCTACCCAGTTTCGTGTATGGTTCTCGCCTGCACTGATACGATATACGATATATGTAGATAATCATCCCAGACAGAAATTACAAATCGTACCTTGTTACAGGTAGCATAGAAATATGTAGATATTTCTATGCTCAGGAATATCTATATTTATACACAGGAAATATTAAAGGAGCTACTTAAACTTGATTCTACTAAAGCTTCTGGCCTACATAACATCCCCCCATTGTTCTTAAAATCTACAGCTGCGTATATCTATAAACCTCTGCACAATTTTTGTTTATTAAGTGTTGAAAGAACGGAATGTTCCCAACTATCTGGAAATCGGCTCGGATTGTACCTATTTTCAAGGGAGGGGATAAGTTTGATGTGGAGAGTTGCCGTCTGATATCTGTCTGCCTTGGCGAAGCTTTTTGAGAGACTAATTCACAATCGTATATACCCACTTTTGCACTCCTCCATAATTGCAGAACAACATTGGATTTGTCAATCGGAGATCTACAGTTACGAATCTTTTTTTATATCTACGCATCTTTTTAAATCAATGGATCAAAATAAACAAACAGATAGTATCTATATGGACTACCGGAAAGCTTTCTACAAGGTGGATCATAAATTGATTTTAGAAAAGCTCGCATACAATGGAGTACGAGGTGATTTATGGCATTGGTTAAAATCTTACATTACTAACCGTACGCAGAAGGTGGTTGTGAATGGGTATGAGTCCGAGCTTGTCCTCGTTACATCTGGAGTTCCTCAGGGATCTATCCTCGGTCCTCTTTTGTTTGTCCTCTTTATCAACGAAATACACGAATGTTTTTAGTTTAGCAAACTTTTGCTCGGTGCCGATGATGTTGATCTTAACATCATCGGCATAGTTTTTGTCAATTGTACTATTATTGTAACAAATTTGCACACACATATTTAATTATGATTTTCAATCTAAATGTTTAATTTGAAAAATAGTTTAATTTTTTATTTATTTTAAGCTGAGGTGGGGCGGGCCCCTTTTTTCGGAAAACGCTGTGTACCTACCTGTGTTCACATGTTATTCTTTGTGTTTTTGAAAAATAAATTTATTCTTTGTCATAAAATTCTAGAAAATTGATGTTTTTAGAGTTATATCACTTTTTCGACTAATCCTCCTGATTTTTGTTACCATCATGGAAGTAAAATTGAACAAACATAACGGGCAGGGTATCGGTCTTGGAGCCCTATTTTTGAATGTATGACATAAATGTTGATCATCTTCGTTATCGAACACAAATTCTTCGTTATCGAACGAAAATCAGTCGATATCGAACAAAAATTATTCGACTCACAAATTTTGCGCGGGTCACACTTTTATAAATAGCTCCTTCTGTATGTAGGTAGAATGTGTGTGAAAGTACTCTAGTAGTGTAGTATACTGATGTGAACTTGGTGTTGGTGGTATTCACAACTTTAGGCAGGACTAAAAAAATTAAGATTCTATTGAGGCTATGAAAATTATGTGTCATGCGTTATAAAGGAGCAATAAAACGAATAACGAGTCGATAGGTTGTTTTTACTAAGAAAGGCCATCTCTAAAATTGGTGGCGTTGACGAAAACCGTCGAAAAACTAAATTGTAACGCCATCTATGAATAGTGTTCAAAAACATATTGACCAACAAAACAAAATAAAACTAAACATTCCGTTACACGACAAGAAATTGACATTGACAGGTCTTCCAAAACATAAAAGTAGTATTTCGATAAAATATGTTATTTAATTTTGTAATTTGCATCATCACCAACCTAGCGTGTTTTCCTAGTTGCGTAGTCAGCTTACGCTTCGGAACCTAGGGTACGCTGTAAGTCATGGTCCTAGATTTGGCGGAACTGATTAATACAATGGAGCGACTGCCGTCTGACCTCTGTAACCCTTTTTACAGGGAAACCAGTCCAACAGGAACATAATCTGAGGTGTGTTAGTGGCCAACATTGTCAGAATTTTTCAGGCTGCCCAAAGGCATCTGGCACAGCCTCACGACTGCTATCTATCGATAACAACCGGGACCAACGGCTTAACGTGCCTTTGGAAGCACGGAGGAGCTCAAGATAGAAAATGCGACTAAATGGCGACCAATCCAATAGTGGTCGCGTCACGCCTTCGCTTGACACGCGCATTCGGTACGGATACGCGGGTCGCGCTCGACTTTAACGAGCTCCTCAGTATTTTTGTATTTGCTTACGAAATAATAAAACGAAAAATATCACAGAAAATAAAGTTCCCAGCTCTATTAAAAAAATAGTTATTTCTTGAATGTTCCATTTTACGTACTCGATATGAAGCACGAGTCGATGACAGCGCTGATTGTGACAACATTGAGGAACTAACAATCATATGACTTTCGTCACAATCTGTCTTGCGCTTATTGATTCGTGTTCGTGTCTTGGTCTCGATTGTAACTCGACATAGTTTTTGTGTGTATCAGAAATGGCGAGCCAGACACAGGGGATCCAGCAATTGCTGGCTGCTGAAAAGCGGGCAGCTGAAAAAGTGTCGGAGGCGAGAAAGCGTAAGTAATTCTTTTGCTTTCCTTTTGTATGTTCAGTGTTCACACACCCTTCGCGGTTCATAATTGGAACTTCCTTTCTGATGAATCTAGGGCTAAAAGTAGATAATTTATATTCGACGAGCTGTTGAATAATCTTAAATTGATGTATTTAGTTCATTCAATAAGGAATATCTCATAAAGATTAAATTGGCTGATGTCACATGATTTGACCATGAGAATTCGCTAGGTAGATAAATGTCGTTTATCTCACTATTATTTGCTTTTCCTACAGTTCTATTTATATTATACTTTTGTTAGGCCCTTAAGTAGACTACTGTAGGTCTAAATTTTATAAAAATTAATAAGAGTTATGTCAGTGATCAATCTATCTTATTACTAAAAGGCTGTTGTTATGGAGATGTTTCCTGGATATAATTGTGATGTACTTGTGAACTACCTTGATTTTTACCTGCGAATTAATGTTGTGTTTAAAATCTCCAGGAAGATACAAATTGCTGTAAGAAAAAGATGGAAAAAATGTAGATATGATATGATCATAATTTTCTTTTTGTTTGGAAGCAAGCTCATGGCCATATCATATCATTTGACCAAATAGGATGGAACATTCACAGCAGAGATAGAAGTCACAGCCAGTCGTCATTTTGTAGTATTCATCATCAATCCTAGCCTTTTCCCATTTCAATTGGATTACATAGTACTAGCTGTTTCCCGCAGCTTCGCCTGTGTCAAAAAGTAGCCGGGTCTCCAACTATAATAATTTCAAATTTTATCTAAATCGATTCAGCAGTTTGGCCATGAAAGCGTAACAGACACACAGGTTTTGGCACTTATAATATTAGTATGGATGGATTGTTACATAAAAGTAACATGAAATACTTCTACTGAAGAGCAAGAAAAAACCCAAAAAACATTTTCTGTGCAATTGTGTATTGTGTTGCAGAGTGGAACAGACTCCCCGAGAGTGTTATCAGTGCACCTTCAGTTAACACTTAAACACAGATTGTACAATTTATAAACTCCAAACTTCAAGATGCACACGCATCAGCTAATATAAGCTGCTAGTGTGTTCAAGAATAGAAATAAATAAATTCTTATTTTAGAAACAAGGCCGTCACAAAATTTTTGTCCAAAATCTTTGTAAATGTCACAAGAAGATGCTGGATGCAGGTTGTTTTGAATGAGCCAGCATCTGTTTAGTGACAGAATGTCATATCAAAGTTTTATAAACTACAATTATTCTCCCAAAACCTTCTACTGCAGAAAACAGGCCTTGAGTTTGAGAGGTCAAAACCAGAAATCCACAAAAAATCTTCAAAAATTTCTTTGACGGAGCTGAATGGGTAATGATTCCAGATTTTTTACAGGAAAAGCGAAACGCCTAAAGCAGGCCAAGGATGAGGCCCAGGAAGAGGTCGAGAGGTACAGGCAGGAACGCGAGAGACAGTTCAAGGAGTTCGAGGCCAAGGTAAGGTTTTAGTGCTCTATATACAATACAATACAATACGAAATATCTTTATTGCCCATATACAGAAACAATTAGTTTTACAGTTACAAAAACTTAAACATAATATTGCTAGGCAATCTCTTCCAGTCAAAGCTGAGAGCAGATAAACGTGACCACTTACTCAGCAATGACCAAGGGGTCAATCATCCCTAAATTTTTTGAAAATGCCTTTCGGCCTATGACATAGTTCCTTCAACTACCACTGGCAGGTAGGGCCAATAATTCAAGCCTGCAATGTCCTTACCAAACTGGAAACAACTGGGTTACATAGTCATTTGCCCCTGTACATCCTGGTATTTTGAGAAAGCCTTAAAAATTGTTAAAAAAAATTAGTTACCTTAGTTTTCCTCTTTGTTCATGAACGTGGTGTATGAAATATCGAAATCAATTCTGAGCATTTTGGCCGATTGCATAAAAGCAGTGCTGTTGGACTGTTATCTTAATTCTTATCATGCTGTTGCTATTCAAGATATCTAACTAAACATCCTATTCATATGATGCAGTTACCAAGCTCTCTTTATGACCCCCAAAGAAAAAGAGGAGTATTGTAAGTTTAAACTGTCTGTTAACCTGTTCGTTGCCATCATAATACTTGAACTAATGTTTAGTCAGTTCAGAGACTCACTGAACAGTGGTTCCCATTGCCTGAGAAAAAGAATTGGTTCCTCTCACGAATTGCTCCTTGGTTCCTCTCTATCCAATAAAAGACGACTCTTCAAGAAGCAAAGATTTGGATTGATAGAGCTTGGCTTATCGGCCAGAAAAGTGAATTTGTTTGTCTTGAACTATTCTATTTATTTATTTAATTATAGACAGGCAGCTGTTACAGCTGATGCGTCTATATCAAGCAGTGTCTAGTAATTTCACAAAAAGTCTTTCTCTTCAAGTCCATTTCTGCACCAATGTTACTTTAGTGGTTTGTATCCATTTGTCTAAGCGATTTTTTTTTTTTTAATCTCTTTTTTTTTTTGAGGCTTCAGTCACACATTGTGACTATGCCAGCCTCATGGGGAAAGTCAAAGGTGGAGTAAGCTTATCTTTTAGCCATGGCCGCTCTCCAGAAAGCGTAAATGGACTTGGCTCCACCCGACAAAGGCGAACTCAATGTAACATTGAGACCGCCATTATCAAGAGAAACGCCATCCAGAATACGACCTCTGACCTCGGCATACTGACCACATTCCAGCAAAATATGAATTAAATCTTCTGCTCTCTCGCAAAAATTGCAAGCATCTGTATGTGTCCTTTTCATTAAAAGATAAAACTTGTTTACTGGAACATGGCCAGACCTTACTCTGAAAGCAGTCACCAACAGTTCCCTCGTGAGTTTAGCACAATCAAACCAGGGTACCAGAGTGGGGAAATTTTGAATGGTCCTGTACCAGATGCCCTTTGAATTAGCACATTCATTATAGAATTGCTTCCATTTTTCTAAGCAGTATAACTTAAATGTAGGTACATGTTCCGAGGCATATGGCAGGCACAAAACCTCCCCACTCCTTCCAGCTGCCTCTTTTGCTAAGGAATCTGCCATCTCATTACCCAGGATGTTAATATGAGATGGTATCCACTGCAACTTAATTTTCTGTCTGCAGTTCAGTACCATTCCTAGGATATCATAGGCTATCGGCATCCCTCGGCTGTCCGAGGTACATCGAGCCAAGTGTTGCAGAGCACTTCTTGAATCCGTTAAGATTACAATATCTCGTCTTGAATCTGCTACATACTTAATAGCTTCTGCAATAGCAATTAGTTCTGCTCTCATGATGCACATATCCTTATGTAAACACCAGCCTTTTGAAGTGTTCGTTTGTGGATCATAAAGAGCAGCTCCAACTCTATTACTTGCTTTAGAAGCATCTGTGTATATTTTATAGTATCCATGGTAAACTTCCTCTAAGTTATGAAGTGTCAAATTCCTTAGCTCACAACAATTGATATTGCGTTTAGCTGTACTCAACCCAGCCAAACTATCAACAATAAAAGAAGAATCTAATGATGATAACCAAATATCAAGCGAGTACATTTCTAAAGTGCTGTTGTTTTTATATAAATCAATATTTTGAAAATTTGTATGTACTTCTGTTAATAAAGGTTTTGATTTGTTTCTCCAATAGTAATTTTCTTTGGACAATTCATCAATTATATCTATAATTTCGTTATCACCATTAGAAGCCACCTTAGACCAAAATCGACATGCCAACCATAGTCTTCGAATAAAGAGTGGCGGAAGACTGAGCTCACTCTCCATGACATGGACCGGGGTAGTTCTTATAAACCCACCGCATATTCTTAAAGCTCTATTCTGTAGTACATTTAGTTTGTTGAGATGAGTTTTGGCCGCATTTGCGAACAGAAAACTACCATAATCAATACGACTTCTTACAAGTGATGTATACAATCTACGTAAATGTTTAGGATGTACTCCCCATGTACTACCTGCTAAAACCTTCAGAATATTTAAGAATTTATATCCTTTTTCACAAATTTCATTTATATGAGTGCTCCATCTAAGGGAACTATCCAGCCAAAAACCAAGATACTTAACTTTATGAACAGCATTAATATTTTTACCATCTATATCAATTTCTATGGATATTTTCTTGTGTGATCTATTAAAAATACATAATTTAGTTTTAGATTCTGATAAATTAAGACCAATGAATTGAAGACTTGTAATAATGGACTGCAAATCTTCAGAAATATTACTAATAGCAGCATCTATATCTCTATTATAAACTGTTTGATATAAGGCAAAATCATCAGCATATTGAGATATGTTTACATTCCAAACAAATTGGACAACATCTATGGTAATGACATTGAAAAGCAGAGGAGATAGGGGGTCCCCTTGTGCTAAGCCCCTTCGTGCACATCTGGTGATACTATTATTACAACTGTCTGTTATAAGCGATTTTTTAAAGGAGATCACTGATGGCGCTTAGACCACTTCCTCAGGCAATCTATTCCAGTTGTAAACCACTCGGTTACTGAGAAAGTGGTGTGCAGTATTCGTGTTTGCTATAGTGCGGATTATCTTGCAATCGTGTCCTCTTAATGATTTAATACTCTCCTTCAGGTTGAATATCAACTGAATATCAAGCTGATTGTAAGTGCCCGTGAGTATCTTGTAGGTCGGTATGAGGTCGACACGGTGGCGTCTCTCCTCTAGGGTAGTGAGGCGCAATGCGTGTAATCTCTCTTCGTATGGTTTTCGACGGAGGGCTTGAGGAATTTTGGTGGCTCTTCGTTGTACACTTTCAAGAAGATCAATGTCCTCAATGATATTTGGTCGATAAAATCTGACAGAGGCATGCACGATATTTTTTCCGATCAATGCGACTTTGTGCATACAAACCTTTAATTTTTCAATTTGTCTTCTGCAGCACATGGGCACCAGGGAAGGAGTGGCCGCTAAGATCGACGCCGAAACCAAAGTCAAGATCGACGAGATGAACAAAATGGTGGACAGACAGAAAAATGCTGTAAGTATTCCATACTTTAGAGGACTAGAAACATAAAGTAGAAACTTCATCATCATCATTTCAGCCGCAGTCAGTCCACTGCTGGACATAGGGCTCTGCCGTTTTGACAAAATTTTTATATGGAACAATACATACACTAAAAAGTAACTGATTCCGAAAACAACAACAAAATTGGTAATTAATTAAAGCAGTAATTAGCGTTTAAAGTTTTCTAATGAAGAAAAGTGGGGGCGTGGTGGGGATGTCTTGCTATCTCTTTTGTACGTACGAAATCAAGTGGCAGTGACGTCACTCACCATTAAGTGCGTCCTTTTCTTGACAGTTTTCCCTTCCACAGGATTTCAAAGGCTTATAACTTATTTAATATTGAAAGGATACAAAAAATTCTTTCTGTTTTCGAATTCACGGACTCAAATTTGTGATATGAAGAATAAAAAAAAATATCAATGTACCATCCATCCACAGAAGCCCTACTACTTCCAAGTTTGTCTCTCCCGCGCCACTTGCATGAATAGCCTGACCAGGAAAATAGCAGCCTTTGCCATATTGCGGAAAAATATTGGAACTAATTTCTTTGACTGACAACTACGCACTCATATAACATTCTGTCATCTTAACGACATTTGTCGAAAAGAGCCAGGAGTGGATGTTGTGTATTTCTTGATTATTTGCTAGGATTTATTTATCAATATGGTAAAAATAATTCATAGTAATGAAAGAAAAGTGATATAGAAAATGTTATCATATTCGACGCGAATAAAAACGAAGGATTGATTTCTATTTCATAAAATGACATTGTCAATTTGTTGTTGACATGACACATACAACATGATGCCACCTAAAGGCAATCAGTAGCGACGCCAATGCAGGGTTTTTATTTTTCTGGTCGGGATTTACTTATAAAATAGTAGTAGATAAAAAGTCAGCTCTATGCTTGTAATCTATTCTTGTCTATCTGTAGTACTGAAGAATATAGAAAAATTAAAAAGGGCCTTATAACACTTGTATTCATGTCCGTAAAACACATTAAAAAAAAATTTGTCTATGCTCTGTCATTAACATCTAAAATTTTCTTCTTGTTTCTAGGTGATCACGGACATGCTCCAACTTGTTTACGACATCAAACCCGAGCTCCACATCAACTACCGCTTCGATTAAGCGCGAACTAACCATATTTCGTCGCTGCACAGCGAAAAATATAGTTTATTGTTATGGAAATACTGTTTAATCATAGAATAAGCGCGCGGCCCAAGAAGTTTAATTACAATCTATTCGCCTATAATAAAAAAAAACTACAATTGGACGAAATAATAAAAGTTCCTGATTGTTTGAAAATCGAATGCCATTTTTTTTTGAATGTATTTCAAAATTGGAAATCGGTCGGAACTGTTTTGTCTTGTTCAATCTCCAATAACAACCATTGGAGCTTCTTGGCGCGGCTAATGAGAGCGCGCGGAAACAACTGTCACTTTGACAAGCGCAGAAAAAAGATGGCTGCCACCACGCTGTATATAACGTTTGCTTGGCTTCTCCCTATTAAAATAATCATTGTTAATTGCCGTATTTAAAGAAAATCAGCTCGATATCATTCCATTCAAACGACGGCTCGCAATATCATAACATTATAATTACTTAGGCGTACCATTAAATTGTATTTTATTCAATGTTGTATGTTGAATAGAGATTAAAGTTTAAAAAAAAAACAAATACAGATTTTTAATTGTTTTTATTTCTTGTTACGCTTTTCAAATGGAAACTGGTGTGTACAGTATTAGAGAAAAATATATTATTGATGTAATTAATTATTGTTTCATTCCGAGTAGATTTTGCCAGGCTGTAAAATAATAGCATTTTATAAATTATCTATAAAATATTCTTTAATTCGATACATAGTCGGAAACTAACATAGATACCAATAATGCATTGAATTATGTGTAGTAGGAATGTCATAATAGACATTGCTCCACAAAAAGTATCTTAAGTATATGCCCTTTAAAACCAAACTAATTTTTTTTTTATGTATTCGTTTTCAAAAGATATTCTGTCGTACACCGACGGAAGGCATTGAAGTCGTCAGGACAGCAGGTTTCTGACAGCGGTAAGTGTGATGCCGTAGGGTATCTTTCCATCCAGTAAAACCTACCGCTTGGACATGATTTGCCCTGGCTGACGTGGAAGTCTGAACAGACTCCGAACTCAGGTCGGCCGGTGCAGGGAAATCATGTTCAGCTGGGGTTACAGTTCGGAGGATTCCTGCAGGTGTGGTGCCTCTCCCCAGACTATGTCGCATCTTTCATCTTGCCCTGAGTGCCCAGTCACCTGCACTCTCAGGGACCTTTACGAAGTCACTGACAATGCCTTGTCAGTGGCGGAATTTTGGTCTTCCCAAATTTAACTTAGTAGTTAGTCGACTCGTTAAGAAAAAGAAGAAGGACAGCAGGTGGGCTATATGAATGAATGAACACTATTGCACAATTTTCATAAATTAAAAAGTTTAAAACAATTGTCTTATCCAAATGCGAGTGAGTTAGCGAGATGCCGCTTTAAATCCATTGCGCCATCTCTCTGACACACTTTCATTTGGATGTGAATGGTATGGAATTAAGAAGTGACAACTCTCCAGTCATTCAATCATTCGTCTTGTCTGGTAAGGTTTTTCGTACCCAGTCGTTGACCTCAGTGTGACCGAGACAAACTTAAACTAACACGATAATTAGTATAGCTTCGTCTCGCTCACACCTAGATCAACTTATGCTGGGTACCTACTAACTTACTCAAACTATTTGAATCTTCTTTTCAATACATTTGCGTTCACTTCTGGATATTCAATGCCGCTTTCATGCATCTATATACAGGAGGGGCCCTATTTTTCAAATGTATGACTCATTTATCGAATAAGAATTATTCGAGTCGGCGATGTTGCGTAAAGCAATCCTGATCTTAATGCTGCGGCCCTGGTCCAGGCAAGTTTATAGTTAATAGATTGAATATAGTACCTCAATTCTCCCTCATCTTGTTACTCCTATCTGGCTGTGACTTCACCGTTTCCAGCCAATCAGAGACGGCTCCGACATTGGTGAACACTGCCGGCTTGTCCGTGACGTCACAACGCTGTGCCGAGAACGACAGAATTCCCACGAGCTTGCCGTCCATCACCGCTGGACCGCCTGCGTCATGCTGTGGAAATGAGGGGGGGGGGGGGGGTTGTTGTTGTGTTGTATGATTTAAAAAGTTATATTCGGTAGGAGTGCTTTGTGTGGGCTACAGTTAAGCCTCTTAATATGTCAAAGCTCAATTGAGGCACGCAGGTTACTGGTAATATTTAAAATAGTCTTCCCCGTCCAAGGGTGATTTGCATGTTGCGTCTTCAACTTCAGAGCCTAGGGTATGCTAAAAATCATGGTCCTAGATTTGGCGGTACTGATTATTACAATAGTCGACTGCCGTGTGATCTGACCTGCATTGCACAATCTTTTTATAGGTTCACTAGATGCGACATAGCCTTACGACTAGGGTTGCCAGGTCGCCAAACCTAATAGCCGGACAGACCAGCCAGTTTGGCCGGACATTTGGCTAAAACAGCCGGACATCCTACATTATTGATTTTGTTTCTCAGTATTTAAAGCTTTTCTGATTATGACCATGAATCTTGTTAAATTAAATAAAATGTAAAATGCCTAACAAAAGCCGGACAAGCTGGACACCGTTTATTTTGGCCGGACACGCAATCAAAAAGCCCTATGTCCGGCTTTATCCGGACGCCTGGCAACACTACTTACGACTGTGCACGCTATCGTTACGGACTTAGGTACATCTAAGTACTTCGGGCTGAAATGATAATGCCCCTGAGAGGCTTCGCCAGTTTCGGTTGAGTTTCTTGTATGGATCTGTGTCGGCTCTTTTATCTTAGGTACCTATTCTTAATTAGATGGCTAGAGGTATACTTACATTACACACATTCTTCGCCACAGTTATGTAGCCGGCGCAGAAATTGTTTCTTGTTACCAGTTCCCTGGAAATCACGTCACACAATTTTAATGTGGTCCTTGTCAAAAATGCTTGATATGTCTGTTTGGAGGCTTGGCCACAACCCGGACACTCCATACAATAGCCGCGAATCCGATACATTTTACTACTACTCTGTCTCGTACGCACACGCGTCAATGTGTGTGTTATCATAGTCGACGCAGCGGCTCCGCGGGCAAAAGACACATCCTTGCATTTTTCACTCTCGATTTTTACCCTAAATCTGCACGGTGAGGTGCGGTATCTGTTGGGGGGGGGGGGGGGGGTATGAGTTACCCTTCTGTACGTTAGTACTATTAATAATTATGCGGTTTGACGCAATTAAACATGCGAAAGTCTATGTCTGTATGCTATGTCTTTCTGTCTGTCTGTCGTTACGCTTTCACGGCCAAACCGCTGAACGGATTTTGATGAAATTTGGTAGGAATATAGTTGAAGACCCGGGGTCAAACATATATGCGGGGAAACAGCTAGTTTTCTATGTTTTATTTTTAAACAATCAAATGCTGGATATTGGTATGCTATATTGTTTTATAAATTACCTTCCATATACTTCTTGACAATCGGCTAAATTGTACACTGGCAGGGTAACTTTCTGCAACAAGACGGCCCCACCGTCACCGCCGACGCCCTGGATTTGGTGGATGCCAAAACTAACAATGAATTTTGCATAAAGCTAAGCATGCAAAAAAATAATATTTCTATGACTCGGCTAGGTTGGGCGCCAGTTTAACGAGACCAGGACTGCTATTTTTGAAAAGAAAAACAAAATAAAAACTCATGCAAAATCGGCGGGTTGAAATCGGCGTGCGAATATTTTTGTTTGTTATCGAACTTTCGGATCTATCGGATTTTCGTTCGACATATACACCGTGAAATTTTAGTCGTTTTGGACCCATCGTCGAGTGACTCCATTCATGCAGCTGAACAACTTTCCCCAAGACACATGGGTCGAAATATGGAGTAAATTTTTGGACCTCCCATACAAAATGTCTGATCACATGACCTAACTTACTATGGGAAGTCCAAATTTGTTTTTCATGTTTCGAGCTATGTTCCTTGGGGAAATTTGTTCGGTTGCATAAATGGAGTCACTGGACGATGGGTCCAAAACGACTAAAATTTCACGGTGTATGTCATACATTTCAAAAATAGGGCTCTAGTACCTATAGTTTTAATAAAATGTTAACAATTCTCTAGTAAAAGAATTCTGTGCTGATATTAACTAACTCAATATGATGGTTGAAATGCTTACCACAACAGATCCCCACCCAAGAAACGTGATCTCCTTATTGACCGGTATCACTCTATCTTTCGAGTACGGAATCTTCTCGACCTTCGGCTCAGTCCTCTCAAATATCATGTTCTTATGGAGTTTCAAAAGAGCCACGTTGAATTCTAACGTCTGAGGCTTGTAATTCGGGTGGAACATGATCTCTGAGACCCTGAAGAGTTCTCCTCCAGCTGTGGCGTTGTCAGAACCCACCCGTACTGTCAGCATCCTGACGTATTCTCTGAAGAAACGGTTGTTGTACTGCCTGAAATATATTTATCTTTTAGTGATCATGTCTGACTTTAGTTTGCCACAAAGCACCTACTTCTACTATATTTCTGTTTTGTAGCAGACTTATCGCTTATAGGGGTAATTTATCTTGAGTTTGAGATCCTACGTATTTCGTAATGATACTATCGCTAAACGGCAGTCGTCAAGCTATGTCATTTGCCATATACCGCCTGAAGAGGTTGATAATCTGAGTAAGAAGAAACTCGTTATTACGTGGATAGTTTGTAAGGGCTTCTATCATGAGCTCTGTAGATGGGCTAGTTCGCATATCGCTAGAAGTGTCCAAGGGAGCCTCCCCTAATGATGATCCATCGATTTCCGGCAGACATAGCTCGTCTGCTAGAGCTTAGTTGACCAATCATTCTTTACTCATTAAAAAAAATTCCGTGAGTAGCGTAGCTGTTAGGCACTGGATAAGAAGCAGTTGTGTACTTACAGTTGCAAGCAATGAGCTGCAGTCAACACCGTGTCTGATCCAATGATGACGGCGCCGCACCAGAGCTGTTTGTTGACCAGCAGTGCTGCCATGAACCTATGGTCTTCAATGAAGGCCAGCTCGTCAGGGTTGTAGATGCGGCGGTAGCGGGGGTTGTTGGGCGGATCTGGCCTTCTGGGTTTCGGCGCTAAAATATAAGAATTGTTTCCTTAGAGCTTAGGCTTCTCTGATGGTTTCCTTGTTAATTTTGCTTGTAGCCTTGACTTCCTAAGATGATTTGTCTATCCTGTCAATGATTGCAGCATACTGGGCTCATTGGCAAGAACAAAACACACATGTTAGTTTTATCTTTCTCTACATCACTAAAATGATCAAAGTAAAATTATGGCTATATTTATGTGTATATACTGCAGGCGCACAAGTAATGGTTTTCGAGATATACGATTTTGCAAAACGTTACCCTAGCAGGAAACGCGATATCTTCAAAACCTGAAGACGCACAAAAAAAATATTCGGCGCACATTTTTCCACAAGGATAAGCTACGTACTGATGCAGAATATTTCTTTCTCCGATTATTCGTTTAGAATTTTCTTGCTGGAGTAACGTTACCGCAGCAGGAATAGTTTTTTCTATTTTTTTTCAAAAGTATAATAGGCAATGATTTTTTATTTAGGGCACATACATAATATTATATAGGGTTCTAATTATGTGTTGTACTCATATCACTCTGGCAGGAAGTTTCTGCGTAGGGTAGCGCACACGAAGTATGTTAGCTAGACGCTTGCTCCAAACTTTCCATATGACGTGATCGTACCATCGTATGCCATCAATACTTTAATATTATAAATGCGAAAGTCTGTCTGTCTGTTACGCTTTCACGGCCAAACCGCTGAATGGATTTTGATGAAATTTGGTATGAATACCTATAGTTGAAGACCCTGGGCCAAACATAGGCTACTTTTTGACGCAGGCGGAGCTGCGGAAAAAGCTAGTTGTGTATATAAAATGGTCTCGCTCTCTATCTCATTCTAACATACGCATATCCTATATATTTCTCTTTCGCATTTCCCGTCTATTGGATCCATAGTCTAAGCTTGCTCCAAACTTAACTTGCCGATTTCCATATGACGTGATCGTACCATCGTATGCCATCCATACTAATATTATAAATGCGAAAGTCTGTCGATCCGTCTTTCAGTCGGTAACGCTTTCACGGCCAAACCGCTGAATGGATTTTGATGAAATTTGGTATGAATATAGTTGAAGACCCGGGGTCAAACATAGGCTACTTTTTGACGCAGGCCGAGCTGCGGGATAAAGCTAGTTTGAAATAAATGAATTGAATTATCCTTAGAGTTTAAGACGAGTCTTTTTCTTCAACCGTCCCTCATTGCTGAGGATCGTCACTGCATATGAGTCTCCAAGCTGTCTGTAAGAAGAGTACTTACATAAATATGACTGTACTATTTAAACTTACTGGTTGTCGTGGTTGTCATGTCAATGGCGTTCCCTTCAAGGTCTCGTCTGCTGGGGAACTCAATAGGAATTCCCTCGTACTGCCACTCGTTCTCCAGAGCCAAGGCGCGACGCTCCGCTAATTCCTCTGCATCTATTTGGTCATTCATTCATATCGAGTTACATGAAGTGTTAACAAGAGTAGGAGAAAGAAGAAGCATTTTGAGGGTGATTGAAAATAGAAGGAGAAGCATTTGATACGATACAATAACTTCATGAAAAATATCATTGAAGAAAAGATAAAGGGAAGAAGGTGACCCCTTTTTCTTAGGTAGACCGAGACAGAGTTACTTGAAGCAAATAAATGCGTAAGGAAACTTCGTGTCGTATCAAAAAATATTTAGCTCACTAGGTCTAATAGTCACTGAGAAAAAAATTGGTTGTCTGTATCGTCGGTTTACGGACGGTAGTTTGATGTGACAACGTCAAACATTACAGTAGTACACATGATCATGCCTCTCTCTCGTTCGTGCCGCGCTCTCGCTTGCGGAACGCGACAATGAGCGTAACGGGACAATGACGTCATCTTCTTCGTGCATACAGCGCGTAGTATCGAGTTATTAGACGTTGTCACGTCAAAAACGTAGGACAGACAGACATGACGAAACTATTAGGATTCCTTGTGTTTACTACTAAACCCTAAAAACAAAAGGACAAGAAGATAGACAAGAATGGAAAAAGCTTCACCGACAAGAGCCACCACCAGTAAAGATACCAATTCTTCTAATACTTACTGGAGTCATCGCCCCTTGTGTCTTCAGACGATTTTGACGAAGACGAGGCATGCCCACTGACGTACCCAATCACATAAAGTAACGCAGAAATAACTGCCATCTTGTTTACGCTAGCCATTTTGAATCTTGCTTTGAGAACCGCTTCGAATTATATTTTTGCGTTTAAAAATAAATCGGATACACATTTATTGTAGTTTTATGAGATTTTTAGTAGCAACTGCAATTCGGTTTTTTATTGTTGTAGAATATTGGTGTAGATGCTGTTGATGTAAAGATGGAATGTTGACGTCTTAAGTGCCTACCTGCCTCTTTTATACTCTACTTATTCTGTGTCTTTTATTTTTCAGTGATTACTATTTTTACCCAGTAGTGGGACATTGATGGCACTGTGATAAAAAGTAGGACCATTGTTTTAATTGGTAAAGTCGATTCGAGAAATGAATTGACAGACTTATCTATAATACTGGCGGTAATTTCGCCAGAAAAAGTTACTATGTTGTAATCTAATTTTCTACCTTAAGTTGTACATCCTCTACCGAACTGTTCTCTCTGTTTGCTTGTTGTCTGAAAGAGATCCCTTCCGCCCTTATATCTTTCCTATCATTCATGTTGTAAATAAGTTTGCAAATGTACTCTGTGTATTGTTTCTTTCATGTTTTTATTTATTGTACAAAAAAGGTTTAAAAAAAGTGTTTTAAATTAGTGAGATATTTATTATTCTAATGTACATACTGTTACCATTCTGCTTATTAATTTCACAGTGCATGATAAAACTAATACAATTTATTAAGTCAGTTTTCCAAATTAATTGGAAATGATGAGCTGTCATAATTATGCTTCTAATTATGTACTTATTAAGATTCTTAACTATTTGAATGTCCCAAATATGTTGTCTCTACGCCAACCTTCCCATAACATTCCTCTAGTTGACATTTCTCTGTAATTTTTAGTTTTCGATCGAAGACTCTTTACGGCTACTGATTGTCCTTGTATAAGTTGTTTAATATACGAATAAACTTCATCACTGTCATATTTGGATAACTTATCGTAAGGTACATTATCTGGGAGACCAATATTTGGTACTACTGAATTGTTTGTATAAATTATATTTAAGGGTGTGTATGTGTAAGTGATTTCTGGAGTAATTACTTCGCCTTCCAGTAAAGTGAAGTTTACGATACTTTGTGTATTATCGTCCTGTGCAGTGACTGATTCAACTTCGTATAAGATGCTCTGAGTAGGTTCATCATTCTGTGAAGTGACAGTTGTAACTTCGTCCAAGACAGTTTGAGGAGATTCACTATCCAGTGAAGTCACTTCTTTTATTTCGTCTAAAACACTTTGAGCAGTCTCGCTTACATCATTTTGTGGTGTAGTGACTTCAACTTCCGATTCAGTTGGAGAAGCTTCTTCATCAATATTTTGTTTTAAGTAAAATGTTTCATCTTTATGTTCTCGTAATTTATTTCTGTTTTTATTTGGTTTAAATAGAATGTCAAAATCGTAATTAAATTCTTCTAATACGTTTTCATTCTTAATGGTGTATCTAGGCCTTGTCAATCTGAATCGATCGTAGTCATCCTCGTAGTACAAGCGAGTTGATAGAATGGCATGACTAGAACTTGGTGTTGTAAGTTCCGAATTTTGTATTTTCCAATTCTGAAAAATAGTAAAGCTATCATCATCATCTTCGGTTCGCCACTTATGGAGCTGGTTTCCTAATTTAACAACATTGTCTCTAATTTGATCCTAACTTATTTCCAGGATTTATTTAAGTACTCCATTCTAACTGAACAACATTGGAATTTATTTTAGCATCACAATACCGTAAAGCTTCAGTAACGTGACATAACTTTTCTGACTACTTTTTGGCTATATTTAGACTATGGTAACATACGTAGACATTTATGACTGTGAATGTGTACATGGGTCAACATAATATTAAGGCCACTGCAATGATGCGTCTATAGATTTTACCAATTGTGTGGATCTCTATTAGAAACAGAATGAAATTATTGTTTTTCTGTGTCGTAGGCGGCAAATTTTTAGTCCCTTACTTATTCTTAAAACGTACTTAAATATTTACATTTTATTTTCAAATGAAAGTTTTGATAAATGTATCACACAAAAATAATTTATTTAAAACAGGCTAAAGTAGCTATTCAAATCAAATTGAAAGAAAACAGTTTTTGTTTTACTTTTTAATTGTTAAGGTTTCATCAGATCCAGTTTACTTCTAACCACCGTGGTTCAGGATTTTTATTTTGTACGTCTTCGTGGGTACATCCAGTAGTCTTCTGTATTCATTTTGTTCTCTTGAATTTTCATCAAAATCATTTGGCAAATCACGAGCCATTTCATCCCACAACAATCCTCTTGTTGACATAACTGGATCAGCGCTTGTTTTCGTTTGCGAATTCAGACCATCATTAGTTACTGTTTCTTGAACTAAGGCTCGTTTCTCGAAATCATCAAGCTCCTTATTAGTTTCTTCAGTTTCAATAATACTAGTAAAATCATACGGCTGATTACTTGGTAAATCAATATTTAGACCAATTCGTGTGAATTTCTCGGAAAGGTCTACGCTTGGTGTCGTATGAGATATTAACGCAGTAATAATTGTGACATCAGTGGATTTAAATTTAGAAGAATTTTTATTTACACCTTGTGGTTCTTTGAAATCTTGAGAAAAGTTTTCAATGTCTGAATTTACTCTGTAATCTTTGAAATTTGATTGTACCGGATCATTATCTTCATTTTGCATAAACAGTTTAGTAGAGGCTTCCAATACTATCGAATCGTTACTTTTTATTGAACGTACTCTGTTGTACAAAGTAGAATGAAATGGATTGTTGTTTCCATTGTTTTTTAAAGAAAACCAATAATTTTCTTTTGCTTTTAAATTAGGTTCTGTTTGGTTATTGTCATCATTTTGTATAAATAATTTAGTGGAAGCTTCAACAAAAGCAATTTCAGAGTTTTTCTCAACAGGTTGAAAATCATTGTTACTTTTCGAATTACTTTCAGTAGAATGTATCCTGTCATATAAAGTAGAATGAACAGGTGTGTCGTTTACATTATTTTGGAAGATAAAGAAATTATTTTCTGTCATTGGTTGTTGCTTTAACTTTTTCTGTTTCTCTACGCGTTGAAAAATATCTTTCGGTAACTCGAAGACATTTCTTTTTTTAATATTATAAGCAAGTTGTGTGGACATCAAAACATCACCGTCGTTGTGGTACATCCGAGTTGATATAAATTTATTTTCTGAATTCAGTGTTGAAAATTGTAAATTTGGATTTTGCCATTTCTGAAAATAAAAAACTTCTTTAATTTTAATTAATATTTTTAAATCGAATGGTGGGAGAGATAAGTGATCCAAGTGTTAGATTATACTGTTAAAATTAAATCTGTCTATGGTGCTTTACGATTTCGCACGTTGCATAATAAAGGTAAAATTAAGTACAAAATAATCTTACTTACTATCTATTAACTAGGCCATTTAAGCACAGAAAACGTTTCAAACATCTGAACTTTTATGTCTAAAAAGACACAAGAAAGAAGAAATACCAGAAATTGATACGCATTATATTTTTAATTTGGCGGGAAATCATTATAATAGTTTTGAAACTCTTTATTCTGTAGTTAATTGGTGGCTCATGTTACGTAATGGCTCTCATTTTACGTAAAATTATTTATGTATACTTAATAGAGCACTAAACCGTTACAGAGTAAACAGAGGTTTAGCCAAAGCCATAATTTGAAAAACTATTCATGACATTTAATACGACATTCATGTTCGCGTGGTCACATGATTTAGCGCGGCTTATGTCTATCTTTGACTACGAGCCCAGAACATCACCTGCTTAATGATGTAATTGATCCATGTGATAAAAATGTTGATTTTGGTGAACACTGTCGGGGCTCTGTCTTTACCACACGACTGGGGTCCGAAGCTGACCATCCCCACGAGAAATCCGTTGGATATGGCTGGTCCTCCTAAATCAGCCTGTGATGAAGAAGACGATTTATTTAGTAGCGTAGCTAGCAATGGAGACATAGATGCCCTAGATAATTGTATGTATTGGATAGAACTAGGTAAAAACTTTACCAAATAGTCTAAAACAAATAAAAGCGAGGTATAACTTTCACGTTTCTCCCTCCAAATCTACCAAATCGAATACAGTACTTAGTCAAATATTCACTATAACCTAGGTCAGACAAACGACAGAGATATAGCAGCGGTCAAGTACATGTCAAAGTTAAGGACCTTTTAAAGAGTATTTTAATAATTTTAAGTTGTGAAATGAATGGTTCGGAAGAAAAATATTAAAATCAAGAAAATTATAATGTTTAGCGTTGACATGCAAATTCATCAGATGATCCGAAAATATTCTTGGGGTCGTAAAAGATGCTGAAAGAATGGAAATCATCAAAGTGGAGGATAATGAACATTGTGACTAAAATAAAATTGGTGGATGTGATGAAAAGTAAATACACTTAGTTGCACCAATAGAATAACTGTCGTAAGTAAGAGAGAGAGATTATTTTGAACAACAATGCTTAGTTGAATTAAGGACAGATGTTCTAGTAAAAAATAAATACATTCAGAATACTGACATTGCAATGGGTGGTCCTTCTGGATAGAATGCCGGCACAGAAATTTTGTTCCGACACGAATGTCCTGGAAGAGAAAGATTATTATGTTTTAAGATACATTTTTCTGATAATAGAGATGGCACATCAGAATCGTTATACCTAGTTTTTAAACTTTAGGGGTCATGGGATTCTATTATTAAGCATTTTTAAGTAAGAATGGAAAATTCATAATTCTATGAAGGAGGAAGCTCATGTTTCAGCGGAGCTCGAGCATTATTGTAAAATATCCATTCAATAAGACTAAATTTGAAAACAATGTAATGAAGATTACCTTGTAAAAAATTCTGTACATGCATCTAAAGATACCAAATCAAGACTAACAGATGATAACTGGTTGGTTTTGTCGTTTTCCTGAAAACACGATGTAATTAGATAAACAATTCATTAAATTTTTACACATTAAAATCAATCTAAACAGATAACTTTTTTTGTTGATTTTGGCTATTTACTTATTTATAAGACGTTTTCAGTAGATCAGTCTAAGTTGCTTGCTACTAAAATTATGTTTTGTATACATAAGAAGACAAAGAAACAAGCACTTACATTTCCTGTACCGTAGCCCAAAATTTGTATCGTACGCATAGAGCTTCTCCCACCACTTTTACTGTCTAACCTGATTTTCCTAATTTTCGGCCTGTTTCTGGCATATTTCTGCAATGTCAGATGAATGATGGCCAAATTGTTCTTCATCGTCTTTGGATCATAATTAGGATGAAAGACAAGATCTGTTACTGGAACATTTTCGCCGAAGTCGTTGGCGAAATCACTTCCGACCCTTACGGTAATCAAGTTTGGTATTTCTTGTATTGCTTTTCTGCTGAATGTGCTATAAAAATAAATTTCGTTTTAAGCTGTTTTTATTGTCTGTCTGGAAGTTGCGATGAACAGGGAACAGTGGTGAGGGGCTTAGCCAGAGTCGCAACTTATAAAAACGATGACGACATTCGTGTTCGACATCTTTTGGAATTAGTATGAAAATCGACCACGTGATTTAGCGCGGCTAATGTTAATCCCATACACTTGAAGTTTTCGAATTTCCTTATCGTTTTTTAATTGTGACTTTGTCTACGGGCTTTGGTGTCGAAGCCCAAGATTGCTGAGCCTTCGCAATACTCAATGCTCTTCACTACATTTAACAGTTTTATTAAAATGATTTAGTTGATGATTTAATTTTAATGAATGAATTAAGATTTCATCATCATCATTTCAACCAAATCAAATAAAAATCTGTTAAAAATGAAAACACATTATTTTTTTAAGATTAATTGATCTTTACATTTTACTTATTTAAAAATCGTAAAAGGTAATATTGTAAAAAATTTAACAGACAAAGAACAGAATATACAAAGATAGACTATTAAAAAAATTCGTCGGATCCTGGGCTCCGAGGCAATCAGCCGAGTATGCATCCGGGAAGGCGCTAAGATGAGTTGTAGACTATGAATAAATAAAATACTTAATAAATAAAATCATATGAATAAAATTAACTCGAAGTTTAAATTCATCGAAATGTAAAATGTAGATCTAACAAATGTAATTGAACATCAATTGTTAATTGATGTACATTTATGCAAATAAAAAATAAAACCTTACCCAGGGAAACAAGAAGCAGCTGTAATGATGGCTCCCTTGCTGATGATGGAGCCGGTACAGGTGAACCTATCCAACACATGAATACTGACCACGAACGGGTATTTCTTTACCAATTCAACTGCGTTCATTCTTCTGTCGATTGTCATACTATTACTGTACTCATTGTGATCTGGAAGTTCATTTATTTAAATCAAATGAGTTACGTGGTCAATCAACCCCTGGTGTCAGAGTTTTGGGACCACCTTTTAGCCTCTGACGTGGTTCCTTTAACAACCACCAAATGACAGCCGGGACCAACGTTTCTGAAGCACGAAATCATCAATATTAGCATACAATCAGGATGATTCATTGTAAGACATTCATTGTAAGGACATTGCATGTCCTTACAAGACTAAACACGACTAAATAAAGTATGTTTCCCGTGGGGATCGAACTCACGACTTCCCGGTCTAAGGCAAACATATTGCGGAAATTAGCCGGAAGGTATTTGCAACAATGCATCATTTGAACCTACTCAAAAACTTTTTACCAACTAAAACCAAATTAATGTTGATCCAATTGCTTGTGATACCTATAATTGACTATGCTGATGTGAGCTATCCTGCCATAACGGAGGCGCAACTCAATAAATTAGAAAGACTTTTAAATAATTGTATCAGATTTATATTTTGCCTTCGTAAATATGACCACATATCTTCTTATAGGTCTGAACTCAACTGGCTAACCATCAAACAACGCAGAAATGTACACATCCTCTGTCAACTGTATAACATACTCAATAATCCTTATACCCCAAGCTACTTAAAATCAGAATTTAAGCTTTTAAGCTACTCTCACAACCGATGTCTTCGCTCTTCTGACAGTTTACGGCTGGCAACTCCTCTTCATCGTACTAATTTTCTCACAAATTCTTTCGCTGTGACCGCCGTAAGACTTTGGAATGCTGATGATATTGTAAGGGCACAATCTCGCGGTCACTTCAAAATGCTTATTGCTAGACATTATAGTGAACAATCTATGTTGCAATAATAATATATGTATGCCTATTTAATATGTATTTAGGTATACCTACTACAAGTACGTTTATTTTCAACAGCCTTCATAATTTTATTTTATTTATTTATTTATTTCATGTACACGCTGTAAATATACATTGGAAACTTAACATTAGGAAAACTGTGTACAAGGGTTCTACTTATTTCTTAAGAAATTTCTTCCAGCAGACCCGCGACAGGAACTACGAAAGAAAGAGGCAAAGAGGCGTACAAGAAAAAGAAGAAAAAAAAAATACAAAAATAATAGGCTCAATCTAAACCTATTTTATAATACTATATGTATAATAAACTAAATAATAAATACAATAAATATACCTACTAATATATATATATATATTAGTATATATATATATATATATATATATATATATAATACGATTTATGAGTTTAAGGAGAAATAATAATCTCTTACTCGCTTCTTAAATGTGGACAGAGTTTGGGACTCTTGAACTTTGAAGGTATGTATGTAATATTATCTATTCCTATTTATTTTATTTTTATATATTGTGTAAGTTTATCAGCACCCCATCTACCACCTTCTCTTAATGTCCCTAAGGTTAACTGGCAGACAATGCTTAGCATTAAGTGATAACTATTGTACCTACATTATCTGTAAGATATTAAAATAAAAAAAACACCTTAGTACGTTACGACCATAATAATTAAAAAAAAATATTCCTAATGACATAAGTAGTTGTGCATACCAGTTGGTACACGAGGTAAACGTGCCACGGATTCAGTTAAAATCTGGAAGAATTTAACTGCTAATAGAATCGGTATTATTATAATTGCGTCATTGGAAGATCTACGAGTATCTATTCATTCTCAATTGAAAAACAAACTTTTGAACTTTTAATGGTGTCTATAAACAAGTTTAATGTAATTTAAATCTTCATGGTGAGATAAACTATAAAGTTGTTATACTTACTTACCCCAAGTTTTTAAATCCAAATTTCTCCTGGATGGTACTTTGTTTCGTTTATATTTCTTTAGATGGGTTTTGTTCATTGACTCTGTAATCAGGTCATCAATAGTAAGATTATTGATTTTATTTAAAAAACTATCTAAAATATTATCTATCCGTACATCTGATTCAAGAGATTCTGTAATATTCATATTATTTAATAACGAATCTTCATCTTTTCTTTCCTCATTATAGTTGTACATCTCAGGTTTTTCTGTAATATTTTGCAAAACTTCTGTCACTAGTGCATGTAAAAGATTATCATTAACATTTTTAGCAGTTGCAACTAGGTTTTTTATTTTAAAATATATCTGCCAATTGAATTCTATTGCATTATTAAGGTTATCAAACATAGTAAGTAACAATTTTATTTTGACCGGTTGTCTAAAATGTTCATTTACTTTCAAGCAATAAAATAGGTCGTTCACGTAACGTTGTAGTCTTTTATTCACAAATGAAGTAACATTTTGATCTGTAGATGTATTAATGTTTTGTATGACCCGAATTAGAATACTAATAGTTAATAGTTGAATAGTAGCTATGTTCATAACTTTATTTTGACGTCAAAACATTAGGGCATAATTGTGGAAAATCTTTTTATTACTTTTAGAACATATAAATTGCGAAATGAATACATGTAAAGTCATAAAAATTTATGAATATTGCTTGGATATTTTTATTTCGCAACGGAAATCTAAGAAATAAAATAACTCATAAAAGTGGCGAATTTATTGCACTAACATATTTCTTAAGTAAGAACTTCTAAAGCAACCCACATCTTTGTAGTGTTATTTTTCTGTATTTTTGGTGTCCAATAACATGTTTTCAAGATTCCAGACCGTCGTGCTCATTAAGGTCATCTTCAGTGACGTATCAGCTCTTGTTGAACTGCCTCACGTAGAAGACAATAACATTTTAGAGACAGATACAGCTATACGTCAAACTACCAACAATTTGTTCTCTCTACTCAAATTAAAAGTGAACAAAGAACGGCTAATTCTGAAACAGTATTCGCTGATCCACAACTACCTCGTATCTACTAGTTTACACGATTACACTAACTTGAAGGAAATAGCTAAACTAACAAGAGTCGATAAAACGAGATTGAACAATGAAACTCTGAATTTTATTACCACCGTGAACGAAATACTAAACGAAGATGTAAAGCATGATACAGTAACAGAAGATGAATATGTTATTAGACACATTGAAGAATTTCTGACTAATCTTGGTAAACATGCAGACGCAAACGAGCATGGTGTCAATATTGTCGATAAATTGATTCCTAAAATTTTAAAGATTTTAGAAAAGAAAGACAGCTTTGCCTTTAATGTTACTAGGGATGCTGATACAAGTTGGTTAGAGTCGTCCGAGGAGAATAATAATCTAATAAATGAAAACGAATTTTGGAGTAAGATAATTACTTTATTGTTCCCTAATTAAAACATATTTAGTAGAGTTATTCATTATTTAAACTCTCCATCGATAAATCAGACAGTCTATTAATAAAACCATATAAAATATTCTTAAGCCTTATGTTTTAAAACATAAAGTATCTTAATGTTTTCTTATGTTTTCGCGATTGTTATTCATTAAATTAAACTATTTTAATACGGTTTTATCGCGTTTATTACTTATTTATTTACACCTGACGTTTCAAACACTTTACAGCGTTCATGGTCGCAGGCAGACTAAGTTAACATTTGTCTTTGATGTCATAAGATTACAAAACTACCGCCTGAAATTTTTATTGGGAACTATTCCGATTCACGCAGTATTGGCTCACAGTATCTAAGGGTCTTGCAGTCTGCTTCCGAGTTTGCAATTTTATTAAGTTAATGACTGGGTCCCAAGCTGGCGGTACCTGCCATCCATCCTCTCTATTGAAATTAGGATGTTTTTTAATTTCAATAGCTTCACGTAACATCCTTGGAATGAATCTGTTTTCCTTTGCAAGGACTTGAGGATTATCAAAACGCATATAGTGGTTGGGTTTGTCTAGAGCATGTTCACAGACTGCAGACTTGGTTGAGCGTCTATTTTTCATGTCAGCAATATGTTCTTTTATACGAGTATTAATGCTTCTCTTTGTTTGCCCAATGTATGATAAACCACAGTCACAGTCAATTTTATAAACTCCAGCATCTTGCAATGGGATATTGGATTTTACAGGTCTTAAAAATTGGTTTATTTTCTTATGCGGCTTGTAATAGGTCTTGATTGAAGCTCGCCTAAGTATGTTACCAATCTTGTCCGTGACTCCCTTTATGTATGGTAAGATGGCAGGAAAACGATCAACTGTGTGTGGCTTGGGTCGACTTCTGTGACAAATGTGTGGGAGGCTGAGATTGTTGCTTCTTAAGACAGACTTGACTCGTTGAAGCTCCTCCTTAAGATGGTGGGTGTCACAGATGCCGTGTGCTCTCTGTAACAAAGATTTGCCTACGGTAGCTAACTGACATGGATGATGGTGAGATTTACCATTGAGATATTTGTCTGTGTGGGTGGGCTTTCTGTACACAGTGTGACTGATACTATTGTCAAGATTTCTAGTTATTAAAACATCAAGAAAGGCTAATGAATTATTGATCTCAGGTTCCATAGTGAATTTAATTTTACTATTAATGGAATTTAAATGATCTAACAAAACAGAGACTTGAGTTTTGGGGAGTACAACAAAAGTATCATCTACGTACCGTTTGAACATCTTCGGCATAGCCAGGGTGCTTGAAAGAGCCTTCTCCTCAAGGTCTTCCATGAAAATGTCGGCAACAATGGGAGAGACTGGAGACCCCATAGCTACACCGTCAATTTGCATGTAGAATTTGTTTTCCCAGAAGAGATAGCCTGATGTTAAGCAATGCTCAAGTAACTCTGCATACTCTTGAGGTAGATGGTGGTCCTCAAGCCTTCTCTTGACAATATCAATACAGTCATGTAAAGGTAGGCTGGTTAATAATGACTGTACATCAAAACTGACCATTGTGTCTTCATCAGTTAATCGTAGATCTTTAATTAAGCTGATAAAGTGATAAGAGTCCTTGACATTAGTATCAGTATGACCACGAAGTTGTGTTAATATCTTCACCAGGTGTTGTGCTAGTTTATAAGTTGGCGAATCTATTTGGCTTACAATTGGTCTTAATGGGTGGTCTTTTTTGTGTATTTTTGGAAGGCCATATAATTTTGGTGGTTTCACACAGGAAGGCACGAGCGACGTGATGTCTAAGTTTAATGTGTCGGAGTATTTTAATATTAATTCTTTGGTTTTTGTTACGATCTTGTTAGTAGGATCACTTTTTACTTGTATATGTATTCTCATCCGACAACAGTTGTTGAATTTTTGTGTTATAATCAGAGGTGTCCATTATAACAGTTGAATTTCCTTTGTCAGCTCGTAAAATAGTAATGTCTGGGTTCTTGCGAAGGTTGGTGAGTGCAAGATATTGTTCACGAGGAAGATTCGGTTTTGGCGGCTTGCTATGTCGTAGTACTGATGACACATCTTGGCGTATCGCTTCCAAATCTTCTTTATTTAAGTGGTTTTTTACCAAGACATTTTCTACCGAACAGATGATATGTTCATAAGGTATCCTCCTGGGTGCAACCGCATAATTTAATCCATTTTCAAGAGCATCAATCGCTTGTTGGTCTATCGGTGTTTGTTTTGCTAAATTGACAACCGATTTAATTGACTTTGACGTTTCTGAGTTATTATCCCGGATGACATTGACGTTTTGATTTGCTGTTAATTTTTTAAATAAAGTATCTTTTTTTTCAGTGCCCAACGCTCGCCGAATATTCCAGGGTAAAAAAACCACCATCAAGGATTTCTCGTTCCTTACCAGCATCCAGGTTTTCAACCACTTCCAGTGCGCCGGCTCCATCATCAAGTCTGACATCATCATCACCGCTGCGTCGTGTTTACAATTGTGATTCATTTGTTTGTTTGTTTGTTTCAAACATTACGATTGAAATTACTTCCTTCTTCTATTCTCTATTTATTTATTTTTATTTTATCTCATGTCATTTATTTATTATTCTTAGCCCTTTCCTTAATTGGTCCTCAACTAGTTACTCAGAACCATGGATTTATTTTCAGTATTTTCCTCATAATCCCCCCCCCCCCCCCCCCCCTCTTTGGCATCCATTGCGTTTGTAGAGAATTTAAAAACAAATATCTATGGGAAGAAATCACAAATTTCCGTTCATTTACTCAATGCAGGGGAAAGAGGCTTGGTAAAATCCTCAAACTTTTACAATAAAACTATAAAATTAAATCGAACCCTGTAAGTCCCAAACTAATGACAAAACTGTCCTGGTTTACTAGGAGTTGGAACAACCGCTTCTTCCGGGAAAACCCTGGTTTCCTGACGGCTCGAGTTGGCACCTCTTACCATCACATTGGAGGAGAGAACATCCCCGTCTTAGAGATCTATTTCCACCCAGACTATGATCCGAAAACCCTCAAACACAACTTGTGCCTCCTACGACTTCAAAGGTAAAAAAATGATAAATGCTTCTGGCTCTTTCTACCAACATTCGCGGAATTTATTTATTGCGCTACAATTTTAGACTATTGTATATAAGTGTCCGAGCTCGGTATGTTCATTTGTAATTTGTGCGTGTCACAGGTTACATGGTCAGTCGACCCTGTACACCCGTACTCTTTGGCGTCAGATTTTTCGGTACTCCTTTTCGGTCTCTGACGTGTTTCTTTTAATAAGGATTGCGGAGATCACCTAAGGATTTATTGAATTTAAGTCGAATGCGAGTTTGTCGAAAAAAAGGCGGACGTCTAGGGGTTTCTGTAGTTAGCTGCCACGTTTCTTTGAGAAATCTCGAACTCGACTTATAACTCCAAGCAAAGCAGTCACAGATGAGAGATCTAAGATGTTGAATTAGTTAACAAATTATTACAGGCACCTGAAATTCAAAAAGGGGAAAGGGATAAAGTTGAAAAAGATACAGATAGACCGAAGACCCAGTCCCCTTCCGATGACGACCTACAGTCGAGAAGGTATCGACATCACCATCGTCGGGTGGGGAGCTAGGGGGATAAGAATATTCAATGTACAACATTGTGGGTTCTTGAGAAAGAACCGCTTAAGATGGTACGGCCACGTTTGCGAAAACCGATTAATTATGTGGGGAACAAGTGTCTAGCTATACCGCCTCTGCCGGTTCGGGGTAGATGGGGCGCACCCAAAAATGCTGGCTCGACGTCACATCACAACGGAGGGTATGTGTTACAATAGACTTACAACCAAGGACGCCAAAAACCAGGCGAAATGGAGAAGAAAATGTAGGCAAGCGGACGCTGGGTTCCGAGGCATTCAGCCACCGATACAACCGGAAAGGTGATTAAGAAGAGTAGTAGTAAAGAGTTTTTTTTTATACAACTAAGTAGGCAAACAGGCGTACGGCTCACTGATGGTAAGTGGTTACCATAGCCTATGAACGCCTGCAACAGCGGAGATGTCACGAGCGCGTTGCCGACATGTCCGCTATCAGCACAGCGACCCCTCTGGAGCCTGGCGATCCTACTCACCAGCAGGAACACAACACTGCATCAGTGTTATTTGGTTGCGGTCTTCTGTAGGGTGGAGGTACTTCCCCAGACGACTACTCCTTACAAAATGTCCTACCTCTCTTAGGGAGTTAAACATAAAGGGAGACTACGTAAACGATGGCGGGATGACAGTGGATGCGTATAAACAAATTGCAAACATTGATTTCCTTGTAAATTTCGGGATCGTCTTATGGCCTCTTGACGTGGTTCCTTTAAGGACCACCTAATGACAGCCGGGACCAACGAACGTGCCTTTAGAAGCACGGAATCATCATTATTACCAGAATATCAGGCGGTTCAAGCCTGCAATGTCACTAAACTAGGAACAACTAAACAAAGTATGCTTCCCGTAGGAATCGACGAAATTTCGTGAGAGTTTGTTTTCCATAAAATTTCTAGATTCAATAAATCATATGTGGAATTTAATTCAAATCAATAATATTTATTGTTGAACATAGGTTTAGATCTTACACAATGTTTCAGTCACGCACAGTTTCTAATATAGTTCGGTGGAATTTCAAAATAGTTCATAATTTTAGTTACGTATCGCGAATTGTCGTTGCGATAATTACTAAAAAATTATCATTTTAGGATACCACTGCTATCAAAGACAAATACTTATCGTATGCTGCGCTTGATGTTTACCCCCTCCAAGAGTGATAATCTGTGTATTCCAAGTAAGTATTCCATTGTTATCATCCGTCTGAGTACTCGGTCCATCGGAAAGTTTGTTTATTTAAACTTCCTGGGAAGTCCCTACGAAAGTGTTGTTTAAAGTTGGTTATAGACATGGTTTAAGTGTGAACATAACTTTAGGCAACTTTAATGAAGAAGTTATTGAAATGATCGGAATAACATCAATAATTAAGGAAAGAGATAAAAAGCATTATTGCATTGAATATAATAAACATATCAGTGTTTTGACCCGGAGGTTTTATGTTTTTCATGGGTATGATTCCCATGGGAAACATGTTTAGTTAATAGCTTCCAGTTTGCCCTGCAGGCTTGAATTACCTGATTGTCCGATAATAATAATCATTCCATGCTTGTTGGTCCCTTCTTCTATTTGGAAGTCGTTTAAGGAACCACGTCAGACGCCGAAAGGCGGTCCCGGAAAACTGCGACACCACGGTTTACTGGGTCGATTAACCATGAAGCTCGATATGAAATGAAGTGTTTTGAATACTTTTCAGAAAATATGTCACACGTAGACATTTTTGCGCTGGTTTCTTGTCAAGAGGAAGCGGCGTCTGCAACGTGAGTTCCTATTTTACTACGCTTTCTAATCATATCCATACTTTGTAGCATTTAGCAGCATTGCTCTGGAATCCAAGGTTTACACGAGCCTTTGGCGTAAAAAAATACCATTGCCGTTAAGGGAATCACGTCAGAGATCAAAAGGCGGCTTCGTAAAACTTTGACACTAGGGTGTGCAAGGTCCCGTAACTTACTAGATATGTATGTTTGAATGAATTCTGACAAACAATGGCAACCAACTCCAAAATGTGCAAATTTTCATATTGGCTTTGCATGCTCGCTGCAGTCTTTAATTATTTTACATTTATCAATCCTAAAAATCAAACATTTCCAGCGAGATATTGGTGGTCCAGGGATTTACAAGGGCATCCTCGTCGGTGTGGTCAGCTTTGGTTCCGCCGCATGCGGGACTCCTGACGCTCCTACTGTCTTCACCAAGCTGGGCTACTACTCTGACTGGATCGACAGCATTATCAGACGCGTAAGTTTTTGTAATAACTCTCTCTCGAAATTCTGAAGGGTCTAGTTTAGGTACTTCATTACTTGTTTTTGCTTCTTCATGACCATTTAGATACATATCAGTAATATTGACGTCAAGATACGGTTTCTTATTTTATATTTATCCTTTTCTTTGCATCATCTTTTTTTTGCAGCCCAAAATAATAGCTCTACTTTCAGTTTCTTAGTTACATATCTCCATAGCTTTGTAAGGAATTGTGTTCTCCTTATGATGATACTTAATCACTTAATTATTATTGCAGAATCTTCTAAAAGCCAGTAAAAGAACAACATTGTCACCAAACCATTATTATTTTACAAAACCCACTGGTACAGTTAAAACTACTTTCAAAATAAAACCTCCAGTATATCCGAAGAAAGCAATAAGACAAAACAATTTGATTGAGGTACTATTAATCTTAAAAGAAAAAGGCTTACTGAGAGATTTTGTCGAAAGCGTGATTGGAAGTGAAGAAGCTAAAGAAATTCTTTAAGGAGTTGATGACGATATCCGGGCTTATGAGACGCCGGTCACTGTTGTAGCAACTACAAAACCAATGACGAGTATTGATTTCATTGAAATGAATTCAAAGACACCATATCAATCACAAGAAAAATCATCAGAATTCATGAAATTATCGAAGACAATAAAATGGAAGAAGAATAAAAAGACAAAATTTATTGATAAGCCTATGATAAGTGATGACCATAAGCAATATAAGACTGACGGCGGTAAAAAGAATGGTGATTCTGTAATGTACCACTTGCCAGAATTTCACGAAGAATATGTTTCCTATAGATTGTCTGGCGAAAACAGCGAAAGTGTAATGGACGTTACTTTTAAAACGTCTAATATCACTAGTAAAATAAATGAAACAGGCCCAGATATTTTTGTATCTAAGCAAGAATTAATGGATATTATTTCTGAAGCTATTGAAGAAGATCTACGAAATAAAACAATCAAAATAGATCCGAAAAATAATAATAAATAAAAGGAACTTAGTAAGGATCAAACCAAAAGACCGCATAAACGTAAGAAAATAATGAAACGGGATCCAGCAAATAAGAAAATTAAACTATTCATAACCAAGACTAGATACATGTATTGATGATAATGTTCCTATGATAATAAAAATAATATTGTTCGAGTTCTTCTGTCCTCTCAATAAATCATTAAGAAAGAAACGTCATCTTATGTTATTTTCTCAATGCAATAAATGAAATCTCAGTAATTGCGTAGGTATTAAATACATATATTCACCTTTCAGCGGCCGGTGTCTGATTGGACGATTCCTGATGTTATCATATCATCGGAAAACAGCGATCTTTCTTCTTCTTCTTCGTTGTTTCTAGCGGCACATCTATTTTAGCATCAGTAATGCCACAGAGAATTTATCTTTCCCGTGACACATTACTTCTAATAAGAGAAATTACTAGAACACGAAGTAACAGGTAAAGTGGTGAATGCTCAATCAATGTCTATTAAAGCGTAAAAGAACGATTCTCGGTGTTTTCTACGAGATCTAATCAAAAATGAGGAGATCTGTAGGCTGGAATGAATGGGAATGATTGGATAATCTAGGTATACCTACCTTTTTAAGGTAAAGCTATAGATTTTGCTGAAGAAGACGTAGAAACAGAAAATAAAACTCGACAGTTTAAAAAAGAACGTAATTTTATTGCAGAATAAAGAAAAAATACGGACTACATAATACCAAAACACGAAAATCCTACGGTTACTTGTATAATTACTGAAACAAAAAGAAAATGTGAGTTAATTTAAAGTGCATTTCAGGAACCCATTGATTCGAAATCACATTTTGAAGTTAATTTAACTTTCTGTTATCTCTAGACTTTTTGGATTGTTAGGCTGTATCAGACGCTTGACAATTCTGACAGCATGAGTAACTCCAGTCAAACCAATGTGTCTGGTTTTACCCTAAAAACGTTTTACGAAGGTTATCCCTACTACTTGGATACTCTTGTGTGCTACAGTGACCGTGTACCTATAATCTTTCGCGGCGTAACTTTCAGTAAGATCCTTCAAAACATACGATATGAGTCTCTCTAGGCAAGTATGTGAGTGCATGAGGCTGATTTGTAAGTTTGTGCATTGTTAATTAAATGTCGAAGAATTACCTTCCATCTATCATTGTCGTAGTCCCACTTGGAAGAGATCCCGTCAATTGGGTTCATTCGTAGCTCCAGGATTCTCCTGAGCTGCGCTTTCTGGGATTCTTTTGAAAAGGAAGCTGGCCACGGTTCGGATACTGCAACCAAATTTAGAAAAGATTAAGATTTCTATGGCTGAATGTGTATGCGTGTCAATTTCGTGCAAGTGAAGCCCATATTTTTTGTGAATGTACATTTAAATATCTATTTACCTATCATGGACTGGTTGCCATAACGGGCATTTTTATCTTGAGATGCTCCGTACTTTGGAGACACCTGAAAAGTTTCCCGAAAGGAAACCAAGAAAAGCAAGCGCAGCGTTGGACGTCCATCAACCAGATGGTCTAACGACATTGTCAAGGTCGCTGGATGCAGGTCGCTATAGATCGGCCATATTGGAGATCCATGAGAGAGGCCTATGTCTTGTGGCTGAGATAATGATGATGATGATGAGGTCGTAGAATAGATTGGCAGACTTATGTGTTTGACTTTGCTGTAATACACCATTTGCAAATTATAATAAGCAGTTAGTTCCGGCTGTCATCGCTAGATAGCAGTCGTTAAGGCCATGTCGAAGGCCTTATAAATGGCGCAAAAGGCAGCTTGATAATTTTGATATATCTTAGATGATGTTCGTAATGACCTGGGTTCCCTATATATAAAGTGTTAGGGATATCAGTCTATAGTCGCTCCATTGTGATAACGTCTATTTACTTATTGGTTTACATACCATAATAGTGATAATAAATCATGGACCAGAATCCAAAGCTGGTGGCGAGGAGTACCGAGCCCATGACGAATTTCCAGTAACCCGTGGGATATTGGAATTCGGCGAATGTTTGACAAAAGGACGCTCGGTACAGGGCCTTCTTCTCTTCACAGCACAACTGCTTCCAATCTCCTTTCTCTTTTTCCCTTAGGGCCTGGGTGATAATAATATAAATAATTTCAACATGATCGTGATTACTAGCCAAGAATTTCGAAGCCCGGCTGAAGTATTTGGCCGCATTTACACCAGTCAGAAAACCTCTGCAAGAAATGTCTGACAGACGGCTAGCAACTTGCAAAGGAAAAACCATTTTCATTTGCTGTCGAATACCTAGACTAGACATTTCTTTTGGCAATAAATCCGAGATGGTGCTTGGATAGTGTACTAAGCACCTTTTTGTTTTAGGGTAAGTCTGCAATGGGCATACGCAACGGGAAATCTTTAGTCCATGCCTCACCCTGACGGAAACAGAAGCGTTGACTATAGGTACTGTAGTAATAGTAACTTGCACAAGAGGTTCCTTATGCGTATTTAAAAAAAAAAAACTTCTGAAGAGTTGTTTGGACGCTCGAAATCAAAGAACGGATTGTAAAACATTCCTGCTTAAAGTAGCCTGGATTCTTGAGTAAGAATTACAGGCTATAAAGTACAAACGGTTCCTTTCAGTAATTCTACATTTATAGTGTGGTAAGGTCTACGTCAATACATTTATCGTCAAACAGCTATCTTAATTAATATTTGAATGGAGGTAACCAGCTCCGTGTCAAAACTGTCAAAGTTCTTAGCACAATAGATATGTATTATATAGTGTATTATGTATTTTATATGTAAGTTTATTAAGTATGTATTATTTGTAATGGTATTTGTGTATTAAATTAAGTATGTTTATATTACAATGATTTTATTAAAGTTGTACCTAGGTAATTAGGTATAGTCTTCACTTTTCCTATCTTTTTTGTACACGCTAATTACCCTTTTCTTGTCCTTTTTCTCTCTCAGGTCTGCTGAAAGAAATTTCTTTAAAAATAAGCAGCTCCCTTGTACTGTCTACTTATGTATAATCCTTTGCATTTTTATTGTGTACATGAATAAAGTAAATAAATAAATAAAGTTGGAACTTACGCAAATATCCTTAGTGTTTTCTTTAAACCGCACAGCCGGGTATGGGAACATGGGACAATCTTTATAGTTCGCACCGCCATTTATTCCAAAACCGACGAGATCTCTGTTTCCAGTTCTACATCTGCCGTATACAGTCCTAAAGTTAATGTTACGTGGGACAAAGAAATATGAAGCTTTTAAAGCCAAAAGAGACATTTTTGTAAGGTTTTGACATGTCAAGGTGACAAACCTTCGAAATGAAAGTGTCAAATTTTTTCATTATAATCGTGTTGTTGAATCTAGTAATGAGGTTTGCAAAAAGTAAATTTTTATATATCCTACTTATATCTACTACAATGGCGCAGAAGCTCAAAGTGGATCTTGGCCGGCCGTCGACTCTAGAATGCGCCATCTTGCGGGACATAATTTTTAAGAGAGTTAGGACATTTAAGGATTAGTCCGTCTGGGGAAGTACCTTCACCCTACAGAAGACAGCAGCCAAATATCACTGTGATGTTATATAACATTGTGTTCCTGCTGGTGAGTAGGGTCGCCAGGTTTCAGAGGGGTCGCTGTGTTGATAGCGGATAGGTCGGCAACGCGCTCGTGACATATCCGGTGTTGCAGGCGTTCATAGGCTACGGTAACCACTTACCATCAGGTGGGCCGTACGCCTGTTTGCCTACTTAAATGCCTATATAAAAAAAAGAAAAGAAAAAAAAACCATCTTATTTGATTGGGGACTCTGGTCCACATCCATATAAATCTCCTCATTCATATTAAACCTCAGTGACTTGGTATACCTGAAAAACAGCGTTACTCCAGCCAAGGCTAGGGTAACACAAGCTGAGGCATCTTTTGCTACACGGGTTTTCTTTTTTTTTTCTTTTTCTCTCTTCTATATTTGTTTCTTCTTTTGTATGTTTATTGTAATTGTAAAAAAAAATTTGTTGTGTTGCAAAAAACAACATTTTTATTTCGTTTAATTTTATGGCGTTTTGACTCCAAATGCAAAACGAGCAGTGTTATAAGTTTGTACCCATATATGTGTGTCTGTCGCAGGAAAGACTAAACCAATTTTGACGCAGATATTTGAAAACTAATGTTATCGAGATGTATCTTTGCTATGTGTTTTCTTTGTGTTTCCCTGTTGCGACCTCGCCGTCACCGTACGCTTCTGATCTATGGTACCTTTTTAGCATGGATCTAGATTTGGCGCTACTGGTTTAGTACAAAAGATCGACTGCCGTCCTGACCTGATACCTCCGTACGTGCCTCTTTTATATAGGAAACCCACAAAAACAGCAAAATTACCGCTTCTTGGCTAGATATAAGTTTAGTTAATTTTTAATTTATGTAGATTTGTACAAAGGTTTAAAAATCATGTTATTTGATTACTTGATAGGTACAAGCACAAGCACAAAATAGATAGTTTATATAACTGTGAAGATCCCTGTATCTTTTCCACATTACCTAAGTACTCTTCTTCTTCTCTAGAAAATAGAACCTCTAAATATTTAAATCTTTTGTCCAAATAAAATAACTAATTACTGTACTACATTAATTAAAAATATATATTAAGTGCTCTTTCGATGTGTGCTGGTAGATACCATTGAGAAAGGAAAACATTCGTTTTCCTTGTGCGGTTACCATGCTCTTTGTCTGATACAGACATATTTAATAACTTTGGTAATTGAAGTAAAATAAACACATTTGCATCAATATTTATTAAAAGTACAGTTTTCGATAACTTCATATATAACTTTATTTTTCCTAATTAAAAAAAATCTATTCGCACCCTTTGTAAATAATTTAT
Source organism: Euzophera pinguis (assembly GCA_947363495.1). NCBI lineage: Eukaryota > Metazoa > Arthropoda > Insecta > Lepidoptera > Pyralidae > Euzophera > Euzophera pinguis. The sequence goes on from OX376176.1 coordinate 10,754,714, forward strand.
GAACGATATATTTGTTGTAACCAAGTTCAAATTCGCTTTAACTGTCCATAGACTTATTAAATTTAATGTAGCTGTAAAAAAAATGTTTCTTCCTTAGACTATAGTCAAAAAAAATCTAAATCTATGGTTTCTTATACTTGTCTATTGCCTATTTTGCCAAGTCTCTGGTCATAGGTACCCGTAAAACCATTTTTCATTTCTCATACTCGGAAAGTAGTCTATATTTGATCCAAGTATCGGTCTGAAAATGCTTCATCCGACCTGCGGGTCGGAATGTTTCATACAAATTCATTCCGAACCAAGGGCCAGAATGGATTTCAAAAATAGAACTAATACATTTCTTATGAAGCCAGCTGTCAAAAATTTAGATTTTTTTATGATTTTTTTTTATTTTAGAAGTCAAGTTAAAAGAAGTAATTTAAAAAATAATATTTGTCTATATTTTGTCACTATCATTTAAAAAAATATATAAATCTATAATTTTCTTAATTATATATAATTATTTTAATACATGGGTTGTTTTATGTAAAAAATGATATCTATACCTACATAGAAATATGTCACCGATTTATTTATGATAAAAAAAATCAATAAAAAGGCACTGCATACCTACATACACAGTATTTAAAAAATAAAACAAACATTTTTTTTAACATCGAAATGGATGGCCTGCGGCGGAGAAGCTTTGTGTTCCATATTTAAAATTAAAAAAATAAAAGCTAGAAAAAAAAGACTTGAAAAATTATTTGGCGGGATTAGAGCTGTTTGTTTGCATTGCAGAACTATTTTTACAAGAGATTTGTTGAAAAATGAGTTCAAGTGATACTGAAATACTGACCCCAGATTCGGTTAAAGATGTAGCAAATTCAGTAATCGAAAATCTTTTACCTACCAGCAATTTCTAAAGAAAGATACTTAATTGTATATAATGATTTTATGAATTGGCGAGCTGACAAGAAGATAAATTCATTTTCCGAAAGTGTGTTTCTAACATACTTTAATAGACAGTCTGGCAAAGTTAAACCTTCTACGCTATGGAGCAGATATTCAATGCTTAAGAGTACACTAAGTGTGAAACACAATATAGATTTGACAAAATTCCTTAATTTAACATCATTCTTAAAAAGACAGTCACAGGGGGTTAAAAGTAAAAAATCAAAAGTATTCTCCTCTAACGAAGTGGAAACATTTTTAAATGAAGCCCCTGACGAGATATATTTGGCAGTGAAGGTAAGCTAATAAGTAAATGTTTTTATGCAAAACCAACATGGTTTCCGTTGTCAGAATGCATAAAATGGGAACATAGATGTTGAATGGTGTGTGTTTTCAAAATATTTTTAAATCTCTATCTATACCAACAAAATTATGTTCTTCACAGGTAGTGTTGATATTTGGCATAAGCGGCGCTTGCAGAAGCAGTGAGCTCACAAATCTAACAATCCATGATGTTGAAAATCAAGGCCAGTTACTACTTGTTAAATTAACCAAAACAAAAACAAATATTGAGCGCACGTTTGTAGTGCGAGAAGACTTTTCGAAAATAGTTAAAAAATATCAAAAAATAAGACCAGAAACATAAAAACGGATCGTTTTTTTCTCAACTATCAAAAGGGAAAATGCTATAAACAAGTGATCGGTAAAAATAAAATATCAGGTATGCCCAAGCAGATAGCGACATCTCTGAATTTGCCTAATTGTAACGAGTATACCGGCCATTGTTATAGAAGAACGTCAGCGACACTATTAGCCGATTCTGGAGCAAATATGACTATGTTAAAGAGACACGGTGGATGGAAATCCAGCACAGTGGCCAAAGGATATATTGAAGATTCTGTTCAACAAAAAACGAAGATATCGAACAAATTGACTGAATCCATTAATATACTCCCCAGTTCGCCTAAACCAACCACTTCAAAAGATTCTCAGCCATGGATTCCACCATCTAATCAAATACCTAATCTATCCCCTACTTTTACAGAAATTCAGCTTAGCCAAGTTTGTAATAGTGGAGTAAGTGATAGAGTGAATAAAAATGTCACTTTAAACTTTACGAATTGTTCGAACTTTTCCATTAATTTTAAATAAATATTTAAGAAAAATGTTTTTTTTTTACTTTCCTTACATTCGAAATGAAAAGTAGAGTGTTCCCCGCGGGTGGATGACATCAATTCATACTCGGATTATATCCGCCCTCGCTGCGCTCGGGCGTCTAAACACCTCGTATGGGAATTGATGTCATCCGACCCTAGTTTAACAATCTACTATTACGAGAATTTTATAAATGACTTTTTTCCATAAAAAAAGAATTAAAAAAGGCATGTTTTGCTATTCGGTTACGGTATCGTTCTCTTTCTTTCTTTGATAGAAAGGCACCAGTCTTCTTTAATCTATGGCATTTTCTTTGGAATGGGCACATAGATAGATGGAAATCGTTTTGACGAATTGCTAGTTCCTAAACCTTTATACTGATTTAGTTCCATTTCCTTTTTGTGCAATTGTTTTATTCGAAGCACTTCAGACCAGACATCTTTAGGTATTTTAGGTTTTTTATCGGCACGTACATCGGCTTGAAGATTGTGTCTAAAACGATCTAAATTAACTGGCACATCTTCTTGACTTTGTGAATAGCTATTTATCTGATATTTAGGTCTTTCTTCTAGATTTACCCCTTTATTAAACTTTGGTGCTTCTATACTCAATCCATCATCCGATTCATATTCAAAATTGTCATTTTCTGCCGATTTATTCATTGCGTTTCCCCGCTGTTTACTCAAGTTGCGATCATTAGTTTTAAAAAAAGTTCCTTTAGTCAAAATATCGTGTACATAATATCGCAGTTCATCACTGTTATGTACAAGTTGGTCAATAATATCATATGGTATATCATCTGGTAAACCAATATCTAAAGTAGAGACAGTTACATGGGGCGTTATTGTATGTTTCTCAGGACTTACAGATGGGATATGTAAACCAGGAACCAAAACAATACTTTTGTTAACTAAAGAATGATGAGCTAAATCTACTGCTGTTGTGGTTTGGAATATGATTTTCATTTCGTCATCTATATCTTGATCTTCTTCTATTATTTGAGTTAAATTATTATTAGGATTTTCCAAATCATGTACTAATTGCCTTAAAATAAGTATTTCTTCATATTCGTTTTCCGTTTTGGAGGGATCGTTAATTGCTTCTTCAAAAGCGAATATGGATTCTGATTTGTAACGTATTTTCTGTGAGTCCTGAAAATGTAAGTGTTTATGTGATTACAACGGAAGTATATTAGTTGTCATCAACAACGTTAACAAGTTTTTTTTTAAATTGTTGGAGGACAAAGTTGAGTGCTGGCTTGACGTCGCAGGATGGAAATATTTGTTAAAGGTCTCACAAATAAGGATGCCGAAGATCGGGGGAAGTGGAGGAGAAAGAGTTAGCGGTTAGAGGGTATAGCGGAACTTGGGCTCCAAGGCGAAAGGCTGAGGACCCAACTGAAAAGAGATGAGAATGGTACTGAGATGAGATGAGACAGAGGGCTTTCAGGTTCTTCAAGTCTTTATCTCTCTAGATGTACCTAGACAAGTTGTAACTTCTCTAGTTAAATCTCCAAGTTTATTACTAAGACGGTATGTAGATAATATGACTGTGGAGTCTCTACTCAAACTATGGCGTATTTTATTGCTCTACGTGTTTATCTCCACCTTGTATGGCCTGTCCCTGACAGAGCTATTCAGGTACTGATTTCTGGGCTGATAGAACATATCATCGTATACAAAAGACTCCTTACTTCTTCTTGTTGAGTCGAATTCGTTTAGTGGCGCTGAAAAGTGCATTTTTCTTGGAGATGGCTCTGAGAAGAGCTGTTTATTTTTAATAGCCATTTCGTGGCGAATGGATCAGCCAATCTGCGTTACCGACTAGACTGTCCGTCCACGCAGATTGTTGCCCAGGGTGCGTCGGACATATTTGGGTATCACTACGTCACACACACGGGGTGTCTCCTTTCATGCACCCCTTGCAACTACTAAACATGATTTCTCAATAGATATAACTTTAAAACTTACCTCGTTCAAAACGTCATTTATCCAAGATGTATATGGTGCCAGTTTAGTGAACACTGTCGGTGATGATGCCGTTCCACATGAAGGTGGATCGAAGCTCACGAGACCTACGAGGGTTCCCAGGACTATTGCTGGACTTCCTATATCGCCCTGAAACGAGATGGGTACTTCAGTCGTCATTATTATCATCCAATATTAAGCGGAAAACCACTACGTTTCCCAGTTGCTATTCACTCGGAACATGATCCTATCGGTTTCCTTCTGATTTCATCGGGTAACCCATTGAAGCTCTATTGTGCCACCCTAAATATATAAAGTTCGAGTAACCACTTTTGGCCTCAGACCTGAAGCTGAGGATTCATTCATATTGAGTGGGTTACATGGTAATTTGACCTTGTACAACCTGGAGTCAGAGTTGATTCGGAACCGCCTTTGGGCCTCTGACGTGGTTCCTTTAACGACCACCAAATGACAATGGGAATAACGTCTTAACGTGCCTTCCGTAGCAAATTTCAAATTGTAAACAACTAAACAAGGTATGCTTCCCGTGGAATCGAACTCATGACCTCCGGGTTTAATGCAAACACCTCAACCACTGGACCTCGGTGGCAGCTAGGTGAGCCAGCTGAGGTTGCAAATGGGAAACATGACATAACAAAATGTCTTGTAGTGCCTACGGTTACCAGCGTATTGCTTAAAAGATCTTCTTCTTGTCATCGGGTCGAAATGGCTACAAATGTTACAATATCAAATAAGGCTAGACCAATAAATGGCATCGTTGGCTGCTCCAAGATCTTCAACCGTGCAGGAATCTGGACAATTGGGACACTTCAGGAGATGAGCCATAGACTGAACAACCTATCCAGTCATCAGTCGCCAAGATTGTTAAAGGAAACCCCCCAACTGACTCTGTTTTCCTGGCATCTCCCAACATCAGCCCTGAGTTTATTTAAAGACTTCCAGACTGTTCAGGAAAGATGACTTAAATGATGACGACAAGACGAAATGTCTCTATCACTTACGTTGCAAGCACTAGTTCCTTTGTAGACTAAACCAGCGCAAAAGTGTCTTTCTGTTACGTAATTCCTGTGGATAAATATAAAAAGTGAATTTATAAGCGTCCCAAGGATTCCCAGAATGCTGATTGACTGCGACCTTTTTCAGGCATTCTGCTTAATTCATTCAACATAGCTCCATTAAATCTACTTCTTTCGTATCAATGGCTTCAACATACGGCCCAATAGGACGCAAGACCCAAAGAGTGGAGTCAGAAGCCAACGCCAAATCGTCCCATGTACATGAGAAGAGGCAGTTACAGCCACTGTTCCAGGATATACCCCACCACTTCCGATTTTCCATACACCTATCCACTCCCAATCGTAGTCTATTATAAGACTTCCACACAACGCAGGTGGTTTTTCGAAAGGGGAAATCGAGAGGTGGTGGGGCGAGAACTTTTTTGCCCATAGTTCTAACCAGGCACTAATTAAATCGAATTACCTCGTAAATATGTCTATGCAATCAGCCCATGATATTATATCCAGGAATGCTGAAGTCAGCTGATTGTTCTTCTGGGCTTCTTCCTGAAATGCAAAGGGTGTTCAATGTAACAATAACACGAAGGCAGTCGTAGTCTAGAAGAGACAAAGAACTTGAAATTGAGCAAATCATCATCATATCTGTCATCAGGTCAGGTACGTAGGTATTATATACTTCATAGAAACATCGACAAATATCGAGTAACTTTGATACCAGGACGAATATTATATAGTTAATTTATTTCACGTTATTATGCTCAAGATATTAAATTAGATATAACGAGCATCTCACACGTATTTAAGATTGTTTGAATCCTCACCTGCATTTCTCCCCAGCCTAAAATGAAAACCCCTTTATTAGCAAAATTTCTCGGCAGTTTTTCCGGCAAGCTACCAATTCTTATCTTCTTGATCGCTGGTCTTCTAAGCGAATGCATGATACTCCTAACTTTGAGTAACGCTAAGTTATTTTCCAAAGAAACCGAGTCGTATCTGGGATGGAAGATGACTTCTAGAGATGGTAGAATATCGCCTCCAGTTCTTGTGTGCTCGCTGCCGATTCTGATTTGAATTGGGCTTTGATCTGCCTTGTATTGAGTACTCCTGGAATATAAATACAGTGGTATAAATTGTAATGTCCTTCTTTTTGCAGTATCGTCTATAAGCTTTGGATCTACCTATTCAAAATAACTAGATATAGAAGATATCCGCAACTTTTAGATCATCCTTTTATAAATCAAACTAAACTGGAATTTGTAGAAGTTAGCTATGAATTAATCGTAGCTTGCAAAGCTGCTATTTCTATTTGTCGTCAGGCGAAAGGATCATTTGGTCATCATCATCATTATTTTGTGTAGGTTACATTGTCTATTGACTATGCACACCCTGGTGTCAGAGTTGTTCAGAACCGCCTCTCGGCGTCTGACGTTGTTCCTTTAACGACTACCAAATGGCAGCCGGTACCAACGGCTTAACGTGCCTTCCGAAGTACGGAATCATCTTTATTATCAGACAATCAGATGATTCAAGCCTGTAAAGTCCTAACCAAACTGGAAACAACTAAACAAAGTATGCTTCCGGTAGAAATCGAACCCGCCACCCCCGGGTCGAAGGCGAACGCCTTAACCACTGGACTACGGAGGCAGAGACAACATTTATTTATTTATTAAAACTTTATTGTTCCACAAAGTACACATATACTTATAACAACCAGTCAACCATTGGGAGAAACGGAAAGATAGTTTGGTTTGGCTATTTATTACAATTCAACATTGGTCATGTCAGGTCAGGTTTGGGTGTAATGACCGGGGCATGTCTTTGGTTACCCCTTGCGGTACCGGACTGCGTAAATACAAACCCGATTACAACACAGACACCCATCCATAGTCTGTGCTGTATCATCTTGCGGACGACTTAAAGAGGTAAAGTTTGTTCGAACCCAGCTACAACACCGAGCGTCTGTAGCGTGCAGCCGCTTTTGTTTCAATAAACGCGGATGAAAAAATAATGAAAAGGCGAATACAACACAGACCCCCCCAATGAATTCTTACGTATTCGTATATATGACGGGGTTTCCCCTCATTTAAAAATTACGTTAGATAGTTTTTCAACTGACTTCCCAAAACCAATAAGGCCTTTTTTTATTTGGCTATACATAATTTCGTAATTTCCGAATAAAAAAAAAAACTAAATTAGATTGATTTTAAAAATTATCTAAATTAATTTTTGCCCGAAACTATGGCCTTTCAATTAGGTCCCATTGACATTCTATTAAATCGGTACATAGACGGCTAAAAATATAACCCTTCGGATAAAAATTATTTATACAATTAAGTAGGCAAAAAGGCATACGGCTCACCTGATAAAAAAACAAAGATATTATCCAAATAAACACATGTCAATGTTTTTGATCATTCATGTTGTACGAGCTTACCTCGCACATTTTGCCGGCACGCGGCTGCATACATGCAGGTCGCGTGTCAGCTGTTTTTACTTTTCATTTTAAATCAATTATCAATACAAATTGAGATACTATCGAGCAGCCGTCGAGAAAGGACCCGTCACACCCAAGTATCAAGATGTGACATTTATCAAGAACAATAAACCAGTTTACTATGTGACGTGGTCTTGTATCTCCACACCATCATCAACTTATCATCAGCATCACTTCATGTATGGTGTTATGGCTAACACCATGGCATGCACCGTACATTTTGGTCCTTCGAGCCGGATTAGTGGTGCTTGCATATCTTTATTGCGAAAGTGAATCGGTTCACTGGCCTTCCACAAGCGGGTCTCACCAGTGAATTGGAAAGGCGCATATATCGTAAGGGTGCGAGCACACTGAACACAGAATTAGCGGTCAACAGGAAATATGGAAAGCCGCTCCACAGCCAGACATTATCGAATATCATCAGGAGTCCACCTAGGCATCTCAGCAAGATTTCAAGGAGTCATTGAAACATCACTTAAGCAAGAAATGTCTGCGTCGTCTAGCTAGATTTCATTATCATCACCTCAATCATTGAGGCTTTGCTGCATCAAGGCGGTCAAGTCTCGTGTCCAGCTGGATGCTATCAAGCAATATGGAGCTTCACTACAATCAAGGTGGTGTAGTCTTCGTGTCCAGCCGGGCATTAGATCAAGAAAACATGAAGCTACACCGTATCAAGTAGGTGGAGTTTTCTAGTTCAGCTAGACATTATCAAGCAATCATTGAAGCTTCGCCGTATCAAGAAAGCGGAGTATTCACGTCTAGCTGGACACCCTCATCATAACAATCATTGTGGCTTCGCCGTATCAAGGAGACGGAGTCACCACGTCTAGCTGGACACCGACATTATTAACACATCAATCATTGAAGCTTCGCCGTATCAAGAAAGCGGAGTATTCACGTCTAGCTGGACACCCTCATCATAGCAATCATTGGGGCTTCGCCGTATCAAGGAGACGGAGCCACCACGTCTAGCTGGACACCAACATTATCAACATATCAATCACTGAAGCTTCGCTGCAATCAGTAATGAAGTTCTTGCGTCCAACAGGACAACATCTTTATATTATGATCAAGAATAATCTTTGAAATATCAAGATATTTACTGCACACAGATGACTGGGAAGGATCTCCATTTTATAACTTTTGGAAACTCAGAAGGAGTACTATGCAATGCACATCATGGAAAATTATTAATCAAGGGGTTGAAAAATCATTCGCAAACAATAGCTAATAACATAAAGATATTCAATAGAAAAATTCATAGAGCTAATTAAGTAAATTACGGAAACAAATACATATTACGAAAACATCGTATGATTTCAAGAATGTACTTATACTTTGTAATATGATCATTTGTTTGACGCAATATCGGCAGTAGACGGCATTGACAACAACAGGAAGAAATTGCAAACTTGCAAAACGGGTGACACTGGTGTCTCGACAAATGAGCACCTACTTAAAATATAGGTCGAATTCATTATCACATTTTATCATTCTGAAGAAAACAATCAACACATCCTACGTCGGGGTACTTAGTTGAAGCGCTGATATGAACCAAGCCAACATCACATCAAGATCATTCGATAACTATCATAAATAACACTTCAATCAAGTTGTTGAACCTATACACCAAACTGAATTACGGAACCATTATCATCTCAAAATGCCGTCTCAATCATTCGTCATGAATTGGGTTCAACTACAACAGCTGAGTTTCGAGAGGCTTGTTCCTGTGGACGGGGTCGGGAGGGTGCGCTGCCGCAGCAGACACGGACAACCCCCAAGATGACCTCACAGAGCTCTTTTTTTTAACTTATTTTTGTACTTTCATTTTATACTTAATTTTTTATATTAACTTGTTTTAAATTTTATTTATTTTAACATGTACATTTGTGGCGGTTCCCCTTCTCGATTGGTCCATCATCTTTTGCCGTCGGGAGCATGTACGAGCTTACCTCGCACATTTTGCCGGCACGCGGCTGCATACATGCAGGTCGCGTGTCAGCTGTTTTTACTTTTCATTTTAAATCAATTATCAATACAAATTGAGATACTATCGAGCAGCCGTCGAGAAAGGACCCGTCACACCCAAGTATCAAGATGTGACATTTATCAAGAACAATAAACCAGTTTACTATGTGACGTGGTCTTGTATCTCCACACCATCATCAACTTATCATCAGCATCACTTCATGTATGGTGTTATGGCTAACACCATTGCCTGCACCGTACACATGTATTTTCATATCGCATACTCGAGTTTAAAATAGTTTCCTAAGGCCAACGAATCCATATACCCTGTTGTTAACCCTAAAAGACTCTTCTTGCCTCTGTTCAAAATTGAGTATTGTATAATCAACTCGACTTATATTCAAGTTCTTTTCATTAAACTGATATTTACGGACGCACCTACCTGTCGCTAGATCTAGAGTACAAACAAAAATCAAAATTGCTGCGAAGCTGCTGTTTAATTGTGCGATGTTGCCTTACATTAGTTAGCGAATAGGTAATGAGCTGATCTAAATTGCAACCGTCATTTTGAAAACAATGTCATTCGAAATGTGTTCGAATCCGATCACAACGCAGACAGTTAACCAATGTCTGTGGTGTAGTCGCGTTTGTATTTATTTACGTATACGCACATATACGGACCCGGCTGCACTACAGAGTAGTAGTACTGTTGTAATCGCGTTTGTATTTACGCTACCGGACCACAATATTTGGTATTGCCGTAGCCAGGTGTGCTATTTTCGAGATATGATGACTCACTGAAAATCAGGGCGTAAAATATCTTCGTTCGATTTCGAAATGTTTTTATTCGATATGAATTTGAGTGAATCACAGATTTTAAAAATAGCTCTACAGGAGACTGTGGCCGTAACAGAATACATTACTAGACATTCTTGGAGAATATCAAGTCATATCTCTTATTCTTCATCCTAGCGTTTTCCCATTGCATCATCAGCTGTTTGCTTCGGAGCCTAGAGTTTCGTCTCCACTTCGCCCGGTTTTCAGCATCCTTGGCAAACAGTCCATCACGCCTTCTCTTTTTGGGCGCGCCCCTGATTATCAAGGCAAAGCTTTTTCTTATTTATTTATTTCATGTACACGCTGTAAATATATATTGGAAACTTAACATTAGGAAAACTGGGTACAATGGTTCTTCATCTTCTTTATGTGCTACTTCATTACTGAAGGTTGGCTGTCAGCTCCCTAAATTTCGTCTTGTCCATGACGAGTTTGAACAGCTGTTATTTAATGAACTTTATCTTACGGTTGCAGAGAAGACGCAGAAGTAATGATATAATTCTTGCTGATGATGCAACCGGTCCCAGTGAACTTTCCCAGCACATGGACGCTCACAATAAACGGGTACTGGCCGATCTCCACCGCTCTTCCTCCAAACCTTCTGGTATTGTTCCCAAAGTCTTCTTCATTCGGCTCTGTAAAGTTCTAATTAAATTTTAGTTTCGTATCTAATAACGTTTCGTGACTAAACATACAAGAGAAGTATTTTTATTTGTATCTTATACTGATAGACTTTATTGTATCATTGACAAAAAAATTTAACATGTTGGTATATAATGCAATTTTTGAGAAAGATAAATATATTTTGAATTCCTTTGTCTGTCAGTAAAATACACATGTACTTGACAACGCACTATTGCGGTTTTGGCAATGAATGTGGTAATTCCTAGCAACAACAGAGTAGATAATAGTACTTGGTAACAACAACATACTTAGTTCTCAAATAAGTATTTTAGTATAGTAATATTGTTGAAAACTACTAAATATGACTAACTAGCATATGCTTTGCTCCATTAGGACTTTCAAGGATCTGCTGTGGTTTTTTTCCCCCTGAAAATACATCACTTAACGCTCTTTTCTCAGTGGGTATTAAAAAGGAAAATAAAAGTGTAAGATTTTATGAAGATTAGGTATTTATTTTCAAATTTGAAATGATGTTAATAATAAAATTAAAATTAGTTACCCCAAATCTGTATATCGCCATTCATTCTCCTTATATCTTCGGTTTCAGTTCTATCATTAGTTAAATTGTACATATTTTCAAAAGTGATATTTTGATTGTTAATTTGATTTATAAGATCTCTCATAAAGTCACTCATTTCTTCAGTATTTTTTTTGTTATATTCAATTTTTGAGTTATTTTGGTTTTCCATTTTTATATTATTGATAGCTGTTTCTACATATTCATATATTTGTTGAGTTACGTCAATATTTTCCATTCTGGCTATATTTCGCAATTCAGAATGTACTTTCCATTTATAATGAACCACACTATTTAAGTTGTTTTGCATTATGACTAAAAGCCTTAACTTAGGTTTACGCATAATATGCGAGTCTAAGTCTAAACTCTGGAAAACATTGTTGAGACAATGCTGTGTTATAACTTTTGTTTTATTAAAATCTATTTTAACTTCAGTTCTAGCTGTGTTTGCCCTTAACACATCATTTATTAAAATATTCAAAACCAAAATTAGAATTTTACATATTAAATTACTCATAATAAAATATTAAAATGTTTTAAAAAATATGCACATAATAGAAATGTTGGCGAAACTAACACATATTTAAATTTTATTGAAAAATCAATAAAATAGCATTAAAATCAGAGTCATAAATCATGCGTTTATTAACTTGTAAGTGTTCAGAAAAAGTACACTTTTCAGTTAGCATTTTAATGTTAAATTTTTTGAAATGAAATCCGAGATAGTTATTTGCTGCATTTATGCAATTTTAAGCTCTAAGTGCTAATATTAACAATTTTCCCCAGTTACATTTAGTTATGAACCCAACTGTAATTTCTTTGTTACTTACTAGTATTGTTATAAGTGCCATGCACGATGCCAGTACATCTGCAGAACATATTACTCCACATGTAAATGTAAAACTAAGGCGTAATATCAATAATTTATTTCATTATTTAAAAATAGACTCAAATTTTAAAGGCTCTTATAAGGTTAAAATATTGATTTTTATGTATGATAACCTGGGTAAAGCAATTAAATTTAACTACAAGACATATTCAGAACTTAAAAAGAGTATAGCAATAGGTAATAATACAATCGATAACCTGATGTACAAACTAGTAAGAGAAGTTTTGCAAAACATTAAAACACAATGCAATGCAACGACAGACGCAAAAGAAATAACATCAGAAGTTAACATGTCTACAGAAGGCACAACATCTATTAAAAATGATAGTAGAACTGATACAACAAATGAAAACTCTCGTATCTTGGATTCATTTTTCGATAAAATCAATAAATTAACAGTCGATAGTTTGATTGATGTACCAGTGAACAAAACTTATGAAATGAATACGAAAACACAGTATAAAGTGCCACTTAGAAGAAATTTTGATTTGAAGACTTGGGGTATTTGTTTAACAGTTTATAATATTTTTTGTTCAAACATATAATTTGTTAGGTTTATATATATACATAAAAACTTAGGTTTTATTAATTTGTTGAAGTTGATGCGTAACTTTTTTTCTCTGGCAGAATTTTATTCCGAACTATTTCACTGGTCACCACAATTGTGCAAAATCTGCAAACTAGGGTCTATGAAATGCCGCTTAATCGCTTAAGTAGGTACCCAAATAATCATACCAAATTTTCGTTTCTTAGATCCCAATGAATCTGATAATATCACAGTTAACAGAAGAAGGAACTCATTGGACTTGGTTCAGAAATATCCGTTCATAGCCAGCATCCACATCATGGACAAGTTCTCGTGCCCCGGCTCTATCATCAGCAAAGAGGCTGTCATCACTGCTGCTTCCTGCCTTCCTATGTAGGTTATCATGACGCTGTATTGGTTACTTATAATCATCATAAATGAACAACAACTGCAACTTATTACCATTAATTTTTGTTTATTTATACCTACCAAATGTCATAACAATATTGCAGTTCTACGCAGTATATCTTCATTCATAGATTTGTCGTTATTTTTAGATACTGATGCTTGTAGCTATGAAATGATGAGAAAATTAAGATCACATAACTACTGGATAATTTAAACACTAGCATTTATTTATTTTCTAGGTCCTACGATAAGAGAATGATGAAACAAATTGCGAAGTTTATCACTATACGGGTCGGAAGTGATTTCGCAAATGATTTTGGTGAGAAAGTACAAGCGACAGACGTAGAATTCCATCCCGATTATGAACCAAAGACAAAGAAAAATAATCTGGCCATAATAAAGTTGAAATTAAAAAAGTATGTCAGAAATAGACCGAAGATTAGAAGAATTTTGTTAGACAAAACACCCATTGAATTGAAGAGTTCGATGCGTTCTGTAAAGATTTTGGGCTATGGTACAGGAAATGTAAGTACTAAATTAATACTTATGCCTGGTTGTAATTTAAAGACATTCACCCATTTGAAAACAATCATTCTTTACTTGGCCATCCTTCATGCATCCAATTCATATGAAGTTTGATGTAGTAACTTTAAATTGATTATGCGAAATGTGGAAAAGTAGATGGAAAGAGTCTTAGAAGACGCAGTCCTGTGCTGGTTAGGCTAGATTCGCACGACTCTCACGACCAAGTTAACGACACCGACACAGCTGCAGAAGACGGAACCGAATGGTGAAATTAGTACACTGGAAGGTACTGAAGAGATCGGGACACTAAGTATAGTGAGATTTAAAATGCAGAAGAAGGAGCAGGGATATCTACTCAATTCCAAAGCAGATGCAGCATCTTTCTAGTCTCCATAAATGTTGTTTTTGATTAACACTACCTGGTAAAGATTTATATCTATCAGGCTCGACACCAATGCTGGTATCGATTAAGCAGTTGGATCAAATCACAAGGATTTTTTGTAAATTCCCAATTTTTACTTGTTTAATATAATTTTTTTAATAATGTTTTCAGGAAGATCCCAAGGAAAATAGTAGACTGGCAGTCGCAAGTCTTGATGTTGTACCGTTAAACAAATGCATTGCTCTTTATTCAAGGTACGCTTTTTACTATTCGGGTTACTTCTAGGTTTACAAGTCTAAAATAAAATCGGAACAATTGAACTTCTAGGTTTACAAGTCTAAAATAAAATCGGAACATTTGTCTAGAAGGAACTACGGTAGAAGGAGTAAGAGAGGAACGGAGTAGTACTCAAGAAACATAAGCAAATTACTGGACATCTGTTAGGTGGGGTCGATCTTATTAGAAAAATAGCTGTCAACAAATGGGTTGGCATTGGCATAGACTACAGATTACAGAATGCTACATACAAAAGTAGGCAAATGCTTAGTGACTCGTCAAAGGCTGATGACACGGGACAATAATTCCACCCATCCATTTTAGCAGTCTTTTATGTAATCTTTTTCTATGGAGGATCACATTCTTCCAAATTTGTCTGTCCCGCGCCACTTGTACATCCAGTTGGGGTCTGCGTGGTGCTTGTAGTGCTTGATAATGTGGATGGCCAAAAATAACTTGGTAAACTGGGTAAATTTTTTGTTTATAGGTAGTTTTATTATATAAGTTTAGTTTTTATTTTAGTTTTAGTCATTATTGTTTTTTTAATATGAGTAGTTGTTTCAAGAAATAAATTAAAATAACATATCGACAAAAAAAAAACTACGTCATTTAGTAAATTTGATGAGTTTGTCATCTTTTTTGGGAACACAACCTTTTTCTTAATGCTTTTTCTTTTATGTATATATTTTTTTTTTCCTCTTTTTGTGTGTTTCTAAAATAAATTATTTTCATTTCATTCATTTTATTTCATCTGGTTGAGTGAGAATACGAAATATTTTTAGCTGTCGGTAAAATAATGTTGTAACTTTATATTTCTATTCTAGCAAATTCGTGTCTGATGGTAACTTCTGCGCTGGCATTCTGTACAGAAGAATGGCTAGGTGTAATGTAAGTATCACAATAATAAATCCAAAACCGAAAAGCGCAAGTCACCGTTTTTATTCAATTTTGCAGTATTATGAATTTGCCTAGACCCATGGCCTAGACAATGTCACACAATCACAACTTTCATGGGAGCGTTAAACATTAGAAGGTTTGAATTAGTTCGCATGGCAGCAATCTCTTCCAGCACCACATCTCGAAAGGATCTATCCTCTTCTTATAAATTAATATACAAGTCTGATTTCTAGGCTGAAACCGGAGCCCCGGCTGTCTCAGGTGCTCTTTTGACAGGAGTCGTAAGTTTTGGGCGCCCCGTGTGCGGCGGAAGGAATACCCCGACAGTGTTCATCAAAATTAGCACTTACGCCGAATGGATTGAATCCATCTTGAAGCAGGTGAGAGAATACAGTCGTACAGTGTATCTACTATGAGTTGCGCAGTTTACTAGCTTTTGTCCACGGCTTTTGTGCGTGCTTACTTAAATCCCACGGGAGCGGTACTTTTCCGGGATGAACTACGTATCTTCTTTTTTCAATAGATGAAGCGTAAAGAGGGAACGAACCAACAAATATACAAATTAACTTTAATTAGGATAATTAGGTAAGAGTTTTAGCGTTTATTATGGGGCCCTTTATTTTGTTCCGTGCAATATCGAACAATTGCAAGCGACTATAGTGTGAGAAACTTATGGTATGCGGTCATCAACATACGTGTGTGTTTACAGTTCCACCATCAGCATACTCTCCAAAGCCCAGCGAAATCATGGTCTTAGATATGGCTGCATTGGTTATTGTTTATAATAGAGTGAGTGTAGTCTGATCTACGTAAAATTCTATTAAAATATTAATTATGTTGTATTGTAACCCAAGAAAACCATAGGTAGTCGTTTGGCGGTTATTAAAAACCCACGTCAGAGGCCGAAAGTCACGACCGCTCTCTACTTTTGATAGGAGAAGTGAAGGGTCTAAGTCTTCATTCTGTTATATGTTTCTGGAGAGAAGTAACAAATTTTCTAATTCCAAAAAACTTCAATTTAAAAATCCCTTACGGTAAAAATTATTAACAATTTGTTTTACTTCTTTTCAGAAACTGATTAACCAAAATGCCTTTAGAAGGAAAGGTAAAGTCAATAAGATTATAACAAGTAAAACTGTAAAAACATCTCGAATAGAGAAAAAAAGTGCTTTTGATGAAGTTAGTGCTATTATCCGTCATCTACAAGTACCAATAACTGAACAGAAAATTACAACTGCAGTCTCAAAAAAGTATTTACGTTTGAAACAAAGTAATGAGGAATATCCTACGTTTAATGAAATTTTGAAAAATATATACCAACCTATTGAAACTGAGATACATCAGAAAGCGAAAAATGTATCCAAAAAAATGAATGAATCTTATAAGACTCGTAATAACGATAATGTAGCAAATGTGTCAAATAATAAATTGCTCTTCCCTGTACTTTCAAGTATTCTATCTCAAAAAATCAATGAAAATCTTAAAATTAGTTTTTTTTAAGGACCAGATATTGTGCGAATGATAGATAATAATTGTAATAGTGTTGATATAGCCGAGGACAGGTTTTGGCGGAGACCCACATGACATCAACTTTTCCAAAGGGCCTCTACGCGTTGGATCCATGCGCAAGCCTCTCAAAGGATCGGGGCAACCCGTAAATCCCAAGCGGAGATACCTACGTAATAATGTAAATAAAAAGGAAACAGTAACGCACATTTCAATGATTATTTTGTAAAAGAAGAAGATAAAGCAGATTCCGAATTAATAGAAGAAAAGTATGGGTCGATGGATGGACGAAAAGGTACTTGGAATGATAAAACAAATTTTGACGCTTACAAGAGTATTCGTGAGTGATTATTTTTAACAACCTCAGTGAGTTGATAAACTAGAAATTCTACAGCTTGTGGATGGATGTAAAAATTATGTTCTAGGTGTAATGTTCCTTCTTTAATCAATCCATCATTTAATAAATTTGTAAGAATTATTGAAAAACAATTAAATTAAAGAAATAACATTTTTATATTTTTTGGTGTTATTTAGAGCTATTTTATCGTCGTTAGTAATATAAGAGAAGAGATTAAAGAGGTAAAAAGTGATGTGGGTATGTTGTTTTATCTAGAAGTTAAAACTTCCGGAGAAAAAAAGGAAGGATTGCATGAAGTTAAGCTTACTTAAATAGATTTCCTGTAATTCGCAAAGATAATGATCCTGGACCATGAAAAATAAGAATAATAGAAGATGAGAGATGATTGAAAACATTGCAAGGATATATGAGATACTCACAACGCTCATTCACGCTTAAAGACATTCGTATGATGATGATCATCAATAAAATGTAGTAATCAGACATACACTACCCCTTCATTTCTAGAACCATGAAAACCTGAGCCCTGACCGTATGACTGGTAAACATGCTCGGTGATTGATCTTTTAGCTGCTTCAAAAGAACTTTTCAAAGAATTGATTTACAATCATACTTTTAATCTCATTTTTCTTTCTTTTATATATAGTGTAGCTTTTCTTTCTTTCTGGATCTCTCTTTCTATGTTTTTCACCCATGTGGCTGGTGGTCTGCCTATACCCTTCTTAGGTTTCTCAGGGATATTGAGGAATTGTTTAATAGGATTGTTCTCTTCGTGTCCCTACCAGCGCAAATAGCTTTCTCAGAGTTTTTCGTCTATAGATATCAAAAACTTAATTTTAATGCTTTTCAGAAATGGAAAAAATATATACAGTTGAAAGTAGAACCTCTTGCGAAGCCAGTTAAAAAGAAAAAAATACTTTCAACCACAAGACGTGTGGGACGTAAAATTTTATCAACCGGCATTTACAGCGATGACGACACAGACGAAGTACGATTATCATCTAAATATAAACACAAAATTGTAAAAAACAAAGTAAAACATATCAAGCGATATCCATCTCATGTTTCAATTGTGAGAAATAAAAAGAAAAACAAATTGACATCAGAAGTTAGTGACGTTGATAGTGATACTAAGGAAGATCCATTTAAATTTATATTTGAAGAAAATGATGAGTTTGATGTACATAAACATCCTTTGTATAATAAGAGTGTGATACCTCTACCTGATGTCGATTACACTATACGTCCTACAACAAGGACACCCAGTACACAGTTTAGCAGACCAGATATAGGTCTACCAGACTGGTTACCATATGATTACATTGATAAACACATAAAACATAGTGAAGAGCTGGATTATTACATAAAAAAGTTTGCAAAAGCATTAACACCGGGAAAAGAAGATGGAGCTACGAAAGGAATATGGGATGAAAATAATCAATATTACTATGATGAAAAAGATAGTGCAGTGATGAATATTAAAAAACGCTTGAATGATGAAAGTTATAGTGGTGAAGTCATGAATTTCAGAAAACGTGGAAATGTTATAGCGATGAACGATAAACAAACTCGATCATATGAAAAAAGAGTGAGAATTGTAAGAGTTACTCGTTTATGAAACATTAAAATAACCAGTTGTTCTTTGCGAACATAGACCTCCCGATTATTTTACTATATTAATATAGTAATTTTGTATACAAAAAAGCATACGGCCTGCCAGCTAAAAGGTCAAAGTAGTCCATAGACACCTGCATCTTCTGGAGTATCATGTGTGCATGCCAACCCTTAAACATATTAGTAGGCAACTATGCATAAAAAGTTTCACAGTAGTTTATAGATAGCTACAACACAAGACAGTCACATGCGCATTGCGGTCCATAAAACGATTTATTAGACACACAGGCATACGTCCTGTATGATGGTAAGAAGTCTACTAAGACTACAAGTCAATGGACACGGGCAACATAAATGTGGAGATAAAAGTTACACTCCAAGTGTTACAGGTGTCTATAGACTTGTTCAAGGGTCGGCAATTCGCATGTGAGGAGTTGCAGGTGTCTACAGGCTATTACGGTTTCTTACCATCTGGCAAGCCGTATGCTTGTTTGCCTACAATATTGTTTGGGGGCCGGTGTTGCAGGTGTCTGTAGACGACGACGTCTTACAATTAGGCGAGCCGTATGTCTGTTTGCCTACTAATTTGTTTAAGGGTTGGCAATGCGCACGTGACCTTCCAGGTGTAGCTGGTGTCTTTAGACGTCTACAACTTCTTACCATCATAGCATAAGTGACACTCCTTGTCTTAGAAATGTCTATAGACTACTTGGATCAGATTTCCCTGGAGTGAAGGTAGGCAAATCAAAAATATCAGTCATAAATAGTAATATATGGTAAAAATAATCGTGCATCTAATATTAGACAACAGAGATTGGCTCACGGAATCGGCTACACCATGGTTTAGCCGAAACAATGCCGGCTCAACTAAGTCTAGCTGAAGATAACAGGCTGCTACAACTGGGACCACGCCACCCTTGAAGATTAACTTCGCGACTTCAAAATATCTTCAAGCTGGTCACAGTAAATGAGTATTAAAAGTTTTCTTGTGTTTTTAATAAAAAATATTATTTGTTTACTTGGACGACATGATCATCCATGTATTTTTTCAGTTATTTATATTTTATAACTAAACTACCCAACCGATTGCAACCCAACAGAATAAACTGAAAGGGTTCGCTTTAAAATATGAAAACAATTTTTAAAATCGGCTTAGAGACGACTGTGTCATTAGGTAACAAATATGAAATAAACATTAAAGCCTCCTATTTTTGAAAGTCGGTTAAAAAACTAAAACCATTTTTTTACCAAGGTGTATTTTAACGTTTTCTAGATAAATTACGAATATCAGCAAAATCCGACTAACAGCTTTGGAATTATTAAGAAATATTTGTTTTTAAATGAATGCAAATGTCTCAAAAACTACTGAACCAATTTTGATGTCAAACGCACTTGAAAATTCTATGCATGTCTCCTATACACCTTTTGAATTTCATCGAAATCGGACTAACAGCTCGAGAGTTATCGCGGAACATACATAGAAACATACATACATACAAACAATGTTTTTTCGCCCCAACTTGATTTGTAGTCAATAACTTTATTGTTGCAACAACTGTTTCTTACCTTTTTGTAAACTCAAAGACAGATAAACTTGACTCCCTTACACTTACCAGAATGGCTGATGAGTCAGGTTTACTGTTTTCGATTTTACTGTTTTATGCTTAATCAAATATCTTGATGAGTCTGATAGCTTGGTACGCGAAGTTCCACTTGAATTGGTCGTTGTCTCTAATAGCATGTTTGGACCTTTGCTGACATCTTTGTTATCTCTAAATTCATTCTTTCATATCGACTGGGTTACATGGTCGATCGACCCTGTACACCCTGGTGTCAGAGTTTTAGAACCGCCTTTCGACCTGTGAAGTGGTTCCGTGGACCAAGCCTTATTTTTGAATGTGTGACTACGCAAAATCGGTGAGTCGATTAATTTTTTTCGATATCGTATGATTTCCTTTCGATAAAGTAGGATTTTTATTAGACATACATGTCATACATTTCAAAAATAGGGCTCCAGCAGATAGCTGCCGAGACCATAGAAATAGGATGTAGAAGTGCCATAAACTGTGCCAAAGTTAAGCATCGCCATACTTATTTAAGACTCGAGATGCTGGCCTGCTATACGTTTATTCTTATTTATGTGGCCTGGGGGCCTACCATGAACTTTTTGTAAACCATCCAAGTTCCAGGCAGTTCAATATCCAGCCGGCTAAAGAACGGATTAAATCCGTACCATCACCTCTAAAAATCCTTCCAGCTGCTGGCTGGAAATTCCGAGTAGGTGGATGGATTTTAGTCTCTGGCTTGTTTAAAATCATTCAATTCCTTCATTCAAAATCCAAACAATGTTACCATTTGTGGAAGAAATGTGCCATTTGGAAGATTTAGCACTTTTTAGGCCAAGAAAATTGGGCTACTTTTATTATTGAGGAATTAAATTAAGCTAATAAGTTTGCGATATGCCGTAAAGGTACGCGCACATTATGACGGGCAGCAGCGGGGCGGAGCGGGCCGCATCGCAGCCCAAAATGCGTACTTAGCAGATTGGTGACGGAACCGGAACGAGCCGCAGCGCATTGACGGATTTTGAGAACGGTGCACAGCTAGACGTTGTGTGCGTACGTTATGGATAGCTCTGACAAAGAACTTTCTTTTTTTACATGCTGTTAGAAGAAGAAAACAATGAAAATCTTATTAAAAAAAATTGGATACGTCCTTTTTGTTCCAAGTGAAAGGTATTCGGTGAATACCATCATCTTTACCCCGATCTTTTAGCAGACAAAAAGAAGTTCTGGGTGTACTTTCGGGTGACTCCTGATCGATATTATCAATTACTTGAAATACACGTGCGCGCGTGCGCTCCAATCCGCTTGCGATGGCACACTGTGTCGGGGCGCAGCGGGGCAGGGCGGGCCGCATCACACGCAAACAAAATCCGCGGCGGATTTATGCGAACCGCTGCGCCCCGGCACAGTGTGCGATAGTTCATACAAAATACACACAAGCGATTTAAGCGGATTTTTGCGCTGCGGCCCGTCATAATGTGCGCGTACCTTAAATGTATCTATGGTGCCATCTCACCTACTCACTCGCTTCATTATTATTATTAAGAGATCATATTCATATTATAATCATAGAAAATTCATACAAGCTTTCGCCATATTACGTTAAGACTCGAGAGACTTAATTAGCCGGCACATAGCACTTCCATTTACTATTCTTATTTCTGTGCCTCACTCATCCCGCGCATGTCTTGTATGTTGAGGTTTGTAACTTTGGTGTTTTGTAATTTTTAGATAGGTAAGTATTATGTTAAGATATTTTGAAGTATTTTTTTCTAAATTTAGGGGTTTGATTGAGTTCGATTGGACCATTTTCGTTTTATCTGTATATATTTTAGTGTTACGTGTTCTATTGCTTCTTGCACGAAATTACATAAAATATTTTGTACATACATACAAATGATGAATTAAATGCGGCCAGCATTTTGGGCACGTTGATATATAGTTTTAGATGGTATTAGTATATTTTTTTTCTTAATCAGAAATGTATTTTTTAACATTAACTATACATAAAATAAATCTTTAATATCAATCAATCATGAATGATGATATATAAATTACGAACAATTATTGTCAATCAATTATATTTCTCAAAACAAAAGAAATATTAATTACTTTATTATTTCTAGTATTTTTTTGGAGTTGGCAGAATTACCAATTTTGAACTGGTCACCCAGAACCTCAAATCTAACCTTAAAGCAAATCAACAATCAATATTTTTGTTAAAAAATATGAAATAAAATATAATATAATCTATTGAAGATGCTGTAGTTCACATGGGAAATTGGCAATGTCCTAAATTTTGCTTTGAGCTGACAGCGCTAATTATATGAACTTGCCAGTAAGTTCTACTTTTGTTTATATTTCAAGTGCAAAATGTATTATGATTTTACTGTTACCATCGTCTACGGGTATGAATATACCACTACCTATCTTTCCGATTTAACCATTTCACATATATAATAATATCAAGTTAAATGAATATAAAGCAAATCTCATCACCCTAAAAGTGTTCTGTTGTGTCTAGGTTAAAAACAGTACTTAATTGTCATAATAATCATTATTCATCATGATGAAACAATTGAATTTTCAAAACTTAAATAATTATTTACTGTTTTCATTTATCTTTCAGAACTTGGAGCAAACAGCCCGCGCATTGTCTCACTGCATTCCTAGCTTCCAGTGATGGTACCATGCTACCCGTGGGGCCCATATGGATAATTTCTGAAGATATTACTATTTAATCCAGTTATCAACAAAACTGCAGATGTAGTTTACATACCAGAACAGCCGCAGATACTAGATTATAGGAAGTGGGTGAAGGAGATATATGAAAGAAAAGTGCTCAATAAAAAAGTCTGTCAAGTACAGTGAATGAATCAAAGAAGTTTAATAATTTTATTTTGTGAATTGTATGTGATTGAAAAATGATATTTCAGTGAGCATGCTGCATACTGTTATAATCTGTATGATCATGAATTTATAGAATAGGCATTGCCAGCCACTGGTTATGACAGGGTGGGAATGAAGTGAATATTGTCTGCTTTCATTTTTAGTTGGCATTGAACCATCCGTCTAGTTTATATGTCAAAATATAGTTATTTAAATTTTTGAATGTGTAAGGATCTATTTAAGGTCTCATGTTTTTTTCGAAAATTAATATGTTAGTCACTAGTGTTAAAACAATAAAAATCTAAATCATATTTTCAAATGGTTTTATTCATTATTCAATTAAAATAACTATTTTCAATACATTTATTTTACTTTCATGTAAGTACACATAATTGAACATACACAATAAAAATTTAAGCATGGACAGTCTAATCACATCTTTGAATTTCCTCTCATCATTTGAATTACTCTTCTGGTTCGGCATTCAAAATTGTTGCATTGAAGAACCTGAAAAAGAGATGATCGTTACTTACTTTTAAACACCTTGTTAGTCATGTTTCTTTGACAAATCAAATGTATTTACTGCATAATATACGCCACTATAATAACATATTGATTGCCAATAACCCAACAGAACAGTTGATTTATCTTTAGTTTTGTTGAGTCATTGGTGATCAATTTGTTGAGATTCAAAAATACTAATGTAATCTACACTAAATATTAGTGTAGATTATTACATTTACATACATAGTGTAAAGAAAGAGAGAAATTGCTCATGGGTTGGCGAAACCACGGCTAGTTTATACATAATATAAAAATACTTGTGTGGGTGTTCATTAATCTGCTCATTTGTAAAGTATGGCTGGTATTAACCGTAAAAAGACATATCAGTCAGTTTGTGAAGTTACAATATCCATACCTACATTCTGTTCTTAGTTACCTTGTAGTAACTTGTTTCTTTACTTGTTGCAAAGCAAATTGTTCCGTAACCAACTCCACATAGTCCAAATAAAATGGGTCCTTTTGTATCTTATTTCTGAGTCTCATATACGGGTTGGCAGTACTATTTTCATTTTCCCCTTCCAAGTAGGATGTAGACAAATTTCATACTCATCGTCAGTCATCACTGCCCATCTGTAAACAATTATAGAGATTTAAGTACGTCTTAATTGAGTCCCTACTTTTGATTTGTTTGTTTTGTAAGTACAAACAATAAGTAGTTCATTTACTATCTAGGGTTGTTGAGTAAAAAAACTCTTTAGAACATTCAAAAACTAATTTTCAGTAAAACCTATAACAGGTTGTCATGGTGTTTGTTTATATAAAAAGATTCAGCTGTCTTGAAAAATATTAACTGTCTGTAAGATTGTATTTTTTATTGTTCTATTAAATAAAGTTAAATTCGGTTATACAAACTGTAGAATTTTTCCTCCACAAGCTCTGCTGTACTTGTAAACATAAAAATACAATATAGTTTGTGTTATTACCCCTTAACATTTATATAAAGGCGTAGAACAAACAAAAGCCGACTTACCGTATAAACATTAATTGTAATGTAAGTACAAAACAAAAATATCATTATTCGATATCGTAAGTTGTATTAATTTCTTGAATAACGTCGATTTTACTACTTAATTTGAGCGAATTTATAACTTGGAGAGATAATTAATTTAAAATATAACCCAAAAATCTCAAAATCACGGAACGATATTGTGAAATTCTGTGCAGATATTAGGGATATTCGATATACATCGATGTATTGAAAACATCGATGTTTCCAATACTATACATCGAATGGATCCGATGTTTTGAAATGCTTTCGATATACTCGATGTATCGATGTTTTTTCAGTTTTGAGTAGAATAACATCGAATCGATTATAACCAATTAATTTCATAAAAAATCAAGTTTGACCACTAATATTTTACCTAAAATCTTTTTTCCAAGGTATTTGTTTATTTAAAAAAGAAAAGTTTATTATTCAATAGTGAACTGACAATATAATGCCGTCGCGGCCAACGTGTACTAAAACTTATGATGGCAGCATTGCGCACGAGTCAGTGACAATAAAAAAAAAATTATGTCGTGTCGGCCGGCGAGCTTCTATGTTTAAATTAAAAATAACGAATTGAATTACACTTGGTTTTGTGGAGGAAATAAGTTTGAAGTGGATTATTTATTAATATACTACCATACCTACTCATGACGCGGCAACAAAAATACATAATCTGTGAAAATTTTAACTGTCTAAATATCACGGTTCATAAGATACAGGCTGGTGACAGTCGGACAGCGAAATCTTAGTGATAAGGTTCCATTTTACTCTTTGCGAACGGAACCCTGAAAAAGTACTCGATGCGTACAAAATATCGATGTTTTTACCCGAAACATCGAAAGACATCGATGTACAGTATTGATACATCGAATCGAAAAAAACATCGATGTTTTTTCAAAGTGGACACCCCTAGCAGATATGCAGAATCGGAGTTAAAAAGCTAGTACAATAGGAGCTTTTTAAAAATCGCGTATATGACATTTGCGACGTTCCAGCAAAACTGCATCGCTGTCAAAATGGTACGTCATGGTACGAATTCCCATACAAAATGAATAGTGGATCGTAAAGTTGGCTCGCTGGCAAGTGGCTGGAAGTTGGATAGAAATTGCCCTGCTTTAAGATGGTGATAGTACAAAATAAGCCAGCGAGGCAGATTAGGTCCTGCTATTAGAGTTCATGGTAAGGCCCCTGGACCAACGGCTGTCCTATGAAAAATGTCTATGCACGGTACGTACGTAGTAGGATATAGGACCATGCTTGTAATAACACACACAATACGGCTATACAGTACAGTCAAATGAAGAAGAAACTGAACTCTGGAACTCGGAAACTCGCTCGGACTTTGGAGTAAATACCTACGTAGTTTTAGTTTTTTTACATAAGTTGAATGGTGAAATAAATTTATTTCATGAAACGGAACGTAGTCATCACAAAACGTCACTTTTAATGCAGAGGGCGCCACTGGTTCACAGTCAAATTGGTTGGTGAAAAATATAGATTTTAGACAGAAAAAGCTATTAAAAAAAGGTAATATTGCATAAATATTTACTCAATTTGTGTTCTTTGTATTTGTTTGGTTCCCGAAAATCTCTTGCGCGCGTAATAACTAGCTAGCGGTAAATACAGGTAACAAGATTTTCATTTGTCGCAAGGTTGTTCCAAAATTAAAATCTAATAATTTCGCTAATTTGGTCCACAAATGTTGTTTTTGGCTTGTGTTAAAACCTATAGTTTTCTTTTGTTAAATTTCCACATGTTTTTATGATCTTCTATTACGCAAATAAAAATATTTCGAGTTATGTAACTCCTTATCGATTGACTGTTCTCAGGTAACCTAAATTTGTTATGATTAAAATGTAGGAATGAATTTCATAACTTCCTATATTGAAATGAAATTATTTTATTTACTAGCACCAGCCCCATATAATAATAATGACTGATATTAATTATTCACAAACTTAAAAATTTGAAAATGTGAGAACATTATCATTGGATTTCATATAAAAGAATTATAAGGTAGAGGTATCATGGTTAAGTACGTAACACTAGCCCTTTAATGACAGGTGATAGCTAGCTAACTGCCTCTGTACTGTAGTACAGTAATTTCGGCCATTGTTTAATTAAATGACCTATGATTAACTTAGTAATTATAAAAAAAAGTTAAAGTGAAGATACAGAAGTAAGCAGAAGCTCGTTAGTCGAGCGCGACCCCGCGTATCCGTAGCGAATGCGCGTGTTAAGCGACGGCTTGACGCCACCACTATTGGATTGGTCCCCATTTAGTGGCATATTCTATCTTGAGCTCCTCCATGCTTTGGAAGGCACGTTAAGTCGTTGGTCCCTGGCTGTTGTCGATAGATAGCAGTCATTAGGCTGTGTCAATTACCATGGGGCAGCCTGAAAAATTCTGACAGTGTTGGCCACTAACACACCTCGTGTCATGTTCCTGTTGGTCTGGTTTCCCTGTAAAAAGGGTTATGGAGGTCAGACGGCAGTCGCTCCATTGTAATTATCAGTTCCGCCAAATCTAGGACCATGACTAACAGTGTGCTCTAGGCTCCAAAGCGTTAGCTGACGACGCAACTAGGAATACACGCTGGGATGACGACAGAAGTAAACAGAAATAGCAAACAGTTTTTCCATAATTAAAGATTTTTTATTTAAAAACTCATTTTGGCATTGCCGCCTGCTAATGGACTACCTCAGTAATGGAGTTTTTTTATTTTAGCCCATAAAAAAAATAAAGTAACTTGAAGTAATATTGAGCATTTATCTGGCAGATTATACACACCTGTGACAGTCTAATATGCCTCAATGAGATCACACTCTTTATTGTGCCAAAATAAAAATTATACAAATCAAATAGTTACCTATACATGAAAATTAGGTACAAAGATGGACTAAGTTATTAGTTCTATATTCATCCATACGAAAGTCTATCGGTCTGTTACACTTTCACGGCCAAACCGTTGAACGGATTTTGATGAAATTTGGTATGAATATAGTTAAAGACCTGGCATCAAAAAGGGTTGACTGGAAGATTGCCTAGCAATAAGTCCGCTTTTGCTCATATTATATTGAAGTCTTTGTAAATGTTATATTATTTGTTACTGTATGTGGGCAATAAAGATATTTTGTATTGTATTGTATCAAACGTAGGCTACTTTTTGACGCAGGTAAAAGCTAGTATACTATAAACAGAAATATGTATGTTTGTTCCCAGAAACATGGCGAGCTACATAATGCGCCGTGCACTGCTAGATGCAGTCCGCGTACCCATCGGAGCCCGCGCCAGCAGTGAGCTGTCCAAGGTACGTCCATACCACAGATTACAGAACAGAAGAGGTGAGACAAAAGCTGGCTCGGGACTTGGGAAGAATCAAGCAGAGAAAAGAGTGAATGTGAAAAGCCCAGAGGGCTGAGTCGGTCATCGCAAATCTACACTAATATTATAAAGAGGACAGATTTGTATGTATGTAACGAAATAACTCAAAAAGTACTTGACCGATTTCGAAAATTCTTTCATTATTAGGTAGGTACATTATTGTAGATTAACATAGGCTATATGATAAATGTGACAAAATAAGAACAGAAATAATAAAGATTTGTATTGGGCATACCATGGAGCAATTACAAAGAGGAGATGCCGTTTTAAATGGCGCAGTGATGTGATCATTGGCGCCTCGCCGACACAAAAGTGGGTGGGGCTTGTCATTGCTCATGCTCCATGATTGGAGCCACGACCGAAACCAAGCACCCCGCACGTCTGCCTTCCGCCCCGTGTACCCTCACAAATACTTTCTTACAAAACGTATATTACGTCATCTCCTCTTTGTAATTACTCTATGGGGCATACAATTAGAGGAAAAGATAAATTTGACATAAAAAATGACTCTATCACTGCAGGTAGGTAGTGAAGCATTGCCCCCGTGTGCAAACTGTACTTTTAAATTGCCTTTAGAACTAAAGACAGAGAAAAAATAGTCCAAGTTTAAAAGTCTCCTACGAACATTGAATAGAATAAAATAGAATATATCTTTATTGAGAAAGCTATCACGTAAGGCACGTATAGTTACTGGAGAAGTGTTGCTATAGCGTTGATGACTTTTAAAATTGTATTTTGTTTTTCTTTCAAGTATAGACATGACATGTACCTAGCTAGAATATAGAATTATGATTTATTTTGTAATATTCGAAATTCAATGTATTTTGTTTATGAATTAATATTAATAATGGTCAAAAACACTAATAAACTGGTACTCGAGAAATAAGACGAGAAGGAGAGGGAGGCCTTGCAGCAGATGGATAGATGACATTAACGCAGTAGCTGGATCAAACTGTACGAGGAAAGCAGGAGACAGGGAAGAGCGGAAAAGATTGGAGGTCTTTTTTTTTTATACAACGGCTCACCTTATTGTAAGTGGTTACCGTAGCCTATGAACGCCTGCAACACCGGAGATGTCACGAGCGCGTTGCCGACCTGTCCGCTGTCAGCACAGCGACCCCTCTGGAGCCTGGCGACCCTACTCACCAGCAGGAACACAACATTACATCACTGTATTATTTCCCTGCGGTCTTCTGTAGGGTGGAGGTACTTCCCCAGACGTACTACTCCTTACAAAAGTCCTTGTCTATGGACAAAAGGACAAAAACAAACATTAAATTGAAAAAAATTAAAACTGTATAATTTTCATTAGTGGATTTTTGTTTTAACTGCTTAAAGTTTAATTGCAAATGTTTTATATATTATACATATAACCCGGACGAAGTCGGGACGGATTGCTAGTTTAGAAATATAATAAACACTATTAATAATATAATAAACACTATAACCGACTGAAGTATATATTTGTGATATTCACGTACACGCCTGTTACCCTTTTCTTGTAGTTTCCTTTATTGCGTCTGCTGGCAGAGCAGCAGCACCCTTGTACTAATGTTCTGTTCTATGTTGTATTTTCTAATACTGTGTACATGAAGTTTGTAAATAAATAAAATTGTTTAACTTGCAGATTGGAAACCGAGAGTGGGTTGGGTTCGGTTTCAACGGCCAGCCTAACTATGTGGACAGGCCCGACTTCCCGCTGCCTGCCATCAGGTTCCGTCCTGACACTCCCGATATAAAGGTAAGGAAGGAAACAATAGGCATGATGACTTATTAGCTTATATAGCAAAGGGTAACCCTATTACTAAGACTGTTGTTCCTCGTTTGTGGCCATGGAGTAATTACAAAAGGGAGATGCCGTAATAAGCGTTTTGTAAGAAGCAGTTTGTGAGGCTACACGGGGCGGAAGGCAGACGTGCGGGGTGCTTGGTTTCGCCCGTGGCTCCAATCATGGAGCACGAGCAATGACAAGCTCCGCCCACTTTTGTGTCGGCGAGAAAACTAAGAAAGAACATTATCTGGGTGTTTCCTGGCCACCATTTTATTTACATAAATCGATTGGTACAGTAAACGAGGTAACAAAAAACAAACACATTTTTCATATAGCATTTATTTACAGGTACTCCGCGAAAAAGAAAAGGGTGACTGGCGCAAGTTGACCCTGGAAGAGAAGAAAGCCCTCTACCGAGCGTCCTTCTGCCAAACCTTCGCTGAATTCCAAGCTCCTACCGGAGAATGGAAGGCTGTGGTCGGCTATAGTCTCGCTTTGGCTTCTCTGTCGCTGTGGATCTACATGGCTATGAAGTATTTCGGTAAGTTTTATAAACCAAGCGACAGCCAGATGTCACTAGGGAATGCAATCTCGTTCTCGCGAGATCTCGGCCTTTTTTAGCGAGATTGATCTCGGACGAAGATAGGGCGAGATCTCGCGAGTTTAACGAGATTATTTACAATTTTTCGAAATCTATGGGTCCGATATCGGATTTTGAGGTGTCGTTGGATTCGTCTCGGCTAGATGGATCGAATGGTGTGAAAATGCATGTTAATTTAATGTTAATTTAGTATCGACTCAATCTAATCTTATAATTCAAATTAAAGTCGAATTTAATTTAATTCCTTATTCAATTTAATTCAAATTCAATTTATATCTAAATTATTTCATTTATCCAAATTCAATTTACAATTCACAATTTACAATATTTGATTTATTTTGCTTGCTGCCAAAATGTTTATGAGTGCTGTGTTCACCTGTAATTGGGTTGCATGCTAGCACATTTGTGGGAATGTCTATTGTATGTTATTTCATGTAACCTGTTGGTGTACCAAATTGAATAAATAAAATAAATAAATAAATAAAAACAAAACAAAAAAATTAAGAAAAAAATATAAATATTCAAAGAAAGTGTTTTTTGGAATTTAAAATTTGATGTACAAAGTTCAAAATTTATCTAATGACACCGAGAAGCGGCTCATTCGACGCGGAACGACGATAAAATAAACAATAAAACAATGAGAATTTGAACAACCGATGCTCTTAAACGTCAAAACTACCAATCTCTCAAAATCTCGAAATTGGCGAGATCTCGCAGTATTGTTATTCATAAACTCGCGGGATCCCGCTTGAGCCCCAATCTCGCGAGATTTGCATTCCTTAGATGCCACTATTAATGAAAGAAGGTTGTTTATTTCCAATTAATTTGGTACAGTCTAAGGTAAGGTAGGTCTATGCAAACAATATATATGTCAAGTAATGAGTTCTATAATTCTGGTCATTGGAAGATTAATGAGAATATCATGTTGGATAAAGGAACTCGAAGCTATAAGCTAATTGAAAAGGTAATTCATTCTTAATCTTTTCGTGTAGGTTACATTGTCTATCGACCATGTACACTCTGCTGTCAGAGTTCGGAATCGCCTGTCGGTACGTTTAACGACCACCATATGGCAGCCGGGACCAACGGCTTAACGCGCCTTCCGAAGCACGGAATCATCTTTATTATCAGACAATCAGGTGATTCAAGCCTGCAATGTCCTGACCAAACTGGAAACAACTAAACAGTTGCGGGGCAGTTGCAACAGCATCCTGAGCACGCTAGCGGAGAGATACACGCCCCCGCTATGGCGATGTCTGGTTAGAAGGGTGACAATGGAGGCTCACACCTCTGTGATCACCTTTGTAATCAATATATATAAGTATGTAGGTTTATTTAATGTATTTTCATTATAATAACATTATATTGTAGACGCTTCTACCCTTCTGGTAAGCATATCCTCTCCTGTCACTCGCTGGTTGACTGTAAGAGATCCCTAAGTGGGATAAGTTCGCTATTGTACTTAGTGTTTTTCCGTGCTTATGTATGTAAATTATTTGGTTTTTTTTTTGTACAATAAAGATATTACAAAAAAATAAACAAATATTTTAATTTTATTTTCATATTATTTGTGGTCACAAATCTAAATAAAATAAGTATGTACTAACAAATATGGACCCATGTTGTCTAATAATAAAGGATTTTTATATTTTTTATTTAAACAAAGCATACTTCCCTTGGGAATCAAACCCACGACCCCCGGGCCGAAGGCGAACGCCTTAATCACTCGACCACGGTGGCAGTTTTGGACCAGAATGTGCTCTGCTCTGAATAAAACGCCTATGCTTAAAGTCCGCCATTGACATGTTTTGTAATGAAGTTCAATAAATAAATAAATTATTTAAATTTGACATATGTATATTTGTTTCTAGTATACGGCAAGCTGCCAGATTCCCTGAGCGACGAAAGCCAGAAGGCTCAGCTGCAGAGAATGCTGGACCTCAAGGTCAACCCCGTCGATGGACTGGCTTCCAAGTGGGACTACGAGAACAACCGCTGGAAGTAAGCTTATGGTAAGTCTTATTTTTATACTAGCAGCCCGTCGCAACTTCGAAAGAATTTTTCAAATCGGACTAGTAGTTCCTGAGATTAGCGCGTTCAAACAAACAAACTATTCAGCTTTATAATGATACAAAAAAAATAAAAAACATTCATTGCCCCCTTCATGCGTTTTCATGTGGCCCCTCAGTTCTGACGTCAGGTCTGAGGAACCTTTAAATCATAACTTCCTATATATTTGACTAAAAATTCCAAAATGACGGCTACATAATTATTTCATCACTTAATCAATAACGCAATAATAAATTTTAAGAGAGGTAGGACGTTTTGTAATGCGTAGTCCGTCTGGTGAAGTACCTCCACCCTACAGAAGACCGTAGCCAAATAACACTGTGATGCAGTGTTGTGTTCCTGCTGGTGAGTAGGGTCGCCAGGCTCCAGAGGGGTCGCTGTGCTGACAGCGGACCACGGCCGGGTCTTCATCTATATTCATACCAAATTTCATCAAAATCAGTTCAGCGGTTTAACCGTGAAAGCGTAACAGACAGACTTTCGCACTTACAACATTAAGTATGGATATTGACAATAAACGATTTCATTTTAATAGGCTAGTTTCCAGGGTCAAAAGAAATAACATTAAAGTTAGTCCGTCATTTAGGGAATCAAACTATATTAGACGTTTTTTTTTCTTTTGTCAATTGAACGATAAATTATAAAGATATAACGCTT
The DNA here is from genome assembly GCA_947363495.1 of Euzophera pinguis. NCBI lineage: Eukaryota > Metazoa > Arthropoda > Insecta > Lepidoptera > Pyralidae > Euzophera > Euzophera pinguis. The sequence continues at coordinate 10,788,186 of OX376176.1, forward strand.
CAAAGTTTAGGAGTTGGGGCTCGTGACGTCACATGTTGCGAAAAAGTGTAGCACACTGTGACGTCACACGGAACTTTAACGCGCCATATCTTTACCATTCTTTGTTTAATTTTCAAAAGAAAAAATACGTCTCCAATATTTTTTGATTATCTAACTGACGGACTAATTATATTTTTTTAGGAAACTTGCCTAACAATAGTATCTTTGTCTCATTTCAGGAGATGGTATTGGTGCTGTGCTACGGCCGTCGGCTGTTAGAGTAGACAATTGTAATATAAGCAAATATCTGTAAGATAATAAATATGTGATTCCAATCATACTATTCTTTTTTTTTCTTCACACTATTACATCTATTCTGTGCTATTACCACTCCCCGTACACTATATGCAACAGCGGCGAGCCCGATACCTTTTACTACTACATAGATTCGGTCGCGTACGCACGCACGTCAATGTATGTGTTACTCGTAAAGTTGGTTATTACCGTATCTGCGTCATAGTCGTCGCAGCGGACAGGCGATCGAAGTTTCATCCTTGTTTTGTTTTGTTCTCAAGTTTTACCGTAAATCTGCGCGGTGAGGTGCGGTATCGGATATTCTATACGTTAGTACTATCAATAATCTGTACTATTACCACGACTCTGCTGTCCGTTCGTCTGTCACCAAGTTGTATCTCTTGAACCGAGATAGACAGTTGAAATTCTCATAGATGATGTATTTATATTGCCGCTATAACAACACATACTAAAAAACAAAATGAAGGACCATACAAAAGACATTTTTTTTGCGGTCTATAGATAACTAGCTTTTTCCTGCAGGTCCGCCTGCGTCAAAAAGTAGCCTATGTTTGACCCCGGGTCTTCAACTATATTCATACCAAATTTCATCAAAACCCGTACAGAGATTCGGCCGTGAAAGCGTAACAGACAGACAGAAAGACAGACTTTCGCATTTATATTAGTATGGATAGTACAGTTTTATTTTCATACGATAGCATACAGTCTGTGAAAGGTCCAATCTAGTCGTTGAAATTATTGGATGTAATAAAAATACAGCTTAGGGAACAACTTTTTAATTTTCTTATAAAAACATTTCAACATAAATAAACAATATCATTTTACTGAGCGTTGTTTTAAACAATCACGCACACGCGCTAATTTATACTTATTTATAATTTAATTATTCATTAAAATTGGGGGTAGATTCAACATGGAATTTCTACGTGCATTTATATCTTCATTTTATATTCTCACTAGCTTTTACCCGCAGCTCCGCTGGCGTCAAAAAGTAGCCTATGTTTGACCCCGGGTCTTCAACTATATTCATACCAAATTTCATCAAAATCCGTTCAGCGGTTTGGCCGTGAAAGCGTAACAGACAGGCAGACTTTCGCATTTATAATATTAGTATGGATTTTTCAGTTTTTTTTTATTTGGAATGAATTGGTGTAACAAAAACGGTTTTTTATCTCGAAATAAAATTATTGATAAAATCTCCAATTATACCAATTATAATTAAAACTAAGGAATAAATGCCTGGCTGAAATAATGATGTTGACTTAAATAACGTTTTTATTAAAAACAAAAAAAGAGAGAAATATATTGTTTGGGCTGTATTCTTTTCACGGTACCCTGCCTTTTCGCAGAAAATTGTTTCGCTAATTATCACTTGCCAACCAACGTTTCATCTATTTTTCACTTTGACAACAAACGATTATCAAATTTTTGTATGACAACGTTTCACTTGGTAGGATTATTGTTAAGCTGATTAATATAATGACCCAAAACGTTTGGGGTATTTATTATTTGTCAACGTCTTACAAGGCCAAACAACTAGTAGATGAATAACGTTTCGTCAGTGTAACAGTTTCCTTTTCGTACATTGCTACAATGATTAAAAAAAAACTATTGTCACTTTTTTTAAAAATCGCCTTGGTCACGGAACCGACGTTATGGAAGAGTCATTAGGTTAGGTTATAGGTTATCTTCAGATCACCACATAAGCGAGCGAGCGTTCGACTTTGTCACAAAATGTTACATTTCATGACATTTTTATTTGTAACGAAACCCTACTTAATGTAACATTTGGTAAACAATTAAAAACTGAATGAATACTATGTAAAAGTAAAACATACGCTACTTATAAGTTGGCATTTTGAAAGCTGTCATTATAAAAAGCAGACCAAACATACAGTTGTCAACTGCTAGGTTGTGAAATAAAACAAAATTATAAGAAAAATTGTCAAATGAGTATTCCGCAAAATAAAATTCTTCGAAACGTTAGTTGTCAAATGATAATCGGCCGAAAATTTTTCAGCGAAAAGGCAGAGAACCGCTTTTCATTTCTAGACAATTAAAAAAATCTGACTGACCTCGGTAGTAAAAGCGGGAAATATGTTTGAGATAAAAACCGTTTTTGCCTTACAAGCCAACAGTTATCCACAAATTATTTAGAGTAATTAATTATTTTAAAAATTCGTTTTAATTACAAAAATACTGCTGAACCATGCAGGTAAACCTACACCGGTCGACGGGTCAACATTACCCGCCTAATTTAAAAAGTCAATATTAATACTCAAATAAACACCTATCACCTTTTTTTTTTATTATTCTATCAACATTTATTTATTGACTAGAATGGAAATATAGAAGAGATTCAAAAATCCATTCATTCGAAATACAAAATATAAATGACTAAAAATAGGACTAGAATTTTAAATCAAGAACAATGGTAGGTATGTTATCGCTATAGATTTGTTTTTTTTTTAAGTTGACGGATTTGTTTCAATCTGGTTTTTAATTTTTGTTTATAGTAAAATAATTTAATGCCTCGCTGGATTTAAATTAAAATAAATGCCTGGCTGAAATAATGATGTTGACTTAAATAACGTTTTTATTAAAAACAAAAAAAGAGAGAAATATATTGTTTGGGCTGTATTCTTTTCACGGTACCCTGCCTTTTCGCAGAAAATTGTTTCGCTAATTATCACTTGCCAACCAACGTTTCATCTATTTTTCACTTTGACAACAAACGATTATCAAATTTTTGTATGACAACGTTTCACTTGGTAGGATTATTGTTAAGCTGATTAATATAATGACCCAAAACGTTTGGGGTATTTATTATTTGTCAACGTCTTACTAGGCCAAACAACTAGTAGATGAATAACGTTTCGTCAGTGTAACAGTTTCCTTTTCGTACATTGCTACAATGATTAAAAAAAAACTATTGTCACTTTTTTTAAAAATCGCCTTGGTCATGGAACCGACGTTATGGAAGAGTCATTAGGTTAGGTTATAGGTTATCTTCAGATCACCACATAAGCGAGCGAGCGTTCGACTTTGTCACAAAATGTTACATTTCATGACATTTTTATTTGTAACGAAACCCTACTTAATGTAACATTTGGTAAACAATTAAAAACTGAATGAATACTATGTAAAAGTAAAACATACGCTACTTATAAGTTGGCATTTTGAAAGCTGTCATTATAAAAAGCAGACCAAACATACAGTTGTCAACTGCTAGGTTGTGAAATAAAACAAAATTATAAGAAAAATTGTCAAATGAGTATTCCGCAAAATAAAATTCTTCGAAACGTTAGTTGTCAAATGATAATCGGCCGAAAATTTTTCAGCGAAAAGGCAGAGAACCGCTTTTCATTTCTAGACAATTAAAAAAATCTGACTGACCTCGGTAGTAAAAGCGGGAAATATGTTTGAGATAAAAACCGTTTTTGCCTTACAAGCCAACAGTTATCCACAAATTATTTAGAGTAATTAATTATTTTAAAAATTCGTTTTAATTACAAAAATACTGCTGAACCATGCAGGTAAACCTACACCGGTCGACGGGTCAACATTACCCGCCTAATTTAAAAAGTCAATATTAATACTCAAATAAACACCTATCACCTTTTTTTTTTATTATTCTATCAACATTTATTTATTGACTAGAATGGAAATATAGAAGAGATTCAAAAATCCATTCATTCGAAATACAAAATATAAATGACTAAAAATAGGACTAGAATTTTAAATCAAGAACAATGGTAGGTATGTTATCGCTATAGATTTGTTTTTTTTTAAGTTGACGGATTTGTTTCAATCTGGTTTTTAATTTTTGTTTATAGTAAAATAATTTAAATCCAGCGAGGCATTAAATTATTTTCGGACATCAGAAATAAATAAGTGTAAGGAATGAAGGAATTCCAGATTTTTTTAAATGTTTATTGCGACAGTATTTTGTTGCAAAAAAAAAATAACTGACAATTACTTAGATTTAATTTGATTTTGGCCTTTTTTATGAAGGTACTTGGTATTTTATTTATTTAAAATCATCACTTAATGAATTAAAGATTATTCAGAAACTTAACATACCTATGTATTTATAAAGTTAATACATTTTGTTGATGTCTGCTAGAATAATCTCCAATATGACTAGAAACCACAGATATGTGCTATACAGATATTCAATCGCCATACACTAAAACGCGCCAACTTTCCTGGTTACTTCTGGTTATTCTCAATACAAAGTTATAATCTTCTCCTGTCACTCGCTGGTTGACTGTAAGAGATCCCTAAGTGGGATAAGTCTGCCATTGTACTTATTGTTTTTCCATGCTTGTGTATGTAAAAAATTTGTTTTTTCTGTACAATAAAGATATTACAAACAAACAAAGTTATTGTTACGCCATCTATCGAAAATATAAGAAGTTACAAATTATGATTTTTAACTTTGAAATACAGCACTTAATCAACTTGTTATAGAATTTAAGAACGTAACTAATTGTGTTTTATAAAGTCGGTTCTTTTTTTAGCCAAAAATAAGCGAGATCAGTACTAAATTAAATATTTTTCTTTTTGAACCGCCATCTCACATCAAATAGCGGAAATAATTCTTTTTACAAGGCAGTGGGACCCCATTAAAGGTTTCTAAATAAACCTTTAAAATATGGATAATAAAGTTACCTAACTACCCAAACTGTTTCTAAATTTTTTTGTAGTAATGTGAAAATTTCCATATTTTGAATTCCTAATTTTTAAGATTTCTGATTTCTTTCCTCGGTGTTATTACAGTTTTTAGACAATTAAAACAAATCCGTCAATTTAATTATAAACATTTAAGCTAGCAAATAGTAATAGATTCAAAATCTATGTTTCGCTACATTTATAATATTACATATTTATTTATGCACCAATGTAATAAAATTAGGATCATATAATATAAGGCTAGTATACAATACAATACAAATACTCTTTATTGCACCAAAATAAAATTTTACAAAAACAATATAGTATTTACTACACAAAATTTATTTCATGTTGTATTCAGAAAAATGGAAAAATAATTAAATATATTTTTTGTTTTCTATTTTAGTGACACATTTTAATGACGTTTGGCCGATTTCATTCAAACAAAACACAAGTCAGTTAAAAAAATAATAATTAAGTGATGTGCTAAGAAATAATTGGAATGTAGGATATTTTTTTAGTTTAAAGTTGTTCGCGTTATGATCGGAACATATTTTTTTTAATAATTTTCCTCTTACACCCGTATTCTAAAACCTTCACTCAAACTCGACTCAACCTTACTCCACCTCATTGGTATGAATAATTGTCACAAGCTTCCTTGACATATGATTATTTCTCTTTGGAGGTGAGTATTGAACTGTCAAATATAAGGTTGGACGAGAGGTACCTTGAGACGTCATTGAAATGAAATAAAGTAGACAAAAAACGGGTTTTTGCCACTTTTGGCCTAGGTATTTACATATTTCATTTTAATATTTACTCTATTCTTTTGTAATTTTCAATTTTTGTGTTTGAAATTGTTATTATAATCTCATTGGAGTTTGCTCAAGCAAACAACTAAGAATGTCGTTTTCAAGGAAAGTTCAAGGACTTCCTTAAGGTGAGTTTGAGTGAAGGACGTTCTTAAGGTTATGTTTAAGAATACGGGGGTTAGATTCCTATTTTGCACGGCCAGTAGTTTATTGTTGCTAAGAAGAGTGTTTATAGGGTTACCAGAAAATGTGATCAGGGCGAGTCGTCTGTATTTTATGGCTTTGAAAAATGTCAACAAGTGTGTACTTTGTCACAAAGCAGCAACATTTTTTTTAAGCGAGTAAATGGTCTAAAAATTATTGTTGCATAAAATTGGGGACAAATAAAAATAAGTATTTTATGCACATCGCTTATCGCTTTCGTCCAATGTTTTTTTTTACCATAATAAAAATAGAATTTAAACACTATTTTCAGTAGATATACATAATTTTAAGATACTTTCTCCAAGGTAACATTAAAAGCGACATAGAAATATAGATAGATGGTTCATTACGCGCTAAATATAGTTTTTTATTTTTTTATTTTCCTTACAATAATCATAAGAAAATCTTTGGGTGTTTTATCCCATCTTCCCAATATTTTTGGGTTCAAACTACATTATGTGGGTACCTAAAATCTTAATAGAACACATATATTTTTTTTTCTAAACGTAAACGTTTTTCTAAACATATTAAAAATATTTAGTAGGTAGGTTCTAATGTTTAATTATCTTGCATAAAAAAATTGAGTTAAAGTAACGTGACAATCCAAAGATGAAAAATAAAACGTAAATGAAGTCTTATTTCTGGGAATTTGCGTTAAAAAAATAAAATAAGATATGGTCTATGGATATACTTTACATAATATTTATTTTGTAGGTATTTAAAGCCATTAAAGCGATCCAGGTCACCTACTTGTTTTTTTTTTTCTTGATTTATACTGATTATCTTACTAATGTAACAATACATCCATTTACACAATCAATGACGTCACACATATGCATCTTTTTAAGTTTTTAGGCTTTTTAGAACTTGATATCTTATGAATGTTGTGTCCCCGTTGGGCAAATTACTCAGATAATTTCATTTCACTTATGAGCGATAAAAAAAAATTTGGTGAAAAACATAAGCATACTTTAACATAGTTACCAATCTTTTTGCTTATGTACTATTTTTAAATTAATTACATGTAATGAGCACATTATTATGAACTAAATAAATGTTTGAAACTTTGAACTCAAAATCAATTTCTATAAATATTTAGTTATGCAGTTTAATCACACTTTCAACTCTTATTCAAACGATCAATCTGATTATTTGGAAGTCATATTTTGGCTTTCATTATCACTCAACTAAACTCTGGGACACACTGCATCGTTGTAAAAAAAATATCCCCGTTTCTTGTTTGGCATCTCGCCAGCTAACCTAAATAAGATCCAGGGCCGTAAAATAAATAAAAAAAATCCTTGCATTCTAAGCTAAGGATTCGTTTTGTTAAATATTTAAAAATAGTAAACGGCTAAGTTTTTAAGCACGCACTTACTATTCTCCATGTCACGGAACGTATGTTTTTTTAAATCTTTTTGAATGCCGAATAGAAATAGAATAGAAATAGAATGCAACTTTTCCGCCAGCTTGGCGGAAAGTTTTTGTTATAAGAGATGCAAAATCAAGTAAATAATACTATAAAAATCTGATTAGACACCGAAACTTAAAAATTTTGAACATAACGTGAAAGCAGGGATGTTTTTAAGTCCACAGAATCTAGATTTGTCAATTCAAGTCACAGGGGCACGGCCCCTAAGCGAAATACTAGTCACGAAACGGGAATAGACCCCCGACCCCCCCGGTGTCCCAATCGGCCACTTCCACTGGACCGAAACATTCATCGAAGAACTGTTCCATGGATTTGTAGAGATGGAGTGATGAGCGTTCGAAATCATGGCCTTCATCCGGGTATACCTGAAATCAAAAAAAAATCTAAATCAAATATTTAGATTTGGATGTATTCAGAATCTAATTTTGTTGAATGCTCTTAATAATTTTAAAGTAACATTGAGGTCATAAAATCGTAAAATTGTAGTGCCCTGCCAGGGTCCATGATGTTCTGTATATTAATTAAATTTATTTAGGATCAATTGTAATTGTAATTGTCCATGGATATAATAAACGATTGAATCAAGATAAATAAAATAATTTAATTTTGTTTTCGTCTCAATTATCAAATTTTCAAATGTCACAAAACCACATCCAGGTTTTCTAAATGAGCCATCTGAAAAGTAATCCGAACTCTCAACGTCGGTGTGAGACACTCATCCAGACCGTCGATGTCGGTGTCTGACACTCGTCCGAGACATCGATCTCGGTGTCTGAAACTCGTCCGAGATTGCGATCTCGGTGTCCGACATTCGCCCGAATATTCGGTCTAGGTGTCTGACACTCGCCCCAATAATCGATCTCGTGATCTCGGTGTCTGACACTCGTCCGAAATATCGAAGTCGGTGTCTGACACTCGTTCGAGTAGTCGATCTCAGTCTCACACCCTCATACGAGTCATCGGTCTCGGTGTCTGACGCTAGTTTGAGTTATCGATCTCAGTGTCGGTGTCTGACACTCGTCCGAACCCTCGATCTCGGTGTTTGACTCTCGTCCGAGTAGTGTATCTCAGTCTCAGACCCTCGTCCGAGTCATCAGTCTCGGTGTCTGACACTGGCCTGAGTTATCGATCTCAGTGTTTGACACTCGTCCGAACGATAGATCTCAGTGTCTGATACTCGTCCGAACCCTCGATTTCGGTGTCAGAAAATCGTCCGAATGCTAGATCTCGGTATCAGAAACTCAGAACCTATACTGACCTACTGCTAAGCCAATTTCTCCCTCATTCATTTTATCCCATAGCTACTTTCACTGTCAAATATTTTCAAAGCATCTATCTACTGGTCAACTATCTTTCTCTATCCTCCCTGTGACCGCCAATTGGTAGCTATAGAAGCTCAATGTTCGTGTAGCAAAGGAAAAGTCAATCAATTTACCTGATGAGTATAGATGGCACCAGCCCTAATCAGTGCTCTGGCCATCGCCAGAGAATGATGTTCAGGCGCCGTCAGGTCAGCTGTCGCGTGCGCCAGGAGTAGCCTCCTCGGGGGAAGGTTACCAGCTCGTCTCCAAACCGCGCTGACGCCGAGGGCACCAGCCCAGGATCCGTAGCCGCTGTACCTCTCCGTCCAGTATGAATCTGGCGAGGAATGAGACATTTTTATCCTGCTTTTCGTGTCAATCCATACTGCGAAAGTCTGTCAGTCTATTACGCTTTCACGACCAAACCGCTGAACAGATTTTGATGAAATTTGGTATGAATATAGGTCCGGGCTCAAACATAGGGTTACTGTATACTTTTTGACGCAGGCGGAGTTGCAGGAAACAGCTTGTTGGCTATAAGTTTGCCCGAAAAAAAAGCTTCGGCAGTTGATGGTCATCGTTTGGGTGTTGTAAATTTTGAGAATTGAAAATTTTGCTGACTATGGACATTTTGTGAATTGGACACTTTGCAAACTGAATACTTATTCTGCGAATTGGACATCATCTACCAATGGACATTTCTGAATTGGACATTCTGCGCCTAATCGCGGTCAGCGCGGCTAAAATAAGACTAAATGAAATAAAACAAAATCTAATCAATCCATGAATACTCACTGAAATACCGGAGGTCTGTGACGGTCGCCTTATCAGCGGCCACCGCGGCGGCCCCACGTGCAGAGACCAGACCAAAAGTGACGAGAGACGAAAAGTGTCAAAATATGACGAACTGGGACTAATCGATATAAAATGAAACGAAATGTGACTAAATGGGACGAAACAAAATCTTATAAATCTAAGAATATGAACATAATGATTTCTTATGTTTTCGCGATTGTTTTTCATTAAATTAAACTATTTTAATACGGTTTTTATCGCGTTTATTACTTATTTATTTACACCTGACGTTTCAAACACTTTATGGTCACAGGCAGACTAAGTTAACAATTGTCTTTGAAATTTTTATTGGGAACTATTCCGATTCACGCAGTATTGGCTCACAGTGTCTAAGGGTCTTGCAGTCTCATATATATAGTCAGAATATGAACATGTCTCTCTTTCTTCCTTACTGAAGTGGCGGAGGTCTGTGACGGGCGCCTCATCGGCGGCCACCGCGGCGGCTCCACGTGCAGAGACCAGACCAAAAGTGACGAGAGACGAAATGTGGCAAAATAAGACGAACTGGGACTAATACAATACAATATAACTTTATTGCCCACATCTTGGAAATCACAAAACTGAATTATAACATTGTTAACAATATGGAGCAAAGGCGGACTTATTGCTAAGCAATCTCTTCCAGCCAACCTTTGTACAGTAAGAGAACATGATGTAAGGGTGGGCCCAGTAGAATTAAAAATAAAATAAAAATAATGTCTACTGTATAAATAAATCAACACAGACACAGATATAATTTGGGAACAAGGGACAGTCACTATTAAGAAATACATATGATATATATTCTACACACCTTGAAGGGACAGATAGTGCTCCTTAACCTGGCTCTTAAAACTAGTAATAGTTTGAGCCATGCGTACATTAACAGGCAAAGCATTCCACAGGCGAACAGCATGTACCGTAAACGACTTGGAGTAAGACGCAGAAGAGTGGGTTGGAGTTTTGAGAAGTAGGTCATTTACACTGCGCGAAGGACGGTTTTGATCTGATTTCAGAAAAGTGAAACGCTCTTTTAGATAAATAGGGGTACAAGGAATAAAGAGAACTGAGAACAGGAGTACAAGGATGTGATAGTTACGACGAAGCCTAATCGGAAGCCACTTGAGTCGTGCGCGGAAAGTGGAGACGTGATCATATTTGCGGAGTCCAAATATAAATCGAATGCAAAAGTTTTGGAGGCGCTCAAGTTTATTCAATTGTTCTTCAGTAACATCAAGGTAACATGAGTCGGAATAATCAAGAATAGGGAGAAGTAAAGATTGTGCCAGCGAAATTTTCGTTTCTATAGGGAAAATGTTTTTTAGCCTAGTAAGTGATCCCGCCGAAGCAAAAATCTTCCTACTTACTTCCGCAATCTGTGGAGACCATGATAGTTGTCTGTCGAAAATGACACTAATGACTAATCGATATTAAATGAAACGAAATGGGTCGACTTCTGTGACATATGTGTGGGAGGCTGAGATTGTTGCTGTGGTGTGTGTTTACTGTGACTGTGGTTTATCATACATTGGGCAAACAAAGAGAAGCATTAATACTCGTATAAAAGAACATATTGCTGACATGAAAAATAGACGCTTAACCAAGTCTGCAGTCCGTGAACATGCTCTAGACAAACCCAACCACTATATGCGTTTTGATAGTCCTCAAGTCCTTGCAAAGGAAAACAGATTCATTCCAAGGATGTTACGTGAAGCTATTGAAATTAAAAAACATCCTAATTTCAATAGAGAGGATGGATGGCAGGTACCGCCAGCTTGGGACCCAGTCATTAACTTAATAAAATCGCAAACTCGGAAGCAGACTGCAAGACCCTTAGATACTGTGACCCAATACTGCGTGAATCGGAATAGTTCCCAATAAAAATTTCAGGCGGTAGTTTTGTAATCTTATGACATCAAAGACAAATGTTAACTTAGTCTGCCTGCGACCATGAACGCTGTAAAGTGTTTGAAACGTCAGGTGTAAATAAATAAGTAATAAATGCGATAAAACCGTATTAAAATAGTTTAATTTAATGAATAACAATCGCGAAAACATAAGAAAAAATGTTATAAATCTCTTTCTTCCTTACTGAAGTGGCGGAGGTCTGTGACGGGCGCGACGGCGGCCAGGCAGCGCGTGACGTTGCGAGCGTCGTCGGCAGCTAGAGCGGAGGCCGCGCCTGCGCCGTACCCGTGGCCCCACACGCCCACGCGCGACCCGTCCACCATCTTGAGATTGTCGCGGAGGTATCTGCAGGGAACATTCTCAAGAGAAACACAAACAATTGATATTGTTTTGTAGGCTCGTCGGCGATCGATGTGATAATTTAATTATTGCTTTGGTGACTGCCGTTTGACCTCTGTGACCGTTTTACAAGGAAACCAGACTAATACGAACATTACCCGAGGTGTGATAATCAAATTCTTTGGACTTTGGGCAATTGCAAAAGTATTCAAGTTTTCAGTTATGGATTTGAATAACTGGAAATCAAGAGAAGGAAACTGATACTTACGACAACACAGCTATTTGATCTTCTACATCAACTGTCAGCAGTTTATTGTAAATGTCTGTTTTAAGTTCTTCCCCCTGAAAAAAACCGAAATAATTATGTAACATCACGACTTAATCCTGCCATCTGGTGATCATTAAAACTGACACCAGGGTGTACAGGATTGATTGACCTGAATTATGCTGCCAATAAGAGTTTGACATAATCTGGAATCACGAATCACGTTAGAGAGAGGTGATTCTGGAAAACTTTGACACCAAAATGCACACGAATCCACGTGATGTGAACGAATGAATCCAGATACGCAAACAGTACGCTTGTGTGTACAGAGAAGTTCGCTACTAGTAACGAATTACTTTATGGCTCGTTTAGTCTACCGGCACAGGAACCGTCTAAACGAGCCATTAAGATTAAAACTTTAATTGATGAGTCAAAATGTGTCAAATGGGAAACAAGCTCGGACGATGGTATTCCTGACCTGTCCTCCACTGCCCCTGGCATCGATCTCAGCCACGATAAAGTTTCTAGCAGCCGCCAGGTACCAGCCCCATGATGGCCACCACTTCTCTGTCACCAATTGACCTCCTGGCTCTGCTGAACTGTGGACAAACATTACAAAAGAATAAACTATTTGAAACTGTCCTACCCCTAGTAGGTATCAGCATTATTAAAATTCTTCCAGTCTGAAGTAACTAAATATCCGCGTAGACAACCGGCTGTGTGTGTGTGTGTGTGTGGATTGCCATGGCTACTGTAAGAATTTTAACCTTTTGAAGTATAATGGTCCAAGGAAACATGTTGTCGCATACAACCTTTGGCTCCCTTTTTCACCTTAGGTATGGGATCCCATCGCCTAATAAAAAGAATTAGTTCCGCTATTCGATGTGAGATGGCGCTTCAAAAAGAAAAATATTTAATTAAGTACTGATATCGCTTATTTATAGCGAAAAAAAGAACTGACTTTTTAAAACACTATTTTGCACGTACTTAAATTCTATAACAAGTTGATTAAGTGCTGTATTTCAAAAGTTATAAATCTTAATTTGTAACTTCTTATGTTTTCGATAGATGGCGTAACAATGACTTTGTATTAAGAGTAACCAGAAAAGTTGGCGCGTTTCAGTGTATGGCGATTGAATATCTGTATAGCATATATTATGTAATTTGTGCCTTAGGTTAGAATTTCGAAAAATTCTTTCATAATTCTATCTTAAGTCATACAAAGAATATACCCTCCAAGTTTCCCATCTGAACACTAAACTTGGTCCGACATTTTAGTCCGATTGATCGGTTCATTCTCTACGATCAGCGGTGTAGGCTGCGTGCATTGATCAGTCAGTCAGTCATTTAAGATGAATGAATGAATGAACTCTTTATTGCACCATTTACAAACAAAAGAAACACATAGTTCAATCGAATAAAACTAAATGCGTACAAAGGCGGACTTATCGCTAATGCAATTTCTTCCAGCCAACCTTAGCGACGAAGCATTTTATAAGTACTTTAAGAAGACTTAGGTGCTATATGGATGGTCTTAAGCTCTACTAGGCTTCGGAGCGTCTTTCAAGCCAGCAGTCTTGGTTGGAGATGGGCGCCTTCCCAGAATATTTCCCATTTACTCCCGGAATTTTTACAAATTCCCGGGAAATAAATGGGAATTCATTATATTTATCCCGTTTCTTCCCCTTTCATTTCAGTTTTTTCCACTTGAATTTATTCCCGCTGCCCATCTCTAGTCCTGGTTGCTAGGCTATGGTCTCCTATTTTATGTTTGACTTCAGCGCAAACGTTTCGACCGACGGACGTCTGTATGTCAGGCGCAACGTCAGCGGTGAATACCTACATGTTATTACTCGAAAGACAAGCTCTCCGTCAATGTACATTCTTATCTATGGTGTTCGTGTGTGGTCGATAGATAGGTCTGATGATTGATGGCAGGCAAGCTGTGTCAGATGCTTTTACACTGTAAATCTGATCATACAATCAAGATCGTTGCGAGAACACACATTGATGGCCCCTAACACATGCAACTGGGATAACTCGCATGGATGAAAATGATGATGATGATGAAATACTCACACGTGTAAAACCAGCGGCAGCGGCAAGTCATCTGTTTCTCTGAATCCTGGCGGCAGAAGAAGACGAACTCGGGCTTCTCTGTTAGTTTGCACCTGAAAAATCAAGGATTGTAAGAAAAAGGCCTTTTTTTTCGACATAGGGTCCCATGTCCCATTGCCATTGCAAAAAATGAATTCGTTCCTCTATCTGACAATAGATGACGTTCCAAGGAGCAAATATTTAAATTAAGTACTGATCTCGCATAGTTTTGGCAAATGAAACGAAATTTTTTAAACACCATAAATAACACTATAACTTTTTAAATAGTCAATGCTTTTAAAATTCTAATGTTTCGTATTTATATAATTAAACCTGGTTGATTATTTTCGTCTAGAATATAATATTTAAATTTGGCCAGTACTTTCAAAATAACCCTGTATAATAATACATTACTTTGCCTATATAGTCACTAGGGAAAACCATGGCAGGGAGCAGGGAGTTCATTCAATAACGCTGTATTGAAATCATTTGAACCTGGTAATATCTTGAGTAGCTTTAGATTACACACTACATAATCAGGCATAAACTACATATACCTACATAAATAGAAGAATACCTCAACCCTGAAGACTTTGGCCTGAGGCTGCGCAAGCGCCGCGAACTTGTCTCGTAGTGGCGCGCCGTCCCAGAGTAATGCCCGTCGTTCGCCTCGAGCTGATACCACCAAGAAAACTGGTGGTCCTGGGCCCAGGCATTCCTAAACATTGTAACAGATGGCGCTGTTACGAATAACAATCTCGATACCATATCGTGTCCAGGTCGTTAAATTGATCATTTCAGGATTTGGCCACATCTATATTAGATAGATACGTGTTTGCACTCTCATTCTGAGTTGGCTCAAAGCAATACACGTCGTTCCCCTCACCCTGGTACAAACATGAAATGCCTGGGGCATTTCTAAACATGTCAACAGATGCGCTGTGTCTAAAGAGAGTCCTGTCTGCTATTTGATAAACTGTCGTTTTCTCGGTTACAGATTTTTCAGGCTGTCTCAAGGCATCTGAAATAGCCTACCAACTGCTACCTGTCTATTAAATCGTGACGGAAGGCACGTTACCTTCCGAAACACGGATAAGCTCGAAATTAAAAAATCCACTAATGCGACCAATCTAATATAGGTCGCATTAACTTGACATTGGCAATCGTTACGGATATGTGCGTCGTGCTCAGCTAACAAGCTCTTCGCTAAAGTTACTAACCTGTACATAATAAGAGAAGTTCTTGCTAAACGTGATCCTGTTATACAAACAGACAGTCGGCAACGAGTCGTTCTCGTCAGAGACGTGTGGCAACACTGTCGACGTCGGCCATGGAGAGAGAGGGGATGAAGAGTTTTCACCGTCCTGCAAGAAAGAGACTGCGTAAGACCATTCGCTTTCAAAAGAATAGTCAAAATTCACCTCACTAGCATAATATCGCCCTAAATCGTCATCTTTTTCCGTTTTCATCTCTTCTTTAATGTATGTTTATGTATAGTTATGAATACTGTATGTAAATCTATGTATGTTTATTTAGCAGTTAAGTGTTTTTTTCTCTCTCATTGTATTTTTAAAATAATTCGCGCCGCACAGAGAATGCTTTTAGCATTAAGTCCGCCAATTGTAAACTTGTGGTACAATAAAGATTTATAAATAAATAAATCATCAGAAACACCCTCATTTGGTGCAGCTTTCGAAGTCACGAAGGTGTGACATAGCGGACAAGCTTCAGGAAAATCACTTGTGATGATATGGTATTGATGACACGAGGTTACGTTGGCAACAAGTATGTATCTAATAATGCCTTCGGAAGCTGGTAGTAGGGGACAAAACCAAAAAGTGCTGGCTTGACTCAAATATCTTCTAAGTTATTGGGAAAACTACTTTCCTATAAGTTATTGGGATCTACCGTCAGGTTGACCATATGCCTCTCTGCCTCTCGATTGAACAAAAAATCTAAAATAAGGTCTCTGCTTACCGGGTTTTCACTAGTAGGCTCCAAGGTACTTTCCACCGGCAACGTGTCAGCTCCAAGACACGTCAAGCAGTGAGCTGCTGGTGGCCAGCTGCCCTCATCTTCTGGTACTTCCACTCTGTACAAATGGCGCTCCCCGGGTTTGTCTGGCGCGGTGCCTATCACGTATCTGCAGAAGAAGTGATCATGTGAAATGGTGATATGGGTAAAAACGAACGACACGATACAATTCTGGTTCTTTTTAAGAATTCTGCTGTGTGAGACAAAACATTGTAAATTACTCGTTCATATGCACTGAATTTAACCTTCATGGTCTAGAGGTTAAGGCGTTTGCCTTAAAACCGAAGGTCGTAAGTTCAATTCACCAGCTTGTCTGATAATAATGATGATTTCGTGCTTCGGAAGGTACGATAAGCCGTTGGTCCCGGCTGCTCTTCGGTGGTCGTTTAAGGAACCAGGTCAGAGAGCGAAAATCTCTGACCAGTCGCCCAGCAGTCAAAAGCCGTCTTCCTTCATCTCATCCCAGCAGCTGTGTGCTCTCATAATTCCCCTGCGTGAGGGAAGTCCTTGTGTTCCTGCTTCAGCTTCACAGTAAGTCTCCAATTGCCTCCAGCATCAGCTATAGGAGCAGTAGTGAAGAGCGTCGCACCAACCGACTTCCTTGCTCTATCAACTACTTCTGTATAGCCTTCTTCTCTTATCCCACCCAAGTAGTTGCATCAGATCAAAATTCCCCTGCGTAAGAGGAGTCTTATTATCCTGCGTCAGTTTCACAGCATGTCTCCAATTCCCTCCACTGTCAGCTATAGGCGCAGTAGTGAAGAGCACCAACCGACTTCCTCGTTTATCAACAACTGTATAGTATTCAAGTACTTACAAAAGCCGTCTCCTCTCGTCCCATCCCAGCAGCTGTGTGAGCTCAAAATTCCCCTGCGTGAGAGGAGTCTTCGTATCCTGCGTGAGCTTCACAGCATGTCTCCAGTTCCCTTCACTGTCAGCTATAGGAGCGGTGGTGAAGAGCGCGGCACGGGCGCCCAGCAACGCGGCGCCACCGCACCAGCCGCACGGCTCGGCGGTCGGCTCCGCGCCGAGCCCGGACCATCTGCTGCCGTCGGACTCGTCACGGAATATCTGGAAGCGATACATTGTCGCAGAAACGGCTTCGTATAGGAGTATGGTCATGCTTTATCCAAATTTTTCTCAGAACAATTACAAACTTAACGACTTACTACTACTTACGACTTATGATTAATTACTTGTGTTTTGTACAAAGATATTACAAACAAACAAGAATTTTCTCAATTCCAGGTATTCTCGGTGGTATCTTTAACGGCATGCCAGACTTCCTGTACTAAATTGGTATTCACTAGGATCACAAAAATAAGATTTAGGTAAAAGTGCCATGTGGGTGTTTCCTGTGTGCCAAAGTTAAGCTTCACTATATTAAGTTAAGACTACTTAAGACTCGAGAAACTTAACTGGTCAACACAGGGCACTTCTACCTCATCACATTTCTGTCGGTTAGATCGAGCCATGTGGTTAAGCCCTGATAGCCAAAAACTGATGTTTGTCAGCTACAATCACAGCTATGTGTAGAAGCTCAAGTACTCATGTTATGGAATTGCCAGCAGGATACGTGGAGATCCAATAATTAATGACCACGGATTTTCAATTTACTTAAGAATTGAAAACAACCGTATTGGCGAACCTACTCAATAATTATGAAAAGAATAAACTCACATCTTGGCAATTAAAAGACTGGGCGTTACATATGCTGACTATGGAGTAGTTTTGAGGTCTGTTGAGGAGCAGCACCGCGATCTGACGCTCGGAGATCCAAGTCGTCCAGCGAACGTACCATGCTAGAAGAAATGTACGTGTTTAAAGACAAATGTTACATTCTTAAAGTTACACACTCAGGTTGTTGTTGTTGAAAGAGAAAGGGAATAAGGGGTCCAGGTAGACCAAGGCATAGTTAAAAGAAGCAAATACAGAATAAAATTAAACGTCATGTCGTATGAAAAACTAAAGGATCTCCCTTATAATCGAGAAGAATAGATGAAGCTCTACCAAGAAGAGCCCAGCTCTTAAATTTATGCTATTGCTGACAGGACTTCACAAGCAATGACGATAGCACCTGAAGGTGTGGTGCATAATTGCATATCCCCAGTCGATGGACTACATTGAAATGTCTGACACGCATTTTTAATCATGACTTGTACCTATTTACCAAATTCATTTACACAGTAAACCTAACAGGATACAACATAGAACAGAACATTAGTACAAGGGTACTGATTATTTGTAAAGATATCTCTTTCAGCAAACCGAAGAGAGAAGACGACAAGAAATGTCTCTATTTGTATGACTATCTCTGTAGGTTATAGATTTTCATTACCTATAGCATATTCTATTCTAAATTTTGATCAGTAAACAATTTTAATGCACCCAGCGTGCCCTGATACTTGCAAGCTGTCTGCCAAGCTTTGGGCATCCTAAGAGAAACCCAAGATTGATTTGAGTTTAGATTGAATTAAACTTACTCTTATCCACTTGTGATGAGAATTGTATAGGATGAGGGAACAGATATTTGGGAGTCTTCAGGCTGACCACGTTCACTGTCACCACTGGGTTGTTTGTGTTGACCTGTCAACAAATAGGAAAACATAGAAGGTATTTCCCTAATGGACGATATTTCATGTATAACTATAGCACCTGGTTAACCATCACCGAACCAAAGTTGAGTCAGGTTAACCTGCCGTTCAATATATTACCAAGGATTTTTTTTATTCTTCAATAGTAGTATGGCAACAAGTCCTACATTACTGTTGATGATATTAACACAATCGTCGTTTCAGCCGCAGTCAGTCCACTATTGGACGGGCTTCCCCCAAATTGAAGGGTAGTTGCCATACTCGCCACGCTTGGCAGGCGGGTTGGCGAACGCAGTTTCAACGGCTTATTGTACTTCCGACGATGCTGCCCATCGGAAGTATCCTTAAGCTAGGGAAGGATGTAATGTAGTAGGGTTTGGGTTAAGGATGAGGTACTAGGATGCTACTGACTCAGATGGATATGGGTTGACTCAGTAGCAGCTCGGGTAAGTCGGGCTCGTGTACCTGTTGTGTATGTACATGTTATGGACGAGTATCCAAGTTATCGGACAGATGCTTGGTAATAACACCCCTGGCTCAAACATAATCATAATTTTATTTTGATTTATATTATTACTCGCTTACATGTACATTCTATGAATAGATAGAGTTGGACAATTTTTGTAAGTACATGCACCCAGACTGGGTGTTGCGAAGTCTCAAAGAGAATGAGTATTGAAATTATAACATTGACTAATTAGGTTCAATTAAATAAAAATTTTACGTGGAAGCAAAATGCAAAATTGAATGTCAAATTTAAATTGTCACAAAAATTTATTAAATGAATGACATTGAAAAAATTAAAATAATAATTATAATGTCTACACAGGTAAAATTATAAAATGACAAAAGACTCAAGTATTTTGTTTCCCTAAAACCCTAAAAAATAATCAAAATAATGCCACCAAGACACCAAGGAGAAGAAATTGGATCCACAGAAAGATCCTACATATTGCTCTTGATTGAGAGGCAAGCTGGGCCTTGGCCGAACAGTAGAACATAACATTACAGGCCAGGAAAAATCTAATTTGAATTGATGTCAGATGCGCACTATTTCTTATGACGGTAGAAATCTTGTGACTCAAAACAAAATTAATGATAACACCACTAGGATAAAATGGTATTACGAGGGGTGTCAGAAATCAATGTCTTACCTTAGGATATCTCAAAGTCCGTATGCTAGGATACGCCGGCGGTTCTTGCTGATCCAGTCCATACCACGAATACTTGTGTTGCTGCACTTGGCTGTCGTTGTAGCTGACAAACATCAGGTTCTGGCCATCAGGGCTGAACCACATGGCTCGGTCCAGCCGTAAGATCTGAGTCTCATAGAGGAAGTCTGGCATGCCGTTGAAGATGACACCGGGAACACCTGGAGTTGAGAAAGACCATCTAAGATCAAAACCGCTGCAAGTTTGTTGAGAAACTGGGATACAGCGTATAATGAATCCAATAAAAAAATATTTATTTATCACTTCTTTCCACACAGTACAATAAAACATAAGTATGTTACATAGAACATGAACACATTGTGTATACAACAGGCGGCCTTAGCAATATCTTCCAGGCAACCACAGGGTAGTTTGAAATATTAAAGAAACGAGAGATAAAAACATTGATGATGATGATCATCCAGTAGTTGGAAAGGGCGCAGTAAAAAACACACAGAAGCCTAAAAGGCATTAAACTTAAACCATTTCTAAAATCGACATGAATTACAAAGTGGAGAAACTTCACATACAAATGGAGAATATTCCAATCAATTCTTAACGTTATTCAAAAAGATAAAACTATCCTTTACTAGATTTATTAATATAAATCTAGTTTAAATCCGATGTAAATTGATCGTGAACTTACGAGTATCAGTCTGGTTTTACTTAAAGTAATTGGTATTCACATGACCAAGCTATTGTAATTACCAGAGCTGCCTCAATAAGGACCATGATTGATTAGCGTATGGCTCTGAAGCGGAAGGCACGCTGCCGCAGGGCAAGCCCGATTTGGGGTGAAAAATTTCACCCTATATTCCCCTTGTGGTTGCCAGCTTAAGCTGTGGATGCACTTGAAACACTTTAATGAGAAAGAAGACATCTCACCATTTTTCGTGATCCTGCAGACTAGCGTCTTCAGGAATTTAGGCTTGTAATAGATGTCATTATCATGGATGAAGACCAACCCCCCTCCTGGCGTTGGCGCCCACTCAGCGTACTGCAGGAGTGGCGCACTGCGATCATCCTCCACTGGCGAGATAGGGATTTTGTTCCTGAAATGGTTAGAGAAAATGACTAACTTCTTTTGCTTCTTTCGAGTCAAATAATTAATTCTGACCAATACTTGGCCACTTCTACCGCTCGGTCGTTTGTCTCTCTTACAAACTATTCTCGTGTTTGAATCACTTCTGTGATTTTGTCAGGGACTTTTATAACTTTGGTCTGGCAGTAGCCTTGTGAAAGGCCCGGCAGGTGGAATGGAGCCGTGCGTTGGAATATTTAGTCCTTATACCACTAAAACCAAAGTTGTGTGTTCTTCCGCATCCTCTATAGGACCAATAAAAAGGACTGGTTAGTCGATTCTGATATTAGTGGAAAGACAAAGTCCTGACAAAGGCTATGGTAGGCCCTACTAAGAGTTGTGAACGAACATGTGGAAATGTCAAGTATCGGAGGCCAAGATTCTCTTTAGGTCGCTGAGCCATCGCAGTAAGTGAGTAACAAGTAACGCCAGATCAATGACCATGCTGTGGTCTCTGTAACGTAAGCTCAGAATGCTACTGGAAAGAATGAAGATAAAGAACATCTCACCTGTTATTCACGTCATAGACGTGATACCGAGCAAGCTTGGCGTGTCTCCAGCCTGGTCTCACGTCGGATATGAGGAGCACAAACTTTAGGTCGAAGGAGACCTTGAAATCTACTGCATTCAGCTCTCTCTGTCGACAAGGACAAGAAATGAGATTTAACCCTTGGGCTGGCAAAAAATTTCTAATAAATCATATTTTATTGTTATTGGGACGGATCGGTCCATGGCGGTCGAAGGGTTAAAGAGAAACATTGTTTATTTACAAGCTATATTCATACACACGTACAAATTATGTATAATTGCTATTGAATTCTAGGTTTTTCAATTCAATTAAAATGCAATAAATTTTTGTAACATGCGGGTACCAATACTGAAGGAACTTTTTGTTGTTCTGAAATTTAAATGCTGAACATGTGGGATGGGATGGTTTATTTATTTGCAAGAATACAGTACATACATATTTCTTTGGTTAATTATAATTTCGTGTATTCCAAATTATAACTATAATGCCCTAATATGTCAATAAGATTTATAAAATAAAATTACTTAAATAAATGTCAAATACTAAAGATAGATACAAAATGTCAAGATTATTTTAATTAAGTACAATCATCATTCATAAATTCATCAACACTATAATAACATTTAGCCATTAGAAATTCGAACAAATTTCTCCCAAATACATCTAATTCTAATTCTTTATAGGCCCTAGCCTTTTTTTTTTTTTTTTTGATTTCGCAGGGGAATGCTTTTACGCACGGAGTGTGGGACTCCTGGGCCGCTAGACGGCCCAGACTACCCACTAAACCCCTGCGGGTGCCGTCGGCCGCATTGCAGGGAGGCGCCTCGGATCTGACTAACACAAGACGCCTCTGCGACTGGCCGGTTTCTCACCAGAAACCGGACTCACCACTCTCAGAGGTCCTCCGACACCTGGAGGACCTCTGCCGCCGGGTGGGACTGCTCCAGTCCCACCGTTTACGGGGGCGCTTACAGGCGCGCCAAGTAGCGCCTGCGTCGCACCCCCCCTCTCCGCCGCCGGATCGGGTCCGCGAGGGGATCGTCCTCGCGGTCCCTTTCCTCGGCCTCCCTCTGCGACATGACGACCTCGTAGAAGGAGGCCATTGCATTCCAGGCTCTGTCGCTCTCGAGCATCGCGTTGGCGACACTCGGGAGCGACAGGTCTCTCAGGGGGGGGTCCTCGCGTCCGGGCCCCGCGGAAGAGGAGGACTTCGGTCTTGTCCAGACGGACCCGAAGCCCAAGCCTCTCTATGCGGTCGACCAATAGGGCAAGACCCGTTTCGGCCGACCGCGCCGCCTCACCGAAATTCGCACCCCGGGACGTGAATAGGGTATCATCCGCGTAGCAGATGACACCAGTCCCGGGGGGAAGCCGGCACCGCAGGACCCAGTCGTACGCGATGTCCCACAGTATAGGGCCGAGAATCGACCCCTGCGGGACACCGCATCCGACGCTGCGCCGAACCATCCGACCCCCCCTGTCCTCGAACAGGACGAAGCGCTCCTCCAGGTACGCCCCCAACAGCCTCCGCAGATACGGGGGCACTCCGAAATATTCGAGCGCCTCCCGTATTACGCTGTGCGGGATGCTATTGAAGGCGTTGGCGATGTCGAGCGACGTCGCCAGGGTCACCTTTCCATCCCGATCCGCCTCCTCCGTCACCGAACGTAGACGCTTGAGGGCATCGACGGTCGACCTCTCGGCCCGGAACCCGTACTGCGCGTCAGAGAGACGCGGTCCCGGGCCGTCCTCCACGTGCCGAACGAGGCGCGAAGCCACGACGCTCTCCAGGGCCTTCGCAGCCTCGCTCAGCAGGACCAGAGGTCGCACCGCCGAGGCCGAGTCCAGGGGCCGACTCCCCTTCGGAATAAGGCAGAGTCGACCCTCCTTCCAGAGCCTCGGGAACCGCCCCTCCCGCAAACAGCGGTTGAGCAGCTCCCGAAACCTCTCTCCGAGGTGCACGAGGATCAGCGCAAGCATCCTCCCGTGCACCCCGTCTGGACCCGGCGCCCTCTTCTTGGTCCGGAGGCGGTCTTGGACCACCTCCATTTCGACGTCGGTGACGGATGGCGGATCTGCCTCCGCTTCGTCAGGCGGCCGTCGGGCCATTCTTGGCGGAGAAAACCCCCGCGGATTGCCGGGGAATAGCTCCCCGACAATCTCCTCCAACAGAGCCGGCTGGAGGGTCTCCGTCAGTGGGGCCGCCTGTGGACGCAATTTGTCTCGCGCCCACTTGTACGGGCGACCCCACGGGTCCCTATCTATGCCCTCCACCAACTCCTCGAAGGCTTCCTCCTTGGCCCGACTGATGGCCAGCTGCAGCTCCACACGTTTGTGGACGTACACCGCATACAGCTGGTCATCCCTCTCTTCGTCACGGGGGTTGCGCCGTCGACTCCGGCCGTACGCTCTACGGGCCCCGTTGCAGGCGGCTCGGAGAGCGGCAATCTCCGCCGACCACCAGTACACCGCCCGTCTAGGGGGGGGGCGACTGACGCTAGGCATGGCCGCCCTGCACACTGCAGAGCAGATGTCAGTGAAACGGCCAGCCGCTTCGTCTACCCCCATTCCCACGAGAGACGGGAGGCTCCAGCGGCCAACGATAGCCGCCTCTTCCGCCAGCTCGAGGTCGAGCCGCGTGAGCGCCCAGCGCGGGAATCGACTGCGCACCCGTGACGACGATGCCGCCTGACTTCCGGGGGCGGCAGACACCTCGAACCGTATATACAGGTGGTCCGATAGTGTCTCCACCCCCTCTTCAACCCTCCAACCCGTCACTGTGCGCGCGGCGGCCGGGGTGGCAAACGTCAAGTCCACCACCGATCCCCCCGTACGTTTCGATCAGCTTCTTCGCACGCACGTTTGGACTGCCCCTCTATTCAGAAGGGACAGCCCTGCGGCCAGCGCCCACTCTTCAACTTTCCGCCCCTTGGGCTCGGTGGCCGGGTTCCCCCACGCCGTGGATTTGGCGTTGAAGTCGCCGGCCACGAGGACCTTTAGGGGCGCTAGCCGCCTTACCTCCGGCCCCAGAGCGTCCAGAAACTGCTCCAGGGCCGGCAAGTCCCGGTTCGGGGAAAAGTAAACGCCAATAATGGCGTACTCTCCCCGAACCGCCACCACAAACCCGTGACCTCTCCTCCGGAGAGTGAGGGGGGAGGCAGCGCCAGTCTTGGCCACGATGGCCACGGAGCCATCCAGATCCCCAGCCCAGTGGGGTAGGGAGGGAACCGCGTACGGCTCCGAGACCATCGCGACATCAATGTCCCACTGCGCCATGGATTGCAGGAGGAGATCCTGCGACCTGGCGCAGTGGTTGAGGTTGGCCTGGAGGAAGGCTACCCCCATCACTCCTCCATTTGGCCAGCTGGCGCCGCCTGTTGTGTGCCCTCCCGCGGAGGAGAGGACGGTCCTTTACCGCGGACCGACGGGGGGTTGCAGGACCTACCCCCCATCACGTGGTCCGCCGGCTTTCCGGCGTCGCGACATACAGCGCAGCGGGGTGCCGCGGTGCAGGAAGCGGACAAATGCCCTGCCTCCCCGCACCTGTAGCAGAGCCGACTGCGGTCGGTCTGCGAGGGGCACAGCGCCGCGGTGTGCCCCTTCCCCATGCACTTATAACAGTGCATGGGACGTGCCGCCAAGTGCTGGAGCCGCACGGAGCCCCATCCAACGCTGAGGCTGCCCGCCTCGATCAGCTTCTTCGCTGTCGTGACCGGGCAGCGCATTAGGGCGGAGCGAGAGCCCCGCCAGTCTGGGCGGATTTCGCCAACCCAGACCTGCTCCTCCGTGCAGCCCCCAACCCTTGCGACCGCAGCTTTAATCCGCCGCGCTGTAGCCGCATCGTTCAGGCCCGTCACGCGGAAGTCCGCGGTCTTGACGGGCCTGGACACTTCCACGACGCCGGACAGCGCCACCCTCAAGGCCGAAGCAAGGGCGTCAGCCTTGTCTGAACTGGAGGAGCCTGGGATCTCAATTAGCCTCGCTCCGGTCGCACTCGGGCGAATCCGGAGCGAGCCAATGCCCAGCTCCTCCAAGTTCACATCCTGCTCGGCCTTTAGTAGGGCAGAGGCATAAGAGGCCCCGTTTTGCGCTGCCTCCGGCTGTAACTTCAGAATTACAGCCGAGGAGCCCGGGACCTTCAGTTTCCTCGCCTTCGGTGGCGCCGTTTTCGGGGGCGCTTTGCGCGCGGCTGCGGGGGCCGCCGTGGGTCTCTCCTTAGGATCCGTGGTGGGTTTAGGCTGGGTCTTTTTCCCCACACCCTTCCCCTTCCCACGCACTTCCACCCAGGGGAGCTCCGGGGATGCCTCGGCCCCGGCTGAGGTCGACGGCCCGAAGGGCCCCCACTCCGCCGCCTTCTCAGCAGCCCCCTTGCGTTTCCGCTGTTTGGAGGCCGGGCGTGCTGGGGCCAGGACCTCTAACTCCTCCACCGCTGGCTGCGCAGGCCGTGCAGGCCGCGGCTCTGGTCTAAGACCGGAGGCCTCTTCAATGGCCGCCCTCGCAGACCGCGCCACCTCGGAGTTGTCGCCCGCCAACGGTGGGCGGGTGACCCTGCGAGGTAGGCGAGACTCCAAGTCTGCCAGGCGGACACCAATCATCCTCTCCATGGAGGCCTCCAGCCTCTGCACAAGCTCTTCCTCCATCAGTGGAGCGGCTTGCCTCTCTGCAGTCCGCGCAGCCTGGCCGACCTCGCGGCGGGACTCCTCGAACCCCCGGCGGAGCGCAGCGACCTCTGCCTTCATGTTGGCCACCTCTCTTTGGAGGCGGCCATTGTCGGCTTTGAGGCGCCGAACCTCATCTGACTCGCTGCGCGCCACCAGGGTATCTACGATATCCCTGATATCGGAGGAGGCCCGCAAAATTTTAGCACTATAGCCCCCTTTGAGGGCAGTGGTCTTCCGGACTAGGCTGGTGATAAGTCCGAGCCTCTCCACCGCGGTGTCCATGAGGCCTTCCGCCCCCATGGAACCAAAGTCCCGCACCTCAATGGGGGCCGCCTCCATGCCCTCATCCCCACTCGGGGGTCCTCCCTTCCTGAAGGCCCGAGCCTCCAACGTGGCCGAGAAGGAGGCCTCAGCATCCTCCTCCTGGCTCCTTCGTGCCTCAGCCCGGGCCCTCGTGGCATTAGATGCCCCACGAGCCTTCCCTTTCTTCTGTGCCACCAGTTTCGGCCGCGGCGCGCCAACCTCGGTGTCGGAGCCACTCGCCACCTCTGAGTAGAGGCGCTTGGCACCGAGTACCGACTCCGACAGTGAGGTGACCGAGCCTAGACTGCCCAGCAGGCTGCCCAGCCTTCGCTGGCCTACCGCCGAGCCATCGGACTCCTCCACCTCGGACTCTCTACGACTCCTCTCGTTTTCGGACCTGGACCTATCCGATCCTTTCCCCCCCTCATCCGAAAACTTCCCCCCCCCCCTTTTTCTTCCTTCCCTTTGGTTGGCCCTGAGAAGGGCCTTTTTGGCCCTGAGAAGGGCCTTTTTTCGCAAAACGCCCGGAGGCGTCTCGCAGAGGCTGCGAATCGCACATATTAGCACTAGATGCTCCGGCTGCACAGAACTGATTAGCCGTCGGCCTGCCACTCCGTTACGGTGGACAGGACGCGACGTTTCCAGGGGACGCGACGTGGACGCTAGTTCTGTGGGGTGTCCCCCTATAGGCCCTAGCCTACCCTAGTATATGGTTGTATATTGTGTGTTGATGTCCAGTATTGAAGTCATTTAGAGAGCAAGGCAAAAATGGCATCCAAAAAGCTCGGAGTTCTCAACAGGGCAAAGCGATTTTTCACGCCGCAACATAGACTGCACCTATATAAGGCGTAAATGCGGCCACATATGGAATATTGTTGTCACCTGTGGGCGGGAGCACCTGAATGTCAGGTTAAGACGTTTGGCTCAATACAATACAAAGACGCGCTGTTAGAATTGCCGAAGTTCCCGTGATCACAGGTGGTATTGAGCCTTTGAGTCTCAGGAGAGACTTCGCTTCCTTATGCGTGTTCTACCGCTTGTATAATGGGCTATGCTGGGAGGAATTGTTCGACATGATGCCAACAGCCACTTTTTACCATCGCACCTCTCGCCATCGTCAGGGATTACATCCCCATACCTTGGATCCCACGTTATCGCGTACAGTACGCTTAAAGCGGAATTTCCTCCCTCGTACACTGCGATTATGGAATAAACGGGAGTAACCGTGGCAGGGATGCCACGGTTTTTCTTAGTGACTATAACATGGGAGCTGTCGTGAATGACAGAGGATAAACTTAAGGAAATGGACTGTAGATTTTATAGGTATTTGGCACTTTGAAATTAAAGATTTTATATAGTTACAAACTGGGAGTGACTATTCCGAGGGTCGCGCACTTGTCTTATCCATTACTTGCTTGCTGTTGTTAGAATGAATTTTAGGACCGAATTAGTGCCCTTTTATACACTAAATGAACTATACGACGCATGCGCAACCCCGTGAGCAGGTATTCTCCCTCATTTACTCTTTATCCAGTTGTGATACAGACATTTGAAATGCGAGGTCAACCTCAGGTTACACGTGTCGTATAATACAAGGACGAACACGTGGATACATAAGTACAAACAATATGTGTATGCATAAGGTTCTCTATTAGATTGACAAGAATTGGTAATCTTCTATATGCATTTACTGTTACATGGTTGTATCGTACATGACAATAATAATACTTATAACGCTAAGATTGATAACAAATGATGTATAACTAAAAGACATGAAAGATAATGAGTTTAAGGAGAATTACAATCTTAACCTACTTACAAAATAAAGGAGTACAAAAAGGAACGACGTTTTATTTACAGTATTTACAGCTATATGCGACAGTCTCCCCCACGTGCGCTAGCACCACTTAAAGCGGAGCATAGGACTATTAAACGGGAGGCTGGACGGCGTAGGGAGCCGGCAGCGGTTTTGACTTCCACGACTCTTACTCGTCCATCCGGACCGGCATGTGTTTTGGTGATGATGCCTCTTGGCCATACTCCTCGTGGCATAGTGTTATCGGCTATAATCACGACGTCGCCTTTTTGTAGCTGATGTGTTTCCTTTTTGGCCGTTCGGAGGGCCAGCTGTGGGCGGTATTCCAGCATCCATCGTTTCCAGAAGTTGTCGGCCAGTAGTTGAGTGGCTTGCCAGGATTTAGTGGAAAGTTGGTGGTCAGTAAAACGACCAAAAGGATGTAAGGCGGATGACCGCCCAATCAGAAGGTGATTGGGTGTCAGGGCTTCTATGCCCAAGTCTGGGTTGACAGGGGTGAGAGGGCGCGAGTTCACAATATGCTCGGCCTCTAGAAGAAGCGTGTGGAGTACTTCTTCACTGGGTGCCTTCTCTTTGAGGGTGATTTTGAGGGCGGATTTGACGCTGCCCACTAATCTCTCCCAGGCACCTCCAGCGGCTGGGTTTCCTGCTGGTATTTTCTTCCAGATGATGCCTCTCACTGAGGTGAATACTTTGGTGTCCTCAGAGAGGGTTTGAAGGGCACTTCTGATTTCCTTTTCTGCGCCGATGAAGTTAGTCCCGTTATCGGAATACAGGACGGTAGGTGTACCTCGTCGCGACGCCATGCGTCGTAAGGCCATTATCATGGATGCTGCAGATAACGAGGCGGCAAGTTCTAAGTGAACCGCTCGTGTGGTGAGACAGGTAAATAGTACTCCCCATCTTTTTTCATGCCGTCGGCCTATGGTGATGGTCATAGGTCCGAACAAGTCGACGCCGGTAGCTGTGAAGGGTGGTTGATACGCCTGAAGTCGTTCAGCCGGTAAGTCGCCTACTGGAACTTGGAGAGTTGTTCCTTTGTAGGTCCGACACCATTGACATCTGTTACATATGTATCGCAGGCTACTTCGTAAGCCGATCATGAAATACAGCTGTTTCAACTCGTTGATTACTGTGGCATGGTTCCCGTGATTAAACTTTTCATGAAAATGTTGTACCAGCAGTCTGGAGAACTCCTCTTTGGCGTGTAAGATTGGAGTGTATGCCGTACCTCTATCTATTCGTGAGTCTAAAACCAAAATGCCGTTTTTGTCCAATACAACTGCAATCTTGAAAAGTGGTGATTTCTTGTGAATTCGCCGTCCAGCCTCTAAGTCCTTTATTTCTTCAAGAAAGGATACATGTTGACTACGCCTAATTAATAAAAGCTCTGCTAACTTAACATGCCCTGTGTTCATTTCCGTTTCTGTTTTCTTTATTAGCAATTTAGCTTTTAATGCCTCCGCCGCGACCAAGACGCAAGCCGCAGCCCTAATTAGCCGTATGTACTTAGAGAACCTATTTACTGGCGGGAGAAAATTTTGCTTATTTTGAGCGCTATGTACTATGGCCGTAACCTTATTACTAGTTCGCTCTTCGCCCGTTGGCGCTACTGTCGCGTCGGACTTGTCAGTAGGCCAGTGCTCTTTTGAGCTCCTAATAAAGTCGGGACCGTGAAACCAGCGGTGGTTTTTATCAAAGTTGTTCGGGATGCCCTTAGTCGCGTCATCCGCTACGTTCTGTGCGCTAGGTACCCAGTGCCAGTCAGCTGGTGTAGTACTTTCCTCTATTTCCGCTAAACGATGGGCTACGAAACTTTTGAACGATCGCGGGTCTGCCTTAATCCACGCTAATACGGTGCGTGAATCCGACCAGAAGTGTTTACCCGTGATGACGTAATCCGTTTCCCTAATTACGGTGTTAGCGAGGCGTGTACCTAATACGCAACTTTGTAATTCAAGTCTCGGGATGGAAATCGTTTTTAACGGTGCGACACGCGCCTTTGCCGAGATTAAGGTTGATGTTCTCTTAGCGTCTTTGTCGGTCGCTACGAAATAGACCGCGGCCGCATAAACCTTTTCACTGGCGTCGCAAAATACGTGTATTTCTACTTGTTTATTGTTTGCGGGCACGTAACGTGGTAATTGTAAGTTATTTAATAATTGAATGTTACTGACAAACGAAATCCAAACCGACTTTGATTCGGGGGGTATGGTGTCATCCCACCCTATACCCTTACGCCATACTTCTTGCATAAGGACCTTGCCTAGGACGGAAATAGGACTTCCTAAGCCTGTGGGGTCGAAAACCGACATTGCGCTACTGGTTACCTGTCGTTTAGTTGGTAATGCGTCATTACAGGACACTTCCTGTGGTAAGTTGCGCAAGTTAACTTGAAAACCTAGTGTATCCGATTTGTGATTCCACTTGAGTCCTAATGTACGCTCTACGTCGCTTTTGGCGATGACGGTGGTGTTGGAGCTCCCCGCGGTAACGTCGCGAATCACGCTGGGTACGTTACTGGCAAATGCACGGAGTTCGAACGACGCCTTCTTATTGAGCTTATAAATTTGGTTGACGACTTCGCGTGCTTCCTCTTCGCTTTCGTCCATTGCGATGAGCATATCGTCCATATACGTATTTCGGATTATTTTGTCGACTGCCTTAGGAAATTCGATCGCGAAAGCCTGCGCGTTTTTGTTTTTTACGTACAACGCGGTAGTAGGCGAGGAGGCGGCGCCGAAAATTAATCGCCTCATTCTATACTCCGTTGGCGGGGACGAGCGGTCCTCCCCCCTCCACAAAAAACGTAAGCTATCACGATCGCTTTCGATAACTTCGACTTGTAGAAACATTTCCGCTACGTCGGCTATTACGGCGATTTTACCTTCCCGAAATCTTATGAGTACTCCGAAAAGGGATTCTAATAAGTCCGGACCGGCTAGGAGCGCGTCGTTCAGGCTCTTTCCACAGTATTTAGCCGCGGCGTCGAAGACGAGACGCATCTTCTTTTTTTGCGGATGTGTGGTTGGAAAGTGTGGTAAGTACCAATTACGAGGCGATTCTACCGGTGGGCTAGACGATATTTTTTCCGCGTAACCTTTATTCAACAAATTATTTACCTGAGCTGTGTACTGAGATTTAAGTTGCGCGTCTTTGTCGAGCCGTTTTTCCAAACTATACAACCGACGGAGAGCCATGTCTTTATTGTGAGGCAATGCCTCTGAATCGCTACGCCATAGGAGGCCCGCCTGATACCTATCTTCGGACGGCAGTTTTTTGCATGTATTTTCCAGCACGGTTATTGCCCGTTGTTCTGGATCTGCCTTAGGTACTTTGCGTTCCACGCCTAACGATTCTATACTAAAATGCTGTTTCATTAAATCCAGCATCTCGTCTTCCGGGGTGACCGGTTTAACGTGACTTATGAATGCCGTGTTGACGCTTGAGGAGAGGTACTGCCCGTGCAGCACCCAACCTAGGGATGTGAGCGACGCGACAGGTTGGTTTTTATTTCCACTTCTAATCTGTCGCGACACGATAAGATGCCAGTTGTCTTGGCCTATGAGAACCGTAGGGGTAGCCGATTCGTACGACAATTCGTCCGCGATGTCATATAAGTGGTCGCATTCCTCCACCATAGTACGGGGCACCGCCTGAGGGGCGATGTTTAAACAGGTGATGGTACGCGCCTTCATCGTTTCAAAATTACGGCTACAGTGACCACGAATCGATACATTTATTTCGCAGGATTCGATATCGTTTATTATATTTCCCCCGATACCCGTTATTGTGAGCGGATCTCCCCTTTTTCTGGGACAAATTTGATCAGAGATTTCTCTTTCGACCAAAGTCATAGTGGACCCGCCGTCCAAAAGGGCGTATGTGCTTACGACGCCTAGGGGACCCGTCATTTCGATGGGAACGACTTTTAAAAATGTACTCGATTTGCTTACGTGGTTAATACTACTAACGTTAGCTCGTGACGTAGTTGCCTGTGATGACAACCCGTGCAATAATTTGTGGTGCCCTGCTTCACACTGGTTTACACCACACGGTACATATTTGCATCTCATGGGTCGCTTATGGGATGAATTTAAACACCGGTAACATAACTTATTATTTTTTGCAATTTCCCAACGCTGCTGAACGGAGGATTTCAAAAATTCTAAACATTTTGATAACATATGTTCTTTTCCACATAATACACACTTTTGCACTGAGGGTGCAGACTTAGGTTTATTATCATTATTACTGTGTGAATTTTTGAAGTCCTTCGCTTTGTTGGTATTGACTTTAGCCGATGTTCGTGACGGTCGTTTGACCGCGCGCTCGCGTTCGTATTCAGTGTCACTGCTTGAATAGACTGATGGTGGGGATGGTCGGTGCGCGTGCTGATAGTAAGGCGACTGAGGGCGTCCCGACGCTTGCTCACGTTGACTATTGTTCGTAATGTTGACGTGAGCCCGTGATTTATTTTGACGCGAGTGCATTTTTCGCGCGGTACTACTGATATTATTTAAAAATTCAGCCATAGCGACTAAGTCCGGTGTACTGGAGTTTAACGTTCTGTATTTACTCCATTCGTACCGAACAATTAAACTAAGTTTGTCAACAATTTTATTAACTAACTCGGGGGCATATAAGTACTTATCCTGCCTGAGAGCTCTAATGGTCGCTACAACATTAGCGACATGACCGGCGAAGGTTACGATGTTACTGTTATCTTCGAACAATCGCGGCATACGTTTAACGTTATTAATTTCCGTGAGGACTATTTCTTCGGGGTCTCCGAAGTGCCTCTCCAGGGCCTCCATGATCTCAAATGGATCCTGAACGGTATACATGATGGCTTTAACGGCCGTACGGGCCTCGCCTCTGAGGGCTCGGCGGATTCGGCTTACGTTATTTACGGCACTAAACATGGGAGCACTATCTTCAAACTCAGCCCGGAATGCGATCCACTCTGAAATATTTCCGTCAAAGGTAGGTAGCTCGGGTACCGTCCGCTGCATAACGGGTACGACACGATCCCGAGGTGTCGTGATAACGTTGTTTAACGTGCGGACTCTATTATTGTCTCGCGACGTATTAGGACCCGGGTCCTGATAAGCGTCCTGAATAGCAGGCCTCGAACTCGTATGTTGTGCGACCCAGTCGGACACCCTGTGCTCTTCACTAAACCCGTGCTGCGTTCCGCCGTCGGTAGACTGCGCGACTTTCAAGCGCGCGATCTCCAACCTACAATTGGCGGATTCCGCAACCCGTTGAGCCAGTTCCAACTTAGCCTTATGCACTTCGAGCTCTGCCATCAATACACTTATCTCACTGCTTTCCCGGGGCGAGCGCGGCGCTTGAACTACCGTGCCCGGGGCACTCCTATTTGGCAACGTATCCTCAACAACACCGCTCCGCGCTTCCGGTCGCGGAGACGGTGGCACGACAGCATCTTCTACTCTTTTTTGACTTTGACTTGCGTCAGTGGTCGGGCTGGTGCTTTTGCTCCATGTGTTGGTTTCACCAGGAGTGGTGTCACCTGAGGGCGGTGTTTTTTCCCTTTCCTCTTGTGAGGAGGGAGTGGGCGGAGGGCCCCTAGACCTTAATGACCTATCGGTGCGCGTGGGGGACCTCATCATTTTTACCCTAATTTTACACACTTAAATCCCTATATAAAAATAAATGATCCTAACAACGAACAAAATACGCGAAATAATGAAAAAAATAAAGACAATAAAATAAATGCGACAATGGAAAAAAACAAAAGAATGCGAAATTACGACTAACACTTTCACTGCACTTATTGTTTGGCTAAAATGTCACTCACTGAGTTTGGTGAAAGGACGCGAGGCTCTCGCCCCCACAGTCCTTTTGTTGCACGACGGATAAGATGACACGGAGAAGCCAGGGGGTACGTGACCTCCCGACCGACGCACAACTACACTGCCAACGTGAGGTCTGAGGGACCTGAACTAAAACCAAGGGTCGGCGAGCCTGTGCTTCGAGCCACACACCTTGGGGTACCGCAGGGAGCAGGCTAAAAAGCCGATCACCTTTGGTGGATGTTTATACAGCTAAAGCTGTCGAGCCGAGCGAGTTCAGCTCACCTAACACCGTGGGTCACTGGTACTTGTATCCGGCTGCAGAATGACCACTTTCTGTCGTGAATGACAGAGGATAAACTTAAGGAAATGGACTGTAGATTTTATAGGTATTTGGCACTTTGAAATTAAAGATTTTATATAGTTAAAAACTGGGAGTGACTATTCCGAGGGTCGCGCACTTGTCTTATCCATTACTTGCTTGCTGTTGTTAGAATGAATTTTAGGACCGAATTAGTGCCCTTTTATACACTAAATGAACTATACGACGCATGCGCAACCCCGTGAGCAGGTATTCTCCCTCATTTACTCTTTATCCAGTTGTGATACAGACATTTGAAATGCGAGGTCAACCTCAGGTTACACGTGTCGTATAATACAAGGACGAACACGTGGATACATAAGTACAAACAATATGTGTATGCATAAGGTTCTCTATTAGATTGACAAGAATTGGTAATCTTCTATATGCATTTACTGTTACATGGTTGTATCGTACATGACAATAATAATACTTATAACGCTAAGATTGATAACAAATGATGTATAACTAAAAGACATGAAAGATAATGAGTTTAAGGAGAATTACAATCTTAACCTACTTACAAAATAAAGGAGTACAAAAAGGAACGACGTTTTATTTACAGTATTTACAGCTATATGCGACAGGAGCCTTCAAAAAGGGCGTGAAAGAATTCCTGCAGGGTCGGTAACGCGCTGGTGACATCTCCGATATTGCAGGCGTTCATAGGCTACGGTAATCACTTACCATCAGGTGGGCCGTACGCCTGTTTGCCTACTTAATTGTATAAAAAACCGCACAGCAAGTAAAAAATACGCGAAAATCATACGACAAACAAACGAAATGAAGTCACTAAGCACAGCTTAAGCTCCACAAATTGGCCTACAAAATACAAAACCGGGTATTTCAATGCCAAAACCCGGTTAATCTAGGTATAAAGTAATACAGCGCCAGTAATTCTCGTCCGCGCCATAAATTTTACGATTTGAGGGTAGATTGAAATAAAAATGGGCAGTTGTTTTATCATTGTAGGAAATAGTGTTTTATGAGTAAAGCTTTTAAATTTATAAAGCTTTCATTCATTACTAGGACAATTATATGAATGAATTTTTCCATTGTTCCTAACTGTTCTATTGTTACTCGACTGCACCAGAAGTAGGGTTATGTTTTTCGAGAGTATGTATGTAGGTATGTATGTTTGTATTTCTTTGGCACGCCCTGCAGCCTGAACGGCTAGATGGATTTATATATAGAGGTGTCGTTTGATTTGTGTTTACTGTGAGAGTGACACTGGGTACATATTTTTTTAAAAAAAAGCAAAATGGCGGAAGATTTGGATTTTCATTTCTAAATTACACAAGAAGGCAGTCGGGTGTTTTAGTTTTTAAAATTACCGTTATCTTTTGTCTTCTTTTCTCACTAGTTCTATGATTTTAATATATAATAGAATTAGCGAGAAAAAAGATCCTATCAGGTCTAGACCATAGAACTATTCAATAGAACAGTTTCCAAGGGATTTTTGTATTGACCTTGTTCGCCTTAGTGTCAGCTTTTCGGAACTGTCTTTCGGCCTCTGGCGTGGTTCTTGTAACAACCACTACTTACTAGTGTTACCAAACTATAAATTGTTTGTTACTATAGATAGTTTTCATACACTTATATCATGTACACTATAGATAGGTCTGTTAATAAACTCTATATTATCGATACCTCCGTCGATAGTTTTGCGATTAGCCGCCTATCAATGGGTTACATACTTGATATCAAACTTCCATGTCACTAAATCTACGGTACTCTACTCCTAATTATCTAAAATAGCGTTTCACTTTTCTGAAATCAGATCAAAACCGTCCTTCGCGCAGTGTTCATGACCTACTTCTCAAAACTCCAACCCACTCTTCTGCGTCTTACTCCAAGTCGTTTACGGTACGGGCTGTTCGCCTGTGGAATGCTTTGCCTGTTAATGTACGCATGGCTCAAACTATTACTAGTTTTAAAAGCCAGGTTAAGGAGCACTATCTGTCCCTTCAAGGTGTGTAGAATATATTTTATATGTATTTCTTATTAGTGACTATCCCTTGTTCCCAAATTATATCTGTGTCTGTGTTGATTTATCTATACAGTAGACATTTTTATTTTTTATTTTACTGGGCCTACCCTTACGTCATGTTCTCATATTGTACAAAAGTTGGCTGGAAGAGATTGCTCAGCAATAAGTAAATAAGTAAGTTAACAATGTTATAATTTCAGTTTTGTGATTTCCCAGATGTGGACAATAAAGTTATATTGTATTGTACTCCACACTGTGACTCTGCATTTAAAAGTCATGGAATCAATCGGCTGATTTATCAGTATCAGACTATCGATCGGTAACACTAAACTATAATCGATGGATTGTAATGAAATATCAAATTCAATTATTTCTGTATCCTCCATACTACAGTAAAGAAATGGCAGACATTTCCCACCAGAATCACGACATGTTTCACAATCCCCTGTGGCTTCACAAAATGGCTTCGGACATGATGACGTCAGCATTCATGTCACGTTTACTGAACCGACCAGGAGTGCTATTTTCACGCAAAATTGGTGAGTCGAATGGTTCTCATTCAATATAATCGGTTAATTAAACAGTTTTCATTCGACTCACCGATTTTTCATCATTCGACTTCTTATAAATGGCTCTCCCGGTGTCGTGTTGAATCATTTTTATTCGACAGAGTCGATGAGTCGAACAATGTTCAGGTGATTCACGGATTTTTCATCATTTGACTTCTCAAAAATGGCACTTGGAGCTGTGTCAAATGAATTTCATTCGACATAATCAATGAATTAAACAATTTTCATACGACTCACCAGTTTTTCATCATTCGCCTTCTCAAAAATACTTCTGCTGAGTGTGAAAATGACAATTCACTGCTTCTAGGGTACGGTAGTAACGGGTCGTGGGTTCGATTCCCACTGGAAGTATACTTTGTTTAGTTATTTCCAGTTTCTTTAGGACATTGCAGGCTTGAATCACCTGATTGTCTGATAATAAAGATGATTCCGTGTTTCGGAAGGCATCTGGTGGTCGTAAAAGGAACCACGTCAGAGGCCAAGAGGCGGTTCCGCACAACTCTGACACCAGGGTGTACATGGTCGATTGACAATGTAACCAGTATCTACAGTTATAGAACAAAAAAAATTGGTTACATTATAGTCGTACCATTTATTATTAGAAAAAAGACTCCAAACGGTGTAAGGAAAAGGGCTAGCCTAGAATGAGACAGACATATGATCTCAGAGATTTAAATTTTTTTAACCTATTTCTCCCCAAACATCTCTGTCCAAGGACAACTCTAACCACCGCTGTTTAAAGCCCTTCAGGTCGGCGCTCCAGTGCTTTCGTTGCCTTGTTTTCTGCGACCATCTTCGGGCATACAAGCGGTCGCAACAATTGACCATCTTTCAGGGTGCACGCGACAAACATGACCCGCCCTATCTCACTTCAACTTAGCAGCTTCACGTCCTACAACTGCGATGCCTATTTTAGAATAGAGTTTTTCATAAAAACTGTAAAATTACATTAGAAAATCGAGAGGAAAAAAGGAAATAAAAGAGACACTTTTGGATAGCACGAAAACAAATGCACATCAAAGATGTCGAAACTCCCTTCTATAATACTTTTGTAGATACTGATTCCTCCTTTTATTTACGTTCGTAGGCCTGCCGATAAATCAGTATACCACATTCGATCCGCTAATGTATGGATGTGTACTCAACAAAGGTTTAAACACACCCTAGTGAATTAACACAAAAGGAAAATTACGCAAATATACGTGTTAGGAAAGGGTCAAAATGGAACGGAAAGAAAATGCTGCATGTGTAGGTATAGCGTTATCTTATCTACACTTTGGAAACAATGACCAATGCCACAATTTATTCATTGCTACTCGACCCTGTGCACCCTGGTATCAGAGTTTCGGCCCCTAACGTGG
This sequence comes from Euzophera pinguis, assembly GCA_947363495.1. Taxonomy (NCBI): domain Eukaryota; kingdom Metazoa; phylum Arthropoda; class Insecta; order Lepidoptera; family Pyralidae; genus Euzophera; species Euzophera pinguis. The sequence continues at coordinate 10,826,678 of OX376176.1, forward strand.
TTCCTTTAACGACGACCAGATGACAGCCGGGACCGGAAGCAAGAAATCATCATTATTATCAGATAGTCAGATGATTCAAGCCTGCAATGTTCCAACCAAACTGGAAACAACTAAACAAATTATGCTTATCGTTGGAATCGAACCCACTGCCTTCGGGTCTAAGGCCTTAACCACTGGACACGGAGGCAGTTAACACAATAACATGTGACGTCACAACAATGATCTTTAACATCAATATGTATGAGGAAATGTCGTGTAGTAACAAATAGGTGGACACAATGGGCACTCCTACAGGTGAAGCAGCCCCTATACGTGGGGCGCACTATAAGTTTCCGGAATGAATATGAAAAAATACTATTAAAGGTACAAAATTAATTTATTGTTTTTCAAAATAATCTCCCTTGGCGTCTATGCACTTTTTCATTCGATGAAACCAGTTTTGAAAACTTTTGTGCCACTCCTCTGTGGTGACCTCTGAAACGTGTTTTTCATACTCCTCGACAGCCTCTTCTGGTGATGAAAATCGTTGACCGCGTAATTGGTTCTTAATTTTTGGGAACAGAAAAAAGTCACAAGGTGCCAGGTCGGGACTGTATGCAGGATGACTCATGAGTTCTACATTTTTCGCCTTCAAAAAGTCGTTTGTCTGTCAGTAGTAATATTATTGGGAAGGCTGGCTCACTATATTCTGATGGAACCGCTCCGTTTCACTCCGCTGTCCGTTCCGTCAGAATATTGTGATCCTGCCTTCCCAATAATATTAGCTACTAAATTTGTTATACTTGCAATTGATACTGACTTCCCAATCATATAACTTAAGTTAGTTAGTTCATCAATAACAAAAACTTTAAATAATTAACAAAAGCTTGAGAATAGTACACCGTCATTAGAAGAATATTTTCATACAGCGACAGTACCAATATCATGGTTAACCAATTTAAAAATATATATCTGATCAGTTGAATAAAACAATGATAATAAACTAAATAGATTCATCAAAGTTAAATGAAAAAAAGTATATATGTTTTTAATTTTTTTATTCAAATGTATCAATTTTTTATCAAAATACCATTTCTCAATACAAATTACATTTTTACGAGCACACTCATTCTTGTGGTCTTTGCAGTTGTATTCATTCGCAGATTCACAATATTTTTTATGTAATGTGGTAAAGTTTGGACATCCTTTGTCTTCGATGTTTATCAAAGTACAGGTTTTACATAACTCCTTTATCCATTTCATTTTTTCAAGTCCTTTCATTACAATAATCTGATTATTTAAAATCGCATTAATTATTCGTTTGAAATTTCTATAATCAATTTGTCCTTCATTCCAAGTATAACCTCTATGTTTTTCAATCCATTGCACTCTCTTTTTTTCCTCCTCTGTCAGACATGAGAAAGGATATGGAGGTTTAATTACAAATACTTGAATATACTCCTCAAAACATAAAGCGAATTCCTTGACTATAAAATTGTTATGTCCATCTTTAAATCCTTGAACGTCAACACAAATTATGGGGTTCATGATATCTTACGAACTGTATTACTTAAAGGTTTATATTCAATTAAACAGTCGTTCAGAATTAGACAATATGCAGATGTCTGATCCGGAATCTCTTCGTTACTCTCCAACTCCAGACGAATGTTTATGACAGGTCCTGATTTAATATTATCGTTTTGTCTTGAACAATCAATTACAAATAAAGGAGCAATATCTTTGAATTCTTGTGGATTTAGCAAACAGCACGGTTGGCGTCCATAATAAGACTGTTGGAAATTCGCGTACTGCTCGTATATTAAAGCAAATTTACCGTTCTTAAACTCATTATTATAATTTTCGTATGGATAGTAACTGGAGTTCAAAAACACTTTAACATCGCGTAAGTTACAATGATCAAATCTAGACATATCGCTGACACTTGAATTTTTTCGATTTGTTTGAAAACCTAAAATAACGTATCTAGGCTTTTCGATTTGTGAAGAAGTTTTTATCGACCAGGTGTGCTTGGTAGCCTTTGGTAATAGGGGGTATTCATAAAGGTCCCAATTTCTATACGCAACTTGAACTGCTCTATCCTTTTCAAGAAGTTTGAGTAAATTAATTTTTTCTCTGTCAGATACTTTAACATGTGGCACTCTCCATACAATTTTATGTATATCAATGCTATGAACATCTTCTAGATTATCAAGTTTTACAGCATTAAGATTCGAATTACTTCTTAGCAAAATAAGCTCATGCTTACAGTTTACAACAACTTTTTTATAGTCTTCTGCGAAACCTAATATACGATTCAGAGGTATAGATACAGAAAAATGTCCTCCGTGTGTTAATGAGCCTTTTATATTCCATCCCCATGCCTGACATACTTTTGATTCAGCATCTGACATTGATAAGAAACACTTCATAGTACTTGTTATACCAGCATTTTTAACTTTATCTATTTCAACCCCATTTAGTTCATAACGTATATCTTGAAAGAGGAAGGGAATCGGGTTATTTGTAAAATGAACATTCGATACTTTTACTCCTGTATCACTTCTGACTACGTTAATTACACCTTCCAAGTACAAAGTACTTATACTTGGAAGAACATATAAATCTTGTTGATTTATTGGTATTCTAATTTCATCATTTCTATTAAAACTTGTAATATACGGTTTATACGAGTGAATTTCTACGCCTTCTATTGAGTTATCATAAGTAGGTAGATTAGTTATATTTAGAACACTCATTTTAGCAATCCTATTGACTTTAGAAAGTATTTATTAGCTGCTGTTAATTTCTTTTTCTTTTCGCGAATATGTGCTGTCTTTCGGAATGTGTAAGTGTTACTAATCTTTACTCTGTGCGGAGTGTCATATTTATTGTAATTTATCATGTTTTCTTAAATGTAAGTACAACTGCACCTCTTCACCTCGCAAATTAATTAAATTGTTGTTACTATCTAATATCCTTATATGAATAGAGTTCACAGTTTTTCGATTCACGGGAAAATAAATGTTATTTTTTGGTATTTCTATTATTTTGTACCCGGGAGGTACGTTTGGTGAAAATTCGTGAATTATATGACTTGATTTTCCATTAATATAAGATCCATTAATAATATCACATTCGATCCTCACCACTGTTGTGGGTAAAATGTTGACAGGAAAGAGTGACTCCTCCCATTTATTGCCTTTCAAAACTACATTTCCGAAACCCAACAATTTTCCGATAGAATTCAGTTTCTCAAAATGAATATCTTCAGTACAATATATGCTGGTTTTGAGGGTATTGTTGTTACAGAGTAATTTGAATGCACAATTTTCAGTATTAGATTTTAAATAATCATTAATGTCTTGAAGTTCATAAGCTCCTTCAGGAATTTCAACAACCTTATTTATACCATAGTGAAAATTATTATTAAATTTCGTAATATTTGGAATAGAGTTAAAAGTAGAAAAATGTAATAATGCACACTCATAGAAACCATCAAGTTCCAAAGTAGGAGAGTAGTTTGTGGATAAAATGGAACTATTCCCAGTTATTGATAAAGTGAAAGACATTATGAAAATGATGCAAAATAATTTATTACAATATTAATATACTCCATGATCAGACCAAAATCTGATTAAAAATATTAAACAAAGGTGACCACAATTGACAGTATCAAAATTTTGAAAGCGAGTGTAGTTGTATGAAATATCCATTCCTTTGAAATATTTAACTAGCTCTGCTGGCGGTTTCAAATCACCAAAGCTGTCAAAATATTCAGAGTATTTTTTTATTTTTGCGTAGGCTACCCAGTGCGTACCATGCGTTATTGTGATTATCTAAGTTAATCACACCACATTCTATAGACTTAGGTTTATTTGGTAACCTATCCCTCATATATACTCCTCTGAAGTATGGAATATGTTTAGCAAATTTTAAAATATCAATGTTTGTAAGTGCACGGTCGGGTAGCCTATTAATTAGTTTTTTGAGGGTTCTATAAACAATCCATTTCCTTTTTTGTATGGTTTTAAATATAAACCTTTACCAATAGCTATAGCTTCCATAGCTCGGTTATGTCGTTCAGACTCTTTTAAATTTTGTTGAGCAGTTTTATATTCATTTACTGTTTTTGCTATACCAGCCGCGCCTCCAACTAATGTCCCTAATGCTGATAGTCCAGCAAAAATTGGTATTAATGGTAAAACTCCACCCGTCTTAGGAATCTGTATTACTCTCGGCAATCGCACTTGACATCGATTAGGAACAATTTTTTTAGCTGCCTTACAAGCAAACTTTATTGCAGCAAGAGTATTTTTTGGTTTCGATTTTTTTACATGTGATCGTATTTTAGATACAACATGTGTAAATTTTTTTATCCCTGCACCAGCTTTGATTTTAGCTTTCATAACTTTGTTTACTAACCATGAAGCTAACTTTTCTCCTTTACTTGCATCTTTTGAACGTAATCGTTTTTTAGCCATATTCAACAACTGTAAATCTGCTTTATGACGATTGTCTAAATCACTATAATTTGAGTATGCGATATCGTGATGCATACAAGCTTCATCTAGTTTGTTTACACCCTCGTCTCCTCTTGATAATCTTTTACTTAGTTTCGTACCTGGTCCACAATAATTATAGCCTGGAAGGTGGAACTCAAATGGTAAATTGTTTATCAAATTATTAACAAGTCCTCTACCTTGCATATCTTTAACTGAAATGATATAACGATATCATGTTTAGTGATTATATAATAGCACTTCTGTCAATCCAACTATTTTCTTGATTACTTAGTCCTAACCATTTTACAAATAATTTGTTTCTTTTTTTTCGAATAACTTTTTCAATTAAATAAATCATTGGGTATTTAGTTTTTTGTAGCTCTTCTTGATAAAAAGAACCCAATATGTCCTGATTATTTTGATCTTGCAAATTGTATGTAATAGGATTCGTATTTTTAACCTTTTTAATTTTAAAAATTTCTGTTGACCAGTTCGGTGTATATCCTTTTTGAAAGCTACTCTTATATTTACTTATTCGAACGCTATCACCAATTTTCAGCCTCTGTTGCCCAGTTTTAATTTTCTTCTGTTGAAATTTTAAAATGTTAGCTTTTACTTGAATTTCATTTTCTGAAGTTATATCTTTCGGTTTAAATTTCGTAACTCTATGTATCTTTGAATTGTAATTAAGCAATACGTCTTTCAAAATTTGGCCTATCCATCTGTAACTTCCATTATAACTAAAGTGTTTGTGTAAAATAGTCTTTAATGTTCTTATTAATCTTTCAACAATTGATGCTTTTTTAGTTGAATAAGTAGAATAATGATGTATCTTAAAACAGTGCAAAAGTTTCTGAAACGTAATATTGTAGAACTCAGTCCCTTTATCTGTTTGTAAATTTTTAGGTGTACGTTTGCTTTCTGACAATATTAGTCTAAATGCATGAGCAACTTCTTTTTGCGATTTCGACTTTAATGGAATTGCCCACGCAAATTTTGTAAAACAATCAATAACAACTAAAATATAACTAAAACCTTTATTATATTTTTTTATCGATTTGAAGTCAATTAGATCGGCTTGCCATAAATCATCTATTCCTTTTAAAATTACTGAAAGTCGATGATAAATTTTTGCGTGCAGGTTTATGAATTTCATTTACCACTTGTTCTTTTTGCGACATTTGTAACATTTTGCGATTTCAATATCAATTTGTCAACATCCTCCTTAGTACAAAACTTCTTTTCTAACTGATCTAAATACGTATTGAAATCTTCTTTTATTGCATCAATAATAGTTATTATTTCTTTTTTTGAAATATAATTGTTACTTTCGTTATCTACGTACTCCTTACTTGCTACATCGTTTGGCTTTATAGGGAGTTTAACACCTGTTAATCTTGATTTTTGTAAATCGTAATCACCATTTACATTTTTAGCTAAGTAAATATCAGCAAAATCAAATACTTCTGATAACCGTAACCTTTTATGAACATGATGACCAAACTTATCGATATTCATTTTATTTTAGACGTCTACCAATCTCAAATACTAAATACGAATTAAAAATTATTAGTATGACCATTAATTTATAATACCGGCTTCTCTTAATTCTTCTATGATTGAAATAATTTCATTATCCAGTCCAGTGTTGCCGGCACTTCTTGACGCTATCAATAATTTTAATCTTTCAACAAGTTCGTTAGGATCATCCCAATAAACGTAATCAGTATTTTTTTTAAACCTCTTTTTTAAAATCATTCCTTCTCCTTCTGTAACACTATCATTATTATCAACGTGAGAAGAAATAGAAGATGTTGAAGGTTTGCGAAGCTTGAAAAGTGGTTTGATAACATTTAAGTATTTTCTTCCTTTATTCGTTTTTATTGGTTTATGTGGATCAAAATCACGACGATGCGCATTTGTTTCTAACAAAATGTTTTTATATTCTTCTAAATCTTTAACAGTAACCAAATCCAATATAGGAACCTTCTTTAAAAGTAACTCCGACAATCCGTTTGTCATATTGTAATCATGCTGTCCTACTTTTATACTATCATCTTTTACGACAACACGTGATGATCCTATCATCAATTTTCCTCGCTCATTTCGAATGCCATAAGGAACATCATGAAAAATTTCAGAAGAAAGTGACCAAGACAAAGTATCTCGACTAGAATTTGGTTCTGAATCAACTGTTTTGTATGAAATATTGCTAGTATTAATATTGTCAGAGTCATTGAAATTGTAATCTTTATCAGAGTTATCATCTTGCGTTGAATCATCACCTATATTTTCCTTAAGAGTCTTATTGAATTGTGACTCGTGAGATATTTGATCATTTAAGGAAGATGATTTAAGCTCAGTATCATTCAAAATATCATTATCCATAACACTTTGCTGTTTATTTTTAATCAGTTGTTCCATCGGGTAAGTGACTGGTTTAAATACTTTTTGTAACAAACTTTCATTGTAAGATTCCATTGTTTTCATATCCTTTATTTTCTTTTTAACCGCATTTGCGACTTTAACAATTTCAGATTTTAATTCTTTTTCCATAGTTAATAAAAATTAAAGCGAAATCAGTTAACGTTACATGTGTAAGAATTTGTTTGTTATTATGATGATTTTTATTAAAGAACACTTCTTATATTGTTTATTCATCCAATATTACAAACGTATCAAATTTTTTTCTGTAACAACCTTTATTTTTTTGACAGTCTTTATTAATTACCATAAAGGAATAGGGTTCACTCCATATTTCTATACATATTTGACGGAACTGAGACCAACTCATATCGATGTTTACATGTTCATCATATATATGACGTAGATTGATATCATCCTGTTTAAATAATATTAATAAATTTGTGTTGTCTCTTATTAGTTGCTTAGGAATTTTTGAATAGGTTTGGTTTAAATAAAAACTATCAATCAATTTATGTCTTCCCATTGCAAAGTAATCACGTATATTGTTTTGATTCTCACATGCAACATCATCAAAAATAATCACTGAATTGGGTTTAGCATCATGCGGGCTTAAAATATGTTCATTACTCTCATATTTTGTAAAAGTTATGTCTGGAATTAAATCAAAAATACGCTCTAAATATTTATACTTAGGCTGATATATCGTTTTTGAATAAAGATAAACGTTTTTAAAACGTAGTCCATTTTTGTGTAATAGCAGACCTATAATTACGTTTGTTTTACCACAGTTCGATGGTCCACAAACAATACATCTAATATTGTTAGGCAAAAGGCATCCATGACGGTGTGAGTCTGTTTCAATATCAGGATAAATTTTATCGAACTCCAAGGTTTTAGATTGTTTAACAAATTTCATTGTTTATTTATTTATTTAATTCATGTACACACTGTAAATATACATAAGAAACTTAACATCTTATGACCTGCTATGTGTGATTCGATGATTTTTATCAGAATGCTTCCTAAATTTTGTATTCCTATTTATATATAAAATCTAATGGAATGTTTCATTGGTACTTTATTAATAATAACAAAAATCATAATTGTAATATTTAAGTTTATTACTCATTTCATTCTTACGTTTTTGACAAATTGTGGATTATTATATGAAATATAAATTATTACAAAATATGGTTAAATTACAAACATCATTTTAATATATTATAGTATTATATTTATATTATAATCTTAACTTATAAATTAAAATGTGAATAACTTTATTTTAAACATACAATAGACTTACAAAGGAAATTAAAACATTTATTGATTTAATTATTTAATGCACAAAACAAAAGGTTTCTTAATATTTTATTTTATTCTAATAAACTAATATTTAATAATTTATTAACATTACATATTAAAATTACCAATTACAACCAACAAGTTTTTTCGATATTTTACTTAAAATATGTTCAGTCAAGTCCATTATTTCATCCAGCGGTTCTTGCACTACGTATTGCGCTGCTGTTAACACTGCCTTGTCACTTTCATCATCATTTATTTCATATATTTTGATTTTAATAATCTTTTTCCCTTTCACTTTTTGCTTATTAATGATGTAGGATGTTGATGACAACCCGCTATTGCTTCTTGTCGAGACCCGTTTCGATTTTTTTGGAGCTGCAGAATTAGTTGAGGACAGCATCATTTGATTGAGTTCACTATCAGTGACATCGTATGGATCTTGAGCGTATTGTGAGAAAAGTATTTGCGTGTCTTGAGAATCTGACATGGTCTGTAAAAAAAAACTTGGTATCAAATAATAAGCTAAAATAATTGTAAAACAAGTATCACTTAATGAAGATTAAATTCTGAAATAACTAAGTACTTACATTTACAAATAGTAGCACAGCGTAGATGTTTAACTTGGTAGATAGAGGATGTCCGTCTCCCTCCGTATCGTACGAGAACAGGCACGTTAATGAACAGCGCTATAATACGATACCATCGAAGTGGCTCCCCACTTCGTCTGCGCATCGGAATATTGCAATGTTAGGGCACTAATGATTTTATTCTTTATTTAGCTAACAGTAGGGTTTTAATTCTATCGTCTAATATAAATATGATGCAATTAGGTAAAATGTTTCAACAATAAAATCATGTCAAGACTTGATCCATACACGTGTTTAGTGTCCAATTCGATGAAACTCTTGCTATGCACTATATAATCAAAATATAACAGCATTCTTTTTTAATTAAATAAGATACTAATGGTGATTATTAAAAATTTAAGAACTCATATGCTTTTTTCAGTGCTCATGAATTCTCTATTTTCCATTACCCCTCTACATCTTTGTGCGAAGATTGGGTTTGAATGAAGCTTTAAATAAAAAACAGTAGTTTATTATTTAAATTTATTTTTAACCATATTATAACTAAGTTAATAAGTAAACAGCGATATCTATTGATGTAATTATTAGCTATACTTAATTTTTTTAACAATACTAAGTCTAGATTATTTTCAACAGTACAAGTACAACAGTTTAAACAGACATATTTGATTAACCTTCTGGTTACACGGTAATCGAGTAATGGCCCCAAGATTTTGTTGTTATATTATCTTTAAGAATAAATCGCTTATCATCATTTCGAGAGAGCGCTATTTTATTCTGCTCTTGGGTGAATATTGTATGTTTTATAGATTTGAACAGAAGGTTTGTTTTTCGTATTTCCTTACCGGTATTCAAAACGTTGATATAATCACTAAATTTTATTTTTTTTGCAACTGACTTTTTACACCCTTTGCTTTTTTAGTCTCAGATGTTTTTGTTTTAATACTATATAAACTTTATCATCCAAATACGTAAGGGAAGGGTTTGTAATCTTTAGATATTTTTGACTTATTTATTGTTTAAGTTTATATTAGTATTAATTAAGTTTTAAATGTATTATATTTTAAAGTTTAGTACACGTTTAGTATTTATACATATTTCGTTTTAATATACTTATGTAATATCATGAGTATAAATATTTGAATAATTTAGTTAAATGTAAATTTGGATGATATCCTTTACATTATACAAATAAAACTGAAGAAGACAAACAATAGAATTTACATTATTTTCATAATTATTTAGTTAAGAGAATTTTTCACACATCACTACTTCTGTGTTGTCTTTATTTTGACCTGTTTTCAACCAAGTTCTTAAAAAGAGGTTATACATATATGCCTTTCGTACGTATACTGTATATTATGTAAGTAGGGGTATATAAATGTCTGATCAGATTTAATTAAAAAAGTCGTGTGGCTGATTTTCATATTATAATTATTAAGTGCTTTAATCCTAAATTATTTCATTGAGTAAATAAACAACATTACATACTTATATAGACATTCAGAGATTATCCACGGATTATCCATTCATTCTTACATATGAAGACCTATGAAATTAATAATATCCTGTACGGGAATCGAACCCATAATCTAACGCATAGAAGATGCACTAATTCACCAATAGACCATTCAGACTTTTGATATAACGATCAAAATTTACGATAACATTTGAAAAATACCTCCTACTTGAATATAAAATTAAAGAGTAGGTACATTAAACATATTGTAGATGTTGAAAAAAAAGCCTTTTTTATATACTTACTTACCTAACTACATACATATAAAGCGGGCAAAGTCGTATGATTTTATTATATCATAAATTGTATGTTAACCAAAGCGATTCATTGCGAGCAGACATTTGATATTCTACATGACGTCAAAGCAAAGTATTGTGGGAACAATTTTTTGCTGATGCAGTAAACTGCAATACAGCAGTGTTGTGCATGTTACAACGTGAATGATCGAGTACCGACTCGTTAAAGAATCGATTGATCGATTTAATAAAATGAACAACATTCATTAAAATGATATTTTGACGTATAGGTATATAAAAATCGAATACTTGTATTTATCAGGTATATAAAAATCGAATACTTGTATTTATCAGGTATATAAAATCGAATACTTGTATTTATCATTTGGGCTCTGTCTACACCGTCAGGGACAAAGACGTGAAAATGTAGCTGTATATTTTTTTCCAGCAGTATCTGCAGATCTTTCATATTATACATATTTTTATAAAATCAGAGTAATTTATTTTTGTGAAACTATCGAACCATGCCATCGATTGTAATCGATTAGCCATTTCTCCGCCCTAGTACTAACTACAACTTGTATGTAGTATGTGTAGTGCCTTTTTTGATATGCACCTGTGAAATGATTTCTTATATGAAAGTAAAAGGAATTTAATAGAAAATAATACCTAAATACATTTTTAGATAAGTACTTAATATTTTTTTTAGTTAGCTTTCTACAAAAACACTTTCATGGAAATTATCTTTATGGAGTTCGGTTACTGTTGTTAACGATTTGGAAGCTTTCTATGGTGATTATGTGATAGTGTGGAATTGTTTGCGTAAGTACGTATAGCTTACATATTTTATGCTCAAAATTATCTTTACCTAGCTGGTCTAGGACACGTCTATTTCTGTATCGTTAAATAATTAACGAAACTGAAGCTTTCCATGGTGAGTTATTACTGAGTCCGGCTGGTCCGGAACTTGGGAAGATGTCGTGCTGATCATTATACAGCGTAATCAATGTTTGTGAAAGTACCTATAGCTAACATATTTTATGCTCAAATTATCTTTACCTAGCTGGTCTGGGACACATCTATTTCTGTACCGTTTTAATTAACCCAACAGAAGCTTTCCATGGTGAGTTTATCACATTGTCTGGCTGGTCCCGGAACTTGGAAAGGTGGTGTGGTGATCATTCTACAGCGTGATTAGTGTTTGCGAAAGTACCTCTAACTTACATATTTTATGCTAAAAATTATCTTTACCTAGCTGGTCTGGGACACGACTATTTCTGTACTGTTAAATAAATAACTCCACAGAAGCTTCCCATGGTGAGTTTATCACAGAGTCCGGCTGGTACCGGAACTTCGAAAGATGGTGTGGTGATCAATCTACAGCATAATTAGTGTTTGCGAAAGTACCTCTAGCTTATATATTCTACGCTCTCGAAAATCTTATTAAAATGAAAACAAAATTGTGTTCAAATATTATTTTGCTCTCATATTAACAAACAATCTATTGAAAATAAGTGCAATGAAGATGGCAGCGACGTGGTAAGTTTTTTATTTTATTTTTGTAGTTAAGAATAACAAATTTAGTAGATAATATTATTGGGAAGGCAGGATCACAATATTCTGATGGAACGGACAGCGGAGTGAAACGGAGCGGTTCCATCAGAATATAGTGAGCCAGCCTTCCCAATAATATTACTACTTCTGTCTGGCCGTGTGAGAACTAGCATTGTCGTGGTGCAGGATGATACGGCGTTTACGGTTATTTTTACGGAGTTCGTCAATAACTTCCGGCAAACAAATGGTCGTGTTCCAGTCACTATTCACTGTACGACGATTCTCTAAAGCAACAGTAGCCACGTGTCCAGTTTTATTAAAAAAAGAAGCAATCATCCGCTTAGATGCACTTTTCACGCGCGCCACTTTGGTTGGTTTCGGCTCATCTTGAAAGACCCATACGCTCGATTGCTGCTTTGTTTTGGGATCGTAGCAATAAATCCATGTTTCGTCACCTGTTACTATGTCCCACACCAAATTTGACGCACCTTCGTTGAATCTGGTAAGCATGGCACTGCACCAAGTGACGCGGTCCGTTTTTTGAGCCTCGGTCAAGTTGTGTGGGATCCACCGCGAGCACAGCTTTCTCACACCCAAATGTTTGTGAAGGATTAATTGTATTTGACTCATGCCTATTTCTAAGGATGCGCGAATTTCATGGTAGGTCACATGCCTGTCTGTTTCAATCATACGGCGCACAGCATTGATGTTTTTGTTGGTCACAGCGGTGGACGGCCGACCATCGCGAGATTCGTCACTGAGATTGATACGACCACGCTTGAATTCTGCAAACCAGCTATAAACAGTTGTCTTGCATGGTGCTTCATTGCCAAAAGCTGTTTCAAGCCGAGCGATGCTCTGTTGAGCTGTCAAATTACACTTAAAATCGTAGAAAATCATACTACGAAAATTTTCCCGAGTTAAATCCATGTTGATGCAGACACACAATTTTTTAAATGGCGCCACAAGGTAAAAACAAAAGACAGTCAGATGAAACAAACTGCATTCTACAGCCAAAGAGTTCTATTTTCAAATGTTGCAATAAATTTTGAAATATTGTTTATGTAAGTGGCCAGTTCCGGAAACTTACAGTGCGCCCTATGTATTAATTGAGGACTAAGAATTTACATAACCCCAACAGGTGGTTAACCTTTAACCCACCTGTTGGTGTACTTCTTCAGTCAATTACAAAATCCAAGGCAAGGTTTTTTTTCAGTATAATTACGATTAGCATAAAAATTGTATTGTCCGTCTAACACCATAGAATAGATAATATTACTGACGCAGGACCTATGCTGAGTACATACCTCCACCTGTGGCACTGGTAAACTAAACTGAACAAAAAACAATTTCATTTTGAATGTAAATTTGAATATGATTCGACATATCAGTCATACATTTTAAAAATAGGGCTGTTGAACTGTGGTAAACGTGTTAGGAAGTACTCGTCAACACAGACTGGCTTCTTCGAAAACGTAGACCAATTTGGTGAGAAAAAAATAAAGAGAGGCCCGAAGCTCAATACTAAAAAATGAGATTCACAATTAATTTATTGACCTAACCGACCAAAATTGACCTCTGTTAAACTTTTTACAGAGAAACTTACAATAAGACCATGATCCCGGTATGTTAGCAACGCTGTCAGATATTTCAGGCTTCCTAAAGGCTGCAATTCGTGTCCCGCTAAAAGTGAATTCAAATAAACGTTTCCACGTTTGTGCATACCAATTACTTCGAAAATATCGATAGGGGTTCGATTTGAATGGTTTATTTGAATAGCATCGAGTAAACGATATTTTACGTAACTTTTCATTTGGATTTATATTGCCTTTGATCCAATTGTGTTGTGATTCAGCAAATTTTTTTGAGTTGAAATTACAATGGCCATTTACAGCGTAATTAACCGACATTAAATTAAACTTGTGTGTAATTTAATTTAATTCTGTGAAAAAAAATTGAAAAATATTATTTTTCATTTCGACGGCCTCAAACTTGGGACCTCCTAATGCATTACGCTACAGACATCGTCAAATATAAGACGCTACTACGTACGAACTCCCCCTTTTTTCCACAGCAATATACATCTGAAGACCCGGGTTCAACCATACAACTTCTTTTTATTCAAAAATCAGCCATCAACTTTTAATCGCAGGTTAAGCCGCGGGAATCAACTAGTACATAATTTGTTTACTATATCGATATTCATTTGTTCGTTAATATTTATAACTTTTGCAATAATACTAATACAACCAGTGTGTTAAAAACATGACAAATAATTTTCCCGATTACAAATGTAACATGTAACAACGCTACATTGAAAACTAATTTTTAGAAGTCCGTTGATGAATAGGCACGGACTTAGTATATTAAACAGGATTAAGTACGTCTGCAAATTTGCCTAGAGGCAAAGCCGATCTCTTTCTAGCAAATACAAGCTTTATCACGTTGGTACTTGTGCAAAAATAGATTGACCACGCTCCTCTGGAAAAAGGGGAAAGGTGGTACTAGTGTTGTAAAAAACTCGAGTCCGGGAGTCTACATTTGCAAACTCGACTAATTTTGCATGCTTGCTAGGCTTAGACATTCATAAGTCTGAGTCGAGTCGAGCACGAATCGCCAGAGCACGGAGTTAAGTTGAATAAGAACTCGAGTCGCAGAACCAACTCGAGTTCGAGTACCAAACTCAAAACAACTTCTACTCAACAAACTCTCCAGTACAACAAATTATTTAGTTTAGTTAAACAAATAATTACAATCATTCAAAAGTTTATGTGATATTAATGATAGGTACACTACAAATTACAATATTTGTTATTAACTTAAAATAAGCAATTATGATTTTCTAAACTCCACGATGGTTTTCTATAACGACGCAGTAGACTTCAATTGCACCCACACCCTTTCTAAATATTCGTCATCTAATTCAGTTATAATTTTGGTAAATTCCTTAGCGATTTGTTGCCGCTTTGTATTATGCAGACTTTCTTTTTGCCGTGGGTCATAATCGACAATACTGTTATTTTCGGATAAATAAGAATATTTTGATTAAGAATTACATTTTATTTATTACATTTAATAAAAGTTACCCGTCGGAAACCGCTGCATTTTTTGAGATGAAAAGTTAGGATATAGGATATCCTAATTTTGGTTATAAACTATCTGTGTTCCAAATTTCATCCAAATCCGTTCAGCCGTTCTTAAGTTATAAGTAACATTAGTATGATAATTAGAAGGATACTCGAGTGTTACTGGAATGTGACGTCGGATTGTATTTCAACGGCCTAATTCCTGATCTGCTACCAGCCTAACATACATTTCACACCACCCTTTAATAGCTACTTACCAGACTCGAGCTCGATTCGAGTCCATAATCAGATTCGAGCACAAAATAGACTCGAGTACTTATACCGAGCTTGAGTATAACTAAGAAATCAAACAGCGGAGTCTCTATAAATGAGTCGAGTCTTGTGATTTACAGTCGAGTCAGAATTTTCAGACTCCCGAACTCGAGTTTTTTACAACACTAGGTGGTACATACTTTATGAAGATACCCTATTAAAAAGAGATAGATTCCTCCACTATTTCTATCTTTTACTGCTCGGGTTTTAGGTCAATGAGCTCAGTCCTGTTGAGCCAAGTTCATGTGAAATGGGGATTCTACTTTACGCAGAAGTTTTTGAAATATAATTTATTTTACATAACGCAAGCCATCCCTGGGTATTCATTGTCGGAAACATTTCTGAAAGAAAAAGTCATTTGTCCTCATCTATTTGTTGGGTTCTTTTTAAGAAAGTCTTTTAAACTTATGACGGAAAAAGCGGGTGTAAGGACTGTAAGGTGTGACGTCGTGTCTCCATCAATGGCTGCCTTTCCCCGCTTCCCCGCGCCGCATCACCCCGAGGGCCATATATAAGCCTGCGCGCGTCCACCAGAAGGCCTGCTCGGATCATCTCGTCATCTTAAGTTAAGTGGCTGGCTATTTCATAGCGGCTCCCTGACTGGATCTCGTGCCTACTTCGATCTCACGACCCCTATCTATATTTCTTCGTATATCCATAAGAGTCCAACTTGTAAAGGGGAAATAATAAATATTGTGCTTTTTCGCTGAAACTTGGATTTATCTTCTCTCCTCACACATACCTTAAGTAGTAGATATTAACCACGTTATACTGGCGCCCATCAAAAAAAAAAGGCTAGGCACGAGGTCTGGTAAGTGTAAGCCCTAATTTACTGTGTATTTTCTGTGTTTTTTTTTCCAGTTCAAAAGGTGCGTAAAGTTTTTTTTTACTTAGTGAAAGTGCCTTCAGTAATTAAATTCTTGCTTTTACATTGTAAACGCAGTGTAAAAATTAATCTACTCGCAATTACAAATTTTAGTAAAGCACGCTCTAAGCACGCGCATGTACTGACTCGCCACGTGTCTCGGGGTGTGGTCTATGTGTATTTTTTGCTGTGGCTATATTTTTTTTTTTTGCTATATATAAGCTATAATAAGCTTTCGGCTGCTATTGTGATCTTACTAAAGCTATTCTAAATTAATTTCTTACTGCACCTTTTGAACGGTACTCTTAATTTCTGCATATTTTTTTTTCTCGTGTGGGTGATTATTCCTGAGCCGTTTGATCGGTTATAATGCCGTATACCATTAAATTTTCCTTATTAAATAAGGCTGAACTTGAGTATGAAATCCAAATACGTAACGGCAATATTTCTAAAACCACAACGGTGGATGAATTACGTAAACAGATTTTAAAACTTTCGTCCGATTCTCCTTCTGAGGATATCTTAGCGTCCGTCTTTTCTCCCGATGAGGATATAGCCGCGGTTAGTAACTCCCTGCTCTGTGTTTCCAATAACGTCAAAGTATTACAGTCTAAATTCGAGAAAAATCTATTTTCTAGAACTAATTCTATTCTTAACCACGTTTTTTATAGGCTATCTCGTATTGATGTTGCTTCACTAGACGATAAAAAATCCCTTAACCTAGTATGGAACGACTTTCACGCAATTCATAAAACCCTATCACTATTGTCTAAACCGGTGTCGTCGGACGGAGTCGAGCCACAGAACATTCCCGAATCTTCTTCTGATTCATTTCTTTGCGATCGTAAATTGTTTGCGGAATTAAGTAAATTTAAATTCAATGGTAAAACTTGTGTGCGTTCATTCATTCAGAGAGTAAATGAATTTATGTCGAGTAGGAATATACCTGAAACTAAAATACTTTCTTTTGCTTTCGAAATATTTTCACATGATGCATTGCATTGGTACCGTGCTATTAAAGATAGTGTTGAATCTTGGTTCGATCTTTGTCGTTTACTTAAACGTGATTTTAGTCCGCATAATTATGACTATAAACTCACATCGGAAATAAGGCTTCGTACACAGGGGGAAAAGGAGAACATAACCTTATATATCGCTAAAATGCAAGGATTATTTTCTCTTTTAGACGTACCTATGAACGAGTCTTCCAAACTAGAAATTCTATTAAATAACATTCGGCCTTGCTATACGAATGCTCTTCTAACAGCTGATGTTGTGGATATTTCTTCCTTGATTAGCGTCTGTAGGGAATTCGAAAAATATGACAGTCGTAGTCGAGAATTTTCTGAACCACCCAAGGTTACCTCCAACACTTTGGCTCCCGATTTGGCTTACAGCCCTTCAAATAAAACTTTCAATAAAAAATATAATTTTTATAAAAATAATAAATACCCTCAAAATTTTTATAAAAATTATAACACCGAGCCATCACCTATTAACGAAGTCGAGTTGGATCAACAAGTTTGTGCTGTTGAAAATGCTTCGAATCGTAATAATTCTAAACAATATTGCCCGAGATGTCGTACGGATTCGCATTCTTTAGGTACTTGTCGGCAACCTCGTTATCTTATCTGTTTTAAATGTGGTTCGAAGGGCGTTAAGTCCATTAATTGTCCTAAATGTAATAATAATAAACTTCAAAAAAACTCGTAAATGCTGATCAAGGGAAATCTATGTTTAATAAAACTAAAACAAATAAAACTGAGTGGCATAATTGGCTACATTATGTTGCCAATTTTTTTAATACAAAAAAACTCTCCTTGATCGGCAGTCAAAACAATTATACTCCTTACATTCCTGTCACATTGAACGGTAAAAATACTGTTGGTTTACTCGATTCTGGTTCTTGCTTAACCATTCTTGGTAATAATTCACATGATCTCTTCTTAAAAGGTTTAAAACTCGATACTTCGAAACCTTTAGAATTTATCACTGCTGGCGGCGATAAATATTCGTCGCTCGGCTCAGTGATGCTTCCTTTTGTATTCCAGAATAAATCTATTTCTCTGGTTACTCATATTGTACCCGGTATAAAAAATTCTTTGATCCTGGGTATGGACTTCTGGAAGGGTTTCGGTTTGTTTCCGGACCATATAGTAACGGTTTCGCCACCGAGTAAACTTGACACTAGTGTCGCGGAATTACAATCCAGCGCCGCTAGTAAATTGGTTTCTTTTGATAGTCTGACAGAGGATCAGAGGGCTGTTGCTAACAACATAATTTCTCAATTTACCGATATTTCTTATCAGAAAAGGGGTCTTGGTCGTACTTCGCTCATTACTCATTCTATCGATACGGGTGACAGTCCTCCAATTCGTCAGCGTTACTATAGGATGTCCCCCGAGAAACAGCGTGTTTTGATAGAACATGTCGATGAAATGCTTAGAGAAGATGTAATTGAGCCTTCGGAAAGTCCTTGGTCTAATCCCATAATACTTACACCAAAAAAAAATGGCGAATTGCGTTTTTGTTTGGACAGTCGCAAATTAAATTCAGTAACAAAAAAAGATGCCTATAATTTGCCATATATTTCTGAGATTTTGGATAACTTAAGGGATGCTAAATACCTATCTAGCTTGGACATTTCAAAATGTTTTTGGCAGACATTAATTAAAGAAGAGGATCGTTGCAAGACTGCTTTTTATGTTCCTTCTCGTGGTACATTCCAATTCAAATCTATGCCCTTTGGTTTAACCAATGCACCTGCGACTCAGCAGCGTTTAGCTGATATTTTATTTTACGGTCCAGAGTTCGAAAATAAAGTTTTTTGTTTCGTTGATGACATAATTTGCATTTCTACTTCATTCAGCAGGCATATTTCACTTTTAACAAAAATATTAAATAAATTAAAGCAGGCAAACTTAACTATTAATCTTGATAAATGTAACTTCTTTAGAAATAAACTTAAGTACTTGGGCTATATAGTGGATTCAGACGGTCTTCACGCATATCCCGATAAGGTTGATTCAATCACGAATTACCCTATACCGTCTAACAAAAAAGAGGTTCGTCGTTTTCTTGGCGCGGCGTCATGGTATAGAAGGTTTATACCTAATTTTAGTTCCTTAGCGGCGCCCCTTAATAAACTAACTTCTAACGGAAAAAAGTCGCCAGCGTTTTCTTGGTCTCAGGAGGCGGATTTGGCCTTTACTAAATTAAAGAACTGCTTAGCTTCCTCTTCGGTGTTGTCTTGTCCAGATTACACCCAACCTTTTGAAATACACGCTGATAGCAGTGACTTTGGTATAGGGGCAGTTCTTTGCCAGATATTAAATGGGGAGGAAAGAGTCATAGCCTTCTACAGCAAATCCCTATCGGATCAGGAACGTAACTATAGTGCTACTGAGCGCGAGGCGCTTGCCGTTCTATCTGCTATCGAACACTGGCGTTGTTACGTAGAAAATGGTCTAAAATTTGTGGTGTATACGGATCACGCCGCGCTTAAGTGGTTTCTCACTCTTAACAATCCTACTGGCCGACTAGCCAGATGGGGTGTTCGTCTATCTGCTTATAACTTCGAAATAAGGCATCGTCGTGGTTCTGATAACTTAGTCCTAGATTTTCTTTCCCGTTCTCCTAATATTATGTCCACTACATTTAACGTAAACTCTAATATAACAGCTATTTCCACTAACGATCCTTGGTACTTGAATATTTTTAATGGCTGTACAAAATCTCCCACTTCTTATGTGGACTATCAAATAATAAATAACAAATTATATCGTTTCAAAAAAAGTCTTAATCCTCTAACTAGAGAGTTTCAATGGAAAGAAGTTGTCCCGGCCGAGCAAAGATCACAGATAATAAAACAAAACCATTCTATGCCCACTGCTGGTCACCTCGGTATATTCAAGACCTTTAAGCGTCTATCTCTTACCTATTATTGGCCAGGCATGTATTCGGATGTTGTTAGCGCGGTTAATTCGTGTGATGAATGTATCGCTCATAAACATCAGAATCACTCAACTCTGGGTCTTATGGGTGGACCTAAGTCTTGTTCTAGACCATTTTAGGTCATAAGTATCGATTTGATAGGTCCATTACCCCCTTCTAGAAATCAAAATAATTTTATTTTTGTGGTCTGTTGTTGTTTTTCTAAGTATTGTTTGCTATTCCCTATAAAACGAGCCACAGCCGAAGTAATAACAAAAATCCTCGAGGAAAATGTTTTCTTAGTACATGGCATTCCTTCAACTGTCATACTAGATAACGGTAAGCAATTTATTAGTACACAATTTAAAAACTTAATATCCAAATATAAAATTCCCAATTTACACTACACTCCATTTTATACGCCCCATGTTAACACCGTAGAACGATATAATAAAACTATAACTACAGCTGTTTCCACATTTATTAATAATGACCACAGGGTGTGGGATTCAATAATACCCCAAATACAATTTGCAATGAATTGTGCTGTTAACGAAGTAACCGGTTTCACGCCATCATTTCTTGTTTACGGTCGTGAACTGATAACGTGCGGTTCTCGATATGTTGAGTCTGATCAGAATATGGTACATGAGCCTATAGACTGTTATGCTGAATCGCTTGGTCATTTATCTAACATCTTCGATAAAGTACAGGCGGCTCTTTTGTCTGCACATCAACGTAATTGTCAGTCGTATAATCTTCGCCGTAAGCCGGCAGAATTTAATGTTGGTGATGTTGTTTGGAAGCGAACATTCTACTTAAGTGATAAGGATAAATATTTTTCAAAAAAATTAGCACCTAAATTTATTAAATGTAAAATCGTAGCAAAAAAATCTCCTTTAGTATATAAACTTTCAGATATGTCGGGTAAGCCGCTGGGCGAATGGCATATCAAAGACATTAAACTAATTAACTATAAACAATAATTCTAAATAAGTCAATTTTTTAAATACTTCCAAAAAAAAAAATTTTTTTTTTTTTTTGATAAACCTCGTACGGCCAGCCGCACATTATATTTTGTATGAATTGTTGTGCTGTTGACCGTACTTGAGTCTAGTTCTTGCGTTCGATTAATATTGTACTAGAACCTGTTTGTGTTGTGATTATGTTATGCAAGTAGGTGCATAACATTTCTTTGTTCTCTGCTAGACTGCTCGCGCACCGGTGGCATCTGTCTGCGCTCATTTTGTTTTTATGTAGTTATACATTAATACATCAATCTTTATTAATACCAAGTTCATATTTTTAAGATTTTTTTTTTTTTTCTTTTGTAAATTACTTTAACCTGCTTGGCTCGATCCTGTTCGCTGGCTCGTACCGTATCCTCCTATTAGTTAGCCACCTACATGCACTTATTAGTATATATACTATACTGGACTTCTCCCATTTCAGGGTTCCGGCCAGCCGTCTACCAGCTGCCTACCAGCGCCGGCCAGCCGTCTGCTCCAGCCCCAGCTACTGATGGCGAGCAGTCGAATTTCCCGGCTAAAGGAAATTCTGGTCTAACGGGGGGGGGGGGGGGGGTGTGACGTCGTGTCTCCATCAACGGCTGCCTTTCCCCGCTTCCCCGCGCCGCATCACCCCGAGGGCCATATATAAGCCTGCGCGCGTCCACCAGAAGGCTGCTCGGATCATCTCGTCATCTTAAGTTAAGTGGCTGGCTATTTCATAGCGGCTCCCTGACTGGATCTCGTGTCTACTTCGATCTCACGACCCCTATCTATATTTCTTCGTATATCCATAAGAGTCCAACTTGTAAAGGGGAAATAATAAATATTGTGCTTTTTCGCTGAAACTTGGATTTATCTTCTCTCCTCACACATACCTTAAGTAGTAGATATTAACCACGTTATAATATTATTTTCCATTTCGACGGCCTCAAACTTGGGACCTCCTAATGCATTACGCTACAGACATCGTCAAATATAAGACGCTACTACGTACGAACTCCCCCTTTTTTCCACAGCAATATACATCTGAAGACCCGGGTTCAACCATACAACTTCTTTTTATTCAAAAATCAGCCATCAACTTTTAATCGCAGGTTAAGCCGCGGGAATCAGCTAGTACATAATTTGTTTACTATATCGATATTCATTTGTTCGTTAATATTTATAACTTTTGCAATAATACTAATACAACCAGTGTGTTAAAAACATGACAAATAATTTTCCCGATTACAAATGTAACATGTAACAACGCTACATTGAAAACTAATTTTTAGAAGTCCGTTGATGAACAGGCACGGACTTAGTATAGTAAACAGGATTAGGTACTTCTGCAAATTTGCCTAGAGGCAAAGCCGACCTCTTTCTAGCAAATACAAGCTTTATCACGTTGGTACTTGTGCAAAAATAGATTGACCACGCACCTCTGGAAAAAGGGGAAAGGTGGTACTAGTGTTGTAAAAAACTCGAGTCCGGGAGTCTACATTTGCAAACTCGACTAATTTTGCATGCTTGCTAGGCTTAGACATTCATAAGTCTGAGTCGAGTCGAGCACGAATCGCCAGAGCACGGACTTAAGTTGAATAAGAACTCGAGTCGCAGAACCAACTCGAGTTCGAGTACCAAACTCAAAACAACTTCTACTCAACAAACTCTCCAGTACAACAAATTATTTAGTTTAGTTAAACAAATAATTACAATCATTCAAAAGTTTATGTGATATTAATGATAGGTACACTACAAATTACAATATTTGTTATTAACTTAAAATAAGCAATTATGATTTTCTAAACTCCACGATGGTTTTCTATAACGACGCAGTAGACTTCAATTGCACCCACACCCTTTCTAAATATTCGTCATCTAATTCAGTTATAATTTTGGTAAATTCCTTAGCGATTTGTTGCCGCTTTGTATTATGCAGACTTTCTTTTTGCCGTGGGTCATAATCGACAATACTGTTATTTTCGGATAAATAAGAATATTTTGATTAAGAATTACATTTTATTTATTACATTTAATAAAAGTTACCCGTCGGAAACCGCTGCATTTTTTGAGATGAAAAGTTAGGATATAGGATATCCTAATTTTGGTTATAAACTATCTGTGTTCCAAATTTCATCCAAATCCGTTCAGCCGTTCTTAAGTTATAAGTAACATTAGTATGATAATTAGAAGGATACTCGAGTGTTACTGGAATGTGACGTCGGATTGTATTTCAACGGCCTAATTCCTGATCTGCTACCAGCCTAACATACATTTCACACCACCCTTTAATAGCTACTTACCAGACTCGAGCTCGATTCGAGTCCATAATCAGATTCGAGCACAAAATAGACTCGAGTACTTATACCGAGCTTGAGTATAACTAAGAAATCAAACAGCGGAGTCTCTATAAATGAGTCGAGTCTTGTGATTTACAGTCGAGTCAGAATTTTCAGACTCCCGAACTCGAGTTTTTTACAACACTAGGTGGTACATACTTTATGAAGATACCCTATTAAAAAGAGATAGATTCCTCCACTATTTCTATCTTTTACTGCTCGGGTTTTAGGTCAATGAGCTCAGTCCTGTTGAGCCAAGTTCATGTGAAATGGGGATTCTACTTTACGCAGAAGTTTTTGAAATATAATTTATTTTACATAACGCAAGCCATCCCTGGGTATTCATTGTCGGAAACATTTCTGAAAGAAAAAGTCATTTGTCCTCATCTATTTGTTGGGTTCTTTTTAAGAAAGTCTTTTAAACTTATGACGGAAAAAGCGGGTGTAAGGACTGTAAGGAGCGAGTTTCTTAGATGATTACAATTAGCGCTAACATTAATTTCACAAATTCCTTCAAACTGAAGGACTGATCTTTGGAAGTGGATATAGGCGAAAATTAGGTACTTAAGCAGACGATCGTTGGGCTAAATCTAATGAAAACAATACCTGAATCTGAGTATAAATAACATGAATGCTTCTCTGGAAAAAAGGGGGGGACGAAGAAAGATAGTACAGCATCGTCTTACAGAAACAGGATAGTTACGTCGAGAAGAAGTGTCCATGCTCCTTACGGGTCTGCTAGAAGGGGCAAACCCAAAAAGGTCTAGATCTTGATGTCGTAAAGCAGGATATGCATGGCAATTAACTCACAGCCGCGGATATCTATGACTGGGCGAAGTAGAGAAGTAAAAGTACGAGATGGGCTTCAAAGTAACCAGTTGATGAGAATCGAAAAAATCCTAGGATAAATAAGAAAGGAAGAAACAATATGGAACTTACAAATGTGGAGTTGTTCATAAGCAGTCTGGTGGTCAGGTTTTTCACGTTGAAGAGTGTGAGCCCACCCCAGCGGTCGCGGAACACCAGCTCCTCGTCTGAAACAAACGGACACAAAGTGTTCATACACATACAAATATAAAATATCTCGATTTTTTAAAAATTATTTTTACCCTGCCATGGTTTTCCCTAGTGACTATAACATGGGGAGCCTTCAAAAAGGGCGTGAAAAAATTCCTTCAGGGTCGGCAACGCGCTCGTGACATCTCCGGTGTTGCAGGTGTTCATAGGCTACGGTAACCACTTACCATCAGGTGGGCCGTACGCCTGTTTGCCTACTTAATTGTATTAAAAAAACCCTGAAAGTCGCACCACACTACGCTCTCACAAACTTATCTGAATTAACAAGTCTGCGATTTATTTTTCTCTTTGACAACTTTAAGCAGGTCTTCAAAATTCACATCATATCATGGTTTACGGTAGGTTCTTACTATCCAAATCACGATAGAGTCTAGGTCATTAATCAATGTGACTGGCACAAATGAATTACTATCATAAAAACTTTCTCTTTGTCCCTTACAACATGTCACTTGTCAACTTTGTGACTGAGCTGAAACTTCTAGCTTTGCAAGTTGGTGTGTGTTCTAAAGTTCGATATGTAAGCTCCGCAATATGTGTCAGGAGCTTTTCGAAATAAATAAATTCATAGGTAACACTGACAGATTGATATAAATATATTAATCTTGAGAAGAAAAAAAATATGTATACATATTTTCCTTTGTATTTGTTTCGTGTTGGTAAATGTCAGACGATCTTCAAAATAGACAATTTATATTTCAGTTACTAATTATTAATTTTCTATTATTTTTGCAAAACACATTATTACCCTATACCAAAATAACAATGTTTTACTGAAATAACCAACACAAATTGCTGTATTAAGTAAAATAGCCCAGTACATTTATATAACACAATTTGATGGTAGCCTCTCGCCGAGTCGAGTAGTACGAACGATAAATTGTTGTGCTGCCTGCGTCTTACTTCGATCAATCACTGAGGGTACACAAGACAGCTTTTATGAAGAATTATACACACGGATACAGGGAATTAAAGGTTGTACCGGTAACGTTTTCAATATTATGTCCATCTATTGAATGTGGAAAGGAATGGGGAAAGAACGTTTCTTTTATGGGGATCACGTATAACGGACATTTTTACACAAGTGCAGTAATATACACGCATAAACTAGTACGAGGTTATTAAAGTATTATACACTTCTTGTAAAAAAATAAATAAAAAAAATAGACTTTTTTTCTAATTTACGTTTCGTGTCAGCTTAGAATATTTTGTAAAATATTTTAAAACATTTAGTTTTAAGTGTTTCAATATTGTACTGTTATGGGATGACAAGAAACGTGAGTAAATAACATATTTTCGAATTTATTTAGTTTTACATAAAATATGTGTCTGTTTTTAATGTTCAAAATATCTGTAATATATATTAAAATATCTGTAATATATGTAAAAAATAATTACCAAAATATACACGATATTTGACAATTCAACGACTCCTTAGAGTACTTAGAATTAGAATTTTTAATAACTCTTACATATTTCATTCGACGAATAATCTACAAACATCTAGGCCATGTGTCCTCTAAGTTCCTACAATGGAAGGACGATTGTCGCGACAAGACTGATCACTACCTAATTGAGATTTAATATTATTGCTTGCCATTTAGGGACAATCAATTTTATTTTGCCGTCTTCCTTCAAAAGAATTCCCAAAGATTGTTGATGTCAGGTAGAAGTCGTGAAAATATTACGGCTTTTAAAAGCAGAATCGTGGTATTTTTTTAAGTTGTTAAACAGCCTTAGGTTATGTTGACAGTTTGATTTGACTGCAATCGTCATATTTTCGACAATTTTGTCGATTGATAGGTTGAAAAAATTAAGAAGAAAATATTGAAATAAAGATGTCTTCAGTGTACATTGACATTACATTCATGACCTGTTCGATAACAAACTTTCTTGGTCCAATAAGTGTCCGTAAGAAATAACACGTCCTGTACCGAACTAAAAATGTCTAAAACAGAATATTATTTTATTTCACACTATAGCATTGGCAGCGTAATAGCTCCGAACCGGACATATGTAGATCCGGCTCGCGCGAGCTAGTTCCGGGCCGGAATCGGCGCCATATTGCTCGGTAATCACCGGACAGTTGGTAGGTCAAGACGCGATCGGGAATTTATAGCTGATCCATAAAATTAAATAAATCTGGCGCGCACCATTACCATTGGCCTCAAGGTCTGTGTAAGTCCAATAAAATGATTTTATGTGGCAAGACTTTTTTTGTTTCTCCTATTACTTCACAAATGTAATTAAACGGAAACGGACATTGATTAAAATCTTTGAATCAAGAGCCCTGTGATTTAGACCATCAAACTAGATAAAGTCGGATAGATTAGTACGAGTTAAACTTCATGCATTAATTTTTGTCTTCCTATGGGTAACATACATTCAAGTGTACCTACCAAATAACAATTTAATTAGTAAAGAAAATTTAGTAGTTCTGTAGTACCTCTCCGTCAGTAGGAGTAGAATAGAAATTCATTTAATCGACAGCGTCAAAGCGACTTTTCATCTCGCACTTGACCACTTTTAATTTTTTTTCAACATTTTAATCTGAAATGTCTTTTCATCTACAAATATAAAGTAACATCAACGACCTTTTCGTTGTACAAGATACTCAGCAACACTAATTGCCAATTACTTATTCCTGACAGATTTCTTGCCCATTTTCTTTATTTGATTGTCCCTTGATTTCTGATGGTCCCATCCATTTGCACTAAAGAATATTAATTTGTGCCCATATATTCCGCTATAGTATTCCCATATATTATGTTATAGTATTGTGGCTGTGACCCATTCACTAGCTCTTGTTGGTGGAGTTTTTTTCATTCTTCCGTATCACTTGTCAGTCCTTTAATATTTTCACACGACACGACCCACACAATATAAAATACAAATGTTTCTTAGGGGGGAAATCACAGGGCACAGCTAGTATGCGCACAAAGAGCATTAAAACACTTTCAATAATTGTACCAGCTATATCATATCGAACATCTATTACATATTCATAGCCCATTCAAAGTTAAGCGCTTCAGAGCCGAATTTCATGAAGAGTACCCATTCAAATTTAAAGTGAAATCAAATTAATACAATATCTTGAATGGGAACATCCCGAACTGCTCTTTGGTTTAGCTGATGAGGTCATTTGAACATTACTAGAAGCTAGCTATGGTCTACCTCTGTAGTTTAGTGGTTAAGGCATTTGCCTGAAGACTCAGAGGTCATGAGTTAAGAGTGATTTCCGATGACGGTGGTGGTAGGTAATCGATCGTGAATAAATATTTATAGCCTAAATTTAAACACTTGACTTCTGACGTAAAAGCCGAAGATTAGTACTTCGGTTGTCTAAAATATCTAATCTAAAATGGTGAACCTTACTACTACTTATACGCGCGACAGCGTGGTTAACTGATAAATATTATCTGTATTCTGATTACATGCATACATACAAATATTATACACACACAAATATTATGAACAGTAGACTTCGCGAGCCTCCAAATACGAGATGAATTCTTTAAACGCTGCTATCAACTTCATTCATCTACGGAGGGTAGATGGGAGAAGTTCACAGCAGCGTTTTATGTTTATTTATTTTTTTAGTTTTTTTACAGCACTTGTGGAGAACTGTGACTATCAGCAAAATCATAGTGATTCTGAATTGCTGCTCTAACACTAACACCTTTAAGTACTACCTATGTTTTCACAAATAAATGATTTGATTGATTGAACCCGACATACGAAGCTATTATCAAACAATATGATTAAAAATTATTTAAATAATGTTACACCAAACTTTGCGTTTTTGCCCTCATATTCCTTTAATCAAAAAAAATCATCCAGTTTCGTAAGTATCCGTTTAGAAATGCGACCTAGACCCATCTAGCCCGGGACATAAATATTTCCGTACAAAAGCTAAAATGGACAGTCTCGAAATGGAGACTTCGCTTACCCTCAGTCAATGAGTCTGAATTTGACTGGGAAACACGCTAATATGAATAAGAATTCAAGTTAAGTCGGTAAAGGTCTGTAACCAGGTAATTTACGAGGGGTGAAAGGGACCGGTTAGAATTATGACCTTCATGTCGCGTCGGGTCAAACCTTGCTTAAATTAAGACCCGTCTGACTAATAAATTAAACGAATAATTATCTCAATGACTTAAGTTTTTAATGACTGAAACAGATGTTGTGATTTTGATGAAGCTTTTTTGTTGAACAATTAGAAAAATGTTTGATGTTATTCTCAAAAAAATTGTAATAAATAAATTGTAACATTTGTACTCACGGCACTCCGTTGTCGCTCTTGCATATCAGTGATGACTAAACATGTGATACCTACATTGTACATTTTATATTTAAGATCTTATTTGTGTCTATGTACCATGTTTATAGCCACAGGATATTTTTATTCATAAGTTAGAAGTGTTTTCACACATTTCTTCATTAAAAGCATCTACAAAGTATGCTATTATTTAGATACTAATACAGTGATGTTACATAGTTGGCTGCCCATTTAAAAATGTAACGAATGAATTATTTGCCGCCAACCGTACCATACTGGCGAAAACGGAATATTCCTTTTTTATATTGTTTAAGTTTTATTGGTATAATTGCGAGAATTTTATTGACAATTTGTATTAATAATTTTCAGACACATTTATTATTATTTACTAATTTATTATCGTTTTTTTTACCTTATTTTAACATCGTAATATTATATAATTAAATTTAATGTTATAAATAATTTTGCACGTGTGCTAGCAGACAGAATACACTGGACGGAAAAAAATTGTAACCTTTTTACACATGTATTCTAGCAAAATAAATGATTCTGATTCTGAAATAAAGTTTCATTCATTGTAATTGACCGAGCGAGCGAAGCGTCTCCATTTGCATAATTTTGCTTTTGGATCGGAAAATGTATGTTCCGGGCTAGAAATCATATTTCTGAACGGATTTTTACGAAACTACATTTTCTGTTAATTGATAAACGTTTCAATAAATAAATTCTATTCTATTCCATTATATTTAAACTTGGCTCATGTATTTCTTGATTTATTTTAAAAAAAATCTAGAGCTGATTTGGGGAAAGATAAGGGAAAAAGGGGGAAAGAGTGCTATATCGTTATTTCTGAACGAATCTTTATGAAACTTTGCACATACAAATATGGGGAAACTTTGGCGTGGGTAGAAGTCCCTAGATTAATAATTGTTAATCTATGTTTAAGTCAATAACATTGATGAATTCGACACCTCCGTTTACCAAATATTAGCGCAGTTGTTAAGCACTCGGTTCGGGTTGTTCAGGGTTCTAAGCCTCGGCCAGGGCAGTGGTTTTTATTTTTTAAAGAAGTATTTGTTTTTTGTGTTTTTGTTTGCAAGTGTTTTGAAAGTAAATTACTAAAAATCAGACGGAAATTGATTATTGAAATTAAAGTACATCGGTCAAACATACGTGATATATTAAATTAAACTATTTTAATACGGTTTTTATCGCATTTATTACTTTTTTTTTACACCTGACGTTTCAAACACTTTACAGCGTTCATGGTCGCAGGCAGATAGTTTAATTTAATGAATAACAATCGCGAAAACATAAGAAATACGTGATATATTTTGCAATGTGCTTTCCAAACTGGAAACAACTACAAAGTATGCTTTCCGTGGAAATTGAACCCACATTCCAGTAGCATTATCTAACAGTCAACTTTCGGGTTAATCCGAGAACGTCATGTGGTTATTACCAATATATATTTATACAAATAGCTGTTTCCCGTATATTCACAACAAATTTCATTAAAATCCATTCAATGGTTTGGCCGTGAAAGCGTAACAAACAGACAGACGGACTTTCGCATTTATAAAATTAGTATGCATAAAAACAATATTAAATGAAATGGTTCGATATCGGACGATTTTTGACATATATGTCAAACATTTCAGAAATATAGTTAGTTGTGTTGTATGATGACATGAACGTATTTTTTTGGATACCGGAATATACATATGCACCTAAGAAATAAAGAAACATAAATAACAAGAAAACAAAAGAGTTCACTGGCAGGCCATATTATAAACAAATAATTTTAAAAATAGTAACATTTATAGTTTTACTCCAAAGGGCTCTGCGCGTAAGGAAGACTACCGGCATAGGCTACTTGACTATATATAAACTTAGGCAATATTTGCATACGATACACTAAATATATACACTAAAAATATATGTACACTAAAAAGTAACCGATTCCGAGAACTTCAACGAAATTGGTTGTTCATTAAGGCAGTAATTGAATTTTAAAGTTTTATATAGTTTTATAATAAAAAATAACTGAAAGGCGTATTTTTTTGGGGGTTTTCATTATCAAATTACACAGAAAAGCGGTCGGGTGTTTTGGTTTTTTAAATTTCCGTTATCTTGTTTAAAAGGAATTAACTAAAAATCAGCTGGAAATTGTTTAATTCAAATTAAACAGTATTGGTTAAGCATACTTTTTATTTTGTAATCGCTATCAGAAACTTCCAATTACAATATTAATGATTTATAATGTTTTTGCGATTGTTTCATTTTAAAAACCTATGGTTTCTATCGCGGGGTTTTATTGCGTTTATTACTTATTTATTAAAACGTATTGTTTAAAAAATCGCCATAAAACCATATTTAAATAGTTTAATTTAATGTATATTAATATTCTTTACCATATATTTCATAGCTTTGCAAGGGGAGTTTTACAGTTTTGGTTTTCGTACCAAAAGGGTACAACAGAACCCTATTAATGTATATGCGTGCGCTAGCCCAACTCGCAAATGACCGCTTTACTTTATATACGAACTTGTTGACGCAGTCGGTAGCGTCTACGTTATTACAAAGTCATTGTAGTGCCACTGTTCGCGAAGTCTACTGTTCACAGAACTACTAGTTTAATATTATTTAATTGTATTAAAATTTAACATCAATATCAGAGAACATCATCTTTGCTGAAAGTTTTTTTTTTTATGCATTGTATGTTATTCTGAAGAATGCTTAGAGACTTCTTACCTTGGACGTCATATATTAATAAAAAACTATTTAACCAGCAAACTTTAGCTTTGACGGTTCAGTCGTTTTAAGATTTCATGAGTGAACGGCTCTCTTTTATCTGAACATAAAATTTCATTTTGTTTTTAAAATCTCATTTTGATAAACCGAATTTTAAATAATACTTTGAATGCATATATAAATAACCTTAAAATGATGACGTCGAAAAACAATCCAAAAATTTGTCAACAAGAAACTCCTAAATAAAGTACCCTCATTACATTTAAAAAACGAGCGAACAAAGGTCGAGCTGTTTAAATGCTCAAGCTAATTACTAACGGAAGCGGAATTTGCTCGAGCAGCTAATTAACAAGCGGTACAATTACAAGCCTTTGAGGACCCTGGAGGTGGTTAAGTTTGTCTAAAGTTTCTAAGGTCTTACAATAGGGAAGATTGCTCATTAAGGTTTTACCCCAGTCCTACATATTTCATGGTATGAAGAGTCTATGTTGGTGATTCAACTATTCATGAACCTTTGGATTACCATAAAGTAACACTTGAAAGTCCGAGTTTTAGGAACTGAGCTTTTCATGAGAGTACAAAATTTATTTATTTATTTAAGCTTTATTGCACAATACAAAAAATTGTACAAATGGTGGACTTATGGCAAGTGGCATTCGCTACCAGTCAACCATGGGACCAAACAGAGAAAGAAAAATTGGCAACAAAGACGAAATCACGAAACACAAGAAAGATAAAATATGTTAAAATCTACTTACAAAAGAAAAGTATATAAGAATACAATAATACAATATGAATACAATACATAGTATATAAGAATACAATATGATGAATACGTCACAATTTGCAAAGTGTAAATTTTGTAAATTGTCAATCAGAGGATAATTGGCACATGTATCGAAACGACACAATTAACAGATTTGGGTCTGAGATAAATAAATAATATTAAAACTACTTCTAAAAACTTTTTAATCATCATCTTTTAAATACATTCTATCCAACCACTTGATACAGAAAACACACCTTTCGATACAGAAAACTTTAACTTATACGAAGAGGATAGTGTACAAGTTTGAATCCGTTGATTGGCGGCCGGCGGATCCCACCACTACTATTGAGCCGAACATAGCCAAAAGCAACGAGCTTTACTACACGTCGCTTCTCTTGCGTACATTCCTTCCATGGAGCAATTACAAAAGGAGATGCCATTTGAAATGGCGCAGTGATGTGATCATTGGCGCCTCGCCACCACAAAAGTGGGCGGAGCTTGTCATTGCTCGTGCTCCATGGTTGGAGCCACGGCCGAAACCAAGCACCCCGCACGTCTGCCTTCCGCCCCGTGTAGTCTCACAAATACTTTCTTACAAAACACTTATTACGGCATCTCCTCTTTGTAATTGCTCCATGATTCCTTCCTTACGATCTCTTTGTCTTTGCCAATAATATTTTATTATTTTCTAAATAGTCTTTTTCTTTGGGAGATACTAGCAACCAGACTTACATATATCTTATACAGTCCGCAACAGATAGCGTGTCAGTGGTCAGATCCATATAAATCCATATAACTCAATACATCTCAAACATCGATGTCTGCGAGTAATAAATTTTACTTTCCGTATCTGACTGGGACAGGGAAATTCAATCGCAGTATAATTTGATACATAGTGTTCATTACAGCTTACAAGTTCATACCCATAGCTCATGTTTCTGTTGGTTTGGTTTCCCTGTAAAAAGGGTTACTGAGGTCAGACGGCAGTCGCTCCATTGTAATAACCAGTGCCGCCAATGACTTACAGCTAGGCCCCGAAGCGTAAGCTGACGACGACGCAATTAGGAAAACACGCTTGGGTAAAGAAGCTTACTAGTCAACTGTTGGAAATGCGTCTCTTCTTCGTCCAAGCGTGTTTGCATCTTGCGATTCACAGTCAAGGATAAGCTTTAATCATAGTCCTAGATTTCGCGGTACTGATTAATCGTTGTCGATGTCAACGTCGTCGGGACCAACAGCTTATCGTGCCCTCCAGAGCACGGAATCATCTTTATTATCAGACAATCAGGTGATTCAAACCTGCAATGTTCTAAACAAACTTGAAGGCACTCAACAACCCACAATTTTTGAGTCTGGGCTGAATCTTGAGGCAAGATAGTAGTATTTAATATCTAGATAACTTCCAGTAATGTTCAAATGACCTCATCAGCTAAACAAAAGAGCAATTCGGGACGTTCCCATTCAAGATATTGTATTAATTTGATTGCACTTTCAATTGAATGGGTATTATTCATGAAATTCTGCTCTGAAGCGCTTAACTTTGAATGGGCTATGAATATGTAATAGATGTTCGATATGATATAGCTGCTACAATTATTGAAAGTGTTTACGTAATTTGCTCTTTGTGCGTATACTAGCTGTGGCTCTGTGACTTCTCCCTCTTTGAAATATTTGTGTTTGTTTTATAATGCTGGTCACACTTATACAAGTAGGGATTTCTAATAACGGGCTGTTGCTTTTTGTGTCCAACAAAGAAATCTACTAGCGTTTATTTTCCTTTAAATGTCGCTAGATGACAGCTATTGGGTTGAGTCAGACGCAGCCTGAAAAGTCGTTCTATCAACGACCGTCAGATGGCAGCCGGGAACAGCTTAGCGTGACTTCAGAAACACGAAATCATCATTATTATCAGACATTTAGGTGATTCAAGACTTTAATGTCATAATCAAACTGGAAACGGCTATCAACAAAGTATGCTTTTCACGAGACAAATGCCTAAACTACTGCCACAGTCAATAGGTGATACAATAGATCAAGTTTCCCTGTAAAAAGATATACGGTGATTGCTTTGCAACTTTTACTTAACAAAGGTGTTGGTTAGTTGGCCACAAACACATTTGATAGAAAAGAAAAAATAGCCAATAAAAATATATTTTTTTAATTCATAATAAGCTATCTTTACCCACGCTTTTTCAGTTCAGCGAGTGAATGTGTGACCTAAATATTCGCTGAACTTTTATGCCCTAAAAAGTGAATGACGTGCAGATAAGCACCTTAAAAGTGCGATGGGTTGGTGAAAATTTTACATCAATATTGAACGTCGGAAATTAAAAAATAAAATCAAAATGTTGTAAATAACCCAGGGTCCGGTAACTCACAGAACTAAGATAGCTATTATTTCGTTGATATAACTCTTAAAATTAACTGTATTATGATTATTATTTCATCGTATATATGTAAGATATTATGTAAGTACCATAAGTAAGTTTATTATCATTCCAACTTTTTGTATTTATAGCTATACATTTTTAATACCCACATGACGATATCTGTTTAACCCAAAGGTTGACTGTTAGATAATGCTTTTAGCATTAAGTTCGCATATTGTGCTATACAACTGTATTATGTACGATAAAGTTTAAATAAATAAAAAAATAGAAAAGACGTTACCTACGTGTTACAGTTAAGCATAATTAAGTTATGACTCGAGAGGTTTAGACACTTAAGTAATATTATTTGTGTAGGTAATATCCTTGATCTTATCTCAACATTAGATAAAAGACAAGAAGTGATGAAACTATTTTCAGATCAAATATCGCCCATAAAAGGAACACAAAAGTAATTTCATAACACAAGGAAAATGATATCATAACAACCCTTGGGATAGTCATCACAACCCTGTTTCTTGTGTACAGTTTATCATCCCATACAATTTTATTAAGGCGGGGCTAATGTCGGTTTTATGAAGATATGGTTAGGGGTAGGTTGTACCAGTTTTGTCTTCCATGTTCATTGTTATAAATGTTATCCTGCATACAAAAGATATTTAAAATGAAAATATTAATATGTAAATAATAATATTTTATGTTTGATACCTTGCAGTATGATCGGCTTAATTGAGCGTGATTGATGCCAAAATAAATAAACAGTATATCTTATTTTTAGGGGAGCCCTAGGTCCAGCACTGGACTTCCTGCGGCTGAAATGATGAGAAATAGTGGCTGAAATTTACGAAATATTAGTTTCGTTTGGTTAGTTGATTTTGACCGGTTTGTATGTTTGTATGTATGTTCATCTGTGCACGAGTTTCTTCTAAACTGTAGGTGATAATTAAACAAATGAGGTGTCGTTGGAAAGGTCTTAGTTATCCGCTAGTTATCTATGTAACGTCATGCCAAATTTACAACAGCGCCATCTAGAGGGCATACAGTGAGGACCCGAAAAAATGTATTTTTTGTTGATACCTTGTGGTGTATGTAATGAAAGGACTAATTTAGTACATCTCAAAACCTATATATATTGTTAGCTTTAGCTAGAGGATTTGCTTGCTTTCTTCTGATTTTAGAAAATTCATCAAATCAATTCATTTGTGTTCGCGATTTTATTCTAAACTACTAGTGATTGTTAAGGATTAAAATGCCATACATGGCCAGCGGCGGCTACTGCAGACCTGAGGTGCGGGGCGCGCGGAGGGGCTCATCTCTGTCCATCGAATAGTATCGATCTCTCAAGCGAACCGCCTAGTTAACCGTCTAGTTAACCGTCGCGTTAAATTAAAATATATCCTAAAATTACCGGCAAACACACTGTACATTTGTTTATCAAAATATATATTTTGCATCTTCTGGAGTCAGATGTTTTCATTCCCAACATTTTGGTGACCACCGACGTGATCAAGAACACTAACTAGCTGAAGTCGTCGAGACCAGTTGGTTGCGTTGGTTGGCGTGTCGTGATTCCGTACCAACTACCTACGAAGACGAGATAATTCGCACTATTGAATACCTAACTGAGGGAAGAAAGGCAAGGAGAAGAAAGCAGAGAAAAGGTATTGTTGTCTTAAGCGATACAAAAGGGAAGTAAGCCCAGTTATAGTAAGTACCTATTTCAGTAATCGATTTTAGATAGGTATTACCACATTTCATTACGTGCTATAACTCAAAGTTTCTTCTTTCTGTGCGAACAGTGTGCCTTCTTTCTTTCGTATTTAAGTAAGTAATTATCTTCCAATTATTCTACAAACGCACCTACGTTACTTCAATTAAATGTGTGTACCTATCAAAAGTGTTTGCCAAGTATTTAAGTAAATGATCATTTCCTAATCATTAGCTTATTTACCAAACTATAAGTACCTAACTAACTACATTACTTAATAATTGCTACAAATACTTTCGTTCGCTTGTCTGTAAAGTACCTACTAAGGGGACTTAAACCCTAGGTTACCTAATAACTAACTGCAGTGTTTCGCAGTTGTAACCAGTACTTTACTGCAATATTTTTCAATATCGTCAATTATAAAACTAAAGTGTAAAAGTGCAAAGACTTAACTTAAGTCCTAGGTTACCTATTATTTCAGCTGCTTAAAGCTAGTAACCAACTCCACTTACATTTGCAATCTGTCCTATTTCTAAATCTCTCAACCTATCATTCATTGCTAATTTGTCCAACAAACCTAAAAATTAACGTTAAGTTCCCAAGTTGCAAATAACACTATTAAATTAAACAAGTTGTTTTTTACAAATCTTCTCGTATACATTCCAGGTTCGCAGTGACGGGCGGCCGACTCGTTAATTTCGCCGTATTATAACAGCCAGTTGCATTCATACTTGCATGCTGGCCTGCATCGTTTTAACGCCGACTCACTGTGACGTCACGAGTCTTCATCGGTAGTGTTGCGAGTACATTGCCGCTTCGCAGTACATTGCGGGCTGTCTTTTTTAGTTAAAAACTTTATTATTGTTTTTTATATTGTCATTGTCCACGGCTGATTCGTTGCTTGCTCTTGTTATCGTACTTACATTAAATCATTAATAATTTATATTGTTGATGCTAATAAATAAAAACATTGTTAAATAAAACATAAAAAATAAAAAAAGGGTTCTAATAATAAACAACAAAATTAATATTTGAGTACTTAATTGGTAAATACTTGTTGTGATTATTGATAATTGTCATATAATATTACATATGACATATATACATATAATGTTACATATAATAAATAATTATAAATAGATAATTATTCAAATATAAAATAATGTCGGAAAATAAAGAAAATTCAACTGATCCTAAGGATAAATTAAAGGAGCTTATTCAACAACGAGGTACAATTAAAGGTAGACTTACTGTTTTTCAAAAGTATGTTGACAATTTACGTAAACTTGATACTAAAGATGTTGATGCGATTGTTATAGGAGAATTACAATTAAAGTTAACTCGCATGCAAGAATTATTGCCAACTTTCGATGAGATTCAAGGCAAAATAGAATGTTTGGTGTCGGATATAGATTTTCAATTGGAAGAACGTGACTTTATTGAAACAAACTTTTGTAAATTTATTTCCATTGCCCAAACTATTATCGATAATTTTGGTAAGTCACAAAAGCCTCAGTCTCCAGAGGCTAGTTTAGTTTCTTGTCATGGTTCCGCAATATGTAATAATCACAATCAGTTAAACGTTAAATTACCAACAATTAATTTGCCGACCTTTGACGGGAATCATTTGAAGTGGCTGGAATTTAGGGACACCTTCGAGTCATTAATACATAACAATGAGTCATTGCCAGCCATAAGTAAATTCCATTACCTTCGGAATTCGTTGGAAGGTGGCGCATCAGTTGTAATTAAATCTATCAGTTTTACCTCTTCTAACTATGAATTAGCTTGGTCAACTTTATGTCAACGATTTAACAATAAGAGAATCCTTATTAATAATCATACAAAGGCATTGTTTAATTTTGAAGCCATTTCGAAAGAATCATACAAAAGCATTCGTTATATGGTTGATTATTACTCTAAAAATCTTAGATCTTTAGAAGATTTAGGTGAGCCAGTTCAGTATTGGTACACGATTGTCATATACATCATGGCATCAAAACTAGATGTCGCCACTAGTAGGAAATGGGAAGAACACAGAAATACGCTAGAATTGTCTCCTAAACTCGTTGATTTTTTCGAATTCCTACGTGGTCGTGCTGATGTATTGGAGACAATCCAATATAGTCGTTGTGAAACTGGTAAATATGAGAGAAATAACACAAAGGATATTTCTAAATCTACAAAGTCTTTTATTATAAACAATAACACAAATTCTAAAAATTGTCTTGTGTGTAAACAATATCACTTTTTGTATATGTGTGATAAATTTAAAAATATGCCGTTGAGTGATAGAATATCTTTTGTCAATAAACAAAGATTATGTATGAACTGCCTCCGGGCTGGCCATTCTGTAGCTCAGTGTCGACTAGGTCCATGCAAAATCTGTAAAAAAAGACATAACTCATTGTTGCATAAGTCTTCTAACAGTGATAATAATAGTTATAATATGTCTAACTTACCAGTTGCGAATGAAGGCATGCAGTCTCAATCGTCCAGTGCAGCGTTGTCGGCTATGGTGCCAAATCAGGTTTTACTATGCACTGCTGAAGTTGAGGTAGTAGATCTCAAAAGCAGTCGATCATTTGTTGCCAAAGCCTTACTTGACAATGGTAGCCAGTCTTCGTTCGTAACTGAAAATATGCAAAGGAATATGAATATTTCTTGTTGCCGAACTAATCCAATATCAGTTCGTGGTGTCAATAATACTGTAACACGTGTAGTTAAAGTATGTAAGCTACAGATTAGGTCCAAAATCAATAATAGTTTTTCCATTGATGTTAGTTGTTTAGTAATACCGCAAATAACTAGTAATTTACCAAATGTTCCAGTTGACATTACAAAATTGAATTTTCCACCTAATATTCAGTTGGCAGATAAAACATTCTTCCAGCCATCTGAAATACACATTTTACTTGGTGCAGATGTATTTTGGGAGGTTGTCATGTCTAATCAAATTAAGTTGAGCCCGAATCAACCAATTTTGCATGAATCTAAATTTGGCTGGCTTGTTGCTGGTCCTATAGGTATTCCGTCTAATTTAGGTTCCAATATTCAATGCAACTTCTCTCAAGAGATTAAAGATTCTCTTGCAAAGTTTTGGGAGCTTGAAGAGCTTCCCCAATCAGGAAAATTATTGTCGAAAGAAGAAGAGGAGTGCGAAACTCATTTTATTCAAAATTATAGTCGTCTCCCAGATGGAAGGTTTTGTGTAAAACTTCCATTACGTGAGAATCCAGAAGAAGTACTTGGGGATTCTTATTCTGTAGTTAAAAGGCAATTTTATAACATGGAAAAACGTTTGACTAAACAAAATCTTAAAGAGAGTTATTCAGAGTTTCTTAAAGAATACGAACAATTAGGACATTTGACAGAGGTATCTCGTACGTTTTTCGGATATTATATACCTCATCACGCAGTCGTGCGTGAGCATAGTGAAACTACTAAATTAAGAGTCGTTTTCAATGCTTCCTTTAAGACATCTGGTAAATCGCTAAATGAAATCATGCTCGTAGGACCTACAATACAGGATGATTTGTTTTCAATTCTTTTACGGTTTCGTCAAAATATGTATGTCGTTACAGGAGACATTGAGAAAATGTATCGACAAATAAACCTAGACGAATCTCAACGTCATTTACAGCTCATTCTTTGGCGAAATGATGAGTCGCAGCCTATAAAAATCCTTCAATTAAACACAGTTACGTATGGAACTGCAGCTGCTCCCTTTTTGAGTACACGTTGCTTAATTCAACTTGCTAATGAATGTGTTGACGAAAAAATTGCTAATGTCATACGTCATGACTTTTATGTTGATGACTTAAATACGGGATCTAACTCAAAGGGGGAACTAAAATTGATAGTTAAGGGTGTTATAGACAAATTGAGTGAAGGTTGCTTCCCATTACGAAAATTTCGCACTAATGTCCCTGAAATATTTGATGACATTCCTATTGAAAATCAGACTCAAGAGTTTTGTAAAGATTCTTCAGTTTTAGGTTTAAAGTGGTCACCTGCAAGTGACATTCTTAAATATTCTACAAATTTTGAGAAAGCGCTTAAAATTACTAAAAGAAATATTTTGTCAGCTTCAGGTAAATTATTCGATCCACTTGGTTTATTGTCTGCGTGTACGATTACACCAAAAATTATTTTGCAGAATTTGTGGTCTTTGAAATCTAAGTGGGATGATCCAGTCCCCAATGAGATTAAGACTTTGTGGAAATCGTTTACTAACGACTTCACCTATTTGTCAGAAATTCATATACCTAGATGTGTCCTATCAGACGATTCACTTAATGTAGAAATTCATTGCTTTGTGGATGCCTCACAAAAGGCTTACGCCGCTTGTATTTATGTAAAGTCAAATAATCAAGTAAAGTTATTATGTGCTAAGGCCAAAGTAGCACCTTTAAAGCCAGGTACAACTATACCAAGGTTGGAATTGTTGGCTGCACTTCTTGGTGCTCGGCTACATTCTAAGGTGGTAAATTCTCTTAGGGTTTCAGTTTCAAGGTCTTTGTTTTGGTCAGATTCAACTATCGTGTTGGGTTGGCTCAAAGCTCAACCTAAGATTCTTAAACAATTTGTTTGTAGCAGAATTCAGGAAGTGCGTCAACTTACCAATCCGTCGTCGTGGCGTCATGTGCCGACCGATTTAAATCCGGCAGACTTGGCCTCTCGGGGTATTTCACCACAACAGCTCCATCGTAATTCACTTTGGTGGCATGGTCCTTCCTTTTTGTCAAATTCTGAAGAGTGCTGGCCTTCTTTCAATCCCACGTGCGTCAAGTTGCCTGAAATAAAACTGGAAAAAATAAGTCTTAAAGTACAACGTCTTGAAAATATTATACAATTCGAAAAATATTCAAAATTTTGTAAGTTACAGAGAGTGGTAGCATTCGTTCTACGATTTATTAAAAATTGTAGCAATAAAACAAATAAACTTAAAGGTATACTTACCGCTGATGAACTTCAGCAATCGTTAATTGTTCTTGTTAAACAATCGCAAAATGATTCCTTTCATGAAGATATTCAGTCATTGTCTACTACAAAATCAGTTAGTTCCAAATCAAATATATTGCCATTAAATCCATTTCTTGATGAGAATGGATTACTTCGTGTTGGTGGTCGTATTCAGAATGCGTCACATTGTTCCTACAATAAAATTCATCCAATGTTAATTCATTCTAAACATACCTTCACTAAACTTTTATTTGAAAGAGAACATTTGCGACTACTACATTGCGGCCCACAGCAATTGTTAAGCTCTATTCACCAACGATTCTGGCCAATAGGTGGCAGAGGATTGAGTACTAAAACTGTTTTTAAATGTATGAAATGTAAAAGATTTAAAGCTCAAGCATATCAACCTTTGATGGGTAACTTACCATCTCCTCGTGTCAATCCAGCTTCACCTTTCGAGACGTGCGGAACCGATTTTGCCGGTCCGTTCCTAATTTCAAATCGTAAAGGGCGTGGTTCACACAGCAGTAAATGCTACCTTTGCATCTTTGTATGTTTCTGTACTAAAGCAGTACACTTGGAGGTGGTGAGCGACTTAACAACTAACGCCTTTATATTATGCTTGCGCCGATTTATTGCTCGTCGTGGCAAACCCAAAACTATTTATTGCGATAACGGCAAAAATTTTGTAGGAGCAAGCAATGAACTAGCCAGGTTAGTTAAACGGTGTGATCAAACCATTGGTTCTTACGCGTCCAGTGAGGGCATCCAGTTCATGTTCAGCCCGGCCTATTCGCCTAATTTCGGCGGCATTTACGAGTCGGGCGTCAAATCTGCCAAATTTCATTTGAAAAGGATTGCAGGCAACACTAGTTTAACCTTTGAGGAACTGTCCACATTGTTCGCTCAGATTGAGGCTATTTTGAATTCGCGTCCATTAACTTGTTTGTCCGCGGATCCATCTGATCTTACACCGCTTACTCCTGGGCACTTCCTAATTGGTCGTCCTCTGACGGCACTGCCTGCTCCAGAAACTGCCAAACTCAGCGTCAACCGTTATCGCTTGCTAGAACGTCTGCGAAACCAATTTTGGAAGAGATGGACGCAAGAAGTTCTATCCACTCTGCAGCAGCGTGTGAAATGGCGTATCAAGGGTCACAACATCAACGTCGGAGATCTCGTGTTGGTGAGAGACGACAGCTTGCCTCCGTTGCAATGGATGATGGGGCGAGTCCTACAACTGTATCCAGGTGAAGACTGCATCACCCGAGTGGTCGACGTTGCAACAAAAAAGGGTCGTATCCGAAGAGCCATTACAAGATTATGCCCACTTCTAGATTCCCAAGAGCCTCTTGAAAGCAATTCTTTCAAGGGAGGGGAGGATGTTAAGGATTAAAATGCCATACATGGCCAGCGGCGGCTACTGCAGACCTGAGGTGCGGGGCGCGCGGAGGGGCTCATCTCTGTCCATCGAATAGTATCAATCTCTCAAGCGAACCGCCTAGTTAACCGTCTAGTTAACCGTCGCGTTAAATTAAAATATATCCTAAAATTACCGGCAAACACACTGTACATTTGTTTATCAAAATATATATTTTGCATCTTCTGGAGTCAGATGTTTTCATTCCCAACAGTGATAATCAAACTAATAGGGTATCGTTGGAAAAGCCTTAGTTAAGCGGGTGACACAGGCCTTGTCACGTCATGTTAAAATTAAAACAGCGCCCTCTTGAGGACAAAAAGTTTAGGCAAAAATATATACGAATCGCAATTTACTTGAGTATCGTTGGAAATATCTTTGTTATCCGCTAGTTCTAGGCTATAAGAAGTCATGTTAAATTTAAAACAGCGCCATCTAGCGGGTGGCGGCATCGAGCGTTGCGCGACACGTTGCGGGACAATTTGTCCCCTAGTGTATCTTTGTCTTATGTACATTACTAACTACTAAAACAATTTATGATATCAATAATAAATTATTATTGTTTTGTTTAATTAATTTTAGAGCGCGATTTCGCAGTAGTCGGGTTTTAGGGTTTAAACTTATTTTTATTATTTATTTCTTAGTCATTAAATTTTCTCGGTAAAAATAATCCCAAACAAAAACATAAAACAATTTTATTATAATAAATACATAAAAGTTGTATACATAAATGTAATACTACGTATACACCGTGAAATTTTAGTCGTTTTGGACCCATCGTTCAGTGACTCCATTCATGCAACTGAACAACTTTCCCCAAGATACATGGGTCGAAATATGGAGTAAATTTTTGTAACCTCCCATACAAAATGTCTCATGTATGTTGCTTGGGGAAATTTGTTCGGTTGCATGAATAGAGTCACTGGACGATGGGTCCAAAACGACTAAAATTTCACGTCATATAAAGGTTGTATTTTTTAGAGGTATAGAACTTTAAATTGCAATAAAACAACGATGGATTGTTCGATTGACATGAATTTTATTTTTCCGAAAGATAATCTTGT
The DNA here is from genome assembly GCA_947363495.1 of Euzophera pinguis. Lineage (NCBI taxonomy): Eukaryota > Metazoa > Arthropoda > Insecta > Lepidoptera > Pyralidae > Euzophera > Euzophera pinguis. Next base: position 10,870,734 of record OX376176.1, read on the forward strand.
GGCATTACATTTTAAATATGATTTCTGGCATATGACTGCCACGGTTGGCTCGGATGTAGTCCAATCTGGACGTCCAATTTTCGATGACTTTTTCCAACATTTGTGGCCGTATATCGGCAATAACACGGCGAATGTTGTCTTCCAAATGGTCAAGCGTTTGTGGCTTATCCGCATAGACCAATAACTTTACATAGCTCCACAGAAAGTAGTCTAGCGGTGTTAAATCACAAGATCTTGGAGGGCAATTCACAGGTCCAAAACGTGAAATTAGGCGGTCACCAAACGTGTCTTTCAATAAATCGATTGTGGCACGAGCTGTGTGACATGTTGCGCCGTCTTGTTGGAACCACAGCTCCTGGACATCAAAGTTAGTAATCATGGCTCTATACCGATCACCATTGACTGTAACGTTCTGGCCATCATCGTTTTTGAAGAAGTACGGACCAATGATTCCACCAGCCCATAAAGCGCACCAAACAGTCAGTTTTTCTGGATGTAACGGTGTTTCGACATACACTTGAGGATTAGCTTCACTCCAAATGCGGCAGTTTTGTTTGTTGACGTAGCCATTCAACCAGAAGTGCGCTTCATCACTAAACAAAATTCGCTTATGAAAATCGGGAACAACGGCAATCTCGTTTTGGGCCCATTCGACGAATCTACGCCTTGCTTGATGATCGTTTGGCTTCAATTCTTGAACGAGTTGGATTTTGTAAGCACGCAAACCAAGATCCTTCCGCAAAATCTTCCATAAAGTGGATGGACACAGCTCCAATTCCTGTGCTCGATGGCGGATGGACTCATTCGGGTCTTCCTCAATGCTACGCTCTACAGTAAGAATAGCTTCTGCTGTACGCACCGTACGGCGTCTCTGCTGATGCGAGTTATCAATAAGAGTAAACGTGGTGCGAAAACGTTCCATGGTTAGTCGAATTAACTGCTCTGATGGACGATTTTGTCGACGATAAAATGGACGTAGTGCGCGATACGTATTCCGCACAGAACCATTATTTTAGAAATAAAATTGCACTATTTGCAAGCGTTGTTCAGGCGTGAGTCTATTCATGATAAATTGCCAAACCAAACTGAGAATAAATCACTTGACAGCTGTTAAATCGGTAATGCCAACTTAAAGTTCTATACCTCAAAAAAAAAAACACCCCTTATGTTACAATTTAAATAAGTAGGCAAAATGGCTTAAATTTCAGTATTTTTCAGCTTAGTTTAACATTTTTTTTACAAGTAACCTTATCTTAAGAATCCCTACAAAAGTATGTATTTAATATTACATGAATACTCATATTTCATGAGTTTAAAACGCCATTTAAAACATGATGTATGTTCAAGAAAGCCATACATTAAGACGTCGAGGGTTGATTTACTACGAAGCAAGGGTGGCGAGCACGACGGGACTTAAATTTATAGGGCAAACGTGAAACTTTTTGACTTTAAGATGTTTTTCATTGAATTAGGCTATTTAAAATTTTTCGACTAGTAAGTTATATTTGATTGCTTATTAATATAAAGGATTTGTTTAATTGATTCAGGCATTATTTAGCGGAAGTTAAAGTTACAAACACTTGCCAAATTATTTAGCGTGCTTCCGCCACCAGTTAGTTCATGCAAATGATTGCCGGCCGGCACCCACCCACTACTGTCAGTCCCAACATGCCCACCACCATCAGTTTGCACATGCGACACGTGTTTCGCCTCTAAGCGAGGCATCTTCAGGCACTAGACTAAGCTGTTAATAGTTCGACGTATAAACGACGAATGACAAAACCATCGTACCGCTGTCAACCCCTCCCATTATACTACAACTAAGTGGTGGGATTATGAAACACTAGCTGTTTCCCGCAGCTCCACCTGCGGTATATAGCCTATGTTACTCAGGGTGAATGTAGTTTTCCAATGGTGAAAGAATTTTTGAAATCGGCACAGTTGTTTTTGAGTTTATTTATTACAAACATACACACAAAAATACAAACGTTTCCTCTTTATAATATTAGTGTAGATAGTGTACAAATGTAGATGTTAAGTAATGGAGAAATATTTAAATCAGTTTGTTTATACAAAATAAAACAATAAATGTTTGGACTAATAGTAGTGGGCGGGTGCCGGCCGGCAATAGTTTGCATGCACTAATTGGTGGCGAAAGCATGCAAAATCATACTCATACTTATATTATTTGTTTGACCTTCCTTCACGCCCTAACTAAACAACCAATCGACTTGATTTTCGGCATAGAGTTAGTTGAAAGAATGGAGAGTAACATAGGCTACTTTTGGTCCTGGTAAAACATCATGTTCCCAAAGGAGGTTTACACGCGGGCGAAGCCGCGGGCACAGCTAGTAATTTAGTAAGTGTTTATAAAGGATTTGATTATCATCCGCGCTTCATAAACTGATCAGAAATTAAAAGTGTGTTATTCTGATAGACGTTGTCTTCCTAATAATTTCTTATAATACCACCAGGAGTGCTTTTTTGAAAAGCATGACTAACGCAAAATCGGTGAGTCGAATGATTTTTAATTGACATATGAGTCATACATACATCAGTTAATAACCACAATGATACGAGAAAAGGTAAATAAATAATATAAGTTTTAATAAATAAACACACAAATTCGATTAAAACACAAAAAGTAACAATACTGTAAAAATACCCAGGGATTAAGCCAGCAGCTTCGGTCTGAAATTAAAGATATAATCTAGAAATAAGATCCAGGTCGCCGCAGTAAAAACGTATTACCTACTTTAACGGGATTGCAACTGACTTGTCGCGCGCAGACGGGCGATTTTTATCGGATAATTGTGAAAAAAAGTGATTAATAATGAATCTTTGAATCTACATATATAAAAATCAATTGCTGTTCGTTAGTCTCGCTAAAACTCGAGAACGGCTGGACCGAATTGGCTATTTTTGGTTTTGAATTATTTGTGGAAGTCCAGGTAAGGTTTAAAAGGTGAATATATTCGGAGGCGGTACGAAGTTTGCCGGGTCAGCTAGTATAAAATATAAATGACTGCTGTCGTTTGAAGGGTTAAAGGAACCACGTCAGAAGGTTCCAAAAAAACTCCTACCTACTGGATATGATGACTGATAAAAAAGTCACTGTCTCTGAGCATGTTCCCATTTTCTTAGGTTTCCGTACCCAAAAGGTAAAAAGGGTATTAGTATGATTTTGCTGTCCTTCTGTCAACAAACTTTCTTTTCTTAAATATATATTATGTAAATGGTGCAATAAAGTATTCATTCATTCATTCAAACAGTTGAAATTTTCACAGATGATGTATTTCTGTTGCTACCAAAACAACAAATAAAATATAATTTTTAAGGGGGCTTACATACAACAAACGTGATTTTTTTGCGGTTATTATCTATAAAATAAAGTCTACTTGAACTTGACCGGTAATTTTAATTATTAAACAATTTATTGTATATATATAATTGATTGGTAATATTGTTTCAAATTCTCATTTTAAAATTTCTTATGTCTGCTATAGCGCATTGGGTGTATCTTGTAATGATATTGCATGTATGAATATGAAATAAATAAATAAATAAACTTTGGCCCCACGACTGCTCGACGTCGTTGGTGACAGGAGGGCTGGCTCATATCTCGCGCAAAGAATAGCGCGGATATGTGGCTGGCGTTCTTGGAACCATGCCACAAAGACACCAGTTTTATATTTTCAAGTTTTTAGTTTTAATTTAATTTTACTTAGTAGTTTATTTTATGTTAAATTGAACCGAATAAATAAATTAAGAATAGCGCGGAAAAACGATGGCCTATGTCTTCTACATTTATTTCTTCTTCCATCGACACGGTATTATACTAATCCAGAAATTAGTCACTAGTACCTGAACACCTCTGTCAGAGGACAAGTATAAGTCATTTGCAGGTATTTGGGCATCTAGCACACGACAGCAGATGCGCCAATAAACAAGAAAGGAGCGTTTTATTGACGCTAGTCTGCAAAGCCTTCCTAACGAGATTGCCACCCGGCACGCGCGATCGTGTCATGGTTCATGGTGAGATGAAATGTATGACTGTAGCCAGACATATTCGTTCTACATACTATATTACTCTTTGCATAACATACTATTCTGATTCTGAAAGTTTTTTTAAAACTTTTTGCCATTAATAATTTAATAAAGTAAGTATTATTTAACTAAGGGTACTGAAATCGAGGATATAAATAGCTTCAAGGAAAAATATATTTAAATGGTTGGTTGAAAAAGCATACTATAGTGTCAAAGAGTTACTTACTGACAAGTTCCAAAATGCTGTCCAATAGGACAAACATGTTGCATGCCGGACGGCTGTTTGTGGTCCAAGATCTTGTAATTGCTCTATATAATATCATCGTACACCCTAAATACGCAATAAAGTTGATTGATTGGTTAATTTTTACACATTTATGTGTCTCTACCTAGAATTTTTCGTGTCTAATTAAATATAAAATTGTATTATAAATCGGATAGTGACATACCTAATTGTTTTCCCATTTAAGATACAGTTTTCTGTTTTAATACGGTTTTATCGCGTTTATTACTTATTTATTTACACCTGACGTTTCAAACACTTTACAGCGTTCATGGTCGCAGGCAGACTAAGTTAACATTTGTCTTTGATGTCATAAGATTACAAACTACCGCCTGAAATTTTTTGTTCATACATGCAGACATTTCTGTCATTAATTTGGTGCGATACTAGGAAAATGCAATTGGGTATTCTAATCAATTTATTTTTATCATTCATATGAAACATTTCACTACCAGAAACTGAAAACAGAAAGAATTTTTAAATCCGTTCTTAATTAAGCAAGTTATGAGCCTTTGAAATTCGGTGGAACTGTCAAAAACAAGAAAAGGACGCACGTGTGTGCAGTGACGTCACTGCTACTTGGTTTCGTGCGTACAAAAGAGATAGCAAGACGTCCCCACCACGCTCCCACTTTTCTTTTTAAAAAATCTTTAAAATCCAATTACTGCCTTAATTAACAACCAATTTTGTTGTTGTTTTCAGAATCGGTTACTTTTTAGTGTATATATTGTTTCGTATGCAAATATTGCCCAAGTATTAATACAGTCAAGAAGTCTAGATAAGATAAGATAGATAAGATAATTTATTTATTTGCAAGAATACAGTGCACACATAGATATTTAGTTAATTATAATTTCGTGTATTCCACTCTCAGATGAGTATGCAAAAAAAGAAATAATAAAAACAGAAAATAATTTAAATATGTCCCATTATGTTAATAAGATTTATACAATAAAATTATTTAAAAAATGTCAAATACTAAAGATAGATACAAAATTTTAAGATTATTTTAATTATGTACAATTATCGTTCATATATTCATCAACACTATAATAACATTTAGCCATTAGAAATTCGAACAAATTTCTCCCAAATACATCTAATTCTAATTCTTTATATGCTGAGGGTATATGGTTGTATATCTTAATTGCCATACAATATGAATTCCTATGTGACATAGTCAGTGTTCTCATTGGCAAACATAATCTATCTTTGTGTCTTGTTCTCGATCCCTCATTATCTTCATGTTTAGTAAACAAATATTCGTGTTTACGTACAAAAAGACACATTTCTAAGATATATAGACAGGGCAGAGGAAGAATAGAATGCTTTTTAAAGAGCGGTTTGCAACTTTCTAGTGGGCCGGCATTAGAGATTGCCCTTACACATTTTTTCTGTGTTATGAATGCTCTTTTAACCTCTACTGAATTTCCCCACAATATCAAACCATATCTAAGAACAGACGACACATAACCATGATATGCAGTCAGAGCTGCTTGCATTGATGCAATTTTCTTAACCCTTCTCAACACATATACAAATCTATCCAACTTATTACAAACGGTATAGATATGTGATTTCCAGTTGCACATACTGTCAATGGTTATACCTAAAAAAACTGTTGACTCTATTCCTTCTAACTTTACGTCATTATATGTAATGTTAATCTGTGTTTTAAATTTGTCAATATTATGTGTCCTAAAATTAATAAGTTTAGTTTTTGTTAAATTTAATGTCAAATTGTTTTCATTTAACCAATCGTTTACGTCCTTAAGTGTATTACATATATCATTTTCGAAGTCAATACCATCTCTCTTTTCTATAAGTAGAGTAGTGTCATCAGCAAAGAGTATGCATTTATGATTAATTGCGTCCGGCAGATCGTTTATATATATAAGGAACAGTAGTGGTCCCAATATACTTCCTTGGGGTACACCGCACTTAATTTCACTATATGTCGATTTATATTCCTTTTTGTTGTTACTTGTAACTTTAGATATTTGTACACACTGTTTGCGAGATTGGAGGTAACTTGTTATCCATTTATGTGCAACGCCCCGTATACCATAGCGCCACAATTTGTCTAACAGATCTTCATGTGAAACGAAATCAAATGCCCTAGTCATGTCTATAAATACAGCAGTTACAGGAGTCTTTTTATCAAGATGTTCAGTAACTTCCTTTATTAATTCAAAGCAAGCTAACGTAGTTGATCTATTTTTCCTAAATCCATATTGCTCTGATTTCAATATCTTAGATTCAGTCAGAAATGAGTATATTTTGTCATTAACTACTCTCTCTATAATTTTTGAAATCACTGACGTCAAAGATAATGATCTATAATTGTTTAATTTATTTTTATCTCCTTTTTTAAATAATGGTTTAACAATAGTATTTTTTAAACGAGATGGATATATACCTTCGCTTAAAGACAGATTTATAATATGCGCTAGTGGGATACACAACTGTTTAGCACATAATTTCAATACCTTTGTGCTTATATTGTCAAAACCCGTTGAATTAGTGTTCTTGAGACCCTTTACTATTTTAAATATATCAATGTAATCAACTGGAGTTAGAAAAATACTATTAATGTTATTTTCTATATTTTTAATGTAGGAATTATTTTTATTTTTACTTGTGGAGTTGGAAGTTAAAAAATGTTTGTTAAAAAGTTCTGCTATTGTTTGTGGATCAGAATGGATAATACCATTTTCTTTAATTTCCTTTACATTCTCCTGAGATAATTTAGCGGTTGTATCTTTTATAATGTGCCAAGCTGCTCTGCATTTATTTTCAGCATTTTTTATGAACTTTGTATTTATTAAACTTTGTGCCTTATTAATACATTGTTTTAAAACTTTACTGTAGTTATTATATTTGATTTTCTTAATTAATTTATTGCCTTTCGTTAATTGATATTTTATATATAATTTCCTTTTTGTTACACAGCTCATTTTTATACCTTTAGACATCCATCTATTTTTTTTAGATTTGTTACTACATTTAACTTTAATAATAGGAAAGCATAAATCATAAAACAAGGTAAGCGTATCATGGAAATTATTAAAAGCTATTTCAACATCATACTCATTTAGTACGTCGTTAAATGATAACGATGATATGCATTTAACAAATTTGGCTATATTATACTCGCACATGTCTCTCTTTTCTTCAAACCATTGGATAGGCGCCTTTTGCATATACTCTTTTCTTTTTTCAATTTTGATAGATACGGTTTGAGCAGTTTCATGATCAGAAAGGGCCAAGTAATGAATACCACTTTCAACCTGCTCAACATTACTCGCAATCAAGTCAATACATGTTTTTTTTCGCGTTTGTTTTTGTATATGATTAGTTAAATTGTAATTACTTAGAATGGACTTAAGCTCCCTGGATTTATCATTATCGGTCAAATAATCTATGTTCCAGTCCCCACATAAAATTATTTTTTTGTTATTCTTGCGAGAAATCATATGTAATGACTTACTAAGTGAATTAAAGAAAATTCTTATATTTGACTCAGGTATTCTATATACACAGGCTATTATAATATTAAATTCTGGCAGGTCTATTGCACAGGACTCGAAACAATATTCATGAGCTTCCATTCTGTCACAGATGTTCGTATAACATAAACCCTTTTTTACTAAAATACATGATCCACCCCTACTTTTTGTAATTCTGGAGTAGTTTGCTGCCAAATTATAGTCTCTCATATTAAGATTTAATTCAGACCCTTTTTTAATAAATGATTCTGTTATACAAAGGATATGAATATCTCCAATATTTTCATGTAAGTCCTCTAAAGCTATCTCCAATAAATCCGTTTTATTTATAAGTCCTGCAATGTTTTGATGCAACAACGTTAGTTGAGTGTGTGTATTAGGAACGAAAAAGCTCATTTACAGTTATTGAATTTTCAGTATTAGATACATTTGGTAAATTTCTTGTAAAATAATACGGAATAGTTCCTTTAAGAGTTATTTTTTTTATTTCATTATTATTTATATTTCTATTATTTTTAATATATTTTAATTTTCTATTAATTATGAGACAAAAATAGTTTTCTTATTTACCTGCTAGTTACTGAGATATTTTTCTAAATTTTTCTAAAACCCTAATATTGTAAGTTCTAACACAATATTTTTCAAAGGATAATCTTTGCAATTTTGCAATTTCCTAAGACAAGTTGCATCCAAAGCCGCTGGAAGGCATTTTTCACTGGATCTAATTTTCACCACCCTAGCTCTAAACGAGTTGAGTATAAATTATGGTTTCTCACTTTTAAATAAATTAAATTCTCCTTTTTTCGCGATTGTTACACATTAAATTAAACTACCGTTAAAAAAAATACCGTTTTTTTTTCTAAAAGTGTACCTCCATTTTATGATAGTGTTGAGTTTATCGGTCATTAATCTACTTAATTCTGCACTTGCCTCTTTTATTAGTTTTATTTATAACACTTAGGGTAGAGGGTTGATAACCTGAGATACAGGAGTAATCCTAGTTCAGGTTATAGCATAGATATTCGAAAATATTCTGTACCTTTTCTATAATTTTTTTATTTTTAGTTGCTGTGTGTGTACCGTATGGTGAGCAATAACCTTTTTTATTTTTTTTATTTTTAAACTAAAGCACTGCATATTTAATACATAAAACCGTGACCACGGCCGTTGTAACACGGTTGAAACGTCGGAAGTATGCACTTAATCCCGATAACCATATTTCCGTACTTAATATTAAAAATGCGAAAGTCTGTCTGTTACGCTTTCACGGCCGAACCGCTAAACGGATTTTGATGATATTTGATACGAATATAGTTAAAGCCCCAGGGTGAAACATGGGCTACTTTTTGACGCAGGCGTGCGTAAAATAAATACAAAACTCTTCAATGCTCACAAGGAAACATGACAAGTAATTGAATAAGCTAAGTAAATAAATAAGATGGGAGAAATAACGAAAGATGAATACGGAATACCCCTCTCGTGAACAAGAACCTAAATCCCAACAAAAGAGTACAAGCTTTAGATACTGTCGTCTCGAAATTTCGTTACGAATTTAAGATAAACTTTACAAAATCGAATTATCTTTTGAACGCGCTCTAATGAATATTCAAATAAAATTTATCGGGTTTGGACTTTAAAAGCATTGAATTGTAAGTTTTCAATTAAATTATAAACTAGCTGTTGTTCCTAGTTCATTAATTTTGAGTGGGTTACATAGTCAACCCTGTGCACCAAAGGTTCGATATCAAGTTTTTTTTAATAGACTCATTTCATTCCACTGCTGGGACTATCCCTAATTTTTACTACCTAAGCCTTAAAACATGAGTGTGGAAGCAAATCTATACTAATACTATAAATGCGAAAGTCTGTCTGTCTATTACGCTTTCACGGCCAAACCGCTGAACGGATTTTGATGAAATTTTGTATGAATATAGTTGAAGACCCGGAGTCAACAATAGGCTACTTTTTGACGCAGGCGGAGCTGCGGGAAAAAGCTAGTTTAATAAAAAAGACTTCAAAAGAAAAGGCGCTTCGAACATAATAACGCCACATTGTCGAATATTACACACTAGGGACAAGGCTTTCATTATAATGACGGTATTAAAATAAAATAAGGGCGTCCTTTATGTGAATATCAAAGTCTTTTTATAGTGAATTGTTATTATGGTTCTGTAGCCAAAGGGTATAACGGTATCCTATTACTGAGACTCCGTTGTCCGTCTGTCTGTTTGTCACCAGGCTAACTCTCATGAACCGTGAAAGTTAGACAGTTGACATTTTTACAGATGCTGGAATTCTGTTACCGTTATAACAACAAATACCGAAAAACAAAAAAACAAAATAATGCACAGCAGAAACCCTTCGTGCCCAAGTGTACCAATAAGTGGCCATGGTCACAACTTGTGACCGTGGCCACTTATTGGTACACTGTGACTCACGACCCTATCGTTGGCCGCTAAGATGCGGTGGACTGAATATAGCTATACTGTACTCGGTAATTTTCAATAGATGATCTGTATAATTTGATACCACAAGCGGCTAAACAGTTGAGCTGAACCACACCACGAGAGGGGATAAATGTTTCTAATTGACACTTCAAAACAAAATTTCAATAAACAGGTCAATCAGCATTGTTTTTAATTTAGTGAGCAAAGAACAATTATGTTGTTATATTTTCACTCTCCTTAATTTCCCTTAAAGACTAGCCCTGGGGATCTGACCTCTATTAAGGCCCATCTTGGACAACCTTTTCTGTAATTGGACCAAAATGGTTCGTTTAAGGAGCTATGTTGGGGTATTAGTAGGTTTCTAAACACAAAAGGTCTAATTAAGCGTGATCAAACAATTTACAAGTATGCCCACATTGCCTTATATATTAAAAGTTGTTGTCCGGGAGTCCGCTCCTTTGGGGACTTCGTGATATTTGTTCTAGGCTTCGTTTCCTAAGCACAGTGCGGTTTATCTCCTTACTGTCGAGTAAACAAGATAATATGTTAATTGGCACTATTGAAGTATTAGGATTGTAGTAATATGGTTTATTTCGACAAGACTGTAAATAGGTAATCGACATCTTAAATTTCATCAAAAACAATGAAACAGTAAATTTTATATTATTGACGACTGGGTGCTAAATCACTAAAAAGATTACTTTCATGGACATTGGGCGTGGTTATGAGGCGGTCACCACCTTATCATGATTTATTATTTATGTACTTAAATTTATTACAGTATATATTTAATCAAAACCTAATCTTACTATAACAGATAAACCAATATAAAATTGTGAGCTTAAAGCTGTTAAATCGATAGGTAATTAGTGTGACGTATTGATAATAAATTACGTATTGGTATAAAAGATTTGAATTAAGGATTCAATACTAAACACAAGCAAAACCTACCAAATTTACATTTACACAGCTATTTAGGGACATCTTAAAAGGTTTCCATTTCACCTTTCGCGACATATTAACATAACAATTTAATAAGGTATAGTTAGACGCAGACGTTCCCCAAGGAGCGTAATTTGGGCCACTGGCTTAAATTCTTCATTTAGTAAATTACTCGTTTTGTGAGAAATGTGGCGCAAAGGCGTTGTTGCGAATAGAATGTTGAGATGAGGTATTTGCGGTTAGGAGAACTAGCGAGGAAACCATTTGGTGGTTATTTCGTTTGTGTAACTTAAATATTACATGTCAATTTTGCATGTCTTGAACTGAGACGTGACAAGGGAGTAAATTTTATTTGTTGAATATTCTTTCTGTTTTATTTAAAAATAAAAGAATTGCTTAAAGCAAAATTTGAAGATGGTTTTAAATCGTTAATAGTTAATAGTTAGGTAGTTATATATTTATAGGTAGTAGACGGTTTTACAGGAAAGATCATACCTAATTTATTGACGCTACAAAACTACCAGAAGAGAAATCAGCTATGGTTAGTTAAGACTAAATCATTTTTTTTATTTGATAAATATGTTTGAAATTAAAATATATTCTTCAAGCTTTTATGTGTATGTCAATTACGAGTACATTTTTTTCACTCGAAATATTTTTGTTCAAGTTTTTCCAATAGAAGACAAACAACTCTTTTTTAAACTTTCAAGTTATCAAAGTTGTAGTATTGTAAAAACGGAAAGTTCCGGTGATCGAAAGCTAGAAAGCTCGGAAAATGCTGCATTTACTGGGAAATCCGAACGGTTTTCCTTTCAATTTGAAAAATTGAAAATGTTAACACAGTATGTATACAAAAGGCGGCCTTATCGCTCAAGCAATCTCTTCTAGGCAACCTTAGGGTAGTTTGAAATATAAAAGAAAGGAGAGACACGGATATGGTGCATAAAGAACAGGACAACGCTAGGCAGAATAACAGAAATACACGATACATAAACTACTTAAAATAAATACTCATCATCATCATTTCGTGTAAGTTACATTGTCAATCGACCATGTACACCCTGGTGTCAGAGTTGTGCGGAACAATAAATACTAATATACATAAATAAAAAATAAATAAACTATAAAATTACACGAGAAGTGGAGACTGAAACAAGATGTACTGAAAAGGAACGAAGTTACTGTGAGGAAAGAAAGTAGGACTTTACTTGCGACTTAAAACTGGTCAGAGTTTAAGCCGTTCGAATAGGCAGTGGAAGGGAATTCCACAGTCGCGTTGTCTTGACAGTAAAAGAATCAGAGTAGAAGGTAGTGGAGTGAGCAGGAGTATTTAGCGTAGATTTCTTCTTGAATAGCCGATTTTTTGAATTACTTTTTTTAAGAACCACCACAGGAAAGCGCTTCCACACGATACCACCGTAGTGCTGAGACACTTTTCTTGGTGGGTCAGAACATACTCCTTGTTTTGTTAGCGACTAGCACAGAGTGTACAGGTAAAAGGAAATATATGCCTTGATCTGGAGAAAGATACTTACTTACCACACTAACATCTCTCTATAGCAAATGCGAAAAAATATTATCAAAAGTGGAATGCGACCGTGAAAAAAATCACGATGCCCAGTAGTGGGAAAACCTCCATCAGTCTTTTTGTTATGTGTAGCGGATATGAAATTATGAATGTAGCCCAACTTTTATAAAAACCTCAGTGGTGTTCGTAATCATCTGGTTTTCTCCTTCATCAGCCCGGTGTCACCCAAAGTCAGGTAAAGGCCTCTTCATGGTTGTTTCGTGCTGCTCGCATTCAGCTTTTGTTCATAATTTTATGGAGATTGTAGGCCCATCGCATTTATAGTATCCCGACTTTTCATCGTCCGGTGCAAACATAGAAAATGACATCGTTCGCCTCACACAAAAACCTTGCTAGTGCTGCCCCCAGCGGATTATCTCTTCAGTCGGAGTCAGATAAAGCTAAATGTATTCCGGACTTCCAATCTCCGTTAGGTTTGTGACCCACTTGCTCTTGTCAGGTTGGCACGTGGCCAGCCCTGGCCGTTGTCAAAAGCGCCAGGTTGAATTTTTGATGACCAATTTTGGCGAAACCTTTGTGATTATCCCTGAAAATATTTTTGGCACTGATCTTCGTACATTTAGCAATTTAGTTCTGAGAATATTAATCCCGACTTAAACGTTTATTTGTTACTACTTCGAGCTTTATCTTTCGAACCAATATTCTTGAAATTTTGTATAAACAACATCATAAATTTAAAAGCTTGGCTCTAGACTGTGGAATCCTTTTCATCCATTCTTGCACATTTTTGTCTGTCATGAGCTAGTTTCTTTAATTTCTATTATGAAACAATACGTTAACCTTCTCCTTTGATTGTTTTATATAAAGAAAATAGGGGTACAGAAAACAAAGGGTACCTTCCTATTTTCATTTTTATTTGTGAGACGATTTCCTGAACAATATCTGTCAAAGGTTATGGATAAGCCTGTGTATAATTGTCGGCTAAACCCAAAACATACTCTAAGTCAATATTTGTACAAGCTATTTCTATATATAATGGATCATTCTACTAAAACCAGGAACAGGTTGGGATAAAGCTCCACACACACCACAAACGTTTTGGTCGACCAGTATAATAAGAGCTAACTTATAACACTCAGTATAGATAAAATCATTTTTTGAAAGAACTTGTTTGAAATTGTTCTGTTAAATTGCCGTACTATACTATACAATCTGGAATGTCATTCAATAATAATAAATTTATTTAAATAACATATATAAATTCTCCCTTTTAAATCAAGATTTGAACAATATGCGGGCCAATAAACGACATTTTCAGGAGCTCTTCTGAAATTGGTCACGTTTACTAGATAGGTCTAACAACTCCCTAATTGAATTTCAAAACTTGCAGCTGTTGTTTTGGAAAAGTTTGATTTTAGGAGTTTTGGTATCCATATGTTAATTTGACGCGATGATATTTTGATTAAGAAGAAAATTTTAATAATGCAAATAATTATCATTATCTTTTTAAAATTAATTAGTTTTTTTATTGTATTTTATTAGTAGAGTTTTGTATTGTATTGTAGTTTTTGTGTGGAAGATATTAACGGTATCTTGTGAGTCAAGACTAAACAAAGAATAGACCACCACGGAATCTTTTTAGATCTATCCAGTAATTTAAAAAAATGCGATTACTGAACAAATTCTGTAATTTAATGTTTTTATAAATTTGCTGTTTTGCTTTGAGAACCTTCTCCTTTTGAAATGCGAATGAAAACAAACTTGACTAGTCCCTTTAATATAAATTAAATAGAAATTTGAAATGTTTTCAAAGGTTGACTTTTCAGAAAGAGCCACGCCAACTGTCACATCGCATTTAATTAGAATTCTAGACGTATCTGCTTTGTTTGCGAAATAAGCTTATTACTTTTTCCTGAAATTGTAGCTTTGATATTAAAATTTGGATTTTCTTTGGCTAATTTTAATATTTCCAAATGAATATGTACATTTTTGCCATTTTTGTAATTGAATCGTCAACCGCATTATTTTTGCTAAATAGGTGAGAAGAAAGTTTAGTATGTATAAAAAAAATATAATATTTGTTTAATCTTTATTGGGCCCTTAAAAAAAATACAAATGGTGGTGGTAATATCAATCAACCAAATCATTTATTTGTGAAAACATAGATTGTAAGGTATTAGTGTTAGAGCAGCAATTCAGAATCACTATGATTTTGCTGATAGTCATAGAATCGAAGATTAATTAAGAATTAAAACAAAATCTGGCTTTGTTTTTTTTTATATAAAAATTTAAATTAAAACAACGTTTAAAACACATTAAATGTAATATATTTTTATTTTAGCAATTGAAGAAGTGTCTGTACTTGGAAAGTATCCAGACGTTGAAATAAAAATTCGAAAAAGGTATGGATTAAGCCTCGGGTTTCTATCAGATATCCCTTGAGATGGCAGGCGGTAAATCAATATTATCTTTAAGAAATCTGAGCCGCCCCGTACCACATAGACAAATATTTGAACTTACTTATGGTATTAATTCTATTTTCGATCCTAATAAACTTCCTAATGAATTTCGGAGAAAGCGTGATTGATACGATGAGCAATATTATCTAGACGACCTCGTAATTTGTATGGTAACAGATTCCATCCTCGTTAAAACAAATAATTTGAGGATTAAAATTAATTTTACATAAATCTTTTTAATTTTCTGATTAAAGAGCAAAAGATAAATGAAAGTACTTATAGTGCACGGTTATTAAAAATTAAATTGTAGAATTCCAAATTGGTAAAGTTAGCGGTGAAGGATTATGATGTGGAAAAGTGTTTTCGGATGAATAAACAAAATATTTTAGATTTCGTTCTTATTAACTGAAATCTATATTTGCTTTAATGTATTTGTAAGATTAAATCTTAATTCCTTTTGCTTTAGAGGGAGATAAGGATCTGAAGATCCAAACCAAAATCACACTTAGAAAAACAGTGGGCCAATATTTGATAAAAAATGATTAAATGCTACATATGAACAGATTGTTATCGCTTCGAATATGTAAATGATTCTTCACATGTATTTCTCTAACCTAGAAACTTACCACCTGAGTGAGCAATATTTTGGGCACCTAGATCTCGATATGAGGAACGAAAGATCATACACTACTAACTGCGATATAAAGTGTCATGTGAACAGAGCCACGTGCAAAAGCTTCTACAAAATACTACTTGCCTTCTGTTGGATGAAAATGATGGAAAATCCGGTTGAAATTCCCGGATATACAGCCTACATGAGGATTGAATGCAGTCATGCTCGCAGTGAGGGAACGAAAAAGCGGATTCGAGAGGATTGGCTGATGGATAAAGTGCGAATTTCCATCGTACGTGAATTGTTTTTCGTGTCGTATTGGAAATTTTGCAAGATTTAGGACATTAATTCTGCGTTTTTTTTTTGGTTGATTTGACTAAAGCTATAGCTATATTGCTGTTTGTTAAAATTTGAATGTTAAATAGTGCAGAAACCAGATGGCATAAAACGTTGATTTCGCGATCGAATTTAATTCAATGTTTTTGGAAACACAAAATTCTTTAACCTTTCGACCGATTTGACACGGATCAGTCCCGATAACAATTAAATATCAGTTGTTATAAAAATTCTGAAAGCCAGGTTTTCTGTCTGCCAGACAGGTTAATAAAGTTATATTTTGCACAAAATGTTTAGAAAACTGTTTTTTTTTTCTTTATTTGTTTCGCTTGCATCTCAGGTTGTATTACATTTTGTAATTGACAAATATACATTTTAATTGTTTAAAATGGACAATAGTAATTAAAAAAATAAATAATCTAACTTAATAAAACTAAACTATATCTAAAACAAAAGAAAAAGAAAACTTAAAAACTAAATTTAATCTAAAGTGGGCCCCCTTGGCAGGGTTCCCATCACGCAGGCAGCATTCCCGCGCTGAATAGCGATGGCTATCCGTTGAGCGAGAAAGCTGCCCGCGCGAGGGTCGCCTGTTATCTCCTTTAGGCGTTTGCTGAGCTCCCTATGAAGCCCCTGTGCGCCTTTGCCCCATGAACCCAGTGTCTCGACACCAAAAGCTACAAATTCGTAGTGTGTGCCGAGACAACTGTATTTATTTATTTTAAAATGTTCCCGGGCGTCCGCTGCCGCACCATTTTGTAATTTGTTTATTTGTGTCTTTATGTTTTCTTTTCATGATATAATCGAGTAAAAAATAAAATTATTATATCTCCGCTTGGAATTCACGGGTTCTCCGGTCCTTTGAGAGGCTTGCGTGGGGGTGTTGATCCAACGCGTAGAGGCCCTTTGGAGAAGTTGATGTCATGTGGTGCTCCTGCCGAGTAGGGTATTATTGGGGATTTCAAAACAGGTAGTTTTCATCACACCGCTCATTTCATTCGCTCGGTGTGATGAAAACTACCTGTTTTGAAATCCCCAATAATACCTTTGGTTTTTCAAAAAATACGGAATATCAGTCAACGGCGCTTGGTAAAATGGTATGCATAAGTAATAGGATAATTTGACTCACCTGATCCGATTGCTGTTTGTTCACACTACACTAGATTGTTACATTTTCACACTAAACAACTTTTAATAGTATAAATATATTGCAACCAAAATACATATTACTCTAGTGATTAATAATTGATGAACAAGGAAAATCGTTTGCCCAGGCCGATTGCTCATACCGATGATCAAATTGGTTGGCATCTTACTAACGATCAGTGTCTCAAATGATCTTCGGGACGCCCTTGGTAGACGCCGAGTTATCCCATTACTGGCCTCGATTAGGTCGTACCGTTCACCGTTTGGTTGGTGGCACCCAGTAAACTAGATTACTCTTTATCACCTTTTAGGACATTGGTACTTGAATAGCCAGGTCAATGGAAGACACTGATTTTCAACTGGCCTCGATTAGGTCGTACCGTTCACCATTTGGTTGGTGGCACCCAGTGAATCTCAGTTTAAACCATTAAATATGGACAATTCTGTACCCACCGCGACCGATATTGAGAATGTCTCGCTTTCTGATACATATTTACCAAATTCGACTGTTGGTATCCGGGAGAACAAATATTTCCTTTATCAAAAAACAAAAGAGGCTTTTCTTTAATTTAAAATAGGAATTCAATAAATTTATCCACTTCGTTTCGTAACAACGATACACGATCATGGTTATTACGGTAATGATAAAAGGAGTAAGTAAGAAGCACATTGTGTAAGTGTTGTGCTCATAGCATTTTGTTCTATCGATAAAAAAGAATTGACTTTTACTAAGTACTTACTTGAATAAAATCTAAGATCGCTAATCAATTTATAAACTATTGTAATACTGTGGTTATTTGTCCGTAGTGTAGTATAACTATTACTTTAGAAGACATTTTCACTTACATATTTATAAATAATAAGTAAGTATATGATATTACTGTATAATAGTAATGAGAAGTTATTGTATCGTTTCTAGCTAACCCAGCTAACGTTGTTTTGCACTATAAAATAGTTTACAACCTATTCTCAGACATACCTACTGAATACACATATAAAATTTCATCAAAAAAGGTCAAGCAGTTTCGGAAATTATCGATAAACTCTAGTTCAGTACTAGTGCTTGAATTTTGCTCAGTATGCCGACACCTGTGTACAGCCGACGGCATATAAACCCGACCAAATGTGTACTAGGTATTACCATATGTAAAAGTACATTTTTATCTGCCTACGGCTGTACCTCCGGTTTCATATTCGTAACTTATGGCTATTCGCACACTACAACGTCTTTTATTAAGCGGGAAAATAACCACTTATACACTTTATGATGATACGATTACGATATTATCTTTTTACCGTTTTTGGAATATTTTTTAATATTTTGTACATACAGCACTTTATAACAGAAATATGTCAAAAGTTTATAATTACTCGAAATATGAAGGAATAACAGTAACTCACAAAGCGTTATACTCCAACCAAAATTTTTTCTATGCACATCAAGTAGTAAATTACTGTAAGAATATAAAATCGTACCCGTAATGGTAATCGTAACCAGTCGTATCATTACACCGCTAAGCAATTTGCCGCGTGATAATTATCGTTCTGTATGTGACGAGCCTTTCAATAAAAACATAACCCTCTTTGATAATGGGTAGCAAAATAAATGATTATTTATAATGACGCAAGTAAATAGTAACATGAATAACATGCCTACATATAGTGCATATGCATGCGGCATACTTTGAGTATTCGATTTCACAGGAAATTATGCAATACTACACGTTGTTATTGACTTCTATATTTTTAATATTGAGATATTAAATTATTTATCAATAATTATTAAATTATGCTGACTTTACATTAAATGTAGTGGTCATCAACATTTTGGTACTTAAAATTTTTGATGGCTTTGCATATTTTCAAATAAAATATATGTACCCAAGTAAAAATATAGCTTTTATTCTTGGTTGACCATTCCTGAAAAAAAGTAGCGATTAAGCAAAAATCTACTTTAAATTCGCGCGTACCAATAGTTGTGAACTTTAAATATTTTCATAACTGAGAGAACGTTGTTCGACGCTGTCGTACCGCCCGCCCTGGTTGCGAAGCCCGCCTACTGTTGTTCCACCAGCAGTTAGTCGGTTGCTGAGTGCTTGTGCCAGCTGCCTGCCTACGCGCCTACCACTGTGCCGCTCAGTTGTCCTGCGTGCCACCCACACTTAGAAACACGAAGATTCGTTGCATTGCAATCATGTTCGTAAGTTTTTTAACATAGGTATTATTATTATTAGTACATTTTAAATCATTTCATTTTTCTTAACATACTTATAATATTCATTTATGTGTAAATTATCTTTAATAAAGTAACTATGTCTAGCGAGTTATTAAATGATTTATCATGTTTATTTCAGGTCCGACTCTGAGTATTACGATAAACGTTGCAAGCAGGCTAAGAAGAAGCTCGCTGAAGATTTCACCTCAGATTCCGAAGAAGTATCCGCTGCAAGCTTGATGTATGTATGATTGTTGTTTAATGTAATTTCGTTATCTATTCCCAGTTAGCAATCACTAGTTTCTCGGCTGTGTGTTCTCAGTTGTGTGTGTGTGTTGATTATTCTAAATTGATAGTAACTACGTGTGTTTGTGTTCAATCAAAACTTTATACTTGTAATCTCCGTGGTGTAATGGTTAACATACCTGTCTACTGTTCACGAGGTCCCGGTTTCTAGTATAAGTAATTGTATGTTTTGTTTCCAGTTATAAGAAAAAGGAACCTAAAGCTACGAAGCGGGTGATAAGTCGAGCACAGCCAGCATCCAAGGCTAAACGCCTGAAGAAAGCTTGGCAACTCGACAGCGACAGCGAGGAGGAAGCGGAAGCCCAGCGAGCAGCCGCCGCTAAGAAGATCCCTCCGTTGCTGTCAGTGCTGTCGCGCCGTGTAGCAGACGGTGTCCTGCGCCGCACTGCTAACCTCGCTGGCGATGTCTTTATAGATTTAAAAGTATACAATGTTGCTGATATAAAGAAGGTCGATCCCAAAGACCGTTGGGAACACGCGGTAGTCGCGCTAAAATTTCAGGGGAATTCCGATTCCCCTCAACTGATGCTCACAAAGGAGCTTATTAATAAGTGCAAGCCCCTCTTTACTGAAGAGGGTAAATTTTTTGCAACAAAAATTATTTAGTGTGCGAACCATTCTATAATTAAGTACCTATTTTATGTTATATACAAATAAAAGTTTTTATTTCATTTTATTAATATACTTATTTTTATTAGGTTATTATGCCCCGATGCCAATTTCGTTTTTTATAATTAAATAACTTGCAATAATTAAATAAATCTAAACTTATTCTGTTTTCCATTTTATTCATGAGTTTTAATTAATTTTTTATCATATTCTGATATCATCTTTTAATTGCAAGTAGTCAATTAAATAGAACAATATCTTTAATAAGCAATCACTTAGTTTTAAGAATAAGTACAATGGGGAAGGGAACAGTATATTGTACAGTGTGTGATATATCTGTTAAGTCTAGCTCGTTATCTGCACACTTGCGAAGTAATATCCACAAAAACAATAGTTCAATAGAAGTTAGTGAAGGTATTGAGAAAGTAAGTAGTGCATTCAGAAGTCGAATCGCCTCATATAGAGTGAGACCTCTAAACGCGGACCGTGTGCTCGAGTCTGAGTCAGACTTGTCCCCCGTGTCCCCCGCTGACTTCTTGCGCACACTTCGTTCTCGTGTACACCAATTGATTTCGGCTAGACAGGCTACATTTCATTGTATAAAAGTTAACTTTGAATTTTTCGCGGAGTTTAATTTACCTAAAAATAGCACCACCGACATAAAATCATTTGCAACCCAAAACAAAATATTTCAAAATGATTGTGATTTTAAGGATTATTATTCTAACATGATTGACATAATTTCAACAAAAATTTCTGAATTTCAGGAAAAAGATTCTGGGTGGACCTTGATACGTAATCTTTACTTAGAGGTCAATATTAATAAATATAATCCATTGAGAGTTGGTCAATTTATTGAATTGCCGAAAAGTATTAAATCTAAACGCGCTTGTATTAATATACAAAATGGGGATGCGTTATGTTTCGTGTGGTGTGTAATGGCAGCGCTATTTCCCGCCAAAAATAACGCGCATAGAATAACCTCATATCCGAGTTACGAAAACATACTTAACATTCGAGATATCAAGTTTCCGGTCGGCTTCAAAGATATTCAGACTTTTGAGAGAAATAATACTCATATAAGCGTTAACATATACGGTCTTGTAAATAACCATAAAGTAGTGGGACCCCTTTACAAGACTCGACAAAAAAGAAAGAACCATGTGAATTTATTACTTTTGGAAAAGGGAGAAAAAAAACATTATTGTTTAATAAAAGATTTAAGCAAATTAGTCAGATCACAGCTCACAAAACACAAGGAAAAAATTTATTTTTGTGATGAATGTATGATATTTTTTAATAAAGAAATATTATTCAATTCTCATATTTGCAGCGGAGTACGTACTGTTTTGCCTGATTCGAATACTTACATCCAATTTAATCATTATGATCGGATGCAAGATGTGCCTTTTGTAATCTACGCAGACTTTGAATCATTGTTAGAACCAAAATATGGTGACAATAAGCATAACGTGAACACTACAGTCTTACATAAACATGTGCCTGCTGCGTTTGGTTATTATATTGTTTGCTCGTTTGATAGCTCTCGCAATAAATACGTATCGTATCGCGGGCAGGATTGTGTTGACAAATTTCTGAAATATTTATTTGAAGATGTTACGGAAATTAATAAATTATTGAAAGAAACTATTCCGATGATTCCATTAAGTGTAGAAGAGAAAAGACAATTTGATACTGCAAAATACTGCTTTATCTGTGAGCAATTACTTTTTGACAACAAAGTAAGAGATCATTGTCATCTAACTGGAAAGTTTCGCGGGGCCGTTCACTCTTATTGTAATCTTAAATACAGGTTACCAAAATTTGTACCAGTATTTTTTCATAATTTGTCTGGGTATGACAGTCATCTTTTTATTAAACAGTTGGGAGAATCTCAGGGCAGAATTAAAGTAATAGCAAAAAACAAAGAAAATTACATATCTTTTACAAAATTTGTGAAAACCGGTCGTCAGGAGTTTTTGCCAGTTCGATTTGTGGATACTTTTAAATTTTTAGGTACTAGCTTAGATAAGCTTGTAAGCAACTTGAATGAAGCCAGTTTTGTCCATTTATCTCAATTCTACCCAAAGAAAGAACAGTTTGATTTACTAACTCGTAAAGGTGTTTATCCTTATGAATACATGACGGACTGGAATTGTTATAAGGAAAAGAAATTACCACCGCGAGACTGTTTCTATAGTACTATAATAAATGATATTGTTTCAGAATCCGATTACAATCACGCCAAAATTGTTTGGTCAATGTTTAATATTAAAAATTTAGGTGAATATACTGATTTGTACTTGAAAACAGACGTAATATTACTAGCAGATGTTTTTGAAAAATTTCGCCAAACTTGTAAAACTAATTATAGATTGGATCCTGCATTTTACTTAACCGCACCAGGTTTGAGTTTTGATGCAATGTTGCTTAAAACAAAAGTCAAACTGCAACTAATAGACAATCTAGAAATTATCCGACTGATTCAAAAAGGTATTCGCGGTGGAGTGTGTTTATGCCCTACAAGATATTCCACAGCGAATAACAAATATATTTCCGGGTATAATTCGGAAATACCTGATAACTTTTTGTTATATATCGATTGTAACAACCTGTACGGTTATGCAATGTGCTCACATTTACCATATTCAAATTTTGAGTTGATGAATCAAGTTGAAATTGGAAGTCTTAATATTGTTAACGTACCTAATGACTCAGACTATGGGTATATTTTAGAGGTAGACTTAGAATATCCGGATTATTTGCACGATTTGCATAATGATTTACCATTTTGTCCACAGAAATTTACGCCCCCAGGTTCTAAAAATCCTAAATTAATTCCAAATTTGTATGACAAATTTGAATATGTTATTCATTATATACATCTTAAAACATGCTTAAAAAATGGTCTTATTTTGAAAAAAATTCATAGAGTGGTCAAGTTTAAACAACAACCATTTCTGAAACAGTATATTGATTTAAATACAGAATTTCGACAAAAAGCTAACTCTACATTTGAACAAGATTTCTTTAAATTATTAAACAATAGCATTTTCGGTAAAACGCTAGAAGATACCGAAAAAAGAGTAAACATTTATCTAGTAAATCGTTGGAACGATGATAGAAATAAAACAAAAAAGTTCTACTCCGCTGAACAATTAATATCAAGACCTAATTTTAAGAATAATACAGTGTTTAGTGAAAATTTTGTAGCTGTACAAATGAAACCTGAAACTGTTATTTTAGATAAACCTATTTATATAGGTTTCACAGTTCTAGAGATATCCAAAAATCATATGTATGATTTCCACTATTCGGTCATGAAATCATTTTATGATACAAGGTTAAAATTATGCTATACCGATACTGACAGTTTTTTGTATTCAATAGAAACTGAAGATGTATATAAAGATATGAATATTTACTTTCAATCATATCTCGATACAAGTAATTATGATGAAAATAATAGATTTGCTATTATACCTAAAAATAAAAAAATACCTGGTTTATTTAAAGATGAAACAGCAGGTTCTCTAATAATTTCCTTTGTGGGACTTAGGTCAAAGTTATATTGTTTAAAAACCGAAAACAAAATTGTAAAAAAAGCTAAAGGAGTTAAGAAAGCAGTTGTAAAAGATCTAACTTTTAATGACTACAATGATGTTTTACTGTATAATAAGATTGTGCGTAAAAGAAATATATTATTTAAATCGCTTAAACATGAAATATTTACTCAAGCTGTAAATAAAGTAGCCTTGTCTTCAAATGATGACAAAAGAATTATACTTAAGGATAAAATTTCTACTTTGGCATGGGGACATAACACTCTTTTATATTAGAATATAATTTACTAATTGGCTAGTATAAGTGTATGAAAATTATTGTAAGTCTTCTTTAAATACTTTATAGTTTTTTTGTTATAAAAATATATTAAGAATAAATAATAAATAAATAATAAAATGTATTTGAATTTCCTTTGTCATAACCTTGATATCATGTTTAGTGCCAAATATGCTGATAATTCAATAACTCATATATATTCGATTCGTGTAAAGACATGATTGTTTGCATCACCTTTTATTGAAATGTCAGCATAATATGATAAGGCTTGCGAAAATGAAAAATAATTGTTTTGTCAGGAGTTTGAAATCCGATATTCGAGTTTATATTGCATATCGTGGTCAGTCGCGTTAAAACAGACGAGGTTCTAACACGCTGCACATATCAAATCTATAATTTACAAAATTGATCGGTATTGCAATGTAAGTATTACAATCAAATTTTGTTAATTATGATGTAAAATGTTTAGTAAAAAATTAAAATATTCATTGTTTTACAGATCATGTCTGACTCTCAAGATACAATGATACTATTCTCTCAAGATGCTCAGGACCCTTATGAACAAGCGGAGGAGTATTACCAAGAAATGTTAAGAAATAGAGCAGCTGAAAAACAGAAGGAAGAACAACGACAAGATTTGTTGAGAAAAAAAATGGATGGATTGTCAGCATCATCTTATGTTATCAGAAAAGAGCATCGAAAACCCAGAAAAGTAATTAAAATACAAGTATTTGACATAGAAAATGACTTGGTAAACAGAGATGTTTCGGAAAAAATGGTATTAAATGCACAGTATCTCATAAAAGACTCCGTCGACGATATTTTGGATCTCACAGAAAATGTTATTAATAAAATCGCAAAAACATTAGCGAATGATAATTTTAGTTTTAATTAGTATGTAATATGAGTTTTATAAATATTTTGTAAATTACTTTTTTAAGGTTTCTATAATATTATTACGTTTTATCTGTACAGAACAATGTCTTATTTGTAATAAAGAAAATTCAATAATTAGTTACTTATATAGTTAGAATGTGATTTATATCAATAAATATTAAATCAATCATTTTACTTTTAATTTTATCCTTTAGGCTAAGAGTAAAAATATAAGCTTTGTTTATGAATATAGAATAAAGAGTAAACCAAATTTTGTATGTTAATCAAAAAACTCCATCTATTAGCATTTGACTGGATCAAATTAATATTTACTTTTATTCATTTAATGATTCAGTATAAACGCAGTAGATGTCGCTGTTTTAAATTTTTATGATGTAGATAGAGTAATTATAATCACAGTAGAGCATCACCAAAAACTGAGACTAGTTAATATTACGGCTTATAATATTTCTTACACATTAATTTTTTTGCTAAGTCAATAAATGAAAAAAAATATTAATTTAAAAAGTTTTATTTAAGAGATTAATTTTGGTCATTACAATATACAATTATCATAATACCATTTTTTAATACAAATTACATTTTTTAGTGCACACACTTGCTGATGACTGAGACAGTTATACTTAATTTCAGGTTTACAATAAGTTTTATATAATATAGAGAAATTGGGGCTGCCTTCTTCTTCGATATCCAGTAAAAAACAATTTTTACATAAATTACTTATCCAACTTTGCTTTTCACGCCCCTTCATTATCACTGTTTTATCTGTTAAAATGTGTTTAATTATCCTTTTGAACTCTCTGTAGTCGATATAGCCTTCGCTCCAAGTTATGCCTCTATGTCGCTCAATCCATCGAACGCGTTTCTTTTCTTCTTTAGTTAAATATGTATATGAATAAGGAGGTTTTACTAAAAACACTTCAGTAAACTCTTGGGTAGCTATTGCTAATTCTTTTAATATAAAGTAATTATTGTCATCTTTAAATCCTTGGATATCAACAAAAACATATGAGCTCATGATATCTTTTTAACAATGTTACTCAAGGGCTTGTACTCAAATATACAGTCGTTTAATATCAAGCAATATGCTGCTGTCTGATCAGGTATTTCTTGGTCAGTTTCTATTTCAACTCTCACATCTATAGAGCCCTTCAAAGTCTCTTGTTGACGGGAACAGTCGATTACAAATAATGGAGCAATATCTTTGAATTCTTTTAAGCTCATCAATGGTTCTGCTCGACGGCCATAATAAGACTGTTGAAATCTTGAATATTGTTCGTATAATAAAGAAAACTTATTTTCTGAGAAACTTATGTTTAATCCTTCGTAAGGGTAATACGACGAATTCAAAAATACTCTAATGTCACGAACATTACAATGATCGAATTCTGCCATTGACATTTGTGATTGATGTTTACGATTGGTTTGTAACGCAATTATAACGAACCGCGGTTTCTCAGTTTGCGATGTAGTTTTAATTGCCCAAGTATGTTTGCGAGTTCTGGGGAGTAGTGGGTACTCATACAGATCCCAATTCCGAAAAGCTAATGTTATAGCACGATCTTTTTCTAGATGTTTCAATAAATTAATTCTTTCACGATCTGATACTTTGACGTGTGGAACTCGCCAAACTATTTTATTAATAACTATATCGTCAACAATTTCTTCACTATTTAATTTTAATGCATTAAGGTTGCTGTTGCTTCTTAGTAACACTAACTCATGTTTACAATTTATTACGATTTTCTCATAATCTTCCGCGAAGCCCAATATTCTGTTTAATGGTATTGAAGCAGAGAATGAGCCGTTATGAACATTAGTTGTACCAGTAGGAGACCACCCCCACACTTTTGCAGATTTAGATTCATTTTCATTTAAGGAAAGATATGATTTTATGGTTGTAGTAATACCAGCATTTTTTATTCTATCTATTTCAACTCCATTTAATTCATACCGAATGTCTTGAAATAGAAATAATGCAGGATTATTGACAAAGCTAACACTTGACAGTATTTCTTTAGTTTTACTATTGTATAAGTTTGCTTTACCCTCAATATACAAAGTGCTGAGAGATGGTAATATGTTCAAGTCTTGTTGGTTAATAGGTATTCGGATTTCATCATTCTTGTTGAAACTCGTCACGTATGGCCTGTATGAATGAAATTCGAAACTTTCCACGCTGTTGTCGTAGGCTGTTGGTTGAGATATATTTAAAATATTCATTTTAATAACCCTACCAATTTCAAATATTCTTGGTTATTTTTTGAAAGTTTCTTCTGTAAAGACTGTAGAGGTCTTCTTTTCTGAGATGTTTTCTTGAAACTGACTTGAAGAGAAGATGGAACAGGGTTTTTATTAAAATTAATCATTTTCTTCTAAAATGTAAATACAGCTGAACCTCCTCACCGCGTAAATTGATTTGATTGTTTTCAGCGTCCAGCAATCTTATATTAAGATCAGTAATTGAATTTTGATTGATTGGGAAATAGATTATGTTCTTGGGAATTTCAATAATGCGATAACCAGGTGGTACGTTGGGTACAAATTCATGAATAATATGACTAGCTTTTCCGTTCACAAAAGATCCGCTCACTACATCGCATTCGATGCGCACGAGGGTAGTTGATATAATGCTAACAGGATAGCGAGATTCGGTAATTTTATTAGCTTTCACAGTCTCTCTTCCGAATCCCAAAATTCTACCAATTGAATCACGTTTTTCGAAATGAACATCTTCGGAACAGAAAATGTTAGTTTTTAGTGTATTGTTGTTACAAGTTAATTTAAAAGAACCATTTTTAATATTACTTTCTAAAAAATCTTGAATGTCTTGAAGTTCATAAGATCCTTCTGGGATCTCGATAACTTCATTTCCATAGTAGAATTTATTATTTCTCTCGTCTATATTAGGAATCGAATTAAATGTAGAAAAATATAAAAGACCGCATTCATAATCTCCACGTAATTCTAGAGTCGGTGAATAGTTTGTTGTTAAGGAGCCTCCCACCCCAGTTATGGATACAGTGAAAGACATGTTAGTACTGATATATTTTTTTATTTATTATTCACTTAAATACATTTTTCCAAAAATCTATTAAAAAATTCAAACAATGATGTCCACAATTCGTGGAACCGAAGTTCTGATGTTGAATGTAATTATACTTAATTGACGTATTTTGCAAATATTTTATTAACTCTAATGGTGGTTTTAGATTCCCAAAGCTATCAAAATATTCAGAATACTTATCAAGCTTCACGTAGGCTACCCAGTGAGTTCCAGGGTTGTTACAACTATCGAGGTTGAGTATTGCACACTCTATTTTTCTCGGTTTCGTAGGCAAAGTATCTCTCATAAACACACCACGAAAATAAGGTATATCGTTAGCATACTCTAATAAATCGAAATTAGTAAGTGGTCGCTTGGGTAGCCGTTCCATTAGTTTTTTGGACCTTTCAGATATAACCCTGCTCCTTTTTTGTTCTGCTTGATGTATAGTCCTTTCCCAAGAGCAACTGCTTCCATCGTTTTGTTGTGACGCTCAGACTCTTGAAGATTCTGTTTAGCGGCTTTGTAATCATTTACAGCTTTTGCTATACCTGCTGCCCCGCCAGCTAGTGAACCGAGAGCCGACAATCCAGCAAAGATTGGAATCAAAGGCAAAAACCCACCACACTTAGGAATGGGTATAAAGCGTGGTAAGCGCATACCACGTTTGTTTGTAAATATTTTTTTTGCAGCTGCATACGCATATTTAATAGCAGTGTTTTTATCTTTACATTTAATTTTTTTTAAACCAGAATGTATTTTTTTTACAACTTTCATAAATGATTGCGCTCCTGCGCCTGCTTTTAGTTTAGCTTTCATAGCATTTTTTACAACCCAGGAGGCGATTTTTTCTCTTTTACCAGCATTTTTGGATTTTAACCTTTGATTTGCCATGTTTAGAAGTTCTAAATCAGCGTTATGTCGAATGTTTATATCTCTGTTATTATAAGCAATATCGTGATACATGCACGCTCTGTCTAACTCGTTAATACCTCGATCACCTCTTAATAACCTTTTCTGTAATTTTGTTCCTGGACCGCAAAACTGATATCCAGGTAAATGTAGTTCAAACGGTAACTTATCAATTAAACTGTTAATAATACCACTTCCTTCCTTCATGAATAAGCAGAAACTGATGTTTAACTCCCCATTACTTGACTTATATTACTGCAACAGTGCACTTTTGTCAACCCAACTGTTTTCGGAATCACTAAGTCCTAACCATTTTACAAACAATTTAGTTCCTTTTCTTTTTATAACTTTTTCAATTAGATAAAGATCTGGAAACTTAGTCTTCTGTAATTCGTAATCGTAAAATGTTCCTAAAATAAGTTGCTTATGTCTGTCTTCTATTTGATAAGTTGGTGGTTTCGTACAGTTAACTTTTTTAACTATAAATATTTCAGTTGACCAGTTAGGGGTATAACCTTTGCTGAAATCTCCTTTATACTTACTAATACGAACATGATCACCAACATGAAACAGAGATTTCGTGATATGTTGTTTTTGAGTTTTATTTATATTAGCCTTAACCAAAGTCTGATTATACTTATTTACGTCTATTGGTTTATACTTTGTTATTCTATGAGGTGTGATGTTATAACGTTGAACAACGGATTTCAAATTACTGCCTAACCATTGATACCGCCCGCAAAGACTAAATAATTTGTATAAATGACCTTTTAGTGTTCTTATTACTCGTTCAACTATTGATGCTTTTTTTACAGAATAAGTAGAATAATGATTTATTTTATATTTCTTCATCAATCTTTGAAAGTTTTCGTTGTAAAACTCCTTACCTAAATCTGTTTGCAAATTACTAGGTTTTCGGGTTGATTCAGTCAAGATGTGCTGCATAGCATTCGTAACACAGTCTTTTGTTTTTGCTTTTATGGGATCAACCCAGACATATTTTGATAAAGCATCTATAACAACTAATACATATTTGTATCCTTTATTGAACTGTGCATATTTTTGTAAGTCTATTAGATCAGCTTGCCATAAATCGTCTATGCCTTTTATGATCGTACAACGACGCGGGAAATTCCTTCTCGCTGATCTATGGAGCTCGTCAACTATGTTTTGTTTATTCATTGTTTATTTAACTTTGAATTCGCTGAATCTGTATCAATTTTTGTATAGTGCCTGGAACTCACATTAGACGAAACTACTTTTTCCAAAACACTAAGATAATTTTTTAAATTCGTTTGGATTTGTTTTAGTTCAGCTCTTAAATGTTGAATTTCTTTATCTAAGTAGGCTTTGTTGACAGCGTCGTTGTCTTCCTCTGGATGTAATAATCCCTTCAATCTTGCTTGTTTTAGATTATAATCTCCTGTTTCCGATTTTGTTAATGTATTGTTAAGACTGTCAATATATTCAGAAAGTCTTAAACGCTTATGAATGTGGTGACCAAATTTGTCTATATTCATTGCAAAATAACTATAAACATCGAATATTATAAGAAGACTGCTCAAATTACTCAATGCATTCTCTTTATATAATTTTATCGATGATGTTTGCTTCCTGTAGTTCCTTTAAAATATTCTCGATACTGTCCTCGTCAATTTTATTTGAGAACTGAGATAATACTGCTTAATTTTCCTGGTGAATGCTCTTTAAGTTCTACATTCACAATCCCAGCTTCTTGTAATTTTGTTATAATTTCAATAATTTCGTTGTCTAATCCAGTGTTGCCAGCTGCCCGAGATCCTAACAATAATTTTAATCGTTCTACCAACTCATTCGGATCATTCCAATAAACCAAATCAGTATTTTTATAAAGATTTTTCAACAGTTTCATACCTGCTCCCTCTGAAAGACTCTCGGTACTAGTAGTTAGAGTTCTTGTAAATTTAAATAGAGGTTTAATGATGTTAAGGTATTTGAAACCTTTGTTGCTATTAATAGGTTTCTTCGGGTCGTAGTTACGTCTATGAGCATTGGTTTCAATAAGCAGCAATTTATAATGTAGTAAATCTTCTTCTGTTATTACATCCAAGTTTGGTACTTTCTTAAAGAGTAATTCTTGTAAGCCTGGTGACTTTTTAATTATATGAGTTCCTATTTTCCATGTTAGGTCTTGATCAAAGATACGTGTGTTGCCTAGCAAGACTTTTCCGCGATCATGTCTGATCCCAAAAGGAATATCGGTTAGTACTTCGGATGTCCAAGACATCATCATATCATCAAGATAGGTATGATCTTTAGAGCTCGGTGATGAGCGAAGTGATTTGAAAGACTCGTCACTTATGTTATGTTCGGAGGGTGATACAGTAAGGGTTTTGTTAGAATTATGTTCAAGAGAATCAAAGTTTTCTTCATCGTGCTCTTCCTCGTCAAATGATTCATTTAAATTTTCTTTACTAAAAAATGATTCTTCATTTTCACTTAATTTCTTTATTTTCCTTTCGGGTTCTTCGTTAGTGTAATTGATCTCTTGTTCTTCTTCATATTTTCTACTTTGTTTACTATTTTTACTTGAAAGTTGATTAATTGGATCAACTATAGGTTTGAATATCGTTTCTAAAGCCATATTGTTATCATTTTTTGTATCTCTTATCATACGAACCTTTCTTTTTACAGCCGCTGCGGATTTCACAATTTGTTCTTTTAGATTTTTTTCCATTTTTATAATCCGTTCTTGTTCAGATTCTCACATAAACTGAGCTGTTATCATCATGACAGTTTCTTATGAATGCTAATCTATAACTATAAATGTATCAAATTTCATCCTGTAACATCCTTTATTTCGTTGACAATCCTTATTTATTACAACATAACCATACAGGTCCTTCCATACAATGGAACACAATTCACGGAATTGGTGCCATGACATATCAGAACCCACGTGTTCTTCATAAACGTGTTTTAAATTTACATCATCTTGCTTGAATAATACAATGAGATTGGAATTATCTCTCACAAGTTGCTTCGGTATTTTGGTATAAGTTTGATTAAGATAAAAAGAGTCAATATTTTTATGACGTCCCATAGCGAAATAGTCCCGTACATTATTTTGATTTTCAGAGGCAATATCGTCAAATATTATGATAGAGTTTGGAGCAGCTTCCTGCGGATTCAACACTTCAGCATTATGACTATATTTGTAAAACGATACCCCAGGCACCATAGTTAATACTTTTTCTAGAAATAAGTATTTTGGTTGGTATAAGGATTTTGAATACACATACAGATTATGAAATCGTAGACCATTTTCATGCAACAATAGGCTTATCATTAAATTTGTCTTTCCACAATTGGATGGACCGCATATAATGCAACGAATAGTATTCGGCAATAAGTTACCGTGCCTCTTAACCCCATTCGTCAGCGTAGTAGGGCAAATACATTGTAACTTTAAGGATTCTCTTTGTTTTATAAATTTCATAATTAGACAGTCTATTCAACTTGACTGTTGCCTATGCTATATCTTGACAAAATGAAGCGTTATAACTTTGCAATTATATTTATTTTATTTTTAGGTAAGGTGTTTTATACGAGGGATCATAACTGAAAAACCAAAGGTATTATTGGGGATTTCAAAATAGGTAGTTTTAATCACACTGAGCGAATGAAATGAGCGGTGTGATGAAAACTACCTGTTTTGAAATCCCCAATAATACCCTACTCTGCCGAAATCATGAAATCACATTATTTATAATTTTTTGAACCTTGTCGTCAACCCATTGTATTTAAACATATTGGCGGCTTATGGGTGGCCCAAGGGCCACCCCGGCGTACCATAACCTATTGCTATACTATATAATATATTGCTATTCCTAAACATATTATGCCTAAATACTATTAGTCTTGCTGTTAATATGTCTTCGGAGATTATGCGAATTAACATTATGCCAAAGCAAATTAGCCTAAAAGTTAATTATGCCAATATTATCAGTATGCCAAAAAACAATTATTTCTAAGAGCTATTTCCCAAAATATTTTATGCCTAACTCGGTATTCCTAAGTACAATAGTACAAACCCAATTATGCGTAAAGAAGGGATCCCGTTTTTAGTAAGCCGACCATTTTCTAACTAAAAACTAAGTTTGAATCAATAAAAAAATGTAAACATACACTAAAAGAACCTCCCTTAGTGGCCGGTTGGCCTACGCCAGGAATTGACGTATTGTTTTTGTTATGAAGCTATTTTCGAGAAGTTGAAGTAAAAATAATTACACCTTATTTTGTAAAACAATATGTTAGGTACATTATTTTTCACGCAAACAAGGTAATGAACCTACCTATGATATAAGTAATCACACATAGATTTTGATTATGACGTAAATTATCAACAATTTATACAAATTACAGAATCCAATGATATTTACTAATCTATTAATTATTATACATATCGGAGCAGATAAGTATGGCTAATACAAAATCGTCAAATCAAATAAGAAACTGAAATAGTTTGTTTTGAATTAGTACCTATAAAAAGAAAAAAACGTATTTATTACATAAAATACAAAAATAATTTATTGCATGATTTTTTTTTACATTGAATAATACAAAACTACATAAGTACATATTAAGTCTCAGTCTTATGTTTATGTTACAAAATAGTTGTAAAATGTATGATTTGTTGTACGTAGTTTATTTT